>OV743716.1:229290084-232194962 GCA_928272305.1 Volucella inflata
AGTGAGATTTTATTCCTTTCAATCATGATTTCTAAATTTAAAGGACTTTTATAGGTCAGGGTATTGAGAGATATCTGCTGAGATTAGTGGAGTATCGTGATATAAGTGAAAGGACGATCTATCCACGGAATTCATGGAATAAGACTCATAAATTTGAACGTGTTATTGGCAGTTCTCAAAAGATGCTATAAAGTTTAGTGGAAAGGGTTTGTTTTGATGTTCTTACTAGGTAATTGTGTAAATTCTTCTTTGAACTTTTATGAAAATAACTTTCATACTAAGGGCTTTCAATTGGCTTGCTTTTTTCCATTCTTGTTCTGAGCCTTATTTTATCTACAACTCCTGATTGATTCCCCTTTTTGAGGGGTCCTGCTTGCTACCCACTTCAGCCCTGACTCGTGTCCCGTTATCATTTCTTCTAAAGTCGACTTTGTCACTATAAAAATAACACTCCCCATGAGGTCCCTTAATGGAATATATTCCTACCGTCTAAACCTATTAAACCCTACCAACTTGCTATTGATGCGATCGAGTACATCATTGACCTGTCTGATTCCATTGACGATATTGTTGTCTTCGCCGACCTTAAGCGATCTAAGAGTAAACGGTTAACATACTCAAGACTATGCCAAGTTAGCGGCATATCCAACGTCTTCTCCTTTTTAGATGGCGCTAGAGTCCGGGGTAGACCTGGGCCTCAAACAATATTTCTCTCCAGTTAGCTCGGTCTTTAGCTAACTGCCTCCAGTTTCGCGCGAAGTTTTTTGAGGTCATCTTCCATTTTTGTGCGCCATCTAAAGCGAGGTCTTCCTTTACTGCGTTGTTCCACCGTATTGGATTCAAAGACTCTGCGAACCGGAGCGTCGGTGTCCATTCGCTTTGCGTTCCTAGCCACCTTAGACGTCCAATGCGAAGCCTCCTGACCAGGTCTATGCCGCTGTACAGCTTGTATAACTTGCCGTTGAATCTTTTCCTCCAAAGTCCGGGACCGAAAATCTTGCGAACGACTTTTCTCTCGAATCGACCAAGGATGTCTTCGCCTGCTTTTGATAACGTGCATGCTTCTACTCCATATAGCAGGACTAGGACGATAAGTGTATTATAGGCGTCTCCTTAGACGTACGGGAGAGGGCTTTACTACTCAAATGACTTCCAAGCCCAAAGAAACAGCGATTGGTAAGAGTAACCTTTCGTTTGATCTCCGTGAGATGGTGTTATCAGAAGTAATACCAGAGTCGAAGCAGGTAAAGTCCCTTACTGTCCATTGTGACGTTCTGTCCAATTCGTCGGTGTAGTGTGTCCTTTTTGTTGACAACAAATACTTGGTTTTGCCTTCGTTTATCGCCAGACCCATTTTGGCCGCTTCCGTTTCTATACCCCCAAAAGAACCTGTGACAGCTCACTGTGTTCTTTCAATTATGTCTACGTCGTCTGCATATGGGAGTAGTTGAACGGATTTCTAAAAGATCGTTCCTCTTGCGATGGCTTGGGGATTTCCAAAGGTCTCTGTGAGATCATTACCAACCCTGATGGAGCAGCGAGATTTCTCCATTGTCATCCTGCACAGGCGGACGTGTTTGGCAGGGAGCAGTTGAGGGGGTCTCCCTTCTTGTGGACTGGGCAAACGATGCTGAGATTCCATTTGTCAGGCATACAAATTTTAGAGATGAGTTTGTGTATGCCCTCTACAGTCATCGCCAGCTGCTTTGAAAAGTTCGGTGGGTAGGCTGTCCGGGCCAGCAGCCTTGTTGGACTTGAGTTTGGATATTGTCTGGAATGAATGGATCATTCTGCCTGACAGAGAGGTGTTGGTCCTCATCGCCGTTATACAGTCTGCAGTCTCGTTGTTGTCGTTTTTCTATGTTAAGTAGTCGACATTCTTCATCAAACCAGGGGTTTCTCAATGGTGGTCGTTTTAAACCCAGCACATCATTCGCAGCATTTGTGATAGCTTGGTATATTCAACTACATGGGCAGGCAATCAGTTTCACATTTGACCCCAGTCGCTGATAACTATCCAGTTGACGCCCTTCACAATACTCTATTCTTTCGACTTTCATAAAACATGTTTCGCCATGTTAAAACAACATCTTCAAGCCCTCCTTGGTACAATCTCAAGCTTCGTTCCTTGCGAGATATGACACGATATGACACGCTATGGGCTGTTTCGCTCCGCTGCAGAAACCCTGTCAGACCAACTACCTTGAGACTTTTCTTAATTTCACCAAACTTCATGATTCACTTTACCAGCGTTAACTGAAGAATACGCAAGTGAAACATATAAACGATCCTTTTTACAATTTATTAATGACAAAAGAAACACTGATGGTTTCCTTTCCCCCCTTTCGTTAAACAACAGATCATCAAACGATTCACTAACCATTGCCAACTTTTTTGCCTCCTGCGACCAGATCCCTACTATTTGAATTACATAATGAGCTTCTTCACTGGCCCACACCTCTCCCACAACAAAAACCCGTCTGATATCGAATGTAAGTTAAGCCAAGTTAATGATGAATTCATATCCGGTCCAGATGGTCTCCCTACCAACATTTTCCTCCGTCTTATCTAATCTCTTCCATCTATTCCTTTTACAAGGAGAATTTTCTCAGGTTTGGAAATAACTAACTATCGTCCCATTGCTTAATTCCCCCCTACACATAAACTGTTCGAAAGTATTTTGCATTAATTTCTGAGCTTCCAATGCAAACGACATAGTTTCTCTAGTTAACCCGGCTTCCTGAATGGTTGGCCAACAACCACTAGTCTTGTAAAAATTCTATACTTTACCCTCTCAGCCCTAGAGAATAGAAGTGAAGTCGATGTAGTTTTTTTGGTAGCGATTTTAGCAAGGCCTTTGATTAATACTTTTCAAATTGTCTGCCATCGGCTTCGAACCCATATTGTTAAAATGGATATCTTCTTATCAAAAAAACAATTTTCACAGTGTTCGTTCTAGGTCATCCCAAACAGCTTAATTTTTGGCCACCTCTGGCATTCCACATGACAGCCATCTAGGTCCTCTTCTTTTCATATTAATCAAAAATGATCTTAATAGGATTATCAAGCACTCGTCGGTCTCCCTATACGCCGAAATTTTTCGAAAATATTTCATCACCCCATGACTTCCTCCTCCTTCAACAAGACCTCGATAGTTTTTCAATCTGGTGCCTCAAAATAATATCGCCAAATGCCAATTTATCACCTTTTCACATAAGCGTCACCTATCCCCTCCTCAACTCTACCTGCCTGAAGTAAAATGTTGGTATAATCGAAATAACACCTTATCCGAGCTACTCCGACAAATTAAGAGTTTAGGTTGGTGAGGATTTCCAAGTCTTAATGCACCACTGGTCCCTTAATAGGCCATGTGCAGCCGAACAATTAGCGGAGGCCCTAGACTGCTGCAAAGCAGATATTACAGCCATCCAAAAAATACGATGAGCTGCGCTGGACAAAACGAGGATGATAAAATGCGACATCTACTACGGCGATTGTTATCGACGCGAAAAGCACTGCGTATTTGGATGCGGATATGTTGTTGGAGGCAGACTTAGGCAAAAAGTCTTGAGTTTCCGGCATGTGAACGAGCGCCTTGTAGCAATCCGTATCGAGGCTAAATATGCCAACATAACAGAGGAGAAAGATGACGGCACCAAAAATAGCTTCGACGAGTTCTTGAACATGATCTACAAGCACTGCCCTGCCAATGACATTAAAAGTCTCCTCGGCGATTTAAGTGCACAGATAGGAATAAAGGGCATAGAAAGCTATAACTTTCTACTGCACGACACTGATCTAGGCTAATCGACTTTTGCATTTTTGTAGCTAGCATGCCGTTCCCACATTTCGATAATCACAAGTGGACTTGAAGAACTCCTGATTAATCAACCGTCAACCAGATTGATCACATTGCGATGAACGGATAATTCTCCTCCATTTTAATGAATATCCTAACCTCCCGATGAACAAACATCGACTTAAACCATTGCCTTGTTGTAGCCAAAGTCCGAAGGCGAATATACCAAATAGAGCAAAGGCAAGCTAATGCTGTTAGGAATTTCGGCGTCGGACGGCTTTGGCACAGAAGCATTGACATTTTCAAATATTAATGAGGGTTCTCTTGACTGCTTTGAGGGGAAAATTTGAGGTACTCCCGTCTACATAGATGGCGAGTTGAAGAGGTGACAGAACGACAAACTATATGAACTATACAGCGACATCGACTTAGCCAGAATAGTGCAGATTTAACGATTAAGATGGCTGGGTTATGTATAACGTCTCGTGATTTGCTTGAACACCTGTTGCGGAAACTTAATTTTGCGGGATGCCCATACATCCATGGGAGCAAGGATACTCCTTGCCATCTCTCTATATTAATTCCTTTGATATCAATTCGGAAACCGTGTTGAGGGCACAGGTTACACCTTTGATATGAGACGAGGCCCTTCTCAAACGTTTATGGTTTTAGATTTCAACTACAGTCACCGTGATGCTCCTACACGGAGGCCTACCTCTTGAAGTTAATGCCCGGACCAAAGTCCGGGGGTAACTGATCACGATGGTACCGTTTTTTAAGTCCTAGTATGGATTACCTATGATCGGCACCGTGTAAATGGACAATTCATAGCAACCTTCAATGGAGTAAAAGTC
Source organism: Volucella inflata (assembly GCA_928272305.1). Lineage (NCBI taxonomy): Eukaryota > Metazoa > Arthropoda > Insecta > Diptera > Syrphidae > Volucella > Volucella inflata. The sequence continues at coordinate 229,294,738 of OV743716.1, forward strand.
CGTAGATGTTATTGATAAGTCCAGTTTTTCTCTGCTCCCGCTATTTATTAAACAACGTCATTGATGGAAGAAGCCTTGGAAATTGGGAGACGTCCTTGGGCCATGCATAGCTAAGAATGCGCCTCGAGGGACAGCGCAGTATAGAATACCGCGACCCAGGTGGGCCATGCAAATGGAAGGGGACTTCAGCCAATTCAGCGTGCGAAACTGGAGGCAGCCAACGAAGATCCAGCTGGTTGGACTGTGGCGTCTCCTTAAGTAAGTAACGTTTTCATCGCAAAACAATGAAAAGCGTTCAGTAATTATGGGCCTACAGTACCAGCATCCACCATGTCAACGCCGTAACAGAGATAGTGTTTCGTGGTTTGATTATAACCTTCACAGCAAGCATCGTAGGATGTTGTATTACTTATGTCCAGCACATTGAAGTGATCTATGACGTCGCCAGTGATTTTGAATTGTTTTAATATTGAAGAAAAACAACATTTAATATCTTAACCCTAAGCGAGTACGTAATAATCGAAATTACAAAACAACAAATCCCCTTTGGCCCAAAATAAATGTTTGGAAACAATAACTCGAATAAAGCGTGACCCCTTTACTAAACAGATTTTGTCAAAAGCGCAAATTAAATCTAAATGAAAATTCTAAATCAACTCTTTGTATGGTATAACTGAACTTGGGATACAGGCCAACACATCAATCTTTTTTATCTATTTTTAACTTACCAGCAGTGTTCTTAATATAGAGTCATGCTCGGTATATTCGATGGTGTGATTCACTTATTTATATCTTTCATCTTGCCGTCCGCAGTGAAGGCTCTTTCTCTTACCACAAATTCCAAATTCTATTTTCGAAATATGTATCTCATTATTGACCCATGACCTACGTAACCACTTGTCCACTTGTAGACAAATATGAAGTGTTTCTCACACAAGAAGAGAGGGCGATGGGAAATAGGGAAAGTAAAACATAAACAAATACCCAGAGATGTGGAACACATTAAAAAATTTATTTTTCTGCCGATCGTAAATGTCAAACTCCAATTAAGATGATATAGGTATACTATATGTGGGCTCAAGAATGTTCATAAATGAATACATAAATCTGCTTTCAGGAGAGCTCAATGAATAAGGAAATCTTTATCTGAGATGGTGTAATGAAGAGCTCTAGATTGGTCTTTAAGGTGGCGCTGCGATAAGTGCAGTATATGAGTTTAAGGAACTCAACGACTATACTTACAAATTTTTGTATCTGTTCCAAGTACGCTTACCGTATTAAGTCACTCAGATTCATACTTCTCGATGAGATGGAACAACAAAATATTAATTTGTATCGTTTGGCAACTGACCAAAATCTGCTTACGACACTTTCAAATATTTCTATACTTTGATAAGCGTGTAGGGTATCTTTTAGATTATATTGATTGGCGATTTCAAATCATTAGTCATTGATACAGTCCCAGCAATTACTATATCTGCGTCGAGTACCTGCGATGTAATGCAATCATGGGGCGGAAACTCACAGTGGAAGTACTTGACGATATCGTTCCAAAATTGATAGTAAGCGTAGAAGGATGTTGTTATTACAAACAAGTTGCAATCAAGATTTCGGATATCTTCGCTTGAGAGATATAAATACGTAAATATTTATAATCTTGGTTTTCTCAAAAAATACACCGCTGGCGCGTCCTTAATCATTTGGTTGGAGGCATCCATTAAGATTCGATTGCCACCTTTCCTTATTCAGATTCTGGATAGAACCAATTCTGAGCTGAGGCAAAACTAATTTCGTACTTCGAACAGAAGTTATAATGTCAGGTATACGGCAAGACGTTCATAAGACTGCAGTGCTGGTTATATTAAAGAGCACTTCTTTTTAAGTCCGAACCGGGCTTGAGAGTGATTCCAATTTCAGAGTGAGGGACATTGGTTAGTTCATTTAGAGCAGAATTAGGCCTTTCCGGGAAAGTATTTGTATTTGTATTTGTATTTGTATTTAGATTAAAATTACATTGATACTACAAGATAGGATATCTTTTAAAAGCACAGTTTTCCAGACGTTACAGATTATACGATATATTAACAACTATGATACATTTTGAGAATAATTAAGATAATATACAAAATAAAATAAAAGGGATAAATAAAGAGAGATGAAAGTAAATAAATAAATAAGTAAAAATTATGTTATAATTATTACATTAAATAAGAAGAAAAGTCATGTCTAAGTTAGGATGCGGTTATCGGAAAGATGAAGGAAAAGCTTTTTCTGAAAGACGGCATAAGAGTTGATTACCTGCAATTCATGTGGAAGATAATTCCAGGCGCGAATTGCAGATACAAAAAAGGATCGCTCTCCAATGCAATGTGTGAATGAAGGTATAATTAGTTTTTTACCTCTATTAGATTGTGCAAAATGAAGGATTTCAAATAGATAACTAGAAGATTTAGTTTGTATAATTTTAAATAGTTTTAATATGTTGCGGAAGTTTAAATACAGATTAAGATTCAGACCGTAGATTGAGGATGTAAAAGTGGATACACTACTGGACCTAGGAATATTATAAATAAAACGGATACAGTCATTAAACGCAACCTTTAGTCTATTCTTACAAACAGAATCAAGACAAGGGAACACAGAACAATTAAACAAAACGTAAGGCATTATAAGCGTTTTAACTAATCTTGTTTTTACGAGGTGATGCAAGTAGTTCGTCGAGTATCGCAATCGGCGGAGTCCACTATAAACTTTTTTCAGGGTGTCTTTTATAGCATCACAACATGTAAGTGAAGAGTTAATATGGAAACTAAGGTATTTAACAGAATTTACAACTTTAACGAGGCTGCCATCAAGGACAACAGGTGTCGGGGTTCAACTTCAATTTGTTAGCTTTTGACCAGTTGGATATGTTATCAAGATCTTCATTCACTCTAGCAACACAGTCCTCTATAAGACCAATAGGACGCGAAAAATATATAATCACATCATCAGCGTACATGTGAATTTTGCAATTTTTAACAATAACTGGGATTTCATTGTTAAAAAGGGAGAACAGAAGTGGTCCCAGAACAGACCCTTGCGGAACGCCTTCGTAAATGATTTTAGAGTTTGAGTAGCCAAGCTCTGTGGCGACCGACTGTTCTCTTCCCCTTAGATAACAGCTTAGTAGCTTTGTGGAGGAGTCTGAAAAATTAAAACTATTTTTAACCTTTGTTAGTAATAAAGAGTGATCAATTCAGTCGAAGGCTTTGGAAAAGTCTAGAAGAACTGCTATACAGATATCGTTACGATCTAAAGCAGATCGAATATCAGTAGTCACTTTTAGAACAGCAGATTCACAACTGTGTTTGCTTCGAAAACCGGATTGCCATTTCGAGAGCTTATTACTATCATCCAGGAATTTCTGTAATTGGAGAGATAAAACCTTTTCAAAAGCTTTTGACAAAAAACACAAAATACTAATTGGTCTGTAGTCGGCAGGACATTTTGGACTAGTCTTTTTGGGTATAGGAATAATTTTAGCTATTTTCCAACTATCTGGGAACTGGGAGCTGTATATACCGTAATTAAATATATGATGTATGTAGCAAATAACATGAGGTAGTATAAGCTTAAGAAATCGAGGTGATATACCATCAGGTCCTGTGGCATTAGATTTAACAGAGTTAATTGCTTTGAATACATCGAATTCAGTAATACACTGAAAACCGAAATTAGGAAACAAAGCAGGAGAACACAGATCTAGGTTAAGAGGAGTGGGATCAGGAGGATCCAGAGAAAAAAACGCACTCATTTCATTCGGGGATAATGAACACATGGATATTTTATTATCAGTCACTACACCCAGACCTTTCAGATTCTTCCACAGTTGCTTAGACCCTAATTTATGATCAAGTTTCTTTAAAAAATAAGACCTTTTAGAGTTACGGATACGAGTTGTAACTTCGTTGCGTACAATACAGTATTGTTGTCTATTTTCCAGTGTAGGATTTCGTTTGGATTTCTTAAAAATACGCTCACGCTGAATTTCGTTACTATACCACGGACAAGAACAAGACCTAACACGCTTAGTAACAACTGGAACAAAATTATTATATAAGGAGTTGACTAGATTATTAAAGATTTCAACCTTTTCACTTATATTGGCCGTTAGATATATGTTGTGCCAATTTAAACTATAAAGCGTGCACGTGAGCCTTATATGATTGATGTCTTTAAACGATCTAAAACTAAAGGTATTATCACAGTTGTATCTATCTATATTAAAGTCAAAAGAACAGAAAATCATATCATGAATGAATTTGCCTGTCAGTTTAATTTGGTCAAAACATAAAACACTCGAAGCACAATTAGTGAGAAACATATCAAGTAACGAGGGATTATTCGTAGACTTAAAACAGGTGGGATAGCGAGAATTCACTACTGACAACCCTAATTTATCACAGAAATAATGAAATTGACTAGTTATATTATTGCACTTTAAAATGTTGACATTAAAATCACCACCTACCAAAATTTTACTGTATTTTGGATGTAGTTTTCTTTTTTTTTTCCTCAATGAAACAGTGAGGGGGCGAATACACTACAACAAGGAGCATTTTATCATGTGCAGAACTGACTTCTAAACAGTAAAATTGTATAATAGACTTGGAAGACTCATACACAAATTTTGGTTTAAAACAGTTTTTCGCATAAATACACACACCACCACCCACCCTTTTTTTACGGTCATTTCTAAACAAAACAAAATTAGGAATTTTCACCATTTCTGACAGTATATCACAGTTAAACCAAGATTCAGAAACCATTAAAATGTCAATCTTAGAAGTACTAAATAATTGGTGCAAGACTGTATATTTAGATCTCACACTTTCAGCATTTATATGACAAATATTGATACCCTGATTCGATTCACAGATTACATTGAGAACGGTCCTTATATTATCAGGATGATTCAAACTCATAAAATGAGGATGTATATATATAGTACATACCGCCTTTAGATAGCAACAGGAACGAAAACAGCATCATAAATAGACATGAAGGAAAGCTTGCGTCAAAAGCATAACAATTAATTTTAAGAAGGTTTAGACGAATAGTTATTGATACACATTTACAGGATACTAAATTAACAAGAGAATCATCGAATGGAGTAACGTCTGAAATAAGTAACAAAAATCGTATTACAAAAAGTGACAAAAAACGATTTACAAAAATGACAATGGCAACTCTGACAGCTGATTCATTTTCGCCAAAAGTTCACAGCAGCAAAAAAGTTTCAGCAGCACATCCAGCGGCATCTCCAAGAGCAGAACTACCTTCAGCATCAGCAACGGTTGAAATGTTGGTGTTAGAGAGCGGGAGAGTGGCCGCAGTACAGGTGATAGACATAAGAGCAGGAATGTCACAAACTGCGACTGATTTGTCCCCCGCACCTTTTTTCACAAACACTCTTCCATTGCGTGTATACGCAGAATGGAGTTGATTCTCCCTTCGCATTTTCATAGCTCTCCGGAATACAGCATGATTATGTTTAGTTAAACTTTCGTACACACGAACAAAATTGCTGTTGCCAAAGCCAAGGTCTTGAAGGGACAGCGGACGGGAGTTGTCTTTGTTGTATGCGGCAACACTTCTTAACAAACACACTTTGTTCTCTTCGGATGGAAGCTTTATAATGGCAGCACTTGTTTTAGCATGGTTTTTCGGGGTGGTGCGGGTGATAGAAGTAGGGGCAACATAATTTGCGTCAGTCAGATGGACCATTCTTTGTTGTCTACTACGAGTAGCAGCAATGTATTTACCAGGAATTTATAAGAGTTTTTTTCTTGAATGCTATAAGGAACTCCCCAAACCGCCACGGCTGCTGTTGCAAGCGACCATTCAAAGGCTAAAATTATCGGTGACTTTTTGAAAAATTAGTGGATCAATGGCCGCAATTTGCGTTTAGATGTTATGTTTGAGGTCCTGAATTATTGACATAGACCTTTCTCTTTAAATAACCCCACAGGGAGAAGTCTAAAGGTGTTCGTACTCAATAAATTTACGTGTTGCGATAACGTTCTTCACTCACTCTTTTCTGCATCGTCTTCAAAAAAAAGGGGGCAATAATGCCGCCAACCCATAATCCGCATCATACAGTGTCTTTTTGGGATGCATTGGTTTTTCGTGAATCTCGTATGGGTTGTCTTGTACCCAGAAACGAGATTTTGTACATTTACGTACCCATCCATCCAAAAATGGGCTTCATAGAAAAAGATCAGATGCCCTGGCGATACAACATCCAGTTGACAAATCGGTGACGTCGCAGAAGGTGCAAAAGCTTCAATTGTTGTGTAATTTGAATTTTATAGGCGTTAGGCGTGCAAATCAAGATCAATTTTAAAATGTTGACTTCGGTGAAGAATTAAGGTGCCGGCTAGTTTTGAACACTTTCGCTCATAGTGGTGATGTTTTGATGTGCATGCTGATATGGAGTTTGACCCTATAGTGAACAAGTATCTTCACCATTGCACGAATTTCGGACTCACTTGGGCGATAGATTATATTGTTCACGAATTTGCGAAATGTTACTTTGACAGATCGCCCATTTTCGTAATAAGATTGAATAACAAAAATGGGTTGTTGGGTGGTAAACGACTCCATAACTCCATGAGTTACCAGGGATGACATCTGTCTAAAAGATCAGCAACATTGAATTCAGTAAATGACAGTAATTTACAGCCAACATCCACATCATCTTTTGGCTCACTCTTCACTTTTCTAAAATGTCCGTCCCATTTTTAAAATGACTCTCAATGTTCAGACCAAACTGATGGAAAGAAGATATAGCAATGTCATCAGTGAATGTAGCAACATCGCAATTGGTAAGTTTTGAAAGCGCGACATATACAAATTATACAAAATCGGTCCAGGAACAGATCCTGGAAGGAACAGGAACACCTGCTCAAATTAGAATTAAATTTGACCTACTGTTGCTGACATAGATTTGAAGAAACGATTTTACAAACAGATGAAGAGAAATTCAGTTGGATGTTCTTAAATATGAGACCATTGCATCATACTGTATACCATAGAATGCTTTTTCGATGTCTAGCAAATTCATTCCAGTAGATTTACCAACTGAACAATTCATCTTAACTTGGTGTTGTGGTATTTTCTGAAACCAAATATTTCGTTAGGGTTTATGCCAATATCAGAGATGTGTTTAAGATTAAAACTTTAACAACTTTTTCGAGGATTTTTGTTAAACTGCTAAGCAAACTAATCTGTCTGTAAATTTTTGAATTTTCAGGAGGCTTACCAGCCTTAATAATTTACTTTTGGACACGCATTAATAAGGAATATGTGAAAAAGGAACAATACTGAGAGGGAACTTCTGAATGGTGAACAGCATAGTCACAACATTGTGTATTCAATTCTGATAGCACGGCTTAAAATCTGGCATAACTCGAATAGTGCACCTCGGCTGGCTTTAGACTATGACTTGTGTAATTTGGTGAGATGAGCGTCATTTACATTGGCTTGTGACCTGTCGAGGAGAAGGAACCTCCAAAATCAAATCCGGAACTTTGTTTCGTTAGGCACAATTAACCTTCAAGATGAAAAAAGTGGGGAACTTCACACAGCACAAAGCCATGTGTTGCAACAAAACAAGAAACAAATTTCAACGCCACCAACCACAGACACACCCCAAACAATATAAGACAATCTATTCAGAAAACTGTGACATCACATCCAAACTCGGATATAAACGTTGATGAAAGCTTCGATCTTTCCTCCGATCATTCTCAGTCATACTGACAATGAACGACACGTTTATTAAAAAACAAGGACCATTAAGACTAACTGGACGAAATACTAATTGGGAAGGATTCAGAAATGAGATTAATAATAACCTAGAACTAGACGTTTCACTTAAAGCAGCACTTGAACTCGAAATCGAAGTGGATTCTTTCGTTGAAATAGTCCAATGTGCTGCGTGGAACAATACACCTTGTCAACGAAAAAACACGGCTAAACGTAACTTAAACTACCCGCCTGAGGTAAAAGATATGATAAGAGAAAAAAGAAAAGCTCGCAAAAGATGGCAAACAACTCGAGCGCCGCAGGATAAAACACGCTTAAACAGGCTCTGTAATCTGCTCAAGGAGACTCTTAAAAGTTACAGAAATTCCGAAGTAAATACATATGTTCAAAACCTGACGGCAGGAAAAGAAACAAATTACTCGCTTTGGAAAGCTTTAAAATGCTTAAAAAGGCCCAAAATCCCCGCGCCAATAGCATATAGTAATTTTGTAATGACAAATGCAACTCTTGCTGAAATCAAAACTGTAATAATGAAATTAAAACCAAAGAAGGCTCCGGGGTATGACCTTATTACCGGAGAAGTTCTGAAAATGCTACCCCAAAAAGCACTTATAAAGTTCTTACACATTATTAACGCGGCTCTGAGGCTTGAATACGTGCCAAGCCAGTGGAAAGTTGCAGAAGTCATTATGGTACTAAAACCAGGAAAACCTCCAAACGATAAAAAATCATACAGACCCATTTCTCTTCTACCGATCCTGTCGAAAATCTTTGAGAGGATTTTGCTAAAACGTCTTCTCCCAATTATCGAAAACCAAAATCTTATTCCCAGCCATCAATTTGGATTTCGGACTAAGCATTCAACAATTGATCAGGTGCATAGAATTACTGATGTAATTGAAAGATCCCTGGAAGAAAAAAAGATTTGTTCGAGCGTATTTCTTGACGTCTCACAAGCTTTTGACAAAGTATGGCATGAAGGTTTGAAGTTCAAACTGCGACGAATTTTGCCATTAAAGCTTTATAATATATTGACAAGCTATTTTGAAAATAGAATTTTTCGCGTTCGATACGGAAATGATGTTTCGAAATTTAAAGATATCCTAGCCGGAGTACCGCAGGGAAGCGTACTGGGCCCACTTTTGTACCTTTTATATACAAGAGATATACCACACGTCGAGGATACTGTTCTCGCTACTTTTGCTGACGACTCAACGGCGAAACTCCAGACTGCTTTAAATAAAGTCTACGAGTGGACAAAGATCTGGCGAATTACCCTTAATGAGACAAAATCTGTACATGTTGACTTCACCTACAGAAAGATAAATCACTTGCCCATTTCTATAAACTCGGTGTGTATCCCCTTTGCAAACGAGGCTAAGTATTTGGGAATGACACTTGACGCGAAGCTTAAATGGAAAACGCATGTTAGAAAGAAACGAAAAGAACTAGAGGCCAAATACAGAGAAATGTACTGGCTACTGCTGCTTCTTTATAAGCAAGTGCTAAAGCCGGTGTGGACCTATGGTATACAACTCTGGGGTTGTACTAAGAAATCAAATGTAAATATAATACAAACTTTTGAAAATAAAGTGCTACGACAATCTGTGCGTGCCCCATGGTTTATAAGAAATAATGACCTGCATCGAGACCTCGGAGTTCCTTTCGTGGAAGATGAAGTCAGGAACTGCGCACGAAAACATAAAGTCCGGTTAAGCGGCCATATCAACAATATAGTCCTAGAAGTCTTGGACGAACGAAACATACTACGCCGTCTTCAACGAACTAAACCGTTGGACCTTACGCGATAAATTGAACTTATGAAATAAAAACTGCTTGATAAGTTCTACTTAGTTGCGGTATTAAAATCAACAATGAAGGGAGGTGTCTTTAGTGAGTAAGAATCTCACACTACTATGAGCACGCGCTTCTGATCCTCATAGTGTCTGATGGAAGATTTTCACCTGCCCTCGCCGGAAAAAAAAAAAAAAAAAAAAAAAAAAAAAAAAAAAAAAAAACATCCAAACTATACCTCTGCAGATGCAGATTGGGATAGTGTAACAATTAACAAAATAAAAGCACAAGCAAGTCTAATAGATTGTACTCGAAAAAGTGACAACACCGATCTAAGTAATTTTTGTACCATCCGATATAAACAAGACAGGAGAGATACCTAAGGAGTTAGAAATAGAATGGTGCCATTAGGCACATAGAAATCATATGGCCCAGCTTTCGGAGAGCAAAAATGTACGAAACTGATATACCATCCGTCCGTATAGTTTTCGGTAAAGATGGTGTCCACATTATTCAGCCCAAGCCTCTGCGATTTCCGGTAAAATATAGACACGACATTGCTGAACGAAAAATATTGCCAATTATATTATGCTAGGTAGTACTGTCGACCATGCCGTTGTCTATTTAGGCTCCAAACTCTTCGCTGCTGGCCAAGCATATGTGGCTTTACGTAGCGTCAATTCACTAAAAGGTCTCCTTGTTAAAGAACTAGATTGAAGTAAATTTACATACAAGCGACAGTGCCACAATGACACATTAGTTGAAACGAACAGACATCTTAGAAAGATGTCCAAACAATGAAACTATTTTTAAGACAATTATATTTGAAAGTAAATATTTTTCTACAAAAGAAATGCACACACGACAATCTCGCAAGAATACGAGGGTTGTCTGAAAAGTTTCCGACCGAACAATGATACAAGACATTTATCTCAATTTTTCTTATTATTTTTCTACATAGTCTCCTTGTAACTCTACACACATTTCCCAGCGATGCTCCCATCTCCCTACCCCGTCCAAATAGTACTTGGCGTTTTTCTCTGCAAAATAATTGTTCACGAATGTGATCATTTGACTAAAATCTCTGTCCCCCGAGCGCAGTTTTTAGATGAGGGAACAAATAGAAGTCACATGGGGCTAGATCTGGTGAATAAGGCAGATGGTCAAGCAGTTCAAACCGTAATTCATGGATTTTCGCCATGGCAATCGCTTGGTGAAACAGGATTTTCTTTTGCTGCAAATTTGGCCGTTTTTCCGCAATTTCTGCCTTCAGCTTGGCAAGTAATGTAGTATGATCATGTAATGGTTTTCCCTTATTAAAGATAATCGATTAAGATAACTCTTTTACTATCCCAAAAAACAGTCCCCAGCCATAAAAACACAGTTTTTGCTATTTTTTAGAGCCGGCTCGCCCTTTGCAGTCCACTGTTTTGACTGAATTTTGTTTCGGGCGTATTATGGTGTATCTACAGTAATTAATCGGCGTCAAAACTCAGATTTATTGCGCCTAAACTGCGCCAACAGAGCGTTGGAAATGTTCATTCGAACACGTTTTTGGTCTAACTTAAGCAAACGCGGCACCTAACGCCCGGACAACTTTCTCATGCCTAAATCCTGAATTAATATGTAACAAACACGTTCTTTGGACATTATCAAAACCTCGGCGGTCGTCTAACACCATTTGCTGAACCTAAGCATTGTTATCGTCAGTGGTTACAGTTTTTGGACGTCCCGAACGTTCACCATCTCCCAAGCTCTTACGGCCACGTTTCAATTCAGCTGCCCAAAATTTCACTATGGTAAATGATTGTGCACTGATATGGGCTTATCAGGTTGTTAGTGAAGGGCCTCAGGCATTCACACAATACGGCAGATAAGATTTTGTATGCGATGTTAAGGAGACTGATGCCTCTATAGTTGGCGCAGTTCAGAGGGTCTCCTTTCTTGAGGATCGGACAAAAAATGCTGAGGTTCAATTCATCGGGCAGTTGTCGCAGTTTTTCATACTCTTTTTGTCCAGCCCATTCCATCGCATTTCTTGAATGGTGGTTATGACTGCTTTGCAGTAGTCTAGGGCCTCCGCTAGTTATTCGGCTGCTTGTGGCCTGATAAGAAACCTAACATTCCACGTGCATATCCGAAGTTCGTTGTCCTTAATTCATTTGTTTGAGTTGTCAACAGTAGATCCGTCCATATCCGAGGCTTGTTGTTGCTTCTTAACTTCTTAATTTTTTCCATAACGGGCAGATACCCCGGCGGCACAATCCCAGTTTTTTTCTTGATACCACTAGAACGAGGGGTCTGTTGGACCGAAAGCTAGTTAACCTTTCTGGAATGCGAGTGCTGCCGTTGGTCCATTAAGGGCTCTTCCGCTACCATCTCTTTTCTAAGACCCTGACTTAGTTTTGGAAATTCTTACCGGCCAATGCTCCAAATATGTCGAAGTAGCCCGGATAGGGTTTCATTTGTTCCGGAAGTTTCTTCCACCGATAACTGCATTTAGGGAATTCATCTGCTGTCCGGTTTAAGGTGCTGCTGTTTTTGACTGCTGGTCAGCACTCGCACTCGGCGACCAGTACCGGGCGGTTACCACGTTGAGGTATTATAAGCACAATTGATGTGTAGAAGATAGTTGCAACACTGGATATCGCCAGGTAGGCATCTCTCAGTGCCTACCCTATTTCTACAAAATCCAACCACCACAAAGCTATTACTGAGTTTGAGTGAGCACATTTGTCTTCTCGGCCTCTTAAAAGTGAGTTTTTATCCATTTTATGGCCTTTTAGAAATGGTAATTGTCTCTATATAGATTTTACTGCCCTGACAATATTTTAATAAGTTGTACTATTTTGCAGTCGTACTTGGTTTCCTATTCCATTCTTATTACGTCTTCTGATTCCCGATACAGTTCGTCTTTTTTGTACTGTTTATAGTCTTGCTTATGATGGTTGCTCTTTTTAGCGATTCAATGGGTCGCCTTTTTATCTATGATAATTTCGTCTCATAGTTTCACGCATTGCCTCAGTTAAAACGGCGGGCTTTGCAATATCCTAACATTTGTCTTCGAAGTTATTCCCCAGAACTCGCCTACTTTGTTTACGATAATTTGGTGGATCTCTCGCACTTTTTAACGCCCAGAGCTTACACATTTCCTTGTACAAATTGCATCAGTTTGTTTTCTCGATTCAATCCGAAGGACAAAAACCTACGATTCAATCTCAGTCATGGGCCCATAAAACAGAGTGCACTTCCATGGATTTTCTGCCCTTTGGATTCTTAAACATTCAGCTGGTCGATATCAATTACTTTAGAGAATTTTTTCTAAGACCTAAATGCCTTGTTGGTATAAATAACTACTGGGTCTTCACAACAATTACTCCATCAGACGTGAATCAGTTCGAACGTTTTTAAAATTCATTTTTCAACCTAATCAAAGTATTTCAACCAAAAACCAGAGAGAACGACAAAGTAATATTGCAGCCAGTATGAGTATGCTTAGCAAGCAAAACCCATTATCCTTTGGAAAAGGAAAATATTCAAAACCAGATTTGTTTATTAAATTCCCTAGATATTTGAGCATACGTACGACTGGATCCAGATAGGAGTGTTTAGCTACGCAAGTTCATTGGTGGTATCCACCTATATTCTTTTGGCCTAACATGTTCAGGAATGAGCATAAGCAGTCCTTAAAACTAAAAATGTCTATATGAAATCCACTTGCTTACAAGATAAGCTGACTGTTTACGACCATTTAAACTGAACTGTTGATATCCTTCCGAGAATGTGCAGTGGACACTGAGTACGTGACAGGAAATGTAATTTCCCATCCTCTCAGCATCTGGTAGTGGTGAGTCTTTAGGTCTAACCTATGCAAAAAGGTGCCACAGTGCTAGAGTTCCACAATTCTACGGCTTTCCCAACATCCAATGCCAGTTGAATTTGGTGAATTATTTATCTTCTCTAAACCCTGCATACACACTGGAATGCACGTATCAACGGGTATGAGATGCTCTTTCGAATGCAGAAAGGATAACACAGCTATGACATAATTGACTGATTCACATGGCAAACCAAGCCGAGTTTAACTCTTGTAAAGTCACTTATTTAATTGTCGATGCACGTACTGAGAGGCTTCAAGGTGAATCCATCCAAGGACTCCATTATCCTCCGTTTTCTCTTCGCCTTTTACACTTCCGTCAAGGATGTCATTTCTTTCATCAAGAACAGGAGTACGGATCGGATTCCAAGCAGCAGCACAAATGCAGGCAAACAGAAGTTCAGTTGTGGTATTCGTTGTTGATTGGAGTGTGTCAGTTGGAAATCCTTGGCAAAGTAAAAACTGTCACACATCTTGCTGCTCTATAGGTATGTAGCTCTTTGGGAGAAATTCAAAATTTTACGGTTTCCATATAAAATTGTATGTTTCTCTTGGGAAGGCAACGTAACTTAGATGGAAGGGGTGACTGCTTTTGGGGTGGTGATATGAAACAAAATTGAGTCGGTTGCTGGGGGTTTATTAAAACAAAACGTTGTGTTCGGTGCTTGTAAACAATACCGCTGTATCCGGGATACGATAAGAGAGTGTATGTGCACATGGGGCCACTTGACGACAACGATAAGAGATTATGTTGCCTGCGGAATGTTTTTAGTATTTTTCCTTCGACGTGGCGGAACTGTAATAAGGCAAATGAACCCAAAGGGTATTGTTTTGGGTAATGTGGTAGATTTCAATTTGTTTTTTGAATGCTTATCGTCAACTAGAGGGGATGGAGAGAACTCAAGTGGTTGACTTCATCGATAGTAATTACTTGAAGAAACATATTACATTGGAATTTGATTACTGTGGAATGTTTATCCCCAAAAATTTTGAGTGTATGTTTCAGTGGATCCGGGAAACATGAATGGCAATACTGTTGTTCATAAACAACAAAAGACACAGCTGTGTGTTCTTAAAAATAATTATTCCACAGCGCAAGCGTTTCAAAAGCGTGACATTACTTCTCTAAGAATTCCTTCCTTTCCTCGTTGCTAGGGAAGAAAGACGACAGCGCCAAGAACTTTTTCATGAGATGAAACCTACAAGCAGCGTCTCCTAACCAAATTCAATTTTTTATTTTTAACAAATTATTATTTCTGGAAGAGTAGAACCAGGACAAGGATGCGGAATAAATCGTTTTTGTAGCTAATCATACGATTGGTGTTGATATATGGTAGTTACCATTCGGGAAATATCATTTTGCCAACATCAAATACAGTAAAATACAATATAATCGCTGACTCTGATTGCTGGGCTATAAACTCTTGTTGAAAGTATATATGGACATAAGTAACGCCAATATGACAGAACACAGAAGGATGAACAAATTGTGCGTACTATCAATATTTCGTTCAGAATCAATACTCCAAATCATTTTTGCCATCCATGTGGAGAATATATGAATATATGAAAAACTGCGACATCTACCACGGCAATTATTATCGATGCCAAAATCAGCGCCTTTTTGGATGCGGATTTGTTGCTGGGGACAGACTTAGGCAAGAAGTGTTGAGTTTCCGTCAACGAGCGCCTCGTAGCAATCCGCATCAAGGCTTATGTTGCCAATATTGCCCTCGGCGATTTTAATGCAACGCTAATGAGAGGGTGCATTTTTGGTAGCACTGTCGGAATGTATAGCCCACACGATACCACCTCCGATAACGGATTCAGGCCAATCGACCTTGCGGTGGGACAAAAAATTGTTGTAGCTAGCACGGGGTTTCCGCAACATCGATATTCACAAGGGGACTTGGAGAACTCCTGATCAATTAACCAGATCGACCACATTTCGATCGACTCCTCAGTATTATGGATGTCCGAACGTTGCGATGATAAGGAATCGACTCGGACCACTACCTCATTGTGGCCAAGGTACGGTTGCGAATATTCCGAACAGCAATAACACAGGCTTATGCTGTGAGAAATTTCTACGTCAGACGGCTGCAATCGCAAGATATCGCCAAATCCATTTCTGATTGAGTCTCCCTTAACCTCTTAAGAGGTCCCTTACCTGCTGGTGGTAAGGTCAAGCATCGAAGACCGGTGGCTGGGTTTCACTAGACCACCACAACGAAACCTTTTGGTTTGATGACGAATGCCGGCCAGCACATGCAGCTAAGCAAAAAGCACGCAATGCTGCGCTGCAAAGAAAGATTAGAGCTGCTCACGAGCATTATGAGCAGAAGACG
Organism: Volucella inflata; assembly: GCA_928272305.1. NCBI lineage: Eukaryota > Metazoa > Arthropoda > Insecta > Diptera > Syrphidae > Volucella > Volucella inflata. Next base: position 229,310,569 of record OV743716.1, read on the forward strand.
AGAGACTAACACCCGCTTGTCAGGAGGAAACAGAAAGAGCATAAAGAGCATACGGTCGAAAAAATTGAGAGATGCTTGCATCGCGGCAGGCGATGACTTTGTAAGTAGCACACATTAACTCATCTCTAAACTATGGTCGGACGAAAGTAAGCCCGATGAATGGAACCTCAGCATTGTTCGACCGATCCCCAAAAAAGGAGACCCTCTGAACTACGCCAACTACAGAGGCATCAGTCTTCTTAACATCGCATACAAGATCTTATCTGCTGTTTTGTGTGAACGCCTGAATCCGTTCGTCAATAACCTGATGGGCTCATATCAGTGTGGATTCAGGTCAGGAAAGTCCGCTATCGACCAAATATTTACACTGCGCCAGATCTTGGAGAAAACCCATGAGCTTCAGATTGATACACACCATCTATTTATCGATTTTAAGGCCGCGTATGACAGCATCTATTGAGACGAGCTATACAGAGCAATGTCTAGTTTTGGCATCCCTGCCAAACTCGTTCTCTGTGCAGGATGATGATAGAGAATGCACGCTTCTCCATCAAGGTAGGTAAACACCTCACCAAGACCTTTGATGTCAGGAAAGGATTTAGACAAGGCGATGGGCTTTCATGTGATTTCTTTAACATCGTTCTCGAAAGAATTGTGCAAAACTCATGCCGAAACTAAAGAGGCACAATTTTTGAAAAGTTCGTCCAATTACTTGCATACACCGATGAAATTGACGTAATCGAAAGAAAGCAGCGTAGTGTCAGTGGCGCCTTTGCAAGTATTGAGACGGAAGCGGCAAAAATGGGTTAACGTATCAAGGGTCAACACCCAACAAGCTTTCAAGCAAAAATGACACACAACACCGACGTCTCGGAGAGAACGCCACCCTCGACAGATATAACTTTGACTTTTTCTACCTAGGCTCCGCTATGACTTCAGACAACGACACCAGTGCTGAGATCAAACGAAGAATAACTCTTGCCAACCACTTCTTCTTTGGGCTAAGAAGGCAATTGAGTAGCAAATCCCTCTCTCGGACAACAAAAGTCACCCTTTATAAGACCTTAATAATCCCGGTCCTACTCTATGGCGCAGAGCAATGGACATTATTAAAAATGGATGAGGGTGTTCTTGGTTGCTCTTTAAGGTGGCTGGGTTAAGTAGAGCGGATGAACACCAATGCTTCGGTCCGAAAAGTCTTCGAATCCACCCCCGAGGGATAGCGCAGTAGAGGAAGTGCCACTCAAGTGGCACACGCAAGTAGAAGGGGACCTCACCTAACTTAGCGTGCGAAACGGGAGGTAGCTAGCACAAGATCCAGCTGGCTGGAGACGCTTGTCCATCCCGGACTGTAGCGCCATCTTAAGTAAAGATTATAGAAACGGTACATCAGCCATTTTGTTGCGAACCACAAACTCATCATTTGTAGTGTCAACGTTAAAAACCGAAAGAGTTTTTACGAAAGAGGCTAGATGACCTTGTGGGAAATTTCTAAACAAGCTTCAGAGTTTTTCACTCAAGACTAATAGATAAAAATTGATTTCTTCAGGAACTTAAGTTTCTTCTCTGTCAACAAAGCGGTAGGGCTAAAAAAACAAATTGGGTAAAAAAAAACTGCCACTTGGAGAAAATCCTCAAGCCCCTGAGTCAAAAATTTACTTGTAGCTCGTGCAAAAGTTATCATGATCATGAAACGGTTCGTTAATGCACTCGATATAAACGGCAACAACAATTGCCAAAAATTACCTCAGCTTGCTATGGAAAAGCTTAAAGCTGGTATTTTTGAAAGCTCCAAAATTAGACAACTTACGAAAGACAGCCAATTTAGGAATTCTTCGAATGAGCTTGAATTATTTTCGTCTCACCAGAATATCAGAAAATTATATTGAATTTGTAGACAATCTCCTTTTACAGTTAAAAATTAAGTCACCTAGACAGGTTTCCCGAAAATCTACGGTGTAAACGAGGACTTTGAAGGGTTTTTTTGGACCACTGTAATATTTGGACCCTGCACTGAGTTTGGGTGCTCTCCAGAGAGTCAACTAGTCTTATTCTGTAGAGGTGATATCTTAAGCCGTGATGTCCTGTAAGGTGTTTAAACATCTATTGGCATTTTAATTGAAGGGCCTGATGACAGGTTCGGCCTGTCTTGGACCTGGAGTATCCTCCCAATATGAGTTGCACTTGGAGTGCTCTCAGCTATTTATAGCTAGATTGACTGCACTTTAGGGGATGCATGAAAAGGGTTCAGGTTTGTTAAGGGGAGTGTCTGAGCCCTTTCTGGCTAGCTCGTCGGCCCTTTCATTGCCATCAATTCCCTCTTGCCAAGGAACCCACCAAAGTTTTGTTCAATTTTTTGGGCTGAGTTCTTAGAGGGTTTTGAATCAGTACGTGACTGATTTGGAGTCAAGGATGTGCGAGGGCATTTATAGCTGCTTGACTATCCGTGAATATATAGATGTTTGCGCCTTTAGTACCAGAGTTATAGATGAGGTAACCACATTCTTGAATGGCGTGTAATGTAACTTGGAAAACAGTGGGACTCTTTCCCATAGCAATTGAAATGTTTGTGTTAGGTCCGTGTATTCCAGCTTCCACTCCCGTTTCGATTTTAGAACCATCCGTATACCACTTTATGCCATTTTGGCTGTTTGGTGGGTTATTGCTGACCCATGCCTCCTTGTTGGGAATCTTAGAGAAGAATCTTTTGTCGAGGAATAATGTTTTTTGAAGACTGCCTTCAGACCGCGCAGATCATGTCAAGTTCTGGTATTTGCGAAAGCAAGATCTTTGGTTCCGGGTGGTTGCAAAGATCTATCTCGTTGGTTTGTACCATATTTTCTGAACTGCGTAAAGCCACTTTGCTGATAAAAAAGTGCAGGGGCGTTAGTGATATTATTGCTTCTATAACAGCTGTGGGACAGGTTGGTTCCGTGTTCATTGCGCCTTAAGATGGCGGTTTTTTGCGTGGTTTTAGTCCACCATACTACAGAAGAATATGTTTAGATCATTGTAAAGATCCAATGAGTGATCCTTGAAGAGATCCCCCATTTGCCGCCATACATGCGACGGAAGCCTCACAAAGGGTTATTAGCTTTAGTTATTTTATTGTTTAAATTAGAGTCCCAATTCAGCGAGAGTACGCCTCCCTGTGGGCAGCCTGTTACGGCTGATATTGATGCCAAAATCGGTCCTGATGAGGTAGTGATTGCTTTTTAGCATCGCTTTGATCAAGCCTATGGTCTGTTGGTCGATCTTTTTCCGGAACAAAGCTTTTGATATGGAGCCATATCCAGTACTATATTATCGAAAGCACCCTCTTTGTCCAGAAACATGCAGAGTGCAACTTCCTTGTTACGGAAGAAACTTTTTATTTCTGCAGTCAGCTTAAGTAAAGGTTATTCTGTGGATTTGTCTTTCTCTGCTTTCTCTGATGTGGACGTCAAGAACTCTTTCCATTGTTTTCAAATAAAACGATGTCAAGCTTATAGGATGTCGTGATGTATAGTTCACTAGGCTTGTTGCCTGGTTTGGGGATTAATACTACGCTTACTCCCTCCAAGTACGTCGTATGTAGCCCGTATTATACGGGCTGAAAAATTTTCCGGATAGACAATTAATTCTGCTTAGGTTTCTCGTGTGTGAAGCCTCAGCGGACTGTCCGTTTGACATGTCAATATGGAAGGACCATGGAAATTGAACTTGAAGTACTTATTGCATTTGGCACGCCAAGAGGCTCTCTTTGATCTTCGCAATTCTGGGTTGTCAAAGGGTAAGAGGGACCTATATTGTTCCCAATTTCTGGTGCGTTTAGCTCTATTTTTACTTTTCCGAATAGCTTCAAGGTTTTCGTTCTAGATCTTACTCAGAAACATGTTGTTTCACATGCTCGGTGCTTCGCAGGTATCGGTGTTTGATTTGTCCAGATTGCAGGTGTTGGATTGCAGTATGGGTATAGTGTGGGAAGGTTGAATGCGCATGCAAAGTAATTGGATGCGTGCTCCCCTGAATTGTGTAGAATAATTTGGTAACTTATATCATCCGTATGTTTGCAAATTTACGACTGCTCAAGCCCTGAGGGAATAGAAAAGACTCGGTATCACTGAGTTTGCCACATTTATGCCAAACAATGACTAAAATTTTGGTCAAAAGACGTCAAATTTGAGACGACGTATTGCTCCGTACGTAATTGCCACACGACTGCTACGTGACTAGCTTACAATTTCTGTAGACTCTTTTGAAATTTGAAATGTCCTCTCTTGTCGAGACATCGTTTATTAGCTATACACCAACATCGTTCTACAAATGCATAGATGTACGGATTTCGTTTGAATTCAACATTCGGGCTCTCAATATTTTTAAGGATTATTCCATTTTCCATGTCCTTTGCCGACTGTTTCACCTTTCAGTTTGGATATTATTACTGTACTTCCCCCACAGTCAAAATAAACCTAAACCAACACCAATGGTCCCATTTCCTTCAAAGTCCTTCTTCGAAATACCACGACGGGGAAAAAATCTGGCGCAAAAATTGTCATTCGTGTTCGATTCACACAATTTAAAACAGTTCCTGTTTGCGGCATGTTGTGCTGGTGCTATTGACGTAAAATCCGGCAGTAACCACCCCCTCTAGAACGTCTAAAAATGCGTTCATATAATCTTACATTCCGACACGGTGTAACCAATTCATTGAGTGTAAAATACAACCACGGCATGTTGCCAGCACCCCATGTCGCCGCTGCTCATGGTCCTGTTTATTGATGGTAGTACTGTATGTATTTGGGTAGTAGGCGCTTTATCCTTATCCCCATCTTTATCACTTGGAAAACGCACAAAACAAATGTTCGCTTGGCATGATACTTACAAATACTCGTACGACTACAATCAACCAAACGTTTGCGATAAAACTTTCAGAAGTAATCATGAAACGATTACGCAATCAAAATGCCTAGTGTACGAGTCGCTGTTTGTTTATCCTCTGGAGCACTGTGTGCACCCGACACGGTTGGTCGTCGTCGGTTGCCCCACCACCTTGATCCAGACCCATTTAAACAGTTCTACGTTCATCCGGTATTCGCAATCTCTCAGTTCATAATTATAATTGCGTCAAATCAGAGAAAAAGTCGGTGTGTGTGCCCAGGCACAGAGTATAGGCATGTTACCTTCAATGCCAGTGCCTCTAGTCGAGTAGTCGTTGCTGTTATTTAAATATAATTACTGTAATCCTTGTAGCTCCGACGGTCCTGAGTACAGTGCCTACCATCCACCACCGCAGTCAGCCAACACATTATCTTTGCACACACGTTCGTTCTTGTTAAGCCCATGTAGTACCTAATTATCGTAATGCTAAGCGTATGTACGGCACATGGGCTTATGTGTGCTAAAGGTTATGTACGCAATAAATATCGCTGAGATACAGAGGTAAAGTTGGAGAGGTTGAAAGAAGGACGGCACCATTAAGCCGAGCAGAACCACTTTGCGGCTACGGGAGGACCAATTCTCAAACTGGGACGAATTAAGCGAAGCCTCATCACATCGGCATTGTTGCCGCATTGTCATTTGTGAATGAATTTGGATTCAGAGTTTAGCACAATTTGACTTACTAAATGGCCCGATGATAGTTCTCCCACCGCGATGATTGCAAATTCTGCTCAGTTGCCAGGTCTAGTGTTGTGGGTCAAGCGCTTTGATTTATTAATTATCCTCAGAAGCCAGTTAAAGAAAGCGATCACCGGATTTGAAGTGCTTGAGTGATTAGCATTCCGGGTATTGCCTTCGATAATAGTACTTTCCAAAGGGTCCTCTGTCCATAGGGTACATGTAAATTTACAGCCATCGCCAGTCCGCATTCTAGCTCTTGAAATATTAAAAAAAAAAATCCATAAAACCAACGCGCAAGCAAAACTCATAATATTTACGCCGATCCTGATGTCGTTGTCCTAAAGTCCTCAAGTCCTTTGCCATCCTGGCATAATGCAGGATTGCTTTTCGTACGTGACGACACGTTGTCGTGTTCTGCATCAATAAGTTTTCGCTGCTGCTTGTTTCTATTGTATGTGTGTCTGGCTCAACAATGAAAAGGAGATGGAGATGGAGATGGTTTCGATGGTGGATTGTGGTAAGAAGTTTCTTTTGTAGGATTTGTTCGCCTGCGTATTTACCCATACCTCATTCTGATCTGATTCTGAATATAACCCAAGCGCATATCTTTAACGACGATTTCGTTGATAGAAGAACGAAACGAACGCGCAACGATTGAGAGGAAATAGAGCGGCAAAGTGACATTGATTTTTGATATTCCACTGTGGTTCGCTGTTTATCACTTTGGCAGAAGATTTGTGTCAGACTTTCTGCTTTTCTTATGCGCCTTCATAAAAACGGTTGTCGGAGTCTTGGAATAGTTTATGTCGAATGTTCAACTCCCTTCTGGAACAGAATAGATACACAATGATGGGGTAGGTGGGGTAATAAACTTCCTGGAATGGCGGTGTATATTTCATTGAAACTATTTTAATGGTGGCGACAATGTTGAGAAAAGTATGAGAAGCTTAGTCACTGTTATCCAACTCCGCTGGATTAGGTGGCATGATAAAGTGAGGAATTTGAAATTCTATCTTGCCAGAAGGGGATGTGGGCGTACCATATTGGATTGGCATCGTTAAAAGGATAGAATCGACAAAAGTTTTAGTCATAGATTTGGATGAGAGCACCTGGGTTGTGTGCTACACATAACTCGTCAATGGATTAGGAAAATGTGTGAACGTATTCGATGAAACAAGGACGAAATGGAAAGCATGTAGAGGAACTTTGTGAACATTCTTTGAATGACAGAGAATTTCTATAGTGCTTAGGCATTAAGCCCACTGCATTGTGTGTAGATATCTTTCAATCTACGATAGTGCTACAGAGTATGACTTCTACTTGAAAACTTGTTAACTAATATCTATTATAGTGCTCGTGGTTGTACAATATTTTGAGTGCACTTCAAACTTGGCTCTGGTTCTTGGTAGCGTTTTTCATAGTATTAGTGTTGAATAGAAGTCACACGAAACGATTTTTGGAGGATTTCAGAAGCCTTAATACAAATCTTATGATGAAAATTGGCAACATGTCTCTCCAAGCAGCTTTATCCCAAACTTTCTGTCTCGTGGGCATGTCGAACCGATGATGTCTTCCTTTAATTCTATGCACCAGCTTAATTAACGGATTTCGTAGCTCTTCTAGTATAGACTCACAAGTGCTCCAAGAAATTGTACCTCTTTTGTCATTCTCACTTCCATATACGAGTACATGAGAAATGTGTTGTGTGAAATGTGGCACTGTCTTGTGAAAACCACATATCTTCCACATCCATATCTTGGAATTGAGACCAAAACACATTCGGTTAACATTTTGCTATAGCGATGGGAATGATGCGATGACTGTCAAACCTTCCTCATTTTAAAAGGAGAACCAATGACACCATACAGTGACATTTTGTGGTCTTTCAACAGTTAAATACGTATCTTCACGTGAAAAATGGGTCTCATCGCTGAAGAAAATGTTGGTCATTTAAACGCTGATTTTCAAGTTCCCACGTACGAGTGTGTTGTACACATTTCGTGGTCGGTTGGCTTCAATTCTTGAGTGAGTTGAACTTTATAAGGATTTTTATGCACATCCAACTGCAAAATATGCCATATGACAAGCCCAAACTTTCAATAACGCCAGTCATATTTTCTGGAGAGCATGCATTTCGACTATGGATATCCTTAAGACATTCATAATAGAGCCAGTTTTTTTCGAATTACATTTTTGCCTAAATAACACTTCCCTGTTCGTAATGCACAAAACGTATGCACATACTACAGAATTACTATTTTAGTAGCAAGTTTTCACAATTTTAGCACATTTAACGACTGTAAAATGGAAACTACGAGTATTAAACTAACTATGCACAGTCACAGATGACAGTTCGGTTTGACGTGTGTGATTGAAACAGGGATGTTAAATTCCGACCACTAATTGGATGACACTTGATCCTCTGAACCGAGTTGAAGCAACAGATGATGCAGCATTTCGAGCTCTTCTAGCTCATTACTAGCGATGTCGCGAATTGAATTATTTTCTTAAATAACGACCAGCATGACACGATTAAAGCCGAACATTTTTTTTCCAACAAGGATACATTTTTAATAGGCATATTCCGCAGCTTCTTCAGTTCTCTCAGCGAATTCATTTTCATGTCTTGAATCGTCCTGAAACGATTTCCACGAAGTGTTTATTTTTTAGTTTCGGAAATAGGAAGAAACCAAGCCATATCTGTAGAATACAGTGCTTGGTCGATGATATTGGTGGCGTTTTTGGTCAAAAGATCGCTCACGAGGATGACTTAGTAAACTGGTGCATTGTCGGAGTGCAAGATCCATGTGTCACTATCCTCAAATGATCAAACAATACCGTTTATTCACTGTTTGACCCACCAAAATAAAATCCGAGTGAACCACATCGATGCTTTCTTCAGTTATTGCCATTGGTGGCCGTCGTTTTCAATAAGGAGTTGAGCTATGACGCGTACACTCAGCGTTAAAACAAATGACAGTTGAACCAACATATGTAGGTTTAAGTAACTCAGTCTAGGCATATTTTGACACGATGTAGATACGCGTATACATCCCCTTTCTCTGCAGAAGTATTTTTCCACGCTACTAAAACAACTTACTTTACTTACTTTAAGTGGCGCTAAAGTCCGTGGTGGATGTGGGCCCCAGTTAACAACCGTCTCCAGCCAGGTCGATCCCTAGCTTGCTGCCTCCAGTTTCACACGCTAAGTTGGCTGAGGTACTCTTCCACTTGCGTGCGTCACTTGAGTCTTGGCCATCCTCTACTGCGCTGTCCCTCGAGAGCGGATTCGAAGACTTTTCGGACCGAAGCATTGGTGTCCATACTGTCTACATGAACCAGCCAACTCAGTCTTTGGATCTTCACTCTTCTGGCTAGGCCCACGTCGCTGTACAGTCCATACAGTTCGTCGTTGTATCTAGTCCTCCACTCACCGTCAATGCAGACGGGACCGAAGATCGCCCGAGCAATTTTTCTCTCGCAGCAACCAAGAACACCCTCATCCATTTTTGATAATGTTGCACGCCTCTGCGCCATAGAGCAGGACCGGGATTATTAAGGTCCTATAAAGGGTGACTTTTGTTATCCGAGAGAGGGCTTTGCTACTCAATTGCCTTCTTAACCCAAAGAAACAGAAATCGCTTGATCTCAGCGCTGGTGTCGTTGTCTGTATTTATAGCGGAGCCTAGGTAGACAAAGTCCTTAACTACCTCAAAGTTATATCTGTCGAGGGTGACGTTCTGTCCGATATACTTGGCCTTGCCCTCATTGACCGCTAAACCCGTTTTCGCCGCTTCCGTCTCAATACTCGCGAAAGCGCCACTGACATCACGCTGCTTTCTCCCGATTATGTCAATATCGTCGGCGTGTGCGAGCAGTTGGACGGACTTTTAAAAGATAGTGCCTCTTGTGTTCGCTCGTGAGTTTTGCACTATTCTTCTAAGTACGATGTTGTAAAATCGCACGACAGCGCATCGTCTAAATCCTTTTCTGACACCAAAGGTTTCGGTGAGATCTTTACCGACCTTGATGGAGCAGCGTGCATTCTCCATCGTCATCCTGTACATAGGCACGATTTTGGCAGGGATGCCGAAACTGGACATTGCTCTGTATAGCTCGTCCTTATAGATGCTGTCATACGCGGCCTTAAAATCGATGAATAGGTGGTGGGTATCGATCTGAAGCTCATGGGTCTTCTCCAAGATCTGCCGTAGTGTGAATATATGGTCGATGGTGGACTTTCCTAGCCTGAAGCCACACTGATATGGACCTATCAGGTTGTTGACGAACGGCATCAGGCGTTCACACAATACGGCGGATAAGATCTTGTATGCGATGTTAAGGAGACTGTGTAGACTCTGTAGTTGGCGCAGTTCAGAGGGTCTCCTTTCTTGAGAATTGGACAAACAATGCTGAGGTTCCATTCATCGGGCATACTTTCGTCCGACCATATTTTACAGATGAGTTGGTGTATGCTCCTTACCAAGTAATCGCCTGCCGCTTTGAAGAGTTCGCCAGTCAGGCCGTCCGCTCCAGCAGCTTTGTTGGACTTAAGCTTGGATATAGCTATCTTCACTTCATCCAGGTCGGGTGGACGGAATTGTTGGTCATCATCGTCCAGGTTGAAAGGTTGATTCTGCCTGACAGCGGTATTTGGTCCGTCATCGCCGTTATACAGTCTGCAGAAATGATCTTTCCAAATCCTCAGCATCGACTGCGATTCTACTACAATGTCCCCTTGTTCATCTCTACAGGCTTCGGTTCGGGGTTTGTTTCCGAACCACATTCCTGGAGTAGCATCTCTCAATTTAGTCGACCGCGCGCTTCTCATGCTCTTCTTTCTCCTGAGCAGCCGGTGTTCGTCTCTCCTCTTCCGCTCATAGAGCTCATGAGCAGCTCTGGTCCTTGTATGCAGCGCCGCTTTATATGCGTCTTGCTAAGCTGCATGTGCTTGCCGGCATTCATCATTGAACCAGGGGTTTCGTTGTGGTGGACGAGTGAAACCCAGCACATCAGAAGCGGCATCTCTGATGGCGTTTTGGCAGTGTTTCCAATGGTTTTCGATGCTTAATGCTGGCGGTATTGGACCTCTTAAGAGAGACACTACATCGGAAAAGGATTTTACTATCTCTTGCTATTGTAGCCGTCTGACGTCGCATTTCCTCACAATATTAGTTTGTCTTTGTACTGATAGCGATATCTCCAAGTATTACTTTACAGTCCTTAACACGGTTTCTCATCGACATTTTGCAGAGGTGATAATCTATTTGCGTTTCGTGGCCTTCGCTGCTATAGGTGATAAGATGTCGTTGATGTTTAATAAACATTGTATTTAAGACGGTTAAGCCGTAAGTCCTACACGCTACAAGGATGTCTTCGCCAGCTGAATTTCTGGTTCCAAAGCCTTTACCGCCGTGGCAGTCCTCATAATCAACATTTGTTTCTCCGACGTGGCCATTTAAATCTCCGCCTACGAAGAGCATCTCATCGATAGGTATATTTCTAAGCAAATTACCGAACTCTGACCAAAATGTATCTTTTTCCGATTGGTCGCATCCATTTTGTGGAGCGTACGCGCTAACAATGTTCCACGTTTCATTGTGTATGACGAGTTTAACACTCATCAAGCGGTCGCTTATTTTCAAGATACCAACGATGTTGTTTAGAAGATCCGCTGCAACAACGATTCCAACACCGTTTCGTCGATTGACCGTTCCATGGTAGAACATCTTAAATCTAGAAAACGCGCTTTATTTCCTGTATTACACCACTTCGTTTCCTGTACGCACAGGATTTGTAGAGTTCTGCGACGCATAATCGCTTCCAGTTCTAAACTTTTTGAGGTCATCGATCCGACGTTCCAACTTGCAAACCGAAGTTTATGAAAATATTTTGGAAACTTCATTTTGCCCGCCCCCGGAATCCGTCGGGCTCTGACACCAGCACTTCTGCTTGCTCTGGGATCACCCGAGTGCGTTGCAATCGTGGTGCCCAGCGGGGTAGTGCTATTAATTGCGATCATTTCCATGAAGTTTAAAGTTTGAGTGGTTTGACACTTGTATGCTCATTTCGAATTGATTGACTGTTCTTTTACCTCACCGGTAGTCTCCAGACGTGGGAACCCACTGATTGCATATAAACTTGTGGGAAAGTTTTAAGGTGTTAAAGTGTCACAGGCTCATTTTTGGTGTCATAATTGCCTGTATATGATTGGTGTCCCATTTAGTCGCCTCTTACGACAAGCTGGGACGCACTGCGGTACTATTCTTTATCCGATGCCGCACGGAACCACGCCTAAAGTAATGCTGTAGTTAAATAATTTTTTAAACATTTATATGAATCAAATGTCTGCTTTTACCTTTTTCCACCCTGCAACGTCTTTTGCAGGAGGACCACATACATTCAACTTTGTTTCAGTTCGCACCAAAAGTCTCGCACCTCCGGCGGATTCCCTTGACTGGAGCCTTGTGCGTTGTCAGGATTTTTTTTTTAGCTCGAAAAAATTTCCGCAGCGAAACTCTCACGGAAAGAAAGTAAACAAAAATATCGATAATACGGAATCAACAGTACAGAGATATGTGCAGTAAAATGAGTAGGTAAAATAGTTTTCCGTGTAGGAAACAACAATGCAAAAAATTTTTCCGCACGGAAAAAGTGCGGTACGGAATCAACAATACGACCCTTTATATTTTGACTGTGAACAAAGGGTGTTTCATAAACAGATCAGAGTTTTCTAAATATGTTCAGTTGAGAGCAAACTCGGAATGCTCGAGCTCTATTTAGCGTTTTAGTCTAAACTAAAAAAAAAAACCTATTTTTGATGGTTCGGGTCATATTTTATGAATAGTTTGATCTCTGAATTGTTCGCATAGCATCGGTCCTTAATGGCACCTCACAACAAAAAAAATCCAACAACGTCAAATTGCAGTTCCATAGCGGCCAAGCAACATCACCAAGGCGACTGTAGGACGACTTTTGTGACAAGTAGCCATCTTACTATAAAACCCTCAACTTCTGACCACAAAAAATCGGTAATCATGACTCGGTAGCGCTATCCAAACCGTCACCCGTTTAGAGTGCATTGATTTCTCTAAGACTACTTGTGGATTTTAGAAGCCCTAAATATAGCAAATTTGCTTGTCATCGTAACGGCCAAGATGGAAATGCACCTATTTGGAAAGGTAATTTATTGAGTAAAATTGTCGTAAATTGCGAGCTGCTCGAAATTCCAAACAGAGATGCGATAACGAAGCAAGCGGTCATTTTTCCCCAATTCCTTAGTCAATTGAACCTTATATTGGAATAATCCGAGAACTTTATCCAAAATCCTCAGGCAAGTGCGACTGAGTTGCTAACAACCTTAGCACATTGAGGTTCTCTGGTTTAAGAACCTACTTTCGGCAACAGCTGCAATATTTTCTGTTGAGCGCACATGACAAACACAAAATAAGTTCGATTATCTATCAGACAACCAGTCTCACAAACTTTGAAACTTTGTAATATTTCCCGACGTTATTCAAGCCTAAACCGATCCATTTCATGTCGTTTGACTAAGTCTAAAATGTTGAGAGGATATTGAACAGAGACACCGTTCATATCCCCATTGAACAGAACCAAAACATGACAGCTTCCATAAGAAAAAGAAAGTAATCTCGTTTCCTGATGTTTCTTCCTGAAATATCCTGTCAACCCCCTCTCAGACGGCACGGTTCATGAAAAGAATTCAATAGATTGAAATCCCAGTACCAAACATTAAGTCAATGTCCTTCGTTGTACCTTTCATCACAGGCACACCGTACTCTCTGTACGAGCCCCAGAATAACATCTTTCCAATTTCTGTTCCGCTACTAAGAACTCACCTAATAGGTTCCGGTTCAGCATCATTCACTTATTGTATATCCGAATATTCTTAAAATTACTTCCCCAAAATATGTTCGTATTTGTACAGGTGTATCCATGTGTTTATTCCTTTTCCATGCACGCGTGGATCCTCTGAGAAATGTCTATTTTCAGAAACTCTACCTCGGTTCCTTAAACAGTTTTGTATTTCCCCCCCCCCCCCCCCCCAAATTTCTTCCATTTCATGTTTGCGTTCAGTGTTCGGTGTCTGCTTATAAACGCACCCAAACCAGCCATTTTTAATTATTGCCCTAAGCCTTCACTGCGCAATAATTAAATGGAAAACGTTTACGCGCCTCAAACATAAATCCTTTTAAGATGTAACAGAGTTCGGAAGGGTGAACCCCAAAAAACCCACCCCAACCAGACCAACTGTGGCAATTACAACAACTTTACTTCCTAAGCCTAGCCACCTGAAGCCCGATTCATGTTTGTTTGTAATTAAGAAACAATTTTGCTTAACTCGTTCATGTACAATACATCTGGCTACCCATACACGATACAACGGAACGTCAATTGGGGCTATAAAGGAAGAGCTACAGGCCCTAACTTCGACACTCGTAAACCAGAGGATAAGAGAGTGAAAAAATACAAACAACAAATCTTTAATTCGTCTTCCAGGCATCTTAAATGTTGGCTATCATGTCCTTAGTACAATACTTCCTTAAAGGGTGAGCATCAGAAGCACGCTACCACCTCTGAGATACACATGCATACAAACTCGTATACGAGTACGAGTATATGAGTATTCCCAATACATGTGGGGGGCACCTTACAAAGACGACAACGTCGGTGGTACATATACCTAGTCGTATGGATACCCTGGTTAAAGACACGCAAGCGGCTCCATACGATCTTTAAGGACAGATTAATGTTAATGTGAAAATTGGAGCGTATAGTGCCATAGGTCATGTGCGGAATAAATTTTCTTAGTAATTCTAACGGAAAATCTGCTTCTGCTAGTGTAACGATTACGAATATAATGTACGTAGACGTAGTACATGGCTCTTGGTGTGGCTTCTGCTGGCCGTTCGTCAAGATGTGCACCCTTCCCAGCACACAAGGACCGCGGTAAATGCGTGCTTTACTGTCGTTAAGTGAGGTAATAAAGTGGAAGCCTGAGGTATTTTTCGGGTGTTGATGTCGATGATGACGATGGACGATGTTGAAAAATGTGAGCATGAACCAGGAAGCACTGCTCCCTGACGCGCTCGTCTTTTCGCAAGTGCTGGCATGGGGAATGAATGGATTTTGAAGTTAAGATGGTGCACACCGTTTACCAGACCAGTCATTTTTAAACACATGCGGAATTTAAATTTTCCCCACAGCAGACGGACGAATCTCGTGGCAGTCTTGCCTCCAAAAGACAACCTCGTTCGACAGTCTTGTGTAATAAATCTTAGTGCGGGCTATTAAAATGCACGAAGGATGTTTTCGTTTCTAAGTGTTTGCTCCCCTCTGCATGCCCAATTTTGACATGACATTCCATTCCCTGACCGACAGCAAAAACAGACCAATCTCAGGAGGAGCTTTAGTGTACAAGTGTGTGTTTGTGTGGTTTTCCGCTTGGCAAATTGATGTTTGTCCTGGAGTCGATGTCTTTTACGAGGATGGTGACGGTAGTGTGGTGTCAAAAACGGTTGCCAACTGAACACAAAGATGTTCTCGAAGGACCCAACCGTTGATAGCAGGGGATCATCAATTTGATTTTATTTTATGTAGAGTGTTTCTTATCGGCGAATGTCGTATATCGAGTTGGAAAATTTGCATTAAATACACGACGCTGGAGGGCCTTTAAGTGGAGCCACAGAATTCTCCAGTATGACCTTGTTTTTCTTTTCATTTCCCTTCTCCTCTCCTCTCTTGTGATTGTTCGTAAATTTAAGGAATTTTTTCTGATTTGCGAAAGAAAATTTCGTCGAACAAGTAGGAACGCGAGGGTGGCTCCAAGAATCAGCAGAGAACAGGGCCAGGAAAGTATAAAATATCCTTTATGAGTTGATAATATGTGTTTGATTGTGAAATAATTGGGTGCTGGATAATACTCGTTACTCATGCAATATGAAAGAAAAAATGAAACCCCTAATGGGAACAGCGTTCTCTCGGGTGAATTTTTTTTTATGTGTTTTCAAGACAATATGCTTCGAAATGTAGGTCAAAGATAAAGATAAAGATTGACTCGTATTCTGTCAAATTTTATTTGAGTTGATTATATTCAATTCGATGGGAGTTTATAGGTACTAAAAGCATTCTGTTTTAAAAGTCTAATTCTATTGCTGCACACCTATGGTGAAGGCTTTTGAGTACACCCAGAAAGCCCAGGAACAAATCGGTAAAAATGTCAAAGCCAGACATACGTACTATGGAGGTAGCACTCGCAATAGTGAGAAGCCACAAGTGGTTTGCTTGACGACGCACGTTGCAACGTTGACAGATCAATCCCCATCACTTCTGCTGTTCCCCCTACGATGCGTTTGGTAAACCAGGTTGAAAAGAAAGAATGAGTATCAGAGATGATCAGCCTGCTATGGATGACATCTATCAGAAACAATGATTCTTCGATAAGATTTCGATTTCTAGGGCTAGTCAGCTAAAAATAGCAAAGCCAAAACGGGCTGCAGATGACAGACACTTCAAAGTTGAAAAGGGAAACACAGAGGGACTACAACTGCTGCATATGACGCGAGTGTTTAAGTGGCGACAGAGAAGAGAAACAAATCATAAGCAAGGTTTCTTAAAACTGACCAACTCCTGGAACTGAAAGTGGGTGTTCTGTCTTGACCAGGGTCAGAAAGAAAGAAAGTTGTTGGTGCTACCTCTGTCGATGGATTGTTCCTCGCTATATACCCAATAACCAGGAATCGGTAAAAACAAAACCAGAATTGGTAATGCCCGCACACGATATCTATAAGGATACCTCCCTAGCTCTTTAAATTGAGGAGGCTGGAACTGACAATGGTCCGAAGGAAGCTGAGTGCAAATGCTATGTCATCCAATGTAGGAGCTGGCTAAATCAGTTGAAGAAGAATGTTGTTATTCAAGCTGAGAGCTGCGATATGGAAAACGGATCTCTTAGAGTGAAGTAGACCATGCAGCAAACTGTCGAATACAAACTTGTTGATTTCGGAGGTTCTCTATACGACTGACTTGTAAGCCCATTTTTTTGTGCCAACTTAAGTATTAACAGAGGAGGGAACAGGTTCTGGTATCTTCTCAGAAGACCCAGAATATAAAGTGTCTATAAGGCTACCGGAAGCAAGCAGTGCCTTCCTATCTGACTGTCCTCAGGGCGGCTAAACTAATGCAGATGAGATCGGTATCCGGAGGAGATATCGCTATCGACAGTCAGGCCGCATTTAAAGCAATGGAATCGACCAACATCAATTCTGATACAGTCAGGGGCTGTCGCACAATGCTCAAAGCATGCGGTATAGACAGAAAATGAACAAGGGAGGGCTATTCGATAGTTGTGAGGTTGCCAACATAGTATGGGGCCTTATCGAGGAAAAATCAATAAAGAGTTCTATCCTGACAGGACACTGTCTTCTGCGGAAACACGCAAAGACGTAACACACATACTGTGTGAATGCAAGGCTATCTATATCGTGTAGTTGATGAAATGTTTTAGGGAAATATGTACTTTTTGGGAAACATAGAGGAAATAGGCGGCACAAACTTCAAAGGCCTCCCTGGCTTTTGCAGAAAAATTGGATGCTTCACCAAGGAGATTGTTAGGTTGTTGCAACTGGTTTCATAGGAATCGTCATGGGCCGGTTTTGGTGCCCAGTGTTTGTGTGATGGCATATCTATCACACCCTAACCTAACCTAATTCCTACCATCCAAAGCTGGGCAATTGTACAACCAAGATTAAGTTGCTGCAGCCATATTCATATCATTGCGTCGACTTATAGAGGTAGCCGAACTCATTAAATACTGTTATTTCGGGAACATTGACCTTATCATATTCTGCGATGCTAAAACTTTTTGAATCAGTAACTCTCTGTCTTTGCTGCAACATAGCAAGTAGGCGGTTTTACATTACTCCACAGATACTTTTATGAGTTTAAGAGGCCGTATTGTCTGTCCTTGGCTAAGCAAGCTTCTTTCCTTCCGTTGCTGTCATTGATTTGTGGGTTGGACTGCATCACATACTAACCCATCTAGGTCATCTGGTCTAATCAGCGGGGTCACTGTGTGCTGATTTGTCATCTTAGTTAAGGCTGACAAATACTCGAGAATCGTTCAGAAGATACTCTTCAACTAATGCTGATCCCTTACTGCTTTTAACTTTATTTAGTTTTAGCATGGGGTATTGAGTCCTATATCAGAGAAGTGCTCGAAGCGCCTCGATTCCCAGGGAATGATTGCCAGAACTTTCTTCACAGATCTTAACATCCGATCTGGTCGTGCAAGAGTAGTAGTGCTCTAAGGCAATAAATCAAACTTCAAATGCCTAGTACTCGTATACAAGCAGTGGATCGCATTTAATGGAAGGTCCCCAAATAAAATCACATATTACTTTTCAAGGTGACCGGAAGCGGGCCGAAGACAGCTAGTCCGGTTTACGAATAAGACGAGCGAATGGCGTAAGATTCCACCCAGACAAGTGGTATTCTTTGTTTCGGCCTTAAACAGATTACTTTCCCAATACATCTAGGATGAAGGGAATCCTGCAGAGCTCGTAACCAGGGGTTAATTAGGGCTCTTCCTCTGGATAATCCCATTCTCTCTATGCGAATTTTTGCGCCTGTCTGGAAAATATTTTCTGGACTCTTATTATTTTTGCTCCAGCGGTACAATACTTTTTCTCACAATTTACTTGCTCTTCCCATCACTATCGTTCTGTGAGGCACATTGAAAAAGTATGGTAACGAAACGCCACAGCCGGGCAAAGTCTTGTTGCACTGTTGAGTATGTATGTTTGCAAAGTACAATAAGTGTTTACTTGCCTGTTTGATGTTGAAAATTCTTTGTCGACACAAACATGAGGCTATTTCAGATCAGGGAATCGAAAACTTTCAGGACTGGGAGAATTGAGGCATGCATGCAAACTTAATTTTATAGCAAGCCAACACTAGTCTGACCGATCTTATGTATCCAATATTCCTGAACAACAAATTGTTTACAGATTCGCTTCTCTGATTTTATCCAGTAAAAAGTACTTTCGAAGTAGCTCTGGTGCATGACATATGCAATAGGTGATGTTCTCTAATCATGCACTTCAAGCAGCATCCGAATACTGCAGGAAATCAATAGGATCTTCGCTAGTGCACATTTGCTTTTTGCAGGAACGAAAGCGAAGAATTTCTTCTTTCAGGATCACATAAAGATATCCAACAACTATGAATGCACTCTTCTTGGCATCTGTGGAAATATTTAGCTGCAAACTGTCGGCTCTTAGAAATGTTGATGAGTAAAAGAGACTTATTCCGCTGAATTAAGCCTTTTAACGTTTCGATTATTCCAACAACCGCGCTGCCAGTCAAACACTCTTTTTTATGTCTGCAGCTGCAGAATTTTTTAACCGACAAGAAAATTCGCAAGGACCATAGTCACTATTCCCAGCTTTTCACAGTTTTCCAGCTGCCACCTAGACATGAGCACCTTCTTCCCAGTCAGATGAAATTTCAGCAAAAATCGGAAGATGTCGTCTCAGCGGCTTGAATGACGCATCACGCAACAAAAAACGCTGTTCCTGTTGGTCCACTGCTCCTATTCATACCTCCGAAAACATCTTTTGTATAACAGCGGCCACTGCGACGGAACATTGTCGGAACTTGAATAATATTCTAAATAGTGGCTTTTTATGCTCCGGTGGCATAAAGGAAAGTGACATCTATTTGGTGTTGGCACCGTCGTCAGAAACGATGCGTAGTTTGCTGTGCCTACTTTATTTAACAACTTCAAGACGCGTTAAATACTCATACTACATGCGACTGCTAACTAATCCCTTCGAAATCATTTACGATTTAGTTTTCTATCTACTTAGAGTAGTGTTCAGCGATTACACAGACTTTGCTCGTATTTGCATCCACGTTGGACCATGTAGACTCTGGACTTTACGTAATCTTCAAGGAAACAGTCTAGAAGTGCGATGTCAAATGATCTAGGTGGCCAAAACTTAACTGTTCATCGAATCGTTCTCGGAATAAAGCTATGGTTTCACAGGCTGTGGGCAAGGGGTGCCGTCTTGTTGGAACCACATGCCGCCGAGATCACGCTATTTAATATCAAACAGGAAATAGTCTGGTCGGCCTCAGTTTCGAATAAATTTAGACTGATCATTTCACTATTCCACAAAACCATTGTTTTTCTAGACGAAATGGCGGCTTTTGAACCGCTTCTGTTGCTGCACATCCCAAACATAGCTTTTTTGGTTATTGACGTTGATCGTTGAGGAAAATTTTGGTCGAAAACAGTGGATCATCTTAAAGCTTTTCAAGGGACTAACGACTGAAAGGGAAATGATTCTGAAGGTCGGCCAGCTTCAGTTGTTGCACGAATTGAATTTACAATTTTTTTAAGCCAACATCCTATCGTAAAATACGCCAACTTTTTGCATACGACCCGAATCACGGACATGGCGTACACTCTCCACAACCGTCGATATATTTTCTTCATTATGTGCTAGAAGTAGCCTTTCTCGTTACGCTATATCCAATAATGGAATTTAGGGTTCAATTGACCATAAATTGCTCTTAGCGTACGAAACACACTGTTTGTAGAATGCTGACGCTCCTTAAACACTCACGTGAAAGATTAGTTTGTCGGAAATCTTGGCAGCATGCTAACACAGTTTTTTAAGTGCGTCAGCTGCTTGTGTATTGCATCTGTTGTATCTCTTGTGTTATGATCTTCTTTAAGAAGCTTCTAAAGTGCATTCTGCGCTGTCTTGACAACTTAGCAAAACATTTTGCTACGATGATTTATTGCATATTGGATGTCATCGCAGTGAATTGTGGCAGCAACTACAAAAGCCTATCCAAGTCACTAAGCAAATATACGAAATTTTTGAGATAGGACTGCGATTACAGTGACAACGCACATTTTCAAGCGGCTGGAGGTTGGCAGCTTACACATCGAATCCTCGATCAAAAGTGGAAATTTTCGCAGTTGTTTGACTCGCGAAGTGGCATGATTTTCCTAACCTACGTTAGATTTAGCTCTTAGTCCCTGCTGGATCTGTGTGAGCTGATCCTTGATACTAAGCTTAGGCGGTCCGAATCTAAATGTGAGCCCCTCAATAGCGGCATCCACATTTTTGGGGTATATGAGCTTTTTATTGTTTCACTGAATTTCGCTATAAAAAGCAGAAAAGGGTGGAAGATGTGAAGTAAAATTTCATACAATTGCACTTTATATTTCCAATGATGCCGTAGCTTGTCACTTTGTTTAAGAATATCTACTTCCAAAGGCACTCTCTTATATTTCCTATTCGACAATTAGACTTGTCGAACAGTAAATTACACTTTACCCCGTCCAGATTGGTATGGCACCTTTGCTCTTTTATTATGCAAACAATTTATTTTTTGCTTATTTTGTGTCGTACATCTACCGAAAGCCTCAAATTTATGTTTAATCCGTTCCATTTATTCCCGCACGCCAATGTTCACACCTCAACACTCGCAGCATACCTATCCCCACAACATTAAATTTTCATAATGTGATTGCTGTGCATATAGATGCCCAATAAATGCCACTGAGGCGATCAACAATACAATCGTCATAAATATTCTTCCTCTGCCTCGTACTGCCTTTACTGCCTTACTTACTCTCTTTCCAGAACAACGAGAGAGAAAAAAAGCCATATACTACCCTTTTAAATGGCCCTACGAATAACCCCAGCCAGGGTGTGACAATGTATCTGAATTTATTTGAAGTTTTGAGGCAGCACGTACACAAGGGTTGTATACAACATAAACCAAAAACTTCACTCCCTGTCGAGCACTTGGCCGTTGTTTGGGTGGGTTAAGAGGTGCGAAGGTGGGTAAAACTGGAAGGCAGATAGATTCTTCTGATCCTAGGACAGGTGGGAATTTCAAACTGAAAACTGACCGTACGAAAGCAACAAGAACCCAAAGGTAAACAACTGAATTGAATCTAATTATCCATGAGGATGCGCTGAATGTAAAGACATGCCAGACTAGTAGCATCATTGGTCAAAGCAGACGAATCTATGATGGAAGGAAGTGTAGATCTGGTTATCCGATTTTGCTTGCTTTGAACTAATTAAAAACTCCGAAAAAGGATTCCATTCGTATGTCTCTATCGTTCCTTCGGTCCGGGGAATAACTTCTTCATTACGGGTAATTTTAAATTAATTAATCTCATTATCTTTTCAGCCGCCTTTGGCTATCTATTCAACGTGATTTCTTTTCTGTCGGCTACCCATCACCGCCGCCATCCAGGATGGCTTTGCTATTTTAAATTTTCCGCTTTGCACGTCCACATATTTTGTTTTTTTGTTTTTTTTTTAATTTTTTACGAGCCAGTTAATTTTTAATTTCATTTGAAATATTTATAAAATGTCTAAACGGATTTTAACGGCGCACTCGATTTGAGGAAGAGGACTCCTCCATTTCTTAAGCTAATTGGACTTTATCGGATTGAAGAGGGTTTTGGTTAGTTCCGACATTTCCTGTCAAAATGTATTTAAAAGTCTTGAAGCCCAACATTAGAATGAGTACTCGCAATTGAGAAGTCATGACGGACTTTTATAGGCAAAATCATAAAATCGTTATAATGTTGCGGCTGATGATGCCTTTTGTAAGTCGAAACAATGCTGCTGCTTAGATTGATTGATGAGGATCAAATAACATCGGATTATGGTGTGAGTAGAGGAGTAGAAAAAGGCTGATTCCAAGTGGTTGAGTGGTTTTGACAGGTTATAAAATTTATGGCAATGTTATTAAATTAGAAAGATTGTGATCCGAGGTGGGAGTCAGGACCCTTATCACTTTGGCCAGATTAGAACTATAGCAATGTTCTCGTGTAAGGATTTATCCATAAGAACGGATTTCATAGTTAAAACGTCAACATCTTTCGGTGAATTGGCAGTTATGTGTTTTGCGCCGAAGCCTCTAGAAATTTGGACGTATTACCTCATAGAAGGTTTAATTGGTAAAGCACATGCCATCCAATAGCCTCATCAATTTATTCTCATAATGTGTCTTTTGGTTCTACAATGCCACTATAGAAATCTGATTAGTATACTGGAGAAATAGGTGAAGCAGGATTGTAAAATAAGAGTTTGCTAAAACAGGGAGGCCGATAAAGCTTTTTCAATGGAGAATCAACCTGGGCTGGTTATAAGACACAACGACATTCAGGAATGCTCAGATTCTTAACAGGCTACGAGCAGCCCAGCAGGTAACAGGGGCGTATATCACGCATCCAGGGAGTGGGTTGGGATGGTCCAAGAATGAGGAGAATTAAAAGTTGTGACAGAGAATATAAAGGTTGACCGACTGTTGGTATCTTTTTGAGTCAAATGTTTCTTAAAATTGCGCTCAAAAAATTGACAAAAAGCACGGTGTTATATTTTCGCAATACGAAATAGATCGATTTACGCTTAAACAACTTCAAGAAATATCGCAAAGTTACTTCCAAGGTAAATGCTGTGCCGCCAAAATAGGGGGAATGTTTTAAAGAAAATTCGGTGGAAATAATGCACCAACTACTGCTGGTTTGTTGATTGATAACCGAACACATTGTTGTGTTTGTCCTGAGCACTGAACGGAGAATAACGCAGCTGGCTGTTGCCGAAAGGTGCGCATAAACCAGAGAACATAAGTTTTCCAAAGTTCTCAACAACTGAACATTAGTCGCACTTGCTTGAAGAGAATTTTGCATATATGCACTCGTATATCTCGGATTATTCAATTACAAGGTCCAATTGCCTCAGAAATTAAAGCAAAATTACCTACCGCGTGGTTAACGCTCCTCTATTTGGGCCTTAATGACAATTTTGCTCCAAAATATCATTTTTTTCTAATGAAGCTCATTTCCATTCCGGCAATTACGTTAACAAGCAAAATTGTTATATTCAGGGCTCGAAATATCCACAAGAAGTCATAGGTAAGCCAATGTATCCTGAACACGTGACTTCTTCTTCTTATCCTTTTATTAACACTTTCCTCGTTATACGAACTTATGCGTAACGAGTTTCCCATTTTTGCTGCATCGCTGCTGCTCCGCTTATGGGGTTGGCTAATGTCGCAGACCGCAGAACGCATCTACATAATGCTCGGTCCTGGATCGCTTTAGTGTTCAGTGGTTAGCCCCAGGCGTTGTTGCGCATTTGCCATCTGAGAAATCCAGGAATTCTTTTTCCGACCTCGTTTTCTTACAGTTGGAGTGACCGTAGTTGATAGTGCCTTTTTAACCGGATTTTCCGCAGATCTTCTTTGAACGTGGCAATACCAGTTTATTCTATTCGCCTCAAGCTGTTCGGTTACCGAATTCTTTATATGTGGACTTCCTCTTATACGCGTAGATCTAATGCAATCGCGTTTAGTGACTCCACTAGAAATCATCCTTCACATTTTCCGCTGCCGTCATTTTGTTTTAAACGCTTCGTACATTGTCCAGCACTGTGAACCGTACATAAGAGCTGGCCTAACAACCGCCATGTAGAGATTCCCCTTCAATTTAAGTGGAAATTTTCGGTCGCAAAAGATTCCAGAATTTTCCCGACATTTCATCCACCCCACACTCACTCTGTGGTTTACGTCGTCGTCACCTTTCGCTTCCATGTTAACGATTGATCCTAAGTACTTAAAGATAGTGCTTCTCGGAAGAACTATTCCGTCTAACATTATATCCGGAACAGGTCGCAACGGATGTGCAAATGGGCACGTCAAATGCTCCGTCTTTGAACGACTTATTTTAAACCCGTTTCTCTCTAGCGCATGTCTCCATGAATCTAAGGCGTTCTGTAAATCTTCGACGTTATCGCTAAGTATAACTGCGTCGACAGCGAAGAGAATTGACGTTACATTTGCTTCGCGCATGCAGTCTTTTAAAAGATAGTCGAATACTACGTTAAAGAGGAAAGGGCTAAGTACGCTTCCTTGATGCACTCCGACATTAACTGGAAATTCTCTCGTTAGTCCAGCACAGCTTTTAACCGCAGTTTTCACGTTTCCGTACATGTCTTGTATTATTCTAACATACGTTTCCGGTACGTTTTGAGACCTCAGCGCGGCACATATGAAATCCCTAGGCACTCGATCGAATGCGTTTTCGAGGTCGATAAATACCATGTGTAAATCCTTAGACGAATCTCGGTGCTTTTCCATTATTATTCGTAGACTTTGGATAGCGTCCATCGTCGATCTTCCTTTAACAAATCCACACAAGCTATTATCGAGCTTTATTGTTTGCCGAAGACTCTTTCGGCGATTTTCATTGTGTGTGACATAAGCTTGATTGAACGGTAGTTGTTGCATTCTCGAGTGTCGCCTTTTCCTTTGTAAAATGGAACCAAGAAGCTACTTCTCCATTGATTCGGCATAGGTTGTCCACATTTTAATTTATTTAAAATTTTCGATAACCAAACGCTGCCGATCCCCTCCATCTTCGACCAAAACTCTGATGGAATGCTGTCTGGTCCCGCCGCTTTCCTCCGCTTCATTTTTCCAATTGCTGTACTTATTTCTTCGATTGAAAAGTCCGAAACATCCTCCTCGAATAGACCAGCTGTCGGCACGATATCACGTGGAAACTGTTTGTTAAGCAACTCCTTGCAGTATTCAAGCCACCGGTCACAAATTTCCTTTTCTTTTTTTAGTAAGCGACCGTCTGCGTCTTTGATGTATTTCGGCGAGGTTATTTCCATCGAATTTTTTCGCCTCTGAGCAGCGAGCGACGTTTGAACTTCTTGAACTTCTTGGATAGCTTGTCTTCTATCCGCCGATCGTGAGGATATTTGTTCCCACTCCTGGTACAGGTTTTCCGCTTCTGCCGCTCGAGTTCGAGCCAGGACTTTTTTTGCGATCTTTTTAAGACACTCGTATTCAAGAGCCAGTCGAGCTTTTTCGATATCGTCGCTCCGATCGCATTTTGTCCACGCTTGGAATGCACTCTTCTTGTCGGCCACAGCTCGTTTAGTTCGTCATTCCACCACCATGTTTCTTTGCCGACGTGATGGTATTTCGATATAGTCCCCAGATGGGACTTTGCGAGTGTTATGCATTCCTCGTGCATGCCGTTCCACATTTCTTGCGGGCTAAGTGAGTCTGCGATACCGTTTATATTTTTATATTGTAAAGTACTTCTTTAGCCAGTGCGATAAATCTTGCGCTTCGTTCCTTCGATAGATTATACCACCGGATTCTTGGCTTTCCAAACGATGCCCGTGTTTTCGGTGGTTCCGCTGTGAAAAATTCTGTAATGAGCAGACGGTGTTGGCTTACTAGCGATTCTCCAAGTATTACTTTACAGTCCTTAACCCGGTTTCTCATCGACATTTTGCAGAGGTGATAATCTATTTGCGTTTCGTGGCCTCCGCTGCTAAATGTGATAAGATGTCGTTGATGTTGAATAAACATTGTATTTAAGAGGCTTAAGCCGTAAGCCCTACACGCTACAAGAATGTCTTCGCCAGCTGAATTTCTGGTTCCAAAGCCTTTACCGCCGTGGCAGTCCTCATAATCAACATTTGTTTCTCCGACGTGGCCTTTTAAATCTCCGCCTACAAAGAGAATTTCATCGATAGGCATATTTCTGAACACGTGACTGTGTGATGTGATTTTGGAGTGACGGCATTATTAGTGCATGTTTATTCCAAGACGGCAATGAGGACTAGGATTTACGCGAGCAATTACAATAATCGATTTGGTAATGTTGCCGCAGGTACCTACTCAAGGGCAATACATATCATCGAAAATGTATTGAAAAATTCGGTTGACATGACAATCTACGTCCAAGCTAGCCGAAGCCGTCTTTTGAATGAAATATTATTCCATTTTTCAATAAAGCAACAATCGTTGAAAAATGATGAACAATATGTTTTTGGAGAGCCTTTTAATGTGACCAACACACGGTCCACTTTAAAAAGAATTAGCAAAAAAGTTACGTCGTAGACCATGCTAGAACCAGTGATCAATGGACTGTTGACATATCGGGAAGCGGGTAGTAGCCAGATGTTTGCCTGTTTGGATGGCGTTGCTATAACCTTCTTAGGAATAGTGATAAGACTAAGATTGCCCTTAAAGAACTATTACAGCAAAATCTTAACACAGTGATCCCTTAACCGAATCGTAGTAGATTGTAAGTAAGCCCTTACAAAAAGTATCTTGTCTTTTCTTTCAAGGAAATTTAAAATTCCAATCGTAGACCAGGGGATGGTCATCGGTATCCACTTAGGCATATCCGATACAGTTCCCCAGGCATGGGGAACAATCAATCTCGTATTACCCAATGGATATTTGTCTCGGTTTAAGGCCGATATTCACCTGTGGTTTGTTGTCTGATATAAGGTCTCAGACAATGCAGCAAACTTATCAAACTCCAATGCGTAAGCGGAACATTACACACAGCTCCCTCCATGGCACTAGAAAATCTGTTTCACTTGACATCTCTCGATATTTTCAGCAGGTAAACTAATACACAGCGAAGAAATATCAGAACAATGGATTTTTTCTCGCTAAATTCTAAGACCGTCCTAGGTTCCCGATCGTCTTTCATGCAGATGGCAGAGAAGTTCAATATTCATCTCTGCTGGGTAGTGCAGTGTAGCGACATTCCAAGGAACTATACGGTCGAGGAACACACCAAAATTGGAGTCACTTTACCTATGCCAATCGCAGTGTGCAAACTGCAATAATACTAAAGCTTGATGCTAAGAGAAGAACAAACCTAAGGTGTACTGCTGGATCAACATATCTCCAGGTACAATCCTGTATCGAGCTGTTATAAAACACTATTGTGTGGGTTCCACTCAATGGACAAACGTCTCAAGTGAAGTTCTTTCCTTAAGGAGAGAGCTGGACGTATACAGGATAAGTTGAGAATTGTATCATGTACGTTCTGCAGAAATTGTTTGCAACACGCTGAACCTCTTTGCATGATTCTGCTTTTTTCTTGGTTGCAATTCCAATGCTGACGTCTACCAATCAGGCATTTTTTGCCTCTACGTCGAATTAGAGGGCAGAAGCACGACAAAATCCTTGATTATCATGTCTAGCTCATTGGTGTTAAATAGGGAACTTAAGGATCAAGAGGGGGGCAGTCTTCAAAGTATTCCTTTTTACTTTGGCCAATCACTTTTCCGAAATTTCCGAAGTGTTAATTGGCAAGGAGAAGCGCCATTCTGAGTGAACTGAAAAACAGTGTTCCGACACTACCATACAGTTCGTTATCATTTCAGTGACAAGAGTAATGTGAAGCACTTCTTTAAGCTTTGTAGTTTTGAATATGAGCTTATTGCCGATATTGCAGCATTGAGGTTAGTACTTAGAATGTAATCTAAAGTGATTCACTTCTATCGTTTATGTCAGTACTGTACTACCCCATGCTATGTGATGTGCGTTGGAATCGCATACGATGATAAGGTGTTTGGCTGTCACCAGGGAGAGGTCCCGTATGGTTGTAGGCGGGATATGCCGATGTTATTCAGTTTATACCTTTGGCAGTCTTAAATCTGAGTGCATAAGGCCTACGTTTCACTAAGATACAAGTTCTAACCTCACCTTTGTCTTTTGTAGATATTGACCCGTAAGGTATTCTGGTGTCCCTAGTCCACAAGCTACGACTTCGACAATCCATTCTTCTGCGTCTTTGGATAGATGTAGAGTGGGAGCGGCCGAGCCCTTTTTGGGCTGGTGGAGGTTAATCTGAAGAAACTGCTGCGTTATTACTGCAGTCAATCAAAGTACCCTCCACCACGGTGTCATTTGACTCCTCCGATTCTGAAAATGTACTTATAGGCTAATTTTCCTCCTCTGATGGTAATGGAACTCTTTTTGATGCGACTTCGGTTTTTATTTCCGATACGTTGTCGCAAACTGAAGACCCTCGTCTCAGTTGTTACCTCGGAAAGCTTGAAGTCATCGTTATCCAGTTAAGGAATGGAAACCGTAGCTTCAGGATACTACGACGCTGAATTTCCGGTATCAGTTTTTGGAGGAGGAGGTTGCTTATGAGTGTCCAGCTCATCCTTTTTGTAAAATTTAAGGGTTATGAACTCGAATTCGAACAGAATAATGTCTTTAGCCTGCGCCAGATGGTTAGGAAATTCCTTATTAATCATATTTAATGTACATCTGTAAGAGCTATTTTAGAGGGGCTACTTTCTCTACTTTAAAGTCATGAGTCGGAAGGGTCTGTTTGCTGAGCTAAATGATCTCCAGTATATCTCCTGGGAAGGATGGTTTACCTAGGATCCAAGTGCAGGTTGTAGGTCTGCTAGGGATATCCTCCAACAGGGATGTCCAAAACATCAAGCTTTGTACCCCGCCAGATTTTTCGTGATCTAATTTTAAAATTTGTGTAAAGATCGAGAGAATTTTCATCGAAAGCAATAAGCTTTACGTGCCCTTAGTCACAGCACTGCTGACGTTGAATTAATACAACACCTCCATCATTATTGCGACTTTCAGGACTATGCTTTAAGGCCTCTGAAATATAACCTTGGAAAGCCCTGCCTGGTTTGG
Source organism: Volucella inflata (assembly GCA_928272305.1). Classification (NCBI taxonomy): domain Eukaryota; kingdom Metazoa; phylum Arthropoda; class Insecta; order Diptera; family Syrphidae; genus Volucella; species Volucella inflata. The sequence continues at coordinate 229,339,726 of OV743716.1, forward strand.
AACCCGTATGCTTTCCTTCAAAGTTTTTGAGGATAGTTGATCAACGATATACTGTTTATTCTGTCCGCTGTTTCCTCAACCTGAAAAATGGATCCCAGGGTTTTGACAATGCGTACAACATTTCGCCGTCTTATGTGGAGCAGCTGGGATGGGGCCAGCCGACGAGACTAAACCTCGGATTCGTCTTTTATAGTTGGAGTTAAAGTAGCTTGTGGCTTGCTTTTTTTTTGCATTTTCTTGAAAGTTTCGCTAGGTTTGACTCGTTGTGCCTGCCTTTGGCGAAGAAAGAAAGGCATTTTTTTTTACAAATGTCCGCTGTACAGTCTGTTTGATAACATCGTACACGACAAAAATTAAAGAAGAACTTACAATAATAAAAAAAATCAATTGTACTGGTTTATTTTGTTTATTTCCTTGAATGCTTTTCAATTTATATGATGTCCACTCTCCTCCATTATCAATAATTGCTTGGAGTCTTCGAGACATGCTTTCTACTAATCTTATAGCATAATCTTGAGACAAAGATCTGCATAAAACTCGTATTTTTCGTGATAATTGTTTGACCGTCGAGATCTTCTTTCCTTGGAGCTTTAGCTTCATGAATGCCCAAACATTTTCAATGGGATTTGCATCCGGCGACTGTAATGGCCAATCTAAAACATCGACGTCATTTTCTTGTTTCCACGCACTGTACAAACGACTGCGATGTTTCGGGTCATTATCTTCTTGCAGTAACCAATTCTCATTCCTTCTTTTAAACCACCTTTAGGCAGATGGTATTAAAGCCTTCTAATAAATTTTGACCATGTTAGATACGTTTAAGTTATTTGCAAACATGAACAAATTGCCAAATCATTGTTTTGAGAAGCATACTCAAACGTGCACCTTTGGCGGGTGTTTGACGGTCCGCTGGATTAATTTATTGGTTTGTGTACACCAGGTATGAGTGATAGGAGACCATGCCCAAAAAGAAGTTTCATCCGAAAAAATAACGTTGTTCAAATCTCTGTCCAAATTCTCCTTGGCGCAACTGAGTCGTTTTTCTACGTGTTTTTTTGACAGTAGTGGTTTCTTTATTGTGCTTCGAAATTGTACATTATTGGTGAGTAAACGTCTTCGCAACACACATTTAGACCCCTTTTACGTAAAATCCCATGTCCTCCACGTAACGATAGAAGAGGATTTTTTTCAAACACGCGTAGAATCATTTTGTCCTGCTTTTTTGTTGTTTTTGTCGTAGACCCACGATCCGGCAAATCATTCACATTTTTAACTTGGGAATAACGGTGCACCCACTTGCTAACAAATGCTTTTGACTTTTTCATGTATTTAGCAGCTGCTCCGTATGACATTTTCGGTCCTTTTGGATGCGTGCACAAGAATTCTGCTTCATAACGTGATGCAAACGCGACACTCATTTTAGAAAACTTCCGTCTCTGAGAAAAATTGAAGACTCTTTAAATTTTTTTATTCAAAGCATCTTAGCAGAAGTATTTTTTTATCTGCTAATGCAAATGCCACTTCCAAACCGGTTTTCATAAACGAGTTTTGCCGTATACGATCTTATCAAACGGACTGTATATAAATAAGGCTTCTCAATTTAAAGGTCGCCAGGTTTCCACATATTTAGTTCAAGTCTAAGCTAATTTTTAAACGTCGGAATTCCTCACAATATTAGCTTGTCTTGGCGTTGTTCGGGATATTCGCAACCGTGCCTTGGCTTCAACAAGGTAATGGTCCGAGTCGATGTTGGCTCCTCAGAACATTCGGACATCGATAATACCGGACGAATGTCGAATGTTACGTCGATCACAATGTAGTCAATCTGGTTGAGAGATGATTGATTAGGAGTTTTCCAAGTCCCAGTTCACCAAGTGGAGACGTATAGAAGGAATATGCAGCAATATATGTATGAATACGAGTTAGGAACTTCTAGAAGAAAAGGAAAACTTCTCATGATTTGCCTTCCTCATCGAGAGGATGTCGACTCGTCACAAGAAGATTTCTGAATTGTGTAATTTGCCTGCCTTTTCATTCTAACGATCATAAATACGAGTATCACAGCGGCATGCTTTCAAGATGGAATGCAAACATCTAGTTTTGTAAACTGAATCAAGTAGCTTCCATTGTATTTTACTATATTGTGAATGCTTGATATCCAAGATAAATTTAAAAAAAAACCATTGTTGCAGTTTCTGTTGAATCGGATTTTTTGTACAGCAGCTTTCTTTCACTTTGGCCCTTAGATTAATTAAAACAGTCTGTTGTTGAGGTAACCAGTAGCTCAGCTGCAATACCAGCAAGTTAATCTGAGTTTACAAAATCATTCTGGAGAAGCCAACAAAAACAATTCAGCACTGTTAACTGGAGTTAAAACTTACTCGTACTCGGTATTTTTTAACGTTTTCAACACTTTTTTTTATTCTGAAAAAATCTGTTGAAAAACTGAAGAGCAAGTGCAAAAAAAAAAAAACTTTCACATTGGAACAACCACAAAGGACCCAAAACTTAATTTCACTCGTTTACCAGAAAGATGTTCCACAATTTACCTGACAACTTATCAGACCCATTCATGTAGAATGCATTCTACCACACCAACCTCATCATCTGCTTCTTCTTTTGAAAATAGACACTTCAGCTGCAAACGAGACCCATAACACAGTTGGAAATTTTAATTACGTTCCTTCTGACAACTCCATGTTAAATATACTTTACCTTTGGAGTTGGTGTGAGAAAATAAATTAATCACTTTGTACGGTGTGCCCCCGAGTAGAATTAAAAAAAAAAAAATCCCAACGAACAGGAATAAAGTAAAGTGTCGAAACCAAGAGCATCCTACCAGATCAAAAGTTTCAACACATTCTCAAAAAGAAAGAAACCAAAAAAAAAAAGTCACAAAAAGCGAAAAGGAAAACTTTTCAATGTAAAACTACTGAACCTATCTTTTGAATGGTTGCATACCTGCATTTGTGGTAACTTTCTATGTAGGTACTAAGTGATGATCAGAACCATTTAAATCCCAAGAGTAGGTGCGTCCTTAAATTTGTCTAAAGTGTAAGTTTGTGTCTTGCGTCAACATCTCACTCTCGTCATTTCCGTCAACTGCAGCTTAAAAGCTAAGAACTCTTACTTCTCAAAGAAACCCAAATACAAACAAAATCACTTCTAAACTAATAGAAATGTGGAAAAGAAAGCGAAACAAATATCCTCCCCCTGTTCGAAAGCTAATATCCTTTCGAGAACCCACCCATGTGCAAAGAAAAACAACACGCGTTTCCGGTTGCCTGATTTTTAGAGAATCACCCAAAAATAAACCTCCGGAATCAGAGACCAGACCACAGAGCACAGGCCAAAAGTACGAGACCACATAATCGGTTCCGTTCAAAAATTAAGTTAACTATTTCACTTTGAAGAGGCGACAACTACGACGACATCAACGTGGACGGTGATGGTGACGGTGACGAGGGGGACATCGAACACCAGGACCAGGATGGGAATGTGCCTGTTCCTTCTAACTCTGGTAGTATCCTTTTTTTTTTTTTTTTCTTACACTTGATAAATTTTATTGTTTCCAACCAATTTGACATTCAGTTGAGTAAAATGAATTGAGCGGCACAAAGGGCGAACTGCAAAAATAGAAAAGGACCCCGTCAGAAGCAAACTTGAGTCGAGTCTTCGTCGAAGCCCCTGTCAACGAAGTACTATTGTACACAACACACATACAAACACCGACACGTCTTTGGAAAACCCTCATCCGATAATTGGCCGTTCGATGAACCAAAGTGTATTTATTTACTTAATACACAGAACGAATGGTTTTTTATGTCACATTTGAGGATGCGATTGAGCGTGTGGTAAAGGACTTGCTTCACCACCAAACCCGGACCCAAGTCCAGGCCAAATAAAAAGCGTGACTTGAAAAATTATTAGTATCCGAACGGCTGGAATGGGATTGATTTAGGGAGCGCACGGATGAAACGTCGTTCTTCGATTTGTGCCTGTATCGTATTTTTGACAGCTCATGCGCGATTCGTGACATATGTCAAAGTCAAGTATGCTAAGTTAGCATTGCCCTTTTATTCATGCAAAGGTTCAAGTCCCCGGCCCATAGAATTCGCGAATGGAACTTTTCTCCATTGCTTGAATTTTTAAAAATATGCATAGCTCCTTTACACATCAATTGTGCATACTACAATACCTCCAGGTGGTTACTAGACGTGCTCAACTTATAATGGCGAGGGTTGACCAGAAGACGAAAATAGCAGCGCTACAAACGGGGCAGCGGATAAATTCCCAAGATGTAATCAACGCTGGGAAAAAGAAAATCCCGGAACAAATGAGACCTTATCCAGGCTACTCCGACATATTTGGAGCTCAGGCCGGTAAGGATTTTCGCGACTAAGTTGGGGTCTCGGAAAAGAGATGGTGACTGAAGAGCCCTTTATGGACCAACGACAGCACTCACATCCCAGAACGGGTTACTGGCTTTCGGTTTAACCGATCTCTCGTCTTAGGGGTATCAAAAATGAAACTTGTCCTCCAGGTTGGCGGTTGTGCCGCCGGGGTAACTGCCCGGCCATGGAAAAAAATAAAAAGTTAAGAAGCAACAACAAGCCTCGGATACGGACGGAACTACTGTTGAGAACCCATGCAAACGAATTAAGGACAACGAACTTCGGATATGTACGTGGAATGTTAGATCTCTTAATATACCAACTGCAGCCGAACAACTAGCGGAGGACTGCTGCAAAGCAGACATAACCGCCATTCAAGAAATACGATGGGACAAAAAGAGGATGAAAAACTGCGATATCTACTACGGCGATTGGTATCGATGGCAAAAGCAGAGCTTATTTGGATGCGGATTCTTTGTCGGAGGCAAGCTGAAACAAGGAATCCTGAGCTTCCGGCATGTGGACGTGTGCCTCGCATCAAAGCTTAATTTATCAACATTAGCCTGATATGCGCGCACACCCCCACAGAGGAGAAAAATGACAACACCAAGGATAACTTCTATGAGCTCTTAAACAAGACCTGCAAGCAATGCCCTAGCTATGGCATTAAAATTGTCCTCGGTGATTTCAATGCAAAGCTAGGAAGAGAGGGTATCTTTGGCGGAACGATCGGAAAATATAGCCTGCACGACACCACCTCCGATAACGGATTCAGTCTAATCGACTTTGCGGAGCGACGAAACTTTGTGGTACCTAGTACGCGGTTCCCACATTTCGATATTCACAAGGGGACTTGGTGAACTCCTGATAAAGCAACAGTCAACTAGATTGATCACATTGCGATCGACGCAAGACACTCCTCCAGCATTATGGATGTCCGTACGTTCCGAGGAGACAACATCGACTCGAACTACTAATTTATTAGCCAATGTACGATTGGGGATATCCCGAACAACACCAAGACAAGCTACTATTGTGAGGAATTTCGACGTCAGACCGGTACAATTGCAAGAGATCCCCAAATCCTTTTCCGATCGAGTCTCCCTTAATCTCTTAAGATGTCACTTGTCGCCAGCATCAAGCATCGAAGACCAGTGGCAATGTGGTGGTCACAACGAAACCTCCGGTATGATGACAAATCAGGGAAATTCAGAAATGCTAATCCAGGAATGAGATTCAGAAGTTTTAGCAAAATTTAAAAAACAAAATAAATGCCACGGGCATAAGCCCCGAACTGAAGCTTGTAGAGACGAGTATGGGAACATTGTATTTGTTTAAGACCAACACAGCTGCTGAAGTGGACCGCCTACCTGTCGAGATCTTCAAAGCGGAAATCATTCAAAAGTCGTGCTACTCACATACACTGACGCTATTGACATAATCGGGAGAAAGCGGCATGATACCAGTTGCGCAGTCGCGTGTATTGAGACAGAAGGGGCAATATTAGTTTGACCTGTAAATGAGGGCAAGACGAAGTCCAAAAGGATACTCAACACCAACGTTTAGGACAGAATGTCACCTTCGACAGATATAACTTTGACGTATTAAAGGACTTGGTCTACCTAGCCTCTACCTCTATTAACTCATACAACGACACCAGCATTGCTTCTTTGTGCTAAGAAGGCATTTGACTAGCAAAGCCATCTCTCGAAAAACAAAAGTTTCCCTATATAACACCTTAAAAACCACAGTTCTGCTTTATGGCGCAGAGGCATGGACATTGTCAGAAGCGGATGAGGGTGCTCTTGGTTGTTTGGAGAGAAAGATACTTCGATTGATCGTCGGTCCCGTCTGGATTGACAGTGAGTGGAGGAGGAGATACAATAAAAAATGGTATGGATTGTACAGCGAGATCGGCCAAGCCAAAAGAGTGAAGATCCAACGACTGCGATGGCTGGGTCATTGTGAGCGGATGGACACCAACATTCCGGTCGGAAAAGTCGTCGAATCTTCCCCCGAGAAACAGTGCGATAAAGAAAGACCGAAACTCGGGTGGAACACGCAAGTTTAAGGGGACCTCAGTCAGCTTGGCGTGCGAAACTGGAGTCAGCTAGCAAAGGATCGAGCTGACTGGAGACGCTTGCCGACTGAGCTCCAGGTCGACCCTGGTCTGTAGCGCCACCTTAAGTAAACCAGTAAGGAGGAGTTACTCTGGCTGATCTATATAGTTTTGTACGAGAATCAACTATATGAAGAATTGGGTTGTAATCATGTTAGAAAAATAAACTTTAACATTTGAGCGACAAGAGTTCTACAATCAAATTGTTGTCAAATGCTAGCTATTTTCATAACTTCCAATAGAGTGTTAAGCAACGTAGAATACTCTTGCATTCACCATCTAGTTGCAAGCTTACAATCCTACCTACTCTAGTCCTTTTTAGTGCTTTTACATTCAAGCAAATAATCTCGTAGGTAATTTTAGTCCCCCCAAGACGCACTACACATGCCACATTCACAAAGATCATAAATTGTATCTGGCTGTCACCCACAAACACACATTTTCTTTTGTCATCCTACGGTACAGTTGCCTTTTCTTTAAATTTCACCAACTGACACCTGTTAACTCTTTAAAACGTGCCCAGCATCCCGTACCTTGGCCTTTCTACCATTGCATCTACGGATGCACTCAAACTGTACGTACCTACACACATTATACTGAAGAGAAAACAAATTATGAACGAATGTCAACACATAAGTTGCACTACAACTATGTACGAGTACCTACATACCAATGCCACTATATTGTGTTCATCTGCAGAGGAAAATCTGCTCAAAGCTCTTTTTAATTCAACAAACCCCAATCTACCTACCCCCTGCTGGAGCAAGTACAATCAGCAACCAACATTTTGCTTTTCTAGGAGAAACCTAGCACAGGGAGCACACAGAACCAAGGACGGACATTGGACCAGTTTCTCGTAAATCCCTCAAAGCGAAATGCGTACAATTAGCTTCTGCTTAATTCACATACCTAAGCGCACCCCCCTTGGTGACCTTTTAGTGCGCCATATAACAACATGGACGTGCATGTGTATGTGCAGGTTTTGCCCCTCAGGTGGTTGCTTTGGTTCTTTGTTTTTTGCTTCAGGATGTGCATGCCCTCGTATGCTTGGCCGGCCACCATCCTATTAGATACGTAATTCTTCATCTATGTCCCAGCAGCCCCAAGAACGGTTGATGTTAGAACTCGCACATTAGCTCAATGCACAGAGCCTGCTTGAAATGAATTTCCACACTTGTACAAGTATTTCACCCAGAAACAAGAAGGGTCCTTCCGTTTTCTTCTTCTGATTGTGTATAGGTACTGTGCAACTTGTACTGTGACCTAAACGTTTTTGAGTTGCTCCACACAAAACATCGCCTAAAAATCTCAAAGCAATAATTCAACAAATCTTAATGCCGTTTCCATTTGTTTCAAGGTTTGCTCGTTTTGTTTTCGGCTGCGTACTTCTGTTCTTGTTGTTACAATATTATATATTATCGTCGTTCCTGGTAGCCGTGCAATTTGGAAATTTATCATCCCCGTCTGTGTGCTCCCATACAAAGTGTTACAAAAACAAGCACATGTACGAGTATCTACAGCAGCTAAAAACTAAGGTTTTGCACTTACAACAGCAGTAGTAGTATAGTAACACGATCGTTACTACCGTCGTCGACAACAACAAAGTCTTAGTGGTGCGTTTAGAAGGTAAAAAGGTACAATTTTGAAGGCTGAAAGCTGCAGCAGGCCATTTCAAACCCTTACTACCCTCCAGCTGGTCATAACTCACAACCATGAATAACAAATCAATTTGAAATTTTATGCAAGGGTTGGTGGGGTTTCAGCCTCTATTGGCCTGAGTGGGACCAGTCTTAGTTGCTCCCAATTGTAGTTTCACACTTCTGGAATTGGGCAAGGTGGCAACGAAACTACACTACACCCCTGTGTAGAGGCGACATTTACAATTCATATTCGACGCTCGTTTTTGCACCATACGAGCAAGGGTGGCAATTTATTTTGTGGAGTTGTAATAAAATATCAACATTTGCTGTGAATTTTTCATCAGTTTGTTGGAATATTTTTTCGTCTCTCCTCTCTTGCTGTCCTTCAATGTAACACTTTATTCTTTTTTTCTGGTTTGTTTCGGAAAAGATTTGAGAGATAGAGATTGGTAGTTGTGGTGATGATGTTATGTGATTGATTAATTACGTTAACCGGGATAATCAGGGATAACTTTCTGAGGATTTAAAAGGGTAAGTAGGTAATATGGCAACCTTTATGGCAACCTTTATGGCATGCGAATGAGTATGAGTAGGTGCTAAGTATTTGTTGGTTTTTTGGGGTTCAATGGCTAATTGCCGGATATTCTTTTCGTATCCAAAGGGCTTACGGTCATTTTCACAGGGTGAGTAGGTAATAGGATTTCTTTACCATAAAGACAAATACCCCGGGCCTGATACAATAAAATGGATATATTTTTAAGCCACTTGGAATGAGAGAATTTTAAAAGAATTAAGAGATTTGGCGTACGTTTATGATGAATATATTTGGTGTATCAAATGCGGTGATCAAGTATCTTCAGTGTTTCATCTAAGTCTAAGCTTCAAATCATAAAAGTCTGCTGGGCCGGATGGTATAATTCGAGCCGAGCTAGAAAGATCGTCGGATATAATCTTGCCGTCGCTTCAAAATATCATTTGATACTGTGCAGAACTATTCCATATACCTCTGTCATGGAGAGAAGTAAATGTTGTTTTCATTCCAAAAAGCGGTAAATGTTCTCATGTTGTCCCAAAGAACCTACAACCTATTAGTCTATCATCTTTCCTTCTAAAAACTCTTAAACGACTGATTGATATCCATATATGATCTAGCTTTAACCCTGGACTCCTATCCACAGCACAACATGGGAAAGTCGGTGGAAACTGCTCTACACTCACTAACAAGCCACATCAAACGATCCTTACATTATAAAGAATATACAATGGTAGCTTTCCTGGACATAAAAGGCGCCTTCAACAACGTGAAAACATCCGCAATCACGACGGCGCTGTCAGCTCTGAAGGTAGATGATTCACTTGGAGACTTGATCAACCTCATGCTAAAAAGCAGGATTATCAACTCCAAGCTGGGTGGGTCCTCTGTCAAAAGAAGTGTCAGCAGAGGTACGTTGCAAGGCGCTGTCCTCTCACGCCTTCTCTGGAACTTAGTGGTTAACGAACTGCTGATATACCTGGAAGAGGGTGGTTGCGTATGCGGATGACGTTGCTGAAGCCTTCTCAGGAAAACATCTACATACGATTAAAGAGCTACTGCAGTATAATCTTAACATATTAACAAGCCTTACGGATCGCTGTGCACTAGGAATAAACCCCCATAAAATCGATCTTTTTCTCTTCTCTAGGAAATACAAAATTGCAAGCATAGATCCTCCCTCAATCAATGTTACCAGCTTGGTCTTCTCCGATATAACGAAATATCTAGGTCCGGCAGCAAACTAAGCTGGAAACCTAACATTCAAGAAAGAGTAAAGAAAGCCTATGTAGCTTTATTCTCTTGCAAAAAGGCCATCGGAAACAAACGCGGCCTCCAACCTCGCATCACCCATTGTCTACACACCCCTTGACATTTTTAGGAGACAAGTAGCCGCCAACTCAGCTACCCGCCTTGAAGCGACTTCACAGTGGGCAAATAAACCTTTTGGCCACGAAAACATTCTTAACGTTCTAGCAATCCTACCAGAAAACATTGACTACACGACACCCAAACAATGGATTGACAAGGGCTTCCAAGAGAGCATTCCCTCCAGATCCTTGCGGTAGGAAAATGCCTTACCTGGCAATTAAGGAAGCCCTATCCTGGCTGAAGAAGAATGTAATATCTGCAATGGATATACGAATCTTTTCCGACAGTCAGGCCGCTATCAAATCCGTGGACTCATGCTCTCTAAACTCAAGAACAGTCATGGACTGCCGATCATCTGTAATGGAGATGGCGGAGCAGTTTAATATTCGCTTTTGCTGGGTGCCGGGACATAGAGAGATTCCAGAGAATTGTAGGGCCAAAATTGGAACCACTATACCTATCACACCTGAAAAGGAAGAAATAGGTATAACTATCGCTACGTGCAAACAAGAAATATAGCTGGATGGGCATTTGGATCGACATGCTTAGCGACCAAACAAATCTGGCCGAAGCTAGATCTGAATCGCTCCATGAGTTTAATTTTTCTAAATAGAAAACATCTTAGCGCCATTATAGGTGTCATCACCGGACACTGCCTCGTAGGTAAACGTGCAAGAACGCTTGGCATGTTTACTAACGACTTTTGTAGAAGCTGCATGGACGAGGAGGAAGAGGAGGAAATCTCTCACCTCCTCTGTACATGTCCAGCTCTCTCCCAAAAAAGAAATCTTCACCTAGGGGCCTTCTTCCACAACGACTTAAGTAACTTAAGCAATATAGACATTAAAAGCCTCCTTCGTTTTATTCAGAGCTCCAAATGGTTTCTGGAGTAAGAGCCACTTACTCGTAAACCTAACCTAACCTTCATCTAAGTCAGTTTGTCTACTCCGGAACACTGCACATGTACCCGTCGGACTATCGAGAACTTATCTTTTTTGGATATACTGTTGGGTAAACATCGAATGTCATGATCCTTTACAGACCGCTAGCGTCCAAACAGATATTACGGAAATTCAAGAAGTCAAATGGGATAGCACTGACAGAAAAAAAACAAAGAAAAACACTGTGGCGCTGGCAGCCCGGTATGGGCCATGGCCTAGCTTCTTGACACTCATTTGTGTTGCTCATGTTGTCATTTTTGTCACATCTGAGCGGGGCCTACGGTTTATCACCGAGTCCGAACGGCACTCCTTAGAAGCTTTTTCGTAGGCAATCTTACTTTCGGGAATTTGCCATTGCCCGCAAAAAGGGTGATGGCGATTTGAAAAATTGCTGGTGACCCAGCCAGGAATCGAACCCAGACTATCTGCGAGATATTCCAATGAGCTAACTATCGCGCCATCGCCATCGCAACTGACAAAAGGCGAATTAAAAATTTTACGATGTCCAAAATTTCGGAGGAGCCAGCTTTCTTAGAATGCCAACCACCATACACAAGCAAACAGAGCTGATGTTCGAAAGTTTCACCAGGCAATCCAATGAACAAGCCAAGGTCACAACACCAAAACGGAAGCCCAAAACCACAGAATTGGAAGTTCGGGTTGGTGTGGGATGAAATTCAAATTCAAAAGCTCCCCTCTCAATTCAAATATAAAGCATTCTGTCAATTGAATTTTGGTTCAGGAAATAAGACTTATCCTGCAGATTGTGATTGATGAAAGCTGTAAATGACGGAACTGGTGGCATTTATATTCTGGATGCTCTCGGTGGGACGGAAGAAAAGTTCCTTATTGCTTTCGACGTCGATTCGATCGCAGCATAAACTTGCCGTAGCATTGGCTTTATCTGGAATAGAAGCGACTTTGTTAAAAGGCGGTCAAACTGCACAATCTACACCGAAATTGACACTGAAGATGCAAATTAACCAGACACCAACTTTCAAAAACAGCGGAGTGGCGAAAATTCTACAGTGAATGGACGAATGTTTAGTGGCACTTGACAGAAAGATCTTTTGTTGTTTGGTGATTTTCGTCAGACTCTTCGTGTTGTTCCATGTTTAACTGCATCTAAAGAGCCTAACGCGTGTTTGAAATCGTCAAATTTGTGACGGCACGTGAAGACCCTCCGATTGACGACTTACATGCGAGTAGATAGTTCTGCAACTAGATCGAACTGCAGATGTATTTTTGAAGCAATTGTTGGACACTGGTAATCGGGAAATCGCAGTTGAATTCTGTCGGTTAACTTAATCGAGGGAAGAGCGAGAGGTTAAATGACACTCTGTTAGTGAGAACATCAGCTGATCTGGAAAGGGAAAAGCATATTCGAAATAAAAGCACTCTTATGACTCATTTCATGAACAATTTGTTTCAACGTCTTCTAGTCGACTTCCTTCAAAGCAGCATATGACAACGTGCGTTGGGAGAAGCTGTATAACGCCATGTCCAGTTTTACTCTTCGGGTTGCGCTCCATCAATATCGGCTAGTGAAAAAGCCAAAATCTCATAAACGATTTTACACAAGGACATCAAGAAAGGCACGATCTTTCTTAGGTCTGTATAGAAACATTTGACGGGATATGGAAGAGAAAGTTCAATCACGATTTGTACGGAATGCACTGCGACATCATTCTTATTCGGCGTTTTTGGTTTCAACGCCTGAGATATTAAGCGAATTGATGCCACAACTCCGGCCATAGCACTCGCTGAGTTTTACTACGATAGACGGTGCAACAGATGAGAAATGAATCTTGAAGTTCGGCAATCAAGGCAGCTGGTGAGATTGCTTTAGTTTAAGAGGCTTGCTGATTAATCCTAACACTAATGCCCGCTTTACCGCTAGGAAATAAAGTAAGTTAGCATTTGCAAATTGTTTTAATACCATCGTAGATATCGCCTACGATTCTCATATTCGCATTTAAAAATCTTAGCGTCGACCAAGTGAGATCATTGAGAATTCTACCATCTTTCAATTATGTAGTAGCATAAGCAGTTGAAGTCATATTCCGCAGTGAATCCCTAAAAATGCGCATTGACTTCATGGAGTTTAATAAATTATGCAGCTTTATCTTGAATTTCTACCTTGTCCTATAGTTTAAGAATAGAAAATGGCTTCAACCTCTTGGCCACTTTACCATTATATATCAAAATACAACAAAAATTCTTTTCTGTACCAATAAGCAATTCTATTGTCTCTCATCATATTATTGAATAAAGTGGCAAGTAAAGCGTTAAGCACTCTTTCCACGGTGTTTGGCATCATGAGATATTCCTCCTCCAGTGAAGCTTCCTGTGTGACAAGCCTCTGCCTTGCTGACCATAACCAAAAAGTCGATATCGTGTTGTATGTTTTCAATGTGAAAAGTTAAGTTTGTTTCGCTGAAGAATTCTAGGGCTGCCTAGGTATGATCCAACATCCTGTGAATATTCCAGAGCGTAAACAAGGTATTAAAAGCGTTAAGCAGTGAGTTCAACATCGCGCTCTGCAGCAATAGAGACATGAGGCTGTCTGCGATATCTTGTGTCTACCCACCATACATTGGCACAAGGTAAGTATTGCCTTTGTACATTAAAGAGAAAGAGTACGCTCCACCATTCCAACCATTCTGTTTAGAATGATAGAAGTAAGACTGATAGGTCTCTAGCTCTAGGTGGTCGGTCGGGTAGTAATTTCTTCCAAGTTTTACCATATAGACATATGCTTTTGGAAATACTTCCTCTTATCCAAATGTTATGCAAAATATGTTTCTGATCATCAAAAGAAGTGAATACATTCCTGGATATCAGCCTGGAACACATAACATACCTACTGACCTTCTTTTAGTATGCTTACGTCAGCTGGTTGCGTTTTGATTGATTTACTTTTGCCGAGCTACATATGCCCCATGCCGCATCCTCTGTGAATTCTCTATTAACCGAGTTCTCCCGAACGAAAAGATTATGCAGGACGACGAATTTACCCATCGTCAGGCAATGTCGTGCATAAGTCTTAAACACACCTTTCGGCATTCATGAGCCGTAAACGAAATGCCGAATGGTGTTCCATAATTTATTTAATTAGGATGCCCATTTATAATAAAATAAAACTTAATATTAATCTTATTTCATTTCCTCGATTTAATTATGCACACGCACATGGTATTTCACAGCGAGGACCTCATTTATTTCTCATTTGTCTGTTTCACCTGCCCGCCGCGCCGCCATCCATTGGAGATAAGAGGCCTGTCGACTTTTTTTTTCATATTTTTTCGGCTCCACGTTCACTCAAATCCAAAGGAAAACATTAATTTTCCATCATCGCGATTCCGTTCGTATTGCACGTTTCATAGTTATCATCTCCCAGGATGCACTATATCAACGTTCTGCTGCAATTTGCTTTAATTAATCAGTATTTCCCGATTGACACAAAACTCGATGGCGACGTAGCTTATGAAGGAAGAAATGATGTGAGGAGCAGGAGAAGCAGCGATTTCGGTGACAGTGATTATGGCGACATCGACATTATAATGACGATGATGCAGTTATTTCACATACGACTACATACGTATGTATAGGATGAAGATGAGTTGTATGGTATGGTATGAAGCGACCCACAATTGCACTTGTATCCTTGCGGCAACAGTCTTTCACTGACTCAAATTCGAATTAAGTTGTACTGAACCGTACTTTGTAGTATAGTCGTGCAAGTGAGCGAATAATGCTCCAAATTATATTGGGGCTTTGTTTCACTCAGCACAATGAACAAAGGAGCAATCCCTCGATTTCCCATTCTCGAGCACTTGAATCGTTCCCGCTATTGTCCTGCAGAAATGAGAGAAGCAAAAAAGTTGTTTGCTAAAGTTTCAACACACTCTCCCACACAGAAGGAGGGAAACGATGAATTTTCGACTAATGTGGTTCGCAAGAAAAAAATTACAGAAACAGAAATTCGAAAAAAAAAGTTGACCAAGAGTTTGAGATCGCCTAGGGTGCTGTTGAATTTTCAGTAACTGGCGTTTGTATATGTGACATCCTGGTATCCCGGAGGACTTTCATTGCTCTTTTGATTTTCCTCATTTTACTCAATTTTTGTTGTTGTTGCTGTTGTTGGTGTTGTTGCTTTTTTGTTGTTCATGTCGTTTGTCGTTTTCTGTACTTTGAAGGACCCAGAAATTTCTGGATATTAGAAAAGTTAATTAGAAGCGGACAACTGAGACGAACTCTCATTAAAAACAATGTCAAACTCATTACAAGCGCCTAACCAACACAGGGGGAGTAATCCCCCCAAAGAATTCGCTATAGCAGCAGCATCAGAATCAACATCAGCATCAGCATCAGCATCAGAATCAGAATCACCAACGACTCACACAAGGAATATCCTTAAAAGCTTTGTGCTGTAATGAGGTTTGCAATGGAGCACTTTCCCACAAAGTAATTTCAGCTCGTTCAGCGGGATTTGAGAACGTCAGATGCTCTGTCTGATGCTACTACTACGACTGGCTGAAATCTCCTCAAAAATAAAGGAAGACAGGGATAACAATGTAAAAAGAAGAACTCGCCACTAACAAAAATTCTAATGTCACACTTATCAAATCGTCCTCACCATACCATACTCATATTTGTATCAACATCCGGCTGCAGAGACTTTGTGTAAAGCAAATTCTGGACGCTGAAAATGCATCTTACATTGCAAGGACATTCTCTGGGGATAGTCATGAGTTTCCGCCAGCGAATTATGCCACAAACCCCCCCCCCCCCCCCCCCCCCCCCCTCCACACCAACAAACCCTAGCCTTTTACACAAACTCCATACAGGAATAGATATTCTCTGACATATGCTCATTTTATGCAGATCCTTGTTTGTCCCATGTGGAAATTGTGTATGACTAAGGAGACAGTCATCTTTTCTATTTCATCTAGGGCTGGCTGGCTTGGCTCTACCCTCATCACTTCTTCAAGAATATTTTAGCAGCATAAAATATTTTTCGCTCGCCATTCCGTTGAAATGAAAATTCGTTCTCGTCGGGCTCGCTGGTTGGGGCGGCATAAAAAACAAAAAGAAATAAAAATAAGGACAACGCAGCATAGGGCAAAAGCCAGCGAACACAAATACCCCTGAATACAAGAAACAAGAATTGTAAACTTCTTAGATAGTAGTACGAGTAGTAGGTATGTACCAAGAGCTATGGGTATTTCGAAGAAATCAACGATTTTCATCTGTTCGTCTTGTACTCGTATCTTGTAGCAAAAAAAAATATCTCGCTGACATATTATCCTTGTGAGATAATGTGGCATATTGTCCTTGTTGTTTTAATTTTTTATTTTTTTTTTGTTTTCGTTTTATTTCGTTTGTTGATAAGGTCGGCATTACCTTGGGAGCGAACGCAAAGAGCGATGAGGATGTATGAGATCTAGGGAATACTTATAGAACATGATTTGGTTGCAAACGCTGACGAGCTCTCTCGAGTGCGCTGGGGGATTGGAAGGAATTTTACTATGTATATTACGAGTATATGTATATTGACGAAAATCCAAAAAATCTCGATAATAAGATATTGAATTTCATTAAAGCAAGACGAGTGGCAAGATGGTTTACAGAATCAAACTGGAGAGAAGTAAATGTTCTTGACATTTGGGTTTTTGAATATTTTCTGTTTCTTATCCATTGAATGCGTCAGTTTAAATATTGAAATGAATCCTAGCACGTAGGCGGTAGCCTTCAGACCGAATGGTCGGATTTGCCCTTAAAACGTTTTCTAATGAGGCTGCTTTGCATTCTGACGGTGAAGGTCAAAACTGATAATAATTGGATGATCTATATGTAAAGCAGAAGAAATAAATTGCTGTAGTTCTATAAATACTGACGTGAAAATAGGTTTGATGGCGTTGTATCGAATAGAAATTTTGATGAGCTATGGTCGGCATTCTATTAAGTCGCGAGAATGCGATGAACAAATGAGACTTGGCGTAAAACATGACTGCCTATGTGGGCTGGTATTTTATAGTAAAATTCCTATTATAAGGCTCTGAAAAAAACCCGGATAACTCGTAACTGTGACGCGCAATAAAAGTGTAGATGACTAATTTATTCACTGCTTGTGCTCTTCACTGTAGTGACACTCTACACGAGGTCTAATTTTCGAGGGCCTTAATTTTAATCTGATGTAATACGAGTACATAGCTCTTTCAGTTAGGGTTGGGATCATTTGGAGTCAGTTTAAAGGCAGAGTGCCAAAAAGGCTCTTCCTATTACGCTTACATCAATCAAATAGACAGGGGACTGTTTATGTTGGTTTGTCTGAACAGGTCAGCTACATAACAAATATGCTGCAAAGAACTGCCGTTTAACAATTATATCAATTGGAGAAGAGGACTATTTATGCAGCAGAAGGAAACAATCTTCCAGCAGCGGCAGTAAGGAGAAACAAGTTCATAGAAGTGACATCAGCTCAAACAGATCAACTTTCAGATGCCTTCATATGCTCTCTCTATTTATGACTTTTAACACGCTCAATGGTCTTATAATAGACGAGCCTGAAATTCTAATGGATGGAAACTATTCGAAATACCTTCACTCATCGGCAAAAACTGATCTAAATTTGCGACAGTTGCTATATAGTGGCAACTTTCAGCCATTGAACTGTTATTATTCTTCTTTTTAATGAAAACAAAAACAGAAATTAAGTGCGGGACTAATATTCCACACTTTGCCGCATGTCATCCGGTGTCCTTTTTAGCGTAAAGTTTTTCCATTTTTTAAATAACAAAATGCAACTTATCCTAAGAAAATAGAAAAGTTTCTGCTGCACTGGTGGTGAAACTAGAAAACAAGTTGAGGTAGGAGACAATACTTCGGTGGTCCAGGGCGTCAATCGACCGTGCAATATTGGCATCACCTATAAGTTTTATCTCGCGGATTTGAATCCTATCTAGGAATTGCAAAGAAGTCTTAGGGGCAGCTGACCAGATGTGAGCATATTGCTCCAATTTTGGGCAGATGAAACCCTTAAATATTGAAACCATATCCGAGAGCATGAAATATTTCTTGTATCGCTTGATGAAACCTAGACATTTCGTAGCATTTTTGGAGACACTTCGAATATGTGATCATTCCAACGTAAGTTGTCATTGACACACATACCGAGAATGGAAAGTTTTTCGGTTTCAACAAAGCAAGTTCCATTCATGGATAATGGCTTGGTTGGACAGACAGCATTGTATTTTGGAAGCATTAGATTCCACTCTATGGATGGTTCCCCAATTCATTATTCCGTTGATATCGGAATTTACGCTGCCGTTTACGTTCTACAACCGAAGAGCAGGGACGTGATGCTGGGAACTAATATGGAAAGCTGTCATCAGCAGAGGAATATATTCGATTAGAAGTAGCAGATAAGAGATCATTGATAAAATTTAAAAAGAATGTCAGAGACAGAACGGAGCTCTAGGACACACCAGCATTTATTTTGTGAATTTCAGACTTGAAACCACCCAAGACAACTTGAATTGAACCTTCCGAAAGGTAATTTCTAATCCACTGAAGAAGAGAGTCGTCAATCCCAAATGCACACATTTTCGACAAAAGAGGCTGATGCCAAACTCTGTCAAATGCCTTAGAAATATCAAGTGCAACTATCTTGCTTTCGACAGATTGATGTAGGCTCTGATTCCACTTTTCGGGGAGATATGCCATCAGATCACCAGTAAACCTGTTGCCACGAAAACCGTACTGCCGGTCATTAAGAAGTTCTCGTGTTTTCGAGATATTTCATGAGCTAATGGTTTATCAGCATTTCCATGACCTTTGAAAGAAGAGACGTAAATGCAATGGGTCTGTAAGAGGACAAATCCTGTTTTCCATCTACTAGGAAAAAATCTTAAAGAGTAGGATTGATGAAAAAGCCTACGCAGTGGTTTTGACAGAGTAGAAGAACACTTCTTCAGGAGAAGGGAAGATATACTCGTACCATCTGGACCAGGGGGATTAGTGAATGTTAAGATCTTCAAGTGGTCTTGCTACAACATGAGTGCGAAAGTGGATAGGTCCCTTTGAAGATTCAACACACCACCATTTCTCTCTCACAGAAAATCAAAATAAAAGCCCACTTTCGGACGTACTCTGAAATATCGCCAAATAACTCCCTCATGGAATGCCATACCGAGCTCTTTGTTTCCTAGTCAATTATAACTTTCAAATATTCAAAACCAACGTAAATCGATACTTTTCTTTCTATCCTCCCTAGCTTTCCATCGCCCGCGCTGTGTGCATTTTTGTTTGTTGAGATATGTGATCTGATCAATGTTTAGGAAGGATGATCGTAAGGGTTAACCTTACATTAATCCAGAGTCTGTATAGTTATGGCGTGTTCAAAACGTATGATTTCCTTTGGAACGCAAGAAACTTGGCCTTTTGTTTATCTTTCCTTACCTCTCAAAGGTGAAAATATTTGTATACACCTTTTGGCATGCATATTTTTTTTGTAGGCCAGAAAACAAACACCAAGTACACTCAATGGATCCGCAAGCATGCCAACCGCTGGTTGCAAGTGAGAATTTGTATCACCATTCCATGCACTTACTTACCAGGTACTTGCATAACCCAATCTTACAGACCTGAGTTACTCAAAAAATGAGCTTGAAATCTTCAAAAGTCTTAAGTGTAACTTAAATTTTCACCACTATTTGTGGCAAAAATTTACGCTGTACTTTATTTTAGGGACTTTGAGGACCATCATTAATAAGTTGACTTGGGTACCATAGGCCGTGGGCCAATCGAATTTCGTTTAGGTTCCCACGTCCGTTCACAGAACATAACGGGTTTCAGATTTGTTTTGAGATGGTAAAATGGTACTTGATTAAAGCAAACTTACCTTTTCTTTAGTGGCGACACAGTTCGGAGCTGAACACATCCAGTTTTGCACTACAAGTAGGTTTAGGTTCCATTCTTCTTGCGTGCGCCAACTAAGGTAGCGATCTTTTTTCTACTCCGTTGTCCTTCCAGATTAGGTTCAATGTCTCTGAGTGCAGGAGCATTGGTGTCAGTTCACTTCTGCGACTGATGCACCATTTTCTGACAATAACGACGATATTGTTGTACAGCTCGCACAGATCAGCGTTGAATGTTCTCCTCCAAAGCCCGCCAAGGCAAATTAATGTTGCGACTCCGCTTTTCGCTTGTGAGTTTCGCACAATTCTCCAAGCGTCTCTTCGTCTTAAACTTTTTTTTGCCAGCATTTGTGTCTGTTTTTTTGTTAATCAATTTCGTTGCTAAAAAGCAAAACTTCACAACATTAAGCCCAAATACAACTTTTTCAGTAACCATGTTTGTGAAGTAAATGTACGGTTGTGAAGTAAATTCGCAAATTTATTTCCCAGCTGATGTTTTACAATCAATCGTATTGTGTTTGCTTGAACCGCACGAGTCGCGAAAAAATCGATGACAGCGGCACCAGACGCAGACGCAGACTCATATTGTGTTCTTCGGTTAATACTGCGATTATGAACTCACCCTATCGCTTCTATATTATTCGACTTAGCCAGAAAACCTACGCATTCGCATTTGTTAAGGTACGAGAGCAAGATGAAAAGTTTCAATCAGTGAATGGAAGTCGGTGGTTCATCGCAAGAGAAAGCAAAATCGATCGGATCTGCGAGGAACGTCATGGCCAGCGTGTTTTTGAATGCCAAAAGAATCCTGTTAATTGATTACCTTGAAAGAGGCAGAACAATTACAGGCGAATTTTACTCCAACCTTCTTGACCAGCTGGATGCCAAAATTCACGAGATGAGGCCTGATCTTTTGAAGAAAAAAATCATCAATTAGCTCAGCCATCTCCACTATTCTCCTGAATTGGAACCCTCAGACTTACATCTGATTCCAAATTTGAAGAAATTGATTTCTGCTAAGCGCTTCGCATCTAATAAAGAAGTTGAGAGGGCCGTGGATGAATATTTTCACAGCCTTCCAGACACTCTCTTCCGGGAAGGTATACTATACCTACTGATGTAAGGGAAACGCTGGATAGAGTGTCATTGTCAGGCCGGGAACTTTTCACCCTACCGCTGTATCTCTCATATAAGTTGAGGAATTCAAAGATTTCTTTTCGACTTTTTCATATCCAATAGATTTCTTTTTCGACTATAGTCCTCTGCTCCTGTTCCGTTCTTCTTCTGTTGAATTGGAATGGCAGCGTGTCTTAGGCTGATTTCTTTCTAACTCCTCTCTTTCGTCTTTAAAGTGAAAATTAACATGATCTGCTTAAACCTACTGGATAGGATCCACACTCATTAAAAAAAAAAATACGCGTGTTACACCGAACACGTGATAGAAGTAAAACTTATTTAGCTACTAATACTCGTATTTGTAGCTTGTGATAATTAAAATAAGAGATGTTCTAGTATGATCGTGATGCGAGATAACGTGTAAAAATTGCATCTATTGCAGCTTCTGATTTTGTTATTGATTCTTCGGGATTGTTATTCATGAAAGTTAATTTGCGGAGAAGAATCATTTCTTGCAAGTAGCGTAAGAGGCGACTAAATGGGACATCAATCATATACAGGCAACTATGACACCAAAAATGAGCCTGTGACACTTTAACACCTTACCACCAAACCACAAGTTTGTATGCAATCAGTGGGTTCCCACGTCTGGAGACTACAGGTGAGGTAAAACAACAGTCAATCAATTCGAAATGAGCATACAAGTGTCAAACCACTCAAACTTTAGATACACTTCATGGAAATGATCGCAATTAATAGCACTACCCCGCTGGGCACCACGATTGCAACGCACTCGGGTGATCCCAGAGCAAGCAGAAGTGCTTGTGTCAGAGCCCGACGGGTTTCGGGGGCGGGCAAAATGAAGTTTCCAAAATATTTTCATAAACTTCGGTTTGCACGTCGGATCGATGACCTCAAAAAGTTTAGAACTGGAAGCGATTATGCGTCGCAGAACTCTACAAATCCTGTGCGTACAGGAAACGAAGTGGTGTAATACGGGAAATAAAGCGCGTTTTCTGGATCTAAAAACTAAAGAATTTAAGATGTTCTACCATGGAATGGTCAATGGACGAAACGGTGTTGGAATCGTTGTTGCAGCGGATCTTCTAAACAACATCGTTGGTATTTTGAAAATAAGCGACCGCTTGATGAGTGTTAAATTCGTCATACACAATGAAACGTGGAACATTGTTAGCGCGTACGCTCCACAAAATGGATGAGACCAATCGGAAAAAGATACATTTTGGTCAGAGTTCGGTAATTTGCTTAGAAATATACCTATCGATGGGATGCTCTTCGTAGGCGGAGATTTAAATGGCCACGTCGGAGAAACAAATGTTGATTATGAGGACTGCCACGGCGGTAAAGGCTTTGGAACCAGAAATTCAGCTGGCGAAGACATCCTTGTAGCGTGTAGGGCTTACGGCTTAACCGTCTTAAATACAATGTTTATTAAACATCAACGACATCTTATCACCTATAGCAGCGGAGGCCACGAAACGCAAATAGATTATCACCTCTGCAAAATGTCGATGAGAGACCTTGCTAAGGACTGTAAAGTAATACTTGGA
Organism: Volucella inflata; assembly: GCA_928272305.1. NCBI lineage: Eukaryota > Metazoa > Arthropoda > Insecta > Diptera > Syrphidae > Volucella > Volucella inflata. Next base: position 229,362,331 of record OV743716.1, read on the forward strand.
GAATCGCTAGTAAGCCAACACCGTCTGCTCATTACAGAATTCTTCACAGCGGAACCACCGAAAACACGGGCATCGTTTGGAAAGCCAAAAATCCGGTGGTATAATCTATCGAAGGAACGAAGCGCAAGATTTATCGCACTGGCTAAAGAAGTACTTCACAATATAAATGGTATAGCAGACTCACTTAGCCCGCAAGAAATGTGGAACAGCATGCACGAGGAATGCATAACACTCGCAAAGTCCCATCTGGGGACTATATCGAAATACCATCACGTTGGCAAAGACGCATGGTAATGGAATGATTAAGCCAAACGCGCTGTGGCCGACAAGAAGAGTGCATTCCAAGCGTGGACAAAATGCGATCGGAGCGACGATATCGAAAAAGCTCGACTGGCTCTTGAATACGAGCGTCTTAAAAAGATCGCAAAGAAAGTCCTGGCTCGAACTCGAGCGGCAGAAGCGGAAAACCTGTACCAGAAGTTGGAACAAATATCCTCACGATCGGCGGATAGAAGACAAGCTATCCAAGAAGTTCAAGAAGTTCAAACGTCGCTCGCTGCTCAGAGGCGAAAAAATTCGATGGAAATAACCTCGCCGAAATACATCAAAGACGCAGACGGTCGCTTACTAACAGATGAAAGGGAAATTTGTGACCACTGGCTTGAATACTGCAAGGAGTTGCTTAACAAACAGTTTCCACGTGATATCGTGCCGACAGCTGGTCTATTCGAGGAGGATGTTTCGGACTTTTCAATCGAAGAAATAAGTACAGCAATTGGAAAAATGAAGCGGAGGAAAGCGGCGGGACCAGACAGCATTCCATCAGAGTTTTGGTCGAAGATGGAGGGGATCGGCAGCGTTTGGCTATCGAAACTTTTAAATAAATTAAAATGTGGACAACCTATGCCGAATCAATGGAGAAGTAGCTTCTTGGTTCCATTTTACAAAGGAAAAGGCGACACTCGAGAATGCAACAACTACCGTTCAATCAAGCTTATGTCACACACAATGAAAATCGTCGAAAGAGTCTTAAACGAACGTCTTCGGCAGATAATAAAGCTCGATAATAGCCAGTGTGGATTTGTTGAAGGAAGATCGACGGTGGACGCTATCCAAAGCCTACGAATAATAATGGAAAAGCACCGAGATTCGTCTAAGGATTTACACATGGTATTTATCGACCTCGAGAACGCATTCGATCGAGTGCCTAGGGATCTCATATGTGCCGCGCTGAGGTCTCAAAACGTACCGGAAACGTATGTTAGAATAATACAAGACATGTACGGAAACGTGAAAACTGCGGTTAAAAGCTGTGCTGGACTAACGAGAGAATTTCCAGTTAATGTTGGAGTGCATCAAGGAAGCGTACTTAGCCCTTTCCTCTTTAACGTAGTATTCGACTATCTTTTAAAAGACTGCATGCGCGAAGCAAATGTAACGTCAATTCTCTTCGCTGTCGACGCAGTTATACTTAGCGATAACGTCGAAGATTTACAGAACACCTTAGATTCATGGAGACATGCGATAGAGAGAAACGGGTTTAAAATAAGTCGTTCAAAGACGGAGCATTTGACGTGCCCATTTGCGCATCCGTTGCGACCTGTTCAGGATATAATGTTAGACGGAATAGTTCTTCCGAAAAGCACTATCTTTAAGTACTTAGGATCAATCGTTAACATGGAAGCAAAATGTGACGAAGACGTAAACCACAGAGTGAGTGTGGGATGGATGAAATGGCGGGAAAATTCGGGAATCTTTTGCGACCGAAAATTTCCACTTAAATTGAAGGGGAATCTCTACATGGCGGTTGTTAGGCCAGCTCTTATGTACGGTTCACAGTGCTGGACAATGTACGAAGCGTTTAAAAACAAAATGACGGCAGCGGAAATGAAAATGTTAAGGATGTCTAGTGGAGTCACTGAACGCGATTGTATTAGATCTACGCGTAGAAGAGGAAGTCTACATATAAAGAATTCGGTAACCGAACAGGTTGAGGCGAATAGAATAAACTGGTATTGCCACGTTCAAAGAAGATCTGCGGAAAATCCGGTTAAAAAGGCACTATCAACTACGGTCACTCCAACTGTAAGAAAACGAGGTCGGAAAAAGAATTCCTGGATTTCTCAGATGGCAAATGCGCAACAACGCCTGGGACTAACCACTGAAGCGATCCAGGACCGAGCATTATGTAGACGCGTTTTGCGGTCTGCGACATTAGCCAACACCATAAGCGGAGCAGCAGCGATGCAGTAAAAATGGGAAACTCGTTACGCATAAGTTCGTATAACGAGGAAAGGGTAAATAAAAGGATAAGAAGAAGGAGAATCTACATCCATTCCAATAGAAGATATACATGGGCCCATGGTCACATTGCCATCCTAAGCACCAAACCGCTACTTCCGAATGTAATTAATATCTGAAAACTCTACATAGGAATCGCTTGCTAGTGGCAGGCGACTTTAATGCAAAGCATACAGACTGGGGCTCAAGATTAATTACTAAAAAAACAGGAACATTAACAGCATATAGCTCTCTTTCTCCTTCTTTTTATGTTATATATTTATTTATCCTTTCTTCGATCTGTTGTCTCTTTCTACTTTGCTCGACGTTATATCTTTTTTCTCTATTGTGTAACAAAATATTCCTAAACGTGACCCATTTTTGAAATTTCACTCTCAATTCCAATCAACTCCAACACTGATGTAGTGTCACCTGACTTAACTTTTCTACAATATTTTCCACGTCAGTACTCCAACAAAATTGCTTGAATCATTTGGTTTCCTCGAGCTTCTTATTTCTTTCTCATTATAAGCGCCAAACATTTAAAACCAACGTTCATCGGTAATTCTTCTAATTTTCATTCGCACGCAATGTATGCAAACGTTTGATGGGTATTCGAAATGGCTTGAGCATTTACAGATTATAATTTTACTAGGTCAATCCAGGTATGTAGCTACCGTTCCTTAGTTTAAGTACTAAACTTACTAATATTTGTTTCCTTTCAATTTATATATTTTTTTTGTTTTATAAGTTATTTATGTGTAAGAACTGCAAAGTGGTTAAATGTTCACTTACTAACATCTGTCGCATTTCCAAATTGCCAAAAGCCTTATATGCTTGAGTTCTTTTGTGAATTGCTAAAAATTGCTTTCACGGCGACAACTTTTCTCCCGATTATGGCCGTGCGATCATCAAAAAAACCTTAACACACATCTCCCTGGATAGTAATAGCTCAAGTTTATTCAACCTTAACAAGTTAATATCCAATTTCACCTCGTTCACATTAAATTACCCGCACTGCAATTCCATTCGCCACTTATCCACTCTACAAAAGTAGTAAGTGATACTAAAAAGAGTTTTTCAAAAGTTTCCTACTACGTACTCGTACTTGTACACTCGTTCACAGGGTTCTTATGAGTTATCCTATAGCCATGGTCCTGGCCGGTCGGCGAGCCACTCGCTTGCCTCCCAATGGCAGTTTGCGAAGACGCATTACGCCCCGAGAAGTTAAGATGTTCATAAATTTTCACTCCAGTCTACTATGGGTACTCGCCCCAGCAAACCAGCACTCTGGGGAAAAATTGAATCCGGTCAAGTAATTTATTTTACACGAAAGTTACAGTCACCCCCGCATCGTCATCGGTAGCTTTGTCGGTTGGAACCGGAACTGCAACTGCGAACAGATCTACGAGTAGCACTTTAATTCGCTGTCCGCAGACCCTGTGAAGGCCGAGATTGGATGTGGTGAGCTTTTATGTGGCAACCGAAGACATTAAAGTGATTGTTTGACTAATGAGAGCAGTTAGCCTGATGTGCACAAACCACTTCATACCAAAACCTAGGAGCTGTGATTAATTTAAAATTTTCAACTTTAGTTAAAGGTTAAAAAAAATTAATCCATCAGAAATCAGAATAAAATCAATTTCACCTATAGGGAAACTTTCAACTTGGTGTTGTGCCCTCTTTTAACCCCGATTTGATTGGGATCAGTAGAGGGTCGGCAGCTTTGTCGGATGGGATGTAAGTGGGGGTGGAAATGTTTCAGCTAGCCAGTATTCCGGAGATACTTAAACGGCATTCTTGGAAAACAATTTACTTTTCTCATAAATTTCTTGCATTTCCGTGCACTTTAGCTGTTCGAGAATGGTGGCACGGTTACTGGTGAGCTGAGTCATTGTGGGTGGATGGTGAGAAATTTGTAATTTCCGGAGTTGCATTAAAACTGGGGCAGGAGTCGCAATTTGGGAATTAAATTCTTAGCGAATACAAATATCTGTAGAGAGTATAGAGTGGTTTGTTGCGGTAGACGGAAGTTTAAACGCTAAAGGATTGGCAATGATTTTAGAGAGTTTATTCATTTCTTGCTTTGTGGTATTGTAGGATTTTCTAAGCTAAAAGTCTTCAAAAGTAATTTAACTATTGATTAAGGGGAAGTTTGCTGACGACAAAAACTTGAGATTTTAGTAAAAGTATTTCATGGGGGAGAAGACTTGAATTCGTCGTTAAATGGCAAATTGGACTTGCCATTTTGGACCAATTATTGGTATTAGGTTAGATTCGAAAACTCTGCGGTAGGACATTTATATAGATAAGATTTTGTAGGCAAAACGGAGGAGACACTTGCCTCTATAGTAGTACTTGTTGGGGGGTCTTCTTTTTGATGTGTAAATCTTTTAGCTCTCGGTATGGGTTTCACGAGTTTCTTGCCGTCACGTGTAACCAAACCTAGTAGTTGTATATTCACATTGACCCAGAGACATTCCCTGCATACATCTGACTGAGCTCACCGCGTTGTGGTTGTAATCAATGTAATTTAAAAATTTAATTTTACCTATTTTGGAAGCGCTCGCTACTCGCCCACATTGCACAAATGTACAGAAACGTATTTCATTCTCTCAACATACCAGTTTCGTACTCTAGCACTACAGACCGGGGCACACAGACGTATTAGCACTTATAAGGACTGAGATGCCACCATTGATACGGGGTGAGAAGTCAACGAATGGTGATTTTGTTTTCAGGCTTTGCTGAGTCGTACGCGTAGATGTTTACACATCAAATTCACGAGTGCCGTCATCTGGGCTAACATTAATTACTTTTCATTCTGAAATGCCTTTAATCTTCATGTCTTGGATACTACTCTAAATTATTTGACATTGTATTAGCCGGACTTTGTAATTCTTTAGAATTTATCGACAGAAAGATCGTCGTTATCTTCCTGTTCGTCGTCTTCTTTCTGTGCGTCGTCCTCTTTAGTCGTTTCCTTAGGGTTTTAATTTTTAATATATGTAATTTCAGAACTGCTAGCTTGATTAATAGAGAAACTTTTTGTTCCTGGCAATGCTTCCTGGCAAAAGAGTTTTTGCAGGCTCCACAATGTGGGTGGAATTCCTCGGAAAGCATATGAATTTGATGTTATTCTGTTTTGCAGATTGTATTACTTCCACTGAAAAGTGGCTTGACAAATTATACCCCATCACAACTATCTCTTTCTTAAACTGCCTTGTATAGACAGGTATAAAAGCATTTAGGCACCAGTCTTCGAAATGATTGCGTCAAACCAACCCGATTTGCTGGGATTATATCAGGTGGCAACGATTAGTATAAGGCCTCGTAGAAGTAGCATCTTCCGACAGGTGCTGGTTCCTTAAATGACGAGAATGAGCCTCTGCAGCCGAACATCTTGCAGCTCTGCTAATAAATCCTACTTCACGCCTCCCAGTGGCGTCATCTGGGAATCTCACCAGAGATTGCGAATGTGAAGGGGGCAAATGGCGAGTTTCCTGCGCCATAAATCAGGATTAGTGTCGGAAAAACAAAACAAGACCTTATCCGGGCTACTCCGACATATTTGGAGCTCAGGAGGGTAAGGATTTCCAGGACTTAGTCAGGGTCTTGGAAAAGAGATGGTGGCGGACGAGCCCTATATGGGCCAACGGCAGCGCTCACATCCCGGAACGGGTTACTGGCTTCGGTGTAACCGACCCCTCGTCCTAGGGGCATTAAAAATGGAACTGGTCCTCCAGGTTGGGGGTTGTGCCGCCGGGGTAACTGCCCGGCATCAACAGGCCTCGGATATGGACGGATTTACTGTTGAAAACCCACGCAAACGATTTAAGGACAATGAGCTTCGGATATGCACGTGGAATGTAAGATCCCTTAATAGACCACGTGCAGCCGAGCAACTAGCGGAGGCCCTAGACTGCTGCAAAGCAGACATAACCGCCATCCAAGAAATGCGATGGGATGGGCCGGACAAAAAGAAGATGAAAAACTGCGACATCTACTACGGCAAATGCTATCGACGGCAAAAGCAGCGCTTATTTGAATGCGGATTTGTTGTCGGAGGCAGACTAAGACGAGAAGACCTCAGCTTCCGGCATGTGAGCGAGCGCCTCGTAGCAATCCGCATCAATAATAAATTCGCCAACATTAGCCTCATATGCGCGCATGCCCCCACAGAGGAGAAAGATGACGACACCAAGGATGCCTTCAACGAGCTCCTTAACAAGACCTACGAGCAATGCCCTAGCTATGACATTACAATTGTCCTCGGTGATTTTAATGCAAAGCTAGGAAGAGAGGGTATCTTTGGTGGAACAATCGGAAAATATAGCCTGCACAACACCACCTCCGATAACGGATTCAGGCTAATCGACTTTGCGGCGGGGCGAAACATTGTGGTGGCTAGCACGCGGTTCCCACATCTCGACATACACAAGGGGACTTGGAGAACTCCTGATCAATCAACAGTCAACCAGATTGATCACATTGCGATCGACGCAAGACACTCCTCCAGCATTATGGATGTCCGTACGTTCCGAGGAGCCAACATCGACTCGGACCATTACCTTGTTGTAGCCAAGGTACGGTTGCGGATATCCCAAACTACGCCAAGACAAACTAATGCTGTGAGAAAATTCGACGTCAGATGGCTACAATCGCAAGAGATCGCCAAGTCCTTTTCCGATCGATTGTCTCTTAATCTCTTAAGAGGTCCAATACCGCCAGCATAAAGCATCGAAGACCATTGGAAACACTGCCAAAACACCATCAGAGATGCCGCTTCTGATATGCTGGGTTTCACTCGTCCACCACAACGAAACCCCTGGTTCGATGATGAATGCCGGCAAGCACATGCAGCTAAGCAAGATGCATGTAACGCGGCGCTGCTTAGAAAGACCAGAGCTGCTCATGAGCTCTATGAGCGGAAGAGGAGAGACGAGCACCGGCTTCTCAGGAGGAAGAAGAAAGAGCATGAGAAGCGCGCGATCGAGGAAATTGAGAGATGCTACTCCAGGAATGAGGTTCCGAAGTTTTACCAAAAGGTAAAAATAACATGCCACGGAAACAAACCCCGAACCGAAGCCTGTAGAGAGATGAACATCGACCCAGTCGATGCTGAGGATTTGGCCTTCCTCTATTGCGCTGTCCCTCGGGGGCGGATTCGAAGACTTTTCGGACCGGAGCATTGGCGTTCATACGCTCTACATGACCCAGCCATCTCAGTCTTTGGATATTCCCTCTTCTGGCTAGGTCCATGTCGCTGTACAGTCCATACAGTTCGTAGTTGTATCTCCTCCTCCACTCACCGTCAATGCAGACGGGACCGAAGATCGCCCGAAGAATTTTTCTCTCGAAGCAACCAAGAACACCCTCATCCATTTTTGATTATGTCCATGCCTCTGCGCCATAAAGCAGGACCGGGATTATTAAGGTCTTATAAAGGGTGACTTTTGTTGTCCGAGAGTGCGCTTTGCGACTTAATTGCCTTCTTAACCCAAAGAAATAGCGGTTGGCAAGAGTTATTCTTGCTTGATCTCAGCGCTGGTGTCGTTATCTGTATTTATAGCAGAGCCAAGATAGACAAAGTCCTTAACTACCTCAAAGTTATATCTGTCTAAGGTGACGTTCTGCCCGAGACGTCGGTGTTGGTTGTCCTTTTTGCTTGACAGCATATACTTGGTCTTGCCCTCATTGACCGCTAAACCCATCGTCTCAATACTCGCGAAAGCGCCACTGTGTTTGCTCGTGAGTTTTGCACTATTCTTTCGAGAACGATGTTAAAGAAATCGCATGACAGGCCATCGCCTTGTTTAAATCCTTTCCTGACATCAAATGTCTTGGTGAGGTGTTTACCTACCTTGATGGAGAAGCGTGAATTTAATGTTAACAAGAAATGTAAAAAAGTAGTGTTCGCATCCACATAGTATGTGTGTGATGTCCTCAACCGCTTCCAGATCACAGCAGAATCTGCAAATGTCCATATCTGACAAATTGAGTCTCTCTGCGTAGGCAGTGTCCTGTCAGGATTCCTATTATTGTTCTTAGCCTATTCCTGTTTAATTTTATTAGCTCTCTTAGGTTAGCAGTAATTATGGTTTTTCCTCAATAGTGCCCCTTACTATGCAGAGGGGTGGTTTGATGTTGGCAACCTCATTATTATCGAGTAGCTCTCCTTTTCTTGTTAGCTCATCCGCTTGTTCATTTCCTTGCATAAATATGGTCTTTGGCATAGCGAAACGGAGACAGATAACACAATCTCGGTGGCCAGTTCAGCGCCTTGTTGAAACTACACATCTTCCACATCCATATCTTCAAATTGAGGCCAAACAAATTTGATATGTCTCTTTGGATGAGAATTGGTGTTACACCTTCCTTATTTTCGAAGGCGGACCAATGACACGATATTCCACATTGCACATCATACAGTGAGTTTGTGGAGGCAATAGTCTTGCGACAGTTAGATACATATCGAATTATATTTCCCATATGCACTGAAGAAAATTTTGAATGAAATTAAGGTTTAGATACGGTGCTCGCCTTGAAATCGAAAATCGACATATTTTCTGTAGACATCGTTAGCCAGCCTCTTTTAGTTTTTTTTTTTTTTTAAGTTTTGTCTATTGTACGGTCAAATGGACGATCATGTTGACCATCATCTGCTTGTAGTACGCGAAACGTACATCCTACAAAAATCACTCTTTCTATAGTAAGTTTTCACAATTTTAACATGTTTAGCGGTTGTTTCACGACCCGTATTGTGAAATGTCAGAGCCTAAACTGAATATAAGCAGTCTCGGATGACAGTTCGGTTTGACGTATGTGTCAGAAACAGGGATGTAAATGTCTTGCCCAGAAATTGGATGGCCCTTTGTTGTGTTAATGGCCTGTATTGACAATAGATGATGAAGAATCCTGAGATCCAATCAGAGAAGATGGACAAGTATATCATAAAAATGTATATACATACTACAACCAAGCAAGTCCTGAATTTTATCTGAGCTTAAAACAGATTATTGTTCATATACCAATCCTAAAACTTCAAATTAAACCCATTTCATTCTTGTATTTTTCCTTAACCATGGTAGGGGAAAAAAAAAGTTATCCCGTTGCTCATATATCAGCGAAAATTGTTACCGCAGGACTGGCCATAAAATTCCAATTTATTTATAAAAACCAACAGCATACAAAAAATAGGTGGATACCAGTACCATACCACATCACCCTAAACAGGGCACTGCGATGAAAACAGAAAAAAAGAACATCACTGAACCAACACAGTTCCAGAGATAAATAATTGGGAAAGATTCGAAAAAAAAATTGGATATCCTCGCTCAACATACACGCAATGTACGACAGCTGAAAACAAATAAGATAGAAAAACTCATGAGTCCTTATCATGTTGCCAAATTCGTAGGACCAAACGCAGCAGTTCTAGCAGCAGCAATAACCGTTATAGCAGGACTGCCTCATACTCGCATCTCTGAATGAAATTTAATATAAATCTGCGCTAATGAAAAATCTCTGCCCAACTCATCGTTTCGTACAAAGGGCAGCACAAGTCCTTTATTTCATTTTTGGAACAGAACATCTCTAGTTTGCATTGCCAGCACTCGGATTCTCATCAGTCAGCAGCGGTAGATACTCTATTTATTTTTTTTTGTGGAATCATTGTCTTTTTTTTCATACTTTAAGGATGCAAAATCCACTTTTCATTAACGAACCAAACTTACGCCATTAAAACTTAAATTTCCAAAATTTTCGAAATTTTCTGGTGTTTTCTTGAATGAATGGCAAGGATACCGACAGGACTGCGTTGTGGGCACTTATTAAAATGATGGCGTTATTAAGTGATTGTGTGAAGTCTCTTCTTTTCATGTCCATTTTAGCAAGTCTGAAGGATGATTTTTTGCATACTCAGATATGTCTGAGAGATGAACTTCAAATTGTGGCTGTCTGTTCCTTGTGGGAAATGGGAAAATGTACTTTTAAATGTTCAGATAATTTGATGAAAATAGGATTACGATGGAGGAAAGAACGACTTGTGCTAACAATCATTTTGAAATGGTAGATATTGTATAATTTCAGCACTTTTTTTTATAATGCTTAAGAATTGTTAAACGTTTTTAGAATATTCGTGGAAGAAGGGCTTACAGAATCGTACAATATTGAATTTATTTTTCTACATGATAATGCTTGTAACAGTGGTATGTTGTTTATATAGATATAAAGGCGTACAATTGAAATAAGAAAATTTAGCATCGTAGTAATGGCCATGGTATTTGTTTTGTCCGAATGAATATCTACCATCAACTACAAACTAACGAATTTCAAACTTCCAAACTAATTCCATCCTACAGTGCAAGGTACCTTTGCGTGATTATGCCACGACACCCAACTGCAAACATTGAACAAAGAGTAATGAAAGACCCTTGGCAAAGGGTGGTTATTGGGCCTAAGATGGTCCTTTTAATGTTCAGTGCCATAGTTCGCCTCATTCGCTCTTGTGTTGGCCTGCCTTAAGTAAGACTTACAACATCAGCCCGCAAAATAGTTCAACGAACAGCTGGTATTGATACCATAGGCGCGTAACGATTGAGATCGACAGAAGCTCCCAATGTGTTACTCCTTATTCTGGACTTGCGTATCAAATAAATCATTTCGGACTCTGAGTATCTAGATTCTGATCCCCTAAACCATATGGCCATAGAAAAGCTCAGGATCTGTTACCTAGGAAACTGGGTTTGACCATAACTCATTACATTATACATAAACGCAATATTAATAATAATATCCAAGTTCACATTCCATTTATAGTACTCGTACATTCATATCAAAGGACGGAATGGAACAATATCCAACCGCTATCGAAATACCAGATACCGATTTTTACTGACTGTTCCAAGACGGAATGCAGTCCTGGAGCATGCGTCTTCTCAGCGGAATTGAAGGTGTCCAAATCGTATCGCCTCCCAGACTCTTGTAGGCGGAGGTATTAGCGAATAGTGAGGCCTGCAAGCATCAAAGGAATCTTTATATGCAACCAGGCTGCCATCAAAGTGCTCCAATCACTTACTTCGTTTTCCAAACTAGTAGAATAGTGCATTGATCACGCACGTACGCGCTTGCCTTAACATCGTTCGTCACTGAGTTCATGGCCAGAGAAATATAGCCAGATAACCCGTATGTGGCTCAGCATTCAGTTTGTGGAGTCAGTATGTTCTGACTCTTCAATTGTCCAACACAACAATTGAACTCGCAACGAGACAACAAAAATCACAACAACTGACATGGGCTATTGGTCAATTGGCTTCCAGGTTTTCAAGTAAGGAATCCCTTCTAACCCTTACTGCCGTAGATGTAACAACTTACACGATAAAGAAAACCTGTTCCTTTCTTACGGCACTAGCTAGAAGTAGGAATCGCACACCTGGCAAACATTTTTTAAAGGGACTATCAGAGATTTCAAGCATAAAATTTTGCAACATTGTTAAATTTTGTAATGTCCCAGCACGGATGGTTGGGTGAGGTGTCAACCTGGCGATACACATCATTTGTGTGTCTTTAACCCCAAGTAGTCGATGTCCACCCGGACTCGAGTTGCGAAAATTGTAAGCACGAGTACTCATCACTTTAAACGAGGATGTATTCCCCAGATGGAATCAACGCTGAAGTAAAATTCCAAAACAGCGCAAATTAAACCATATCAGGGCTGCTCTGACATATTTGGAGCTCAGGCCGATAAGGCTTTCCCAGACTAAAGCAGAGTAGTGGCAGAGAAGCCCTTAATGGACCAACGACAGAGTTCACACCCCCGAAAGGGTAACTGGCTTCGGTGTAACCGACCCCTCGTCCTAGGGGTATCAAAACTGGAACTGGAAATTGTCGCAACTAGCACGCCGTTCCCACATCTCGACATACACAAAGGGACTTGGAGAACTCCTGATCAATCAACCTTCAACCAGATTGACCACCATTTGATCGACGTAAGTCACTCCTCTAGTATAATGGATGTCCGAATGTTCCGAGGAGCCAACATCGACTCGGACCATTAAATTTTTCTAGGCAAGGTACGGTTTGAGATATGCCGAAAAAGACGTGTCATATAGCTATAATCGCTTGAGATCGCCAAAATCCTTTCGATTGAGTCTCCCCAAGGAATAGCCTTCGGGAGTTTTACATGTCGCGGACACAAGCCCCGAATCAAAGCTTGTGAAAATGAACAAAGGAGTATAGTACTAGATTCGCAGTCGGTACTGAGGATCTGGAAAGTGCATTTCCGTAGATCGTATATCGGAGATGAAGAACCAAATTCGGCTTTCATGCAGATTGAAACTTTCAACCTGGACGATGTGACTCCACAATTACGTCCACCTGCGGTGATGAGGGCAAGACCAAGTATATGCTGTCATGCAAAAAAGATACCCAACAATGAGGTCTCGGGCAGAACGTCACCTTGGACAGATATAACTTTAAAGCAGTTAGGGAATTTGTCTACCTAGGCTCCGCTATGAACTCAGACTACGATACCAGCGCTAAGGCCAAAAAAAGAATAACTCTTAACAACCGCTGCTTCTCTGGGCTAGAAAGGCAATTGACTAGGAAAGGTCCCTCTCGCGAACAACAACAGTTACCCCTTATGGGACCTTAATAATCCCAATTCTGCTCTATGAGAAAGAGATTCTTTGTGTGATTTTCAGTTCCGTCTGCATAGATGATGAGTGGAGAAGGATATACGAGTACAACGACGAAATACTCGGGCTATACAGCGACAGCGACTTTGCCCGAAAAGTGGAAGTCCAACGCCTGAAATGACTAGATCATACCGAGCGGATGGGTACCAAAACTTCGATTCGGAAAGTATTTGAATCCATCACCAGGAGCTAGGCAGTAGAGGACAAACATGACTTAGTCGGTCTTGTTACTTATCGATTACAGTTCGCACCTTATAAAGTGGAAGATTTTTCACTGCTCGACCAAGGATGCGTTTTAAAGACTCGATACTTGGATGTAGAGTTATGTGAACCATAGTCCCCAGAACGGACCATTGTTTGTAGTGTAATAGATTGAGGTTTGGCCCGCCAGATCAGTAGAAATGAACTTCGTAACGTGGTGTGAAACAATGTTTTAGTCATTGGGGAGGTTCCCCGTTTTATTTGAGAATAGTACAAAATTTTATAAGCGGGTTCACCACGTCCTTGATACAAAGTCCTCTCGATACACTTTAGCCGACGTTTTGACTCCTTTCTCGCAGAAATAGAACAAAAGAACTCCGTGTCCCTATTGTAGTCGATTTCCCACCAAACCATGATAAAAGGTGGGTGGTGGCCCCGTTGAACTCTTGGAACGAGTTCAGACTCAAGTCGTGATAACAGAGAATACACTCAATGTATCGACCCTTCAACGGTGAAAAATTTGTCCTCAGTCTGTGACAGTTTTACACGTATCGGGAGAGTAAGGCTTTCGAATATGACTTATGCTCGCGGGATTCAGCTCAGTTGACTTTGATGAATTAGATTCTCCACGGCTTTGATGACTTGTGGCGTTTGAACAGTGCGCAAACTGAGTGATTTTGGCCCTCTCGTAGCCGCATACGACAACAAGATCGTCGAGGGAGTCTCATTCCATATTTACAAATAACTCACGTCAAAAACTTTTAATCCTTACTCAAACCAACAGTGTAGAAACAGCGCTAGAAATAGCTGATCTCAGTGCTAAAGGCTTCAGTTAAGATGCTTCGATGAGTTTCGCCGATAATGTCTGCAGGATAAGTCGCACACTTAAGCGTATGCTCCAGCTTAAGAAAGGTGGCTCTGGTTTCTATTCGAACAGACTTCTGGTATTTCAGAGCAGACTCACAATCACTTTAAAAAATTTCCTCGAAAGATGCATGGACTTAAGCGGAAGAGTTTTAAACTAATTTAAGAAGGCTAAGCAGGCGACACATTAGTTAGTAAGGGCTACATCTGGGGGGCTTATTATTTACTAGCCATTGCTCATAGGACGATTTGAATATGAAACAATAGAAGAATATTCAAGGATAATTGTTGTCTACCGTAGTCCATCAAGTACGCTCCCACAAACTCCCATAAGAAATTACGAAAAACAAAAAATTGTTTGCAATAAGTAGCTCCTTTCTGCTGTAAACCTCAAAGCTTTCTTGTGTACTTCACTTTTGAAAAGTCCTAATAAAACCTCTCAGCTGGGATGGGTCTTAATTTTTAAAACAGTCCCCGCTGGTCTTCAAATTGCTTGCTTAGGTTTTTAGTTTTCTCTTTCAAGTGGTAACTATAAAGTCCGTTGTCCTCATAAATATCGTCCAGCGATAGAGAACGAAACCAACGGGATGTAGGTGGAAAAAATTTCTAATTAAAAACTTAAGTTAAACTTCCGCCAAACCAACCATCTCATCCCTTTGGCAATAAGGCAAAGAAGACGAGGAACAACGCAACCACACGCACACACACAATTCGTTTGTGCAAACTTTCAACTTTCATTGAGTTGGTCGACATAGTTGAGTTTCTCAGTATTAACTTCATCGTCATCGTCATCGTCATCGACATCGTCAGCATCATAGTGAACGTTGTCGTCAAAAATGAATAAATCCTTGCCAAGGTAGGGATACTTAAGCGAGAAAAAGTGTCGCTTAGCAAAAGAACTTCATTACTACCAATAGCGCTGTCGCTCTGGCTGTTACTGTTGCTGTGGTTATAGTCCACCTCCGTGAGCCTTTGTCCAAGGACTTAATATTATTAACAGCCTTATCTTATTAACGATAAAATTCATTCCACTTGGATAGAATGACTAATTATACCCGCAGGACTTGGAACATTGAAGGAAGTGTGCCATCCTGCTTTCCTGTACATGCCGACGACAACGTCTACTACACCAACGATGACGATGACGACAACGACGACGGTGTGAGTCTTTGTTGAAGGAGAATAGAAAATTACTTCTACGCTGCATTGTCCTTAAAATCTTTATCCATTACGTTATATAGCCGAGGCAGAGGCGGCGGATATTACAAGTCTTGACAAAAGATTGTCTTCCATTTGATAGGTAGTAGAGAAGATGATGCTACTGGGAGCGCTTGCGGTGCTACTCTTTGGCATACCAATCCTGTTAAGTATTATCATCCTTATCGTTGTCAAGATAAATATTGCAAAGGACAGCCCATCCCCGCTGGGTGGCAGATTATCATCAGGAAATGTTGCCGCAAATCATTAAAGCAGTCTTTTCCGTTCGACTTAGAAGACATTCAGTGTACTCTTACTCTTATTCGAATATCCGGATGCATCTTGTATCCTTTATCCATTTGGGATTTACTTTTGTTTGAGTATCTAGTTGGGGTTCACAACAATTGAATTTGATACATCTATGGACACGAATCATTCAAATGTGTAACCTCCCACTGATCGATAAGTCAAAAAACTTTCCTCGATGAAATGCGTGTTAGGTCGCAGTTTTCTATTGTTGGCAAGTGATTTCCAGTTTTCATGCCACTTCAAGGTGTGCCACGCCATCTATCATCGCTTCAATTAACATGCCATATTCGTTCTCCCATCCACATCTATAGTATCCATAGATAGCTCAGAATGGATGAGCAATTCACAAGGGAGTCAAAGTCAGTTAGATGGACAGTGAGTAAGTTTAGGAACGTTATTTCCGTGCTTCCAGACAAAATTAGTAGCCAAAGCCAATGTTGGAGATAATAATTTATGTGACCTCATCCTAGTAACAGGTACGAGTATACATATGTGAGAGTATCTCGTCTGCCTGCATAGGAAATTTCCTACTTCAACAACGTAATTGAATAACAGATATACACCTACTTAGACAAGGCTGAAGGGGGTGTGAATTGTCGAATTAATTTGCGGCCATCACTGTAGATAAATCCGAGGAAATTTATGCTCTTGGGGTTGTAGAATAGAAGGAATACTAGCAAAACCAGGAGGACCATCCCTAGTCGTATCCTGGATTCTGTAGCGAAATAAACTGAAGTTGCGCTTAAGTTAATGGAATTCGTAATGGATTTGTATTTACCTGCAACGCCAAGCAATTTGATGTATTTGGAGGTCAAGGTAATGCCAAGAGAGTTTAGCTAACTAATGCGTGCCCATTAACCTGTGAATGTGGTAATCTTCTTATACTGAGCAGTGATAAAGCTCATGGAAAGGAGCCTGTACAACACAGAGGAAAACACCACCGTTTAACGCAAAATTATACACGATGTCGAGGGGAAGTGTGTCTCGATGGGCTTATGGTAGTTTAGGTGGTATTGTATTTGTGTGCTGGTTATATCTACGAGTATGAATGGCTGGAGAAATTATTTAGCACCGGAGTCAAACTGACAGAAGCCTTAATTTCATTTTCTTTGAGCCTTTTGAGACCAAGTCAGCAATTAACAAGATCTTTTGAAATGCTGAGCAAGGATTCACGAAAATTGGAAAAGATGACTACTCGAGAGCTACCGAGAGCTTTAGATCCATTTTCTAGACCGCATTTATAGTATGCAGCTTCTAACTGCTGTGCGGAAGCAACATGTCTGCTAAAGTGAAAAATTCGGCGCAATAACGCTTCAAAGTCAAGCTCTGGGGAATTGGGATCTACTTTTGACAGCATGTGTAACAGTCAGACAACATAGAGTAGATGAGTTACTAGTTCCGTGGATGAAATCGAAGTTAATAATATGATTGCAGTTGACGCTCCTATGATACATATTGCCCGCCTCAATGCATAACGCCCTTAATAGCTGCGACGGAGCCGCAGAACCGGATCGATTATAGGTGCACTATAAAGGGCATTTCAGTGCACCTTTCCTTTCAAAATTGAGGTTATTTTCTTTACGAGTAAACGGAAGACGACGGGTCCGACTCATCCATCGTTTCTCGAACAATGTTTAGTAATTAGTTGTCACGCTGACTTCAAACTAGATTGGATTAAACACCTTACATCCAAAAGTTCTTAGGCATAGTCTGTCTTCTGGTTGTATAGGGAAGCCTTGGACGAGACATGGGTCCTGTTGCTGGGGCGGTCCTGTGGATCTACATGGTTATTATGAGGGTCCTTATACTCAATACGACATTTGTACAGTTGAAGACGCTTTCATCAATTAGAATGTGGCTAGTACCTCCTAGGAAGATTTTTTTTTTTTGCGTGGGAAGGTGGTAACTTTGCATAGGTCCATTGGTAGTGTTAGATTCTTCCTGACTAAAACTGCCTCCCGGGGAATCTTTCCGTTTATTCCCCCGCGGAACTACCGGTAAGTTTTACATCGCGAGAGACGGATTTGAGCTTTTTGCTTCGTCACGGGGTGCTTAGCGAATTCGTTCCGTTGCTGTTCTAAATTCCTTAGATCGCTCATTATTCGTACATTACTCAGTTCACCGTGTTTTCGTTTTACCCTACTTTCAATCCTTGAGATAAGTCGGTACGTCCATCTCCCTTTTTGGGACTCGTTCCATTGTTGTTGCCACGCTTCTATACTGTGGCTTCTTTCGAAGCCTGCTAATTCGCAGTGCACATAATCTGTACACAGATTTGATTCCCTTCATGTGTGTCTTTTAATTCGTATCGACAGACCATATTTGTGTCCCGAACAGCTGTATGGTGGCTACAACTCTCGCAAGCATTAATCATTTGCCTTGTTTCGGGCCGCCGATATTCGACATACGTCTCGAAAGAACGCCTATCGCTTTCGACGATTTCTTGCAAGCTTCTGCAGGGTGCTGCTTGAAATTAAGCCGAGCATCAATCATCACTCCCAGGTAATTTTACAGTTATCGTTTCTAGCACCCTTCTACTCTTAATGAGAACTGATTCCGTTTTATGTTCTGCGAGGTCTGAGCTCATATCGCGTAGCTAGTCTTTTTATCAGTGCTATTGCTTCGTTGCAATACAACTCGATTTCTTCAAGTCGTTTCGCCACGACTACAACAGCAGTATCGTCCGCGAAACCTATGATGGCGGCTTCCATGGGGACTGGGTTTCCTAGAATGTCGTCATACGTCACTTTCCACAGTAAGGGACCTAACACCGATCCTTGGGGCACTCCCCCTGTAATTTTATATAATTTCGTCCCGTCGTCGGAGTCGTAGAGGAGCAACCTATCGGTAAAATAGCTCCTGATCAATCTTAATATGTACTTCGGTACATTTAATCTCTCGAGGCACTGTAAAATACGCGACCAGTTCGCCGAGTTCGCTCTAATATTTTGCCCATAGAGTCGAGCAAACAGATAAGATGAGGGCTCCTCCGGTGGTTTATTTCCTTTTGGTAATAATACCAACCGTTGGTATTTCCATTGTTCCGGAAATATTCCCTCGCTTAAGTATGCATTATACATGCTAACGAAAACGTCTAGGCGAGCCTTCATCGCTATTTTTAAAGCCCTATTTGGTATGCCGTCTGGAACAGGGACTTTTCGATCTTCTACCCTCTCGATTGCAGCGGTGAGTTCGTCATAGTTGAGAGGGGAACAAAGATTCTACGATTCTGCTGAGCAATAGCGGGCAAGTTGGTGCCGGTCTCTGAGGCGTTTTGAGCTTCGCGGTTATGATTCTATACGCTTTACCCCATACAATTTCGTAAAAACATCCTTAAAGCACTGTCTTTTTCTAGACTTAATGGCGGATATGAGTGAGGCGCGTGCTTCTTTATACGCTGTCCTCAATATAAAATGTCTATCCGTATCGCGTCTAGACCATTGGTATTTTCTTCGTGCCTTAAGATCGTGCTGATCGAAGTTCCTTAATGTCGTAGTTCCAACAATACGCTGGACGCCGGCGATTTTTTGTGTCCCCGTTCGAGCCATTGATACTCGTATATTGCAGGCAGCGTGCAGTTGCCGCGTTACTTGATGTACGATCTCGTTCGCTTTTCTCCGTTTAACTAAAGCTTCAGCGATTGCGTAGTCTAAGAGCTCCTCATCTAAGATGTTCACGTTCCATTTGCTAGTTTAAGACTGAGTGTCTCGAGATCGTGTAAGACTATGGAGATCGATTATAATTGCTGTAAGGCCACTGTGGGTGTAGTGATTGCTCACGCGCCAAGTCGTATGCCCAGATAAGCTACTACTAACGAACGTAATATCAACAATCGAGCCCGCACACGCTCTACTAAACGTGGTCGCATTTCCCATATTAGCTACGACGACGTCCAAACTAGAGAGCGCTTCGAGTAGAATGATTCCCCTTTTATTCGATGGCACGCTTCCCCATTCTACTACCCATGAGATTAAATCACCGGTCATAATAGTTGGCGTATGATCCTTAGCATTAAGAAATATGCTTTGTACGACTCGTTTATATTGCTCAATAGTAAGGCTTGGAGGGACATGACTGCTGTATGTGTACTCATATATCTCGTTTAACCTTGCTCGTACGAAGTAGTTTTTCTCGCCGAAAGGTGGTATCTGAAACGTGGTATTATCACATGCCCATATGGTGGCTTTTTCCGTCGCATCATATGCCCAGTTACCCAAATTTATGTTGCAAAATTGCTCCGAGAGCATTGCAATGTCGACCCTATGCTCATGGACTGTTTGATGCAGTAGATCCTGAGCTACCTTAAAATGATTTAAATTAAGTTGCAAGATTTTCATGTTTTCTCCGCATCCGAGGCATGCATTTGATCGATCGGTAGGGTTTTTGCACGTTGATTGAATGAACGCTAGGAACACGTTAGAGTTCATTTTATGTTAGAAAGACTAGCCTCTGTCTGCTTAGAGCAAATACACGAACAATTTTGTTCTTCTGACTTAGGGCCACTCACGATAATTCTGAATGTTGTCGCTGATTCTTATTTGGCTCCCAGGCCACAAGAGGATTATGGGAAAGTGAATCGCCGAGGAATTTGCTAGGCAAGGAACAGATTAGAGTTGTTTAGGACATGCGTTAGGGCTATTTGCGTCCTCGATTAGGGTTTCAAATGAAAGCTGGAAAGCGTTTAAGCATATTTGCAGATGACTTGACCCTCTAGGGTACCGGCAAACCGTTACTAAACGAACGCTTCGTGACGTCCCTAAGAGGTTGATTTCCCACAAAAATAAAGACTTTAGGCATATAACAGGCGTCATCCTGGAGCACTGCCTTTTATAGAGCTGCATGTAGGTGATCACTAGTCATTCCGTCTTGCTTGACGATAAGAAAAATATCGGGAAATATCGTTTTTCTGACGACTTTTCAGAAGCTTAACCTAGGTATAAAGCGAAATGGGTGTTAAATAAAATATAATACCTTTTATCTCTTATAATATCAATTGTGTCCAAAAACTAGTCGGAATTTTTCGATTTAAATTACGCGGGTAAATATTTTCGCTCAATATATATTTTTTTTAAGTTGGTACAAGTGTTACTGACTTCCATGCCAAATTATATGTCAAAATATTCATTAGTGTAGCTTATTTTTGTGCGACACTAAAAGTGGATTTGGCGATTTTTACAATGTCTGAAATTATTCAACAAAGAAGTGCGATCAAATTTTGTTTCCTGAATGGAATAAATGCTGCAGTAACGTTGAAAATGTTGAAGAAGGCTTAGGGGGACCGAGCTTTACCAAAATCAACAACATATGATTGGTAGGGGAAAGTGGTCACCCTTCGTACATGAGGCACATTCGTACAGTAAGTTTTAAAGAAAAAATCAAAGGCGCACAAACACGTGTTTGCTTGTGTGCATAGGCATACAAAGCGCCATGTTGCTCAACGAACTTCGAGCCAATCGCGCCGCAGTGTGAGAGCTGACAAGACGTAACGTATTTCCGAGTGCTGTGAGTAATTTTCTTTATCGAAGTTTACAAACGCATTGTGAGTAAGTTTTTCATGTTTTTGGCAAAATATTGATAAAAAATTTATGCGAACAATGTGTGTTTTTGTTTACATTACCAATATTTTGATACTAAATTTGAATTTATAAAAAGTTGTCATTTTTATTTTTTGTATAGCTTGGGGATGGCAACGATTAGTATAAGGCCTCGTAGAAGTAGCATCTTCCGACAGGTGCTCGTTCCTTAAATGACGAGAATGAGCCTCTGCAGGCGAACATCTTACAGCTCTGCTAATAAGTCCTACTTCACGCCTCCCCGTGGCGCTGGGAATCTCACTAGAGGTTGCGAAGTGAAGGGGGCAAATGGCGAGTTTCCTGCGCCATTAACCAGGATTAGTGTCGGAAAAACAATACAAGACCTTATCCGGGCTACTCCGACATATTTGGAGCTCAGGCCGAAAAGGATTTCCAGGACTTAGTCAGGGTCTTGGAAAAGAGATGGTGGCGGACGAGCCCTATAAGGGCCAACGGCAGCGCTCACATCCCGGAACGGGTTACTGGCTTCGGTGTAACCGACCCCTCTTCCTAGGGGCACTCAAAATGGAACTGGTCCTCCAGGTTGGGGGTTGTGCCGCCGGGGTAACTGCCCGGCCATTTAAAAAGAATCAAGTTACGAAGCATCAACAAGCCTCGGATATGGACGGATCTACTGTTGACAACCCACGCAAACGATTTAAGGACAATGAGCTTCGGATATGCAAGTGGAATGTTAGATCCCTTAATAGACCACGTGCAGCCGAGCAACTAGCGGAGGCCCTATACTGCTGCAAAGCAGACATAACCGCCATCCAAGAAATGCGATGGGATGGGCCGGACAAAAAGAAGATGAAAAACTGCGACATCTACTACGGCAATTGCTACCGACGACAAAAGCAGCGCTTATTTGGATGCGGATTTGTTGTCGGAGGCAGACTAAGACGAGAAGTCCTCAGCTTCCGGCATGTGAGCGAGCGCCTCGTAGAAATCCGCATCAAAGCTAAATTCGCCAACATAAGCCTTATATGCGCGCTTGCCCCCACAGAGGAGAATGATGACGACACCAAGGATGCCTTCTACGAGCTCCTTAACAAGACCTACGAGCAATGCCCTAGCTATGACATTAAAATTGTCCTCGGTGATTTTAATGCAAAGCTAGGAAGAGAGGGTATCTTTGGTGGAACAATCGGAAAATATAGCGTGCACAACACCACCTCCGATAACGGTTTCAGGCTAATCGACTTTGCGGCGGGGCGAAACATTGTCATGGCTAGCACGCGGTTCCCACATCTCGACATACACAAGGGGACTTGGAGAACTCCTGATCAATCAACAGTCAACCAGATTGATCATATTGCGATCGACGCAAGACACTCCTCCAGCATTATGGATGTCCGTACGTTCCGAGGAGCCAACATCGACTCGGACCATTACCTTGTTGTAGCCAAAGTACGGTTGCGGATATCCCAAACTACGCCAAGACAAACTAATGCTGTGAGAAAATTCGACGTCAGACGGCTACAATCGCAAGAGATCGCCAAGTCCTTTTCCGATCGAGTGTCTCTTAATCTCTTAAGAGGTCCAATGCCGCCAGCATCAAGCATCGAAGACCATTGGAAACACTGCCAAAACGCCATCAGAGATGCCGCTTCTGACGTGCTTAGTTTCACTCGTCCACCACAACGAAACCCCTGGTTCGATGATGAATGCCGTCAAGCACATGCAGCTAAGCAAGATGCATATAACGCGGTGCTGCTTAGAAAGACCAGAGCTGCTCATGAGCTCTATGAGCGGAAGAGGAGAGACGAGCACCGGCTTCTCAGGAGGAAGAAGAAAGAGCATGAGAAGCGCGCGATCGAGGACATTGAGAGATGCTACTCCAGGAATGAGGTTCGGAAGTTTTACCAAAAGGTAAAAATAACATGCCGCGGAAACAAACCCCGAACCGAAGCCTGTAGAGATGAACAAGGGAACATCGTAGTAGAATCGCAGTCGATGCTGAGGATTTGGAAAGATCATTTCTGCAGACTGTATAACGGCGATGACGGACCAAATACCGCTGTCAGGCAGAATCAACCTTTCAACCTGGATGATGATGACCAACAATTCCGTCCACCCGACCTGGATGAAGTGAAGATAGCCATATCGAAGCTTAAGTCCAACAAAGCTGCTGGAGCAGATAGCCTGACTGCCGAGCTCTTCAAAGCGGCAGGCGATGACTTAGTAAGGATCATAAACCAACTCATCTCTAAAATATGGTCGGACGAAAGTATGCCCGATGAATGGAACCTCAGCATTGTTTGTCCATGGACGATGGAGAATGCACGCTGCTCCATCAAGGTCGGTAAAGATCTCACCGAGACCTTTGATGTCCAGAAGAAAGGATTTAGACAAGGCGATGAGCTGTCATGCGATTTTTTCAACATCGTACTTGAAAGAATAGTGCAAAACTCACGGGCAAACACAAGAGGCACTAGTTTTCAAAAGTCCGTCCAACTACTCGCATACGCCGACGATATTGACATAATCGGGAGAAAGCAGCGTGATGTCAGTGGCGCTTTCGCGAGTATTGAGACGGAAGCGGCGAAAATGGGTTTAGCGGTCAATGAGGGCAAGACCAAGTATATGCTGTCAAGCAAAAAGGACAACCAACACCGACGTCTCGGACAGAACGTCACCCTCGACAGATATAACTTTGAGGTAGTTAAGGACTTTGTCTACCTATGCTCCGGTATAAACACAGACAACGACACCAGCGCTGAGATCAAGCGAAGAATAACTCTTGCCAACCACTGTTTCTTTGGTTTAAGAAGGCAATTGAGTAGCAAAGCCCTCTCTCGGACAACAAAAGTCACCCATTATAAGACTTTAATAATCCCGGTCCTGCTCTATGGCGCAGAGGCATGGACATTATCAAAAATGGATGAGGGTGGTCTTGGTTGCTTCGAGAGAAAAATTGATCGGGCGATCTTTGGTCCCGTCTGCATTGACGGTGAGTGGAGGAGGAGACACAACGACGAACTGTATGGACTGTACAGCGACATGGACCTAGCCAGAAGAGTGAAGATCCAAGGACTGAGATGGCTGGGTCATGTAGAGCGTATGAACGCCAATGCTCCGGTCCGAAAAGTCTTCGAATCCGCCCCTGAGGAACAGCGTAGCAGAGGAAGGCCAAGACTCAGGTGGCGCACGCAAGTGGAAGAGGACCTCAGCCAACTTAGCGTGCGAAACTGGAGGCAGCTAGCGAGGGATCGAGCTGGCTGGAGAAGCTTGTTGACTGAGGCCCAGGTCCACCCCGGATTGTAGCGCCACCTAAAGAAGAAGAAGATAGCTTGGGGTACATTCGGACAGTAATACAGGGGACACATTCGTACGCGTATGAATGCTCCCCTTTAAATCATATTTACATAAATTACAAACCAAAACATCAATTGTCGATTTAAATGAAATAAAATATAACCCTTTATATTTTGTTTTAAGCATTTTATAATTGAGGTAGGTACTGTTTATATAAATATTTCATTGTAGAATCATGGTGCGGAAATATAAGAAAGAAGGGTACACGAAGCCAAGAAGTTGATGAAGAATCCGTTAGTTTAGCAGTTTAAGAAGTAATGCAAGGACTATTGTCCTATAGAAAAGCTGCGATGAAATACAACATTAAAACATCAACTTTGCAAAGTAGAGTAAAGAAACTGAGAGAGAGAAAGAAAGACCGGTACGTACTTTTCATTCCAAATTCACAAGCTTGCAAGTCTTTTCCTTGAAAGAAGAGGAGCGTTTAAATGACTACATTATTAATTGCTGCAAGTTGCATTATGGGCTCACGATGGTACAAATTCGGAAACTTGCTTGTGAATATGCAAGAGCATTGAATTTAAAGTATCTAGCGAAATCGGATGAAAATCAAATGGCTGGCTTAGAGTGGATGCGTAAATACAGGGAGCGAAATTCAAATCTCAGTTTTCGAAAGCCTGAGAACACTAGCGCTGCACGATCATTCGCTTTTAATAAAACTACGGTTAAAGAGTTCTATAATAATTTGGCCGAAGTCTTGCAGCGACATAATTTTACAGCCGACAGAATATTTAACTTTGATGAGTCCGGTGTCTCTACTGTCTTAGACACTCCTAAAGTTTTGGCTCCTAAACCACAGAAACAAGTCGGGCAAATAGTTTCAGCCGAGAGGCGCGAACTTGTTACTTTTGGTGCTATTATTTCTGGAAGCGGAAAAACTATCCCACGTGTGCACTACAAAGACCATTTTCTTGAAGGTGCACCTGAAGGAAGCATCGGGGCTGCAAATAGGAGTGGCTGGATAATTACTGATATTTTTGTATCAGTATTGAAACATATCCAAAATCACACACTGAGCTCTAAAGATCATCCGATTTTATTATTATGTGACAATCATGAAAGCCATATCAGCTTACAAGCTATAACGTATGCTCGAGATAATGGAATAACTTTTGTGTCTTTTCCCCCACACACAAGCCATCGTCTGCAACCGCTAGATGTTGGAGTTTTTCGGCCGTTTTAATCAAAATTAAAAATAGCGTTTAATAATTGGCATATGACGAATCCAGGAAAAACGGTCACCATTTATAATATTCCGAAACTCGTAAAGCTTGCGTACTTAGAATCCTTTTCAGCGAAAAACATAACGAGTGGATTTTCTAAGCCGGGTATTTGGCCTTTTAATGAAATGGCATTTAGTGATGAGGAGTTTACCCCAAATATACCTCATGCTTCAAATATTCCACGAAACCCGGATTCGTTATTGTCTTCCAATTCTGCTCTTGAGCTTTTACCAACTTCTTTGCTTCCAACGATTCAAGAAATAATTATCCCTGAAACTTGCACACCATCTACTCAAACACAACCGGAACCAACGACTTGCGAACCTTCTACATCAACAGCTGTACAGACTCAACCTGAAACGAATACTAATTTTTCCATAATCCCAGAAGCCATAAGACCATATCCTCAAGTTTCTAGAAACAAAAAAACTACTAAAGGAAGAAAACTAGGTAAATCTCGTATATACACAGATACACCGGAAAAAAATGAAATCAAAGAAAGATTCAGACAGAAAGAAATGAAAAAAGCTATCACGCAGAAAGTCTGGATTCGATTCCTGGCTGCGTCACCAACAATTTTTCAAATCGCCATCACCCTTTCGGCGGGCAATGGCAAACTCCCGAAAGTAAAATTGCCTACGAAAAAGCTTCTAAGGAGTGCCGTTCGGACTCGATGATAAATCGTAGGCCCCGCTCAGATGTGACAAAAATGACAACATGAGCAACACAAATGAGTGTCAAGAAGCTAGGCCATGGCCCATACCGGGCTGCCAGCGCAGCAGATTTGGTGTATTTAATAATGGAGCCTCTGAGAAAAATCTAAGGTTTTTGAGGAGCGAATAATGCGAGCCAGGCAAGATTCCCGGTTGGAAAGAAGTACAGTAGACTCGTTATTTATCGTAGGGTTCTGTTCCGACATAAAAGAAACTCTTAAGGTATATATAAGACGGTGCTATGTTATGTTCAACTAGATATCCAGAACTGATGAGTGGAAAAAAGTAATTTCATAAGATGATAGGATGGCAGTGTTGAAGCAGTGCCATTACGATATATTAAGCTAATACTGATGAGTGCAACCATTTCTAGAAAAAAGTGCAACCTGACCTACGCACTAACTAAAGGTAGCACCACAGCTTAGATTTGACCTCGTTTGTCTGAAAGACTAGGTAAACAAGGTCCTTATCTACCTTTAAGTCGAAGGTGACATTCTGTTCTAGACGTCGGTGTTGTGTGTGTTTTTTGCTTGACAAAAATATACTTGGACACGTGCTCGCTGACGGTTCGACCCATTTTCGCCCCTTCCGTTCCATCTCAATATCGCCACTGTCAATATCATAGGCGTATGCGAGTAATTGGAGGGACTTTTGAAAAACTTTGCCTGCCTGTGCGTTTTGCACTATTTTTTCAAGTATGACGTTAAAGAAATCGCATGATAGCTAATCACCTCGTCTAAATCCTTTTTTGACGTTAAGGGTCTTGTTGAGATCTTAACTGAACTTGAGGGAGTACGGACGAATTTGCACGAATTTGGCAGGAATACCAAAACCAGATGTTACTGTATATAGGTATAGCTCGTCTCTATATATAATTTTATACTCAGCCTTAAAATCATGGGTTTTCTCCAAGATTAGATCTTTTCCACAGCATCGACTGCAACTCTCACTATCATGTCACGTTGTTCGGAGTTTGTATCAGTGGCATGCTGTTTTCACTTTTCCACAGCATCGACTGCAACTCTCACTATCATGTCACGTTGTTCGGAGTTTGTATCAGTGGCATGCTGTTTTCACTTTAAGGTAAAAATTCTGAATTTCACTCCTAAAGTAGCATTTCTCAATTTTTTTTACTACGCGCTTCTCATGCTCCTTTCTTCTAAGAAGAAGTATCCGTCTCCCCCTTTCCTCTCGTAGAGCTTGTAAGTAGGTCAAGTCTTCCTATGCATCTTGCTTTGCTGCATGTGCAGGATATCCGCAATCGCACAAGGTTACGGTCCCAGGCGATGTTGGCTGGTTGGAATGTTCGGACATCCATAATCGCAATATGGTCAGTCTGGTTGAACGGTTTATTGATCGGGAGTTCTCCAAGTTCCCTTGTGAATATCGAGATGTGGGAACTGCGTTCTAGCTACAACAATTTTTGAAGTCCATTGGCCGGAATCCGTTGCAGGCTATACCTTCCGATAGTACTGCAAAGAAATTCATTGTCCTTGATTCGTTTACAATGGTAATCAACAGTAGATCTGACCATTTCTACTTTTATGACCGAGCAGTTATACCAGCGCCACAACACCCAACCTGAGTAACCGGTTCATATATAGATATAATTTGGCGAGGGATCGGTTAAATCAAAGCTAGTAAGCCGTTCGGAGATGTGAGCCATTAGCAGCCCATCCCTCATTATCTCTTTTCTATGACCCTCACTTAGTCTCGGAAATCCTTACGGGCATGAGCTCCAAATATGTCTTAGTAGCCCGAATAAGGTCGGTTTATTGATGTGTAGAAAAGAGCTGCAACACTGGATATCGTCGGGTTGACACTTCTCCGTACCCTATTTCTACAGCACCTAACAAATTTGACTTTCTTATTGATATGCGTGGATATCGTTGGACCAATTTCTAGTGGACGAAATGTTCATAGTTGTTGTTTGCGAAAGTGGTTTCTTTTAAATCGTTGAGTATGATTTTGTGGGACAATGTTGTCCTGTTTAAAGCAGATATTTACTAGGGAACCATTGACCTCATGTAAGTTAACCATCTTCAAATGCTGCCCGACCCACTCACGGAGCGAAATGTGTATAAGCTATAATGTTCGTTCACTTTACGAACAGTTTGAAGGACTTTCCTCTTATGACAGTTCAAGAATACTTTTGGAGCTTTGGTCTTCTCTTCCTTTAAAAAAAGACATCTGGCTCCTAAATTCGGTGCTGATACAACCCATATATTTGTTCGACACACCTCTGCTGAGTCTTGCCCTAAAAGCGAATAATCATTCTTCAACCTCAAATATTGATTCTTCTCTTTGTCACCACAGAATCACTTTTCCCTTAGCGATTACTCCATCGTTCTTCATGCAAACTCTGCAATATTCAGTTATTTTCTAAACCAGACAGAGAATTCCGCGGTACTATCTAGACCCCTTAGCAAATCCGTTAAAAATAATTGCCGGTATTGAGCTGTACCATCGACTCGCTTAGAGCTCAGCGGTCGGTTTTCTCTTCACATCTGGATAGAAGTGAAGAGTGAAGCATCCTAACCCGAAGTCCAAATATAACATGGTTACTGTCTTTTCCAGTAGTTAAATAGTAGAAGTTCAGCCGAGGTGAGCCCTGAACAACACCTACCATTGAAACCTTTGTTATAAGCGCAGTGACAATGTTAATGGCGAATAGAGCTGTCTAATCCTTGTAAAGTCGTTGCTCCGCGAAGATACCATTCACATACATGTGTACAAGAATGAGCTCAATGCTTATCCAAATGTTTCGTTTGCCTGACTTCGTTGTTTTCAATTCATTAATTCCACATTAATAAAGCGCTAAAGGCGGAAAGAATAGTTCATTCCTAAATAGCACCCCTTCTCGTGGTTAAAACATTTTACAATTTTCCACTTACATATGTGTTTAAACGACATATGCCTTTGACAACTTGAGCCGTCAGGAATAGCCGTCATTTTAATATGCGGTGGCTTATCTTAACACATCTTTGTCGAACGACGGTATTAAAAATTCATGCGATTTAAGTCTCCACCACGTTACAAATTTTCCAACACCCGCAAACCTTATTTCCAAAGGTCCCCAACCTCAAATCCCAGCATGTCACTCCGCCCTTGTTTCACATCAATCAGAGCCACGCTCACTCCTCGTTCGTTCTCATTAATCCTGCACGCAGCAGGCTTTCGATTGGATCCTAATCAGATTTTAATTTCCACACGAAAGGTGTAGGCAGTCCTTATTGTATTCAGTTCCGTGAGTCGTTTGTTATCGCCGATGTTGTGCAAAGGACGAATATCACACTCTTAAGTACTTGTATTTACGATGCTCTGCTATGATTAGGACAGCCACAGTGATGAGACGGCCTTCGCGACCATGGAGTCTATCGATCAGATAAGTGTTCACATAGGAATTTCAAAAACAAAACCACCACCATCTGATTTACCCAAAAGCTACCTACCTCTTTTGCCATGTCTATGTGTAGCCTTGGGAAACCTTTCACTATATTTCCTCGAAATCCTGGTGGTTCTTGTGCCAGAATGACTTGAGAAATATTGCTGAGAAGGAAGGAATCCCTGTCCTTTTGTCGACTTTCTTTGAAAGTGAATAATAAGGAACGAGTATTACCGACCGACGTTAGCTTGGCTTGCCTATTGTGGTCACCAAAATTCTGAAGATTCTGATGAGTAAGGATGTTCCAAAAAATTATATTCTCATCCACCCACTGTCATGCGTCATCCTTTTTCGCTGTCCCAGTGGTTGGAAATTTCAAATCTCGGATTCTCATTACGGCAATGGAATTTGATTTGAATACGGGCACGATAGACTAATGGGCTGATGGTGTTCTTTGAAAGCAAAATCCTGCTTTAAACTTCAAAGGACTTTACGCTTCTTATTCGTACAAATAGGATAAGGATGAGAATGGGGGGAGGGACAAATTTAATCGGATAACTTCCGCATAGTTGCAAATGCGACAGAATTTAATGTGGAAGCTCGTACGAGCAGGCAAATCCGCCCTTAGAATGCATAGTGTAACAAACACATAGTGGGTCCGTTTTGTATGCACTTCATACATGTATTCGTATTGTGACTCCTAGAAGCGAGCGCAAAAGTAATAATTTATTTTAATTTATTCGGTTGAAGCGATAATTCTGCTGCTTTTCTATAGTGCTCCCTTTAGTTTTTTGCTGAGATACTTTTAGTGAGCTTAGTTGTGTTTCTTTTTTGTGGTCAGCGTTGTATCCTTGTGCCCTGGTATCCTGACTGAAAATGAGTAAATCTATGTGTCAGGATTATGTTTACGCTTATGGTGTTTGTAGATACGTATAGTGTTGTTGTGCACTTCAAAAAAAAAACTGTCATTATTCAAACGCGTTTCAGAGAAGAGCGTTGCAAAAACTAGCTACACACAACAGGCGGGTGCAGTTCGGTTTAAAGGACTTGCGGCAGTGTGCGGTTTGCACTGATTTGTATCAAGTCTTTTATTTAAAGCCTAAAAAAGGAGTGGCTCTTCGGAATATCTCTTTTATTTGGGAGTGAAAAATTGAGGTAGACTTGGATAAGTTTTTTTTGTTTTATTTTCAATTGATGGAATGGGGAGTGATGGATTTTGCACAAAAAAAAAGATGGACTATAGAAATATTTAAAAACCGCGATACTTGACAATGCATCTAGGGAATCAGGTGATTTTTTCAGCTTGTGTCATTTATTTTAAAAGTTTTGCCTCTGTGCTGAACTATTAGGGAAGACACCAAGCGACGTTATGACAACTCATCAAGTGACTTATTTAATCTCCTAGTACTGGGTATTGACTAGTCCAATCGGGCTTGACTTGCTAAACTTTGTGTTGAGCAGAACAAAGAAGAAGCAAGATGTGTATGTAACATTGTGACAATTAAGCCAGAAATTGCAAAGGATATCCGACGGACATGTTTGCATGACTGAATTAATGGTGCTGTCAATCAACAGCACGGATGACTTCTTATTTGAAATAATTTTAAGAGTTTGGGGCTTAAGTCATTAAGGATTTTTCAGGTCTAATTAGGGTGAAACAACAAATAGCATACGACAAGGACGCCAACGATGGTAGGCAACTAAACAAAGTGCCATTGGAATCTATGTATACAAGGAAGGTTCTAACTTGTAACCACTATGTACACAATAACATCATCCAGAACATATTTTGGAGGTTACCCAACTCAGAAAGCATGGTAGGTAGACAACACGAACAACGTCTATTTAAGTACGATTTGTTGAAGGCGGCATACCAAGGTAGGAAGGTTCTAATTTTCAAGAGTTCACACAAAGCAAATAGGCGATGACGCTAGAAAAACAGTTTTCTCCGAGCTCCTTGATAAAACTAACTGATCGCCACCTAGTTGCAGCCAGAGTATGCAGACGGATATCCCAGACTTCCCAATAGTGGAGAACACTATGAAAAGAGAACGTTGATCAGCTGCAATCGCATCATCCCTCATCGACTTCCCTCCCAACTTGATTAAGTAGCCGGCATGTGTACCAAGGATTAACTTACGAACATTGACCTTAAATGCGCGCTTCTGTGCTTGATTTATTTTTGTCTAATGTGCCTCAGCTCTGATCATTACCCTGTATTTTGTCGGCCTCGCAAATCAGGTATGCAAAAGGTCGAATGTGTGCTAGATCTCAAAAATGCAAATTATAATCGTTTCCGGTCAGTACTAACTTCTAAATTCCGGAACTTGCCCTGTAATCTAGACAGTGTTACCTCCACTGACTATGTTGATTCTTAGTAAACTATATGAAAAGATTATAAAAGAAAAAATCTCTAAGCACGACTCATCAAGTGCTAAGGATCTGCAATCATGTTAAATCGTCTCGTGTAACAGGCAAATCAACAGGCATGATGTTATTAGACGTCGAACAAGCTTTTGATTCTGTCTGGCACGACGGGCTTATATACAAAATGATAAATTTAAATTTCCAACCAAATCTCTGTAGAATTGTCCGTAGTTTCTTGTCCATCCGCTGTTTTAGAGTGCACATTAATAGAGATGTCTCCAACATTGTCTACTTTTATTCTGGCGTTCCTCATGGCTCAGTCCTTGGACCTGTTTTGTATAACCTGTTTACGTCCGACATACCATCTATACCCAACTGTGAAGTTGCGGCTTTCGCAGATGATATAGCGATATTCTCTTCTCACGAATTCGCTCTCAACATCGAGAGGAATCTCGACTATGGGTTGAGAATATTTCAAATCTACTTTAATACAACTAAACGAGCACAAGCTTCAAGCAATCTTTTTTACTAGGAAAAGAAAAGCCTATTTTCTACTAAGTGGACAATTACATGTGAATGGGGCTAGTATAAGTTGGGAACCTTCAGTAAGGTATTTAGGAATTCACTTGCATTCTAAACAAACATTTAATACGCATATCACAAATACCTTAAACAAAATTTCTGTCGCGACCAAGATATTATACCCCTTCGTAAACCGTAAGTCAAGACTGTCAAATGCCAATAAAATAACGATATTTAAAGTTATTTTTCAAGCAATACTGCTGTATGGTTGCCAAGTGTGGGGTAATTGTGCGAAAAGCCATCTTAAGAAGTTGCAGGTGTCTCAAAATAAACTTTTGAAAATGATGCTGAATTTACCTTGGTATCACTCAACGCGCGATATTAATCAAAAGGCGAATGTTGAATTAGTCCTTGATAGAAAAGCTATGTGGAACTTTGCATCGGACGGCTAAAATCGGAAGAGAGCGAGAAATCGTTTTCGGATCAAATCTACCTTATTCTTTTAAGAGGTCCACTGACATCAGCATCAAATTTCGAAGACCAGTGGCAACACTGCCAAAAAAACGTCAGAAATACCGCCTTTGATGTGCTGGGTTTTATTCGACTACCTCAACGAAGCCCCTGGTTATACGACGAATGCCGGCCAGCACATGCAGCTAAGCAGGATTCATACAAAGCGGAGCATAAAAATGAGAGTATGAGAGGCGTGCGATCAAAGAAATAAAGAAATAATGTTCCAGGAACGACATTCAGAATTTTTATCTAAAAGTGAAAACAGCATGCCACTGATACAAACTGCAAACAAGGGAATGTTATAGTAGAGTCGCAATCGATATTGTGGATAATACCTAAAGATCTGCCTAATTGGTCTATGACGTTGTGGCTTCAGGGCTGGGCGTCCAAATATTCACACTACGACAGATGAGAACACCTATGATTTAAGAGCCCCGTATGAAAGTAAATACAAAGACGGGCTGTAAGAGCAATCCCTGCCAAACGATGGATGACGATGGAAAATGCACGCTACTCTATCAAGGTGGTTAAAGAATAAGTCTAGGCGATTCCTCGACATCATACTTGAAAGAATAGCGCAAAACTCACGCGCAAACGCAAGAGGCACAATCTTTCAAAAGTCCTCCCAACTACTCGCATACGCCGACGATATTAACATAATTGGAAGAAAGCAGCGTGATGTTAGCAGCGGTTTCACAAGTATTGAGAAGGAAATGGCGGGTTTTGCGATCATCATGTCAAATCCGTCTCTAAGAGACAGCATAGTAGAGAAAGATCGCGACTCAGGGGCCGTACGCAAGTGGAAGGGATGCAAAATGAATCAGCTAGCAAAAGATCGAGTTGGCTGGCGACGCTTGTTACCTGATGCCCATGTCCACCCCAGACTGTAAAGCCACCTAAAGAAATTAAGTATTGTAATCCAAGGAGAGTTACGCCCAAGCATCCTCCAAGCAAATTTTTATATGTTCCGCAATATTCAATTTTAGATTCCAATATGTTGCATCTGCATCACTTTTCAGTAGTTTTTTAGGGATCTCTTGGTCGGGTGGGATCCACTCTGAAATCTACAAGTGTGGTACCAATTACTTAACAATAGACTAATAATGATATCCTGGACAATGGAAGAGTGCCGCATCGGCTTAAAGTAGAGCTTAGCTCTCCAATCTATGAAAAGGTTTGTAAGATACTCAAAGACCAACCAAGAACTGAGATATTTCTAACCTCAATGCATTGAAAAAAATATGAACAGGGGTATTGCACGCTCGACATAAATAGACACAGAGAGCTTCTGAAAATTTAACAAGTTAGATTCAGTTCGAGCTTTCAATTTCAATCATGCTTTTGCTCTGAAGAGTGTTGTAAAGTAATTTCTTCTGCGGAGAAAGGAACTGTACTACCTTGATCAAAGAATTTATTCAGAAAATTAAAAATACAAGTTTATTCATTTATAGTAAATCTATCTATAGCAATATTGTCCCCTTCAAAGTAATCCCCATCGACTGCAACATACTTATGCAAGCGCTTGATCCAATCCTCGAAACATTTTTTGTATTCGGTTTTCGATATGTCCATCAGTGCTTGCTGCGATTTTTCCATTTCTTCCTTTCGGCTGCTGCAACACGTTCCCCGTAGTGGTTTTTTTTAACTCGATTGAACAGAAAGAAGTCACAGGGGGCCAAATCAGGTGAATTCGGTGGCTGTTGGATGATATTTGTTGTACGAGGGCGGGTCAATAAGTCCGTGACTTTTGGATTAAAACACAGATTTTTTGATAAAAAAATAATTTTATTTTTCAACGTAGTCTCCCTTGAGCTCTATACACTTTGTCCAACGCTTCTCCAATTTTTTTATCCCTTCCAAAAAAAATGATTTGTCGAGGTCCTCAAAATAGGCCTTTGTTTGCGAGATGACTTCATCATTGGAGTCAAATCTTTTTCCACCAAGCCATTTCTTCAGGTTTGGGAACAAGAAGTAGTCGCTCGGAGCCAAATCTGGAGAATAGGGTGGATGAGGGAGCAATTCATAGCCCAATTCATGGATTTTTGCCATGGCAACTGCACATGTGTGCACCCTTGCATTGTCTTGGTGGAAAAGAACTTTTTTCTTGGCCAAATGAGGTCGTTTTTTTTTCAAATCGTCATTGGATCGGTCCAATAAGTTGGCATAATATTCCCCATTGATTGTTCTTCCCTTTTGAAGGTAGTCAATGTGGATTATCCCGCGTGCATCCCAAAAAACAGTCGTCATAACTTTATTGGCTGACAAACCCACCTTGGCCTTCTTTGGCGCCGATTCACCCTTAGAAACCCACTGTTTTGACTGTTGTTTGTTCTCTGGTGTGTTGTGATGGATCCATGTTTCGTCCACGGTTACAAAACGGCGCAAAAACTCCTCCATTTTGCGATTTAACAACGCCAAACCTTCCTGTGAAGTTGTTACACGATTGCGTTTGTGGTCGACTGTGAGCAAACGCGGCACCCATCTTGCGGAAAGCTTTCTTTCTCATGCCCAAGTGATCATTCAAAATTGAAACTACTGAGCCATGCGAGATCCCTACGGCTTCCATAATCTCTCGCACTTTCAATCTTCGGTCGGCCAACACTATATCGTGAATTTTTTCGATTGTTTCGGGTGTAGAGACCTCAACTGGGCGTCCAGGACGTTCGGCATCTTCAGTGCTTGTACGGCCACAACGAAATTCAGTAAACCACTTTTTTACCATTGAAATCGATGGTGCAGAGTCCCCATAGTACGAGTATTTATCAAGCTTAGCCTTGGTCTCGGTGATGGTTTTTTTCGCAAGAAATAATGCTTAATAAACACACGAAATTCACTTTTTTTCATTTTCTCCTCAAATTAGTGAGTAGTCTGATAAAAATAGCTGTCAAACACAAACTAACTGACGCAGCAAGTTTAAATTTTGACAGGAGTCAACTGACAGATGCCTGTTGACAGGAGCAGTGTTGCTGTTTCAGTAAAGAGGTCAGAAATTCAAAAAGTCACGGACTTATTGACCCGCCCTCGTATTTTCGTCAAAAAATTGCGAGTTATGATGGCACTGTGCGACGGTGCGGTATCATGCTACACGACGGAAACCCAAATCATCAACCAAAATGTCTTGGACGGATCCATAGGCAATGTTCAAGTCCTCTGCTATCTCACTGATGGTTAATTTGCGGTTATTGACCAACATTTCTTTAACTTCATCAATGTTTTAGTCGGTTTTCGATGTCGATGGTCTGCCACTGCGTTCATCATCTTCGATTGACTCACGACCACTTTTGAACCGCTCGTGCCACTGGCAAACGACCGTTTTCTTCAGAGAATGTTTGCCCAAATACTTTTCCAACATTCCCAACTTTCGCGCACCATTAAATCCGTTTTTTACGCAAGACACACAGAGAAAGATGTGCTCTTGGCTACGTAACTTTTGCATATGTCACGCTAAGATTTAGAGGGAATATCAACAACAGATGTACCAACTTAACAAAAAAAAAAAACAGAACTCAAATCTGAACAATGGGAGCGCCACACGGGAACTTTTTGATCGAGGTAGTATGATCTACGAGTATGTTAAGGCCGCTTTCGATTTAGTGGACGGACGGTTGGCAGAACTCTATGGGCTGTTAACGCGCCAGTGCATTCTCTTGTATTGAAATATAAGCTGCAAAAGTGGGGTTATCAGACTGAATTCTTCGTGAGATACTCGTATTCAACACGTTGGTCAGAAAAGTGCGCAACTTTCGCCTGAAAAGGCAATGACATGTAAAGCGAATGGGTACTTATACTGCGGCCCGCATGGTATTTGTATCTCACGCGTAGGGAAACCCCAATAGAGAAAGATCTGGAGGGGACAACTGGAGGGGCTTGTTAGTTAAATTCAAGAACCAGGCCCTAATGTAGTTGGTAATCATTAAGTAGGTAAGTAAATAAGTAATTCTGACGAGGGCTTGTTAGTTTTGGTTACTGAATTGTCCACTGTAAAAGGACCTTCAGATACTTGAACGTACGCCTTTTTTTTAAATGATTCGCATATCGGCCTAAATGGAGATGTGTTAAAGTGCTTTTTAGTTTTGCTTTTTGGAAAGTGAAGGCCTCAAATTGAGATTTTGAGATAGGTACCTACTCGTATGAATTTTATTATTATTAGACGATAGTAATTGCAGTACACCTTAGAGTTCTATAGTAATGCACCTACACAAATGGTTAGTTATTGTGAGAGCGCCTCTGATTCCTTATAGAGATATTTCAACCGGCTCGTTTTACTTGATTAAATTTGTAAATAGTGAGTTGTATGGCATTTACTGCAAAACTTGGTACCTCTGTATGACCACTTGTCGAAATTCTCGAAAGTAATCATACCCTGCAATCAGTTCAGTATTTCTATCCTCTTTAAAGTCATTCAACCGAATTTAGGTGAACTCAGCATCATGTATTCTCGGAAAGACAATGTATTGTTGGTAATTTGATATCAAGCAGATGATAAAGGAATCTCGGAAGACGACCAATTTACCATCGCATATCAGCCACATAATATCTTAATGAAGTATCGATTTGCATTTTAGCTGCGCAAATCCTCGTCGAATCCTTACAAAAGACTCTGGTCTGGTGTGAGTTCAATGTTCGCTATTGCCTTTGCCTTACCCACTGGAATGCATATGGCTGATACCAGATAAGAGCGATAGCATTCATTGCAATGCAAGCAGAGTTTACATTCAAATTCGAGGATAACAGGGATAGGTACTCACTCACCAATTAAAAGTCATTCAACTTACACCACGATATGGGGGCAAACAATTTAAGCTCGTCTACGCACGTTAAGTACTCTCAAACAAAACTTGGTAAACAACACATAAGTGCCCAAAGTGTAACACAATACACGTACGAGTACATTGCCGACAAGCGTTTGCTCACCTACGCACCGGCTTCACACCATGGCCCAGTCTGTTCCGCATCTTTGGTACAAGGATAACTTTGACAAAATGGCCCGCAACGTGCAAAATTCTCAAAAGTCTTAAGTTAGAGAGCCTAAAAACACAATGACAAGTCACGTTCATAATAAAATTTTACGACGCTGAAAAGTTTAAGGATTTAACTTACTCGCACTCCCTTATGAGAACGTTATGTTACAAGTGCGAGTACGAGTACGAATACTCGTATGAATAGTATCTATCTATCTATATTTGTGTGTGGCACATGTCCCGTTAAAGTTTTTTTTTTTTTTTTTGTGGGATAAATACGTAGATGGGTGGGTGGGGAGGGGTAAATTACGAATACGAATATGAAAACAGTGTCTTTGCTATGTGCAAACAAACACGTATGATAAAATGTGAGTCGCGCTCGAAGGACATATTTCCGTTTGAATGGCGGTTGAGAGATAACATATTTCACATGTTTATTCATTAAGATTGTCGGTAAGAGGGGCAGAGTTGGTGATGATGGCGAAGCCCTTGTCGATGGGGATGGTGTACAACTTTATCATAGCATATGCATGTCAGGGAATGTAAAATAGTGTTGAATTGGCATAAGAAAATCTGTGTGTCCTTAGTGGAAGTGGCAAGGATACTCGATAGGGATGCTATTTGTTTAATTAATTTATTTTTCGGATCTCTCTTTATGACTGGCGGATCGGCTGAGTTTTATTTCTGTTAATGCCTACCGCTTTTATTGTGTCAACATTGATATTCATAGAATTGACGGTTTGAACTGTGTAAGTGCGTTTGGTTTTATGAGTTTTGACAAACGAAGGTTGGAGGACATGCCACTAAAACTAGGAATATTTACGGTGGTTTATCTGGGTACATAAATAGAAGACTCGGAATACGATGTGTGTGATTACTTGTGTTTGTAGCTCTTTATTTTTATTATTTATTAACTGATGGAAAGGAAACCCCGTCCATCTGTCTAATGCAGAAAACCAATAATTTAGATGGCCGAACGAGGGATTTATGTAACTGGAAAGCAGTATTTTAATTTTGCTTTCTTATTTTCCGTCACAGTTACTACATTCAGCTTACAAGCTTGATAAAAAGAATAATTTAATAAAATCTAGCAGTGATACTAAAACTAGTTGCCTTTCTCCCAACAAGAACTTTAAACTAGAAGAAAACAGAGAAAATGGTTTCAAAATTTTATAAGCGAAATTACTCTGATGGAAAATGTGAGACTTGTGCTGAAGCCCTGGCCGGTGATTCAAAAGCCAGCCTCAACAAAAACAAATTAATTCTGCGGTTGGCAAGAAGGCGAAAATGACGACAAAGCTTTAGCCAGAACACGTTTGATAGGAGAAGTGGCATTGTGACGAGTATTTGAAGATATAGCTTCACAACCTACGAGTTTAATTAGGGGACTGGTGTGATAGACTTATAAGAATTGGAAAGGGTAAAGATTGTGGCACAAAAAAAATGATATTCAGACTCAGAAATATATTGAAAAACGATCTGGATGTGTTCCATGTTAACAGGGAGTAACGAGAACTGGCAATCTAAACAATGCCCTCTATTTTACTATCCAAAGTTAAAGCTTATTTTATGCAGTTCATCTTTAAAGACCTTTAGTGTAGCCAAAAGTCTACGAAAAAGTGTTCTTCGTGAAATACGCAATGCTAAAGCACAATTCTATTCCAACCGACTTAGTTCTTTCTCAGGTGGTCATAAGCTTTGGGCAAGCAAAAAGCTACTTATTCTACCACAATCGATTCCATTGAACTAAATTCAACGTTTTTGTTGTCCGATTTTTGTTAAAGCGATTTTGCCATTATTATTACGGTTTGAATCTGCCCGGCCATTTAAAAAAAAGGAAGTTACGAAGCATCAACAAGCCTCGGATATGGACGGATCTACTGTTGACAACCCACCCAAACGATTTAAGGACAATGAGCTTCGGATATGCACGTGGAATGTTAGATCCCTTAATAGACCACGTGCAGCCGAGCAACTAGCGGAGGCCCTAGACTGCTGCAAAGCAGACATAACCGCCATTCAAGAAATGCGATGGGATGGGGCGGACAAAAAGAAGATGAAAAACTGCGACATCTACTACGGCAATTGCTATCGACGGCAAAAGCAGCGCTTATTTGAATGCGGATTTGTTGTCGGAGGCAGACTAAGACGAGAAGTCCTCAGCTTCCGGCATGTGAGCGAGCGCCTCGTAGCAATCCGCATCAAGGCTAAATTGGCCAACATAAACCTTATATGCGCGCACGCCCCCACAGAGGAGAAAGATGACGACACCAAGGATGCCTTCTACGAGCTTCTCAACAAGACCTACGAGCAATGCCCTAGCTATGACATTAAAATTGTCCTCGGTGATTTTAATGCAAAGCTAGGAAAAGAGGGTATCTTTGGTGGAACAATCGGAAAATATAGCCTGCACAACACCACCTCCGATAACGGATTCAGGCTAATCGACTTTGTGGCGGG
Organism: Volucella inflata; assembly: GCA_928272305.1. NCBI lineage: Eukaryota > Metazoa > Arthropoda > Insecta > Diptera > Syrphidae > Volucella > Volucella inflata. Next base: position 229,402,914 of record OV743716.1, read on the forward strand.
CCGAAACATTGTCTTGGTTAGCACGCGGTTCCCACATCTCGACATACACAAGGGGACTTGGAGAACCCCTGATCAATCAACAGTCAACCAGTTTGATCACATTGCGATCGACGCAAGACACTCTCCAGTATTATGGATGTCCGTACGTTCCGAGGAGCCAACATCGACTCGGACTATTACCACGTTGTAGCTACAATTGCAAGAGATCGCCAAGTCCTTTGGCGTCGATCGATCGAGTGTCTCTTAATCTCTTAAGAGGTCCAATGCCGCCAGCATCAAGCATCGACGACCATTGGAAACACTGCCAAAACGCCATCAGAGATGCCGCTTCTGATGTGCTGGGTTTCACTCGTCCACCACAACGAAACCCCTGGTTCGATGACGAATGCCGGCAAGCACATGCAGCTAAGCAAAAAGCACGCATTGCGGCACTGCAAAAAAGACCAGAGTTCTATGAGCAGAAGATGAGAGATGAACACCGGCTTCTCAGGAGGAAGAAGACGAGCATGAGAAGCGCGCGATCGAGGAAATTGAGAGATGCTTCTCCAGGAATGAGATTCGGAAGTTTTACCAACATGCCGCGGAAACAAACCCCGAACCGAAGCCTGTAGAGATGAACAAGGGAACATCGTAGTAGAATCGCAGTCGATGCTGAGGATTTGGAAAGATCATTTCTGCAGACTGTATAACGGTGATGACGGACCAAATACCGCTGTCAGGCAGAATCAACCTTTCAACCTGGACGATGATGACCAACAATTCCGTCCACCCGACCTGGATGAAGTGAAGATAACTATATCCAAGCTTAAGTCCAACAAAGCTGCTGGAGCGGACGGCCTGACTGCCGAACTCTTCAAAGCGGCAGGCGATTACTTGGTAAGGAGCATACACCAACTCATCTGTAAAATATGGTCGGACGAAAGTATGCCCGATGAATGGAACCTCAGCATTGTTGCGCCAACTACAGAGGCATCAGTCTCCTTAACATCGCATATAAGATCTTATCCGCCGTATTGTGTGAACGCCTAAAGCCGTTCGTCAACAACCTGAAAGGTCCATATCAGGCCAGGAAAGTCCACCATCGACCAGATATTCACACTACGGCAGATCTTCAGATCGATACCCACCACCTATTAATCGATTTTAAGGCCGCGTATGACAGCATCTATAGAGACGAGCTATACAGAGCAATGTCTAGTTTTGGCATCCCTGCCAAACTCGTCCGTCTGTGCAGGATGACGATGGAGAATGCACGCTGCTCCATCAAGGTCGGTAAAGATCTAACCGAGACCTTTGATGTCCAGAAAGGATTTAGACAAGGCGATGCGCTGTCATGCGATTTTTTCAACATCGTACTCAAGAGCAAACACAAGAGGCACTATCTTTCAAAAGTCCGTCCAACTACTCGCATACGCCGATGATATTGACATAATCGGGAGAAAGCAGCGTAATGCCAGTGGCGCTTTCGCGAGTATTGAGACGGAAGCGGCGAAAATGGGTTTAGCGGTCAATGAGGGCAAGACCAAGTATATACTGTCAAGCAAAAAGGACAACCGACGTCTCGGGCAGAACGTCACCTTAGACAGATATAACTTTGAGGTAGTTAAGGACTTTGTCTACCTAGGCTCTGCTATAAACACAGACAACGACACCAGCGCTGAGATCAAGCGAGGAATAACTCTTGCCAACCGCTGTTTCTTTGGGCTCTCCCGAACAACTAAAGTTACCCTATATATAATCCCAGTTCTGCTGTATGGCGCAGAGGCATGGACATTATCAAAAATGATAAAGGGGGGGCTCATGACTGCTTCGAGAGGAAAATTCTTCGAGTGATTTTCGGTTCCGCTTTTTGATTGAGGCTCAGGTCTGTCCCGGACTGTAGCGCCACCTAAAGTAAAGTAATATTAGAACTTATGTTCAAGGCTGCCTCAGTCTTATGGCAATTCACAGATCTTGGAATTATTGTTTCTGCCACAGCACCGATGCTTTCTGCCACAGAAACTGATTTCGGGCAACTTTCACGAAGTTCGTCCCGGAGCGAACGACGACAGCGATTAAATTGGAAATATTAGCCAAACAAGGTGGCCCGACATGCTGCTGCATGATCCTTTATTGGCATACTATTGAGTTAATCAACGTCGAAAATCATGAAGAAAAGTCAAGTCTCTGTAAAGAACGCCTATGGCCTTCTTATCACAAAGCGTATTTAGAGTAACATTCCAAACAAAGCTGTACGGCTGTTCACTATGCCAATGGGCAACTCCCACTTGTCTATAAAAATGATTTTAGAAATGACAACACAAGGATGAACCTGCAATAGCTCCCTCTTGTAATGAGAGAGAATTTACTTTCTTTCACAACAGAAAGAGCTGCCTTAGGTCTTAAATTTTCTTTGGCAAAAGTATTTTCTCTGGTTTTACTATTTAAGCCAAATATCTTACCACTGGATTCGCCAATAAACCATAGGCCCCGCTCAGATGTGACAAAAATTAAAACATGAGCAACACATATGAGTGTCAAGGAGCTAGGCCATGGCCCATACTGGGCTGCTAGCGCCACAGTGTTTTTTTTTTTTTTGAAGTTCCCTTCAGTGTATCGTTGGCTATAAATCTCTGAAGCACTCATAGCTCAGGTTTGGTCATCTTTCACGTGACTGCTGCAGGTTTCATTCCCTGTAAGTGTTGTTGCCACCTCGGCGTCTAACTATTTGCTGCAATGATTGCTTTTGCGGTGTATCAGCTCTTTTGCTGAGGCTAATTTTTTTGGTCGTAGTTGCGATTGTAGCTCCTTTCGTATCGAGTTTAGGTGGGGTATCGCATGAGACTCACTTCATGACCTTTGGTGTCAACAGCTATTTTCGCAAAAATCCAGGCTTCTTCAATACTGCTCCCCCTTTTCCAAGCTCGCTTGAAACATCGTTGCTCAGATATACGAGTATCCAGACTTGTGTTGAGTTTTTTTGTCGAAAGTCTTCGGCGCGTCTGTGTCTATAGATGTTATTACTTTCGACAAAATGCTAACATTGCATATTGTACTGCTTTCAGAAATGGAGTCGCTAAGAAGAAACGAATTTTCTTCAAAGCCTTTGATGTTTGTACGCGACTCATATGTATTCGCATGAGTAGGAAGGAAAGGAGGTCGCCCGAGGTTCATAAACTAGCGACTAAGATCTCTCGAAGTCATGAATCTCTCTTCGTTTGCTGCCCAACTAGAATTTATTTTCGAGGTTTAGTTCTCTATCCCCACTGAGATATCCTTCCTACTCGTATTTCACCCGGGCTTGGGACCGGGGCATGACTTAACTGTCAAATTCCAAGACCGTGATCAGAAGGAGTTTAACCTTGTTTTAGGCTCTAATTTGAACATGGACCGCGACCTTGTTTCTATCAAATTAAAGGAGGATAGGTAATAGTAATCGAATACACTTTTATTTACATTAGCATTCCATAATGCTCCGATGAGCGGACTAGGGTGAGAAACCGCGGATTGTAGTCTTTTCTACAAGTTGAAAGTCATGTAAGCCATAAGTGGTGCTACCCGAGTTGAATTTTAGAAGTCTTATTAGAAAACCATTTTTTATTTGGTCTTCCAAACCTACCACTCCAAAATCTTGGCATTTGTCTCTCAAAATCTTCAAGTTCATTTGCTATCGTAGGTGATATGGTAAACCAAGGGCTAAAGCCATATATTAAGATTGGTCTAATTAAGGTTTTATAAAGTAGTTATAAGGTATTTTGGGACAGACGTTTAGATGAAAGCAAGGATGAATTCAAAAACGTAAAAAAAATAAGCTTAAGTTGCGCTACACTGCAAAGTATGCGCTGCTTTTGCACTGTTGCTGCTTTGTTGCCGATGCAATACACAACCGCTAAATATTTCCCTGCAACAGACAAATTATTACTGCACAGTTGCTTAGTTTTGACCTTCATTTGCTTTACAACTGCAAAAATAAGCTTTTGACTTCAGCAGTATTGCATTTTTGAATTGGGCCCAACTATCGGATCGATGAAAGGTAAATCTTGTAGAAATGTATTGAAAAGCTTAAGTCCAAGTATATATCCTTGGGGAACGCTAAAAGGACAGACAATTCTTAAGGTACTTCTTAACCAATAGATATGCAGGCATTTCTTGAACTGAAACAGCTAGAAATCATTCGAGTGATGGTTACGTGAATGTTACAGTTTAGTTACTTAAAAATCATTCCCATTTGCCAAAAAGAAGTCACTTGTAGGTATATGTCCAATGCAACAGTACATCTATTTTGCCTCAGGTTGTCAGATAAAACCAAGGATGCATACCCCTTTCTTAAGCCAGACTTATTATTTACGAGTAGAATGACATTCATATCCTCGCAAAAGTTACTCGTATTTATGGCTTCCACTAGAACTCGCTCAAATTAAGTTGTCCTAATGTGAATGCAGAACCCTGAATTCGAATAAGCCTTATTCTTGTTAGTAATCGGTAAGCAGCAAGCCTGTTAAGATCAATATTCTGCAGAGCATTATGTTCACTCGGTTTTTTCTTGTCTTTTATGTATATTAACTCAAGTCAAAAAGGGTGTGTCAAATTGTGGCAAAACTTCAAGACATTAAGCAAACGCCTGCAAACTTTCTCTTGGTATTGAGATACAAAAGATATGCCTTTAAGCATACACATCCAAGGGGAAATGATTAATTTAATTCCTGTCTCCATATCCGTTGCATCCGTTAGGCTTTTCCATTTAATTATGGAAACGATTAAATTTCTTAGGCCTATGTGCTGCCTCAGTGTTGGCTCACTGCCTCCTCTGTCACTACCAATTAAAACCATCTTCTGCATCAATTAACAAACTCAGCGAATCATTTAATCGAATTATTTTCAAATTTCCGCCACCACACAGGCATCAATGAATAAAAATTAACTTTAACACACCCACACTCATTCGCATACAAAGCCAATGAAAGGACATTTCTTTTAATTTCTTCACAAAAATTTTCTCCAATTGTTCTGTCAAGGACTTTATTCTTTGTCCACAATGCTAATTATCTCTTCAACTTTTCCATTCCTTTTAGCTGCGCGGCTCAAAAGACGACGAAAAGGACTTACAAAAAAATAAGAAAAAAAAAAAATACAGATTTCCTTTCGCTTTGTTACGCTTTTCATTTGGAGATTTTTCGGGACAGTTGCTGCCTTTTTTGGTTGAAAAATCGCACAAAACTTTTCTTCAATTTTTGAACAGAGGCAGCCAGCAGCCATCCGAATCTGCCCACTTGTGAGGGTTGGGCGAAAAAGTGACGCGTGAAATCCTTAAATTAGATTTAAATATTTGCGACGAATTGTGTCGACAGGCTTTTTGTAGTCATTCGCCCAGAAAGTCGATAATAAATTGAGTCCCGAATTAACAGTTGAGATTTGTGGAATCAAATTAATGGACTTTTTCTTATTGTTAATCATTGTGGAGATGATTAAGTTGCCTTGGATCTGGATTCGGCTAAAGTTTCAGCACCACATTCAGGCTCAACTTTAGACACTCGATTCATGCTGCTGGTGCTGGAGATTGTGCCAGATTGCCACAATAAAAGTTATCGTGTGCCACTTAGTGGAGGGAATTCGTTAGTAATTAATCAATGTCGCTTGGAATTTTTATTGCGCTTTGTTATTCGTATTACAACCGGCTATGGCCATCACTATCGTCACCGTCACTATCACCATCACCGCTACCGCCACAACCATTGCTGTCATTGTTGTAACGGCGGCAAGGAATTAAAAGCGCATTTGCAAATTGTTTCTGTGTGGGACGCACCAGGAGCTGCTGTTGGGTGACTTTCGTTAGGCAGGATGAAGGTAGGAATACCGTCCGGGAGCTAAAATCAGTTTTTGGTGTGAACTGTTAAATTCGGGTCATTGTTTTCTGGTAATTATGATGTAATCACAGTTTTATTTCGAAGGGCCTATTACTTAACCTTAGAGGATGGTTTGTGAGGTTGATTTTTTTATGGATGGTATTTACCTCTTTGAGGCTCTTTTAATGATGACGGTTAACGTTTAGGCTTTAATGACAATTTAATTTTGATGAAGTCATGCTACGTCTGAGGACCTTAGTGTTCGAATGGACTTAATATTTTATCAGAGACGCTCTTGGTGGTGTATTTTTAAAAGGAAAGTGTCATTAAATCCCCGAGTAGCTATACGTCAATAATTCAGACTAAGTGTAGGTTTTATCGCTTTCGAATAGCCTACTTGCACGAAAAGAGCCGAAACTTCTGAGAATCATACTCGTATACGTCATGAAGGGAAAGTAAGAGCACGTAGCAGGGATGAAATCTGAAGTTGTGTTACGGAAGGGGCCCAACTGCTGTAACATCATTTTTGATTGTGATTCAATTTTTGATAGAAAACTGTCGCATTTGACAGATGAACATTTACGACAGTTTGATGAGTATACTTTGGTAGAAAGCTCACGAATCAGTTGCGCTTATGGGTTGTAGATTTCTATTTAAAAAAATCGCCAAACTTTCAGAGCGCTTTGTGTGTACGAGTATGTTTTGTTAGCGCAAAAAAGTCATCTCTATTAAATTTTTTAACGACCTTGCACTAATTTAGTGCGTAGTGCGTATTAGCTGACTTTTCTCCCCCTAATTCTTGTGCTTCTTTCTGTGGTAATGTTTTTACCAATAGTTCTCTTTGTAACGACAAATTGTTTATTGTACACCAAAACGGAAGAAGTTTGAGAGAAAATTTCTCGTCCCTTGTTTCTCATTTGGGTTCCTTTGCTTGTTTACCTGATATTGTTTTCGTGTCTGAAATTTGGATTTACGAGTTGGAAAAAAATGATTACTATACACCTGGTTATGAATTTTTTCCCACGACAAATGAAAATTACGCTGCAGGTGGGGTTGGATGCTTCCTAAAGAATGACTTTAAAATTTTTAATATCACTTACATGGATATTTTAAAAGTATCTATTGAAATAAATTGTGATAAATTTGTGTTCGTCTGTGTTAACAGATTGCATGTGTTCAATGTGTTGTATTTTTTAAGCGAGTTTTCTAGTCTTTTAAGTAATGAAAAATCATTAAATTTAATTATTACTGGAGATTTCAACATCAACAGTCTTGACTCAAACGATACAATCTTCAGCTATTTTTCGTTACTTTCGTCACATGGTCTAGTTTCCTATATAAATGAACGGACCAGGGCTGCTTCTGGCAGGTGTCTTGACCACATTTATAGACGATTTAGAAATGTTATGACCAAATGCGAAAAGTGTGTGCTTGACTTGAATATTACTGACCATGCTATGACAGGACTCCTAGTGACATTAAATAGAGACAAAAATTGTAGACTATCTAACTCTGTAAAAAGTAGTGATAGAATCGACTTTCTTAGACTTAAAAATAATTTATGTTATGAGTTTTGGGATATTATATATACTTCGAATAATGCGTCTAGTGCTTATTCATTGCTAATTGGCTCTCTAAAATGGCACATTCTTTGTTGTTCTTACTCCTTGCCTCCCAGAAAATTATTTAAAAAACCGAAGCCATGGATATCGACCAACTTAATGTTTAAAATTACGAATAAAAATAAACTGATAAATAAAATCTTGTGTAAAAAGTTTCCCGATAATTCGGATTAAAAATGTAAATATAAGCTATTGTGCAACAAAATGAAAAAAGAAATTCCGTTGTGTCGTGATAAATTACCGTGATTTATTTAGATCAGCAAAGGGAAACTTGAAATACGAATGGCAAGCTGTAAATAGCCTACTTAACAAATCAACTACGTCTCAAAAACCCAATTTTTTATTACTTGACAACTCTGAGGTGCATGACAAACTGGTTATGGCTAATGCTTTTAATTGTTATTTTGTCAATATTGCCTCCAGTCTACAAACGAGTCCTGTCAAATCAGTTTGCCCTATTTGTCGTCCTTTTATTGAGAATATAGAAAGAAATACTTTTGTTTTTCAACCCATTACTCCTCTGGAGATTTTGAATGTTATTGGGTCCTTACTTACTTACTTACTTTAGGTGGCGCTGCAGTCCGGGGTGGACCTGGGCCTCAGTCAACAAGCTTCTCCAGCCAGCTCGATCCCTGGCTAGCTGCCTCCAGTTTCGCGCGCTAAGTAGGCTCAGGTCCTCTTCCACTTGCGTGCGCCACCTGAGTCTTGGCCTTCCTCTACTGCGCTGTCCCTCGGGGGCGGATTCGAAGACTTTTCGGACCGGAGCATTGGTGTCCATGCGCTCTACATGACCCAGCCATCTCAGTCTTTGGATCTTCACTCTTCTGGCTAGGTCCATGTCGCTGTACAGTCCATACAGTTCGTCGTTGTATCTCCTCCTCCACTCACCGTCAATGCAGACGGGACCAAAGATCGCCCGAAGAATTTTTCTCGAAGCAAAAGAGAACACCCTCATCCATTTTTGATAATGTCCATGCATCTGCGCCATAGAGCAGTACCGGGATTATTAAAGTCTTATAAAGGGTGACTTTTGTTGTCCGAGAGAGGGCTTTGCTACTCAATTGCCTTCTTAGCCCAAAGAAACAGCGGTTAGCAAGAGTTATTCTTCGCTTGATCTCAGCGCTGGTGTCGTTGTCTGTGTTTATAGCAGAGCCTAGGTAGACAGTCCTTAACTACCTCAAAGTTATATCTGTCGAGGGTGACGTTCTGTCCGAGACGTCGGTGTTGGTTTTCCTTTTTGCTTGACAGCATATACTTGGTCTTGCCCTCATTGACCGCTAAACCCGTTTTCGCCGCTTCCGTCTCAATACTCGCGAAAGCGCCACTGACATCACGCTGCTTTCTCCCGATTATCGCATCGCCTAGTCTAAATCCTTTCTGGACATCAAAGGTCTCGGTGAGATCTTTACCGACCTTGATGGAGCAGCGTGCATTCTCCATCGTCATCCTGCACAGACGGACGAGTTTGACAGGGATGCCAAAACTAGACATTGCTCTATATAGCTCGTCTCTATATATGCCTCTCATACGCGGCCTTAAAATCGATGAATAGGTGGTGGGTATCGATCTGAAGCTCATGGGTCTTCTCCAAGATCTGCCGTAGTGTGAATATCTGGTCGATGGTGGACTTTCCTGGCCTGAAGCCACACTGATATGAACCTATCAGGTTGTTGACGAACGGCTTCAGGCGTTCACACAATACGGTCTCCTTTCTTGAGAATCGGACAAACAATGCTGAGGTTCCATTCATCAGGCATACTTTCGTCCGACCATATTTTACAGATGAGTTGGTGTATGCTCCTTACCAAGTCATCGCCTGCCGCTTTGAAGAGCTCGGCATTCAGGCCATCCGCTCCAGCAGCTTTGTTGGACTTAAGCTTCGATATGGCTATCTTCACTTCATCCAGGTCGGGTGGACTGAATTGTTGGTCATCGTCGTCCAGGTTGAAAGGTTGATTCTGCCTAACAGCGGTATTTGGTCCGTCATCGGCGTTATGCAGTCTGCAGAAATAATCTTTCCAAATCCTCAGCATCGACTGCGATTCTACTACGATGTTCCCTTGTTCATCTCTACAGGCTTCGGTTCGGCGTTTGTTTCCGCGGCATGTTGCTTTTACCTTTTGGTAAAACTTCCGAACCTCATTCCTGGAGTAGCATCTCTCAATGTCCTCGATCGCGCGCTTCTCATGCTCTTTCTTCTTCCTTACTTTTTTACTTTTCAATTCATTTTTATTATTTCTTTCATTATTACTTATATTCTAGACAAAAATGCTTAAAACTAATTTGACAATGACAATTACTTATTCTAGCTTACTGGCTCTTACCGAGCGCTCTAAACTTAACAATATCAATCAACTTTGCCTTTCGACCTTAAAACTGTCTTATAATCAATACGATCTTTCATTTATGCAATTTTTGACGTTTCTAAGAAAATAGTTTTAGAAAAAAAAACTTAGATAACATATAATTTTTTATTTTTGTGTAAAACTTAAAACTATGTCCCTACTCTACTTAACCTACCTAAACTACTTAGCCTAACTTAACTGTAATCAGGATGGTAAGCACTCGTGGCCTCTCGCAACGGGTGGTCACCATCTCAATTGCGATTTCGGGCGCCCATAGCTCGTCAACATTGTGCACAAACACCACTGAGACTTGATCACTGCTATGAAGCAGAGTTCACTTCTCAGTGGCGCCGCCCCATGCAAACGAACGCGGCCTTTCCGCAAAATCCCCCTAACTAGTCTAAATCTAACTTAAAACTAGGAGGAGTATGCCACCTTGGTAGCGTACCGATCTAGGAGAGCATGTCAACCCCTTCCCCTTCCTTTAACCACCAGAATTCGGTGTACTGTCTTTCGGCATCGACCCGATCCCTTTCCGCAATCGCGGTACTAAAACGGAGGAGCTCCTGAGCATTGGCGACGTACCCGTCGTAGATGAGCCGCTTGTCCCTCGCACCGCGGTGGCGGTGGTATATTACCGGGATACCATCCCTGCTTTGCATTAAACCTTTAGCATCAATATGGAGAAAAGCCTCTGGTGGAATAAAGCCCGATAAAAGTGAGCTCTCGTGGTACATTTCATTGGGGTAATAAGCCCCAAAGATCAGGCTGTTGTCGCTGGTCATTGCCCTTGCAACGTGCCTTCGAATCACCTTAATCAGGAAATTGTCAATCCTATTCAGATGAGCCCCATCGTAAAGGGCTTTGTTGGGATAGTATTTCTTGTACTCTGATTCTGGTGTTCTATACAAACCGAGACAAGTCCTAAGACACTGCCTTTCAAACACCCGAATCTTTTCCATCTGAGACGGCGCTACATTAAACCACACAGGACAACCATACGCGATGACTGGTCTGATTAGGGCCACATAGCATATGACCTTCACCCTGGAAACAAGTTGACTGCTGTGAAACAGTCTTCTTGTCAGGGCTAAGGCCTTCTTGGCTCCAGCGAGACAAACATCTATATGTTTGTCAAAATACAGATATTTATCAAGCCAGATACCAAGGTATCTAACTACGCTTCTCACCGCTAATGGCATCCCGTGTTGTCCAATGATGGCCAAATTTCGCCAGTTATGTCTGGTATCCCTAGAAGCCCATCGCAATGGAGTCCTAAACAAGATTGTTTCTGACTTTTGGAAATTGATTTTTAATTTCCAATCATCGCAATACTCCTTAATATGATCGAAATCACGCTGCAGAAGAGCATTGATGACTTCGATTTTTGGGCCTGATCTGTACGCCACTAAATCGTCTGCATACGCTATAGAGTGATTGAGGGAACCTACTAGATCACTTGTGTAAATGTTAAACAGGATCGGAGAAATCACCGCCCCCTGTTGTAAGCCGTTTTTAATATCAAAGACTTTGCTCGAAGTGACGTTGCCACATTTGACAACGAACTTCTTTCCCATAAGCATGTTATAAATCATATACAGCAGAGGTTTCGGCATACCCCTCCTAGTTAACTTATAGAAAAGCCCCTCTAGCCATACGGTGTCGAAAGCCTTTTCAAAGTCAACCAAGCAGGCACCCGTACACTGGTTCTTACACTTATTCCATTGTATGTCGGAGATCAGCTTTGACGCAGCATGAATAGTGTCATGCTTCGCCCTAAAACCAAACTGATTTTCCGGAATTATATTATTTTCCTCAACCCACCTTAACAGCGCTCTATTAACCACTTTCTCAAATACCTTGCTTATATTCGGAAGTAAACTGATTGACCGAAGATTAGCAGGGTTGGTTCTAACTTTATCCCTTTTCGGGACCGGATGTACCACTGCTATTTTCCAATGCGTCGGATAATATGCATTATTCAACGCATTGTTAAATAGCGTAGTAAAAATATCCACTGCTTCCAAGGGTAGGTGTCTTAATACGACGTTTGGAATACCGTCTACTCCCGACGACTTTTTGTTTTTCAGAGACTCGAAGATGCACAGGAGTTCATCTTTTCGCACGAACAAATTCGAGGAAGCTCGCTCATTGGCGACGATGACATTTGCAGCGTTTTCTTCACTGAATACGGTAAAACCGTGATTCTCAGATCGCCAATTTTGGAGTTCGTTGCGTAAATAATAGTGACTTACGTATGCCCTGTTATCAATGTCGTGATTACGGTGAACCGGATTGTTCACCGTATACACGGCTTCGAAAAAAGCGCCCAGAAAATCCACTTTCTCCTGTGGGTCTTCGACCACGAAAAAACCATCGCCTGAGACGGCTCTTTCTGGACTTATACCAACCGTTAGTAGTGTCTGTCTGTTCTCTGTCGTCTGTGGAATTCGAACACATTGAATGTTGTTGTGATCTTTCCGCCTGAACAATTTATTTATCTGCGGGAACATATTCGGACTACTGGATTTTATAGCCCGGATCTTATTGCCCCAGTACAGACTTACAGCTTTCCTGTAATTTTGTTTTATTAATTGTTTAAGGTTTTTGATCACTGACTTCAATGTTCTTATTTCCGGGTTTTGTCTGTCAGTAAACTGTCTGTAGAGTTCCTTAAGTCTCGTGAGTAGTCTACTTTTGTATGCGTATAATGCGTTTATTGTTGGAGTTCTGTACTTTTTGGTCTGGTCTTCGTCGGAGCATTCTACCCGAGGAATAGTCTGCTCCATTGTTTGTTTGATGACGTCTTGTAGCGTCAGTAAATCACAATCGATTTCGTCGTTGGTCAAGTTTCTGTTAGTCGGAGGATCAATCCCATTCAAATGTATATTCCGCTTTAGCATTCTGGAGAAGCGCGACCACCGTACCCTACGATAGTCGTACGAGTACACCTGATCATACTGCTCCAGTAGCGTTTGGTCATTTGGGATCCGTACTGTGGCTGCGAGTCCGTAGTGATCACTATCGTACTCGAACGCTCGCAAACAGTTCCGGGTGTTTAGATCCACGTCTGTGAGTTCTAGTCTATTGTCTATAAGAGCCAAGTCCAGAAATGAACCAGCTGATGGGAAGGATGGGCTATTCGTCGCGTACAACTCAAGTTTGTACTCAATCATATATTGACTCCACCAGTAATATAACTGATTACCCCTAGTGTTCGGCGGATTGTTTCCCCATACCGCATGTCTAGCGTTAAGATCTCCGGCCAGAAAGTAATAATTTTCTTCCGATTCAAGCTGAAGACAACGAAAAAGTATTTCGAGCTCAATTATAAATTGGATGGGATTGAGTGCTTCAGGTGCGTAAAGTGACACCACATACACTCGTCTCCTACTATGAAGAGGAATGCATATGATACAGGCTTCCAACACCCGGAACCTACTCAATTCTCCGCTATACACAACCCTATGGCGTAAGCCTTTGCGTAATAAGATGCCAACTCCACCCCCTCGTAAGGAGTGAGGTCGGTCCCTTCTATATACATTGTAGCCACTGTAGCCAATTTTGTGATTCTGGTTCAGCTTAGTTTCGCTGACCAAAAGCACATCTGGCCGTTCGCTTAACAACAGGTCTTGCAGGTTGGCTCTTCTTTCGATCCTGATAAGTGAGTTAACGTTTAGCGCAAGGATCTTTAAGTTAACCTCATTCAACGTAGCAGACATTATATCGGCGTGCCAGACTTGTCGAACAGAGTCGAGTAGATAACGTCAATTCGAGCCGCTTGTTCATTTAATTGTTTCTGGAAGTGATCAATTTTTCCGTGCAGGGACAGAAGAATCGCTTTCAGATCCAGATCCGCTTCCGGTGCTTTTTCAGTTACCTTTCGCGTATTTTTTACTGTCATTGTGGGCTTGCCCGATCCAGATACCATTTGGGCAAAGGATACACTGGGTGCCACAAAATTAGAGAAAGCACGACTCTTTTGACGCTTCTCTTCTTCGATAAACTGTTTTCGAGCCTGGACTTTCTTTTTCAACTCTTGGAACCCAGGACAACCTCTGAAATTGGCAGGATGCCCTGGGTTCCTGCAGAGTACACAAAAGAGTTGGTTCCTATCTACTACTCTATCATTACCTAAAGGACATTCCCCATGTTTGTGGTCCTTGTCGCACTTAACGCACCTAAATTGCATATTGCAATTAGCTGCGGCGTGTCCGAACCTCTGGCAGCGCATACATTGCAGTACGCGATCTGCCCTCTTTAATTTTTCCCAACTTACAGCATGATAGTACAGGAATTTGATTTTTCGCAGACTATCAATTTTGCTATTGGGGGTTATTTGCACTAAGAAGAATGGTAATTTGCGGTTACCATCCCTTGCCGCGGCCGTGGTAAACGGCTTGACCCCCACGAACTTAAGGTCGTCGCTCTCTAACCCTTTGAGCTCTTCTTCGAGCTCCTCCGTTTTTATTGCTGGATCGATGCCTTTTAACAGCACCGTCTGGAGTTTTTCACCCTTAGGGGTATATGTATAAAACTCAGTGTCTGCTTTTCCTAGAGCGGTACGCACTTTCCTATACTCCTCCATATTGCTACACATAATAATGTGTTTATTTACGCTTAACCTCTTGATATAAAAATTCTTAGTAACTAACTTACAAAGCCTAATGGTATCATTGATTTCTAGATTACTTACGTTAATGGGAGGCACCCTTTCCCTCCCTTTGTTATCTGACTGCTTTTTTTTGTTGCTGATGTTGTTGTTGACGCTGCTGTTGTTGTTGCTGCTGCTGCTGCTGCTGCTGCTGTTGTTGTTGTTGTTGTTGTTGTTGTTGTTGTTGTTGTTGTTGTTGTTGTTGTTGTTGTTGTTGCTGCTGCGCTAGCTGTTGTTGTTGCTGCTGCGCTAGCTGTTGTTGTATTTCTGATTTCTGATGTTTTAGCTGTTGTTGTTGTTGTTTTTGGGGTTTCTTCTGCTGTTTCATTCTATGTTCCTGTTGTTGTTTTTCGTTTAAAAGTTGCTTCTGCTTTTGCTGAGTCGGCAACTCTTTCATACCTTGTCTCTGCTGCTGTTGTTGTTTTTGTTGCTGCTTTTCCTGTCGCAACTTCTCTCTCTTTTCTAGAAGCCCTTCAATAAGTTTGTCGAGCTGAGCCTCATCATCTTCTTCCTCTTCTTCTGAGGAATCGGTTCCTGATAACTCTCTAAAAGAGTTCCCCTCTCCAATGTAGCGGCACTCACCCCCCTCAGATTCATAAGAGTACTCCTTTCCGGCCGTGATTTTTCGTCGTCTTCTTTGAGTTTTTTTTTTGTGCATATTTTCGATGCCGTTTTGGTTTTTCTCCTCCTCTTTTCTACTTTCATGTTATCATCATCTGCCTTTTGCATTGCTGCTGCTGCCTTAGATGTTGTTGCTTGGTGCTGCTGCATTTCACATGCCCTCGTTGTCATTCGATTTGAAACCGGTTCCACCTGCGGGACCCCCGGCTGACCGGTGTCCATTGTTTATTGAAACACTACCACTATCACTTATCTTGATTTTATATTTAGAAATTAAAAAAAAAAAAAAAGAACTCGCAAATTTCTACTGTGACTCGAACCCAGATGTCCAGTGTCCCGAGTCAACTACTGATTTGCTGAACCACACTATTACTTGTAAACTCGTCGTTTATTTTTTTATTTAATTGTCTTTCACTTTTCTGTGCACTGCTAAAAAGTCGACCGTTCTCAATGCGAGATGCGAAACGACTGTCTTTCTTCTTCCTCCTGAGAAGCCGGTGCTCGTCTCTCCTCTTCCGCTCATAGAGCTCATGAGTAGCTCTGGTCTTTCTAAGCAGCGCCGCATTGCGTGCTTTTTGCTTAGCTGCATGTGCTTGCCGGCATTCATCATCGAACCAGGGGTTTCGTTGTGGTGGACGAGTGAAACCCAGCACATCAGAGGCGGCATCTCTTATGGCGTTTTGGCAGTGTTTCCAATGGTCTTCGATGCTTGATGTTGGCGGCATTGGACCTCTTAAGAGATTGAGAGACACTAAATCGGAAAAGGACCTGGCGATCTCTTGCGAATGTAGCTGTCTGACGTCGAATTTTCTCACAGCATTAGTTTGTCTTGGCGTAGTTTGGGATATCCGCAACCGTACCTTGGCTACAACAAGGTAGTGGTCCGAGTCGATGTTGGCTCCTCGGAACGTACGGACATCCATAATGCTGGAGGAGTGTCTTGCGTCGATCGCAATGTGATCAATCTGGTTGACTGTTGATTGATCAGGAGTTCTCCAAGTCCCCTTGTGTATGTCGAGATGTGGGAACCGCGTGCTAGCCATGACAATGTTTCGCCCCGCCGCAAAGTCGATTAGCCTGAATCCGTTATCGGAGGTGGTGTCGTGCAGGCTATATTTTCCGATTGTTCCACCAAAGATACCCTCCCTACCTAGCTTTGCATTAAAATCACCGAGGACAATTTTAATGTCATAGCTAGGGCATTGCTCGTAGGTCTTGTTGAGGAGCTCGTAGAAGGCATCCTTGGTGTCGTCATCTTATAAGGCTTATGGTGGCGAATTTAGCCTTGATGCGGATTGCTACGAGGCGCTCGCTCACATGCCGGAAGCTGAGGACTTCTCGTCTTAGTCTGCCTCCGATAACAAATCCGCATCCAAATAAGCGCTGCTTTTGTCGTCGGTAGCAATTGCCGTAGTGGATGTCGCAGTTTTTCATCTTCTTTTTGTCCGGCCCATCCCATCGCATTTCTTGGATGGCGGTTATGTCTGCTTTGCAGCAGTCTAGGGCCTCCGCTAGTTGCTCGGCTGCACGTGGTCTATAAAGGGATCTAACATTCCACATGTACATCCGAAACTCATTGTCTTTAAATCGTTTGCATGGGTTGTCAACAGTAGATCCGTCCATATCCGAGGCTTGTTGATGCTTCGTAACTTAATCTTTTTTAAATGGCCGGGCAGTTACCCCGGCGGCACAACCCCCAACCTGGAGGATGTAATGGTCATCGCAAATAATTGGACTGCATAAAATGATAAAATCTTATTTTCTATGTTTTGTCCCAAAAAGTCAAAACAGAAACACCCTGTAGTTGGTTTTACCAATTAAAATGACACTGAACTATATTGGTAGTAATACTCGTATCTATCTGTTAGCCGCAATGATTTTACATGAATCTTAGGGAATATGTCTGGTTTCCGCGATCGAATGCTCTCTCTTGGATTTTGGCCGTGCTAGTGAAAGGTTGTGGACAGTAAAGTGTAGTTAAAGTGCCTTGAGTATGGCCAAATTATTATTGAATGAGGTTTTCTAAAACCACGGCCTATAGAATACTCCTAATTATAAAGTTCAAGTTTTTAAATAATTATTAAGCGCATAACATACTAACATCTTTACATACAAATAAAACGTATAAAGTCCAATTTCGACCAAGAATCACGATTGCCGAACATCGCCAAAAAAAATTTCAACCCAAGCAGCAGCGAAGAAATTTTGATACGAAATCTGCTATCAATCTAATCTATTAGCAGACGATCAATTATCGCTTACACATGTGCTGTACCTAAGTATTTAGAAAATCAAGTACAGTCACACTTTCAACGTGGGATTCCCTGTACAATTAAATTTGAAGATTGCAGCAAAACCTTCCATGAGGAGCAGAGCACCATAAGCGCAGCGTACAATTGGCGTTCTTGTTTTTTTTTGATAAATCATTTACATATGTACACACATATGTAAATTATCATTAGATTTTTTTTCATGCATCAAGTTCTTGTGAATGTAATTTGATTAATTTTATAAAAGCTCTATAAAAGTTCCGGTTTTTGTGCGCACAACAACTGCTGAGGAGAAGACTATCAAGGTATGTTACATTTATCATTTACGAGTATTTCAACAGAATTAAAATTTATAAAATTAAGCTTTCTTTCTATACTTCGATTAACGTTTAATTAAATGCCAAAATGAGTGAATATCAACTTCGATTTGTTGAAATTAATAAATTTGTCTTAATATGATAGAAGTGATAGTTTTGTGATGATTTTTTTTTAAAATGAACAACTAAAGATATTGGACGAGAACAGGTTTGGGCAGATGAAGTTAAATGTAGGTTAAAGAAAAGTAGAAGAGATATTTTGAAGTAGGGGGTTATTCCTAAGATACCTAAATAAAGGATTAATTATGGTGAGGAGCTCTTTTATTAGATGCTAGAGGGACTATCCTAGGCAGTTGTATCAACGAAATCTGCCATTATCAGAGTAGTGCGGTAAGAAAGAAAGGCACGTTTATTTTTTATTTCTTTGTGTGGTCATGTGGAGTGAAAGATCCCCCCCTAATCCGACGAGTTCTAGCGTGGCTTCGATAACGTGCCGAAACTCACTCCTTTGCAAGGGACTACAACTTCTTGTCCCCGCTGTTACAAGGACCAGTTCCATTTTGAGTGCCCCTAGGTCGAGGGGTCGGTTACACCGAAGCCAGTAACCCGTTCCGGGATGTGAGCGCTGCCGTTGGCCCTTATAGGGCTCGTCCGCCACCATCTCTTTTCCAAGACCCTGACTAAGTCCTGGAAATCCTTTCCAGCCTGAGCTCCAAATATATCGGAGTAGCCCGGATAAGGTCTTGTTTTGTTTTTCCGACACTAATCCTGTTTAATGGCGCAGGAAACTCGCCATTTGCCCCCTTCACTTCGCAACCTCTAGTGAGATTCCCAGATGGCGCCACGGGGAGGCGTGAAGTAGGACTTATTAGCAGAGCTGCAAGATGTTCGGCTGCAGAGGCTCATTCTCGTCATCTAAGGAACCAGCACCTGTCGGAATATGCTACTTCTACGAGGCCTTATAATAATCGTTGCCATCCTTACCTAATTCAAATACGTGTAGTGGTGATGGTATCTCAAATTTAACGCTTAAAAAGATTGCATGTTTTTTGGTTGATGTCTTGTCTTATATTTATAACCGTTGTGTTTTTGAAAGGAGCTTCCCCGAGGATCTTAAAGTTGCCGATGTCTTTCCTCTTTTTAAAAAAGGTCCTGGATCTGAAATTGGTAACTATAGACCGATCTCGTTACTTCCAGTTTTCAGTAAAATATTTGAAAAACTGGTGAAAAATAAAAGAATAGTGAGATTCTTAACTAAGATTTGTTTCTTCAATTCAAATCAATTTGGGTTTCAGAAAGGGAAATCAACGGAAGGTGCACTTTTACAATTCTGTTCCCAAATTATGTCACACCTTGATGCCAAAAAAATTACCGCAGGACTATTTATTGACATCACCAAAGCTTTTGACATGGTCGATCACAACCTGTTGTTGAAAAAGTTACAGAATGCTGGTTTTCGTGGTGGTCTAGGTCTCAAAGGGTCAAGATCGACGGTGTTAGAAGTGAAAAGATGTTTTTTATTATCGGTGTTCCTCAAGGTTCTGTCTTAGGTCCCATTCTGTTCTTAGTCTTTATAAACTCATTACTTTCGCTTTATTTCAAAGGTTCGCTCACTACATTTGCAGATGACATTGGCTTTTCTTATGGCTCAAAAAGTGCTCTAGACTTGGGTTCTGACATAAACTGGGATCTTGATTTATTAAGGCATTGGTTTTCTGCTCATAATTTAGTTTTGAGCTCCAAGACTAAATTAATGTATTTCAGTCTCTCCTCGAATTACAATTACGAAACTAATATTTACTTTCACTCACAGGAGTGTAGAAGATACTGTCCGCAATCATGCTCGTGTTCGTCTGATTCCTCCGGTTACTCGTATAATAGTAATATAAAATGTAGTAAAAATTGTTTCCTTGTAGAGAATGTTGTTGAGTTCAAATATCTGGGACCTACACTTGATTCTAGGATGAGCTTTGTTAACCATATAAATATATTAAAAAATCACTTGCGATACATCCTTCGTCGTTTTTACTATATGCGAAACGTTTGTTCAATTAGTCTTTTAAAGGCTATATATTTTGGCATCTTCCAATCTAGACTTCAATATGGACTTGCCTGTTGGGGCGGTGTGTATCTAAGTAATAATTAATTATTACTGAATATGTTACAAAAATATGTTATAAGAACAATTTGTCGTAAACCTGCCAGACATTCTAGTTTTCCGTTATTCTGTTACCAGAAAATCCTTCCTATTCGTCATTTGTTCTGTTTTAAGGTGTTGAAAACGTTCTATATGAAGTCCGGTAATTGTAATTTTCGTTTAATTTCTAGTCACAATCTCCGTGGAAACCTGTCTTGCACTCGTTCCATTCCTTATTTTCGAACCTCTGCATTTCGTAATTTTTATACTACGAGGGCGGGTCAATAAGTCCGTGACTTTTTGAATTTCTGACCTCTTTACTGAAACAGCAACACTGCTCCTGTCAACAGGCATCTGTCAGTTGACTCCTGTCAAAATTAAAACTTGCTGCGTCAGTTAGTTTGTGTTTGACAGCTATTTTTATCAGACTACTCACTAATTTGAGGAGAAAATGGAAAAAAGTGAATTTCGTGTGCTTATTAAGTATTATTTCTTGCGAAAAAAACCATCACCGAGACCAAGGCTAAGCTTGATAAATACTATGGGGACTCTGCACCATCGATTTCAATGGTAAAAAAGTGGTTTACTGAATTTCGTTGTGGCCGTACAAGCACTGAAGATGCCGAACGTCCTGGACGCCCAGTTGAGGTCTCTACACCCGAAACAATCGAAAAAATTCACGATATGGTGTTGGCCGACCGAAGATTGAAAGTGCGAGAGATTGTGGAAGCCGTAGGGATCTCTCATGGCTCAGTGGTTTCAATTTTGAATGATCACTTGGGCATGAGAAAGCTTTCCGCAAGATGGGTGCCGCGTTTGCTCACAGTCGACCACAAACGCAATCGTGTAACAACTTCACAGGAAGGTTTGGCGTTGTTTAATCGCAATATGGAGGAGTTTTTGCGCCGTTTTGTAACCGTGGACGAAACATGGATCCATCACAACACACCAGAGAACAAACAACAGTCAAAACAGTGGGTTTCTAAGGGTGAATCGGCGCCAAAGAAGGCCAAGGTGGGTTTGTCAGCCAATAAAGTTATGGCGACTGTTTTTTGGGATGCACGCGGGATAATCCACATTGACTACCTTCAAAAGGGAAGAACAATTAATGGGGAATATTATGCCAACTTATTGGACCGATTCAATGACGATTTGAAAAAAAAACGACCTCATTTGGCCAAAAAAAAAGTTCTTTTCCACCAAGACAATGCAAGGGTGCACACATGTGCAGTTGCCGTGGCAAAAATCCATGAATTGGGCTACGAATTGCTCCCTCATCCACCCTATTCTCCAGATTTGGCTCCGAGCGACTACTTCTTGTTCCCAAACCTGAAGAAATGGCTTGGTGGAAAAAGATTTGACTCCAATGATGAAGTCATCTCGCAAACAAAGGCCTATTTTGAGGACCTCGACAAATCATTTTTTTTGGAAGGGATAAAAAAATTGGAGAAGCGTTGGACAAAGTGTATAGAGCTCAAGGGAGACTACGTTGAAAAATAAAATTATTTTTTTATCAAAAAATCTGTGTTTTAATCCAAAAGTCACGGACTTATTGACCCGCCCTCGTATTTTATCTACTTGCTTGTTTAATAAACTTCCAGCTTCCACTAGAACTATATCATTTACGTCTACCTTTCTAAAGAGAGTAAAATGCTGGCTTTTTACATTTGATCTGAATCAAATTGAATCTCTTGCTTTTGACGTTTTGGTTTAAATATATTTTTTGTTCCACTAGTTTTTGTTTTTTGATTGTAAGCTTTTTAATTTCGAATTATTATTAGTTTTTTAAAAAAGGGTCACCCCACCCATAAATAATTAATCGTATTTTATTAATGTAATGAATGTCATTCAATTCTATTTTATATAAAATACTGAATGTTAATCTATTTCTTATTATTTAAAAGTTATTTGAATTTGTAAAAAATTATATGAAATATTAATTATAAGAAATAAGAAATAAATAAATAAATAAAATTGTTCGTCTGAGTAAGTCTATCATCTTAACATCGAATCGATTACTTATTACTTAGCTATATGACGTTACAGTCCGTGGTGATATTACAGCACAGGCGAGCCATTGAGGTAGTAATTGATGGTTGGCAGCACAGTACATTTAACAGAAGGATAATTCTCTCGCTAAACATCTTGAAGTGATCTATGAAATTCTTGTCTTTTCATCTCTCTGATTTGCTTAAGTGGAAGCCGAATTTGAAATTTCTCACATCACCACAGATTTCACCATTCTTGCTTAATCTTGGCGCAGCAACTTTGCCTTTTATTATGATTGCTGTAAACGTCGGTGTGAAGGCCTCAAAGAGCATCTCGTATCCTCATTTTATGAAACGAGTAGCCAAGTTCTACGATGAAAACTTTCCAACTTGTTGCAACATCTTCGAAAATTCGTGACAATTTAATTCTCAAGCACACTTCAGCACACTTTTCTTAGGATAACTTCTGAAGCAGATCTTCGAGATTTTGACTTTTAGCAAAGGTATTGACTTACACAAGAAGTCGTGAAAGCGGACAAAATTATCGAGGTTTCACATCCTACATTAATTCTACAAATCTACCAAATATTAAGAGTCATTCACTTTTCGATTTCGAAAGTAAAGCTAAATAAAACACACACATCGATACATTTTTGATGAAAATTTTAATTCACTAAAAAGTTTGGACTTTGCCATTAAGGGTAAAAGCAATATCATTCAAATGGGACTCGGGATGATTCGCAGCATGCGATTCTTTTGAGGTAAGTTTTAACCACTTTTTCGTACATTTCGGGCGGTATCTCGGCCATAGCTAGAGTAATTTTTGTTTTTAATGCGTCTAGAGTTCGGGGATTATTCTTGTAAGAACGGCCTTTTGCGTAACCCTACAGAAAAAAATCGAACGGTCTCAAATCGCATGATTTTGGTGCCCAATTGACGTCACCAAAACGTGAAATTATGAAGCCAGGAAACTTCTCACGCAATAAAGCCATAATTGGTCATGTTGTATGGCTTGTTGCTCCATTTTGTTAGAACCACACATCGTCCAAGTTATGGTCTTCAATCGCCGGCCAAAAAAAAATTGACTATATTTCAACCATATTGCTCCGAATTCACTAAAACCGTGAGAAATGTGCCTAATCACTGAAGAAAATGTTGTTCGAAAAATCGGAATTTTTTGTCTGTTGTTCCAACACCAATGGTCAGGAGACTTCAATTTATGCGTTAGTTGAACTTTATAAGGGTGGAGATGCAAATCCAAATGCAAAATACGCCATAGTGAGGTGTACGACACATTGAATCGCTGCGAACGTCGAGAAATCTAGGAATTCCGATCATCAGCAACACCTGCACTTACAGCAGCAATATTTTCGACTAAGCGTGCATTACGATGATGCACAGGCCTTACGACATCAGCAACCCTTCCACTCTCTTCATATTTTTTCACACTTTTACCGATTGCTTGGGTAGTCGGTTGACTATGACGACCATAATCATCAGGTTATGCGCGAAAAGTGGCTACGTTTGAATCACCACTTTTGTAGTAAGTTTTAATAACTTTAACGCGTTGTTCGATTTGTAGGCGATCCATTATTGTAAATGACAAACATTCAACTAATATTATAACACTTCAAATGACAGCTAGGTTTGGCAGATTTGACAACAGCGTTACCAACTTGAAACTACGAAATGAATGACTCTGTACCATCAAACCAAAACTGCAGTAAAATAAGATTTGGAAGCAAAAGCTAATGCCTTATCAAAAGCAACCGTTCCAGCCGTCAACGCTAGAGTGAAGAGATAAATAGAATAAGCCTTGTCCACACGAAGTTCGACGAAAAGGCTCGCAAGTGCCATGAACCTTGCCGCTTTGTCAGCGCTTCAACATCACATTTAAACTATAAGAAATCAGCCCTTAGTCATCTTTGAAAACAAAACAACCGTTTTCAAGTTTTTAGTGAAAACTGGGCTGATATATCAGATATCCCACTTCGAAAGCAACGCACCAAAATAAATCCAAAAGCTTGATACAGTCACAGTTGTACGCTGCAAATGGTTTAACCCATAGCACTTGAGCACAGAGCTACTATTTGACGCCGTTAGATTTTGTTTTGTCGATGCTATGCGAACAATCCAGACTCGATTCAGGCACTTAAGAACAATGTTAGTCCAGCTATTCGTGAAATAAGGGCCGAAACCATAAAAAATTTACTAAAAATTAGGCTGAATGGCTTCTTTAGGAAGTTGTTTGGAATAAATTCTATAATTAGTCAGGAGACTTACAAAAAATGTCCCGTTCTTTGTGGTAGTCGAGTGAAAGCCAGCACATCAGAAGCGACATCTCTAATGGATTTTTGGCAGTCTTGCCACTGTGGTCTTTGATGCGATTGCAGCCGTCTGACATCAAAATTCCCCCAAATGAAACAGTACCTTGGCTAAAACAAAGTATTGGCCAGAGTCGATGTTGGCTCCCCGGAACTTTCGGACAACCATTATACTGGAGGAGTAACTTACTCGTACATTGATCGTAATGTGGTTGACGATTGATTGATCAGGTGTTCCGCAAGTCCCCTTGTGAATATCGAGATGTGGGAACCGCTTGCTTACTACGACAATGTTTTGCCCCGGCCCAATATTGGAGCTGGTCTCGTGCAGGCTATATCTTCCCAAAGTACTACCAAAGATGCCCCATTCTCCTAGCTTTATGTTTGAATCAATGAGGACAATTTTTATATTATAGCTAGGGCATTGCTCGTACTTCTTGTTTAAGAGCTCATAGGAACTTCTCGTATCTTAAGTGTCGTTATTTTTCTCCTCTACGGGGGCGTGCGCGCATATGAGTCTAATCCTAGCAGATAAGTTTTTTACTTCTGCCTTAGTATCATTGTTTTTAAGCAAAATAGTTAAATTCGAGCGAGCAATATCTAAAGGTGATCTATCAGCAATCAATGTTCCCTGAAAAATTCACTTTTTGGTTCGTTTTATCGGGCCATACTTCTTCAAAAATTAAGAAAATCCAAAAATGCAACGAAAATAAAATCAAAGTGTAAGGCATCACTGCGGCACAAAGGATTCAACGGCTGACAAGAACAGCGGAGCCAAGGTGGATAAAACCTTCGTCCACTTCATGACTTTTTGGCCAAGTCGCCAGCACGTCCCTTTATGATGATAACGTTGACCTTTATTGACCGCTGTACAGTACGCACAGTCAAAAATACATTTAGGAAGACAGCGGCAATTGGTTATACATTTATAGATTCCAATACATCTTTCTATTAAGTTTCTTGCCTTAGATTGAATTTGATTGAAGTGTATTTTAGCTGGGTCATTAGATGCTCTATAGGGTCTCAGCAACCAAGGTTCAAGAGGGTATCCACTGTCACCTTCAATGTTATATGTGAGGATTGCACAAGGATACAAATAATTGCGTACCTATCCAAAAGCCAATAATTATGGTTGCGTTAGGTGAAGTTTCTAACGAAAAAGGCTCTTTCGTTGGAATGCTTCCAAACCAATGAGTCATGTGCGGATCCAGCGTATCTAGCATTTATTGCAGTTATACGCGTTTTATGATCGTAAATCTTAAATAAAACGATTGATTGGACACAGCTTTAGTTCTAACGCTTTTATGGTCTCGCAAAGTATCTTTGAAAGTGTACTTTGGCCAACAGAAATTCCAAGGTCGTTACCAATCGGTAGCCACCACCAGCTAGGACCTCCAAGGTAGCACCAAGTCTTAAAATTGGGGGAATATATGTTGACCGCAAGTCGCTCTTTAGGTTTACCGTTTCCAGTACTAGTACAAACGCCTCTTTTGATAATCGAAAAGGTTGTCCCTTTTCATTGGAAGTGAAAGAGGATCCGATGCATCTCTAGGCGTCCTTCGCATTCGTAATAGTCCGAAGGAATTTTCACTTTTTTCGTCATCGAGAAACAACAGATTGTAATGCCGATGAATTTTTATTAAAAATTTAACAAACAAAACCATTAGGAATGAAACGATTGTAAAATAGCAATCGTTCAATCGCAATCGTTCAATCATCGTTCAATTTGACAGTTCAATGAGTTGAATGAATGAAGCATTAGTGAATCGTCCAAGACGACATCGTCCGGACGATTGAACTATTTAGTACGAGTATTACACGAAGCAATACAATCGTCGAAACGACGTCGTCAGACGATCGTCGTCTTACGCGATGAGAGCCCTGGCTACAGGCCATAAAATGGGTCTTCAAGCACTCCGTACCGGTGAAGGCAACCTCGTTATCGATCAAAAGGGAATTGTGGATATGTTCAAGCAATATTTCCAACAATTACTTGAAGGACATGGCCAAGGGACAGTAATAGGGCAAGAAGAGACCCCATCACCAGCCGATGAAATAGTCCTCTAACCCAGCATAGAAGAAATCGGCACAGCTTTCCAAAAGCTGAAGAACAACAAGGCCGCTGGCTCAGATGGCTTGCCATCAGAGCTCTTCAAAGCCGGAGACAATTTTTTGGTAAGGAAAATGCACCAGATCATTTGCAAAGTATGGGAGGACGAAAGCATGCCGACGACTGGAATATCAGCTCTATCTGTCGCATCTACAAAAAGGGTGATCCCTACTTAACGTCGCCTATAAGATCCTGTCCAGTGTATTGTGTGAACGTCTGAAACCGGATCGGCCAATAGCACACATCGGCCAAATTTTCACACTAAGTCAGATACTGGAAAAGATCATCGAATTAAAAACTACAGCAATTAAGAAGAGGCGAAACGAGTTGATGTTAAGGTAAATGAGGATAAAACAAAATATATGCTGTCGACAAAAAATCCATGCCTCGCACACCATCTTCGAATGTTCGAATGTTTGATCGTCTCTGCGAGGAAGGCGTTTAGAGAATAAGGCACAACCGCGAACTCTACGAGCTGTATGAGGATGTGGACATAGTCCGGAAGGCAAAAATCCTTCGACAAAGAGGGTCCGCGAATCCCAGAAACCAGGTTCGAGAAGAAAAGGAAGACCGAACCTCCGGTTTAGAGACCAGGCCCAACGCCCAACGATTGAAACAGAGTTCTTGCACCAATTGATTGTTTTAAGCTCTGTAGGAGAATCGCAAATAAAACAATGTTGTCGCTCGTATGACCATTTATTCCAGAAAAAAAGGGTCGAATGACAATTTGCACATACCATTATATTAAAAATTCAACGGAACATAATATTACAGATTGTCAAAGTCGCGAGAAGATAAGACAAGGAAAAGTAAACAAGTACCAAAATTGAGAGCTGAACAGCAACTGGTCAGTCAGCTACAGAATGGAACGCAAAAATGGGACCCACATAATTACATATTTTTTCTTGTTAAGTCCTATAATCGACCCGATTACATCATAATATTAAGTTACCCGAACAAAGCAAGCGTATTATATAAACTAAGAAGCACAATAGATGCCAACGATTAGTATAAAGCCTCGTAGAAGTAGCATCTTCCGACAGATGTTGGTTCCTTAAATGACGAGAATGAGCCTCTGCAGCCGAACATCTTGCAGCTCTGCTAATAAGTCCTACTTCACGCCTCCCCGTGGCGCCATCTGGGAATCTCATTAGAGGTTGCGAAGTGAAGGGGGCAAATGGCGAGTTACCTGCGCCATTAACCAGGATTAGTGTCGGAAAAACAAAACAAGACCTTATCCGGGCTACTCCGACATATTTGGAGCTCAGGCCGGAAAGGATTTCCAGGACTTAGTCAGGGTCCTATAATCGACCCGATTACATCATAATATTAAGTTACCAGAACAAAGCAAGCGTATTATATAAACTAAGAAGCACAATAGATGCCAACGATTAGTATAAAGCCTCGTAGAAGTAGCATCTTCCGACAGATGTTGGTTCCTTAAATGACGAGAATGAGCCTCTGCAGCCGAACATCTTGCAGCTCTGCTAATAAGTCCTACTTCACGCCTCCCCGTGGCGCCATCTGGGAATCTCATTAGAGGTTGCGAAGTGAAGGGGGCAAATGGCGAGTTACCTGCGCCATTAACCAGGATTAGTGTCGGAAAAACAAAACAAGACCTTATCCGGGCTACTCCGACATATTTGGAGCTCAGGCCGGAAAGGATTTCCAGGACTTAGTCAGGGTCCTATAATCGACCCGATTACATCATAATATTAAGTTACCAGAACAAAGCAAGCGTATTATATAAACTAAGAAGCACAATAGATGCCAACGATTAGTATAAAGCCTCGTAGAAGTAGCATCTTCCGACAGATGTTGGTTCCTTAAATGACGAGAATGAGCCTCTGCAGCCGAACATCTTGCAGCTCTGCTAATAAGTCCTACTTCACGCCTCCCCGTGGCGCCATCTGGGAATCTCATAAGAGGTTGCGAAGTGAAGGGGGCAAATGGCGAGTTACCTGCGCCATTAACCAGGATTAGTGTCGGAAAAACAAAACAAGACCTTATCCGGGCTACTCCGACATATTTGGAGCTCAGGCCGGAAAGGATTTCCAGGACTTAGTCAGGGTCTTGGAAAAGAGATGGTGGCGGACGAGCCCTATAAGGGCCAACGGCAGCGCTAACATCCCGAAACGGGTTTCTGGCCTCGGTGTAACCGACCCCTCGTCCTAGGGGCACTCAAAATGGAAGTGGTCCTCCAGGTTGGAGGTTGTGCCGCCGGGGTAACTGCCCGGCCATTTAAAAAAGATTAAGTTACGAAGCATCAACAAGCCTCGGATATGGACGGATCTACTGTTAACAACCCACGCAAACGATTTAAGGACAATGAGCTTCGGATATGCACGTGGAATGTTAGATCCCTTAATAGACCACGTGCAGCCAAGCAACTAGCGGAGGCCCTAGACTGCTGCAAAGCAGACATAACCGCCATCCAAGAAATGCGATGGGATGGGCCGGACAAAAAGAAGATGAAAAACTGCGACATCTACTACGGCAATTGCTATCGACGGCAAAAGCAGCGCTTATTTGGATGCGAATTTGTTGTCGGAGGCAGACTTAGACGAGAAGTCCTCAGCTTCCGGCATGTGAGCGAGCGCCTCGTAGCAATCCGCATCAAGGCTAAATTCGCCAACATAAGCCTTATATGCGCGCATGCCCCCACAGAGGAGAAAGATGACGACACCAAGGATGCCTTCTACGAGCTCCTCAACAAGACCTACGAGCAATGCCCTAGCTATGACATTAAAATTGTCCTCGGTGATTTTAATGCAAAACTAGGAAGAGAGGGTATCTTTGGTGGAACAATCGGAAAATATAGCCTGCACAACACCACCTCCGGTAGCGGATTCAGGCTAATCGACTTTGCGGCGGGGCGAAATATTGTCGTGGCTAGCACGCGGTTCCCACATCTCGACATACACAAGGGGGCTTGGAGAACTCCTGATCAATCAACAGTCAACCAGATTGATCACATTGCGATCGACGCAAGACACTCCTCCAGTATTATGGATGTCCGTACGTTCCGAGGAGCCAACATCGACTAGGACCATTACCTTGTTGTAGCTACAATCGCAAGAGATCGCCAAGTCCTTTTCCAGAGCTGCTCATGAGCTCTATAAACGGAAGAGGAGAGACGAGCACCGGCTTCTCAGGGGGAAGAAGAAAGAGCATGAGAAGCGTGCGATCGAGGAAATTGAGAGATGCTGCTCCAGGAATGAGGTTCGGAAGTTTTACCAAAAGGTAAAAATAACATGCCATGGAGACAAACCCTGAACCGAAGCCTGTAGAAATGAACAAGAGAATATCGTAGTAGAATCGCAGTCGATGCTGAGGATTTGGAAAGATCATTTCTGCAGACTGTATAACGGCGATGACGGACCAAATACCGCTGTCAGGCAGAATCAACCTTTCAACCTGGACGATGATGACCAACAATTCCGTCCACCCGACCTGGATGAAGTGAAGATAGCCATATCGAAGCATAAGTCCAACAAAGCTGCTGGAGCGGATGGCCTGACTGCCGAGCTCTTCAAAGCGGCAGGCGATGACTTGGTAAGGAGCATACACCAACTCATCTGTAAAATATGGTCGGACGAAAGTATGCCCGATGAATGGAACTTCATCATTGTTTGTCCAATTCTCAAGAAAGGAGACCCTCTGAACTGCGCCAACTACAGAGGCATCAGTCTCCTTAACATCGCATATAGGATCTTATCCGCCGTATTGTGTGAACGCCTAAAGCCGTTCGTCAACAACCTGATAGGTCCATATCAGGCCAGGAAAGTCCACCATCGACCAGATATTCACACCACGGTAGATCTTGGAGAAGAGCCATGAGTTTCAGATCGATACCCACCACCTTTTCATCGATTTTAAGGCCGCGTATGACAGCATCTATATGGACGAACTATACAAAGCAATGTCTAGTTTTAGCATCCCTGCCAAACTCGTCCGTGTGTGCAGGATGACGATAGAAAATGCACGCTGCTCCATCAAGGTCGGTAAAGATCTCACTGAGATGTTCAGAAATTATTTAGTCATACGATTTTTTCAACTTCGAACTTGAAAGAATAGTGCAAAACTCACGGGCAAACACTATAGACACAATTCTTCAAAAGTCCGTCCAATTACTCGCATATGCCGATGGTACTGACACGATTGAAAGGAAGAAGAAAAGATGTCAGTGGCGCCTTTGCAAGTATTAAGACGGAAGTGGCGAAAATGGGTTTAGCGGTCAAAAAGGGCAAGACTAAGTATATGCTGTCAAGCAAAAAGGACAACCAACATCGACGTCTCGGACAGAACGTCACCCTCGACAGATATGACTTTGAGGTAGTTAAGGACTATGTCTAACTAGGTTGTATGAATTCAGACAACGACACCAGCGCTGAAATCAAACGAAGAATAGCTCTTGCGAATTGCTGCTTCTTTGGGCTAAGAAGGCAATTGACTAGCAAAGGCCTCTCTCGGACAACAAAAGTCATCCTTTATAAGACCTTAATAATCCCGGTCCTGCTCTATGGCGCAAAGGCATGGACATTATCAAAAATGGATGAGGGTGTTCTCGGTTGCTTCGAGAGAAAAATTGTTCGGGCGATCTTTGGTCCCGTCTGCATTGACGGTGAGTGGAGGAGGAGATACAACGACGAACTTTATGGACTGTACAGCGACATGGACCTAGCCAGAAGAGTGAAGATCCAAAGACTGAGATGGCTTGGTCATGTAGAGCGCATGGACACCAATGCTCCGGTCCGAAAAGTCTTCGAATCCGCCCCCGAGGGACAGCGCAGTAGAGGAAGGCCAAGACTCAGGTGGCGCACGCAAGTGGAAGAGGACGTCAGCCTACTTAGCGTGCGAAACCGGAGGCAGCTAGCCAGGAATCGAGCTGGCTGGAGAAGCTTGTTGACTGAGGCCCAGGTTCACCTCGGACTGTAGCGCCACCTAAAGAAGAAGAAGAAGCGCAATATAATACCTTCAAAACAAAAAGCATTTATTTTTTGTATGATGCATGCATTTTTTTTGTTTTGAATGTATATAGACACATTGTCATGGTTAAGCTTTATAATATTAAGTTATTCGTTATTATTTAATTTTTATATCAAAGAAATTGTACTTCAAATTTTTTTATCTTCCCATAAGCATTATGTAAACATTCTAAATTGTTTTACATATAAATTAAATTTGTGATTCTTTTTTTTTTTCTTAGGCTGAGATTTATGAAACATTGGTATAAGTGTATACAATTCTTAACTATTCCGCAAAGTCATTATTCTTTTTCTCGTCTACACTCTCATCATTTCCACCTTTTGAGTCCTCCTCACTCTTTTCAATATTATCTTCATCAGATATTACGAGTCGAGTAGGTCCATTGGTAAGGGTGTATACGGAGAACAAATACCTTTGTAACGTAACTTTGTTAGTTGTAAACCTTCAATGTTACTCACAAAATCTGTTTTATTTATATGGTCCCCTGTATTTAGATAACAGTTTTTTGCTCACACCTGTAGTTGTGATCACGTTGTTAATCATCACATAGTCACCTATGTTGTACTGCTTAGGGCTCTTGTCCCTTATTAATATTCTCTTCAGCCTCTTTTCCTATTTCCTCTAAATCCGAGTATTGACCTTCTTTATTACCACTGAGATATTCTAAAACCTTATCGCAAAACCTGCCTTTCTGATCCCTACCAAATAATAGTCTATTAGGAGTTAAACCAGTGCTTCGGTTAATTGTTTATTTATTGCGAGTTCAGCCAGCACGATATTATTTTCTGTCACAAACTCTGCGAATTCTCTAGAGGTGAAATAGGATCCGCGATCAGATATTATTCTATTTGGTCTGGAATAGTTTTCAAAGAAAACCTTTAAACAATTGATGGTCTCCTACTCTTCTTACTTTGCTTGCTTTTAACTGGATATAATTTTGTGAATTTAGTGAATCCATCGATTACAATAAAAATATGGCACTTTTTTGAACGGGACTTTTTTGACATTGGACCGAGGTGATCAACATGCAGAGTATCTAAAGGTATGAATATTACCTTTCGGTATGGGATGTAGTTTTCCTTCGGATTTTCCTGACTGGGGTGAAAAATAGATACATTTCAAATATGTTTCGATAAAGCTCCTTATCTTGTGTTTCATCTTGGGAATCCAGTAAATTTTTGGACAAATGTTCAAAACATTTCTCTACACCTACATTACAAAGATCTTCATGGTGAGTTCGGATTACCTGCTCTACCATATGGGAAGGGACATAGAATAGTATGTCAAGTTAGCTGCAGTTTCAATTATTTCCGGATCTTGTTCTTGAGCTGCTGCTAGTGCTAATATGAATTCAAAAGTTTCACTATCGACGTGAAGAACGTTGAAAGACCTACTTAGGGAGTCAACATGTGACTTACGGTCATTTTTTCTATGTTCTACAGTTTAATCACATTTGTAGTTCTAACGCATCTTTCCTTAAAAAAGAAAGATCGCGAAGTGACAAATAAATTTTCTAAGAAACTATGCACATTTTTCGTACAATATGTCGGAGGGAAATTGGAAATAGCTTTAAGATAAGCATCGTTTGGTCTAACACCTGCTTCATTTATTTTATATCCTAAATACATTATTTCAATTTGCAAGAATAAGCGTTTGTCCAATCTAAGTTGTAATCCCTTTGTCATAACTATGTTTATAATCTCTTAAGATATCCAAATGCTCCTTAACCGTCGCTGTCGCTATAAGGATCGTCAAAATATGTAAGGATTTGGGATTTCAAAATCAAACTCCCGAATACGTGCTTCATATAACGTTCAAAAATCGATGGTATCCTAGTGTACTCATACTGCCCTATTGGGGTAATAAACGAGGTATATTTCATAGATTCCTCTGCTAATGGAACATGATGAAACCCGTTTTTTTAATCGAACGTAGTAAGAAAGTTTTGTCTTTAAGGCGACTGATGTGATCTTCAATCAAGGGTAGTGGATAGTTATCACGAAAAGTTATCTTATTTAATTCGCGGAAGTCTACGCAAAGCCTAAGTTCCGTATTTCTTTTTTCTACCAAAACAATGGGTGACGCATACTCCATAAGGCATTATTTTGTGCTACAAGCATTGCTTATAAATATTGTCAAGACATACGAGTATTGCTTGAAAATTTCATCTTTCCTTCTATATTACGAATTGATGCAAACTATTCGTTTTGAAGCTCACAATCGTTTGGTTTAGTCTACCGCTTTTCAGTTCCCTTAACAAATGGTAAACTAGTACTTATTGGAATAACTAACCATTTCTTCTACAAAGCCAAGAATTAAGTATCTTTTTGTGAAGAACATAAGTTATTCATCCGGCTTAAGATATTATGAGGCCTGAGGTGTTCTGGCAAGCCCGCATATCCCAGGGGCTCTATTTACGTTGCGCTTACAATTTTCATAATTCTTCCATTAGCCACTATAGTATTCATATTCAAAAATTCGTTTGTACCTACTATTTCTTTCGGAAAAGTATTCTACCCACGTACATACTCGTCAAATACAAACCTCTTAAGTAGCTCGTCTTACGATTCCATTTACATAAATTCTGCAACTATTAAATGCGTAGATGTTACATCCTTTCGAATCGAAAAAGTCACTTAAGAATTTATGCCGACTACTTGCCTACCAGGAAATGTTCTCTACCATATTACGGAACTACTTGTACATCCTGACTATGGTTAAGATAATATAAATCTCCATAATCACCAAACAAGATGATTGCTAATGAAACGGAAATGCTAATCTAATAACAAACACCTGTAAAAGCCTCCCCCAAAAACATAAATGTATCACAGCCAATGGCAGCTCGTTTCTACCCTCTTGGGTAGAGTAGATGTAATTACTTTAGAGCACATTCAACATTAATGGTTATCACAAGCAGGGCACACGCTTCGAACCCTTTATTAGCAGCATTCCGAATCAATTTTATGCCAAACTACCGCATTATTGGCACTTCAAAGTTATTTTCGAAAATTTCTACATCGAGCGAAAAATAATTTCACACCTCATTTGCGTTTTGAGAAATATGTTTATCTATGCCGTACCCCCCCTATCTGAATTGTCCCATCGGCATGTGTGATAGTATCTTTTGCCACTGAAATCTCGGTAGTGTCTAGGATATGATTGAGGTTAACCGAAAAGCCTTTGAGGGCGCAATGATCCTTAAAATTTGTTCAAAGTCGAAGGAGGTTGAATCCATTGTGGTGGAATGGAGTTTGTAGCTTCTGTAGCTTGTCGTACACGTACATATGTGAGGTTTGGGTTAAGTTCTTGTGCGGTTTGGCGCGGAAATATTGTTGCCGGTGTCAGATTCCGTTCAAGTAAGTGAGGGTAATTAAGGAGATTCTTGGGAATTATCTAAGTATCGAAACATAAATTTTGGAAATACGAGTATGTACGTAATCGTAGCTGATAAGTTATTTGGAAATAAATTATTGCGAGAGTTATTTCCGTTTCCTTGAACATCCTTCGGGTGCTTAGGACTTCAGTTAGCTTCGCTTAGTTCAATGGCAATTAATTTTTCAATCGGAAAAGTATATTTGTTTTGTTAGGGCGGCAATTTACGGATAGATTGGAAAATGCGCAAGGCTATTTGTTAATAAATCTCAGTTGTTGTCTCTGGATCCGGGTTAGTTGCGACGGTTTACAACCGGAACTTGGGAGTAAATCATTCCTTTTGTGTGGGAGAGACACTTAATCATTTATGTATGTACGTGGAGGATTGAATGCAGCCACTGGAATTTTTAAGGAGGCAAGCTGCTCTCAATGAAAGAGAAGTAAATTAAGAGGATTGTTTTGTGGGGAATTGGTTAAGGGATAAAGGCAGCTTTGTGATTTTGTGCTTACATGCCGCGGTTGCCTAAAAGTTGTGATTCATAGTTAGTTTCAAATGTTTCAACCATCGGAAAAGGGGTAACCTTTGGTATTAACAAAGAAAAACACGACTATCTCTGCCCTTAGGCAGCTTGTAGGCACCGTAACTCTGAAAGAAAGCATAAAATTTACATTAATGCCTTTGTGAATATGTAATAAAGGTTATCTCAATATTGCGCCTTAAACTTAGGAGAAATAAGAAGAAGAAAGAGTTGGATGTACTCGTACAAATACTTTTGCTAACTTTTCGGAGGTTTGTACTAGTGAAAACTACGTCTTTATGGTGCCATTTACGGCGCAACCAGGCCTCATATCTTATAGCTGATCTAAAACTTTATTTAAAAACATGCCTTGCAGAGAAATTTTGTGATTGTGACCTCCAATTTGGAAATATAAGGCTCAAGAGTGGAGGATTGAACCGATTCATTTCTCAGTAGAATCTCGTTATTTCGTTCAGAAAAAAAAGGAAGTTGAGTCTAATCAAGTGACGCTTATTAGTTTCAATATCTACTAGCTGAGGTTCTTCTGCCGATGACATACGAATCTGTGACTTCTATTGTATTTCGAGTTTATATTTACGCAATCGAGACTCCAGCTTTTTCCACTTTTGCCATAATATCAGGGCCGAAACTACGATTAATCATTACTTCATTTTGGTGGCGCTTCATTTAAGAGTGAAGCTAGATCTCAAGCCATTCAGTTAGCTTGACTCTTACCTAATTGTCCACTGAACACTCCTCTCTACTTCACTGCACTCAGTTGAAGTCCTCTTCTACCTATAAGCGGCACATAATGTAAGGTCTTCCTCTAAGTTATTCCAATTCGATAATCTGCGGGCGGCAGTATTGTTTCCAGTTTCTTTTCATGTTCAAGCCATCTCTGGCAACTGAGGCTCAGTTGCAGCTCAGAGCAGCTCGCATTATTCGACATTGAATATCCTTCTCCGAACCCCATGAACGAAGAATTTGTTTCTCAAAACGAAGGAAGTGATCTTCACCCATTTTCGATATATTGGCTGCTTCGGCGCCATAAAGGACTGGGTCGCGTTACATTTCAGTTGTTTTCTCAGTGCAAAGCAATAGCGATTGGCAAGAGTTGGTCTTCAATTTATTCTGCTGTTGTTGGGAGAATCGATACCAGAGCCTAGATTAATGGAAACTATTGCTACCTAAAAGTTACAGCAGCCTGTCACCTTGTTTAAAACCTCTTTTGGCGTCAATAGTCTGTCTTAAGTCTTTACCGTCCTTAACATGGACAGACAGTTTGGCAGGAATGCCAACACGAGAATATGGCTCGTTTCTATAAACGCTGTAGGTGGTTCATTTTGGCTGACAGCTGAATTTGGTGCGTCATCGCCGTTATACGGTTTACGAAAAGGCTTTTTTCAAATCCTCAGCATCGACTGTGGCTCTAGTACGATGTTCACTTGGTAGTGATGGGCAAATACCCGGTAAATACCCTTTGAAGGTAAATACCCAAGGTATTTACCGGGTATTTATGTCGGTATTTATTTTAATTGACAAAAATGTGTTCATTGTGTGCTTTGTTTTTATTTAATTAGATTTAAAAAAGAAAAGGAACAATGTAAACAAAAGAATCTTTGAATTAAATTAATCTGAGTCGCTTGAATTAGATAGCAAACTTATCAAATGTTCGTCAATATACATGCATTCTACTGATTCAGTAGATTTTGATGTGCTGGGTATGTCAGGATTGGATGAATAACTGCAACTTGGTTTATTAACTTCTGATGTGCTGGGTATGTGGATATTTGTGGAATTGGAATCTGGTTCGGGTTTTTGTTCTGCTACAGATTGGTGTGTTGTTTGTGCATAGAATTCAATATTCCAATTATGAGATATGCACGTCAACTTGCCTGCCCGTTCGGTGGTGAGGCGATTTCGTTTCTTATTGTGAATCCAACTAAATGTACCAAAGGAACGTTCTGTGGCTGCCGAAGTTTCAGATGGTGATAAAATGCGTGCTTCAACTTTGCTTAAATTTTTATTAGCACAAAGGCCTTTCCACCAAATCAATGGTTCCATGGAGTAAACGTTTGACCAAATGAATTCTTTACCCCAAATACCTACTTTCCAGAAACTTCATAAATAAATTCCATTGCTGTAATTTGGTCAGAATCACTTAGATGGTTTCCTTGATTTGATGGGTCAAGAAGGGCAGCGGCGAGATATATCGGTGATTCTGCGAATTCCATTCGGTCCTTAAATTTTTCGTTGAGATGTTTCTTCTCTAAACCGTCTAGAAGTCTAACTTTATGGGATCCTAATAAAGTAGACATTGAATTTTCCAGTTCTTTTAGCACTTGATGGACTTTGTGTATTAAACAATTATTGGATTCAAATATCGTTATCCACACAACTATTGGCTTAATAATCTGAATTAGAACAAAAATATCATTCCAAAAACAATCTTCATCCAGCAATGCAGTCTTTATGTCTCTAGCGAGGGAGGAAGCCTCATTGACGGCCAATGTCTGTAATCTGACTCTATTACTCACTAGGCTTTCTAAGGAGAATACGTTGCTCCCCCACCGAGTTTTGCTTGGAAGTTTTAAGGAAATTTGTATGCACTTTTCTTTATCTATTTTATCAAGGAACGCATTAAGCACTTGACTATTTTTTATTGTTTTCACAATTACCGTTGCTTTTTCTATCAAACTTTTACACTTTGTTAATACGAGGGCGGGTCAATAAGTCCGTGACTTTTGGATTAAAACGCAGATTTTTTGATAAAAAAATAATTTTATTTTTCAACGTAGTCTCCCTTGAGCTCTATACACTTTGTCCAACGCTTCTCCAATTTTTTTATCCCTTCCAAAAAAAAATGATTTGTCGAGGTCCTCAAAATAGGCCTTTGTTTGCGAGATGACTTCATCATTGGAGTCAAATCTTTTTCCACCAAGCCATTTCTTCAGGTTTGGGAACAAGAAGTAGTCGCTCGGAGCCAAATCTGGAGAATAGGGTGGATGAGGGAGCAATTCATAGCCCAATTCATGGATTTTTGCCATGGCAACTGTACATGTGTTTGTGGTCGACTATGAGCAAACGCGGCACCCATCTTGCGGAAAGCTTTCTCATGCCCAAGTGATCATTCAAAATTGAAACCACTGAGCTATGCGAGATCCCTACGGCTTCCACAATCTCTCGCACTTTCAATCTTCGGTCGGCCAACACCATATCGTGAATTTTTTCGATTGTTTCGGGTGTAGAGACCTCAACTGGGCGTCCAGGACGTTCGGCATCTTCAGTGCTTGTACGGCCACAACGAAATTCAGTAAACCACTTTTTTACCATTGAAATCGATGGTGCAGAGTCCCCATAGTATTTATCAAGCTTAGCCTTGGTCTCGGTGATGGTTTTTTTCGCAAGAAATAATGCTTAATAAGCACACGAAATTCACTTTTTTCCATTTTCTCCTCAAATTGGTGAGTAAACTAACTGACGCAGCAAGTTTAAATTTTGACAGGAGTCAACTGACAGATGCCTGTTGACAGGAGCAGTGTTGCTGTTTCAGTAAAGAGGTCAGAAATTCAAAAAGTCACGGACTTAGTGACCCGCCCTCGTATCATTGCAACATAAATGCAACGTATGCGCTATGCAGCCCAGTGGAACAATATGGTTGTAATTGTCTTTCAGTAAATGAAAAGCTTTCTGCATTACAACAAAAAATTTGTCCGCTTGATATTTTTCGATTATAATTTGCATTTGCTCCTTCACTTATTAAAAAGTCAACAAAAACTGGGTCTGGCTTAGATATAATAAAGTTTATAATGCCTTCGTAGCGGATATTGTTCTTGCAGTGGGAAAACACAAATCTACCATACAGTACATCGTAGAAAAAAACCAAAAAAATAGGAAGCGTCGAGTACCTGCAAAGATCAAGCAGTCCACATAAATTGAATGAAAGGGTCGTTCTCAACACTGTGCGGAAAAACCCAAAAACCAATGGCCCTGCAATTAAAAAAATTGTCTCTGTAATAAAAAAATCATTCAGGGTTATCGGCAGTTCCGAGGGAATTTTTGCCCTCGAATTCTACATGTTCTTTGTTTTTGCTTAGGAGCAAATTTTTTTCAAAATTTTTATTCACGACTGGGCTGATTGGCATTATCACTAATTACCAAATATAATAAATACCCATATTTGGGTGGGTAAATATAGTTTTGGGTAAATACCTGGTATTTACCCTTTGATAAATACCTACCGGGTGGGTATAAAAAATCTGTCCATCACTATCCCTTGGTCGTTTCTAAAGGCACAGGTTCGGTGTTTGTGTCTGTGGCATGTAAAACTTCCGAATCTCATTGCTGTAGTAGGATCTCTCAATTTCCTCGACCGGGCGCTTCTCGTGCTCTTTCCTTTCTCCTTGCGTTTGTCTCTCCTGTTCTGCTCAAAGAGCTCGTGACCACCTCTAGTCTTTTTTTGCAGTGTCGCATTGCGTGGGTTTTGCTTAGCTGCATGGCTTGCCGACATTCGTCATAAAACCTGGAGATATGTTGTGGTGGTCGAATGAAACCCAGCACATCCGAAGGGGCATCTCTGATGGCTTTTTAGGAGTATTGCCACTGGTCTTCGATATTTCATGGTGGTGGTACTGGACTTCTTGAGAGCTTGAGAGAGACTCGATCGGAAAAGGACTTGGCGATCTCTTGCGATTGGAGCCGCCGTACGTCGAAATTTCTCACAAAGTTAGCTTGTCTTGGATTGTTCGGGATATCCGCAATCATACCTTGGCTACAACAAGATAACAGTCCGAGTCGATGCTGGTTCATCAGA
Source organism: Volucella inflata (assembly GCA_928272305.1). Taxonomy (NCBI): domain Eukaryota; kingdom Metazoa; phylum Arthropoda; class Insecta; order Diptera; family Syrphidae; genus Volucella; species Volucella inflata. The sequence goes on from OV743716.1 coordinate 229,442,819, forward strand.
ATATTCCGAAATCTATAATACCTTAGTGTCGTCTTCTTTCTCCTCTGTGGGGGCGTGCGCGCATATAAGGCAAATTTTGGCAAAATAAGAAAACAGATTGCTACGAGGTGCTCCTTCACATGCTGAAAACTCAGTAACTCCAACAACGAATCCGCATCCAAATAGGCGCTGCTTCTGCCGTCGATAACAATCACCGTAGTGGATGTCGCCTATTAAGGGACCTTACATACATTCCAAGTGCATATCCAAAGTTCGTTGTCCTTAATTTGTTTGCATGGGTTGTCAACAGTAGATCCGTCCGAAGCTTGTTGTTGATTCGTGGATTTCAATTCTTTTTCATGGCTGGGCAGCTAACTGGCTGCACAACTTCCAACATTCAGGGTCAGTTCCATTTAATACACTAAGGACGAGGGGTTGGTTAGACCGAAGCCTGTATCCAGTTTCGGGTTGTGAAGGCTGCTGTTGGTCTATAAAGAGCTCATCCGCCACCATCTCTTTTCCAAGACAATGACTTAGTCTTGGAAATTCTTAACTGCCTGAGCTCCAAATATGTCGGAAAAGCCCGATTAAGATCTCATTTGTTTTGGGATCTTTCTATACCATTTATTCCATCTGGGAATTCATCCGCTGTCCCATTTATGGTGCAGCTTTTTTAGCCTGTTAATCAGCACTCGCGCTTGTAAGTTAAGCAAGTCATGTCCGGATGGACAAGGACGATTAAAACGTGGAGGTATAACAAGCGCAAATGATGATGGATATCGCCATGTTGACAACTGTCAGTGCCTACTTTATTTCTACTGAACCCAACGGTCCCATTTTGTGCAAATAGGATAAACAATGCTGATTGCTGAAACTATGAGTACATTCATTAGGCATACACACTTCTGTCCAGATCTTCGAAAGTATTTTCTAAAAGGTGATTTCCAGCAGCCGATCTACCAGGAGCTTTGTTGATGGCAGGATAGCTCCGACTTCACTCTACTACAAGGTTTCCTTCTACATGTCTACATGTCTTGTACATGGGTCTTGTTGCCTTTACACGTTCCTTTAACCTGTTGAGAAAACTTTGCACATTGTTCCTGGAGAAAAACTTCTCTTCCCTTGCTTTTGTTTCTTCGTTTCCTCTCGCTCTGACAGCTCTTGTGTCACCGTCACCGTCACCGTCACCGTCAATTCTCATTGCTATAGCCAAATGCTAGCTGAATTTTTGTAACCTCAAATCGATGATATGGATGTGGAATAATTGTGGTTTCAACAAGGTACCACATTTCTCACAGCACGACCTGTTCGGCTTTATTACAAGAGAAATATTCTAGAGGAGTTATTTGACGATTTGTTGATGTGAACTGGCCACCAAGATCGTGTGATTTGTCGTCGCTGGATTTATTTTTGTGGGGCTATGCAAAAGATGGTGCTTATGCACACAATCTTAAAACTCTTGAGGCTTTAAAAACTAATATTCGTCAAGTTATGGCCGAGTTTTTGACCTACATGGGTCAAAAAGTCATCGTTAATTACCTTGTTAATAATATAATAATAATAGATCTTGTAAAAACTTATATTTATTTATATTCCGCTAATAATGCCAAGATACATGTAATATACTCAATAAGAAATTTATTCGAAATCTATATCATAAATGTGTTAAACTTAAATTTAAATTTGGAGCCACAAAATGGATTACCGCGGTACCACGGCAAATTTGTATATTTTCTCCATCATCAGCAAGTTATGAAGGTAAAGGTTCACAGCAGTTATTGTTTGAGTATCACCGCTGTCTGCCTTGCTATTGTAGCTCATAAAAATTACCAAAGTCCCAACAAATTAACCGACTTCTCACTTTAAATGTTAAACCCGGCAAACTTTAAGAAAACGAATTTCTATAAAACACACATGTCTCTAGTAAGCCGTCCCCCTTCCGGTCGCAGTCAATTGCCAGAATTCTCCACACGATCCCTGAAAATTAAAAAAAAAAATCGGTCTTCAACAGCCAGCAGAGGGAAAAACTTTGTCCACGATTAAAAAACATGACTCAGTCCCGCAGATTTTAACTCCAAGCCCCAAACAAACAAAAGACCCCAACATCGTGATACAATCGTGATAAAGCAAGCGTCCTTGTCAATAAAAACATGTTTGGATACGAGTATATTCCAGAGATATTCCTTTCATTTGACTATACATTCCTGGATTATAAAAATGTAGATACATACATATATGTAGATGTAAAGACGGAACGCATACACTTATAGGATAGGCCCCAATGCTGGCCACCACACACTGAGCCGTCCAAATGGACTGCTAGGACTCAAAACTCTGGGCGGACACATATCCTTGTTAAAAAATTTAAAAACGCTGTAAATCAACCTGACTCGACCGTGAGTCTCATGGATTTTCGTTTAATAAATTATCACGACATACGAAGGACACGTGCATGAAAGGATGTCGTACAGGGATAGGGCGTTGTTTCGGCATGTGTGTGGTATTTTATTTTTAGTATATACACATATACATATATGTATGTATATATTTTTATTATATTGTGAGCTTATTTGCATCCAAGCATTGCGGCACTGTTGTGTAGTACGCCTTGACTTTCTCTCATCTCTACGACTACCTACCGCCACCATCACGGCCGCCGACGGAATAAATAATTCTGCGGGCATTGCTAAACGTTCCCGGCTGGGAAGTGGACAAAGTTGGTGTCGTACACCTTAAGATGCATACGAGCGTTAATAATTCATTTTAATTTCTCACATAATTCTAGTCAAAGCTTGGAATGTCGCTCCTCTTCTTCTTTTTTTTGTGTACGAGTGGGGGTGGTCCGCCCTAAAAGTGTAGTCGCTGATAGAAACTAGGTGAGTTCTGAATTTCTTGTTTGAAGAATTTATTAAATATGCTTTATGCGTTGGCAATAATGACGAAAAATAAAATGGCAAACACAATTCCGGAACTCGACGATCAATGGAAAAGACCGTACGGCAATAGGGAGAGATTTAACAGCAGAATTAAAACAAAAAGAAGGAGACAGAAAAATAATAAAATAATAATAAACCTCGTCCTGTGGAAATCCTTTGATACCGATTTTATGATACACCAAAGTGTTGCCATCACAAAAATAATGGCAGTGCTAGAAAGTACTGGAGAGACTAGGTCAATGCTTTGTGGTAACTAGACTCGATGAAAGGAAAATCCCTCTGTACACCTCCTCGTGGTAGAGTGGGTAATGCCTGCCGGGATAAGCAAACACACCAGCATTGTTGGACTGGGCACTATCATGTTCCTGGGTTGCATAAAAGCTCCCTTAAGATGGAGGAACTTCATATGGTGGTCAACGGTATGAAAGCCTGATGGCGAATGAGCCTGTCCAGTAAGACCAACAGCAGCAGCAAGTAGCGTCTGTATCCATAGTATGCGGCTACAAAAGGCGCTTATTTTCCCATATTAGGCGGCCCGTATTTCAATCAGTTCGACCACCCAAAAGGCTAGTGTCCCATTCGAATCGAAGGCTAATGGGGTGATTAACCATATCCTGGAAAACATCGACGGCGGAGCGAAGAAAGTTTTTACATTAAAAATGACAATAAACGGTAATGAGTCCCCATGAGGTGAGCAAACTTTGGTGAATCCTCCTAAGGTGCCAACGGCTGTAGAAAGCTGCAAAGTGGATCTATGGGTGCAGCATCCTTCATGAAACAACGACAGTCGAGACGCTTCAAACAATGAATCAACAACCAGAAACTCTGAACATCTTTCTAATACTGCAAATAGTACTTTTGGCACATAAATCAGGGCATGGAAGGTTCGTTCGCTGTACGGACATGAATGGAATTCATGTTAAATACAGTGCAAGCTCAGGACTGACTAGGATGTTATACTCTGTGGAGTAGGAGACAGGCAGTGGTCTAAGACTGAATGGAGTTGGTATTATGCTATGGAGGCCAAAAAAGTCTAATTTCCTGGAAACCAGTATCGGCCAGGATTATGACGGCGAAGTTGAGCTCCAAAATTCGCAAAGTCACCATCATTCAGTATAATGCAGAGGAGGAAGACAAAACCACTTTCTATGTTCATCTAAACTAGGTGTACGTATATAGCAAAGTTCCGAAAGGCGACATCGTTATCGTCATGGGGGACCTCAATGCCAAGGTTTGTCCGGACAAGGTAGGCCTCGAGCGCGTTATGGGTAGATATAGCTTGGGCCAGCGAAATAACAGTGGCGATATGCTTGTTGACTTTTGTAATACTCGTCAGCTTGTGATAGATGGAAACGTGTTTCCACACAAGACCTGACATAAAGTAACCTGGCTCTCCCCTAATGGTGGAACACAAAATCGAATCGACCACTTCATTATACAACGACGATGGAGGAAGTCGCTTTGCGATGTAAGGAATGAGAGAAGTACGGATGCAGGAAGTGATTATCGCCTGCTACTAGCAACTATCTGGTGACGTTCCGGGAGTACAGCTTAAAGACTCACAATTTAATACGTATGCTCTTAGTGACCCAAATGTTTGCCGTAATTTTGCAAAACCCCCAGGGCGACAAAGCGTAGTGGATGTAACGTCAATGTTCCCATTGAGGCGATATGGGACAACGTAAACAGGGTTTTATGGAAGCTAGATCTGAAACGATGCCTGGATCTCTGGATATCTTAAGATACCTGGGAGAAAATCACACACCGCAGAGCACTAAAATTAGAAACTGATGTTCATCGAAAGTTGGTTCTACAGACCGAGTATAATGTGAGACGTAATAGGAGGAACAGATTGCACAAGTTGGTGGAGAGCTCGGAAGAAGAGGGTAGAAAATCTTTAAGGACATTATAGGTCAAAAAAGTAGCATTAACCACTAGAAGTACTAGAAACGAACGACAACCTTTTAGTATCACTAAAAGACCAACTGCGAAGGCGGAAAGAGCATTTTTATGCACTGCTCACGCCATCTTTTTATCTTATCTGCGATAATGATCGCCGTAGATCTTCTTTGAGTGCGCTGCATCTTCAACTGGACACCTATTAATCGGCATCTCCTTCAGTATGATGTACGGAGATTAAAATGAGGCTCCAACTTAGGAGATTCACCTGTGCTAACAGACTCTTCTTCGATAAGTACCTACCAGATAATTTTCTATGTGTTTCATTGACCTGCTGTGCTTTGACTTCAGGAGGCTCTAATTCTTTGAACAACCGAACCTCCACTATGCTTCTCGAAGTATTGAGACTCCATTAGTGATGTAATGTGCTGTGATCACTCTAGTGGTAAAGACTGGTTACCACTAGAGTGATCACATTTCAATGCTGGTAGAATCGCCCTGTTAATCCATTCAACCTCTCCATTGGATCTGGGCATTTTTGTTGCTGTCTTGAGGTGATTCACAAAATTTTGCAAATTCCTTTGCCGTGAATGCGGTACTTCTCGCTGATTAATCTATCTGGGGCTCCGAAATATCAAGATTTTTCTGTCAATGCATTTAAAAGGCACCTGATAGAAGTACTTTTTATGGCCTTAAGGACGGTATTTAGTGAAGTTATAGCATGTACCTCCTTTTTCCATGACGAAGGGTCCCAGGTGGTCAATGTGGAGCGTGTGAAATGTGACTGGAACTCTCTCTGCACTATAAAGACATCCTTAAGCGACTACTCCTTTGCACTTAGGGTATGCTCATTCTTCGCAGGACCTGATGTAGTCTTTTACAAATCTTTTTATCTAAGGGGACTTACTGTAGCGTTTCATGTTCTGCAAAGTACCCACAGTCATCATGGCATATTCTGAAGATTTTACACCTTGTTGATCTTCAGACTCGGATCTTGTTATCTTCTTCTGAGGTATTCATGTGCAGAATAAAAATAGATGCCCCTACCACTAAGTGGTGGTTGGCGGCTCAGTGCATCTACGTGAATTGTTCGTTTCCCAGGTTGATGAATTGCTTTAAACTCGCATTCTTGTGTTTTCAGCCACCATATGGGTATTCGTGGAATCATTTTCAGTTTGATTTGTGCGGCTACGATGCCTTTACAATCGGCAATTACCTTGAATTCCCTTCTAAAGAGGTATACTCGAAATTTCTCCAAGCTTTCGACCACCACTAGTACCTTAAATTCATAACAGTGGTATTTGCTCTCATTTTTCGTCAGGTTACGGCTGTAGTATGCTACTGGTCGCAGCTCGTTGTTCTCCTTGGTAGTATACCTCCGAGTCCTTGTGCCGAAGCGTCTGTGTTCACTTCATGAGGGCATTTGAGGCTGTAAAGTGCTAGTTATGAGGGGTTGAAGAGTAAGTCCTTTAGCGTCTGAAACGCGTTTTCTTGCTGTTCGGCCAATATAACTTGCGTTTCTTCCTTTAGCAAATCGGAAACTCTTCTTTTGCTGTTGTTTTTCTTTGATTTGCTTTGATTTCTTCTCCGGTAACGTAGTGTCCCTAGAACTCCAGGTTGGTTTTCAGGAATGCACCCTTCTTTGTATTGATGGCAAGCCCAGGCTCTTTCCGTACCTTAAAAAATCGTTCTAACTTCTGGAAACCGCCTTCAATCGTTTTGCTCGGAATGATTATGTCGTCAAGATAAATTGCATTGTCCCCCCGAGGCAAACGAGACTTAGCCTGATTTAGGCACGCCCGGATTGAGGCAGGTGAATTTATTAGTCTGAATTGCATCCTCGTAAACTCATATAGGTCATCTTCAGTCGCAAATGTAGTATATTTTCTACTCCGCTAGGTCAGTTTGATTTGGTGGTATCCTTACGCCAAATCCAGGGTTGTGAAATATGAGTTCCCTGCAAGTGATTCTAGTACCTCTTTCACTATCCGCATTGGAAACTCCTCTTTATTGTTACTGGGTTTAATGCACTGTTGTCTATGCAGAGTCAATCCTTCCTGTCTTTTTTCTTAGTTAACTCAATCAGCTGGCAGTATCCCGACTTGGATGGTTGTGTAACCCTTTGTTGTAATAAAGCTGTGCTGCACCGAAGGACGAGAGCTACCGTTCTCTTAAAAATGCATTATTTTGGAGAAATTTGTATCAGTACATGGTACTTGCTGTTTGAGTCAGACTAGGTAAGCAAATCCTGCCAGTTGATATGCCTTACAAAGTGCAATAGTTCTACTCCTAAAGGAGTAAGGTGGCAACGCCGCCAACTGCCACCCCATGGGTAACATTTTGCACTAACAAGCAGTGAGTCGTTTTTTCAGCTTTCAGCAGTTCTGCTGGGGCTTTACCCCGTGCTCTGTCTCTCTATTTAGGGATGATTTATTGCGTGCGGATAGCGCGAAGGGAGTTTCTGTGCAACTCACCTAGAATCAACCTTGTGCAGAGGTTGGTGTGTATCATTAAATGCTACGCGCTAGAGGTAGGCGGCATTGAGGTAGGAATGTGTTTTCACCTTTAGTTTGCCTTCCGCAGCGAATAATTTATGGTGATACGAAATCCTAGCGATACCATCAAAAAGGCGTATAACATGAGTAGAGCTGCAGAATAAATGGTGAAAGTCTGACAGGTCCTTAAAGAGGTTATTTCTTTTTTTTCGCATTTTCTGTGTTTTTTTTTTCTTCTCTCTCTTCGGCTCCCATTCATTATGTCTACCTCAAAGGTAGTTCTTCATAGAGAAGAGCACATATCATATGTATGCCAGCATGCCAGACAACGAATGATTCCTTTGTCATGAGCCCTGTGTGTGATAAGCGATGCGCTCTCACACAGTTCAGTCTTTGCTCAAGAAACGATTTCTTAAATGACAAAAGGAAGAAAGGAAGAAAAAGGAAAAAATAAATTAATGAATGGCAAGTTGAATGGAGAGAATTATGTATGCGCATATGTAAAGTGGGAGTGGGAGTGGCAGCGGTAGTGGAAACGGAAGCCAGTTCGCACAAAGTGAATTATGTCCTTGTGAGAATTGAAAAGGATATTTTATTGCCTTCAATAAGGATGGAGTAGAGAAGGAGGGGTTTTTTTTTTGCCGTTTTTTCCTTAGCCTTTAGAGTGCAGCATCTTATTTTCGAGTGCCTTACAAGAAGTGGCTACTTGAGGAAGTGGTGATAAATTCGGTTTTTGTTCACGAATAAGGCGAGCGAAGAATTAATTTGGTAGATAAGCGGATATCTTTCAACATACGTACTAAGCGAGGCTTACTTCAGCGCTAATTCATTGGGTGAAGTGTGTGCTTTCTGGTATTTCCTGGGATGATCCACTTCCGGAACCTCATCAGCAGAACTGGGTTCGATTTCGAGAAGAGCTTCCACGGTCTCTAGGTGGGTTTTCCCGTCACCAGAGGCCTCAAACTACCAACTACATGTTTTTCCGACGTGTCTACCTCCGCTTATGCTGCCGTTTCCTATCTAAGTTGGGAAGATCACCGTCCCGTTTTTGAACTCAATGGAGCACTTCTTACTTCTTCTTACAAAAGTAGCTTCCAAAGTCCGCGACACTTTAAAGCTGGCGTCAATTACGACGTACTGCTGGTCTGATTCGAAGACAACTCTCAGCTGAATCCGGTCAAATCCCCCCGGAATGTATAAGCAATACGTTGCCAATTGAATAACCAAAATCCAAGAGCTGACAGCTATTGAGGTTTGGAGGTATGTGCCCACTGATAGCAACCCTGCTGACGTAGCTTCCCGTGGTGTGTACCCTTCCTAGCTAGGAAATAGTCCAGAGTGGGTAAAGAAAGATGAAAATGAATGGCCGAAACAAGTTTGCGAAGTCAAACAGGTACTTGATGTAATTTCATTATTACGCAAGCCCCATCCAAATTGACGGAGAATATTGGAGCACTGGGTCTTCTCGGCAGATACTCCAACATCGACACATTAGTTGGAGTTACATGCTGGTGCTATCGTTTCATTGACATCAAACTAGTAATACAAAATTCGAAATCACCCTGGTGCACAGCCTTTGAACGACGGGTAGCCTTACATTTCTGGATAAGGTATGTTCGAAAAATACATTTGCTAATGAAGTTTCTTGTCACTTTCGAGGTTAACCTATCAGTTCGAAAAGCGACTAAGAAATGCTTGGCTGCCTATGTGTAAACGATTTCCTATTATACTACCTAAGGAAAGCAAATTTACTGAGATGCTTATAGATCAAGGGCATTCGTGTACTATGCATGGTGGCCAGCAAGCAAATCTGAACTTTCTCCGAAGACGCTATTGAATAGTCGATGGTCGATGTTCGGGCTTCAGTTCGTCAGTGTTTGACATGTTTTCGTCAAAAACCACCAATTACCACCCAAATTGTGGGAAGTCTTCTCGCTCCCCGTTGTACAGCTGCTGCTCCGTTCAAGCATTCTGGGAAAGATTTTGGTGGACCTTACGCTATTCGAACCACAAAAGGCCGTGGTCATCGTAGTTGCACGGGATGGGTTGGTCTCTTTGTTTGCTTGAGTACTAGAGCTATCCATCTCGAACTCGTGAGCGATATGCCAACCGAAACGTTCCTTGTAGCTTTGCGACGCTGCTTTTCCACACGAGGATACAGCTCTAGCATTTATAGCGGCGACTGTGCAACAACATTTTCTGGTGCGAATGCGGCACCCAAGGACAATTTTGCAGCTTTTCGAAAGCAGTTAGAGGAAAGCGCGCGATCCATTTCGTGCAACGGTGTTTCATTGCACTTCATTCCACCAGGGTCTCCGAACTTTGGAAGCATATGAGAGGCCGGCGTCAAGAGCATGAAACATCATCTGAAGTGAACCATCGGCAAAGCAAGTTAGACTTTTGAGAAATTTATACCGTCCTCAAGCAAATTTAAATTGTGCTTAATTCGAGACCTCTGTCAGCACTGTCTGATGATCCCAGTGACTAAGTCGCCTTGACCGCTGTTCACTTCTTGGTGGGCGGCCCCATCTCTGCCACTCCGGAACGAAACTTGTTGGACATCAAGACCGGTAGACTTTTACAGTTGAGACAGCTTCAACAAATGCAACTGGAATTTTGGAAAAAGTGGAGTTGTGAGTATTTGCATGAGCTCCAGGTAAGAAACATTTGGAAACAAGCCAAAATGAACATTAAAATAGGCGACCTGGTCCTTGTTTGCGATGAACGTACACCACACACGCAATGGCCACTAGGCTGAGACTTGGAAGTACAATCTAGAGATGACGATCCGGTGTAATGCCTTAAGTTCTTTTGTATCGGTATTATCAACAGCTTGTAAATCAAATCTATTAAGACCAGTAGATATCGGTGGCAATCCACTACACCTGCACACCATCCAGTGCTTCAAGTCAATAGTTCGCGAAGGAGAAACAATCAGAATTAAAGAGCACACCGCATGCAAGGTCTTCTTAGAGAATAAAGTCTTAAGAATTTAAGTGCTTTAGATGACCCGCATAAAGTAAGTAAGATGACACATGAGATTAGACTGCTGGCGGTGTTAGCAATATCGAGAATCGGTCCATAGCCATTACCACAGCTACCTGGACATGGATTCCAAATCACCAAAACCAAAACTACTTACATTCCCTCCACGAATTGAGGCGCTGAGTAAGCAGTTGCTAGATCTTTCAAATTTGGGGCTCCTTCCGGTATCTCTATACGTTCTGCCTGTTACGGTCAAACTCTATTTAGGTAGACTGGCATTTGATCAAAATGCTGTTTTTTCCGGTTTATCGAAAAGCTCGTCTGTTTTAGACGTTTAACTCCACATTACGACGAACGAATGACAGTATCGTAAAATATATTTTTACTTGGACAATCCTGCAACTTAGATCTAACTGCTGAAGGCATAAGCTGCGAAACAAATGAAGAGTGACACAAATTCGCCTTTGCGCCAGCTTATTTTCCACGAGATTCGGCACTACCGAATGGTTTTCGTCAATGCTGGTCCTCACTCAACATTGTTTCGCAAGTGAGATACAAATTACAAACTTAATGATCTTCAACATTTACAGTAGTGGGATAGCCTGCTGAAAAGTACCATCGGACATCTCACATCAGACTATACTGACATCGATTCTAAAACAGGATGTGAGGTTGCGACCTTGTTGAAAAGGAGGAACTCACGGAAACTAACTGAATACGCTTTAAGGAGGTTATCTTACTTGCTTTACTTTAGGTGGCGCTACAGTCCGTGGTGGACCTGGGCCTCAATCAAGCGTCTCCAGCCTTTTTCTAAGTCTCCCTTCACTTACGTGCATCACCTGAGTCTCGGTCTTTCTCTACTGCGCTGTCCCCCGGGGACGAATTCGAAGACTTTTCGGACAGGAGCATCAGAGCTTATCCGCTCCACATGACCCAGCCATCCCTGTCGTTGGATCTTCACTATTCTTGCTAGGTCGATGCCGATGGTTCAGTCCATACAGATCGTCGTTGTATCACTTGAAGAATTGTCTTCTCGAAGCAGCCAAGGACGCCATAGAGCAGGATTAGAATTATTCAAATCTTTTACAATATTAGGTAACTTTTCTTGTTCGAGAGAGGACTTTGGTAGGACGTTGCTCGGCTACACATGGCCCATTAAGGGAACAAACATTCCAAGTACATATCCGAAGCTCGTTGTCTTTAAGTCGCTTGCTGGTTGCTGCTCCGTAACTTTTATCTTTTTTTTTCATTTTCTTTACGTGTAGGACTTGGATATAAATGGATATAAATGACAAACAGGGGCAGATGCAGTTAATTGATTTTGCACTCCCATACTCGACCTATTTCTATCAAATTGTCTTCAAAGTCGTAAAGAAGAAAGATGCTGCCGTATATGAGTATACGCTGTACCTACAAACTCTGTGGAAATGATTACATGCAACGGGATTTGTGGAAAGAAATAACATCCCATATGCATTGGTTTGAGCAGAAATGCTAAGGTCCATCTTGACGAGTATAAGCGCATATTCTGCTTCTTTTGTGTGGAGTGCCGGACCATCTCCCTGGCACATAATAATGCTGGCTAGAAAATGTAAAAACCATCAACTAAATGGTCTTGTAGACTCGATTGCAGAGCTAAAATTCGAAACACCATATACTCGTATAGGAAAAAATGTACCCAAACTCATTTCCGAGAGCTATGACACTCTAAACTGCTCAATCGATAACAGCGTGACCTCCATAAAATTATCTGTTCAATACCTGCACTCAAAAATCACCAAATTAGGAGATTTTGATAGGTCACACTGCTTAAACACGTTACCAGCGATGCAGTCGATTATATTAACGTTGGTTGACCAATCGACGTTGCTACAACCCAAGCATGCTGAACATACTGAAAATATCTGATCCATTCAATATGACCTCAATTATCTTTGAGAGGAACCTGCATCCACTAGATCAACCACAATGCAGATATTGGAGGAAATAAAGCACATCTCTAGTAAGCCGGATACACCACCATCTGTAGGGAGCCCATGTAACGAAACCTTACACGACGAGTTGTATCCATCACTCTCAACCAGTTTAGTCCCAACTTATCCAACAGCCGCCGCCACCGAAGCATCCGTTCAACACTCTGAGAACAATGGAACCTTGATACCCAAGACCATTACCAATATTAAGGGCTTTTGGGACATCTTGGACCGTAGAAAAACTAAATAAAATTAATCTTGAAGCCACCAGAAAATCAGAACTATCTACTTTCTTCCTCCAAGCTGCCCCATGTCACGCAAGCTCGTCATGGATCAAAGATCTCTTCAGAAAAAGATTTGGTATACAGAAGGTCAAATGTAAAATAGTTGGCAAAGCCAAGAGCAAATACGGTGACTGTTTCGAAATGCGTATACTCACTAAGTATGATTGGATGTTCAAATCATCGGACGGCATACCCATGGTCATCACCCAACCGAAGGATAAGGTAGTTAATAAGCTTAATAATAAAGGAAAAGCTAGCACCCACAACTCTGCTCTGTACCACTAACATCTCGACCCAAAGTGGTCATTTAAAACCCAAATCTTTCCAAGATTTTCCTCACCCGTTCCTCCTTTTAATCCATCTATAAACAACACCAGAGTTCCGACACCAACGCTTCGCCCAGCTATTACCAAACCATAAAAGTTGTCTCGAAACAGAATTTTGTTTAACCTTGTTCCAGCGCCTTCTAACCAAGTTTCAATTGACGCTGCGCCATTGAAAAAATATCCTAATATAAGTAGCTCCCATATACTAAACCCAGCCACCTCTTCCTCATCTCCATCTACCAATCCCTCAAACCAAACTTCCCTTCTTAGATCTGAGGTGCTTGACCAACCTGCCCCTTCTTCATCCCCTCGTTGACTTAATTCGCCTGCTCCTAACTCTCAACCGAAATACCTCGACCCACTTCTTCCACCTACTGTGAAACTTACTAAACAATTTTCAGATATGAATGATTACAGTCGTTATGTAGTATCTCGTTTGAGAGACCGTCATATTTATGAAAATTTTCGGCTCTACCTTGCCTATTTACACGACGAACCCAACTCTGTTTGCATTTATGGCATAACCAAAACCAATATTATGATTTCGATTCAAGAAGAAGGCTCTCCAATAAAGCCAGAGGAATTGATGCAGATTTTTGTTCGTTCCCATGACATCAACTTCGACATCTCTTCCGATGAAGTTCAAGTAGATCCTTCCACGTCGTCTTCGCATGCCAATTCTAAACGTCGCTCCCACTTACAAAGAACCATTCAAAATTTAAAATCTATTACAGTTGCTAACAAACTGAATTCTGTATCCTCCAGTCCAAAATGCATGCCCATTTACTACCAAAACGTATGAGGTTTGCGCTCTAAAATCTCCGCCATATAATATATTGATCAGGTTCACTAATTCTATCAAGTTACTCTTCTTAAAAATTTTACTCACTTCTTACGAACGGATTCATTCCCCCATATGCTCCTAATTATTATATAGAGTATGTCTGCTTAGATCACTTTGAAAGAGTTCAATATCAGTTCGACCAATGCTTGAGGCCTTTGATTGTGGCAATAAAAAAAGACGGAAGTGATCCTGCGCACTAAAGAGTTCATTGGTTCATGGGGCTCAACATTATCAATTGTGATTTGATAGGTGAACCTACTTTCATATTCCATATTTCTGCCTTTTCTTATGGCTCGTGAGGCTTATGGTATTGTCTCTTCCACTTCAGTAAAGCTCCTTCCATCTCGATGCAAAATTGATGGCACTTTAATATGTGTTTTATTGCAATGGGTTCTTGCATCCATCTTCAAATGCCTGTTAATGTGTTTTTAAGATTTTTACCATCAAACCTACAAGTTTACATTTTCCGCATGCAAACCATTTTCGACAACTCGCTAATATTTGCTTGCATATGCTCCTATTTGTGTTCACTTATAGATCAATATGGATGTTAAATTGCCAAATCTTCTGTCTACGCGTAACATTGAATGATTGTTATCATACACAGTATGGCGGATAAAATTCCGCACTGGGCCCAGAAAACATAATCAAAGCAAGGTTCTGGGAAAATAATTTTTATAATTGTTAATGTCAACCAAATATCATAGGGAAAGATTCAAGCCTTAAAACGCATGTTCGAACAATTAAATGTCGCTCTTTGTTGCTGAGATATGTCTCGTGTCCACGATATTATTTACCACACTGTATACATACTCTTTTCAAGAATCATGCCGTTAATATTCAATCATTTTCTAGGAGGCTTGTTCTTCGCTATTTAGGTTATATAGTGTCCTGCTCAGTAGCGGGCGCATTCCACTCGTATGTCATATGTCACTTTCTTGTTAAGCCAACATCTGTAAGGAGATGCCTCTTTCATTTCACTAGTCACCAATCAATAATGCTGCATCACAATTGATATTCAGCGCAACAGCAAGAACCGATATATGAGGGCCTGCTTAATAGACCATATCTTTGGCTTATACAAACAATCTTTAGGCAGGAAAGTAAAACTAAAAGTAAACGATACAATGAAAACCGACTCTGACGTCAATGCAGATTGAGAAACAAAAAGTAAAAAAAAATTAAAATTAAATTAGTAAGGCAGTACGACGTTTCGTAGTTTGTAAAACATTCAAACAACTGCCAAAACTAACAGTCCTCATTTAAAAAGCCACTCCATAAACACCTCAAGGCTCACAATCTATTCCCACATACATTCTGGAATCCCGATGATAAAAAACAGTCCGGGTATCCCAGTCAATCCTACAGCAGTAAGGAATACAAACTCGTGCATAAATTCCAAATAAATGTTAGCAAAACCCAAAAGCCTATCCGATTCCCTCTGCCTTATTCAAAAACCAACAACGACGGAGAAACAACACCAAGTGACCATGTAAGCAACGCGGGACTTGAATCGGTTACAATTTCATTTGCATTGGCCTCATGAATGCATACGAAGGCATTAAGTACCATTTTGCATCGTGCAACGAAGAAAAAAAAAACTGAAGCAAGCAGAGAAAAAAGTGGACGAATTCTCAATAAACTGCAAAAATACAGCACAACACACAACCGGACTATGTAGTGCACCAGAAAAAAGAAAAGGCAAAACGGGACTACGGCAAAAACTGAACGACCTCGAAGAAAAGAACAACATTGTCCCAGATTTCCCCAAAGGATATGAATGCATACTTTGCAAGTTTTCCGTTTATGCCAAGTAACATCAGACACTAGTCGAGCCCGACCGAACACCATACATCTTGTTCTCTACAACGGATACCCCTTGCAAGACGACCATGTACATTCAAATTCAATTTTTCTCAGATCTTGTTAACCATTTAGCTTATGCGTTGATACTTGCATAGTTGGAATATGTGTTTGTGAACTTGGGTGGGTGTTTGTAAACTTGTATCTCTAAGCAATCGTATTAAAGTTCCTCAAGGATTTCCAATGTTTTCTCTTTTAGTAAAACCGAGTGCAGCTTCTTCGTGTGTCTAACCATTTCCAGGACATCTAATCATATGTAGATGTGGGGAATGACTATATTCGGATTCGGAGTTACCCTCTCAGATTCCCTTGTTGGGATTTTGCTTAAATTTAAGATACCTGAAGGCAGTCGACCAAGGATGTAGGGAAATTATATCAAATAGCCACGACACAGTGTTAAGGTATGCAGTGGGCATCTTAGATTTGAATCTATATTCGCTCGCAGAATCTACATAAAATAGGGAATGGCTTACATTTTTATGGTGTGTACTCTAGTTGTTTCTTGCAATGAAGCATTTGGATCAGCATTAATTCATTTAGAGTAGGGAAATAGGTTGGGAGTACATACCACCTTGATACAAGTTTATTCATCTTAATCTATATTGTACCCTTCAAAGTAATCCCGATCGACTGCAACACACTTATGCCAGCGCTAAATCCAATCCTCGAAATATTTTTTATATTCGGTTTTCAGTATGTCCTTCAGTGCTTCCTGCGATTTTTCCATTACTTCCTTTCGGCTGCTGAAACATGTTCCCCGTAGTGTTTTTTTTTTACTTAATTGAACAGAAAGAAGTCAAATCAGGTAAATTCGGTGGCTGTTGGATGGTATTTGTTGCATTTACGAATAATGATGGCACTGTGGTGCAAAATCCACGAGTTTTCTGCCCACAATTCTGGTCTCTTTTGGCGAATTGCTTCACGAAAACGTCTCATAACGCCCAAATAATGATCTTTGTTTACTGTCTGGCCTTATGGCAGAAATTCATGATGCACTACATCGGCGTAATCCATGAAAACCGTGAGAATGCCTTCTTTTTTGACTGAAAACGACGTGGTTTTTTTGGTCTCGGCTCATTTGGTGAACGCCATTCACTTGCCTGATGTCTGGATTGCATGTCGTACTCATAAACCCACGTCCCATCTCCAGTAACGATCCTTTTGATGAACGTGGGATCGGATTCAGCCTCGCAAATCATCTCTTTTGCGCGGTCAACACGGTCCCTTTTTTGCATAAAATTGAGGTCTTTTGCCACCAACTTTGCTGCTACACGACGGAAACCCAAATCATTATCCAGAATGTCTTGGACGGATCCATAGGCAATGTTCAAGCCCTCCGCTATCTCTCTGATGGTTAATTTGCGGTTATTGACCAACATTTCTTTTTCTTCATCAATGCTTTCGTCGGTTTTCGATGTCGATGGTCTGCCACTGCGTTCATCATTTTCGATTGACTCACGACCACTTTTGAACCACTCGTGCCACTGGTAAACGATCGTTTTCTTTAGAGAATCGTTGCCGAAACACTTTTCCAACATTTCCAACGTTCGCGCACCATTAAATCCGTTTTTTACGCAAAATTTAATACAAGTTCGTTGTTGCAAACTTAAATTCATTTCTAAAATTGTAAAAAATCGCCAACACACACAGAGATAAATGTACTCTTGTCAAGCTATGATGCTAAGATTTAGAGTACCAACTTACATAACAGAAAAAAGCAGAACTCAAATCGAAACAATGGGAGCGCCACACGGTGCTTATTCCGGGTACTTTTTGATCAATGTGGTATGTATTTAAAAGAAATTTAAACGGTAATGATTCACCACATCCCAATCGGGATAGGCTGGCATGGCCCATTGACCACCAGCGCCTAATATAGCTTTATCTTATCAGACTCAACTATTGTAGATTTCATCGAAAACAAGCACCTCACAATTCGTTTTATTTTTCTTAGTCCCGCATTGAATCTGCCTTGGATTTACCTCACCTGACAACCTGAGGCAAGAATTAAAGATTGCTGTGATCAGCCTCACATCACTGTATTGCCCTTTAAGTTTATTGTCCCATGTTGCCAACTCTTTATCAATACAAAACAAATATTAGGTTGTTAAGAACCATGATTCTGCCAAGATACTCGTACATGCTTCGGCACAGACAAAAGGAGTTTTATATAAAAATTCCTTGGTTCTGCGATAGAGTGTTTATCCTCCCATGTCCCATATTGATTGACAATATCGATATTTGTCTGATCTAGGCCCTTGTACCATAAGAATAATCAGATGTGACTTTGCTGGCGAGCCCCCCTCAGTACCTTTGGTCAATGATGATGACCAGATAGAGATTGAATCCTTATAAGAGCATTAAACGGCCGAATAATATGAATGGTACCGGTAAACATACCGAAGCCCTGATAAACACCGAAAGTAGCATTTATAACGAAAGTCGGAAAAGAGGACTAACTTTCTTCATGGTAAAACTGTTATGCTAATGTATCTTCTTTCTCATGCTAAACACCGCGAAAGATTCTCCCAGAGTTGTCTTCAAAATCTAGTATGTATACGGAATTGAAAGTGCACACGACAAGATGAAATGGGCTCTGGTCATTCTCGTCGATATTAAGGCTGCTTTCGACAGCGCAACTTTTGTTACTCGGCCAGATAATATGGCATGGACGAATTACTAGTGATACTCGTATGTATCAAATGAACGCTGGTTAATAGGAAACTGAACTCAGATGCTGACTGCGACCAATATGTGATTGCAGGGATGGACAGGAGTTGCCAGCCAGGCGGCGTTTTGTCTTCGTTGCTGTGGTGTAGATTTGTCGGTTTCTGCTCAACACGTTTAAAAGATTTAATGTCTATGCAAAAGCAACTTTGGCTTGTGTCTGCTCTAAAGCCTGGACAGCCCTGGATGTGATTGATGCATTAAAAATTGATTTTTAGTTTGAAAACAGAAAACTCTGGCAGCTCTGACTTATATATTGCTTAAAGTCATCACCATCCATTCTCCAACTAAGCTAATTACAATATCTGACTGTCATTCTAGTAGACAAACATCTTAAGGGCTTGTCGGCCTTCTGGCAGTGTAACGAAGCACTTGGGATGACATGAGGCGCCCCAAAAGGCCCCTTTGATTTACATGCAATGTAACTGCTGTTTTTACAGAACTGCATTGAACGGCGTACCCCCTCCTCTCCTTAATATTCATAGGCTGCATTTTTGTCTGTTTATGGAACAGAACATGGCGTTTGATTCAATGATACCAGAACTCATGTTCGTCAAATTTCTGAGCCTGACAAGAATGTAGCCGACTGTTCACAGATCGATCTTAAAGTCAAATAGGATGCAGTGCTGTTGTCTTTCTAGAGGATTTGAACATAGGATTTCACTGCTAGTTAGGGGAAATTTTCATCTGCGGCGAATTATTTCCATCTTACGCGACAGTCAAGCTGCGCTCAAAACCTTGCAGTATCCTCCCACGAGCTTTTAATTTGTCAAGAAAGCTAAACTTCATCGGGAATAGTGGGAAGGCTGAATTCACTGAGTATTGCCTGGATGGATTGGATGGACTTTCTAGACTAGGTGCAGCCGACTATAGCAGCACTATAAACGGGACAGCGGATGAATTCGCCATATGGAAATGACGGTGAAGACAAATGACCCTTAGCCGGCCTACTCCCACCTATTTAAAGCTCAGGCCGGTAAGGATCTCTGCCACTAAGTCAGGGTCTTGGAAAAGAGTTGGTGGCGGAACAGCCCTTTATGGACCAATGACAAGGCTCACATCCCCGAACGGGTAAATGTTTTGGGCCTAACTGCCACTCGTCCTAGGGTATCATAGGAAATCTGGGTTGTGCCGTCAGGGTAAAGTTACGAAGAAACAACAAGCATCGGATGGATCTATTGTTGGCAACCCATGCAAATGATTTAAAGACAACGAGCTTCGAATATGCACGTAGACCACGTGCAGCCGAATAAATAGTGGAGGCCATAGACTGCTGCAAAACAGACATTACCGCGACATCAACTACGGGGATTGTTATCGACGACAAAAGCAGCCCCTATTTGGATGAGGATTTTTTATTTGGGGCAGTCGTAAGCTCGAAGTCTTGAGTTTCCGACATGTGAACGAGCGCCTCGTAGCAATTCATTTCAAGATTAAATTTGCCAATATTAGTCTCATGTTCTCAAAAATACGCGATAAGAAAGGGCTCGGACCCGACGGAATGTCAACCATCGCAGTTAAAGCGGTCATTAAAAATAGAGCGGAAGAACGATACAAAAATGCCTCGAGGAGGATGCCTTTCCCGTACCATGGAAGCTCCAGCACTTGGTCCTGGTACCAAAGTCCTCGGAGAACCTTCATCATATTGCCCAATATAGCATGTCTGGCAGATTCTCGAGAGTATTATTTACAATAAGCTACTCGTATAAGTGGTGGCTGAAGATAACGGAGCTCTGTTGGACTATCAGTATGGCTTAAGAAAATCATAGACTTCTTCAGGAAGTATCTTGAGTTGAGATACCAGACTGACAGGTATAAAATACTACAATGTTACTGCCGGAGTACCCTAAGGTTCAGTTCTTGGACCCCTCCTGTGGGACATTATGCACGAGGGAGTTCTTCGGTTAACACTGCCCGAAGGAGTTAAAGTGATTGGCTTTGCCATCGATATTGCTGTGGAAATAGTGGCAAAACCTATCCGCCAAAAACGAAGCAGTCACGAGACTTAAGGGCTAGTTGGAGTCGGCCAGCTTGGAATTAGTTGGCCACAAGACCGAAGCTATTCTTATTACCATAAGATCAAAGGACTCATTTAAGTACCTAGGAGTCACTTATCAATATGCTTCGTTTCAAAGCGCACGTCGCATACTCCTGCAAAAAGTCAGCGCTAATGCAGGCAGCACTTCCACATATGCTTCCAAATATTGGAGGACCCTGACCTGAGCGGAGGCTTTTGCTTTCCATCGTAGTGAGCTCCGTCCTTCTGTACGGTGTCCCAGTTTGGGCAGGTGCACTTACAACGGAGAAAATATAGAACAGACTATCCTCGACGTACAGGCTATAAGCGGATTCCGAACGATTTCGGACGAAGCCGCTTATGTGATAGCAGGAATGATCCTGATCTGGGAAAAGAGTTGCATAGGGTGTACCTGAGACGCAGCGCAAATCGGCACGAGCCGATGTTAAGCCGAGGGTTAAGCAAGAAGAAAAGCCAACTTCTATTGCTTTGTGGCAGAAAAGATGGGATATTGCCAAAAAAGGCAGATGGACCTGTAAGTTGATACCCGTCATTGAGCATTGGTTAAACAGAACAAGAGGAGATTGCAACTATAATCCTAAGTAGTTCCTGTCTGGACATGGCGATTATCGGAAATATCTCCACAGGTTTGGACATGATGCCTCGCCTTTCTTTCCATAATGCTCAGATCAAGAAGAAGACGTGGAACATGTGATATTCCGGTGCAGGCGATTCGCCTAATGCGCTGATTACCTGCCTAGCCCGCAGCTTCTGATAAGCTATATGACGGGAGTGGAGAACGATTGGTCAGTGACCTGCTCCCCTATGACGAGGCTGCAAGTCGAACCGATGAGAATCGAGGGGCAAACAAGTGCCGCAATAGCCAACCTCCGCATATAATACGAAAAAAGCAAAGCGGTTACCACAAGAAATTAAGCTTGATGAGCCTACCATCCCCACGAAGTAATAGTCTGTGAAGAGGGAGTGGGTTTTAGTCCGTAGGCGTAACGTTCTGGAATCTAACAACAAAGCCAGGACAGATATGAATCGGGCATGCCATGGCACGTGCTATTGGTATCTTTTGAAGATCTACCATTTCCTTGGCAGAAAAAAAATGCGCGCTTGCTTCCACAGAGGAGAAATATTACGACACCAAAGACAGCTTCTTCGAGCTCTTGAATAAGACCTACAAGCAGTGCCCTAGCTACGACAGTAAAATTTTTCTCGGCGATTCCAATGCAAGGCTAGGAAGAGAGGAGCAACGCTTCTGTCATACACCTAAAACAAATCAGAGCAAAAAAATAAGAAAAGCCATTCCTTGAGGCAGTATAAAACCAAGAATTTATCGTGAACGAGTCAGACCTAATCCGAGGTTGTGTTTGCAAATAAACAGCCAAGATCATGAGCATTTTCAGCAGCCTGCTTGTTCAGGGTATTTAAGAACCCTGAAAGGCAAAGCACGCACTTCAACTCAGATATAACTAGGCTTAATTCAAATTTCAAATGCTCATTTTTTTTCCTAGATCTCAACTCAAGCCTCAACTCTTTGAAATCATCATACTTTACGTATTAAGGATGTCCAATTTGTTGCCCTAGGTTTATTGATTCAGTATGTACGAGTAGATACCTGCCCCACTGACATAGCTGACTTAGTATTCCCAAATATCCCATCACAATACTTTAAAAATGAAACTTTCAAACGATTGGTTTAGTTTTAATCTCACTTTGTCCCACTGTACATTAAATTTCATTTAATTCCGATACCGTCCTCCATCGCTGAGAAAATATCAATTCCGAAACGGAAACCAAATTAGAAAAGTATATCTTTCGATTACTCATCGATGAAGAAATATCTATAGTTTGTATTCGTATACGGCGGATACATGAGTAGCTGAACGATAAAAAAAGCCAAGCACAGAAGAATACCCAACACCGCTGGTGGCAACAATATTAAAACCATCTCTCTGGTACAGCGAACAGAATGACAAATTTATTTTTTCACCAAAATAGACAGCATCAGCTACCCTCTGTAGTGTAGCTTTCGAATATAGTGGATACCATGGTACCGCAGGGACAGTGACTCTGCTCAATCTCAATAAAGGGAAGAAGCGCTTTTATTCCTGTTTTCATCAAATTGATTCAATTTATGGTTATTTTATGGCAAATTGCAAGCAAAATGCGCATTTAAGTTCTAGCAAGGATACTCGATACTTGATACTTCGTCGATACGATACGATAGAACTCGTATACTAGGCTATGAAGCCAGCGGTATTGGGGGTGCACTGATTCACTCTATGGATGCGCACCATCAACTGCACGGATACGGATATTGCATTGATGTGATTTTATTCAGTTGTACTATAAAGGGAGAATGAAAAATGATAGATACGAATACGAATATGCTTGTGAAAAGAGACGTTGCAATAACGTTTTAGTTAGCAAAGGAAGTAGAAAAGCACGTCACGGAACAAAGAGACGTTCGCATTACTACCAGTACTGGTTCAAATTGTGCATAGTGGAGGATGAGCTCATCACTGTGCCAGTCGTTATTTGAATTAATGGCTTGAAAAGGTCAGCGTTGTGTAAAGCCTTTAAAAGTCTGTTTTAAGGTTAAAGATTCCATAAGGCAATTGAGATGATTTGATAGATATTTTACTCATTCCGAATAATTTCAACTTACGCCTCCCAAATATTCTTCGGTCACAACATTTGCAGATGTCAGATATACTCATTGGAAATCACAGTCCTGCTAAACAAAAAATTTTGTGAGACATGATTACCATATTGGACCCGCAGAGATTGATTGCCAACTTTTTTGGCACGCAGGTCCATCTATTCGTCGACGCAGTAGCCAGATGTGACCTTGATAGTTGGAAAAAGCCCCTTTTAAAAGCCTTTAAATTCCAAGGTTTGAACTACACGCAGCCACACTTGGTGCCCGTTTATCCAGAGCCATCATTTCACAGCGAAAGTATATTTGTTTGATTTCAAAAAAGTTTTGCCATGGAAATAGGTCCCTTTTCATTTGAGTGCGCCACTTGAGTCTCATCTACTGTGGTGTCCCTCGGTGGTGGATTCGAAGACTTTTTGCAACAGGGCGTTGGTGAGGACAATCCGACAATCACATAAAATAACTTGCGAAGAGCTCAGAATCCAGTTTTATAACGTTCATGTTGAAACCAACCAAGGGTTGTTTAAAATTGGAAGATTTTCCAACTGGAAAAATGTGCTTTGCTGAAGTGCACTGGTAGCTAGATGTGCTAGTAAGTAGCGAGCAAAGATCAAGCTCAAAGAGAATGTGTACGGCATCCTATGACACAACAAGCTTAGAACGACAAAAAATGTGGCATCTGCCAACTGGCCCCTTGTCTATCAAAAAATTGAGGGGTGAGAAAAACAAACCGAATTAACAAAATTTGTGCCTTTCTAGACGAAAATTAAGTAAGTATGTGGGCTTGGGCAAAAAAGAACAATCGCCGGGGTGCCAGCGACGAGGTCTCCACTTCATTCAGCCGGCCATATCTTGAAGATTACGCCTTATATACTATGCACTTATCATTAATCCTACCATTTGGCGTTTTTTGTATGCATTTGTCCAGCCAGTCCCATACCATGATTCTCCTCATGAAGATTTTGATGAGCCCACAGTTGAAGATATATCGAATCACGAGAAATTTTAAGTGAGCGGTAGTAAAGTTTTGTATTAAGAAATCGGGTTGTGATATGGTGTCATGTGTCTATACCAATCTCCTCTCTTGTTTGCTTTTTGTAGTTGGCGCTACAGTCTGGGGAGGATCAAGGCCTCAGTCAACAAGTGTATCCAGGCAGCTTAATCTTTTATTAGCTGCCTCCAGTTTCGCACGCCAAGTTGGCTAAGGTCCCTTCCGCTTGCGTGTGCCACCTGATTCTCGGTCTTCCTCTAGTGCACTGTCCCTCGGAGCGAATTCTTGTCGTTGTCTAAAACGATAGCAGTGTTTAGGTAGACAAAGTCCGCAACGATAGTTAGATCTATCGAATTGTCATACATTGTACATTTTCCATCGTCATTTCGCACAGACGGAGTAGTTTGGCAGGGATGCTAAAAATGGACATTGCTCTGTAAAGTCCGTTTCGTATATTGCTTTCATTACTTCCTGATAGCTGTGTTTGGTTTGTCCTCGCCGTTATACAATCGACTGCAATTCTACAACGATGTTCCCTTGTTCATCTCTCTAGGCTTCGGTTCGGGGCTTGTGTCCGTGGCATGTTTTTTTTTAACTTTTGGTACTACATCCGAGTCTCATTGCTATAGTAGTATCTCTCAATTTCTTAGACCGCGCATTTCTCATGTTCTAGCTTTTTCCTCCTGAGAAGCCGGTGTTCGTCTGTCCTCTTTTGCTCATAGAGCTCGTGAGCATCTCTAGTGCTTGCCCGCATTCGTCATTAAACCAGGGGTTTCGTTGTTGTGGTCACATCACATCACATCAGTAGTGGCATATCAGATGGCTTTTTGGCAGTGTTGCCACTAGTCTTCAGTTCTTGATGCTGGTAGCAGTGAAGGTGTTGAGAGATTGAGCGAGACTAGATCGGAAAAAGATTTTAGCGATCTCTTGCGATTGCAGCTTCCGAACGTCAAAATTCCTCTTTTCGCTGTTCTGAAAATCCGCAACCCTTCATTGGCTTCAACAAAGTAATGGTCCGAGTCGATGCTGGCTCCTCAGAACGTCCGGACATCCATAATACTGGAAGAGTGTCTTGCGTCGATCGCAATGTGGTCAATCTGGTTGATGTTTGATTGATATCGAGATGGGGAACCGCGTGCTAGCTTCCATAGCTGAAATTAAGGCATCTGACGCCCTTCAATATGACGTTATATTGATTTCCGTGCCTTGTTCGCCACCACCTGCTCCAATAAAATCGATAGTAGCAGTAAAACCCTCCCTGCTTTGTATTTCGTTTTCCAGAAATGGGCATGCTATAAATCACTATCCTTTTTTAAGGCGAACATCTTGGTCCCAACCCAACTCTTCATTTCCTTGTCGTTACAACCTGCTAACATTCAAAACCAACGCGCATTGGTATCTCTAATTATTCATTTTTCTTCATGTTGCCTTGTCATTTTTATATCCCCTAAGCGTAAAAAATACATATTTTCCCTAAAGACTTAAAGGCTTCAAGATTAAAAGTATTTACTTTCAAAAGAAAGAATGACGGGTCTTAACATTATGAAATAAGAAAAATAACTCTGAACTTTACTATCTGTTTGGAATTGTTCTTACGACTGACAAATACCTACAACCTACAAGTACCTAATTAATAACATTGATGTGACCTTGTGCTGGGCTCCACTTAAAGAATTCCCACACAAAAACTTGTTGCAAAGCACATGACATCCTCCCATAATGAGTTCTCTCATAAAAGCACAATTTCGCCAGTTGTAAACAATCATCCTGCCTTCATTATACGCCCTTCAAATGATTTTTCTTTTTTTTTTTTTACCCAGTCCCCCTTATGTTACAACTTAATCCTTACTAATCATAAATTCGCTGAGATAAATCTTCGTCCTTATCCAGCAAACTCAGCCTTAGTAATTTCATATCATTCTACGGCTGCCGCCAGCAAGCTCCGCACAAATAAGAAGTGTATCGAAAAACTTTACTTACTTAGGGGTACAAATTTATTATCTGTCTGTTGGGCCGTAAAACGCGCCCCAGGATTATGACACGCAGTAATTTCTCATCATGTCCTGCAACACGCAGGTAGTTTCGTTGCCTTGTGTAAATCATAAAAATAGAAACGACCACCCGAGATACTCGTCCTCGTATATCAGAGAAAAAAA
Source organism: Volucella inflata (assembly GCA_928272305.1). Taxonomy (NCBI): domain Eukaryota; kingdom Metazoa; phylum Arthropoda; class Insecta; order Diptera; family Syrphidae; genus Volucella; species Volucella inflata. The sequence continues at coordinate 229,468,965 of OV743716.1, forward strand.
AAAAAACAACAACCAACACAAACAAAAACATACTCGGGATACATGCATAAAAAAAATGACCCAATTACTTATTACCACCGCTAATCTCCACACCCCACTAAGCTTTGGCCAGCACCTCTCTGACAACCCTCTAACCTAGCCCGGCCGGAAGAGCATTGCTATACTACTAACTCAAACGCAAACTGTCAGGTTCGTAGGGATATACAGATTTTTTTTTTTTGTCTTTTCTCGCTAAACAAACACACACAGCTGCTGGGTTGTTGGTAAAGCGGTCCTTTATTTCTTAGCCCTAAGTCCAAAGTCCTTAGTCCCTAGTCCTTTAACTGTTTGTGCGAATGTGTGCATAAGAGAAATCACCAAAAGGGATACTAAATCCTAATTAGGCAACAAGGAGAACAATTAATTAGTCCTTTTTTCTGTAGTTTCTTTTTCGCGCAGTTTCCCAGCATAAGCAGGCATTTGGTCACCAACCAGGACGAAGGATGTTTTTTTCTCTTTTTCTTTTTATATTTTTCTGAATGTTTTTTGTTCTTTATTTATTTCTTCTACTTACGTCATTATCCTTCATATATTTTCCGACGCTCTCGCATCTGATTCCAAAGTGTTGGTGTTGGTGTTGTGCCTTTGTTTTTTGTTTTTTTTTTTATTTTTTGTTGCCTTTCACCTCTGTAAGAATACAAATGGTAAGTGTGCAAAGTGCCACAGCTGGGCAAATGGCTAAGCGCTAAAGAAAAAGATCCTTAAATCCCTTGGAAACACGGACCTTAGTCCTGTGATTATTAGAAATAATGGGAGATGTTTTGTGTTAATTTGAATTCTTCTCTTTCTTTCCTGCTATATAGTACTTGAAAGCGTCACCTTGTCCTCGAAATCGGAAGGACTTCGTGCTAAGTCACACTTTGCATTCTAAATTTAAATGTTAATTGAACGGAGAATCCATTGCAACGGCGGCGGCGTTGCCATTGGGATACGAGTACTTTGGTGGAATGTGGTTCTAATTTGTTCTTTAGCTCCCGAATTATTTTGGTCTCAATGAGGGATTAGCAGATGGCGGAAAGTTGAATGTCCTGCTGATTTGGAAAACAGACCTTTTGGCAATGAGGGAAATTGAATTCACTATACCTTGATAATGGAGTACACCTGATTGTATTACATATAAAATTATAATAACCACCTTCAGGTGGCACACCATATAGATACAAGCCGGTAAATTGGTTTTCGAAAACCTGTATCTCTACAACAAACCAATCCGTTTCAGCATCGGTACCTACTTATGGAACAGACACTCTGCCAAAGAACAAGTTCCTTCTGCTGGAATTTTTCAGTCTTTCGAAGCATCCACCACAGCAAGGCCAAGTACCTGCTGTCTGATATGAGATTAGGCCGAATACTCACTGAGGTAGTGCTCCCCAGGTCGTCATAACATTCACAGCAAGCATCGCAGGATGTTGAGTCTTAGGATGTTAAGTGCTAGGCAAAAGTGAAGTATCCCGATCTCTGAGATACACAAGTTGGAAAGCATTCTTTTTCTCTGTCAACAACCTGAAATATCATGTCATCCGCAGTTATGCTCATGTGAGGCCCAATTGTCAGTGAGGCCCTTACCAAGGACGCAGGCAGACCAAAATCAGATTCGAGTTCTGAAAAACTCTTGTTTAAGTCTTGCCTATCAAGTTCATTGACCATTTTGTTCCTATCATTGTTACTCTATTGACCCTATAAGTCAATCAGTTTGGACGAGCTCGAGGCCAACATTCAACACGTTATTGCTGGAAGAACGGCGCACACTTAGGACTAACTTATCAAAATCGGGTCCGACCACTTGAAGCACTGAGATCTCACACCGTTTTTGTACAACAAAGCCGGTCCCAGCTGTAATATCCAATTAAATACTCCGGCGACACTTATTTGTGAACGCGTACGATTTCGACTTCATACACCGTCCTAGTCACAAAATGGGGAATGCGGATTTTTAAGTCGCCGTCCAATCGCGCTTGAAAATCCAACAAAAGATGACAGCGACAGTGTTCTGATGATAGAGATGCTCGCAAGACCAGTTTTCAGTGCCAAACAAATTGCCACGCAAACATCCAAAAACTCTGATTTAACAAAGGTGCTAAGTTGGGCGTTAAGAGGGTGGCCAGATAAAGTAACTCGGACGGATAAGCTGTACCCATTTTATTCACGTCGAACAGAAATAACAGCACTTAAAGGTTGTCTTTTGTGGGGAAATCGTACAATAATACCGCCGGAAGGTCGTCGGATTGTTCTCAATGTTTTACACACCGGCCACCCAGGCATTGTCAACGGCGCACATGCGCCGATTCATTTTTGGGAAACTACAAAGACTCCATGGTCTCGTCTTCACATCGACTTTGCCGGACCTTTCCAAGGGAAATTGTTCTGCATCGCCATGGACTCGTTTTCCAAGTGGCTGGAGGTATTTGTGGTCAAGTCAATTTCATCGCAGTCTGTAATCAAGCCGCTAAGTTCGCTTTTCGCAACGCACAGATTGCCGGATACTATTGTGTCCGACAACGGGACAGCATTCACATCCGAAGAATTCAGGACATTCCTTCAAGGTAATCTTATTCGCAAAATTCGATGTGCTCCGTTCCATCCTTCCTCGAATGGACAGGACAGACAACTAAGAACTTTTTAAAAAAAGATGCCAGAAAGGGTTGACATGGATTTAAAGCTAGCTCGTTTCTTGTTCAACCAACATATTATACCGCACACCACAACGGGTAGCTCGCCTGAAGAATTAACGTTCAATCGCCAGCTTAAGACGTATTTCGACAAAATTCACGCACATGAATTGACAGCTAAGAGGGATGAACCTTCGGTGACAAGATCATTACGCAAAGATGACTTGGTCTGGATTCGCAATTATTCTGCCGGACCCCATTGGGTCGAAGCAACGATCGAATCGCAATCGGGACCGGTTTCATACACCGTGCGACAGGGAAGTAATCCAACGCCACTTAGATCAGATTCGTAAGCGTCATACTGATATGGGGTTGGATTTTAATGACCAGGATTCGGAATTTTCATCAGACTCCAACAGCACTTGTAAAGAGGACTTAACTGCATCCCGTCAGTCGTCACTGCCAATGTCTCTGATGTCCTCCAGCTCATCGCCAGCTCACGGATCATCCTCATTACTAGCACCATTCTTTTCTCCAAGAACTATGCCAGCCGATATAATGCCTCGCCCTTCTGCGCGTGTTAAGCGACCTCCAGAATTCTATGCTTCCACTGGGTGTTAAGGGGTGTTATGTATGAACGACGTGCTCGCTCATACATGCTCGTTCTCTCTACACATCATAATCCGTTTTATCCTGCATCCTTTTTGTTCCTCTGTGGACCATCACATGAGTTGGATCGCGACCGCCAGTCGCATGATCTAGCCGCCCAATTCATAAATCTAAAATGAGCGATAAAATGCTCACGCTTCGTCCATCAAATGCTGCATGCCATGTAGCGCTGCCTTGCAGGACCCGCATGTCGACCAAGTTCAGCTCATGCATTTTGGGCAAAAAAATGTTCGAAATTATCAAACGATACCAAAATCCTCAATTTTGTTTACTAACACATCCAACACTAGAAATGAGCTTTGTCGCTGAAGCCAATTTTTCGATCAAAAAGCGGCTCTTCCTCCAGTTTTTCCAAAAACCACACACCGAAAGTTCGACGCGTTGGCAGGGCGTGTGGCTTCAGTTCAATATTTTGTAATGTTTTAGACCAAAATCCTTGCGTAAAATTTTCCACGTAGTCGAGTAACACAATCCCAATTGCTGCGAACGGCGACGAATGGATAAATAATAGTATCGCCGAAGAATCCTTGGCCTACACCAAATCGTCTTTCAGTTTTACAGAAGCGCATTGAATAGCCTATACCATTTAATTGATATGTGGTGGGCATACCGTCAAAATGCGATCAACTTTACCTGCAATTGGCTGAGGCAAGTGGAAATGGTACTCCGATTGAGTGGTTTAAGCATAATATATTGCCATCTTCCAGTATTACTAGACGAACTGCCATTGGAGTTGCGACAAACAATGTGGTTTCAACATGATGGTTGTCCAGCCCATTATTCCCAAATAACCCGGGGCTATTTGGGAATGTTTACCATCAACGATGGATCGGACGAGGGGGTCCAAGGCAATGGCCTGCTAGATCACCTGATCTTACGTCACTTGATTTCTTCTTTTGGGGCTACTTAAAAAGTGAGGTTTACAGAAAAAAGCTAACACAACACGTGAGGACATGAAAAGACGAATAACTGAAGCTTGCCGGAAGATTACGCCAGAAATACTACTCAGTTCTGTTGGTTCATTTAGAGCGCGGATAGACGAGTGTATTGAAGTGAATGGTCACATTTTCGAGCATTTGTTGAAATAGTCTTGGGAAATAAACGTCGAAATGGGAAGAATTCAATGATTCAACAGTGGGAGGCAAGGGGACCCACTCTAATTAATCACCCCGAAGGAAACAAAATACTGCTACGTCCACGTCGTTGCTTCTGGGTTATGTTGTCTAAAACATTTTTCGCGATATCGCGTATTTTTCGAGTAATTTGGATGTCTCATGTTAAAATACTAACCGTGTAGATGAATGATATGTCATTCTTAGTCCGAGGGACGACATCCTTAAAGCTGTTGGTGGTCTAATAGGTTAACAAACTCCGAAGCACGAAGTTTCGAGAAAGGCACTTTCGATGGATGTATAAGTGAACTAACTTCCTGCGATGCTTATTAAGATGGTGTTGATACATCGAGGGTGTCAAGATATCGAAGTTGCGGGTACATAGCGCTTATGCTGCTATGCTTGCCGGTGATAATATGGTAAGCTGTTTACGACAGTATGAGCTCTGGTATTGAGTCCCCTATAGCGGCAGAAACAAAACGAACAGTCGAATAAGCCTTGGATTAGCGAAGGATGACCTTTATTATGATTCTGAATACAGGCAGTGTGGTAAGAGAAAACAAACATCCTGGCATGGTAAAAACGGGCATGTACGGGCGCTTATCTTAACGGAATCGAAAGCTTAAGGACTCGAAGTTCTAGAAGTATAAGAAACCCAATGACAATTATCAAACCGAGTCACTGACTACGAAATCGTCAACGAGAACGGGACACTTTTAGGAAGCTTAACAACAATAAGGCCGCCGGTTGTGACGGTTGTAAAACACCAAAAAATAAAAACACTTCTTCCTCTGACAAGACAGCTCTTGGTGGAGAAGACACTATACTCAAAAAATCCTTCCATCTCCTGGGATTCGCGAAAGTCTTCGATCTCATCATTCGCCGACAGCTTGATATCATAAAGGTGACAGTGGACGAATATATGAAACACATTGGTTTAAAAGTAAAGCTTTCAACAATGAAAATGATTCAAAGGAGGGTTAAAAATTTCAAATCGTTTATGAGCCACCTGGGAGTAAACATCCGAGTAAACTTCACTACTATGCTACCCTAATGGAGATTGAGGAAAATTTTCCGTCGGAACTAACTGCTCATTTGGTTTGCAAAACAAATCTGGATGAATCTGGATCATCTCAACTAACAAGTCTCTCGAATAAGCTCGGTCTGTAACAGTTGCCTTCCGGTTTGCATTCGAAGACTCTGCTGACTTCTTTTGTATTAAATTTCTCAATATATCCCACCTATCTCAGGGATTCATGAGCAGTTTTCTGCTTCTTATTCTCCAAAGCACTTAAACGCAAGCGAGATCGAATATCTTACTAACGATCTTTCTTTCGAATCTATTGAGGATATCTTCAACGGCTTTCGGTAAAGACTGTGCCATTAAGTAGAATTGGCATTACCAAGGTCTTGTAAAGAGTCTCCTTAGTTTTTGGGGTAGAGTCTTACTGCCTTCCCAGCTCCAGAAAACAATGTTTGGCATGAGTGATTCTATTAGGACTTCTAAGGTTTTCTTCATGATCTGTCGGAGTGTTAAGATTTGGTCGATTGTCGTTTTTTTCAGGTCTAAGACTGCACCGATAGAGGTCTCCTAGGTTGTTGACGAAGGAAGGTAAGACTTAATATGCAATGATGTGGGGATATACTCGTATTCCTCTTAAGTTGGCGCAGTTAAGGGGTATACCTCGGCCGTTAGCCCTTAAGATCCATCTGCTTTCTTTGATTGCAGAGTAGATATTGCTATCCGTGCTTCATTTTGGTCAAGTCGATGGAAGTTTTGGCTATCATCGTCTATAATTATTGGTCTATTCTGCCTAACAGAGGGGTATTGGGCTTATTCGCCCTAACACAGTCTGCAGAAATAGTTTTACATATTCTTAGTGCCGAGTGCGATTCCACAACATTACTCGTATTTCCTTCTTCATCTCTACAAGCCACGATTTGAGTTTTTTTTGACTTGACACGTTCGATTTAAACCTGGGATTTCTTCTTCTCTCTTGGCTGTCACAAGATGGTGAACGATGTTGGCTACCCGAAACGTTCGGACTTGAATCTATCTCAATGTGTTTAATTTTAAAAAGCGTTAATTAGGCGATTAACTGACTTACTTTGACTTTTCGATTATGGATACCACCGGATAGCAACTAAAAAGTGTTTGTTATGCACAATATATATGCTACGAGTATAACGAACCATCTATTTGCTCATTATCCTTCAATCAGTCCCACACAAATGGGTCAGATACTGATTTGCTTCGTCAAACCCATTTCAAGAGGCTAGTCTGCAGTCGTTTAAGTGTTAACCATTAAACATTTTACAACGATTCGTCACGCTAATTTATCACAGAACGATCCGATATCCGGATGTTATAACAATTTGCAATACTACACCCGTACCGTGCTGCAAAAACAAAGTTGTTTCGAACGTGCTGAAATCAATTCTCTGTTTTCAAAGAAAGGCCTGATTGTGTGGAAGCAACTTATTAAGTGGTGTGTTGTTAATATTCTGGAATGACTCAAAGAATCCCAGAAGTTAATGATCCATGCCAAACAAATACTCGTAAATTGTGCAAAAGACTCTGTGTATTGCGACATGATTCGATAAAAAAGAGCTTGAAAATCAGTTTGCGTCCAGGCCAAAATAAAACATCTGTATGTCAGTTATGTTAAGTTTTAGGTTTCGACATTTCATTCAAAGTCATGTTACTACGAGGAACTTTGAATACATTTTCATATTCGTTTTATCATTTTTTGTTACTTATGACGTGTTCTTCATACTAGGTATTGGCATAGATCCATTCCGTCTGTTTGCAAGTGCATGCACGTGAAGTAAGCCGAGGAAAAATGACTCAGCTTTCTTTCAGCTAAATTAAGCCAATGGTCAGGCTGGGGTCTGCGTAAATTAATATTCAGGCTACTGACCTACCTCACATCTACTATCCTTATACCAGTTGGCCCTATGAACCGAATGCCTTTCACCTTTTTACCCATAATGTTTAAACAGGGGGGATGTCAAGCGATTTTGTTTTTTATAATTTGCGCTCGCACAAGGGATTTTGTGTAGCGTTGCACATAGCGTTGGCGAAGGAAATTTAGGGAGGGAGAAAAGAGAGGTACCGATGTACGTTGGTTTTAAATGTTTGAATGGCTAGGAAATAAAGAGCTCGGCGCGGCATTCCATGAGCGAGTTGTTCGGCTTAGGAAAGTATCATAATATTTCAGGGTGCGTCCGAAAGTGGGCTCGAGAGTGTACTGATTAGCATTCATAGCGAGACGGGTGTTACGGTTGGAGGTTTGAAGGGGCGGCATGCTACTGGCAATTTCAGAGGAGCACTGGTGGTGAAAATAGCAATAGAACAGGGTGAGACAGGAGACATTAGGTTGGTGGTCGAGGGTATCAATCGACTGCGTAATATTAGCATCACCTATTAGTTTTATCGCACGGTCTTGAATCCTATCTAATAGGCGCAAAGAAGTCTTGGGAGCACCTGACTAGATGTGAGCATTGTACTCCAGTTTTGGGCGGATGAAAGCCTTATAAATTGAAGCCAGATTAGAGGGGGTGAAATATTTCTTACATCGCTTAAGGAAACCTAGACATTTCGCAACATTTTTGGCGACTTCGAATGTTTTTTTTTTTTATAATATACGCGCGCCTCAAGGGGTTTTTATGATATCCTTTTACTGTCGCCAGGGCGCGGGCGGATAGATAGAAGGAGGAGAAAGGAAAGTTGTTGTGAAGTAGTGGTTTGAAACTCAGGTGTGTTTGGTTTCGATATTGACTTTTTCCAGGGGTGGGAGTCTGTATAGGACGGAGAGTTTTTCTTCACTCGGAATGTCAGGTTGTTTTTTGTGCTTGAAACTCTACAACAGTCAAATCTACATGTCAGTGTTATGCCTTCACACGCAGAGTTTTCTGACTAAGTTCCAAGTACACAATGAAAAACTTGTCATGAGTGGGATTCGAACCTTGACCGTCCGAGTGAGAAGCGATGGCTAGTACCACCACTCCACGGCCACCACCTCGGTAAGTGTGTCATTCCAACATAAGTTGTCATTGACACACTGGTGTAGTGGTACTAGCCATCGCTTCAATGACAACTTACGTTGGAATGACACACTTACCGAGAATGGAAAGTTTTTCGGTTTCAACGAAACCAGTGCCATTCATGGATAATGACTAGGTATTTGAATTTTGATTAAGCGACAGCATACAGCATTGTGTTTTAGAAGCATTAAATTCCACTCTGTTGGTAGTTCCCCAATTGGTTTTGCTGTTTATATCGGAATTTAATAAGAATAACATACGCTGCCGGAGTTGGAACAAATATCCTCACGATCGGCGGATAGAAGACAAGCTATCCAAGAAGTTCAAACGTCGTACAGTACTAAAATGCCAAATATTTTTAAGCTCGCTGCACAGAGGAGAAAAAATTCAATGGAAATAACCTCGCCGAAATACATCAAAAACGCAGACGGTCGCCTATTAACAAATGAAAAGGAAATTTGTGACCGGTGGCTTGAATACTGCAAGGAGTTGCTTAACAAACAGTTTCCACGTGATATCGTGCCGACAGCTGGTCTATTCGAGGAGGAAGTTTCGGACTTTCAATCGAAGAAATAAGTATAGCAATTGGAAAAATGAAGCCGGGGAAAGCGGCGGGACCAGACAGCATTCCATCAGAGTTTTGGTCGAAGATGGAGGGGATCGGCAGCGTTTGGCTATCGAAACTTTTAAATAAATTAAAATGTGGACAAACCATGCCGAATCAATGGAGAAGTAGCTTCTTGGTTCCATTATACAAAGGAAAAGGCGACACTCGAGAATGCAACAACTACCGTTCAATCAAGCTTATGTCACACACAATGAAAATCGTCGAAAGAGTCTTAAACGAACGTCTTCGGCAAATAATAAAGCTCGATAATAGCCAGTGTGGATTTTTTGAAGGAAGATCGACGGTGGACGCTATCCAAAGCCTACGAATAATAATGGAAAAGCACCGAGATTCGTCTAAGGATTTACACATGGTATTTATCGACCTCGAGAAAGCATTCGATCGAGTGCCTAGGGATCTCATATGGGCCGCGCTGAGGTCTCAAAATGTACCGGAAACGTATGTTAGAATAATACAAGACATATACGGAAACGTGAAAACTGCGGTTAAAAGCTCTGCTGGACTAACGAGAGAATTTCCAGTTAATGTCGGAGTGCATCAAGGAAGCGTACTTAGCCCTTTCCTCTTTAACGTAGTATTCGACTATCTTTTAAAAGACTGCATGCGCGAAGCAATTGTAACGCCAATTTTCTTCGCTGACGACGCAGTTATACTAAGCGATAACGTCGAAGATTTACAGAACGCTTTAGATTCATGGAGAAATGCGCTAGAGAGAAACGGGTTTAAAATAAGTCGTTCAAAGACGGAGCATTTGACGTGCCCATTTGCACATCCGTTGCGACCTGTTCCGGATATAATGTTAGACGGAATAGTTCTTCCGAAAAGCACTATCTTTAAGTACTTAGGATCAATCGTTAACATGGAAGCGAAATGTGACGACGACGTAAACCACAGAGTGAGTGTGGGATGGATGAAATGGCGGGAAAATTCGGGAATCTTTTGCGACCGAAAATTTCCACTTAAATTAAAGGGGAAACTCTACACCACGGTTGTTAGACCAGCTCCTATATATGGTTCACAGTGCTGGACAATGTACGAAGCGTTTAAAAACAAAATGACGGCAGCGGAAATGAAAATGTTAAGGATGTCTAGTGGAGTCACTAAACGCGATTGTATTAGATCTACGCGTATAAGAGGAAGTCTACATATAAAGAATTCGGTAACCGAACAGCTTGAGGCGAATAGAATAAGTTGGTATTGCCACGTTCAAAGAAGATCTGCGGAAAATCCGGTTAAAAAGGCACTATCAACTACGGTCACTCCAACTGTAAGAAAACGAGGTCGGAAAAAGAATTCCTGGATTTCTCAGATGGCAAATGCGCAACAACGTCTGGGGTTAACCACTGAAGCGATCCAGGACCGAGCTTTATGTAGACGCGTTCTGCTGTCTGCGACATTAGCCAACCCCATAAGCGGAGCAGCAGCGATGCAGTAAAAATGGGAAACTCGTTACGCATAAGTTCGTATAACGAGGAAAGGGTTAATAAAAGGATAAGAAGAAGAACATACGCTGCCGTTCCCGTTCTGCAGCCGAAGAGCAGGGACGTGATTCCGGGATCGAATATGAAATATGGACCAGCGGACTTGTGAGCGTTAAGATCTTTAAGTACTATTGCTACTACATGAGTGCGAAAGTGGATTCGTCCCATTGAAGCACAATCTGGAGCGTTGAGCTGGCCGCAAAGTGTGCAGCAAGCAGATTGACTTTGTCCAAAGAGCTAACAGCTGAAATGTCATTGTTAATGAGCGTTGGGATGGAGGATGAGGCAGAATTTCTAATGTTTTTGACGAGCGATCAAAAATTGTTACTACCCTTGGGACATTGTAGTATTTTTTGCCTCAGTTTTTGGTCGTATATAAATTTCACACGCTTGAGAAAGGCGTTGCAGTCATTCCTGCCTCGTTTGAATTTGTTCCGGTTTTCCTCCGTCGGGTTGGTCCTATAGGACCGACAAAACATTTCTATCAACCTGACAGGCTCTTTACAGCTCGAGTCGTACCACGCCTTTTCCTTTGGTCTGATACTCTTTATCCGGTAAGGGATAAAGGATCTCATTCCAAAGAGAATAGTGTCTGTGATCATATCAGCAGCGGCATCTACGTCGTTATCGAGGAAACATAATGACGGGTTAAAATTCCAAAAGAAGGTGTTAAGTCCGCTCCAATTGGCTTTCTCGTATTACCATACTGTTCTTTTAGGATTTTTTTTTTAACTGTGTGGTACAGAGAGAGAGAATTTAGCTGATATGACACAATGGTCCAACGAGCCTAGAGGTTAGAGACAAGTCCAGGGTGTTGGCGGTATGACTATCAACGTCTGGGATTCACGTGGGCTCATTTACAAGCTGGGTCAAGTTGTTTTCCGCAGCGAAGATGCCAACACACCGTCCTTCGGGTGTTGTCTGTTTATAATGTCGAAGCCACCCAGAATTGTGTATAATGAAATCGCCCGTAATAACGATTTTAGTATGAAGATACAGGGATGCAATTCTGATGCTCAGAACCTAAAAGTTGTACTCACCAAGTGCTTGACGTTTGCAACGAAAAAAGAATAGATCGCCCATTCCATTGATGACCTCAGCGATTCAGTAAGAAAATTTTATATCGAGAAACTTAAGTCAAGGCGAGGCTTTAATATTCTCACATTGGAGCAAAAATAATAGAAGGAGCATAGAGTCGGTGTGTATTGTGTCGAGTTTATCTAATCAAAACCAATTTCTACCACCAAAGCAGCATGTAGGTTGAGTATTAAAATACGATATAGCCAGTAAATGTCATCGTTGTGATGACTGTTGAAGTCACAAAACACGCAGTTGCCTCGTTTGATATTCTGGCACCTATATCATACTCGTATACCTTTCTCTGCTACTAGGCGATAAGGACCAGCCACTGAGAACTTAAAAGAGAATCTTCAATGCCTAAAAACAGTTACGGGGATACATACCAAACCCTTTGTGAGAAGCAAGATTCGCCTTTATACCGAAAACTGGAAAATATGACTCCACCCTCAATAAGAATCGCAAACCTATCAGTCTGACTTCCTTCATGGTAAAGTGCAAGAAGAGCATGATCGGGCTTTATGTGCGCAAAACCATTTTGCCAATGCATCTTCTGTCCAAGATACAACATGCTTACCAACGCGGAAGATCCTGTGAGACTCTGCTTCAATATCTTTAGCGCGGAACAAAAGAAGGCACAACGGAACTCGGCAAGATTTGTATGCTTTAGTTCATTTCGTCGACAACATCTCGAAGACGATAATGGCAATTTGGTGATGGCAGAGGTAAATGGCTGTTGCCCGCAAGGCGGCATCCTGACTCAACTGCTACGGTGTATGTAAATCGATTCACTGCTCAATGCTATTAATAGCTCTGATGTAGCTGTTTGATCGTTTATAAACTCTCAAAACTAAGATTGTTCTCCTTACGAGTATAAGGAAGTTGACCGAAGTCTGAATCTCTTGTTCCTAAGGGCATTTCCAACGTTTCACCAACGAAACTTAGTATTTGAGTCTCTTCCTGGATAACAAACTTCTTTGGGTTAAATACATCAGCCTTTCATGCCGATTGTCTTATGAATACGATGCAGTGATAACAGGACTGCTGCAAAAGAAGTTGGGTGTCGACGGATGGCTCACAAAACCAATGTTACATCCTTTTGGGAGAACAATGACGTTATATTTCATTTCATGGTGATCTTGCAATCTAAAATAAAATACGCAATACTGATGGCAATAAACTTTGTCGCGGAAAATCGGTGGAAAGGTAGCTCTTGTGCATCTCTCACAACAATCAAAGAATTTTTTGAATTTGATTTCGTAGTGCTCACTCATCATAGTATTTCGCCGACATCATTCTCCGAAGAATATGAACCCAAAAGCCTTTCTTCGTAAATACCTTACATAGCAAAGACTTAATGCATTCTAGTACCTCTTATTGTAAGATTGCTGTTGACCTATTTGGATCATTTCCGACGTCATAGCGAGGCAGTTGAACTTCGAGAAATACTCGAACAGGTCAATAGACCCATATGGGTTCTGCCCAACAGAAGGATTGATGTTTCAATTGAACAGACGTTAAACCTCTTGATGCACAATCGGCTCATCTGATATGTCTCCATGATTTGGATCCATCTTCTCATTGGAAGAGTTCTGATTTATTCATCCAGGTTCTGGCTGTCCTCAAGGCGGCCGAGCTAATGCAGATAAGAACCTACATTGACATAGGCCTTCCTTAAGGCAGTCAGGGGCTGTCGCACAATGCTTAAGGCATTATGCATTCAGAACCGGGTGGGACTGTGCTGGATGCCAGGACACTGCGGTATAGAAGGAAATAAACAAGCGAATGAGCTTCCAAGAAGAGATGGCCTACTCTATAATAGTGAGGTTGCCAACATCAAACCACATCTCTGCAGAGTAAGGGGCACACTCGAGGAAAAAAACATAAAGACTGCTAACATAAGATGGTCGAGTCTTGAACGACATAAGGTATCCGAAGTTATTTGGCCACTTTTTGACGGTAAAAGATCTAGGGAGATAATAAAAAGACTAAATAGGGATAAGCTTAGGACAATAATTGGAGTCCTGACAGGACACTGTCTCCTGCTAAAACACCCAAAGATACTCAAATTGTCAGATACGGACATTTGTGCACTCTGCGGCTATCTGCAAGCGGTTGACGACATAACACACACATTGTGTGAATGTGAGGCAATATCGCGCGATCGAAGGAAATTCTTAGGAAAATCCGTTTTTGAAAATTTTGAGGAAATAGATCACTATCACGCAGAGAGTCTGGGTTCGATTCATGGCTGGGTCATCAACAATTTTTCAAATCGCCATCACCCTTTCGGCGGGCAATGGCAAACTCCCGAAAGTACAATTGCCTACGAAAAAGTTCTAATGAGTGCCGTTCGGACTCGGCGATAAACCGTAGGCCCCGCTCACATGTGACAAAAAAAATTAAAACATGAGCAACATAAATGAGTGTCAAGAAGCTAGGTCATGGCCCATAGCAGGCTGTTAGCGCCACAGTGTTGTTGTTGTTGAAGGCGGCTTTTGAAAGGAAATTGAATGTTTTACCAGGGCGTTTTTGCCATTTAAAGTTAAACCACAGTGATCGTGATGGGCCCATTTTGGTGCCTAGTGCTGTACGAAGACACACCCCTGTTTAACTTAACCTATTGGGTGCATGCCTGGAACCATTTTCCAACGGTCTTATCCATGTTTAAAGTTGGCTATATCTGCAAATGAGGCACAATTTAAACATATCTACATTTAGTGTGTCCAGAAAAATCTTTTGATGATCCTCTTTAATTTGAAGATCTACAGCTGCTGTACATCGATTGCTTGTAGAAGCATATGGTGAGGCTACTTTTAGTAAGAGAAGTTGTCTTGAGTGGTTTCAAAAGTTCAAAAGCTGTGAGTTTGACGTCGAAGATAAAACACCTATGAAGACGCGGAACCGGTAGTATTTTTTGGAGGAAGATTCGCGAGAAATGCAAGAAGAACTTGCACTTACATTAGGAGTGACTCAGAAAGCTTTTTTACACCGTTTTAACCGTTGTGGAAATAATTCAAAAATAAGGAAATTGGGTGTCAATTTTGAATGCCAACTTTGCTCACGTGAAATGCTGCTTCCCAGGCATAAACGAAAGTGTTTCTTGCATCGTATGCAATATGCATCAATGAAAATGGAGCAACTAAGTTAACCCAAAGAAGAGGAAATCATGGGGACCACCTAGTCATCCTTCAACATCGAACGTATTTGGTGGGATCAACTTGGTATCGTGTATGATAAGTTGCTCAAACTGTACGGAACTATTACTGACGCTCTCTACCGAACACAGTTGATGACATGGAGCCGAGCACTGAAGGAAAACGCTCCCACTACTACTCCAGACAAGGCAACATTATTTTTTTGTATGATTATGCTCGACTGAATGTTGTGGCGCCGGTCAAAACCTATTGTACTTGGAAACACTCAACCTACCCCACCCCACTAGACATTGTCAATTCGTATTATCACTTGTTTCGATCGATGGAACATGCCCTGTCTGAGTAGCAGTTCACATCATACGAGTATGAAGGCACCAAAAATGTGGCTTATTCGTGGAAAGCATCAAAAGGTGTGTTCTTCTGATGCGGTATCCATATGCTATCAGAAAGATGGAAAATCAAACATCATGTACCGTCCTTTCATAAAAAATGCCGGATACTTATCTGATCTCCATCATTATTTCTTGTTAGGGAGAAAAAAGAATTCGAATTAATAAATCTATTAGGTTTTACAATAGTACAGGGATTTGGATAAAGGTCTTCAGATGACGCATCTAGCCTTCACTTTAACTGCTCGTGTCAATTTATTTGTTCAATGTTATATTACTCTTCATGTATTTGTATGTGCTACTGTGTGATGTAGACTTAAAACAGTCAACAATCGTCAGATAAGAACTCATAGTATTTTATTTGTTTACAAATATCTACGTTCGATGACGAATGATGATGAGATAGAAAACCAAAGCTACAGGGTACATCCGGCCGATAGATTCAAGTTCTATGGAATAATAGCCATTGGACCTAGTTCCACGAACGAGTATATACTTGAATCAACAAATTTATAATCGTTTTGTCTTTTTAGAAATGGAGATAGATTCAATTGAGATGTGGTTCCAATGAAATCACAATTTAATTCCCTCATCGATCACGAGAAACAAACATGTATCTTTGAAAAATCGAGATGTCAGCTAAATCTATTCTGCCGATAATTGTTCTTTCCCATGATCAATGTTTATATTACAATAAAATCCGAAAAAACTATCCATCGTAGGGTTGACAATAAGGAGGTTTTGATTGTTTATTTAACGTTTTTGAGTTTGGCGATGTTGCCGATGTGCTAGAATAATATTTTATTATTTGTTTATTTTAATAAATCAAGACAAATACGAGTATATGTGGTTATGCTATATATTGAATGGTGACTCGGCACCTGCACTTTGCGGTTGTCCGTAAAATTGCGATTCTCATATTGACTTCCTGTTTCCCCGTTAACACAAACAATTCGAGAAACTTCTTTAGGAACCAGAAATTTGTTGGATAAGTCGCCTCAGATTACTGGAAACAAAAAAGAGACTTCCGCCCTTTTATGTTGCAGGTGCAGTTGCTTTGTATTGACGCCTATAGCAAACTGTTGACAAGCACCACTTTAAGCAACTTTACTACAAATCATAAAGATATTTTCTTTTTTTTGGAAAGAACTTCAGCTTAGTCCTATTCACTTCTTTTCTATAAGATAGAATGATTCTATTGATCTTCTGTCTGTAATGCAAGCTTTCTCACAGATGATGTTCAAACGATGCACTTAAATTCTGAATGCTAGTATTGTGCGACCTTCATATATTAAGGGCGTCTTAGTAGCCCAAATAAATTTGTTGTTGTACATAGCGAAATCAAATAATAAGTGCTGGGGTTTGAGCTTGGTTTCAATGCCTTATTCAGTGTATCTATCCCTTAAGTAAATTATGTCACTGAAGGTAATTTTTAACAGAAGTAGAAATAACAATATCTATTATCATATATCAGTAGTCCTTGCAATTTTATGGTGATGACATCTATGCTTCAACAACGTTACCAAATTTTACAAATTTACCAAATAGCTTTCTGTGCACATAATCGATCATCGGAGACTGTAAATAGGTACGATCAGACGGTCATCCAAACTTGGTATCCGGATGACATGCTGACGTCAGAGAACTTTTGTAGTTCGGCTGTTATCTGCATGTCATCTGCAAGCATGTCATTTTCTAGATGACACCCGATCACACAGTGTCATCCGTTCGGTCATCCGAGTGTCATTTTGCCCCAAAATGGATGACACGCTTGCTTTATCATCCGGTTGACATGCCTGGATGACAGGCGATCACACGAGATGACACTAATGGCACGGATGACACTGATGACAATTTGTAATCAGTTGTTTGTGAAAAAAGAAAACGTCAGTTAAATAGAAATAAAATAACAGAAAAAGTGTCAGAGAAAAACGCGGAGGGAAAACAAAAGTTTGTATGATTATATGGCGCTCAATGTTCGATGAATTGAAGCTGTATAAAAGATGGAATAGAGTGCACTAGTGTTGGTGGGGGGTCCGTGCGGCATCGGATAAACAATAGTGCCGCAGTGCGTCCCAGCTTGTCGTAATAGGCGACTAAATGGGACACCAATCATATACAGGCAATTATGACACCAAAAATGAGCCTGTGACACTTTAACACCTTAAAACTTTCCCACAAGTTTATATGCAATCAGTGGGTTCCCACGTCTGGAGACTACCGGTGAGGTAAAAGAACAGTCAATCAATTCGAAATGAGCATACAAGTGTCAAACCACTCAAACTTTAAACTTCATGGAAATGATCGCAATTAATAGCACTACCCCGCTGGGCACCACGATTGCAACGCACTCGGGTGATCCCAGAGCAAGCAGAAGTGCTGGTGTCAGAGCCCGACGGATTCCGGGGGCGGGCAAAATGAAGTTTCCAAAATATTTTCATAAACTTCGGTTTGCAAGTTGGAACGTCGGATCGATGACCTCAAAAAGTTTAGAACTGGAAGCGATTATGCGTCGCAGAACTCTACAAATCCTGTGCGTACAGGAAACGAAGTGGTGTAATACAGGAAATAAAGCGCGTTTTCTGGATCTAAAAACTAAAGCATTTAAGATGTTCTACCATGGAATGGTCAATGGACGAAACGGTGTTGGAATCGTTGTTGCAGCGGATCTTCTAAACAACATCGTTGGTATTTTGAAAATAAGCGACCGCTTGATGAGTGTTAAACTCGTCATACACAATGAAACGTGGAACATTGTTAGCGCGTACGCTCCACAAAATGGATGCGACCAATCGGAAAAAGATACATTTTGGTCAGAGTTAGGTAATTTGCTTAGAAATATACCTATCGATGAGATGCTCTTCGTAGGCGGAGATTTAAATGGCGACGTCGGAGAAACAAATGTTGATTATGAGGACTGCCACGGTGGTAAAGGCTTTGGAACCAGAAATTCAGCTGGCGAAAACATCCTTGTAGCGTGTAGGGCTTGCGGCTTAAGCCTCTTAAATACAATGTTTATTCAACATCAACGACATCTTATCACCTATGGCAGCGGAGGCCACGAAACGCAAATAGATTATCACCTCTGCAAAATGTCGATGAAAAACCGTGTTAAGGACTGTAAAGTAATACTTGGAGAACCGCTAGTAAGCAGACTTACTTATCCCGCAAGAAATGTGCAACAGCATGCATGAGGAATGCATAACACTCGCAAGGTCCCATCTAGGGACTATATCGAAATACCATCACGTCGGCAAAGAAACATGGTGGTGGAATGACGAAACCAAACGAGATGTGGCCGACAAGAAGAGTGCATTCCAAGCGTGGACAAAATGCGATCGGAGCGACGATATCGAAAAAGCTCGACTGGCTCTTGAATACGAGCGTCTTAAAAAGATCGCAAAGAAAGTCCTGGCTCAAACTCGAGCGGCAGCAGCGGAAAACCTGTACCAGGAGTTGGAACAAATATCCTCACGATCGGCGGACAGAAGACAAGCTATCCAAGAAGTTCAAACGTCGTACAATACTAAAATGCCAAATATTTTTAATATATTTAATATATATTTTAATTTGTGACCGGTGGCTTGAATACTGCAAGGAGTTGCTTAACAAACAGTTTCCACGTGATATCGTGCCGACAGCTGGTCTATTCGAGGAGGAAGTCTCGGACTTTTCAATCGAAGAAATAAGTATAGCAATAGGAAAAATGAAGCGCGGGAAAGCGGCGGGACCAGACAGCATTCCATCAGAGTTTTGGTCGAAGATGGAGGGGATCGGCAGCGTTTGGCTATCGAAACTTTTAAATAAATTAAAATGTGGACAACCTATGCCGAATCAATGGAGAAGTAGCTTCTTGGTTCCATTATACAAAGGAAAAGACGACACTCGAGAATGCAACAACTACCGTTCAATCAAGCTTATGTCACACACAATGAAAATCGTCGAAAGAGTCTTAAACGAACGTCTTCGGCAAATAATACAGCTCGATAATAGCCAGTGTGGATTAGTTGAAGGAAGATCGACGGTGGACGCTATCCAAAGCCTACGAATAATAATGGAAAAGCACCGAGATTCGTCTAAGGATTTACACATGGTATTTATCGACCTCGAGAAAGCATTCGATCGAGTGCCTAGGGATCTCATATGGGCCGCGCTGAGGTCTCAAAACGTACCGGAAACGTATGTTAGAATAATACAAGACATGTACGGAAACGTGAAAACTGCGGTTGAAAGCTCTGCTGGACTAACGAGAGAATTTCCAGTTAATGTCGGAGTGCATCAAGGAAGTGTACTTAGCCCTTTCCTCTTTAACGTAGTATTCGACTATCTTTTAAAAGACTGCATGCGCGAAGCAATTGTAACGCCAATTTTCTTCGCTGACGACGCAGTTATACTAAGCGATAACGTCGAAGATTTACAGAACGCTTTAGATTCATGGAGAAATGCGCTAGAGAGAAACGGGTTTAAAATAAGTCGTTCAAAGACGGAGCATTTGACGTGCCCATTTGCACATCCGTTGCGACCTGTTCCGGATATAATGTTAGACGGAATAGTTCTTCCGAAAAGCACTATTTTTAAGTACTTAGGATCAATCGTTAACATGGAAGCGAAATGTGACGACGACGTAAACCACAGAGTGAGTGTGGGATGAATGAAATGGCGGGAAAATTCGAGAATCTTTTGCGACCGAAAATTTCCACTTAAATTAAAGGGGAAACTCTATTACACGGTTGTTAGACCAGCTCCTATATATGGTTCACAGTGCTGGACAATGTACGAAGCGTTTAAAAACAAAATGACGGCAGCGGAAATGAAAATGTTAAGGATGTCTAGTGGAGTCACTAAACGCGATTGTATTAGATCTACGCGTATAAGAGGAAGTCTACATATAAAGAATTCGGTAACCGAACAGCTTGAGGCGAATAGAATAAGTTGGTATTGCCACGTTCAAAGAAGATCTGCGGAAAATCCGGTTAAAAAGGCACTATCAACTACGGTCACTCCAACTGTAAGAAAACGAGGTCGGAAAAAAAATTCCTGGATTTCTCAGATGGCAAATGCGCAACAACGTCTGGGGTTAGCCACTGAAGCGATCCAGGACCGAGCATTATGTAGACGCGTTCTGCGGTCTGCGACATTAGCCAACCCCATAAGCGGAGCAGCAGCGATGCAGTAAAAATGGGAAACTCGTTACGCATAAGTTCGCATAACGAGGAAAGGGTTAATAAAAGGATAAGAAGAAGAAGAAGCACTAGTGTTGGTGGGGCACCTTCGAGGGACGGTTCAGCATACGCATCCTCCTGAAAGAACAACAAACGAATATAGAAATTTATGAATGTAAAGTAGATTAATTAAAGTACGAGTTCCCACCAATTTTGATATGGTCTTCGATGGACACGATTGTTTCACTTCGGAATTGGATAACATAGAAATCGTGTCAACTGGTATGTCATCCGGTTGACACGTTCAATGACAGGCGATCACACGGGACGACCACCTTAGGACTAATTCTACGTCATAGTGATGTCAGGATGTCATCCGGATAACAAGTTTGGATGACCATCTGATCGCACCTTAAGACCCAGTGGTATTGAGAAGCATAAGAAGAGCGCATACTAAAGGAAATATTGCACCCGATCTGGAGAGTTTTGAAGAAGATCTAGATTTATCGATTTGTCGCTTCGTTCGCAACAGCTATGTCTTTCTCTGTTCGTTTTATGAAAAATTTTATCTTTTCATCTTGGTTTAAAGGCTATCAATATCGAGCTCGTGCAAGAATCAGAGCGGAATGACTATCGTTTGAGTCAAAATTTTGCTGACTGGACCCAACTGGCATTGGAACTGCTGTTTCATCGAAGAATTGTGTTCACCGATGAGGCTTATTTTCGGCTCAATGGGTGTGCCGATAAGGAAAACTGTTGCATTTGGAACGAAGATAATCCATATTGAAAAACTCTATTACACCCTTAAAATGCACAGTTTGGTACGGTCTTTGGGTGAGTGGAGTCATCAGGCTATACTTTTTTTAAAAAAATATTCAAAATAGAGCCCCGATTAATGACTTTTTCATTCTCCGATGCGGAATGCGGAAGAGATGTGGTTTCAGCAGTATCGGTCTAACTGCCTTGCTGTATGACCAAAAACAATCAACTGAAGGAAACATACTATTAACACGTGATCAACCTGTAAATTGGCCTTCAATATCTTGTAATTTGACGCCGCTTGGCACCTTTTTAGATTCCAACACCCCGATGAGACTTTCCGATTTCCTTGAGAGTTGGACAGGTGTCGATAAAACTAATCTTCTGGTCTCGGTGTGTTGCCTAGGCAATTAACTGACGAAAGGTCGGCGCAATGTGGCAAGTAGTCCAGCTTAAGTAGTTTTCCGTATGGTATGATGTTTTTTTAACGCCTGGCCAACATAATATATGAAATCCTACGCAGATCTTCTCAACTATGAAGGGTTTGATTCTTTCATTTTAAAGCTTATAAAGGGTAATTCTTTTAAAGGTATTTTTTTCAAAGACAAAAACACAATCAAGAAGTTCAACTTTGTCGCGTAGTTTTCTATATAATAAAAAAGAAAAATTTATTATATTTATTTTTCAGGGATTATTTCTTTCAAATGTTGATTATGACTGCAGCTTATTTGGGGCTTTCTGAAGGTTCATCCCCTACATTGACGCGTTCGAGCATTACGAGTGGGGTTTGAACATAGACTAGAGAAATGTGCCCTTCCATTTCCTCTATCATATTCGGCTTATCCACGCAGACTTTGGACCTAACGTAGCCTCAGAAAAAAAATCAAGAGTTGTGATGTCACATGATCTAGGCGGCTAATTCACCAGTCCAAAGCGTGCAATTAAGTGTCCACGGGCTGTCTTGCTAAAACCAAATATAGTCGATACCATGGGGTTCAATTTCATGCAATAAAAAGTCAATTATTAAGGCGTCATAATGGGCACCACTCAAAGTTACTTTCTGGGCACCCTTAATGTTGAAGAAATACTGAGCGATGATTCTACCAGACCGTAAACCACACCAAACAATTATTTTGTCTGGATGTAATGACAGCTCTTGAATTTCTTCGGATTGCCTTGCACCCCAATTCCAGCTGGGACATGATGGTAGAAATAAGCCTCATCGCCTCACAAAATGTTGGTAGAAAACAGTAAATCTTTTTGAAGTTGGTCAAGAGCCCAACGACTGAAACGGAAATGGTTCGGAAGAGTAGCTGCCTTTAGTTCTTGCACTAATTGAATTTTGTATGCTCTTACACCCAGATTCTCACTTAAAATACACCACCTTCAGGGTAGAAATTATGGAGTTTTCAAATCTCAAGAGTCTTAAAATTGCGCGTAAAATAAAGGCACCAACATATGCACAAATATTTACATTATTAACGTGAATGTTTAAAATACTATATAGCCCCTGACTGTATCAGAGCTGACTTCGGTTGATTCCATTGCCTTAAAAGCGGCCTGGCTGTCGATGTAGTTAGCGATATCTCTACCGGATACCGATTGCATCAGCTCAGCCCAGCCGCCCTGAGGACAGACAGAACCTCTGATTGGAAGACACTATTTGTGGCCGGTAGTCTTATGGATACTCTCAGTTCTGGGTCTTCCGAGAAGATACCGGAACCTGTTGCCTCCTCTGACTTTGAGCCAATTGTGAAAACTGCAACTTCGTTTGACCTGATTACTACATTTTCTTGCCAGTCCTTCCTCTCCTTCCCAGAAAGCTTTTTTATCTGTAAGTCAAGTCGTGTTAGGTGCAGGAAGCCGTCCAGTGCAGCCGCGGGCGTGGTACGGAACGCACCTGTCATTTTTTTTTTGTTTTTATAATTGAACCTTAAAATGTTTGCACATAGCGCGGGCGAAGGAAATTTAGGGAGAGAGATGTACGTTGGTCTTAAATGTCTGAATATTGTAATGGCTAGGAAAGACAGAGCTCGGCAGGGCTTTCCATAAGCGAATTGTTCGGCTTAGGAAAGTATCACGATATTTCAGGGTGCGTTCGAAAGTGGGCTCGAGAGTATACTGATGAGCATTCATAGCGAGACGGGTGTTACAGTTGGAGGTTTGAAGGGGCGGAATGCTATTGGCAATTTCAGAGGAGCACTGGTGGTGAAAATAGCAATAGAGCAGGGTAAGACAGGAGACATTAGGTCGGTGGTCGAGGGTGTCAATCGACTGTGTAATATTAGCATCACCTATTAGTTTCATCGCACGGTTTTGAATCCTATCTAGTAGGCGCAATGAAGTCTTGGGAGCACCTGACCAGACGTGAGCATTGTACTCCAGTTTTGGGCGGATGAAAGCCTTATATATTGAAGCCAGATCAGAGGGGGGGAAATATTGCTAACATCCCTTAAAGAAACCTAGACATTTCGCAGCATTTCGGGCACACTAGCATATATTTTGTTAATATCAGGTTTGAAACCATCCAAGACAACTTGAATTGACGGTTCCGAAAGGTAATTTCTAATCTATTGAAGAAGATAGTCGTCGATCCCAAATGCACGCATTTTCGACAAAATAGGCTGATTCCAAACTCTGTCAAATGCCTTAGAAATATCAAGTGCAACTATCTTGCTTTCGCCAGATTGATGTAAACTTTGATTCCACTTTTCGGTGAGACATGCCATCAAATCACCAGTGGACTTGTTGCTACGAAAACCGTACTGCCAGTCATTAAGAAGTTTTCGTGTTTCGAGATGTTTCATTAGCTGGCGATTTATCAGCGTTTCCATGACTTTGGAAAGAAGCGACGTGAGTGCAATGGTTCTGTAAGAGGAGGGAGGAACATGGAACAGTTGTTTACCCTATTTGCAAGCATTGCGCAAAACCAATTTATTATCCCCTTTTCCATATTTGCGTCTTCTCGAGCACTTTTAATGGCTCTGAACTTCACGTTATTGAAGGCTCCTTCTATATCGAGGAAGTCCGCCATCCCAAACTAGACTCCTTTGGATTTTCCCCACCACCTCATGTAGGGCGGTTTCTACAGATATGCCTTTCCTGTAGGCATGCTGTGACTCGGTCAAAAAATCGTTCCTGATATGAATTTCCAATAAACGCTTTAGGGTTTTAAGAATAAAAGATGACAGACTTATTGGTCTGAAATTTTGCTGTTATATGCCCCTGTTTGACTGTTTTAGGTATAAAAGCCACCTGAACTTCTCTCCAAGCTGTTGGAATGTATCCTGATTTTAGACTGTGCCTCAAAATGTCCATAATTTTTTGGATTGCTACCTCCGATGCTTTCTGCTGCATAATACTCGTAGGTAGAATACCATTCGGGGCTGGGGATTAATATGGTTGAAAGGTCTGAATTGTCCACCGTATTTTTTTCTTGCTCAGAGAGAGAAATATTGATGTCCTCAGTGTGCCCCGGCAAGCCGGAGTCAGCTGATAGTGTGGACCCACGGAAAAGGGTTTCCACCAACGTTACCAACTTGTTGGCTGCTTTCAGCCCCTATTCGGTCGTATTTTCTGAGAAAGCTTGGTATGCTCGCTTCTTTTGGAAGCATTTTGCGCAGCCTCGAAGCTTTGTCTGTTGCCACAATAGATTCGCAGTTCCTCTGCCATGACGCCCTATTTGACTTCCTTACTAGATACTTGAATTTCGTTTTTCAATCATAGTGTTCGTTCCACGTACTGTCACTTTTGAAGAGCTCCGCCTTATTGTAAAGTTGGCTAGCCTCCTTTCTTTTAAAACCTATTTCCCTATTCCACCACCTTGGTTGAGCCCTGTTGGGTGTTTGATGAGCTGGACAAGCTTTCTTGAACGCTATAGTTAGTACCTTACTTATATTTTCCACCACCCTATCTTAGTTGTTAATATTATCACAGGTGATTGATTGGGTATCCTGGTGTGTATTTACCACTTCTGTGTACTGAGACCCAATCAGCTTTCCTGGGATTGCTTTGAAAACTACACACCCTATTCTGAAAGTGGGTGAATTGCTCCTGTTACAAATAATGAGGTGGACAGTTAAATAAAATCATACAAACACTCACCTCTTGTGCTGCTATCATTGCTTCCCCATTGTGTGTGATGGGCGTTCGCAACACAGTCCACCACCAGCATCCGATTTTTCTGGCTCGCCAACCTAATTAGTTTCTCCGAGATGCTTACCTCAGAGTCATAGTGTAGATAGGCCGAGGTCAGACACAGTGGTTTGCTACACTTGTTCACACAAATTACCCTCGTCAGATCACCTGAGCTAAAATTATTCAAAAGAAATGCTTTTATTTGTTTTATGATGAGGAAACAAGTCTCAGTATGAGTCTCTGGTTCTCATTGTTCTTATTGATTCGCGGCTCTTGTAAGAGTATAGCTGTGATGTCCTGTCTGACGATGTATTCCACTAGACAGGCCTTCGCTGCTTTACTGTGGTGCAAGTTTATCTGCAGTACTTCCATCACATTGGGGGTGTTCCTCCTCATCCTTGCCCGTGGTCGAAGGCTTGACGATCAACCTGCCCACACTATACCTTACCACACCTTTCGATTTTCGAGGTATGGCGGGCAATCGTTGTTAAGGGACAGCAGAAAATGCTGGCCATACTGCTATCTACGCCCCGTCTTAAGGACTCTCCATGCATCGGCTTGGACATCCTAAAAGAATCACCTTCAATGTCAGAAGATGAAATATACAGACAGTGAGAAAAGGTTGTGCGCGTCACGTATTTTAAGTGCAATAAGTGAGAGAAATAGAAAAAAATTAACCAACTTATGAAAATAAAATTAAACGTTAGCCGATAACCGTGCTAGTGCTATATATTATTTTTTAAATTATTATTGTATTAATATAAGGCCTCGTAGAAGTAGCATCTTTCGACAGGTGCTGGTTCCTTAAATGACGAGAATGAGCCTCTGCAGCCGAACATCTTGCAGCTCTGCTAATAAGTCCTACTTCACGCCTCCCCGTGGCGCCATCTGGGAATCTCATTAGAGATTGCGAAGTGAAGGGGGCAAATGGCGAGTTTCCTGCGCCATAAATCAGGGTTAGTGTCGGAACAACAGAACAAGACCTTATCCGGGCTACTCCGACATATTTAGAGCTCAGGCCGGTAAGGATTTCCAGGACTTAGTCAGGGTCATGGAAAAGAGATGGTGGCGGACGAACCCTATATGGGCCAACGGCAGCGCTCACATCCCGGAACGGGTTACTGGCTTCGGTGTAACCGACCCCTCGTCCTAAAGGCATTAAAAATGGAACTGGTCCTCCAGGTTGAGGGTTGTGCCACCGGGGTAACTGCCCGGCCATTTAAAACAAACATAAGTTACGAAGCATCAACAAGCCTCGGATATGGACGGATCTACTGTTGACAGCCCACGCAAACGATTTAAGGACAATGAGCTTCGGATATGCAAGTGGAATGTTAGATCCCTTAATAGACCACGTGCAGCCCAGCAACTAGCGGAGGCCCTAGACTGCTGCAAATGCGATGGGATGGGCCGGACAAATAGAAGATGAAAAAATGCGACATCTACTACGGCAATTGCTATCGACGGCAAAAGCAGCGCTTATTTGGATGCGGATTTGTTGTCTGGGGTAGACTAAGACGAGAAGTCCTGAGTTCCGGCATATGAGCGAGGGCCTCGTAGCAATCCGCAACAAGGCTAAATTGCTCAACATTAGCCTTATATGCGCGCATGCCCCCACAGAGGAGAAAGATGACGATAACAAAGATGCCTTCTATGGGCTCCTTAACAAGACCTACGGGCAATGCCCTAGCTATGACATTAAAATTGTCCTCGGTAATTTTAATGCAAAGCTAGGAAGGGAGGGTATCTTTCGTGGAACATTCGGAAAATATAGCCTGCACGACACAACCTTCGATAACGGATTCAGGCTAATCGACTTTGCGGCGGGGCGAAACATTGTCGTGGCTAGCACGCGGTTCCCACACCTCGACATACACAAGGGGACTTGGAGAACTCGTGACTAATCAACAGTCAACCAGATTGATCACACTGCGATCGACGCAAGACACTCCTCCAGTATTATGGATGTCCATACTTTCCAAGGAGCCAAAATCGACTCGGACCATTACCTTGTTGTAGCCAAGGTACGGTTGCGGATATCCCAAACTACGCCAAGACAAACTAATGCTGTGAGAAAATTCGACGTCAGACAGCTACATTCGCAAGAGATCGCCAAGTCCTTTTCCGATTTAGTGCCTCTCAATCTCTTAAGAGGTCCAATACCGCCAGCATCAAGCATCGAAGGCCATTGGAAACACTGCCAAAACGCCATCAGAGATGCCACTTCTGATGTGCTGGGTTTCACTTGTCCACCACAACGAAACCCCTGGTTCGATGATGAATGCCGGCAAGCACATGCAGCTAAGCAAAAAGTACGCAATGCGGCACTGCAAAAAAAGACCAGAACACCGGCTTCTCAGGAGGAAGAAGAAAGAGCACGAGAAACGCGCGATCGAGGAAGTTGAGAGATGCTACTCCAGGAATGAGATTCGGAAGTTTTACCAAAAGGTAAAAATAACATGCCGCGGAAACAAACCCCGAACCGAAGCCTATAGAGATGAACAAGGGAACATCGTAGTAGAATCGCAGTCAATGCTGAGGAATTGGAAGACCCATTTCTGCAGAATGTGTAACGGCAATGACGGACCAAATACCGCTGTCAGGCAGAATCAATCTTTCAACTTGAACGATGATGACCAACAATTCCGTCCACCCGACCTGGATGAAGTGAAGATAGCTATATCGAAGCTTAAGTCCAACAAAGCTGCTGGAGCGGACAGCCTGACTGCCGAGCTCTTCAAAGCGGCAGGCGATGACTTGGAAAGGAGCATACACCAACTCATCTGTAAAATATGGTCGGACGAAAGTATGCCTGATGAATGGAACCTCAGCATTGTTTGTCCGATTCTCAAGAAAGGAGACCCTCTGAACTGCGCCAACTACAGAGGCATCAGTCTCCTTAACATCGCATATAAGATCTTATCCGCCGTATTGTGTGAACGCCTAAAGCCGTTCGTCAACAACCTGATAGGTCCATATCAGTGTGGCTTCAGGCCAGGAAAGTCCACCATCGACCAGATATTCACACCACGGCAGATCTTGGAGAAGACCCATGAGTTTCAGATCGATACCCACCACCTTTTCATCGATTTTAAGGCCGCGTATGACAACATCTATAGGGACGAACTATACAGAGCAATGTCTTGTTTTGGCATCCCTGCCAAACTCGTCCGTGTGTGCAGGATGACGATAGAAAATGCGCGCTGCTCCATCAAGGTCGGTAAAGATCTCACTGAGATGTTCAGAAATTATTTAGTCATACGATTTTTTCAACTTCGAACTTGAAAGAATAGTGCAAAACTCACGAGCAAACACTATAGACACAATCCTTCAAAAGTCCGTCCAACTACTCGCATATGCCGATGGTACTGACACGATTGAAAGGAAGAAGAAAAGATGTCAGTGGCGCCTTTGCAAGTATTAAGACGGAAGTGGCGAAAATGGGTTTAGCGGTCAATAAGGGCAAGACTAAGTATATTATGTCAAGCAAAAAGTACATCCAACACCGACGTCTCGGACAGAACGTCACCCTCGACAGATATGACTTTGAGGTAGTTAAGGACTTTGTCTACCTAGGCTCTGCTATAAATACAGATAACGACACCAGCGCTGAAATCAAACGAAGAATAGCTCTTGCGAATTGCTGCTTCTTTGGGCTAAGAAGGCAATTGACTAGCAAAGGTCTCTCTCGGACAACAAAAGTCATCCTTAATAAGACCTTAATAATCCCGGTCCTGCTCTATGGCGCAAAGGCATGGACATTATCAAAAATGTATGAGGGTGTTCTCGGTTGCTTCGAGAGAAAAATTGTTCGGGCGATCTTTGGTCCCGTCGTCATTGACGGTGAGTGGAGGAGGAGTTACAACTACGAACTGTATGGACTGTACAGCGACATGGACCTAGCCAGAAGAGTGAATATCCAAAGACTGAGATAGCTGGGTCACGTAGAGCGCATAGACACCAATGCTCCGGTCCGAAAAGTCTTCGAATCCGCCCCCGAGGGACAGCGCAGTAGAGGAAGGCCAAGACTCAGGTGGCGCACGCAAGTGGAAGAGGACCTCAGCCAACTTAGCGTGCGAAACTGGAGGCAGCTAGCCAGGGATCGAGGGGGCTGGAGAAGCTTGTTGACTTAGGCCCAGGTCCACCCCGGACTGTAGCACCACCTAAGAGAAGAAGATATTATTATTTTAATTTATTACTTAATAATAAGAATTAATAATAATAATAATAAAATTAAACAATACTTACTTGGTGTATCACAGCGTATCGAACTCTATTTGAAGCTCTTAAGACTTGAATATTGTCTCAGCGTAAGGCAATCCAGAAGCCTTTTATATATGTGTTTTAAGTAACCTAAGAACGATTAATTTGGCCAGAACTCATTCCAGGTTTTTAGGCATCTTCAGCACTCTAGCCAATTCAAGGTACAAAGGTCTTAGTTCGGCATCCATTCCCATCGTACATGTCTTAATTCTCAAATACAATGCGAGCCTAATTGATCACTTTATTTCAAACTAAAATATCTCTATGCAAACCATCTGGCTCTTTCTTCCGATTTATTCAAAATATTTATTAATCTTGAATTGAAATTCCATTGAAAAGATAAAATAGATAGGTTTCAAACCAATACCCACATGGACGTGTATATACGAGTGGAGTCTATATTCATAGATGCTGATAGGTTTACAAGCTCCAAGAGGGCAATTAAAACAATGCTCTCACAGAAAAGATCTGCAACTCGGATGAATTCCTCACAAAGGAGTCACTGGGGATGCCAATCATTTGAGAAAAAAAAAAAAAAATTCCCTATCAGTGTGTCAATATCATGGAAATCCTATGAATTGTATAAATCATTCGATTGGAAGTTACAACAATTTGAAAGGAACTGCTTCGAAAATTTATTACCCACAGATACGAGTTGGAAGATACATACGAGTAGGTATGAGCATAAGTGGGGAGTTAGGTCGACCCGGTTACCATCGATATCCTTTAGCTTCTATATCATATGGTAAAAACTGAAAATTTTTTCGTTTTATAGTAAATGGATCTGGATGTTGGCTATTCGAACAGCAGGCCCTTTTACAAGTGTTCTACAATAATTCGATGTTAGCTTTGCTATCTAAGTTTATTTTTTCTTGAGCTTGAGTAAGGAAAACATTTTATCATCTGGGATAGTTCTTGTTGGAAAGTTGTGAATACAAAGGAGTACAACTCCAATACTGGGCTGCTATTGAGATTGGTATTGGATTTGGGGTTGAGGCTCGGTCTGGTGTTGGGGGGTTCATTCCCAATCTGCGGATGAAATATTGGTTCGTAAAGAAGTGAGAAAGTGCCTTTGCCTGAACACACACGAATACACCTACAAATGCCATCAATGTTGATTTATTAGCTTCCAATTGAATGTTAACTCTTCGCATGGTATAGGTATGGAATATGCTGGAGTGTGCCTACGATTATATGCGGGGATGTGTCAGATTGCCTTTTCGAATGTAAAATAGTCCCTTTGGATCGACTATTGGTCGGGGTGCCTATACCTTAAGTCCTTTTCTATATCCTATCAATGCTGTGGGTGTAGGAGAAGTGTTAATTTATGAATAAGTAAGTGTCTGACTCTGGGTTAATATTTAAATTCAAAATAATAAAGTTAACTTGCAATTATCCGAGTACGAATGCTTTACGGGACAAAGTGTAATTTATTGGAATTGTCACTTAATTGATAAGCTTATGCAAATGACAAGCCACACAGTGAATTTGTTAATTTTACGTTAATTAAAACTGCAATGAAATATTTATTTATTAATTCCATTGATGTATCTACACTACTTGTTATTTTTTTTTAATTTATACTTCTGTCATTGTTGCCAACGAGTTAATGTCCAAATTTAGTTATGATTCCTTGTTAAGTTAATAAAACTTCACAACTGTTGGAGTTGCATATACTCCTATTAATTATGAGCAACGGTATTCGGAGCGTGATGGTTTTAAGGATTTATTTCACAGAAATGTTAACTCAATTTTAGTATTTGGAAATCTGATAGACGCTTTTTCAACAAGCTTTGCGAGCCCACCTTTTAATTTCGCCTTTTCACATATATAAGTTTCGGACTTTTCAATCGAAGAAATAAGTATAGCAATTGGAAAAATGAAGGGGAGGAATGCCGCGGGACAGACAGCATTCCATCAGAGTGTTGGTCGAAGATGGAGGGAATCGGCAGCGTTTGCCTATCGAAACTTTTAAATAAATTAAAATGTGGACAAACTATGCCGAATCAATGGAGAAGTAGCTTCTTGGTTTCATTATACAAAGGAAAATGTGACACTCGAGAATGCAACAACTACCGTTCAATCAAGCTTATGTCACACGCAATGAAAATCGTCGAAAGAGTCTTAAACGAACGTCTTCGGCAAATAATAAAGCTCGATAATAGCCAGTGTGAATTTGTTGAAGGAAGATCGACGGTGGACGCTATCCAAAGCCTACGAATAATAATGGAAAAGCACCGAGATTCGTCTAAGGATTTACACATGGTGTTTATCGACCTCGAGAAAGCATTCGATCGAGTGCCTAGGGATCTCATATGGGCCGCGCTGAGGTCTCAAAACGTACCGAAAACGTATGTTAGAATAATACAAGACATGTACGGAAACGTGAATATTGCGGTTAAAAGCCCTGCTGGACTAACGAGAGAATTTCCAGTTAATGTCGGAGTGCATCAAGGAAGCGTACTTAGCCCTTTCCTCTTTAACGTAGTATTCGACTATCTTTTAAAAGACTGCATGCGCGAAGCAAATGTAACGCCAATTCTCTTCGCTGACGACGCAGTTATACTTAGCGATAACGTCGAAGATTTACAGAACGCCTTAGATTCATGGAGAAATGCGCTAGAGAGAAACGGGTTTAAAATAAGTCGTTCAAAGACGGAGCATTTGACGTGCCCATTTGCGCATCCGTTGCGACCTGTTCCGGATATAATGTTAGACGGAATAGTTCTTCCGAAAAGCACTATCTTTAAGTACTTAGGATCAATCGTTAACATGGAAGCGAAATGTGACGACGACGTAAACCACAGAGTGAGTGTGGGGTGGATGAAATGGCGGGAAAATTCGCTAATCTTTTGCGACCGAAAATTTCCACTTAAATTAACGGGGAAACTCTACACCACGGTTGTTAGACCAGCTCTTATATACGGTTCACAGTGCTGGACAATGTACGAAGCGTTTAAAAACAAAATGACAGCAGCGGAAATGAAAATGTTAAGGATGTCTAGTGGAGTCACTAAACGCGATTGTATTAGATCTACGCGTATAAGAGGAAGTCTACATATAAAGAATTTGGTAACCGAACAGCTTGATGCGAATAGAATAAGTTGGTATTGCCACGTTCAAAGAAGATCTGCGGAAAATCCGGTTAAAAAGGCACTATCAACTACGGTCACTCCAACTGTAAGAAAACGAGGTCGGAAAAAGAATTCCTGGATTTCTCAGATGGCAAATGCGCAACAACGCCTGGGGCTAACCACTGAAGCGGTCCAGGACCGAGCATTATGTAGACGCGTTCTGCGGTCTGCGACATTAGCCAACCCCATAAGCGGAGCAGCAGCGATGCAGTAAAAATGGGAAACTCGTTACGCACAAGTTCGTATAACGAGAAAAGGGTTATTAAAAGGATAAGAAGAAGAAGAAGGAGACCTGATAGACGCTGAGCCGTAGTCAATTCAGTCGTCGAACTATTTTAACAGTAAGTACTAGTAGAGTTACATATGTTGATATGCAAATATCATGCAATATATGACAACGATCGTGTAAAAATAAGGGAGTTTGTGGCAAGAATAACCGGTTCTAGATGAACACAATGCTGCGAGAACTTAAAAAAAGGCTGGTGAGACGGGTTTTCCAAATATGGGGCTTATAGGAAGAAGATAACCCATATTGTATCTGCTTTGAGGTTGATTTACAACAGAAAAAAGCGTGTGGACAGAATTTAGCAGCAGGAAGTGGCCAAAAGATTGCTAAACACAACTCACTTTTTAAGGTCTCCCAGGTCCCCTTTTGCTGCCCAAAGTAGCAGCAACTGGTAGGAGTATTTCTCCTTTTGATGGTCTCGTTGTCTGAAATGATAGCGGAGCTTTGGTAGACAAAGTTGTCAAAGGTAGTTATATCGATCGAGGGTGATATCGAGACGTCGGTGTTGAGTAGCTTTCTTCCGATTATGTACATACCATATATTATCATCGTGGTATTCACGGACTTTTGAAGAATAGTGCCTGTTGTGTTGGTGCATGAGTTTTGTACTATTCTTTTAGGTACGATGTTGAAGAAATCGCATGACAGTGCATCGCCTTTTCTAAACCCACTTTTTCGAGATGTTTGCCGACCTTGATGGAGCAGCGTGCATTCTCCATCATCATCCGGCACAGAGGGACGAGTTTGGCAGGGATGCCGAAACTATACATTGCTCTGTACAGCTCGTCTCTATAGATGCTGTCATACGCGGCCTTAAAATCGATGAATAGGTGGTGTGTACCGATCTGAAGCTCATGGGTCTTCTCCAAGATCTGCCGTAGTGTGAATATCTGGTCTATGCTGGACTTTTCAGGCCTGAAGCCATACCGATACGGATATGGCATGTTGTTTTTTACGTTTGGTTAAACTGAATCTCATTCCTCGAGTAGCTTGTCTCAATTTCCTTGACTGCGCGCTTCTCATGCTCTTTCTTTTTCCTCCTGAGAAGACTCTTCTTTTGCTCATCTCATATAGCTCGTGAGCAGCTCTAGTCCTTCTACGCAGCGGCACTTTGCTTGTATCTTGCTTAACTGCATGTGTTTGCCAATTTTCGTCAAATTGGGATATCTGCAACCGTACCTTGGCTACAACAAGGTAAGTCGATGATAGCTCCTCAGAAAGATTGGACATTCATTATTCTGGTGGAATAACTTACTCGTATATAGATCGCAATGTGATAATCTGGTTGACGGTTGAAAAATCAGGAGTTTTCCAAGTCCCCTTGTGAATATCACGATTTGGGAACTACCAAAGATGCCCTCTCTTCCTTGCTTTCCATTTGAATCACCGTAGACAATTTTAATGTCATACCTAGCGCATTTTTATACATCTTGTTCAAGAGCTCGTCATCTTTCTCCTCTGTGAGAGCGTGCGCGTATATAAGGCTAATGTTGCCATATAAGCCTTGCTACGGATGGCCACGAGGCGCACATTCATATGCCGGAAACTCAAGACTTCTTGCCTAAGTCTGCCTCCAACAACAAATCCGCATCCAAATAGGGTGTGGTTCTGCCGTCAATAACAATCGCCATAGTAGAGATCGCAGTTTTTCATCCACTTTTTGTCCGGGTCATTCCATCGCATTTCTTGAATGGTGGTTATGTATGCTTTGCAGCAGTCTAGGGCCTCGGCTTTTTGTTCTGGTGGAGGTGGCCTATTAAGGGACCTAATATTCCACGTGCATATCTGAAGTTCGTTGTCCTTAATTCGTTTGCACTGGTCATCAACAGTAGGGAGGTCCATCAGTATCCGAGGCTTGTTGTTGCTTTGTAGCTTTCATCTTTTTGCCAAGGCCGGCTAGGTTCCTCGGCACAAACTCCAACCTCTCTATCTGTCCATTTTTCTAAAAAAAAACTTAACACATGCTAAGGCAATTTTAGCGTATTCATACCCACTTGAGTGTTAAGAGTTCAACCTGGAAGGCCAGTTCCATTTATGATACCTCTAGGACGAGGAGTTCGTAAGGCCGAAGCCAGTTACCCGTTTGGGGATGTGAGCAGTGCCTTTTTCCATAAAGGGCTCATCCACCACCATCTCTTTTCTAAGACACTGACTAAGTCTCCGAAATCCTTACCCACCTGAGCTCCAAATATGTCAGAGAAGGTCTCATTTGTTCGGGTTTTTTCTCCGCCGTTGATTCCATTTGTCCCGTCTACTGTGCCGTGTTTTTTGTCTGCTGGTCAGCACTCGCGCTTATAAGCTTTGCAGGTCGAATCCGGATGGACATCGACCAGTACCCGACGGATACCTCGTTTAGGTATAAAAGCACAACTGATGTGTAAAAACAATTGTAACCAAGTTGACATATTTCAGTGCCTACCCTATATCTACAGCATCCCACCGTTTTGAAGCATCATTATGCATCTAGGACATCAAATTATTATGAAAAGGGTTGGCCGTCTGTAGTTTTTGTTTTTTAGAAAGGCACTATTCAATATTTTTCAATAGACCTATATTGAATATTACTCGGCTCGGGAGTAGGTTATTTTGGCGCTCCAAATTTTCAATAAATTTTGGATGGTTTCGAGTTCTATTTTACGAATAGCTCGATCAAGATTGTTTTTGAATATGTTGAGAAAGATTCTTATGAAATATGAGGGTATAAGAGCCACTTTAATTGTAATAACTCCTACACTGCAGGTGGTATTATTATTTATATAAATGACAGGGCTATAAATTATGTAACTGAATGTGTAAATTTGGATCTTATGTCTTCAAACATGACAAGAATAAGTTGCACTATTAATACAGAACAGACTGTTATGCTTGGTTGCTGCAGACTTCATGATATGAGTAAAGAGGAATTTATTGATGAGCTATGCTATTTATTAAACGAGGAAAAACTAAGGAATCTTCAACACTTGTATTGACCATATTTTCTGTAAGCTTGATTGTAAATCTAAATTGTCTCTTATTAGTAGCGCTGCTGATCTGAGAATTTCTGACCAGTCAATGGTCTGTTTGTTCTTCCAATTGAATAAGGTTCAAAATATTAAACATGGTCTTTATTATCAATATAAGAACGTGAACCTCGTTGAGCTTACTAATCACTTAATGCTTGAAAACTAGTTTGAGATATCGACAGAAAATGATCCCAATGAAGCCTTTAAGTTAAGACTGAAATGTCAAAAGCAACTAAATAATAATCATTTTCGTAGTGCTTATGATAAAATTTGTAGGGAAATTGCTATTGAGGTGCCTTTATGCAAAGAAAATATTTACATTAAGAAATTTCAAAATGTTAAAGGTAATTTAAAAAAAAGAATGGGGAATAGTAAATGAGCTTTTTAACAGAAACAGTACTAATGGTATACCATCTTGTCTTGGGCATGAAGATCAAAGATATTATAAATCTATAGCGTTGTAAATAAAACGATAACTGAGGCCGGTATAACACCTAGTAATAATAATAGTAGATGTTTGCTTGAGTATTCCAACAGGGAAAAATCTGAGTTTTTTGTAAAGTTTTCGAAAAATTAATCAAAAAAAGAATTCAGAATTCTGTCCTATCTTGATGGTATTTCATTCTTTAGCGACAGACAGTATGGATTCCGAGCTTGCAGATCTACTGAGGATGCACTTTTTAACTTCAGCAGTTCAATTTATGGAAGCATCAATCAATAGCAAGAAGCTTACTGCAGCTCTTTTCGTGGATAAAACAAAGGCTTTTGATACTGTTGATCATAAAATCTTGTTGAATAAATTGAATAAAGCTGGATTTAGGGGATTTGTTCTTAAATGGATTGAGCCCTATCCCACCAACAGGAAACAAATGGTTCGAATAGGAACTATGTTTAGTGAGTGCTGCGATATTACAGTTGGTGTCCCACAGGGATCTGTTCTGGGACCTATATTGTTCCTGGTTTTCATTAACTCAATTTTTACCCTTAATATGAAAGGAAAACTTACAGGGTTTGCTGATGATATAGGTTGTTCTTATTCCAGTAACTAACTTGGTTAGATCTAATAGCTGACGTCAACAATGATTTAGAAATGTTACGACATTGGTTCCGCGTGCACAAGCTAGTTATTAGTGACAAAACAAAAATTATGTATTTTAATACTTCTTTGCATTTAGAACTTCCAGTTTTTACATTTTATAGTGCATACTGCAATAATATGTTGATAAACTCTGACAATTGCTGTGAATCGCTGCTCACACTACTTTCTTAGGGAAATACCTGCTGAAAACAACCAAAACCCTTTACCATTTGAGACTTTTCTGCTCCAAAAAACTTTTACAAACTTTTTATTATGGTCTTGTTCAATCCAAATTGCAATATGGTTTAACTTGCTGGGGCGGAACACGCAAAAACAAAATGCAACCTTTGCTTGCTTAACAAAAATATGTGCTGAGAATTATATGGAAAAAAGGCACTCTTTACACATTCTTTTATACTGCCTCTAAAGCATCTTTATTTCTACGAAGTTTAAAAAATCTTTTTCTTAAGAAGCGGATACTCATCAAATCATGATCCGAATACCTATGGTCTTCGCAGCTCTTCTATGAGTCTTGCTTTCATTCCTTCCTGTAGCTAATAGTATCTTAAATAAACTACCCAGTGAAATAAGGCACTCTAGCAATTTCTTTTCCCTTTAATAAACGGTCACGAAGTGTTTATTTTTGACCTCAATGAGATTGATAATCTATCGATGTTAATTATTTAGTAGCATGTACTTACATCTAATTATTATGGATTTTTTCTTATTTTATTACACAATATATTTTTTCATATTTCTACTTTAATCTAAAATTTTCTATATTGTTGTTGTCTGACTCACTTCATTTGGTACTAGTTTTATTAACTATAGAATGCATTTATTTATTCATTCATTAATGAAAAACACTTATTATTTTGTACGGTGCGTGAATCTATGTAATTCTCTTTACGTTAAACTTAACTCATGACATTCCTTCATAATTCTTAATTGCAAAATGAATTTAAATTGAATGAATGAATAAACAAACTAACTAACCAAAACTATTATTATAATTATTATTTTTATTATTATTATTACTTACTTACTTACTTACTCTAGGTGGCGCTACAGTCCGGGGTGGACCTGGGCCTCAGTCAACAAGCTTCTCCAGCCAGCTCGATC
The DNA here is from genome assembly GCA_928272305.1 of Volucella inflata. NCBI lineage: Eukaryota > Metazoa > Arthropoda > Insecta > Diptera > Syrphidae > Volucella > Volucella inflata. The sequence continues at coordinate 229,507,117 of OV743716.1, forward strand.
CCTGGCTAGCTGCCTCCAGTTTCGCACGCTAAGTTGGCTGAGGTCCTCTTCCACTTGCGTGCGCCACCTGAGTCTTGGCCTTCATCTACTGCGCTGTCCCTCGGGGGCGGATTCGAAGACTTTTCGGACCAAAGCATTGGTGCTCTACGTGACCCAGCCATCTCAGTCTTTGGATATTCACTCTTCTGGCTAGGTCCATGTCAATGTACAGTCCATACAGTTCGTCGTTGTATCTCCTCCTCCACTCACCGTCAATGCAGACGGGACCGAAGATCGCCCGAAGCAACCGAGAACACCCTCATCCATTTTTGATAATGTCCATGCCTCTGCGCCATAGAGCAGGACCGGGATTATTGAGGTCTTATAAAGGGTGACTTTTGTTGTCCGAGAGAGGCCTTTGCTAGTCAATTGCCTTCTTAACCCAAAGAAACAGCTGTTGGCAAGAGTTATTCTTCGCCTGATCTCAGCGCTGGTGTCGTTGTCTGTACCTATAGTAGAGCCTAGGTGGATAAAGTCCCTAACTATCTCAAAGTTATATCTGTCGAGGGTGACGTTCTGTCCGAGACGTCGGTGTTGGTTGCCCTTTTTGCTTGACAGCATATACTTGGTCTTGCCCTCATTGACCGCTAAACCCATTTTCGCCGCTTCCGTCTCAATACTCGCGAAAGCGCCACTGACAGCACGCTGCTTTCTCCCGATTATGTCAATATCGTCGGCGTATGCGAGCAGTTGGACAGACTTTTGAAAAATAGTGCCTCTTGTGTTTGCTCGTGAGTCTTGCACTATTCTTTCAAGTACGATGTTGAAAAAATCGCATGACAGCGCATCGCCTTGTCTAAATCCTTTCTGGACATCAAAGGTCTCGGTGAGATCTTTACCGACCTTGATGGAGCAGCGTGCATTCTCCATCGTCCATGGACAAACAATGCTGAGGTTCCATTCATCGGGCATACTTTCGTCCGACCATATTTTACAGATGAGTTGGTGTATGCTCCTTACCAAGTCATCGCCTGCCGCTTTGAAGAGCTCGGCAGTCAGGCCATCCGCTCCAGCAGCCTTGTTGGACTTAAGCTTCGATATGGCTATCTTCACTTCATCCAGGTCGGGTGGACGGAATTGTTGGTCATCATCGTCCAGGTTGAAAGGTTGATTCTGCCTGACAGCGGTATTTGGTCCGTCATCGCCGTTATACAGTCTGCAGAAATGATACTTCCAAATCCTCAGCATCGATTGCGATTCTACTACGATGTTCCCTTTTTCATCTCTACAGGGATCGGTTCGGGGTTTGTTTCCGTGGCATGTTATTTTTACCTTTTGGTAAAACTTCCCAACCTCATTCCTGGAGTAGCATCTCTCAATTTCCTCGATCGCGCGCTTCTCATGCTCTTTCTTCTTCCTCCTGAGAAGCAGGTGCTCGTCTCTCCTCTTCCGCTCATAGAGCTCATGAGCAGCTCTGGTCTTTTTTTTGCAGTGCCACATTGCGTGCTTTTTGCTTAGCTGCATGTGCTTGCCGGTATTGTCATCGAACCAGGGGTTTCGTTGTGGTGGACGAGTGAAACCCAGCACATCAGAAGCGGCATCTCTGATGGCGTTTTGGCAGTGTTTCCAATGGTCTTCGATGCTTGATGCTGGCGGCATTGGACCTCTTAAGAGATTAAGAGACACTCGATCGGAAAAGGACTTGGCGATCTCTTGCGATTGTAGGCGTCTGACGTCGAATTTTCTCACAGCATTAGTTTGTCTTGGCGTAGTTTGGGATATCCGCAACCGTACCTTGGCTACAACAAGGTAATGGTCCGAGTCGATGATGGCTCCTCGGAACGTACGGACATCCATAATGCTGGAGGAGTGTCTTGTGTCGATCGCAACGTGATCAATCTGGTTGATTGATCAGGAGTTCTCCAAGTCCCCTTGTGTATGTCGAGATGTGGGAACCGCGTGCTAGCCATGACAATGTTTCGCCCCGCCGCAAAGTCGATTAGCCTGAATCCGTTATCGGAGGTGGTGTTGTGCAGGCTATATTTTCCGATTGTTCCACCAAAGATACCCTCTCTTCCTAGCTTTGCATTAAAATCACCGAGGACAATTTTAATGTCATAGCTAGGGCATTGCTCGTAGGTCTTGTTAAGGAGCTCGTAGAAGGCATCCTTGGTGTCGTCATCTTTCTCCTCTGTGGGGGCATGCGCGCATATAAGGCTAATGTTGCCGAATTTAGCCTTGATGCGGATTGCTACAAGGCGCTCGCTCACATGCCGGAAGCTGAGGACTTCTCGTCTTAGTCTGCCTCCGACAACAAATCCGCATCCAAATGCGCTGCTTTTGCCGTCGATAGCAATTGCCGTAGTAGATGTCGCAGTTTTTCATCTTCTTTTTGTCCGGCCCATCCCATCGCATTTGCAGCAGTCTAGGGCCTCCGCTAGTTGCTCGGCTGCACGTGGTCTATTAAGGGATCTAACATTCCACGTGCATATCCGAAGCTCATTGTCCTTAAATCGTTTGCGTGGGTTGTCAACAGTAGATCCGTCCATATCCGAGGCTTGTTGATGCTTCGTAACTTAATCTTTTTTAAATGGCCGGGCAGTTACCCCGGCGGCACAACCCCCAACCTGGAGGACCAGTTCCATTTTTAGTGCCCCTAGGACGAGGGGTCGGTTACACCGAAGCCAGTAACCCGTTCCGGGGTGTGAGCGCTGCCGTTGGCCCTTATGGGGCTCGTCCGCCACCATCTCTTTTCCAAGACCCTGACTAAGTCCTGGAAATCCTTTCCGGCCTGAGCTCCAAATATGTCGGAGTAGCCCGGATAAGGTTCTGTTTTGTTTCTCGGACACTAATCCTGGTTACTGGCGCAGGAAACTCGCCATTTGCCCCCTTCACTCTCTCTAGTGAGATTCCCAGATGGCGCCACTGGGAGGCGTGAAGTAGGACTTATTAGCAGAGCTGCAAGATGTTCGGCTGCAGAGGCTCATTCTCGTCATTTAAGGAACCAGCACCTGTCGGAAGATGCTACTTCTACGAGGCCTTATACTAATCGTTGCCATCATATATTTATTATTACACTATGAAATTTCATGTGTTTTGTTAAAAAAAACACTCTCGAAGTAAATGACTCATTTTGTTGTAGAATGATGGCCTTTAATTCCCCCGGGGCTCTATTTGATCAAGCGTATTCTACGGCCGAACAGACAAATGACGAAGCATCCGAAAAATCATGAATTTCTACGAAATCGTAGGTCCAGAATGCATTTCGAGGGATACTTAGTTGTTCAACGATAGACAGGTTTTTGAAAGCTTATTTTTTTCGATTGGGTTAAATGAGAGGAAAATATATCAAACAATGAGTTTTAACACATTTCCAAAACCTTGATTCAGAGTCAGAGTTGTAATTGTTCTCTATCCCCCGCTATGTATCTTTGGAAAGCCCTTACCTTGATCATCCCTGCCATATATCAATAATCCCAATGCCAGATGGGAAAAGGGTTGTACAGCATTTCAAAGTGCTTGAGTCTTTGATTACTTCCAGAGATTTCAGAACTTAATTGTTTTCCGATCAAATGCAATGCAAAAGGCCTATCAGCACGCTCTAGAAGAGCAGGAAAAAATGCTCTTCTATATAGGCGCTTATAATAAGCTACTCGTACACCTTTAGGGACTCAAAAATTCAGTTCTGTTGATGTACGAGTACATATGACCAAGAATATTGCTGCGCAATACAGTTTCTTCACTTATATCAGCTTTAACTAATGGATACGTAAAGTGGTCATTATATTTTTGTGAATGAATCATGCTTGAGTAATTTTGATTTGAATATTGATCGTCTATTTCGCATGACTTATAGTCGATTTTTACGGCGCATATAATCGTACATCTAAGCAAGACATCTGTCGAACAGAAAACAGATTTTGTACCAAATACTTTTTCGATTATTCATTAAATTAAATGCAATAAGCTATTGTGCATGCTGACGAAAATAACACAGCTGAAAACGAATGTGAGGGAAGAAGATGCAGATTTATCGGCACAGGTGCAGATGCAGAGGTTTTGCCCATCCACAACCGATCGAACTGATCCAGGAATTTCAGCAACAGAATCACTAATTGCGTTATACTTCCGCTGATTGAACTCTGAGTATCAATTGTAGGTATTCATAGACATGAACTACGCACATAGCCAAAAACTGATTACGGATATCGTCCGTCCATCAAAATAGGATATCTAAGCATTCAGTTTTGCTCTATTCATTATCCCATTAGTACCGCCTTTCCAGAGTTTGAAAAAAATATATTTTTCTTACAACTTGTAAACAAGATCAATCTTATATGTATAGAAATAGGGAGAAAAAATCATCCACAAGCTATAAGATGAAGTATGCTTAGATCAATAAAAACGAATAATACAACACCAATGATCTTCAAATTCAAAGTGCACACTTTGAGCACATTAATACGCAAGCATACTCATATTCGTAAAACATATCCATTCCTACCCTTCATTCTAAGTTCCGAGAAAAGCTATTAAATGTTAAAAATCTCAATAGAGCGAATCTTATATCTTTTCATTTACAGACTAGCGTCTGCAATCCACCGCTCGCCATCATAAATGTGTCGAATTGCAATTTTGGCCTGCCATTTCCCTTGTGGGGCACCCTTCCCCATGTCTTGCGAATCGCATGGTTAGCAAGGTTTTTATTTCTTTATTTAAATGAATCTTGGAAATTCAATTATTTGTGTGCGTTAGTTAAGGCCTCTGAATTGCCCAAGTCACATATCCCTGGAGGGGAAATGAACTTCTATGTACGAAAAGGAGATTCATGTCTCTATATAGAGCAAATATTAGCATGCACTACTATTTCTACATGGACGTGTATCTGTTAATGTGAGCTATTTACTTGACCGGTGTTGCCACTGAAGAAAATAAAAGTGAAAATGAAAATCGTATCTAACGGCCGTTTGAGGTCGAATATGCGGTCGCTAAAATATGGGGTTATATCCCAGCAGGACTCTTGTTGTTGTCCTTCGAAGACTTTTATAAATGAAATTGTCGAAACCCCCATATGTATGCTAGATTCGTTATCGCAGAGATGTCTTCAAATATTATGGTCCTAGCGATGGGAATTGGCGAAATTTATGTTTCCGGAAATATGCATATTAATGCAAAATATTGAAGGCCTCTTGGAGACACTAATTCTTGTGTTTTTTTTTACACATTTATAGTGTGAGATAACTCTTCAACATTATCCTTCTTAGTACTTAACTTAACGAAAAGCTTCTTTGAACATCCTGAACGACCTGGTGCTTTGGGGGAAATAGTGAAAAGCCCCATTATTTTTGAAAGTAGAGCTGATGCAAAAAATATTGTAACTCACAGCTTTAATCAAAAAAATGATTTACTTTCCCTTTTCTGGAAAATCTCCTTTAGTGTTGCGCATAGAAGAATATTGAAATAAAACGTACGATTTCCCATCTTGGACATTTACGAGTATAGAGAAAAAGAAGAAAAAGGAATACCTACGTCGACCGCGACATGACCAGTTTAATTCACTGTTTTATGACCATGCGACATCCATGCTGATTTGAGAAAACTGTGTCCAAGGTACAGTGATATTCCGCTGCGCAGCAAATCAAACTAATCTTAGACTGTACAACTGAAGCCTTCTCTATCTTCTTTTGGCACTTAAAAAAAAAAAAAATAATAACAAAAGCATACGCCATCCTTTAGAGTGGCAAATTTTTCGGGACCCTTTCGTTAAAAGAGATCAATTTTTCCAGAGTCGGGAATCTGCTTCAGGGATACCCAAAAATCCTTCAATTGATACCCAGATCTTAAGATTATTTCAGTATCCTGATTTATTTTAAAAATCCTTTTTGAACTCAGATCTAAATCTGCCATACTGATCATGCTATTGACCATATATCCTACATCAGAGGGACAGATCCAAGTTATTCACGACTAATATACGAGTAAGAGTATTCAGATTTTTTATCCTGCTCCATACCTTCATCAAAATCAAGTCCTGTTGGCAGAGGTAGCCTTCCTAGTGGATACCAAATGGATGAAAAATACGCACAGCGGTAGAAAAGGTATTCGGCCTAATTGAAAGATACTGAATCACATTTTTAAGACTGCATGCACTTATAGTAAGACAGTTTTAAGTGATTTCAATTCAAACTTTGCAGCGGCTTAAGCAATTTTAATTTTTAACTTAGCAGTGTTGGAGTAAGATTGGCTAGACGATCTTATGATAACACTTGCTTCCAACGATCCGTTCCCATGGGATTAAGTTTATTTAAGAAGAAAAAAATCGAATCACTATAGAGACTGTTTAACTACTGTTTAAATATAAAAGCAACAGGAGTTGTCGTAGGTCGTACAACAGTTGTTGACATGACTGTACCTGCCCAGATAGAAATGACTGTAATCACCATCAGTATCGTTTTCACAGAAAAGATAAGCTTATTTTCCGAAATCAACATTATTGAGTTGGCCATGTTACCTGAACATCGCAACAACAAGATGCAACTGTGTTGAAGAACCTTTATGATCGCTCTGAAGCGCAGATATTCATTCGGATCTCTGTGATGTTCCATGGATCACCGAATATCAGATAGCATTCTTCAATCAGGTGTACCAATATACTGATGGGCGGTACCAAGGCTTTCGTAAAGGTTCACTTGTATATACTTCTAATAATAGCCTTTTTCGTGCATTTAGCGTTTACAGAAATCATTTGAGTATCCGTCAAATCCCTTACTAGTCTAAAATCAGTTCAAACACAAACAGTCAAACGGCTCACGTGAGTGGTTTCTTAAAAAAATATTTCACTTATTGGTACAACTGTAATCTATTTTGAAGCTGAGTTTGGGCGCCATCTATTTACAAATTTGTTGCGAACAGGTATTCTGTAATATCGAAAAGAAGAGCATTTGACGGTCGTGACGTTGTTGAAAACATTCCTCATTCCTCATCGGTGACGGCCTGCAACGACTGTTACTGAAGAACACATTGACTTAGTGAAGAAAAGGGTACTCTTAAATCTTCAGTTTAGTTTGAGAATGCCTTCTAAAGAACTTCCTATAACTTAAGAAATAGTTCGCCACATTTTAGTTGATGATGTGTGCATGTGCTTGTTCTAACAGAGCTCAATATTCTTCATAGATCAACGCAAAAGAATTACTGCAGACATGCTACAATGAGTCAATGTCACGAGCACGACATGCAAACAGGCCAACAGGAATAGAGATGGTGTTGACCAAATGAACCCAAATCGATATAATCACGTCAAAATTGCTGAAAACTCGAGCTTTTGTGGCAGAAAAACTCTTGGATTTTGCACCACAATAGTGCATTATCTCACAACTTTTTGACAAAAACAAAACCAATATGTTCGAGGAATCACCCTATTCTGCAGATATGCATAGGGAAGACTTTTTCCTATTTTTGAATTCAAGTTACTACTTTGTAGAGCCCGTTTTGAGTCAATTCAAGACATAAATCGCTGAGAGAACTGAAGGCGATCCCGTATTATGAGCATAAAAATATGTACAAATGATTGGATTGTTGTCTTGAAAAAATGAAGCGCTTTAAATGAAGCCTATAGACTCAGTCATGATTATATTTTGACAAAATGTATTAGATACTCGTATAAGGCAATGATTGCAACAGCGAATAATACGCTGTCTGTTGGGAGAGATTTCGCTAAATCTATTTTACTGTTGGACATTTTGAAGTTTTTACAAATCCAAAATTTGCTCTTTGGTTGGGTTAAACTATATTAATTTTGCTCGTGGGGATGCTTCTTCTTCTTATCCTTTTATTAACCCTTTCCTCGTTATACGAACTTATGCATAACGAGTTTCCCATTTTTACTGCATCGCTACTGCTCCGCTTATGGGGTTGGCTAATGTCGCAGACCGCAGAACGCGTCTACATAATGCTCGGTCCTGGATCGCTTCAGTGGTTAACCCCAGACGTTGTTGCGCATTTGCCATCTGAGAAATCCAGGAATTCTTTTTCCGACCTCGTTTTCTTACAGTTGGAGTGACCGTAGTTGATAGTGCCTTTTTAACCGGATTTTCCGCAGATCTTCTTTGAACGTGGCAATACCAACTTATTCTATTCGCCTCAAGCTGTTCGGTTACCGAATTCTTTATATGTAGACTTCCTCTTATACGCGTAGATCTAATGCAATCGCGTTTAGTGACTCCACTAGAAATCATCCTTCACATTTTCCGCTGCCGTCATTTTGTTTTTAAACGCTTCGTACATTGTCCAGCACTGTGAACCGTATACGAGTATAAGAGCTGGTCTAACAACCGTGGTGTAGAGTTTCCCCTTTAATTTAAGTGGAAATTTTCGGTCGCAAGAGATTCCCGAATTTTCCCGCCATTTCATCCATCCCACACTCACTCTGTGGTTTACGTCGTCGTCACATTTCGCTTCCATGTTAACGATTGATCCTAAGTACTTAAAGATAGTGCTTTTTGGAAGAACTATTCCGTCTAACATTATATCCGGAACAGGTCGCAACGGATGTGCAAATGGGCACGTCAAATGCTCCGTCTTTGAACGACTTATTTTAAACCCGTTTCTCTCTAGCGCATTTCTCCATGAATCTAAGGCGTTCTGTAAATCTTCGACGTTATCGCTAAGTATGACTGCGTCGTCAGCGAAGAGAATTGGCGTAACATTTGCTTCGCGCATGCAGTCTTTTAAAAGATAGTCGAATACTACGTTAAACAGGAAAGGGCTAAGTACGCTTCCTTGATGCACTCCGACATTAACTGGAAATTCTCTCGTTAGTCCAGCAGAGCTTTTAACCGCAGTTTTCACGTTTCCGTACATGTCTTGTATTATTCTAACATACGTTTCCGTGGGGATGCGTGTACCTATAAATAGTGTACCTCTATTCTTGAATAGTTCATAGGACTTACAGTTTCCTTGACAAATTTTCAGCTGACAAAGGCAAAAGTTTCACTGCTATGCCATCTTCTTAACAGATAAATGACAGTCTTAGGATACGTTACCCTTTGAGAACGGTTAAAACAATTCGATTTGTCTGTTCCAGAAAACAATGTATCTTAGCGGATAACGCGTATTGCTACAGCTATGATAAGACCACATAGACTTGTGTAATGTCCAGTTAGAAAGCGCTACAGTAATTAAGAAAATGGAGTAAGGAACTTAAGTAAAATAACGCTCAAGATCTTATCGTTCTTAAATAATAATCTTATAGCAATAAATGAAGGGAGCTTCGGCATTTTTTATTTTCTTGAAAAGGGATCAAGCTTTGTCTTGAGGGGGATCTTGTCTTGTTCATCTTACAAACTTGGTAAAATTGTATTGTAAGAATTCCTTCGATCAACACCGTCCCTTCCTCCACTACCATCTTCATTTAACTGAAAAGACTTGAAAACTAAAAGTTCGTTATGTGTCTAGAATGTGTTCACTAGTCAGAATCTTAAAACATACAACAATCGTATGTTTTTTTTTTTAAATTAACAGATATGCTCTAACCATGCTAAATGGAAATCATCAGCACTAAAAAGACGTTATTGTTCTCAAGATACTATTCTTTGATACCTAATTTGGTCTCCATTCGTTGACCAAACCTAATAGCAGTAACCTATTCTATCAACATAGCAAAAATGACTATAAATAACGAAAGATCAGTGGCAACTTTGAGAGCTTTTTCTTTAAATTGTTGATATAGTCTTACTGAAAGCCTGAAAAGAGGCTTCATTCTGAATCTATTGTAGTCAGGAGTACTAACAATTTGGGGCATGAAGGGTTGACCTTTTTTTCGGAGCATTACATTAGGTAAGGGTAAACATTAAATGCAAGGATTATCTAATTATCTACTGGCTTGTCGGTTGTTGACCAAATGTTAGAAATGCGTTGAATGATGACACTTCTATCTACGAAGGTTCTACCAATAGGGAAGTTCGTAAAGACACAAATTAGCATTTGAACTGATCGGCTAGCTGATCCTTTCCCCAATTAAGATATATGTTGGATCAATGAGTGGATTTACTTTTCCATTCAACATCCTTGGGGATGATTTATATAACAGATCACACATAACATCCAACTTGCCCATGGTTACATATGCGAGGGCTTACCTTTGGTTAAAGCAATCTACGACGTTACGCCGAAAACCACAGATGTCATTTTTCAACGGAAGCACAGCATAAAGATAAAGATATGTCAAACATCTATCTTGTCATAGCTTTATGAGCAAAATCAGCGCTGCACCTAGTATCTATTATACAGTGTGGCCGATAATATCCCGGACTGGCTCTAGAAAATACAACTAAAACAAGATTTCTGTTAATTCTTGGGCGTTTTCATCCGAAACATCCTCCTCCCGATTTAATACACTTGTCAAAGCGATTCAATAGAGATTCAAATGACGGCTCTAGCTCATTCTGTGGAATTGCCTCCAGATTTCAAGCCAGGATTTGAAGACAATGAGTGCTGTGTGACTCGGTGCACTATCGTGAAACAGAGACCAACCTTTATTTTGCCCAAATCCTCGTGAATAATGGTTCAAATAGTCTCTTTGTTGATGTTTGAGGCCTCTCATATCATTTTCAGTGAAGCATTGCTCTGTTCTACAACAAAATCACGTACTTTGGACCATCCGCACTGAAATTGACCTTCCTGTGTGTTTGTCATGCTCCATCGTCTCTTTTCCGTCCATAGTTGCCATAAGTTTATGACACAGTTCTACTCAAACAATCATCACGGTGCACTTGTTGCATCAATCGGAATATTTCTGTTGCATTTTGTGTGAAATTGAAATTTATTCCTTGCTAAAATTTCAACGAATAAAAATGTTTTCTGGGAAAAGAATTTTTATAATTGTTAAACGCCAACCAAATGTCATGATATTTAGAGCGATAGAAGAGAAAGATTCAAGTTTTAAAACACATGTCAGGATATATAGATAGCGCTCGTGGTTGCTGAGATATTGCTCGTGTCCAAGATATTATTTACCACACTGTGTATATTAAGTACTATGTCGTAACATACCTATCATATTGCCGATTTACTGATGATACACATTAAAAAAGCAATGACGCTCACAAAGAGGTAATCCATTTCTGGTATGTTACTCCCTCAGAGAAAGTTTAGCACGATCAGTCGAGAATAATAGTAGACAAATACCAAATGATTGAATAAACGAATCTTAATTGAAGAGTCCAGTATTATGCTTGGTTCCAGAAAGTTTGAAGACGATCAGATGAGTTATATGCACAATGCCTTATTGTTCATTGTAAATTGTGAACAACATTTTTAAAAACTCGTTGAGTCCTTTGACCCATATATCAGCAACAATTTATACTATTTTTCGTTCTGCAATAATGGTTTTAGAGTGTCTCACCTCTAAATGCACACACTAGACAAGTCAGCTTGGAGCTCTTACCGGAATCATTTTATACATGTCCGGAGGGAAAAAAGTAATGAAACAGTGCCCATCCATCATCAAGGGGGATGATATTGGTATACCGAACTCATGGGACCAAATATCCAAGAAACACATTTACAATAGTATCCGAAGAAAATCCTTAGCATATAAGATTTGTTTTGTAGATCAGATAATTTTGAATACAAGAAGTTTGTAGAGTGAACATCATAATATGAACAAGTTCGTACTAATTCTAAAAAAATCGACCCACAACAGCCCTCGATGGTTGAAACTGACATGACGGCATTATTGTGGAAGAAATACGTCCGTATGACAACTCTTACATGGAAACTTAACCAAACCAGATTGAGTTTTTTATATTCAACACGGGTTGCTGGAACACTTTGCTACATCAAATTATTAACTTATTAACGACACTTTTCATAAAAAAAATGTGGTCGCTATTGAGAGTTTTGTAGAAAGGATCATATTCTATTTTTAATAGAGATTAACAGCGTACTTTTGATCTGCACGATGACTATTAAACTTAAGGTGTAGGATCGATTCAATCTTATGCCAACCTAAGGAGTATTCGAAAAATACGCTACAGGGTTATTAGAAATATGTCCAGTTGTTGAAAATGGGACGGAATCAATCGATTGCGGTCTTCATTTACCGACACAACAATTGTCGTCACTTTAAGCGTTTCACTATCTCACTAAGATGTCAACTATACAGAGTAAATAAACCGATTCTGATTGTTCTCCTACGTGCCCAAACGTTCGCTTATCGGATCGGTTATAGCTGCCGAAAATTGGTGTTAACGCTGTGTTTACCTTCCCATGAAAATCTGGAAGACATTAATATGCTGTTTGCAACGGAATAACATACAAAAGTTCAACGGTTTCGTATTTGCAAAACGGGGCTCACATAAAAAGAAACCCTTTATATATTTATGTTGTTTTTAGAATGTGAAAGATTGACCAAGCACGCAACTTATCTGGTCGTGGACTTAAGGCTTCGAAAGAGGAGGGTCACCGCTTAACTAAATACTCCGGGACCATGAACGTCAACATCACATTGCACGATATCTCGGAAGAGAACCTAAAGCTTCACCCATACCAATTCCTATTCATGCGGTTTCTCAACGAAGATGACTATTTTTTACCAAAAACCTCAGCAAGAATGATCCTTGGAAACAAATGGTTTATTGAGGGATCACATTTTCATATCAATGGCTGGGATAATAAACAGAACTAAGATACTGGTACCTTGATAACCTTAGAAAACACTATATCGCGTATATTGCCGAATGACCAACGAGTTCTTGGTACCACAAGAGCAACTGTTTCCCTATTCAACAACTGAACCCATTTTTTAGCAAGACAGCTAGGATTTGCGGATAATTTTTCCGAATAAATGAGGTCACCTTACACCGCTTACATTTTATTTAGGTGGCGCTACAGTCCGGGGTGGACCTGGGCCTCAGTCAACAAGCTTCTCCAGCCAGCTCGATCCCTGGCTAGCTGCCTCCATTTTAGCACGCTAAGTTGGCTGAGGTCCTCTTCCACTTGCGTGCGCCACCTGAGTCTTGGCCTTCCTCTACTGCGCTGTCACTCGGGGGCTGATTCGAAGACTTTTCGGACCGGAGCATTGGTGTCCATGCGCTCTACACGACCCAGCCATCTCAATATTTGGATATTCACTCTTCTGGCTAGGTCCATGTCGCTGTACAGTTCATACAGTTCGTCGTTGTATCTCCTCCTCCACTCACCGTCAATGCAGACGGGACATAAGATCACCCGAAGAATTTTTCTTTCGAAGCAACCAATAACACCCTCATCCATTTTTGATAATGTCCATGCCTCTGCGCCATAGAGCAGGACCGGGATTATTAAGGTCTTATAAAGGGTCTTGTTGTCCGGGAGAGGCCTTTGCTAGTCAATTGTAGTTGGACGGACTTTTGAAAGATAGTGCCTCTTGTGTTTGCTCGTGAGTTTTGCACTATTCTTTCAAGTACGATGTTGAAAAAATCGTATGACTAAATAATTTCTGAACATCTCAGTGAGATCTTTACCGACCTTGATGGAGCAGCGTGCATTTTCTATCGTCATCCTGCCCACATGGACGAGTTTGGCAGGGATGCCAAAACTAGACATTGCTCTGTATAGTTCGTCCCTATAGATGTTGTCATACGCGGCCTTAAAATCGATGAATAGGTGGTGGTTATCGATCTGAAGCTCATGGGTCTTCTCCAAGATCTGCCGTAGTGTGAATATCTGGTAAATGGTGGACTTTCCTGGCCTGAAGCCACACAGATATGGACCTATCAGGTTGTTGACGAACGGCTTCAGGCGTTCACACAATACGGCGGATAAGATCTTATATGCGATGTTAAGGAGACTGATGCCTCTGTAGTTGGCGCAGTTCAGAGGGTCACCTTTCATGAGAATTGGACAAACAATGCTGAGGTTCCATTCATCGGGCATACTTTCGTCCAACCATATATTACAGATGAGTTGGTGTATGCTCCTTACCAAGTCATCGGCTGCCGCTTTGAAGAGCTCGGCAGTCAGGCCATCCGCTCCAGCAGCTTTGTTGGACTTAAGCTGCTATAGCTATCTTCACTTTATCCAGGTCGGGTGGACGGAATTGTTGGTCATCATCGTCCAGGTTGAAAGGTTGATTCTGCCTGACAGCGGTATTTGGTCCGTCATCGCCGTTATACAGTCTGCAGAAATGATCTTTCCAAATCTTCAGCATCGACTGCGATTCTACTACGATGTTCCCTTGTTCATCTCTACAGGCTTCGGTTCGGGGTTTGTATCCGGGGCATGTTACTTTTGCCTTTTGGTAAAACTTCCGAACCTCATTCCTGGAGTAGCATCTCTCAATTTCCTCGATCGCGCGCTTCTCATGCTCTTTCTTCTTCCTCCTGAGAAGCCGGTGCTCGTCTCTCCTCTTCCACTCATAGAGCTCATGAGCAGCTCTGGTCTTTCTAAGCAGCGCCGCGTTATATGCATCTTGCTTAGCTGCATGTGTTTGCCGGCATTCATCATCGAACCAGGGGTTTCGTTGTGGTGGACGAGTGAAACCCAGCACATCAGAAGCGGCATCTCTGATGGCGTTTTGGCAGTGTTTCTAATGGTCTTCGATGCTTAATGCTGGCGGCATTGGACCTCTTAAGAGATTAAGAGACACTCGATCGGAAAAGGACTTGGCGATCTCTTGCGATTGTAGCCGTATGACGTCGAATATTCTCACAGCATTCGTTTGTCTTGGCGTAGTTTGGGATATCCGCAACCGTACCTTGGCTACAACAAGGTAATGGTCCGAGTCGATGTTGGCTCCTCGGAACGTACGGACATCCATAATGCTGGAGGAGTGTCTTGCGTCGATCGCAATGTGATCAATCTGGTTGACTGTTGATTGATCAGGAGTTCTCCAGGTCCCCTTGTGTATGTCGAGATGTGGGAACCGTGTGCTAGCCATGACAATGTTTCGCCCCGCCGTTAAGTAGATTAACTTGAATCCGTTATCGGAGGTGGTGTTGTGCAGGCTATATTTTCCGATTGTTCCACCAAAGATACCCTCTCTTTCTAGCTTTGCATTAAAATCACCGAGGACAATTTTAATGTCATAGCTAGGGCATTGCTCGTAGGTCTTGTTGAGGAGCTTGTAGAAGGCATCCTTGGTGTCGTAATCTTTCTCCTCTGTGCCCCCACAGGCGCGCATATAAGGCTTATGTTGGCGAATTTAGCCTTGATGCGGATTGCTACGTGGCGCTTGCTTACATGCCGGAAGCTGAGGACTTCTCGTCTTAGTCTGCCTCCGACAACAAATCCGCATCCAAATAAGCGCTGCTTTTGTCGCCGATAGCAATTGCCGTAGTAGATGTCGCAGTTTTTCATCTTTTTTTTTGTCCGGCCCATCCCATCCCATTTCTTGGATGGCGGTGATGTCTGCTTTGCAGCAGTCTAGGGCCTCCGCTAGTTGCTCGGCTGCACGTGGTCTATTAAGGGATCTAACATTCCACGTGCATATCCGAAGCTCATTGTCCTTAAATCGTTTGCGTGGGTTATCAACAGTAGATCCGTCCATATCCGAGGCTTGTTGATGCTTCATAACTTCCTTATTTTTAAATGGCCGGGCAGTTACCCCGGCGGCGCAACCCCCAACCTGGAGGACCCGTTCCATTTTGAGTGCCCCTAGGACGAGGGGTCGGTTACACCGAGGCCAGTAACCCGTTCCGGGATGTTAGCGGTGCCGTTGGCCCTTATAGGGCTCGTCCGCCACTATCTCTTGGATAAGGTCTTGTTTTGTTTTTCCGATACTAATCCTGGTTAATGGCGCAGGAAACTCGCCATTTGCCCCTTCACTTCGCAACCTCTAGTGAGATCTAATATGCTTGATTTCATTTGATTTTTCGCGGCCACCCTAAGATTAAAACAGTCTTTTAGGCATATTCTTATTGCACTGCACTTCTAGGAGTTTTCTTAATTTTGCATTGCGTTGTTTGCCTACTGAAAATTTCAATGGGACTACTGTTTTTGATTCGTATCAAACCAAATGTCAATTACTGGGTTTCCAAACACTTGAATTGAGAAGAAAAATGTATGGAGTTGTGTTTGTTCGGGATATCTTGGATTCAACCATTGACAGTGAAAGTTTGTTTGCAAAGTATGCCCATATACACGCCCTCAAGGTCCCTTAGACCATTACCCCTTCTTGCCGAAATGAGACATTCTACGATATATGGTCAACATAAGCTTATTTCATAGTGCTGTAATCTATTTAATATATGCACCGAATGTTTGGAATTAGATGTTTCTTTATCCAGGGCTATTTTTAAGAATAAATTATTTTATATAATCCAGCATTCTAATAACGTTGTAAAAGATAAAAACAATTTTAATAATAATAACAATAATATTGATAATTACTCGTGTTATATCAAATATTGTAATATTAAGTATATTCCTGAATTTAAAATTATTGTATCTATATATCTTTCATAATCTGTAAGTCATATGATATTACTTCATCTATTCTAATCATATTTTTTCCCCCCATAATCTACTACATTTCATTGATCAAGTAGCATTTTTGAAATCTGCTACTTTTTTCATACGCAAATCCATGTGCCACTTTCGCATTACCATATGTCGATCAGTTGCACAGAAAATTTAAATCAGATGTGGTGTTGGTCGCGATCGGACAAGTACTCGGATCTGCTTCGATAAACCATCTACTTAACTCCTTAACTGTTAAAAAAGTGAATAAAAATTTTCTGAAATTTTACGAAAGAAGTTCTTTTTGCATTTGTACGGGCATCCTCATTTTTAAATTGAAATCTCGAACTTTTAGAACATGTCGGTATCTCTTAAATTTAAAATGTGTTCCGTGGATCACGGGTTTTTATAAGCAGTCCTGCCAACAAGATTCTTGGGTATGTGTGTGTCGTTCAAGTGATTTTTGTTCAAGTTTATATTTATAAACTCTTATTTCTGGCATACTTTTCATATCATGTGAGTTCGTTTTTTTGATTATACAAATTCTTTTGTCATTTGAGGAACTTAAGAATCCCCATTTGTAAAGTTCTCCAACATTGTCATATAATGGCACTTAAGATACTTTAAATTCGTTCTTGTCTTAAGGGCTAGCCATATCAAAGCACCTGCAATATGCACCTCTGACAGGTGTACATCATTCCATGCCAAGATGGGCTCCTGTCTGGAGCGGCTCCTATGTGATAACATTTCCTTCTTCCGAGACGGAGGAAGGTCTGTGAAACATCTGTTTTTGTATATTGCTGGCATATCCTTAGCATTAGAGTAGAATATTGCAGAGTGGCGTCAAAAACTTAATATATGTACATATATACAGTCCGTGTCGTAAATTGGGATTATTTTCTCATAGTTACTTCTGGAAATACGAATATATGTAAATATCATTTATGAATAGCATTAGGTTAGATTAGGTTGAAGCGGCCGTTGGTCCGTTGTAATGCTACTCAAAAAAACTATTTTGAGCTTTTGACAAAGCGAAGGAGACTTTTGACGGATGTATTTGCTTAGATGCTTAGATCGCTTAAGTCACTTCTCCTAAGTGAAGTTTTCTTTTTTAGGAGAGAGCAGAAGTACTTTGTTAATATACCAAGCCTTCTTGCATATTTACTTTAGAGACGGTATCCAGTGATGACACCTATGATGGCGCTGAGATGCTTCCTGATTTGAAGGATTGAACTTTTAGAGCGATTCTGATCCAGTTTTGGCCAGATTTATTAGGTCGCTAGACATGTTGACCCAGCCGTCCCCATAAGGTTTATTCTTCTATTGGCATTACTCGCACGTAGCGATAGGTATACCGATGTTACCATTTTCAAGTGAAATACATAGGTATAATGGTTCTAATTGTGACAAGTTCGTCGGACTTACTGTCCCTGGAGTATTTGTATGTCCCGGCACGGTAAATTTTATACTACACTGCCATCTCTATGAGATGTAATCGGCAGCCTTTAACGGCCTTCGAGTTAAAAGAACATGAATCCAGGAAATTGCTCCGCCTGACACACGCTACAGTGAAGAAGGAAGGACAAAGGAGGAGCCCCACTGTCATTAAAAATTGATTGATTTGTCGTCCATTCTACTCGCAAAAGTCTCTAGAGGAAACGCTTACATAGGAGTTTTTGTCAAACCAATGTTTGGGGATGGTGCAGTCGATGTTTTGTGGTAGGATTCCCAGTGTGTTAAGAATATAAGCGTGACCAAAAAGTTCATATATCCACTACGTTAGCAGCTACTTGTCTTCTGAAAAGGACCAGTGGTGTCAAGTGAAACATCTAGAGGAGCTTAGGGAGATATGCGTAGGACTCTGTTTATGCCCAGACATGCTGGACTTTGCTTAGCTTCATGACGCTTTGTTCGAAAATGAGTATCAGGAGACATATAGCCAATGGCTGATGTGAGGTTTGAGGCTCCATAAAGCTACAGACGTTTTCCTTACTCTTTCTTAAAATAGGTTTCTAGCTTAGTTGTCAGGGAAGACCAAGCTGGTACCGTTGATTATGGTAGCATCTCTGATCCTAGAAAAGAAGACAAGATCGGTTTTATCCACAACCATCCGCTCAACGTGTAAGTAAGTTGAGACTATGAATGGCATTTAAAATAAACAAACTGTTTGATCTGCCGGAGTTTAAACATTAATCTCAATTTTCGCAAATCAGGAAAATGTCTCAAATCTAAGGAACGCTAGAATAGCTTTGGAGCAAATCTAAAATAATTAAACATCAACAGAATAGCGTCAACGAATGAGTTTTGCCTTTTTTTACTCTGCCTATCGATGGCCAATGACTTTCGAAATAACATCCTGCATACATTTGTGTATCCTTAGGCCTCTGCTGTGCTTATGAGCCATTCTAACCTTCATCTGCTCTTCGTTGATTGATTTTATTGAATATCCAACAGTTTTGCGCCCCGGATGTTTCACTAAACCAGGTTTTACTTTGAATGAAAAATTTAGTTTTTGGAATGTATTGAAGCAGTGCATGACTGATTTGGAGTCAATAATGGCCGAGCTTAGGGCATTTATAGCTGCTTGACTGTCCGTGAATATATGGATGTTTGCACCTTTGATACCAGAGTTAAGTATCAGATTGGCGCATTCTTGAATGGCTCCCGTTTCCATTTTAGAATCATCCATATATCACTGAATACCACTTTGGCTGTTTGGTGGGTATTTACTAGCCCATGCTTCTTTGTTGGGAATCTGGGACCGCGCAGATCATGTCTAGTTTTGGTACGTCAGAGAGTAGGATATTCAGGTTCGGATGTACATGGAGATCCAGCTCTTTGGCTTGTGCCAGACTAGTTGAGCTGCGTATAGCCACTTTGCTAATGTGCAAGTATAAGGGTGCTAGTCCTATTATTGCTTCTATAGCCGCTGTTGGACAGGTCCGAAAGGCTCCGGATATACCCAGGCATTCTTAATGTTGCACTTTCTCAAGCTTAGCAATGGCGGTCTTTTGAATAGTTTTAGTCCATAATACTACAGAAGCATATGTTAGGATGGGTCTTACCTAAACTGTTTTCTATGCCTCTAATGTGTACATCAATAATTCTTTCCATTGTTTTCAGATAAAACGATGTGAAGCTTATAAGACGGTATGATTTAGGTAGTTCAGTAGCTTTGTTACCTGGTTTGGGGATAAATACTACGTTTACCTCCCTCCAAATACGTAGTATATAACCCCAGTCGAAGCTGAACCTAAGTAAGGCTATTATGTTTTCATTTTCTCGAATTTTATTTGTCATCATAGCCGTTGACATTAGTTACTGGGAAATCGAACCGGATAGTCCGGATACGGATAAGCGGAAATCCATTTTAAATAAACAAGTGCTCGTATTTCGATGCCTTAATAAAGCAGAAAATCTTATTGTTTCACCATATCCAGACAAATTGCTTTTCTTCGAAATACACACAAATGGTATACATATTTTTTTCTACATAGTAATACCAATTAAATATAAATCTGAGATTGCGTCAAATGTACATAGAAGTGGTACATAAAATCGGTTGTAAGAAAGTATATGTATTGCTATTAATGGAAAGATTTTAGATTGTTCCTGCAAAATGTTTGAAGGTGATGACGAACAATACCCTGCTGTTATTCAATTTGGATGGATTCAGACAATATCCTATTCAGCCGATCAAAATACAAGTAAATTCAGCAATTTTCAAGCTCATGTCCAAAGAAACTGCTAGATGGCGAGTTGCTTAAAACAGCAGGTTATGATTCAATACGAGGCATATGTGTCTTCTTCTTATCCTTTTTTTTAACCCTTTCCTCGTTATACGAACTTATGCGTAACGAGTTTCCCATTTTTACTGCATCGCTGCTGCTCCACATATGGGGTTGGCTAATGTCGCAGACCGCAGAATGCGTCTACATAATGCTCGGTCCTGGATCGCTTCAGTGGTAAGCCCCAGGCGTTGTTGCGCATTTGCCATCTGAGAAATTCAGGAATTCTTTTTCCGACCTTGTTTTCTTACAGTTGGAGTGACCGTAGTTGATGGTGCCTTTTTAACCGGATTTTCCGCAGATCTTCTTTGAACGTGGCAATACCAGCTTATTCTATTCGCCTCAAGCTGTTCGGTTACCGAATTCTTTATATGTGGACTTCCTCTTATACGCGTAGATCTAATGCAATCGCGTTTAGTGACTCCACTAGACATCCTTAACCTTTTCATTTCCGCTGCCGTCATTTTGTTTTTAAACGCTTCGTACATTGTCCAGCACTGTGAACCGTATACGAGTATAAGAGCTGGTCTAACAACCGTGGTGTAGAGTTTCCCCTTTAATTGAAGTGGAAATTTTCGGTCGCAAAAGATTCCCGAATTTTCCCGCCATTTCATCCATCCCACACTCACTCTGTGGTTTACGTCGTCGTCACATTTCGCTTCCATGTTAACGATTGATCCTAAGTACTTAAAGATAGTGCTTTTCGGAAGAACTATTCCGTCTAACATTATATCCGGAACAGGTCGCAACGGATGCGCAAATGGACACGTCAAATGCTCCGTCTTTGAACGACTTATTTTAAACCCGTTTCTCTCTAGCGCATTTCTCCATGAATCTAAGGCGTTCTGTAAATCTTCGACGTTATCGCTAAGTATAACTGCGTCGTCAGCGAAGAGAATTGGCGTTACATTTGCTTCGCGCATGCAGTCTTTTAAAAGTTAGTCGAATACTACGTTAAAGAGGAAAGGGCTAAGTACACTCCCTTGATGCACTCCAACATTAACTGGAAATTTTCTCGTTAGTCCAGCAGAGCTTTTATCCGCAGTTTTCACGTTTCCGTACATACGAGTATCTTGTATTATTCTAACATACGTTTCCGGTACGTTTTGAGACCTCAGCGCGGCCCATATGAGATCCCCAAGCACTCGATCGAATGCTTTGTCTAGGTCGATAATAACCATGTGTAAACCCTTGGACGAATCTCGGTGCTTTTCCATTATTATTCGTAGGCTTTGGAAAGCGTCCACCGTCGATCTTCCTTCAACAAATCCACACTGGCTATTATCGAGCTTTATTATTTTCCGAAGACGTTCGTTTAAGACTCTTTCGACGATTTTCATTGTGTGTGACATAAGCTTGATTGAACGGTAGTTGTTGCATTCTCGAGTGTCGCCTTTTCCTTTGTATAATGGAACCAAGAAGCTACTTCTCCATTGATTCGGCATAGGTTGTCCACATTTTAATTTATTTAAAAGTTTCGATAGCCAAACGCTGCCGATCCCCTCCATCTTCGACCAAAACTCTGATGGAATGCTGTCTAGTCCCGCCGCTTTCCCGCGCTTCATTTTTCCTATTGCTATACTTATTTCTTCGATTGAAAAGTCCGAAACTTCCGCCTCGAATAGACCAGCTGTCGGCACGACAAATGTGATAGAAACTGTTTGTTAAGCAACTCCTTGCAGTATTCAAGCCACCGGTCATAAATTTCCTTTTGATTTGTTAGTAAGCGACCGTCTGCGTTTTTGATGTATTTCGTCGAGGTTATTTCCATTGAATTTTTTCTCCTCTGTGCAGCGAGCTTAAAAATATTTGGCATTTTAGTACTGTACGACGTTTGAACTTCTTGGATAACTTGTTTTCTATCTGCCGATCGTGAGGATATTTGTTCCAGCTCCTGGTACAGGTTTTCCGCTTCTGCCGCTCGAGTTCGAGCCAGGACTTTCATTGGGATCTTTTTTAGACGCTCGTATTCAAGAGCCAGTCGAGCTTTTTCGATATCGTCGCTCCGATCGCATTTTGTCCACGCTTGGAATGCGCGAGGCATATGTGTATTGCAACCCATTTCCATAATCGTCTGCCATATTATGTGAATAACTAAGATCCTTTCGAAGTAGTCTCATCATCCCGTATCAGAGATCAAACTTTCACATTGCTGCTGCTCTGCGGAGTTCGCTGGTTGTAAAACCGGCAGAAATGGCAAGCTCTGCACATGTGGCTAAGTGCCTCTGGATACTTTAATCTGGGGCTTCATTAAGTCTATGGCCTATGCTAACAATCCAGCAACTTTGATAATCGAAAAATGGATGGAAATTCGGGTCGAGAGCGCCTACTCATTCTAGCGATGACACAGAGGACAAAAACTTAAATTGCATATTTTGTAGCTTTAGTAATACTCGTAGTACCTACATGCCTATATATCAACTGTATTTCAATTCAGAAAAAACACTTCACAGATCTCTTCATTAAAAAACAGATTAGGGCGCATCTGGTGCACAACCCTGTGCAATGTGATTTTGTGCAAACGCGTCAGCGCTTCTTTATTTCTTTTTAACTTGTTCTTTGGTCATACTGGAGGCCTAAAGGTCTTAAAAGCTTTTTCTGTGAGCTTCAGACTGGTAATGTTATTTCCAGTTTTACTGCACTTGATCTGATGAAGTTTGCTCCTTTTTTTCTGAAATCTATTACATTTCCTCGATCAAAAAGCTTTTTTGAAATCTGCTACCCTTTTCGTATTCAAATTCATTTTCGCTTTGCACTATATAAGGTCTCGAGCAGTTGAACAGAAAATTCAATTCAGTTGTGGTGTTCGTCGCGATCGGACTAGTTCTCGTATCAACCCTTGATGAACAATCTACTTCAAAATTAGAAAAAAAAATTAATAATAAATATCTGAAATTAGATTAAAGAATTTCTTATAATTTTTTGTGTATGTAGAAATGAAGTTATTTGTGAATTTTGTCCGCTTTTTTTCAAATTAAATTCTCGGAACTTTTGAAAAATGTCATTCAAGTAGTGTAGTGCTTCATCAGGAGACCTCGGAGGATGCCCTGTGTATATGTACGTACGTTAAAGTGATTTTTGTTTAAGTTTATGAAGACTCTTATATCATATAATTTTAAGAGTTTTAATTTAATTTTATATATTCTCTTATTATTTAAAATTATCTTATATTCAGGATTGTTAAGTTTTTCAATGTTTCCATGAAGATTTTAGTGTCATATAATTCAAAATCGTTCTTTCACCATTTCATATCAAGATGAATCCTGGATTGAAAAGGCTCCGATGTTATTCCATTTTGTTCGTCCGAGGAGGTGGAAAGTCTGTGAAACACCTGTTTTATGCATTTGAAGTTGTTCTCTCTTTGTGCTTGTTTCCTACTAGTTTACAATTGGAGATTTTCTGCTTTTCCCTTTTTCTGTGACTGATTTCCAATTATTTTGTGTAATAGTATCGTGCTAGACAATGATTTTATTTTTTTAATTTTGTATGCTCTCTTCTGAAAGGATGTTTAACCTGCAAACAAGGATAGGATTGCAACAATTTAACAATTTTAACAATTTCATTTCATTTCATTGACGATTTCGTATATGAAGAAATTTTCGTTCGCAGAAACAATTGGGCAGGCTTCTAAGGCCTCAGTAGGGCTTTTATGCGTAGGTACTTTGTCGCTTGTTCTATTCCTTGGAACTACATAAGTAAATACTTAATTTCTACAATGCCGGAGCAGACATATGATAGATAGAGAGAAAGTGAAAGATCTTTGGGCTTAGGGGGTGGCATCATTTATGTGGGTACTACTTATTGGTGTAAATTAACTTGTTGTATTTTGGACAACCAATTGTCTCACTTGGCTTAATTTTTCTGACGTAAAGAGTGTCCTTCGGGCGCGATAGGGTATAACACCGAACCATCCGATTGAAAAGCCAATACACCATTGGAGTCACGGCCACCCATAAATTCTCAGCTCTAAAAAAGCAGACACCAATTCACTGCACAAAAGATAAAATAAGTCTAACAATACACGTACAGATCCATAAGATATAATTTCGAAGAGAATCTTCTATTCCCATTTTTACTGCATTGCTGCTCCTCCGCTTATGGGGTTGGCCAATGTCGCAGAACGCAAAACGCTTCTACATAATGCTCGGTCCTGGATCGCTTCAGTTGTTAACCCCAGGCGTTGTTGCGCATTTGCCATCTGAGAAATCCAGGAATTCTTCTTCCGACCTCGTTTTCTTACAGTTGGAGTGACCGTAGTTGATAGTGCCTTTTTAACCGCAGATCGTCTTTGAATGTTGGAATACCAGCTTATTCTATTTGCCTCAAGCTGTTCGATTACCGAAACGCCTCGTACATTGTCGAGCACTGTGTCTGAAACATCCTCCTCGAATAGACCAGTTGTTGGCACGATATCACGTGGAAACTGTTAGTTAGGCAACTCCTTGCAGTATTCAAGCCATCGGTCACAAATTTCCTTTTCATTTGTTAGTAAGCAACCGTCTGCATATTTGATGTATTTTGGCGAGGTTATTTCCATCTCGAATTTTTTCGTCTATGTACAGCGACCTTAAAAATATTTGGCACTTTAGTATTGTACGACGTTTGAACTTCTTGTATAGCTTGTCTTCTATCTGCCGATCGTGAGGATATTTGTTCCAACTTCTGGTACAGGTTAACCTTTTTAAGACGCTCATATTCAAGAGCCAGTCGAGATTTTTCTATATCGTTGCGTCGATCGTAATTTGTCCACGCTTGAAATGCATTCTTCTCGTCGGCCACAGCTCGTTTGGTTTCGTCTTTTCCACGTTTCTTTGTCGATGTGATGGTCCCCGGAAAGGACTTTGCGAGTGTTACGCATTCCTCGTGCATGCTGTTGCACATTTCTTGCGGGATAAGTAAGTCTGCTTACTAGCGATTCTCCAAGTATTACTGTACAGTCCTTAACACGGTTTCTCATCGACATTTTACAGAGGTGATAGTCTATTTGCGTTTCGTGGCCCCCGCTGCTATAGGTAAGCCGTAAGCCCTACACGCTACAAGGGTGTCTTCGCCAGCTGAATTTCTGGTTCCAAAGTCTTTACCGCCGTGGCAGTCCTCATAATCAACACTTGTTTCTCCGACGTTGCCATTTAAATCTTCACCTACGAAGAGCATCTCATCGATAGGTACGAGTATATTTCTAAGCAAATAACCGAAGAGAATAAATAGTCGAATTTTCCAGCTGAATACCACTGTTCGTCAGAGATTCGATTTTTATTCCAATACTAGGCTTATAATGATGATTCCCTCTTTAAGTGCAACAGCCATTTTGCAGTATAACTCGAAATATATCTGCACTCTTGGCACTCTTTGAAATTACGAGGTGATGATGTGGTGAAATGATCATGTTGGACGTTCTATCAGTCACCGAGAACTGACTCGCAGCATGTTCGGCTACTGCTTTTTCGTAAATCGAAGGCTCGGGAAGCTGACGCAATGACGATGGTATGACATTCTTTATTTCGCTTCTGCAGTTATAGAATTTAAGCCTTGAAGATACATACATTGTTAGGCAAACCTTTTCTTAAAGATCTTAACAGATGCTTCTGGTGCGTCTAGCGCCATGGAACAAAAGCATTCTATTTTTTTGGATAGCTTACCTCATTTGTCCTGAGTAAATAATTTCAACCGCCTACCACTGGGTTTGTTTTTATCGGTTGATTTAACACAGAGGCTTTTCGAGACCAGCAAAGTTTTCGTAAATTCATTGAGATCAATTTAATACTTTAAAACGTTTAATCAGGACATAGTTGAATATTTCTTTTAGGTTGTTTCCTCTTAAGACCTAAGTACCTACATATGCTACAAAAAGGCAGCCATAGAATTGATATGTATCGCATTTAGTTGTTTCCTTTTTTTGTAAAATCAATTGTCTTATGTTCCATGGCATCCTGCGACAATCTCTATTTTTCTGTGATGAAAATAATGTTCTATCAATCCTGAGGTGATAAAGTGCTCATTATTTGACTCATTGTAATAAACTTTTCCCTTATTTTTGCCATAGTAACTTCATTAGTTCTAAGCCTACAACAGGCCGATCAAGAGTGCTCAGAACTAGATATGGTGAACTAGAAACGGAAGTGCTTTGCGCGAATGACTCACAAATTCCACTATTGTCCAAAACAATTTTTTTTCTCATTACAGTATTTCAAGCTAAAGGTCTGTTTTTATTTGTTTGAATCTCATCATAACATCCGATATCGATTAGCGACAAATCAACTCGGATATTTGTCATCGATTAACGGAAATCTACTTTAAATAAACAAGTGCTCGTAAATATTTCAATTTGGATAAACATATCCACTCAAGCCTTTACTTTCGAGATCTGAAACGATCACACAATTTAATTGTCTCAGCATATTTATATTTATTTTTCTTTCGAGTGTATCTAAAACAAATGACTGACTTTCCACAAAATAATAAAATTTGAATAGAAATCCGAGAATGTGTCGGATGTATGTAGAAATGATGCATAGAATCGGTTCTTAATAATTATGTATGTATTCAGATTGATGTAGTTTTATACGTAAACAAATATGTAAAATACAATAGAGACTCCTGAAACACACGGCTTATCCTTCTTTGAGTCATCTAATATTCGAATAGCTAATGAAAAAAATTATTGAATAACGCAGCAATCCAGTGTAAATTACCCTTTGGTTCCTCTCTCCACTTAAGAGTGATTTGATCCCAGATAAATATTTGCTGGATGTACCTAGTCTAGCCATAAATACTGAGACAAATTGAAATTGCAATAAAATGACAACGAACATAGGCCCTCAGTCGGCCTGCTTTTACAAAGGATGCCTTCAGCGAGTCAATGGTGATGTGTTTTTTAGAGCAAGTCATACCCTCCAGAGTTGTCCACAATTCATAATGCAGGGGGCACAAATCTGGTCTAGTTTAGGGCCAATCTTTCACCTTAATAAAGTTCGTTAGATTATCTTTTAACCATTTTTGATAGGTCTTGAGCTTATGACCAGGGGTAGAGTCTTGTTGAAATGATTACGTGTTATTTTGAATGGTTAAATGTTTTAGCCATGGTCTCTTAAACGGTATTTCTGTACACTTTAGCGGATACTAGTACCTGCTAGTTTTTTAGATTACCCATCTCTATTTTGTTTAAATGCCACTGAAAGCAGCTCTCTTGTAGATCTGCGGTATGCTCCAAGTCTATGGTCATCTTAAATGTTTTTTTGAGATTATTTTTGAAGCAAAACTCATCTCACGGGACATCACTTTCTGCTTCCTGCTTAGGGGATTCCGGCGAAATTGAGCCCTCAGTAGTTTGACAGAATTTTTTTTTGGGAACCTAACGCGTACGCCCTGATAGGCGGTCATAAATTCCACCCATTTTTGTAAATTATTTTATAATTCGATAAATTGATTTGAAGCGGCAGCAAGGTTTTTAAAATTGATTTGACATCCAGCTTAGCTTAAACTAAATTATTTTTACAAATAGAGCAGCTGCTCTAAAAACATCTGTACAAGCTCCCCAAACTGAATAATACAATGCGTTCAGTATTTATGGCAAGACTAGGTATATATGCTCTTATATAATTCCCTTTGATACAGTATACGTCACCTTATGTAGAGGTGTACAAAATAAGTACCTCCCAATCTTTCTATCTTGGTTTGATTTAAACGCGTTTAACATGCAGACTAGGTATACAACAGATGACTATGTTGATCTAGCGAATGGTACAGGAATTAAATTATGCGAAGATAAGAACAAGACATCAAGCTTAGGTTGGTCAAAGCTGCTGGACCCGATGGCCTTGTAGCTTAGCTATTTAATGCAGAAGGTGATATTTGTATACATATGTATATCAATTCATCTCCAAAATCTGGGTTGACAAAAGTAAACATGATAAATGAAAACTTTGGATTGTTTTTCCGATCCTAAAGAAGGGAAATATCCTCAACCAAGGCACCCATATAAAATCCTATCTGTTATATTAAGTGAATGCCTTAGAACTTTTCTAAACAGTTGAAGTACAGCCTTACGAAACAAAAGTTAAAGAACACATTTTTACATCAAGGCAGGTCTTGTAGAAAACCTAGGAGGTTCATATCGATGTACACCATCTCTGTATCGATTTTAATGCTACATATTAGAGCATCTGGGGAAACAAACTGTACGGTCATTCAAAAATACAGGAAGACGATGTAGTATGCATGCTGCTCCGTCAAAGTTGGTAATGACAACACAGATGCCTTTAATGTCAGAAAATGACTGAACAATTTGTGCGAGACATTTAAGTTGAAAGTATGTTCAGTACGGGGATATTGTTCCGAACGACATCAAATTGCACCTTCTGGCTCCCGCGGCACGCTTTCAGGTGTTTTTTATTTATGTAAGATTTCTGATCCACCTATTGTGAGGCACTGCGACATAAAAGGTCTTTTGGACCACAAAATCAGTATTAGGAGGTGTGGTCTGCCTCAAGGCTCAGTTCTATCTCCAATACGTTTTCCTCATTGACTTTCTTGTAGTTACAATCATGGCAATACATGGCAGTGAAATCGTCACGAACGAGCAGCCTTTAAAAATTGGTGAAAATTACAACCAAAGTTCTGAGTGGCAACTTTAAGAGAGTTTCAACTCATTTGAGGAAATTGAGAATCTTTTTTGAAATGATTTTAAGAAATAACTCTGAGATTAGAATTTCTGTCGATAAGTGCCGGCTCGTTAATGCCATCTCTCTATACTGAGAGCTATGTAATAACATTAAATATGTTCTGCAGTTTTAGTTTCCTGAATAAGACCTTTTTTCTGAAGTTGATATCGAAAATGACAGTGTCCTGTTTAAAATGCAACAAGTCTTCCGATATCGTCCCTTTTAAATTTTGAGAATTCTTTTGATTTTTCGTGGAAGAATTTGATGGTTCCTTAAGCCTGGCGAAGACCTGAGATGTTTTCCCAATGGGATATACATATTTTGATCTCCCAACTTGAGTTAAATGCTGAGTTTTAGATATAACAGAATGATTCAGGGCCGATAGAATGAACAGCCGAACGATTTCCAGTCAGTTCATATCTGACAGTACCTTTATGATAAGGCAGCCAACAAATTTTATCTTTGTTCTTATGGAAGAGGTCTTTGAGGCTATTCAAGACTGATTTGAAAGCAATGTGGTTAGAGCGTAATACTTTAATGGCCGCTTGTCTATTCGTTAGAGACACCCTTATCGAGAATGAGATTTTCGCACATCTGAATAGCATGTACTCGTATTTTTTGCTTGAAATACCGCCCAATTCGTTGTCCATCTCATCTTTGATCCATCCGTATGCCACGTGATACCTTTAAGGTTTGGCGTGGGGTTTTTGAAGATTCATGGTTCTCGGCTTAGAATCACTTTATTGACCCGTCGATCATGTCAAGTTTCGGAGAGAAGATTCATTTGAGCCATGTGACATGAGTGATTAATATGTCCTGTTTGAAGTAGTCTGACTGTGATGCGAATTGCCGTCATTATTATACTGATATGGAGTCCCAATGTAGCTTTCAGTTGCTTCCTTTTCCCTTGGGAGCGTATGTGATATGAAACTAACTCGGTTTGTTATCCCCTATAAATAATATAAAATGTATCGAAACAGGAAGGTTTTGAGAATTTGACCTTCATCGATAGAACGCCATTTTTTCATACTCGTACCTTCATACTCTTTACTTTGGGACTGCATTAAGTCTCTGGTTTATTCTATTACAAAAACTCAGTCCAGCTGATGCAAGCGTTTCCATGGAAAGCATTTGAATGAGCTCATGATGTCATAGATATGACAAATGGTATCCATCATATTTTTATTTGAAATAAACATTTCAACGATGCCTTAAAACACAAAGCATTTACTAGTGCAAAGCTCTGTATTAAATTTGTGCAATTTTCTCCGCGCAGCTTTATTACTTTTCAACTATTTTTTTGGTCATATTGGATACCTAAAGGTCTTGAAAGCTTTCTCTGTGAGCTTCAGCCTGGAGATGTCATTTCTAGTTTTACTGCACTTGATCTGATGAAGTTTGCTCCTTTTTTTCTGAAATCTATTTCATTTCCCTGATCAAAAAGCTTTTTTGAAATCATTTTCGCTTTGCACTATATAAGGT
This sequence comes from Volucella inflata, assembly GCA_928272305.1. Taxonomy (NCBI): domain Eukaryota; kingdom Metazoa; phylum Arthropoda; class Insecta; order Diptera; family Syrphidae; genus Volucella; species Volucella inflata. Next base: position 229,537,463 of record OV743716.1, read on the forward strand.
CTCGAGCAGTTGAACAGAAAATTTAATTCAGTTGTGGTGTTCGTCGCGATCGGATTAGTTCTCGTATCATCCCTTGATGAACAATCTACTTCAAAATTAGAAAAAAAAATTAATATTTAATATCTTATTAAAATTTCTTATAATTTTTTTTGTATTTAGAAATTAAGTTATTTGTGAATTTTGTCCGCTTTTTTTCAAATCGAAATTTGTAACATGTCGGTAACTCTTAAGTTTCGAAATGCGTTTCGTCGGTCATGTGTAGTGCCTCATCAGAAGTCCTCTAAGGATGCGCTGTGTATATGTGTGTAAGGTCAAGTGATTTTTGTTTAAGCCAATAAATACTTTATTTGTTTATTTTTATTGGTATATAATTAATTACATATTAAATACAAAATAAATAGCTCTAGATACCAGAGCCTTCAGATAGTTTCTAAATTTGAGGTTATTGTTGTATTATATTTTCTATTTGCAGTGAAGTTAGCAAATTGATTACTGTTTCAAAATGAACTGCAAGTACAAAGGTTATTGTTACGAAAAATTGTTTTTTGATATTTGGTGTAATATGGGTTTGCCAAATATTTCAGGTTGGTGGGCTTTTCTGGTTAATTATGTGTTTGTTTGTATGAACATGTATCCAAGCCATTTGCAAAGAAAGTATTTCACCATTCGATTTAATGGTTCTTGTGATGTTTATGGTCCGTAGTCTTATAGGATTGAAGGCAGAGTTGTGATGCATATACTGTCTCCCGTCTAATTCTTTTTTTTTCACACGTGAATATTTTGATTACTTTCTTCTTGTGATAAAAAATGTGATAACAGCTTTTTTTCTGCGGTATCTGCAAGTTCTTTCCGGTGATACCTGCATGACCAGGTCACCGGGAACCCAGATAAGTTTGAATTTACTATTATTTAATATTAGCTTGTCTTCTATGGCTGAAACAATTCGATTTCTATTAATTATATTTAAAACGGCCTCGATTGTAGAGAGGCTGTATATGCAGGTGAGAGTTTTTTACTATGAAGGTGGCTTGGAGAATCACTTATGATTCAGTTGCAGACACAGGCGCAAATTCTGGAAACAAAACTTTGGTTTTGACATTTGGGAAGCAGCACCATGGAAAAATTAGATTTCCATTGTTTTCGATAAATGGACTGCGTTAAAAATTGCCGAGTAGTGTTTGCCAATTCTTTAACGATTTAACAATTTCTTGACATCTTACTTCATTTGTTTGTCATTTTCATTAAGAAGTTTGTAATCTGATTTTATATTTTTGATTTTACATATTTTGTCATTTATTAAAGAGATTTTACGTGCAGTTTGTGTAGGGCTTGGCGATCTGTCGTCGATGCTATGCAGGTGTTCACCGATCACAACATATGTTTTGCAGATCTGTTTTAGGATTGTAAGACGATAAGTTAATCTTCACCTGATTTGCCCTTTTTCTGTGATTGATATCTGTTTGTTTTGTGTTTATATTAGTATTGCGCTAGACATATAACACTTTATCTACTTCCTGCTAATAAGAAGTTTTACCTGCAACCCTAAGAGCCACCGTAGTGATTATGAGTCATCAATGGAATCTCTAATGGCATTTAAGTCCACAAGTGGCCCCAGGACTCACAAGGTGATACAATGCATGAATAATTTTTAAGCCCTTACAGTGATTACACTTCCTACCTAGTTAAAGTACGTAGCTTAGGAAAAAAAGGATTCTTCGATTAACTCAAACATAGTGTGTAGAACTTTCCCTACACAAAAACGAGTCTTAGTATCTTTAGATGCTAATCCATCTCTAAATACTAATCTGTACAAAGCCTTAAAAGACGTGACCGAGCTTTTTTGCTACTTCAATTAAATATCTAGAATTTTGCATTTCCTTAAATATATATATGTCGCACGTAAGCCGATTTTTAAGTCGAGCCTAGGAGTTCGAATTTGCTTACAAAAAAGGTCTTTTCATTTTTCTCCTGAAAATCTGTTTTGTCTTTACATTTCCATATCGGTTAATGGCAAATTATCTTTGAGATCCATCCATTAATGGAAATAAATGTATTTTTAACATTTACTTCCAATTTCTGAAAGCTGAGGACCTTTATTGACTCAGCATATCGGGGCAAGTGTTTACTTTTGTGGTTATTCAAATGAGGTCTTAGAATTCGCTTTGTTTATGTGGACGTCAAACCAACTGTTCGAAAAAAAAAGAATTGCTTATATCCGCGACATTTAAAAGGAGAATATTGTTTATGCAAATTCTAAGAAAAATCGGAGGTCTGTTGTATGAATAGAATAAACATCCGCTTTCCTATTTCTACATAAACATCTATATCTTGGTTCGTATACTATTGATCATGTATTTATTGCTGGGTAGTCATCGGTTTAAATTCACCGAACGAAGCCCCACCAACTTAACGAACACCCTGGAACGGCATAAGGCTGCCGTTAAGCCAACAAAGATATTGATATAAATCGCTTAGTTTGATTCGGGCATTGCACATGTGTACCAGTAGTGATCTGTAGTTTGCTCTTGATGCTAACGTTTACTGTAAGCCTAAAAATTAAGTTTCCATTTAAAAATTATTTTTTTATAAACATTTTTGCTTTTGATAAAATAATAAATATATACATGTATATATAGAATAAAAATAAAATTAAAAAAAGTATTTGAAACAAAAGTGAATTTCCCGTGGACAAAATAAACTGGAACTTCCATGCTTTTTTGTGGTAAGTGAGGATACAATTTTGAATACATTTTAAAATAATAAACTAGTCTTGTTTGAAAATTGTTTATTTATTATTTGCGAATGAAATAATTATTCTAATTGTGCGCATTTTGCATCGAAAAGTGGTTGAAACTATTTATACAAGTGATATTGCTAGAATAGGGATTCCCAGTAATTTCGAAGTGTTGTTGTTGATTAGCTTTCATCACATCGATTTAACTTGGGATCTCTATTCTAACAAGGGCAGCATAAATATCATATACAAACAATAAATATGTTTTTGGTGAATTAGTGAGTTAAGAAATTGTTACAAAAGTGATGAGTCTCTGAAGATGTATCTATTAACAAAAAAAAAATAATTGCTAATAAGTTTCATTGTTTTTCATTAGATCGGGAGAATTCAGTGGCAAACAGCATTTTTCTCCTTTCGATTTGCGGCTTTTTGTGTTCAATTCGTTACATTTTTTGTTCAACAAGTTATAGCAATATCCAATATCCGTCATTCCAGTTTAATTTTTCTGAAAGGATGACGACCATTCCATATTATTTTAGGGGCTCTTATAGGCATCAATTAATTTAAACTCTAGAACACGGATTCAACTTGGAAAATAGGATGGAATTTTATTTTTGCAGTAATATCCCATATGCTAGAGTTAAGTGTCTTCCCCCACATGGGCATTTTGTTGCTAAAAAAAAATGCTGTACTTGCTTTCAAGTAGATCAAAAACCTTGTTTTACTTCCTGTAATAACAATGATTTGAATTAAATCCTGCTTCCTTAACACAGTCGGAAATTTGTACTTTAATTTGTTGTCCTTGAGAGAGACATCTGATCATAAGTTATTTGGAGATTTGAAAAGCAGTATCGACATAGAAAATTCAAAAAATTAACTTTCTGTTGATCATACGTTCAACTTGGTCGTATGGCAGGACGTTATGAATTTCATCTAGACTTTGCTTTTTTATTGATTAAACCTTCCTCAAAAAGCCATTACTGGTACTTTATTCTCAGAAAATACTACAACTGACAAACATGTCTAAAATGATTGAAAACGAGTAGTACTATAGGGACACTTCTTAAAACTTAAGCGTAAGCCTTTCATATATACATGCTTTTAAGTGTACACACATAAATGTGTGAATTCTGCTTATGTTTCAAGCATATTTTATAAACAAAGCGGGCAAGGCTCCATAGCTCGAATTACAATCCTGTAATACATTTCCCAGAATTATTAAACTGCAAATAATCGTGACTCATCCACTGATCGAAACCCCACCAACATGAGCTTAACGACGATTTTTAAATGGAACTGGCATTTTAATCTTGAAGTTCGGTTCTTGGAAGACAGACGCTTCCCCGAAGTTGTCCTATAAAAATTATTTATTTCTTTAAAAATGCTTAAGTTTAATTTTAAGTTTAGTAAAATTCTTTACTTTTGTTTTTGTTTTGTTTTCGTTAAATAATTAAATACAGTGATTTTCATAAAGGTAGTTGCTATTTTTTGTTATTAAATTTTGCATTAAATATCAGAAATTTTTTTTTGAATTGGAGCCAGTCATAATAATGCAAATACGTTGAACTTAAATTGATTAACTGTGTATTTACGAGGTGTGTTGTTTTCCTTCTTATTCTATTTTTTTTTAATGGACAAATTACCATTCTTCTAAATATCGGAGATCCACAAATTAAATTGTTCAATTTGATGTTGGAAGAGCAAATTTCAGTTTTTGTTTCCGCAGACAAGTGGAACTACTGGTACTAGTCATTATTTTTTCTTGCTTTTACGAACCGAACTTACTCATAAGACCCACTTTCTACTTGTTATAGGAATCAACTATACCTCAGGCTACTGACTCCCACTTTCCCAACATAATCGAAGTTGCCTTAATTCTCGTATAGTTCCTTGACATAGTTCCAAAAATGACTATGTAGAGCATCTAAGAAACTTTCATTGAAACATTTTTTTTTTGTTTGAAGAAGCTTATACCTTCATTAAATTGTAGCCTTAAATATAAAACAAAACCATACAAAATTAAGGTTATAGATTTACCACTAAAATACTCGTAATAACAGATAAGAACTAAAAAGTCATTTCTTTTAAAATAATTTAAATGAAATATTTTGAAATTTAAATTTCAATATTTAGCTTTTACTCCTTTCTCCTTTAAAAGAGTTAAAACAGCACGGGACTTTGAATTGATTTAAGTTCAAATTGTGGATATGTCAATTTTTATTCATTCTTCCTATTTGTGAGTTGAACTGGAATCCACCTGCATAGACCGTGTTAGACAATATGCCCCATATATCCTCTATCGGGCTTTAGGCACGACCAACTGTAGCCCGACAAAGAGTAGAGTTTCCTCCTAGATTTTCACCAAAATCAATAACAACACTGTCCAATACTTCCACTTATTTTTTCGAAACTATTTTTGAAGCAAACATATAAAGTCTTTCCTTTCGGCCTCATTGGAAGTTTGTCCAGCGCGGATTTCACGATTTCCATATCTCTCCAATACTTCTGTCCTCCATCAGTACCATCACGATTAAATTGTTTTTCATCACTAAAGATGATGTGGATTCTCACACAATTATCCAAAACTTATGTGTCTCAGTAAAATGTAATCCTGCTCCCTTCTGCCGTGGGAATATCTAAGGTATCGGCAAACGCTTTTCACATCCAATAAACTTTACCTCCGTTTAAAGTTGTTGAACTCTTCTTGTTGTTACTGTAAGAGAAAACTGGAGCCTAATTAAGGAAAGACTAATTTACTGGTAAGCAACTTAACTGGTCAAGCTTAATTTGCCTTTCAATTCGAATGTTAATTCTTGTGGCCTACTTTCGTGTACCATGAACAATGTCAATGGAAATTGCTCTGTGAATACTAATAGCAAGAACTTCGTTTAGGACTTTACTTTCAGAAAAATACTAGCCTTTGTAATTACATTTAAATATAGTTGATACCTTTTTCAAGTCTTCAGTTATCGAATTTTTAAGCCTCTTCCATTTTTCTTGCTCCTGGTAAATTTTGATTTTAAGGTCACTGTTCTACAGAAAGTGCGTTATAAGCATGACATTTTACAATTTTTTCTTATGAAAACAAAAATAAAAAATATATTAACAAGTTTGTAGATAAACCCATAGAAAACCTGCAGCATGCTAAATTTAAAAAAAGGGGTGTTTTGCTTTAAGCTCCAAAGGCTATAAATAAAAAAATTAAAGGTCCTCTGTTGTTTATAGATGCTGATTGCTGCTTCACTTTTGATGACGCTTCGAGAATATGCTCTTCTAATTCACTTAAAGTTGTTGTTCTTTCATTGTTTTCTTCAGTGAACTGGTCTATTTTTTCCTATCCAACTTTTCATCTAGCTAATTCTTAACCGCAATATCATGGTAGTCTCGAGCACCATCCTGTTGAAAATATGATGAAGGTTAACTACCACTAAAATGTCCTTCAATAGTTATGGTAAATAATTTCGCAATAACTCCAAATAGTTTGTAGGACTCAGCCTTGATTCAAGCTAGTTTCAAGGGATCGATTTACAAGTTTCCAATTAAACCTACACACAATTTGACGATGAATTTGTGCTGAAATGATTAATGTCTCCGTGTATGTGAATTGTCCGCAACCCATGTATGAGACCTAAATTTCTAAATCATCGGGAGGCAATTCTTGCATAGGGGAATGTCGGTATGAATTAAGACTTTCTCCATACATACATAAGAAGTTTTATGTCTGGAAACATTGAATTGCAAAGCCAAGCATTTGATGCTGATAAATGGATCAGTTGTATCAGTCTCCAGTATTCTTTCATCAGCTGAAATTCTTCTCACTTGTGGAGCTCCGGCGTAAACTGATCCCATTTCTCCAAGCCTTCGATACGTATTTCCAAATACTTTCTCACAAGGATGTCGTCGGTTAGGATAAAGTTCATGGTGTCTTTGTCGCGCTTTGTTTGAACTTCCATTGCACAGCCCATAAACGTAAATAATGTATGCCAAGTCTTGGTTTTTAAATGCAGATATTTCAAATAGCATTTCTAGGCAATCTAATCTTTTGGTTATTTTCATTGGTAATTGCTTAGGTCCTGCAAGAGCTATGTACTGTATTGAACTTGCACTACCAAACAAATGAAAATATTAGAACATCTACGTATGCAGTAGCTTTATAATTCAGTCATATATTCGCATGTGTACTCGTAGATCCAGATTTACCTTCATGGTTAAGACATAAGGCACTACAACTATATGACTTTGTTGTACCCAATACTTTTATCGCATGACACTCAGTTTCCTGAAATCCTAATTAAGACTTGAGGGTTAAGTTGTTGGACTGAACGGTTTTTATATGAATGGTAAACATACTTCGATTAAATACTAAAGCAGAACTTCCGCACCAACTTCGTGCATTGTGAAATTATAGACAAATCAATGTAAGAAGTAGATGTGGAGGCTTTTCTCTAGCTCACGACTTCATTATACGAGTACATTTGAGTTAGAGGATACCAGCACAAAAAACTGAAACGGTTAGAGACAGTAGAAATAAAATCTAATAAACAATTTATCACTACAGTTCTTAAATAGATAAATGGAAACCCGATACTTCTCTTCAATGCCCTTCAATTGTTTACACAAAATAAGATATATACGCAGGAGAAGGTAGAGGCCACAAGAGCGACTTTCTAAATGAAGTCACTTGCTTGAACCGCGACCTGGAGAATCGGGTTCTTTAGCATAATTTCTGCCTCCGTAATGAAATTTCTAACTGACGATTCGAGAACCCAGGTTTCGCTGAGTTCAATGACGAAAATATGGCAAATAATGTCATCGCCGGCGTGTCGGAGCTATACCCGTTCATTTTGAAGGAAGAACTCCAAACGATCTTTGAATCACTTAAAAATAAGAAATCAGTTGGAATCGATGAGATACCGAACATTGTGCTTAGACATCTCCCAATAGAAGCGGTGGACATTTACACCACTCTGTTTAGAAATGCAATGAATAATGCATATTATCCAGCACATTGGAAGCCAGCCGTCCAATCCGGCGATGATATCTCACATGCCGTGTCTTAACTCGTATCCGATATCCAATGAAACAAAAGCAAGTAACAATGACTTGGAGAAGGCTTTTGATACTGTATGCTTAGAGGGGCTTTTCTACAAGTTGAACAGGCTGGGCATAAGCAAACCACTACTGTACATTCTTTTTAATATGCTCACTAGCAGTCAGTTCATCGTGAAAAATGGCGATGTAACTACTGCTAAAATATTCGAAAATTAAAAACCGTCTGCAACGAGATGCGATTAATTCGCCTATCCTATTCAACATGTACACAAGCGATCTTGTGAGTTCACTTCGCCATACCATAGAGTACGCAGACGACCTGATCGCGTAAAGATCAGGTCCGAAAATCGAGGTTATTAATATGCCTTTACAAAGTCACTTCGATACAATTAAGCTATATTGCGATGACTGGAAGTTGAAGAAGTCGGAAACCATTCTGTTTAGGACGCCTTTGTATGGGGTCTCTGAGGATGCCAGAAAGAATTGGCGAAAGTTTCAGATCGTTGGACAACATGGGCAGCCGCTTGCTTATCGAAATGTAGTCAGATACCTTGGGATTTGGCTAGATCAATATCTATATTTTAACAAACATATACATAGATGTTACTCTGGCCAGAGCCAAAGATGCTTTTGCCCTTACAAAGAGGCTGTTTTATAGCAGGCAACTCGATGTGAGGGTGAATGTTATCTGCTACATGGCCTTCATCCTGCCTATGCTTGTATTTGATTGTCCCGTGTGTGAGAGGAAGTTTATTGGAAAAGATTCGGGTATTTGAGGGGGCTTGCCTTAGGGCTTGTCTACGTTTATACAGAACACTAGAGTCTGAGTACATAAAATGCCAGAGCAATGACCTCTACGAACATTCTGATCTCTGGGGCTATTAACCCAAAAAATAAAAATAAAAAAACTAAATTTATAATTTATAAAAAAAATAGGATAATTTAAGTAGACTGAGTATTATAGTATTATCTTCTCTAATTAGTTCTAGGTTTTACTTATATATATATGTATGTCTTAAGAAAGCTGGTTCTCAGTTCTCTAGCTAAATATCTCATTTAAAAAAATAAATAAATTAAATTATCTTTACGTATATTAGATATGATTCATAACAAGCTTACTCTCGGAAGAAGTTTTTGTGTAGCACCTTCTTCGAACATTATAAGGAATATGGCCCTCAATTACTTTTAGGACAGATTTTTTCGACGATCTTCGAGGAACACATCAAAACTAACTAAATTACCTTGTCGGAAAGCATACTAACATCAGTGTCTTAATGTGGCGTTTCGTTGCACCTTTCATCGAAAACAGTAGAGGAAGTCATATCTATTTCTATTCTTTCATAACTTAAAGATATAAATTGGAGACTGTCTAATGGAAGCCTTCTGCAGCCAGCCGATGCATTGTGTAATTAGTTTCAGTTCATCGGCTGGCCGTGGAAGTCTTACTTTAGAAATTAAAACATTTCAAATAGTTACAAGTTGTTCCTGTCCTAAACTCCTCCTAAACCACACAACGGATTTTGATGCTGATGATCTCACCAACATTTAGGTAATTGTTCACGGAAGGTTTATATATATAATAAAACCTTATAAGTTTTTGGTAAAATAAGCAATATTTTGATACCAAGTCGCCGAAAAATAAATTTACTTACGTAGGTTAAAATTTAAGAGAAACGTACATAAAAGCGCCTACACACGAGGAAATTTGTACATACAATTTCTAGGACGTTTGAGTAGGGATACATTGTGTGCGACGCTACACACATCCCAATTTGCCAGTTCAATCTAGGATTTCGTACGAGTAGGCAGTCATGTCGCTGTTGTCGAGCAATAAAAAGTATGAATTACCTGCATCCAAATTTTCTTTTCATTTTCAAACATGTTGAAGTTCTACCTGCACCTACCAGGGGAGAACAAAAATTGTGAGATTGCCCAAGCCAATCTGCCGATAGCAAGTTGCTGGTAGCAAGTTGCAATCGGAAATTGGGAAAGTGGGCCAGCGCAAACTAGACTATTTTTACACCGCGATACAATGTTGTACAACGTCGCCACATGTACACCCTTGAGTGGCAGAAACGTGGGTTGCCACACGTCCATCTGCTGGTATGGTTAGTGAACAAAATTCGGCCGAATCAAAACCTCTCAACGGAGGACACAAGGAGCTCCACTTGAAGATTTCCCTGGAATTAAAACTAATGCTATGTACTCGTAGTTCATCCCAAAAGCAGTGAATGTTATCACTTGAGAATGCTACTTCACATTGTAAAGGGCCCATCATACAAGAAGTAACTAATACCCATAAAGCAGCATGCAAAGCGATGCGTCTCTTGGAAAATGACTCTCAATGGGACAACACATTAAGCGAAGCTACTGTTTGCAGTTCATCGAGGTCATTAAGGTATTTGTTAGCGTTTTGTCAAGTGATCAATATTTGCAATCTTTCTGGAACAAGTATGAGCAAAATATGGCAGAAGATATACTGAATCGACGACGACGAGAGTTAATGTCAGGTTATGTCCAATATGATCAAAATATTTTTCATGAAGCGATTTTGGACTGCCGATGCCCACAAATATAACGAACCCTGAATTAACCAGTGTTGAATACGCAAGAGAAAATTCCTACGATCAATTTAAACTGTTTAACGAAATTGCAGCTCAAGATGAACAGAGCATAAACATAGAAAAAAAACAAAGTATACCATGCATTATTAACATAAATTGACGGAAACGAAGAAAAGTTATATTTTCTTGATGCTCCTGGAGGTACAGAAAAAATATTTCTTATCAACTTGGAAAAGTAAGGCCCACTGGCAAAATTACATTAGCTGTAGCATCATCTGGAATTGTAGCTATACTCTTCGAAGGAGGCCGAACCGCTCATGCAACATTCAAATTTCCGCTAAAAATTGCTGCTGAGCTCATAGCACTGTTTGTAGCATTTCAAAACAAAGTAATACTGGAAAATTAATACGTGCCTGCTCATTAATAGTCTGGGACGAAGCTATCATGTCATACAAGTTTTCAATTCGCGCAGAGATGATGCACCCATGGGTGGATGAACATTTCGAGTATTGTTCTCTGGTGACTTTTGCCAAATCTTGCCAGTGGTAACAAGAGTGACACGTGCTGATAAAATCAATGCATCATTGAAAAGATTGTTTCTCTGGCCATGCGGAAATAGATTAGAACTCGGAACAAATTTAAGAGTGACGTTGTCAGCACACGAAAATCGGCATTTTTAAGAATTGTTGCTCAAAATAGAAAGTCGACAGATATCACAAAAAAATAGGAAAATTAATCTAGATTCAAACCTTTGCATTTTAGTCAACAAAGTTTATCCAGAATTAATAATATAAGTTCTAAGACTATAACTTGGTTCAAGGAGAGAGCTATTTTGTCACCTACTAACGATCAAGAAGGTAAAATGAACGACTTGATTATCTCTAAAATTAATATTAAGGCGCAAACATACTACTCTTTAAACATAGGGCTGGACCATGAAGAGGTTATACATTTCCCAAAAGAATTTCCCAATTTCTTGCAGTCTTCTGGATTGCCCCCACATGAATTGGTCTTAAAGGAAGGGTCTTGTCTTGTTATGTTATTACGAAAACTTAAAACTTTTACTATAGAGTGCAAAATTCTGATTGGATGTGGAATTGGAGAAACAGGATACTCTTCATTAAAACGGATGTGCCATTCCAATTCAAAAGATTGCAGATTCCAATAAAATTGTAATTTTCAGTTACTATTAACAAATCACAAGGGAACATCGTAGTAGAATCGCAGTCGATGCTGAGGATTTGGAAAGATCATTTCTGCAGACTGTATAACGGCGATGACGGACCAAATACCGCTGTCAGGCAGAATCAACCTTTCAACCTGGACGATGATGACCAACAATTCCGTCCACCCGACCTGGATGAAGTGAAGATAGCTATAGCAGCTTAAGTCCAACAAAGCTGCTGGAGCGGATGGCCTGACTGCCGAGCTCTTCAAAGCGGCAGGCGATGACTTGGTAAGGAGCATACACCAACTCATCTGTTAAATATGGTCGGACGAAAGTATGCCCGATGAATGGAACCTCAGCATTGTTTGTCCAATTCTCAAGAAAGGAGACCCTCTGAACTGCGCCAACTACAGAGGCATCAGTCTCCTTAACATCGCATATAAGATCTTATCCGCCGTATTGTGTGAACGCCTGAAGCCGTTCGCCAACAACCTAATGGGTCCATTTCAGTGTGGCTTCAGGCCAGGAAAGTCCACCATCGACCAGATATTCACACAACGGCAGATCTTGGAGAAGACCCATGAGCTTCAGATTGATACCCACCACCTATTCATCGATTTTAAGGCCGCGTATGACAACATCTATAGAGACGAGCTATATAGAGCAATGTCTAGTTTTGGCATCCCTGCCAAACTCGTCCGTCTGTGCAGGATGACGATGGAGAATGCACGCTGCTCCATCAAGGTCGGTAAAGATCTCACCGAGACCTTTGATGTCCAGAAAGGATTTAGACAAGGCGATGCGCTGTCATGCGATTTTTTCAACATCGTACTTGAAAGAATAGTGCAAAACTCACGAGCAAACACAAGAGGCACTATCTTTCAAAAGTCCGTCCAACTACTCGCATACGCCGACGATATTGACATAATCGGGAGAAAGCAGCGTGATGTCAGTGGCGCTTTCGCGAGTATTGAGACGGAAGCGGCGAAAATGGGTCTAGCGGTCAATGAGGGCAAGACCAAGTATATGCTGTCAAGCAAAAAGGACAACCAACACCGACGTCTCGGACAGAACATCACCCTCGACATATATAACTTTGAGGTAGTTAAGGACTTTGTCTACCTAGGCTCCGCTATAAATACAGACAACGACACCAGCGCTGAGATCAAGCGAAGAATAACTCTTGCCAACCGCTGTTTCTTTGGGTTAAGAAGGCGATTGAGTAGCAAAGCCCTCTCTCGGACAACAAAAGTCACCCTTTATAAGACTTTAATAATCCCGGTCCTGCTCTATGGCGCAGAGGCATGGACATTATCAAAAATGGATGAGGGTGTTCTTGGTTGCTTCGAGCGAAAAATTCTTCGGGCGATCTTCGGTCCCGTCTGCATTGACGGTGAGTGGAGGAGGAGATACAACGACGAACTGTATGGACAGTGTACTGTACAGCGACATGGACCTAGCCAGAAGAGTGAAGATCCAAAGACTGAGATGGCTGGGTCATGTAGAGCGCATGGACACCAATGCTCCGGTCCGAAAAGTCTTCGAATCCGCCCCCGAGGGACAGCGCAGTAGGGGAAGGCCAAGACTCAGGTGGCGCACGCAAGTGGAAGAGGACCTCAGCCAACTTAGCGTGCGAAACTGGAGGCAGCTAGCCAGGGATCGAGCTGGCTGGAGAAGCTTGTTAACTGAGGCCCAGGTCCACCCCGGACTGTAGCGCCACCTTAAGTAAGTAAAGTATTAACAAATCACAACATCAGACATTCAACGTTGAGGGCTTAGAACTAAGCGTTATGTGTTTTTCCCATGTACATCATGCGCATCACACAACAAAATTTGTTCGTAATGTGTAACCAAAAGTCAGCCACAAATATTGTTTATAAAGAAATTCTATAATCAAAGGCAGTACTTCACATTTTTCACGTCTTTCGTTTTCTAAATTACACCAGTGCGAGGCCGAAGCGGGTCGCTAGTTCATAAATAAAAATAATATGTGTAGACGTAGTGTATAGTGTTTATGCATGCAAAATAAAAATAAATACAATTTTATAATAATACAATCAAAATACAATTCATTACAATTATTACAATTTAAAAATAAAAATTAGCATTTAAGAAATGAATAGGTAGGCACAATTCTGTAGTTCAAAAAGTCACTAGAAGCAAATGATCCTTCAGGTAGATTTTTTTAGCAATTTGTTGTTTTATTTTAATTTACAGAAATTATTCGCACTTTTGTTTTTTTCTATTTTTTTAATAACTTGACGATATAAATTGGAAGACTATCTAATGTAAGACTTCTGCAGCTAGGTGAAGCACTGTGTAATTAGTTTCAGTTCTTCGGCTGGCTGTGGTAGTTTTACTTTAGAAATTAAAACATTTCAAATAGCTGTTGTTTTTCATGTATATATTTATTTTTATTGTTTATACATCTTACAATTTCTGTAAAGCTAAAATTCAATAAAATTCTGTTCACATCTATTTCCAGTCCGTGGTTCTGACCTCATGTACTATTATAACAAACAGATTCAAATATAATCACTAGTGATCTTTAGCCGCCTAATTCGCCATCAGTATCTGTAAGACATGGATCTAAGTGTATTTAGTATTACTTTATACAGTCCTGTATTGAATGTCATAGAATCTGATGTGCCCGGCTGTTGATCGTGTGTGGAATTAGTTTCACGCCTCTCTTGCTTTATCCCAGTGGAACAAAAATGCTATTTTCTAACTGCCAGCCATTTCAATCTAACATTTTTGATTTATCATAGGAAATATGATTTAGTTAATTTGCACTAGAGACATTCTTTCAACTGCTTTGCCTCTTTTGTGTTCCGAATAGGTCTTTCTTTCTCATACACGTGGTGAAGAAAATGGGGGAAACGTGGGGAAATCCTTATTAAAAAGTTGAAATGGCTGGGCTAGATGAGCCGAGAATTAATAAATAGTTGGAGAAGAAGTCTCCGAACACTTAGAAAACAATAAAACACGTAATTTCTTATTTTTTAGTGATCTTTATTTGATGAAGAGGTGGATTCAACTGTGCCAATATGCTCTACGCACTTACCTTATAATCTCTGTACCTTGTAAAACAGCTGGGTTTTCTTTACATTGAAACGTATATGGTCATTGACCCTGCCTTGCATCTTATGTGCCATACTGTTCATTATGGGAACGGGATGGATCTATCGCTGATTGCTGTCTGACTTCATGTATTGACAGCACTGCCATTTCATAGAAGGTGGTTGGAGTGACCCTTTCCCAGTCCCTTGTGGATTTAGCGGCATGTTCTTTGACCTGCTGCCTGTCATTCTTGTGGCAGTTTGGTAGATCATTTCGTGGTTCGGGATTTTTGTTAGCGTTGCAGGATATTTAGTGGCGGCGCGTATACTTCATTCGCGCTGCAGCAAGTGCGTGTGCGTTTTGACAACCCAGGATTACGTTTGAGTTAGGGGTGCACCAGAGCGGTGGAAATATTGTTGGGAACCATCATGGCCTTTCAAGGAAATATACTATATGTTGTCTGCAGAAATTCAAATGTAATTCAAGTCACCAGTATAAAAGGGCTGCCACAATTTTGTACCTTCCGTCGGTTACATACTATATAATCCAGTCAATTATTGTTGGTTGAAGTTCTCATTTCAGACCCCAGTATTGGTTGTTAGATCTTCAAAAAAGGAGACCTTCTGAACAGCGGCAGCTACGGACGCATCAGACTTTTTAATATCGCACACAAAATCTTATCTGGCGTTTTGGAGCAGCACGAGCTATAGTACACAGAGCAATGTTTGTAGACAATGCATGCTACTCCATCAAGGTCCGTAAAGATCTCACCGAGACTATTGATATCAAAAAAGAACTAAGACAATACCATACCACTACAATACCATGTCATGCGATATCTTCAACATCATACTTGAAGGAATAAGGCAAAACTCACACGCAAATACAAGGGGCGCGATATATCAAAAGTCCGTCTAAGTACCCCCTTACGACGATGATATTGACATAATCGGAAGAAAGCAGCCCGTTTGACGTTGAAATTTCTCACGATATAGCTTCTCTACGTTATATCTTCTCAAAATAATTCTTCTTTGATGGGGATCTTGGTAAACCAGCCATCGCGCCTTGACTATTGTTGCAGCCAACTGATTGCCCGGAACGTTCGGTTGTCTAAAACATCTACATAAGCATATAAAGCTAATTTAGCAAATTTCGCCTGGTTCGGATCGTCGAATTCACGGGGCCTGTTAAGGGTTGGATTATTGCAAGTGCTGGTCCGAAGATCGTAGTTCTTTAAGCATTTGGAAGGATTGTCAGCAATAAATATTTGTATTTTTCGCACTCTGGATAAAAAAAAAAAATTCGAACGTACTCTTATATGTTACTGTATGCCTCGGGTTGATCTTGAGATCTAAACGCTGTCCACTTTTTTCACTCAAAATAGCAGAGTTGGTGTTCGTCGAACTCGAATATTTTAGGATATGATACTGGTCGACAGTTGTTGCAAAGTTACACGTTGCCTCTATCTTTACTGAGATAAATGCAAGTTAACGCATGGCGCAATCACACAACACTTACGCAGGAAGTGCTTAGATAGCAGAAATTACAGCAGCAACCGACACGACGCAGACACAACACTTAGGCAGAAAGTGCTTAGATAGCAGAAACTGCAACAGCAACGACACAATCCAACGCCCAGACCACATCATAGAACAATATCGCATCCCATAAGTGTTAGGTTTCATTTGGTAGAATAATTGATTTGTATGACTCAAGCCCACCCAACTCGATCAATCATAAAATGTATAAATAGATCAGTAAAATAAATTGGAGAGGCAGTTGAAGTTTAGTATCAGTGTAATGAACGAACTTGCTCAAAAGATTAATAAAGAATATATTTTTTTATTTAAATAAAATAGAAAAAATGTAATTTGCATGCCTGAGCGTAATTTCGTTTCATTGACTCTGCCTTTTTATTGCATTTTTTTTATGTCGCCTGCTTTATAAGTATGCTTTGAGGATAGCTGTTCTTGTTTCGATGCAATGCTTATTAGAAGTCCTCATTCTACTTTTTTCTTCACAACTATTTTACAACGTTCTTAGCACTTCCTTATGTTGGTAAGGTTAAGCAAAGCAACAGTGGCCCTGAAATAAACCCACTTTGGCCCATAACCCCGTTGAGACATCGCGTAGATTTTTGATCCTCCTAATTTGGGTGGTGGCTATGGCGGGATGGTTAGCTCATTGTACTATCACGCCGAGGGTCCATGGTTTGATCCCCGGCATCACCAACAATTTTTAGAATCGTCATCACCCTTTCGGCGGACAATGGTAAACTCCCCAAAGTAAAATTGCCTATGAAAAAATATCTATGAGGCTGTCGATCACAGTCGTTCGACTTTTGTCTCTCAACTAAATGGAACATTTTGGAAATAAATATCAGCCTACACCCGTTTTAGTTCCAGCTAAGCAAAAACTTAGCCCGGTAGACTTGGCTCGCAATGAAAGTTCGCGAACTAGACTCTTGAGCAGCTGGAAGCCGACCTACATTTGCACTGAATCGTATTTAGACAACTTTCGGCTGAATGAGTTTGTGAACAAGCAAAATTGTCATTTGAGGAAAATACAGAGAAGGCTCATAGACTCGTAAATACCCACTAAATTTGCCGAATGATACCGAACATCGAGTTACGATCATCGACCAATGTCAAAGGGCAATGATTAGTGATAAGTTCTTCGAAGATATTTGTATTGATCCATAGGATATGTGTTTTCAGCAAATCTATGCTACATGCCATGGTCCATGGATATAGAAATGGATCAGTGCACTGGCCATTGATATCGCGTAACTTAAAGCCACTAGGTTTCTTCTCGCTATGTTGATACGAGTAAATCGCATGTCGAAACTTAGAACGTTTTCGGTAAGATAGAGCATGAAACTTTTAAAAACAAGCCCAATATGATCGATGAGGGGCTTGGAGAAACTGTAGAGGCAGGAAAACTGACAGATGTTCGGCTCCTTATTGTCATAAAAGGTACGGATCTTTAAAAATATAGAAAAAAAAATGTAGACGTACTGTGTATATGCATGTAAAATAAAAATAAATACAATTTTATAATAATACAATCAAAATACAATTTATTACAATTATTACAATTTAAAAATAAAAATTAGCATTTAAGAAATGAATAGGTAGGCACAATTCTGTAGTTCAAAAAGTCACTAGAAGCAAATGATCCTTCAGGTAGATTTTTTAGTAATTTGGTGTCTTATCTTAATTTACAGGAATTATTCGCACTTTTGCTTTTTTCTATTTTTTAATAACTTAACAATGTAAATTGGAGACTATCTAATGTAAGACTTCTGCAGCTAGGTGAAGCACTGTGTAATTAGTTTCAGTTCTTCGGCTGGCTGTGGTATTTTTACTTTAGAAATTAACACAAACAAAAGCTACAATCTTTTGCTATATACTTGAATATGTGAATATTTAATATCAGATTGTACCGATATGTATTTTAAAATTGTTAGGGTGCTATTAAGCCATAGGAAATATGTAAAATTATTTCTGTTGATATCTATTTTCACTACGTGGTTCTGACCTAGTTTAGTTTTTTAGTTTTAAATGCATTTTATTTCACTTATCATTACGTTTTACATTCCAACAAAAAATGCTTAAATGCTAACTTAAAATTACTAAACAATCTTATATTAACTTACTGGCCCTACACAGGCACTCTTACCTACTCTAAATTCTTATATCTATGTCTTTCGACTTCATTTACATTTTTTTTATGATATTTATTTTCTATACTTGAGGCTAAGAAAAACATTGTTAACAAAAACTTAGCATATGGACAAAATTTTGTGTTTTTTTATAAAAACTTAATATCTAACTTAGAATAAACCTTAGTCTAGCTAACCTACATACACAATACACACATATGAACACATAGCCATTATACACAATAATATACAATATCTTACTTAAATGGTTACCTAAACCTATGTAAGCTGGCCACCGCTATTTACAGAGCAAATAGATTGGTCAGCTCTGCCTTATTAGTGAGGCTGGTCCGTAATTGACGAAAACGACGACGAAACATCTTCCCCATCATTTAACCACCAGAAATGCTGGTGCTGCCGAACGACATCCCTCTTATCGCGATTCCCCACCGCCCTACTAAACCTAAGACGATCCACCCTGCCTTGTGCGACGTCTCTGTTGTAGTAGAGTCGCCTGTCCCCAGCTGTCCGAGCGACATGGAAGATTAACGGGACCGCTGATCTATCCTGGATCAACCCTATATGATCAAGGTAGAGAAATGCTTCCGGTGGAACGAAGCCGTCAGAGCGCACACTCTCATGATAAAAGTAATTGGGGTAGTAAGCCCCGGATATCAGGTTATTCGTCGAGGCCATTGCTCTTGCAATGTGCCTTCGAGTCAGCTTAATTACGAAGTTGTCCATTCGTATTAGGTTCGTCCTGTTGTAAAGGACCTCGTTAGGATAAAAAATTTTGTACTCCGACTCTGGTGTTCTGTACAAGCGAAGACAAGCCCTAAGGCAAGCCCTCTCAAACACCCGAATCTTTTCCATTAAGCTTGCTCGTACATTGAACCACACGGGACATCCCAATTACCAGCATGGGCCTGATAAGGGCCATGTAGCAGATTATCTTTACCCTCGCATCGAGTTGGCTGCTATAAAACAGTCTCTTTGTGAGGGCAAAAGCGCCTTTAGCTCTGGCCAGAGCTGCATCTACAGTTTTGTTAAAATACAGAAACTGATCTAGCCAGATCGCAAGGTATCTGACTACATTTCGACAGGCAAGAGGCTGTCCGTGTTGTCCTATGATCGAGAACTTTCGCCAATTTTTTCTGGTATCCCTAGAGGCTCCAGACAACGGCGTCCTAAAAACAATGGTTTCCGACTTCTGAAAGTTGATTTTCAACTTCCAGTCATCGCAAAATCGTCTTATCTTATCGAAGTCGCGCTGTAAGAGAGTATTAATGACCTCGATTTTTGCACCTGTTCTGTACGCTATCAAGTCATCTGCGTCGCTTGTATAAATGTTGAATAGGATCGGCGAATTGACCGCGCCTTGCTGAAGACCATTTTTAATTTGAAATATTCCAACAGAAGTCACATCATCATTTTTCACGATGAACTGTCTGTTGGTTAGCATATTATAAAGAATGTACAAGAGTGGTTTACTGATCCCCAGACTAGCCAGCCTGTAGAAAAGATCTTCTAACCATACAGTGTCGAAAGCCTTCTCCAAGTCAACTAGGCAGGCACCAGTACACTGTTTTTTGCCATTATTCCATTATCGGACACCAGTTTAGACGCGGCATTTGAGATAGCATGTCCTGCCTTAAAACCGAATTGATTATCCGGAACTATATGTTTGTCCTCAACCCACCTAGTCAGAGCTCTATTGATTACTTTTTCGAACACCTTACTGATATTCGGAAGGAGACTTATCGACCGGAGATTCGCCGGATTGGATATATCCTTTCCCTTTTTGGGGATAGGTTGAACCACCGCCGTTTTCCAATGCGCTGGATAATGTGCATTATTCATTGCATTATTATACAGGGTGGTATAAATGTCCACCGCTTCTAGAGGAAGATGTCGAAGCACGATGTTCGGAATACCATCGGTCCCCACTGATTTCTTACTTCTGTTTGTGTCGAAGATCACATGGAGTTCTTCCTTCGAAATGAACGGGGTAGGTCACCTTCTCTGGCAATGACATTATTTGCCATATTTTCGTCACTGAACCGGGTGAAACCAGAGCCCTCGGATCGCCGGTTCTCTACTTCATTTCGAATATAGAAATTGTGCACCAAGACACGATTGTCCAGGTCATAATTTGGGCCAATGATATCATTGGCCTTGTATACTTCCTGGAAAGTCGCCCCAATGGCACTCAAATGTCATCACTATAGGGATGTTACACAGATCCTTTGCCGCGTATCTGTAAAACTTAAATCCGATCGTATTTGGTACCGCTTGGTACAATTCTATATTGCTTATCATGAGATTTTATGTGTGGAATTATTTTCACTCTTCTGTATACTCCCAATGAAACAACTAAGCTCTGTTTATGACTGATAAGGTTATCGGGATTCTTCCAAAATGTTTAGAAAAAATGCCACTGACGAGGAAAGTCGATCTTCGACCATATATTGGGGGAAAAAAAATTGTTGGCTTCAAATCGAGTCGCACCACCTATTTATTGATTTTAGGGCTGCACATATAGAGCGGAGCTATACAGAGTAACAACTTATTTTGGGAACCATGGAGAATGCATCCTGCTTCATTAAGGTGGGTAGAGTTCTTACCGAGAGTTTTGATGTCAAGAGAAGATTTAGACAAGGTGGTGCGCTGTCATGCTATTTTTTCAAGAACATTTTGAGAAGAATGGTGCGAAACACATGCTCCAATACAAGGGACACAATCCTTTAACCCTAGCTTACAACATGGGGTTCGTTTTAATCCCAGCGCATGTTTAAACCCTTATAAGTTATTTTTGTATCATATTTTGGACCTGGGTTGAAATCTCAGTGAACAAAACTAATTTTTCTTTGTTTTTTTACATAATTTTCTAGATTTTTTTTTCTGGAAAAAAATGACAAACCAAACTTGGGCTTCATTGGCACCCCACCCTTGAAAATGCATAGACATCACACGTGGTTTTGGCCTTTTTGTTGTCTGCTCTTGGGCAAACTTGTCATCTGGCCTGGGAAAAGAACATCATTCAGAGAAATAATATTAAAGTCTCTCTTTAACTACTCTTATCCAGATATACTACTTGTTTTATTGAAGGGTGTGAACGATCATCTATAATGATATATATAGAACAATAATAGTTTGTTCTTTCTTGACATTTAATAAGTTGTAAAATACAACCATTGGCCGGCCATTGATGTGAACAGGAATATAGTATATGAAAACCATCTGGTCGAATACATCGACTCCACATTTTGTCCGGTTGCCATTCAATATCATGTCTTACGATACTTATTTGATAGCCCGGATTAGCTTTATCTTGATTATGTTGTGTCGATAGTAAAACGCCTTATTTGTTTGAGATGGATAGATAGATAGATAGATTTTTATTTCGTACTCAAATATATTACAAAAATATTGTTATTGCACATTTTACAGAGAATTGATGATTTGACATTTTATCTTTCTACTGAAACATTATTTTTAATTCTATTAAGAATGTGTGGAGAAAAAACAGGTCAGAAAAATTTTAAGGAAAAACGAAAACAAAACCTTCAATATAAAGAGAAAAAAAAAAAAAAAGATATGCATAAGAGATACATATCGGGATAAATTAACGTATATGTATGTACATAAAACGATGAATGAACACATAAATAAGTGTGAATAAATATACAGAACATGAATAAGCATATAATAAATAAATACATATATAAGTTAATGAATAAATAAGTATATAAATATATAAATAAATAAATAAATAAATAAATAAATAAATAAATAATAGAGAAACAAAAATGACTTAATTCTCTTTACAAAAAAAGAAAAAAAACAATAACACATACTTAGAGATATACATATACGAGGCGGGTCAATAAGTCCGTGACTTTTTAAATTTCTGACCTCTTTACTGAAACAGCAACACTGCTCCTGTCAACAGGCATCTGTCAGTTGACTCCTGTAAAAATTTAAACTTGCTGCGTCAGTTAGTTTGTGTTTGACAGCTATTTCTATCAGACTACTCACTAATTTGAGGAGAAAATGGAAAAAAGTGAATTTCGTGTGCTTATTAAGCATTATTTCTTGCGAAAAAAAACCATTACCGAGACCAAGGCTAAGCTTGATAAATACTATGGGGACTCTGCACCATCGATTTCAATGGTAAAAAAGTGGTTTACTGAATTTCGTTGTGGCCGTACAAGCACTGAAGATGCCGAACGTCCTGGACGCCCAGTTGAGGTCGCTACACCCGAAACAATCGAAAAAATTCACGATATGGTGTTGGCCGACCGAAGATTGAAAGTGCGAGAGATTGTGGAAGCCGTAGGGATCTCGCATGGCTCAGTGGTTTCAATTTTGAATGATCACTTGGGCATGAGAAAGCTTACCGCAAGATGGGTGCCGCGTTTGCTCACAGTCGACCACAAACGCAATCGTGTTTGCCATGGCAAAAATCCATGAATTGGGCTATAAATTGCTCCCTCATCCATCCTATTCTCCAGATTTGGCTCCGAGAGACTACTTCTTGTTCCAAAACCTGAAGAAATGGCTTGGTGGAAAAAGATTTGACTCCAATGATGAAGTCATCTCGCAAACAAAGGCCTATTTGAGGACCTCGATAAATCATTTTTTTTGGAAGGGATAAAAAAATTGGAGAAGCGTTGGACAAAGTGTATAGAGCTCAAGGGAGACTACGTTGAAAAATAAAATTATTTTTTTATCAAAAAATCTGTGTTTTAATCCAAAAGTCACGGACTTATTGACCCGCCCTCGTATATACAAATATTCAGTAAATAAGTAACAATAAATTATTAACACAGATAAACATATACTTATAAGTATGTATACCTAACATTTACCAGTCATAAGTACATAATTCATTTACAAGCGGATTATCAGCAAAACTACATCTTCTTTTAAACGTATTATTAAGTTTAAAGATTCTATGAACAATCAATTCAACATTCGCTCTTACATGAGTATCACGAGTTGAGTTATGCCAAGGTAAATCTAGCATCACTTTTAAGATCTTATTTTGCGAGACTTGCAATTTGTTTATGTGGCAAGTTGCAGCGTCGCCCCATACTTGGCATCCATATAGCAGAATCGCCTGGAAGATTACCTTGTGCAATAAAATTTTATTGTCAGTGGAGAGAAGTGATTTTTTATTAATAAATGGATACAGCATCTTTATTGCTATTCCTATTTTCTTTATAGTTTTAGTGATATGGTCCTTAAATGTGAGTTTGGTATCTAAGTAAATACCTAGCTATCTGACAGAGGGTTCCCAATTTATATAGCTTCCATTCAGTTGAAGTTGGGAGCTGGGCAAAAAGCATGACTTTCTTTTCCGAGTGAAAAAGATAGCCTGAGTTTTTACTTCGTTTAGCTTGATTTTCCATTTTTGGTAATATTTTAATAATATTTCCATTCCATTTTTGAGATTCCTCTCAATATTAAGAGCGAATTCATGAGATGAAGAAATTGCGGTGTCATCAGCAAATATGGCTATATCACAGTGCAGTAACTTTGGTATATCAGATGTATAAATGTTATAAAGGATTGGGCCAAGAACTGAACCTTGTGGTACACCCGATTGAAAGTGTATTAGGTCAGAGATACTACTGTTAACATGGACGTTGAAACGACGACTGGACAGGAAACTTTGGATTATTTTACAGAGATATGGAGGAAAGTTGAAATGTACCATTTTGTATATCAAACCCTCATGCCAAACAGAGTCAAATGCCTTTTCTCAGTGCCTGATGGGATGTACTGTAATGACGCCTAAACCCAAACTGTTCGTTGGGAAAAATTTTATGATCATCTGTGAACTTTAAGATTTTCTCCTTTAATATCTTTTCATATACCTTACTAAGGTTGCTTAGTAGACTGATAGGTCTATAACTTTCCGGACTTTCTGGAGCTTTTAATATGGGTACCACTTTTGCAAGTTTCCATTAATCAGGAAAATAATGCATTTTTAGACACGCGTTTATAATGAATGCTGTGTATTTTATACCTGATTTGGGCAATTGCTTTAAATAAATGTTTCTTAACATATCAAGTCCTTCTGTTTTTCTGGGCCCAAGGTTATTTAATATAAATTGTATATCTTCTTCGGTAACAAAAATGCTGGAAGAAGGAGGGCTTAATCTTTCTTCTAAAGAAGCTTGAATGGTGTTGCTTACAAGAGTGTCGGTATGTGTATCACCTAAGTTTTGTGAGACACTATGATTGTTGGAAAAGTTTACGGCAAGTACATTGGCTTTTTGGACATCTGTAAAGTATGTGTTCGAAGCGCTTTTTAGAAAAGGTAACTGTCTGCTTTTGTTTTTTTACTAATTTGACGATGTTCCAGAAAGGTTTTCCGTTTTTATCAAGTATATTGAGTTTTTTGTTCCATTCTACGTTACGGAACTCTGAAATTTTTATGGTTATTTACTTATTCAGGTATTTCATTTGTTGCCTGAAAATAGGTAGGCGATACCGTTGCCAATTACGTCTACAAACATTCCTCAGTTTAATAATGTTCAGTATTTGGGAAGGTAACTTTAGGCAGTGGTTCTTTTTGGGAACTTTTGGTATACTTTCATCGACTGACCTGAGAACATGTTCTGAAAAGTCCTTTACAAGACAATCGACGTCTTCTTTAGATGATATGCCATTAATATCCATGGGAATATTCCTCAGTTTAGATTTAACTACTGAACGAAATCGCGTCCAATTGGCGTTTTTTAAATCTTGAACATATTCCACTTTTTTTTCTCCTGACCATAGAAGACATAAGAAACTAATGCCATTGTTTTCGAAAATTCAAAGATCGATGAATACATTGACCGGTATTGCTTTTGTTATTATTTTTTTGATGGGCCCATTGCTTGCACTTAGAAGCCCTTTGAAAACAAATGGTTATATTTTTTTTTTTTTTTTTGTAAAGTATTGTAAAATAGTGCTAAGAATAGTTTTTTTTTTTTTGCGAGCACCTTCAGCATCCAGTTTGAAACTATCTTGGCATCAATGATACTCGTATCACTACACTAAGTCATATCCAAATCCTGCACTTTCATTAGAGTTGCCGGTGTATATTGAAGATTTCAATGGGTATCCTGTTGTGGTCTCATTGAGCCACTAGAACCAGAACTTGCTTTAGAGCGACCACGCAAACCTGATTAAAATTCTGCTTCCATTCATTCAAGATATTTCTACTGGCCGAATTCCCACGGGAACCAATTGAACTGTCGAAAGGAAGGAAAACGCTCTAAGAAAAGGATGTCTCTTGATGGTGTCCCATTGCTAACGTACAAGACCTTGTTCAATGCTCCGACATACGAGTATAGCAAAATTCCCAAATATGTCTGCAGTTTTTTTTTTTGTCAGAGGCTTCCAAAGACTTTGAGTTTGTCGCTTCGCATTCAACTTGTAGAAGACATCTGCCAACGTAATGAACAACAAAAAGAAATATTGCATCACTTGTTGAATACAGACAACAATGTGCATAATAAGCATGGTGTTCAAACGAAGTTAAGGTTTTTGTGTTCCTGTGCTCAATTCATCAATCCTCAGAGCTCAGATCAAACAAAGCCCTCTCTCAAACAACAAAAGTTAGTCTTTATGAAGCCTTAATGATCCCAGCCAGCCTTCCTTGAAGGCATAGAGACATGGACTTTCTCAAAAGTGGATGAGGGTACACTGAGACGAAAATTAGTTTTTTAGGTAATTTTTGCCCCCGTCTGCATAGACGGTTTATAGTCGTTTATTGACGGGCATTACCATAAAGGTGTATGTGAATGTGTCTATGAGATGAATTGCATATTAGTTGAATCATCAGGTTTTACGACAATAGAATGCTTTTGCAGTATGGTATACTACAACAATTTTGTTTATCAAAATTATAACTTCGTTTTTGAGTTATTTTAAGATTAAATCCTACTTGAAATCGCTTGCTAAGCTCAATAAATCTGCACTGAAACAAGATTTAGCAGGGAATTAGAAATGAGTTATTGAGGATATACAGTGCCATATGCTCTAAGGACAACCTTGCCGTATAATTGCATTAATATTCATTGTACAATATATAAACCATTTTAAAATGAAATGTTTTCCTTTTCGTGCGTGATTTTTCGGAAAAGAATATAAGTCAACAATAAGACAGACTCACGCCCTCTTTTGTAATATTTAATTGATTTTTTATTTGATTTAAACTTAAGAAAAAATTGTGTATAAATTAAAATATTAAGAAAAAAAATTAAAAACATTTTTTTTTAATTTGAACTATTGAACTGGGACGGAGAATACGAGCGAAGTATAAGAAAAGCAATAACTACGCTTGTATTCTGTTGTCCTAGTTTGGTGGGACTTCATACACTACTATCCGGTATATGGAACAAACCGCATAATTGAAAAACATTTACAGTGCAAATGCAAAACAGCTGGAGGTATATGGATCAATGTTGTATGTTAATTTTATTTGTAATCTAAAAATAAATTAAAAATTTATCTTGTTCTATAATTACGGTATCTTACATTAAATCACTTGTGTCAGGTAGGGAATCTGAACACCGTTGAATTGTTTAGTGTTGGGAAACATATCAATTGTACTCAGGATCCTTATTTCGACAAAATAGCAATTTCAAAATAAGAACCTAAGAACGTAATAAAATTTGGAGAAGATGCACAAACGAACAGTCACATTTCTCTTGTCTTAAGTGCAATAATAATCAAATTTAATCCGTAAGCCAAAGGTGAACTCGGTAAAGGAAAACAGCCTCTGTTAACTTGGTTTAAACAAGTGGAGGTGATTGATTACCTCAGGACCAATCTATAAGTTAATACTTCATGAGAGATCAGCACCAAACATGATGTCTGTTCCTTACCACTTATGAACAGAACAATTAATAAAAGAACTTCCCGAATTGCAGACTGATTCTAAAAAACAAAATTATTTTCATTATTGAACAAACTAATGGTAAGTGTGATACTTTAAATGCGAAATGCTTATGTTTGTCAGATATATTTATAATTTGCAGAGAGTCGTTGCAGATAGCCTAGTGAGTTAGAGCCATAGGAAGTTATTGAGAGAATTATTACCCCTAACTGGCCTATGGTTCTTGACTAGAAAAAAATTTGCTGCGCATACAGTTGCCATTATATCGAATAGAAAATCATTTTTTTGATAAACAACCAACGTCGACCAAAATTTGTATAAGAACTGGGTGAGTTTGAGTTTTATCTATTGTACTACATGCATTTTTTAATTCAAGGATTGATTGCGCAGTGTGTTTCTAGTGGAGTTACGAAAGTTTAGTGAAAAAGGCCTCAAGATAATATGTGATGGTTAAACCATACCGATTGATGATAGATTACATCACTGCTCCTATTTGAACGGCTTCATATGTTGGTATGTAATTATATTGTAGTCTCATATTTTAACTAATAACATGATATATAAAAGTATCTAGCTATAACTTTCTTCTCCGAAATGATGGTAAAGAGACGGAAAATGAATCAATAGGTAACAGAGTACTACTTCTGGTACTACTAAGTACCAACTTGTCTTGGTGAGATTTTCCATTTCAAGCCCCAAATTTTAACTTTACCGGATTTACTATCTA
Source organism: Volucella inflata (assembly GCA_928272305.1). Taxonomy (NCBI): domain Eukaryota; kingdom Metazoa; phylum Arthropoda; class Insecta; order Diptera; family Syrphidae; genus Volucella; species Volucella inflata. Next base: position 229,565,331 of record OV743716.1, read on the forward strand.
CGAGTACCGTTGGGCCTCATTGTTATTTTTGGAGATTTTAATTAACTTTAGCTGAAATAGGTTGTGACTTATTAAACACATGTTGCCGCTGCTGAAGCAATGCCTGAGATCAAAGTCCCCTTCATCGATATTGTTACGAACATTGGCCTTTTTCAATTAAGATTTATCACAAAAAGTCTTGGAAGACTTTATACTTCAACACTTGTCAGGCTCCTTACTTCCACGGTACCCTATTTTACGTGCTGGTATGGACTACCAGGGATTTTGCCATTCAGCTTATAAATGGACAAATCATAGCAGCCTTCAGTGCCCTCAGTGCTGGGGCCCAGTCTGGGAAGACAGATGTCACATGCGTTTTACGTAGGTACCTGCCGTGAAGGCTCAAGCCTTGTGCGTCTTCGCACAAGATATCAAAACAAAGCGTTGATCAGCGCCCTTCGGGTGATAAAGGTACCACCACCACTACCAGATTCGAAGTCGTGTGTAAGGCACGAACTTCCCCTTTAGTGAAGGGTCGAGGCCTATCTAATACCTCAGCCATTCTGTGGATCATGGCATCCGGTTGCAGTGCAACTCCACATCGAATAGCCCAATGAGTACAACCATCAGATGTCCAAGCACCATTGCCCCCCGACCTCCCGTGGTACCAGAATATAGCTTCTGGTCGAGCTTCGCAACCTTGCGGTCACTTCCAATTGGGCATTTCACTGCCCAGGACTGGCGGCTTTTAGTACCTCAATTTCTCCTACTCACAATCAACCCGCTAGCTCTCTACTGCGTCTGCTAAGAAATACTTCCCTTGCAAAGCTACAGCCTCTTTCGAACCATACGGTGTCGGTTAGAATTCCACTGACATCGTAGGTCTCACCACTGAAGGTGATGCCCATAGCATGCAAGTCCCTAACTTCCGAATAATTTGGGCGCTCGCAAAGAACGTGCAGCCAATCTTCATGGGAAGCTCCACATGAGCAATTCGCCGAGCCCCTAAGCCCCCTTTTATGCAAAAATGCATTAAGGGAGCCATGCCCGGTCAACAAAAAGCCCAGGCTGAGGTTAAAGTTCCGTTCAGGAAACCTCTGCATGGTCAGCACATCCCTAAGAAAGCTGCAAGTAACCCTGCCATTTTCGCTAGCGTCCCATCTAGATTGCCATCTAGATATCACGCATGCGTTAAGCAAGGCTTTACGCTCACTCCGGGATAGGCCATCCACTTCCCTCTGCGAGACCCAATCTTGCTCGTTTAGCGGGAGACCTTTTCTGATCTTGAAGGCAATAGCACGACGTATCACCTCCAGATCGAGAGGTGGCACTCCCAACAAGACTTGCATTGCCTCTGTGAAGACAGTGCGGCACACAGGTAGGCAACCAATCAATGCCACTCTTTGGCAAGCCAAAATCTGACGGCAGCAATCATCATTCGTTGCCACGTCGTACCACACCGACGCTCCATAAGTTGCACAGGCAACTAAAAGACCGTCGTATATGACACGAACAGAACGCCTGTTAAGCCCCCAGTCTGGAAAGACAGCTCGATCTTATCTTCTCAACTGTTGACATATTTGAGTTGTTTAAGCGAGCTAACACGTTTTATCTCATCTAGTAGATATTTGCCGCCCACTCTACGTATGATAACGGTCTTAAAACTTTGAGTCGTCTAAGAGTAAGGTCCGAAGAGCAGCCTTGTTAAGGATAATGGTTTATTTCAACAATCTGTTATAAAAAAAACTCATCCTGCCTCCGACCTTATATAATCAAATCATTTACTGGCAATCCGTAACAAGAAAAATATTAGTAGAACGCACACTTATCTGACATCACTCTCTTTTGTAGATTTTCACTACAACCTTATTAACAGCAAACTTCCGAACTTTTGTGAATCACTATGTTTTGATTTTTTAAGCCGTTAAATCTCTGATCCAAAACTTATTTTCCAATTTCTTACTTTTAAAAGAACAGCGGATAACTTTTCTTCTACATTAAAGGTCGCCGATACACCCTCTCTGATTACTCATATAATGGGGAAGCTATTTGCTCGAAACTTTGTCGGTCGCTTCGCTATGTCTTCGAAGATTCGGATAAGCTCTACTTCTCCTGAATGTTCAGAAGCATTATTGATTTCGGTGAACATTACTCAAGTGTAGGCGACAAAAGGTTTGAAAAACCTAATCATAGAAACTATGATGGTACATATGGTTTGCGCGCCATATTTTTAAAAAAATGTGTCAATTACTTAGCATTACCTCTCACAGTTTTCTTTCGGCTTTCCATTCACAGGGTATTTTTTCTAAATCCTTTAATAATAGGCCAAAATCCGAATTATAGGCCCGATGCGAGATTGTCTTTACGAATACCTACAATATGGGGCAAAAGTAACTTCATAGTGGCTGACATTTTGTTAGAAATCTGGCAACAAATTGGTGATTTCTTCTTCAACGCTGACTATCTGCCTTCAAAATAGAGGCCAAAACATATTGGACACTTGAAGTCATTTGCAAAAATTATGGGACATTCACATTATGACATTACTTTTCCATTACCTAGTATATATGAATTGGTAATGACTTAACCAATGTGGATCAACAACCACAAACCGAACAGAATTCGTATCATATGCTTTGCGTGCTCTAGAACACAACAAAAGATGACTTCAGCAAAGTGTCCGCCTTAGATTGAAGTATTAAAGCCCATATAAATGTTTTCAGCCGTACCCCAAGCGAGCTATCTCTGTTGTCTAGTATTTATCTTGGCAATTTTCTCTGTTAACTATTTCATTATTAATTCGTACATGCAGATGGCATCAAATTCTTTCAGTAAATTTTCTAGGTTTGTGACTATTTTCCGCTGCAAGAAGTCTTGCTAAATCCCTTTTTATAACGTTTGGTCGGTCTCTTCTCCAATACGCCAGTCATTTCTGGTCATCCTATTGCAGAATTCAAAAATTCCGGGTAGAAGCAGTATAGCGACGAGTTATCCATTCTGCAAACTAACAGTTTGAACTTTCCACAATACCTTGGTCGTCTGAAACTAATAGATTGACAACCCCTTACAAGACGCCGCCGTGAAGTTGGTAAAAAACTTTTTGTTCATCATCTTTTAAGTGGTAATCTTAGATATGTTCCCCTTCCCGTATTTATCACCATCGAAGGAACTAGGGATACGATGAACCCATGTCCAGAATGCTTTTCGAGTTCAACTGTGTTCAATTGATCTTTGACTTTCACCTAAGGAAACTTTCTCTTGAGACTGCTTTGACACTTTCTATGCCTCGCGATCACACTGCACAGCACTTAGCTTATGCAATTTTGTCCTTAAACAAGAGCAATAGAAGCAAGTTATCTTAAAATGAGATTATCAGGTTGTAACACAAGTGTTGGCTGATTTTCGAATGTCTGCTTATATAGTTTCCTTTATTTTACAATGCTTATTGCCATCTCTCTGGCAACTTCTTGATACCGTCGCAATGTCACTTGTATATGTGTATTGGTAATGCCTCTGGGACATCATCTCGAGATTAACTGAAAAATTTTTTCAATCAAGGAAGTCTTGCGGACTTGGAAATCTGAAAAATAATGGCTGAAGTCCATCTCTAAGGTTTTGCCCTGGTTTGTCTTCCGGACTAAGCCATGGTAATGTGGTGTCAATTTTATGACTTTTTCCCTTAATGTTAGGAATCGATGGGTGGTCATTTGACTAACATTGAGTACCTCCACCTGTTGATGTTGGACTACAAGAGCTCATCATTTAGCGTTTTTGGCCTACCTGAACGAGGTTCAGCCTTTAAATCGAAATTGCCATTTCTAAATTCTGCAAATGAAGGGCGAACTTGGATTCGCTAAGAAAACACTCTCCATACACATGTTGGATTACTGTAGTGGCTTTACTTCCATTCTGGTTTTTCCGCAACAAAAACAATGAAATATGGCGATTAGCTATGCTCTTCCGATACATTCATTTCAAAAATCAGTCAAATACTCGTATGCTTTCAATGATGTTAGACAATGAAGTTTGCAGACTGACCGAGGAATAAATCTGAAATACTAAATTAACTAAAGTCAAGTCAATTAAAGTCTTCGAATCCGCTCCCGATGGACAGCGCAGTAGAAGAAGGCCAAGACTTGCGCAGTAGAGTGGCGCAAGCAAGTGATTGGGGACCTCAGCTAACTTAGCATGCGAATTTGGAGGCAGCTAGCCAGAGATCGAGCTGGCTGGAGAAGCTTGTTGACGGAGGCCCAGGTCCACCCCGGACTGTAGCGCCACTTCAAGTAAGTAAGTTAGTAGGTCATTAAATTGGTTTTCTCATATCATGTGCAACTGGAAAATAAGCCCAAAAAATGCACTCTTCCAAAACAGTGAACTATATCTTCGAGTATTTAAGAAAATTCATTTCATTAGAAATTGAGTGAAAATATAATATTTCAGTGGACAACCATAATAGTGTGGATACTTTCATAACTCCAATGTTAAATTACTGCAGGTATTCGGAATTTTGTAGATTTCAATTCAAAATCTCGTTTACCTCCGGTAATTTAATTTTGGTGAATAGCGTAAAATAATAACTACGTGCGGCATCGGATAAAGAATAGTGCCGCAGTGCGTCCCAGCTTGTCGTAAGAGGCGACTAGATGGGACACCAATCATATACAGGTAACTATGACACCAAAAATGAGCCGGTGACACCTTAAAAACTTTCCTAGAAGTTTGGAAACAATCAGTGGGTTACCGAGTTTGGAGACTAGCGGTGGGTTAAAACAACAGTCAATCAATTTCAAATGAGAATACAAGTGTCAAACCACTCAAACTCAAGATACACTTCATGGAAATGATCGCAATTAATAGCATTACCCAGCTGGGCACCACGCTTGCAACGCACTCGGGTGATCCCAGAGCAAGCAGAAGTGCGGGCAAAATGAAGTTTCCAAAATATCTTTCTAAACTTCGGTTTGCAAGTTGGAACCTCGGATCGATGACCTCAAAAAGTTTAGAATTGGAAGCGCTTATGCGTCGCAGAACTCTACAAATCTTGTGCGTTCAGGAAACGAAGTGGTGTATTATAGTACCGGAAATAAAGCACGTTTTTTGGATCTAAAAACTAAAGCATTTAAGATGTTCTACCATGGAATGGTCAATGGACGAAAACGTGTTGCTATCGTTTTTGCAGCGGATCTTAGCAACATCGTTTGTATTTTGAAAATAAGCGTATTACACTGCTTTATGAGTGTAACACTCGTCATACACAATGAAAAGTGGAACATCGTTAGCGCGTTCGCTTCACAAAATTGAAAAAAGATGCATTTTGGTCAGAGTTCGATAATTTGCTTGTTTTGGAACCGAAAATTCAGCTGGCGAAGACAATCTTGTAGCGTGTGGGGCTTACGGCTTAATCGTCTGAAATACAATGTTTATTAAACATCAACGACATCTCATCACCTATAGCAGCGGAGGCCACGAAACGCAAATAGATTATCACCTCTGCAAAATGTTGATGAGAAACCGTGTTAAGGACTGTAAAGTAATACTTGGAGAATCGCTAGAAAGCCACTGAAAATACCGGCATGGTTTGGAAAGCCAAGAATCCGGTGGTATAATCTATCGAAGGAACGAGGCGCAAGATTTATCGCACTGGCTAAAGAAGCACTTCGAAACATAAACGGCATCGCAGACTCCCTTAGTTCGCAAGAAATGTGGAACAACATGCACGAGGAATGCATAGCACTCGCAAAGTCCCTTCTGGGGACTATATCGAGATACCATCATGTCGACAAAGAAACATTGTGGTGGAATGACGAAACCAAACGAGCTGTGGCTGACAAGAAGATCGGAGGGACGATATCGAAAAAGCGACACTCGAGAATGCAACAACTACCGTTCAATCAAGCCTATGTCACACACGATGAAAATCGTCGAAAGAGTCTTAAACGAACGTCTTCGGCAAATAATAAAGCTCGATAATAGCCAGTGTGGATTTGTTGAAGGAAGATCGACGGTGGACGCTATCCAAAGCCTACGAATAATAATGGAAAAGCACCGAGATTCGTCTAAGGATTTACACATGGTATTTATCGACCTCGAGAAAGCATTCAATCGAGTGCTTAGGAAACTTATATGGTCTCAAAAGGTAAAGGAAACGTATATCAGAATAATACAAGACGTATACGGAAACGTGAAAACTGTGATTAAAAGCTCTGCTGGACTAACGAGAGAATTTCCAGTTAATGTCGGGGTCCATCAAGGAAGCGTACTTAGTACTTAGTGGAGGAAGAGATACAACTACGAACTGTACTGAGTAAAGATCCAAAGACTGAGATGGCTGGGTCATGTAGAGCGTATGGACACCAAGGCTCCGGTTTGAAAAGTCTTCGAGTCCGCTCCCAAGGGACAGCGCAGTAGAGGAAGGCCAAGACTCAGGTGGCGCACGCACGCGCTCTTCATGACCCAGCCACTTAAATCGTTGGGCCTTTACTCTTCTGGCTAAGTATATGCTGCTATACAAGCCGTAGAGTCACCGTCTATAAAGACGGAACCGAAAATTTTCCGCTCAAAGGATCTAAGAGCACGCTGATCCATTTTAGACATAGTGCACCGTAGAGCAGGACTGAAATTATCAAGCTTTCATATGGGGTCACTTTTGTTTTTCGAAGAAGAGCTCTGCTAGTTGAATATAGGTATTTATTCGAGGGAAGACTGATTCCTCTGTAGTTGGCGCAGTTTTTTTCCTTCATCGGGCATACTTTCGTCCAACTTCTTCTACTTTTTACAGATGAGGTGTGTATGCTCTTAACCAAGTCATCGCCTGTCGCGATCAGACCGTATCTTCAGCTACTTTATATTTGATTCGTCATGGGCGTTATATTGTCTACAGAAATGCTCTTTTTACAATCTCTGCGATCTTACTACTATGTTCTGTAATTCTTCTCCCGGCAACAATTAAAATTTGAAAAACCGAAGTTTATCTATATGATATAGTATGATTAGACTAGGGTCCTTCTGCACTGCGAATATATTGATCTATTGCTCTCTTTTCTTCCAGTAGTTGTTGAACATTTCCAAAAAATTGAGCATCTTTTGGGTAGAGTCCAATTAAGTGACATTTTCTTGAGATTGTTAAGTACTTTATGATACTCCAGAGGGGTCTTTAATGGACAAGAGTGGCCTTTGAGTACCGATTGACTATCCGAGAGTACAATTATTTGAATTCATTTATGTCGTTTAGTTAGTAGATTAACGTCTCAACAATAAGGCAGATAGTTTTTGAAAGGTGGTGGCATCCCTAGTAAGTCAATAAGACGTGGTTTTACGTCCATGCCATGCAACTACCTTTTGAGGCATTATTGAACACTCGAGATACCAATTTTGTGATCCAATTAGTCTTGAGCTTAAGATTGGACAAAGGTGCGTTCTAATTTCTGTAGTGTTTCTAGTTAACTAACTAGCTTTGAAGTGGCTTGCGCCATGTCATAACTGCGGCAATACACAGAGAAGCAGGCCACTTATTTTGGCTTGAGGTTCCCCCCTTCACTTACACTTAAAGTCTTTTCCTCACCCTTTAAATGCACGAGAGTTCCATTATACATAAGCCGGTTGTAAGAGTTTTTATTTCTGTTTCCTTAGTTTTCATTGAGACCAGGTGTCAGTTTCAAGTAGTCATCGGGGCATGTTTCATGAGATTTCTGATATTAATCACATCGTTGCTTCTAATGATAGCAGAGATTCATCTGTATTTCCTATAGTTTTATATCTTTTGGAGATCAGTGGTTACAATGAAAAGATTGCAGCGGAAATAGCAGAACCAATAAAATGTACCACGCACAAGTTTTGACCAAAAAGAGTTATTTGAATAACAATTTTTGGACTTAGTTTTGTAACCGTTAGGACCTTTTAATCTACCATTTGTGAAAGCACTGCTAAGGTAAGGCTTCGCAGCTATTGGGGGTATTGTTGAATCATGTTCAATACGACCTATAGTCGTCGGAACTTTACTTCATCAAATATTACAATTGTTTTCATAAAGTGTCTTAAATATAAGTTTCAAAGTATCTGTACGCTTAATTTCAATTTATTTTTGTTATTCCTCCAAAGTGTGCGATGTTCGGAGTCACTTCGATTGTACGCAGGACTTTCATCTTAGCAAACTTGGCATTTAAGTGATAAATAAGAAAAAAGGAAGTTTTTTCTCTCTCTGGGGAGTGTGTATCCCTAAAAAGTGCACCCCCACGTGGAGGAGAGCTATGTTCGCGGTTTTTGTCCAGGAAAAGACCGAAGCGTTATAGGCCATTTAAGAAAAACCTAAAAAGGTTGTTTTTTTCTAGATTTTTTTTCCAACACTCATACAACTGACAGTTCCCCTGGTAGCTAGAGTTATAGTCTTATTCATTCAACCTTTACAGACTGTGAACATTTATGTATTTGAACAATCACTTTTTAATTAAAAATGTTTATAGAGCCCTATGCCAATTGTTTGGTCTACATAATCGACCAAATGAGTCGGCGTAGTTGTAAATTCATTGTTTTGAACTTCAAGCTACTGACAAGAATGAGCAGAGTGTACATGAGTGAAAATGTCGGAACTGCTGAGATCACAGCTGAGCAAGATCTTAATTCATAGATTCGTTAACGAGCCCAAGAACCTTAGTCTGTGACCAAAGACCTTGTGGAAAATTTAACCCAATAATCTTGACTTACACGCTTACAAGATTACATTAGACGGTGTAAGCCGAAAAATACGAGTATACTATTTGGTGACATTGACAGTCCTAATACTCAAAAAACTCTGAATGTCACTGTAAAAGGCACCCATGGTCAACGATTGTTGTTTCCAAAAGAGCCTGAAGGTGGTCCGCCGAATATTGGGTTTCAACGGAGTGCTACCATAGGCTATAGAACAGACACTAATATACATATGGCCTGTCCTGCAAGATCATATAACTTATCGCAGCCGGACTATTTTCTGTGGGGCTATATGAAGTCTATGCGGACAAGCCACCAAAAGGCAACTGTTTTGTAAACAGCAGATTTTAGAAGTGGTTAAATATTTACTACACGATCTCGTTTTCCTTACGATTTGTTACCGCTTCATACCACATAAAACATTCTGGCTGGCCTATCTTACAATCATGAACAAGAAAAGAAGCAAGAACTTGAGTTGATATAATGCGCAGTCCTTCTAAGTGGATCTTCTTTCCGATTTTCATTTTTTTTTCTAAAGTACATAGCAATGTCGAAATTCCCTTATTTACCTTAATAACGTGGTACTGCAGACTGAGGTAACTCCACACTTATACTAACAAGACCTTCCTGTGATCTCTCGCCGGCTCCCTGGTTGAGGTCGCCTTCCACTCCCGTGCATTACAAGTCGTCCTCAAACAGAAAAGTTGTTGTTGATGACAGTAATTCGTCAAAATCTAATATACCTACCACAATGGTGGAAGATGTACGAGATGTATGAAAAGAAAATTACAGCGAAGTTTGTCATCGGGTGTTACAAAACGTGATGTCATAGAATATACAGATATTCGCGAAAGTATGTACATTAACAAAATTTAATTTAAATTTAAACTTAATATCAATATAAAGATTTAGTTATTTTTTTCTAGACATTATCGGCTTCTTTCAATCAAAATAACTTCGGGCCCATCGCCATGTGCAACGTGACGCCTGGTGTCCTTACACCTACACATATAAATTTGAATTTGAAAATATTATTTATTGATTTATACTTTTAGGGCTTGATTTTTTCAGGTGCAATGTGATTAAATGTGAATGGCAACGAATTATGAAAGCAGTGCTAAGGTAAGACTTCGCAGCTATTTGGGGTATCGTTGAATTTTGTTCAGTACTCCTTATTGCTGCGAAAGTTTGACCTTATCAAATTTCAAAAAATAAGTAATTACGTGTTTGGAATACAAGTTGTAAGATATGTGTTCATAAATTTTAATTTTCTCAGATTTACTTCATGTAAAGGGTGAGCCAACAGCTGGTATGGAAGTTTTTATTTAATAAAATAACCATTTACTATAAAACCAATATGAAATTTTATTGATTAATAAATTTGAATTTATGGCAATTATGAAAAAATAATAACATTGTTTATATGATCACCATGGCTTCTGCTGCAAACGACCATTCGAGGGTCAAAATTATCGATGACATTTTTGAAAAACAAGTGGGTCAGTGGGCAGATGTTATGTTTGAGATCTTGAATTGCTGCTGGGTTATTGCATTTGTTGAAACCAGAGATTATCCTGTCCCGATTCACTCAATTTTGGGAAAAAAAAATTGCCGGTCAACATGTCATTCATGTATCCGTTCATCCAAAAATGGTCTTCATCGGAAAAGATCAAATTCTATGACAAATTTTTTTTCGATTCAACATCCAGTAGAAGGTCCAAAGGCTTCAATTTTATAGGCGTGCAAATGAAGATCAACAATCGAAATTCGCCGTTAAGTGACAAAAGTGAGAGTTGTATGACATCTCTGAAAAACATCAACAACATTGAATTCAGTAAATTTTGTAATTGACAGCCAACTCCACACCATCTGTTGGCTCACACTTTATTTATTTATTTTGACAGAACATTAATCGTTATGTTAATGTGGGAAGTCTGAGTACTTTCGATGTGTTTATTATTTGGAATCACTTCGATTGCACACAGAGTTCTCATTTTAGCAGAGTCAGCATTTAAGTCATAATTTGAAAGTAAAAAAAGTTCGTTCAATCGTTCGGGAGACTCAGCATGTCTAGAAAGTGCGTCTCTAGGTGGCGGAATGGAAGTACTTACCGGTCGTTATTCAAGAAATACCTGGAGGCCTGTCGACAAATAAAATGATTCCTTAGAACCACACGTGGCCGGCATCGATTGAAAAAAACAAAAACATTTAATGCAGCATTATTACTTAAATATTTTAACTTTTGCTATAGATTGGAGCGTAAAAAGCAGCGATTCTCAAATATGGCGGCATCAGATATTAATATGTATACATTTTGGTTTGAATACTCAGTTAATCGACACTCTTCACCCTGCATATGATATGTTAAGTCTCAAGATAGTTGCAGAGTGTATGTTCAGCCATCAGTCTTGCGGATACGGGACTGCTATCTTTGTGTCGATTCTAATTCGATAACTAATTCCTATGGATTTCCGGTAAGAAATTATTTGCTTCTTTCCAATTGAATCCATTACAAAGTTTTGTGTTCAGATCCTGTGTGCATTGTCCTTGCTCCAAATGAGAACATTTCGCTTAACAACCTCATCATTGAACACGATTTTTCGATAACACAGCAGATCCAATGCCAGTTTATTTTGGGCCCATTCATTAAATTTCGAAGAAAAGAAATGCTGATTTGGCTTAAAATCTTGCACGAGATGGATCTTGTAGGTGTTCAAACGGACATTTTTACATACAATTTTCTTTAAAGTGGACAGACAAAGACTAAGCTGTTGTGAACGATGTTAAATCGGTAAATTCAAATCAACTTTAACACTCTTCTAAACGGACGCAATATCTTTCTCAGCACTCTTTTTATACGTTTCGGTCCTACTGCATAGCCTAACAAAATTTTTTTGCGAAAACAGTCAACAATGCGGCGAAAAGCGGTCTCAGATTGTCGAATATATGGGATGGTTTATGGTGCAAGTGCTTTATAAGTTTGACGCATAGAACCATTATTTGAGAACCGGATTTCTAAAACTTTTTAACGTTTTTGAAGTGTGTATGTCATCACTTCTAAACAAAGATGACATTAACAGTTTGCAATCTAACAATAAATAATGACCGGTAGATATAAATGTCTTACGTTGGTACTGGACTAAAAAAAACATTTTGTTTATTGTAGTTTAAGACTATATGTAAAGCCAACAAGCCTTATGGAATATTTCGATCAATCAAAGGCGTTCCAAGCCTTTTTTTTATGCCATGATAATAGCACCTTGTCGTTAGCGAGTTTCTATTCTATACGCTGCTCCAATTGCATCCGAAAATGGTCTAACAGACAAAGAGACAAACGAATCGACAGGCAAACGTCGTTCAATTTTTTTGATTTAGCTCTTTAACATACTTGATACAAGTAAGAGTCTATAATATGATCGATCTTCGTTGTAATCTTGAGCGTCGCCATATATGGTTCGAATAAAATTCTCATTTAATTAGACATCACAATTAACAATAATTTTTTTCGCGGATGTATCATAGAATCGAAAATTCGTCTGCATTGATTCGTAGATCATTTTGACCAAAACATCGCATTTTTTCCCACTGACGTTGTTTACTCCTATGATATGCACAAATAACATGTCTCAACTATGGTTTCTCCACAATCCACTGCTGATCCGATGTCTATTAGGTACGTTTACCACTGTCTATTCTGCCTATGGGCAAAATAATTTAGCTCAACCACATCAATAACATTGACCCTGATTCTGGACCTGGTCTGTTGTTTTAATCGAGGCAGAAGTTCGGTCCAAAACAATACAACTTTTCACCAACAAGACCAAACTATTACCCCCGTGCTATTTTCGCACCAATGGCTCTTCTTCTATTGACAGTCCATAGTTCCTACTACCCTACACGAATCAATGTGAATGCATACGCCCTGTAAGAAATGCTTAAAAAAAATGTATATGTTCGATGCATTTTGCAAAAAATTTGCTCTTTTGTAAAAATCAGCAGATTTATGGTAAAAAAGATTTCCAGATTTGCTTTTGAATTGAATTGCCTTCCCTCCAAATTGTTTTGGAGAGACCAGAACTGATGGTATTCAGAGGGCGCGTGGTCTCGAGAGTACGGTGGGTACTGCATAACTTCCCAGCCAAATAAATTTAGATTTTGTTTTGTGTGATTTGACGTTGCCATGACAGAAAACAACGCCCTTCCTGTTCGCCAACTCTGGTAATTTTTTTTCCACTACCCGCTTCAAAGCATGGAGCTGAGAGCAATATTTAATGGCATTTATTGTCTGGTTGCGTGGAAGCAACTCGAAGGAAAGGACACCTCGTCAATCCCATCAAATGCTCAACTTGATCTGTTTGGGATGCAAATATTGATAGCCGACCGACCGACTGAAGTGTTTCACCACGAGTGCACCATGTCTTCTTGCTCCGAATGTTGTTGTTAACCATCTCTCATAACCACTCTTTCCAGCAAAGCCTCAACAAAGACGATCTATAATGTCTCTTTCACTGAGTTCGTGAGTAACCCAAACACTCACCTTTTTTTTGACATTCCAAGCCTTTTCAAACTCTGCGAAATGCAGCCAAAATGGGTGGCTGTCCAAAGCGAATAGCATCAACAAGGTCTGTATTTCCTGGACGACAGCATATAAGCTAACGCAGACAAGTGTCAGCGCTTATAGTAGAATCTCCATGCCCGCTGCAGAACTCCTTTAGCGCCTCTGTCGCGTTGACACCTTTTTCAAAGGATAACAGCAAAATATGCCGAAAACACACATTCTTATCCTCCAAAAAAAAACTGAAAAAACATCTGAAATCCATAATGGCATACACAGAGATTTTCTGAAACAATACACACTATAGTATTGTACTTCCAAGAAATGAACCGCAGAACAGATTGAACAACTGAATGCCCCTCAAACCGTGTTATCCCCATCCCGCCAGACGAATTATTGTGGGTTTCACTAAACACGATGCAACGATTTCTCTGGAATTTTAGTGCCAATTTGCGATACATTTTAAAGTTTTTTGATTGGTGGTGGCGATGACGCGATGGTTAGCTCATTGGACTATCACGCAGAGTGTCCGTGGTTCGATCCCGGGCATCGCCAACAATTTTTCGAATCGTCATCACCCTTTCGGTGAGCAATGGCAAACTCCCGAAAGTAAAAATTGCCTATGAAAAACGTTCTAAGGAGTGCCGTTCGGATTCGGCCCCTTAGGCCCTGCTCAGATATGACAAAATTGACAGCATGAGCAACACAAATGAGTGTCAAGAAGTTAGGCCATGGCCTATACCGGACTGCCAGCGCCAGTATTTTTTTTTTATTTAATCTTAGCAATAATCCTATAAATTTTGACGTACTTTTGATACAGGTTAAAAAATTGGTTTATCGTCCTTATACAACATAATCACTCGATAATCACTCTTTCTCTTATGAATACCGTCTACATATCCATTAGTTTTTATTTTTTTTGCCGATTTGTGATCAAGAATCAATGACAAATAAAGGTGGACAGTGGATGCAAGAAGAAAAAACTTTCCATTACTCTGAAATGGCACTGCTAACGAACTAACTTTGTCACAGTATGTAGTTGCATTATCTGTAGGCTTCTTTCTGTTCCAATTTCCAAGAGAAATAACGTGCTAGATCTTAAATATTAGAGACCATACAGAAGGGTTGAAATACATGACCACAAAATGTGGGTCCTTACAATAGAAACTAAAAATTCTACGATAAAATAAAGGTCCACTAAATAAGGGAAAACTTCATGGATATGGTACGAGCTATCTAACAGATTGTTAGGTTAAATAAAAGAAAATATTTGTACAAATAGGTTTTCATCAGAACTCTGCAGTGAGCACTCTATTTTATTAATCTCAAAAAAACCTGTCTAACGGAAGTAATCACATCCAAACCACTACCATTTTTGTTCACAAAAGATATATGTACCTATTTGATGTACTTCATCCTTTAGTAATACAGAACAGGTTTTCAACAAGACTTCGCATTTCGTCTTTAAGTAATTTATAAAGTACAGCATTGAAATTGTGAAAGTAATTTTAAAGAAAGATACATACTCGTATATGTATGAATAATATTTGTGACCATTGAGGACGGATTTCATTCCGGTGTTTAAGTAAAATATTAAAGAAAATCTTAACTGATAACATTTTGGTTGCTAGCGTTCTGTATATATTTTCATGACATTTATTTCATTCTCAAAAATAAGGTTCGCATTCTACTTTGATTTGGCAAAACGTCTGTTATTTACAAATGTAATGTAAACTTATAGTAGAAGTTTAAACAATCCCATCCTTCTTATCCTTTTAAGATATCGCCTGTTTCGTCGACAACGAAGGCCTCTAAAATTGACCTAGGTAGTGTAATGTGTCCTCTCTAAGCCTCTGATGGCAGAGATAGCACAAAGTTGGTGCGGTTAGAGTTTAATTTGAACAGACCCCTTCTCACTTCAAAAATTCTGTATTTTATCTACTGAATTGTGGTTAATTAGTTAATAATTCCTGCCTTGTGGGTTGTAATTCAGTTGTCTATAGTAGAAGCAGTATTGTGAAGACCAAGCTTCAGTTTCATTATTGGCATCCATATCATACTTTATTTTTTCCACAGACAAATCGTCTTCCTAGGGATGGGGACTCCTTAGCATGAGTTCTAGAATGGCAGTGTCTATGCAAGGCGCCTCCTTCCTTCTCTTTGTCATAACGATTTGTCTTAGTTCTATTCAGAGTAACATTACTTCTTCCCACATTTTAACCACCTAGTCAAGATGCAATTTCAGGTCATGGGTGATCTCTTGGTCTCTGAATGCAGCTCGAATAGGGAATATTTGTCAGCAATCAAAAAGAAAGTTCTCCACTTCTTCGAAGGAGCAAATATGTGAAGGCAGATCAAAAATGTATAGCTTCAGCTAACGATTCTCAAAGTGTTTTTTCATATTTATTTTGGCCCATATCACGAATCTCAGGACTTCTTTTCATAGAAAATATCACCTTTACACGCGCAATTTACATTGCGGAGGAAGTGTCGCCACATCTTCTGAACACCAACATTTTTGGGTTTGCCAAGTTAACATTTAGGTTGCAGCGGTCATAATCTGTCAGTGCGCTCCAAAGTAAATAGGGCTTTTTTTAACAATTAAAACAATTAAAAGTTTTATTTTATTACAACTAGTAACCATCTGACTCAATATAGCAATTTGTACGATCAAATGAGTGCTTAAGAACGTTAGCGAAGATGTCCTTCAGGATGTGGGTACAAAGGTTTTTTTTTATGAATTCTGAATCCGCAAAATGCTATCATTTAATCGACAAATGCATTTGTCCGAAAAGGTAGAAGTCACATGGTGCCAAATCAGGCGAATACAGGAAGTGGTTGAGAGTTAGATTCAGCATAGATTTCTTCAAACGACATTTTTTGAGTTTTCGCTGATTTGTCGTTTCCATTAGCCACTTTGGCGCGTGATTCTGGATCATATTGAAAACCACACATTTCATCACCCATAGCAATATTGTAAAAGAAACCACCGATCAGCGACAGCTTCGATAGCGTTATATTGGCAACAAGGTCCATAGGGACCTACAAGGATTTGTGTACAATTTTTCAAGAAATGTACAGTATTATCGTTATTCAGTTGTGCCTTATTGTTTTGTTTATTAAATTACAGTTGTTTTCAGTCCGAAAATGTATATTGTAGAGAGAAATAATAGAATAACATTCGAACTTTGACCGTCCGAGTGAGAAGCGATGGCTAGTACTACCACAACACGGCCACCCCCAAAGTTTTGCTAATGTTTTGCTCCTCGGCCTTTTTATCGCATTTTCAAAGGGAATAAACTTTGTGATAGATATGAAACGATTATATGATAAAGCGGCTTCATATATTGGAGCATCTGTTGGGCCCCATAGTTCCTTAGCAAGCTCGCTGTTTGATTAGCACATTCCAACATATAAAAAGATAGCCAAAATAGCATTAAACGCTTTTAGAGTCAACACTTTATTTTGTTTCTGCTTAGTTAGTTAGATTTGGTTCTTTCCACATAGCTGTTATCGGCTTGGGCTTGCGATTCGTTTCTCGAATGATGAAGTGAGCCATATCTTCAGTGATTAGAGATCGAAAGATGGTAAATGGATCTTGAACCAAGTGTTTCAATGGCACTGGCTTGCTTCTACTGTAATAGACAATATTATGAGGATGAATGCGACCACTCGTTGGTGGGTCTTTGTACCATTTTGTGCAAGTATCTTTTTGCCCAATTCACATGTACTTACTTACTTACTTTAGCTGGCGCTACTGTCCAGGGTGGACCTGGGCCTCAGTCAACAAGCTTCTCCAGCCAGCTCGATCCCTGGCTAGCTGTCTCCAGTTTCGCACGCTAAGTTGGCTGAGGTCCTTTTTCACTTGCGTGCGCCACCTGAGTCTTGGCCTTCCTCTACTGCGCTGTCCCTCGGGGGCAGATTAGAAGACTTTTCGGACCGGAGCATTGATGTCCATGCGCTCTACGTGACCCAGCCATCGCAGTCTTTGGATCTTCACTCTTCTGGCTAGGTCCATGTCGCTGTACAGTCCATACAGTTCGTCGTTGTATCTCCTCCTCCACTCACCGTCAATGCAGACGGGACCAAAGATCGCCCGAAGAATTTTTCTCGAAGCAAAAGAGAACACCCTCATCCATTTTTGATAATGTCCATGCATCTGCGCCATAGAGCAGGACCGGGATTATTAAAGTCTTATAAAGGGTGACTTTTGTTGTCCGAGATAGGGCTTTGCTACTCAATTGCCTTCTTAACCCAAAGAAACAGCGGTTGGCAAGAGTTATTCTTCGCTTGATCTCAGCGCTGGTGTCGTTGTCTGTACTTATAGCAGAGCCTAGCTGGATAAAGTCCCTAACTACCTCAAAGTTATATCTGTCGACGGTGACATTCTGTCCGAGACGTCGGTGTTGGTTGTCCTTTTTGCTTGACAGCATATACTTGGTCTAACCCATTTTCGCCGCTTCCGTCTCAATACTCGCGAAAGCGCCACTGACATCACGCTGCTTTCTCCCGATTATGTCAATATCGTCGGCGTTGGACGGACTTTTGAAAGATGAGGCACTATCTGTTGTGTTTGCTCGTGAGTTTTGCACTATTCTTTCGAGAACGATGTTAAAGAAATCGCATGACAGCGCACCGCCTTGTCTAAATCCTTTCTGGACATCAAAGGTCTCGGTGAGATCTTTACCGACCTTGATGGAGCAGCGTGCAGTCTCCATCATCAGCCGGCACAGAGGGACGAGTTTGGCAGGGATGCCGAAACTAGACATTGCTCTGTACAGCTCGTCTCTATAGATGCTGTCATACGCGGCCTTAAAATCGATGAAAAGGTGGTGGGTATCAATCTGAAGCTCATGGGTCTTCTCTAAGATCTGCCGTGGTGTGAATATCTGGTCGATGGTGGACTTTCCTGGCCTGATATGGACCTATCAGGTTGTTGACGAACGGCTTTAGGCGTTCACACAATACGGCGGATAAGATCTTATATGCGATGTTAAGGAGACTGATGCCTCTGTATTGCCGCAGTTCAGAGGGTCTCCTTTCTTGAGAATCGGACAAACCATGCTGAGGTTCCATTCATCACGCTTTGAAGAGCTCTGAAGGCCGTCCGCTCCAGCAGCTTTGTTGGACTTAAGCTTCGATATAGCTTTCTTTACTTCATCCAGGTCGGGTGGACGGAATTGTTGGTCATCATCGTCTAAGTTGAAAGGTTGATTCTGCCTGACAGCGGTATTTGGTCCGTCATCGCCGTTATACAGTCTGCAGAAATGATCTTTCCAAATCCTCAGCATCGACTGCGATTCTACTACGATGTTCCCTTGTTCATCTCTATAGGCTTCGGTTCGGGGTTTGTTTCCGCGGCATGTTATTTTTACCTTTTGGTAAAACTTCCGAACCTCATTCCTGGAGTAGCATCTCTCAATTTATTCGATCGCGCGCTTCTCATGCTCTTTCTTCTTCTTCCTGAGAAGCCGGTGCTCGTCTCTCCCCTTCCGCTCATAGAGCTCATGAGCAGCTCTGGTCTTTCTAAGCAGCGCCGCGGTATATGCATCTTGCTTAGCTGCATGTGCTTGCCGGCATTCATCATCGAACCAGGGGTTTCGTTGTTGTGGAGGAGTGAAACCCAGCACATCAGAGGCGGCATCTCTG
The DNA here is from genome assembly GCA_928272305.1 of Volucella inflata. Taxonomy (NCBI): domain Eukaryota; kingdom Metazoa; phylum Arthropoda; class Insecta; order Diptera; family Syrphidae; genus Volucella; species Volucella inflata. Next base: position 229,584,199 of record OV743716.1, read on the forward strand.
ATGGCGTTTTGGCAGTGTTTCCAATGATCTTCGATGCTTGATGCTGGCGGCATTGGACTTGGCGATCTCTTGCGATTGTAGCCGTCTGACGTCGAATTTTCTCACAGCATTAGTTTGTCTTGGCGTAGTTTGGGACATCCGCAACCGTACCTTGGCTACAACAAGGTAATGGTCCGAGTCGATTTTGGCTCCTCGGAACGTACGGACATCCATAATGCTGGAGGAGTGTCTTGCGTTGATCGCAATGTGTTCAATCTGGTTGACTGTTGATTGATCAGGAGTTCTCCAAGTCCCCTTGTGTATGTCGAGATGTGGGAACCGCGTGCTAGCCACGACAATATTTCGGCCCGCCGCAAAGTAGATTAGCCTGAATCCGTTATCGGAGGTGGTGTTGTGCAGGCTATATTTTCCGATTGTTCCACCAAAGATACCTTCTCTTCCTAGCTTTACATTAAAATCACCGAGGACAATTTTAATGTCATAGCTAGGGCATTGCTCGTAGGTCTTGTTGAGGAGCTCGTAGAAGGCATCCTTGGTGTCGTCATCTTTCTCCTCTGTGGGGGCATGCGCGCATATGAGGCTTATGTTGGCGAATTTAGCCTTGATGCGGATTGCTACGAGGCGCTCGCTCACATGCCGGAAGCTGAGGACTTCTTGTCTTAGTCTGCCTCCGACAACAAATCCGCATCCAAATAAGCGCTGCTTTTGCCGTCGATAGCAATTGCCGTAGAAGATGTCGCAGTTTTTCATCTTCTTTTTGTCCGGCTCATCCCATCGCCCCATTCATATGTACATATATCCTTATTAACCCTTCTCCCTTATTTTCCATAATCTCTTGTTATAATACACATAGGTCCTCAGAAACCCTGTCGCTAAGTATCGTACAAAATGTCTTCAAAATGAAAAAATTCGAAATGTAGTGCACTCATCGTTTCGGAATAAGTTTAAATCGCTTTAGCATTGTTTTTTTTTTTATAAAATACAGTAATCATCAAGCTTCTATTTGTTAGCATTAAAAAAATCCAAGGGTCCCTAAGGACCTTCTCGGTAATCGAAAACTTTCGATTGTTAAATCCTGAGCAATTACTGTCAATCAAGTTATACCGAGTCTTTTGTATTCATCCAAATACGAATATCATGAAATTTCCTCAGAGATTCGCTGAAAAATCTATCTTTTCGATACTGTTAATTACCAATAGATAGTCTAACAAAAAATAACAATTTTTGAAGAGTCGTTTTTACGTGCATGGTAATAAACACCAGGTCAATTTATTTACCTGCAAAGTCCCTAGTATTCTTGGCGAATAGTTTGAATAAGGCCTCAAGAAATACCCCTGCTTTATCTCATCTAATCTCCCTTAGTGGGGTTAAAGGCTACTCGGAAGTCCTCAAGGATGGCATAGAACCTTTCCCTTTTCTTTTTGTAGATTTCCGCGACATTAATCACTGAAATTTTATGGTAAATAGTAAAGTATCTAGTTCTTCTTAGATCCAATTCGGAACTTTGTTAGCTTATTCTAGCATCTTAGAGATCAAAGCCACCAAGAATTTACTCGGTTTAGTTTTGCATCACCTTGTCAATTAGTCCAAGCATTCGTTGATATTTGCTGGGAATTTTGACGAAATTCTTTGAAGATTGAAAAAATCGGCTAATTTGCTCATTATTGGTTTCTTCACTGGACAGAGTAGTAAGCTAAATAGTTTCTGATTGCAGCTCGTTCTTCGAAGTTTGTGGTCCTACTCTGGCCTCTTTTCACCACTTTCCTAACTTAGGCTTTCACAAAGTCTGCCATTACATCTTCATATGCGAGGAAATGATTTTGGTCAGATATCTGTTACCTCTAGTAATGCTCTAAAGCCCTCTTTCTGAAATTCCAAATGTTGTTTTCCAATAGCAGGTATCTCTGCTCATCTTTTTTGTGTATCTCTTCCTATACTCTATACAATCACTCTATTGCTTTCGTAAATGCTCTATTTACTTCTTTTCTTGCAATGTTCATCCAAGGCAGCAGAGCTAAATGACTTATAATTTATGGTGGTGTTTAGCAAATGAAGCGCCAACGGTCGTTTCCCTAGTTTGAACTATGCCCCTTCTATCTCACCATAAAGCACATTTTGTTATTTTCCCTAAGATATTCAACGACCACAAAATATCTTGGAAAAACGTCCACGGCTTTCCGCTAAAGAAATAGTTTGATGTTTAAGCGGTACTTTTTAAAAAGTCCTTTAAAATAGTACAAATTTAATCTCCAACCATCTAAGCTCCAATTCCATTGATTTTTCTTAAGATTTAGATGAAGAATGCTCGAAGGATGAGCTAAGCAGCCGTTTTCCGATTTTGTACAGTCAACTGCAAAGTTTTTAACTCCGCCATAGCCGGTCCCCAGCCCGGTTGAGAAAGGAGGAGGGAAACAGAAGAATGGCTTACCACCCGGAGTTTTGTATTAAAAAAGTAAAAAAAAACATCAACATCCAGGATCTATGAAAAAATAAAACCGACTTCATTCAACCAAAGAAATTACTGATTTCCTAGAATGCAACAAAGGGCTTAGTCCAATAGGGTGAACTAGACAAAAGTAGGATTAAAAGCTATGATATGTATTTTTACAAACCAAATACTCGTAAGTAATGCCTTTCATTTTTATTTAGAAAAAAAAACAAGTGTCTATTTGTGTGTTGACTTGCTGCTTTGAGCCCGAATCAAAACTTAATTCACACAATTAAGCCTGATAAGAGTTCACCCTCTCGCTACGTATGATACAAAATATGTATCTAGCTCCGAAAACGAGACTAAGCAAAGACAAATGTTGTCCCAGTAAGCACTCGTAACTAACACCTTAACAACTAAATGGCCTCATAAATATCCTGACGAACTCTGGTCGAAGGTTTTATTAAAAAGTGAACAGAACAGGACTCAAATGCTGAGCTGAAACATATAGGATGTGTGGTTGTACCAGTGTCAGAGTAAGTGAGGTATAGCTAAAGATTATTTTTCCTGACTAAAATCCTAAAGACGCGGTTTCTTATAAGATGATCGTCCCAGCTCCAGCTTTTTCTTGTGAAAGCAGGTTAAAATCAAGAATTTTTCAAAGACGACATCATTATAGCCACTGCTATATTGGACGTCTTTTATTCAAAGCGATGTAAGTTTGAATTCATTTCTTATATAAATCATTTTATTTTCTTTTAGAATAAATATCTATCTTAAAAAAAAAATTAATTATACATTTCCATAGCCTCCCCCCCAAAGCTTATAGAATTTGTTGAACAGTTCAACACTAAAGTGTTTGGATGAATTGCTTAAACTGTGCCATTTTAGGAGAAGTGATAATTTTATGCTTTTTATAATTTTGCAAAGAAGTATTATTTTTTCTAAACTGTTGCAGTTTCTTCATCTTAATTTAAAAACAAGAAGGAAAGGAAACTGAATTGTAAACGCTGATTTTGTATTGAAAATTACTTTAAGATGTAATTTTTTGAACACAATTTCAGACATATTGCATGGCTTTTTCTGCTGTTTCTGCAGGTTTAACTTTGGGCCACTGTATTTTTATATATTGAATATTGGCCTTAGAAACTTAGCATACATCATCGAGAAGTAACCGGAAATCGTGTGATCTATGTGGCCAGTTCGCTGGTCTGTTTTGATATACAATATTGTCATTGAGTCAAATTCTGAGTGAACCAATGATTGTATTGGAAAGTGTGGCACCTTAAACCATTTAATATTGTGTTTATCAATGTCTTCTACATTTTGAAAGATATTTATAATGACTGATATCGCCCACTCACTGTAGTCCAAGTATCGGTTTTTGTTTTTGAGAGATCATTCGATTAGCGTGTGTTGGGCACCAAACAGCGAAATTTTGTAAGTGTTTGGTCAATCTCTTGTAAATTTGCCTTACTCCATAAATGATACTTTAACTTACTGAGCCTTGCCACAAACACGAAAAGTGCTGACTTCAGTCTGTTCAATAGCCCGATTCGCGAACACTCGTCCAAAGTCATTGTGAGTTGGCTTTAATTCTAATAGTAGCTGGGTATTATACGAACCAGGATCCAGAATTCGCTTGTTTGAAACGCGTGTGGAAACATGGGTTCCCTACACAGCATTCAGCGTTCTAAAGCCAGCTATTCACATCCTGATTCTGCTGCGAGAATCTAGTTGGGTACCTTTCTGGTTAGTCGGGAGGCAATGTTAAGTTAACTAAGGATGTTCGAATTCCTTAGGGCTCTGTTTTTTTCTCCACTTTGTTTGGCGGAGCTTTTCAGATTTTTGTCTATTAGTGAACGGTAAGAGATAAGATGTCACAGTCCACAGATACAATTTTGAAATTCCTATTGCATACAGTAGATCATGTGGAGATAATGTGGATTTCTGATTTCCTTGACAGACACCAATTTGAACTTCGATATCCTCGGAACCCCTACCATCGTATTTCACATGTCACTTCATCATTGGTAGATTGAATTATTATAATGGGATACCTCTGTGAAACCCATTCAATAGGAAACAGGTGAAAAGGAGACCTGTATTCGACGCTTTGCTCTATCATGATCCATAATATTGGTATATGTATGTTTGATAAGAGGATTCAGAACGAAAGCCTGTTTGTTAATTATGGACAGCTCAATCTGGAATTCCTTTAACCTTTCTTATGTATAATTCTAGTTATTATTATTTGGCTGTAGAAGGTAGAACGCATGCACCTCTGCAGCATCTACAATGCATTGGTCTTTCTTATTGTTTCTGGCGCCACTTAAAGTGTTCCTCACTGTTTTTTGAAGGATTTTATTGCGGTTTAACTAGTAAACATGGAAAGAATCGCGGTGATTTTTTCGGAATTACATGGCCTACAAGCATCTCTCCGGATAGTGTACAAACCCCCACAACCCCAACGATCTCAACGTAAAGCGTTTTCTCGAAAACGGCAACCTATGTGGCTAAAGCATTACCTGTCCTGAGAGGTTTCCAGGATACGAGATTACTTTGTGGTGTTAGGGTTCGCGTCGTTCCTAATTTAGACTGTCGAATTCTCCCAACTTGTCTTCTTGGATGGCGTAAGCTCGTTTGTTTTAGTAGAAACTGATCAGTCAACAGTATGGAACTACCTCATCAATTTGAACCCCAAAGTGACTGTCCTATGTCGTATGAATTAAGCTAGAAAAGGACTTACGATTAGGTGGGACTCTTTCTTATTGTTAGATTTTTCATTAGTGGATCTGTCTGTCTACTTTTCAGATAAGGCGATCCAAGGCTCAGCATAAACCAAAGATCAGAAAGAATTAATTCCATTTAGAGCTCTAATCCTGTTACCATGATGTTAATTCAGAGCAACAAATATGTTCAATTTTATTGAATACTTTTGCAATCAACACTGTTTAGGTAGAAAAGCTGAATTCAATCGAAGTGGTCGATAAATAAGAAATAACTTCCTTTGCATTCAGCATTTCTACCTTTACAACGACAACATGCATTTCCTACATTTTCATCCGCATCTTTAAATATACATTAGTCGATGTTTGCAGTCTTTAATCTATAAATGTTGCTTATGTAAACTATTTTTTGATTCTCTTTCCCAAGACGAATCAATCAATTTTATGTTCAAGGGAACCGCTTACGTATACTGAATTTTGATAGTATATCTTACCAAAGTCGACATCAATCTGTGGAAAGGAAGGCAGTTGCACTGGATCTAGTATTGCCGGTGTGCCCTTGAGCTCGATCTGTCACCAACACTCTATTTATTTTCATCAATAATGGCAGTACTACTCGTACTTTTCGTTCGAAGTGCTTTTCCCCCTCTGAACTGGCCACCATCTGGTCAAATGCTTCTAAGATCTCTTTGAACTTGCTAGATAAGCTGCAAACCCATTCAATAAGACTCACTGGTCTTGCTTATACTGCTAATTGATGCTATTGAACATCAACGAAATATCTCCTGATTTGCCTTGCTCCATCGAAATTGTCAGTAAAGTTTTGCACCTTCAAACTTTCAACATTAACATCAGTTTCTCTAGAAATGTTCATTACGGCCACTTTCGGACGTACTCCGAAAAATGATGATATCTTACTAAGCCGTGCTACTCGCTTGTAGAATGCCCTGCCATCCTTTTCATTTTCTACCCATTATAACATCCAAACATTCAAAACCAACGTGCATTCGGTACCTCCCTAACTTTTCTCGCCTTGATATCACGCTAATCAACAGTAAAGAAATTTTTTAAACCTTTTGATACCTTAATGCGAAGAACAAATTATACTCGTATGATTCTTAAATGTTGTTAAAGCCTGTACGTCTTAGAGGTATACAATGTGGAAAACCAATATAAGTGAATTTATTTTGGAAAAATGGGACCCATATCGTATCAAGAAAAGCCCTTTATTTATTAACATTAAAAAATTTAATTGTTTGGATAAATTAGCAAAATGTAGAGAAGATCATTCAAGAAGAACACTTTTACTAAGACCTTTCGATGAACGGTATTACTGGTGCAAACAAATTCTTGGCAGCATACATTTGTTCGTGAGTAAAGGTAAGTAATGCGATGCACTGTCGTCTCCTTCAAGTCTATTTCATCGGTACATTTGAAATTCGTAGATCACAAGAATCATGATAGCAGTAGTGGTATTGACAACCGGTTATTGGATCCTACAAAATTACAAGAAGAAGTTTGTATGACACTCAAGCAAAACGAACTGTCCGAAGAAATATGGACATCACAGGAGCTTGTAAGTACATACAGATATACTATTTTAGTGTGTCCTATTTGAAATAGCTGACCGAGAATGGTCCTTCTTCTTATCCTTTTATTAACCCTTTCCTCGTTATACGAACTTATGCGTAACGAGTTTCCCATTTTTACTGCATCGCTGCTTCTTCGCTTATGCGGTTGGATAATGTCGCAGACCGCAGAACGCGTCTACATAATGCTCGGTCCTGGATCGCTTCAGTGGTTAGCCCCAGGCGTTGTTGCGCATTTGCCATCTGAGAAATCCAAGAATTCTTTTTCCGACCTCGTTTTCTTACAGTTGGAGTGACCGTAGTTGATAGTGCCTTTTTAACCGGATTTTCCGCAGATCTTCTTTGAACGTGGCGATACCAGCTTATTCTATTCGCCTCAAGCTGTCCGGTTACCGAATTCTTTATATGTAGACCTCCTCTTATACGCGTAGATCTAATACAATCGCGTTTAGTGACTCCACTGGACATCCTTAACATTTTCATTTCCGCTGCCGTCATTGTCCAGCACTGTGAACCGTACATAAGAGCTGGCCTAACAACCGCCGTGTAGAGGTTCCCCTTTAATTTAAGTGGAAATTTTCGGTCGCAAGAGATTCCCGAATTTTCCCGCCATTTCATCCATCCCACACTCACTCTGTGGTTTACGTCGTCGTCACATTTCGCTTCCATGTTAACGATTGATCCTAAGTACTTAAAGATAGTGCTTTTTGGAAGAACTATTCCGTCTAACATTATATCCGGAACAGGTCGCAACGGATGTGCAAATGGGCACGTCAAATGCTCCGTCTTTGAACGACTTATTTTAAACCCGTTTCTCTCTAGCGTATTTCTCCATGAATCTAAGGCGTTCTGTAAATCTTCGACGTTATCGCTAAGTACTCGTATAACTGCGTCGTCAGCGAAGAGAATTGGCGTTACATTTGATTCGCGCATGCAGTCTTTTAAAAGATAGTCGAATACTACGTTAAAGAGGAAAGGGCTAAGTACGCTTCCTCGATGTACTCCGACATTAACTGAAAATTCTCTCGTTAGTCCAGCAGAGCTTTTATCCGCAGTTTTCACGTTTCCGGTACGTTTTGAGACCTCAGAGCGGCCCATATGAGATCCCTAGGCACTCGATCGAATGCTTTCTCGAGGTCGATAAATACCATGTGTAAATCCTTAGACGAATCTCGGTGCTTTTCCATTATTATTCGTAGGCTTTGGATAGCGTCCACCGTCGATCTTCCTTCAACAAATCCACACTGGCTATTATCGAGCTTTATTATTTGCCGAAGACGTTCGTTTAAGACTCTTTCGACGATTTTCATTGTGTGTGACATAAGCTTGATTGAACGGTAGTTGTTGCATTCTCGAGTGTCGCCTTTTCCTTTGTATAATGGAACCAAGAAGCTACTTCTCCATTGATTCGGCATAGGTTGTCCACATTTTAATTTATTTAAAAGTTTCGATAGCCAAACGCTGCCGATCCCCTCCATCTTCGACCAAAACTCTGATGGAATGCTGTCTGGTCCCGCCGCTTTCCCCCGCTTCATTTTTCCAATTGCTATACTTATTTCTTCGATTGAAAAGTCCGAAACTTCCTCCTCGAATAGACCAGATGTCGGCACGATATCACGTGGAAACTGTTTGTTAAGCAACTCCTTGCAGTATTCAAGCCACCGATCACAAATTTCCTTTTCATTTGTTAGTAAGCGACCGTCTGCGTTTTTGATGTATTTCGGCGAAGTTATTTCCATTGAATTATTTCGCGTCTGTGCAGCGAGCCTAAAAATATTTGGCATTTTAGTATTGTACGACGTTTGAACTTCTTGGATAGCTTGTCTTCTATCCGCCGATCGTAAGGATATTTGTTCCAACTCTGCCGCTCGAGTTCGAGCCAGGACTTTCTTTGCGATCTTTTTAAGACGCTCGTATTCAAGAGCCAGTCGAGCTTTTTCGATATCGTCGCTCCGATCGCATTTTGTCCACGCTTGGAATGCACTCTTCTTGTCAGCCACAGCGCGTTTAGTTTAGTCATTCCACCACAATGTTTCTTTGTCGACATGATGGTATCTCGATATTGTCCCCAGAAAGGACTTTGCGAGTGCTATGCATTCCTCGTGCATGCCATTTCTTGCGGACTAAGGGAGTTTGCGATACCGTTTATGTTTCGAAGTGCTTCTTTAGCCAGTGCGATAAATCTTGCGGCTCGTTCCTTCGATAGATTATACCACCGGATTTTTGGCTTTCCAAATGATGCCCGTGTTTTCGGTGGTTCCGCTGTGAAAAATTCTGTAATGAGCAGACGGTGTTGGCTTTCTAGCGATTCTCCAAGTATTACTTTACAGTCCTTAACACGGTTTCTCATCGACATTTTGCAGAGGTGATAATCTATTTGCGTTTCGTGGCCTCCGCTGCTATAGGTGATAAGATGTCGTTGATGTTAAATAAACATTGTATTCAAGACGGTTAAGCCGTAAGCCCTACACGCTACAAGGTTGTCTTCTCCAGCTGAATTTCCAGTTCCAAAACAAGCAAATTATCGAACTCTGATCAAAATTTATCTTTATCCAATTTTGTGAAGCATACGCGCTAACAATGTTCCACTTTTCATTGTGTGTGACGAGTGTTACACTCATTAAGCAGTGTAACACGCTTATTTTCAAAATACCAACGATGTTGCTAAGAAGGTCCGCTGCAAAAACGATAGCAACACGTTTTCGTCCATTGACCGTTCCATGGTAGAACATCTTAAATGCCTTCATTTTTAAATCTAGAAAACGCGCTTTATTTCCTGTATTACACCACTTCGTTTCTTATACGCACAGGATTTATAGAGTTCTGCGACGCATAAGCGCTTCCAGTTCTTAACTTTTTGAGGTCATCGATCCGACGTTCCAACTTGCAAGCCGAAGTTTATGAAAATATTTTGGAAACTTCATTTTGCCCGCCCCCGGAATCCGTCGGGCTCTGACACAAGCACTTCTGCTTGCTCTGGGATCACCCGAGTGCATTGCAATCGTGGTACCCAGCGGGGAAGTGCTATTAAGTGCGATCATTTCCATGAAGTGTATCTGACCAAGAATGGTCCATCTAGTTTCTAAGACCCTTAATTCGTGAACATAATTTTTTTTTTTTTTTTCATTATTCCAGTGAAAATGTTCTTAAAATCTGTGGAGGGATGCCTATGAAAGTTATTTTAGTATACGAATACTCGTATGTTGGGTGCTAAAATTATAAGTCTTCGTAGTATTCTTAGACAGTTTTTGCTATTTTGAAACGTTTCCGCAAGTCACCACTCCATTACTCGATCATGATTATACCTAGTCCTGCCTGCCGTAAGTTCTGTTTAAAATATAAAACGCTATAAAAAAAAAAACAGTAAACACTTTGTATGCAAAATTGTTTCATTTATTAGAGCACAATATTGGTTTTTGGAAAAAAATGAATTCATTCGAAATGACAGCCTTTTGCTTTAACACAGGCTTCCAAGCCGGGAGGCCAGTGGGCTATAGCTGCACGTACGGTATCCATGGAGATCGTGGATGTTGCTCTGGTTAATGCTGTTTTAGGGCTTTCCAAATTTCTGTTGGGAGTCTCGCCGACTATGTTCTCCAATTCTGACCACAAACCACAATTCAATGTATTCAGATCTGGACTGCCCGTCGGCCAATCTCCTGCTGCTGTAAAGCCAAGCCACTCCTGCGTGGGTTTAGTTTTGTGCGCTGGAGCAGAGTCCTGTTGGTAGATCCAATTGTATCCATCGAAAAGGGCATTGGTCAAACCCTTCACAACACCCTCTAGCACATCTTCTTGGTCAACCATTGCACCAGTTTTTACGCCTTTTTCACAGAAATGGAGGGATGTGACATCATGGTGAGAGACACCCCTACCAAATCATTACGGAAGCGGCATGATGTCAACGTTCAACCCTTGGAACAACTTTTTTCGCTTACCTAGATGAAGTGGCATCAATTTTGTCATTTTGTTCTTCCACGGTAAAACATTTTTCATCTGTAAACAGAATGTTTTTATGGCCATTCTCCGCGTGCTGCTGCAAAAGTCACTTGCATTTTTAAAGCCTAATTTTGTTTAGTTGAGGTGTTAGAAGATGACCCGTGGACCGACGATATGCTTTCATATGCAGGTCATCCCGAATCAGCCTAGACATGGATCCGATTGATATATCCATGGCCTCGGACATAATCTTCGGCTTCCTAAGGGGATTTCTCTGAATTCGTTCGCGCACTGCCTATCCTACAGTATTCGTACGGACGACGCGCGGGCGACTACTTCTTGGTCTGTCCTCTACTCCAGACAATTTGGCGAAGCGAGCAATAGCTTGGTAAGTAAAAAGGTATTTTCGATATTCCGAGTGGTATTTGCAACTCGAAAATATTTGGCCACCACTCTTTCCGCACTTATGCAACGCTATTACTGCGACTCGATTCTCTTTAAGGCCCCACTCCATGTTAATAGTTAATAGAAACCAAGCTGATTAGTATTCTTCACTGATCAGTGCATGTATTCTGAAAAAAAAGTTATCGGCTGTATACCCGCAAGAAGTTTTGAACGATAAACGCTGAAATTGTGTAGCAGAACTTATGTCAGGACTAGGTATGCTAGTCTCTGAAATTTAATTGATTTGAGCTTGTAAATAAACAATTTTTGTCGAACACCTAGGTACTTATATTTTTTTGTCTTCGATAGGATCGCTTTTTGGAGTACCAGGATAGTTGTGAGAATATTTCACCAACCAAAGCTTATCCGAACTGACAACAATAATTATACCCACATACCCTCGTAGATCCTACGGACAATCCTAATTGAGTAAGACTTACTTATGGCTCAGAAATACTACGTAGCTGAGAAGGCTTTGAAAATCACATAAAAAAAAAGTCGAAGTAAGTGTACCGCTTCAAATGACATGGTAATGTTATAAATTTGATTTAGCGTTTCATGATCTGGATATCGTCATGCCCGCTTGTATATATGAGACAAGGAAACCGTGTGTTTTAGTGGTATTTCGTTTCCCCGTAAATAGACCTTTGTTTACCAGATTTCCTTATAATGATGTCCTGTTTACAATTTCGCCTAGTACGGTTTTGACTTTTAGCTTAGGAAATTCTTTCTAAGCCCTATCGAGGACCATTCATTGGTGTCGTCGTCCCTGTCTTCCGTGAGGGCATGGGGGGACAATAGACTTTTGTTAGCAATCAGATTCGCATCAGACGTTCGCTTACGTGTCAAGAGCTCAAGACTTCTTGCCTAAGTATGCCCAATATGACAAATCCTTATGTACGATAAATATAGTGCTTAGTTAAACTGTCCATACACCGTGGTACATAAGAAATGACGATTTGCACAGTGAATTTCGAAATTGCCAACGTTACAGAAGAAATAGAAACCTTTGAGGTACGAAATTCGACTTACTAGATACATCTACAAGTCTAAGAGAAAATAAGTCGACGGATTTAGGTCTTTGGCCTAGTGCTTTAAAATTTATAATTGTCTTTTCCTTGGGAAAGTGATGAATGCAACGACGAATTTATTTGTCTGGAAAATCCTTTTTTTTTGGGTTGGTTGTACTTTAGTACACTGAAATCTGTGTCAAATTACATGTCAAAATCTGCATTTGATCAATAGCTACGCACGTGTTTTATGAACAACAGATAGAGCAATTTTTGCAATTTTTGATTTTGTTGAGCAAAGAAGTCGCACTGAATTTTGTTTGGGGAATGAAATTTTTGCTGCAGAACTATTGAAAACATTGCAGAGTGCCTTCAGCGAATAGACTTTGTTAACTTAAGTGTTTACAAGTAAAACCAACAAACAAAAAGAAGGTAGAGAAAACGTTAAAGACAAAAATCGTGACGGTCATCAACATCAACTGATGAACAACACGTCAAGGAAATCCAAGATGTGGTACTCAAAAGTCGTCAATTGACAATAATTGACCTCTCTGATACTGTAAACAGTTCATTTGGATTAGTCCAGACCATTTTTAAAAAGATTTTGTTCCTGAAAAAAGTCAAATCTTGTTTGGTTCCAAAAACACCGAATTTATCGGCATCTGCGAAACAAAGTTTTCTGGGTATCAATCTGTTATGAAATGCATCATTACTGAGGATGAGGCTTGGCTGTATGAATAAGGCCCGGAAATAATCGACTAATCAGGCGAACAACGCGAAAAGATGAGTCAAGAGCAATAAGATCGCCTCAAAGTCAGTAAAGAATCAAGGTCATGTAAAAAGTTTTTTTCGATTGAGGTGTGGTGCTCTACGAATCCCATCCGTCGGGTCAAACTGTTAACAAGGAATATTATTTGACCTCTATGCGTTATTCATTCGCAAAAGGAGGCCAACATTATGAGCAAATAGCTCTTAGTTTTTGCACCACTATAATGCATCATCCCATATGGCATTGGCTCTTCGAAATCTTACTCTACTTACTTTAGTTGGCGCTACAGTCCGGGGTGGACCTGGGCCTCAATCAACAACCGTCTCCAGCTAGCTCGAACTTTCGCTAACTGCTCCAGTTTCGCACGATATGTTGGCTGAGGTCCCCTTCCACTTACGTGCGCCACTTAAGTCTCGGTCTTCCTCTACTGCGCTGTCCCTCGGGGTGGACTCGAAGACTCTTCGGACTGGAGCATTGTTGCATTGACCCAGCCATCTTAGTCGTTGGATCTTCACTATTCTGACTAGGTCGATGTCGCTGTACGTCGCTGTACATTCCATACAGTTCGTCGTTGTATCTCCTTCTCCACTCGCAGACGGGATTGAAGAATTTTCCTCTCGAAGCAACCAAGAGACTCTCATCCATTTTTGATAATATCCATGCCTCTGCGCCTTAGAGCAGGACTGGGATCAGAAAGGTTTTATATAGGGTAACTTTTATTGTTCGAGAGAGCGATTTACTAGTCAATTGCCTTCTAAGCCCAAAGAAGCAGCGATTGGCAAGAGATATTCTTCATTTGATCTCAGCGCTGGTGTTTTTGTCTGAATTCAGAGCGGAACCGAGCTACGCAAAGTCCTTAGCTACCTCAAAGTTATACCTGTCAAGTATGACGTTCTGTCCGAGACGTCGGTGTTGGGTGTCCTTTTTGCTTGACAGCATATAATTAGTCTTGCCCTTACTGACCGCTTAACCCATTTTCAGCACTTCCGTCTCAATACTTACAAAGGCTTCACTGACATCTTTTCTTCTTTCTTTCAATTATGTCAGTATCATCGGCATATGCGAGTTATTGGACGAAATTTTGAAAGATTGTGTCTATAGTGTTTGCTCGTGAGTTCTCTGGCATTTTTCGGGATATCCGCAACCGTACCTTGGCTACAACAAGGTGATGGTCCGAGTCGATGTTGGCTCGTCGGAACTTTCTGATATCCATATTACTGTAGGAGTGTCTTGCGTCGATTGCAATGTGGTCTATCCGGTTGACGGTTGATTGATCAGGAGTTCTCCAAATCATCTTGTTAATATCGAGATGAGGGAACCGCATGCTAGCTACGACAATGTTTCGTCCCTCCGCAAAGTCGCAAAATCGCCGAGGACAATTTTAATATCATAGCTAGAGCATTGCTCGTAGGTCCTGTTCATGAGCTCATAGGAGGCATCTTTGGTGTGGTCAGATATCTCCTCTGTAAGGGCGTGCTCGCATATCAGACTAATGTTGTTAAATTTAGCCTCTATGCGGATTGCCACGAGGCGCCCGTTCACATGCCAAAAACTTAAGACTTCTGGCCTAAGTCTGCATCCAACAACAAATCCGCATCCAAATAGGCGCTGGTTTTTCCGTCGATAACTACGAGTATCGTCAGAGTAGATGTCGCAGTGTTTCATACTCGTTTTGTCCGGCCCATTCCATCGCATTTCTTGGATGGCGGTTATGTCAGCTTTATAGCAGTCTAGACCCTCCGATTGTTGTTCGAGATCATTTTCCCGAAAATTCAACTTAGATCGTTTCACAACCACCTGACTATTTGCTATGCTCAAGAGACTGCAGCGAGGACACCATTTCGACACGATTGAGGAGATAAAATCCGAATTACTCCGGACTCTAAGGGCGTGGATAGATGTGGATATTACACATCTATGGTTCCTGTTTGGATTCGGGTCAAACCGAATAGAAGGCCTTAAATAAGCTGACTTTCGACTTTCTTAGAAGAAATAGCTTTGCGTTCTACTAAGTATAAGACTGCAATCAAGAAAATGTGTAAACTGTTATCAGAAAACACTTGCTGTAAAGACGTTAATCTTCTCTTAGAATTTTTGATGACTTATTATGAAGAAGCATAAACAGAATCCGCCCCTCAATTCATCTTTTCAGACGTTTTCGACTGGCTGTCATTCATCAATCACGAAGGAAATTTTAAATACTTTTTGACAGAGCTGTCACCAAGCATGTCTGCCCGGTTTTACATTCAATTTAAATTGATTAGCTAATGAAATCAAGTGAACACAGTTCCAACAAAAACAAGTATCCTAACATCGCAAAATACTGGATGAAGACGTTTTTGTATCTCTAATACCATCACCATTCTGTCACCTTCGTCATTAACGTAATGCAATGCTTTGCTATCTTTTGGATTTTCACCATCATTTCCACCCTCACCAACCACTCTTATGGCATTTAGTCAAGAAGAATGCAAACAAAAAAAAACCGAAAACAAAAAAAAAGGAAAATAAAGAACCGAAACCCCAGAAAGATTAATTCATCATTATTTGTATTCTTTGAACCTTAAAGGCATAGATAGATATTTCTTCATCGGAGGGCCTCTACTTGCTGTCGTCTCTTTCGGTACTTTGATCACACGAAGGGGTCGTTTGGAAAGGATATACGAGTACCAATACGAGTGCGAGTACAAAATGAAAAAGTTTATTTTCGATAAAGGGCTCCAACTGAGCCTGACAAGGAGGCAGTTAAGAAGAAGAAAAAAACCAAAAACATTTTTTTCCCCCAACAGCCTGTGTGACAAAAGGACACTCTTTCATCACTGTCAAAATTACAAAACCATTAAACTTCCCCGAAACAAGTATGTCGCGTCCACCCACTGTTTGTGTTTTTATTTGCCCATCTGTTTGTGCATTAGTCCTTCATCTTTTCGATCAGGGGAATGTCTGATGTTGGACAAAATGATGGGTAGTCAGAAGAATGGAGAAACGAAAGGACGAGAGGACAATGCATTTAAACCTGCCATCCTGAGTGACAAAGGTTATTGTTGCCCGTCTCTCCATAGGCCTCTCTTGTTTATGTGGTCCTCTTTAAAGGACGGGACTCACCAAGTCAACCACTTAAAGGGGGAACACTAAAAATTTGTTTCAATAACAACAAACTAAGAATTAGAGTTGGGTAATGGGTGGTTGTGACAAGGCTAGGGATGAAAGGTCATAACAAATAGTCCTTTGACTCTTGTGTGCGGTTGTTGGTGATGTCCATATACCCAACGACACTCGGATTTGTTACCTCCAAAGGTAATAACAGAAAATGTCTCTCCACCATCGAGTGGAATTACTTTTCAACTTTGAATGTCAACTGTTGTTTGGGAAGTGTAATAAAAACGTTTCCCGCTGGGTGGTGATGGCGATGATGGCGGTCTTGGTCACCACCGCACAAGGATAAACCATCCCTCTGGGACTAACCTACTAACAACACAGTCGTTGGTCGTTTGCTTCGTGTTATCCTGCGTCTTTTCGAGCCTGTCTACGTATATAGGTATACCGGAATGTACTGTAGATATATTTTTCTTTTTTTGCTCTATTTTTCTCCAAGCAATAAAAAGACAGAAAGAGAAATGAAAATAAAAAATTGAAGACAGTGGGAAAGTTTGGCTTCCTTTGTTGAAGGCAGGAAAGTCGTCCTTCTTAGCCGGTTGGACTCATTCTCGTTCGGTGGTGAATTTTTTGGATTTTTTTTTTGGAAATTTCTCAATTATATTTTTTTTATTTCACTTTTTCGTCATTTTATTTACTTTTGTTGTTTATTGTTTCGAAAGTGGAAGTTTTATTGGAAGATATTTTTGCTTGAGCTCGTGGTCCGGTTATATTTGGTTGGGACTTCTTTTCTTCCTTATTTTCCCTGTCGTATGAATTGCGCGCGGCATAAATGGAATGATGTTGTTGGGTTGGGGAATGAGTAGTACTGGCTAGGACAGAGGAGGACATAGGACCATTGGTATGGTTTTTATTTCGACTGTTAGTGAGGAAATGATTTAAACACTTGCAAATTGTTGAAAATTGGTTTTTAATTTTATTGGGTGTGAAGATACTTTTTTGGCAGTTTTGCTTTGAGTTATTGGTTCCGGTAGAAGGAAAAGAAACAATTTTTTTGAAGTTATATCCGGTGCCTGATGGAAATGAGGCGATCTAGTTGTTTTTGAATGTTCGCACAGAGTCGGCGGAAAAATGTGAAAACGAGGAGATTTGACATCCGAAATTAATGGGACTTATTTTTGTGGAATGATGAGGCTAATTTATGGTAATTTGTATATGCAATGTGTCCCTTAGATAACTATGACCCTTAAGGTGATTTGTACAGCTAGGATCTCATCCATTTCATAGTATTTCGCCCCGTGGTTGAAAAAAATACATCTCCTTAAGCTTCTCGGTAGAATTATTTCATTAACAACTACTTAACTCGTCAGCCTTATAAATAGGAACTCCTTCCATTTCTGGCCTAAGACGTAATAAAAGATTTTCTCTTGAAACTATACGCCATCTGTCTTCCCTTTCCTCGCTTGATTGCAAAAGAGCCCAGGTGAGATGTGGAACCCAGTGCCAAATACGTCCAAACTAGTCACAAAATAGTAAAAAGTATGGAAGTAATCCAATGAGATTTTACTGCAGGTAATATTCGCAATAGAGAAAATTCAGCGATGGTCCTCTCAACCCAGGATGGGGCACGAATTCTGGTGAAGTACTCAACGAATTCCCCTCTAAATAAGTCGCTGATTTAAGAGCTGCCCCAAATGACTCCTGCGGCTCTCTCTCTCTAATTCACGTTCAGTAATTTGGTCCGCAACGATGAAGGAAAGGTACCAAGAGTTCGAATGGGCTAGCAGGCGGTCAGTGTTGGTAAAGGCACAAGTGCTTAAAGTTTCACTCCTTCAGCGAGGATAGAGACGAGAAAAAACTGAACGGAATTGCCTCCCACTTAAGCCCACAAAATTTTTCCGAAATTAAACCGAACTTTGTTTTTCCGTTCCAAACAGGGTCAAAAGGAAGAAGGTAGTAATCTGCTTGGAATGCCCAGATGAAATCGGTGTTGTAATCTACAAATACAGCAGTTTCAGGAGACTAAAATTGAATGAAGCGGCTTAATCTGTCGATAAAAACAACACTTGCGGGGGTCTTACCTGCATACAATGTTTGGATAAGGCCGGTGTTTCAAATAGTAAAGATCGTTGTTCCGGTCGATATAGAACAAAAATCAACTTTGGCGGTGGTTTTCTTCAAACAAGAGACCGGGCGAAACTGTTCTGTAGCCAGAAAATTTTGCAGTTCTGATGGACGGACCTTTTTCATAGAAATTTCAGAGAAAGTCCCGAAACAGCTAAAGAACCCGGTACACCTATAAGGATGCCAGTATCACATCTCTGACATTTCGAACTGGGAAGGTTGGCATGACAACATCCTGAACAATTAAGACTGCAAACACATGGGAGTCAAAGAGAACTTTGATGCAACCCTAAGACTTGCTCCATGCAGCTATCTATTAAATAGCTATGTCTTGGTGTTTCTTTATACTGAATCTTGTTCAGATCAACAGCTCAATCGTTGTCGTATAGGTAAACGTTGTCAGCATGCTAACCGAACAGAATCACAGCATCCACTTTTTCTATAACGTCGCCTTTGTTAAGCGGGTGTCGTCCCTTTGAAAAAGATTCTCAACTCAAGTCTTAATACCAATTGGTTAATCTTTTGAGACTTTAGGACCACGTCTCTTGTTTTTTGTGTACTCAGAAGAAGAAAGAGCAACCTGCATCTGCTATGTAACTGCCCTAACCTCTCATAAACAAAAACCAACTTATACTGGTGACTTTTTCACCGTCATTGTCAAAGCCTGCAATGTATTGGTCTTCTCTAAAACATAGATATCCTTATAACCTTCAGTTCTTAGACCACCGAAATTGAACTCCAAAATATGCCTGCAGCCCCATTTTCTACATGAACTGAGTGTAATTCTTCTTGGACGTCTTGGCGTCTTGCCTACCAGGTGGATATCTCTTCTTTTTGCTACAATCTTAGACATGGTGTTCCGGGTGTTTTGTGAGACAGCAATTCTTTCTTAAAACAACCTACGGAGCCGAAGATGCATCAGTAATTTGAAACGTCCTAATGCCTATGTAATGGAGGAGTGTTATGGTGATTGTTTATAGTTTTCATTGGCCCCTGTCCTTTTTCCTGTGTGAAGATTCTGGAAGGTTTTAAAGTTTACTATTTTTCCCTGTCGAAACTGAGGAAAATCTCATCACTGGTATTACCAGTTAGCTAGCTGCAGTTTTTTTTTACTTAGGGACAGTAGGAAAGTCTCTGACGTCTTACAGAATTCTTGTCTGAAGTTATGCTAATATAAAATCTTACTGTCACTGAACGCCCTAACCTAGGACATAAGGTATTTTTAAAACAGATTCCGACTCTGAGAAGCCCTCCTCTGAGTCTTTCCAGAGCAAGTTCTTCAGAGATTTTATTTTCTTGTGATGCACACAAGTTTGCGTTTTCCAGAAAGACACCAACATTGCATACGTAAAGCCTCGACGAGCATTGTTTGTTCAGAAACAAGGTGAAACTCCGAAACTCCGCACAAGGCAATTCGATTTCGGATTTTGTTTGTCACTAGATCAGATAGCAGTCCAGAGCCAATAAACAGTCGGCATGGAAGGTCATCAATTTTATTTTTAAACTTAATATGTCACTGAAAGTGCAGTCCATGATATGAATACTGTGGTGAAGAAGGTTTTTCGGTTACGGCTATAGCCCTCATGCAGCCGAAACAGGCCGTTGTTCAAAGACTTTTAAAGCAGCAGTAACGCATTTTTGTGACAGCTTGTTTTCGACATATAGGATAAAATTAATCTTATCAGAGCCATATTGATCTAAGGGAGTTCTCCTCCATTACAAGGCCTATGACTTGCCGAAATTTCTCTACAGTTCCAAACGGCCAAAGGCGCCTAAAAAGGCTTGCTGCGTAGTATGCTTAGTCCAAAGAAGTTAGATCACTCAGACCAGTCAGCTTCTTCCGTTTCGTAAAGAGGGCAACCTTAGTTTTGAATAGTTATGCCTTTCTGGTGCAACAATCGTTGAGCAGACAGTCGCTCGACACTATTCAGGAGATTGTACAACTTGTTCATCTGCATAAGCTGGTCATAGGCGTAAGAACTGTTGACAATGTTAAGCAGAGATTCAATTCACATTCAATGTATTAATTGAGATAAGTAGTCCGTATTCGAAATCAGTGTCCGATTCACCAATATTGATTTGACCCACAAAAAAGTGATTGGTCTACGCAGTGCTGTCTGACTCATGCCATTAAAAGTAGCGTTATCGCAAAGCAGCACTGATTTTACACATTCATCATGGAATCGAATTGTCATTCTGTGAACTCCGTGATCAAAAGTGTCAAATACTCGAGTACTGATAACCTACTTTGGCGTTATGGGAACTACCATTGACTACCAACACTTCGTTCATCACCGCAGTACTATAGCTAGTCCAGAAAAATTGTTTGTTCAATTAGGGTACTGCAAGTGCGTTGGAGTTACTTATATGAGGATAAATCTTTTGCGCTGATTTCTGATGTCTACTATATTTATTTAGTATCTGTCAATATCTGCTCGCTTAGACTAAACCTTTTTCCGGCAGGGCTTTATTGAATAGAATTTTTAATTTATTCTTCTTAAACTCAGCGCTTAAACCAAATTTATCAAGTCGAGTGCGGTCAGACTTAGCTACAATAGTATCTGGAATTAAACGCCTTTCGAAATCGATGAGCACTAGAGTTCCTAGTTCATAACGAATATTTTAGAGAATAGAGCTCAATAAGAAAGCCATGAAGCAGCCATTATTTCATCTTTTTCATGATGAAAAAGCGTCAGCGATTAATTTCTTCCTTAAAAACTATGTAGTTCTGATGATAAATGGCCCTGACGCGTCGCATGTTTTTTCGTGGACATCTCAGTTGGTTTCTGGGTATCCCGATTCTGGACACTCAACTTTCAGCTAGTCCAATTAAGTTCCTCAAAACCCATTAAATGTTTGAACTATCCAGAAAGTCGGTTCAAAGCTATGACTCCTAAGACACATAGATGTTCCTTTGGTAATGGACAGTGCGAATTTCGTACTATTTTTCGAGTACCAAACCCTTGATTTCTATTAATCAGCATTATTAATCCAAGCAAAGGCCATTTGCATGCAGTAACATTTCTTCGAACGATAGGTATATCCTTTCACAACTTCATGTAATTGATGTTTTGCTATTTGTTACAATTTTTTGGAAGAACTCCAAACGTTCACCCAAACTGTTTAACAACTATAGTTTATCCCAGATATTAGTTTCATATTTGCAAAATTCTACTTCCCGCAGAACACTTGCAGAAAATCCTTGAGTAAAACCTTTACCGATCCTTCGCAAACGCAAGTTTAAAACAAAAGAACCAGAATACTTATACGAATCTTACAGTTAAGGACCCTAAGCAATTGTCCATCATATTTTAAGTTTAACTATGCGGAAAATAGTTTAACAAAACCAAGGGCCAATGAAAGGACAACACAGTGGGGGCGACCAACTGCCATTTAATTTCAACAAAGCCCTCCATACTCGCATTTATTAGCCCCCATCACAGTCAACACCACCATCATCATCATGATCGTCAGTATGTATTGTCCCCTTATATAGGAAGCAGGACTTAAGGCAGTCTTCCAGTAGACCGCCAACCTGCCGTATCTTGAAGGAATTATCTACTCTTTCGTTGCAAGTATTATACATAGTATTCGAGGTGCTGTTGCTGTTTCTGGCAGCAGCAGTGTCCCTGGAATGGAAAGTAAATGTCATGCCATCAGAGAAAGAATTGGAGTAATCCTCTTGCTTTTCCCACCCAAACACAAGTAACCAAGTATCCAAGTAATAGTCTGTTGGTCCTTCGGTTGCTGCTCAGATCCTCATTTTCATCATTGCAGTGGTCTTTCTGCTCCTTGGTTTATTCATGGTGTTTTCTTGAAAACACGTAAAACGTTCCTTTTTTGTTGGATGAACAATGAACGAGATGTTGGTTTAAAGTAACAGAAGCAGCAGCCCGCCTAACCGAGTGTGCATCATTCAGGATCCTTGGCCTTCCTACTGAGGCTGTTTCCTTTTTTTTTCTCAGTTTTTCTAAATTTTTTTTCATTCCATTTTATTTGTCCTTTTTTGTGTTTTTTTTTTTTTGTCTCTGTCATTCTATAAGTCTGTTCATCTCATTTTACTAGAGTCAGAGACAACGGGGCAAAGCCTTTGGGAAAAAAAAGCAAAAACCATGGCTTCACTTTCAATAATGAAATTTTTTGTATAGAACCACAGGAAGTAACGGGAATTTACTTTGTAAAATTCACTCAACCATGTCTAAGTACTCGTACCCCCACCCACAAAACTGGGCAAGTGACTGAGGACTTAGGTTCCTCTTCCGATGACCATCACCTGCTGTTTCAAACGCCATGAACTGATGGTAGTATTGTTTTTTGTTCCACATAAATTTCATTTTAAAACATTTTCGAGTTTGTCATTAAACTCCAGTCGAGGGTACTGAAATATTTGCAAGTTAACTTTAAAAAAAAAATGAAAAAGTTACACTTTATTCGGTCATAGGGTCTATAATACTCGTAATTTTGAAACCGAGATGGAGTTTTTTGGTAAAAGCCTTTCGGTTCGAGTTTGCTTTCTATACCTGTGAAGTGGTTCTATTTGTGAAGAGCTAAAATCTATTTTGTCTGCGGCATTGTGGTTTCTTATGGATGTTTCTATGAAGTCATAAACGCGTTTACCACATTCAGATATTGGACCTATTGCATATAGCATTAAATTTTTAAGATATCTTTGTGATTCAAGAATCCCTTTCATCAAGACCGTATTGAATTACAACAGAAAAATTCGTATAACGCTTCTATTGTAGTATTTATCAATGCTTAATGTCAATTCAAAAATGGCGTTGAGTGTCCTTTTTGTTTGACAGCATATACCAGGTCTTGCCCCCGTTGACCGCTTAGCCCATTACGTCACTTCCGTCTCAATAGTCGCGATAGGGCCACTGACATCGGCGCATGGGGGTAATTGGGCGAACCCACGAGTCTTGCACTATCCTTCAAAATCGCATGACTGCGGATCGCCTTGTCTAAATCTTTTTTTTCGTCAAAGCCCTCGGTGAGATCTTTAACCACCCCGATGGAGCCGCGTGCAGACTGACGAGTTTGACAGGTATGCAAAAACTAAACATTGCTTTGTATAGCTTTTCTCTGTAGATGCTGTCATATGCAGCCTTAACCTTCCGGCGGGCGCAATAGTAATATGGACATGAACGGGCGGAATGTACCTGACACAACCATAAGTAGTTTTTCAAGTTATTAATGGCTTTGTTTGATGTTTCACTGTAAAAATAAATTCAGAAATGCAGAATTCTCGAAACATTGATGGCAAACGAAATTAGCATGTTGCAGACTGATAGCTTGCCTACACTTCTTAAAGTTGAACCGGGAAAGCAGCCTTAGACCTTCTTCTGAAGTACACGGTAGACGTCTAGGCCTTTTCTGGGACGTTTGGTCTGAATCTCTTTAGGCGCTGCTAAATGGTAGTAGGAATTCAATTTTTTTTTTTGGCTTCTTCTTTCCAGTTCTTCCGTCACAAGCTCTTGGGACAATTTCTTGAGAAACGATTGGTATTTCTGGCTGCACCCTAGGATGCGCATATCTTATCAGCAGTGTCTACTCCACCCTTAGTCTAATTACAAAAGGTTATTATTTCTGGTTTATGGATTTTTCTTCTTTGAGACCTGTACAACTGTTGTACCCTTTATTGGTACGTACGAAACTAGACTCGTTGATTTTTTTTTAAATTCGAATTCACTCGTAAATTGATCTCTTTCCTTTGATGAAACAAATTCGGGAAGGATCTGTCTTCTGTTGTTTTTACAGTACCCAACATATAAAATTCGATTCTGTCTTCAACAAGCTCAAGGTCGCTGAACCAGTTATCAGCGGTTAAGTTCTGACGCGAGCCTTTTATCGGATTAATTAGCCTTCGTACTACATCTACGGGCTTATTGCTAATCTTAAATGGCCCACCGGGCTGCTTACCGGCATATATTATTTGTATCAACTAAAGTACATACGTATTTTAATTCCATATCGTGCTGGTTTTGACGGAATATATTAGCGGAAAGCACATCGCCCACGAAATGGTTCTAATTTTTCGTCCAAAGTAGCATTATCTCCCAATGAGTAACTCTTTTGGCAATTGTAAACAAATTTCGTGAAAATTTCACGAACAGGTGCTAATCGATCTATTTTTTTTATTTCTTCTCGTGCAAGGCAGTCATCAAATCTCAGACATCGTGTTATAAATTTAAACGTCCTTATGTTCATAACTAAGACGAATTTCTCAACACCATCACCATTTGTTCCTCAAAGTTCTTCGAGACTCTGTCTGTTGCTTTTATATACTCCTGCTAAATATAAGAGTCCTATGTAAGCCTCCAACTCAATTTTGTCTAAGAGCTTAGCATCTCTTTTGCGATCGAATCTAAATGTACGAGCAATAAAAGCATTCAGGATGTCGTCACTGAAGAAACAGCTCCAACACTCAATAGAAGTAGTAGCATTTTTATCACACCAGGTAAATGCCTGATAGGTTATGAGCTCGAGCTCGTACCCGACTTGAACTTGGGACATGAAACCACTTTGTCACCTCTCATTTTCTTCATCATCTTTCTGCTCTGTTTCAGAATCTTCCTCTCGGGTTTCTATAAAGTCTTCACTGTCACTCTCACAACTGCTTCTTTTACCAAAATCTTCAATAGGGTCGATTTCATCGTCTTCTAACAGCCTGAGAAACTCAACTACATGCTCAGGGTTTCCAAGACTATAGTTATTGTTTTTACTCGCCAAATTCAATTAACAATATCTCTCAAAAACTAATATAGAAACTAAATTGCACAAAGAAAAATCAAAGAACGGGCCAAAAGCAATGCTAACAGAAGTGAACGATTATGTTCTGAAAAAATTCCAAGAAGGGGCGCAATGGTTACAAACTTTACTTCTAGTCGTTCAATCACCAACTGAATTGTTTTTTTCCAGTGGGGAATGCAAAAATATGAAGCTAATAAAAACTTTGAATTTTTTGCGCTATAAACTGTGCAACTGTATGCAAATCTTTGGCAGCTGTGCCTGTCAGATCAGTTGTGCCCGAAGGAAGGTTAAAATCGATATACGAGTACACTATCGGACAAAACAAAGTGCAAAAGCAGCTGATTTATAAGTTAAAAGCAAAGGGCATTTATGCCTCAATTGTTATGTGTTGACATCATACACATGTGTGTTCACAGTTCACAACTCTGCAGCAGTTGTATTAGAGCCGCGACAAAACAAAGTGCATATTGTGTTTTGTGTGCGGTGTGCTAGAATATTTCCGAAAGTTTTCAAATTTTTTAGAACAGATCTTTACAATCAACAAAAAACTAAAGGGTAGAAGCATGAAATTAAAATTTAGAATTTCTTCGTTATCTTTGGCCAGGAGTATCAAGGAAGACCTGAAATTGAATATCACACCAAGAACGGTACAGATGTCACTTGGGTTTTACGTGAATACCTGTCATGGAGACTTAACCTCACGGGATGCCCATACATCCATGGGAGCAAGGGTACGCCTTGCCATCGCTTATTTGCTACATTAACAATTAATACCAATGCGGAAATGTGTTGAGGGCACAAATCCACTCTTGGTATGAGTCGAGGCCCACCTAAAACCTCTTACTGATCTTAGGGTCTCAGCACCTAGCACTTATAGCCACTCCACTCCGGGTATTGAGCCCTAGCAGGGCCACCCTCCCTGCGATTTAGGTTTAAACCGCAGCTACCGTGACGCTCCCACAAAGGGCCAACCTCAACAAGTTAGGCCCAGACCGAAGTCCGGGGGGCTCCTAACTCCCACGGTACCGTGTTTTAAGTCCTGGTATGGACTACCGGTGGTCTTGCCACTCAACAAGACCTATTACCGGCAGCTTGTTACTGGACAAATCATAGCAACCATCAGAGGGGAAGGGTCTGATAATGTTTATGATAAGTCCAGTATTTACTCTGCCCCGCTTTATATTAGACAACGTCATTGATGGGCGAAACCTTGATAATGAGGCGGGGGCTCTTAACCAAGAACGGTACAAAGGCGACTCCAGGAAAGCGGCTTAAAAAACTTCTTTGCGAAGAAAAAGCCTATGCTTCGTTTTATTAACATGAAAAAACGCCTCGCCTTCGCAAGAAAGTTTTTACTAAAGCCGCCAACATTCTGGCAAAATGTAATTTGGTCCGACGAGTCCAAATTTGAATTGAAAAACCCTAAAACAAGAAAGCGAGTTTGGTGCAGACCATCCGAAAGACTAAGCCAAAGGTGCATTCGAAATACCGTGAAACACGGAGGAGGATCGGTAATGGTCTGGGGATGTTTCTCCTTTAGCAACGTTGGAAATCTTGCCAAAATCGACACAAAAATGACGGGTCCAACGTACGTCAATATTATTACTGAAAATTTAGCTTTTTCTGCTTCTTAAATGTCTTTGGGAAGTTATATTTTCCAACAAAATAATGACCCAAAGCATACGAGCAAAGTCGCTAAGGAGTTTTTTACCCAAAATAATGTTGACGTATTGGAATGGCCACCTCAGTCCCCAGACCTGAACCCAATTGTGTACCTGTGGTCCATTTAACATCTTTTTGGGAAAGTCTTCAAAATGAATGGGAGAAAATTCTACGGGACATGTTAAAGATCCTGGTGTCCAGCATGCCCAAGCGTCTTGCGGCAGTGATACAAAATAAAGGAGGAGCCACTAGTTATTAACTATTTTTTCATTTCTGAAGCTGAATTTTGAGAATTTGATTTGGTTTTGTTACTTTTTTTTTTGAATTCGCACTTTATTTTGTCCTCTTATTTGTAAATTTTGTAATTTTGTAAATAATTTAAATAGTTCAACAGTTATGAATAACAAAGTTTTGAAAAAAAATTAGCGTTGTAACGCTTTTATAAATAAGAATTGTTTCTGAGTTTGCTTTTGGACTTTTTTTTGTCCGACAGTGTATAGGTGGTGTGTATTAATCTGAAGCTCATGAGTTTTCTCCAAGATCTGCCGTAGGGTGAATATTTGTTCGATGGTGTATTTCCTTGGCCTGATCAGTGTGGACTGATATGGAATTATCAGGTTGTTGAAGAACGGATTTATTGGTTCACACAATACGACAGATAAGAGACTGTAGGCGATGTTAAGAAGATCAGTCTTCTTGCGAATTCTTACGACATTGGATAATTATTCAAAAATTGTAAAACTACAAGTTACTGCTCCATTTTATCGTATGTGTTACTACTGAGCTGATACTACTAGTTGCTCGTAATATCCCATTCGATAAAATGTTGTTGTGAAACGACATCAAATACCAATAATTTATAAAAATATTTTTTTTATTTACGTTTTGGATATATATTTTAAATTTTATATAAATCTTATATATACTGTATATTTTACATTTCTTGAGTATATTGACTTTAAAAGTGTATTCTTCCAAAAAATAAACGTTAATGTTTCAGAAGCGTATGAAGAAAATTTTGATACTTCTTTTAACATTGTTTTGCACAATATTTTAGGGAATATGATATTGATGTGCTTAAATAAATACTGCACTCTCTATCATATTCCTTAAAATTTTGTTTGTAAAAATCAACGTATAAAAACTGGAAATCGTAAGTACGTGCTATTTCAATATACTCGTACACAATGCTAGGTGGTTTTAACAGTCTGGACAGATAATACCCGATGGAAGATGCTTTGAGATCTACGCTGCGGAATACAACTTGACTCAGCTTGTTAATTAGCCCGCGTTAATACCAGTCATACTACTTACACTTTGGACTTGTTTCTTACTTCTAACTCTGATACACCTTGTCTCCATTCTAGGCTTGTCGGACCATTGAGCATATCAAGTAAATTCTCGTACATTGACCACACAGCTAGAGAAAAAGATTACCAAAAGAGCCATATGGCAATACGAAAAAGCCAAATGGGGCGAACTTAACAACTTCCTTAGGAATTTCAGCTGTTCGTTATGGCTCCTCGACAACGACTCGATTGCTACAGCTGGCATGATACAGTCTGTCCATTCTCAAAACGAATAGAATACTTTATCCTTCATCGGATTAAGAGTATCAGACCACCAAAAACAAGGACAAGGAGAACAAGGACGAGTCGTACCTCGTACTGTGAACAATTTCTTCTGTCCTACAAGACCAACCCGACAGAGGAAAACCGAAAACAGTTTAAACAAACCAGGAATGACAGCAACTATTTTCTTAAACATGTCAAATTTTAATACGACCAAGAACTTAGGCAACAAAAAAATACAATATCCCGAAGGTAGTAAAACTATTTTATATATAAATAATTATAAATATAAAAATAAATAATATAAAAATAGTTCGTCAAAATTATGCCTCATCTTATATGACTTCGAGGCACTCAGCTGCTGCCTTTGGAGCCAATATTCGAATATTTTTGAAACTTGCATTTTCAATATCATTATCTCAAGATCAATATTGCAGATCGAGCAATCAAAATTGACAAAGTCGCCTAGCTAGAGTATAACTCATAATCTAAAAACAACACTCTTTTGTGCTACTAAAACAATGTACTGTAAGTATTACAAAAAAATAGCGTTAAATAATAATTTTCTTGAAAAATTCGGGAATGGGAATGACCATGAATATTGTGAAACATGCTTTTGTTGTGCTAAATATAAATTTTTGTAATTGCTGCTCACTTTTTGTACCTGCGGTGCGTGTGTGCTAATCAGTTTCGTATTCTACAATTTGTTTTACTACCATAAGTTGGTTGCTAATTATTGCTGCCTTTTAATATTATTAATATGATGGTAACCTCGTGCTTATTTTTAATTGTTTTCCTTAAAAAATGTTCTATTTATTCTTTACGAAAACTGAGAAAATATTTTTTGTTAGCGAAATAACGAGAACTACAGCCCCTACTTTATAATTTAACAAGTCAGTGGTTGTTTTTTCGTCATTTTTCTAACATTCATTCGCAAATTGTTATTGAAAACTTCTTAAGATACATGTAAGCAATATTAATATTCCGATTTGATGGATTCATAAAGAGCACTACGTCAATACAAGCGCATAGAACAACGTTTCGAAATGACGATTGACGATTTTTTGGAAATGGACCTCAAAATAGTGCAAGTTCAGATATTTTTCTAAATAAAGGAAAACAACTTGGAGCGGGAATTTTCTTATATAAAGACTAGACATATGCTTTTAGTATATTAAGTAATTTAAGGTGAACCGAATATGAAAGATTGTTCAAATTTGTCGGTTGGATAAAGAGAATTTCAAGTTACCACTGTTGAATTAAGCTAGTGGTAAATGAATTTCTCTTTGTTTTACCGATGACAATTCCAGAATCTAACAATGCAAATTACAAATAAGATTAATTGATACCATAGCAATGCGAATGCGATGCTCGTACACCTTAAAGCTTAAGTGGGTCGACTAATTTGACTTAATTCAACAATAAAAGGTTCAAATATGCCGATTGGTTTTGTACGATTAGGGAAGGTTTTGAGCGGTGTTACTCCGACGACGGCCAGTGCTGCCACAATTACTGCTCATGAATTGGGCAATCCAAACAGATTCCTGTGGAGATGAACAAGAAAGTATTATATTAGAGTCACAGTAGATATAAAGGGTAAGCAAAAACCACTGCTAGATACTGTTCAACGGCGAGGACCAGCCAAATTTCGCTGCCAAGCAGAGTGAACCATTCAACCCGGACAGTGAAAGTCAGGCGGCTTATCTAGATGACCAGGAAAAAAGTTAGCATCAACTCATTTCAAGGATTGGATTGGCAAAAAGCACGATTAAACAATTTAACTTTATGTCAAACAAGGAGACTTTTTGAACTGCGTTTATTAAGAAGATATCGGTCTCCTAGAACAACTCATCTCAGATATTTAATTTGTTATTTGCTGAAAAAAAAAAAAAACATTTTGTGGAAAAAATAGTGAGATCTCGCTTTACGACTGTAAAAATGAGAAAGCCGTGTAGCGTGTTTCTCACAATTTTTCCACATCTACTCAACGAAGTGATAGAAGCTATCCAATATCTTTTTTATCTAAATTCCAGCAAAGGAAATTTAATTGTTATATAACAAAATGTTGATGAATTTGGGAAAAATACTGCAACTACATAAGAAGGAATTTGGGATCAAAAGATACTTCTACTTTATAGCTATACCATTTAATTAAAAGTGTTATTGGTTTGTTGAATTAAATATTACATCCAATATCTCTTTTAATAAACTGTTTTAGCAGAAAACATGTTCCTAGTGTTAAATTTTTATTTATATTTATGTCTGTATATTTTATTACTCAAAGTTATGGGTGAAATGAAGAAAATTATCTCCAACTACTGTTGGATTAGACCAGTAGTTGAAGTAATTATCTTCGTTTGACTTGTAGCAGCAAAAGAGAAAATATATATTTTTTCAAATTTGTAAGTGCATACATTTTTTTCTTGATATGACCATAAGGTGGACGCTTACATATCCTACTTCCATATTCCATCCCCTCATTTATGATCTAATTTTTTTGCTGTTTTTGTCTATTTGGTGGTAGCAAGTCGGAGATTGATCGCTGCTGTGACGAGTTTCATTCCTTGGTGACGATTATCCTGATATTTTTTTGTTGGATTGTACCAAGATCGAATCAGTGCCTAGTGAGCTGGAGAATATATTTAATTCCATCACATTCTGCCACAAACTTCTCATTTTGAAGACCCCTGGCAGGCCGCTGTTAAGTCAGCAAAGTCTCATTTGTTGGGAATATTAGGCCAAGCCAATATTTAAGCTAAAGATGGGCTGATTAGGGTTTACTATTTGAAAATTACAGCAAACATGAATTGAACCTTAAGTAAAACGTAATATAGTACAATATCTCGTTAAAAAAAAAGAACACAATGCCGAAATTGAGGCTTGAAAACGAAATTAGTTTTAGAGAACAAAATAACATTTTTTGGAACGAATAAAGAAAAAAAAAAGAACAAAACACCAGATCACTAATAACATCAACATCAAACTACTAATGACAACTAAAAATAAAAAATATTTTGATAGGACTGAGAGTCCTAATCCAAAAAAGAAGCTCATTAAAGACGCTCTACGATGAAACTGTTTAAAAATTTCTATAGGCTGTGGTTCGAAATTTAGGAACAGCGACTAGATTCAAATGATTACGACATACTCGTATATTGGAATTTGAAAGAACTCTTATATTTGGATTACCAGATCTACACAAAAGGGACTTAAGAACTTTGAAACTATATACGACTAGATGCCGGACGGGAAGAATTTGCAAATCATAAGATAATGGAAACCTATAATGTGTTTGAATTCTTTGACGCTTTCAATTTGAAAACCCTTTTCGCTGCAGTTGGGATTGCTACAGAAAGTATTAACGGAAGGGTTGGTGCTACAGAAGCAGTTCAACAATTTAAACCTTTGACACTCAGGTGCATGAAAAAAAACGTTAGCGTCAAACGACTTTTGTGATGCCAGACTGTAATATATTATTTTTGTTTTGGAACTGATTATCAGTCTATGTGCAGCAAACCACATCCTAAACATTTCTAAATCTGCATTGATATCAGCAATTAAATTTAGAGGGCTTACAGAACCATATGTCAAGTCAACATCATCTGCAAAAGCAGTGATAAGGCATTTGAAATTTTGCTCAAACAATGAGTTGATATAAATTAGGAATAAAATTTGTCCCAATACAGAGCCCTGAGGTACTCCTAGATTCATAAACCAAGTATTATTTCTGGTCCCTTCAACCTGTACTCTTTGAGATCTATTTACAATACATGTATTGAACCACTCAAGAACAAAACCTTAAAAAACCGGTATTTTTTAATTTCTGCAAAAAAATGTAATGGCTAACCATATCGAATGCTTGGTAAATGTCGACGAACAGATTTGCTGTATTGTCTAAAGTGCATCCTCCGTACTTTTACCTATTTGAAATCCATATTGAAGTGAACTCAAAAAGCTTGTTTTATTAAGGAAGTTAACAATTCTATTTTTCATAATTTTTACAAAACAAAAACGGGATTATTGAGAATGCTATTAACGAGTTTCCATTCTCTTCTTATATTTCATCTGTTTAAACAAAAATGATTTTTATAAAACTTGTCCCGGAAAATTGAAACTTTATTTTTCACTTCCAAGCATAGCCTTTTGTAACTCCTTTTCAGATTTGTATCTCTATGGTGTTTATAACATTTCTATCGCAGTAAATTTTTTTTGTTAATTAATTGTAGAACCTCAGTAGTTATCGAAGGTTGGAGCCTTTCTGACGAGCTTTTTATATTTTTTCGTAAAACTACAATATTTTATATGATTTGTAAGGCAATTAATAAGAATATTATACTATTTAGATGGATCTGGCTCCATAAAATCATATTGCCATGACTCAAAACTGAGAATAGACTTTAATTTAGAAAAAATCAATTCTGGTGAGAACTAGACATATGGTTATTACTTTTAATAATCGGTCTTACTAGTAAACCTGTCATTAAGTGATCAGTAATTGCAAAATCTAAGACACATTCTTCACATGCGTCAAGTGAAATATTGGAAAAACGTCCGTAAATGGTCTAAACAGCTACCCGATGGCAATCTTGCCGGTTCATTGATAACAGACTCCAACCCATGAGAAGCCAGTATGGCCAAATATTCTGCTACTACGAGTATATCAGTTTTTTCAAGAATATTAAAATTAAAATCTGTCAATATTATCAAATTAAGAAGTCAACGAAGTACATCGGTACACAATCATCGAATTCTTCTTTAACAAATCAGCCTACTCCGCCTGCCATTTAGCTGGATCTCATTTGTTTTTGTAAAAAATTCATAACCCGGCAAACTGTAATCTTTATTCTCGGATTCTCGGACTCTCGGATTCATATATCCAAATCTGCAAGACAAATACAAAATTCGGCAAAGACTATTGCCGCTGTTACCAAATTGGCACGAGCGCAGGTTTCGCCTTTTCTTTTCCATCATAATCCGCTGTTTGAGAGCGAAGTCCGACAGTTCCAAGCATATGAACGGCTTGCTTGATGCAAAGCTATTTCCATTATTGTTCCTTTTTTACACTCTTTACAAAGCATTATTTTATTAGTTGTCAGATACCTCAACGCCCAGTGCATCTCTGAAAATACTCTGTGCAATATTCTTTACGTTGTTGTCGCTTACGTCAGATAAGCCAGAGATTTTAATGCAGTTACGGAGTGAATTTTGCTGTTGCCAATTTAGTTTTACTTCAAGTCTATTTGTTTTCAGGAACTTCTTCATGAAGTTCAATAAGCGTTTTCAGAAATTTTTCGTTTACGTCTTCCAAATTGGATAACTTCATACATACCATTTGAAGTGTAAGGTCACCAGGTGGTTCAAAGTTAGGTTCTTCGTTGGACTTTTTCTTGATCTTACTTGTCGTGATTGTAATTTTATTCGGTTCGGGCTGCTTGTAAGCCGGGGACGAAGAGGGTAAGTTCAAAGATCTTCGTCTGAGCACAGAATATCTATCACAACGAGAAGGTTTTCCACTAATCTTCATGTATTCGATGTCCTGTACGAAGATATTCACGCAATCCCCGTGAAATAACCATTTTCAGTCACCACAAGACATTTTTGAGAGACAGTTTACTTTTACTTTCCCGGAACAAGCCGGACAATTCATGTTTGACTTGCAAACGTAAAGAAGCTGTGAAAGCTTCATTTGAGATCTGCAGCCCACGACACTCACCCTCGAAACTGCATTTAGTTTAAAAATATTGCGTTGTTGATAGTCCAGGAATATCTTGCATATCTTCGTAGCATGCTACATTTTTCTCACCGATACAATTGTGACCTTAACCTTTAAATAGTGGAACAAGAACACAGCACTAAATTATTCAAATTTACTAACTGCAGGTGGCGCTATACTCCGTGGTGGACCTGGACCTCAGTCAACAAAGGTATCCAGTCAGCTCGAGTTTCGCACGCTAAGTTGGCTTAGGTCTCTTTCCACTGTCGTACATCACATGACTTAAAAAAATCACAAAATTCTTTATAAGTCTGGTATCGACTTTAATTGAGAAAATAGTTATAAATTCTACAGTATTTCAACGCCATTTTTAAAAAAAAGTGTTTTCGAAAACACAAATACAATCCTGATAAATTTTTATTCCATTTTTTTTTTTCTTCCGGGTGAAACTGTTTCAAAGGTGAACTACCCAGCGGTGAGGCACTTTAAATTTAGCTAACTTCAAAGTTTTTAACTCCGCCATAGCCGGTCCCAAGCCCGGTTGAGAAAGGAGGAGGGAAACAGAAGAATACCATATTGCACATTCTGAGAACTGAAGAGAAGATTTAAACCAAGCCAATGCTCTATTCGCCATAAAAATTGATTTGTTGCTTCTACAAGTTCGCCGAATAAACATCTAAGTACTTGTGATTAGAACTCCAATCTCCTAATCCCTAGAAGTTCCTCATCGAAACTATGGAGATGTGCCATATAAATAATTTTGCTCGAAGGTCTTACCAACAAAGAAACGAAACGAGACACAAGTTCTGAGCTGAAGCTGGCACTTCGGAGAGTAGCACTAGAGTCCTTAGAAGTAGTTTCGTGTAAGGAGACGTTCTTTTCTGAATTGAGAAAGCTACGGCCTTAAATATTATCATTGGAAACATCGAGTGAAATATGTATCGTT
This sequence comes from Volucella inflata, assembly GCA_928272305.1. NCBI lineage: Eukaryota > Metazoa > Arthropoda > Insecta > Diptera > Syrphidae > Volucella > Volucella inflata. Next base: position 229,618,972 of record OV743716.1, read on the forward strand.
AAAAATCTTAAAAGTGTTGGTAGCTAGTTTTGTAAATTAAAACTGTGTCATTTTAGGAGAGGTCTTATTTTATTGCTGTTTATAAATTTGCAAAAGAGTAGCGCTTCTGCTAGAATGCTACAGTTACATCTGCATCTATACGTTTTCTTTTTGTTCGAAAACGAGAAACTAAGAATAAAAAAGTGCAGCGAAATTAAATATAAAATTTAGAGCAATTATTGAAATAGAATTCTTAAAATTAACAATAACTCTAAGCATTACAAATAGATTAACCTAGAAGGAGATGAAGGATTCTAGGACTCTAGCCCTTCAATTCAAGCCATTTCTCATACATGATTAGTGTTTTCGGTGTAGGCAAATGGAACCAGGAGCTCTGCAAGATAGGATTCATATAACATTACCAGGCAATTGGCGTTCGCCAAGTACTAATTTTATCATCCGAGCAATTTTAATCCAATTTTCCTTCTGCCCAGTGTGCAAACATCTTTACGGAAATCCTTTGACATACTCTTATCCTCTATCCGCCGCTATGATATTGATAAATACTTTGTAGACTGTTGGGATTCTTAACAATCCACGTCCAAGTCGATGCCTGTTTTATGATATTTCAATAAGCCCGTCCATATCCCAGTCTTAATCAAATATAATATTCTACGTGGTCGGGACTTGACTCGATAGTGACAGTAGTTCAGTACGGTGGTTGGACCTCCTCCAGTGGTTCGTTTGAAATTTCTTCTTAAGCATTTCTATCTTGACAACCTGATTCCATGACCAAATATGCATTTGTGAGCATTTTTTGAGTACATCGACGATTGCCTCTTCTGATGTCACAATTGACCACCGCCACAGAGTCTGTAAAGTGGTTAGTCTAAGTCATGCGGGTGCGATGATATCGTCCGAGTGTTCAGTTAGTGTTTCGGTGTTTTCGTGCTCACAAACGTGTTTATTTTTACGAAAGGAAATAAGTCAGATCTGAAGATTTATTCTTATGTATGCCAATACCGTTCTAGCGAAGGCATATTGCTATGCTTAAGATAAATCTGCAGGTAATATTCTCTTCGCTATAATGTTGAATAGGCAAAAACAACAGTTTTCAATCAATTTTATCTTAAAGATAGTTGTTTGTATAAGAAGAAGCATTCATCCAAAAATTACGAATAAATTCATTACAAATTAAGCTAAAATATATTTTGAGATATATAAACAAACAACAGATCACCTCGAGTGTTGGAAAGATAAGAAAAATTGTTCTAGTCCACTTTGATCTAAAATTAGTGGTATAGGCTGTTTTTCTTCTTTTTTCAATAACTATTCAACAAACAAAAGATATTCTAATTTCTTCTTTAATTATAAATTTGCCTTCCTCAGTTAACTTTTTTTGCATATAGGATGGATGACGAAAGTAATGCATCTCTTATTATTTGGAATGCGGGAATGCTTTTCAAAATAAAAGAAAGGGAGACATTGTTCAATGATCCTCTTCAGATCATTAATAGTAAAAATGAAGAGAAGGGGACCAAGATGGCGGCCTTGTGGAATCTCAGACGAGGCCAGGAAGCAAACTAAAACAGCGGACCTGAACCGAACGCTATATCTCCCTACCAGGTAAGAAGATATCCATTTTAATACAAGACATTGAAAGCAAGAGTCACGATTGCAGGTTTGTGGTAATTGACTTGCCTTTCGCGATATAAAAGATTTCCGCTTCACTTAAAGCCTAAGGTTTCTTATAAAGGATTTAACAATGGGGCGGTAGTTGATAACTTCAGTCCTTTGGCCTAATTTTTTCTTTTTTTTTTGGTATCAGGAATTCTAGGGATCTTTTCGCTGTGGAAAGGATAGATAAAATATTTGGGGAATTTTAAAATCGTCCTTATAAAGGCCTTTTCTTTCAACGGACTCCTGGCGCCTGACATCAGTAGCTCTAGGTATGTTTCCAAGCATTTTTGATGTTCGATTTGCATCTCGAATAACTGGAACTTCATTTTTTTTCCAATAGTATGTTTACTATTGTGTTATTAATTTCAACAGAGGCCAGAACTTAACTTGTGGATTCCGCCTTATTTCCTCTGGAACTTGTATATGAGTATTCTGTCGTCACTAACGTTTAGAGTGTAGATGTGGTATGTGGAACATTGACCCTTCTTGTCTGAACCTACGATGGGATATTGGCCAATATCAAATACTTAAGAAATTGTACAAATCATAAAATACCCGAACTGGTGATTCACTACTTTTCTACATCGAACTTGGTTTGCGGTCCCGAACAACAAGTCGGAAATACGTATCAAATAGGAGACATGTGAATGGAACATTCCAAAAAGTAGTTTCTAATTCATTAGAGAATAGACTCATCAGTCGTCTATGGCGGTTGAAGTCATACAAAGGTTTTTCTTTGTTATGCCTCAAATATGTTAGCTCGTTTGCACGTGCCTCCTTTACAATACGTCTAGTGTCTTTGAACGTGTTCCAAGCACAGCTGGTTTTGTCTGTTTTTGCAACGATTAAAGTCTTACTTATCGGTTGCAATATTTCCGCTAATCTTGGGACTTGTTTGGAAGGCTTAATTCTCTTTGAGGATGCTCGTCTCTTAATTCTTCTCGAAAATTCTACAACCCTCAATTTAATTTCTTTCTGTACATCCCATCCAGAAAAGCTATTCTTCGGTCAATTAGTTTGGTTCTTCGAGAAAGTTGTTAATAGAACGCTATTAAAGTGAGTTAAGGAAAGACAGATGAAGCTGATCTCCGACGTACAATGGAATAAAGGCAAGAACGAGTGTATGGTTGGTTGCGTTGTTGACTATGATAAGGCTTTGTTGACTATCAACATCGTACAGAAAGAAGGAATTCTGTACAGTCTTCGAAATTAAAAAGGGCCTACAACAGATAGCGGTGATCTCTCCGATACTGTTTCGCATTTACAATACACAAGTGTTCTAGAAACTTCCCTCAATCGCTCTATAGCTCACACTGACAATTTAGTGACGAATATCAATTCCCATCTGCAAGATGACTTCGACAACATTAAAGAATATTGAGACGCAAACATATGGGGATGTTTCATAGCAGTCAACTTGACTGATCATATGTAACGTAGCTCTCATCAAGCCTAAGATCGCGTATTGCCCAGTGTTGTTCAATATAGCGCTGTACTATGTGAAACGATTAGGGTGTTTGAGAGGCATTATCTCAGAACCTACCTCGGTTGTACGGAATACAAAAGTACAAAAATTACTATCCCAACACGGTCCTTTACGATGAGACCATTTAAATAGAATTGATAATTTCCTGATTGAAGCGATTTAAGGTACTTTGCAAGTGCGTTGAGCAATGATAATGGACTGATCTTCTGAAACGAGAAGAATATGCTCCGAGTTGGCTTTATCCCACTGCAGGTATTTTTATATATTGCTGTTAAGAGATTGGTGCAGGGTAGGGAATGTATACATGTATTATACCATTAACAATGAAGTGCGAGGGACAAACGACTATCAGAAAGTTTTCTGATCGATGGTGGCGATGGAGCGATGGTTAGCTCATTGGACTATCACGCATAGGGTCCGTGGTTCAATCCCCGGCATCGCCAACAATTTTTCATCGTCATCACCCTTTCGGCGGCAATGGCAAACTCCCGAAAGTTAAATTGCCTATGAAACAGCTTCTGAGGAGTGCCGTTCGGATTCGGCAACACAAATGAGTGTCGAGAAGCTAGGCCATGGTCCATACCAAGCTGCCAGCGCCATAGTGTTTTTTTTATCTGTTCGAAGCTGTAAAGAAATACACCACATTTTGGTCGCTTAAAGGTCATAATCCTGTATTAGGCTGAATGGAAACATTCTTATTATGATTGCTTAGGGCACTCGATAAGAGTCAGCAAGCTTAAGTAAATTGTTAAAGAACTAAAAGGTAAGAAAAAGTAGAGTTAACCTATGGTATAACAAGCACTGAAATTTTGTACTAACAAAAATAACTCAAGTTTTTTGTAGTATTTATCATACCGTTTGGGCGTTTGAAAGATCGGTAGTAACAAATGGTTCAAGCTGATATCAACATCGATCATATTTTTGTTCGTTTTATAAATATTAATCCTTTTAGTGAACATTTTCTTTAGTTTTAGTTATAAGTTTTTGGCATACTTTCAGTTAATATTGTCTGCTAAACATTTCTGTTGGCAAAATAGCAAGAACTCTCGATCCTACTGTAGAATTTAACAAGTCGGATAAGGCGTTCATGCTATTTTTTTAACATTTATTCTATAAAACAATACGAATTCTTAAATTTTTATCAAAAACATATGAATATTGTAATGGCTCGATTTTATGAATTCAAGTAGTGTCCTATTTCAGCGAGTACATAAAACAAATTTTTTAAATTTTGATGATTTCTTCCAAATGGACGTGAACACTTTTAATCGCAATTTGGAACCAACAAGTGGAGCGTAAGATATTTATATACTAAAGAAAGAGTCCTTACAAATTTAAATCGAATTTTTATTTATATTTCAACAAGTAAAACGTACTAGATACCCGTCTTTCTGAATTCCAAAAAATTTCGAAACTCCTTCGAAGTAAAGCTGCAGCCTTTCTGATCAACTAAACTAATCATCGATCTGAAATTCGCTAGTGTGAATATTTTGTCGACAGTGGCGTTGCTTTGCCTGAGACAGCACTGACATGGATTAGCGATATTTCAGATGCGCACATCTTATAGCTGACGAAGATTGTTGCTTACCGGATAAACGATGCTGGGATTCCATTCATTTCCTTAGCCATATCTTCAGATGAACTTTTTAGATTTTAGCTTTAAGATTTCCATCTTTATATTAATTCTTTCAGGTGGACGAAATCTTCTGTCAGCTTGGTTCTAGTGGAATGATTCATTCTAGTTAACTATGAGATTTTAACCATCATCGCCGTTCAACAGTCTACAAAAGTATTTTTTACCATATTCTCAGTACAAACAGAAACTCTACTACTAGTTGTTTGCTGTTATACTTGCCTATTTCTGTGTTGTCTCCGAGGTATGTCCGGTGTATTCTCTGATATAACCTCCAAATGCCATTCCCGCAGTTACGTCTCCATATTTTTTCTTTTCATTTTCTTTACGAAACCCTGTGCTTTTACTTATTGAATTTGCTTTCGTAGTTCGATGTAGTGCAGCCTAACATATATGCCTCCCGTTTACCTGCCTACATTCATCGTCAAACCAGAGTTTGCCTTATCGATGTGATTTAGAATCAATCTAATTAATCTGTGAAGGCTGGTTGGGACTTTAGTGTTAGGTAATTTGTGAATGGTGGCTTAGATTTGGAGAAAACTTGAAGGAATCTTGAGAGCTTTAGCCTGAGTCTTCCTTAGGTAAATGGCATATCCACATCCAAAGAGGTATCACCTTTCGTCTTTATTTTAATAGCTGTAGGAGATGTCAAGAGTACCTTGTTCTTGATAACAGGACAGGAAGATCGGCAAATTAGTCCGGTGTCAGAGCCGCGTGCTCTACAGATTCCGAGCACCGTCATCTCCTGATATAACCATGGGTCTGTGTTCAGACCTAACCTTCGATACAACAAACTGCAAGATTCTGTCGATCCATATATGGGACACCCTCACCGCCGCCGTCCGATGTCAGAGAAGTTTCCCAATGCGAACACTTTATTGTCCTACCTTGCGTCTGATATTTATGGTCGGTTCAATTGATCCACGCCACATTATTCTGTGCTGCCACTGTTTTTAGTTTTAGATTTAATTTAATAAATGTATATTTATTTACTTTAATTGTCAGTTCCTTTCAGGCAAAAGGTTAAAACAGTAAATTGGACTTCTCGAAATGTTAAACATTCTTCCATTAGAATTTTGGAATACAATTTACTCGGATTAAAAGCATGTAAGTATATTTTGAAAACAGTGTCTTGCCATATATTTGGACTAAGCCATTTTAGCAGAAATGATATCGCTGTGTATTAAATTATTTAGCATACGATCGCACTTCTGCTAGAATGTTGTAGTTATACACAGCGACAAACTCTGACCAACATATCAATTAATATTTTACAAATACCTAAATTTCAACTCAAAAGTTTTTGGAGAGATAACGAGAAACCGCTCTGATGGCTGTGGAATATTGCGATCTATCAGGTGATTTCTCGTAATCTCTCTGACAATCCTTGAAACTAAACTTTTGGAAACATGCAGTTAAGTATCTACTCGTATTTTTAAATGCTAATTTGTTTCATAAAAGTGTTAAGTGCTTCAAAAATAAGTATAATGTGCATTTGAATAGATGTTGCGATGCAAATAAATCGAGAAAAAGTGTTGCTTTTCCAGAGAAAAGTGTTTTCAAATTGTTTGTGCCAATAAAAAAATTGTTTATATTGTGGGGAAGGTATTGAACCTAAAGTAGTTGAAAGGAACCCTTCAACTTATAATCGTATGCCATTTTAGGGATTTCTGTTTTGTTATGATACGATTTGACTCACACAAAACCGCTCTCCCTTAAATGTTGTATGAAACAGCAAGATATTCAATCTATTTTCGTTCGGTATTAAATAAACAAAAAATTATTTCCTTGAAATGCCGGTTTGATTGAGAATTCCGTATTACCGATAATGGAAATAAAGTTATTGTCAAACAGATCTCTTTAAATTGTTCCACATAAAAGCATATAAAATTAACAGATATTGAAAAAAAGGTACAAAATAATAATAACCTTCGACTATAACATTTTTAAATTTAAGTAATTTAAACATCATGGCAAAGGCTTAAGAAATATGCCTCCAGTTCGTGTCCATGCTTGGAAGTATGCAACTTACTACCTAAGTACGTTACCAAAGTGATACTTCCCAAACTCTCTGGGGAGTTTATCCGCCTGGAGGTTACCTGTGGTCTAGATAAAGTCAGATTTACATAAACTCATACCAACGGCACATTCATCTCTGTTCAAGAACTATTGCATCATCGAAAGGGACATATTTTAATGCAGTATCCTACCGGGTGCCCCTTCTACAGAGCAAGCAAGGGGTCGATGCAAAGTAATCTTTTCTGAGCTCGACGATTTCCGACGATTTTTTAAGAAATAAACTACGAATCGGACTTTGAAATAACTCTTCGATAAAAAGATGGACAACAATTTCTAACTTGTTGAAACGTCAAAAACAGGATTCACTAATGAGTACCAAAAAGAAATGTAGGTCGAAATAGTGCGTCAACAGCAGCTGGTGTATGAAAGTTTGTGAAGAATATTTGTAAGACTGGGTTGCTGATTGATAATCGCACATATTCGCTCAACAGAGAATATTGCCGAAAGCCCGAGAACCTGAACGCGCTAAAGATTACATACAATCGTCCAAGTTGCAGACGGTTATTAAGTGACTTTTGACAAGCCCCTAGTCAGGCAGCACCAACTTTTGTTGAAAGAATTTTTCGTGAAAAACCAAGATTAATACAACGGCAATCAGTAGTATAAATAATGAATTGGCATAATTTAAACAAGGAACAAGGCCAGATCTGGGCGCCAAATTTGTGAGAATTTGCTCCAAAGTGCTGTCAATTAAGAAGATGAATTAAGCGTACAATTTATTTAAATCACGGGGACAAATGTAAGAGTGCAGATACTCCGATCGGTATATACTCCACTTTGATAAAAGAGTTTAGTTGTGGAAACAATGAGACGAAAATGAAGGCAGATCTCAAAAGCAGGGCTTGGACAAAGTAGAGTGGAAATACCAAAAAAAAAAGGCGATAATCATTGTATCGGGCATTAGAAGAGGTACCTTAATAACCCATAAGCGGGTGACAAGCTGTAGAGGAAGTGCACCGTCGGGGCAAGTGTAAGTGACCTCATAGTTTTTAATTGCAAAAAATTGAATCGCTGAAATATGTTGAAAAGGGAGCGAAAAACCTATTCGCGGGTTGTACAGAAACTTGCAATTGATGGAAAGGAAACTTGACTTTATTAACAAAAATTTTCTGTTAAGAAGCTTTACCTCGGGTGTGGCGCAAGAAGGTGATATGGCAAATTTTATAGAAGCTGAACTGAGCAAGGTTGAACAAGGATTGAACCAGGGCATACCATACCCTTCGAAATGTGGGCGATAATCAAAAATCTTTGTTCGCTGTTTTATTTAATAAAATAGTGGGGAACATAAAGGATAGACGACAGAAGGAATTGCAACAACTATCCACAATGGAATGTTTTTAATCTCCAATCCTGTTAGTTGGGCTTTGTGGAAGGCAAGCCTTCATGTGACACGATTCAAGGTTAACGAAATAATAATGGAAAAATATCGCAAAGTTTTGGAATATCACCTTTATCGACTTGAAAAAGACGTCCAATAAAGACGTCTCTAGGATGGCCAAAACATCTAAAAATGTACGTCAAACATAGAGGATAAGCTATCTGTACGACGATTTTAAAAAGAAAATTATACAAAAGAAAGAATAATAGGAGAAGTACAAGTAGTACAAGTAGACAGAACTGATGATGAAAAACTGTATTCGAATTCGCAGAAGTGCTAAAATTAAGAAATTCATCGCCGATCAATTTCATTGTGAACAAATCAATTCGTTTTGCCATATTCAACAAATGCCTTCCGAAAGCTCAGACCAAATGGATAGGATATCAGCCGAGGTTTAAGTGTGTTATTCAAATTTACTTTTGAAACAAGAGAATGATTGTCTCCGTATTATCAAATTCGACACTTTTGCAGATTTTTGTGAATCACTTGGAATTCCTCAAAAATTACATCCTTTTCCTTCCCCCTTTACTAATTCACTTCACTCTGCTAGACACTCTGCTAAGAATTGATGGCTCACTTTGTAACGACCGCGTTTTCAAAATTGCTTAGCGGATATCGGATATATGGATAAAGACTCCTCGGACATGTTCACGAATATTTTTCCTTTGGTATGTATATTAGACACTACAAAAATAGGGACATATACACATGTCGTATACGTAATATTTCTTCAGCATTTTTAATACACATTCTTTCTACGCCATTTTACAGAAGCAGTATTGTTTCGCGTGTTACAATTTGCATACAATATTACTTCTGTAAGAATGTTGTAGAAAAAGACAACTTCTAATTCTAATTTGTCTACATACATATTTTTTCAACTTTGCACAGCAACGCAAGCTTTTATTTAGATGCAGATGTGGAAAATGAGTTTTTCGTTTTACAGATTTTAGATACATATTTCAAATACTCGTTAAGTAGACAATGCAAAGTAAAACGCAGATCTTATATTTTTTTATTTGCAATGAAACTTACAAGACTAGTGTCTATGGAGCCAATATTTATTTGTTACGTATAACATTTTACATGCGTAGGTGCTGAGCAGTCTCGTGATTAACAAATCAACTTTACTACCATAAAGTAGGTCATGATGTCATCTTATTAAGGAATTCATTAATGAGGCGATGGTAATCTCATCGCTATTTTATTTTTGTTGGTAAAATAACGACAACTTGTAGCGTATTCAATATTGAAGTGCAAAGTACGATATTGATTTGCCACAGCAGTTCATGAAGAGAGCGTTTTCTAACGACATTATCCTGCTCATCTGACTAATCTCGCCTATCACGCATACCTGGGCTCTCTCACTTGTCGTTTCGGCCTAGCTCAGCCTGCGTGGATTCCGGATATGCGAGATGGGGAGAGCAACTTTTAAAATCATTTCTTAATTGAAGAGTGGATCTGGGGACCATATCGAAATACCATCACGTCGGCAAAGAAACATGGTGGTGGAATTACGAAACCAAACGAGCTGTGGCCGATCGGGGCGACGATATCGAAAAAGCTCGACTGGCTCTTGAATACGATCGGCGGATAGAAGACAAGCTATCCAAGAAGTTCAAACGTCTTACAGTACTAAAATGCCAAATATTTTTAAGCTCGCTGCACAGAGGAGAAAAAATTCAATGGAAATAACCTCGCCGAAATACATCAAAAACGCAGACGGTGGCTTACTAACAAATGAAAAGGAAATTTGTGACCGGTGGCTTGAATACTGCAAGGAGTTGCTTAACAAACAGTTTCCACGTGATATCGTGCCGACAGTTGGTCTATTCGAGGAGGATGTTTTGGACTTTTCAATCGAAGAAATAAGTATAGCAATTGGAAAATGAAGCGGGGGAAAACGGTGGGACCAGACAGCATTCCATCAGAGTTTTGGTCGAAGATGGAGGGGATCGGCAGCGTTTGGCTATCGAAACTTTTAAATGAATTAAAATGTGGACAACCTATGCCGAATGAATGGAGAAGTAGCTTCTTGGTTCCATTATACAAAGGAAAAGGCGACACTCGAGAATGCCACAACTACCGTTCAATCGAGCTTATGTCACACACAATGAATCGTCGAAAGAGTCTTAAACGAACGTCTTCGGCAAATAATAAAGCTCGATAATAGACAGTGTGAATTTGTTGAAGGAAGATCGACAGTGGACGCTATCAAAAGCCTACGAATAATAATGGAAAAGAACCGAGATTCATCTAAGGATTTACATATGGTGTTTATCAACCTCGAGAAAGCATTCAATCGAGTGCTTAGGAAACTTATATGGTCTCAAAAGGTACAGGAAACGTATATTAGAAAATACTGCGTGAAAACTGCGGTTAAAAGCTCTGCTGGACTAAAGAGAGAATTTCCAGTTAATGTCGGAGTGCATCAAGGAAGCGTACTTAGCCCTTTCCTCTTTAACGTAGTATTCGACTACGACTGCATGCGCGAAGCAAATGTAACGTCAATTCTCTTCGCTGACGACGCAGTTATACTTAGCGATAACGTCGAAGATTTACAGAACGCCTTAGATTCATGGAGAAATGCGCTAGAGAGAAACGGGTTTAAGGTAAGTCGTTCAAAGACGGAGCATTTGACGTGCCCATTTGCGCATCCGTTGCGACCTGTTCCGGATATAATGTTAGACGGAATAGTTCTTCCGAAAAGCAGTATCTTTAAGTACTTAGGATCAATCGTTAACATGGAAGCGAAATGTGACGACGACGAAACCACAGAGTGAGTGTGGGATGGATGAAATGGCGGGAAAATTCGGGAATCTTTTGCGACCGAAAATTTCCACTTAAATTAAAGGGGAAACTCTACACCACGGTTGTTAGACCAGCTCTTATATACGGTTCATAGTGCTGGACAATGTACGAAGCGTTTAAAAACAAAATGACGGCAGCGGAAATGAAAATGTTAAGGATGTCTTGTGGAGTCACTAAACGCGATTGCATTAGATCTACGCGTATAAGAGGAAGTCTACATATAAAGAATTCGGTAACCGAACAGCTTGAGGCGAATAGAATAAGTTGGTATTGCCACGTTCAAAGAAGATCTGCGGAAAATCCGATTAAAAAGGCACTATCAACTACGGTCACTCCAACTGTAAGAAAACGAGGTCGGAAAAAGAATTCCTGGATTTCTCAGATGGCAAATGCGCAACAACGCCTGGGGCTTACCACTGAAGCGATCCAGGACCAAGCATTATGTAGACGCGTTCTGCGGTCTGCGACATTAGCCAACCCCATAAGCGGAGCAGCAGCGATGCAGTAAAAATGGGAAACTCGTTACGCATAAATTCGCATAAGGAGGAAAGGGTTAATAAAAGGATAAGAAGAAGAAGAAGAAGAAGTGGATTATTTGTTGGATTGGCCATGATCGCGTCTGTACTATATGTTTGTATGTAAGCTGGCAGAATCAAATGAGTTAAACCAACTAGATTTTTGTTTTGTTTACACTTACTTCATTTTACTTTTTAAATTAAACAAAAGAGATTTACAAGAATTTATGTTTAGTTTAGTTTTATTTTGCAATCACAGTAAAGCATATGTTTGTTCAATACAAATTGAAATTTGTATTCAAGCTAATAAAATAAGATTAAGGTAATATTACTACTAATAAATAATGGTTATTTATACATTTATTGTTATAATCTCAACGTATATGTGTGTATATCACCAATTAAAATTGTGCAATTTTCTAAGCATAAGTATACACACAAAGGAAAAAAAAAAATAATCAAAGGGTAAGATGTTATTGTTCATGTAGAAGGACTTAAGTTCATTCCTAAAGACCTTCGGACAAGCCATGGTAAGGAGTTCAACAGGCGAATAGACGTTATGAAAAATTGTCAGGCAGGAGTTACGAGGGTGAATGATTTGTCGAGATCTTTCAGAGGTGGTAAGTCTTATCTTATTGAATAGGTAACAAGGCTGATTGGTTTGAATCACATTGGAAAGCAATATAAGGGATCGATAGCGTCTTATATGGTCAAGTGACATGTTAAAGAGCAATTTCGAGTAATGAGATAGTCTATCGTAGCTACGAAGATTGAAAACGTAACGCACGATATTGTTGAAAGCGACATTAAGTTTTCTTTTACTTTTAGATTCACAGTAACAGAATATTTCGCATCCATAACAGAGAACTGGTACAAGGAGTGTTTTAGCTAGTAAGAGACGAGTTTTGAAGGGGGTGAAGTAGTGTGACATCCAGAGCTGGCGTAAAGTTCCATATACCTTCCCAACTGAAGTATTGATATGGTTATTCCACTTAAGTTTTCTGTTAAAAACAACTCCAAGATTTTTTGCTGTGTCAACATATTCGAATTTGGAGCCATTGAGCATAATGTCTGGGAAGAAGGAGAGATTTTGCAGTTTTTTTATAGAATTCATGTGAGAAAATGTCATACAAGGGAACTATCGCGATATCTGTTGTATTTTGTGCTAATCTTTGTAATTAAATTTATTCTCTTACCTTGGTAATCCGCTGGGTATGACGTCAGGATCCTCAAGAAACATTTTTAGACGAAAATGGCAAAGATATCGGTTGATCTATGATTTCCGAGAAATGAATTTTCTAACACGATTAATTCGAATGAAAATTGCAGAGTTTAGAAACAACAGTTGGAACATAAACTTAGCACACTCGATCCCAATTCCAAGCCATTCTGGAACATTAACAAAATAATTTAAAAAAAACATAACCAGATTCCCAGTTTGGCAGTTAATAATTCTTTAATCACAGACAGTGAAGGCAAATCTGAGCTTTTAGTAGACGTTTTCTTAACCCTTTAATATCAAATGTTGCTTATAGGCTGGTTCGATGATGAATGCCGGCAAGCACATGCAGCTAAGCAAGATGCATATGCTTAGAAAGACCAGAGCTGCTCATGAGCTCTATGAGCGGAAGAGGAGAGACGAACACCGGCTTCTCAGGAGGAAGAAGAAAGAGCATGAGAAGCGCGCGATCGAGGAAATTGAGAGATGCTACTCCAGGAATGAGGTTCGGAAGTTTTACCAAAAGGAAAAAATAACATGCCGCGGAAACAAACCCCGAACCGAAGCCTGTAGAGATGAACAAGGGAACATCGTAGTCGAATCGCAGTCGATGCTGAAGATTTGGAAAGATCATTTCTGCAGACTGTATAACAGCGATAACGGACCAAATACCGCTGTCAGGCAGAATCAACCTTTCAACCTGGACGATGATGACCAACAATTCCTTCCACCCGACCTGGATGAAGTGAAGAAACCCATATCGAAGCTTGAGTCCAACAAAGCTGCTGGAGCGGATGGCCTGACTGCCGAGCTCTTCAAAGCGGCAGGCGATGACTTGGTAAGGAGCATACACCAACTCATCTGTAAAATATGGTCGGACGAAAGGATGCCCGATGAATGGAACCTCAGCATTGTTTGTCCGATTTGCAAGAAAGGAGACCCTCTGAACTGAGCCAACTACAGAGGCATCAGTCTCCTTAACATCGCATATAAGATCTTACCCGTCGTATTGTGTGAACGCCTGAAGCCGTTTGTCAACAACCTGATAGGTCCATATCAGTGTGGCTTCAGGCCAGGAAAGTCCACCATCAACCAGATATTCACACTACGGCAGATCTTGGAGAAGACCCATGAGCTTCAGATCGATACCCACCACCTATTCATTGATTTTAAGGCCGCGTATGACAGCATCTATAGAGACGAGCTATATAGAGCAATGTCTAGTTTTGGCATCCCTGCCAAACTCGTCCGTCTGTGCTGGATGACGATGGAGAATGCACGCTGCTCCATCAAGGTCGATAAAGATCTCACCAAGACCTTTGATGTCCAGAAAGGATTTAGACAAGGCAATGCGCTGTCATGCGATTTTTTCAACATCGTACTTGACAAACACAAGCAAACACAAAAGGCACTATCTTTCAAAAGTCCGTCCAACTACTCGCATTCGCCGACGATATTGACATAATCGGGAGAAAACAGCGTGATGTCAGTGGCGCTTTCGCGAGTATTGAGACGGATGCGGCGAAAACGGGTTTAGCGGCCAATGAGGGCAAGACCAAGTATATGCTGTCAGGCAAAAAGGACAACGAACACCGACGTCTCGGACAGAACGTCACCCTCGACAGATATGACTTTGAGGTAGTTAAGGACTATGTCTAACTAGGTTGTATGAATTCAGACAACGACACCAGCGCTGAAATCAAACGAAGAATAGCTCTTGCGAATTGCTGCTTCTTTGGGCTAAGAAGGCAATTGACTAGCAAAGGCCTCTCTCGGACAACAAAGGTCACCCTTTATAAGACTTTAATAATCCCGGTCCTGCTCTATGGCAGGAATGGATGAGGGTGTTCTTGGTTGCTTCGAGAGAAAAATTCTTCGGGCGATCTTCGGTCCCGTCTGCATTGACGGTGAGTGGAGGAGGAGATACAACGACGAACTGTATGGACTGTACAGCGACATGGACCTAGCTAGAAGAGTGAAGATCCAAAGACTGAGATGGCTGGGTCATGTAGAGCGCATGGACACCAATGCTCCGGTCCGAAAAGTCTTCGAATCCGCCCCCGAGGGACAGCGCAGTAGGGGAAGGCCAAGACTCAGGTGGCATACGCAAGTGGAAGCCAACTTATTGTGCGAAACTGGAGACAGCTAGCCAGGGATCGAGCTAGCTGGAGAAGCTTGTTGACTGAGGCCCAGGTCCACCCCGGACTGTAGCGCCACCTAAAGTAAGTAAGTACGAGTAAGTTGCTTATAGGCAACATTATATATTTTCGGTCATAGTTGCCATAGTTTTTGTTATTTTTGTTAACGGTTTCTTTCAAACGGAAGTTAATATGTGTGAGCATTCTCTTACGAAGTTACAGATTTAAAAGCTTTACAAGTATTCATTTGCGAGCTAGTTGAAGTGATTTTCAGACGTGTGCAAAAAAAAAGGGAAAAAGTTGTTCTATAAAAATTCAAATAAAAACCAAACACGCTAGATTTTTTTTATAAAAAGTGAATTTTATTATAAATATCAGGTAAGAAAATGAAATAAAGTTTGCAAAACTTAAAAAAAGTTTTCTTTTGTTGTGTTAGTAATTTCATGAACACAATGTTGCTTATAGGCAACATTTGTCGATAGTAGCAATAATTTTTGTTTTGTTTTGTTTTTTTTTTTTTTTTTTGAGAAATGCGTCCAAAAGGTCTCACAGAATCAAAAATAAAACGAATGATCAATTTCGACTGGAATAATTCTGAAGATGAAGAAGGTGAAGAAGAAGAAGATGTGTTATATGATTCAAATTTGGAGAGAGTGATTGAAAAAAATATTGATCAGGTAAGCGTTACTACATTTTAGTTCTATTTAATCTATAAAAATCCCGTATAGGTAAGGAAAATAGGAGAAAACGTTGAAATAAATTTGATTACCAAAATTATTGAAGAAGATGTCCATGCTAATGAAGAAGTTGAAAATGAAAGGGATACAGAAAACATCGCCACGGAAAGTTTTAAAAAAATCAATCTGGAAAGTTTGAGATGGAGGAACACGAGCCTACCCGTTTGCGAAACTGCTTGGAAAGAAGAAACAGTTTTTCGAGAAGTAAAAGATCCAATAAAATATTTCAGTGAGTTCTTCGATGATGATATTACGAGTATAAACAAGATTTGCAACGAAACCAATCTATATTCGATGCAAACGAAGGGCGTAGTGCTAAATTGTTTACCATTTGAGATCAAACAATTCTTTGGCGTATTTCTTTATTTAGGCGTAATATAAGTTCCAAATTTACGATGCCAAACTTCAGATTATCAGCTGTTGCAGATTCTTTATCAAGAGTACGCTTTGAGAAAATCAAAGAAGCTTTTCACATAAATGATAATACTCAACAGCTGGAACGTGGATCTAATAATTACGATAAACTTTATAAAATACGTCCATTACTGGATAAAGTGAAGGAGAATTGCAACAAAATAGACCAGGAGGAACACCAGAGCATTGATGAACAAATGATTAAGTGGGGTTTTAAAATGTTTACAAGAGCTGGAGTTTCAGGTATCGTATACGATTTTGCTCTCTATGTAGGAGAAGGAACGTGTCCATCTTTTGGATAAGAGATCTCATCAGATATTGTGTTGCACTTAACTTCTAATGTTCCACAAAACAAGAATTATAAATTATTTTTCGATAATTGGTTTGCTTCCATAAGCCTGATTATTGCGCTAAGAGAAAAAGGCATTTTAGCAGCAGCAACAATTCGAAATTTGAAATTCCCAGGTAGGTACTTCGCTCCATTCATTGTCTACAATCAACCGATCTTTATAGCGAGAATGGCTCTTGTTCCACAACAAATTTCGCCTTTGAACTTCTGAAAAAAAGAGCCTACATACTTTAATTTCCGCACGATAATACGGGCAAAATCAAACCAGGGGTGGAATCCTTTAAGGTGAAAACTGATAGTTGATCAGGTGATGATCACTGTGATCAATTTCAGCTGACACCTATTTTAGTGTCACTTTCAATTGTTGCTATTATTTTTGCAATTATTGGCTAAATTTTTTGGTTTTTTCGAAAGTTTTTCGGTTTTAGTGATATGTTTACCTCAATGAGTTTGTTTTTAAGTCCAAGAAGCGACGAAAATCGTAGTGGTTCATATTTCCAGAAGAATATTAAGGTATAACTCTAATATCTTAGGACTTCCTGATGCAATTAAAATATCTTTTATTTTTTTCTTCGGATTGTTACCTTATTCTTGTGTTTTGTGTTGTTTTTTTCTTTAAGATTTTTGAAAAACTTTAGATTGATAAAGGAAGTTTTTTTTACATGTGTTGGGCCTACTCGATCTACCAAATGGAACCCGTTCATCATACGAGGGCAGGTCAATAAGTCCGTGACTTTTTGAATTTCTACCTCTTTACTGAAACAGCAACACTGCTCCTGTCAATAGGCATCTGTCAGTTGACTCCTGTCAAAATTTAAACTTGCTGCGTCAGTTAGTTTGTGTTTGACAGCTATTTTTATCAGACTACTCACTAATTTGAGGAGAAAATGGAAAAAAGTGAATTTCGTGTGCTTATTAAGCATTATTTCTTGCGAAAAAAAACCATTACCGAGACCAAGGCTAAGCTTGATAAATACTATGGGGACTCTGCACCATCGATTTCAATGGTAAAAAAGTGGTTTACTGAATTTCGTTGTGGCCGTACAAGCACTGAAGATGCCGAACGTCCTGGACGCCCAGTTGAGGTCTCTACACCCGAAACAATCGAACAAATTCACGATATGGTGTTGGCCGACCGAAGATTGAAAGTGCGAGAGATTATGGAAGCCGTAGGGATCTCGCATGGCTCAGTGGTTTCAATTTTGAATGATCACTTGGGCATGAGAAAGCTTTCCGCAAGATGGGTGCCGCGTTTGCTCACAGTCGACCACAAACGCAATCGTGTAACAACTTCACAGGAAGGTTTGGCGTTGTTTAATCGCAATATGGAGGAGTTTTTGCGCCGTTTTGTAACCGTGGACGAAACATGGATCCATCACAACACACCAGAGAACAAACAACAGTCAAAACAGTGGGTTTTTAAGGGTGAATCGGCGCCAAAGAAGGCCAAGGTGGGTTTGTCAGCCAATAAAGTTATGGCGACTGTTTTTTGGGATGCACGCGGGATAATCCACATTGACTACCTTCAAAAGGGAAGAACAATCAATGGGGAATATTATGCCAACTTATTGGACCGATTTGATTTGAAAAAAAAACGACCTCATTTGGCCAAGAAAAAGTTCTTTTCCACCAAGACAATGCAAGGGTGCACACATGTGCAGTTGCCATGGCAAAAATCCATGAATTGGGCTATGAATTGCTCCCTCATCCACCCTATTCTCCAGATTTGGCTCCGAGCGACTACTTCTTGTTCCCAAACCTGAAGAAATGGCTTGGTGGAAAAAGATTTGACTCCAATGATGAAGTCATCTCGCTAACAAAGGCCTATTTTGAGGACCTCGACAAATCATTTTTTTTGGAAGGGATAAAAAAATTGGAGAAGCGTTGGACAAAGTGTATAGAGCTCAAGGGAGACTACGTTGAAAAATAAAATTATTTTTTTATCAAAAAATCTGTGTTTTAATCCAAAAGTCACGGACTTATTGACCCGCCCTCGTATATCCCTTAAATTCTTCAACTAGGAGTTACATTAAACCTTCTGGGCGGTGGTGGCTATCAAAGACAAGTATGCTCTGACTGGTTAGCCCCAATGGGCCAAAGTACTGTCGCAAGAATTAAAACAAAAGTTATCAGAAAAATACAGTCTAAATTTTGCCCATCATTTATTCGGTTTTCGCGATCAGAAACTACTAAAGCTTTTTTCTATCAAAAGTACAAAATATCAGGAGGTAAGTTGCATTTACATTACTCGTAGTTTCCTCACGTAGGGTGTATAGAGATGGTACCCACATAATGCTTCTAATACCAACAGAAAACGAGCACAAGCGAAAAGGAGGTATACTCTTAGCATCAATGCAATGGTTGTAAGTGTTACTTGGTTCAAATATGAACTACTTGAGCCAAACAACCTTTGAATATAATTTCGAAACATTAAACCGATGTTTGTAATTGTTAATTATTTATTTTAGATCTGCGATAAAAATTCGAGAATCTTGGCCGTTGAAGCTAAATACGGTGGAAGTGCTCATGACAGCTTCGTTTGACGTCAAAGCAATGAGAGAATTTTGTGGGAGAGAAATTTCGATTCAACCAGAAGCTCGTCTTGGCTCCTTGGTAATTAAATTAAAATTATTTTATTGCAAATATTTACATTAACATTGATTCACAGGTGATAGTGGCTACCCATTGGAACCCTTCCTTATAACACCATACCGATGCGCGCAAGAAAATTTCAACGAAGCTTATTTCAACAATGTCCACGCACAAGTTAGAAGCATTGTTGAAAGGTGCATCGGTCGTTTTAAAAGTAAGTTCACTGAATACAAGCACAGAAATAATCATCAATAATCTTTGTGCATATATAGCTCGATGGCGCATAATATGAGAAGAGAAAAAATGTAGATACTCTCTGCAACGGATTGTTGAAATAACAAATGTTTGTGCTGCCTTACACAATATAACGTAACGTTGCCACAAAGGGAGATTTCTTCTGAAGAAGATCTCCAAATCGATGATTCAACCCCAAGCAGAGAAGCACAGCGAATTCGTGATCAAATTAGAGACGATTTGGTTGCAAACTTTATGTGAAGTATACATAATAATAAAAACAAATGTGTCTATTTCAAAAACAATCTTTTTATTTGATAAGGAAAACAATAACAAGACAAATAAGGTACATATAAATCAAAGTAATTTGACAAGCATTGCGAGAAATGACATCGATTGACAGATGAAAATGAATGTGCTGCCAAGTTTTAAATTTTTTTTGGTGATCACTTAACAGAGAGTAAGAACTGGGTGATGGTCAATTTTGATAATCAACATGTTGACCATCATTCATCACTTTAATGGATTCCACCCCAGTTTGATTTTCAAACAATGCGTGCGATGCGGGGACGTCCCAACGTCAGTTTGATAGTGAAATCTGCCCGCATGAAATGCACCGCAACGCACGCACCCCATTTCCACAGCATTATGCGTGCAAATGAAGATCAACTTTTAAAATTCACTGTAAAGTGCCATAAGTGAGGCCCAATTGTTGACTTCAGCGACAAATAAGGTGTCTCGCTGGTTTGTACTACTTGACCACTTGATCACTGGCTGAGCATGCTGATATGAAGTTTAACCTGGTACCGAACCTGTTTCTTTAAAACGCTTCACCATTGAATGAATTTCGAACGCACTAGGGCGATTAGGTTGACCGAAAAATTCACAAATTCCACGAAATGTTACCTTTACAGATCGCCCATTTTCGTAATAAAATTAAATTACTAAAATGCGTTGTTATTGACTCCATGACTAAAATTGCATTGAATTCAGTAAATGACAGTAACTGACAGCCAACATCTACACCATCTGTTGGCTAATTCTTTAGATCATATAGATAAACAGATAGTTAATCATTTTAAACCTCTGCTTCTTCCAAAGGATCGTTTTCCTACCTGCAAACATTTGGCGTTTGCACAATAGATACTTTGAGTAGGCTTTGCATAGTATTAGAAATACGTCAAAGTCAGCCCTGTGCCGTTCACTCTTCTTTTCCTTAAAGCATTAGTCCTTTTTTCTAGCGATTGGCATCGTACTTGTCTCGTTATAATGGGACAGCTTTTATTTGGCACTATCAAAACTGGTATACAAATAAGACGCCTCTCCTAAACAAGATTATCACTCAAACGCATTTCAAAATTAAACCACAATTCGTGCTCATAATCTCCTGCAAGCCTAATGTGTTTCTGTGCGGTGTCATGTTTCTGTGAAATAGCAAATTTAACCTCTCATCAGATAAACAAATAAGAGTTACATCAAACGACGACTTCAGTCGCATTGGTAAGGACAATTTTAGAAAATCAGCTTGATAAGCCACAAGATACTGCCACAAATGATTACAGAATCATTCATTACAGAATCATTTGTGGCAGTATCTTGATTACAGAATCATTTGTCCTTGAAAGCGACCAGTTGAATACTTAGTATGCTGCACCAATAGCCCCTAAAGCCTCCCGCCTGGGAGTTTTATTGTTTCACTTACCCGGAGCAAATTAAATCATTAAATGCAAGTCATTATACGAGAAATCCTTCTCAGCCTTTTGTCGGATTGATGTTTTAGTGTTTGGCTCCCATTCTATGTCATTACCACAAATTTGTGCCTTTTGTCTGGACGACATTTATCCCTCCTTGCATCTTAAGGCAACCGAAGAATACGAATACATGTCCATGTCCGGATACAGAAAATCTGCAGTTTCTCAATACTATAATTGGACAGAATCCGGACAGCCATTTATAACATCTGAATGTGACATTGTTTACATTTCACGTTGCCTGTATAGGACGGTGTGTTCACAACACTCACATTAGAGTAAGTGGAAAAGTTTAGCTACTTTAATGAAATTAATTAATTTAGCAATAAAAAATTACACCTGCATGGGTAGGCGAATGATTACTCGTACAAGGACAAAAACACTCAAGCGACACCCCACACAACTAGGTATCGCTAACTTCCCGTGTCGTCAAAAGACTCGAGATACGAGTACGCGCCTTTTGTTTTTATGGAAACTTACATCAGTAGAACTCGCTCTCATATAAGTTTTATGACTCACTGTAGCTATTCGGCGAGTTGTAAAACTTTACAGCTTACGAGTATTTGTTGGAATTTGCAACATTTCGACACTAGCGCAACTATAATTTTAATGAGGATGTAAGCAGCGCTGGTTGGTTTCGAGTTACTAGTTTCTAGTTACCGGTTTCTAGGTGTGTCTCCACCTGCCTGACTGCAAATATGCGGGCATTTTCATTCCAAATATGCAGTAAACATTATTTAGGGAGACATTCAAATATGCGAGCTAATAACATGGTTTGGCAGCTCAATTACACTCGCTTCAATTATTTACCTCGTATTTAACAATTTTCCCAAATCGAATCCTGTAGAAGTGTGCACTGTTGAACAGGCAGATACATAGATCTATGGTATGGACGTGTTTGTTCAGTTATCCAGTGGGAGGATAATTTGATTGTGGAATGCCAGGTTGTACAATAGTTTGTGCGCATGGATTGCATTCATTGCTGCTTAAACTATTTATGTGATCGGCTTTCATAGGCGAAAACCCTACGATTAGTGGTAGCAGACCGAATTGTGCGGATGACCAATTTGTGTATTATCCGAAGCATAAACAGACAGGGCAAGTGCAAGTGATAAGCTTAGCTTAAATATAGATTGGTTGTCGAAGTGGATACAGATAGAATGTTGTGAATGGTAAAGGAATACTTGTACTATAAGCAAAATAGTTTAAAGCTATGCTAAAGTGGTTCGTAATTAAATATTGGGAATGAAGGGTGAGTTGTAGAACTTATGATACGTGTTTCTAGACAACAGTATTTTCGGTCTTTTCAGGAAATTCAATTTAGTAGAGACGAAAAGAACTGTACGAAGGAGCGTCACGCAAGCTGAGTAGTTATAAAAGGGTATAGACTTAAAAATAAAAACCGTGAGCTTGACGGCAGACATCATCTTTATTTTTTACGGCGATGTTAAAAAGATTATTGCCTCGGTAAATTCATTACCGACCTTGACAGAATAGTTAGAATTCTTTTACAACCTGCATAACCTGATGGGTCAGCGGCTCTAAGAAAGAGAAGTAAATGGTAAGTGAGGTTTTGAGATTTGCCCTAATTTGAATACGAGTATTTGATCGCCCTTTTGATTTTCGCCCAGTTCGTTCATGAATGATTTTAGATGCTCAAATAATTCAAATTCAAATTTATTTAGTTTCACAGTAAGATTGCATCTTAAGGTTAGTGAAGGCTTTATAAGGATTACATGACATAAGTAGTTCAAGAGTTTTCAATTTAAGAATATATAATAGCTAGATACGAGTAAAAACACAAGGAGAATTACGACAATAATCTATTGTAATTAGAGGACATTATTTAACAATTTAATAACAATATTAATAAGAGTAAGTAAATAGATCTCTTAGATTTAAATTTATGCATCACCGGCCAAGTGTTTGTAAAGATTATTTTTAAATGTGTTTACGTTTGTGGTTCTCCTATGAGTGAGCGCTCAGATTTCAAACAATGGAATCTGGGCCGAATCATTACAGCGGTTCCTTGTGCGCTTGCAAAACTAAGTCTACTGTGCAAATACTCAGGCTGATGAGACTGCATAATATGGTGAAAAGGGATAATTGTTCTGAACTTAATGAGGTTGTTGAAGCTGAGGCCCATTAGGGAGTGGGAGAGAGTAGTGTGAGATATGGTCGGAATAGCGTTTGTTAAAAACATACTCGTATCGTGCAAGGTTGTTGTAAATGACAATTAATTTACGCCTAGTGTTGTAGTCAACATAGAAAAAAATATCGCAACCAGATAATAGGATAGGATAGTATCATCTTGGTTTTAACCGGTAAAGAACTTTAAGTGGACCATAGTAAACGAAGACCATGGTATACTTTTCCAATCGTAATTGCGGCATGATCCGTCCAAGTGAGAGTATCATTATGGAAGATTGATCTAATTTTATTGGTGGAAAAGGGGATGTATCTAACTTAGGCTTATAAATACAGGGGGTCTTAGACATAGTTGAATTTAGTGGCGGATTATGTTTTACGGCCCACTATTGAATGATATCTAGATCTGCGTTCATCATGTCAATTGCATTTCGCACCGTATACAATGGACAGGATAAGAATAATTGGACGTCATCAGCGAACATGTGAACAAAACATTCTTTAGTAGCTTGTGGGAATTCGATCACATAAACTGAAAAAAGTAAGAGACCGAAAATAGAACCTTGCGGGACACCGACAGGTACTCCCAAAAAATTAGACTTTTGGTTACCCACTGCTACACATTGCTGACATTGACATTGCTGCCGGAAAAGATAGTCGAAAGTCGTGCAACAGTTTCCTACAGAGAATGCTTTAGAGAAGTCCAGTAATGTCAATAAGGTTAGACAGCTGGCATCCAGACTTTGGCGGATTTCATCGACAACATATAAGCGCGCAGTTATACAGCTTCTTTTCGGGCGAAAACCGGACTGTGCAGAATTAAAAAGGTTGTTACTGCCTAATTGCACTTGCAATTGCTTAAGTATCGCTTTCTCAAAGGCTTTAGATAAGACCGGTAACATTTCGAATGGTCTATATTCCGGGCTTATTCAGTTTTGCAACTTTGGTATCGGTATTATCTTGGCCCTCTTCCACGACATTGCAAGTAGTGAGTATCTGATTAAAAATGTGTGCAATATGTTTGAGAATGAAAGGAAGAATGAGCTTTAAAAATTTAGGATTTATTTCATCCAAACGCATTAGATCAGATTTAACCGAAAATAATGCTTCGACCACATTTTCGTCTGTTAAGCTTAAAAGTCTCTTTTCTTGTAGATCGGACAAACGAGATGAGCTGGTGCATATTCCCACTGGTTGGTTTTTTAAATAGTATACCGTCTGCGCCAGCAGGTTTGAACTTCTAAATTGCAGAGGGTTTGCTCTGACTGACATTGATGTTTTAGGCCGACATGCAGTCTGCAGACGCAGACTTTCCATTCTCAGGACTAACCTCAGTTCTGCCACTAGTTATCTTTGTTAATTTTTCCAAGGTTTCATTCTGGATTTGCAACTCCGTCACATTCGCTTCATATTCTGAAAAAATGTGACGTTGAATATATAGGTAGAACGAAATTATCGGAAAGTTCAAGACCATGGAAGGCGGGGTACAGCAATTTATAACTTCATTAACTTTAGATGGGAAAAATAGGTTCTAGAACTACTTTGTTATAACTATTCCGATTCACACTATTTGTACTGATACTGATACTGAAATAGCTCCGATTGCCCTCTTATTACATGCACAGCTCTCTTTCATGGGACAACGAACATAATTTGCTTCCTAAGCGAAACTTCCAAAGATACTTAGACAAGACTACATAAATAATAGTAACTTTAGTCGTAGAACTAAGAACTCACCAATCATCTTTCACATTTAAACGCTCTAAAATAATAGTTTGCTACTTAGAAAAGGTCCTTCTTTTTCTCGTTTATCCCCTGTATGAATTTAAAAACACTTCAGTTAAAGAGATGGCAATCATTCTTTGTGCATGTTTAAGCATTCTTATTTCATGAATTCGGACCCTTCACTTCACCGCCCCCATTTAGACCTCATCCTAATCAGTAACATGAAATTGCTGTCGCTCTGCAGTTCATAAATTACTTCGCTGTTAGTAGAATGCTGCTTATTTTCGCCATCACATGTATATATTTTAAGGAAAAAGTCCTTTCAGATGTGGTCCGAACTAAATCTCTGCTGCCGCTTTTTCAGCCTTATATGTGTAGAATTCTCTTTGAGGTTTGTATCTTCGCATGTCCTTTTTCTCTTCTTCATTTTTTGTGTGGTCCAGTATTAAATGAGATGAAAGAACTTTTAGTCTGAAGACCCGGGCTGATAGTGTCTAGGAAAAACACAGACTTTTTTGCGGCGAATCAATTATCTAACGAAGGCACGTGTAACTTTTGTACCATAGAGAAAGGACACATAAGATGCTACTTTATTACCTCCTCGGTTAATTAAAATCATTTTTATGGAATATGTAACTATAGAATCTACCTTTGAGTAGAGAGAGCTTAGGAGTTCAGGAGCATATCAGCCCACAAGACCAGAAGAGTGGCCCGTAGAGATGAACAAGGACACTTTGTAGTAGAGTTACAGTCGTTACGAAGAAAATGAATAAAAATTTCTTAAGGCTTTTAAAGAGTGTGAGCTACCCAAACATTGCTGTCTAGCGAAAAGAACCATTTAAGGTTGTGAATGAGATCCAGGATTCTAATCTTTTCGGCAAAAATGAAGTGAAGATCGAAATATCTTTACCAGGGCTGGACCAACTTACCAAAGTTGGTTGGGGAAAAATCAACTTGATATATGAGCCTCAGTATTGTTTGCAGGATTTACAAGGGAAGAGATCTTCTAATTTGCTTCATTTGTCTGCCATATTGTGTGCACCATTCGTTAGCAATTTCATTAAGACTTATCAATGTGGTTTTAGCCAACATTTAACCAAATATTCACACACTTATTCAAATAGTAGAAAAAATCCGGAGCCGTTTCTAAATTTTTGTTTCGCTTTTTAGTGCGTTGGGCGTTGGGAACGATTCTATTTGATTGTAGTAGGTGCCCGGCATCGTGAGACAGAGCCTTTCAATGGACAGCTATAAGCTTGAGATGGTTACGGATTGTGCGTACCTCGTCTTTGTAACTTACTCTGATCATGTATTAAATGAGGGCTAACACTTGTCGATTAATGCTTCTTTAAGAAAACTGTACTGTACTGACTGACTGTATCTTAGTCGCGTTGACTGTGATATCTATACTCCTTGAGTGGACTATACTCCTGTATGCATTGACAGCCTTTAGTGGAGATAATACAACAGACCTCATCAGTAAAATTAACACTACTGGTCTGTTAGATTTGAAGTGATATATTTTTATTTCTACCTAGACAGGTGGCTCTTATAAGCCAACTGGAAGTCGAGTTGGCTAGAGATCGGATTAACTGGCACTGGATCATGTTTATGCCTCATCAGATATGCATAGAGTATTGGATCAAATGAAAGGAAGCGGTACTACTACGATACCGTACCCTTCTTTCTTTTGTTTTCGCTGCTTTCCAAAGATCTTGTTAAGCGCGATGACATTCCATTCCAGTATGAAATGCTTATTCCGACGATGGCACTTTAATTCAACTTCTTTACAAGAACAGGAGGTATCGCATATACATATATATATTGGAAAATTGGTGGAGGCGCACACGAACCCTTGAAACCTATTCCACTGAGATTATCGCTGCCACTTATTCTATTGTTTTTAATCCTCTAGTGAGCTGATCAGTAAAGCAGCTCGATCTAAAATCATTAAAAGAAAATTCTTACTTTATTTGACTATTATTGAGTCTATAAATCGTACCCTTTATAGCCAAGGTTTCGTTAAAAAGTCTGTTAACCTCAGATGCAGTCACATTTTAGGTTTTGATTTGTAATCCCTTTGACAGACCACTGGTGCTGTTTTTTTTTGGAGGTAGCTGGAGTTTTGTCACAGCTTTTAATAATGAGATTTAGGTACGCAACCTGTCCCTTTAGGTAGTTGAACCGTTTCATCGCGAACTACCTGACTATAGACGTCCCAACCGTTTGCACTATCCTTCATGCGCTGACAAGAGCTAAACTGCGACTTCCCGGGTGAAGGAATCTAATCCGTTTTCTGGGCACTGACTGCCAAACGACCAGGTCATACGATTCGTGATAGTAAAAAGGCACAGTCTAGCGCTATTTGGGTTCATGCCAAACAGTTACCACTACCTATCTACTTAATTCAGAAAGTCGAAATTCACCAGCTATAGGTTAGTGTTAGAATACAACATCGGGAATACTCCTTAATTTTACAGGCTTGCGAGTATGCAAAACTAGGGAAGCAGATTAGGCGTGAAATAGCAACTGTTACTCTGTATTGAACTCATAGAGGTTTTAGGAATCGTCGTCCAACTTTACAGTGCAAGGCCTTACCTATCACTCTAGGTATTGAGATACTATTAAATTTTAAGTGTGTCTTCCCGCTTCATCATATACGAGGGCGGGTCAATAAGTCCGTGACTTTTTGAATTTTTGACCTCTTTACTGAAACAGCAACACTGCTCCTGTCAACAGGCATCTGTCAATTGACTCCTGTCAAAATTTAAACTTGCTGCGTCAGTTAGTTTGTGTTTGACATCTATTTTTATCAGACTACTCACTAATTTGAGGAGAAAATGGAAAAAAGTGAATTTCGTGTGCTTATTAAGCATTATTTCTTGCGAAAAAAAACCATTACCGAGACCAAGGCTAAGCTTGATAAATACTCGTACTATGGGGACTCTGCACCATCGATTTCAATGGTAAAAAAGTGGTTTACTGAATTTCGTTGTGGCCGTACAAGCACTAAAGATGCCGAACGTCCTGGACGCCCAGTTGAGGTCTCTACACCCGAAACAATCGAAAAAATTCACGATATGGTGTTGGCCGACCGAAGATTGAAAGTGCGAGAGATTGTGGAAGCCGTAGGGATCACGCATGGCTCAGTGGTTTCAATTTTGAATGATCACTTGGGCATGAGAAAGCTTTCCGGAAGATGGGTGCCGCGTTTGCTCACAGTCGACCACAAACACATGTGCAGTTGCCATGGCAAAAATCCATGAATTGGGCTATGAATTGCTCCCTCATCCACCCTATTCTCCAGATTTGGCTCCGAGCGACTACTTCTTGTTCCCAAACCTGAAGAAATGGCTTGGTGGAAAAAGATTTGACTCCAATGATGAAGTCATCTCGCAAACAAAGGCCTATTTTGAGGACCTCGACAAATCATTTTTTTTGGAAGGGATAAAAAATTGGAGAAGCGTTGGACAAAGTGTATAGAGCTCAAGGGAGACTACGTTGAAAAATAAAATTATTTTTTTATCAAAAAATCTGTGTTTTAATCCAAAAGTCACGGACCCGCCCTCGTACTACATGCTCCCCTGTCCAAGAGATCAAATATTCTACAAATCTTTCTGTCATGTTTTCAAAACAAATACCGAGATTAAAATCACACTTACCTGTACCTACTTTAAACCAAATCCAAAACCTTGTACATATGAAGAATACACACACACAAGTCGAGGAATTTGACGGCCCATTTAATTAGCACTGCAAACTTTTTGCCCTTTACCCACAGCACCATTCTATAGGCAAGTCTACATCACCACCACACCGTCCCCCATGGTTTGACACTAATGACGAAGTGTGCCCATCCTGTAAATACTGAAGAGTTAGCTTATCTATGTGGTCATGGATTGACCAGGTGCAACAACCGGAACACTAGAGTGACATCACAAAACTCTCCACTTAAAACCATCGCTGCTGGCTGACTGCATCTAAAGTTTCAGACCCCATTGGATTCATTGTTTATTACATACTTAAGAGTCAGAACTTTTATCTTTCATTCACAACACAATAATTGAGTCACGGAACAAAATAAAAACTGTAGTAACCTCAAACCACAATATAAATAAAAATAAAAATAAAACACCACTTTATCAAGTTTCTTCATCTACCAATGCCGCAGATACAATTTCAATCGATTTCTTCTCTTGCAAAAAAACCTTTCAGATTTTCCTCAAAAAAGTGTCACAAACATAAATCGATGTGCAGGGGAGAAAAGAAGAGTACGGACAACTGAAGAACCAAAACCAGAACTTGCAGCAAAATCAGAACTAAGACCAGAAGCACAGACACAACTTTTATTCAAAAACTCGTTTTATTTTTACATAAACAAACTGAGACAGGATGAAGTTTCACTACTATTCCTTCCGCATCGTCGTGTTTTTCTTTTTCGCTCAATTTCCAAAGGATTCCACAAAACGCATCTCAAGTGCTCTCTCAATACGACCACCACCACCACCATCCACCATCTCCATCCATCTATCTACCTTCGGCAGAACAAAAATTTAATCCATGTGCTGCGAACTTTGAAGGAATCATGGAACCTAACCAAGTTTCTTATATTTTACATTTTCCCAAAGAATCCGAACTGTTCCGCACAACACTAAAAAATTTACAACAAAATTCCTCTCGCAGACTTTTAAAGTTGCGGCATGGCACAAGGAATTTTTCCAGGGACATTTCTGTTATTAATTTCTTAGTTGATGAAGAATTTTCTTTTCCTTCCCTCCTCTCAAAAACGATTTCCTTCAACAAAGACCAACAAAAAAAAACAAAAAAAAAACTTTTAAGACGAAGACGTACAAACGGAAAACTGAAAGGATGAGGAAAGACGAAGAAGTAAATCTTCTTTTGCGTGGAAATTAAAATTAAATGAGAGAAATTTATGCAGCTTGTTCGAGTTGGTTGTTCCTTTCAAATTAATTAAAAAAAAAAAAAAAACGAACGATGGAAGGGAGACATACTCGTAGAACGCGAAATTTTTTTTTTGTTTTTATTTAAGGAGAAAAGGATATACAACACAAAATAAAATAAAACATCATTTTGAATGACAATGATTGAGCGAGCAGAGTAGAAGAGTTCCTTACCCCAATCGTATTCGGATGCACTCGCATGTTAAACAGGATTCAGGTGCGCTACCAAGGACAACCAAAAAAACACATCGCTCACTCACAACCTAACACATACACAAAACACCACTTAAAATGGTAAACTCGAAAAAAAAATACGACGAAAGGTGGAAACATTCAATCCAAACTAAGATATTTCTATTGAAAAGCAACAATCGGCAACCCTTACTGGCATTGGTTATACATACAAGTAGCACAGCGGTAGTGTTATCAACTCCCCCCACAAGGCCCACTGATTTATACCTTTGCATCCGAGTTCAATATCACTCATGATTCGATTTGATAGCAAATGAAATGCATCTCTGTCAATTTACTAAGTGCATCACAAAGTGAATACAATTTTAATAAATTAAAATCCTTCGACTGCAATAGATATATTGTTCATTGACAGAGCCATCTGTGAAGTTGGGTGGTAGTACCTACAAACCTACCATTACCAATGTCGAGTAACAGTTTATCCTTCCACAAAATTGCACACGACAGCATGTGAAGAGCAAACGCTACGAGCAACGCAACATTTGTTCACTCTTGAACCAAAATGAAATCATATCTCGAAAGGATGAGCATGATAGTTAGAACTCCAACACCAAAGCCATCCCGTCAGCCCAAATGCTCCCTATTCCCTATTACCCATTGCAACCAACATCAAAGGGGCGGAAGTCCACGTTGTGTTTTTGTAGAATTTGATTTTTCGATCTTTTTTAAGTGTGTCCTGATAGCTGGTGCAACCCTTCAAACTTCAACGTGGGTAGACCAATTTTTTGTTGTCAGTTTGTTCTTTTGAATTTTTTCCGTTGGCAATAATTAAAATGAATTTGTTGTAGCGGTACGTTTGATTAATTGGATTTCGATGCCAAACAAAAAAATGACTGTCTAGACGTGACAATCAGTTTGAAAGTTCGAAAATCGTATCGCTTTAGGGACGTCGCTATTGGTAAATAAATTGTTGCCTAAGAGTTTTAAGTGTCCCGAAATATACCTGGAGTGTGCCCGAAAGGACAAACATGCAGTGCGGATTTCAAATACAAATAAAACATTGAACTGTTGGTGGTAGGGTTTAGGCGCTCCGGTTAGTAGAATGACAAATGCGCCTAAAGAGTTTTCAAATCGAAACCAGGAAACTATAGTCTACCTTTTTGTTTAAGGAAAGTTGGTGCATAAGGTGGAATCAGTTCATCACTGTCCATTACGAAACGAAGTCACCAGGGTTCTGTAGTTTATCTGACAACAGGAAGGTCCTTTCAATCTACATGGAATTGATCAAATCAACTTCAGTACAATATACATATAGTCGTATCCTTTGTGTCAGTTGGCTGGCGGAAGAAACTTTCTTGATAAAATATCACTTCTGCGTTAACTATAGCAAGTTGCATTGCTTTCTCAAAGATACGCTTAAATGTAAGTATAAGGTTAAATCACTGCGCAACAATGTGTGGAAAGTTAACGTCGACAACTCTGATGACTACCGAGAATTGTCCGAAAAATTAAACACCGAGAAGATCCAATGGTACACTTTCGAAAACAAGTCAGAAAAACCATTACGTGTAGTAGCGAGAGGACTTCACCCTTCGTGTACTAAAAACGATATTGTAGGCGACCTCCATGCAAAGGGCTTTAAAGTTCTAGACGTCGTAAATATTATTAAAATAGAAAAGAGAAAAACAGAGGAAAACGAGGAAATCCTGGTTAAGCGGGGACTTCCACTGTTTATGCGTAGTTTCGATAAGTCCGAAAATAAAGAAGATATCTATGGTATCAAAACTATTTTAAATATCGTAGTCAAAATCGAACCTGTGCGAAGGAACACAAGATCGATCCCGCAATGTAAGCGTTGCCAAGGCTTCAATCATACGCAGACTTACTGCCAAAAAGAACCGCGTTGCGTAAAATGTGCCGGTAAAAATCTCTCAGAAGAGTGCAACTTAAATAAAGAACTTCCACCGTCTTGCATAAATTGCCAAGGACAGCACCAAGCAAACTATCGCGTATGTGAAGTTGCGAAAGAACTCCAAAAAAGGCGCGATACGCTTAAAAAAACCTTACGTCCAAACCCAAACGCAACCACAAATAAACCTAATATTGCTAAAGGACAGGCAGTGAAAGAAAGAAAATCCGTCGCGATAAAGTCGAAGGATATACAAAAAAAGATCGCAAAGGAAAATCCGCCACCGATTGACGCGCTACCGTATGCACAAGCTGCGTTGCAAGGAAATAAAAAAAGCGGTGTTACGCCAGGTCCAGTGGCTCGCGTTTTCTCCCTAATTCTCACGACTCTTGAGTAGCAAGGCAGAACAAATAAACTTCTAGTTGAAAAATTGTGCAATCTCGAGAAAGAAATACGTAAAACTCAATTCCAAGCATGAATATGAAACAAGTGCTTAAAATATTGACGTGGAACGCAAACGGCCTTATTAAAAAACTCGACGCACTGGAAGTGTTCTTACAAAAAGCCAATATTGGCATTTGCTTGATTTCTGAAACACACTTGAGGAAAGGACCTCGTGTGGAACTAAAGGGATACTGTGCTTATCATGCATACCACCCATCAAAAAATGCCAGAGGCGGATCCTCATTGTTCATTAAAGATTGTATTGGACACTCTATAAATATGAAGATTGAATGCGATGCAATGCAGTTAAGTTCGGTTCGCGTAAAATATAACCACCTGCACTACAACATTGCATCCATTTATTGTCCCCCGCGATGCAAGCTAGAAAAGAATGACTTTAAAGGTATCTTTGATTCACTCGGACCGAATTTTATAATTGGTGGATGTAATTCAACGAAAGGCAGACAACTCTATGAAGCCGGAATGCAATGTAAAGTTTTTCTCGACAGGAAAACCAACATATTGGCCTTCGGATATAACAAAGACCCCTGATCTTGTAGACTTCTTTGTCACAAAGGGAGCAGCCAAAATTTCTACAAACATCGAGGAAAGTTATGATCTCTCCTCAGATCACTCACCAGTCATTTTGACACTAAGCTTATTCTTAATTAAGAAAGAAGTGGCGCCTAGATTAACTACCAACAAAACTAACTGGGACGGTTTTAGAAATTACTGCAATGAACATTTTGTGCTAAACGTGTCGCTAAAAACACAAAACGAAATAGAAGACGAAGTCGACAGATTCATCAAAGTCCTGCAGAACGCTGCCTGGAACACGACTCCAACTCCAAAAAGAAAAGAGAAAGCAAGTAATGAAATAAAATATCCGCCAGAAATAAAAGAACTGGTGAGAGAAAAGAGGAGAGCGCGCAAAATATGGCAACAATCCCGTGCTCCCCAGCATAAAACATACTCAAACCACTTATGCAACAAGTTGAAGGAAGCAATACGAGATTACAAAAATCCGGAATATCTCTACATATCTCGAAGGTCTGACTGCCGAAAGAAGTTCAAATTACTCCCTCTGGAAAGCCATGAAGGGAATCAAAAAGCTTCAAATGCAATTTCCTCCCATAAGAAAAAATAATGGCGAATGGGCAAAAGGAGATAAAGAAAAGGCTGATCTATTTGCCGAGCACCTAGAAGAAACGTTTAAGCCTTTTGATGGACAGGCGTTAACATGAGGTTCTAATTATATAATTACGGCACCGGACAATTTTAGAAAAAAACAGTATCCCTACGAGAACTTAACCAAGCAATTAAAAAATTGAAAAATAACAAAGCCCCTGGTTATGATTTGATAACAGGTCAAATTCTCAAGGAGTTGCCAAAGAAAGCCCTGATCAAACTGCTCCAACTTATAAATGCCGCTCTAAGATTATTAAACGTTCCAGGCCAATGAAAAGTTGCCGAAGTTATAATGGTCCCGAAACCAGGCAAATCTCTAAATGAAAAAAAGTCCTACAGACCGATATCGCTCCTGCCGATAATATCTAAAATATTTGAAAAACTCCTATTGAAGCGCTTGCAACCGATCATTGAAGAAAGGCGTCTAATTCCTGATCATCAATTCGGTTTTAGAACTAAGCACTCCACAATTGAACAGGTCTTTAGAATTACGAATGAAATTGAGAAAGCCCTAGAGGGGAAAAAGATATGTTCTAGCGTGTTTCTTGACGTGTCTCAAGCCTTCGATAAGGTATGGCATGAAGGCTTAAATTTTAAGCTAAGTCAGGTTCTTCCGAAAGAGCTGCATACGATTCTGAAATCGTACCTGGAAAACAGAATTTTTCGTGTTAAACATGGCACCGAATAGTCGGAATTTAAAGAGATCGCTGCTGGAGTTCCGCAAGGAAGTGTACTTGGTCCGGTATTGTTTTTACTCTATATTCGAGACAAACCGAAGAATCAGGTACCATAGTAGCCACGTTCGCGGACGACAAAGCGATACTAGCTACAGATACTTCAGTCGAGTTAGCTACTGGAAAGCTACAAACGGCTTTGGATAAAATCTATGAATGGACAAAGATATGGCGAATTGTTCTCAACGAGACCAAATCTACTCATGTTAATTTTACTTACCGGAAAATAAACAACCTTCCCATTTTCATTAACTCGGTACAAATACCATATGCAAATGAAGCAAAGTATCTGGGTATGACACTAGATGTAAAACTGAAATGGAAGCCGCATGTTAAGAAGAAACGTGATGAACTTGAAAATAAATTCAGACAAATGTACTGGCTACTAGGAAGACATTCCAAGTTAAGCATACATAACAAACTGCTCATCTATAAGCAAGTGCTTAAACCCGCTTGGACGTACGGTATACAACTTTGGGGTTGTACTAAACCAAGCAACCGAAATATTCTCCAAGGCTATCATAACAAAGTTCTAAGACAAATCGTGAACGCCCCATGGTATATCAGAAACAGTGATATCCACAGAGACTTAGGAATAGTTACCGTCGAGGACGAAATAATGAACTTTGCTCGCAAACTCCATATTCTTCTTCATGGTCATTGTAATAATAAAATACTCCAAATTCTGGACGAGACAAACTTAGTGCGTCGATTACAAAGAATGAGACCATTCGATCTGGCGCGATAAGGACTATCCGCATATAATAGCGGTACTAACAGGTGCTTTTGCTGGAAAGCTACCTGCCCCACGCGAACATTATTTGAAACGGAAACTACTTGATAAGGTTACTTAGTAGTAGTCGATAAGAAGGGAGGCGTGTTTTTAGTGAGTAAGAATCTCACACTACTATGAGCAACGGGTTCATAGTGTCTATGAAGATTTTCACACCTACCTACCAAAAAAAAAAAAAGAAAGGTTTTGCCCTACTACTACTACTACTACTAGACTAAATCAAATATCGGCGATAAACCGTAGGCCCCACTCAGATGTGACAAAAATGAAAAAAATGAAGCTGCCAACGCCACAGTGTTTTTGTTGTTGTTTTTATTTCGTGTTTAACATCCGAGTACATGCAGCAGAAGTTGTGCATTACCAGCACGAATTCCTACACACTTTTCCCAGGCATTCCTTCGAACAAATTGATATTAAAAGTCGGCGCACCTGTTATACTCTTAAGAAATTTAAATCCTCCAAAAATTTGCAATTGGAACAGATTGCAGATAAATGCACTAAAAAAAAATTTGATAGTGGCCATAATCCTTACTGGATGCGGCCAAGAAGAAACTGTGTTCATTTCTCGCATCCCGCATACTCCATCTGATTACTCGTTTTGTTTTAAACGACTGCATTGCCCAATTAAGTCGGTTTTGCCATGTCTATAAATAAGGCTCAGGGTCAGTCCTTAAAGAAGGCCGGGGTTGATTTAAGGGCAGACTGCTTTTTTCATGGCCAACTATATGTGGCATGTTCGAGAGTTAGATTATCACGCAATCTGTTCATTATACATTCTGAGGGAAAACCGCAAACATAGTTTACAATGAGGTGTTGCGCAAATAGGGCAACGCATTGACAGCTCTAAGATTTTCAAAACATCACCAAATAAATTGACAGCTTCATATTAATACTCGGGCTTTAAAAAAAACATGTTAGGGGTGTGGAATGCTATGCTGACTTTACCTCCTCGTGGTGCATTCTGGTTAATACTGAAATTGTCAGCTTATAAAAATTATGTTTAATCTGTGACTTCGCAGATTAACCTCGCAAATTAATTTCAATATAAAATCGAATGAAATAAATTAATTGTACATAAAATTAAAAAACTTTTAAAATATAAATGAACACGCTTAAAAATTTGCAACTAAAATAGTTTATGCCCACGAGCGAAGCCGGGTGAATCAGATAGTTAATTCATAAAATCAAAAACCATTGTTAAAAAATAAATAACTCTGTTTAACGAAAGGGCATTTTCGATATCGATTGATGTCTAAAACTGGGGAGCATCCATAACTGCTCCAATAACATCGCGAAGCCATGTAATCTATATTACGGAAGCCCTTTTAAAAGGGACTTAACTTTCTATTGAGTGATACATGAACTAACCCGTACTTAAGAAAAGAGGAGCGCTTGACCTTTAAAAAGTGATTTAGTGTTTAAGTGTTAGGTGAGGTGATTTCGTTAAGTCAAAAAAGGAGGCTGACTCCGATGAATGCATTAAGTCTTAGTTAACGTCGCCAATTGAAATAAAATGTTTTCAATATCCATAAAATTGATTTTATTTGACAGATAATTTGATGTAATATTCAAATGTTTAAATATGATTTTTGTATGTGGCCTCCGCAGCTGGCTCCTACACGGGGTTTTATACTACCGTTCGATTTGCACACATGCTTCGCAGTAAATCAGGCTATATTTTGGCAATAACACGTCAAATTTTGGCTTCCAAGTGCTCTGGATTATCAGCTCAGACATGCAACTTTACAGATCCCCATAGAAAATAATGTAATGGCCTGAAACGGCACGAACAACGTAGCTAGATACCAAGTAAATTTGGTGAAAATAATCGTTCGTCAAAGGATTCTTTCAGTTAATTTATTGAATCGCGCGCGATATGGCATGTAGCGCCGTCTTGTTGCAACCACATATCTGCAACATTAATGTAATCTATATACCTCTGTTCCGCTTGCCATTGACTTTACCGTTCTCTAATAATAATTCTGGAAGACATATAAACAAAAGATTTCATAGGCCTATAAAGCACACAACAAGTTGACGCTTTCTGGATGTAATGGCGTTTAGACAATGGCTTGGGGATTACCATTCTGTTTCTTGACACAACCATTTAGCAAAAAGTGTACTTCATCACTGAATACAATTTTGAAATTGTGAATCAATAGAAATGTTTCCTTTGACCCATTCACCAAACGTACGGCACGAACGACAATCATGTGGCTTCAATTCCTGTACAAGTTGCTTACGTAAAACTTTCCATTAAATGGATGGACACAAGTTTTATTGTCGACCACGATGACGAATTGACAAATTTGGATCATTATCAATACAACGCTACACACTACGAGTATCAATCGCTTGTTGTGTGCGCACTGCACGACATCTTACGAGATGCGTATCATCGTTGAGAGTAAACCTATTGCGAAAAAGATCCATAGTTTCGTTCTGATGGACGATTATAAATACCATAAAAAGGAATCAATGTCCAATGAGTGTCTCGAATTGAACCATATTTTCAAAATAAATTCGAACAATTTGCTTCTTAAAAACAACATCCCTTACAAAAAATAAGTCATTCTACGGAGCCGAGGTCAAAATTTTCTTGGTATTTGGCAAAAATTAAAAAATAAAAAGAATACGTATACGCCTACGCAACACTACAACCTTAATTGCAACGTTGATGGGTGATTTTGGGTGATAAGTTTGATTTTTCTGAAGAACGGAACCTTGCGTCAAAAGTGTAGGTACTCGTACTATTGAAAAGGAAAAAATTCGACTGGTTTGTGATATATGATACTAGGTATTCATTAATCGACAAAATGTACAAAATATTTTATTGTAAATGATAAACGTAAGCCCACGAAAGTTGAAAGTGGGTCGTCTTCTTACGGATTTCTAGAGTAGCTCTCGTCGTTTCTCGCAGTTTGCTGCATGGAGTAACCGGCACCGTAAAATGGGGTGTCTTGCAACAGGAAAAAAGCCAATCGTACTCTAGAACCAACACAATGCCACACTGGTACATAGAAAGGAGTCATATCGGCAAAGGAAGTATTGGTTTTGCAAACTTGCAACTCCAACTCCAAATGTCGGACCTACTCTGGCGCCAAATTGAGTTCGAGTGTGGCATACATTGTGAAGTGCTTTTTTTGCTCCTAAAACTTGAATGTTTTCGTTGTGAAAAAGTGAATTTTGGTCATTGAATTTTGAAAGCATTGTTATTTAGCAAGAGGTTAAAAGAGGCTGCAATTTTTATGGTTTAGGTATATAAAGGGTTTTCCAATAAGGACTTGAAAACTTTTTTTTTTAAATAAAACGCAAACCATTTGAGATATTTCAAAAACTTAACTTAATGAATGGAACTCGACTTCGTTCATATGGCCACCGCGGGCATGTTTACAGTGGTCGATTCGTTGGACCCAATTTTCAACGACTCGGGCACAAATTTCGGCAGAAGCGGCCGCTATTTCGCGTTCAATGATTGCTCTGAGTTCTTCAAACGTCGTCGACTGGCCCATTTCTTGAGGTAACATGCTCACCATACTAACTCTTCAATAAATCGATTGTAACATGTGCTGTGTGGCTTGTGACACCATCCTGTTAGAACTACATGTCGTCCAAGTCCATATCTTCCAATTCAGGCCAAAAATAATCGGTGATCATGGCGCGATAACGCTGACCATTCACAGTAACGTGACGATCGTTATCGTCGACGAAAAAATATGACCCAATAACGCCGCCGGCATGCAAACCGCACCAAATAGTTATTTTTTGTGGATGAAGTGGTGATTCATAAAGCACATGTGGATTTTCACCCGACCGCGTTATTACGCATATTTTGCTCATTGACGAACCCATTGAGCCAAAAATGAGCTTCGTCATTGAAGATGAATTTGCTCTTATAGTTGCAGTCGCCGACTCCGGATTTCGGTAGAAAATTTTTATAATTTTCAGACATTGCTTATACGTGTACCATGATGAAAATGTTAAGTTCACTGAATAAATTGACAGTGACAGTTTGATGATTAGTGAAAGAGTGCGTTCACAAATTAAATTCAAAGTTGTCAAGTCCCTATTGGAAAACCCTATATAAAAACTTAACCTTGAAAGTGGATAAGGTTCTTGTTTTCTGCACCCTGTTGAAGTTATGAGTTACCCCTTCGCTGTGCCTTGTCACCCCGTTCTCGTGGTTATTCACCCCAACAGCGGGATGACCAGCAACAGGGCATGTTTGGCCTGAAATTTATTAGAAGGTTTATTTTTTTTTACAGTAACGCGGTGGTAAGCATTGAAAATGTGCTCACATTGAAGCTTTACGTCAAAAGTTTCCTAAATGACAGCAAATAAAAAAAAAGGGTTGCGAAGTTATCGGGATGTGACAGTTTGTTGAAAGGATTTCTGAGATTCCCAGTGCTAAGTTGGCTGAGCTCCCCTTTCACTTATGAGACGTAGTCTTCATATGCTGCACTGTCCATCGTGGGCGGATTTGAAGGCTTTTTGGACCGGAGCATTGGTGTCCACACACTTTACTTAGCTCAGCTATCTCTGTCGTTGGGCCTTACCTTTTCTGACAAAACCGGCGTCGACGTACAGCCCGTAGGGTTTGTCCTTGTATCTCCTTCCTCATTCATTGTTTACTTAAATGGGACCGAAGATCATCCGAAGAATTTTTCTCTGTAAGCCAAGAGTACCCTCATAGTCAGTAGCTTTTTAAGCCCAAAGAAGCAGCGATTGGCAAGAGTTTTACTTTATTTATCTCAGCGATGGTATCGTCTGAATTGATACAGAAGCTAGGGTAGACAAGTAAATACCTCAAAGCTATATTTGTATATAAGTGGGTGTCTAGATTACATATAAATATATATATATACATGTACGACTTAACTCGTATTAATATTTTTGTATCTTTTTTGTAAATCACTCCTAAAACATTTGGCCTAATGGTATCTGAGGTACCGTTATCCCGTTTTTTTGTTTCTTTATTTTCTTTCGTTTGTTCATCGTATACAGTGTGCACATCACGCCTCACATCGCGAGCAAATTATTTCTCTAAGCATTGCTTAGCCGTTGTCTTCAAGTAGTATCGTTGCCCCGTTCATTCTTATTTTTTTCCTCTCTTTTATTTGCAAGTCAGTTGGTGCTTATAGTTGACTTAGCTTATGATAGTTAGTTCTTTAGTGCGGTTCTTTTTCTTCTTCTTCTTCTTATCCTTTTATTAACCCTTTCCTCGTTATACGAACTTATGCGTAAAGAGTTTCCCTTTTTTACTGCATTGCTTCTGCTCCGCTTATGGGGTTGGCTAATGTCGCAGAACGCGTCTACATAATGCACGGTCCTGGATCGCTTCAGTGGTTAGCCCCAGTCGTTGTTGCGCATTTGCCATCTGAGAAATCCATGAATTCTTTTTCCGACCTCGTTTTCTTACAGTTGGAGTGACCGTAGTTGATAGTGCCTTTTTAACCGGATTTTCCGCAGATCTTCTTTGAACGTGGCAATACCAACTTATTCTATTCGCCTCAAGCTGTTCGGCTACCGAATTCTTTATATGTAGACTTCCTCTTATACGCGTAGATGTAATGCAATCGCGTTTAGTGACATCACTAGACATCCTTAACATTTTCATTTCCGCTGCCGTCATTTTGTTTTTAAACGTTTCGTACATTGTCCAGCACTGTGAACCGTATATAAGAGCTGGTTTAACAACCGTGGAGTTTCCCCTTTAATTTAAGTGGAAATTTTCGGTCGCAAAAGATTCCCGAATTTTCCCGCCATTTCATCCATCCCACACTCACTCTGTGGTTTACGTCGTCGTCACATTTCGCTTCCATGTTAACGATTGATCCTAAGTACTTAAAGAAAGTGCTTTTCGGAAGAACTATTCCGTCTAACATTATATCCGGAACAGGTTGCAACGGATGCGCAAATGGGCACGTCAAATGCTCCGTCTTTGAACGACTTATTTTAAACCCGTTTCTCTCTAGCGTATTTCTCCATGAATCTAAGGCGTTCTGTAAATCTTCGACGTTATCGCTAAGTATAACTGCGTCGTCAGCGAAGAGAATTGGCGTTACATTTGCTTCGCGCATGCAGTCTTTTAAAAGATAGTCGAATACTACGTTAAAGAGGAAAGGGCTAAGTACGCTTCCTTGATGCACTCCGATATTAACTGGAAATTCTCTTGTTAGTCCAGCAGAATTTTAACCGCAGTTTCCACGTTTCCGTACATGTCTTGTATTACTCTAACATACGTTTCCGGTACGTTTTGAGAGTGAGTGCGGTTCTTACAAAATAATAAAACCATGTCGCTACAGAAAGACTTAGGTAAATTAGGTAGGTAAATTCTGAAAATTATTTTCGAATAAATAAATCACACTTAGAACTGACATTTATATATGTAGGTGAAATTTCGTCCGAAGAAAGCAAAACAGACACTGAAGAAGATGCTCCACAAAGTGTTCGTCGCCGAAAAGAACCAACCCAATCCACCCAACAACGGGTAATTGAAGTAAGTAAAGATGAATGGATAAACGTCCCAAAAGATCCACCAGTTTTTGAGTTTCGTGGCAGCCAAGGACTAAAATCACAGGTGGCAGGCTTGAATCAAAAAATTTCACCGATTTGTTCTTCAACGACGATTTCATGAAATTATTAGTAGACCAAACTAACACAAACGCAAAACAATATTTGGAAAAGAAAGGTCCTTGAATGAAAAAAAAGGGGATACTAATGCCTCTGTAATGAAAGTTCTCTTGAGCTTACTCTTCCAAATGGGCCCTTTTTCACTTCCAACTATTGAACATTATTGGAGCCCAAGTCCATTTTATAATGCACCGTTTTGGAGGAATGTTATTAGCCGTAACCGTTTCCAACTTTTACTACGCTTTCTTCACTTTGCTTCTCCACGGTGCTTCTTCTGATAGATATCACAAGATTAGGCCTATTTCGAACCACTTAAATGAAACAATGAGCAAAATTTACAGCCCAGGAAAAAACCTATGCATTCACGAATCAAAAGTGCGTTGGCGTGGGAGATTAATGTTTCGCCCATATATTAAGAGTAAGCGGCAAAAGTATGGTGTTAAACTGTATGAAATCTGTGAATCAAATGGAATAGTGCTAAAAGTCCAAATTTATTGTGGAAAATCAGAGGAACGACAAGTTGGTGTAAGCCTTACTTCCAAAGTTGTTCTGACTCTCATGGACGGGTTTCTCGACAAGGGTCATAACTCGGAATACATTTTTTTTTAAATGTATATACAAAATGCATACATCATTTATTGCAATCAGCCAAATACGATTAAAATGAGTTCACTACAATTCCGCGAAGAATTCAGTGCTTACTTGCGTGATTGCATTTTAAGATAAGATTCACTCATAACTTTAGTTATTTTCCACTAGGCTCATTGCAATTTCAAAAATTCCAGGTGAAAAATTGCAAGTGTAGAGGCTTATTTCTCTTAATTTGGGTTATTTGTTTTGCTACATTAGAATTGGAAAATCTAGCTCTGTAGGCTACAGAAAAAATCACAAATGAAAAATCATCTACCAAGTATGAGTATACTCGTAGGTGGCTACTGAACCAGGCGCCTCACTACGAGTATACTCGTAGTTGGCAGTCAACGTGTTAACCACTCTTAGTTGGCAAGTGCCAAGTCTTGTTGGAACGTCCATTCTCACTTACTGAAATGTATGATTGACAAAGCTTTAAAGCATCAAACACTTTCGCGTGTCTAGAAACACAAGTGGCTAACTTTCATCGGTCGTCAAAAGATCTCAAACCTTGACTAACGGTGGCGACTTCTAATGGGAAATATTTTTGATCGGAAAGCAAGGTATTAGACAACTCGCCACATTCGCGCAAGCGCAACAGCTCTTTTGCTTTATCAAACCTCAATATATTCTTTAATTTGTTCCATTTTGGAACTGATAAAACTTCAGTTCGAGCTCGTCTTTCAACTACAATAGACAATATGATTAGGATTGCTCATTATAAATGCCTTTTCACTCTTGATATCCGGGATATAATTTTGTTGCAGATCGAAGTGCAGACACATTCAATTAGTGGCAAATGGTTTTCATGTGACTGTGACTGCATTTAAATCAAATTCACATCGAAGTACTCGTATCTAGAATAAACAATTCCTTATAAAGTTTAACTTTCAATCAGTCATAGAA
The DNA here is from genome assembly GCA_928272305.1 of Volucella inflata. NCBI lineage: Eukaryota > Metazoa > Arthropoda > Insecta > Diptera > Syrphidae > Volucella > Volucella inflata. The sequence continues at coordinate 229,662,230 of OV743716.1, forward strand.
AACTGTCATCGTAAAATTCAAACAATCCAAGTTCAAGTCGTGATGCTATTCATTTCCTCCGGATATTCAATCGAATCGAACCGTAAATATATTCGTACGTCTGAGTCGATTCCCTAGATGTGATCAAATCAGAGTCGTTTATATCGCGCACAGAATACAGCGATGACAAGTCACGTCTGTGCCCAATAAAATTTTACGACTTCCATTGCTTACATATGCAAATAAAAGTCGATTGGGATCACTTAAACTAAACACGATGTTTACTTAAGGAATTGTTTCTAACGAAAGAAGAAATATCTATGGCATAGATACATCTCTACATGTTGATGAAAAACATTAAGAATAATTTTGATTGACGAAAAAATAAATATAAAATGCAATAGATACTTACGTTTCATTGTAAAATAAAACAAAACTATAAGCAGAGACCAGATAAAATATAAATTCATACATGTACACTGAACTGAAGCTAATGTCGTAATATTTGTATCAATGACTTGATATGAGTTACGAGTAAGATGAAATTGCCAGTAGTTCTTCGGCCGAGTTATAAAGATGCATCGAACGATCACTGCGTCAAACGCCAAGTTTTGCCCATTATTTATGGTAGATGATGTTTGCTCCTTAATCAAACTTGGCAGCATTCTTCCACTTTGTTATTTTTTATCATTCAAAATGTTTGTCAAACACAAGTTTTAAATTTATGAAATACCAGCAAAGTTATGCATCGAGCTTGTCAATACTATCTTTATCGATCTTTTGTATCTGCAACTCACAACCTCATCAAATTAAATTAAAATTTCACAGATGATTGGGCAGAATTTCAGAGCATTTCATTGGCCGCAAAATGATGCTTGCGACTAATTAAGCCACCTATAACCGCTTCGGTTAATGAGCAAACTGCATTTACTACCCACACACACATCCCGGAGCTGACCTTAAAAGCCTCCGAATAGCAGACGGCGCCCTGCCAGCACATAATACCATTAAAATATGCCCAAGCTATTTATTTATTAAATAAATATTATCCAGAGGGTGGAAATATTTTCACGAGGATTATTTTCCCGTGTCCTGACAGGTATCGAGAGAGACTCATACTTCGCATTATTATAATCCCTCTGGTCTCGTATTTAAAAATCCACTTGAATCGGCATTTCCACTGTGGCAACTGGGAAGGGCGGATGGAGCAAATATTTCTGCCAGAATACTCTCCCACACATGAATTCATAATCAACAATGTATACGGATGCTTTGCTGTTGTATTTACATTAACTTCACGCTGAGCCTTGTTGAAATGAGCTTTTCGAGAATTGCTCTGGACATCTTTGTTTTTTTTTGTTTTTTTTTTTCATGTATAAACCAAGGACCTACCTGTCGACCTTTGAGTGGTCACGTGGCTTTATTTACGCCTGAAGTAGCTGCTGAGACTGCACTTAATGAAATTAAATAACCCAAAGGCCGTCGAACGTCGTGTACGCTTGGAAATTCCTTTTCATAAATTTTTTAAGGAAATTTACAAAGTGTCCATACACGAAAGAGGATTTTTTGTTTGTTTATTTTTGTAAAAAGTTCCACAGCCTCTGTCATCTGGTGCCAGGTGTGAAAACGTCTTTTCCTGTAGTTTGAGCCAAAGGGAATTTTTAAGCAGCTGCAATCGATAATTCAGAGAGACAACTGTCATTTCTCGCAAATCCTTAGTCTGGCAATGGTCTCGTCCAGGATGTTATTTTGTTAGTGAATGAGTTGCGGAATATGGTTCTGGCACGCTGTCACTGGCGTTGGTTTACTTGTAATTAATGATTTCGTTATCAATTGATTTGCGTGATAATTATTCGTGCGGTTTATCTGCATACATTGATTTCGCTGAGTGGAAAAAATTCAGAAGTTACGAAAGTTGAACTGTTTAATTAAAGAATGCTCAATAAAGTAATTATTGTAAATTGATGGTTTGGGAGGTCATAGGGAAGATGAGCTCTTTACATGGAAGGATACAAAAGCAATGGAATGCCTGCACAGTTTTACGGTCTATCAAACGTTGTAGAATTAATATTTACTCTGTTAACACTGACTTTTCAGCCGACGGAAAGCTGATGTTCAGGATGTTCACCGTCATACCCTTATTTGGATAAGCACCCATGTTTCGCCTTGATGGTGAATATATCTGTAGCAATAAGACAGAGTAGCTTATGTCGAAAAAAGTGATTTCGAGAAAAATTGATTTTTATCTAAAATTTCTATTAATTATAATTTAAAACTCTTTTTTTGTGCGAAATTGTAAAATGAAGAGATTATTTAACATATTTAATTATATCGTGGAAATCTGATGGGAGGAAAGTAGAAAAAATTTCATTTTTATACTTAAGGCGTTGTGTAAAAATCAAACTGAAAAAAAAGGATGTCTTAAGTAACATAAGTTGTTCCTTCAAACCTATAACAAATAAAAAAATTCCTAAAGTGGACTTACGATTTCGTGTTAAATCCGAGATCTTGAAATAAATAGACATAAGGCAAAACTTCGTTTATTTTCAATTTATTTTTAATATTTAAAGTTAAAAAACAACGATTAGTATAAGGTCTCGTAGAAGTAGCATCTTCCGACAGGTGCTGGTTCCTTAAATGACGAGAATGAACCTCTGCAGCCGGGCTACTCCGACATATTTGGAGCTCAGGCCGGAAAGGATTTCCAGGACTTAGTCAGGGTCTTGGAAAAGAGATGGTGGCGGACGAGCCCTATAAGGGCCAACGGCAGCGCTCACATCCCGGAACGGGTTACTGGCTTCGGTGTAACCGACCCCTCGTCCTAGGGGCACTCAAAATGGAACTGGTCCTCCAGGTTGGGGGTTGTGCCGCCGGGGTAACTGCACGGCCATTTAACAAAAAATTAAGTTACGAAGCATCAACAAGCCTCATATATGGACGGATCTACTGTTGACAACCCATGCAAACGATCTAAGGACAATGAGCTTCGGATATGCACGTGGAATGTTAGATCCCTTAATAGACCACGTGCAGCCGAGCAACTAGCGGAGGCCCTAGACTGCTGCAAAGCAGACATAACCACCATCCAAGCAATGCGATGGGATGGGCCGAACAAAAAGAAGATGAAAAATTGCGACATCTACTACGGCAATTGCTATCGACGGCAAAAGCAGCGCTTATTTGGATGCGGATTTGCTGTCGAAGGCAGACTAAAACAAGAAGTCCTCAGCTTCCGGCATGTGAGCGAGCGCCTCGTAGCAATCCGCATCAAGGCTAAATTCGCCAACATAAGCCTCATATGCGCACATGCCCCCACAGAGGAGAAAGATGACGACACCAAGGATGCCTTCTACGAGCTCCTCAACAAGACCAACGAGCAATGCCCTAGCTATGACATTAAAATTCTCCTGGGTGATTTTAATGCAAAGCTAGGAAGAGAGATACCCTCTCTTTGGTGGAACAATCGGAAAATATATGGATGTCCGTACGTTCCGAAGAGCCAACATCGACTCGTACCATTGCCTTGTTGTAGCCAAGGTACGGTTGCGGATATCCCAAACTACGCCAAGACAAACTAATGCTGTGAGAAAATTCGACGTCAGACGGCTGCAATCGCAAGAGATCGCCAAGTCCTTTTCCGATCGAGTGTCTCTTAATCTCTTAAGAGGTCCAATGCCGCCAGGATCAAGCATCGAAGACCATTGGAAACGAAGCCAAAACACCATCAGAGATGCCGCTTCTGATGTGCTGGATTTCACCCGTCCACCACAACGAAACCCCTGGTTCGATGATGAATGCCGGCAAGCACACGCAGCTTAGCAAGATGCATATAACGCTGCGCTGCTTAGAATGACCAGAGCTGCTCATGAGCTCTATGAGCAGACGAGGAGAGACGAACACCGGCTTCTAAGATGTAGAAGAAAGAGCAAGAGAAGCGCGCGGTCGAGGCAACTGAGAGATGCTACTCAACGAATGAGGTTTGGAAGTTTAACATGCCACGGAAACAAACCCCGAAACGAAGCCTGTAGAGATGAACAAGGGAACATCGTTGTAGAATCGCAGTCGATGCTGAGGATTTGGAAAGACCATTTCTGCAGACTGTATAACGGCGATGACGGATCAAATACCGCTGTCAGGCAGAATCAACCTTTCAACCTGGACGATGATGACCAACAATTCCGTCCACCCGACCTGGATGAAGTGAAGATAGCCATATCGAAGCTTAAGTCCAACAAAGCTGCTGGAGCGGATGGCCTGACTGCCGAGCTCTTCAAAGCGGCAGGTGATGACTTAGTAAGGAGCATACACCAACTCATCTGTAAAATATGGTCGGATGAAAGTATGCCCGATGAATGGAACCTCAGCATTGTTTGTCCAATTCTCAAGAAAGGAGACCCTCTGAACTGCGCCAACTACAGAGGCATTATAGTCTCCTTAACATCGCATATAAGATCTTATCCGCCGTATTGTGTAAACGCCTGAAGCCGTTCGTCAACAACCTGATAGGTCCAAATTAGTGTGGCATCAGACCAGAAGAGTCCACCATCAACCAGATATTCACACTGCGGCAGATCTTGGAGAAGACCCATGAGCTCCAGATCGATACATACCACCTATTCATCGATTTTAAGGCCGCGTATGACAGCATCTATAGAGACGAGCTATATAGAGCAATGTCTAGTTTTGGCATCCCTGCTAAACTCGTTCGTCTGTGCAGGATGACGATGGAGAAAGCACGCTCCATTAAGGTCGGTAAAGATCTCACCGAGACCTTTGATGTCCAGAAAGGATTTAGACAAGGCGATGCGCTGTCATGCGATTTTTTCAACATCGTACTTGAAAGAATAGTGCAAAACTCACGAGCAAACACAAGAGGCACTATCTTTCAAAAGTCCGTCCAACTACCCGCATACGCCGACGATATTGACATAATCGGGAGAAAGCAGCGTGATGTCAGTGGCGCTTTCGCGAGTATTGAGACGGAAGCGGCGAAAATGGGTCTAGCGGTCAATGAGGGCAAGACCAAGTATATGCTGTCAAGCAAAAAGGACAACCAACACCGACGTCTCGGACAGAACGTCACCCTCGACAGATATAACTTTGAGGTAGTTAAAGACTTTGTCTACCTAGGCTCCGCTATAAATACAGACAACGACACCAGCGCTGAGATCAAGCGAAGAATAACTCTTGCCAACCGCTGTTTCTTTGGGTTAAGAAGGCAATTGAGTAGCAAAGCCCTCTCTCGGACAACAAAAGTCACCCTTTATAAGACTTTAATAATCCCGGTCCTGCTCTATGGCGCAGAGGCATGGACATTATCAAAAATGGTTGAGGGTGTTCTTGATTGCTTCGAGAGAAAAATTCTTCGGACGATCTTCGGTCCCGTCTGCATTGACGGTGAGTGGAGGAGGAGATACAACGACGAACTGTATGGACTGTACAGCGACATGGACCTAGCCAGAAGAGTGAAGATCCAAAGACTGAGATGGCTGGGTCATGTAGAGCGCATGGACACCAATGCTCCGGTCCGAAAAGTCTTCGAATCCGCCCCCGAGGGACAGCGCAGTAGAGGAAGGCCAAGACTCAGGTGGCGCACGCGAGTGGAAGAGGACCTCAGCCAACTTAGTGTGCGAAACTGGAGGCAGCTAGCCAGGGATCGAGCTGGCTGGAGAAGCTTGTTGACTGAGGCCCAGGTCCCCCCCGGACTGTAGCGCCACCTAAAGTAAGTAAGTAAGTAAGTTAAAAAACTTATTTCTGATAATAACAAAAATACATTTAAAGCAACAAGAAAGATACAAAATTCATTGGATTTGCGAAATGTAAGCAATAAAGGAACTAAAATCAATAAAAAATTAAACTTTAAAATGATACATTAAAAAACTTATATGTATATGAGCTGAGCATTAGCCTTTATCTTCGTCAGCTGTGGTTAAGTCTGGATGAAATTCTCCAATTTTATTATTACCATTTAGATTTTGATAAAAAGGATGATAAACACTATCAATCAGTGGAAGCATATCCAATAAATCCAGCTTTTTCTTTTCGTTGATTTAGAGAGGCGTAAGATAACATTTATTCAAATCCTTAATATTAATGGAATTAAACCCACGGCGTCTTATGTTCAATGTACTGAATTCGTCTGTATCATTGAGCGAAGTTTTAAAATATACAGTTCCGAACATCAACCACTTTATATTTTGCCAACAGAACTTCTGACCATCATTGTCAACCTTACGCCACATAGATTTTTCTTTGGAAACTGTTGAGAAATTGAAAATCTGGTCTTGATTCATTTCCTAAACGTGAAATTTGTGTTTAACACCCACAGTTCTCACGAATTGGAACCAATCACGAGAATGATGTACTTTAACTGTTGTGCGCTTTTTCTTTTTTTTTTAATTATGGCATGGTCAACGTCGCATTCCATGTGAGTTTGTTCAGGAAGAATAAATTTATGATCAATGATCTCCAAGTTGGTGTCAAGTTGCAAAAATGTTTCAAACATTGAAGCAATGAAAGAATTTTTATTCTGTCCTGGACAACAGTCACTTATTTCATTTCCACCGCGATTTCTTATTGCCTCATGCTACATATAACATACTGGCTGCCCGGTTATATAGTCATGGGCAGTTATATTATAGGTACATAATGGACGTTTATAAAATGAAACTAAATACCTTAAAAAAGGTGTTGGTTGGGAGGCATTGTTGCAAATCGAATGTTAGATCTTTTAAAGATTTGTTATTCTCAGCGTTTGCTTTGTCTAATTTTTTTGACTTATAAGCAGACTCCGCATCTAGGTGGTGATTTTCTTGTTTCTTTAATAAGATTCTCACGGTCTTCATCAGAAGCGACATCAATTTTCATTTTTAAGACTTCTTGTAGCAAATGTCTAATTAAGGTTTTTTAAATTTTTGAGAACTTTGAAAGTGAAACTGGATCATATTTTTCCGAATAGAGTCGAAATACGAGTATTACGAGCGATTGATAAATCGGTTGAAAAAAATCTCTAAGAAGTATCTTGTCTAGTGTAGTGGGACTCATAAGATGAGAAACTATTTATAAATGTAATTATTACATTTTTTTTTTTTCAGGAGAAAGTCTTTTAGGACCAGGATGTCTTCCACCTTTTTTAAACAATAGTTTTTATGAATTGCTCTCATTCACAAAGGGTGTATTTGAAACATTTTTGACATACCAAAATCTTTTCACCACCAACTTCCAAAGAGTATTTATTGCAGTGCTTCCTTTTCCTCGGATTAGTAAGACTCTTGTCTTTTCTTTCAGATTTAGTTTCCTCAACCTCAATGAAGCCAGAGGCGAACGATTGTCTCAGCTCATAAGAACCAAGTTCCCAATATTTTTTAAAAATAACCTGTTGGTTGTTTTTAAAAGAAATTTTTGCTCTGCATTTGTTGCGACTGTTATTTACTTTGCGTAAGGTTCGTTCTTGTACGGTTTTTCCAGCTGAAGATATGTAGATTTTGCCAGAGTTCCTTTTCTCTTTTTTGATTGTTTTGCGTTAGTCATATCGTTATTTTGGTCTTCATTTTCCGAAACAGTTTCACATTATCCAAACAATAGATTTTGCTCCAGCTGATGACAAGCGTTTTTCGTTTCAAAGGAAATGTCAGATTCACTACTTACGTTATCAGAAGCAACAGGAACAAAATCGGGATCACAAATTGAATCATCGTCATCAAAATCCGCTGATTCTTCTTCCTCCGTTTCAGTTGGAAAAACAGTGTTTTCTTCACAGACACAACCTTCATTTTCTTGTTCTGATATGTTCCGTAAGTCTTGGTCCTCCAATATGTGAGGGACTTTATTTGCACCTTGATAATTAATTTTATAAATGTAGTTGACTGTTCCTAATATATTGTAAGATAAACTTGCTAAAAAAGAACTTACCATTTATGAAACTAGTATTGTCTTTATATTCTGTAAATGGTGCGGAATTTCTATAATTTAACTGATTCTGTTTTTTTAATGCCAGAGATAATATTTTTCTCGCGCGTTCCATTTTTTTTTGTTTTATATGAAAAAAAACTTTGTTTGTTTAAACTGTGCTTTATAGTGCTTTTTACAACTTTAAAAAATATTATTAAAGAGAAATTCATACACAAAACTTATTTTTGAGACAACAAATACGTCTGATCATGTTGCAAAATTTTCCCGAATGGCTCACAATTCTATCGGCAGTTATCAATATTTACGATGGCCGGGTTGCCGGCAGAACAAAAAAAACTACTTAAAAAAGAGACAAACACCAGAATCTTATAAAAAAAACCGAACCACGCGGTTGGTGGTTAAAACTTGAGATTTAGGGGAAAAATAAAATGCCCTTGGGAAATTTGCAATGGCAGCAAATTGTTTGCTGAACCTGATGGCTGCTCAGCTGGGCTGGGTTCATGACAAGATTCGCGAAAATTTAAAATTTCAATTTAAAAGAATTTTCGCTGTTTAAAGTAGGCGCCATGCACTTTTTCCGATCGGAAGTGCAAAACCGTATGCTGCAAAGAAATAAGCCGAAAACCACGCCAGAAAGAAAAAGAATCGTTTTTGGTATACGTTATAAAATGGATCTTTTTATTAATCGAGGATTGGTTGATAAGCTAACAGCCGAAAGGCGGCGACAACAAAATGTGTGTTTTTTTTTTCTTTTTAAAGATGGTACTAAAGGTACCACTAAATAGCCTGAACCGCTACTTGCGGAGCCCGACACTAAAACGCGATATGTTTTTTTTTTTTGAAAGGATTCACCCCTGGGAACACGATATACACAACTTGTTCTAACACAAAAATTTTCCAGAAAGTTCCCTGTAGAGTTTGCCTGTAGAACTACCTCCTAGTCTTCCCCTTTCTAGTCCTGAGTTCTTCCTTGTTTCCTCCTCTCTGTTTCTTCCCTTTTCCTCTCTAGGCTTCTTCCTTCTTTTTTTTTCCTCTTTTTTTTTATAAGAAAAACGATTAAACTTTTAACTTTTTTTTTTCTCTTTTTTTATAAAAAAACTTTTAAACTTTTTCCTTTTTTTTTCTGTTTTTTTTGCCAAACTTCTTTTAAACACTTTGATGGTCAACCAAGAAGTGGTTAACCCTATACCATCGATATTGGCTCGGACCGTAGGTCTCACACATACCGTTCATACGGATGCAACGGGCCAATTTTTTGGTCTTTGTGTGCAACACTCCGCAATTTTGCTGGAGTGTGCCACCATGCCTTGGACCTCCGTTGCTTCCATTCTCACTCACACACACCCCCTGAAGGTCTCATTCTTATTTCCCACATCTGGGGAAAATTTCCCCAAGATTGGGATTTCCCTTTGGTCCGAGCTAATATTTCCCTTACGATCAATCATTGGGGTTGCATTCAGTCGCAATGCAACCCCAGTCCTTCCAAAAGATAAAAAAAAGGAAAAAGATAGTTTGCCAAACAGTATACGGCCTATTCGCGTTTATATGTCCTGATCATTATCCGTTTCTGATAATGATCGGATGAGGTATCGTGGGGGCGAAACAAGGAACTACTCAAGTGACGAGACTATTGGAAGGAGTTCTACCTCTGAGCGCTACCCAATGTAAACCAACCAACGACATCCCGGTGAATCCTTTTGTCTTAAATGTCATAAGTGCGGGGCACGCAAATGGGGGTCCAGTCTTTACAATTATATTTCTTTTACAATGTTTTATTTGGGGTTCGATGGGCGACCGTCCGTCACCGAATAGGGCGTCAGTAGTTTTGAATCTTCTGGGGTTTATGGCACGCAGAGGGTTCCAGACTGTCCATCTGGCTCTAGACGTAACGCGCTTTTACTAAAGTGACCGTCCGTCACTACTAAAGAGACTCCTGTCTCTGCCTTCTCGCAGACCTAGTGGTTGTTCCCTCCGACAAGCATAGAAGCAGAAAGACAGAGTTCAAGAACCCACCAATTCTTCCCGCCAATATGCTTCTCCAAGGAGACAACGGACATAAAATGAAGGGGTGGGCCAAAACAACGGATTGGGCAGGAAAGAAATGGGTGGAGCGGAGATGCCTTCTAAGGCAAAGGAGACTACCCGATGGGGAAGACGACACCACACAAGGGCAAGAGCCGACAACTTCGGTAAAGGCTCCTAAACATTAATTCGTTGGGCGCGGTTCCTGCGCCTTTCCTCTGGTCGCTTCTATAATGGACCGTCCGTCCTACCTGCGATGGTTGATCCTTCAAGATACTAAGAGGGTGCACCAATGGCTGATGAACCCATGGCTGCCCACCACCCTTCTAGGATTTTGAAGAACCAACGGAAAAGAATGTAAGTGGAAAGACGAAGGAAGGGAAATAGTAGAACTTGTTGTGGTAAATTTTACCGCAACAATCACTTCAGCACTTAAGAACACAAAACACAACTTTCCCGCTTAAGTCAACTAAATCTATTGAAATGCAGCAAACAAAACTATCTTATTTCGTCCTAAACAACGGTTATTTAAAAATTTAAATTCAAAATAAAATCTTATTTAGACATAAGGGGTTCTGACAAACCTAATTTTTATAATTTGTTTTTTTTTTTAATTTTTACAAAAGAACTTATGTCGAGATAAGTGTGAGTAAAATACAAATAAAATAAATTTTCACAAAAAACTTAAATGGAACCGAATAAAAATAAAATTTTTATGAACTAATACGACATAAAAGTTTTTGTAGATAAGAGCAAATTGTATAACATAAGCTTGTCTGTCGAATGCATTGTATAACCTTTCAAACGTAAGTGATTTTGAATTGTACGATACCTTTGTAACGGACAAATCATTTTAAATGGGGGTAAGACAGAAATGTAGATTTCAAAGTGCTTATGAATATCTATTAAAAAACAGAGATTCCGCTTTTGTCGACATAACCTACTTTGTCTTATTGCCACAGATATCATATATTTATGAGGCCTATTCAATGTAATGCATTCCGAATAAACACCAATCTTATGCAGTATGATCTTAGGAAATGGGTTCTTACAAGATAAGGGATAAGATCGGGGATCTTAATCCTATAGTCCTTTTTCCATTTTGTATCGTGATCTCAACTGAGAGGTTATACTCGTACCTACACATATTGTCCATAGAATGCAGAAGCTACATTGAATGCTGTCAGAGGCCTCGTTTTTAGACGTCCTGTACATACAAGGTCATGTTTAGCATACGCTCCTCGTAGGTTATACTCTGCAATCATCAGGAGACAACGATGTAGTTTGGCCTTCAATGGAGCTACTATTACAAGCTTAAGATACTGTGTACTCTTTTTCCCATCAATCATTTGAAAAAATTTGGTTTTTTAACAGATGCCCAGCATATGTTTTAAATTATGACAACATTCAACTGTCCTTCACGAAACCTTTTGCATGAGTGGGTGAGCTGGATCCAGATTTCCAACAAGTTTTGCACATTATTCGGCCGATGTTCCACCAATTTCACTTCGACGATTCGCCCACAAGTTGTCTACTACTCGTATATGCCTTGTTGCCATAGCTTTTCAGTGTTAACTTATTTAAAAAAAATAAAAATGGGATAACAGAAAGCAATAAGGGTCGTCATTGATTGTTACCACATCTCAGGTGAAGAGCTAGCGAATGACACTTCCGGCAATACAACTTGTTGTATAAAATGCCTGGTATAGGAACAATTCCGACTGCTAACTGAACCAAATGCATCAATTGACATGTTACCGAAAATATGCCTCGTCACTGAGAATAATTTTTCAGTTTTTCAACAGTCATTCGACTTAAGGTCTTGATTCACTTTGCTACTTTGGCTAAGCCTGTTCATAAAATATGCGGCAGAGGCATCCGCAACACTGACGCGTCCCGTAAACGGTTCAAAATCTATTGATTGTGATCTTAGCTTGCTGACTCGCGTACATCCTTTATACAAGGGTTGTCTGAGAAATATCCGACATCAACATGAGAATGGCAATAGTCCCCAACAAAAGCTGAGCAATATTTTTGTGCAATCTTTGATAGGATCTCACCAAAATTTCAGCCACTTTGAACTTGCAGTTGTTGTTCGACGATTGTTTGTGTGTATGCTATTATGAAAGTGTTTGAGTTGGATTGTTTAAGATTCGAGATGAAGCAGAGGCTATGAACATGTCCAAAAAACGTCTTTGTCACATAAAATATTGAATCAAGTTTTAGGCATGAGAAAGCTATTCGCGTATTTGGTATCTACATTCTGTCAAAAAACAACCGGGATTAAGCTAATAATGTTTTATCGTGTTATGCCACAATTCCAATTCCGAATTCGAATAGATACTTTCCTTCAAATGCTTAAATAATGTTATTTATTCACTCTTAGACCCAGCAGAAGAAATTTCCTTCACTAAATTGATGTTAATTTTTCGGTAACTGGCACTGCAAGCCATTTTGGATGAGCCAAGATTTCAACAACTTCAAGGCCTACTTTGAACACTCTGTTGTCTCCGTAAGTTTTCTCCAAGATTTTCAACGCGTCCAAATAAGAAATTTCGTTCACAACTCAAAATTTCAAATCTCAGTTGGCACTTGCATCTTTGGCTACTGGAACCATACTATCAAAGGTGATATATGGCGTACAATCTCAGCCTCAAAATAAATAGCAGTTGTTTCAACATACGAAAACATTTTTTTTCAAACACTAACGCGAATCAGTCCCGTTTATATTTTAATAGAATGTTATATCTCAAACAGGAGAGTAAAATCTGAATCGTCTTTTTGATTCCGCTTTTCATAGCAGAAAATCATAAAACCTTGTTTCGTTTGGGAATGCTTATGCAGGAGGCGTACAAGCTGACGCTTATGAGGCAATAAGGAGTAGCACAGCTGGTCCAAATGGACTTCCGCAGGCTTCCACTTCTTCTTCTTCTTATCCTTTTATTAACCCTTTCCTCGTTATACGAACTTATGCGTAACGAGTTTCCCATTTTTACTGCATCGCTGCTGCTCCGCTTATGGGGTTGGCTAATGTCGCAGACCGCAGAATGCGTCTACATAAAGCTCGGTCCTGGATCGCTCAGTGGTTAACCCCAGACGTTGTTGCGCATTTGCCATCTGAGAAATCCAGGAATTCTTTTTCCGACCTCGTTTTCTTACAGTTGGAGTGACCGTAGTTGATAGTGCCTTTTTAACCGGATTTTCCGCAGATCTTCTTTGAACGTGGCAATACCAACTTATTCTATTCGCCTCAAGCTGTTCGGTTACCGAATTCTTTATATGTAGACTTCCTCTTATACGCGTAGATCTAATACAATCGCGTTTAGTGACTCCACTAGACATCCTTAACATTTTCATTTCCGCTGCCGTCATTTTGTTTTTAAACGCTTCGTACATTGTCCAGCACTGTGAACCCTACATAAGAGCTGGTCTAACAACCGTGGTGTAGAGTTTCCCCTTTAATTTAAGTGGAAATTTTCGGTCGCAAAAGATTCCCGAATTTTCCCGCCATTTCATCCATCCCACACTCACTCTGTGGTTTACGTCGTCGTCACATTTCGCTTCCATGTTAACGATTGATCCTAAGTACTTAAAGATACTGCTTTTCGGAAGAACTATTCCGTCTAACATTATATCCGGAACAGGTTGCAACGGATGCGCAAATGGGCACGTCAAATGCTCCGTCTTTGAACGACTTATTTTAAACCCGTTTCTCTCTAGCGCATTTCTCCATGAATCTAAGGCGTTCTGTAAATCTTCGACGTTATCGCTAAGTATAACTGCGTCGTCGGCGAAGAGAATTGGCGTTACATTTGCTTCGCGCATGCAGTCTTTTAAAAGATAGTCGAATACTACGTTAAAGAGGAAAGGGCTAAGTTCTCTTCCTTGATGCACTCCGACATTAACTGGAAATTCTCTCGTTAGTCCAGCAGAGCTTTTAACCGCAGTTTTCACGTTTCCGTACATGTCTTGTATTATTCTAACATACGTTTCCGGTACGTTTTGAGACCTCAGTGCGGCCCATATGAGATCCCTAGGCACTCGATCGAATGCTTTCTCGAGGTCGATAAATACCATGTGTAAATCCTTAGACGAATCTCGGTGCTTTTCCATTATTATTCGTAGGCTTTGGATAGCGTCCACCGTCGATCTTCCTTCAACAAATCCACACTGGCTATTATCGAGCTTCCACATTCGTACCAACAGCAAATTAAGCTGACGGCATGACGAAGAAGCTAACTCCATTATAAAAGAGATCGACAAAAACAGATATCAGGATTAGACCGTTCGAATTAATACCACGCGTTAGTCCTGGGGATGCGGCACCATCCACGACAGATTGCGTATGCCTATAAGAGTAACTGCTAAATCTAATTCGAAATTACCCTTTTTCATATAAACAAGGTGCAGCAAAATTAATCATCCTATCGGGAGATGTTACAATTTTTGCAAATGGCGTCATACGAGTACGTCAATCATATTTGACATTTGTGAACAAGAAAGCTGCAGAATACAATCATACAAGCAATGGAGCGGTATACTCCGATGTCAAGCCATCCTCAATCTCAACAACGAAGAGTACTATTTTGTGTCGAAAATCATCATGAGCGATGACGCACATTTGCACTTAAGCGGTTACGTCAATAAGCAACATTTTCATTTCTGGGGCACTGAAAATCTGCGTGTGATGCACGAAGAGCCATTACATCCACTCAAAGCCACTGATTTTTTTGTGGACGCTATCGGCAATACGGTCACCGTTACTGTCGAACGCTACAGGGACTCTTACTACCGGAATCGGATGAGCTTTGTGAACATATGGTTTCAACAACACAGTGCAAACGCATACACAGCTCGAGCCACAATGGATATTGCGAATGAAGCGTAATCGGAATCTCCCATTTTGGCGATTTGGCATGGCCAGCACGATCGCCCGGTTTAACCCTCCCAGACTTCTTTCTTTAGAACTACTTGAAGTCGCGGGCTTACGTCAACAAGCCTCAGACAATCGCAACCCCTGAGGAGAATATTCGATAGGAATGCGAACAGTTATCACCAGAAATCTTGCGGAAAGTCATGGAAAATGCGATAAAACGGGAACAAATGTGTACCAAAACTAGCGGCAGCCACTTTGCACTCTCAAAAGTTGCTTTAAGTGGAAGATTTTTCTTATCATCTCTGGTCGTTTCAGCATTGACGGAGTATGGAGGAGAACTTTGACGAATTTACAGCGAAATCTAATTGAAAATATTTGTCAAAGCGACCAAAATTGTCGGTCCATGTTATTCACTAAAGATTAGGAACATACTTAAGAGAAGACCTCAACCAACTCGTAGAGCTGAGTTTGTAAAATAAAAGAAGTATATCTTTCATACAGACCTCATCAAATATAATCAAAGTTATGAAATATAGAAACAGAGAGAATGGAAAGAAGAAGCGATAAGTGCAGTAAAGTTTCACCAACATCTCCGCCTTGAAAATCATACTTTGTCATGATGAAGTCTTGAAAACACTTTCATAAACAATTCTTTGAGCAACGATTACGAAAACAAAGCTATTCCAAGACTTTAGCGGAACCTAAAAATAACATGATTTTTAAAAAAATTTTAAGTTCTAAATTATATTTTCAAAATTATAGTTAAAAGTAGGGAATGTCTTATTAGATGTAAAGGGCTCACGCCCAATGGTTTTCCAGTAAGTTTCAAACCGATAAGAGGGTAAGAACTAATCTCGACAAGATTTATGCGGAAACGAGTTGAACAGTATCTAAGGACACTCTTTACCACCAATTGTAAAGCCTCTTGGAACATTGCAACTTAATGTCCGTGAAAAACTCCGCTGGCATTGAAAAAAGCTTATATCAGCTTGTGAGAAACGAAAACAGGGCAAGCAACCAGCCTTAAATAACCTTTAACGGTAGTTGTATTTGTATTGTATTTTTAAATTTCTTAATGATTCCCTTATAATATCCTTTGACTACCTCAACAATATATTGAAGTCTGGAGATACCTGTTTGCTCAGAGTCAAGTTTATTAGCTTCGTTTTACTTATATTCTGCGAACAATATTCGCTATATGTTGAAATACGAGTAATTGTTAATGCTAGCAATCGAGTTAAGTGGATTAGCATATTAGGATTAGGATATACGAGGGCGGGTCAATAAGTCCGTGACTTTTTGAATTTCTGACCTCTTTACTGAAACAGCAACACTGCTCCTGTCAACAGGCATCTGTCAGTTGACTCCTGTCAAAATTTAAACTTGCCGCGTCAGTTAGTTTGTGTTTGACAGCTATTTTTATCAGACTACTCACTAATTTCTGGCGAAAAAAAACCATTACCGAGACCAAGGCTAAGCTTGATAAATACTATGGGGACTCTGCACCATCGATTGCAATGGTAAAAAAGTGGTTTACTGAATTTCGTTGTGGCCGTACAAGCACTGAAGATGCCGAACGTCCTGGACGCCCAGTTGAGGTCTCTACACCCGAAACAATTGAAAAAATTCACGATATGGTGTTGGCCGACCGAAGATTGAAAGTGCGAGAGATTGTGGAAGCCGTAGGGATCTCGCATGGCTCAGTGGTTTCAATTTTGAATAATCACTTGGGCATGAGAAAGCTTTCCGCAAGATGGGTGCCGCGTTTGCTCACAGTCGACCACAAACGCAATCGTGTAACAACTTCACAGGAAGGTTTGGCGTTGTTTAATCGCAATATGGAGGAGTTTTTGCGCCGTTTTGTAACCGTGGACGAAACATGGATCCATCACAACACACCAGAGAACAAACAACAGTCAAAACAGTGGGTTTCTAAGGGTGAATCGGCGCCAAAGAAGGCCAAGGTGGGTTTGTCAGCCAATAAAGTTATGGCGACTGTTTTTTGGGATGCACGCGGGATAATCCACATTGACTACCTTCAAAAGGGAAGAACAATCAATGGGGAATATTATGCCAACTTATTGGACCGATTCAATGACGATTTGAAAAAAAAACGACCTCATTTGGCCAAGAAAAAAGTTCTTTTCCACCAAGACAATGCAAGGGTGCACACATGTGCAGTTGCCATGGCAAAAATCCATGAATTGGGCTATGAATTGCTCCCTCATCCACCCTATTCTCCAGATTTGGCTCCGAGCGACTACTTCTTGTTCCCAAACCTGAAGAAATGGCTTGGTGGAAAAAGATTTGACTCCAATGATGAAGCCATCTCGCAAACAAAGGCCTATTTTGAGGACCTCGACAAATCATTTTTTTTGGAAGGGATAAAAAAATTGGAGAAGCGTTGGACAAAGTGTATAGAGCTCAAGGGAGACTACTTTGAAAAATAAAATTATTTTTTTATCAAAAAATCTGTGTTTTAATCCAAAAGTCACGGACTTATTGACCCGCCCTCGTACAATATCCAAAATGTCTGCAAAAGCGGTGGCTTGTCCGAAAAACTTTTGATTAAAAAAAGAGAGGTTATATAAACAAGGAGAAGTATGGGACCAAGTATGGATCCTTGTGGAATTCAGTGTAGTTAACCATATCAAAGCTTTGGATGTACCAATTTTTTTTTGAGCCAAAACCTTTTTTCATTTTTAAGCAAAATGCTAGAAGAACAGTACCTGTAGAAAGTCTTTCTTTAGAACCAAACTGATTAGCATGAAAAAAACACAAAATTTTTTTTAGTTATCTACTGCTCTTCGTTTTACAGCTTTTTTTTAATAAAATTGGAATCGGGCATTTCAGTCCTTTAAACCGTACAAATCTCCAGGTCCGGATGGCATTCTACCGATTATGCTACAGAAAACAACGAAGATAGACACAGTCCAAAAATAGGATACATTCCAATAGCTTGGAGGGAAGTTAAGGTGCTTTTTCTTTTCATCTAACATGAACACATAACAGCAAAAGATTTTAAACCAATTAGTCTGTATTTGTCGTATCAGGAACAGATGCAGTAATGGCTTTTTGAATGAGTCGCAGCATACATAGCTATATGTACATATATGAAAGGCAAATCTGTAAAAACCGCCTGCACGAGGTGAGTCCACACTTTTGTGAGTTTGCGATGCTAGCCCTCCTCTATATATTGTAGAAGGAGCCTTCAATAACGTGAAGTTTTTGACATCTTTAACAAAAACTTAATACAATGGGAATAAGTGCCATGATAATATGGTCGTTATAGTACAGGAAATATTTTTATATTTTATATTTTAAGCGAAATTTTGTAGCGTAAATCTGTGCTCCCAATGCCAAGCCCTACAAAACGGAACTTTTAAAAAAAAGTACAAAATACTGCGCAACGGAATGGAATTGGCCCTTTTGGAAAACGCGAAGTATCTGTGTGTGATTCCAGCGGAAAAAATCAAAACGCGTATAATGCTCCTTTTATTTGCAAAAAAACGGTAGGAAAGATTTGGGGCTTAAAACCTGCTATAGTGCACTGCCATGACACGATGGTGTTAAGACTCATACTTACATATGGCGCACTAGTACGGTGGAATGTAAAACACAAAAAATGGCTTACGGAAAATTAGGGTCGGTTCAAAGAACGGCTTCCATAGCCATTACAGGTGTGCTCGTACAACCCCTACACCTTTCTGCACCCAAAGACGCTTGATTTTGAAGAAAGAGGAAGGAAAAGGTTCTGGTATTTCTTGACGCAGAACTGAGAGTATCTATCAAACTTACAGACGCATGCAGTCTTCCAATCAGAAGTTCTGGCTCTCCTCAGGGCGTCTGAGCTAATACAGAATAGATCGGTATCCGGGAGAGATATCGCTATCTACATCGACAGCCAGGCTGCTCTTATGGTGATGGAATCGACCAACATCACAGTCAGAGACCTCAAAGCATTATGCAGTCAGACGGATGAGCTTGCAAGAAGAGAAGGGCTTCTCGATAATAGTGAGGTTAATAACATCAAACCACTTCTCCGCATAGTTAGGGGCATTATCGAGGAAAAGATCATAAAGGCTGCTAACGTGTCTTGGATGACATAGGGTATCCAAAGCTCTCTGTCCACTTTTTGACGGTATAAAATATAGGAATTTAACAAAATTCTACAGGAATAAGCTTAATATACTACAAGGGATACAGACAAGGCACTGTCTCCTGCGGAAACATGCAAAGATACTTAAATTTTCATATACGTATATTCGCAGATTCTACGGTGATCTGCAAGCTGTTGATGTCATAGCACACATACTGTGCGAATGTAATGTCGCGTAGTCGAAGGGAATTAGAGGAAATATATAGAATGGATTTTAAAGGCCTTCTTTTATTATTATTATTATTATTATTTATTAACCGATAAACATAAATGTACAGGTTAACCTTAAAACTAAAAGCACTAGCTCCAAGGCTTACGGCTGGGATCTAAGACTGATGTGTCTTTCAAAGTGATGTTCTAAATAGTACATGTACGAGTACATATGTAGGTTTTTTATTTTTGGCTAAATGTGTGTATGGGGGAGCGTTCGGGGTGGCAGGAATGTGTGCTCCACGGCATTCACCTCTGTAATCCACGAGCGCTCCACCGTGTAAAGAGTTAAATGACGAGGTTAAATACATTTGACTAGTTTGAGGTCTTGCAATACTTTATATACATTTTTTATATTATCCGCTGACGGATTTAAAAGTAGGTTAGTAAAAGATTTATTATATAGTTTCTCAAAAAGTTGCTTAATTTTTCTGCATTCGGAAGTTAGGTGTAGGTTCATTCTTTAATAAGTGGCTATTAGTTATCCAGGTATGTCCAAGTCTCAAACGTAGGAAGCTCCTGTTCATTATGGGTGTTGTATTTGTGGGATAATATGGTGGGATCCCTTCTGGATTCATTGAGGCATAATATTGGATATAGGTAGTCCAGTTTTCTTTTTCTTTTTGACGCCAGAATAAGTTTATGATTTTATCTAGGTCTTTTTTGAGAGGACGGTATCTACTTATATTTGTATTGGGACATATAGAAATGGATTTTGCTTCTCGATCTGCTGATTCGTTGCCTTTAATCCCAACATGTCCTGGGATCCAGACCAATTGTAATTTTGCTCCTTGTGAAATCAGGTTATCTCGAATTTTGTTGATGTAAGGTGTTCGATTTTTAACATTTTTTATACGCGGTTAGTGTGGAAAGACTATCAGTGAAGATTACGGTTTGCCTTTTCGTTGTTAATGCTATGTTTGTTGCTTCGAGTATAGCTAAAGCTTCTGTAGAGAAGATGGAGAAGTGTGTTGGGAGTTCCACAGCAGAAAAAAGTTGATCGTTTATGCTGACAATTGCGAAACCGGTTCCTTCAGGCTTTTGGAGCCGTCGGTGTAAAGGCCTTCTCGAATATGGATGCTTCACCAGATTGTTTAGGTTTTTGCTCTTTGAAGACAAATTCAACTGGTTCCACAGGGATCGCGATAGGCTTGGTCTAGTGTCTAATGTTTGTGCAATGACCCACCCTTGTGTGGTCATTTTCGGGGGTACCTCTGCTGCGGTGGATGTCGAAAACATGGGACATCCTATTAGGTTAATTTAGCATATGAGACAATTGTAAGTTTAAACTACAATATATCCCATTCGGCAGTTATTTGGACAAAAAAGAGGCACAGATTAAATTAAGTTGGATTAAGATGGTTAAAAAAAAAAATAGTCCAGCAAGGAACAATCGATAGTACCTGCTAGAAGCAGGTGTTTATTCGTAATGTTTATGTTGGCCCTATTCGATACATAGAAAATACTTTTTATAGTGTGAGGACCTACCACACCTGGTAAGCATATTGGAGGAGTAGGCTAAGACACGTGATGTATAGCGATTTCTGTGATGTAAGGATGAGAGAACTCATTGAGCTATCGTTCAAAGAAGCTAAGCAAAGAGTGTTCATTAGAAAATTTTCAAGTTCGATCGTAGATAAGAAAACTCTACAGCGTTAACCCCATATTTTATCTATACGAAAATGAGTTTGAAAATATCGTCTAAGTTCCGTCCATTTCTCCCTACACATTCCTGCAATCGGTCTCTTGAATTTGTAAACACGCGAGAGCAAAGTGTTGGTTCAAAGGCAATGGATATGTTCTTGTAGGTCCTGTATTGTTCGAAGATTATTGCTGTAAATCCTAGACTTGAAGTACACAAATCCCAATTAACAAAACTTTACATGGGTGGGGACTGATGACCTAGGGTATGTTTCCACATGGGTGGTGGTGCAGCCTTCGTATGCTACAGAGTGTGGCTGGTTGCTATCCACATGGCCTAGTTATAGTGGTCTGGTTATCTAAATGCATATGATAGGGACCAACCTATCTAAGATTCAAAGAGGAAAAAGTTTAAATTCATTCTCGGTGTTTGCACTCGGCATTGTCATTTTTTGGGGTTCGGCCTAACAAGGTCTGTTATCAGATCGTTCAGCTTTGATCTGTGAGTCTTTCTACTTGTTTTGATCATATGAAACCTTCGGGCTTAAGAAAGGAGCAGGGATTACCACTGATATGTAAGTTTCGAGAAAAATTTGATTAACCGAGTTCCATTGAAGCAGGTCTGGTAATGCGAGTCCTTAATGTGCTTGCTCCCGACACAGTAGAATCTTAATGCACCAAATTTACAATTACTTAACTAAGTCAACCTGTTCCGACAATTTTTCTATTTCCCACACTTTCAATACACAAAATTTAAACTTTAAATACGATGTAGCCTTGTCTGGGGATTATATAAGTAAGATTACTCCTTCAAATTGCTTAAGTTAGTTTCAAAGCAATTTATTACCCCTGTCAATATTTTATGTGCTTTATTGGAAAATTTATGTTTTATCTAGTGTAAGAGTAAATAAAAATAAATAAATAAAAAAAAACAATCGCAGTAGATGAAATATCCCCAGTTACTCGTACTTATAAACCAGAGCTCAGACATATTAAGATAGCTACTTTACTGTGTTCTATTGCCAGAGGGTGTCGTCAATGGTTGGTAATACTCGTAAAACCGATATATTGATTTTCTATGCTCCCCAACAAAAAAACGATGAAAGAACAACTCCCACCTAACCCCTTTAACGATGATATTCCATCAAAATAAACAACAACTGTGTTTTATTTCCGTCAGACAGCGTTTTAGTCATTTTTACAGCAAACACCTGAAGCCATAATCCCTATTCAAAGTGTTTATAGCACCACCTGTAACACATGGTCTCTGCACTTCCCATTCCATCAAGAAGACCATTCAAGGAGTACAGGCTAACTCCGTCACATGAGCAAACCTAAGCAAAATCTGTTTTGATAAAGAAAGCCTCCTTCATGATCCATTATTATCCCGTGTATCGCCTTAACAGGCAAAAGATGACGCCAAAGTATGTACGAGTACGAGTAGGTATCGCAATTCAGATAAAAAAAAGAAGAAAACATCAGTTTAATGCGGATGACTTTTATTGCCTTCAGGTTCCTTTTATTGCAGATAAAGTTTTTTCAGTCGAGCTGGAAAAGTGTACTCACACTCCATATCTGTCATTCCAACGTGATGTTACCATTTGGGAGATTCCTTAAAATCACCTCGAAGTCCTTACAAAAGGAATGCGTTTAAGGATTTCTGACGAAATTCACCCAGAAATTCTTTTGTTAATGCTGATGTACTCCTGATTTGAAGATGACAGAAGAATGAACCAGAAAAAAATGAGACACCTTCAGCTGAGCACATAATTAAGTCGAATTGTGTTTGAGAATTAAAGAAACTTGACAATTTGATGAATTGTTGTCACAATGACACAAGCAACATCAAACGGTTGAGGGATAATCCAATTGTCGGTTTCATGATGAAAGAGAAATCTTCTCGTAAGCTTATCTTTCTGATTTGAGTACTATGCTCCGAAGTGATGAAAATTGACGACACGTACAATACATGTTTGCAAAAACATGAGAATGGTCTGAAGAGCTATTTTCATATTCTTCGTAAATTTCGAATGCTATAGGGCATTCCAGGAAGCCATTTATGATATGAAAGTATTCAAGCTGGTGTCAAACGAAGGTTAGGGTTCTAATTGTTGACTTGCGGTCAAGAGAAGTTGAAATATTTGCACTAGATTTCTTATAGATCTGGAGATGTCGCTTTTCAAAAAAATTAAAGGAAAGCGATGCAACGATGCCACGTCTGCTGGCCTTGCGACAACAACAAAACAATTATTTCCGTAAAAATCGAAAGCCAAGGGGACACTGAAATTTTAACAGGTATGCGTCACAATGAACAGGGAATAAAACCCGGTGTATGCTAAACAAAGTATTTACATAAGCACCCAGTTGACAGCCCACAAAAGAAAAAATGCTGTGGCTTGCGAAGACACAAGCAAAGGCGGTAAGCTGGAAGTATAAACCGACGGCGGACGCAATATTGAGATGGCGAATGCTGATTACGTAGAGAAATGACAGTATAACTTGAAAACGACAATAGAAGCAGAACAATACATCAAGAAAAAAAATGGATTTTCATGCTTGCATCTTAACATATCAGTAAGATCAGTAAGAACAAATTGGAATGCATTTATGCTAAGTATTAACGGTTTTCTGCAAGATCTAGACATAATTATACTGACTGAAATAAATATATATAAAGAAGAAAACAGCGTATACAACATAAAGGTTTTACTAGGGAATACTCGAACAGAAAATCAGGGCGTGGAGGCATTGCTATCTTTTTTAAAGAAAAAAGACGCTCAGAATGAATCTCATGCAAAAAATTATTTGTCAATGATTGCAAGATGGGCTTTGCAACGTCATACAATTCGACACTCGGACCAATCTAGTGCGAAACACTAGAACGTTGATACATCACAGCTTAGTACGTGTCTTAGGCAAGAAAATAGAATCAGTCGTTATAGAACTTAACATATCCGATCATTATGCTTTATATTACAGGCTTAGCGTACAAAACGTCACAGAAAGGAGACATAGAACAATTGAAAAATACATTAACAGCCGCAAAGTGACACAAGGAATGGCAAATACGAACTGGGACTCAATAGACCAATACGACTGCGTAATCGAATTCTACGAGCAATTTAGAAAAAGGTACACGGTTATAACAGAAGCGGCAACAACACCAAGGGCTGAAAAAAGAAAAAACAAAGGGTGTGATTGGATGACATGGGATTTAAAGCAGGCTCGCAAAGAAAGGGACAGATTATATACTTACTTACTTAGTTTAGGTGGCGCTACAGACCGGGGTGGACCTGTGCCTCAGTCAACAAGCTTCTCCAGCCAGCTCGATCCCGGGCTAGCTGCCTCCAATTTCTAAGTTGGCTGAGGTCCTCTTCCACTTGCGTGCGCCACCTGAATCTTGGCCTTCCTCTACTGCGCTGTCCCTCGAGGGCGGATTCGAAGACTTTTCGGACCGGAGCATTGGTGTCCATGCGCTCTACATGACCCAGCTATCTCAGTCGTTGGATCTACACTCTTCTGGCTAGGTCCATACAGTTCGTCGTTGTATCTCCTCCTCCACTCACCGTCAATGCAAACGGGACCGAAGATCGCCCGAAGAATTTTTCTCTCGAAGCAACCAAGCAACACCCTCATCCATTTTTGATAATGTCCATGCCTCTGCGCCATAGAGCAGGACCGGGATTATTAAGGTCTTATAAAGGGTGACTTTTGTTGTCCGAGAGAGGGCTTTGCTACTCAATTGCCTTCTTAACTCAAAGAAACAGCGGTTGGCAAGAGTTATTCTTCGCTTGATCTCTGCGCTGGTGTCGTTGTCTGTATTTATAGCGGAGCCTAGGTAGACAAAGTCTTTAACTACCTCAAAGTTATATCTGTCGAGGGTGACGTTCTGTCCGAGACGTCGGTGTTGGTTGTCCTTTTTGCTTGACAGCATATACTTGGTCTTGCCCTCATTGACTGCTAGACCCATTTTCGCCGCTTCCGTCTCAATACTCGCGAAAGCGCCACTGACATCACGCTGCTTTCTCCCGATTATGTCAATATCGTCGGCGAATGCGAGTAGTTGGACGGACTTTTGAAAGATAGTGCCTCTTGTGTTTGCTCGTGAGTTTTGCACTATTCTTTAAAGTACGATGTTGAAAAAATCGCATGACAGCGCATCGCCTTGTCTAAATCCTTTCTGGACATCAAAGGTCTCGGTGAGATCTTTACCGACCTTGAGGGAGCGTGCATTTTCCATCGTCATCCAGACGGACGTGTCTGGCAGGGATGCCTGAACTAGACATTGCTCTGTATAGCTCGTCTCTATAGATGCTGCCATACGCGGCTTTAAAATCTATGAATAGGTGGTGGGTATCGATCTGAAGCTCATGGGTCTTCTCCAAGATCTGCCGTAGTGTGAATATCTGGTCGATGGTGGACTTTCCTGGCCTGAAGCCACACTGATATGGACCTATCAGGTTGTTGACAAACGGCTTCAGGCGTTCACACAATACGGCAGATAAGATCTTATATGCGATGTTAAGGAGACTGATGCCTCTGTAGTTGGCGCAGTTCAGAGGGTTTCCTTTCTTGAGAATCGGACAAACAATGCTGAGGTTCCATTCATCGGACATACTTTCGTCCGACCATATTTTACAGAAAAGTTGGTGTATGCTCCTTACTAAGTCATCGCCTGCCGCTTTGAAGAGCTCGGCAGTCAGGCCATCCGCTCCAGCAGCTTTGTTGGACTTAAGCTTCGATATGGCTATCTTCACTTCATCCAGGTCGGGTGGACGGAATTGTTGGTCATCATCGTCCTGGTTGAAAGGTTGATTCTGCCTGACAGCGGTATTTGGTCCGTCATCGCCGTTATACAGTCTGCAGAAATGATCTTTCCAAATCCTCAGCATCGACTGCGAGCGATTCTACTACGATGTTCCCTGGTTCATTCATCTCTACAGGCTTCGGTTCGGGGTTTGTTTCCGCGGCATGTTATTTTTACCTTTTGGTAAAACTTCCGAACCTCATTCCTGGAGTAGCATCTCTCAATTTCCTCGATCGCGCGCTTCTCATGCTCTTTCTTCTTCCTCCTGAGAAGCCGGTGCTCGTCTCTCCTCTTCCGCTCATAGAGCTCATGAGCAGCTCTGGTCATTCTAAGCAGCGCCGCGTTATATGCATCTTGCTTAGCTGCATGTGCTTGCCGGCATTCATCATCGAACCAGGGGCTTCGTTGTGGTGGACGAGTGAAACATCGGAAGCGGCATCTCTGATGGCGTTTTGGCAGTGTTTCCAATGGTCTTCGATGCTTAATGTTGACGGCATTGGACCTCTTAAGAGATTATGAGACACTCGATCGGAAAAGGACTTGGCGATCTCTTGCGATTGTAGCCGTCTGACGTCGAATTTTCTCACAGCATTAGTTTGTCTTGGCGTAGTTTGGGATATCCGCAACCGTACCTTGGCTACAACAAGGTAATGGTCCGAGTCGATGTTGGCTCCTCGGAACGTAGGGACATTCATAATAATGGAGGAGTGTCTTGCGTCGATCGCAATGTGGTCAATCTGGTTGACTGTTGATTGATCAGGAGTTCTCCAAGTCCCCTTGTGTATGTCGAGATGTGGGAACCGCGTGCTAGCCACGACAATATTTCGGCCCGCCGCAAAGTCGATTAGCCTGAATCCGTTATCGGAGGTGGTGTTGTGCAGGCTATATTTTCCGATTGTTCCACCAAAGATACCCTCTCTTCCTGCATTAAAATCACCGAGGACAATTTTTATGTTATAGCTAGGGCATTGCTCGTAGGTCTTGTTAAGGAGCTCGTAGAAAGCATCCTTGATGTCGTCGTCTTTCTCCTCTGTGGGGGCGTGCGCGCATATAAGGCTTATGTTGGCGAATTTAGCCTTGATGCGGGATGCAACGAGGCGCTCGCTCACATGCCGGAAGCTGAGGACTTCTTGTCTTAGTCTGCGTCCGAGAACGAATCCACATCCAAATAAGCGCTGCTTTTGCGGTCGATAGAAATCGCCGTAGTACGAGTAGATGTCGTAGTTTTTCATCCTCTATCTGTCCGGCTGCACGTGGTCTATTAAGGGATCTAACATTCCACGTGTATATCCGAAGCTCATTGTCCTTAAATCGTTTGCGTGGGCTGTCAACAGTAGATCCGTCCATATCCGAGGCTTGTTGATGCTTCGTAACTTACAGATTATATAGAAGATACAAAAATAATGGACGGAAAACTATTGGGGAAAACCTCTCAACCTTGATGACGCCTGTGCAAGCAAATCTAGTATACTCGTACAAGGTCCTGCGAACAAATTTACAAATCAGTTATCACTATAGGTTAGCAATATAGTGTACCAGTGTAGTCACCAAGCTTTCATAGGCTCAACGTCTAGCACAACGGGTTCGATGTATCTAGAGGAAGTGACCGTGAGAGAAGTGCAAAATATTCTCCGTACACTAAGTGACAAAAAGTCACCACGAAAAAAACCTTCAACAATACGCTGAATTTCTATCACCAACAATCTGTAAATTGGTTAAAAAATAACATAGCACAACCCCAAATCCATGAACTGCTCAAAGTTCCTTTAGTGCGGCCAATATACAAAAGTGGTAATAAAAATGACACATCGAACTATAGACACATTTCTATTCTATCAGTAGTAGATAAAGTGCTTGGAGGGGTACTCTCAGATAGGCTTTACCGATATCTAGAAAGATACAATATTTTAGAAAAAAATCAGTATGGGTTTAGGAAAAACAGAAGTATAAATCAACCATTGGGAGGGTTCACCAACCACATAAACAGCAGCCTAGACAGAAACCATAATAGAGTTGTCTTATTCATCGACTTTAAAAAGGCATTCGATACCCTGAGTCACAGGAATATATTACGGCAGCTACACAAAATCGTAGCCTAAAAAATCGTAACTTTAATGTCAAAATTAAAAGACATCCGGAGAATACACTGTATGGAGTCCCGCAAGGATTAAAACTCGGGCCATTGCTTTTCGTAATATATGTGCATGATCTACTTTCTGCTCTTCGGCAGAGTAAGGGATATGCGTATGCAGATGATACGGCAATAGTTGTCTATCATAAATGTGCGGAAACGGCAGTAAAAATAATGCAGGAGGAATTCAATGCAGTTACAGCTTGCTGTCATGATCATGGTCTCGTCGTCAACGCAAAGAAAACAAAAATAATGCCAACCACATATCCAAAAAGCCAGAATAATAATAAAAAAGCATGAAACCAAGTCCTTCATAATGCAGGGTACCAATGCAACTATAAAGAGATGACGGATGCGAAACTTTTATTCAAAATGTGTCAACCTATAAATATTTAGGGGCTATCGTGGACTACAATTTTAAATGGAGCTACAATAAAAGAACGCTTGAGATAAAACTTCGGCAGTCAACTTAGGCACTGTTCCATCTCAGGAACTTTTGCACGGTGGAGGTTGTAAGGCAGAACTATTTTGGACTAGTAGAATCTCATCTACGACATGGTATAGTAGCGTGTGGAAATGCGCCTTAGATTCAATCACTGCAGCAAATACAAACACGAATCCACAAATTAATAATCGGTTCAAAAACAGGGCAGCGTCTCGACCGACAACAGATCAGCAATAAGATGAAAATGCTTAACATCGAACAGCTGCATAAGATGAAAATTATTTCGAGATTTTGGAATGATAATACTTACAAGATACCAGCTCAACATAACTACAACACACGAAGAAGACAACAAGGACAAGGATATAACATCCCGTGACACTGGAAGGAGTACGGACGAAGACGATATGAAGTAGTGGTGCCGAAAATATTTCATGAACTTTCAAGCGATTTCAGAAATCTTTCAAAACCTCTTTTATTGAAAAAAGAGCAACAGTACTTTTTGAACGTAGAATGACAAATCAACAAATGTATCTACACATTCACTTTTTTGTTTTGTTTTGTTTTTGAATCTTTTATACACAAAATGTGAACTTGGAATTTAAGTAGGGGTATGTACATATATTCAACTCAACTCACGCAAGACAAAATGATTATAAACATTAAGTAACTAGTCTTCTGAAGATAAGCCCTTAACACGTATAACATTGGTTTTTTTTTCCCGTGTGCCAATAGTGTTTTTTTGCTTAAAGTGTATGTTTAGTGTTTATAAATAGTTCTGGGTTTTTGTTTTTTGTGTTTTGTCAATTTTTGTGTATATTTTATCTCCTGAGAGGCTTTTTGTCAACAAATGGCTTTTTACCGTTCACAGATATTGATTGAAGTAAAATAAACATATGGCAAACAACGATTTCACAATGAAACCCAGCATGTTTTATGGAAATCGTAACCGAGACGATTCCGATTCAGATGAATACATTCCATCTGAGGGAAATTCAAGCGATTCTGAATCACTGGAAGACTTAGAATCATCTTTTGAAGAAGATAGTGAGCAAGTTGTGCTGCCAGGTGTGTCTGATGGATCTCCAACCGAGTGGTCAACAGTTAGTGGGCAATCCCTAAAAATGTTCACTTTCGAACAGAATGATGTTATAAACATTCAACTACAAGCATCAGCAACGCCTATTGATATTTTGGCCTTATGGTGACAGAAGAGATTTATAAGCTAATTGTTTCCGAAACAAATTCCAATGCCAACCAATTTTTACGGAGCACAACTATAACGCGTTCTTCTCACGCAAAGGAATGGGTTGACACCAACGTGCAGGAGATAAAAAAAAATTTCTTGGAATAGTAATGTATATGGGAATTGTGAAATACCCATCTATTGCTCACTAATGGAGTACTGACAAGTTTTTCAAAAATTCATTTGTGCCTCAAGTAATAGTTTAGTTTTAGTTTTAAATGCATTTTATTTCACTTATCATTACGTTTTACATTCTAACAGAAAATGCTTAAATGCTAGCTTAAAATTACTAAACAATCTTATACTAACTTACTGGCACTACACAGGCACTCTAAGCTCCTCTAAATTCGTATTTCTATGTCTTTCGACTTAATTTACATTGTATTTATGATTACTTATTTTCTATACTTAAGGCTAAGAAAAAATTGCTATCAAAAAACTTAGCATATGGACATTATTTTTTACTTTTTATAAAAACTTAATATCAAACTTAAAATAAACCTTAATCTACCTAACCTACGTACAATACGTACATACACACAAATAGACATTATATACAATTATATACATACACTAGTATATACCTTTGTACATACTAATATACATATATATATTACTTAAATGCTAACCTAAACTCATGTAAGCTGGCCATCGCTATTTACAGAGCAAATAGATTTGTCAGCTCTGCCTCATTAACGAGGCTGGTCCGTAAATGACGGAAACGACGACGAAACATCTTCCCCATCATTCAACCACCAGAAATGCTGGTGCTGCCGAACGACATCCCTCTTATCGCGATTCCCCACCGCCCTACTGAACCTAAGGCGATCCACCCTGCCGTGTGCGACGTCTCTGTTGTAGTTGAGTCGCCTGTCCCCAGCTGTCCGAGCGACATGGAAGATTAACGGGATCGCTGACCTATCCTGGATCAACCCTATCTGATCAAAGTAGAGGAATGCTTCCGGTGGAACGAAGCCGTTAGAGCGCACACTCTCATGATAAATGTAATTGGGGTAGTAAGCCCCGGATATCAGGTTATTCGTCGAGGTCATTGCTCTTGCAATGTGCCTTCGAGTCAGCTTAATTACGAAGTTGTCCACTCGTATTAGGTTCGCCCTGTTGTAAAGGACCTCATTAGGATAAAATTTTTTGTACTCCGACTCTTGTGTTCTGTACAAGCGAAGACAAGCCCTAAGGCAAGCCCTCTCAAACACCCGAATCTTTTCCATTAAGCTTGCTCGTACATTGAACCACACGGGACACCCAAATACCAGCATGGGCCTGATAAGGGCCATGTAGCAGATTACCTTCACCCTCGCATCGAGTTGGCTGCTATAAAACAGTCTCTTTGTGAGGGCAAAAGCGCCTTTAGCTCTGGATAGAGCAGCATCTACATTTTTGTTAAAATACAGAAACTGATCTAGCCAAATCCCAAGGTATCTGACTACATTTCGACAGGCAAGAGGCTGTCCGTGTTGTCCAATGATCGAGAACTTTCGCCAATTTTTTCTGGTGTCCCTAGAGGCTCCAGACAACGGCGTCCTAAAAAGAATAGTTTCCGACTTCTGAAAGTTGATTTTCAACTTCCAGTCATCGCAAAATCGTCTTATCTTATCGAAGTCACGCTGTAAGAGAGTATTAATGACCTCGATTTTTGGATCTGTTCTGTACGCTATCAAGTCGTCTGCGTACGCAATCGTATGGGGAAGTGAACCTATCAAGTCGCTTGTATAAATGTTGAATAGGATCGGCGAATTGACCGCACCTTGTTGCAGACCATTTTTAATGTTGAATGTACCAATAGAAGTCACATCGTCATTTTTCACGATGAACTGTCTGTTGGTTAGCATAATATAAAGAATGTACAAGAGTGGTTTACTGATCCCCAGATTAGCCAGCTTGTAGAAAAGACCTTCTAACCATGCAGTGTCGAAGGCCTTCTCCAAGTCAACTAGGCAGGCACCAGTACATTGGTTTTTGCCTTTATTCCATTGGATATCGGACACCAGTTAAGACGCGGCATCTATTGATTACTTTTTCGAACACCTTACTGATATTCGGAAGGAGACTTATCGACCGAAGATTCGCCGGATTGCTATACCCTTTCCCTTTTTGGAGATAGGTTGAACCATCGCCGTTTTCCAATGCACTGGATAATGTGCATTATTCATTGCATTATTAAACAGGGCATTATTAAATGTCCACCGCTTCTAGAGGAAGATGTCGAAGCACGATGTTCGGAATACCATCGGTCCCCACTGATTTCTTACTTCTGATTGTGTCGAGGATCTCATGGAGTTCTTCCTTCGATATGAACGGGGGTAGGTCACCTTCTCTGGCAATGACATTATTTGCCATATTTTCGTCGCTGAACCGGGTGAAACCAGAGCCCTCGGATCGCCAGATCACTGTTTCATTTCGAATATAGAAGTTGTGCACCAAGACGCGATTGTCCAGGTCATAATTAGGGCCAATGATATCATTGGCCTTGTATACTTCCTGGAAAGTCGCCCCTATGGCCTCAACTTTCTCCTGTGGATCCTCGATCACAAAGAAGTCGTCATCATCAGCGGCCTCATTTGTATCAATGCCTGTAGTCCGGGCTTTTTTAAGACACTGAAGGTCGTTTTGATTTTTTCTCCGAAATAGTTTATTTATTTGCGGGGACATATTCGGGTTGCTGGTGTTTACAGCCCGAACCTTGTTGTTCCAATACAAACTTACAGCAATTCTGTAATTCTCTTTGATTAACATTTGAATACTTTTAATCGACGACTTCAGTGTCCTAATCTCTGGGTCTTGTCTGTCTGTAAACTGTCTGTATAAGTTTTTAAGTCTTGTCAGAAGTCTACTTTTCTGTCGGTGCAGTGCGTCAATAGTAGGATTGCGGAACAGATTCTCGTTAGTCGTTTGTTTATACCGCGGTATTGTAGTGTCCATAGTTTGTTTTATTGTCTCGTCCATTCGTTTAAGGTACTTATCGATCTCCTCGTTTGATAAATTCCTATTGGACGGTGGGTGGAGCGTGTTCGAGGAGAGTGCTCTTGTCAAGGTCGCGGAGAAGCGTGTCCATCGAGTCTTACTGTAGTTGTAAGAGTATCTTTGGACAAACTCCCCCAATTCCGCAATTTCGTTGGGAACTGTGATTTCGGTGCTAAAACCGCAATGGTCGCTGTCATACAGG
Organism: Volucella inflata; assembly: GCA_928272305.1. Taxonomy (NCBI): domain Eukaryota; kingdom Metazoa; phylum Arthropoda; class Insecta; order Diptera; family Syrphidae; genus Volucella; species Volucella inflata. Next base: position 229,694,841 of record OV743716.1, read on the forward strand.
AATGTGCGCATACAGTTAAGCGTTCGTAAATTCGTACCTGTCAGTCGTATACGTTCGTCATACAGTAATAGATCCATATAAGACCCGTCTCTTGGAAACGACGGGTTATCCGTCGCTTTAAGACCGAGTCTATACATGGCATCGTGCTGACCCCACCAATCAAGTAGTAGGTTCTCTCTAGTATTTGGCAAATTATTTCCCCAACCTCTGTGTCTAGCGTTGAAGTCCCCGCCGATTATAAAATAATTCTCCCCCGATTCCAGCCTCAGAAGTCGAAAAAGTTTGTCGAGCTCTGTAACGGTTAAGGTGGATTGTGAAGCCCCAGATGCATAAACAGAGGCCAAGTACAGCCGCTTTCCAGGAATGTAAATGACGACTGCCTCCAACACCCGGAACCTTGTACACTCTGTGGAATTTTATGCCTTCTTTAATGAAGATCGCGACACCGCCTCCATGTTGGTAGTTAGGCCGGTTTCTTCTTCTAACAAAATAATTATTGTACTCCAGGTTGTGCTCATCGGTTAGCTTGGTTTCGCTAGCGAAAAGCACATCAGGAGTTTGGTCTTGTAGCAATTTAAACATCGCGGCTCTTCGTTCGATTCTAATCAGTGAATTAACATTCACCGCAAGGACCTTCAAAGTTTGCTCCACCATGTGCGTACCCATTACGACATGTGTTGCGTTAGACCCGGCAGCAGTGCGTAGATCTGGTCCACCCGCTTGGCCTGTTCTTGCACCTGCTGTTGCAGCTGAGCCATCTGCCCTTGGATTGCGAGCAAGATGGCCAGCATGTTTGGTGCAGCTTCTGTTGCTGGTGATGGAAGCCTAACAGGTGAACGTTTGACCTCCACCTTCTGCTGCCGAGCCAGTTTTGCTTTTATAATGTCGGCGAACTTAGGACAACCCCGATAGTTAGCGGTGTGTCCCACGTTCCCACATAACACGCATGAGAGCTGCGTCCTATCGGATGCTCCGTCCCTACCCAAAGCACACTCCTCGGAACTGTGATTCTTTGCGCCCTTCACGCATCGAGGCTGCATTTGGCAGTTTGAAGCGGCGTGCTCGAACCTCTGGCAGCGAACACATTGTATAACGCCTTCGCTCCTTTTTAATTTCTCCCAGTGAACCACTTGGTAGTCTAGGACATTGATACTACTTAGACTATTGAGACGGCTTTCGGGACTGAGCTGCAACAGGAAGAACGGCAGACCCCGTTTCTCCCGCCTGGCTCTAGCTGTGGTAAATGGCTTTACCCCCACAAATTTGGGTCCTTCGCACTCCTTCTCTTTGAGCAGTGCCAAGATCTCCTCAGGATCAGAAGACGGTTCCAACCCTTTCAGCAGCATCGATTGCCGCTTTTCACACTTCGGTGTGAATGAGTAGTGCTCCGTCGTCGTCTCTTTGAGGAGCTCTTTCACTTTCGCGTAGCCCTCCACTGTATTACAGTGTATAGCATGGCGATCGTTCCCCAATCTCTTAATGTTAAAATTATTACCAATGGCCAACTTACATAGGTCCTTGGTAGCATTTACCTCAAGTTTGTAGGTGTTGATAGGAGGCACCTTGTCCTTCTTCTTCTGCTGCTGCTGTTGCTGCTGTTATTGTTGCTGCTGCTTTTGTTGTTGCTGCTGCTGCTGCTTCTGTTTTTTAAGCTGCTGTGGTCTCAGCTGTTGTTGTTTCTGCTGCTGCTGGTTTGTTTGCAGCAGTTGTTGTTTCTGCTGCTCCTGGTTTTGTTGTTTCTGCGGTATTTGTTTCTGTTGTTGTTGCATTTGTTGTTGGGAGCTTTCTACTTCTGATTGCTTCCTCTGCCTACGTGCATTTTTTTTTTGCTTGATAGCAAGCACTTTTTCTCTTAGCTTTTGAATGCTGCTGTTAATCTCTTCTATTGCTTCATCCTCATCTTCCGACTCGGATGCCGCTAGAGAGGCAAAGTTGTTGTTGCCCCCCTCATAATGGACCTCATCAGAGATGCACATTAACGCATCATCTGCTTGTTTTTTCTTTTCTTGTGATGGTTTTGTTGTTTTAGCTGTTAACGCAGCACTTATTTTTATCTTCGTTAAATTAGGAGTGGTTTTCAACCCCCTCCTCCTTTTGATGGCTTTCGCCACGGCACCGGCAATATTGTTACATTTTGCTACACCCGCTACAGAGCGGAACGCTCTCCACCACCCATCACGTGATTTAATTATCACTTTTTTTTTTTTTTTTTGAATAGTTATTTACACAATTTGAAAGGAAAAAAAAAAAACTCTCGAGTTTTGTTACTCCACATTCAACTCATATTGTCTTGGACTTGGCCGAACAATATTGAGACAGTGGTAGAACCATTGCAACCGATAATTTTTATACCTCTATTTCCTTAGCCAAAAAGCTCCTTGCTCGAAAAACGCACATTATTGGAACTCTACGTGGTAACAGACAAGGAAATCCAAGGGATGTGACGACTGCTAAGCTCAGGAGAAATGAGATAAAACGGCTTGAAAATTCATGAATTGTCGTTGCTAAATGGAAAGACAAGCGCGATGTTCTAATGCTTAGCACAAAACATGGTTTGGAGGAAGTGCTAACAGGAAAGCGGTCGAGAAAAGGCGAGGAACTAAAAAAATTGAGTATGATTGTGGAGTACAATTACAACATTTTGTGGTACCTGTGAAGGAAACCCTACCTCATGTTTAGAATGCTTCAGCAAGAATCAAAAGTAATACCTACTATTTATAAGTTATAAAAATTTTTCATTACCATCTTTTCCATGCATTTTTTTTCCAATAAAATCAACCCAAAATAATTTGAACAAAATTGGGTAAAAATGTGTGGTTTTTTTTTTCCTGATGATAATAATGCTTTTATCTAGGTGCCGAGGAAGAAAAATTTGTGTTTTTATTAACCCTTTCCTCGTTATACGAACTTATGCGTAAAGAGTTTCCCATTTTTACTGCATCGCTGCTGCTCCGCTTATGGGGTTGGCTAATGTCGCAGACCGCAGAACGCGTCTACATAATGCTCGGTTCTGGATCGCTTCAGTGGTTAACCCCAGACGTTGTTGCGCATTTGCCATCTGAGAAATCCAGGAATTCTTTTTCCGACCTCGTTTTCTTACAGTTGGAGTGACCGTAGTTGATAGTGCCTTTTTAACCGGATTTTCCGCAGATCTTCTTTGAACGTGGCAATACCAGCTTATTCTATTCGCCTCAAGCTGTTCGGTTACCGAATTCTTTATATGTAGATCTGATGCAATCGCGTTTAGTGACTCCACTAGACATCCTTAACATTTTCATTTCTGCTGCCGTCATTTTGTTTTTAAACGCTTCGTACATTGTGCAGCGTTAAGAACCGTACATAAGACCTGCTCTAACAACCGTGGTGTAGAGTTTCCCCTTAAATTTAAGTGGAAATTTTCGGTCGCAAAATATTCCCGAATTTTCCCGCCATTTCATCCATCCCATACTAACTCTGTGGTCTACGTCGTCGTCACATTTCGCTTCCATGTTAATGATTGATCCTTAGTACTTAGTGCTTTTCGGAAGAACTTTTCCGTCTAACATTATATCCGGAACAGGTAGCAACGGATGCGCAAATGGGGACGTCAAATGCTCCGTTTTTGAACGACTTATTTTAAACCCGTTTCTCTCTAGCGCATTTCTCCATGAATCTAAGGCGTTCTGTAAATCTTCGTTGTTATCGCTAAGTATAACTGCGTCGTCAGCGAAGAGAATTTGCGTTACATTTGCTTCGCGCATGCAGTCTTTTAAAAGATAGTCGAATACTACGTTAAAGAGGAAAGGGCTAAGTACGCTTCCTTGATGCACTCCGACATTAACTGGAAATTCTCTCGTTAGTCCAGCAGAGCTTTTAACCGCAGTTTTCACGTTTCCGTTCATGTCTTGTATTATTCTAACATGCGTTTCCGGTACGTTTTGAGACCTCAGCGCGGCCCATATGAAATCCCTAGGTAATCTATCGAACGCTTTCTCGAGGTCGATAAATACCATGTGTAAATCCTTAGATGAATCTCGGTGCTTTTCCATTATTATTCGTAGGCTTTGGATAGCATCCACCGTCGATCTTCCTTTAACAAATCCACACTGGCTATTATCGAGCTTTATTATTTGCCGAAGACGATCGTTTAAGACTCTTTCGACGATTTTCATTGTGTGTGACATAAGCTTGATTGAACGGTAGTTGTTGCATTCTCGAGTGTCGCCTTTTCCTTTGTATAATGGAACCAAGAAGCTACTTCTCCATTGATTCGGCATAGGTTGTCCACATTTTAATTTATTTAAAAGTTTCGATAGCCAAACGCTGCCGATCCCCTCCATCTTCGACCAAAACTCTGATGGAATGCTGTCTGGTCCCGCCGCTTTCCCCCGCTTCATTTTTCCAATTGCTATACTTATTTCTTCGATTGAAAAGTCCGAAACTTCCTCCTCGAATAGACCAGCTGTCGGCACGATATCACGTGGACACTGTTTGTTAACCAACTCCTTGCAGTATTCTAGCCACCGGTCACAAATTTCCTTTTCATTTGTTAGTAAACGACCGTCTGCGTTTTTGATGTATTTCGGCGAGGTTATTTCCATTGAATTTTTTCTCCTCTGGCATTTTAGTACTGTACGACGTTTGAACTTCTTGGATAGCTTGTCTTCTATCCGCCGATCGTGAGGATATTTGTTCCAACTCCTGGTACAGGTTTTCCGCTTCTGCCGCTCGAGTTCGAGCTAGGACTTTCTTTGCGATCTTTTTAAGACGCCCGTTTTCAAGAGCCAGTCGATCTTTTTCTGTATCGCTGCTCCGATCGCATTTTGTCCACGCTTGGAAAGCATTCTTCTTGTCGGCCACAGCTCGCTTAGTTTCTTCATTTCACCACAATGTTTCTTTGCCGACGTGATGGTATTTCGGTATAGTCCCCAGATGGGACCTTGCGAGTGTTATGCATTCCTCGTGCATGATGTTCCACATTTCTTGCGGACTAAGGGAGTTTGCGATACCGTTTATATTTCGAAGTACTTCTTTAGCCAGTGCGATAAATCTTGCGCTTCGTTCCGTCGAAAGATTATACCACCGGATTTTTGGCTTTCCAAACGATGACCGTGTTTTTGGTGGTTCCGCTGTGAAAAATTCTGTAATGAGCAGACGGTGTTGGCTTACTAGCGATTCTCCAAGTATTACTTTACAGTCCTTAACACGGTTTCTCATCGACATTTTGCAGAGGTGATAGTCTATTTGCGTTTCGTGGCCTCCGCTGCTATAGGTGATAAGATGTCGTTGATGTTTAATAAACATTATATTTAAGATGGTTGGCTTGCGACTTGGATGTCTTCGCCACCTGAATTTCTGGTTCCGAGGCCTTTACCGCCGTGGCAGTCCTCATAATCAACATTTGTTTCTCCGACGTGGCCATTTTAATCTCCGCCTACGAAGAGCATCTCATCGATAGGTATATTTATAAGCAAATTACCGAACTCTGACCAAAATGTATCTTCTTCCGATTGGTCGCATCCATTTTGTGGAGCGTACGCGCTAACAATGTTCCACGTTTCATTGTGTATGACGAGTTTAACACTCATCAAGCGGTCGCTTATTTTCAAGATACCAACGATGTTGTTTAGAAGATCCGCTACAATAACGATTCCAACACCGTTTCGTCCATTGACCGTTCCATGGTAGAACATCTTAAATGCCTTAGTTTTTAAATCTAGAAAACGCGCTTTATTTCCTGTATTACACCACTTCGTTTCCTGTACGCACAGGATTTGTAGAGTTCTGCGACGCATAATCGCTTCCAGTTCTAAACTTTTTGAGGTCATCGATCCGACGTTCCAACTTGCAAACCGAAGTTTATGAAAATATTTTGGAAACTTCATTTTGCCAGCCCCCGGAATCCGTCGGGCTCTGACACAAGCACTTCTGCTTGCTGTGGAATCACCCGAGTGCGTTGCAATCGTGGTGCCCAGCGGGGTAGTACTATTAATTGCGATCATTTCCATGAAGTGTATCTAAAGTTTGAGTGGTTTGACACTTGTATGCTCATTTCGAATTGATTGACTGTTCTTTTACCCCACCGGTAGTCTCCAGACGTGGGAACCCACTGATTGCATACAAACTTGTGGGAAAGTTTTAAGGTGTTAAAGTGTCACATGCTCATTTTTGGTGTCATAGTTGCCTGTATATGATTGGTGTCCCATCTAGTCGCCTCTTACGACAAGACCGCCCGCGGTGCACGTGACAGTGAACGTGTTAAAGCTTTGCAGATAATTATATCAAAATGTCAATTATTTATGATATTAATAAAAAAAAAAAGAATTGAATTGAATTGAATTGAGTTCGAATATTTAAAGGAGGATCACCAAAGTCTTGTAACATGTGGATCAATTTCAACTTGTTTACTTTCTGTCATCGAAAAGCTGCAATCGCAAGCGACCACAAAATCTTTGCCGATCGCGTTTCCCTCAACCCCTTCCGAATTCTTAGACAAAATAAGAGACATATTTGGCTTAGGTGCATCAAGGAACGAGAGTTCTATAAGACTTCAAGAAGGGCGTTGTCGAGAACTGAGATGGAGAAATGTTACTGTTCTTAAGTTTAACCAGAATACGAAACAAACGTGGCTACGATACAAGCCAGAATGGAATGTTTAAAGGCTTCGTCCAGAGACTGAATTACGACGATGATGGTCAAAATTCAACTGTCATTTTATTCTAAATGAATGAATAAATAAATACTAACGAAGCTGAAAGCAATTGAAGATAACCTGGTCGACAATATGCACCTCCGCGTCACCAAGTAATTAGATTGCTAAGCTATGGAATTTTCACGTGCTTTGTCTGATCCACAGAAAGAGAAGGCCTTCTTGACTGTCCCAGCACTTGTCTGATGGTAAACGAGGGAAAAATGAACTACGTGCTTTCATGAGAAAGTGGGGGCTTGGCTAGAACGCCTCCACTAACAATTATCCTTTCGACGCAGTTAAAAAATGTATCTACATTGATCTTAAAGTTACAAGCGCAACGTCATAAGTGCAAAAATCAGATGTAGCTCCTGGCCTCTCGGATGTAGCTCTTGGCCTATCAGGAAAATTTCGTGAGATTTTCTGTTCAATTTGCATTGACGCCGAACTGTACGGCATATACAGGTGATATTGGCGTCGTTAGGCATTAACCGATCTTACGTCTGAGAGAGGTTACTGAGTCTTCATGTCTAAACCTGAGGCACAACGATTACATCTACATCAACCCACTTGAAACGAAACACTGTAAAGAACTAGTAATGTAACTTAGAGTTTAAGAAGTGCCGTGTTTCTAATGGGGATGCCTGACAATAAACATTTCTTTAAATGCCATTCATCATGAAAAGACTGACATTGCGCAAATGTATTCAAAATCAATGTATATTTCGAGCGAAACGTCAATTTACGAATTCAATAATCGTCTTTTCGTCTTGTAGACTTAACTTTACTTGGCGGTAGGCCAACAAGAAGAAAGAAACCAGTGCATTTCGAAGGAAATATTTTCCTCTGAAGGCACTAGTTACTGAAGACTTCAATTTATTTGGTTTCTGACATGTACAGTACACCAGCCTTTTGAACATTTAACGTTCTTGATTTTATCCCTTTAAAGATTCAGATAGTGTTAAAATCTGTTTCAATATGGGCTGGTTATGATCTTAGGCAAATGGGCCCAACACCGAAATGAGCAACATGATTCGGAATGTCGGGCAAAAATTATGCTTAGCAATTGCCGTATTTAAAGTTAAAGTAAGAACAACCGTCATCAGACACAAAAATGAAGCCGGATTGCACCTTAGTCAGTCAACGGTCAACCAAAATTAGTTTTGAAATTTACGTAATATCCATATGGAAAGCTATGTGGTTCCAGAAGGATGGGGTCGGTGTCAGTCATTACGAGGTACTTATTTTAAAGATTAAATTGGCAAATTCCCGAAAGTAAAAAATTACCTACGAAAAGCTTCCAAGGAGCGCCGTTCAGACTCGGCGATAAACCGTAGGCCCCGCTCAGATGTGACAAAAATGACAACATGAGCAACACAAATGAGTGTCAAGAAGCTAGGCTATGGCCCATACCGGGCTGCCAGCGCAACAGTGTTTTGTTTTTGTTAAATAAATTAAATATAATCGGGTTATCATCATCATATCAAACAGAAGAGCCATTCTTTACATTTGCTCCAAGCGAGCAATGTGAAATTAACTATTTGGCAACAGGTGCCGTCTTATTGTAACTTAATATCGTCCAGTCCACCATTGAATAGTCTCACATACGAGTACATTCCTGCCGGCCTCTGTTTTGAGGAAATATGGACCAATGTTTCTACCATAAACCAAACCAAACCCTTTTCCTGTCTGGATGTAATATCAGCTGTTGAACCTTTTCGTATTCATCGCACCTCATCTTTATCGCTAAAAAAAAGTTTTGTCTTTTGACGAAACCATTGGATCTCTTTATCTTCTTGATCCAATGTAAAGTACCTTTAAAAGAATCCCTCGTCAGATTGTTAAAGAAGGGATTTCAAGACTGAGAAGGGTAAGTTTAGTCAACAAGACCTCGCTATCTTCTCCTTATTATTTGCGGGCACATGAACTCGTTTACTTACGTAAATAATCCAGAAGCAAGTTTTTCAAGACAATATACGGCACGTTACTAGGGATCCATTACCACTATGTAAAAGTACAGCCTTGAGACTTCTTTTACTGTTGTCAATAAAAAACCGCCAGTCACTTGCCTGACAGGTCTCCAAGCCCATGAAAGTCAGTAAGCCCCTCACAGCACTGCAATATACAAAATTTTTAACAGAAGAAAAAAATTGCAATAAGTTTTGTTCTCTTTTAACCTTGGTGCTAGCAGCACGTTCCTCTGAAAGATCTAAGTCTCTGATGAGATCACTAAACTCGTTTTATGAAAATGTTTTAGGGTTTGATGTTTCTACAGAGCACTCAAGTCATCGCTTACTTGAAAATTACTACCTATAGATCCTACAATTTCTTCCTCCTGACATTGTGGTAGCTGATGAAAAACTGGTATTGGAACGTCTTCTGAATGAGGAATTTGTATTATTGTTGAAGAAATATTAGGATATTTCCATTTTTGGCGATTGTTTTTGTTGATGCCTACTATACTTGTCATACAGAAGTAACAGTCGTTATGATGATTTTTTTCTTCTCGCTAAATCATCGGTACTCCAAATGTCAAAGATTTACGTGCACCTTTCTCCCATTTTACATACACTATGAGGTACCCACGCTTTACCTTGATTGCAAATTTCAACACTGAAGTAACCAAAATGCAAGCAAGTTCACATTGGTTTTTATAAATTTTCGCTGATCTTTGAAAATATATTCTGCACAAATGTAACAAAACTTATCAGGGTGGTTAACACAACGTCTTAACTTACTAGCCATTATGAAATATTTAGATTTATTTCATCAGTGTCACTGTGAAATCGAGTAAGACTTAACACAAACTAAACGGCGAGGAAAGTGGCGATTCGATATAGTCGAGGAAAGCGTAGGAAATAAACACATAAGGTCTCTATAAAAGTGCGCTTACAGAAATGCATACTGCAACTTCAAACATAGTCAACTGTTTTAATTCAGATGGTCTAGTTCGAATCCGTGGTGTCATTTTTATTTTCAATTCAAATGGTTTCATCGAAAAAGGGTGCGCAAGGCGATCTTTATATCACATATAGCTAGAGGTGGCAGGATAAAAACCTAATGGATATTACATGTATATAACTTTTCTTATCTAACAAATGCAAACAAAGCTGCACCAATTTTTTATTTTTTATTTTAGGCTTGTGTAATGAGTAATAGTACCGGACCCCATCAACTAACTCTCGTTCACAGAGGTCATTCGTGACACAAGACTAAATCTTGCCCATCCCAGGGAATTTACATGTATAGGCTTGCCCGGTAGGTTTGACTTATGAATGAAGGGTGTGTAAACATTTGAAGGCAATCAACTATGAAATCTTCAGATAAAAGTCGCCAAAAAACATTCAAAGGCACAAGTTCTTATTTTCCATTGTTTGCTATTGGCAAATATTTTTTCCTATTTTTTGCTATTTACCCAGGGTATCAAACCCAAAGCTCTGTCTTAATATTAAACAAAATTAACCATTGCCCAGTGCAATCCATGGTACTAATTGGTTTCTTTATTTTCACTGATTGCGTTTGATTAAAGTTCATTTCAATAACAGTTAATATGATACTGCAAAAACTGGGATAAATTATAATAGCGTCATTCATATGGATGTACTTGTGGATCACTATGCTTTAATACATAGTACCGTCATGCCACTTTAGATTGTAGTCACATATCCGTATACTACGACACCATAGATCTTCGTTTTCCCCCCTTTATTCCCCGGTGAATACTCAGTGATGATGATGATGGTGTTGTTACATAAAGTCAGGCAGTAGACGTATGGTATGGAGCCTACATCAGGAACCTCTCTCACAGATGATGAATTACACTTCCTCTGGACTGGGAATTGACTATCATTTGTTTGGGATGTTGAGTGAAATTCGGTTCGATGTTGATTGAGTGGGAATATTTGATGTGGTCTGTGGTATCCTTTCCCAACCAAACCGTCGTCGGTTAGGCTTCTTCAGCTATAATTTTGGTTGAAAGGCTTTTGCGTCGTTATTATGAAACATGACGCATATGATGTTAATGAAAATGGAATCCATAAATTGCTCATATGGATACGTGAAATCAATATAACTTTCTTAAAACAAATGAAGGAAGTATCCATCACCAAAATAAATAAATATGATTCTCCTAAGACCATTTCATAGCAAACCACAAAATGGACCAAGGCCAATGTTTGATGTAGGTCAGAGTCAAAAAGTCAAAAAGACCTAAGGCTACCATGCTTCGTTCAGAAACAATGATGATGAGGTCGGCGTTCATTAAAATCCTTATAAATCTGCAATCGCTACAAACAATGAAAGGTCGTTAATACTACGAGTACTTTATTATACTCCAAACGGCCTGTGTATCGTTTCACGGGGGTGTATTGTACATACGAGTAATAGTATAGTTTACGCCGCATATAAACATTTATTTATTTTTCTTTGTAAGCTAATAAAATGGTAAAAGAAATTATTTTGAAAAACGATATTCAATTACAGTTGCATAGCGGAGTTCAAATAATAACAATAGCCACTGGGGCATGAACTAAACGCAGGAGATTAGGGTGGACTTCTGGGAAACGAGAAAATATTGCAACTCGGTAATAACAATAAATATCAAAAACAAAACAACTGCGAACGATGTATCTTTCTGTAGTTTTTCTTCTCCTCTTTTTATATATGTATATATATCAAATTGCAAATTGAATTAGTATGCGTATATTGTGGTTTTGTACCTTATGGGCAGGTATTAAGTGATTAAATGTTGCGATGAAGACAACCAAAGGCTTTCATTATTTTAACGAAAGATTAAGCTAGGAAGTGCTTTGTATTTCACTATGAGTCAAATCACATAAATGAAGGCAGGCTCTGTGATGTGAAAGTAGCCTATGTTCAGTACTTAGAGATAGAAACTATATTTTTAGAACTAAGTTGTAGAGACCGGATGAATTGTATTGAATGAAAATAAAAAGTGTGGAGCACGAAGTGGCAGACTTCTGGGTATACTACAAGTTGACTATAAATTTGCGTGTTTAACCTCAACGAGTTTCAGACCGACACTCAGTAAGAATCAAAATATTGCTGAAGCATTGAAAAACCTCGAAAAAACATCCAAAAATCGCAATTCAACACAGTCTCTCCCGCACATATTTCGAAAATTTTGAAGTAGTGTAAAGGAAAGAAATTTTGTACACACTTATCACTCAAAGAATTTTCCTCTCAAAGCAGTCATAGGTCTCCTCATCCATCTTTGATATTGTCTATGCCTCTAAGACATAGAGCAGGACTAGGATCATTAAGATCTTATATGGTCACTTTTGTTTTCGAGAAGGGGCTTTGCAAGACAGTTGCCTTAGCCCAAACCAGCGAAAGGCAAGAGTTATCTCAATTGATAGCAGAGCCCATGTGGACAAGTTCCTTAGCTACCTCAAACGTATATTTGTCCAGTGTGATGTTCTGTACGACACGACGGTATTGGTTAGATACTTAGTCGTATCCTCGTTGAGTGCTAGGCTTAAATTCGCTACTTCCGTCTCTATACTCGCGAAAACGACACTGATATCACGCTGGTGTCTTCCGATTATGTCAATATCATTAACACATGCGACTAATTGGACGGACTTTTGGAAGATTGTGCCTCTTGTGTTTGCATGTGAGTTTTGCACCATTCTTTTAAATGTGATATTGAAGAAATAACACCACAGAGCATCGCCTTGTCTAATTCCTTTTTTGACTTTAAAGGTCTACGAAAGATCTTTACCGACCTTGATGGAGTAGCGCGCATTTCTCATCGTCATCCTGCACTGACGGATGAGTTTGTCATGGATGCTAAAATTAGACATTGCTCTGTATAGCTCTTTTCTATAGATACTGTCATACGCGGCCTTAAAATCGATAAATAGATGAAGTGTATCGATCTAAAGCTAATGGGTTTTCTCCTTTGTGAATATTTGGTCGAAGCCTGAAGCCACACTGATATGGACCTATCAGGTTATTGACGAAGGGCTTCAGGCGTTCACACAATATGGCAGATAAGATCTTGTACGCGACTAAGACGACTGATGCCTCTGTAGTTGGCGCAGGTCGGAAGATCTCCCTTTTTGAGGATCGGACAAACATACTTTCGTCCGACCATATTTTAGAGATCAGTTAGTGTATGCTCCTTACCAAGTCATCACCAGCCGCTTTGAAGAGCTCGGCTGTCAGGTCATCCACTCTAGCAGCTTTGTTGGACTTCAGCTTAGATATTGCGATCTTCACTTTATCCTGGTCGGGTGGACCGAACTGTTGAAATGTTCATCTCCCCCGACAGTGGTATTTGGTTCGTCCACACCGTTATATAGTCTACAGAAATTATCTTTCCAGATTCTCAGCATCGACTGCGACTTTACTACGATGTTCCCTCGTTCATCTCTACCCGCTTCGGTTCGGGGCTTGTATCCGTGGCATGTTACTTGTACCTTTTGGTAAAACTTCCGAACCTCATTCCTGGAGTAGCATATCTCAATTTGCTCGACTGCGCGCTTCTAATGCTCACCCTTTTTCCTCCTGAGAAGCGGGTGTTCGTCTCTCCTCTTCTGCTCAAAGAGCTCGTGAGCAGCTCTAGTCTTTTTTTGCAGCGTCACATTACGTGCGTTTTGTTTAGCTGCGTGTGCTTTCCGGAATTTGTTACCAAACCAGGGCCTTCGTTGTGGTGTTGGAGTGAAACCCAGCACATCAGGAGCGGCATCTTTGATGGCTTTTTGGCAGTGTTGCCACTAGTGTTCGCTGCTTGATGCTGGCGCCAGCGGACCTCTCAATAGACGAATCGAGAGACTCGACCAAAAAAGGATTTGGCGATCTCTTGCGATTAAAGCCGTCTGACATCAAAATTCCTCATGGAAAGTCCGAGTCGATGTTGGCACCTGGACATCCATAATATTGGAGAAGTGTTTAGCGTCGATCGTAATGTGGTCAATCTGGTTGACGGTTGATTGATCAGGAGTTCTCCAAGTTTCCTTGTGAATATCGAGAAGTGGGAACCGCGTTCTAGCTAGGAAAATGTTTCATCCCACCGCAAAGTTGATTAGATTGAATGCGTTACCGGAGGGGGTGTCGAAGAAGCTGTCTTTGGTGTTCTCATTTTTCTCCTCTGTGGGGGCGTGCGCGCTTTGCAGCAGCCTAGGGCCTCCGTTGGTTATTTGGCTGTACTTGGCTAATAAGGGACCAAACATTCCGCGTGCATATCCGAAATTCTTTGTTCTTCATTTGTTTACCACTGTTAACAGTAGATCCGTCCGAGGCTTGTATCTGCTTCGTAACTTTCATATTTTTTCAATTACCGGACAGTTACCTCGGCGGAACAACCCCCAACCCGTAGAGTCAGTTCCAGTTTCCATTTACATTCTGAGATGTGAGTGGTGCTGTCGGTTCATTACAGGCTCTTCCGCCACCATGTCTTTTCCAAGACCCTGACTAAGTCTCGGGAATCCTTGCTGGCCAGAGCTCCAAATATTTCGGAGTAGCCCGGATAAGGTCTCATTTGTTTCGGGATTGTTTCCACCGTTGATTCCATCTGGAGAATTCGTCCGCTGTCCCGTTTAAAGTTCTGCTATTTTTATCTGATGTCCAACACTAGAGCCTATAAGTTTAGGAAATCTGATTCCGGATGACCATGGACCAGTTCCCGACAATAAATGGAGATAAAATAAGCACAACTGATGCGTAGAAACAGTCTTCACACATAAGCAAATCAATCTGGAGATATATTAATTGAGAGCTGTGGCTGTTTAAAAATCAGACCCACTTACGCCTGTTGGCCCATTGTAATGCCACGTTGATCTTTAAACTAAATTGAGCTTCTAAAAAAATAAAGGAAACTGACAAAGTCTATATTTCTCAGATCGCTCCTAGGTAAAGTTCTCTTCTTTCGGAGAGAGTCCGGCATGTGCAGAGTATGTGGAGATTTATCTCCTTGCCGGAAAAATTTCTTGGAGTTTAGCGGGTACATACAAGAGTTAAACTTAGAACAGCATTTACCCATGCCAAACATACGATGTCCACATCGTCTCACGAAATATCTATTCAGCTGTTTATCCTGTTAAATTCCGGAAAGAATTGGGAGATAGTAGCTATTTCGTAACGTGTGTAGGTTAGACTCATAAAATATGTACCTGTCGACAAATTTAAGTTCGTAAAAAGAAATCAATAATATATATTTAATCCTGAGACCATCCTACGTAATATAGGTGATATCGTCCTTTAAAGAAATATTTTATAAGTCTTCAATCAGTTGTATTAATCTGCATAAGGTTTTGTCACTATAATTACTTTTGCCTTTTCCCGCAATTCTTGAAAATTAACTTTCGCTGCACGTGCAGGAACTACACCTCCATTTAGTGCAACATCAGGGGATGGCGAAATTTCCTTCTTTCATCCGCAGTTGACAATTTCAATTTTAATGGTCCCAATTCGTTGAATTCTTGACGCACTGCTATTACCTCTGCATTGAGGGAGCTCTCACAAGCTGGAATACTGAGAAAAACATGTGATTGCGGATGTGGATTCAAAATCAGAAGTCTGCATGTATGTCACCCCAGAGGGTGATTCCATACACTGTGCACCGTCATAAATCTACGCAAAAGGATGTCGAAAGAATAATGTCCTGAAAATTGTCAGACCACATACAGGCACTAATACGAACAGGCCACGTTCGAGAATACAATAAGCGTCACAATGTTTACAATTGCCACACTCATTCATAACGCTGGCAAAATGTCACATGTGTCAAAGGCAAGGATATTTGTGAAAATATCGCTCCAGGTCTTATGTTGCCTCTACCCTTTCCACCCTTTCCACCCTTTCCACCCGCATCATGCGGAAATTATGTGGCAATATATGGCAGGAGGGGTGCTCAGCTGAGTTAAAGAGGTATAGTATACAACCCAACCTGTGAAATTGCTCCCTCAGCGGTTGTACAATAATGGTGCCATATACGTAAAGTAGTTATTTTAAGGAAATAAATGTATGTACACCTCTATTGCAGTATTTCATTTGTAAATAAAAAATTTAGAGGCCGACATGGGGGATCCAAAACACCATCAAATTAAAAATTACGCGTTTACAGGAAACATGCGAACAATAAAATAAATTTTATATTTTGAAGTGATTGATTTTAGGACTTCTCAACTCTTCGTGAGTATGTACGAGTATATGGAAGCGGGCGCCCGTCAATTCTCCTCCAAAGATAGTATTATACTTACGAATTCTTGAATAGCACATTCTTAGCTTCAGAGAAGCAAGAACTTTCCAATTGGCATTACAAAGTTGGTTTTGGGTCGTGGATTCCAGGACCTCGGCATTTGTTTTGGATCCATCTGTATTCTACCTTTAAGAATTTATGTTTTATTGTCGACTAGGTATCACTATGTTGAACATCCTCTTGAAGCATTAAGCTGTTGTTATTTATTCCATCCAAGCTAAATTAGAACACCTCGCAAGATTAACACGTTGCGCCGGATTAGAAATAAACATCCAGAAGACTAAGGCCATGAGGATCAACACCTGCAACAGAGGAGACATTACCATCGAAGGAAACCCCGTCGAATATGTAGATAGCTTAGGTAGTAATTATAATAACAACAGATGGCGGCGCAGAAGCAGACGTTAATAACAGACTTCCAAGAGCAAGAGCAGCATTCGGCCAATTACGACCTATATGGAGGAGTTCCCAGATTTCCAGGAACATGAAGCTCTGAAAATTCAACTCATGTGTCAAATCAGTACTGATATATGGCAACGAAACCTGGTTGTTTTCCAACAACATCATACAGAAGCTTCAGGTATTCATCAGCAAATGTCTCCGTACCATATGTCGAATATTCTGGCCAAACATCATCAGGAACGTGGATCTGTTGGAAATGACAAGAGAGGAACCAATTGCGAAACAGATCGAGAGACGCAAATGGATATGGATCGGACATACCATCAGGAAAAAAACCGACAGCATTACCAGAATGACGTTAGAGTGGAACCCTCAAGGCAAAAGATCCCGAGAACACCTGGGGACGATCGATACTCCTGGAACTAGGAAAACTCAACCTCACTTGGAACAGTGTAAAGATAACTGCAACTAACCGAGTGGGAGTGAGATGCCAAGTGGAAGCCATACGGCTCCCAAGTGGAGTGATAAAAGGAAACAAAATTTTTTATTCATTTACCGCTCATACTATCTCAGGTTTACGAATCTCTGAGATATAATAACTTGACACTACTGCAAACTTTCACAGTGTCAATGGCAGCTGTGTAATTCAAGCGAGTCTCTGCAGAATATTTTATGCCAGGATAGGGATAGGTAAGAATGACATTTTTGGTAGGAAAGTTGGTGTAAGCACAGCCTTTATGACACCACTTCTAACATCGGACTTAGGCTTTTTGACTTTGTCGAGGGACGAAATATCACTAAAGCAAGCACACAAGTGGACATTGGTAATCTTAATGTTCACATTGCGATAGTAGTAAGGCATGCCTTGAGTATTCTGGACGTCCGAACGTTCCGGGCAGTTAACAATGACTTCGACCACTATCTCGTTGTGGCCTATACCAACACCATATCGGTAGCTGCCAACGTGCTATCAGAGATGTCGCAATTGATGTGCTGGGTTTCATCAGACCATCACAAAGAAATCCTCACCAAAATGAAATGAAATCAGACAAAGCAGCTGCACCTGATGTCTTACTGGCCGTCACCTCTGCTAGAATTGGCTTTCCCAAATTTGCTGCCAAGAGTACCTAAATGCCAAGAATTGAATCTCAGTATCGCGTCAACTATAGAGACATAAGTCTTCCCACCATCGTATACAAGATCTTATCTGTGTAAATATTTGAAACCCTTCGTCAATAACTTAATTGGCTTCTATCAGTGCGGAGACCAAAGATTTTAGCATTTGTAACTTACAGCTAGTTAATAAAACCAAGCTTGTCTGAGGCAGTCTTAACACGGTTAAGGCTATACTGCAACGCTTTTAAAGGTTTTTTTTTATGACAATACTCCGGGTTAAGTTTCGGTGGTACGTACCCATCTCCGTAGGGGAAACCCTTAGATCTTCTCTCTATAGAGCGTGCCATTTTTGTGGCCTTTGGTCTATTGAAGAATTAGATCCTCTACATAGCTATGTAGCTGCAGTGAGCTTAGTTGCTCTAAGTAAGATTTGTATTTCAAATTTTTGTATGTGTTACTGGTGTTTGGTTCTTCGACAGCCTCTAGTGATTTGTCGGAGGTCTAATTATGAGTCTTTGGCGCCATATCAGTAGTTCAAGTGACCCTTACAGTCACTGAGCTGCTTCATGGAACTGTAATTTATGAGCAAGACCATGTGGCTTTCCAAAATCTGATGATGAATTCCATGGTTTGTGCATCCGAGAACGAAATAGTCTTTTAATTTGTTTGTCTCGAAGAGTATTTAAGCAATGCAAGATAAATTTAGAATCAACTAGCTTAGAACCTAATGCTTTATTCGCTTCATTCCCATATCGAGGATGAGATTTGCTCACATCTTACACCGTTAATACCAGATATACCAGGATTGAGGGAGGTCAAATTATCATCTTTTTTATTAAGAGATGGAGTGGCGTTAAACCAACGGACGCTTCTACATAAAGTCTCCGCGGTTTTTTGTCACTAGATGATGTTGGTATCCATGTATCTAGAAACACTAATCTGATTATGTAAACCGAACACGTTTTTAAAGGTGACATGTCAAGCTACATTTTCTGTGAAGACAGCTGTGTAATTCGTTGTTCGTGTTAAAAGTTATGCCGATTTGAATATGAGTGAAATATCTGAAGAAATACGTGATGTGTTTCACGATAAAAAAGGGGCAAACGCTGAAAAAACAAGCCGAAAACTTCGTGCAGTTTACGGTGAGAATGCTGTGAGTGAACGGTGAGTGGAGTGCTTTGTTCGATTCCGTTCCGGAATTGTTCGATGTAAAAGATGCACCTCGCACTGGTCGACCTGTCACTGAAAAAGTCGATGAAATTTTGCAACTGATGGAGCAAGACCGGCACGGAAGCTGTCTGGAGATAGCGAAGGCACTAAACATCAATCGTATGACAGTTTTGAATCATCTTAAACGAGCAGGCTACTCAAAGAAGCTCGAATTTGGGTGCCACATGAATTAACGCAAATAAATTTAATTGACCGAATAACCATCAGCGAAACGCTGCTGAAACGTACCGAAATGGAACCATTTTTGAAGCAATTCATTACGGGCGATGAAAAATGGATTAAATACGAGAATATCCAATGCAAGCGATCATGGTTAAAGGCCGGTGACCGACCACAAACGACTTCAAAGCCTGGATTGACGGCAAAAAAGGTTATGTTGAGTGTTTGGTGGGATTGGAAGGGAATTGTCTATTATGAGCTGTTGGAACGTGGCAAAACGGTCAATTCGACCCGGACCTTGCACCCTCTGATTACCATTTGCTTCGGTCTTTGCAAAAATCTCTTGATAGTAAAAAATTGGCCGACCGAAGAGCCGCTTAAAAGCACTTAGCTATGTTTTTCGCTGATAAACCACAGAAGTTCTACACCGATCGAATTATGAAGCTACACGGAAAATGAGAAAAGGTCATAGATAATGTGCATTCCGCGATAATGCCTAACCATTCAAGCCCTTGTAGCTTTTTCGCCAGATTTGTTTTTTGATAGTTATTCCACCATGCTACTGATGAGTAACTGATGATTAATCGCATCATCATTGTTGGTATCATCATGTATACACATGACGCGGCAAGCACACTTGGCTTTAGTCACTTTGATAATGTTGTTATTAATTTGTGGGTTCTAGTTCAGTTTCTCATCGAAAACTATTCGTTCTGTAGCATTAAGTAAGTTCTGGTACAAACTCTAATTTTTTATTTCTTCGGGTGAAGGGTGCTTGGAGATTTTCTCCAACAGGCCACTCATTTACTAACTTTAGATCAAAGGTCTTTACCCTTCAATGTTATGAAGAATTCTTCGGCATATCATATTGTTTGATAGCCCGAATTGCTTAGCTTTACGAGAAGGTCGTCTATGACAAGTGACCACAAGAGCACAAGTGAGAGAACACCCCCTTGTGGACTTCCTTTGAAGGCCGAGAAGGCAGACGCGAAGAAGATGTCTGATGTTTAAATCGATAAGTCTTACGGCGATTTTTAAGAAAAAAATATGTAAGACTTATGGGTCGGTAGTTCACCGAATTAGGGATAAAAACTACGCTTACCTTTATCCCAGGTTGCAGAATGCATTACCAGTTGGAGCTGGGAAGATTCCGTCTGGTCCAGGTGCCTTATATAGTTCAAATTATTCATAAATGAGCTATTCAACTTTGTCTATATAAAATAGAATTCAAGATCTTTGAATTGACTCGATTTCGAGCTGTTTTAAAGCGGGTTATCTTTTTGAATCAATTCCTGATGAATCAATTGGAACTTGTAAGCGAATAATCTGAAATCTTTATGCAAAATTCTCAATTCTCAGGCGCGACTGATTCTCAATTTTAGTCGAACATTTTCGGCAAGAATTCTCACGGAAATTTATTTGGCCCTAAATCAGCAAACTAGTCTCATTAACTTTCTGCACAAACTTGCGTACACCAGCTGGTACATTATTTCGACCGAAATTTCCTTTTTATTTCACACTGTCCTTGGGAGGACAACATTCGGAAGGAACTTTGCAATATTTCCCAACGTTTTCAAAACGTAAGTCGATCTACATATTTCGAACATAATAGTGAGTTTGTAATCTTAACAGATTGTTATGATACAAACATCGTGGTAGTCCAACTGCTGGTCAAAATATCGATATCAACATTTTCGTACAACCCTTCAACGTAACAGTGTGGTGGAAAAATAAACGGATTGTCAATGGTAAGTGCAAGACATTAAATCTTGGGCCAGCACAAAGTATGGAAAGGTAAGCGTTTGCCACACGCTACTTCTATCAACGCATGGATACTTCCATGAATGCGCTCACAAGATATTCTATAGCAAAAAAAAAAAACGAAATAAGGTCGCAACAAGTACGGAAATTTTCTCATCTTAAGTCGGTATATCCTCACGTCGACAGTTTGATTTTTTATTGATTCTTTCATCACATAGTATGCCCCGACAGTCTTATTGGATCAGAGGACTCATAGTCCTTTGTTTTCCTTGTAAATTCGTTTTAATGGAATCTTTCAGTTTATCGAAGAAAAATGAGCCTGCAGTACCAAACCCCATTACACCAACGTCGAGTACCTGCCTCAGCCTCATGTGAGCGTAATCCGGACATTAACTGAGATAATGCTCTGCAGGATGTTGTATAAACACAATTAAGCGCTAAGCAAAAGTGAATTTTAAGCAGCTTGCAGTCTTTTCTGCTGACGGAGTGAAAGAAGGCCTCTGACCTCTTAGAGACGTCGGTCGGTCGAAAAGCATTCGTTTTATCTGACTGCGACTTGAAGAGCTACCCCATTCGTAGTTGTGCTTATATAAAAGCCGACTATCAATGGAAGCCTTAACCTAGGACGTAGCCAGATCTAGTGTAGGTTTGGGTCATTGGCTATCTCATTGTGATTTGGGACTCCGACAAAACTTACTGAATATAGCCTTCTACTAAGTTCAATGAAGTAGGAAATCGCTATATGATACACTAAGGCTCTAAGCTGAGCTTGGTTTTGACTACAGGTGAAAATGCTTTGCCCACTTCATCGGAGCTTCACAATGTACAATAGTTTATTTCCATCAGAATTGTGAATATTTCAGCTTGCAAAACAGACAGAAAGTTTACTGAACGGGTAGTGAAATCTATCGTTCTCGTTCTCAAGAAAGGTACCAGCGTCGTTTCGGTTTTGGAGCCATTCCCGAAGACCAAACTGCATTTCTTTCCTTTTCAAGATTCTAGCCGAAACCAGTCCTGATTTCGTATTTTTTTTCTTCAGCAGAAGTTCTGATGTCATTGTGTCAGAAGGCAAATCCATAAGACCAGAGTCTAAAGACAGCCGTCGGGTAATATCAAGCTCCAGTCCGAGTTGTACCAAACACCATTTCTTGTTAAACAAAAGAGTGCAGCCCATGAACATCAGTGATAGAATGATTCATCAATGCGTCTTGAGCGGAGCCAGGCTTGCTACAGAAAACCCCCATGCAACCCATAGAGACCGTGTTTTGGAGTTCGATAAAAGCAGCTATTTCATGAGACCTTATTCCACCAGATAACTTGCGCATAATCGTGTAAATCCAAGGGACCTTCCTCGGTGAAAGGCCCCATGTTTTCGATGAAACATATTTAATCAATAGAAGTTTGTTATAAAGGATGACACCGAAGGGCAACTCGGAGAAGTGTATCGTGATGCCTTTAAGCACTTTTTGAGTCAGACCAGACGCATTCCTCCTTATCGTTATGAGAACAGCAACAGTTTTGAGAGGATTAACTGAAAGCCCATTGGCGTTCACTTCTTTCGTCAATAGTCGTTGCACAGGACGCAATATACAGTTCAAGTACATCTATATATGCATGTGCATAAACATCAGACCTATTGATTGCGTTGAGCAGCGAGTGTATCATAGCAGTGGAGACAGAACGCCGCCTTGCGTGAAACTCCTATTTGACCCAAAACAGTTTTTTCACTTACAGTTCGTTTTAAAATTCTTATTTCAAGGGAGAGGGGAACGAATTTTTGGTTTTCTACTGCCTTTCGAAACGACGGTTACTTTCTGTATTTCGCTGTACCGCTTTGATTCGAACTACGCTGAACATATTTAAAAAAGAAAGAAAATTTCTGAACTACCACTATGAGGCTTAAGAAGTTGTAGTTCTTAAGTCCGTCACTTCTGGGATGCCAACCAAATCACAGGATGTGGGATATGGTGTGGTAGTCTACGCAAACGACATCACCTAAAAAGATCAATCAATTCTAACTTATAATCCAGCCACACAGCGTAGAATGTTTTACCTTAGACTAGGAATACTTTTCACTCCTCACGATGCTCAATTTAGCCAGAAGTTATAATTCCAGCCTTCAGGTTGACAAAGAATTAGTTTTAGCCAAAAATGTTAAAACATTATCAGAACATCTTTGACGGAGGAACCTTTGTCCGGAATACGGTTATCTTTACCCACATGGATCTGTGATCCTCCTAATCACGAAACCATTTTGAGCCTTTGACAAAGCGTCCTAGTTTTTTAACGTCTGTGCTGCTTAGTCGTTCGTGTTCCTAAGACGTTCTGGAAAAAAACTCCTAAGTTGAGTTTTCTCTAGCGAGAGGGCTGGGCATGTACAAAGAAGATGGGAAATTGTCCCTGCAGCTACAGAAGTCATTTGTTCCAGTTCAAGTAAAGGGGTTTGAAGACGCACCCAATTAGGAGTTGATTACTCTACTCATTAGCATTAGATTGATCAGTTTCCCCAAGTGAGTCATCTACCTTCAAAATTGACAGCGCAGTCGTGATTGCGGATGTTTTGACGTTATTATAAGCGCCTTCTATTGTGTGTTTAGTTAATGAATGTACAGCCATTTTGTTGGCATGCTGTGCCGGGGATAGAAGTCTAGAATTAATATTAAATCGTATATAAATATCAATCAACCATTCTAGAGTTTTCTGCGATCCTTTGGGGAGACATGAGAGCATTTCCCTGTACTGAGGATGAAGGTTAAATTAACTTTTTCCCATGACAGAAGAATGTGAGTTAGTTTTACGCAGTATTTCTTGATATTTTCAAGCACTTTCATGATTATGTCAGTGGATTTTTCTACGTCGGCAGGTATTATATCGTCCAGCCCAGCAGTCTTATATGGTGTCAAGCCGTATAGAGCCCTGTCCCTTGTGATAAGACCATAAATTTTTTTTGTAACGGTTCAGTAAACCTGTTAAGGTTGTTGCTGGCCGTAAATGGGGAGCTAACTGGAAAGTGGGTATCCAGTAGCAAGTTTGAGTTCGCCCAAGGGCCGTCAATTTATTTCAAGCAACTTGGCATCGAAGAACTGATAGAGAGGATTTTTCTTATGCGCTATGCCTCAGAGGTTTCAGTTATTGTATCACAGAAAGACCTCAAGGATTGACGCTTTGCTATCCTCAGTTCTTTTTTGTATATTGTATTTTGAGGGATTCCTTATATGAGTCCCATTCTGGCTCAATCTTGTGGTTTTTGGTTGGTTGAGAAGCTGAATTAGAGGATAGGAGGCTGCCAAATCAAGCTCTTCAATGTTACCCGGGGGGCTTGTAAGATCGGGGAAGATGCATTTTAAAAGTATTCTCCTGCATTTGGGCCAATCTGTTTTCCTTTATTTTGAAATGCCAGTTAGCAGGGGGAGAGGGAGCATTAATCAAATTGAACTGGATGTATCTGTAATCTCTCTTTTTCAAAGTGTTCAGACGATACCTTCCAGTTCTCTACTCAACACCTCTAAGTTAGAATTCAAAAACTTCTTACATATTCCCCCCCCCCCCCCCCCCCCACCTTAGACAATGCACAGAATCATTGATTTACTTGCATATGCCCCACGAACATTAAAAGCCAACTCGCATCAATTTCAATCCACCAAACTAACATACAAATGAAAACGAACCTAACAATGGCTGGTTATTAACTTACAAACCCATCAACTTGCCGCTGGCAATGCAGCCACATAACCACATCATGTAAATTGGATTTATTGGGAAAAATAATGTTAAAAAATGAAACAACCACAGCAGTTGCCCAATGAAATTAAATTAAGGAAATAAAATAAACACCCAGCATTTTTGTTAATGTTTTGTTTTACTCTTAACTCTTTATTCATGAAATCATTAACCAATTAAAGGAAAAAATATTCACCACCACCGAGCATCATCGCCAGAAGCATCCCAGCTACGTTATACTTACGTATGTGTTGGTGCACTTACTTACGAGTATTTTATTTTATTGTATTTGTATTTTTCCTTTCTACTGAAATCAACCGATTTCCGACAAATTTTTTTTAAATAAAATTCAACAACAAAAAATCAACTAAAAAAACTGGATTAAGGGTAAATTATGCAGATGAGGTTAAAGTAAAGGTGCGAATCCACATTGGCTATCCCCGCTCGGTAGTGTGACAATAAACAAAAAACAAAAAAACCTCAACAAAAATACGAAATAAAAAAAAGAAATTAAAATTAATTGAAATATTATGAAAATTGTCAGTGATAATAATTTATCAAGCATTTATTTAACGCGATATATGTATTTACGGAACTAAACCTTTTTCCTGTTAATTTTCAGTGGATAATTCACTAAAATTTATTTTAAGCTATCGCTGACAACTAACCATTCAACAGCTCTTGCTTATTGCAAATATCTAGTGATTTATTATTTTTACTTTATTTTAAAATATAAAAGTAAACTCTCGAAAGAGATAAAAAAGCGGATTAAGGCTTAAGCTTGAACTATAGTTTACGGATGTAGTGTATCATAGGTCTCTTGGACAGAGGTTTGATTATATTTTCCGACTTGTTTTCGAAAAGTTATCGTTCTATTTTTACAATTGGATCTTTATGGAATATTTCTAACTTGAATGGAGCCTTCTTGATCTCTGTAGGAAAGGGAGGGGTTTAGGGTGTTGTTTTTCCCGGTAGCAGAGGTGGCACGCTTGTCGTCGCACGGCAACAGCTCGTCGGATTGGGGGGGGGGGGGGGGGGGGGGGGGTCTTTCTGCTACAAACCTACCTGCAAAAAAAAATCGTGCCAGAAGATGGGATAGTGTATCGGTTCGATACATGTGTGTAGCCTATAGAATATGATTGTTACAGATCTTGTACGACCTGAGAGAGTGACAAGACATTAATGAAAAACAGGGAAAACTATAGAAAGAGTATGTCAGGTGTTCGTGACAAGGTATTATAACCATTAGGCTGACCCACCCTATGCCTGATCGAAATCAAACTCCTTGATTATCTCGCGCCTATGTAGATGTAGATAAAAGATAATCCCTTAATTGTTTTTACACTGAATGTTACACCATTGGTACGCTCTCTTTTAGATTTTGCTGACACTCACCACACCTTATCGCCAATAAAAAAAACAACTTATTCAATCATTACAAAAGGTCATCATTTGCAAGTATCGTTATAAACAAATTTATTTATTTTATCATCTTTTACTAATAATAGAAAATTAAAGGAGCTCTACTTAAGTAACAGGAATTCATTTTAAATATCTTCAAGATCCGCGTAGAGTTAATTTACAAGGCTAAATGTATAACAGTATGTCTAACAAGGCATGTAGGTAGTTCAGGTTTTCAAAAAAAAAAAAAAAACAATCAAATACGAGGGCGGGTCCGTGCCTTTTTGAATTTCTGACCTCTTTACTGAAACAGCAACACTGCTCCTGTCAACAGGCATCTGTCAGTTGACTCCTGTCAAAATTTAAACTTGCTGCGTCAGTTAGTTTGTGTTTGACAGCTATTTTTATCAGACTACTCACTAATTTGAGGAGAAAATGGAAAAAAGTGAATTTCGTGTGCTTATTAAGCATTATTTCTTGCGAAAAAAAACCATTACCGAGACCAAGGCTAAGCTTGATAAATACCATGGGGACTCTGCACCATCGATTTCAATGGTAAAAAAGTGGTTTACTGAATTTCAGCACTGAAGAAGCCGAACGTCCTGGACGCCCAGTTGAGGTCTCTACACCCGAAACAATCGAATTCACGATATGGTGTTGGCCGACCGAAGATTGAAAGTGCGAGAGATTGTGGAAGCCGTAGAAATCTCGCATGGCTCAGTAGTTTCAATTTTGAATGATCACTTGGGCATGAGAAAGCTTTCCGCAAGATGGGTGCCGCGTTTGCTCACAGTCGACCACAAACGCAATCGTGTAACAACTTCACAGGAAGCTTTGGCGTTGTTAAATCGCAATACGGAGGAGTTTTTGCGCCGTTTTTTTTGTAACCGTGGACGAAACATGGATCCATCACAACACACCAGAGAACAAACAACAGTCAAAACAGTGGGTTTCTAAGGGTGAATCGGCGCCAAAGAAGGCCAAGGTTGGTTTGTCAGCCAATAAAGTTATGGCGACTGTTTTTTGGGATGCGGGACGCGGGATAATCCACATTGACTACCTTCAAAAGGGAAGAACAATTAATGGGGAATATTATGCCAACTTATTGGACCGATTCAATGACGATTTGAAAAAAAAAACGACCTCATTTGGCCAAGAAAAAAGTTCTTTTCCACCAAGACAATGCAACGGTGCACACATGTGCAGTTGCCATGGCAAAAATCCATGAATTGGGCTATGAATTGCTCCCTCATCCACCCTATTCTCCAGATTTGGCTCCGAGCGACTACTTCTTGTTCCCAAACCTGAAGAAATGGCTTGGTGGAAAAAGATTTGACTCCAATGATGAAGTCATCTCGCAAACAAAGGCCTATTTTGAGGACCTCGACAAATCATTTTTTTTGGAAGGGATAAAAAAATTGGAGAAGCGTTGGACAAAGTGTATAGAGCTCAAGGGATACTACGTTGAAAAATAAAATTATTTTTTTATCAAAAAATCTGTATTTTAATCCAAAAGTCACGGACTTATTGACCCGCCCTCGTATCATTATATAGGGTAAATAGAAAATAATGTGGTGTAAGAATATTTAATAGTTGATAACAATAATAATTAATGGTGAGTATATAATAGGTAAATAAGCAAATAATTGTAATGATAATGCATTTACTAGACTCAAGAATATGTGTATAATAATATGAGCAATACGTTATCTGGATTAAATTTAGTATTAGGAAGTATCAGTAGGTGTTATTAAATTCATTTTCTTTAGATATATATTGTTCTCATTACGTTTCCTTCCCCTTTTTTTTGAAAAAGGAGAAGACAAAAACTAAAAATTAAACAACATAAGAGGATGGGTTATACCCTTATGATGTGTGTAATTACTAGTAGAAAGGCCAACAGATCACTTACATATGAATTCGCATTCGATTTTGTTTGCAATCGTAGAAATTTTAATGTTGGTGATGAAAATCTGGATACTGCAGACTCGTTGTGCGCACATCGGGTTCTGAAGATCTCTATATGGAAGAATATCAATTGGGTTATGTTCCGGCAAAAAAAAAAAACAAAGCACACAAACCTATTGGCGTTTCTTACCTTATCATTTTACTATGTACACTTATATCTAAAGGCTAAAATCTTTTATATATTATATACCCGACAATTGTTATCAAAATCTAACACAAATCAATTAGAACATAACAAAAAAAATGTTGTCCCTTTTATTCGTCTTCCGCGAGGATGCGTCTAAAATGTATCGATGAGGTGAATCCAGGGGTTTTGATGCTCGTGCAGTTCGTTAGGTGGTTCCGTGGTATCAAGTTCACGTCAATTGTACAGGTGAATCAGGTGGACAGGTAGCGTGCCCGGTGTGATCATGATGAATGTAGGTAAGGTGGCTGATCATATATTTCCGTGGTATGTATCAACCAGCTTTGGTGGAATCTATGAACTTGGCATTAAGGTCGATGCACTAGTGAATTTTTTTGTGTTTCTTTTTTTTGAACAGATTAATATCTGGTTGATGCAATTTTTGGGCGTTAGTAGATGGTGCCAGTCTTTTTGCAAGAACAAATGGAAGCACTGTGTTTCACACTATGAATTTTTCGTTTTTTTTTTTTTTTTTGCAAAAGCTTACTCAACTAAATTTAATTTAATTTTTTGGACGTTTTTCGCACGCATTTTATTTTGGGCAAGTGTAATGAGTTTCTGTTCAGAGGTCTTACGAGACCAACTAAAAAAATTGATGCGTATTGTAACGCCACAAGACGCACGCACAACTTGCCAAACCAAATCCCTGATCAGAAGACAGACGAAAAAGACCCGATCGCACGATTTATAGGGCTTATATACCCGTGGGTGGACGGAAGTGAGAGATCGTGAACTGTCATGTTGTTCTCATATTTTAACACTTACAGCGGCTTCGACGATTGGTATAAAATTTAGGGCATTACCATCAGTTTAAATAAGTAATTATGAATTGCATGCATAAACATAAAAATTACCAAATGACAGAAATATTTACAGGGGGCATGCTACATCTCTTTGTATTGATTTGAGTGTGAAAAAGTTTTGGATTCGAGTGAGTTTAAGAGCGACTTCTATATTGTCCATCAACATTTTCGTAGCTTATGGAAGAACTTTGATTCTATTTTGCTTCATTTAGAATCTTTCTCAAACAAAACTAAGTTAATCTTCATTTCTGAAATATGGATTTATGATCATGAAATATGGATTTTTATCATGTTCCAGGCTATGAGTTATTTGCTTAGTGTGATAATAATTATACTGCTGGTGGTGTTACAGTTTTATACAATGACGAATTAAGTCCTGAGTGCTGCAAATGTTTTCTTGTAAGTTCTGAGATGCTTGAACTTAAAATCACTCTTGGTACGCTTAATTGTACTTTTTCGGGTTGTAATAGACTTCATGATACAAAAAGAGATGTTTTTTATTGAGGAGCTTTCCTATTTCTAGAGTAATGAACAAGCCAAAAATTTGCTTTTGATTTCAAATTTCAAAATTGATATCTTGGACGACTCGGTCTATGTTGATAATAACAAGGCTTTACTCGAAGGTCATGGATTAGAGTCCTGCATAAATGTACCCACTGGAATTACTGCAGAATTTCAAACTTGCATTGATCACATTTATGCAAGACTTAGTCATAGCACAAATGGCTCCCGGCGGGTACGTTATTAGATTTTAGAATTTCCAACTACTCCATGAGATGTCTTTAAATCTGCAAATGTTGGTCAATGTAACCATATTGATGCTTCATCCAAGATAACCAAATGCGCGTACTCCCCAACATAGGAGAAAGATGACTACACCAAAGATGCCTTCTATGAGCTCTTGAATCTACGAGCAATGCCCTAGCTTTGACATTAAAATTTTCCTCTGCGATTTTAATACAAGGCTAGGAGAGAAGGTATTTTTGGAAGCACTGTCGGAAGATATAGCCAGCACGACACCACCTCCGATAACGAATTCAGGCTTATTGACTTTGCGGCGGGACGAAACATTTTCCTAGCTAAAACGAGGTTCCCACTTCTTGATATTCACAAGGAAACTTAGGGAACTTCTGATCAATCAACAGTCAACCAGATTGACAACATTGCGATCGACGCAAGACACTCCTCCAGTAGTTTTAACGTTCCGAGAAGCCAATATTAACTCGGACCACTACCTTGTTATAGCCAAAGTACGTTAACGGATATCCCGAACAACGCCCCATCGCCCAAGACCAGTTAATATTGTGAGAAATTTCGATTTCAGACGGCTACAATCGCAAGAGATTACCAAGTCGTTTTCCGATTGAGTCTCCCCTAATCTCTTAAGAGGTTCCTTGCCGCCAGTTTCAAGCATCGAAGACCAGTGGCAACTCTGCCAAAAGGCCGTTAGAGATTCCGCTTCTGATGTGCTGGGTTTCACTCGACCACCACAACGAAACCCCTGGTTTAATGACGATTGCCGGCACGCACATGCACCTAAGCAAAAAGCACGAAATGCGGAACTGCAAAAAAAGACCAGAGCTGCTCATGAGCTCTATGAGTGGAAGAGGAGAGACGAAGACCGGCTTCTCAGGAGGAAGAAGAAAGAGCATGAGAAGCGCGCGATGGAGGAAATTGAAAGCTGCTACTCCAGGAATGAAGTTCGGAAGTTTTACCAAAAGGTAAAAACAACATGCCACGGAAACAAACCCCGAACTGAAGCCTGTAGAGACGAACAAGGAAACATCTTGGTAGAATCGCAGCCGATATTGAGGATTTGGAAAGACCATTTCTGCAGACTGTATAACGGCGATGACGAACCAAATACCGCTGTCAGGCAGAATCAACCTTTCAACTTGGACGATGATGACCAACAATTCCGTCCACCCGACCTGGATGAAGTGAAGATAGCTATATCGAAGCTTAAGTCCAACAAAGCTGCTGGAGCGGATGGCCTGACTGCCGAGCTCTTCAAAGCGGCAGGCGATCACTTGGTAAGGAGCATACACCAACTCATCTGTAAAATATGGTCGGACGAAAGTATGTCCGATGAATGGAACCTCAGCATTGTGTGTCTGATTCTCAAGAATGGAGACCCTCTGAACTGCGCCAACTACAGAGGCATCAGTCTCCTTAACATCGCCTACAAAATCTTATCTACCATATTGTGTGAACGCCTGAAGCCGTTCGTCAACAACATGATAGGTCCAAATTAGTGTGACATCAGGCCAGAAGAGTCCACCATCAACCAGATATTCACACTGCGGCAGATCTTGGAGAAGACCCATGAGCTCCAGATCGATACACACCACCTATTCATCGATTTTAAGGCCACGTATGACAGCATCTATAAAGACGAGCTAAGTCTAGTTTTTGCATCCCTGCCAAATTCGTCCGTCTGTGCAAAATAACGACGGAGAATGCACGCTGCTCCATTAAGGTCGGTAAACACTTCACCGAGACCTTTGATGTCAAAAAAGGATTTAGACAAAGCGATGTGCTGTCATGCGATTTCTTTAACATCATTCTCGAAAGAGTTGTGCAAAACACACGAGCTATCACGATGATATTGACATAATTGGAAGAAAGCAGCGTGATGTCAGTGGCGCCTTTGCAAGTATTGGGACGGAAGCGGCGAAAATGTGTTTAGCGGTCAATGAGGGCAGGACTAAGTGTATGCTGTCAAGCAAAAAGGACACTGAACACCGATGTCTCGGACAGAACATCCCCCTTGGCAGGTATAACTTTGAGGTAGTTAAGGACTATGTCTAACTAGGTTGTATGAATTCAGACAACGACACCAGCGCTGAAATCAAACGAAGAATAGCTCTTGCGAATTGCTGCTTCTTTGGACTATGAAGGCAATTGACTAGTAAAGCCCTCTCTCGAACAACAAAAGTTACAATATATTAGATCCCAATCCTGCTCTATGGCGTAAAGGCATGGACATTATCAAAAATGAATGAAGATTCTCTTGGCTGCTTCGAGAGGTAACTTCCTCGTGTGATTTTCGGTCCCGTCTGCATTGACGGTGAGTGGAGGAGGAGATACAACCACAAACTGTATGGACTGTACAGCGTCATCGACCTTGCCAGAAGAGTGAAAATCCAAAGACTGAGATGGCTGGGTCATGTAGAGCGTATAGACACCAATGCTCCGGTCCGAAAAGACTTCGAATCCTCTCCCGAGGGCCAGTGCAAGACTCAGGTGGCGCACGCAAGTGGAAGAAGACTTCAGCCAACTTAGCTTGCGAAACTGGAGGCAGCTAGCCAGGGAGCTGGTTGGAGACGCTTGTTGCCAAGGTCCACCCCGGACTGTAGCTCCACTTAAAGTAAGTAAGTAAGTTAGTTTCCGTTGACTATTCTCTAGTTATTCATGAACATATTTTTTATTGCTAACTAACTACGAGTACATAGATAGAATATTCACACTAGGCAGCTTTTCCTTATAAAAAAGACTCTTGTTCCACCTCTCACGTGCCAATTTTATGTACATCCTTAAAGAGGCAACAAAATTATACACCTAGTATACTCAAACCTTTGCACTACTGCTTTTAAGAGTTTAAATTTAGAAAATTTATCCTATAAAATTGAATTGAAATGCTTTTTTGGCAATCACTCACTCAAAGTAAGGTTTTCTCATTAAAAAACCTTCGGTTCACTGTTTATTCCTTTGCAATCTGTTTGTTAATTTTGTAGACAGTAAGACAAGTATTTAAATTCATCACTTGAATTGTAACGTTGACATACAATGCTTTGATTTATAATTCATAAGCTTTAATTTGCAAAGCTGTCAAAACAAGAAGTCTATATTTGTTTACGAGTATTTACTGATATTTTGTTCATTTTCAATAAAATACGTTAAGCCGGCATAAAATATCAACATTTCGAGTGGCAGTTATGGTTTTATCATGATAGTTATCCTCTCAGTAAAAGGAGCAAATAAGTCTTCAGATACAATTTGCAGACGCTCTATGAGAATGACATGACATTTAATTTAACTTTTCGGCATCAAGTAGACAGTCTGCCAATATAAATAGAAATAAAGTTTCGTTTGAAGGGCGTCGGCGACAAAACACTGATTTATTATTTAATTCAATAAAACACATTATATGATCCTAAAGAGAACAAGCATTTTCGAGAACAAACAAACAAACTTATTAAAAAAAACAAAATTGTTTGTCTTGGAAACTGAAAGGCAAACAGGACAAAACAAAATCAGATTCTGTCTGAACGACGAGCGGTAAGTAGATGCTGTTTCAAAAATTAGCCATAATTGTGTCAACAATGTTTTTAAATTAATATAAAAAAATACGAGTAAATAAAATGCAGAATTTCCTTTGTTCTAAAAATCTAAAATACCTCTCTGTTTAATTTGAGCGAAGACTTGAAGTTCTACTCGTAGAATGTATGGTTGGCAAAAAAGGCGAATTAATTTTATTTTGTTCACTTTTTTTTCAATTCAATCAACGGGACAAAAAAGAATTTGGAATTAATTTTTGTTTTCTTCGAAAAAGCTCGTCCGGACAGTACATACAAGGAATTTCGAAAAAAATATGCAGATCAGGAAGTATTTACTCAGCTCAAGAGCTATTTAGAATCTAAGGACTAAGTGTAATATGCACTTTCCCACATAGCAAAGTCCTTAAAAAATTCTGTATAAGAAAATTGTTTATTAGAAAGGCACTGATATAAGAAACTTTTTTTGATACAAAACCTCATACATTACATAGAAAATTAAACGTGCATAAGAAAGTATTCTCCCAAATTCCTTTTTTTAATTTTGTTATAAATTTGTTTATAGAAAACACAGAAATACACGACGTGTAACTATGTATTTATGATCGGACTCTCCTGAACGAATGTCAATGAAAGCAATCATAGATTGAATGACAGGATGAAAAACTTATTATTGTTATTTTCATACAAATTTGCCGTCTAATTCTTATTTTTTCTTTTGCTTTTGGTAAAATTTTGGCTAAGAAAAGAAATACAGTGTCATAAGTACTAAACTTAAAATATTAGATGAAGTGAAATGCGGACCAAGCCGAAAAGAAATTTGCCGTCAGTTTCACGTCGCGTTGTACTGAATACTATACAAAATACTGGGGAGCTTGAGAGCAAAAAATATTTAGGCTAAAATTTAAACATACGAGTAAAAAGAAACAGAAAGTCGCAGTATACAATTTTGAACAAAACAATGTCCATATGGTTTGCGCAGATGACCGAAAACAACGCAATAATCAGGGGACCAATTCTTCTGAAAAAGACGCAACAATTTGCGATTCAGTTGGGCATTCCCGATTTTACAGCCGATTCCGGATGGCTACAGCGCTGGAATAAACGAGAAATCATTGCATTAAAAAAAATCCACGGAGAAGCCGGAATAGTGCCGCAGTGCATCCCAGCTTGTCGTAAGAGGCGACTAGATGGGACACCAATCATATACAGGCAACTATGACACCAAAAATGAGCATGTGACACTTTAACACCTTAAAACTTTCCCACAAGTTTGTATGCAATCAGTGGGTTCTCACGTCTGGAGACTACTGGTGGGGTAAAAGAACAGTCAATCAATTCGAAATGAGCATACAAGTGTCAAACCACTCAAACTTTAGGTACACTTCATTAATAGCACTGCCCCGCTGGGCACCACTCTTGCAACGCACTCGGGTGATCCTAGAGCAAGCAGAAGTGCTTGTGTCAGAGCCCGACGGATTCCGGGGGCGGGCAAAATGAAGTTTCCAAAATATTTTCCTAAACTTCGGTTTGCAAGTTGGAACGTCGTATCGATGACCTTAAAAAGTTTAGAACTGGAAGCGATTATGCGTCGCAGAACACTACAAATCCTGTGCGTACAGGAAACGAAGTGGTGTAATACAGGAAATAAAGCGCGTTTTCTAGATTTAAAAACTAAGGCATTTAAGATGTTCTACCATGGAACGGTCAATGGACTAAACGGTGTTGAAATCGTTGTTGCAGCGGATCTTCTAAACAACATCGTTGGTATTTTGAAAAATAAGCTTGTTACACTGCATAATGAGTGTAACACTCGTCATTCACAATGAAAAGTGGAACATTTTTAGCGCGTACGCTTCACAAAATTGGGTAAAGATAAATTTTGATCAGAGTTCGATAATTTGCTTGTTTTGGAACCGGAAATTCAGCTGGCGAAGACAACCTTGTAGCGTGTAGGGCTTACGGCTTAACCGTCTTGAATACAATGTTTATTAAACATCAACGACATCTTATCACCTATAGCAGCGGAGGCCACGAAACGCAAATAGATTATCACCTCTGCAAAATGTCGATGAGAAACCGTGTTAAGGACTGTAAAGTAATACTTGGAGAATCGCTAGTAAGCCACCGAAAATACGGGCATCATTTGGAAAGCCAAGAATCCGGTGGTATAATCTATCGAAGGAACGAGGCGCAAGATTTATCGAAGCACTTCGAAACATAAACGGTATCGCAGACTCCCTTAGTCCGCAAGAAATGTGGAACAGCATGCACGAGGAATGCATAGCACTCGCAAAGTCCCTTCTGGGGACTATATCGAGATACCATCACGTCGGCAAAGAAACATGGTGGTGGAATGACGAAACCAAACGAGCTGTGGCCGACAAGAAGAGTGCATTCCAAGCGTGGACAAAATGCGATCGGAGCGACGATATCGAAAAAGATCGACTGGCTCTTGAATACGAGTGCCTTAAAAAGATCGCAAACAAAGTCCTGGCTCGAACTCGAGCGGCAGAAGCGGAAAACCTGTACCAGGAGTTAGAACAAATATCCTCACGATCGGCAGATAGAAGAGAAGCTATCCAAGAAGTTCAAATGTCGTACAATACTAAAATGCCAAATATTTTTAAGCTCGCTGCACAGAGGAGAAAAAATTCAATGGAAATAACCTCGCCGAAATACATCAAAAACGCAGACGGTCGTTTACTAACAAATGAAAAGGAAATTTGTGACCGGTGGCTTGAATACTGCAAGGAGTTGCTTAACAAACAGTTTCCACGTGATATCGTGCCGACAGCTGGTCTATTCGAGGAGGAAGTTTCGGACTTTTCAATCGAAGAAATAAGTATAGCAATCGGAAAAATGAAGCGGGGGAAAGCGGCGGGACCAGACAGCATTCCATCAGTTTTGGTCGAAGATGGAGGGGATCGGCAGCGTTTGGCTATCGAAACTTTTAAATAAATTAAAATGTTGGTTCCATTATACAAAGGAAAAGGCGACACTCGAGAATGCAACAACTACCGTTCAATCAAGCTTATGTCACACACAATGAAAATCGTCGAAAGAGTCTTAAACGAACGTCTTCGGCAAATAATAAAGCTCGATAATAGCCAGTGTGGATTTGTTGAAGGAAGATCGACGGTGGACGCTATCCAAAGCCTACGAATAATAATGGAAAAGCACCGAGATTCGTCTAAGGATTTACACATGGTATTTATCGACCTCGAGAAAGCATTCGATCGAGTGCCTAGGGATCTCATATGGGCCGCGCTGAGGTCTCAAAACGTACCGGAAACGTATGTTAGAATAATACAAGACATGTACGGAAACGTGAAAACTGCAGTTAAAAGCTCTGCTGTACTAACGAGAGAATTTCCAGTTAATGTCGGAGTGCATCAAGGAAGCGTACTTAGCCCTTTCCTCTTTAACGTAATATTCGACTATCTTTTCAAAGCCTTCATGCACAAAGCAAATGTAACGCCAATTCTCTTCGCTGACGACGCAGTTATACTTAGCAATAACGTCGAAGATTTACAGAACGCCTTAGATTCATGGAGACATGGGCTAGAGAGAAACGGGTTTAAAATAAGTCGTTCAAAGACGGCGCATTTGACGTGCCCATTTGCACATCCGTTGCGACCTGTTCCGGATATAATGTTAGACGGAATAGTTCTTCTTCGCTTCGTTGACATGGAAGCGAAATGTGACGACGACGTAAACCACAGAGTGAGTGTGGGGTGGATGAAATGGCGGGAAAATTCGGGAATCTTTTGCGACCGAAAATTTCCACTCGAATTAAAGGGGAAACTCTACACCACGGTTGTTAGACCAGCTCTTATACTCGTATACGGTTCACAGTGCTGGAAAATGTTAAGGATGTCTAGTGAAGTCACTAAACGCGATTGCATTAGATCTACGCGTATAAGAGGAAGTCTACATATAAAGAATTCGGTAACCGAACAGCTTGAGGCGAATAGAATAAGCTGGTATTGCCACGTTCAAAGAAGATCTGCGGAAAATCCGGTTTAAAAGGCACTATCAACTACGGTTACTCCAACTGTAAGAAAACGAGGTCGGAAAAAGAATTCCTGGATTTCTCAGATGGCAAATGCGCAACAACGCCTGGGGCTAACCACTGAAGCGATCCAGGACCGAGCATTATGTAGACGCGTTCTGCGGTCTGCGACATTAGCCAACCCCATAAGCGGAGCAGCAGCGATGCAGTAAAAATGGGAAACTCGTTACGCATAAGTTCGTATAACGAGGAAAGGGTTAATAAAAGGATAAGAAGAAGAAGAAGAAGCCGGTTCCGCTGACATAACATAATAGCTGCCGATAAATTCAAGGCAATGTTCCTTTCAGATAAGTTAGCCAAATATGAGCTCGATGCGGATACTACTACTACAATGCGGATAACACTGGCTTAATGTACAAGGCTCTTCCTGGTGGAACTAATGTACCAGCTAACAAGACCGTATGCGGGCAAAAAATTCCAAAAGATCTAACTACGTTGCTTTTTATGTGCAATGCAACAGGTTCAGACAAATACATCTTTTCAATTGGGAAATCCAAGCAACTGCGATGTTTCCGCGGGAATCAAATTCCTTTACCGTATAAATATAACAAGAAGGCCTTGATGACCATATCACCATATAGTGTGAAATCATTACGGATCTAGATAAGACCTTTGAAAAGAAAAAAAATTGTGTTACTTTTTGATGATGCATCCTATCATAAATTAGATTTCATACCAAAAACCATTGAGATATTGTTATTGCCACCTTGCATAACAAGTCTTATGCAGCCATTGGATCAAGGTAAGATGCTCATTCGTTTCAATTAGTCAAACCCGTAATAAAATTTTGAATTGTCATCTTTTTAACAGGTACCTACATATATAATTCAATCTTTTAAGAAGCACTACAGGAAATGTTTATTCCGCAAACAAGTCTTGGTGGTCTTGAGAGTGGTGAATACAGTGGTGAATACATTCATCACTGTGATTACTTTTAATAAATGAAGAAGAGCTTATCACAGAAATGCTAATGGATGAGGAGGCTGAAGTAGAATGTGTTGAGCAAGAAACACCCACTCGAAAGCCAACTAGGGAAGAAGCCATTAAGGCATTTTTTTATTCTAAAGCAATATTTAAGCATTCATGAGGTCAGCGATTGAAGAAGCAACTCGTTCAGAAGAAAATTGAAGACTTTTTTCAAACTTAAATCGAATTTGTGGGTAAAGCAACCGTACATATTAATTTATTTTGTTTTTTCTCACCTAATGCGATTTTTTTTTGTTTTTGTTATTTAAATTTTTTTTTTTAATTTTTCATAGAAATAAACGATACATTCATATAATGTGTGAATCAATGCTAAGAGATCTTTTTTTTTTAAATGCATTTTAAGAAATTTATTTTCTTACATCCGTGTTATTGTGACTATCGGTCACAGATTCGACATTTCTATAGATACCCATGCCACCAGCAGACCGTTTCCCACCACTGCTCTGATTTTCCGTTGTGCTGTCGCCAACCAGAAACTCGAAGCCTAAAAACGGCACAGCATTGCATTTATCATCTATCCAGGTCTTCGATAGTCCGAATGGTGCACTTTTTTGTCCATAGCGATATCTGTCGAATGACCGACTAAGCTCTGACAGTTGTAAGCGGCCACTATTTCTTTTAATTCGTTAATATAATTTATAATTAATAAAAATTCGATACACAACTAAATGGTAGGGTTGCATTCTATAGCTTTAAAGACTAGAGGCGAATGGCTCATTAAAATAAATAAACATACAATAGCAAAATACAATCAGAAACAAAATCGAGAGAAAAACAAAACAAAGTAATTATTAATTTATTTAAAACTTTATACTTTGTATATAAATAATTCTAATTTCATACGGTAATCGATTAAATAATGTAGGTGTTGACACAGTTTTATTGGTAAAATCTGAATGAGGAAAAATAAAGGCCAACTATTTGTTAATCTATTTTTTTTTACATATAATTCTGACTATGTGCTTTTGTGCAATTTGCAGTGGTTCAATTGTATTATTATAAGCTATTCCCCAACTTGTTAAGTCAATAATAAATGACTGTAAGAAGCTTTTTGGAACAATGAGGTTGTAGCGGAAACATTTTACGCTTCGCACACATCATATACTCGTACTTTTTTTTAGTCAGCTACATGGCTTTTCCAACTCAAGTGTCTGTCTATTGCAACTTCCAGATACTTAAAACATTCAACAGATTCTATTTGAAAACAATAAGAACAACATGAGGCATTAGCACGGAAATTGACCTTACCACAGTTTAGAGCTGACATTGAAAGTTTTGGACATGCAGCGGCGTGAAAAACGATATTACTTTCGAGCCGACCTGATTTTTTTAAGTTTAAAAACATAAGTTTGGTTTTTTCGCTTACAATTAATTCATGCTTTGCAAAACATTGCCAATACACAACGTTGTGATTTTAAGCTGTAAATGTTACTTACAATAGTTTATACAATAGTGCAGTAAAACACAGAAGGTTTCTTCTCCATATAATTTTTTTGTTTACAGTTACGTTTACGGGCTGTATAAAATATTTCATGTGATTTCATTTTCATTGTTAACATTTTTAATAGTTTAGTCAGTTGAAAAGTCATTGCGAGCAGGTCAGTTTATACCAAATTTGGTGTTAAAACTTACATTATATTAATTTTCCTTTCTGTCGCTATAGTACACAAAAATGACACTGGAACCAGAAACTGAAATTGACTTTAGCAGTCTTGTACCGGGACCTCAAACAATATCTAATGGGACCATGATAGAGGTTATTAATGATTATTCTGAAACCACGACAACGATAAAAAAGAAGAGGCCAGAAACCTTGCAAATGGAAATCCAACATACGTAGCGCTCGTTATCAAGCTGGTCAAAGCTACGTTTCTGGCAGAAATAAAAATGTTATGGCAAGGTCCATTAAAACAACAAAAAATTGTGTGCTAACATGTAAGTTCCAGAACAAGTACATAACGGAACAAGAAAGACTCCAGATTTTCCAAACGTACTATTCCTTAAACGCCGCCGAAAAAAAATTGTTCCTATCCTCAACAACGGAAAAGTTCGAATGCATTGGAGATAGAGCTGGAAAAACAACAGACGGAAGAAGAAAATATACTTTTAAATATTTCTTTAATGTTTACTTGGAAACTTTAAGCATAAGTGATAAACCCGTCCGAAATGTACATATTAACAAGGATCGAGTAACAGGTGTACCTAGACCATCTCAAAGCGGGTTACATAAAAAAAAATTTATACCATCTGATTTGAAGGACAAGGTAAGACTGCATATACTCTCGTTCCAACTTGTAAAGTCTCATTATTGTCGTGAGATTACGGCAAAAAAATACCTCGAGGTTGGACTTTCTATTGCAGAAATGTACAATAGACAGTACAAAGCTCAGTGCGAAGACAATGGAGAATCCCATGTTAAAGAAAGCCAATACAGGCAAATATTTAACTTTGAATTTAATATTTCATTTCATAAGCCGAAGAAAGACAGGTGCGATATTTGCGAAGTATTCAAATCATTCGAAAATAGTAAGACCCTTCAAACAAATTTAGATGAAGAGGCCAAATTCAAAAGGCATATTGAGGAAAAAATTGCCTGCCGAAACCAGAGGCAATGTGATAAGGACAACAGTATACCGGTTTTATGTTTTGACCTCCAAAATGTTATAACTTGCCCAAAGAGTGAGATAGGATCATTTTATTATTTAAGTAAATTAAATACCTACAATCTCACAGCTCACTTATCCAGCTCTGGACAAGTATATTGCGCGATTTGGCACGAAACCATGATGGGTCGAAGTGCAAATGATATTGCAAGTGCATTGTCTAAAATCTTAAAGGCGGTCATTACAGACAACCCCGGTATAACAAAACTTATTCTTTGGTGTGATTCCTGCGTTCCACAGCAGAGAAACTCAATCATGAATCCGGCAATACTTTTATTTTTGGAGTCCAACAGCCAAATCGTTGACCTGAAAATTAATTTTTGTACCCCTGGCCACTCCAGCATTCAAGATATAGATGCTGTGCATAGCGTTTTGGAGAGAATTTTGAAGCGAAAGAATATTTTTCTCCCATTTCTTTCATGCGAATATTACTGAAAGCGAAGTTCAAGGGGCAAAAATTGAAAATTTTGCAAATGTAAGCCCAAGACTTTTATAATTTTCAAGCTTGTTCGGCACGTTTAAATTTTTAACTGACACCTTATTTCAAGGTAACAAATCTGAGGTTTTCTCTAAAAGTAACTATATTAAAATTAATTTAAAGTTCACCAAAATTTCTACCAGGACAAACACAACGAGCACCAAAACCAAAAAAGTTAAGTTTACGCACGGAAATATCTGCCCAAAAGATAAAGTGTTTCAAATCAATGTTTAAATTTATGCCGGAAGTGGACAAAGCATTTTTTCTAACACAACTTCAAAATAAACCAATAAAAACTACACTGTCTTCAAAAACGTTAAAAAATAACAAGTAATGTCGCTTTTCTTTATTTTGTTTTTTTTATTATTATTATTTTGGCTTTCAATTGAATTATGTCATATTAATTTTATAGCAAAATAAAAATGTAAGCCATGTTTCTACTCGTAATTCTTGTTGCTAGTGTTTGAAGTTTTATTTTCTTTATTTATTTTAGCTCAAAGTCGCATATTGAACATACAAGTCGCATGTTAATTTTTAAATGCTATTTACACAATTTGTGGACAATATTACAATATTTTTTTTAATGTACTTATGTTTGCATCTATTATATGAACATATTAAGCACTTGATCTATGGACAAAATCAACTAGAACTGCGTGAGTTTTTATTTTCGCTGTATCTCAAGTTCATGTTTTTTCACATGCGACCTTGCAAAAGCAGTTACGATACTACTCAGATTTTGTCTGAATATGGAGTTTACATAAACTAGAAACAGGATGGGGCCTTAAACCGATCCTTGAGGTACACCAACCCATACTAAAAACTCCGTGTATCTTTACTCTTTGAGTTCTTTCCGTCAGATAAGACTTTAACCAAGTGAACACTGAGTCCCTGAATCCAGCCTTGTAGAACTTGTAGAAAAGAATCATGTGGCTAACCATATCGATAAATAATGCTATTGGATAAGTATTAATATTAAAACCACTGCATATCTCACTACACAACTCTAATATGGCATCTTCTGCCGATTTACCCTCACGAAAGCCAAACTGTTGATGACACAAGTAATTATTTCTGTTTAGGAATGATAAAATCCGATCTTTCATTGCCTTTTCAAATAGCTTAGAGAATGTTGGAAGCAATGAAATTGGTCTTTATTGGCTAACAAATTTCCGGCACCCCTTTTATAAAGAGGAATAACTTCAGCAGTTTTTAACAAAGATGGAAAGATACCACAATCAACACTCAGATTACATATATAGCACAATATATCAACAATGAAGAAGTCAATACGTTTAACGAGACAGTTAGTTATACCATCCGAGGTACACGAGCTTTTATTGTTAAGATTCATTGTACATTTGTAAAGCTCAAGTGATGAAAAAAGTTAAAAAACAAA
The DNA here is from genome assembly GCA_928272305.1 of Volucella inflata. Classification (NCBI taxonomy): domain Eukaryota; kingdom Metazoa; phylum Arthropoda; class Insecta; order Diptera; family Syrphidae; genus Volucella; species Volucella inflata. The sequence continues at coordinate 229,737,354 of OV743716.1, forward strand.
ACTATTACTCTGAAAGGCATAATCAATAAGATTCGGATGTAGTTCACAACTGTAGTTCGTCTGAGTAGGGCTGGGTTTGGAATTCGTTGCAATACTTGCAAAATAGCAGTTGAAGGTATTTGCAATAAGGACTTGAAAATTTTTGTTTAATAAAATGCAAACCATTTGAGATATTTCAAAAACTTTACTATCGGCTTGAAGTACAATCAAAACATTTATGAATGGAACTCGACTTCGTTCATATGGCCATCGCGGACATGTTTGCAGCGCTTGATTTGTTGGACCCAATTTTCAACGACTCGGGCACAAATTTCGGCAGAAGCGGCCGTTATTTCGCGTTCAATGATTGCTCTGAGCTCTTTCAACCTCTTCGGCTTTTTGGCATAAACCAATGACTTAATGTAGCCCCACAGAAAATAGTCAAGCGGCGTTGAATCGCACAAACGAGACGGCTAATCGGCTGGCCCATTTCTTGGGATAACACGCTCACCATGCTTACTCTTCAATAAATCGATTGTAACGTGTGCTGTGTGGCTTGTGGCACCATCCTGTTGAAACCACATGTCGCCCAAGTCCATATCTTCCAATTCGGGCCAAAAATAATTAGTGATCATGGCGCGATAACGCTGACCATTCACAGTAACGCCGCCGGCATGCAAACCGCACCAAACAGTTATTTTTTGTGGATGAAGTGGTGATTCATGAAGCACATGTGGATTTTCACCCGACCAATAACGTATATTTTGCTTATTGACGAACCCATTGAGCTTAAAATTTGCTGTCTACTAGGGCGAGAATTGCGACCTAAAATTTGAATTAAAGCTCTTAAAGTTGCAGTCGCAGACTCCGAATTTTGGTCGAAAATTTTTATAATTTGCAGACGTTGCTCGTTCGTGTACTTTACCATGATGGAAATGTTGAGTTAACTGAATAAATTGACAGCGACAGTTTGATGATTAGTGAAAGAGTGCGTTCACAAATTAAATTCAAGGTTGTCAAGTCCCTATTGGAAGACCCGATACTTGAATCTCACTCATGTTGTCGGGTTTCTCTCCATTACTAACAATGCTATTGACAACTCTCCATTCCTCCTTAATATTTCCCCTGCAGTTGTCGAACTTAAACGAATAAAAATTATCTCCACCAATAGCTGTGTTTCTTTTCACCCTTTGGCTCAATTTATTGTAGTGCCGTTTTAGGATAGTATTTCGAGGGCTCTTTTTGCATTTTTAACTGAGAGATTTCTTTTCGTTTATCATTTTCAGTAAATCCTCATTAATCCAAGGCTTCAATCGTTTGAGCTAAGTATTGCTACATGACTTGTTAATGGTGGAATTTGCAATGTGACGTTTTAATATTTTCAAAAAAAATTTCGCAACTGTGAAGTTATTGTTGATGTCGATCTAGTCGATCTAAGTATATTATTGTCGAATTTCGCGACAATATTATGAACCGATGATCGCCATCCTTGTTCAGTGAACATAACCCTTCCTATTGGGGTAGCACGACTCAGCGCTACGTAGTACATACACTAGTTGAATTGCTTTTACCATTTTCTTTTAGACGCTGCCATAGCTCTCTCAGATTTTTATGTTTTTTATCTTCCTTTTGCTGCTAGCCTTCCTCTGATTTTTTTTCTTTCTATAATTCTGCACATATTTACGATTCATATGAAACGACATCCTTAATCTTGTTCCAATTATCAATTTAACACCGATTTTAACATCGGCAAATATTGTTTCCACTAATTCGCCAAACTCTCACGCAGACGCTTACAGAAGCCCGATGACGACATAGACAAAACAAGCACTGCTCAACAAACAGCTACAGACATACTCCATTCCATTGTGATCATTAGTCTCGTTGTTATTAGTGATTGAAGTCTGACTGTATCTTGTAACACAAGAAAGTTTGACCGGCTATCACTGTTCTTAACGAGCGAATACACGTTTTCACGTAAAAAAAAACATACTCACCCCTACTCCTGCTGTCGTTTGTCGTTTCGTGTCGTTCATTAATCGGTATTCTATAACATGTCGATTCGGCGCCGATCAGCTGAAATGGGCATCGCCAGAGACTCAACTCGGCTTATTTTGCAGTTAGAGTTGGATCTACATACATACTTCTGCATAAGATTGTGCTGACGCAAGAATTGAAGTCGGACGACCATAGACAATAACGTGAGTTCGCTAATTGGGCACTGGAAATGTTTGCTGGATATCCGGATTCTGGCCAACAAATTATTTTTTCGGACAAGCCCCACTTTTGGTTCAGCGGCTATGTCAACAAAATTGCCATTATTGGAGCGAAAACAATCCACAAGTGTTTGGGCAATCATTAATGCATCCACAAAGATTGATTGATTGGTGCAGTTTAGATGTGAAGTTGTGAAGGAAAAATATGGCAACTGGGTCATATCACGGCGAGCGTTCATCAATTGGCCGTCGCGTTCATGCGATTTAATCCCACAAAGCAACCACTTTGGACGAGCTCTGGGCCAACATTCGACACGGTAACTACTTTGTTCCTCAACCTCACGGTAGTCAAGGTAAGAATTCAGGACTAAATTTTAGGTAGGAATCTTGAGCTGGCTTCAATATCAAGCGCCAAATCCGCCGAAACACAAAATTCCTGCTTTTGTCTTTCATCTCTCTTCAAATAATGATTTAGCAAACAATACAGTGGATAAGGAGTGAACTAACTTAGACGGAAACTTAACAAATTTCGGCTTAAAATCGGCTTAAAATCGTCGGTAAAATCACAACTGCGGTCAATAAAGCCCCTCGATCCAACGTGATAAGAGCCGGTCAAAACGAAAATGTGGAACACAACAAACCCATATACTGGGGGAGCTTTTTGCGTTTGTCCAAATCATTTGCCAAATCAGGAATCAACTGCAGTAGGTGTACGTAAGTTTTTGAACAAGGTCGTGACACTGATTTGCAGAAACATATTCCCATGCTCATCCTTTCGGCTTATCGAAGAACATTTAAGCTGTTGTCTAAAGTGTGCTCCATGAACCTGAACCTCAACCTGCTAAAGATCTCAGCAACTTAATATCATTCGTACCGGCCCAAGGAGAATTTTGAACGAAGATCTCTGATTATTCCCTTATTACTCACTTAGTCACCGCTTCTTTGCTTGGGCTTTGGAGCAGCTCGAACTAAACGACAATTTTGCTCAAAGACTTATCTTTTCAGATTCCAAAATTGCAACAAAATTTCGGTCAACGTGTTTGAAGCTCGGAAAATCCAATTATAGTCATAGAGAAGTCAATGCATCCTGGACGCTTGACCGTTTGGTGTGGTTTTTAGAGTGGCGGCTTTATTCGCCCATTATTTTTCAAGACAACATGTCATCGACAGTATCAGTACAATGGAAGAAACCTTACAATCAAAGGAGAGCCAAACTTTTATCCCTGTAAAGCCTTATAAGTTTTCAAATAGAATAATACAAACGTTACTGAGATCCCTCTTCAGTTAACTTTTGGAAAATAAAAGCCGGATGTGTTTAAGACATTTTCCAGAACCAATATTTCCTTTTCACCCCTTCACGTGGTTTTCTTCTAATTTTTTTTAACAAATTTTACATCAACTACAAAGTCCTAACAAATCCCCAGGAAAAAAAGAAGAGAAAAGCTGAAAAAGTAACTGGAAACCTTGTTCGCTACAACTGAAATCCTTTTACAAGATCCTTCGAAACAAAGTACATGCGACTACAAGAAGCTCTACAATGAAACTTTGATTCATTCATCCTCTTTATCAAATCCAATTGTTCAATAGTATTTCATTGATATATAGTATACACTTTCCGGATGGTCCTGTCTGACATACAAATAAACTTTCATCCCCTCTTTTGCACTTATGTACGAGTACTTGTAGTGGGAAACAAAAATAAACCTTGTAATCTGGTAGGGCTCAGGGGTCAGTGTCCAGTCCAATGAAGACACCGCTAACTGACAAAAGCGAGTAAACTTTTGACTCACAGACGGACCGCCCGCCGGGAGTTGTCTGTTAAAGCCTTGCTTTAGCAGGCAGCATCCACTTCCATTGTCGTTGTTTTTGTTACTGCGCACCTATTAATTGTAAACAAAAGTTTTTTTTGCCTTGTAGCCTTCCACTCGAGTCCTTTTTTTTTATAAAGATGCTGATGTTTTCCTTTTGCTCTTGTTTTACTGTTGTTGGTCTGTTTTTTTTTGGTTTTTTTTTGCGGAAAGAGAGAGTTTTTGTTTGTAGTTGGGAAAAAGTTTTTCAACTCACACCACAGAAGGGTGAAATATCGGCAGAGTAGGGCGATGAGGGGATGAAACCAAAATAGACTCACTTCCTCTGAACTGAATGATAAATATTTGCGGTAACTTTGAGTGAAAAAATCCCTTCAATCCTTTTTTCTACACTGGTCAGACACAATATTTATTTTTCAACAGCACAAAGTACAGTCGGGAATCTTTTCGTCTATCGCATTTATCCTTTCACTTTGAAGTATAGATGGACTTCCTATGAGTGTAAAGGATACCTCTGCAGCAGCATCAGCATCAATAGGTTGTTGTTTTGAATTAACAACAGAAAAGGAAGGATAATATGTCCCTCATCCGATTCTGGATTTTTATGTTTAGTCACTTGGCTTACAAGACTCACAGTCTCGTCTTTTAAGCATTGATAACGCAACTTAATTTCTATATTGCTGTCAATAATAAAATGTATTGCAATCTAATTGTGTTCAAGGAATCGCAATTATGAATATTGAACTTTAGTACTTAGAGCCTTCTATATAGCACTACGTCTATCAGGAATAAACATTTTTTGAATCGAAGATTGAATAGCATTTCCACATTGAAGTGTGAATAGAATGATACTCCAACACATGCAACTCCCGAGGTACACTCTTGGATCAACAGAGTGACAAGATTGAGCTTGAATGACATGAAATTAATTTGGCCACCTCTTTATAACATATGGACCTACGAGCCGATTGATCCAAACCAAACTCTTACTCATGCGGGCTAAAATGGCAGTGGCGTTATGGGGCACACAACTCTATATGGAGGAGATTATCAATAAGATGAACCGACAGAGAGCCAAACGTTCGAAACGTCAAATTGACAAATATCGTCGGATTTTCACTTGGAATGTTCGAATACTTAGGACGGTTTCTTAATCTCTATATACACAAATGGCGGTCTCCTGGTCATGAAAAGCTTAATCAAAGACGTAAGACATGCCTCCAGTATTCTGGAAGCCCAACAGTGGCCAACATTGATCAAAATGAAAACCTTTTTGCAGCCAAGGTGCGAATTCTTATTTCTCAAGCGCCACAATTAAGAAGATCTACTGCAAGAAGGTATAACATAAAAGAGCTGCTATTGAAGGACATCCCTTAAGAGCTTATATATCGCTAGAATGAAGTTATTAAAAACGCCGCAGCTGCTAGGTTTTGCCCTACCATCACCAAGAAATCCTTGGTTTGATGAAGAATGCCAGCAAGCATATGCAGCAACAGAAGTGGAGCTGCAACAAAGGACAAGAGCCGCTCGTGAGATCTACGAAGAGAGACGCAAGGAACATCGGCTTCTTCAAAAGAAGAAAAGGGACACAGGGAATATAGTCAGAAGTTGAGTTCCAAGAATAACGTACGAAAGTTTTGCCAACAAATAAAAAGAAAATTTTGAAGTGAGAAAACCCATACACAAGACTGTGGAAATGAGGAAGAAATTGAAGATGATAGCCAAAACTTCCGAAAGCATTGAACCAAATTGAATACTCTTAATTTTGTATGTACTACAAGTAAATCAAATAAAAATAAAGTTAAGGATACCAGTGTCAAACCTGAGTTCAAACAAAGCAGCTGAACCTGACAGCTTAACATTCGCAGCATTCAAAGCTCCTAAAAATGAATTTGTGAAAGCACGCACTAACTCATAATTCAATTCAAGTCAGAAAAATGTAAGCCACAAAAAAAAAAAAAATACAAATGTGTCAACTATAGAGGTATAAGTCTCCACATCATCACATACAAAATCTTTCCTGCCTTCGTCAGCAACCAAAAAGACGGCTTTCAGTGCGGAATCGACCAAGTCTCAACACTGCAAAGGATCCTGGAAAAAACTTAAGAAGGCCAAAACTATATTCATCCTTTTCTGAAGACATCATTAACACGAGCAATGCCCTTCCAAACTCGACCGATTGTGCAGAATAACGATTGAGAACTTTGGCTGCTCCGTCAAAGTCGCTAATGACTTGACAGAGATCTTCAACGACAAAAAAGGTTTACATTGATTTATTTAACATCATACTTGAAATAATTTTGCGGTTTCGAGGCAGGAACTTTCCAAAGACTGTGCAACTGTTTTGCATTCGGCGATAAAATCACTGTAAATATGGGAAAATACAATCGACTGTCACTGGTGCCTTCGCTAGTAATGAAACCCTAAGCCGCCAAAATGTGTTAAGCGGTAAATGATAGCGAAGCTAAGTCAACAAGAAACATGTTGTATGTCAACATGAATTGAGCAGAATGTCATAGTCGGCAGCTTTAATTTCGAGGTGGTAAGGGACTCTGTCTACCTTAGCTCTGCTATAAAGGCCCTATCCCAAGAAAGTACGCAGACTCTATAGAAATCCTAAGACATCCCAGTCCTTCTCTTCGGCGCAGAAGCTTGAGCTTTATAGAAATTCCATTCTCAGTCGTTTCGAGAAAAAATCGTTTGGAAAATATTCGGTCCCGTTTGCGTTAACGGGTTTGGATGAAAACAAGATGACATCGACCTTATCAGGAAACTGCGCTTCATACCAATGCTCGTCCGTCTTCGAATTTAATCCGGAGACAACCTAGTATTGAAAGATCTCACCTTAGGTGGTCCGCACATGTTGAAGGGACCTAAGCCGATTTGGAGTTCGCAAATAGAAGCGGTTAGCTAAAGACCGGGGTAACTGGAGAGGTTTGTTAATTGAAACGGAGGTTCGCCCTTACCAAAGAAGAAACAGTTTTCTAAATCTTGAGTCATACCAGGCCTTTTCTTTAGGTTTGATACTCCTTACCCGATGGATGACAAAGCATCTCATTTCAAAAAGAATAGCATCTGTGATCACAAAAGCAGCGGTATCTTCCTTATAAGCGTGTTAAATTCGCTCCATTTGGCTTGTTCGTATTGCCATACAATATACAGCAATTTCAGTGTTGTCTATATACAAGAAATTAACTACAATAGTATAACACTGTGATCTAGAAGACCCTAGAGAGAGAGCACATCATTACCGTACTTGGTTGAGTTGGCCTACATGCATTATAGCAGAACAGACAGGATCTCGCGGGCGAAATCTAGCATGTGCCAGCTTCGCTTACTCTCGTCACCACATATAGAAGTATAGCAGAAGTTGTCACCCAATATTGTGTGGCCGCCGCCAGAAATGATGACCATTCGGGACCGATTTTTAGCATTTTCCATCATTCTTGCCAGAACTTCCGGCGATAGGTCCTCATATTTCTGACGGATTTTCCTCTTGAGCTCTTCAAAAGTCTGAAGCTCGTTAAAATAGACTGGTTACTCAAAAAACCCCAGAAAAAGAAGTCTAGAACGATTAAATCAGGCGATATTTCCGGCTAGTGCAAATTGCCCAAACGAGAGATTAGGTGACCCGGAAACGCAGCCCTCAGAATTTGGGTTGGGGATCGTGCAGTAAGCGCTGTTGCTCCATTCTGCTTGAACCACATGTTTTCCAGTCCGAAGTCAACACTAGTCGCTTGGCCTGCAGCGTTTTCCAAAAATAAAGTAGGCCCGATGACGCCTCCGGCGTAAACCACAAACCACGCAGTAACTTTGAGCGGGTGTAATGGCTCTCCGTGGGTTATACGCAGATTTTCGGTGCGCCAGAGGAAGGTAATTTAGCTTATTCACATATTCACAGAGATGGAAATGGACCTCGTCGCTTATGATGATTTTGGAAGGAAAGTTGTCGCGCCCTCGAAGTCGAATTTGAAGGTGGCTTGAGCGTAGGTTACAGACGCTTGGCGGTCAAAAGCCAACAGCAAATGCACTATCAGCACTTTTTCAGGGAACATGTTACATTCTCTCACCAAAATTCTCTGCAAAGACCATCGATCGATGACCAACTTTGGAGCACGTCGTCTGGTGGATACTCTGGGGTCCTCTGTGACATCTTCAACCACATCCAGCTAGACCTTGCAGCATATCTTGTTGTCCCATAATCTTCTGTGTGAGCGTCTAAACGCCGTCGTATTTGCCCAGTTGGTGTCGGATGTCCGGGAAATCTGCGCCGGATTTCACGCTGAAGGATCGTTTTCTGATATTAAATTTCTTCCTATCATGATAACTTATAAATTGCGTCTCTGCGCCTTTTCTGATATTTCAAAAACGTTTAACTTTTTCTCATAATCGATAAAAAGATGGCGAAACAAGAAAATACTCGAAAACTGCGTGTGCCCTAGGTAGCCTTTTATATTATCTTGATGCACTAAGTAATTTCGCTGTTCTCGATAAACTGAGTTTCTACTTGGAAAGCTTGCTTCTTGTCCTTCATCGTATTTTCATTTCATCATTTCGCTACCAAGTTTCTTGACTTGGCCTCTTGAAACATAAGTATTGCGTTACCCTTATGCACTTGTTCCGGACTTGGCCTTGGGTTTCACAAGTTTATTACCCAGAGCTGACCTCTTCGTTTGTTAAAGTTTTTCAGTGTATCCTATTCATTGACGTCGGATTCGGGTTTTTTCTGGATACGTCGCGAAAAATTCGACCAGCATTTACCTGTCAGGGAAGCATCGAACTTTTGGAATTGTGGAGGCTGAGTAAGGTCAATGACTCTCGAGTCATTCTCCTGATGAGTCCTTGATCAAGCATATCCGGCTGCTGAATAAGACGAATAAACGGTTCAGTAATACGGTTCAGTAAAACACTTCTGTTTAAACGAAAGATGATCTTGAAAGTGCAGTCCATGAAATGATTATCAGGGGGAGGGAGATTCATCAATGTATCTTAAAAGTTTGTCAAAACCAGCAGTGTTTTCGTGAGAGCTTGTTTCTCCTTATCATAGCCATGTTGATCCTACGAATCCTTCTCGATGACAGACCCCAAGTCAGTCAGCATTGCCAAAAGGCCGACGGCATCTTAGGGTTTTTCGATGTAAAATGTTTAATGCATAGATGTTTGCAATCCAGCAGTGTGTCATCCTACTCTTACTTCTTCTTATCCTTTTATTAACCCTTTCCTCGTTATACGAACTTATGCGTAACGAGTTTCCCATTTTTACTGCATCGCTGCTGCTCCGCTTATGGGGTTGGCTAATGTCGCAGACCGCAGAACGCGTCTACATAATGCTCGGTCCTGGATCGCTTCAGTGGTAAGCCCCAAGCGTTGTTGCGCATTTGCCATCTGAGAAATCCAGGAATTCTTTTTCCGACCTCGTTTTCTTACAGTTGGAGTGACCGTAGTTGATAGTGCCTTTTTAACCGGATTTTCCGCAGATCTTCTTTGAACGTGGCAATATCAGCTTATTCTATTCGCCTCAAGCTGTTCGGTTACCGAATTCATCCTACTCTTACTTAATTTGGAGAATTGAGTGTGATGCTTTTAAACCAGACCAGTCAGTTTCCTCATACTCGTAAAATCATAACCTCTGTTTTGAGAGAATTACCTGTCAGCCTATTATGTCTTATCTAAGGCTTGTTGCTCTTTAGAGCAGACAGTCGCTAGATCCTATCGAACACAGCACAGTTATGCTTGTGTATAATCGTCAGAACTATTGAAAGAGTTAAGCAGTGAGTCGACCAACATACCCCATAGAGATGAAGTTAGAAGACCTCCTTGCGAGTAGTAAGCATCTGCAATCAGTGTCCTATTCCCCACCAGTATGAGTTTTTCGTCGAATTCGTCGTTCTCGAATTAGGACTTGTGTGTTTTCTGCAGATTCTACCTCTTCAACGAGAGGTCAAGACCACGCATCTGATTCGGAATTCGATGTTTCTATGGCTTGACAGAGAGACCTCCGATAGTGCTTCCCATCCAGTAATCTCCTTATCAGCGAAATCATCGAAATGTCAACCATACGAGTCAACGAAGAAGGAGCTCTTTTTGTCCGGTGAAGCTGTTTAGTTATTGACAAAGCGTAGGAGATTTTAAATGCCTATTTAATGTACTCTGTTATTGAATGAGGGCAAGCTTTCTCCAAAAAAAAAATCTAGAGCTTGACTTGGACAATTAGTACAAACTCCTGGATAATATATCACCAACTGTGGCGTATGAGTTATACTTCCATTTTTGAAACCCGATATAATCTTTGCGGTGTCAAATACCATTTAAACATCTACTTCTGGCTAAGGACCCAATATCTTAAAATAGCTCAGTAGTGCTACTAAAAAAAACAGAGGTTCAGTCGCGTCAGAAAGCCCCTTCCAAGGCGCTCTACTTAAGACGCCGAAATGCAGTACGCATCAGCAAAACCTTTGGATCTACTCCGGGAAAATGAGCGGGCAAATAAAATCCTCAAAGACGGATTACCCAATCATTGAGATGGCAGAGCATTTCAACATTCACCTTTTACGGGGTGCAGGGACACTGAGTGCCAGGGAACTGTAGGGTCGACGAACTTGCCCAAATTTGAACCAATAAGCTCATTCTACCTGAAAAAGGAAACACCGGTATACCAATCGCTACGTGCAACTAAGAACTAAAGCTGGATTCGAACAAGAAGTTATGTGTGGACGGTTGGGTCGACCTAATAATATCGCAAACCTTAACAACAATGCATCCTAAGTGGAGTAATTTTCATATGAATCTTTTTTCAGGATTGTCTTTTGTGAATAGAAAGCTATTGGATGGAAAGGTTTCAATGATAACGATTACGATTTTCTACTTGACTGACTGCTCAAGAAAAAATTCAAAGAATTTATCCAAAACTGTTGAAAAAAAGCAAACAAATATCTCACACGAAAACGGTTGTTGTTATTTATTTTCTTCACTTCGAATTATAAATTAAAAGAAATTAAAGAAAAATTACGAATGAATTCTTACAGGACATCAACATCAACATCCTCGGAATGATCAGTCCCGAAAGGATGTATCATTTGATATTCCCCCAGCAAGCAATAAAAACAAAACAGCAGGTAGAGCAGTATCAGAAATATTCCTAAGGACCGCCGAAGGTAGAAATTCGTTGTTGAAACACCGATTAACATCAAAATTAAGTTCAGCATCACAAAAATAGTACAGTTTTCTCCCATTGACCCTTGAGATGCCTGAAAAGAAAGAAAGATACAACACAATCTAGACTCGTCCAAAGCTGAACACATTCGAAAGTTTAAACCTCAAATACATGATTCTCGTCCTTCAAAGATTTGTAGAGGTAGGTGAATCCTAGGCCCAACGTCAAGTCTGCAAGTATGAGTTTTTTTTTTTTTTAACCGAATACATGAATAAGTGTTTGGGTCTTTACAAAACAATGGTCCGGCGATGCATGAGGTCAAACCCATCTTCTGGTAACCCTGCTGAGCGAGCTCTATAGATGCCACCAAATTGCCAAAACATTTTGCCCATGACAGTATTGTGCAGCCCAAGAATGATGTGCTTAAATATGTGACAATCCCAACGACATCAATTATACTCAAAAGTTCCCCTGCCAGAATCTTGATGATGAATATGGAACCAACAATTGAAAATATTGAAAACATCTGCAAAATTCCAAGTTTTCAAAATGAGATTCTTTACAATTTCTTTAGAAATACTCACCAAATGGAATTTGGGACAGGTATCAGTTGCCGTCAAGAAAAACACGGTAATGGCCATAGGAACTGTGACCAGGAGGAGGAGTTGCCAAAAAGGCATTCCGATCATACTGTAGTGGATGTCTGAAAGAATACAAAATTATAGTTTCGTTAAAATCCGTGTAAAAATCCGTCATATCGATAATAGTATAAATGGAAGTTTGTAAGAAAAATAGCAAATTACTCGTAGTTCGATGTTGCCTGCTACTACAAATCTACTCTAAATATTGCCGACTCCGGTGCGAATTGCATTCAACCTATGGTGTAATCTTTATCTATCAGTAAGTACTATGTAATCCTACATGAATTCAGAAAAAACGAACTACTTAGAACACACTTAATTTACTAGGTATTCACATGTATGGTACACAGGGGGATTCAAATAGTTGAAGGAGTTGGAGCCAGAGTATACGGTCCTCGCACGAAAACATTCATACATACCAGTATGAATTTAAGCAGATCCGTATTTGAAGCAGAAATTCACGCAATAGAGCTGTGTATTCGAAAGAATCTTAAGAGAAACCTAACCTTAACATTTACATTCTCCCCAATAGCAAAGCAGTCCTTCCTGCAATTAACGCCTTTGGGATGAAATTAAAACAAGTGTGGGACTGCCTTCAACTCCTACACTTACTGGCCAACGCAAACAAAGTCCATCTTATTTGCATGCCAGGACATAGTGGATACGAAGGCAATGAAATAGCAGACCAACTAGGCAGAAAAGGTTCCACATACCAAATCATGATGCCAAGACCATTTTGTGGGCATAAAAGGTAGTCTTAAAACCAGTTTAGAGGAAAAGAAGCTACATTTCTGGAAGGAAAACGATGGAAACAGACAAGCCAAGAACTTTATGCCAAACAGCTGCCACAAAAAACCGAAACAACTTCTTAAACTAAGCAAAAGCCATATTCGTCTGATCACAGGCTTTCTCACAGTGCACTGCCGTGTGAAGAAACACCTCATGACCATGGGCATAGCACAAGACAATACATGCAGACTGTGCAAATATGATGTGAAAACAGCAGAGCACATACTTTGTGACTGCTACGGTTTAATCAAAACACGTCAACGTTACCTATGTGAATTCTACATCGAAGCTGCGGACACATAGCCGCATTTCTCACAAGCTTTGGTATCATAGATGAGCTTTAAATGGAGGACATCACAATAGCCCATCTGCAGCCGCAGTGATCTGGGATGCATTATTCTACTTCCCTTTACAATCTAAATGGCAATGGGGTTTTGAAAGCTAGGAGTTACCTTAATGTATGACTCGTCGTAGTTATTGCTAGCGTAATCATGCGCAAAAAGAAGAGATCCATGATACATCTCCCCAATAAGATGGCGCTACAGTTCGAAGTAGATTAGACCCGGTCTTTGGCCAGATCTGTTTGAGTCGAAAACTTTTCACACTGGATTGCTGATATCGATGCGCTCAAAGTGACCTAGCTATATAAACCGGATTATCCGATATTTTCTGACGAGGTGAGCAGACAAATCAAAAAATCTTCATGAGTTCGATATTACCTGACGAACTTTTCTCTAGAAACGTAAGAAAGTATTAACATCCTTTAAGGTCAGTGTGCATGCTTTTGCTCCGTTAAGAAAAACTGGAATGATTAGTGTCTTGCACTTACATATAAATATAATGCGTTTTTGATAGCTCGATAGAAGGTCTTACTAGTCAATTGTATTCTAAGCCCAAAGAAGGAAGAATGATTCTTCGCATGATTTTCTCGTTAGTGTTGTAACTTAACAGACTTTTAAAGGAAGTAGCTCTGGAATTGATTTATTTTAAGTTTTGCACAATTCTCTCAAGAAGGCTGTGTAAAAAGTGTCATCACGATGCACGTTTCCTGATCCTTTCTTATATTGAAGGAAGAGTGCATACTCTATTTACACCTTGCATATTCAAATTAGCTTGGCAGGGATGTCAAAACTGTGTATGTCGTCTCTATGCGGCTCAATGAAGGCGGGGTGTCTATCGATTTGAAACTCCTTAACTCTGCTCTTGTGCAAAATGTTCATATAGCCTTAAATTGTTAGTTTTTAGTTAACGCAGTCTATTGAATCTCTCTTCTTTAAGATAGAAACACTGCTGAGGTTCCATTTAATGGGGATACTATTCTCATCCCCGATTTCAGAGATGAGTTGAGGTATGGTATCTTTTTAGCAATGATCACTAAGGCAGTTAAGACATGGGGTACAATAGCTTTATTGGACTTAACCGTATACTTGGCTTCATCTTGATATAGTGGATGGACCTGTCTCATCCAGTTTGAACGATTCATTCTGCCTGACAGAGGAATGTTGCTTCTCATCATCCTTTAACAGTCTGCAGAAATATTGTTTGGTCTTACTGTGAGGTTTTCTTCTTTTGTGAGGCTTTTACAATTTGTACCTGTTCGTTCTATTTATTGGTGAAGTTCCCAAACTTCTTGTTGCATCTCTCTAAAGCATCGTTTTCTCAAATGACCTTTGCCTGTATACAGTGTTAAATTAAAGTTCACGTTCCATTGGCTCGGCATGCGATGTCACCTCATAATTTTTTTTCAGACATTTAAACCCGATTGGCACCTAGATATATCCAGAAGGGTTTGTGAACCAGAGCGATCGATGATCTTTGCTTATTTTTGTAACTACTCCGATGTGCCATTTGCTCTGATTGCATGACAGCCTAGAGATTCGTATTTCTCGAGAATTCTTCTTTAAGTTATACGCAGATTTACTCTTTCTGTTTATCACAAACTCGGTTAATTCTCGGTAGACCGATGAAGCACGCAAACCGTAGTCTCATTAGATGTTATGGACCTCAGGTTCAGGTTCATCTTCGGTGTTCAGGTGCCTGAATATGATATCTCTAAATTTCATCGCCCTTTACGACAAGCAGGGCAAGAGACTGTAATAATATATAATATAAACTGATTAAATGGCTATAAAATATGTAAGTTACATTTGAAAATATTAAAGACAGAAATTCATAAAAAAAAATCGAGAATTCTTCAAGGTTCAGCATTTCTCAAATGATTTCTGAAAGTTGTGCATATCCAAGCTTTGAAGAACTTGCACCAAAACATCAATCTGCCAATTTGGTTTTAAATTTCTTTTTTTAAATAAAAACAAATACAGTGAAAGCTCTTTTATCCGGAATGCTCGGGACCAACGGCCTTCCGGATAATTGATTTTTCCAGTTATTAGAGGTTTAAACAAAATTGAGCAAGAAATCATTTTTGTCTTCGCAAGAACCTTTTGTTTTTAACAAAAAACGCATTTTCGTGAAATCTGAATAGGTTGGCATATGCTCCTGATAAAAGAGATTACTCCGGATAATAGAGGGAATATTAACAATGTACTTGCTAAACAGAATGCCGGATATTAGAGGTTGCCGGTTATTGGAGTTGCGGATAAAAGAGTTTCAACTGTATAAAGACAGAGACGTTTTCATTAAAGTTTCAATTTGAAATCGAGAAAATTAAACAAATTGTGTTGTTGCTCAAAGAAGTAATGAGAAAATTGTGCCCCCCTGAGGACGCGTATCATGGCTTTCTTAATCTCCTACGTACAAACTAATGGCATTTAACAGTCTTAAGCAGCATAAATAATTTCTTTAATTATTTAATTCAATTTAAAGAACTATGGCCCTGTAGTCACTACCAAATAAAAAAAAAACCTGGATTTGGTACTGGGAAGTGAAATATTACGAAACCCAATATCTGTTATCGTGCTACCTTGTAACCATCCTTTTGGTAATCATCCCAATCAAACTGCGCACTTCTAGATAGCTACGTGCATTTAAAAAAAAAAAACTGTCTAAGCATCTTCAGTTAAACATTCAGAACTACTTTTGGTCTGGTTAATTTTTTATGTTTTGATGACAGTTGAGGTATAAGTAACAACCCTTTAGATTGCCCAAGTGTATTCCTGATTGTAAACGCAAAAATCTTTCAGCAAGGAATGCGTCGAATACCGACCAGATCGGATGTAAAGAAAATTTTGCATGTCGAGAACAATAAAATCCGACAATGACACAAAAGATATCATCGTCTTAGACCTATCAATAATGACCAAACAACTTGGGCCAAAAATCGAGCTAACTCGATGCCAGGTCCACCGCGGAAAAATGCATCATCTATGTGAGGGAGTAAAGCAAAAGTCCCTTTTAAGGTTGCTTATGACAGCGTTTGTAGAGACAAGTGATACAAAGCCATGTCTGAATGCCGTTGCTCTATTCAAATTGGAAGGAATATCACCGAACGTTTTGAGGATTTTACATTGAATGATGCCATGCGACGAATTGTGCAAACTAACTCAAGAGACACAATCTGTTCTACTTCCTGCATATATATGTAGATGTCATTGAGATAATCACGAGTAATTATTGGACCGTCTGTGTATTTTGATTATTTTTTTTTTATAATTGGCGCGGGCTCAATGGGTTTTCAGCACCCTTAAACAGCGTGGGCGATGGAAAATAAGGGAGGATAGAAAGAGGGGTACCGATGTACGTTGGTCTTGAATGTTTGGATGTTATAATGACTAGGGAATAAAGAGCTCAGCAGGGCATTCCATAAGCAAATTGTTCGGCTTAGGAAAGATTCACGATATTTCAGGGTACGTACGAAAGTGAGCTTGAGGATTTTGCACGGTCGCACGGTTTTGAATCGTATCTTGAAGGTCTTGGGAGAACCTGAGTAGATGTGAGCATTATACTCCATTTTTGGGCGAGTGAAAGCCTTTTATATTGAAGCCAGATCAGAGGGGGTGAAATATTCCTCACATCGCTTGAAAAAACCTAGACATTTCGCATTGGCGACTTCGAATATGTGGTAATTCCCATTAAAACTGTCATTGATAGGCATACCAAGAATGGAAAGCTTTTCAGTTTCAACGATGCAAGTGCCATTCATGGATTGTGGCTGTGTATAGCATTTGAATTTCGCTTTAGCGACAGCAGACAGCATTGTGTTTTGGAAGCAAAAAATTTCACTCTGTTGATAGGTCCACAATTGGTTGTGCTGTTAATATCGGAATGTAATAAGCTTATCATTCTCTGCTGTTGAGGAGCAGGGACGTGAGTCTGGGAACGAATATGAAAAGTACTGAGAGTACTGTCGCCAGCAAAGGAATATACTGGACTAGAAGTGGCAGACAAAAGATCATTGATGAATATAAAAAAGAGTGTCGGAGACAGAACGGAGCCCTGGGGCACACCAGCTTTTATTTTGTGAATATCAGACTTGAAACCATCCCCAAAGGTACGTTGAGGACAAAGCTGCCAAGATGGTTATGTCACCCACAATGGCGACAACGGCCAACTAAGTGTAAGTCTTTGCATTGAGAATTAAGCGAAGGATAGCTCTTACCAGCCGCTGCCAAGAAGATAATAAAGATAACGTTAAACCAGACTTTCAACATCCCAGCTCTGTTCGCGCAGAGAAAATAACACTCTTCAGAGCGGTTGACAGTTCCTCATTTTGGTATTCATGTCCATGTTAACGCATGTGCATCGGCGTACCATCTCGAAGGAGCTGGAAGAAAGAATTTACCTAAAACGAAACATGGTGCCGTGAAGGCGCTTCACTGGAAACCACTAAGTACGGATCGAATTTTCATCAGTGGTTGCTTGAAAGTCCAGCGCTGCTAATAGAATAGGTAACTAAGCGATCAATGGCGGACTGGTTGTCCGTTACCAGAGAAACATATTATGTTACCCCAACTTATCGGTCAGGCATCAAGTCTTCCTAGGCACATTTGAACTTAAATGATCGCTGATAGTCAACTGCATAAAAGCAGTGCATAATTATGGTATTCTGACACCAGTATTACAGATTTAATGAAACTACACATACTCGTATTATGACTTAAAAATTAAGATATGCTGGCTGACTGTTTCTGTTTTGTTTTCACTGAGACTTGAGAAGCCGGTTTCATAATTGTTTTAACTGTGACCTATTCAACTGTTCTTAAATAAGAAAATGTTTTAAACAGCACCAATTACAAAAATTACCATGAATAAGAAGCAATGCCAATGGCAAGATAACAATTTGCATACAGTTCATAAGTCTTGACCAACCGTTCAAATGAAGATCAACGTCAGTCTGAGGTAGCAATATAAACAGGATCAGATGAATGGGAATCTTGCAAATTATACAAAATTTGGCGAACTTTCCACCTTCATGCCATTCTTCCATTTCAATCGGATTGCAGGAATGCCAAAACTGAACGAACAGCAAATTCTTCTTAGAATATCTTTGCATGTCCACCTCCACCTTATCTTTACGACGTATTTCCATTTTCGCTTCCTCTTCAAGTTGTTTCAGTCTTAAAGCCTGCGGCCCTGTAAGGAAACTCATATGATTTAAAACCTTTTCAACCTTGTATGTTATAGCGTACCAGATGCATCGTCTTTCACTGCTTTTCGAAGACCTGAGAACGACGAACAAAAAAACTTTCATCATAAAGAGGTTCAGGATAGGAGTATACCTAAGGTACAATACAACTCACCCTTTAACGTGTGCACTAGAAGAATCTCGTCGACTATAACAATGACAAGGTAGGCAAAATATATAGAGACTATCACTGAAAAAATATTTTCTTAGATTTTGTGCCGAGTCGGGTTCAATATTCAGACATACTGATACTTTCAGTTATAGTGACGTGTCTATCACTCTTGACGGCATAGTCAATGAATAAAATCGCCAGAATGTGAAAAGCTATGTCTCTCGTAAAGGTGGCTGCTTCTACTTTCAGTGGCTTTAACCAGATGATTGATCCAGCTACCAATGTTGTTACGAACATTGCTGATCCCATTAAATCCGAAAATGCTGTTCCTGCTTCACCACTTATACCGGTCACCAGACTTCCGACCAAGTCCGGTGTGCTGTTGCCAAATGCCAAGATGGTTACCCCAGCAAAACTTTCACTTATCCCAAGTTTGAATGTAATGATCTTGAGAGGTGGACAGAAGCTGTAGAAAAAAAAATTAAAAAAAGTAAAGACATTTATATGGACAGCTACTCACAACTTTTCTGTACAGGCTTCAACGAAAAGGCAAATGTAGTAGCCCATGAGGAACAAGAGGAATATGCCACATATGTGAGCGTAGTTATTTCCTGTGCAATAGAGAAAGCTGATGTAGTCGAATATTTGCACGGATTCTTTACAAGCTTCGGATTCCTGAACAAATAAACAGCGATCTTGGAAATCCATATTTTGAACGATTTTACATCCTGGCTAGAAAAACGATTCGATTGAAATTTTCTCTATGTCCACAATAAATCTATGCTTACCGGCTTAAGTTCGACGACAAAGTTTTCATGTTTCTCAAACCATGGGCTGGATTGATTAGGTAGATTAAAATTTTCAAAGAAAACCATAGTTGACACAGCCGAGAATTATCTAGGGTTTCTAGAAGCCGCAAGCTGTCAAATCGCACAGAAAAAAGTCAATGAGTCGTTGATATCTTTATCTCTGTAACTTAGTTTAAAGTGATTCCTAGTACCGCACATTATTATCACGGCTGGGTCTTTATTTGCGATATTTTTATCTTTTTCCATCAGACAATTGGGAAGAGATAAAGTCAGAAAGCTATTAAACTGATTCAGACCGTGTCGAAGATCCAAGTCGACTTCTAGTAAAAGCCCTAATGGCCGATTGCATGTTGCTAAATATAGTAGTTTTTGCTCTGCACATGTCATATGTTCTTTGAGGAATGTTCACAAGTTTTGAAGTAAAAAAGCTACAAAAAAAAAGCAACCACGGCATTCGCTCAGACCCAATTAGAAAATCTGAGTGTTTGTCAAGTGTAGAGTATATTGTTGTTGAAGTTTGTGACAATAATACTAAGTGCTTAATTTCTCGTGCCTACTACCCTAAAGCTGGCCATACATGACGAATGTGTTAGTGCGATCTGTTCATGTTCGAGGTCATTTTGGCCATTTGTGGTGCTGTTGACGAACCGATCCAATCTTTATGAAAAATTTCAAAATTTTTGGATTTGTTCGCGAGCATATTCGCCGTGTATTGCATGCTTGTCGTTCGTGGCGTTGTTCGCAAACATTTTCTATTTTAAATAAATTTTGTTGTGTGCACATCGGCGGAAGATAAAAAATGGCGAGTTTTAGCAAAACGTTTATTTTGAAATCTATCGAAATTCTTAGAAATGAACCGGTCCTATGGAATAACCGTGCGGCATCGGATAAAGAATAGTGCCGCAGTGCGTCCCAGCTTGTCGTAAGAGGCGACTAAATGGGACACCAATCATATACAGGCAACTATGACACTAAAAATGAGCCTGTGACACTTTAACACCTTAAAACTTTCCCACCAAGTTTCGAAGTTTGTATGCAATCAGTGGGTTCCCACGTCTGGAGACTACCGGTGGGGTAAAAGAACAGTCAATCAATTCGAAATGAGCATACAAGTGTCAAACCACTCAAACTTTAGATACACTTCATGGAAATGATCGCAATTAATAGCACTACCCCGCTGGGCACCACTCTTGCAACGCACTCGGGTGATCCTAGAGCAAGCAGAAGTGCTTGTGTCAGAGCCCGACGGATTCCGGGGGCGGGCAAAATGAAGTTTCCAAAACATTTTCATAAACTTCGGTTTCCAAGTTGGAACGTCGGATCGATGACCTCAAAAAGTTTAGAACTGGAAGCGATTATGCGTCGCAGAACTCTACAAATCCTGTGCGTACAGGAAACGAAGTGGTGTAATACAGGAAATAAAGCGCGTTTTCTAGATTTAAAAACTAAAGCATTTAAGATGTTCTACCATGGAACGGTCAATGGACGAAACGGTGTTGGAATCGTTGTTGCAGCGGATCTTCTAAACAACATCGTTGGTGTCTTGAAAATAAGCGACCGCTTGATGAGTGTTAAACTCGTCATACACAATGAAACGTGGAACATTGTTAGCGCGTACGCTCCACAAAATGGATGCGACCAATCGGAAAAAGATACATTTTGGTCAGACTTCGGTAATTTGCTTAGAAATATACCTATCGATGAGATGCTCTTCGTAGGCGGAGATTTAAATGGCCACGTCGGAGAAACAAATGTTAATTATGAGGACTGCCACGGCGGTAAAGGCTTTGGAACCAGAAATTCAGCTGGCGAAGACATCCTTGTAGCGTGTAGGGCTTACGGCTTAACCGTCTTAAATACAAGGTTTATTAAACATCAACGACATCTTATCACCTATAGCAGCGGAGGCCACGAAACGCAAATAGACTATCACCTCTGCAAAATGTCGATGAGAAACCGTGTTAAGGACTGTAAAGTAATACTTGGAGAATCGCTAGTAAGCCAACACCGTCTGCTCATTACAGAATTTTTCACAGCGGAACCACCGAAAACACGGGCATCGTTTGGAAAGCCAAAAATCCGGTGGTATAATCTTTCGAAGGAACGAAGCGCAAGATTTATCGCACTGGCTCAAGAAGTACTTCACAATATAAACGGTATCGCAGACTCACTTAGCCCGCAAGAAATGTGGAACAGCATGCACGAGGAATGCATAGCACTCGCAAAGTCCCTGCTGGGGACTATATCGAAATACCATCACGTCGGCAAAGAAACATGGTGGTGGAATGACGAAACCAAACGAGCTGTGGCCGACAAGAAGAGTGCATTCCAAGCGTGGACAAAATGCGATCGGAGCGACGATATCGAAAAAGCTCGACTGGCTCCTGAATACGAGCGTCTTAAAAAGATCGCAAAGAAAGTCGTGGCTCGAATTCGAGCGGCAGAAGCGGAAAACCTGTACCAGGAGTTGGAACAAATATCCTCACGATCGGCGGATAGTAGAAAAGCTATAAAATAAGTTCAAACGTCGTACAATACTAAAATGCCAAATATTTTTAAGCTCGCTGCACAGAGGAGAAACAATTTAATGGAAATAACCTCGCCGAAATACATCAAAAATGCAGACGATCGCATACTAACAAATGAAAAGGAAATCTGTGATCGGTGGCTTGAATACTGCAAGGAGTTGCTTAACAAACAGTTTCCACGTGATATCGAGCCGACAGCTGGTCTATTCGAGGAGGAAGTTTCGGACTTTTCAATCGAAGAAATAAGTATAGCAATCGGAAAAATGAAGCGGGGGAAGGCGGCGGGACCAGACAGCATTCCATCAGAGTTTTGGTCGAAGATGGAGGGGATCGGCAGCGTTTGGCTATCGAAACTTTTAAATAAATTAAAATGTGGACAACCCATGCCGAAGCAATGGAGCTTCTTGGTTCCATTATACAAAGGAAAAGGCGACACTCGAGAATGCAACAACTACCGTTCAATCAAGCTTATGTCACACACAATGAAAATTGTCGAAAGAGTCTTAAACGAACGTCTTCGGCGAATAATAAAGCTCGATAATAGCCAGTGTGGAGTTGTTGAAGGAAGATCGACGGTGGACGCTATCCAAAGCCTACGAATAATAATGGAAAAGCACCGAGATTCGTCTAAGGATTTACACATGGTATTTATAAACCTCGAGAACGCATTCGATCGAGTGCCTAGGGATCTCATATGGGCCGCGCTGAGGTCTCAAAACGTACCGGAAACGTATGTTAGAATAATACAAGACATGTAAAAATGCGCTAGAGAGGAATAGGTTTAAAATAAGTCGTTCAAAGACGGAGCATTTGACGTGCCCATTTGGCATCCGTTGCGACCTGTTCCGGATATAATGTTAGACGGAATAGTTCTTCCGAAAAGCACTTTCTTTAAGTACTTAGGGTCAATCGTTAACATGGAAGCGAAATGTGACGACGACGTAAACCACAGAGTGAGTGTGGGGTGGATGAAATGGCGGGAAAATTCGGGAATCTTTTGCGACCGAAAATTTCCACTTAAATTAAAGGGGAAACTCTACACCACGGTTGTTAGACCAGTTCTTATATACGGTTCACAGTGCTGGACAATGTACGAAGCGTTTAAAAACAAAATAACGGCAGCGGAAATGAAAATGTTAAGGATGTTTAGTGGAGTCACTAAACGCGATTGTATTAGATTTACGCGTATAAGAGGAAGTCTACATATAAAGAATTCGGTAACCGAACAGCTTGAGGCGAATAGAATAAGCTGGTATTGCCACGTTCAAAGAAGATCTGCGGAAAATCCGGTTAAAAAGGCACTATCAACTACGGTTACTCCAACTGTAAGAAAACGAGGTCGGAAAAAGAATTCCTGGATTTCTCAGATGGCAAATGCGCAACAACGCCTGGGGCTAACCACTGAACACTGAAGCGATCCAGGACCGAGCATTATGTAGACGCGTTCTGCGGTCTGCGACATTAGCCAACCCCATAAGCGGAGCAGCAGCGATGCAGTAAAAATGGGAAACTCGTTACGCATAACTTCGTATAACGAGGAAAGGGTTAATAAAAGGAAAAGAAGAAGAACCGGTCCTATGGAAAATGAAAACTGAAGCTTATAAAAGTAAAGTTGAAACAAACAAATTATGGAATTAGCTACTGTCAAAATATAAAGATATTGAAATCGATGGCACAATTGACGACGTAAAAAGTAAGGTAAATTGCTTGCGCTCGTCATACAGACGTGAATTGCAAAAAGTGTGCAAAAGCGACAAATCTGGAGTTGGCGCCGATGAAATTTACGTATCTTCACTATGGTACTCGTACTTTGATAATTTGGAATTTTTAATGGATTAAGAACAAAAAATGGAGTAAGTCAGTTAAAATTGTTATGCAATAGTTGTTTATGCATAAATATTGGAATTTTAATTTTAAAAAAATAGTTGAAATAGTTGCAAAATTTGTCCGGGATTGTTGTTGCTCCTTATGGGCTCTAAATCCGTTAAAAGAACATATTCATCATTTTGTATCATTCCAGAGCCTAATTTTGTTGAATTTCTTAAATAAACGGCAGCATTTTTTTTTTTAAATAATTGTGCAAATAGCAGCACGTTACGGCAATTAAAGATACCTTTTCTGGGAACAAGTTGATGTTGGTGTGTAGCACTCTTAAGCGATTTTGCCAAAATTCCAAATGCGTTTACCACAATACGTCGGACTCCGGACAATCTGTAGTTAAAAATTTGTTGTTCATTGGTAAAGTTGGAGCAGCTTTATGGCTTCATTATAATTTCAAGCAGAGAAAATGCATCGTCCCCAACGAAAACAAATGGGAGAGTCTCATCAGACATTGTTAACTATTGTGGCAGACGAAAGTGAAAGAGGCCATCATCCCACCTATTTTTCAAATTCGATTGTCCGAAAATACCTGCGTCAGAATTTCTAACGTTTGCGCCGTCTTTCACTGCAATGAACTCCTAATTGGCATTCACCACTGCCATCATCACTATAGGTACACTGTAACTCTTTTTATAATTGAAATAGTATGACCCTGATTTTGATGGCTTCTTGATGTGCACGTGTTTGACATCTATAGCTCCAATGCAGTTGTTAAAGTTCAAATTTTTTTTTAAATCGACAGCAATTGCCTTCCATTTTTCTTTGCTTTTTTTTGATCTGTAATGTGATGTGGATTAAACAAACAAACAAACATTTTATGTTTCAGTATTCCTGCAAAAAGCTGTAGAGCATATGGAAAAATCAAGCAAACAGCAAAAAAAAAGATGCACCTGACGTATATGGTAAATCGTGGGCCATAACATTTCGGCAATTAGACGGAGAGCAGAAAATATATGCCAAGTACCTAATTGAGGAAACACTGGTTCATGGACAGCTTAAAAAGCTCTCGTATTCGAGCAAAATAAACATTGCAGTACCACAATACACTAATGTTAGGACACCAGTTGTGCAAAGATATATCTGCTCAACACCTATGCCAAAATCGGGAAGTTCATCATTATCGTCAGAAACGCATTACACTTCATCACTTATACAATTCATTGATGGTCCAAATTCAGTGACATTTGTATCTGAAGATGCCGTCAAAGCAGCATCATCATTTCAACAACTTTGTTGACCTTTATTTCATCCCGAAATTTAACAAAAAAAACTCGAGTTTGTAGGCAAAGGTCACAAACTCCAATAGAGCTTTGAAAAATAGCATGGTAGTACTAGGGCTATTTTTACACCAACGGCATTTCACCTCGTGGGAGTATATTTCAAGTGTAGTACGTTTACACCGACCCGAAATTCAGCATTTCGGACAAATTCAACATTACAGCCGAAATGCTTCATACAATATCCAGCAGTTCGACATTTTCAATTTCAGCGAAATGCTGCATTTCGTCTCTGCAAAATTACATGTGATCCTGCCCTTGTCCTTCTCTTTGATCAGCTTTCCCTTGAATATATTTCCGATCATGATTTAATTTTTTGTACTGTTGATGTGCAGTTGATTTGCCTAACTATTCCAACATCATCCAACATCGATCTCATCTAAGGACCTTGATTCAATTGGCATTGATGCATTTCAAAATGCTGCTATTGCTTTACCCTGGGAGCTTTGTAGATGAGGTCCTGACTCGGATGAAAAATTAAATTACTTCCTGTCTCCTACTTATTTAACGAATGCTACGTGCCCATTAAAATAGTCAATCAATCAAATCGCATCATTACCTCCTCGTGATGCCATCTGGATAGCTATTTATAGTGAACTAACGATGAGCGCTCGTTAAGTCTGATTGTTTGTACATGTGTAACTGGATACTCGGACCTGCGCACAGCCGGGTTAACTCCAGTGCACTTGAACTACGAGGCTACTTCTATTGACCTGATTAGCTGAAACATGCGTCTCAGATGTCTTACAGGAGTACCTCGGAAGGAGGTTTTACGGTGGAGGAATTCCGTAGATGGAATCAATGGCTGAGTCAAAAATCGGACGGCAGGGAGCTCAGGACCATAAGGATTTTCAGGGCTAGTCAGGATTCTGGAATAGAGATGATACCAGATGAGCCCTCTCATGGGCCAACGGCACCTCTCACACCCCCGGAGCGGGTTACTGACACCACCCCATTTGTCCTTGGGGAATAACTAAGGAACCCCCTTCCTGGCTGGAGGTTGTGCTTGAGGCTAACAACCTAACCACAAAAAATTCCCATATGAGGAAAGAAGCAAAAGCCTCGGAAAAGAGGGATTTACAGTTGACGAACCCGTTAAACGAAATAAGGACAACCACATTCGGACCTGTAAGTGTAATGTTCGCACCCTGAACAGACCACGAGCAGCCAAACAACTAACAGAGGCCCTCGACTGCTACAAAGTAGATATAACCACCATCCAGGAAGTGCGATGGGATGGACCGGGCAAAAGAAGGTTGGAAAACTGTAATATTTATTGCGGTAACTTTTACTGAGAATAAAAACAACGCTTATTTGGATTGTCTCTATATCAAGTACACGATTTCCTCATCTCAATATCCATAAGGGAACTTGGTGGTGTCCGAATCAACAATTCACCAACCAAATTGATTACATTGCGATTGACGGAAGACACTCCTCCAGTATTCTGGATGTCGGAAACTACCGAGCCGCCAACATCAATTCCGACCATTAGCTTGTTTTAGGTACGAATGCGGATATCCTCAAGACCACAACAACGAAGTACAGTGAGAAATTATGATGTCGCAAAACTACAATCGCAAGAGACCGTCAGGATCTTTAGAGAGCGCGTATCCCGCGTTCTCGAGATGAGTTCTACCGCAGCAACAGTCAAAGCAGATGACCAGTGGCGGCATTGCATGGCCGGAAATGATGTATAATACTCGTAATTTGTAAGCACTGACCTTTGACAGATGTCACGAATCACTCGAGAGCTGTCAAAAATAGAATAGGTACTAAATAACCAAACAGCAAAAAAAAACGTTCGCTAGAGCACTTGGACTATCTAACACCCGGCATAATGGACCATCTAAGACCACAGATCTTGGTTTAAGTGCTTAAAATATTCAGTTTACCATTGTTTGCGTCAAAATTTCGGTGAATGGCACTAAAATTACATAGCATTGGATCCGCTGTCTTACCGAAAAATTGTGTTATTCTATGAGATCCATTTTTGGCTCAATGTGTATGTTAATAATCAAAATAGTTGCATTTGAAGCGAAGAAAATCCACATTACATCATTAAAAATACACAGCTTGGTGAGGTCTGTGGGCTGGAGCGGTCATCGGACCATATTTTTTCAAAAATGAATCTAAGCAGTGGCGATGGCGCGATAGTTAGCTCATTGGACTATCTCGCAGAGAGTCTGGGTTCGATTCCTGGCTGGGTCACCAATAATTTTTCAAATCGCCATCACCCTTTCGGCGGGCAATGGCAAACTCCCGAAACTAAAATTACCTACGAAAAAGCTTCTAAGGAGTGCCGTTCGGACTCGGTGATAAGCCAAGTGACAAAAATGACAACATGAGCAACACAAGTGAATGTCAAGAGGCTAGGCCATGGCCCATACCGGGCTGCCAACGCCACAATGTTTTTTTTTTGAATCTAAGCAGCGTGTTACGGTCAAAGATATTCGTCATACAGCCATGGTTTATGACTTTTTCATCCATTGCAGGATGGCAATAGGATTCAAATAGCAAACGAAACAATCAGCTTATCGAAGGAAACATTAGATGAATGCCTTATTTCGCGTAAAGGGCCTCCAAGATCTTATGATTTGACACCCCTTGATAATTTTTTTGGGAATGTGTAGTCCACGTCTAGTCCACTTTGATAAACGAACAGGAATCAGCGCACTTAAAGCCAACTTTATTCGTGTAATTTAGGAAATACGGCAATAAATGCTGAAAAAGGGGGCGAAAACTTTGTTTCTCCGTTAACATTCATATAACAACTTTGGCTAAGTTATGTTTAAAAATAAATTGCAGAATGTATTTCATAATTTCTGCTCAAAATCAAAGTTAATAGAAGCTGTATCTTATTTAAGACTACACACAGTGATTTAACCAAAGCCTCTATATCACAATAGGGTCCCTCCTTAAACTAATCCGAAAAGGAGTCGTACATTCTGTAAGTAATTCATTAAAGATTGTAATGTAATGAAATGAAAACTCCCTGAAAATAACGTATCATATACATGAGACACGAGTCCTCATCCTCTCAAAGTTAATTCTAAGAAAGCCAAGTTCTTTTTTTTCCTTTCCGTTTCTGCTTAAATGAAACATAACCGAAGTGCTTATTCAATTCTTAGAATCAGAACTAGCTTATTCAGCAATTTTTCTCTTCAGCTTTTCCCTTTTATGTTTATGCCAAAGTAAGTACTCAGATACGTTGCCTAGGTATACAAAAACATAAACAAGCCGCTTGCAGTATGTTGCTCTAACTACCAACAGTCGAGGTCGTTAGTTATACACAGATTATATATCACATGCCGTCCCTCTATCGCCCTTGGCCATAAGACTTCAATTAATGACTATCGTTTGCCGAAAAATATCCAAAATATTTGCTTTAAAAAAAAAACCACACACACAAGAAAAAGTCTGCCCAGTATAAAGATACAAAATTGAATTAGGGGGAGACATCAGCTTCTGGCTGCTTACGTCATCCATCTGACAAGAATGGAATGTTTCAATTATTGGAAGGAACATAATTACCATTTTCGGGTATCTTTATTCATTTGCTTACAGAATCGGAAATACTGGACAACACACAAAAAAGGTCCTTAATTAGCCTAAGTGAAATAGTATTCGTATTTCATCTTTGGAGCAGTAAAATGCAAATGAAGGTCCATAGTCATTCGCCAACCGACGACGACGTTAATGTCGCCACTACGGGTTTCATTGAATGAAACTTAATTAACTGGCGATGTTGTCGTTGATTTCCTTTGAGTTTTTACTTCAGTAGAGATCCGTTAATATACGAGTATCACATGTACATACCATATATATGTAGTTCTTTTTTTTTCAGCGGAAATATGTCCCTGTTCCTGGCGGTATGGTGAGAAAAGCTAAAAGAGAAAAGTGTAACGGAAAACGAAATTGGACAGAAATCTATTTGAAAAGCACTAAAAGGTGATGCATTAGTAATGGACGGTAAGGATTCCAACCAACCCTCTTTTTTTTAAGTTTGTAGCTAGTTGCATTTGATTTTGCAAGGAATTTGGAATTTCCATTTCTGTTCTGTCACGAAGGACGTGAGACAATTTGCAGATACGAGTATATGATGAATGCAGTGTTCTCGCTCAATTTACTTTATTTTAACCATTCAACTGCTTTATGTGTCACTTTTATGGAAATTAAAAAAAATTGGTTCGAGGTTGAAAATGTGAACAGTTCTTCGTGACAATCGTTCAATAAACATTGGCCTCCTTTTCAACCAATTAACTAATTTAGCTGAGAGATAAAGGTTTACTTTAATTTATTTCTATAGATTTGATATGTAAGATAAAATCGTCAGTTTTAATTGGAAAAACTAACGTCGAATGCATTAACTAGCAAAAAATGTTAACTTCTCATTTTTTTTATTGTATATTAAATGGTGAATGGCAGAAAATCAATTCAGACAGCAGCAATACTTCTTGAATTGTTTATTTAATTGAAAACAAAATTAAAAAGCCAATTTCTTCGTTCGCTATAAAAACGGATAGGATTTCTGCTTCGTCGTGAGTATAGCGATGGATTTATCACTACAGCAGCGTTACTGGATAGCAACAATTAGTATAAGGCCTCGTAGAAGTAGCATCTTCCGAAAGGTGCTGGTTCCTTAAATGACGAGAATGAGCCTCTGCAGCCGAACATCTTGCAGCTCTGCTAATAAGCCCTACTTCACGCCTCCCCGTGGCGCCATCTGGGAATCTCACTAGAGATTGTGAAGTGAAGGGGGCAAATGGCGAGTTTCCTGCGCCATAAACCAGGGTTAGTGTCGGAGAAACAAAACAAGACCTTATCCGGGCTACTCCGACATATTTGAAGCTCAGGCCGGCAAGGATTTCCAGGACTTAGTAAGGGTCTTGGAAAAGAGATGGTGGCGGACGAGCTCTATATGGGCCAACGGCAGCGCTCACATCCCGGAACGGGTTACTGGCTTCGGTGTAACCGACCCCTCGTCCTAGGGGCATTAAAAATGGAACTGGTCCTCCAGGCTGGGGGTTGTGCCGCCATGGTAACTGCCCGGTTACGAAGTTACGAAGCATCAACAAGCCTCGGGTATGGACGGATCTACTGTTGACAACCCACGCAAACGATTTAAGGACAATGAGCTTCGGATATGCACGTGAAATGTTAGATTCCTTGATAGACCACGTGCAGCTGAGCAACTAGCAGAGGCCCTAGACTGCTGCAAAGCAGATATAACCGCCATCCAAGAAATGCGATGGGATGGGTCGGACAAAAAGAAGATGAAAAACTGCGACATCTACTACGGCAATTGCTATCGACGGCAAAAGCA
This sequence comes from Volucella inflata, assembly GCA_928272305.1. Taxonomy (NCBI): domain Eukaryota; kingdom Metazoa; phylum Arthropoda; class Insecta; order Diptera; family Syrphidae; genus Volucella; species Volucella inflata. The sequence continues at coordinate 229,767,454 of OV743716.1, forward strand.
GCGCTTATTTGGATGCGGATCTGTTGTCGGAGGCACACTAAGACAAGAAGTCCTCATATTCAGGCATGTGAGCGAGCGCCTCGTTGCATCCCGCATCAAGGCTAAATTCGCAAACATTAGCCTTATATGCGCGCACGCCCCCACAGAGGAGAAAGATGACGACATCAAGGATGCTTTCTACGAGCTCCTTAACAAGACCTACGAGCAATGCCCTAGCTATGACATTAAAATTGTCCTTCGTGATTTTAATGCAAAGCTAGGAAGAGAGGGTATCTTTGGTGGAACAATCGGAAAATATAGCCTGCACGACACCACCCCCGATAACGGATTCAGGCTAATCGACTTTGCGGCGGGGCGAAACATTGTCGTAGCTAGTATGCGGTTCCCACTTCTCGATATTCGCAAGGAAACTTGGAAAACTCCTGACCAATCAACCGTCAACCAGATTGATCACATTGCGATTGACGCAAGACACTCCTCCAGCATTATGGATGTCCGTACGTTCCGAGGAGCCAACATCGACTCGGACCATTACCTTGTTGTAGCCAAGGTACGGTTGCGGATATCCCAAACTACGCCAAGACAAACTAATGCTGTGAGAAAATTCGACGTCAGACGGCTACAATCGCAAGAGATCGCCAAGTCCTTTTCCGTTCGAGTGTCTCTTAATCTCTTAAGAGGTCCAATGCCGCCAGCACCAAGCATTGAACACTACTGGAAACACTGCCAAAACGCCATCATAGATGCCGCTTCTGATGTGCTCTGGAACCACAACGAAACCCCTGGTTCAATGATGAATGCCGGCAAGCAAATGCAGCTAAGCAAGATGCATATAAAGCGGCGCTGCTTAGAAAGACCAGAGCTGCTCATGAGCTCTATAAGCGGAAGAGGAGAGACGAAGGCCGGCTTCTCAGGAGGAAGAAGAGAGAGCATGAGAAGCGCGCGATCGAGGAAATTGAGAGCTGCTACTCCAGGAATGATGTTCGGAAGTTTTACCAAAAGGTAAAAATAACATGCCGCGGAAACAAACCCCGAACCGAAGCCTGTAGAGATGAACAAGAGAACATCGTAGTAGAATCGCAGTCGAAGCTGAGGATTTGGAATGATCACTTCTGCAGACTGTATATCGGCGATGACGGACCAAATACCGCTGTCAGGCAGAATTAACCTTTCAACTTGGACGATGATGACCAACAATTCCGTCCACCCGACCTGGATGAAGTGAAGATAGCCATATCGAAGCTTAAGTCCAACAAAGCTGCTGGAGGGGATGGCCTGACTGCCGAGCTCTTCAAAGCATACACCAACTTATCTGTAAAATATGGTCGGACGAAAGTATGCCCGATGAATGGAACCTCAGCATTGTTTGTCCAATTCTTAAGAAAGGAAGCATCAGTCTCCTTAACATCGCATATAAGATCTTATCCGCCGTATTGTGTGAACGCCTGAAGCCGTTCGTCAACAACCTGATAGGTCCATATCAGTGTGGCTTCAGGCCAGGAAAGTCCACCATCGACCAGATATTCACACTACGGCAGATCTTGGAGAAGACCCATGAGTTTCAGATCGATACCCACCACCTATTCATCGATTTTAAGGCCACGTATGACAGCATCTATAGAGACGAGCTCTATAGAGCAATGTCTAGTTTCAGCATCCCTGCCAAACTCGTCCGCCTGTGCAGGATGATGATGGAGAATGCACGCTGCTCTATCAAGGTCGGTAAAGACCTCACAGAGACCTTTGATGTCCAGAAAAGATTTAGACAAGGCGATTCGCTGTCATGCGATTTTTTCAACATCGTACTTGAAAGAATAGTGCAAAACTCACGAGCAAACACAAGATGCACTATCTTTCCGTCCAACTACTCGCATACGCCGACGATATATACATAATCGGGAGAAAGCAGCGTGATGTCAGTGGCGCTTTCGCGAGTATTGCGACGGAAGCGGCGAAAATGGGAAAACGGGGATACGCCTTGATGCGTGTTTCTATGAGGCGCTCGTTCACATGCGGGAAACTGAGGCCTTCTTGCTTAAGTCCGCCTCCAACAACAAATCCGCATCCAAATAGTCACTGGTCTTGCCGTCTATAACAATCGCCATAGTAGATGTCGCAGTTTTTCATAGTCGTTTCGTCCGACCCATTCCATCGCATTTCTTGTATGGCGTTTAGGTCTGCTTTGCAGCATTTTAGGTCCTCCGCTAGTTCTTTGGTCGCTCGCGGCCTGTTAGGGACCTTACATTCCACGTGCCTATTTGAAGCTCATTGCCCTTAAATCGTGCCCTTAGGTCTGTCCATTATCCATGAATGGCATTTGCATCGTTGAAACCGAAAAATTTCCCATTCTCGGTATGTATGTCAGTGACAGCTCACGTTGGAATGACCACATAGTCGAAGTCGCCAAAAATGCTGCGAAATGTCTAGGTTTCCTCAAGCGATGTAAGAAATATTTCATCCCGTCTTATCTGGCTTCAATATTTATATGTATAAGGCCTTATCCGCCAAAATTGGAGTACTACAATGCTGACCATTGGTCAGGTTCCCCCAAGACATCTTCGCGCCTTCGAGATAGAATTTTAAACCGTGCGATAAAACTAATAGGTGATGCTAATATTACACAGTCGATTGACACCCTCGACCACCGACCTAATGTCTCCTGTCTCACACTGTTCTATTGCTATTTTCACCACCAGTGCTCCTCAGAAATTGCCGGTAGCATTCCGACACTGAAATATGGTGATTCGTTCCTAAGCCGAACAACTCGCTCATGGAATGCCCTGCCGAGCTCTTTATTTCCTAGCCATTACAACTTTCTAACATTTAAAATCAAAGTACATCGATACGTGTCTTTTCTCCCTCCCTGAATTTCCTTCGCCCGCGCTATGTGCAAACATTTTAAGACCTAGAACCCACGTTCGGCTGGATCCCAGCCGAACCTTCTTTCCCAGAAGACATCCTGGAGATCATTATGCTGAGCACCCCAAACCTAAGAGGTCGCGAAACTGGAGGAATTCGGGAGCCCATATAGATGTACGTTAATCGCGATTAATACTCAATCCATTTACCCACTAGCGCAGTCCAAAGGCATGATTTGGTTTGGGTACGAGTCTATAAACTTAAGGGTTTACAAAAATGATCCTGACTTTAGAATCCCCAAGTACGATTTTAAAGTCATACAAAGACCATTGCTTATATTGGGTCTATAACTTAATTCGTGCGTCATTCATTTGAAGCGTAAACAAAAATATTTTTTTTTTCACTCAAATAAATTTGTGCATGAAAAAGTGTTTTTGCGGGGAGTTCTTCTTCATTACTTTTATATGAAGAGAACTGCTGCCAAAAGTCATCGTATTTTGGTGGAAGTTTATGGTGAACATGCGCTAGCTGAGCGAACGTGCCAAAGGTGCTTTACACGATTTAAAAGTGGTGATTTTGCCTTGGAAGACGATTAACGTCCTGGGCAGCCAAAAAAGTTTGAAGATGAAAAACTGGAAGCATTACTCTATGAAGATTGTTGCCAAACACAAGAAGAGCTCGCAGAATCTTTGGGTGTCATTCAAGCAGCCATTTCAAAACGTTTAAAAGCAGCTGGATATATTCAAAAGCAAGGAAATTGGGTTCCACATGAACTCAAGCCGAGAGACGTCGAAAGGCGGTTTTGCATGTCCGAAATGCTGCTGGAACGCCACAAAATGAAGTCATTTTTGTATCGGATTGTTACTGGTGATGAAAAATGGATCCATTACGATAACCCATAGCGCAAAAAATCATATGTGAAACCCGGCCAACCAGCCAAATCAACGGCAAAGCCGAATATCCACGGCGCGAAGGTAATGCTCTGTATTTGGTGGGATCAGATGGGTGTGCTGTATTATGAGCTGCTAAAATCGGGTGAAACCATCAATGGACAACGCTACCGAACACAATTAATCCGTTTGAAGAGAGCAGTAGCCGAAAAACGCCCGGAATATGCGACCAGACACGAGGCAATAATTTTCCATCATGACAATGCTCGGCCCCACGTTGCTATTCCGGTTAAGAACTATTTGGAAAACAGTGGGTGGGAAGTCTTACCCCACCCGCCTTATAGCCCAGACCTTGCCCCTTCTTACTACCATTTGTCCCGGTCGATGCAGAACGCCCTCACTGAAATACGGTTCACATCAGAGCAGAATATCAAAAATTGGCTTGATTCATTCTTGGCTGCCCAGCCGGCGCAGTTCTTTTGGGATGGGATCCACAAATTGCCAGAAAGATGGGAAAAGTCATAGCTTCAGGTGGGCAATACTATTGTACATGTTTTCTTAAATAAACGTTCAAATTTAGTTATATACCCAATACATAGATCTAGTCTAGGACCTCGTAGAAACATTCTTTGAAGGCGTCGGTCGTCTTTAATTCCTTGGGGCATGCAAACGTACGAGTATACTAGACCTATGTATTGTCCATAGATTCACTTACATTATAGCCTGCATAAGTAACTATTTAAGTAAGAGTAAGTTTATAGAGGTTTTATGCCATTTTCCCATCAATTGCGGCCCAACCTCCCTAGTCTAGCGTCTTCATTTCGCTTATTGAATGCTTTGCCGAAAATTTTAATTTCGAGTCATTATAGCCTATAGACATTTTCAACCAATGTGTATTTGTATCTCCCTTTAATTGTCCACAATTTTCTCTTCACCAACACTCTGTTCAGATATTTCAACGATGTTTATAATCCCTTGAGCGCGGCAGATTAAAGTAAAAGTTTGTAAATGTAACGTTAAGTGATTTTATCTTTGCACAAAACGGTTACCTAAATCAGAAGCTGTTTAGTTTTATTTTGCACGTAAGGCTGTTCAACATACTGTGGCTGTGTTTTTTATGCAAACACTTGAACACTTATGAAGTTCCAACTCTTTTTTGCAATTTGTGACAGAAGAATGCACTTACTTATTTATAATAGTAAGGTCGTTCGACCAATTATCATGCAGTCTGCAGGCTAAATCAGCGTTGCAAGGTAATTCTATGTTGACCCTAAAATCGCCTAAAAGTAGTTTGACATGCTACATAAAAGCACTAACATGGTCATGTCTTGGTACTATTGTGCATCAACGAAAGTGTTATGTAGCTTTCATCCCCTTAAAGGGTATTTCTGTTTACAAATCAACCATTAACCGGTGCCCAAATCCAACTAAACTCATCTGTTACCATTAACAGTAAATACTGTTTAAAGCGTTTAGTTTGACATGGGTTTCAAAATCTTCGTCCAAAGAATGTTGTGGAAGTAAAGCCATCTATCAGTCATAAATATTTACCAAGCAGCTGTCAAGAAATGTCATCGAATGTCAATTATTTGATTCCATCAATCAAATAACTATTTTTCAGTCTCTTGAAAAGAGCACCTGTCACAATGACACATCACAAGAAACCCTTCACTTTGCAACGCTTTGTAAATGTCATATTTTATAAAATGTTAAATGTCAACAAATGACATTATACACTTACGAGTACATGTCAAAACGACAAAATATTGTTTATTTAAACACCATAGCTACTTTTTTTTATGTACTTGATCAGAGCAACGACTTGCCGGATGTAGTCAGTCAAATTCAATTTATGTATTTTCTGCAATATCCGACTTTGGATATTCGTAATTGGTGTGAAGTTGTTTGCATTTCATCTGCCAAATTTGTGTCAAAGAAGCGATTTTTAACCAACTACGAGCCAGTTACCTAAGTAAACATTTTTGGCAACAGATTTAAGAATAACGACTGAGCTCTTTACAAAGACGGGACGTTCAATGTACATTCTCCGGAACTCCCGCTCAATCTACTGTCATCATTTAAAATGTACGTACTTTATTACACGCGATGAAAACCGTAATTAAACTTGTGTCATCCCTCCGGTACAGTACGATTCAGAGTGTATGTGTTTTGGTTGGCCGTTGTTGCGTCCATGAGTCTCTCTTGGCGGAGACTTATACACGTAAATCATGAATGATAAACAGGAAGGTGCCCCAAATGACCTTTAATTAGTTTATTCAATTTTTTTTTTTATACGTTGTTTTTGTCTTGTGCTTCTTTCCGTTGGTGGTAAACATTTCACGTGCTTCTGTAATTTTCGGATTTCGAATGCGGTTCGGGAAATGGTTCCCAAATTGGAAGCTTAAGAGAAAGGAAATTAAAATAAATATCGGGGGCACTCAAATTTAAATGAAGGATGTAAAAAATGTCGTATTATACGTTTATAACGTCATCAAGAAGGATTTATGGTTTTTAACCATAAAAAGTCAAATGGCTCACACCTTTTCGGGTAAAGGACGAAGAAAACGAACCTCAAAAGAAAATCAAAAAAAAAGATTTCATCGGTGCTATGGACGCCGCAAAGTGTTATGAGTTTAAATGTTTTGGTTTAAGCTTACCCATTTTGTTTTTTTTGAAAGACTATAAACCAATTTTTTTTCTGCACACAAATTATTGAAAGTAATTTAAGTAAAAGATGTAATGGCCGACTTTCGTCGTGTTAGGGTTAAGGTGCCTATGTAGGTTATTCTTGTTCTCCCAGCTCGTAAATCAAGTATAATGTTTGTAACTGCTTGTAATCCTTGGCAAGTGTTTTACTTTAGACAATAAAAATAATACTTGAAAATGGACCCTTTTTTATAGGATGAAGCAACAACGCTTATAGCTGAACGCTTTCTTAATTTTGTGAGAAACGTTCCGTGTTATCACAAAAAGAGCAACTGCGAGATTTTAAGAACAAAATCCAAGGAAGAAAATGTTTCTCGTCGAAGGGGAAATTTAAGGGCATGTTAGGCAACCAAATTATAAGTACGAGCTGAAAAAGATATACCTTCTCTACCTATACACTGATTCAGTAGGGCTTTTTGTTGACAAAATATTTCATAAGAAAACCAGAGTAACACCAACGAAAACCATCATCAGCCGAGAAAACAAAGCTGCACAACTTAAACATTGTAAAAGGCAGGGCAGCTGTAGGCGCTAATTTTGCTCGAATGGGAAAGATATGAGTCTGGTTTGCGAGAGGACTCTTTTGCTCCTGCTGCAATACTCCAAAGAATAGTCTGTTTCGGATGCATGGCGACTTTCCATAGCAATCCTAGCTCTCCTCTAAACGCATTCACATTGTGTTTTGATATTACTACCAATCTACACTCTCAGGGCTATTTTCCGTTCAAAACGAAAGGGCCTCTGGTACAACAAGCTCTGGCATTTTAATGACCTTGTACATGCCGTGTGATGCAATGGTACCAGAACTCTTGTTCCTGTGAAAATAGGAAATGTACATCCTTGCATCTTATTTCCGAGTTGATGTATACGCAATATTGATGGAAATTAATCCTCGGAAGGGGCTAAGCATCTGCATCGGTAGTAACCGCAAACTTACACTTAAAACCTATCTGATCGCTTCCAAGATAGTGCGAAAAATTTACCTAGATTGGGTCCCCCATCACAATTGGATTATAGATAGGAGATTGCCAATTAAATAAATAAGAATTTCTTACCATAGAAGTCAGCGTCAGAACTGCATCCTCGAATAGGTCTTTATTGACAGTTGGGTTCAGTATATGAAAAAGCTCAAAATTATTAGTTGCGTTTGCCGGACAAACGTCTGAGATGTCACAAAATTTCGTGCCATTGAAGGAAAGTCGTTACCATATCGTTGTAATGCTTCACAATACTTTTGGTTAAGACCTTCAAGTGGTCGGCATAAAAATATCACATCCTGCTGCACTTTCTATTAAAGTCAGTGCCACCCTTCTCTTGGATCCTTGTAATGAATTACCTAGTTTAAGTTAAGTTAACTGTGTGTTATGTGTCTTTACAATTGGCCATCAACATCCACCACTTCAGAAAGCATCGAAAATCTATAAAATGATTTTAGAAGACCGAAGAATCAAAGTGCGGGAACTAAGTAATACTACAGGGATCTTAACTTATTAGGTGTTCTATATTTTAACTGATGAATAGGTATGGGAAAAAATTGTCAGCAAGATGGATGCTGTTTTCGTTATCGATTTTTTTAAAGAAGATGTATAACCACTGATGAAACCAGGATTAAACACTTTATTCGTGAAATAGAAGCACAATCGGAACAATGGAAACAAAGCGGTTCTCTATGATTTATTGATTGCCCCCCCAAAGGTCAAACTGCTACAGGTCAATACTGTGCAAACCTCTTAGATAAATTAGCTGAACAATTAGCGAAGGATGACCGGTCTTGGCGAAAAAGAAAATTTTGTTCACCAGGATAATGCACCGGCGCACAAGTCAGTTTTTGTCATAGCAAAGCTCTATGAACTCCGATTTGGAGTACCGAACGACCAAACTTATTGGCCTGATTCGGCACCATCATGCTTTTAATTGTATAAAAAAGCGGCGATGGCGATGGCGTGATAGTTATCTCATTGGACTATCACGCAGAGAGTCTGTGTTCGATTCCTTGCTGGATCACCAAAAATTTTTCAGATCGCCATCACCCTTTCGGCGGGCAATGGCAAAGTCCCGAAAGTAAAATTGCCTACGAAAAAGCTTCTGATGTGACAAAAATGACAACATGAGCAACACAAATGAGTGTCAAGAAGCTAGGCCATGGCCCATACCGGGCTGCCAGCGCCAGAGTTTTTTGTTTTTTTTTTTATGTAAAAAAGCACTTTGCTGGACAACATATTGAATCAACGAATAGCTAATAGCTGAGACGGAGCTGTTTTTTGAGGAGTTGGGGAATCGGCTTAAAAAACAGATATTGAAGCCCTGGAACATAGATATAGGTAAGAGAAGACTATGTAGGTAGAAAGAGAATAAAGAAAAGAATCAAATTTTTAATGTTTTATTGGTCAGACCGAGAACTTTTCAAGCAGCCCTTGTCCACAATAGTTTTTGGGACTTCGACTATTAAGTCTAGTCTTCCAACACCAACATTCTCAACTGAAGATTTTTATTTTGTTCGCCTTTGAAGCTCCAGTACATATTCATTGGACCATCTTTACCAAAAGCGTTGTTTGATTTGAGTGAGTCCCTTCCATCTGTCAAACAACGATACATCTTGTTGAATTGTCGGTTCTGGAATGGAGTTCAAAGGTACGCCAATTAAAAAATGACCTGGCGTTAGAACACTTTCATCGTTTGGATCCGGGCTAAGAACACAAAGTGGTCGAGAATTCAAAATACTATGGTTGAGAATTCTTCGTATGTCAGATACGCTAACCTGACTGTCCAATACATGTGTGTTTTGGCGGACTTTACCGCCGCTTCCCACAAATCGCTAAAGTGTGGGGATCTGGGTGGAATATGAATGAACCAAATGCGCTCGGCAGCACACCAGGATTGTATCTTGTCCTCTGTTTGCTGCTTCAAGAATAATGCACGCAAAGAATTGAGGTCATTTCGCGCCCCAACAAAATTTATGCCGTTGTCACAATGAATTTCGCTGCACAGTCCTCTTCGGGCGACAAATCGTGACAGGTCCGATACAACTTCGAGATGAGATGCTTTTGTCGCAAGGCATATAAAGACTGCCACATATGTCTTGTGCGTGCAATACCCCCGTCGCTTCTGCGAAACATGAAATGGCCCACAGAAATGCACGCCAGAAATGGCAAACGGCCTGGAAACGTTGACTCTGCTTGCAGGTAAATTGCCCATAATTTGCTGCCTTAATTTCAGAAATCCACGCCAGAAAGGGCAAACGGCCTGGAAACGTTGACTCTGCTTGCAGGTAAATTGCCCATAATTTGCTGCCTTAATTTCTGTCGGTACTTGAAGCAATGAAGGCACTTGTCCACTACTTTTTTTGCCAGATGACGAGCATTGACTATCCAGAAGCGCTGCCTGATAATCGCAATTAAAGCTTGAGGACCTGCATGAAAATTAGTTTTATGTAAATGGACAACGACATTTTGAACAATAATGGAATTTTTAGGGAGTTGGACATTTGGAACTGTACGGAATGTTTGCATTCTGCAAACGCCCATCTACTCGAAGCAGTTCGACTTTGTGCTCACTGTCAAGAAAGGGGTTAAGGTTACTGATGACACTTTTTGGACTGATCTTCTTTGTTTTCCATAAATCTGCTTTCTCCTCCCGGAAATAAAACTGCTGAATGCTCCAGATCATACGAAGAAATGCGTCTTCTAATTCGTCCGATGTCAGTGTCGAGCTCTGATAATTTGCGCTTTTTGGGGGGGGGTTAGATGATCTGGCTATGTTGTGTTTCAAATTATTGTAAAATTTAATGACGTATCCGAAAATTCTATTGGTTTTTTCGAAACTATTAAATCGTAAAAATTTCCCTATAAATTTTTCAGTTTCATCAACTTCCATACCTGAAATCCGTACTTTTTGCTTAGGCCAGTTTTTGTTACTGTGGTACAGAAATTGGGGTCCAGTAAGCCAAATACTAGTGATAAGTTCCAACTGTAGACACCTCGGCATTGAAGAGTATACTCATTTTCCTAAGAAAATCTGAGAAACAAGGAAAAGTGATTTTAGACAAAAACATTTGTGGACCAACTTCAGTCAAAAATCTAAATGTGCACAAAGTCTGCTCGGCTTTTTAAAGGTAGCGAAAAAAAATTGCGGTAAGGAACAGAAGTATCGAATACATGGGTCTTCAGTAAGGCTACCCTTGTTACAAAACGACGGTAAGGAATGAGGTAGCAAGGGTACCTGGAGTTCCTACAGAGACATGTTATCGAAAACTAGTAGAAGTGTTTTCCTAGCCCATTAGCAGGTAACAAGCGATAGAAGAAATTCAATGGTTCAATATCGAATCATAGTTAAACGAGTCAATGTTTTGAGATTGTGCCACAACGAAAATTTAGTCCTGCTGAAAGGAAACCAAAAAATCTGCAATAGATGGAGTTAGTACTTTAACGTATTGTTAAACGAAAAATTTTCATGCAATACCATCACCTTGGCTGTCATTCACGAAGAAGAAACGGCTTATCTTACGAAAGCTAATCTTAGCCAAAATTTGGGATCGCGATTGAGTAAAATCCCATGATAAGGGGCTGTGGAATACCTAGCCAATGAAGGGAAAGCTCCACTGTAGCACCTTGATCAAAAAGTTCCTCTGTGTTAAGTTGGTCCATCTGTTGTTGATATTCCCTCTAAATCTTAGCGTCAAAGCTTGACATTTGCAAAAGTTACGTAGCCAAGAGTACATCTATCTCTGTTTGTGTTGACGATTTTTTACAATTTTAGAAATGAATTTAAATTTGCAACAACGAACTTGTATTAAATTTTGCGTAAAAAACGGATTTGATGGTGCGCGAACGTTGGAAATGTTGGAAAAGTGTTTTGGCAACGATTCTCTTAAGAAAACGGTCGCTTTCAAGTGGCATGAGCGGTTCAAAAGTGGTCGTGAGTCAATCGAAGATGATGAGCGCAGTGGCAGACCATCGACATCGAAAAACCTATGAAAACATTGATGAAGTAAAAGAAATGTTGGTCAATAACCACAAATTCACCATCACGACGTTTGCGTGAAGCAATTCGCCGAAGGAGACCATCGTCGCACAGTGCCATCATTATTTGGAATTTGTTGACGAAAAATGCAACAAATACCATCCAACAGCCACCGAATTCACCTGATTTGGCTCCCTGTGACTCTTTCTGTTCAGTCGAGTTAAAAAACTACTACGGGGAACGCGTTTCAGTAGCCGAGAGGAAGTAATGAAAAAATCGCAGGAAGCACTGATGGACATACCGAAAACCGAATATAAAAAATGTTTCGGGGATTGAATCAAGCCCTGGCAGAAGTGTGTTGCAGTCGGTGGGGATTCCTTTGAAGGGGACAATATAGATTAAGATGAATAAACTTGTGTTTTTAATTTTTTGAATAAATTCCGGGAACTTTTTGATATAAAGGCAATGGCGTCACGAACAATTGAAACAGCACCCGATCGGTTGCACACTATGGAAATACATATGAGAGCGAGTTTTAAAGAGTCGACGGTATTGAGTCCTAATATTTTTATGGCTGTTTTTCCGAACCCTTAAACTCTGGTCCTGACATATGTATGAGAATTAAGGTTGGGAATGTCGTACTTAGAATTATTAACAAAACACGATTTCTGTTTATTTTTGTCGGTGCCTTTATTGGAGTTATTTCAAAAGTGATTCAAATTGATTCAATCTAGCTCATTTAGAAGTGCCCTTGTCGAAGCTCCTTGAACTATAGGAATTTTGTCAAAAACATCCTTCCAATATCAATTTCAATTTCGGGTACAAAGGAAAGTCGCACTGTGCCATATCAGGTGAATGCGGCGGATTATTTAATACACACTTGATTTTGAGCTAAAAATTGACAAACAATGGGTGCTGTGTGATTCGGTGCTTACCGTGCAACAAAAACCAGCCTTTTTTTTCCAAAATCCTCGCGAATAATGGTTCAAGTTGTCTCTTGGTTGATGTTTAAGGCCTCTTCCATCGTTCTTAGTGACACATTGCGGTCTTTTGCACCAAAATCACGTCATGTACTTTTCGGATCATTTCTGGTATCTAAAATAAAATTGGATCTTCTGTGTGTTTTTCTCTCACTCGAAACCAACTATTCTATTTAAACAATCATCACGGTACAAAATAAACAAAAAAAACACTGTGGCGCTGGCAGCCCGATGTGGGCCCATGGCCTAGCTTCTTGACACTTTCGGGAGTTTGCCATTGCCCGACGATAGGGTGATGACGATTCGAAAAACTGTTGGCGATGCCAAGGATCGAACCACGGACCCTCTCCGTGATAGTCCAATGAGATAATCATCGCGCCATCGTCACCATCATCACGGTACGATTGCGATTTTAATCAGAATGTTTCTGAAGCATTTTTACCAAGTTTTACCAAGTTTATGGCCAAGCCATCGCTATCGGTGCTGCCTGCTTTCTGGTGGTCGTCCGAAAGTGTAAATTTTCGAAGGACCTCTCTGGCAAGTAAACTCGGTCATTTTGTTTGTTGACATATTGCTCGATAGCAAAGGGCGACTCATCGAAAAAAAAACAAATTCGGCAACTCACCACTTTCGTGCAAGCGTAGCAACTTCTTCGCTCTTTCGACTCGAACTTTTTTCTGTTGCGGTGTAAGATCGTGTGCTTTTTCGAACTTCAATGGTCCAAGCCCAAGCTCATTTTTCATTATGTGTTGCATCCATTTCAACGATATGTTGAGCTAATGAGCCATTTTTGTTCCACTTCGACGCGGATTTCGCTCAATTCGAGCTTTCACTTTCCGAACAATTTCTGCCGATGTTGCTGTTTTTTTATGACCACCTCCATGGCGTTTTGACGCTGCCAGTATCAAGGTAACGAGCTATGGTTCGAGACACAAATGATTTTTTCACGTTGAGGTGCTGGAGGGCTCTAACGATAGCTATTTGTGGTTTTCCAGCCAAATATAAAGCAATCACACCATCACGTTTGAATTCCATCGTGGAGACAATTTTTTCAACACAACTAAGACGCAAATCGTTTAAAAGGCTTGTAAATAACTGCCATGTGTCAAAATTTGAGCTCACTGACGTGAACGGTTTGGAAATTATAGCAGTTTGAAGTTGGTTACAGTTCGAGTCAATCAGGGTGTAGATGGCTAGGTCACATTAAATGGACACCAGACAGTAAATACGCCAACCCAAATGACGACTCCGTCTTAAGTGACGGACACAGGTACAAGCTCAGCCAACCTCCTGGCAAAAAACAGCCCTAGCTTATTACAAATTTATGTTCAGCCATAAGGCTTTGACATGGTTTATACGCTGGTGAACATTGTTTCTTCGAAAGTGGGTGGGTATTCGGAGTACATTTCTAAACAAAAAGATAGTCAACAAATATTTGTCTCCAAATTAAGATGATGTGTCGCAGTATGAAAGAATACTTATCATCCATACCATTGCGTTATTAAAATCTAAATTTAGAGACAGATTTCAACAAAGATTTAACGATCTAACACCGCTTAGTTACCATGGATAAGAAAGCAGCGATTGAAGCTTTGGAACCTTATACACATTGGATGAACAGTCTCAGGATAAGATGCGTAATTGCTAGTCGCGACGCTCATGTGCCCTTAATTATCCCAACCTTTAAAGTACTTAATTTGCTTGGTCGCAAATTTTTACCGCCCTCAAATCAAACTGCTGCTGCTCAGCAACAATTTTCCATAACTTTCAAAATCTATTGTTAAAAAATCAACCATAGATACAGATAATAGGATTTGCAATAGAAGAGCTTGCTAATTATTTTTTATTTCATAAGAACGCCACAGGATAGTTCACTTAAAAATATTGGAATCCAAGTTAAACTACAGCTCAATTATCGTGCAACTGAATTAAACTGAATACTCGTAGGTACGAGTACTCTCTTAATTCCATTAATAGTATCTGGCAGATTCCACTTCCATAATTAGACTCATATGTAGTCGTGAATGTATTTATACGGGAAGCCATCTGAAAGAGTCATGCTGCTTACACGCCACATGCATTCGAGTTCATTTGACGTTTTTGTTTGCTTCGATAAATTGGAATTTTCCCCACATAGCCCGGTAGATCCGTATGCGAGAATTTCAAGGATCATTGGTCACCAAAGTGTTTGGTAAACCGCATCACAATCGATGGGGTTGACGATAAGTAATGATGGTTATCCTTGGTTCGATGTGACTGGGCTGTTACAGCACCGGCACTCCAGCACAACGCTTCACACACGAAACCTACATATTTGCTTGGCTATTTATGAAAATTGTCGAAGACCGGACGTAAATGATGTGTGAAATTACCTCAAATGGCTTTGTAAAAAGAAACTATATTGACTCAGAGCAGTCATCAATAATGCAGTATGACTGTGGCCTCGTATCCTGACTGGTATCAGCTAAACAAGTCAAGTCCGCCGATGACTTGTTGAAAACTCAATTAACTAAAATAACCTATTGCCCAAGTGGGACACCAATCACTGGAAATGGGGTTGTGATAGTGAGTCAGTAATAAATCCAATTCCAATTAATTTGATGTACCGTAAATGGTTTGCGTCCTAACAGGTGTACCCGTAATTTAATTATTCCACCAGTGGACGTAGTAATACGTGTACAATGTACAGAGCACAGAAACTCTCTATCCTGACCGTCAGCAGCATTATCACCATCAACGTAATCTTTGTTGATGTAGAGTCTGTTTGAATTAAATTAGTTTGCCGTTAACAATGAAAGGTATGAGGATACACATAGACCAGGTACAAGCCTTTTAAACCTCATGTAGAAAGGCACCGATACGTCTGAAGGAAGTAGTACTATAGATGCTGCATGTTCATTCGCCAAAGGTTTACTTAATTAATATTAGTTAGGAATTTGTAAAACTGAAATATGAAATTTTTCTCTCAAATTGGCAGAGTGTAGTTGCCCCTAAAAAAGTCTTAAAACGGAGCTGCCAACATTGACAAACGCTTCGCATCTCCAGATGCTCGTTTTTACTTACTGAAAACCTTCAGAGAAAACCCTTAAAGCAATGGAAATGTCCAGATTATACGGCGAGCCATATGAGTCATTAATGCAGTCATCAATGTCCATAAACCTATAAAGTTGATCAACAGTGACACATCCATGAAGTTGAATGCATGACAAGACTTAATTTGAAAAGTTGACTTTTTTTTTAATGTTGTCATGTCTCCCTTGTTGCATAGTTTTCTTTCTTCCTTTACAGTGCCGCTTGTACGTTGCTTGATTTCCTACTATAGTTACGCTTGAAGGGTCTCTTCACCAAACCAAGGGTGGCCATATGAAACCTAGTGCATGGAATGCAACGTCACTGTCGGCTTGTTGGCAATATCGGATTTCTCGAAAAGTTTTCAACGACTCGAGTAGAATAGGTCTGTTGAGATTGTGGTGTATTATTTTCCCAGCCTGGCTTATCTTCTGTAGGAACTTGGGTATTTATTCACATCTCGAAAAGCGCTGTTTCTGCTTGTTTAAGCCATCATTACAGTGCCTTTTAAAAAAATTTGCGAAAAAGCTCAAAATTTTCAGTAGAACCAAAAGATTGGAAAAGGTTTTCAAAAAAACAAATCAGGCAGTGGTAACACTAGAAGCCTTTGTAGTCAAAGATGATGATGGGCACCGGATAGTGTTTCCGAGGCCGAGAAGGAGCAAGCTGCCTCGTTTCAACCTTTGTCATTCTAAACATGTCATGCCGAAAGTCGCTGTCAGCTTTTTGACAGTGTAAAGAATATTCAGACAAGGCACCCGGCTGCCTGGCATGTCTGACCCTGGTCTAGACGCATTGATAAAACCCATTTAAATCTTGCTCTGGACTCTTAAAATATCTTTCTTTTAAAAAAATACTTTGGTCTTAGGTATCTCTAAGCCACCCGGCGCAACAAGACAATTGATCACCTGTTAGCTACGAAAATACGAAAGAAAGAACAACCACTAGCTCTTTCTCAGAGTGTCTTGTTCCGTCAAAAGGAAGGAAAATAAGGTGAGATTCTAAGAAGACTCATATAAGATGTCGGAATGAAGGGGTTCACAAAGACGATTCAAAAATTTACCATCAATAATTTGTTGAATATACTTGTAAGGGATTCAGAGCAACTCCACAGAAATAGGTTTCTTAGAAATGTAATTGACTCATTACCACAGTATTCATGCGCTATATGTAGTGTGTCAGACGAGGCATCCCTTTTGTTTGGGACCCATACAAGTCCGCTTTAAAGAATTGACAAAGTTCAAGAGAGCTTCCTCTAATGTAATGTCATAGCTAATCGAGATAAGACTTCAAAAATGGCACTTAAGGTTCATTTCTCAGGCTCGGTCGTTTTCAACAATATGCAGTATGTCAATTCTGAAGCCACAAGTCTTCTCTACAGTAAAAGAGTTACTTACTTACTTTAAAAGACGCTACAGTCAGGGGTGGACCTGGGCTTCAGTCAACAAGCTTCTCCAACCAGCTCAATCCCTGGCTAGCTGCCTCCAGTTTTGCACACTAAGTTGGCTGAGGTCCTCTTCTACATGCGTGCGCCACCTGAGTCTTGGCCTTCCTCTACTGCGCTGTCCCTCGAGGGCGGATTCGAAGACTTTTCGGACCGGAGCATTGGTGTCCATACGCTCTACATGACCCAACCCTCTCAGTCTTTGGATCTTCACTCTTCTGGCTAGGTCCATGTCGCTGTACAGTCCGTACAGTTCGTCGTTGTATCTCCTCCTCCACTCACCGTCAATGCAGACGGGACCGAAGAATTTATTTTCTCGAAGCAACCATAGAGCAGGACTGGGATTATTAAGGTCTTATAAAGGGTGACTTTTGTTGTCCGCTTTGCTACTCAATTGCCTACTTAGCCCAAAGAAACAGCTGTTGGCAAGAGTTATTCTTCGCTTGATTTAAGCGCTGGTGTCGTTGTCTGTATTTATAGCAGAGCCTAGTTTGACAAAGTCCTTAACTACCTCAAAGTTATATCTGTCGAGGGTGACGTTCTGCCCGAGACGTCAATGTTGGTTGTCCTTTTTGCTTGACAGCATATACTTGGTCTTGCCCTCATTGACCTCTAAACCCATTTTCACCGCTTCCGTTTCAATACACGCGAAAGCGCCACTGACATCACTAACCTTTTAAAAATATATTCAACATAGACAAGGTTAAATGGGCCATGAACTCAATAAATCCATCTAAGACACCTAAAATAGACAGTCTGCTCACAGTTTCTTCCCAATCTAACTGCTTCAACTGGGGATACATACCACAAGCCTGGAGGGAAGTTAACGCAGGCGACCAATAGTTCTTACATCATTTTTTTTGTTTGCCCTTTTTGGCAAAAATTAATCTGATTAAAGAGGCTTATCAATAAAAGGAGATTGCCTTGGCTGCCTTCCTAGATATTGAAGGTGCCTCCAAAAATACCGGATATCAATCAATTTCGGAAGGGAAGCTATGACAAAAAAGGATATTAGCCAACCCACTAATCATTGGGTTAGAGCGATGCTCATAAACAAGAATTCCTCTACATTTCCTGCGAGATTAAAAGTTCTATCTCAGTCTTGTGGGCTTGCTTTCAAATGTATGGTAAGACCTGAGGATTTACACCAAAGATAATCAATCGAATCCATACAATGATTATCCGACCCATCATAACCTACCTACTCATTAGTAGTATGATGTAACATAGCAAAAGAGAAATCTTCCACACAAAAGCTGCAGCGGCTACGAATAATTGCTTGCCTCGGCGTTGCTAGCGGAATCCATACATGCCCAACAGCAGCTATAGAAGCTTTCATTATTTCAACACTTCTCGACCTCTGTATTAAAAAGATGACAACTTGCAGTACTGGAAAGATAACTCACTCAGATAACATTAATCTTTCTCTGAAATCCCCGATCTTGACATGATCTGCACGCTAAACGACCACATATTTAAGTCGATAAGCTGATCCTAAGCCGGGAAGAATGTAAATACAAAAATCCCGCCTCAAACCTTAAAAGTATCAAGTGGTTAATGGTTTGATCAAAGATGGACACTGAGGTAGGTGCTGATATATTGGATCCAAATACCAGAATCTTGCAAGCAATGGGAAAATGTCTCAGTGTATTTCAAGTAGAAATGCATGCCATTCAGGTGTGCATAAATCTAGTTCTCAACAAAGAAATAAAGGTGGCCCCATTTATGGACTAAGCGACGGTCAAGAAGCCAAAAAACTACTACGCTCTAACCTCATCGACTCCAAATCAGTCACGCACTGCTTTTATACACTACAAAATCTCTTCCATAAGAATTTGTTGAACCTGTTCGCCTGATCACATGTATATTAGGTTTATATTGCACGAGCCAGTTAGATACGACAATAAACTCACGAACTTACCGCGAACATCTAGCGGTCAAAGTTGACTCACTGCCTTCCGCACCTCATACTATACAACAGGGGATGCTGACAGCTTAATGTAAAAATTCTATCCTCTTTCAAGAATGGCTGGAAAATCAGGAAAACTGTGGTGAAAACGTGCGTACAATGGTGGAATGTAAACCTCGAAGGTAGTCGGAAAAGAGGGAGAAAACTATATATCTAAGCGGTAAACGTAGTATTTATCCCCAAACCAGGAAACAAACCTAGTGGGCTACCTAAATCTTACTGTCCTATAAGCTTGACATCGTTTTATCTGAAAACAATGGAAAGAATTATTGACGTACAAATTAAAGGAAGCATAGAAAACATCTTGCCTCTGCACCCATGTCAATACGCTTATCAGAAAGGCAAATCAACAGAAAGAGCTCTGCTAAAACTGACAGCAGAAATAAAAAGCTCCTTCCGGGTGCACTCTGCGCGTTTCTGGACATAGAGGGTGCTTTTGATAACACTGGATACGACACCATATCAAACGCCTTATTCCTCCAAAAGGCGACTCAGCGTCAGTATCAGCCGTAAGAAGCTGCTGCAGGGGGGTGTACTCTCACCCCTTCTATGGTCCCTGATCATAGATGACCTGCTTAATGAACTAAGACAGAAGAGCTACAACATAATTGGCTTCGCCGATTACCTGTCTGGTCATCATTATTAGAGACAGGGATGCAGACGTAATCACTGCACGCATGCAAAATGCCCTAAAGATAGTTTTAGACTGATGCACCGAAGAGAATCTCTCCATAAATCCAAATAAGGCTATCATAGTCCCCTTCATAAAAAGGATAAATCTAAACCTAGGCTCAGTTTCACTAAACGGCACAACCGTTGAGTACACTGATGAAGTCAAATAACTAGGAGTAATCCTGAATAAAAGATTAAATTGGAACTCACAACTAAATGACAAAATAACTAAAGCAACCAGCCCTTTATGGGCCTGCCGCCGCATGTATGGAACACGGGGGATATCAGCAAAGATCACTCTATGGATCTATACAATAATGGTAAGACCCATCCTAATACATGCTTCTGAAGTAGAAGTAGACCGCCATTGATAAGCTTAAAAAAGTGCAACGTTTAGCATGCCTGGGCATATCCGGAGCCTTTCGGACCTGCCCAACAGCGGCTACTCTTGCACATCAGAAAAGGGGCACTACGCAGCTCCAGACTAGTTGGAACAAGCCAAGCAGATCCTACTCTCTGACGTACCAGAACTAGACATGATCTGCGCGGTCACAGATCGCCTTTAAAAGACTTTATGCTTCAACAAAGATTCCCAGCAAAGAAGCATGGGTTAAAAAACACCCACCAAATAGCTAAAGTGGCATACAGTGGTATACGGATGGTTCTAAAATGGAAACGTAAGTGGGAGCTAGAATACATGGACTGAACACAAACATATCAATTTCCATGGGCAAGAGTCCTAGTGTATTCCAAGTTGTAATACACGCCATTCGAGAATTCGCCAATCTGATACTCAACTCTGGTATCAAAGGTGCAAACATCCATATATTCACGGACAGTCAAGCAGCTATAAATGCCTTTAGCTCGTACGTTATTGACTCCAAATTAGCCATGCACTGCTTCAATACCCTCCAAAAACAAGACCAAAATATGATGGGTTCCTGGGCATGAGGGCATTGACGGAAACGAAAAGGCATACAAACTGGCCAGGAAAGGTTCAGAAACTCCCTTCAACTGACCTCAACCCATCTGCTGTACTTCTTAAACAGCAGTTAATTTAGCCATTAAGCGCTGGGACACTTTTTATGTGACTGTCCAGGCCTCAATGGAATCAGGCGGAACACCTTCCTCAGAGAACAACTCGACATCACTGAAATAAGGGACTCCCCTGCTGGTAGAGCTGCTAACTTCATTTGGAAGGCCTAATTTTCTTTCCTGACTCAAACAGCACAAAAGATCTTTTAAGGTCGTAGTGCTTCTCAATCGCTACTAGCGAGTCAGGTTTTAAAAAAAAATAATAAAAAATTTCGAATAATGGTATTTGAAAATAGACCTCCAACTTAAACCAACGTCACTCAGAAATCTTTTGTTCTGAAGCTGTAATACGAGTATATCAACAAGCAAATTAGTTTTCCTTGTTGAACTAATTCCACAAAACTATGAATTCTTCGAAAACTTGTCAGCGTTGGCAACACTGAAATGAAAACTAAAACTCGAAATATTGTTGAAAGTTACATGCAACAACAGCAGAAACAACACGCATAAGAGCATACAGTAATGAATACAACACAGCACCTAAAAAAGGACTCATTGCCAGGCGTTGTTGTTTTCCTGTTGAATTTTTGAACTTTCTTCCTGCACAGAATCCTATGGGCATGTTTGCATATGACCCCCATACGAGGAGTACGAGCTGCAGAGATGCTATTTTGATAAGTGAATTACTACCATGAGAAAGGACCTGCCTGAGTAGCCCGCAGTGCTGGAAAAGGAAATAATACGAAACAAAGGGCTTATTAAAAATTATCCTATTAATTTTCTTGGTACGAGTAATTTTGAGAAGGGAGCAGTTAGGAGATCCTTTAGAGAATTCATTTGGCTAAATTGCATGCATGTGTAAGTTTTATAATCAATTGAATTCCAAGATACCATATAGTAAGAATGGCATAAATGTGAAAGAAGAAGTGTTGGATATGGGAATTCAATTGTCTTGGAACTGGGTCAGGTTTTAATTGAAGTGCAGGCTCAATGTGTTATTGACCATGTTGACAGGATAATAAATCGTTATTCGATTACACTGACTTGGGAAGTAGGGCAGCTTGAATTGAAGAATCGAACTCAGATGAAGGTCTCTTCGGTTTCCTTCATACGTTTTCGAATGAATAAAGGATAGCCAATTAAATGCGATGAAAAGTATGAACCATTGTATGTAGGTAGGGTACTCGAATGCTTTATTGTTTTCAGACAATCAGAGAGAGGAATTCTTGGCGAACGCTGGAAGATAGAACTGAATTATTCAAAACACTCTTAAGAGTCCATCTGAATACTTAGTTAAAACATTTACATCCGTCACTCAACTTGAGTATAATTAATTGGAAGGTTAGGAATATCGTATATGCATGTGTGAAGAGGCTTAAATTCAATATCGAAAGCCTTACAAGAAATGAAGTTAATCGATAAACACCTGATGGGCAATTGCCATCAAACTTCTAACAAGAGGCTATTTAACAAAAATTGGAATCGCCTGACTTACTTAATGAATAGCAAACATTTAAGATCCGTCAATGCAGTGCTTAGTACGGTTTTGATAACACAGAGCATCTCACATTAGACTTTTCTGAGTGATAAATCTTGATGAGATACTCGTACAAATAAGAAATTACATGACGAGAATGATACACTTTTCTCAATAACAGATAGATGGTAACATATTGAAACTCTATCTAAATTATTGTTGTTTTCTTTTATGGTTTGAAATATATTTTATTGGTTTAAACACTTTGCAAACGTTTTGAAAGCTTATCCAATCAATTGGGAAGAACCTATCAGTCGCACATATTTTGGCAAGTTACTCCGATACATTTAAAGCTCAGATCAAAAGGCTACAATCAATATTGAAACAGATTCCTAAGAAAAAGAGATATTGACAGAGAACCTTTTGATGGATCAAACGTGGGTGGGTTAACGTCTTCCATCCCGTCCACAAACTGTATCGAAATAATTCAGTTTTTCTTTAGTTTCTTGCTAAATTTCGGCTAATTAGTTGATTTTGATTAAAAAAAATTATATTTTTTTATTTATAACTATTAGTTTTAGATGGTACACATATGTGGACTACGGTTTGATAAATAGTAAAGACAAAAAGATTTATTCTTAGTTTCTGTAAAGATTTCAAATTTTATTGTTACCACAGAATCTTAAAACAAAAATACTTACTTAAGTTAAAGAAAACAGAAACTAAACTATAAATACATTTCATGCTCAGTCTGCAACGAATAATAACAAAAATATAAAATAATAATTCTAATTCAAAAAGTAATAATGTAAAAAAATAGAGTCTTCCAAATTTAAGAAAACTTCTAAGCCTCAAATTGAAAGGAATTATAAAAACAATTAAGAAATTAATTATTGCTTCTTATGGTTTGTCAAAAAACAATTATTGCCATTTGTGCAAAGGTATAACATTTTTTTTTTTTTTTTTTTGGTGGGTAGGTGTGAAAATCTTCATAGACACTATGAACCCGTTGCTCATAGTAGTGTGAGATTCTTACTCACTAAAAACACGCCTCCCTTCTTATCGACTACTACTAAGTAACCTTATCAAGTAGTTTCTGTTTCAAATAACGTTCGCGTGGGGCAGGTAGCTTTCCAGCAAAAGCACCTGTTAGTACCGCTATTATGTGCGGATAGTCCTTATCGCGCCAGATCGAATGGTCTCATTCTTTGTACTCGTAATCGACGCACTAAGTTTGTCTCGTACAGAATTTGGAGAATCTATTATTACAATGACCATGAAGACGAATATGGAGTACGCGAGCAAAGTTAATTATTTCGTCCTCGACGGTAACTATTCCTAAGTCTCTGTGGATATCACTGTTTCTGATATACCATGGGGCGTTCACGATTTTTCTTAGAACTTTGTTATGATAGCCTTGGAGAATATTTCGGTTGCTTGGTTTAGTACAACCCAAAAGTTGTATACCGTACGTCCAAACGGGTTTAAGCACTTGCTTATAGATGAGCAGTTTGTTATGTATGCTTAACTTGGAATGTCTTCCTAGTAGCCAGTACATTTGTCTGAATTTATTTTCAAGTTCATCACGTTTCTTCTTAACATGCGGCTTCCATTTCAGTTTTACATCTAGTGTCATTCCCAGATACTTTGCTTCATTTGCATATGGTATTTGTACCGAGTTAATGAAAATGGGAAGGTTGTTTATTTTCCGGTAAGTAAAATTAACATGAGTAGATTTGGTCTCGTTGAGAACAATTCGCCATATCTTTGTCCATTCGTAGATTTTATCCAAAGCCGTTTGTAACTTTCCAGTAGCTAACTCGACTGAAGTATCTGTAGCTAGTATCGCCGTGTCGTCCGCGAACGTGGTAACTATGGTATCTGATTCTTTCGGTATGTCTCGAGTATAGAGTAAAAACAATACCGGACCAAGTACGCTTCCTTGCGGAACTCCAGCAGCGACCTCTTTAAATTCCGAGTATTCGGTGCCATGTTTAACACGAACAATTCTGTTTTCCAGGTACGATTTCAGAATCGTATGCAGCTCTCTCGGAAGAACCTGACCTTATCGAAGGCTTGAGACACGTCAAGAAACACGCTAGAACATATCTTTTTCCCCTCTAGGGCTTTCTCAATTTCATTCGTAATTCTAAAGACCTGGTCAATTGTGGAGTGCTTAGTTCTAAAACCGAATTGATGATCAGGAATTAGACGCCTTTCTTCAATGATCGGTTGCAAGCGCTTCAATAGGAGTTTTTCAAATATTTTAGATATTATCGGCAGAAGCGATATCGGTCTGTAGGACTTTTTTTCATTTAGAGATTTGCCTGGTTTCGGGACCATTATAACTTCGGCAACTTTCCATTGGCTTGGAATGTTTAATAATCTTAACGCGGCATTTATAAGTTGGAGCAGTTTGATCAGGGCTTTCTTTGGCAACTCCTTGAGAATTTGACCTGTTATCAAATCATAACCAGGGGCTTTGTTATTTTTCAATTTTTTAATTGCTTGGTTAAGTTCTCGTAGGGATACTGTTTTTATTCTAAAATGGTCCGGTGCCGTAATTATGTAATTAGAACCTCCTGTTAACGCCTGTCCATCAAAAGGCTTAAACGTTTCTTCTAGGTGCTCGGCAAATAGATCCGCCTTTTCTTTATCTCCTTTTGCCCATTCGCCATTATTTTTTCTTATGGGAGGAAATTGCATTTGAGGCTTTTTGATTCCCTTCATGGCTTTCCAGAGCGAGTAATTTGAACTTCTTTCGGCAGTTAGACCTTTTTCCGATTTTTGTAATCTCGTATTGCTTCCTTCAACTTGTTGCATAAGTGGTTTAAGTATGTTTTATGCTGTGGACCACGGGATTGTTGCCATATTTTGCGCGCTCTCCTCTTTTCTCTCACCAGTTCTTTTACTTCTGGCGGATATTTTATTTCATTACTTGCTTTCTCTTTTCTTTTTGGAGTTGGAGTGTTGTTCCAGGCAGCGTTCTGCAGGACTTTGATGAATCTGTCGACTTCGTCTTCTATTTCGTTTTGTGTTTTTAGCGACACGTTTAGTTTTGTTGTTAGTTAATCTAGGCGCCACTTCTTTTTTAATTAAGAGTATGCTTAGTGTCAAAATGACTGGTGAGTGATCTGAGGAGAGATCATAACTTTCCTCGATGTTTGTAGAAATTTTGGCTGCTTCCTTTGTGACAAAGAAGTCTACAAGATCAGGGTTCTTTGTTATACGAGTATCCGAAGGCCAATATGTTGGTTTTCCTGTCGAGAAAAAGTCAACTTTACATTGCATTCCGGCTTCATAGAGTAGTCTGCCTTTCGTTGAATTACATCTTGAGCCCCAGAAGGTATGTTTCGAATTAAAGTCACCACCAATTATAAAATTCGGTCCGAGTGAATCAAAGATACCTTTAAAGTCATTCTTTTCTAGCTTGCATCGCGGGGGACAATAAATGGATGCAATGTTGTAGTGCAGGTGGTTATATTTTACGCGAACCGAACTTAACTGCATTGCATCGCATCCAATCTTCATATTTATAGAGTGTTCAATACAATCTTTAATGAACAATGAGGATCCGCCTCTGGCATTTTTTGATGGGTGGTATGCATGATAAGCACAGTATCCCTTTAGTTCCATACGAGGTCCTTTCCCCAAGTGAGTTTCAGAAATCAAGCAAATGTCAATATTGGCTTTTTGTAAGAACACTTCCAGTGCGTCGAGTTTTTTAATAAGGCCGTTTGCGTTCCACGTCAATATTTTAAGCACTTGTTTCATATTCATGCTTGGAATTGAGTTTTACGTATTTCTTTCTCGAGATTGCACAATTTTTCAACTAGAAGTTTATTTGTTCTGCCTTGCTACTCAAGAGTCGTGAGAATTAGGGAGAAAACGCGAGCCACTGGACCTGGCGTAACATCGCTTTTTTTATTTCCTTGCAACGCAGCTTGTGCATACGGTAGCGCGTCAATCGGTGGCGGATTTTCCTTTGCGATCTTTTTTTGTATATCCTTCGACTTTACCGCGACGGATTTTCTTTCTTTCACTGCCTGTCCTTTAGCAATATAAGGTTTATTTGTGGTTGCGTTTGGGTTTGGACGTAAGGTTTTTTTAAGCGTATCGCGCCTTTTTTGGAGTTCTTTCGCCACTTCACATCCGCGATAGTTTGCTGGGTGCTTTCCTTGGCAATTTATGCAAGACGGTGGAAGTTCTTTATTTAGAGCCTTGTTTTCCTCTCGGAGTATGTCTACATCTTTTTTAAGCTCTTGAAAAAGTAGCTCCATTTGCTTAAGCTTCGTACGGAGTGCGTGCGGACTTCTTTTCCCGGAGAAATTCGATCTTGGTGGTGGAGATCGTGATACCCTTGAACTTTTAGAGAAGAGATCAAACGACTGCGGTAAATTCGTTGAATTTACTGCGTTATTTGCGTTGTTTGTATTATTTGTTTTATTTGTTTTGGTTTTGTCTAGGTTCATATTTAGATCCCACGAGTATGGGGGAAGGGAGGTCCACCGCATCAGAGACCCCTGTAATGCGGTAAGGCTACGTTACAACCAGAGGAGGCCAGGTATCCGGAGGGCTCCGTTCGCGGTGCTCTATTGATTTTACATCCCGAGCACCATTCAGGCCTTGGCACGGGTCGCATAACACCTTGCCTTGAGGATGGGAAACTTATTTGAGTGGCAGCGCCCCCTCACGGATCTGGGAATCCGGCCCAGATGGATTTTAGTCGCCTCTTACGACAGGCATTCCTACCGCGGGTATATTCCAACCCCTACCCGCAGGGGTATAACATGTATTTGATGTAAATAGTACGTGTGTGCAGGAAGAGCAACTTTTCTTATTTTTGCAGATTCAGATGTTTCGGGTGATTTGCTTGATTTGGACTGCGAGCTAAATGGTATGTTAGAACGATTATTTACGACCACTTCTCTGGCTTTGCAGGGAAATCGTATCAAAGCGTTTCCAATATAGACTTTGAACTCCAAAAGTGTCATTTTCTTTTCCGCCTCTATATGTTGCTGTCTTTTGGGCATTATCCAACAGTTTGCAATAACGAGGTCTACAAAATGGTTACCTAAACGCTCTAATGATCCATTTGTTTGTTCGGACATAGCAGCGATATAGTGATGTAGCGATCGCATAGAGCAACGATCTTTGTAAACACAGCCTCCTTCTGTTATAACATTGGTCAAAACCTTTACTATAGAGGCTCCCAATCCGAACTCCTTTATATCTGGTTCTTCAACAGAACCTTTTCCAGTGTAGTTTTGGAAATTCAAGACTAAACCATGCAGCTAGCAAGAATGAGATTTTTCAAGCCCAGTGGATTTAGCTTTGCGGGCATGTAGTGACGAAAGCCGCATCGTCCAGAAAAATGAATCATTTGCTAATCTACTATGGTGTGGTAGGAATCGGCAAGGTCAAACACTTTTTGAACACAAAACAAACAAATGGTCGGATCTTCTACAATCGGTCTGATTCCGGTTGATTTCCGCTTTTGCTTTCGACAAATCGTTAAAACCTTCGAGGCTCACGAAAGCGATTTCTCCTCATGCACTCAGCTATTTTCGACCCGCGAAAGTCATTTGACCGGTACATTTGCAATTGTGGGAATCCTAAGCAACCCATCAAGATTTCCGGTCAAATGCATAATTTCGTCCGTTAATGTGCCTAGGGAACGATGATCACGTTTTGAAAAAGCAAAACAGTTTGTTACCTGCGCTGCTTCTTTGCAGAAAGGTATATCATGGTACTGAAAGAATTTGTCTAAATAAAGAACATCTCCTTTTTTGTTCTTGTTTTACCTTTCCTTCAGCCATTTCATAGTTCTCTGTCGTTCAGGATCATTTTCAACCTCTTCAGCCGGTGTTTCCATTACTGGATTTTAAAGTAATGCCTCCAAAATTTCTTCGATATCGTTGTCATCCTGACTTTGGACAGCATCATCTTCTGCATCTTCATTGAATATGCATTCAAGAGAGTCATCATCATTATCATGGTGTCTGCATCACCGTCGTTGAAAAAATTTTCCAGCTCTGCATCTGTGAGCTTTTTGGTAAGATCTACGAATTCAGATTGAAAGTTTTGAGTAACAAATTGAATTGAAAATATATAAACCTCGAGTAATATAGTACGGTTGACATCAAAAATACACATAGGTGGACTTAGCGAAATTAGGTGGTGGAAGCCTTTTCTTTTGCGAATTCCCAAAGTACACGTACATATGTGTATCCAGTGTTTAGTTGAAAATAACTCTTAAAAACTGAAGTTAACGTGATAAGTTTTGCAATTCACAGATTCAACAGTACGTCTACTTCACATTTTAATAAATTTTGAGTAACAAATGGAGTTATAAGCTTAAGTTTTTGACTTACCAAGGATGGAAGCCTTCCGACGCGACATCGTTGTATTTCACTTTCGAAAAAATGCACCAAAATAATAAGAGACGATTTAAGGGTCTGTGTTTTTAAGACAACTAATACGTTTTCTTTGGACTCCAATAATAATACAATAAAAAAAGTACCTCAAAACATTTAGAAGAGAACGAAAATCAGCGATGAGGTTAATAGCTTCCGAATGTAAAGACCAACGACTTGGCTTTTCAGGTTGAGGGTTATGTGTGAAATAACTTCCCTACCTGAATCTGAAGCAATTTCGAATGTCGGGCTGAATGGACGTGCATATTGACTATTTCGGTAAAACATTCAGTTCCAAGTCGGTTTGAAATATTAAATTCCAACAGTCTCCACAACAACTGAAACAAAGTGGTACATCCTCATCAAGAAGTGCATTTACAGGTGCATCAAAATCGATTATTGCCCCTTTGAAGGCAATAACAATGGAAGGTATAGAGCACCAGCTGCAATCTCAAGTTTAAAATATCATGAGCCGTTTTCGAACGAATTGAATAACCTTTGCAATGATCTTCTGGAAAAAATATCCAGCATTGAAAAGAATTAGTCAAGTTATGCAGAAAATAAGATCAATCTTTAAGCGATCTACAGTTGCGTGTGGAAAAATTAGAAACCAATTCTTATGAGTTGCCTTATCTTCACGAAAGGAAAGGAAAGAGCTTCCAACAGACTAAGACTTAAACTCAATTTTATAAAAACCATATGAATCTCGCAATTCAAGTTCTGAATTCTGGGCAAACATTCGTCAATTGGGGTTTAAATCAGAGAAAGCTCCGCTTTCATACAATGTGAATCTTTCAGAACTCAATGTAGAATTTGTTTCCGCTTGCGATACATCTCCTTCTTCAAACTCTTGTGATTTATTTAACAGTCCACCTAACTCCGAATCAATTTTTTCTCTTTCGTGTGTCGATGAGGTTCTTGTTGGTAACACAATGTTAAGTGTCAAATTAAATGCAGTGGGCTCAGGTAATATCCACCCACAGTTTATTATAATTCTGCTTTCAATTATCCTACATCAAATCACTCACATATTCAACACAATTATAACAACTTCAATTTCTCTAGAACACTGGAAAATTGCCAAAGTGCTGCCTCTTCCCAAAACATTAAATCAAGTTGCTACAAAATACCGCTCAATCGCTATCGTTTTTGAGAAAGGTTTTTGAAAAAATACTCGTAGTTAGCCAACAAATTCAAAACCATCTCGACGTTAATAAATTGTTCACTAAATATCACTCTGGCTTTCGCGCAAAGTTTAGTTGTACTACAACACTTATGAAAATTTGTAAAGAACTACGTTCAGGTTCTGGACTTTTCAATAGCTTTCGATTGCATTAACCATGCAATTCTGTTGAAAAAAAAAAAATCTAAGACACCAATTCCACTTTAACAGTTCGTTGTGTAAGCTTATGTCCTCTTATTTAATAGAGGTCTGCATGAATGCATTCATTTACTTCTCTCAATGGGTACAGTAGTACAGTGTATTCTATTCACTGCAGTCATATAAACTAATGTACTCTAAAAATGTGTACCACTGTACAAGAGACAAACACTGCACAACATTCCATCACAAGATAACTAATCGAATGCACTACTTGATTTCTCTTTTGCGAGTGGGTGCTTCATTCAAACAAACCGAGGGCATGTTTAACTGTTCATCTACACCGAGTATTATCGGCTTGAAGTACAATCAAAACATTTATGAATGGAACTCGACTTCGTTCATATGGCCACGGCGGACACGTTTGCAGCGGTCGATATATTGGGCCCAATTTTCAACGACTCGTTTGACAGTTGATGATTAGTGAAAGAGTGCGTTCACAAATTAAATTCAAAGTTGTCAAGTCCCTATTGGAAAACCCGAATCTTGGGGTTTATCTCAGTAGTAATCTTAATTGGAACACTCATATAAATAAAAGCGTATCCAAAATTTATGGAGCCCTCCGCGGACTAAGTCCCACTGCAAAATATCTTCCAACTAAGGTTGAACTGATGCCTGTTAAGTCATTTATTCTTCCTATCATTCTTTACGCCTGTGAAGATTTTACAAATGTAGATCATGAGTCCAGCCGAAAGCTTACAGTTGCGTACAACTCTTGCGCGAGATATATTTTCAACAAAAGAAGACAGGAACATATTTAAGCCTATACTAAGCAAATAACTGGCTGTTCCTTAACTGGTCTTGCGAGTTAATTAAATAAATTGCACCTAGGCTCAAACATCTACATAATTTCGCCTCGTCAATTTTTCGTTCATGCGATCCAGCTTTGGAACAACTTGCCCCTCGGTATCAAGCGTACGAGTAACATATTTACCTTCAACAAAAAAGTTCTAAGCACTTCGCTGAGCATTCCTAATGAAACTCCATGTACTTATAAATCTGTCCTAGGCCGAAGCTCTGGTAGCTGGTGCCGTAATTTAAGATTAATCAGGTAACTTATTACTGATTAATTAATTTATAATACGAGTAATAATAATAATGTACATCTGTCCTTCTCTCTCAGCAAACAAAATAAGGGCAAAGACTTCGGGTCTGCACATGGAATGTTCGGATTGCTTATGGGCCACGTTCAGCTGAACAATTAGCTTTGACAATTGACAGCTATAATGCACAGTGGCACACACACATATATAGTATGTCAGGATATCATCCATGGAGTTTGATGGAATGGATCAAACAGAAGGAGATTGACAAGCAATGAAGGAAAGACTAGGGCACCTACACCAAAGAATCTTTTTACAAGCTACTAGACAAGACATGTGAGCAATATCCAAATTTGCCGTGGTAGAAGAGGATAATAAGCATATTCTACATGAAACCATATCCAGCAACAAACTTTGGCTTGAATTGTCACATGCACAGTGTGCATGTTGAGCAAACATGCCTCAAGTGCTTGGGTCTTCCAAACATTATACTGGATCACTACCTTCTTCTGGCCAAGGTATCAATGCTCACTATTGCAAGAAGAATAACAAATCCTTGCTGAACGCGTATCCCAAAACCTTTTTAATCAGCATCAAGCACCGTAGATCAGTGGCAATACGACCAACGTGCCATCAGAGATGCTGCAACAGATAGTCTACCTGACTAAAAGCATGTGAGATTAGCAATACCTGAGCTTACTGGGTGAGAAATTCGAATCTGTTGAAAGAGGTTTATTGTAGAGCATATGCCCATACCAGTTGGAAAACTGTATGCATAGCGAATCGAATTTCATCACTATAGAGGAATAATTCTCATCAACATTGCATGCAAGACCTTATCTCTTATATTGTGTGGACGTTTGTTTGACTCCAGACAAGTCTACAATCGAGCAAATTTCAGAATCCCAGCAAACTCTGGCCAACTCTCAGAAGGACCAAATCGATAGTTATCATCTTTTGATCGATTTTAAGCCTTGCTAAGACATGTAAAGTGAAGGACACGAAGCTGGGGCCGGTAGGTCCTTTAAATCTATTCTAGGACAATAAAATTGAATAGAATACGTGGTAAATGCAAGCAAAAAAAAGACCTGAAGCGACTTGCAGTGTCCAACTGGAGACTTGTTAGTAATGGCCCAAGTTCGCCTGGAATTGTAGACCACTTATGGGATTAAGTAGATAAGATTGATGTTTTTAAGGCATTTAACAAAGTTTGGCATCAGGCTCTTTAGTTGAATGTGCATGCATTTGTGATAGAATTACCTTTCTAGGCTTTCAGTTCAATTACCATTTGAAGGCTGATATCCGAAAATAACCTAATGCCATTCTGAGACCGATATTATTTTGATTTTTACTTACAAACCCTGGTTTGCATATTTTTTTTTGCTGAAAATAATACTTTTGCTTTAGTCCCAGGATTTAAGTCCCTGCAATATGCCAGTCGACTGGGAATGAAGTCATATGTAAGCCTCATTGAATTTTGATAGAATCAGTTGAACTTATTTCGGAATCACTAACAAAGAGTATTTAAATGCTTTTGAAACACAAGACCTCAGACCGAATTTAAACAGCTCTAATTGACTTGCATTCTCGATACGGAGAGTTCTCCATATGCCATCGATGATCAACTCTCCAATGATAACTAAACTCATTGATCGTGCTTATATCATCCAATCAATTGACAACCTCTACCATCTTCTGTCTCAGCTTGTTCTAGAAATATTTGCACCACCAGTGACGCCATGAATGCTTATAAGTTATTCTGAACGATCGTGATTGTTTCCTTAGAAGTAAAATACGTTGAGGTAAAGCTCACCTTGATGACTACACGCATTCGACGGAATCGCTCAAAAACCTGTCTGAGGTGTTGTAGATATTGTTTTCGCGTAATACGAGGGGATTAAAATGTTGTCAAAATATGCATGGCAAATTCGAAGTCTCGCAGGATGTTATCGACGAACCGTTGAAATGTTTGCCCCTCAAAAAGTCCAAAAGGGGTTATAATGGTGGTGTTAGGGATGTCGTTGCCCTTGACGGGAATTTGATGGTATGCAGGCTGTAGATCCACTGTTCGAAAAATATTCTTGCCATCAAGGAAATATGTAAAATATTGTATATGTTGCATCGGATTCGCTTTTGAAACCATGTGTAGCGGGCTTGCCCGTCGACTGTTCGAGGAGCATATTCTGGAACTCAGCTTCTGCTATTCTGAGTATTTTAGGTGATCGACATCTTGCACAAGAAAACGCTGGTGGACCATTTGTAAGGATGTGATGGTTTGTATTATATTCGGCTGTTTTTGAGTGCAGCAGTGTTCGCGTGATGTCCTTAAATGACTGACCTCTGAGTTTCCCTAGTTTTTTGATTTGTTATATGTACACGGTAAATGACAGTTTCTATCCCTGCGACTGAATTGGTTTTGGAACCAGCAATAATCTTCGCAGCGCGATTTTGGTCGACAGCGTTCAAAGGTTTGCCGTCTCAATTTAGACCTTAGTTGCCTTCCACCAGCATTACTAATTGTAGACACAATATTTACACTTTTCAACTTGTTAAAACCGCTAGACGGGGATGTTTCCTGTTGCTAATGCTAGTACCCTGCATGTCTTGAGGTAAGCGTTGAAGCCAAAGAATATTAAGAAGGCCAGCGTTTACTGCTTTTCTCGCTAACTTTTGCATTTCTCTCAGTAATTTTTTTTTTCACCTAATTCGATTTCTTGTAACAGCTTGCGCAATCGCTTGTAATCCGAATCGGCGAATTGGATGATAATTCTGATTTTAAGAGCTACACACAGCTGCTCAGCCGGGGGGTTGATAATGATGTCGCTAACTTGCGATAGTATACTGCTCTCCACAGTGTCAACCACAGCGAGGTATTTTGCGGCGTCATTTTTTAAACCCGCCACTGCGATTCTACCTATGAGAATAACAATTCAAGTTGTACCTATAGTTTGCTAGATGCGCGGAATTTCGACGAACACCTTTGACACTTCGGTTGTGTGGAGATTTTACGCTTGCGTTCTTTTTATTTTTTGTGTTCTTTGCCCGGGGTCACCAATTGTAGCGTTGAAAGGTCGCAGGCACAAATGAAAAGACCTGTTTTACTACTCTGTAAATTTATCTTTAAGTCAATAATACACAAACTAAAATCAAAATTAAATTAATTCAGAAGTATTGTCCGAGTAGAACCGACTGACATATCATGGTACCTCGTGCGGATGATATTTAGAAAAAAGGATTTGGACTCCGGCTTAGAGGATGTATTCAGATCCCAGCAGATGGATGGTATTGAAAAGCAAGCGTTAACAGCTGATTTGATCCTGAACGTTATATGAGGTAGCCTAATTTTTCTGTAGTTAACTCTGTTTAAAAAGTCTTCCTTGAGAATCAGAAAATGTATGCCTGGCTTAAGTTTCTGAGCATACATCAGTGAAACCCAACTTGGCATTCGTTTGTGGTGGCAGGCTTAAGTTTAGATAGTCATATTGAAGTTCTGCCATTCTGGACATTGATGTATGTACTTTACTCCATTAATCCGTCTCAGAGCTGTGAACAGTCTCTTTGATCTCTAAAACACTTTTCTCAATATTCTGCCAGCAGTTTTCTGTCTGTCTTGATATAAAATTTCGGACTTTCTTCTCGTCTTGGACTTGAAGGTTGGGATCAAAGATCATCTTTCATGGATCAATATTGTCTATTCCCTAGAGCCAGTGTAGTCCAGTGAAATATAGGCCAAGATTATATCTTCTCTTCTCCTCCTTTATTTTTCACATTCGGAACCAAATCTTCGACGAAAAAAATTTCTTTTGAAAGTTTACTGATTTTCATCTTATTCTCCAGAACTCGGCTCCAAAATAAGACTGGCAGCAGCAATGTTTGCTAAAGCGTGCATTTCATGTCCCAAGTTGGAAATTTTGAGAAAATTTCGGTTCGCCTTACCAAAATGACAGTGATTTTTTCCACATATTCGTGGAGTTTATGTTTATTCCGAGGTAACCAGGTTTTTATAGTTAACATTGATGTTTTGTCCTAGGAGCCAGATAGATGTTTCTGAGTTTTTTTGCTACTTACTTCAAGACAAACTCGCCTCAATGTCTAAGCACTGGAAGCCACCGATGAATTCATGTTGTTTAAAATAGCTGCCCCAAGCTTTTGTGTTCCAGCAAAAGATAGTAGAAATCACAATGTCTGCCTATTTCCGTGCCGAAATTCAGTATACGTTTAGAATAGTTCGACAAAACTGATAGTGTAATCACGGGGCATGATGCCAATCACTCATACTTGGATGATGACTTGCCGTAAGTGTTAATGTATGGAAGTGGCTGTCGTTGTTTTTTTTTCTTCAGCTTTTCGCAATAAATTCTTTACCCGTTGGATGAAATGACGCAAATTACCTCACATTTTGATGAGAGGTGCTTCTTTCAACTGTCCAATATACAAAACTTTAACTACTCTATGTTTAGGTACTTTCTGATACTTAAAAATTGCTCATTCCACGAACCTAAACCCGACCGGAAAAAGAAGGTTTTGAGTTGAATTTAAATGCGTCCGCTTCGTTAAGCTCTTGTCAGCTTCATCAGTCTTCATAATCTTGCTCAGGCAGATTAAGCGGATTATGTATTCTTCGCCTACAGCTGTCATGATCTCATTCAAAAATTTCATTCAACTTTGGAGACACAAAAAAATAAGGAAAAATAAATTGCACATGTCCTTAGGATCTTTAAAAGCTCGTTACCTCTGACAATCTTTCTGCAGTAATTTTTTGAGAAAAGTCTTCTTTAACTACGTTCTCCCAAGGAGAAATCCTCCGAGGAAGTACCATACAGCAGAAACTTCTTAAACTCATTTTCTTATCCATTTTCGTATTTATCCGCAGCAAGGATGAGACAGAGGCTTCTTATCAGATAATTCGCTTATGTACGAGTATTCGTACTGTGACTGCGACTGTCTTCAACAGGATCGAGGAAGTTTAACTGCGATGCTATTAATTAAGTTTGCATGCATACAAGTAAAAGTGAGTCAAGTGACATGGCACTTTTTACACTTTTTGGCTCATTTTTTACATTCCTTTAAGAAGCTAAAGTTCGTGGTTTTCATATCTTTCTACGTGAAGTACTCCACGGCGTATGAGTACTTTTTTGCAACTTTTTCTCTTTTGATAAGGTTATAAGAGATTTTACTTGCCTCCGATGTGGTCGTGTTTTGGGAGAAAAATTATGTCGACAAACTGGTAATGTCATGTGTCTTGGAACAAAGTTGAAAGTCATTGCCTTGCTCGTAAAATCATCTTGTCTTTGTTCGCTGCTTAGTACTGCACTTCCTACAAGTATGTATTTTAGTTCTAAAAGTATTTTTTGCGCAGTCTTTTACTGATTTAAGTTTTACCTCACATTATGGATTTATAGGGGGTGGGCCTCAATCAGTTATCCTAACCAACCGCTTCCAGGTGCACACTCCAAGATGATCGATATCCCTTTCGTTACCCTTGAGTTTGATCACATCACTTTGGATGAGGTCTTCTTCAACCGTATGTCTCTACAAGTAGAAACGGAGAACTACTCGTATTTTTCAGGAGACCTAATATTCATCTGCTCTATATGACCTACGCATCTCAGGTATATGGTACACATTGAGAAGGTCAATGTTTCGTTACGCTTCGTAGGGTGTGCTCTTATATATTACGAGTATATAGGTAGTATCCAATCATGCCTGTCCATGAACAGATACGGAAACATTGGAATGATTAAGGATATCTTCTTCCCCCTTCGTTAACATTAAATTTTCAGTCACATGGTCTCCTTAGTGTCACTGGACAATGCATTGTTTCAATAGGTTTTTTCTTACTTTTAAATTTAGGATATTTGATAGCTGAAAGGGGAATCTCATTGAATATCGTCGGAACACTGTACTTCTTCCAAAGATATTGTTAATGGAAGATATTTGAAACATACCCTGGACGCGTCTTCTTGTGTCAAACTGATGGTGTATTGGCATCTTAAAATGGTTGTCATTATATTCAAGGACTATTGACATTGGAAAAATCTGGTTCACTCCTAAAGCTGTTGTTTGTCGGAATGCTGGTTGAAATTGTGTTATTTATCTTCTTTGATATCGTGTCCTGAATTTTCTGCAGCTTGTCGGTATATGGTTTAGATGCATTACCCCATGCAAGTGTTTCATGTCTAAGCTTGGATCCAACTAAGGCATACCTGCTGTGTAGAACAAAAACTCATATAGATAATATCAAAAAGAGCCTTGTTGAGGTCGAATCGGAGCATATCAATGTATAGGTTCCAAATGGAATGGCTTCTCAAGTATTTTTAGTTTTCGACAACCTCAATAACTACACCTCTTCCCTGCCAGATGTTTTTTAATCTTGAAGTTTGTTCATCTAAGCTTTGCTTTAGATGAATTTAGTATGAGCCCGTGACACCATTCAACTGCCTTATTGAACTCTTCTAGCAATATTTGCATACCATTTTCAAGATATCTGTATCGAACAACTATTGCCGTATCATCTGCAAACGCCTGTGGAGTGCCTTTAGTGAAAATGCGAAGCAGTTCGTGTGTGAATCAGATAAATAGAAGTGGCCCTAGAGTATACCATTACGGTACTCCAAAACGAGCCGGTAGGACATCACTACGGGAGTCATTTATTTTTACTCGGAAGGCTCTTGCGGCCAAGTAGTTATGCATCCAATCTGCTAATTTCGTACAAATAGCAATTCTACTTAACACTTGAATCAACTGAGTGCGTCAAACGCCTTGCTTAAGTCGATTAAAATCATTAATACTTTCATTTTCGTGGAAAAAATACGGTGGGCAATTCAGTCCTTTAAACCTTATAAATCCCCCGGCCCGAATACTATTCTACCTATTATGCTGCAGAAAGCACCGGAGATAGTAATCCAGAAGAATTGAGACACAGTTTATAAACAGGATGTATTCCAAAAGAATGGAGGGAAGTTAAGTTGGTGTTTATACCTGAAGCCGGCAAGCAAGGGCACATAATAGCAAACGACTTCAGACCAATAAGTCTGCCATCTTTTATGCTTAAAACCCTGCAGCGTTTACTGGAAATTCACATCAGGAACAGATGCAGTAACGTTATTTTTTTACCGGGTCACAGCATGCCTACATGAAGGGCAAATCCATAGAAACCGCCCTACATGAGGTGGTGGGGAAAATTGAAAGAAGTCTACACTTCGATGAGTTTGCGATAACGACCTTTATAGATATAGAAGGGGCCTTTAATAACGTGAAGTTCAGCGCCATCAAAGGTGCTCTAGTAAACGCAAACAGAGTAGAGTAGAGTAATAAACTGTTCTATTGGAAAATGATCGGCTAGAAGGTCAGTGAATGAGCATACGCGGATGACGTGGTCATAATAGTGCAGAGAAAATACTTAAAAATTTTTAGTGAGATCATGGAGCTTGCCTTAAAGACGATCAGCACTTAGGCATGCAGCTGTGGTGTCAATGTCAATCCCCCCAACGTAACTGGTTCTTTTTACCAGAAAGTACAACTGCCGCAACCACTGCCAAAACTCAGCGGGGTGGATCTGTCCCTCTCGGATAGTGCGAAGTATCTTGGCGTGATTCTGGATAAGAAACAGAATTGGAATCTCAACGTAGCGGAACGAATCGAAAAGGCATATAATGCTCTTTTCATATGCAAAAGAACTGTGGGAAATATTTGGGGCCTAAAACCATCTATGGTGTACTGGGTATATATGGTAGTGGTGAGACCCATACTTGCATATGGCGCACTAGTATGGTGGAAAGTAAAACACAAAATACGGCTTACGGAAAATTAGCTGCGGTTCAGAGAACTGCTTCCATAGACATTATAGGTGCGCTCCGTACCACCCCTACGGCAGCATTGGACACCTTTCTGCACCTAACACCGCTTGATTTACAGATTCAGATTCGATTGCGATTCGACTCACTAATCTTGGTCTTTTCAAAGCAGTAGCTTCGGACACGGCACGATCCTGAAGGAGCTACTACCAGCCAATACTATTTAAACGGACGAAATCCGTTCCTTAATCGTATCCGGAGGACTGACAAGAAAATGTAGTGATAAGATCAAACGAAATTGCAGTTTTCACAGATGGCTCGAAGACAGAGGAAGGAACAGGTTCCGGTATCTTCTCGGAGGATCCGGAAGAGTGTCCGTAAGGCTACCGGAAACTAGTATTGTCCTCCAATTAGAGGTTCTAGCTGTCCTCAGGGCGGCTGAGCTGATGCAGATGAGATCAGTATCCGGTAGAGATATCGCTATCTACATCGACAGCCAGGCCGCTTTTAAGGCAATGGAGTCAACCAATATCAACTCTGACACAGTCAGGGGCTGTCGCAAAATGCTCAAAGCATAATGCATTCAGAGCAGGGTGAGGCTGTGCTGGATGCAAGGACACCGCGGTATAGAAGAAGATGAACAAACAGACGAGCTTGCAAGGAGAGGAGGGCTACTCGACAATAGTGAGATTGCTGATATCAAACCAACCCTCTACACGGTAAGGGGCACTATTGAAGAAAAAAACCATAAAGGCCGCCAGCATAAATTGGTCGAATCTAGAAGGACATAGGGTATCAAAGGCTCTATGGCCATTTCTCGACGGTAACAGATCCAGGAAGCTTATTAAGCTGAATAGAGATTAGCTTAGGACGGTAATATGAATACTGACAGGACACTATCTGCTGCTGAAACACTCAAAGAGACTAAAACTGACAAATACAGACACTTGTAGATTCTTCGGGGATTTACAAGCGGTTGAGGACATAGCACACATACTGTGTGAATGTGAGGCAGTATAGCTTAGCCGAAGGAAATTCTTAGGAAAATACTTCTTTGAAAACTTAGAGGAAATAGACGGTACGGATTTCAAAGGCCTTCTTGGCTTTCGTAGAGAAATTAGGTGTTTGAATAGGTTTTTGCAAATCGGATTTGGTTTTAACTGGACCAGAGGGGATCGCGATGGGCCCTTTTTGGTGCCTAGTGTTGTGTCTTATGGCACACCCTGTTTTACCTAACCTAACCTAACCTTCATTTTCGTAAATAATTCAATCTTTTTTGATAAATTTTAGTAACGACTTTTCTAAACAGTTTTCAATTGATGAGAGTATTGAGTTAGGCCTATAATTTGCCTTTGTAGATTGGTCGTACCATTGCAATCTTCATTTTATCCGGAGTTTTGAATTGGTTTAAGCTTCGGTTAGTTATTTTCGTGTTCACTGGAGCAAATATGTCATCATGTACTCGTACCTTGATTTTTCGTATTCTAATGCCGTCGACTCCTTGTGATTTGCTCATATTTAAGGATGTCAATATTTTACTCACTTCATCATTACTAGTCTCGTCAATGAAAATATTGTTGGACCATATGACATTTGAGTGACCTGACATCGTTGTATCTTATGTTGTGTTTGATCAACCAAATGCTTCTAAATAGCTTTTCTGATAGGTTAGCCCCGATGCTATTAATCTGGAGCATATAGCTCGGCAGTTCGACAGTGAATGAGTTAAAAAAAGGTCAAGGGATTCGCGATTGGCAAAGACTTGAACGGTTTCTTCTACTAGCAGCCTTTCCTGTTATCTCAGTTATCTGTTATCTGAAAAACCTAAAGGTATCTTGCTCGCAACAAGGTAGCGGTCTGTCTCTACATGAATCGTCGGAACATCTATAATATTACTTTGTGGGAGTTCATATTGAACAATGTATCTTTATGGAAGATAGAATGATATTTTACTTCGCAGGAAGTCAAGTTATTCAAGATGTGCTTAGGCGGCTTTTGTCCTCTTTTGTGTGGCCCAAATGATGGATCCGTAGTACCATTCATCCATCCATGTACGCAATGACCGTGATAAATCCATTTAACGCCCTTTCTCTACAGCTTGGTAGATCGTATGCAACATCATATATTTTACGTGTGAAATCGTACTGTTTTCGACCAACTTCATAGCTATGTCAGTAAGCAAATAAGGCATATTTGGGGTATGGAAGTTCAAGAGCTCCCATTTCATTTAGAGAAAATAATAGTTCGTTTTCTGAGACCGGCCGGAACGTAACTGTGAATTGCATTAGTTATCGTACCACGACAACAGACTATTTGCTACCTGCAATTTAAGACCGTGGTCTCGATGACATTTGGTTTCAACAACACGGCGCCACTTGCCACAAACTCCCTGAAATCATAGCTTTATTGTGAGAATGATTCGGTGAACAATTAATTTCGAGCTTTAGGCCGGGGAATTGGCCGCCTAGACCATGTGACATCACACCTCTAAGGATTTTTCTTTGAGGTTACGTAAAAACCAAAATCTACATCGAAAAGCCGGCCAACGTTACTCGAATCATAGGTCAAATACCACGCTTGTCACACGATATCGATAATTGGAACTTCAAAATGGACCGATTGTAAAGAATGGTTCTTTTGTATTATAGTAAAGATTAGCTGTTTTGATTAAATTTTTTGATTATTTTTTTATATTAGGTGGTTGTTGACAGATGGAGTTTAAAGCCGTTTTGAAGCTATCATAAGATGGTTTTATAATGTTGGTATCGCTTCATATCTATTTCACAACATTTACATCGACCATCTACGATGGAATTTTGAAAGCACCACCACCGGCTGATCCCTGTAAGATCGATCTGGTACGGTTTCTAGTGTGTACAAGTCGCTAACCTTGCAGATTTTTTGCTAGTCGTTGTGCCTGCACAGTGTGCAATAACCAGGTGGTTAATGACCCATTTCTCTCCTTCCAAAATTTTCCAAGATTTTTGAAAAACTTATAAAATCGCGAATATTGTCTTTCTTAGACAGAAATGAGTTTTTTAGTAGTTACCAATTCTGATTTAGAAGAGGAATGTCAGCGGAAGATGCAATCCTAAGAGTATGTGGCCAGTTATATGAAAGTGTTCACTGTAAACAAACTACCATGGCTCTTTTTGTTGACATGACAAAAGCGTTCGACGTGGTTGACCACGACGTTCTGCTGAAGAAATTATACAATGCCGGTCTTAGAGGAGTTATTCACAAATGGTTTTGTTCGTATCTCAAGGGTAGGAAACAAAAGGTCAATGTAAATTGATGTTTTAGTGATTCGCGTACCTTAAGAAATGGCATTCCACAGGGTTCAATTCTTGGTCCCGTCCTTTTTTTAATTTACATTAACTCTCTGTTTGCTCTCAATCTTAAGGGTGTGTCAACAGTGTTTGCAGATGACATAGCCCTAACTAATCAGTTTGATACAATATTCGAATGTATTCCGAAGATCTCAGAAGATCTTGAAACATTGAAACTTTGGTTTTCAGAACATAAGTTGATTATTAGCGAAATAACAAAACTAATGTCCTTCAGCCATCAAAGAATGATTTGGCAAATTTTAATCTATGTTTCCATGCACCCAATTACAAAAAATTTTGTTTGCCTTTACATAGTTGTGGAAAGAGTACTTTTGATTGTAGCTCCCCCTGTTCAAATAGTTACTTTAAAATTGAATCTATCAAAATCAATCAAATCAAAATTTTAAATACCTTGGAGTATTAATTGACCGAAACTTGAACTGAAAAGATCATATTCATACCATTAAAAGGCATATGCTCCTTGTAACCAGCAAAATGTACCTCATCGAGCAACACTGCTCTGCAAAAGTGTTAAAGTCAATTTATTATGGCCTTGCCCACTCCAAATTGCAGTTATTACAAGTTGGGGTGGCTCTTATTCCAACTTTTTAAGGCCATTGTTGATAGCTCAAAAACATTTAATTAAAATTATAAGTTAAAAAAATCGTCTTACTCCGAGCTGGCCATTATTTAAAAATCTGCGAATTTTATTACTGAGTACTAAAAGAATTTTTTAAGCAAAGTGGAAATCTTCCTAGTAGAAAAAATAAATTTTATAGTCTTCGTACAAATAACATGCAACTGGTAAATGTTCCATTTGCCTGCACAACCCACTTTTCGCGTTTCTACACTGTTACAGCCCCTTCAATGGTTAACAAGTTAGCTTTCCCGATTAGGATTGGTTATTTAAACTCAACTACGACTTCCTTGAATTATTACTGCGTTAATCTGATACCTTAAACATCAACACAAGTCGTTCCCGTATTTTTAGTGTCAGCTTCTTCATTTTTATTAATGATTGAATTTATGAATCAATGAATTTATATTTGAGTTTACATTAAATGAATTTTGAATTTCAATTAATCGATGCTCCCCCACATCAATTGTTGTATCTTAATATTGTTATTAATTCGGTATCTTTCCACACTAACTTTATTACGGATTGATTACTATTATTTTCCGCTTTATTTAAACTCTAGATTTAACTTTGTAATAATCTTAAGTTGGTTTTAAATGAAAATAAATAAAATAAACCAACTAAACTAAACTAATTTTAATTCTTAATTTTTGCCCAAGTCAATGGTGTGAAAAATAATTGTATATCTGTATTGTTGGATTCCACATAGGAGCATTTACCACACAGACCTCTCTACAGGGAATTTGTTTAACGATCGCTAACCAGCATAACCCATTGAAAGGAAAGTAGAACCAGCACCAGCCTTAACTTTAATGACTTCAGTTTCGACATCTTGGATTCTCTTGGTCAAAGCATTGAAATCACCCTTTTATTTGGGATTTCTCTGGGACAAGATTGGGAACAGTGTCACACCAGATTGAGCACCGATGACATTGATGACGTATTCCTTGGGGTTAAGGGATTCACCGATAAATACGCATGAACGAAAAGCATTCATTTTGGTTACACCAATGTGATTCAACATTGTTTACTGGATTGGTGACAATTGCAACAGCAGCTTTTGCTCAGTTTTGAGCCACGGCAGCAGCTAGATCCTTTACAAAACCAGCATTCGTATTGAACAAATCATCTTGAGTCATACTGGGTTTGCGGGGAACTCCAGCTGATATGACGACAACATTACCTCCTTGTTAGGCACCTGCCAGTTCTCCCGGGCCAATAAAACAACCAATCGACCTCTTTGTATTGATATGGGAAAGGCTGATCTGTATGACCAGTGGATTCATCTTCAATAATTGCGACAGGGATTGCCCAATGCCTTTTTCCTTTGAAGTTAATCTATTTACTGCTGGACAAGTTCCTGGTAGCTTGAAATGCTAGCTGCTTTATAGCCGGTAGATAAATTCTAATATAGATTCTACCGTTAGAATTTTGTAAAAGATAAATTTTCAAAGTAATACACGCAACGACCATTCTTGCCCGCAGGGGTTATACCTTGTAG
This sequence comes from Volucella inflata, assembly GCA_928272305.1. Taxonomy (NCBI): domain Eukaryota; kingdom Metazoa; phylum Arthropoda; class Insecta; order Diptera; family Syrphidae; genus Volucella; species Volucella inflata. Next base: position 229,811,617 of record OV743716.1, read on the forward strand.
AAGTCAATTAATCATCCGCAGTTCTCATTTCCGATGTCGTGTGGTCTCTTTACAAATGTAAGTCTTGCCATATCCTGCCTTCGTATTGAAATCGCCCATTACGGCCCAACTGTAAGAAAACGAGGTCGGAAAAAGATTTTCTGGATTTCTCAGATGGCAAATGCGCAACAACGCCTGGGGCTAACCACTGAAGCGATCCAGGACCGAGCATTATGTAGACGCGTGCTGCGGTCTGCGACATTAGTCAACCCCATAAGCGGAGCAGCAGCGATGCAGTAAAAATGAGAAACTGGTTACACATAAGTTCGTATAACGAGGAAAAGGTTAATAAAAGGATAAAAAGAATCAAGGTGTCCACGTAAGGCGTAGAATTGGTGGCGACACCTAGTTGGTTATAGAAATTATATTTAAATTTATCGTCTTCGTGGCTGATAGATAGGTTTCTGACTCTAATCTTAGTCTAAACTTAAAATGGCATCCTTCTCCAACACTTTGTGTCGCATAAACTCTCTCTTAAGCTCACTTATGAGTTATTTTCTTAATATTTTAAGAAAAGGAGCTTTTATATTCAAGAAATCAATCGAGGTCGAGTGCGAATAGTCGTCAACAAAGTGTTGGTCCATGTCGGAAGCGTTTGTGTTTGTTTCGGAGGGAGTTTTTTTGTGGCCCGCTTCTCCTGTTAAATTGGCACAGCAGTCAGACTTTGAAACTCGGATTTACTTGGTATGATGAGACTTTCTTTGCAGAGGCAGCATCTCGTCATTTAGCAAACAAGCAAACAAGAAGCGCCCTAGTAGTCATTCCATCCCCCCATTGCTTAGTTGTAAGTAACCTATTCAAAGATTCCTGGTTCCACAATGAAAAAGATACTAGTCAACTGAAGATCTTCCCGGTTTAACACTACAGTTCAGGTCATTTGGTTGAACACCGTTCAGATTTTTAACACCTTACCCTTTGCTTATCTCTTTACGAGCATAGTATGAATTTAACGGATTTTCTCCTGTTGCTGGGCTAGGCTACAAGCTCAAAAAATATTTAAACTAAAAATATCTCACGATAAGTCTTACTAGAACCATAGTATTCAATGAGCTCATAAATACCTGGATTGCGGCTTATGGTATTTCAAAGTTTATGCCTGCAACAACTAGTTCTAGTCTGCACAAGTGCTGAAGTTCAGACAACTAGACGGTTCTTGCATACATTTGGCTGCACTCACACAAAATCTTTTTGTCCTCTGAATTGTGCCTTTCTTTAGTTCTTTACCTTTGCATAGCTTAAATAGTGTCCCAGTTCACTGACTTATTAAACCAGAAAATAACAAAGTCTTAAAGTTTAACCTCAAACTTAGGTAACTAATTAGTTACCAAAATGAATTTACTTTAGTTTGGGAAACTTTTTACCACCACCGCTGTTGGCTTGCAAATCGTGGTACTTTGCGCCAACTTTATTTGATGAATCACTGACACCGAGTTCAGTATTCGCTTAGAATGCTCCTGCTGATTCTTACGTTCCTTAAATTGTACTCACCCTGCGACTTTGTTAACAACTTTAACTGCTACTCATTTGGCACCCTGTTATATTGACTGCTCCTAGACATGCAAACTGACGCAATATGACCTTGCTACTCACCATCACTTACAACCACTATACAAGTACACTACTCTACCACATACAACTGTTGAGCCAACCTTCATGGAAGTGGAAGGAAACTAGCTTCCTAAATGGAAAGAACAATACCTCGGGCTGAGAATATTCAAAGCAAACGTTGGTGTGTGAGTTAAGGCAGCTGCTGTTGGTGGTCGGGGCTGCTTAATTAATTAACTTTCAAAAGTTCATCATCCTTTGCGGTGTTAGTTTAAGATGCCTCAACTATGATAGCGATATCGATATCACGTTTGAATGTCACCTGAAATAACATTGCCACAAGTATTTCACAGGTATTTCAAAGCTCGCAAAAGCTATTTTTGAATGAGGAGAAGGTTTCAGTAAAATTTAACGAATAGTCTGTCTATATTACTATATGTGTGTATGCTGACCTAGGAGCTTAAGTCTAAACTTCTAACTAGGACGTGTCTCTGCAGGAGGACCAAAATATGGAATATATTCACTCTGCTGAAAAATAGGCTTATTAAATCATTTTTGAATGTCATGTAGTTTGTTGTGCTATACTTTCTTAGTAACAAAAAATTAACCAATCATGCCTTATGGTTGTCTTCAATAGGTCACAATTTAAGAATGCAATTCGGGGTGATTTAAACGCACTTTAGTTAAAGAAGTCTTCCAGAGTTCCTATGCCTGATATAAAGTTTAAATTGACAATTTCTAGTTCAATTTGAGCTGTTTTAGTCGCTCATATATGTACATATTTCGATGATTGACTGAATGAATGATGACTTAAAAGAAGTCCGGAAAACAGGATGCGGTTTCGGAATACATATGCGTAAGCGATGCAAATCTTTGGTTTACGTATAGGAACCCGAAACAAATAATATAAAACGAAAATAGCGTTCGGTTTACAAATGGCAAGGCTTTTATAAATAGTAAAGCCAACAAATTAATTCTCGTTGCTGAAGTACACGACGGAATATAGGGTAAAGGCACTGGTATCCGGGCAGTGTTAGTGTCCGGACACTTTGTGATTTTTTTCATAGGTACATCATACCTATAAATGCGAATAAAACAACAAATACACATTCTCTGATGTATTACACAAACACATGCAAAGTCTTAAGCAGATAACCTGAATGGTTTAAGAAATATAACTCGGTTAAGTGTCCGAAATTAGAGGGTGAGATTGTGAAGTGGTTTTGTTTAAGCAAAAAATAGTGGAAGCATTTACAAAAAGTCAGTAAATTAAAATCTATTTATTGATTTTTTACAAAAGAAAATTGTTAATTGTGAATAAAAATGATAAGCTTTGATAATTAATAAAAAAAAGTAGTTAAAAAGGTTTTTTTTAGAATATTTCTCAGTGTCCGGTACTGAAAATATAAGGGAAAAGGAAAAATCTCTGTCTTAGATTCTTAAATGGTAGTTTGGAATATATTTTGTGTTTTAATGAAAGAAAATGCATTCCTCTCTCAATATTTCAATATTCAGACAGGGTTGAATATGTGTCCGGGTACTGAAAAATTAGATTCAGTTTCCGGATACCTTTGTTTCAATGTAATTTTAAGTGTTTTTGTTCCTTTTACTTCCTAGTTCTCTTTTAAGGAATGAATTCAGAAATCATTTCCAAGGCCTTGGAGGATATAAGGTCAAACCAAATAAGTCTCCGAAAAGCTCCAGCTAAATATGGTATACAGTATGTTGTTCAACGCTATATGACAGGTTGAAAAACAAAAGGTTAATCGGTGAAAGGGAAACTAAAATGGGTCCAGATCCTTACTTAACAGCTGATAACTTGCTGAATACCGTGCAAAAGATAATAAAGGATTCAAACAGAAAAACGCCATTCAAGGACGATAGACGTGTAAGACAAGGATACGGGCATTTATGAAACGAAATCCAAATCTAGGTTTGAGAGAGCTGAAAACATAAGTAAGGGAAGGGCAGTTGTAAGACTTACTTACTTACTTTAGGTGGCGCTACAGTCCGGGGTGGACCTGGGCCTCAGTCAACAAGCTTCTCCAGCCAGCTCGATCCCTGGCTAGCTGCCTCCAGTTTCGCACGCTAAGTTGGCTGAGGTCCTCTTCCATTTGCGGACGCCATCTGAGTCTTGGCCTTCCTCTATTGCGCTGTCCCTCGGCAACGGATTCGAAGACTTTTCGGACCGGAGCATTGCTGTCCATATGCTCTACATGACTCGCGAAAGCGCCACTGATATCACGCTGCTTTCTCCCGATTATGTCAATATCATCGACGTATGCGAGTAGTTGGACGGACTTTTGAAAGATAGTGCCTCTTGTGTTTGCTCGGGAGTTTTGCACTATTCTTCAAGTACGATGTTGAAAAAATCGCATGACAGCGCATCGCCTTGTCTAAATCCTTTCTGGACATCAAAGGTTTCGATGAGATCTTTCCCGACATTGATGGAGCAGCGTGCATTCTCCATCATCATCCTGCACAGGCGGACGAGTTTGGCAGGGATGCCGATACGAGACATTGCTCTGTATAGCTCGTCTCTATAGATGCTGTTATACGCACCCTTAAAATCTATGAATTATTGGTGTGGGTCTTCTCCAAGATCTGCCGTAGTGTGAATATCTGGTCGATGGTGGACTTTCCTGGCCTGAAGCCACACTGATATGGACCTTTCAGGTTGTTGACGAACGGCTTCAGGCGTTCACACAATACGGCAGATAAGATCTTATATGCGATATTAAGGAGACTGATGCCTCTGTAGTTGGCGCAGTTCAGAGGGTCTCCTTTCTTGAGAATCGGACAAACAATGCTGAGGTTCCATTCATCGGACATACTTTCGTCCGACCATATTTCAGAGATGAGTTGGTGTATGCTCCTTACCAAGTCATCGCCTGCCGCTTTGAAGAGCTCAGCAGTCAGGCCATCCGCTCCAGCAGCTTTGTTGGACTCAGGCTTCGATATAACTATCTTCACTCCATCCAGGTCGTGTGGACGGAATTGTTGGCCATCATCGTCCAGGTTGAAAGGTTGATTCTGCCTGACAGCGGTATTTGGTCCGTCATCGCCGTTATACAGTCTGCAGATATGATCTTTCCAAATCCTCAGCATCGACTGCGATTCTACTACGATGTTCCCTTGTTCATCTCTACAGTATTCGGTTCGGGGTTTGTATCCGCGGCATGTTATTTTTACCTTTTGGTAAAACTTCCGAACCTCATTCCTGGAGTAGCATCTCTCAATTTCCTCGATCGCGCGATTCTCATGCTCTTTCTTCTTCCTCCTGAGAAGCCGGTGTTCGTCTCTTCTCTTCCGCTCATAGAGCTCATGAGCAGCTCTGGTCATTCTAAGCAGCGCAGCGTTATATGCATCTTGCTTAGCTGCATGTGCTTGCCGGCATTCATCATCGAACCAGGGGTTTCGTTGTGGTGGACGAGTGAAACCCAGCACATCAGAAGCGGCATCTCTGATGGCGTTTTGGCAGTGTTTCCAATGGTCCTCGATGCTTGATGTTGGCGGCATTGGACCTCTTAAGAGATTATGAGACACTCGATCGGAAAAGGACTTGGCGATCTCTTGCGATTGTAGCCGTCTGACGTCGAATTATCTCACAGCATTAGTTTGTCTTAGCGTAGCTTGGAATATCCGCAACCGTACCTTGGCTACAATAGGGTAATGGTCCGAGTCGATGTTGGCTCCTCGGAACGTACGGACATTCATAATACTGGAGGAGTGTCTTGCGTCGATCGCAATGTGATCAATCTGGTTGACAGTTGATTGATCAGGAGTTCTCCAAGTCCCCTTTGTATGTCGAGATGTGGGAACCGCGTGCTAGCCACGACAATGTTTCGCCCCGCCGCAAAGTCGATTAGCCTGAATCCGAAGGGATGCTGTAAGCACTGATGATGAATCATGTGATGACATCGAAGGGGAACCAAAGCCAATCGGGGAAAATCGCAGAATTTAGCGATCGAACATTCGAACACGACAAGGAAAAAAAACTGATTCGGCAGCTAGAGAAGTTACTAATCAACGTACGTCTTTGGTTACAGATCCTGGCTCTCTCCGAAAGGCTTTATAAAGTGGAAATGCGAAGAAATGGTGGGAAGCTATGGAACAGGAATACTGTGTTCTAGTCGAAAACGATACGTGGGAACTTGTGAATAAACCAAAAGGAAAAAAAATATCATCGGATGCAGATGGATTTTTGGAACAAAACGGAAGGCGGAACTATTGAAAAATATAAGGCGCGTTTAGTAGCTCAGGGATGTTTTCAGAAATACATGCGCATGTTGTAAGGCATCCTACAGTTCGACTTATTGTGGCATTGGCTACGCAAAACAAACTCCTAGTAAACCACATCGTCATCACAGCCGCTTATCTTAACGGAAGTCTAGACGAAGAGGTCTCTATGCGATAACCAGATATGTTTTGCTATCGCTTCTGACCACAACATCTCAGTAGAAATAAAAACGAACAATATCTCTAGGCAGTCGCTGCTTCCGGAAGCTATAAGGACAAATGAACAGTGAGGCCTTATCCCAAATAACCAAGGAGACTCAATTAAAAAAAACGCATGCCCTTTTTGTCCGCCATGTAGACGGATGAAAATATTCTCCTTCATTGCGAGAGAAAATTTCTTCGTGGTATATTGAGCACTGACGGCGACAACTGGCTTTGGCGGAGAAGATTAAACTGGAACTCTAACAGCTGCTAGCGACGTCAATATAGCAGAAAATTGGGCATCAATTGCCTAAGATGGCTCTGACATGCTTAGCAAATGTTCATTCCAATCCTGAAGAGGATTGCTAGTTGCGACGCATGTTCGACCCAAACTGGAGCATCACCTCAGTAAATGTTCTTCTTTACCTCAAGAATTTCCAAGACAACGATGAATATGCAGGCAAATGCAGCTTGGTTTGGTCTTTGAAACCTATTAAGAATTCAAACTAAGGGTTGAAAAAAGCTCTTAGCTTATGGCCAAGATATAACTGCCAATGATAACGAGGTGTGTTTTGCCCTCGTTTACATTTAAACCCATCCAAAGGTTCATTGACCGCTGGCCGTTTTGGTACAATGTAACCGTATAGCGATCGCATTTAAACATGCAACAATAGCATATCTCTTTTGATGGTCAGTGAGTTCTGAACGATTTATACCAGTTAACTGTCTTAAAAGCACCTACAATGCGTCATCTTCTCTTAAATCATTTTTGGCATATGTGACATCAAGACTCCTTCATAGGCATTTTGCACAATGTTATGAGTTTGGAGGGGGATGTGAAAACTAGGCACCGAGTTGTATAGTTTGTTCGTATGCACAGTATAAAATCCGCCTTGAACTCGTCAAATAAATGATGAATATCGATCAGAAACTCCAGAGTCTTTTCCCAGATAAGTCCTTACGTTTCGTCGTTGTTCAGTTGCATTGTAACCTGAATGTAATTAAGATCACTATCGCCATCTCGCTCTCGTACAAAATTGTGCAATATGCAGGCACATTTAATTAAATTAATTGCAGTGTTTGGTTTTGTCTCGATACTTTTTCTCAGAAATCGCCATATTTTGGATAAAATTCCAAACGCGCATTCAATGCACTTCCTTGCCGTTGAAAGTCGGGTATTGAAATTTTCTGTCTGGGCATTTAAATTTCTGTGTGGATATGGCCTTAACAGATAAGTTTTAAGTGGGTAAGCTTCATCACCAATTAAAATATTTGGAAAAATAATATCTGATCCAGGCAATGCTTGTGAAGGAGGCACATTAAATTTATCAGCTTCCAATAGTTTAAATACTGTTGATCCAGTAAAAATTCCACCATCAATTTGCTTTGTTCTGCAGAAATTGGTTTCCTTCATTTTGTAATTTTAGAACGAACTTTGTCCAACAGCAAATCAAAAGATTGTATTGACATAAGTTGGTATTGCCTGAATCGGTCTTCATGTTGTCGAAGATTAGTATACAAATGGTGAAATTCGCCATAAACTGATCTTTTTCGGTTTACCGGATGCACACCAAATCTTCTCTTTTTTAAACTTAAGTTTAAATTGAAAATTTTAATCTGTAAATTTTAAACCGACTTTTTTGTAAAACACTGCGGCGAGCAGCACTCGATAATAACATTTTCACAACTAATCGCTCAAGAATTGCCACTCAGTAAATGGCCACTTGCAAGTCCTCTATTTCCTCGTCCCAAAGTCATTTAGCTCAGCTGCATGCAGTCAGTTACGGGATCTTAAATTCTATGTGCAAGTTTAGAGTTCGTTGTCTTTATTTCTTTTGCATTGCTCGGTAACAGTGAGTCAGTTCATAGCAGCTCTAGCTAATTTTGCGGAATTGCCTCCAGTACAATGTCGGAATGTAGTCAAGAAACCATCCTTTTAACTTCAATTTCAACTTCGGGAACAAAGAGAAGTCGCACGATGCCAAATTAAGTGAATATGACGCGACGAAAGATTTAGCAGACACAATTGATTGCGAGCCAAAAATTTACGAACAGTAAGTGCTGTGTAACTCGGTGGATTATCGTACAACAAGAGACCAACTTTTTGGATCGCTATTTTCGGATTTAATACGATGGATTTGACCACCAAACGCTTTAGAACTTTGAGATAAAATTCAGCAGTAACTGTTTCACCGGCGATGGCGATGGCGCGATAGTTAGCTCATTGGACTATCACGCAGAGAGTCTGGGTTCGATCCCCGGCATCAGCAACAATTTCTCAAATCACCATCACCCTTTCGGCGGGCAATGGCAAATTCCCGAAAGTAAAATTGCCCACGAAAAAGCTTCTAAGGAGTGCCGTTCGGACTCGGCGATAAACCATATTCCCTGCTCAGATGTGACAAAAATGACAACGTGAGCAACACAAATGAGTGTGAAGAAGCAAGGCCATGGCCAATACACGGCTGCCAACACCACAGTGTTTTTTTTTTAACTGTTAAACCAGCTCGACTGAATAGTGTAACCGTTTATGCACCCGAAAACAACTGTAATACTAAAACAATCATCAGTGTAAACTTGTTGCATCAATCGAAATTTTTGTGATACATTTTTATCAAGTTAATGACAGCTCGCTGTTCCATGTTGCAATTTCAACATCAAGTGGAAACGTGTTTTGGAAAAATTATTGTTGAATGTCAAACAAATGTCATGAAATTTTGACAGCTTATAAAAAAACACATATTTAGACACATAACATATAGGTAGATGGCGCTCTTGGTTGACTCGTGTCCGGGATATTATTTGCCACACTGTATATTTCGTAGTGAGATACCCAATTCGGTTGTATGCAAGCTGCCTATTAAGGGTTTAAGTGCCAACTAATTCTGAAAAATCCTCCTTGAATCTACCTTTGATTTTATCAAGCGAGTTCATAAGCTGACTGAGCTGCAGTCATATCTGACGGCTTACTATAATATTATAATTTTCTTCTTAGTTAACACACGGCCATTAGTGACAATTGATATGAAGTCATAGTTCCAGTACTGGGCACAGAAAGTGCCCTAGTTAGCCAACAAATGTTAGGAGTAAGTCGTACGATCCTTAATTTGCTCCAAACACAAAGAGCATTACCCAAACCCTTTCCTTTAATAATAAAACTAAGAAGATACTAAGCACATACCTACAACTGGAAGGCTTTTCATAAAAATAAGTAAAAACCCACTCATTTACGGTAAACTTGCTCAGAGCTCTCCAAAATTCAATTTGCATCAAAACCATTTTAAATGGTTAATAAACACCTTTAAGGACATTGCTCTATACCGACAAGTGTCAGATCAAAATAAAGCGACACGTTCAACGGTCTAAGAGTATACCCACATTCAAGAGGATGTTCAGTGTACGAGTACAATGCTTAAGAACACCACCCCTTTCATCATGTTAAAAGCGCCTTAAATTACTCATTTCTGATTACACATTATAAATCATGGTAGAAGAAAAATTCGTCCTCATTGAAACAGGATACAACCACAAATGAATCACAGTTAAAGAATGTATCGTTGTTTGTATGCTGGCGTCGTTGGGTTTTGGTGTATTGGCGGTATGACGAAAACTTTTTCTCACCACTTACCCCCATAATCCACCACCCGGGGGCCACCATCCATGAACTAAGCGCCCCTATCCCATATCGAAATTCCTGATGGAAATAAAACTTCCTAAAATGTTGTTCATTTCATAAATTTGTCAATGAATTTTTAAATGTGTTATGGAGATTCCATTGTGTGTTGTGAACATTTAGCATGTAGCATGCTAGACGGCTGACAATGGCAAGGACGACGACTTATCATCCTTTGCCCCATCCACACTGTGCAAAACTAAACAACAGCAAAAGCGGAATGAGTTTGAGTGTATCTCAACAGACATTATCACTTGAGGACGTACATATTTGTACATATGGATACCATGGTATCGTTGAGATTTAAATTTCATGCCAGATTGAGTTTAATTCCTGCGAATTGTTTTACTCTGGAAATGAAAGTTTTTTCTCCATCTGCATAGGTTTCGTGGTTCGTGGTGGCTGATGGGTGGCTTGGGGGCTAAAGTTTCCCTCTCGGAATGTCATTGTACTCGCAGATGGATATACATGTGGTTTTAAAGGATGATTTTACTATTGATATCAAATTTGTTTCATTGTGGACATTTTCTATGAAAGAAATGATAAAAAACGATGAAATCTTGATTCGCATTTTACTACACGGACATGAGGCCTATTAAGTAGATACTCGAACTAAAACCTTTTTACACGAAATTTTTGTTATGAACTGCTATCGTGTTTTCGAATTACATACCACGACCATGTGAATATCTTGGAACTGAAACGAAAGCACTTCATTCTTAGGCCAATGCCTAGTGAGCTTTGAGAGAGGGAGCATTATTCTAGGGAGAGTATCTATCTTCGAAAAAGCTCCTACAAAGGCGTTTTAATATTGGATGAAGGGTTTGAATTTTTTGAGGAGAAATTCCTTTGCAACGAAAAAAATAGAAAATATTATAACTCATAAATAAAATTTTAAATATATTGGAAAAAATATAATAAAAATTCGGCAGAAAGAGTGTGTTCCAGGAGGATAAAACGGTGATATTGGGAGAGATAGGGGAATGTATTTAAGGTGGTGAGTTCAATTTTCGAAACGGTTTACTACTCGTATTTTTCCTATGAAAATAGCTGCTACCAACAGTAGGGGAAATGTATGTTAACATGAAGTTTTAACAGTCCAGTAGATGGTCGAGTAATTTAGTTTGTATGTGCAGTTTTAAGGTCAATTTGGAATATGGGATACTCGGAGAAATATTCCTTAAATAGCAAAATTGATCTTTGTTGAGACTCAAAGCAACTTATCGGGACCAATTTTGTTTGTTGGAGCTAATGATCAAATATCTGTATGGTAAAACTTATTGATTCCTTTTGTTTTTATTATTTCTGCTCTTGGCTCCTTTACACTGCAAACTTTCGGGTAACATTATCTGCTCAACCAATACGAACCTTTCAAAATGTGTTAAGTATAAGCGAAATAGCGAAGTCAGCTAGATCTGTCTGAAGCGACAAGATATACAACTTCGAAGCACGGCTAAATGACACATTTTCAAACCCACAAGAGATTCAATAGCCCAATACATATGTATATACTGAGGATGATCAGTCTGTAAGAGGTGGAAAAGTTCTTTAACGCATTATTAAGTGAAAATTTCCAGCCTCGTATCTGATAGCCAATACGAAACAAAATTACAGATTCAGTGAAATCTAAATTGAGCCAAGGTGTGCGAAGAATGAACTGGAAACTCAGAAGCGATCGAATGCCTAACCAGTGAATGAGAAGATTTTTTGTTCCACCGTTTAAAGACCAAGGCAACATGAAACATGACAAATTTGCAATAACTACCGAGCAACGAATGTCGCATACTATTAAAATATAGTAGGTTAGGATAGAAAACTTATTGGCAGTCAATTTGAGTTTTGTGGCAGCCTGGTTGACATATTATGTAGCGAGGTTCAAAGTTTACAGATAATGATGTATCGGTTTTACTGACATAGAAAAGTATTCGGCAGAGTACTCAGAGATCTTATATAAAAAGGACTAAGATCCTTATGTACACCAGACATAACGAGTCAACTAATGCTATAAAAATGTAATGAACTTGCAGTTGGCAATGTGTGGAGACACTTTTCAGTCACTAAAGTTTCGATAAGCCCGTGGCTTAACTGATAGTTGACTGGCTTCTACATCAGAAAGTTCAGTGTTGCAGTCCCAGCCGTGCCGGAAAGACTTGCATTTTTTCAGTCAAACAAAAATCAAGTGACTTGTAAACAACAACAAGCCAGCTTTCGCTGGCTGCCACCCATAAAGCAAAATAACCACTTATTCCAAACATTTTTCTACTCTCTCTCTTTCTGTATAATTTTTCAAAAACTTAACACAAAAATCCATGCGCATTTACAAAGTATCTGATCTGCAGTTTCATCGATATCCATACAAAATCGATATTCAGTTTTTGCCCAGATTCTAGGTTTGTGTAAGTCGTATTTAAGCTGGCAAAGTCTTGTTTGAGGGTAGTCCAGTGTCCTCTTTTAAAAAGTAGAGATAATGTGGATTTTTTTTTTGAGGAGCAGGTTTATGTAAAGGTCTCTGCCATTAAATAAGTGAGCTGCTGTAGCAATGATTTGGGGTTAATCAAGTTTAGCTTTATGTTTTCAGTGCGGTTTGGCTCTTGGGACTCCTTACGTTCCGATTGGCATAAAAGGTCCGAATTAAACTTTTTCCATTTATGGGCTATAAGTACCTATTCCTGTGCTTAATATCATCTATCTTCCTATTACCATTCTCTTGGTGATCGTTCTTTTGTGATCACTAGGTCGAAAAATTAAGTTCTTGGTTCACGTCAAGTTAAACATCCTCCGAGATGAAGCTTGCGAAGTCCGATTTTACTGAAGTGTCATTTTTTATACCTATAAAAATCTTACTGTATATCAACCTCACCAATTACCTAAATGAGCTAAGACCAATCATATCTTTAATTACAGCTATGGTGGAGGTTCGCATTGCACCAATACCTATGCATGCATAGTCTCTGAAGACATCGCAGATTTAATTTAGGAATTTTTCCGAATTTTTCCTTTCCTCTTATGCAACTATATTACCGACAAATAGTAGATGATCGGGTTGAGCATGATTTGTGTAAATCCAATGGTTTTGAGGTCTAGAGCCAGTCCTAGATATTGTACGTTATTGGAGTACAATAAAGACACTTGACGTTTCGCGACGATGGCCTGACCAAATCATTGAAATATAAAATTTCCTGTTTTACTAATGTGTGATCGATAGTAAGATTTGTCAATAGAAAGTAAAAATAAAATCTTCTCTTGGAGAGTCTTTAGCTGTCAATATAGTATGTAGTATACTGAAACCCTGTCGATAGCCACCAATGAAATTGAAATTGAAATTGAGATTTTTTTCATTTTAATAACAATCATTTCTTCCAGCTTTATATTCAATGCTGCGTTGGGTGATATGCACGAAATACAAATCAAAATTAATAGCGACATTAAGGAAAATGTTATGAATGCCTGCGGATAGGATTATGCGTGGTCTAATAGGAAGTGCACATGTTGGCGGAATCGCTGATTTTGACTGGTTCAAGAGATCACTGGAATATCCGATCTAAAGTGCGGCTCATAAGATCAGGTCGGGCTGCAACGCAAAACCTTGGCTTCACTAATGATGTGAATATATGTACAATGGCTCGTACAATAATTGCAAGGGCCGCAAAATAAGACAATCCTATCAGGAACGCAGAAACGTTGCGTATGGTAGGAAGGAATATATTTCAATGTGATAAGAGAACTAAAGTATTCCAAATTATCGATTTATTCGCTATTTGGAAGAGTCAACCCAAAATTTTCTTAGTTAAACTATAGGAAGAGCATAACTGCCATCAACATTTTGAATAGCCGTAGAATGCTGAATCTGACTTCGCAAATATTACAGAATACTCTTTCTGCACATGAACCTTCAATACATACGTAATATACAAACTATGTACAAAGCAGACATTTTGGGAGAGGTACCCCTTAGATTGGGCGAAACAAATCCAGCGATGATCTCACCCGAACTACTTCATAATAGGTATTTGGAACTCTTGTAATAAGGATTTTTTTTTTGGGGATTAAATCTTGCAGTAACCTATTCGAATTCTAATCTGAGAGATCTGGGCTACAAGTTTCGGGACGCGGACAACAACGTTCGGTCATAAAACGTTTGAACTTTTAATATTCTACATGCAGGCGAACAATTAGCGGAGGCCCTTTAAATGCTGCATAAAACCACCAATCCAAGAAGTATAATGAGATGGAATAGACGAAGATGAAAAACATTAGCATACAAATTGTATTGACCCATGCAACACATCCCATTAAGCTATTGGGATGTAGGCGAAAGTATTTTAACAAGGTATAATAATATCAGGGTCAAATTTGTTATGGTCTCATCCGAGGAAATAAACGGCCTTGCCGACCTCAAAGCAATGCTTAGGTCTTTCATGACGATTTCAATAACTTTAAAGGCAACAATACAATAGGAAAATATTGTCTACACGAAACCAGCTCAGAAAATGAACTCGGACCAAGCAACTCCGTGTCGGGGCGAAATGTCAACACAAAAACCACATATTTTCCACACCTCAACATCAAGAAGTGCAGTTCCATAGTCAAAGAGCTGTAAAACAGACAAATCCCATTGCAATCAAATCAGCATCAACTTAACTAAGGTGCGAAAGCGAATATCCTGAGTCTACAACACCGAATTCGGACAGTTACAATCACAAGAGACTGCTAGTGGCTTTACAGATCAAGCCTATCAAAACCTTTCCAAAATCATTCGCAGATACCAGTTACAGCATTGCTAACGAATTCGCATTTAATACGTTATATATACTTCAATCGACTACCACTACGAAATTCCCACATTAGGTAAAATTGTTTGCAGTGAAACATGAGACAAAGACGTCGGCTCCCCAAAAAGAATAAGAGCTGCTTACAAACTGAACAAAGGCGACTAAAGACACATGCATAGAAAAGCGGAACCATAAAAGGGCTCGGTCAAGGTAGCGGAAATGTGGTATAACAAAAATGATGTTTGAAATTTCTACCACAATATGAACTTGGTAAGGAGCATGCAGATACAAAGATGCAATCGTAGAAGTAGGATCACAGTCAGTGTTCAAATTTGGAAGCACCACTTTTTCCAACTATGGTATTACACGGTGTAAAATCCCATCTCTCTGCTATTAGACAGAATGAACCATTCAGCTTGGATGGTCATCAACTATGTACAACTTCTTTATATATAGTTATATCTTAACTAAAAACTGCTGCAGCAATAGACGGCTATCTACCTGCGCTCCTTGGTGCTCGGCTTATAAATTGTTGGATCCTCAAAAAAAAGAAAACCAAACTGCATTAATTATAAAGGAATCAGTCCTCTTAACATCAAGCACAGGGTTTTATTTACTCGGCTAGTGAACACTGGAAACTCTAAATAAAAAATCTTACGAAATCTTAATAAATAAAAAATCGTATGATCCCTACTAAAGGGTGAGTCAACAGCTATTGTGGAGGTTTTCATTAAATTAAACACATTTCAAGTATGTAGAATTATATTGATTTATAAAGATCGGTCTATGGCAATTATAAATGGAACACCACATCTGTCATGTGACTACCACGGCCCTATTGTAAGCGACAATCCGAATGCCAAAATTATCGATGACTTTTTGAAGAATAAGTGGATCAATGACCGCAATTTCAGTTGGGCTGTTGATAAAACCTTTTCCTTCAAATAACTCCACAGAAAGAAGCCAAAAGGTGTCAAATCGCGTGATCTTGGAGACCAATGAACCTCTCCTCTAACCGAAATAATGCGATCTTCAAATTTCGTACGCCATAAATTGATTGATTGATGGCTTGTGTGGGCGATAGCACCATCCTGTTGAAACCAGAGACAGTCCACATCCAACTCAGTCAATTTTGGAAAAAATAGCCACTCAAAATATTAGGGCAACAATCTTTATTCACTGTAACTGACTCTCCAACCTCATCTGCGATAAAGTACGGGCCAATGACGACTTTTTTTGGAGTCCATTGGTTTTTCGTGCCTGGATGGTTTTGAAGACTTTCGGCGTGCTGATGTGGATTTTGACCCGATACCGAGCCAGTCTCTTTAAAACTCTTCACCATTGCACGAATTCCAGACTGACTAAGGCGATTATGTTGACCGAAAAAAATCACGAATTTTACGATAAGTTACTTTTACAAATCGCCAATTTTTGTAATTAGATTGAATAACAAAAATGTATTGTTGCGTGGTAAACGACTCCATGATTCCATAGCCAGAGTTTTAATGACATCTGTCAAAAAGATCAACCAAAATGAATTCAGTAAATGACAGCCAACATCCACACCATCAGTTGGCTTGCCCTTTAGTTTTGCTTGGGTAGCATATATTCACCTTATGGTGGTACTGTTATTGGATTGCAAATTTAACATTTTAAACAGGTCACTACTTATAATTAATTTAGTTGGAAACTACACAAGTGAATTAATAATAAAAACAATAAGAAAATATAACATTTGATAAACCTCTTTAATTTTTATTTATATATGACTGGCCAGGTGTTGAATGTGCTTGTGTTTGAGGTTATCCTTAGTGTAATGGGTAATGCGTTCCATGGGAGAGTGGTATGCACGAAGAATGAGCGCTCATATTGCAAGCAATGGGATCGCGGCCGAATAAGGATGGCTGTTCTTTGTTAACTCATACAATTTAATCTGTTATACAAATACTGTTGGATCTCTATAACACTATGCAAGAGGAGTAGTGTTCTAAACTTGATGAGGTTGTCAAAGCTGAGGCCCATTATTTGATATGTTGTCGAGGTATCATTTACTAAAAATATATCTTGCTATGTTGTTGTAGATGGCATTTAGTTTACGCCTAGTATTATAGTCAACAAGGCAGAAAACTTCGCAATTACATAGCAATATAGGTAACAAAAGGGACTTAAGAAGTAGCATCTTAGTTTTGATCGGCAAAGAATTTTGCGTTGCCCATAGTAGTCGGAGACCATTACGTATATACATATACCTTTCCGATTGTAGGTGCAGCACGATCTGTCCAGGTAAGAATATCGTTGAAAACCATACCCAGATTTCGTGACGTATTTTAATTTTATTTGTGGAAATGTGATAGTATCTAGTGACTCCTTATAAATGCGGAGTGTTTGGACTTAGCTGGATTCAGTGATAAATTGTGTTTGAGGGCCCACTGCTGTATGATCTCTAGATCATCGTTTAGCATTTCAATGGCAATATTGAACATGTCCAGCGGGCAGCACAAGCAGAATTGAACGTCGTCAGTGAGCATGTGAGCAGTACAATGTTTAACAAGTTGTGGGAGTTCGTTCACATAAAGTGAAAACAGTATGGGGCCAAGAATCGAACCCTGTGGAACTCCCGCGCGAACTCCAAGAAAAGAACACATTTAGTTTCCTACACATTGCTGACGGCCCGTGAAGTAAGAGTTTGACTGCCAGAGACGAAAATCCAAAATCATACCGCAGCTTCTTACAGAGGAGAAAGTGGTCCACCGTGTCGAATGCTTTCGAGAAATCCAACAACGTCAAGAACGTAGGACAGTTACTATCCAGGATATTGAGGATGTCATCGACAACAAGCAAAAGTGCAGTTTTACAACTTCTTTTTGCACGAAAACCGTATTGAGCGGGATTTAAGAGGTTGTTGTCACTTAGGTGTGCTTCCATCTGCTTTAGCATAGTTTTCTCGAATACTTTGAATAGAAACGGTAAGATTACGATTGGTCTATACTCAGTGTTATATCCTTGCCATTTTCCACGGAAGGGGGTATTCACAAGTGGTAAGTACGTCATTAAAAATGTTTGTTATGTATTTGAGCGTGAAAGGAAGCAGGAGTTTTAAAAAATTAGAATTAATTTCATCCAAACCTATCGCATCAGATTTAACCGAAAGCACAGCTTCAACTACATCTTCATCTGTACAGGGAATAAAGTTGAAATCTGCTATATTGCCATAGTCGCTCGACTGATTCGTAAACAGTGCGAAGTCTTGATATTGAGTTAGCGGCTCAGAGACAAACACAAACTGCGAGTTGAGAGTGTTGCAGTCTACATCGTCAGTTGCACCTGAACGCTGTCGCCCATTGCCTAATTTGCGCAGTTTTTGCCATAGAACTTCCCCAGGCTGGGTTTCAGGGCTAGGGAGATGTTCATAGTGGCGACGCTTTGCAGCCCTTATACAAAAAACAACTATGTTGCGAAGGGACCAATAAGTGTCGTAGAGTACGGGGAGTTTGTATCGTTTCCAACAGGCATATGCAGTATCACGATTTTGGATTAGATCTAGTAAATCTTTATCGACCAATTCGATCACCTCTAATGAGCTGATAACCATCCATTTGATAGACCTTATTCGGAAAGTCGGGAAAAACTATGTTTCGGATACACAAACTAAGTCAACGCCAGAGTCAATGAACAGCAGACGAAATTCATCCAGTTTTGGTTTCAGACTCTGAACATTAATATGACAGACGTGGATGCCTTTTATTTGTGAACGCAGTACACGAATTCTTTCGTATAGTCTAACATCCATATCACTCTTGCTGTAACTAATGGATAAGGGACATACCAAATGAGAACCCTCAAGGGTACAGAAAGCACCCCATACCATTAACAATCTTAAACACATGATTGAAAATAAGTGTGATTCCGACCAAAGTACCTTTTTTCATAAATAATCTTTGATGTAAAAGTGTGTAAAAGGTGTGCTGCAATGTAACCTTGATTTGAAGACTTAAGGCACATGCAGGCACATGTAGTCAAAATGTATGTGATAGGAATTGCTTTTGTGTGCACCAAAACATCCGCAGCCTAAGACAAAATTTTTCTGTTTTTTTGGCTCATATTGAGTCACTTAATAAATTGCCAGCTATAATAGTCCTAACAGAGATTTGGATTTATGAGGATGAAATGAAATTGTATAATATACCGGGTTATGCTCCATTAAGTTGTTGCAATGAATCTTATTCTTCAGATGGTGTTGCATTTTATATTGATGAGAGTATTGATCACAAGTTCTACAAACTTGTCATACATAGTGCGGATGTTGTAAAGTTGTCGTTTTGTTTTCAAATTACTGATCACAAAATGATCGTTTTATTATATGAGTCAGAAAATGTATCGAAACCTCCTTTATTAATTCAAAAAAAAAATGCACTATACAATAGATTATACTTCATTACAAAATATTTTGAAACATGAATTTTGGGATCAGGTTTATTCGGAAAAGGACCCATCTGCAAAAACATATAGAGTCATGCACTTCTATATCCTTAAAAAATCTAATAGAAATAAGTTTCTCAAGCCTTGGATGGATGGGTCTCTCCTTAAGCAGATTAATAAAAAGAGTAAAATAAGTATAAAGCTAAAAAAACATCCAAACAATGAAAAATTAAAAAAATACTTCCTTAAACTTCGGAAGGCTGTAAGCGCAAATGTTGAATTGACTCGAGAAAGGTATTATCTTAACTTGTTTGAAAAATTGAAGGGCAATATTAAAGAAGAATGAAAAGCAATCGACAGCATTTTAGGGAAAACACCAAAGCTTAGTATATTAGAAACCATTGTAGTTGATAATGCTACTCTTACAGATTTTAAAAGTATGTCAAACAAATTTAATGAATATTTTACAGAAATACCTGCAACATTGAATCAGTCCATTAAGTCAACCGAGGATGCAATTCTTAGGCTATGCAGCCAGCTTTATGGCAGCTTAAATGAAAATAAGTCTATTATGGCCCTCTTCATTGATATGACAAAAGCGTTTGACATGGTTGATCATGATATACGAGTACTACTAGGCAAATTACATAGTGCAGGATTTAGAGGCGTGATTTTTCGATGGTTAAAATCTTATTTAAAAGAGAGAGTTCAAAAAATTATTAAAAACGGCACACAAAGTGAAATTCGGCTTTTAAAAAATGGAGTATCACAGGGATCTGTCCTCGGCCCATTGCTTTTTTTAGTATACATCAACTCAATCTTTAAACTTCCATTAAACGGTATTTCAACGGCATTTGCAGATGATATATCATTTACCTATCAGTCAAATTCTGATTTTAATTGTATTTTACTAATTGAAGAGGACCTTGAAATTCTAAGAACTTGGTTTTCGTACCATAAACTAATATCTACTGTTGACAACCCACGCAAACGATTTAAGGACAATGAGCTTCGGATATGCACGTAGAATGTTAGATCCCTTAATAGACCACGTGCAGCCGAGCAACTAGCGGAGGCCCTAGACTGCTGCAAAGCAGACATAACCGCCATCCAAGAAATGCGATGGGATGGGCCGGACAAAAAGAAGATGAAAAACTGCGACATCTACTACGGCAATTGCTATCGACGGCAAAAGCAGCGCTTATTTGGATGCGGATTTGTTGTCGGAGGCAGACTAAGACGAGAAGTCCTCAGCTTCCGGCATGTGAGCGAGCGCCTCGTAGCAATCCGCATCAAGGCTACATTCGCCAACATAAGCCTCATATGCGCGCATGCCCCCACAGAGGAGAAAGATGACGACACCAAGGATGCCTTCTACGAGCTCCTCAACAAGACCTACGAGCGATGCCCTAGCTTTGACATTAAAATTGTCCTCGGTGATTTTAATGTAAAGCTAGGAAGAGAAGGTATCTTTGGTGGAACAATCGGAAAATATAGCCTGCACAACACTACCTCCGATAACGGATTCAGGCTAATCGACTTTGCGGCGGGGCGAAACATTGTCGTGGCTAGCACGCGGTTCCCACATCTCGACATACACAAGGGGACTTGGAGAACTCCTGATCAATCAACAGTCAACCAGATTGATTACATTGCGATTGACGCAAGACACTCCTCCAGCATTATGGATGTCCGTATGTTCCGAGGAGCCAACATCGACTCGGACCATTACCTTGTTGTAGCCAAGGTACGGTTGCGGATATCCCAAACTACGCCAAGACAAACTAATGCTGTGAGAAAATTCGACGTCAGACGGCTACAACCGCAAGAGATCGCCAAGTCCTTTTCCGATCGAGTGTCTCTTTTAATCTCTTAAGAGGTCCAATGTCGCCAGCATCAAGCATCGAAGACCATTGGAAACACTGCCAAATGTGCTCTGTTTCACTCGTCCACCACAACGAAATGCCGGCAAGCACATGCAGCTAAGCAAGATGCACATAACGCGGCGCTGCTTAGAAAGACCAGAGCTGCTCATGAGCTCTATGAGCGGAAGAGGAGAGACGAGCACCGGCTTCTCAGGAGGAAGAAGAAAGAGCATGAGAAGTGCGCGATCGAGGAAATTGAGAGATGCTACTCCAGGAATGAGGTTCGGAAGTTTTACCAAAAGGTAAAAATAACATGCCACGGAAACAAACCCCGAACAGAAGCCTGTAGAGATGAACAAGGGAACATCGTAGTAAAATCGCAGTCGATGCTGAGGATTTGGAAAGACCATTTCTGCAGACTGTATAACGGCGATGACGGACCAAATACCGCTGTCAGGCAGAATCAACCTTTCAACCTGGACGATGATGACCAACAATTCCGTCCACCCGACCTGGATGAAGTGAAGATAGCCATATCGAAGCTTAAGTCCAACAAAGCTGCTGGAGCGTATGGCCTGACTGCCGAGCTCTTCAAAGCGGCAGGCGATGACTTGGTAAGGAGCATACACCAACTCATCTGTAAAATATGGTCGGATGAAAGTATGCCCGATGAATGGAACCTCAGCATTGTTTGTCCAATTCTCAAGAAAGGAGACCCTCTGAACTGCGCCAACTACAGAGGCATCAGTCTCCTTAACATCGCATATAAGATCTTATCCGCCGTATTGTGTGAACGCCTGAAGCCATTTGTCAACAACCTGATAGGTCCATATCAGTGTGGCTTCAGATATTCACACTACGGCAGATCTTGGAGAAGACCCATGAGCTTCAGATCGATACCCACCGGTATAAGGCCGCGTATGACAGCATCTATAGAGACGAGCTATATAGAGCAATGTCTAGTTTTGGCATCCCTGCCAAACTCGTCCGTCTGTGCAGGATGACGATGGAGAATGCACGCTGCTCCATCAAGGTCGGTAAAGATCTCACCGAGACCTTTGATGTCCAGAAAGGATTTAGAAGAGGCGATGCGCTGTCATGCGATTTTTTCAACATCCCACTTGAAAGAATAGTGCAAAACTCACGAGCAAACACAAGAGGCACGATCTTTCAAAAGTCCGTCCAACTACTCGCATACGCCGACGATATTGACATAATCGGGAGAAAGCAGCGTGATGTCAGTGGCGCTTTCGCGAGTATTGTGACGGAAGCGGCGAAAATGGGTTTAGCGGTCAATGAGGGCAAGACCAAGTGTATGCTGTCAAGCAAAAAGGACAACCAACACCGACGTTCTGTCCTCACCCTCGACAGATATAACTTTGAGGTAGTTAAGGACTTTGTCTACCTAGGCTCCGCTATAAATACAGACAACGACACCAGCGCTGAGATCAAGCGAAGAATAACTCTTGCCAACCGCTGTTTCTTTGGGTTAAGAAGGCAATTGAGTAGCAAAGCCCTCTCTCGGACAACAAAAGTCACCCTTTATAAGACTTTAATAATCCCGGTCCTGCTCTATGGCGCAGAGGCATGGACATGATGAGGGTGTTCTTGGCTGCTTCGAGACACGAAAAATGTATCTCTTAAGGCGATTTTGCTCTAAAAAGATTCTCAAAACAATATATTATGGCCTTGCACACTCTAAACTACGATATGGGTTATCTAGTTGGGGTGGTTCCTATGCAAATACTTTTATACCTTTAATAATTGCTCAAAAGCATCTTATTCGTATTATCTGCAACAAAAATCGTTATACTGAAAGTTGGCCTTTATACAAGAAATTGCAAACTCTACCTTTGAGACATCTTTATATTTTTAAAGTACTTAAAGAATTTTTTAAACAAAGTGGCAATATTCCCAGCAGAAACTCGCAATTATATAACCTGAGAATAAACAACATGCACCTGGTAACTGTACCCACTGCTCACAAAACTCATTTCTCTAACTTTTATACTGTCGCAGCCCCTAAGTCGTTTAATAAATTAACTCTGTCTATAAGGCAAACTCAAAATTTTAAATCTTTCTTAAAAATGGTAAAAGACTGGCTTTTCACGATTGACTTAAATTGTATTGATAACTATTGTTGAAAATTAATTATTAACCAAAAAAATATATATATACGAGTATCATTTTCTTGCTACCCTTTTTTTCTCTCAAATATTGATAAACTATTATTTATTGCTGATTGTCATCCCACAGCAGTTTACAGTTTATTATTATTAATGCAAATTTTAATGTACAAATGTACACCATATCGTGAATTTTTTCGATTGTTTCGGGTGTAGAGACCTCAACTGGGCGTCCAGGACGTTCGGCATCTTCAGTGCTTGTACGGCCACAACGAAATTCAGTAAACCACTTTTTTACCATTGAAATCGATGGTGCAGAGTCCCCATAGTATTTATCAAGCTTAGTCTTGGTCTCGGTAATGGTTTTTTTTCGCAAGAAATAATGCTTAATAAGCACACGAAATTCACTTTTTTCCATTTTCTCCTCAAATTAGTGAGTAGTCTGATAAAAATAGCTGTCAAACACAAACTAACTGACGCAGCAAGTTTAAATTTTGACAGGAGTCAACTGACAGATGCCTGTTGACAGGAGCAGTGTTGCTGTTTCAGTAAAGAGGTCAGAAATTCAAAAAGTCACGGACTTATTGACCCGCCCTCGTACGATTCAACACTAACTTCCCAGTTACATTGTTCTTATTTTAAGTTGTAAATGAAAACTGAATAAATATTGAATTGAATTGAATTGAAATTGAGAGTATTATAGAAGGACTCTTCGCTCTTTTGATAGACGTATTGCACATTAGATTAAAGTGATTCCTCCTACGCATAACTAAACTATTTACTGAAATTTTCTGAAAGTCTTTAGAGTATCTCATTATCTGAGCCAGATGGAAATATTTGAGAGCGGAAAACATCGTAGGCACAACGTACGTCGATAAGGCTATTCAAATTCAACCGAAAGCTCTTTAAGGCATTTGCTTGTTTTATTATTCTCTTTAAACCAATTTTCCTTTGGATTTACTGTCTACATTAACCTAAAGACTCACACGTTGCTCATGTAATTTTAACGAGATTTTCTTCTGTAAATAGGCCTTCATCGACCTTCTCCATTTCGCAAAAGTAGCAAAAGTAACATCTTCTTTCATCCTCCATTGTGTTCGTGTATCTTACGCTGTTGTGTTATTCAATTCAACTTAAAGCAGAACATCAAATCAATACAAACTCGCTCTGATGATTTCTCTGCTCCTTTCTTACGAAACATCAATTTCAAATAAATTGGCTTGAAAATACATATTCATGTTCGTTTTTTTTTTTTTGTATTTTTGTCTGGGTCTGAACCTCTCATAACATCACATGTCATAAGACTTTAATTTAGGAAAAAAAAAAAATCGTTCCATCAGTGAGCCATCAGTTGTTGCCTGGAGCAAAATTACATTAACTTTTCTGGGTTCCCCCCCCAACCCGCATTTAATGACATAAATTTCAAAGACAACACACACCTTACAATCGTACATTGTCCCTGCAGCAGCAACAACAAAGAACAAACTGACAGAATCATTTCAAAAACAGATATCCATCCCATCATCGTTTTATCTTTGGCGAATACATGTCAAACATGACCTATGGCACAGTTTTAAAACAGCTCGCAACATCCGCATCAGGATTATCCTAGCACACTGTCTACCTACATATGTACATTATGTAGTACTAGATGTGAGAGGGTGCGTGCAGCGCGGTGGATATTAAGAAGGACGTATTGTGTACTCACACTCCTTGCTATCGCTTAGTTTAGAATTCGAAGGAAAACATGAAGACGTGCTCCCTCCACCATGCCATCCATGGCATTTCCATGTATCCTGACACTTAAGTAACGTGCTGCCAGAAATACCGAACGAATACAATATCCGTAATTGTTGTTGTAGTGGCTTCGAAAGGATAATGTCGTCTAAACCTAATTACAGATAACATTGGACAGGTTGGTATTCTGGAGCTGCTACTGTTGCCTGCCGTTGGTGTCGGTGTCACAAGTGACTACTTGTACACATAGTTGGCATGACACTTGTACACCATCTGGTTAATTGCGAGAGGACATGAACAGGTGAGAGAACAGGGTGGGCCTAGTTCTGCTCCATGGTGGTGGTAATGTTTTTGTCAACTATAGAGGGGAGGGCCCCAAGGTCACCTGTTGGAAAATGTGTGTTTTGTTTTAATTACCCAAAAAGGAGTGTTTATGCGAGTTTATGCAATGAAATTGCGGTGAAATTTACATTTTTATTGTCCCCGGACAATGAGGTGCGTTGCTGTGGTACACGAATAACGAATAAAGGATAGCGTGCGTTCTAGTATCTACTATTTACTGCTGGTGGACGCATAATAATTCTCCTTCGGAACGAGAGATACTTAATTTGTTTTATTGCTCAAGGAGATTTAATTTTTATGACAGCGTTGATGTGGAAGAGACACTGAATTAATGGAAACAAGCAGTTGGCTTTGCCTCTGGGTCATTAGGTTAGGTGAATCTTTTTTCTTTTCTTTTTTCAAGTGTATTTACGTATTCACATTTTTAGTCTATAAAATTCATTTATTTGCAGATTAAGTGACTCTATTTGCGTAAAGAAAACATTTTAATGACCACTGGAGTGTGAAAGTACGTATTTTTGACCATTTCACTATGGAATAGATTCTTTGGCATAAAACGATATTTATTCATTAGCTTGCAGCAGATTAAGTAATTTTGAGAACCGAGTATGAGCCCCTGGGTTGTGGAATAATCTTTTAATTTAAGAAAATGGGACAACAGAACATCAATGCCCAACGTTTCACTTTAGATTCAATTTCTCTTTGAAACCAATCTTAACACTAGAAGTTACTATTTAAGAATGCACTAAGATATTTAAATGGACTACGCAAATGTGTTAGCTGCCTAAATCTAAACTGAACCTTACTTGCGCATTGGATCATCTAGTCTTGCAGAACGACCCTCAGTCTTGTCTTTTTAATGGTCTGCCAATAGCTCGTACTAGTAGCATCATAAAATACTTAAAAACACCTCTGCACTCGTCATTCACTCTACCTGTGAGACAGCTGTTATTTCTTGGAGTGGACGCATTGTCCCAGGCTGCCTCTTGAAACCTTTACAAGGTTACCATTTTTCATAGTCAATTCCTCATATGCACTATGAATGAGTAGATCTTCATCCAAGACTTACAGGTTTGTACTGTTTTTGTCGCATACTCCTCTCTATTTCCACATTGCTGATACAGGGAGAGTCACTGTCCTTAAATAAGAACTGTGCAAAATGGTTATAACTACCCCTCCTGTCCTCGTTCTTGATTCGATGATGGGAATCGGCTTAAACCTATTGTTAAGCTGTCTCGCAGGGTTTCCCATGACGCTGCTCTTTTCTCCACTTTCATTATTTTGGCCTTTTGAGGGTTGGCTAACGAGGATGTAGACGTGAATCCAGTCGTCATATAGTCTGTTTTCCAAAATTGTGCAAAAGCCATTGATAATCCTGATGACAGTCTTGGCTTAAATCTTTCCCCGTTGCTGCACCCTCTCTAAGTTAAGTTCGTGTATACCACACACATGGTGCTGGCTAGCCTCAGTCTTGGGTTAACAAAATCACTGATCCTTGCAATGGCCATGTCCATCTATGATATCTAACGACTGCGACTGATCGAGATAACCATATAGACGCTGTCAGCAAATTCAATCACTTTCACTTAACCAAGCTTTTTTCCGTTGGATAACTCTATCGTACATTACGAGTGTGTTCCAATGAAGAAATTTGAGAACCAACGCTTGGGGGGGCTTCACGAAAACGCCTTCATCAGACAGACAATTTTGCACATACTCGTATGTTGCTGAGCACTCTATGATATTCTTCACCAAATAGGATGCTTTATCTCTGCCAGCCAAAATTCTCCCTATATACTGCTAGTTCGCCGAAACGAAACATTACTACAACACAATACTTCTTTGTCCATCATCTAATTTGACTGCCTTATTCGGCGAAGCTTTCGCATTCCATCCATTCATCAGAGTTCTATGGTTTATCTTCAATATTCTTTAAGTACGGGATTTTCAACTGCTGGAAGTAAAAGTTAGATTCTTCATAAAATCATCTTTTTTGGTTATCAGGGTTCTGTACATCCGAATGAAAAACGGAACTCTTATAGGATCACTCGTGTGTTTAGCTATCCGTCTGTCACAGTCAATTTGCTCGGAATTTAATAGAACGATTAAGCTGAAATTCGGTACACATATGTACATATTTCTGTGACCCAAACATGGACACAACGTAAATAAATCAAATATATATTTTTTTATAATTTTAAAATAAATAGTTTTCAGGTTATTTAGGAAAATAGATGAAAATTGACCATACCATACTTGCGATCCAGAGATTTTTTTGAGTCATTATTCTCCCTCCCCAGAGTGCAAAACGCTGTGTAATGTATACAGGCAAAGTGGGAGCAGACTGGTTTTTCTCCTTTTGTTGATGTTTTGGTGATTGGCTACGATCCAGAGATTAGTCACTGTGAGTAACTGCATGTATAAGATTGCCATTATTTTGTATATGATTACTGGGTGTTTCGAGAAAAATCTGGAAAAATATTAAGTATGATGAATTTATTTTTAATCCACCTTTTCATATGTTTTGAAGTTTAGCTAGCTTTTTATTTATCTGAAAAGGTGATTAACAAATGTGTTTTATTAAATTAAAAGACATCAATCAGAAAGAAGGTATAAATAATATAAAATCCAAAGCAATAAAATTTGTTTAATAAAATGCAAATCAGCATACGGAACCCTCTACATATGAGGTCAACTTGCACTTGTCCGCTTTTTTTATATTTCTTTTAGTTTGTGTGTCCAACATCCAGTCGGCTTTATCATTCTGCCTCTTCTGCAGGATTACCGACAAATTGATTGTAAAGATGATGGGCATCTGCCCATCTATCCTACTGATTGCTAGCTCCGAGGAATTTTAGGAGTTTTAACTGGTCGTTATGTCTCCTTACAATGACATTCTTTATCCCTCAGCGGATTATCATATCAAAAGACAGGCTCTATTACGACTCGTCCTGTAAAGAGGCTGTTAAGGTTATGAAACAGTTTTTTCGGTACTACAAGACTGAACCGTACTTCGTACGGTAAACCGAAAAAAGTTTAAGCGCGCCAGGAATAACTGCAACGCGTTTCTTGGTATTTAGTATTTTAATTCGTCAAAAATATTAAAAATTCGAACTCATACACCATCCCATTCCACATGCTAGCTGATTAGACAAAGCTTGCTGCACATTCTCGGCTAGCTTAAAACTTCTTAACTGTGTTTTTACCTCCGCATACACTTAAGTGCCTCGAATCTTCTAAGCAATATAGCCACTTTTACCCTTCTTCTGAACATTTTCACTGCGAAAGTGTCTTATCAATCTTACACCTTCCCAGCAGTTGGAAAACAGTATTTATCCAGAGGGCGAAAATTCTCCTTGCTCCTTCTATAGACCCATTGCACTTAAATCCCTTATTTTCAGGTCATGAACAAGTGTGCATCAACCTAGTGAAAAATACTTCAATTCCAGTTATTTTAAATAATTTAAGGCCAAAATCCAGAAAATAAATGCTGGTGTACCTCAGGATTCCGTTCTGTCTCCGACACTTTTCTTAATATTCACTAATCCAATATATTCTTTTCCTGATGCGAGTAGTCTCATATTCGTTCCGAGATACTGGTTCATCTTCTTCGGCTGTAGAAAAGGAACGGTAGCGTTTGTTAAGTTCATTACGATATTAACAGCATAACCATTTGAGGTACTATCAACAGAATGAATTTAATGTTTTGAAAACATAAAACTTTTCGATGCCTTTTTTTGGGCATCGGTTAGAGTCTAATCATCTTTGTTTTTAGATGAGATTTTCCGCTGACCTGCTTTAAGCATGTGAAACAAATTGTTTTACTTAATCAAGTTTGTCATATTTTATTATACTTGCCGAGATTCGTAGCATCTTCATTTCCATGGCTGTTGCTGCAATTTTTTGCATATAGTATATATAGCATATCGATCAGTATGTTAAAACTTTAATTCAAAGCTTGAGCAACATTTTTCTGTCACAAAATTCTGCGAAGTTTTGGCGTGATTTTAACCATCCCACGTTAACTCTAGCATATCTGCGACATCGCTGTCGCAATTTTCTTGTCAGCAGCACCGCAAAAACTCGATCTTAGTAAGACTGATACCTAGTTCTTTATCTTCTAGTTGCGAAGACTCACCTGAGGGGCATTCATTTTGTTATTTTGTTGCTTATGAGAGCGCTGTCATCGATAACCTGTCAACATACTATAACATTGGTATTGGTGTTCTCTGACTTAACCTTCGAATTCTCAGATATTACCGCTGTGCACATACTTGTACATAACTCTCGTTTTAACAATTTAAATCAATTTTCGTACCACAACCCTCTCGTTGGACTGTGCCTCGACGCGACGGTCCACTTTTACAACAGCTTGCCGCTTTTTACAGATAAATTAGAACATTACTAATGAGTGTCAGACAGATACAGTTGCAACTATAAATACGGGCTGTATGGAGCAATATTTTGCAGAATAATGATAGAAAATGTATACTGCTTCTGGAAGAAAAGTAAGGACCTCGTTGGGTACACTCAATATTCAAAAATTTGAAGACAACGCGATGACCTATCAAAAGTAAGTTTGTTACTGCTTTGACTCTAGTTATAATTCTGCCAACACTAGTTCTCAGAGTAAAGAAATACCAATCTCAATTTTTATGCATTGAGAAGGCAACTAACACATGCATGGACTTCGACAAGAATGGCCAAGTTATTTAAGAAATACTTTCTTCGGATAATCTTGGTTTCCGTATCCATAGGCAATAAACGAAAGACAAGACTGACATCGGTCATGAAGAAACTTCCGGTTTACCGAATCTTTGAAACAGGAGGAGATCTCGGCTTAAGCGACGTGCCAAGTAAAGGCTTTAACCAACTTGGCATGCATAGTTAAAGGCAGCTTGTTAGTTGGCTCATCACGTTTGCTGGCCGCTACAACTCGGAAGGTTTGCAGCTCAAAAAAAATCAGAAAAAAATGAAGAAACTAACGTCCACCAGCAGTATTGACTGTTTAATATTAATAACTCCCTAGATCTTTTACGGTCAAGAAGTGGCCATAGAGCCTTGGATACCCTATATCCTCCAAGACTCAACCATCTTAGGGATGTATGGTTTTTATCGTCGATGTTGGCAACAATTATCGAGTAGCCCTTTTCTTCTTGCAAACTCATCCGCTTGTTCATTTCGCTCTATATTATAAATTCTTTATTTCGTTTTAAGGGTTAACAAGGCAATTTACAAGAATAATGGCATGGCAAAAATCTGCCGTCTGCCTGGAGCAAATTTAAATTTTAGTAATTTTAAATAAAACTAATAGCTTGGACGCAATTAGAGAGCTAACTAGCAAAGTGGCATAATATAACAATTTTAATAATTTGAAACATAAAATAGCAAAGTTAAATTGCAATAACTGGTTGAATAACTGAGATTATTACAGAAAGCTATTACGGTAGGTGAGAGCGTGATTGCAGTAGTATACAGTATACAGGCTTAACCATCCTTCTGTTCCATTCAAAATTTCATAAAAACGCTAAAACGCTGACTTTCTTGGAACTGTAACCTTCGAATTTCTTGTAAAATAAGGCAAACGGCAAAGAAGTGGTAGATATCTTCGTTTTCCCTTCTGTTGCAAAGCCCACATATTTTTTTGCAGATCCTCTCGGTGAGATATAAAGTTCAAGTTCAAAATTTCTGGATTGTTATCAAATCTGAAAACATGTCTTGCTGCTATCTGGTTCCATTTTTTGAATGGCGTGGCATTCGTACGAAGAAGTTTCAGCAAGATGGATTTGTGAAGGACCCTATTGTTCCGTTTCATCATATATAGTCCGCGTTTGCTTTCAAACTTTGTATATATGTAAAAGGGCGTAATATCTGACTCAATGTAAATAGCGGAATTCGGTATTGAGTATGGAAGACGGATCAAGCGCTTGAAAAACTGACTGTAGACTACTTCGAAGGCTTCGAGGACTGTAAATCCGAAAACTTAAAATCCAGAAATTTACGCGACAAACCTAGACATGATAGTTTGTAAATTAAAGCCTACCTATTCACTCTGTCAAAAGCAGCCCTAAAATCTACGAAACACGTATATAGTTTGCCTTTCTTCTCTATATATTTGTTGGCTTTACTTGAAAGAGCGAAAATGTAATCCATTGTCGAAAAGCCTGGGGGTCAACCGGCTTGGAAACTGCTAAGACGATTGTTCACTTCTATCCACTTGCAAAGTCTATCATACAAAAATTTCCCTCTATACCTCTAAACCGTAGTGTCTTGGCACCCAACAAGGTCTCACCCGATTTTGAATGCATAGTGCTTTTGGCATTGTGCGACAGCCCCTGACTATATCAGAGTTGATGTTGGCCGATACCATTGCCATTTGGCGATAACGATATCTCTTTCGAATACCGATCTGAATTAGCTCAGCCGTCCTAGGAACAGCCAGAACCTCTCATTGGAAGACACTGCTTGCGTCCGGTAGTCTTATAGACACTCTTTGTTCCTAAACATTCCTCTGTTTTCGAACCATCTGTGAAAATTGCCATTTCATTTGGCCTAATTCCTGCATGTTCTCGCGAGTCCTCCCTCTGATCCGTTAAAAGTGGATTTCCCGGCAGTGGATCCGCTAGGAGTAAGGCTACCCTTGTTGCAAAACGACGGTAAGGAATGAGGTAGCAAGACTACCTGGAGTTCCTACAGAGACATGTTATCGAAAACTAGTAGAAGTGTTTTCCTAGCCCATTAGCAGGTAACAAGCGATAGAAGAAATTCAATGGTTCAATATCGAATCATAGTTAAACGAGTCAATGTTTTGAGATTGTGCCACAACGAAAATTTAGTCCTGCTGAAAGGAAACCAAAAAATCTGCAATAGATGGAGTAAGTACTTTAACGTATTGTTAAACGAAAAATTTTCATGCAATACCATCACCTTGGCTGTCATTCACGAAGAAGAAACGGCTTATCTTACGAAAGCTAATCTTAGCCAAAATTTGGGATCGCGATTGAGTAAAATCCCATGATAAGGGGCTATGGAATACCTAGCCAATGAAGGGAAAGCTCCACTGTAGCACCTTGATCAAAAAGTTCCTCTGTGTTAAGTTGGTCCATCTGTTGTTGATATTCCCTCTAAATCTTAGCGTCATAGCTTGACATTTGCAAAAGTTACGTAGCCAAGAGTACATCTATCTCTGTGTGTGTTGACGATTTTTTACAATTTTAGAAATGAATTTAAATTTGCAACAACAAATTGCAACTTGTATTAAATTTTGCGTAAAAACGGTGTTTTTAAGAGTCGACGGTATTGAGTCCTAATATTTTTATGGCTGTTTTTCCGAACCCTTAAACTCTGGTCCTGGCATATGTATGAAAATTTAGGTTGGGAATGTCGTACTTAGAATTAACGTGGCGTAGAACAAAACACGATTTCTGTTTATTTTTTCGGTGCCTTTATTGGAGTTATTCTTCTTCCGATTCAATACATTTGTTTCAGC
Organism: Volucella inflata; assembly: GCA_928272305.1. Lineage (NCBI taxonomy): Eukaryota > Metazoa > Arthropoda > Insecta > Diptera > Syrphidae > Volucella > Volucella inflata. The sequence goes on from OV743716.1 coordinate 229,844,064, forward strand.
GATTCAAAAGTGATTCAAATTGATTCAATCTAGCTCATTTAGAAGTGCCCTTGTCGAAGCTCCTTGAACTATAGGAATTTTGTCAAAAAACATCCTTCCAATGTCAATTTCAATTTCGGGTACAAAGGAAAGTCGCACTGTGCCATATCAGGTGAATGCGGCGGATTATTTAATACACACTTGATTTTGAGCTAAAAATTGACAAACAATGGGTGCTGTGTGATTCGGTGCTTACCGTGCAACAAAAACCAGCCTTTGTTTTTTTCCAAAATCCTCGCGAAGAATGGTTCAAGTTGTCTCTTGGTTGATGTTTAAGGCCTCTTCCATCGTTCTTAGTGACACATTGCGGTCTTTTACACCAAAATCACGTCACGTACTTTTCGGATCATTTCTGGTGTCCAAACTAAAATTGGATCTTCCTCCAGCATCTCTCTACCTCAAAAAAAACACATCTGCCACTCGAAAACAACTATTCTATTCAAACAATCATCACGGTACAAAATAAACAAAAAAAACACTGTGGCGCTGGCAGCCCGGTATGGGCCCATGGCCTAGCTTCTTGACACTTTCGGGAGTTTGCCATTACCCGACGAAAGGGTCATGACGATTCGAAAAACTGTTGGCGATGCCAAGGATCGAACTACGGACCCTCTCCGTGATAGTCCAATGAGCTAATCATCGCGCCATCACGGTACAGTACACTTGCGACTTTAATCGGAATGTTTCTGAAGCATTTTTACCAAGTTTTACGTGAAACTTAATGACCGTTCTTTGTGACATGTTAAAATTCCAACACCAAATGCAAAAGTGTTTTGGAAAAATACTTTTTATAATTGTTAAGTGTCAACCAAATGTCATACAATTTTGACAGATATAAAAGAAATGTTTAAGGTTTTAAACACTCCCGGTTGCTGAGATATGGCTCCTGTCCGGCATATTATTTGCTACACTGTGCAAAAAAAAAGTAGTACCGTGTTCGAAGCTACTGGTTGTACTGTACTGTTGCCAGCAAGTTCTGTGATCTATAAATCAAGCGGTGTAAAGTGCAGAAAGTTATCCAATGCTGCCATAGGGGTGATATGGAGTGCATCGTTGATGGCTATGGAAGCCGTTCTTTCAACGCCAAGAACGATCCTTAAATGCAAGAAAAATAAGAAACTGCAACAACTGCTAATCGACATTTCATTAATGATTTTAGTCCTATTTAGAAACAAGAAACGTGAAACGTGAGCATTGCTTTGAATTATTCAAGTGTGCATGGCAAGATAACGTAGAATCAGCACACAATCAGAAATCACAGTATTTGCAACTTACTGATGGAAAGAGTAGATATTGAAAGTTTTGGAAGAGTAAGAACCTAGTCCCTCACACCTAGTTCGGCTTCCAATTTCTGAGGGAACATAACTGGGAAATTAACACTTGTGGCTGAGACGATGGATGGCCTGCTGCCACAAAATGCAACCTGTTCCTTATTTATCGTCAAACTACCAACTTAGCATTAAACTTGCCTCGACTTTATGTTAACATTAATTGAGCAACAGTTGTGAAGAGGAACTTCGAGGAACATTTTCAAACAAAGGAAGTGTAGTCTTACCTTACCACATTCGAAAATATTACATTTACTTTCTGTTATTCGTACAATTGTATATGTTTACATGCAACAAGAATCCCACAACTATATTTGGTTTCAAAGTTAAGTAGTAAGTGAGCGAGCAGTTTAGGGCTAGCATTTGTTTGAAGACAGTAGTGTGGGCAAAGTTTTTTCGACATAAATTGTATTCATCGTATGTTGAAACTGGATTTGTTTCGAATCTCAATCTCAACTGATTTATGTAACCCAACACTTTGCTTAAATATTATTTTAAATAGCCTGTGCATCATTTCAAATGTTCGTCAACATTGTTAATCATAAGACTTCACACTTTGAAGATTCTGTTTTTGTAGATTTTGCTTTGTTTTGGTATTATTTTGTAGCACGTCTATGTTCTCTTGTTTTGCAAAATGATTTCTTATTGATTTTTTTTTTTTTGGATTTACTCGTTCAACATCAATTAAGACGCAGGATATCGCTACGGCACAGAACGGCACGTGTTGCTCCCTCTCAGCAGCCGTCATTGACAGGTTTCCTAAAATATTGTCGTCTTTCATATCATCCTCTTTCAAGGGAATTTTTTTTTTTTTTTTTTGTCTTTGACATCTAAGAGGAGTTTGTAGAACTTTCGCTGGGTGACGACGCGGTTTGATATTTTTGCTTGGATTTCAGTGGAAAAACCTGCTGTTCAGTGAACTTGTGGTGTTTCCTTGAAGCCTGCCAATTAGAAATTCATAACGAGGATCCAGCAGATTAAAGACGCACATTCTCTGTTGTCTGCTGGAATGAGCAAACGTGATTTGAATACACAGCCGCAAATTTGAATAAAATATGCCTAGGCGACGGCTTGATTAAACTCCTTTGGTTACGTTTTGTTATGGAAGGTTGTGAAAAGCGTTTTTGAGATAAAATATAGATACCCAACTGATATTAAAATGCCTGCATCTGTTTAAGGAGGTTTTTCCAAGACATTTTGAGGGAAATCACTTACCATAGTGCTTAAGCAAAAGGCCGAGGATAACCAAAGAAACTAACAAAACTTCATACAAGTTCAGAACTTGAAAGGATGCCCTTCAGAACTGATTAATGACTTCAGCCTACACTTGAGAACAAATGCCCCAGTTGGAATAAATCATTCCACCTACACTTAACTTTGACAATATCCATGCAATCCTCGACAAGTCAAGAATTAGATCATCATTCACCCTTCGGACATCACAAAGTGACCAAATCTATTTTTGCTGCCAGAAATTCGATAAGCATCACGGCCACACCACTAGGATCTACGACACCATTGCAATCTATTAAAGAAGATACTGAGAGCTATTGACGAATCCTTCACAACTGCAATACACGAAGAGTTATGCCTGATGAATTAAGAAAAAAATCACGAAGATGATCGTTTGGAATGATCGGGAAACTGTTGACTATCCTATAATTTGTATTCGGCCAGCAATGCAGCTGTAGGGTTCGTAGCGAAGCGCTTGCCTAACCTCCCGGTGGTGGTCTTCGGTGACTGCATCTTTACTCATGCAGGCTTAAATTGCAAGGAGAAGCCCTATCAATACCTAGCCCACGATATCAAAGGGCTTACAACCCTATATGGAAGAAATGTTTAATGGGACAAACCAACTAATGGCCTCGTCTGTTAATAAATTCACTGTTGACGACCGTTGCAGACGTTTAAAGGACAATGACCGACGATGTGCAAAAACCAGCAGTTAAACCAGTATAAGGATTGTTTGGGTAGTGATAACTTTTGGTCGGAGCTCAAATCTTCAACGCTTGACCAAGGATTCGAAGATAGCAAAAAAGGTGTACTCGAATGTACCATGCTCAACTTTTGTTGTTAAAAACACACCTCTTTGACTTTGAACAGATGCATCAGACAAGACAATAAGAATACACGTAGATCAGCGCAAAGGGTCACCAGAATTTAACCTTCGCTTTTTTGAATAAAAATTAATAAAAGCTGAAAACGAAAACGTAGCCAACACTGATCCAGAGACGCGGAATCGGATGGCCTACTGAAAGAGGGATTCTCACTTAGGCTTAAAACACACCGGAGCGAACAACACCTGTTTTGATGTCGAATCAGACAACAATTCATTGATTCTTATGAGTCAACAAACACCAAAGCAGACGAACAATTTTAGGACAAAGACAAGACGTCGTTGTCTGCTACACTTTGGCCATCGTTAAGTAAAAATACCACCCAATGGACTCAGATTGGACCAAGCTGTATACGTTCCAAAATGAGCAAGCATGTCCATCTCTAGCTAAAAGAATTTGTTAAAATTTGGAAAAAACAAAAAAAAACACTGTGGCGCTGGCAGCCCGGTATGGGCCATGGCCTAGCTTCTTGACACTCATTTGTGTTGCTCATGTTGTTATTTTTGTCACATCTGAGCGGGGCCTACGGTTTATCGCCGAGTCCGAACGGCACTCTTTAGAAGCTTTTTCGTAGGCAATTTTACTTTCGGGAGTTTGCCATTGCCCGCCGAAAGGGGATGGCGATTTTGAAAAATTGTTGGTGACTCAGCCAGGAATCGAACCTAGACTCTCTGCGTGATAGTCCAATGAGCTAACTATCGCGCCATCGCCGTTAAAATTTGGAAAACTATCTATAAAAACGGTGTTTCCGTAGTAGGTACGTTATGCGCATTACGAGTAGCTTGTGGTCGTAATGGACATAGTCATCCATCTGAGCGCACTATAGGCAAAACTTAAAAACAATTCGAAGAGACTTCCAATGTTACTGATGTCTCAAGGACTATCTGTCACCGAATATTAAAAAGATCAGCACATTTGTTTTACATCGAAAGAAAGAAAAAACATTTTGCATTTTTCGTCGATTTTAAGGAAGCTTTCGACATATAGTAACAGATCGCAGTGCCTTATTTTACAAGCATTTCAGATTTGGAATGTCATACAAATTTATTAAAATAATTCAAAGCATGTATGCAGGCACAATGTGGAGTGTTTGGGATGGTGAGAATCTTTCGGAGAACTTCGGGACTTGTGGAAGCCTTCCAAGCAAGGATGTGGACTCAGCCCATATTTGTTTGCATTGTTCATCGATGGTTTGTCTGATTTTTTACCAGCGGGAAATACCTTTCTTATAAAAGTACTGATGTATGCCGATGACATCGTTATACTGACAGAATCATCAACAGTTGATGGTAAACCAACTCCTGGAATATTGCAACACCTGGAATCTGACGGTTAATCTGAGTAAATCTAAAACGATGATATTTCGAAGAGGTCATGGGCACTATGCGAGAAACGAAATAATGTACTACGATGGACAGGAAATTGAAACTGTAAAGCAATACAAATATTTAGGTGTACTGATTTCGAGCGATGGAACCTCTGAAAAACATTTATCTGGCATCACACTGGCAAGTTCTACAAACGCCATGTGTGCAACTTGGAAAAATTGTATGAGCAGCAGTCTCGTCCAGCTAAGCACGAAATATAAAATTTTTGAAGCTACTGCCAAATCCATATTATTCTATGGAGCGCAGACATGGGGCTTTGTGGAATCGTGCATTTTGAATATATTTTGAAGATACTGTTATGGGATAGCAGAAGAATTCCAAGACAAGTAGCTGAATATATGATCAATTGGCTAGACCTAGCAGATTTTTGTAACTACACGGTAGAACTGACTGTCGAAAAAACGTCAACATGGAGAAGACAGTTATATCTATTATTACAAAATTTGAACGAAAAGTAGCGAGAAAAGTTTCTTGATTCGCCTAGAATATAATCTTGAAGCAAAAAATTATTTTCGAAACACCACGAGTATTGAATTTATTTGATAGATCTTCAAAAAAGGAGGAGAGCTGTTCAAAATAAATTATCTACCGCACAGGGCTGTCTTACCACTGACATGTTCCCTGTGCAACATGGAAGAAAAAGAGGACACAAGGCAGTTTTATGTGCTTTTCCAGTGTTAAAGGAGATAAGGAGAGTGATATGGGGTGAAATGGTAAATGCTGAAATTCTTAAATGGATTAAATTGAGAAAAGCTGAACGAATACTGTAAAATAAGTTTAGAATTTAGAAGAAGAATTATGGAGGAAGATTTTTAAATGCATGTATGTATGCGTTAACTTAGTTTCCTTCTTTTATATACGATTAAATGTCGATCTTGCAGACGGCAACTATGGCATTGTCTTATTCAATATTGTAAAATATTTGTGAAACATTTTTTGATTTGAAATAAAATTGAAATTGAATCAAAAAGATGGGGCTTACTTTAGGTGGCGCTACAGTCCGGGGTGGAACTGGGCCTCAGTCAACAAGCTTTTCCAGCCAGCTCGATCCCTGGCTAGCTGCCTCCAGTTTCGCACGCTAAGTTGGCTGAGGTCCTCTTCCACTTGCGTGCGCCACCTGAGTCTTGGCCTTCCTCTACTGCGTTGTCCCTCGGGGGCGGATTCGAAGACTTTTCGGACCGGAGCATTGGTGTCCATGCGCTCTATATGACGCAGCCATCTCAGTCTTTGGATCTTCACTCTTCTGGCTAGGTCCATACAGTTCGTCGTTGTATCTCCTCCTCCACTCACCGTCAATGCCGACGGGACCGAAGATCGCCCGAAGAATTTTTCTCTCGAAGCAACCAAGAACACCCTCATCCATTTTTGATAATGTCCAGGCCTCTGCGCCATAGAGCAGGACCGGGATTATTAAAGTCTTATAAAGGGTGACTTTTGTTGTCCGAGGGAGGGCTTTGCTACTCAATTGCCTTCTTAACCCGGTTGGCAAGAGTTATTCTTCGCTTGATCTCAGCGCTGGTGTCGTTGTCTGTATTTATAGCGGAGCCTAGGTAGACAATGTCCTTAACTACCTCAAAGTTATATCTGTGGAGCGTGACGTTCTGTCCGAGACGTCGGTGTTGGTTGTCCTTTTTGCTTGACAGCATACACTTGGTCTTGCCCTCATTGACCGCTAAACCCATTTTCGCCACTTCCGTCTCAATACTCGCGAAAGCGCCACTGACATCACGCTGCTTTCTCCCGGTTATGTCAATATCGTCGGCGTATGCGAGTAGTTGAACGGACTTTTGAAAGATAGTGCCTCTTGTGTTTGCTCGTGAGTTTTGCACTATTCTTTCAAGTACGATGTTGAAAAAATCGTATGACAGCGCATCGCCTTGTCTAAATCCTTTCTGGACATCAAAGGTCTCGGTGAGATCTTTACTGACCTTGATGGAGCAGCGTGCATTCTCCATCGTCATCCTGCACAGACGGACGAGTTTGGCAGGGATGCCAAAACTAGACATTGCTCTGTATAGCTCGTCTCTATAGATGCTGTCATACGCGGCCTTAAAATCGATGAATAGGTGGTGGGTATCGATCTGAAGCTCATGGGTCTTCTCCAAGATCTGCCGTAGTGTGAATATCTGGTCGCTGGTGGACTTTCCTGGCCTGAAGCCACACTGATATGGACCTATCAGGTTGTTGACGAACGGCTTCAGGCGTTCACACAATACGGCGGATAAGATCTTATATTCGATGTTAAGGAGACTGATGCCTCTGTAGTTGGCGCAGTTCAGAGGGTCTCCTTTCTTGAGAATTGGACAAACAATGCTGAGGTTCCATTCATCGGGCATACTTTCGTCCGACCATATTTTACAGATGAGTTGGTGTATGCTCCTTACCAAGTCATCGCCTGCCGCTTTGAAGAGCTCGGCAGTCAGGCCATCCGCTCCAGCAGCTTTGTTGGACTTAAGCTTCGATATGGCCATCTTCACTTCATCCAGGTCGGGTGGACGGAATTGTTGGTCATCCTCGTCCGAAATGGTCTTTCCAAATCCTCAGCATCGACTGCGATTTTACTACGATGTTCCCTTGTTCATCTCTACAGGCTTCCGTTCGGGGTTTGTTTCCGTGGCATGTTATTTTTACCTTTTGGTAAAACTTCCGAACCTCATTTCTGGAGTAACATCTCTCAATTTCCTCGATCGCGCACTTCTCATGCTCTTTCTTCTTCTTCCTGAGAAGCCGGTGCTCGTCTCTCGTCTTCCGCTCATAGACTCATGAGCAGCTCTGGTCTTTCTAAGCAGCGCCGCGTTATATGCATCTTGCTTAGCTGCATGTGCTTGCCGGCATTCATCATCGAACCAGGGGTTTCGTTGTGGTGGACGAGTGAAACCCAGCACATTTGGCAGTGTTTCCAATGGTCTTCTATGCTTGATGCTGGCGACATTGGACCTCTTAAGAGATTAAAAGAGACACTCGATCGGAAAAGGACTTGGCGATCTCTTGCGATTGTAGCCGTCTGACGTCGAATTTTCTCACAGCATTAGTTTGTCTTGGCGTAGTTTGGGATATCCGCAACCGTACCTTGGCTACAACAAGGTAATGGTCCGAGTCGATGTTGGCTCCTCGGAACGTACGGACATCCATAATGCTGGAGGAGTGTCTTGCGTCAATCGCAATGTGATCAATCTGGTTAACTGTTGATTGATCAGGAGTTCTCCAAGTCCCCTTTTGTATGTCGAGATGTGGGAACCGCGTGCTAGCCACGACAAAGTTTCGCCCCGCCGCAAAGTCGATTAGCCTGAATCCGTTATCGGAGGTGGTGTCGTGCAGGCTATATTTTCCGATTGTTCCACCAAAGATACCCTCTCTTCCTAGCTTCGCATTAAAATCACCGAGGACAATTTTAATGTCATAGCTAGGGCATTGCTCGTAGGTCTTGTTGAGGAGCTCGTAGAAGGCATCCTTGATGTCGTCACCTTTCTCCTCTGTGGGGGCATGCGCGCATATAAGGCTTATGTTGGCGAATTTAGCCTTGATGCGGATTGCTAAGAGGCGCTCGCTCACATGCCGGAAGCTGAGGACTTCTTGTCTTAGTCTGCCTCCGACAACAAATCCGCATCCAAATAAGCGCTGCTTTTGCCGTCGATAGCAATTGCCGTAGTAGATGTCGCAGTTTTTCATCTTCTTTTTATCCGGCCCATCCCATCGCATTTCTTGGATGGCGGTTATATCTGCTTTGCAGCAGTCTAGGGCCTCTGCTAGTTGCTCGGCTGCACGTGGTCTATTAAGGGATCTAACATTCCACGTGCATATCCGAAGCTCATTGTCCTTAAATCGTTTGCGTGGGTTGTCAACAGTAGATCCGTCCATATCCGAGGCTTGTTGATGCTTCGTAACTGCGGCACAACCCCCAACTTGGAGGACCAGTTCCATTTTGAGTGCCCCTAGGATGAGGGGTCGGTTACACCGAAGCCAGTAACCCGTTCCGGGATGTGAGCGCTGCCGTTGGCCCTTATAGGGCTCGTCCGCCACCATCTCTTTTCCAAGACCCTGACTAAGTCCTGGAAATCCTTACCGGCCTGGGCTCCAAATATGTCGGAGTGGCCCGGATAAGGTCTTGTTTTGTTTTTCCGACACTAATCCTGATTTATGGCGCAGGAAACTCGCCATTTGCCCCCTTCACATTCGCAATCTCTAGTGAGATTCCCAGATGGCGCCACTAGGAGGCGTGAAGTAGGATTTTTTAGCAGAGCTGCAAGATGTTCGGCTGCAGAGGCTCATTCTCGTCATTTAAGGAACCAGCACGTGTCAGAAGATGCTAATTCTACGAGGCCTTACACTAATCGTTGCCATCCATCCATGCCACTCGGTGATTCACAAATATTTTTTCAAAAACGTAAGCCTAAGTTCGACCAAACACTGCGTTGCATAAATGATCAAAGAATAAAGTATTAATTTATCCAGATATGTATACCTGCTCACACGTACTTGTATTTGTTGACCATGTCAACAAACCTTTACAACTACCACACACCAGTCCCTTCGAAGTGCATACCGAATTACCGACAACATTTTCAGTCGATCGCTAAAAGTCAGCTTTCGTCCTAAAGGAAGAAAGTGAGTAGAGAAATTACCAACCATCAGCTTTGATTTCAACAAAACATATGCACTTTCATTAAAAAGCCATAAATTTGTATTATGCATTCTGCAATTAACTTTTAAATACAACTTCGGGCATGTGGCCACCGCGGCTGGATCTGATGAATTTCATCCGACATTTTGCTAATTGACATACCCCTTTTTTTACTTTCAATTTCTCTATAATTGCTTATTTCATTATTATCTTAGTTTCTAGACAAGAACGCTCAAATCCAATAGTTAATACTTCTAGCTTACTGGCTCTTACCTTTGCCTTTCGGTCTTAAGACTATCTTACGACTAATTTTATCTTTTAATACCTCTATATGAAATATTTGTAAGAAAATTGCTTTGAAAAGCTTAGATACCCTTATTATTACTTTCATTTAATTTTTGGATAAAACTTAAAACTATGATCGTATTCTACTTAACCTACCTAAGCCACTTAGTCTAACTTAACTATGATCAATGTGCACAAGGACTGCCCAGATTATGAACCATGAACCATCAATCACTTCTTAGAAGTGCCGCCCTATGTTTACTAGCCCTGCCTTTCCCCAAGATTCCGCTAACTACTTTTAATCTAACTTAAAACTAGGAGAAGTACATATATTACCTCAGTGACGTACCGACTTACCGACCTACTCCCACTTCCTTAAGCCGCCAGAATTCGGGGAACTATTTTTCGGCACTACTGTGAAACCACCTTCCAGTCAGGAATAAGGCCTTTTTCACCCCAGCGAGACAAGACTCTATATTTTTGTCGAAATACAGATACTTATTGAGCCAGATACCTAGGTATCCCACTGCGCTTCTTCTAATCCTAGAAGCCCATTTTAATCCTACACAATTTAAAAATTGATTTCCAATTTCCAACCGTCGCAATATGCCTTAATATGAGCGAAATCACGTTGTATAAGAGAATTGATGACTTTGATTATTGGACCTGGATCTGTACGCTGTTAAATCATCTGCGTATGCTATAGAGTGATTGAGGGAATCTACTAGATCACTTGTGTAAATTTTAAACAGTACGGAGAAATAACTGCCTCCTGTTGTAAGCCGTTTTTAACGCCAAAGACTTTATTCGAAATAACGAACCAACATTTGACAACGAACTTGTTGCCCATAAGCATGTTGTAAATCATATATAGGAGAGATGTCGGCTTGTCCATCTTAGGCAACTTATGGAAAAGTCCCTCTAGCCATACGGTTATTGACATACCCATTGAGCCAAAAATTAGCCTCATCGTTAAATACAATTTTTCAATAAAAATCCCGCAAACTATAATCATTCGGGTTCAATTCTTGTACGGGTTAGGATTTGTAAGCCTTCCAACCAAGATTTTTTAGTAAAATGTTCCATAATTTTCCACGTAGACCAAACTGTTATGAACAACGCCGAATCGATAAATTCAAATTATGTTCAACACTCTCCTTAACGGATGCAATATTCCCTTCTGTAAGCAGCGTCTTGCAATAGCATTGCACCTCAAAAGAAATTATTGTGTGAAAACGCCCAATAATACGGCAAATAGCGGTCTCAGATGGTCAATCATGCCGGAAATTATATTGTACAAGTAATCTATAAATTTTTCGCACAGAACCATAATTTAAGAAGCAAATTTCTGTTGCAAAATTTGGTAACGTGTCGAAAGGTAAATATGTCATCACGATAAAATTGCAAAGACTTCTGAATAAAAACGAAAATCTATAAATTGCTCTGACAGATACGAAAATAAATTTCTGAAGTTAGTACTGGGTCAGAAAACACCCTTTAGATTGGGATTTTACAAATAATCCAACAACAAATGCCAACAAACAATCCTAACGGTCGTTGCATTGTCATTTGAATCTGCAACGATCAAATCTAACTCCTAAGGTTATGCTACAGAAAAGTGATACCATTACGCCGAAAATTATACCAAACATCTGCACATTCAACGTTGAAAGATAGTGTAATATTTCGGCTAGGGTTCGAAATGATAAAACGTTATTCTGTTTCTAACAACACTCTATTTATTACTATTTAAATACAACTTTTAATTAATTCACAAACAATTTCACTTCTATTTCACAATTCAAATCTCTTATCTTTCACTTAGTAAGACTTAGGTCCTTTTCCATCGCTTTCCAAAAATCAACTTATCGTCCGCAGTTTCTCATCCTGTATTTATACTACATTTGTCGGGTTCTAGTTCTTTCTGGTAACTTCTGGTTTGAAACTGGGGTAATAACTGAACTCTATGCAACACTGGATCCTTGATTTAATCACATATATACCACAATATCCCCCTCTTAAACTTGTTCGTCCCGAACAAACTCTTCGACATTCTGCCCAATATAGCGATATATTCGATCCACATGAACCACTTTCATCTTGCCTCTTCCTCGTTGAATGCGATAGACAACATCGTTGATGCGTTTTACGACTTTATATGGTCCTTCCCAGTCTTGCTGTAATTTGGGTGATACGCCTTTCCGTCTATGGGGGTTATATAGCCACACTAGATCTCCTTCCTGGAATCCCGTTGTGGTCGCCTTGACATTATACCTCGTCTTCATGCGGTCACTGGCTATCTTGATCTTATCCCTGGTTGTTTGGTGCACGTCCCTAATAATCCGTCTGAGGTCTGCGACATAGTCGTCTTCATTTCTGTTCTCTTCAGACGGCGGTGATCCAAACATCAATTCACTAGGTAACCGGACTGTTCGACCGAAAAGGATTTCCGATGGAGTATGACCTGTGGTGTTGTGTACTGCACTCCGATAGGCTAATAGAAACATTGGAATTTGCCTATCCCAATCGCATTGCTTGTCGCCAACGACCTTTGATAGGTGTTCATTCAAGGTTCTGTTGAAGCGTTCTACCATCCCGTCCGATTGTGGGTGGAGCGGTGTTGTTCTCGTCTTTTTAATCCCCAGTAGCTCGCACACCCCTTGGAAAATCTTAGACTCGAAGTTACGCCCTTGATCCGAGTGCAATTCCATCGGTACGCCGAATCTGCTCACCCAGTTGTAAACGATCTGCTCAACCACGGTTTTGGCTTCTTGGTTAGGGATAGCAAAAGCCTCAGGCCACCTGCTGAAGTAATCCATAACAACAAGAATGTAGCGATTTCCATTTTCGGTTTCAGGAAACGGTCCTGCAATGTCAACTGCGATTCTCTTGAATGGCGCTCCAACGTTGTATTGCTGCATTCTGCCGTGAGTTTTAACCCTCGGGCCTTTACTGGCGGCGCAGGTGACACACTTTCTACACCAATTTTCTACATCGTCCTTGGCGTGCACCCAATAAAAACGTTCTCGCACCTTTTCTAACGTCTTATTCACTCCCAAGTGGCCTCCGGATATTCCATCGTGCAGTTCCCTTAGCACGTCACTGACTCTCGACCTTGGCACAACGAGCTGCATCACAAACGACTTTCCATCCGAGCTTTCCCACCTTCGCCTCAAAACACCATCTTGAACATGAAACGAGTCCCACTGTGACCAGTATGCCTTTAGTTCGGGACTTTTATTGGATATTTCCTGCCAATCTGGTTTTTCTTCATGTTCTTTCCAGGCGAGAATTGGCTCGATATCCGGATCCTCTTTTTGGGCGTTTCGCATTTCACTTTCATTCCAACCATCAGTGGGCTCAGCTCTTAGTCGTTGAGTGGATACCGCATCTTTTTCTTCTTGTCGTGCGCAATGTTTGCAATCAGATTTGCAAGGTCGCCGGGACAGAGCATCCTCATTAGAGTGAAGGCTTCCCTTTCGATGCTGTATCTCGTAGTCATTACTGAATGCTGTCCTAGGGCATGCGGCATTCTCATTCCCGTACACCATCGGAATCTCAACGTTCCTGCACTTAAGTACATGAGTTCCGGTGTCAAGCACTACATTATACGCATTCATAAAGTCAAGTCCAATGATGCACTTGTCGCATATATCGGCCACTAGGAATACGTGGGGGAATGTTAGTCCTGCCAGATTGATCGCAAGAAGAACCTCTCCATACACCTTCGCCGTTGCTCCTGTTACTGTTTCCAGACAGTTGCTACTGGTATTGTGTAGCCATGAATCAGGAGCGATGTCCCTTCTTATAATGGAAGCGGTGAAACCGGTGTCAATGGTGGCCACGCATTTATTCTGGCCAATGTGGGCTTCCACTGTAAAACTCTTCTTACTTCGTTTTGTTTGGGAGACTTGGATTTTGATTTTGGGGGCGTCAATTCCAGAAACCGACTTCTGCCCCTCGAAGTTGGTCCTTACACGTATTCCCGCCTGTTGACTTGATGATGCGCTGCTTGCAGTATAGATGTTTTCCCTGCTACATGCTTCTTTGTTATGCCTCCCAGCAGCGCATTGTGAACAACTGCGTTCTTTAAGTGGAGGCCAGCACTGACGCTGCAGATGTCCTATTTTGTTGCAGTTCCAGCAACGGACTTGTCCTCCACGCACACTGTTCCGCTCCACGACGTCTGCTCGTTGGCATGAGCATTCCACGGCTGTCACTTCTCTCACGCGGTGGATTTCTTGAGATGCTTGGTCGGCAGCTTTCATCGTCAGGGCCAATGCTAGGGCCTCAGGAAGGGTTCGTTTTCCAGCCATTCTTATAGCCATTTGCAACTGCCTATCTTCAATCGCTTGGGTAAACGCCTCTACAGCCATTTCGTTGATAAGGTCTTCTCCGGCATTAGGATAAGATAGATGCGCCAACCGTTCGATATCGGCCTGCAACTGCTGAAGTGTTTCGCCCCTCTTCTGGACTCTGCTGCGCAGTTGGACTCTGTATACTTGCTGCATATGGTCATCTCCGAACCGCATTTCTATGGCTTTAACCAAAGCGTCGTAGTTGAGTTGTTTATCTTCTGAGATGGTTTTCAGCAATTCCGCAGCTGTACCTCTCAGTGCCAGCGTGAGTGCAATCGACTTTTCTCCGTCGTCCCAGTTGTTGGTCATGGCAGCTGCTTCAAATTGTCTTCTATATATTGGCCACGATGTTTGGCCATCGAAGACAGGCGGTTGCATCTCTTTCCTTCTAGGGCTGTCTGTAGAAATTTCTCGGACCTTCTGTTTCTTCACTCTCTCTAGTTCTTTAGCAAGATTCTCAATATTGTTTTCAACCTTCCCGAACTGTTCCTCGACTTTCACGAGCTGTTCCTGGAATTCGGTTCCAACCTTTGCGAGTTTTGCCTCGTGCATATTTAATTTTTGATCGATTATTTCGAATTTCGCTTCTAGAGAATTCTTGAACTCTTCGACAGTGTCTTTTTGTGCGGAAATAATGGAATTCTTCTGTTCTTCTAGAGAATTCTTCTGTTCTTCTAACTTAGAATTCAATCCAATCCATTTTATCCACGTTGGAGAGTTCAGTTACTACCCCAGTTTCAAACCAGAAGTTACCAGAAAGAACTAGAACCCGACAAATGTAGTATAAATACAGGATGAGAAACTGCGGACGATAAGTTGATTTTTGGAAAGCGATGGAGAAGGACCTAAGTCTTACTAAGTGAAAGATAAGAGATTTGAATTGTGAATTAGAAGTGAAATTGTTTGTGAATTTATTGAAAGTTGTATTTAAATAATAATAAATAGAGTGTTTTGGAACAGAATAACGTTTTATCATTTCGAACCCTAGCCGAAATATTACAATAGATTTTCAGATACAGACACACATATATTAATGTGCACGTACATATATCCATACCCCGTGTGGAGTTTTGCCGGCCTTCCATGAGTCGTGTCCCCAGGTAGTGCATAAGTGAGCCGCAGTGTGTATTAGCCTTCATGGACTACATACACATGGAGTTGATGAAAATACCAAATGCCACCCGCGGACTAAAGCTAGCAAGAGGCGGATTTTCTTAAAAATATTTAAATATGGAGAACTGCTACTGCTCTAGACAGGCACCACCGAGGTGACCCGGCAACAAAACAAAAATGTCTCAACTGGGCCTTAAAATCGACGGTTTTTAGAGAGGCTGGAAAAACAAATGTTGAGTCTCAGTCAAAATGGAAGCTGGAACAGCATAAACTGTTTCCAGCAACGAAACGAAATAGAAAGGACGACAGTATTGAACCGCAAACTTAAAGAGCAACCGTACAAAACGCCACCGCGGAAGAAAAAGCGGACGCATCCGCCAAAGTTAGTACTAGAAGAAAATATCAGTAGGTCTAGCGGATTCGGTCAATCCAAGCGCTCCGACGCGAGTCAGCAAAAAACAACAAAACCCGAAACTCAAAGCGAATCAAAGCGCGATATACAAAAACTCAGCAGAAGGTTGAGGCGAGGTTAACTCCCGAAGACAGGGCACGACACCTGAGAAACCTCCTCGTCCTGACGCTATTGTAATTAAGAAAGCTGCTAAACTTTCGTATACCGACATGCTTCGGAAAGTGGAATCGGATCTTACTCTTAAAGATGTGAGAGGGTACGTAAAACGTATCTGAAAAACAGCAAGCGGAAATCTCTGGCGTTCGTTAAACAAATCAGCTAACGCTACGACGGCGGAATTCAAAACAAAAATCAAGGAGGCGCTACATGAATATGCTAACGTGTCAGGCTTAATCCATAAGATCATTCTTGAATGCAAAGACAAAGACAAATACAAAGTAATGTCGCAACGAGAAATTTGCGCCGCTTTAATGGACAATATTGAAGCAGGCTTTGAAATAGCAAAGTCAACAATTAAGGGTGTGAGTAAAGTTTACGGGAGAACCCAAACTGCTACTTTAAGCCTTCCAGTAGAAATCGCAAACAAGCTGCTAGAAATGGGAAAGGTGCGAATTGGTTGGGCTTATTGCCGTATACGCAGACAAATTTCGCCGAAGAAGCACTTAGATCAACGGACTCCATGTGTATAGCTGTTACATTCCACCCAGTCCTACAAGGGATAGCTTCGAAGCGGTGGACAATAGATTAATCTCCGATGCCAGAAGAGGCACCTCTTTTTTAATTCCAGGTACTCACTGCGCTACGGAATGGGGAACCACGATAACGAATCGAAGAGAAGAAGAAGAAGAATAAAAAAAAACACACACTGTGGCGCTGGCAGCCCGGTATGGGCCATGGCCTAGCTTCTTGACACTCATTTGTGTTGCTCATGTTGTCATTTTCGTCACATCAGAAGCTTTTTCGTAGGCAATTTTACTTTCGGGAGTTTGCCATTGCCCGCCGAAAAGATGATGACGATTTGGAAAATTATTGATGACGAGGAATCGAACCCAGACTCTCTGTATGATAGTCCAATGAGCTTACTATCGCGCCATCGCCATGTAATAGCCAACGCAAAAAATGCGTACACCTTCTGTAGAGCGAGAACGGGGTCCATTATCGACACAGCTTTTATGAGCAGAAGTCTGCTATTAATAGCTTTCTGGCGCATCAGCGACCATTACACGCACAGCGGTCACTGGTTAATATCGGTTCGGTGTTAAGGGGACCGGTACCGGTAACCTGGCTACATTTAAATTATCCAGGTGAAGGCGAGGCAGTAGTAGCATCAAACACTCAACGTAGTTTGTAACGTAGGTATCGCGACATCTAGTTAATGCATTTAATGCGTCTAAACAGGGAACAGGAAACAGGGAACAAACATAGACAATCGGCTTATTGGTAAAATCACGAGATCGCGGAACTTACGTTGGTGTGTCATCGAGCACGAAGAATCTACCAGCATTCCAGGAGTTCCGCTAAGGGAAAAAGATATATCAAGAAGCACGGACCCGGTTGACGCTGACGATCAAGTCTAGCAAGCGGTGATGAGTAAGGGACCTTTGCGACCAACTTCATGAAGATGTATATAGATATGGGGTAAGCAGTACAACATTGTCAAAAGAACACTATAAGGTCGCCGAATGCAATCGCCTTAGTGTCCGATATTACTTCGTTAAATAGTGGAAACTCTTTTCACTCGGCACGGAAATGGGATGCTCTTAATCCAAAATGCTGGCGTTGGTGCGCCAATCCCATCAACTCCGAGTTTGCGATGAAATACGAGACCGAAAGGCGCCGGGACTTGACGGTGTACTGAACCGAGCATTACTCGACCGGAAATATTTGTTAAAATGTACAAAGCGTGCCTT
Source organism: Volucella inflata (assembly GCA_928272305.1). NCBI lineage: Eukaryota > Metazoa > Arthropoda > Insecta > Diptera > Syrphidae > Volucella > Volucella inflata. The sequence goes on from OV743716.1 coordinate 229,861,635, forward strand.
CAAAGAGGGCACTTTTCCGGAGCCCCGGAAGTGACAGTAACTAGTACCGCTACCGAAAGGAAACAAACCAGTGAACTCTGGTCTTATAGGCCGATTTTTATGGTCCACACGATGGGGAAAATCCTCGAACAAGTAATATATAATAGACTTCAGTCTGCAATCGAGGCAGCGGGTGATCTAGCCGAACATCAACACGGTTCTCGTAAGTCGTGATCAACAATAAATGCTACCAATGCGGTAGTAAATAGAGCCCAAACCCCAAAAGAGAGAAGGCACTAAAAAATAATAAAATACGCATGTACCGGTGTATTTATTAAAAAACATCTCGAGTTCTATCACTGACAGTAACCGTTTATATGATTCCGGCAACGGAAGTAACTAATACACTGCGGTGTACCACAATGATCAATCTTGGTTCCTCTGAGACGATATCTTAAGCCTACCAATCCCACGGGAAGTATCAATCATCGGTTTTGCGGATAACATCGAAGTCGTGGTCGTTGCCTGTAAGAACAATAAAGTGCTGGCTCCTCGGGGCAACTTGCAACTTGCGGATTATGAAACCGAAGTTTTACCTATCAGCAGTCGGAAAGTACGCGAGACGATTAGTCTTAGTGTCGGAGAATACGATGTTATTTCACACGCTGCGCAATCAACAAGCGTCACAAGCTCGATCTTATGCTAGCTGCCTCCAGTTTCGCACACTGAGTTGCCTGAGGTCCCCTTCCTCTTGCGTGCGCCACCTGAGTCTCGGTCTTCCTCTACTGCGCTGTCCCTTGGGGACGGATTCGAAAACTTTTCAGACCCGAGCATTGGTGTTCATCCGCTATACATGACCCAGCCATCTTAGTCATTGGATCTTCAATATTATGACTAGGTCGATGTCGCTGTACAGTTCATAGAGTTCGTCGTTGTATCTCCCTCTCCACTCACCATCAATGTAGACGGGACCGAAAATCACTCGAAGAATTTTCCTTTCGAAGCAGCTAAGAGACCCCCATCCTTTTTTAATAATATCCATGCCTCTGCACCATAGAGCAGGGCTGGGTCTATTAAGTTCTTATATAGACAGGGTAACTTTTGTTGTTCGAGAGAGGGCCTTACTAGTCAGTTGGAAGAGTTAGTCTTCATTTGATCTCAGCGCTGCAGCGCGCTGGCGTCGTTATCTGAATTCATAGCGGAGTCTAGGTAGACAAAGTCCTTATCTACCTCAAAGTTATACCTGTCAAGGGTGTCTTTCTATCCTAGACGTCGGTGTTCAGTGTCCTTTTTGCTTGACAGCATATACTCAGTCTTGCCCTCATTGACCGCTAAACCCATTTTTGACGCTTCCGTCTCAATACTCGCGAAAGCGCCACTGACATCACGCTGCTATCTTCCAATTATGTCAATATCATCGGCGTATGTGATTAATTGGCTTTTGACTTTTGAAATATTGTGCCTTTTGTGGTTGCGCGTGAGTTTTGCGTCTCATTTCACGAACATTTACCAAAAAATTAGAGGTGGTGATTGATTCTCGTTAACCATACAAGCACCACTTGGAAAACGCTTGTTGGAAGTCATGAAAAGTGGAATAAATAAGCTTACCATATGATCTGCAGTGAACAAAACTGGATTGAGGTAAGCGACGCGGCAACAAGAATTCTTAGAGATCTTAGACTCCTATAACGCATATGTAACGCAAATGTTAGTACTAATTAGCGAAACAGCAACTGCTTAACACTTATCCTCGCGGAGTATTAGGTATTACTGCGGTGATTCTGCGAGAGTGAAATTTGGTCAGGAATGTTCGAGGGAGGTGTTTTTAGCCGGTAAAAACCGGGCACTATCGAAGGAATACGGCTGTCAGTACCTATTCAAGGTTTCCACCATATATCCATATGTAGACTCTCTTAGGATGTGTACGTAGAGTATACAGAACTGAACCTTAGTCGCTTTATGGACAAGTTTTAACAAAAGACTTCCAATTTGCAAAATGTTACCTCAAGACACGAGTCGCATGCAATTTCAGTACTCCCACCCCTTCTAGGTTTCGCCATATGCATGTCTTCTGTATCAGAAACAACTGATTCGATATAAGATTCGTTCCATTGGAAATGTCAAACGAAGCAAACCCAACTCGTTGGGAATGCTTTGTCGTTTAAGATCGTCATATTTGCATGCTATTTGCCCACGGAAGAGTGGTATTCCTTTTCTTAGTTTTCACCAAATGGCACTCAATTATTTAAATAACTGCACTTGACGGTTAGTACCCTTAAAAAATCAATAAGACACAGAGGTGCACAAGTAAATGTTGTGAATCAATGACTAGAAAACTACGCATCACACAGGTATAGGACAAAAAGACTCATTGCCACTGCCTCAATTTCATTTCTCAGACATTAGCCATGCAAAGAGCAATTTTTATTATTTTTTTTGTACAGCAAGGACGAAACATTATGTAATCTTATAAAACATGTTTACCTTAACCAACCCGGTTACACGCTTTACAAGGTTCCATTCACAATGACATTGCCTAGGCTAACACTGCTTGGTTAAGTACCTAGGTAGAAACTTTCTCAAGGACAAGTTCGTGGTAGTTACCCCCACAGCCTCAAAGCCTCTCAGTCTCGCATGGTGTATACCCCTAACAGTGAGCAACGCGACTTTAATGAGCACAATTTGCAGCGCAGTGAAAACATTTACAATTACAACTTCGACAATGGCAAACTCATTAGCGAAATCTCATTTGAAACTTGCTCCAGTAATGAGGTACTCAATTAACACATTTTTTTTCACATCCCTACATGCGCTCTTTAAAGGAGCACCTACCCCTATAGGGTGCTGCGAAAGAAACGAGTGAAATGAAAGATGTGCATATCCTGATGGAGCAAAGCAAAAAACAGTAGAACCCCATGTCAGTTTGAAGCTATTGCAACGCATTAACTTTAACTCAATCCATCTAATCCTCATGCAGGGATGATTCAAAGCAATTCCCAACTAAAAGGACAAAGTCCTGCCTTAAAGCTACAACACAAGTTTGGGGTGGAAGTGGGAGTGGGAGTAAGTATTGAAATCAGCACCAGTGGGAGAACCAAAAACAGGGACACAATACATCAACAGACGAAGCAATGTCAACGCAGTGTAACATTTCCTCCGTCTTCGTCTCTCTGACAGACTGGAAAATATTCGTTGTGTGTGTTGAAATCCTTGACGTATGTTCATTTTATGCACGGCAGATCCTTAAAACATGTTTGTCGGTGCAGTGTGGTGTGGTGTGAATCCCAGCCAAACGATAGAAGTACGAGTACGAGTACGTACGAGTTGAATACACCAAAATGCAACATCAAACGTTCTCGTAAATTTCTACCATCATCGGAAGCCCCTTCCGGCCACCTCTTATGTCGCTCTCTAGAATATCTTCATTTGTCCTAGACTTCGGTTGGTTTTGTTGGTTTTGTTGTTGTCGTTGTTGTTGTTGTTGTGTTGTTCTTGGGTTAGTCCTGTCGTTCAGTCATTTATGTAGCCTTTTCACCATGCACTCACATATTAACTATGCGCTGTGGCTTGAGGGAGGTGTTTTTTTTTTGAATGATATTCAGCGTCGTCCTTATATTTCCTTGAATCGCAACAATAATCAAAACAACAACAACAGCAACAGTAAAAGCAAAAATCCGTCGAGAGAGAGGGAAACAATAGAAAATGCAAAAATTTGTGTGACATATTATCCCTGCAAGATTGTGTGACATTTTGTCCTTTTTGGTTGAAGTTGTTCTCCATTTCTATTTCTTTTTCCATTTCTATGCTCCTAGTTTCGTTGATAGTTTTTCGCTTCTTGCATATATAGATTGAATGGCTCGATAGATGGGATGATGTGGCGGGGGCTTCGGATAGAAATGAGGTCATTGACCCAGTCAACGCAAATGGATTGAATGGAATGAGATACTCGTGCGGGCATGCCTCTGCGGAAAGTCATTAAAATGTAATTTTAGAACTTTTGCATTTTTCATTCCGATTAAAGCGAATTCATTGTGTCATGGAGTAACAGGTTATGAGTCAAGTTGAAAACTTTAAGGGAAGCAGAGCTACGATATGAGAGTGAATGACTCGAAGGATAGTAAATCACATCCTTAGAAATCTCGCATGTCAGTGGTTCTGGGTGAAATCATAGAAATTGATAAGAATTGTGACGAAGAATGAAAAGATGCGCTTTACGCAGGTATGAAGCATGTATTTACGTACTTCTGAGACCCAAGAGACTCTTAACTGTAGATCGAGCTTTAAACAAAATTCACAGTTCTGGTTTTGCATCATATTTGATTCATACTACAGTACATAGGAAACATTGTTTAGGTTTATTGAAGCATTTTATTCTAATATTCTTTTAATGTTAACATTATTAAGTTTTATTTATGCAATCTACACAAATAGCTTTGGCATGCTTGTCGTTTCAACATGGCTTTTTGCGTAAGAAACAAAATGACGGAGTCCACTAATTTTTGTTTTCTCCAGAATAGTATCATTTTTGCATCTGGCATCTGGTTCTGTGTCTGAGATTTATCCACTTTTTTGTTTTTTTGATGAGCCAGCTTCACTATCATTAGTACAGGGATCATTTGCAGTTGATAGTTTTGAAAGTTGCATCAAGAATAATTCGTTTTTTGGTCGTTTCTTACGCTTTTTCATATGGGGCGTTGCTAGCAAAATTGCCAGCTCACGCAGGAAACATTTACGTTTTGTGGACTTTTGAGTAGGTTTCCAATTGATATCGATTTCGTTGAATAGAATGTATGCATTCAATGCATTCAATTCCAACGATTACTTTTACGTTTGCAACTGTAGCAGCTCAGCATTGTGTCAACCATATCAAAGAATTTTTTTTTTCTCTTAAAAGCATACATAAAAACAAATTGGTATGTATTTACAGAAATAAGAAATAATAACTTAGGAATCGTAGTCGCTATTGGAAGTATGGCACTGTACACACTCCTCGCCCGGTGAACTTTCAGAGAATGCTTCCATGCACACTAGACAATAACATTCTTTCATTCATTCGGCGGTTTTCCTTTGTTTTTGTTCCTCTTGCAATGCATCCTTTTCCGGAGTGTCAGTTAAGATTGCAGCTCGTCTCATTCTTCTATTGTTAAGTGTTTGCTTCCTTGGCCCAGCTTTTGGAGATGGCAAAACTACTTCTGATGAAAATGTATGAAATCCTCGAAATATACTCGTAGATGGCAAAGGGTTATGTGCTGTGTTCTTCGCAGGGTTCTCAACAACCATATCAGCCCCAGTTTGCTGGGAAATAGATTCCAGAATTTAATTGGGAACAACTGAACCTACTAAAAGTGCAAGTTATTCTTAGCATTAGATTTCCTTAAACCAATAAAGATTAACTAACTAACCTGCTTCTGGACGATCTGTCACATATGATGGGTCGAAATCACTGGGAGTAAAAATATCCCTGTTGTATGGAAATACTCGCATCTTCTTCTTCTTCTTCTTATCCTTTTATTAACCCTTTCCTCGTTATACGAACTCAGTTTCAGTTTTCAGTTTTAAATGCATTTTATTTTCTTAATCATGAATCCTTACATACTAACAAAAAATGCTTAAATGCTAGCTTAAAATTACTAAACAATCTTATACTAACTTACTGGCCCTACACAGGCACTCTAAGCTACTCTAAATTCTTTTATCTATGTCTTTCGACTTTATTTACATTTTATTTAGGATTTCTTATTTTCTAAACTTAAGGCTAAGAAAAAATTTTTTTGATAAAAAACTTAGCGTATGGACATATTTTTTTATTCTTATAAAAACTTATTATCTAACTTAAAATAAACCTTAATCTACCTAACCTACATACAATACGTACATACACACATATAGACATTATGCACAATTATATACATACATTAGTATATACCTTCGTATATACTAATATATATATATATTACTTAAATGCTAACCTAAACCTATGTAAGCTGGCCATCGCTATTTACAAAGCAAATAGATTGGTCAACTCTGCCTCATTAGTGAGGCTGGTCCGTAATTGACGGAAACGACGACGAAACATCTTTCCCATCATTCAACCACCAGAAATGCTGGTGCTGCCGAACGACATCCCTTTTATCGCGATTCCCCACCGCCCTACTGAACCTGAGACGATCCACCCTGCCGTGTGCGACGTCTCTGTTGTAGTTGAGTCGCCTGTCCCCAGCTGTCCGAGCAACATGGAAGATTAACGGGACTGCTGATCTATCCTGGATCAACCCTATCTGATCAAGGTAGAGGAATGCTTCCGGTGGAACGAAGCCGTTAGAGCGCACACTCTCATGATAAAGGTGATTGGGGAAGTAAGCCCCAGATATCAGGTTATTCGTCGAGGCCATTGCTCTTGCAATGTGCCTTCGAGTCAGCTTAATTACGAAGTTGTCCACTCGTATTAGGTTCGCCCTGTTGTAAAGGACCTCATTAGGATAAAAATTTTTGTACTCCGACTCTGGTGTTCTGTACAAGCGAAGACAAGCCCTAAGGCAAGCCCTCTCAAACACCCGAATCTTTTCCATTAAGCTTGCTCGTACATTGAACCACACGGGACACCCAAATATGTCCCATGGCCATGGGCCATGTAGCAGATTATCTTTACCCTCGCATCGAGTTGGCTGCTATAAAACAGTCTCTTTGTGAGGGCAAAAGCGCCTTTAGCTCTGGCCAGAGCAGCATCTACATTTTTGTTAAAATACAGAAACTGATCTAGCCAAATCCCAAGGTATCTGACTACATTTCGACAGGCAAGAGGCTGTCCGTGTTGTCCAATGATCGAGAACTTTCGCCAATTTTTTCTGGTATCCCTAGAGGCTCCAGACAACGGCGTCCTAAAGAGAATGGTTTCCGACTTCTGAAAGTTGATTTTCAACTTCCAGTCATCGCAATCGTCTTATCTTATCGAAGTCACGCTGTAAGAGAGTATTAATGACCTCGATTTTTGGACCTGTTCTGTACGCTATCAAGTCGTCTGCGTACGCAATAGTATGGGGAAGTGAACCTATCAAGTCGCTTGTATAAATGTTGAATAGGATCGGCGAATTGACCGCGCCTTGCTGAAGACCATTTTTAATTTGAAATATTCCAACAGAAGTCACATCACCATTTTTCACGATGAACTGTCTGTTGGTTAGCATATTATAAAGAATGTACAAGAGTGGTTTACTGATCCCCAGACTAGCCAGCTTGTAGAAAAGACCTTCTAACCATACAGTGTCGAAAGCCTTCTCCAAGTCAACTAGGCAGGCACCAGAACACTGTTTTTTGGCTTTATTCCATTGGATATCGGACACCAGTTTAGACGCGGCATGTGAGATAGCATGTCCTGCCTTAAAACCGAATTGATTATCCGGAACTATATGTTTGTCCTCAACCCACCTAGTCAGAGCTCTATTGATTACTTTTTCGAACACCTTACTGATATTCGGAAGGAGACTTATCGACCGGAGATTCGCCGGATTGGATATATCCTTTCCCTTTTTGGGGATAGGTTGAACCACCGCCGTTTTCCAATGCGCTGGATAATGTGCATTATTCATTGCATTATTAAACAGGGTGGTATAAATGTCCACCGCTTCTAGAGGAAGATGTCGAAGCACGATGTTCGGAATACCATCGGTCCCCACTGATTTCTTACTTCTGATTGTGTCGAAGATCTCATGAAGTTCTTCCTTCGAAATGAACGGAGGTAGGTCGCCTTCTCTGGCAATGACATTATTTGCATTATTTTCGTCGCTGAACCGGGTGAAACCAGAGCCCTCGGATCGCCAGTTCTCTACTTCATTTCGAATATAGAAGTTGTGCACCAAGACGCGATTGTCCAGGTCATAATTAGGGCCAATGATATCATTGGCCTTGTATACTTCCTGGAAAGTCGCCCCTATGGCCTCAACCTTCTCCTGTGGATCCTCGATCACAAAGAAGTCGTCATCATCAGCGGCCTCATTTGTATCAATGCCTGCAATTGTTAGTAACCGTTCGTTGTCTGTAGTCCGGGCTATTTTAAGACACTGAAGGTCGTTTTGATTTTTTCTCCGAAATAGTTTATTTATTTGCGGGAACATATTCGGGTTGCTGGTGTTTACAGCCCGAACCTTGTTGTTCCAATACAAACTTACAGCAATTCTGTAATTCTCTTTGATTAACATTTGAATATTTTTAATCGACGACTTCAGTGTCCTTATCTCTGGGTCTTGTCTGTCTGTAAACTGTCTGTATAAGTTTTTCAGTCTTGTCAGAAGTCTACTTTTCTGTCGGTGCAGTGCGTCAATAGTAGGATTGCGGAACAGATTTTCGTTAGTCGTTTGTTTATACCGCGGTATTGTAGTGTCCATAGTTTGTTTTATTGTCTCGTCCATTCGTTTAAGGTACTTATCGATCTCCTCGTTTGATAAATTCCTATTGGACGGTGGGTGGAGCGTGTTCGAGGAGAGTGCTCTTGTCAAGGTTGCGGAGAAGCGTGTCCATCGAGTCTTACTGTAGTTGTAAGAGTATCTTTGGACAAACTCCTCCAATTCCGCAATTTCGTTGGGAACTGTGATTTCGGTGCTAAAACCGCAATGGTCGCTGTCATACACGAATGTGCGCAGACAGTTAAGCGTTTGTAAATTAGTACCTGTCAGTCGTATACGTTCGTCGTACAGTAATAGATCCAAATAAGACCCGCCTCTGGGAAACGACGGGTTATCCGTCGCTTTAAGACCGAGTCTATACATGGCATCGTGCTGACCCCACCAATCGAGTAGTAGGTTCCCTCTAGTATTTGGCAAATTATTTCCCCAATCTCTGTGTCTAGCGTTGAAGTCCCCGCCGATTATAAAATAATTCTCCCCCGATTCCAGCCTCAGAAGTCGAAAAAGTGTGTCGAGCTCTGTAATGAATAAGGTGGATTGTGAAGCCCCAGATGCATAAACAGAGGCCAAGTACAGCCGCTTTCCACTGCGGAGCGGGATGTAAATGACGACTGCCTCCAACACCCGGAACCTGCGTAGCACTCTCTTGTACACTCTGTGAAATTTTATACCTTCTTTAATGAAGATCGCGACACCACCTCCACGTTTGGATCTGGGCCGGTTTCTTCTTCTAACAATATAATTATTGTACTCCAGCTTGTGCTTATCGGTTAGCTTGGTTTCGCTAGCGAAAAGCACATCAGGAGTTTGGTCTTGTAGCAATTTAAACATCGCGGCTCTTCGTTCGATCCTGATCAGTGAATTAACATTCACCGCAAGGACCTTCAAAGTTTGCTCCACCATGTGCGTACCCATTACGACATGTGTTGCGTTAGGCCCGGCAGCAGTGCGTAGATCTGGTCCACCCGCTTGGCCTGTTCTTGCACCTGCTGTTGCAGCTGAGCCATCTGCCCTTGGATTGCGAGCAAGATGGCCAGCATGTTAGGTGCAGCTTCTGTTGTTCTCGGCATTGGCGCCGGAGAAGCAACAGCCGCTTGCTGTGCCGTAGCCCCCCTACCTGACGCCATTTGGGCGTAGGAAATTTGGGACGTGACGGCTGGTGTTTGAAACCTAACAGGTGAACGTTTGACCTCCACCTTCTGCTGCCGAGCCAGTTTTGCTTTTTTAATGTCGGCGAACTTAGGACAACCCCGATAGTTAGCGGTGTGTCCCACGTTCCCACATAACACGCATGAGAGCTGCGTCCTATCGGATGCTCCGTCCCTACCCAGAGCACACTCCTCGGAACTGTGGTTCTTTGCGCACTTCACGCATCGAGGCTGCATTTGGCAGTTCGATGCGGCGTGCCCGAACCTCTGGCAGCGAACACATTGTATAACGCCTTCGCTCCTTTTTAATTTTTCCCAGTGAACCACCTGGTAGTCTAGGACATTGATACTCCTTAGACTATCGAGACGGCTTTCGGGACTGAGCTGCACCAGGAAGAACGGCAGACCCCGTTTCTCCCGCCTGGCTCTAGCTGTGGTAAATGGCTTTACCCCCACAAATTTGAGTCCTTCGCACTCCTTCTCTTTGAGCAGTGCCAGGATCTCCTCAGGATCAGAAGACGGTTCCAACCCTTTCAGCAGCATCGATTGCCGCTTTTCACACTTCGGTGTGAATGAGTAGTGCTCCGTCGTCGTTTCTTTGAGGAGCTCTTTCACTTTCGCGTAGCCCTCCACTGTATTACAGTGGATGGCATGGCGATCGTTCCCCAACCTCGTAATTTTAAAATTATTACCAATGGCCAACTTACATAGGTCCTTGGTAGCATTTACCTCAAGTTTGTAGGTGTTGATAGGAGGCACCTTGTCCTTCTTCTTCTGCTGCTGCTGTTGCTGCTGTTGTTGTTGCTGCTGCTGCTGCTTCTGTTTTTTAAGCTGCTGTGGTCTCAGCTGTTGTTGTTTCTGCTGCTGCTGGTTTGTTTGCTGCAGTTGTTGTTTCTGCTGCTCCTGGTTTTGTTGTTTCTGCGGTATTTGTTTCTGTTGTTGTTGATTTTGTTGTTGGGAGCTCTCTACTTCTGATTGCTCCCTCTGCCTACGTGCATTTTGTTTTTGCTTGATAGCAAGCACTTTTTCTCTTAGCTTTTGAATGCTGCTGTTAATCTCTTCTATTGCTTCATCCTCATCTTCCGACTCGGATGCCGCTAGAGAGGCAAAGGTGTTGTTGCCCCCCTCATAATGGACCTCATCAGAGATGCACATTAACGCATCATCTGCTTGTTTTTTGTTTTCTTGTGATGGTTTTGTTGTTTTAGCTGTTAACGCAGCACTTATTTTTATCTTCGTTAAATTAGGAGTGGTTTTCAACCCCCTCCTCCTTTTGATGGCTTTCGCCACGGCACCGGCAACATTATTGTTACCTTTTGCTACACCCGCCATGGGAAGAGCGGAACGCTCTCCACCACCCATCACGTGATTTAATTATCACTTATTGTTTTTTTTTTTTTTTTTTTTTTTTGAATTGTTGTTTACACAATTTGAAAGTAAAAAAAAAAAAAAAAAACAAAACTCGAGTTTTGTCGGGGATTGAACTGGTGTCCTACGATTTGAAGATGACCGACGCCGCTACACGCTTGGCTACGAAGTCAGTTAAAACAATCACAACTGATTCACTGTGAGGAAACTTAATAACAATTTTTTTCTACTTTAGGAAAAGCCGAAACACGTTTACTCTCTGCGTAGATCTGCGAACGACTGACGTTATACGAACTTATGCGTAACGAGTTTCCCATTTCTACTGCATCGCTGCTGCTCCGCTTATGGGGTTAGCTAATGTCGCAGACCGCAGAACGCGTCTACATAATGCTCGGTCCTGGATCGCTTCAGTGGTTAACCCCAGACGTTGTTGCGTATTTGACATCTGAGAAATCCAGGAATTATTTTTCCGACCTCGTTTTCTTACAGTTGGAGTGATCGTAGTTGCTAGTGCCTTTTTAACCGGATTTTCCGCAGATCTTCTTTGAACGTGGCAATACCAACTTATTCTATTCGCCTCAAGCTGTTCGGTTACCGAATTCTTTATATGTAGACATCCTCTTATACGCGTAGATCTAATGCAATCGCGTTTAGTGACTCCACTAGACATCCTAGACATCCTTAACATTTTCATTTCCGCTGCCGTCATTTTGTTTTTAAACGCTTCGTACATTGTCCAGCACTGTGAACCGTATATAAGAGCTGGTCTAACAACCGTGGTGTAGAGTTTCCCCTTTAATTTAAGTGGAAATTTTCGGTCGCAAAAGATTCCCGAATTTTCCCGACATTCCATCCATCCCACACTCACTCTGTGGTTTACGTCGTCGTCACATTTCGCTTCCATGTTAACGATTGATCCTAAGTACTTAAAGATAGTGCTTTTCGGAAGAACTATTCCGTCTAACATTATATCCGGAACAGGTCGCAATGGATGCGCAAATGGGCACGTCAAATGCTCCGTCTTTGAACGACTTATTTTAAACCCGTTTCTCTCTAGCGCATTTCTCCATGAATCTAAGGCGTTCTGTAAATCTTCGTTGTTATCGCTAAGTATAACTGCGTCGTCAGCGAAGAGAATTGGCGTTACATTTGCTTCGCGCATGCAGTCTTTTAAAAGATAGTCGAATACTACGTTAAAGAGGAAAGGGCTAAGTACGCTTCCTTGATGCACTCCGATATTAACTGGAAATTCTCTTGTTAGTCCAGCAGAATTTTAACCGCAGTTTCCACGTTTCCGTACATGTCTTGTATTATTCTAACATACGTTTCCGGTACGTTTTGAGACCTCAGCGTAGCCCATATGAGATCCCTAGGCACTCGATCGAATGCTTTCTCGAGGTCGATAAATACCATGTGTAAATCCTTAGACGAATCTCGGTGCTTTTCCATTATTATTCGTAGGCTTTGGATAGCGTCCACCGTCGATCTTCCTTCAACAAATCCACACTGGCTATTATCGAGCTTTATTATTTGCCGAAGACGTTCATTTAAGACTCTTTCGACGATTTTCATTGTGTGTGACATAAGCTTGATTGAACGGTAGTTGTTGCATTCTCGAGTGTCGCCTTTTCCTTTGTATAATGGAACCAAGAAGCTACTTCTCCATTGATTCGGCATAGGTTGTCCACATTTTAATTTATTTAAAAGTTTCGATAGCCAAACGCTGCCGATCCCCTCCATCTTCGACCAAAACTCTGATGGAATGCTGTCTGGTCCCACCGCTTTCCCCCGCTTCATTTTTCCAATTGCTATACTTATTTCTTCGATTGAAAAGTCCGAAACTTCCTCCTTGAATAGACCAGCTGTCGGCACGATATCACGTGGAAACTGTTTGTTAAGCAACTCCTTGCAGTATTCAAGCCACCGGTCACAAATTTCCTTTTCATTTGTTAGTAAACGACCGTCTGCGTTTTTGATGTATTTCGGCGAGGTTATTTCCACTGAATTTTTTCTCCTCTGTGCAGCGAGCTTAAAAATATTTGGCATTTTAGTACTGTACGACGTTTGAACTTCTTGGATAGCTTGTCTTCTATCCACCGATCGTGAGGATATTTGTTCCAACTCCTGGTACAGGTTTTCCGCTTCTGCCGCTCGAGTTCGAGCCAGGACTTTCTTTGCGATCTTTTTAAGACGCTCATATTCAAGAGCCAGTCGAGCTTTTCGATATCGTCGCTCCGATCGCATTTTGTCCATGCTTGGAATGCACTCTTCTTGTCGGCCACAGCTCGTTTGGTTTCGTCATTCCACCACCATGTTTCCTTGCCGACGTGATGGTATTTCGATATAGTCCCCAGATGGGACTTTGCGAGTGTTATGCATTCCTCGTGCATGCTGTTCCACATTTCTTGCGGGCTAAGTGAGTCTGCTATACCGTTTATATTGTGAAGTACTTCTTGAGCCAGTGCGATAAATCTTGCGCTTCGTTCCTTCGATAGATTATACCACCGGATTTTTGGCTTTCCAAACGATGCCTGTGTTTTCGGTGGTTCCGCTGTGAAAATTTCTGTAATGAGCAGACGGTGTTGGCTTACTAGCGATTCTCCAAGTATTACTTTACAGTCCTTAACACGGTTTCTCATCGACATTTTGCAGAGGTGATAATCTATTTGCGTTTCGTGGCCTCCGCTGCTATAGGTGATGAGATGTCGTTGATGTTTAATAAACATTGTATTTAAGACGGTTAAGCCGTACGCCCTACACGCTACAAGGATGTCTTCGCCAGCTGAATTTCTGGTTCCAAAGACTTTACCGCCGTGGCAGTCCTCATAATCAACATTTGTTTCTCCGTATACTCGTATCCCAGCCTTTTAAATCTATTGATAATATTGATTGCAGATATAGCTAAAGGAAGAGACTCAGCTACAATTCGTGGAATGTCATATGATGTAATTGTCTGCCCTGGATTGCTAAGTAGCCATCCATCTTGTGCCCGACTAAATATTTTTTAAAAAGTCCAAATACGGAACGGTCTAGGGGCTGAAGCTTATGGCTGCAATAAGTTGGAAACGAGAGCATTACAATCCCGTTGGATTTGGCGTTTCAATTGAGAGGTGAGAGGAATGATTGTCCAGGACCAGTAATACGGGGCATTCTTGAGTTGGTTTCATATGCCGTATGAAGTGACCCATGAAAGCAAATAGTTCGTCATTGGTGACCCAACCGCTAGCATTCGCAGTTCCAATGCAGTCTGGTGGACCTCCGTTAATAAAGTGGTCTTAATAGTTTTTTCGAGGAAAAATGAACAAACCTGGGATTGCAACACCAGAAGCTGAGACGGCTATTATTAAAGTTACGTTTGTACCACGTTCACCTTAAGTCACCGATCCGATATTCCTTTTGCCTTTCGCTGCAACTATTTTGCCTGGTTTGCATACGGTGGATACACCAGTCTCATCAACGTTCCATATGTTTGAAGTACTGAAACTGTTTCTTTCCATAGCCTCACATAATTTGTCAAAAAAGCTATCCACGTTAGTTTTATTGAAAGAGGTGGCTCTGCCCATACTGGTAGCTTCAGGCTTCCTAATTGATAGTTGGTGGTTTCGTTTAAGAAACCCCGTAAGCCAATCTTTATCAGCGATCTTGTATTCATTCCAGACGTCAGGAAATCGTATTTCGAATTTGATTGCACATTTGTAGGCAAGCGTGCGAACATTCTTAGGCGTTAAGCTACAAAATATGGAAGATGCTCTTAGCAAATATTCCTTTAACAAAATTTCTTGATGCGCATCAAAAACCTGCCTTGGCGCACCTGTCCCAACTTACCCCACATCTAGTTTGATGAACATATTGCATCATAATTCAAAAAATACTCAAAACAGCTAAATTTTTCAAAAGGAATACTTATGCCCCTATTCTGATTGTGATGTGGTCACAACTCGCGAATATTCTTTTCTTGTGAGCATTCAGCTGTCTGGTATTCTGGCCAATACCTCACAAGAAATAGTTACCATGGTGTGGTGAATTCACTATCTTGTCAAAAAATTACTTTTCTTTGTGAAATAAATAATAAAATAACGAAAAATGGAGGAAAAATTTTATGAAACAGTCATCGATTAATGAGAAACCATCATTCCTTTCTGCGAATTCCGTAGAATTTTTTTTAATCTTTCCTTTTATTTGTTTGTTCCACTCCCAAGCACTCACTCCTCCATTTTTTTTTTCAAAACTAAAAATTTAGCCTTTATTTTTCTCTTGTGACCGGCTTGTGAGCTGCTCAATAGGACATCACAATTTTGATAGTTTTTGTGATGCTCACAACTTCTGAGGTTTTGGTTAGAATACGAAAACCTCACAAATTGTGGCTCATCTCGCTCTTGTGAGGTTGTTGTGACGTATAAGGCATCACAGAGGTATGCCAGAATACGGGCATTAAATAGAATAACGTGATTCATAAAAAAATTTTACCTAAATACACAATTTTAATATAATTTTTTTTTTTTTACTTTTTGACTTCAAAAACAAAAAATTGGACGTGGTTCCCCATCTGCTGATACAATGCAATGGAGAGTTGGTAAGTGTGCACATTTCATTCGTGTATGATCTTGTTCGTGTAATACTTGCGGTTCTTGAGTAATTCGCATGGTCTAACTAGCCCCGTCCTACCCTAGTGACCGGCTTAAAGGCAAAAGTTGATTCATATCGTGGAACTTTCTTGCAATTCAAAAGTTTTGGAAGAATAGATCTTTTATTTGTGCACACTGTTCCAACCATTCTAAATTTTTTTTTGTAGCAACTTCTTTCCTAAGTATGGCTGTATTTTCCGTACATAGCACGTACGCCATATCTCAAGCCATATCTCTCCAGTGGGAAGCCGCTCGAACCATTTTTTCCAAAGGCTTCTATTTGGTGCGAATTTATTAGCATTTCTTTGGGCACGTCGGGTGAGCACATCATCAAAACGAATGATTTTGTGAATATATAAAAATGCAATGAAAACATTCTCGGACCACATGTCTCTCGAAACAACATTTAAGGTTTTATCTCCTTCTAACTCGATGAATCCTGTGCAATTAGGGCTATTACCAAAGTTGATATGGAAAGATGGATTCCGAGATTTGTACCAGCAAAAAATAAACGCGGAGTTCAGTAGGTTAAGCGAAACTTATACTCTTCTCAGTACCGAACTTCTAACAGAGATCATTGAAAGAGCAGGAGAAAATATTGGAGTGAGAAAACAAAAGTGGTTCGATAGGGAATGCATGAGAGCCAGGGACGCTTCTTTTGTATATTTAAGATTACCGCGTTCAAGCAATTCCACCTCATTTAAAGTTCTCTACTCTATAGCGTATTTTAAGCAGCTACGCCTTTCGAAAAAACAAGTATACGATAAGCAAAATTAGGATATAATTGATAGATCGAAATCTTGAGCAGAGTTCTGGAAGTCCGTGAAGGTTGTAACCGTAAATAAAAATGTTATCGCCCCAGGCCTGCAAGCAAATATGCTCAAAGACCACCATTACACAGTTCCTAAACACACCGCAAATCTCTACATCTTTTCATTACGCAGCACCTTTGGTTATAGACGAAATCCTGGATATCGCAATAACATTAGAAGGAGTTCAAAGTGCAATTACCAAAGCAAGAATGAATAACGCCCCAGGAGAAGATCGTGTGCCCTTCGAATTCTACAAGAACTGTACCCTTGAACTTCTAATAGCCTTTATATCAGAATTAAATCGGTTTTCGAAACGGCGGACGTCCCAGAGAGCTTTCGCAAAGCGATAATATACCCGTTACACAAAAGGGGAGACTACGAGGACCCGGCTAATTATAGAGGAATATCATTTCTGAATGCGTCAACGAAGTTACTTGCAGCTGTAGTCTTCAACAGGCTAACCACGTGGGTTGAAAACAAGAAATTTTTGCATGAATTTCAAGCAGGTTTTAGATCTAAATATTCAACAATTGACCAAATATTTTCACCTGTGAACATAGCTGAGATCTATAAGATTGTTATTTATTATTTAGGTGGCGCTACAGTCCGGGGTGGACCTGGGCCTCAGTCAACAAGCTTCTCCAGCCAGCTCGATCCCTGGCTAACTGCCTCCAGTTTCGCACGCTAAGTTGGCTGAGGTCCTCTTCCACTTGCGTGCGCCACCTGAGTCTTGGCCTTCCTCTACTGCGCTGTCCCTCGGGGGCGGATTCGAAGCCTTTTCGGACCGGAGCATTGGTGTCCATGCGCTCTACATGACCCAGCCATCTCAGTCTTTGGATCTTCACTCTTCTGGCTAGGTCCATGTCGCTGTACAGTCCATACAGTTCATAGTTGTATCTCCTCCTCCACTCAATGTCAATGCAGACGGGACCGAAGATCACCCGAAGAATTTTTCTCTCGAAGCAACCAAGAACACCCTCATCCATTTTTGATAATGTCCATGCCTCTGCGCCATAGAGCAGGACCGGGATTATTAAAGTCTTATAAAGGGTGACTTTTGTTGTCCGAGGGAGGGCTTTGCTACTCAATTGCCTTCTTAACCCGGTTGGCAAGAGTTATTCTTCGCTTGATCTCAGCGCTGGTGTCGTTGTCTGTATTTCTATAAGAAGAGGTCCAAAAAACTGTATGTATTCTTAATGGATTTCAAATTTGATACCACACCACTTGAATCTCTGTCTTACAAACTCTACAAAATTGGATTTTAAACCGAGGCCATTAGCGTTTTAAGGGCTATGTATGAAGGAAGCACGGCGTGTATCTGGGACGGGAGTTTCGAACGACAATGGGTGTAAAACAAGGATAATAGACGCTGTCGGTGCTTTTTGGGGAAGTTGCATCAACAATAAAAATATATCCAACAGCGCGAAGCTAAAACTATTCCGCGCAATTGCACCTTCCATGGTCTTTTATGGAGGACAAATATTGGGGTATGGACCATTCCAAGAGGTAGAAAAGTTTATTCGTTATTTTATAAGAAGGACACTCAGATTGCTGACCATTTCACCTAATTACATGCTCCATTTGGAGACATTTGCCCCTCTGTTTTTGGACACACTCAAACTAGACCTAGATTATGCGATACGAGTTATGGCAATGAACGAAGACAGGCTACCAAAAACAATTCTATCGCAAATACTATTGAAAAAGTGGGAAAGTCCGGCATCTGAATGCGAATACAATCTATCTGTTACCCCCAACGAGCAGTTAGTATTTCTGAAGAATAAGTTTAGCTCCCTATGGAGAAAAATCGGAAAAAGGTTATATAATCAATTTCTAAGTGAAGCGCTGGCATCCCAACACAGATCATATTATAGCAGACTGAGCCACTATCTACGGGACAAAACTTATTTCTTAGACGGCATATCCACTGAAATGATGAGCACTCTAATTATAACCCACACCGCTCAGATGTTCCTATACTGTGCACTGGAAACAACGAGAGGATGTGTACCACTTTCTAGTAGTATGCCCCATTTTAACAGAGTTCTGTATGCTCCAGATGGATGAAGTGATATGCATACTCAACGGCAGCAGAGGTTGGGACGCATTACATAGATATACAGCCCGTTTGATAAGATCGTATACGTGCAAAACTCGTTTATGAAAACCGGTTTGGAAGTGGCATTTGCATTAGCAGATAAAAAAATACTTCTGCTAAGATGTTTTGAATAAAAAAGTTTAAAGAGTGTTCAATTTTTGTGAGAGATGGAAGTATTTTAAAATGAGTGTCGCATTTGCATCACGTTATAAAGCAGTATTCTTGTGCACGCATCCAAAAAGACCGTAAATGTCATACAGAGCAGCTGCTAAATACATGAAAAAGTCAAAAGCATCTGCTAGCAAGTGGGTGCACCGTTATTCTCAAGTTAAAAATGTGGATGATTTGCCGAATGGTGGGTCAATGCCAAAAACAACAAAAAAGCAGGACAAAATGATTCTATGCGTAATTGAAAAAAATCCTCTTCTATCCTTACGTGGAGGACAAGGGATTTTACGTAAAAGGGGTCTAAATGTGTGTTGCGATACGATACGAAGACGTTTACTAGCCAATAATGTAAAATTTCGAAGCACAATAAAGAAACCACTACTGTCAAAAAAAACGCAAAGAAAAATGACTCAGTTGGGCCAAGGAGAATTTGGACAAAGATTGGAACAACGTTATTTTTCGGATGAAGCCTCTTTTTGGGCATGGTCTCCTATCACTCATACCTGGTGTACACAATCCAATAAATTAATCCAGCGGACCGTCAAACACCCGGCGCAAAGGTGTATGTTTGGGGATGCTTCTCAAAACAAGGATTTGGCAATTCGTTCATGTTTACAGTTAAATTAAACGCACCCAACATGATCAAAATTTATAAGAAGGTTTTATTACCATCTGCACAAAGGTGGTTTAAAGGAAGGAATGAGAATTGGTTAATGCAAGAAGATAATGACCCGAAACATCGCAGTCGTTTGTGCAGTGCATGGAAACAACAAAATGACGTCTATGTTTTAGATTGGCCATCACAGTCGCCGGATGCAAATCCCATTGAAAATGTTTGGGCATTCATGAAGCTAAAGCTCCAAGGAAAGAAGATCTCGACGGTCAAACAATTATCACAAAAAATACGAGTTTTATGGAGATCTTTGTCTCAATTTTATGCTATAAGATTAGTAGAAGGCATGCCTCGAAGACTCCAAGCAATTATTGATAATGGAGGAGAGTGGACAACATATTAATTGAAAAGCATTCAAGTAAATAAACAAAATAAACCAGTAATTGATTTTTTTTTTATTATTATAAGTTCTTCTTTAAGTTTTGCCGTATACGATCTTATCAAACGGACTGTACAACGATTGCCTTTCGTTATCGAAACTGCATAATTGGCGAACATTTTTAGATTTGTTATCTGAAATTTTTTTTTTTCTTGAAATTTGTAAATTACAAAAATAGTTGCTTATAAATGTTTAAAATGTCAGTCTGATAGACGGCCTTCGGCCAAACCGATAAAGACTAAGAAATTGTATTTAAAATTGTATTTATGCATTTTATGGAATAAATAGTCTAATTAACTAAAAGAAACTATAAAAATGTTCTTTCTGACATGATTGACCGAAAGATTGGTCGCCCGCAATATTCATCAAACAAATCGTGCAAAGTTTCATTTTTAGATCTGATGAACACATAATACAAATAAGTTATTTTCTAAAAACTTTGTTGTTATAAGTACTTACTTTTAAACGCCGGCCAATAATAATACGGCCAAGTAGGCATGCAATAATTCCTCGTCTATTTGGATATGGTTGGTGCCATGCAAATGCTTTCCGTAGTTGTTGGAATTTTCAATTATAATTTCTGAGAGTGACGGTGGTAAAAGAAGTAAGAATGAAACCCGGCTGGATGCATCGCTTTCATCAAACACCGACAAGAACAAGAAAACGAAAAATTAAGCCGATATCGATAAACTTCATATATTGTGAAGAATCGGTGAAAGCGGCAGTCGAATTGGCTTTTGGTTTATCATTTCTGATTTTGTAGTCAAAAAACTTGCGAGATGAGATCCCGGACATGCATAAGGACTACCTGCATCCTCGGATAGAGCTCTCGATCCTGTGTCACAAAAAAGTAATGACTAAAGAATCCTCACTGAGCTTTTGCCTGAACAGTACAGTTCTTCTATGCACATGAGTGTCCCTTGCTTCCTATAAAAAATTAGGACGATACCAGGAAGCACTCTCCTGCCCTTCGCTTTTATCAGGCCACAGTTACTCGGATCTGATGTAGTGGATTCGGGTTTTGACTTCATATTTGAAAATTTTTCTACCGCTGTACATAGACTGCGTGGATTAAGATCGATAATTCACTTTAAAAAGAGTAAAACCTTGAAGTGACAACAATAATCAATCAACAAATTTCGAAGCGATCAACAGAGTTCTGATCAAAGCAGTCATTGATCGCATCCTAAAGACTGATAGCAGTACCGCTCACAGATTAGGCACAATCAGAATGCATTGAAGAATAATCAAACATAATAATTAGCTGCAATGCAAAAAACTTCTAAAGAAACTATCCAGCAGCGAGTGAAGAATATGGATTCCAGATCTGAAATTTGAGGAACCCAAGTTCATCGACATACAGCGAATCTAACATCCAAAAAATGATATAATGAACTGAAACGTGGTCGGTGAAGGGAAATTAAAAACCACCACAAAAGGTTTGTTATTCCTATAAATTCTGCTTTTTCACGAATCTAGAAAAGTCGTTCTTGAGTCCTCCTAGAACTAACGATGACGGAACCGTTGGATTATATGAGCAACAGCAGCACAACAGTGGTGAATGTGTACCTATATCTCAGCTCAGCCGCTGCTAAAATCTAGCAGTAGATCCTAGGAGTAACGTAGCTACATCCAACCCAAGTTCAGGAACTAAGAACTTATAACATTCACTTGATTGGACTGAATTTACAAAAATATAAAATTCTTTTCAATAGCAATATCCAAAATTTGTGCCACAGCTTTGCAAATCCTTTGTGACTATCTTTTGGTAGATAAAGCAAAAAGTCAGGCACTTTGCATCAGGGCACCCACCACCGAGTAATTTCAGCCCGACACGAGCGTAGGACACATATTTTTAGATCTAATACTCCACGGAGTAATCATCACTTTCACAACAATCTTCGCAGAGTTTTGTTTCACTTATGCTTAGCGCAGGCTTATTAGAAGCGAAGTTCCCTGTCGCTGCCGTCTTTTCTATTGAGGAACAACAGAATACCGCACATCTTTTAGAGATGTTGGGATGCATCCATTTGGTCTTCCCGTAAACTAAATAGCTACTATGCTTTTTGGTGTTTTGCTCATAGGAGATCCAGTTGTCAATGGAAGCGCCAACCGAGGACGCAGACAGAACCAACGAAGGCTCGGGTTTTGAAAAACTCTCATGTTAGCATTGTCTAGCAAATTTATAGAAGATTTAATTTCCCCTGATCCCATTGTGACTTAAACCGATACGACTCAACGAATTCACTATTCCAAATAATTCAGAAAATTCTTCCATTGTCGAACTTTTGTTGCTTACAAGCTTTAAGGGGGTTCACCAAGGCTTTGATTTTCGCTACAGATGCAAAGTCCTCGCTCCCTCCACCTAATTTTCATTCTATATCTTGTTGGCATTAGAATTGCATACATCACTGCTTGGAAGACAGGGGACAAGATTTCCCAACGAATTGTAAGAATGTCGTCTATCATAATGGAAGAACCTGTGAAAAGGCGACAACATACCTTTCCTAGCTCTGATTCTGTTCAAAACCATTCATGGGTCCAGTTCGTGTTGTACTTATTGTTTTTGAAGGAAATATGGCTTTCAGAGTACAGCCGCTAATGTGTCAATGCGAGCGACATTCTTCAGTGCAGCGGAGATAGACCGTTCCTTGGAGTCTGATAAAAGGAGCACTAAAATCTTTTCGTAGAAGCTTGATCCCCCAGACAACTTACGAATGTGTTGCCGAAACTCTCCTTTGACTGGCAGAAAGGCGCCAGCGCCCTATATGCTGTCGAAGCAACATGTTTAGTCAATAGAAGTTTATTACCGAAGATGGCATTGCAATGCTTAATTTCTTTGAGGAATATCTATCATCCCTCTAAGATGCATCAGACCTGATAACTTTTTTTTCAACAATCTCAGTTTTGAGAGGATTGACTAATGACTATAAGCCCAATTCTTATGGACCAATGGTTGACTACGTTTATGACAGGAAATTGCCGGACACAAATAGTCAGTACAGCTACATTACCTACATATGCTTAGGTATAGACGTCAGAGGCATAATGATAGCGTAAGTCAGTGAGTTAACTTATATACACCGTTTGGTCAACCCTTGTTTACCAGCACCATCACATCTTTGCCACAGTCAACATCATCAATCTGAGGCCTACTCACCAGGACTGCTTTTTTCCACAAAAAAAGGTCTATTCGTCTACAACGTGTTGTGCCATTTGGGCCAATGTAATTTGGAAAATGACCTTTGTTATTCGACACAGGTTTGGTGTACGTTCATATATGAGCTTTTGCTTGCAAACTTAATACCTTGTCTTTATGTGTTGAGACCTTGGACAATATAGTTCTTGCACAAAGGTAGACGTTTTTTTTTATCTCTGAAGCATCGAGCGTATTTTTGTTACCATTTACAAACTTTTGTTGTAAAATTGTTCTCTTACTTAGTTTATGGCAAATAACATCTGTACAGGCAGCACCAGTGCTATCTAGCACTTGCCAGAATCGAATGTACCTGACTACATTTCGTTGAGCAATTGATTGGTGTCCTACCTCAGTGGGCCCTCGCCCACCTCAAGGATTTGCCCATTAATGACTTAGTCTAATATAAAGCGAAGGTAGAAAAATACTGGGCTCATCGATTAGGTTTAAACGCCACGGAATGATTTTATTTGTTCATTGAAAGCTTACACATTAAGATAACAATTATCTTATTAACTAACAAAAGGAAGAACAAGCAACAAAACATGTTACCGTTAAATTCAATAAATAAGGTTTTTTCTCTTTCTAGATACTCGTAATACAACAAGTTCACATACATCTCTCTTTTCTAAAGCAAAAACTACAATATATACGCATAAGTATATATAAAATAAAATGTTGTTTCGAAACTGCGCAATGTTATCTGACCTTCTTAAATGGCGCGGAAGGGAGTTCCAAAGACGGGTTACGTTGATAAAGAACTGCCGCTGCGAAGTAAGATAATGATACCGCGGATGAGCAATCTATTGGGATCTGTTAGATGAACCAAAAAGTAGTCTATTAAATAGATAGCTAGGTTGATGTATCTGAATTACAATGAATAACAATATAAGAGATAGTTCGTCCCTCTCCGCCCATACTGAGATCCTGTCCAGATCTGCGTTGACTTTACATGTGCAGTATTCAATCAACCCAAGAGTACAACTTTTAAACAATTGGACATCATCGGCATACATATGTAGATAAAGAGGATGAACTGACAATGGAAAGGAGTTCGTTGACATATAAAGGAAAGAGAAGAGGTCCTAGTATGGAACCCTGAGGAACCCCTTTAGCTGTTGGAAGAAATTGAGATAGCATATGACCAATCGAAACAGTTTGTTTTCTGACCGCAAAGTAGGAAGACACTAATCGAGTGGCCGATATGGAAAATTGGAAACTGTATGCTAGTTTGTTACACAAATTGTCGTGATCCACAGTGTCGAATGCTTTTAAGAAAGAAGAAGAAGAACTAAAAAATTTGCTTGGTCATCATCTATTGCCTTCCTTATATTCACTACAAAATAGATAACTGCGGTTGTACAACTGTGCATTGTAAATAAAAGATTGCATGAGAGGATATGAGCATTTATTAGTTTTCGCATGATTCGTTCAAATGGAATTAGGTCTGTAGTCATGGTTATTAGTGCTCTTTTGAATCGGAAGGACTTTCACCAGCTTCTATTGGGTAGGGAAAATTTATGTAAGAGAGGGTAGTATAACTGTCAGAATGGCCTTAGCAAAAACTGTGTGCATTCCATCTATACCCACCACAGATAAAGATTAAACACTTGCAACCACGTCTGAGCTATCGACCCGGAAGAATTCGAACATCCGTTCATTAGGGTTCTGCGGACCATTTTGGGATTCGAAAGTACTTTGAGAGACTTTACGATTTGATCAGTTGAAAGCTGCTGTACTTAGACCTTGTTAAGTGGCAAAAACACCGGTACTCCTTACCAGGACTTAACAGACGGTGATACGAGAGTCAGAAGCCTTCCAAATTTCACTCCGAGCCTAATTTGAAGTGATAGGCCTCCTTGTGAGGGAATCGTAGTAGCTGTGGCCTAAACAAACCTTAAACTCAGGACAATGTGCTCATGTTAGTCCCACCCAATGTAAAGTTGCAAAAAGTTCTGGGTGATGATCTTAGTAGCTTAAGATCCTTGGCCTCGACTCATACCAAGGGTGGATCCTTTTCCTCCAACGTTTCGAATTGGTATCAAAGGAATTAATGGAAAGCTATGGCTAGGAATATCCTGTGGACATCCCGTGATATTAAGTCCCACGAAACAGGTGTTCGTATAAACAGCAAAGATGATCAGTCTCATCTGAGCCCGTTCGGTATCCGCAGGGCCCTAGCAAGAGCATGCCACATTGCCGGAGTCTGTTTAAAGATTTCGATCATTGCATTCAACCTCATCGCTTGCATGTGGCATGTTAAGATAAAGAAACCCTACAAGTTCGCGTGCATAGAAAGTTAAACAAATATGTGACTAAACCGCATACTTTTAAGCGAAAGTAACTTTGCCGTGTTTACCATTCAATGTGCTCAAACTTTGTATCATTAGTTACCGATTTTCCGACCGGTTTAGCTTATAGAACAATCTTAAATCAACAATATCATACATGGTGAGGGGACCATCAGTTAATATAAAAACACATGAAGATACTCATGCATTCGTACCTCTACATGACTGATGTAATTTTTCTGAGCTTTTATATCGAAAGGACTTTTCTCTAAACATACACATCTTTCATTAATTTTCATTCAAAATAAATCTTGAAAATCCAAGCTCAACATATTTGTTGTTGTCCATGTAGTACTCGTACTTCTTCTAAGGTGTTACTGTTTTCAAGAAAATTTCTTCTAAAGTTTCACTTCAAATTAAAAAAAGAAAAAGAAGGAAATCCAACACTAATTCACCCTCATTCACTTAATTTCTGAAATGAAAAATCTCAAGAACTATCTAGTACCCTAAAACAATTTCATAGAACGAAAAAGAAAACAGAAAAAGAAAAAGAAAACACCTTCTCTGAATAGATTCATACAAGCAGTTGTATCCCCAGAAGCTATTGTGCATGCTCCTTGCTGAGATATTGGGATGCTGGGATGCTGGGATGCTGAAATACTGGTATACTAAGGCGCTAAGATGTTGAGAAGTTGAGATGTTTAGATGTTGAGATGTTGTACCTCTTAAGATGCACGTGCAAGCACATTGTGCAAACAAATCTCCAGCTTTACTCCAAAGGCACTCACGCATTATCCTAATGACACCATAGTACAATGGGTGAGAAAATAATTATCTTTGGGGTAGTTGCAACTCTATACAAGATGCAACTGCATGAATGCCACCGAATGGATGCAGAGCTCTGAGCATTGTTCTAAAACAGAGGGTTGATTGCTAAAACTTTTCCTCTTAACACAAAGTGCAGTTCATAAACTTCATTTGACCCAATTTTAAGTACCACATTTGACTTTAATCATAGATACTCCCCGAAGAACTGTTTTACCTTGACAGTTGCTTGTCTTTCGTTGTTATCCAGTGCCCAAAGGTATCTTCTCAGATTTTCGGGAAGCATAAAAGGAATTATTGTTTTGAAATAGTTCTGGAGAATGTCTTGCCTGCCTTTCGATAGATACAATTTGTCAGACAAAAAAACAAACACAATATTTAAGCCTTCCATAAGGAGCATTAGTTCTCCCTAACAAGGAAGGCAAATGGCTCATTTCACCATCACTACATCGATGGTTTTGTAGCATGAGGCAACCGATTCAGGTCATGCGTTCGAGTCGAACGGACTTTGTCAGGTGCACTGTTGTATTGAAATTGTTTTAAATAGTTCCTGAAGGACTTTCAAATCGCCTTAAGTTCTTTTGTTTCTTATTTGTGTTGAGAATTCTATTCTATTCTATTTTGTTTTGGGAGAATTTTCTTAACGAAAATATTGAATTTCTTTCTGGACAATGGTATAGAGTAAGTGCATACTCTTAGAGTTTCAAAGCTCCCGGGGGAGAAAATATTGTCGGCTCAAAGTCATGTTGCTTTTGAGGAGCTGTCCAATTTGCCACATTAGTGGCACCTTGTTCATTGGACGTTTCTTTAAGAATAAAAGTAAATTTATACAATACTTCACAATGAACTCAATTAGGTCGAGAGTGATTTGAAAATTCACAATGAGTTGAATAAAGTGCATCTAGATTCTTTTTCTTGAAGTTTTCATCTTCTATTTGTAGAAGAAAAAAATATTATGTGAGAAATTTCTTGCACACCATACTGTAGTACGGTTTATTTGCCGCAAAGTGCCGATCATCTGGTTAGGTGAATGACCTGAACTCTACACTCCTTTGTTATGTACATGTATAAATACACTGAAGTTGGAGTTAAACTGTGCATTAATAAATAGTCAACTAAACAGACTGTGGTTTTTGTTACGCGGGTTTTTCTCTATCTCTTACAACTCAGAAGAGGGATAACGGCTAGCAAGTCAATAAGTTTTGTTGGAACTGGTATACAGTGCGGGTGTACGTTTGCCCTAAAATCGCGTTTTTTTTATAGTTCGGAAAATAATAATTCGCATAGGGCAAGTGTCCATAATGTCTGAAGAATAGGTGAATTTCGAGACTAAAGTTTATTCTCAGACACTTAAAATGTCAGACAACAGGCACTAAGGCCGAATTGAAAATCCGAGCGCAAGAAACGGTACGGGAATACACAAGCGAAGACTTCACGAAGCTTATGCAGGAGTTTCCATCGACAAGCAGAGACTTAAATATTGACGACTCAGTTGCCCCATGTGATCGTGCTTCTAGCGTTGTTTCCAGCAGTGAAGACGAAGAGACCATCGATGCGGAGTTGTTGAAGCTGCAAAGAATCTGTAGGAAGAAAGAAGAAATAATGAAGCTAAAACTACAGCTGCACGAAATGCAATTAGAAGAAGCGGAATCTACGAGTAACTCTCGACCAGTTTCTACTTGCAACTTTAACGATGTAGAAGACTCGGTATCACCTTTCAGCGGAGATGACAACTATAATGTACGCTTTTAGATCGAACAGTTTGAGGAGTGTTCGGAGGTCTTAGGCTTAGATGATCGCAACAAATTCATTTATGCTCCTTAAAGGTACAGCTAAACTATTCGTTCGAACAGTGAACATACACACCTGGACACAATTAAAGAATGCCTTAAGAAGTGAGTTCCAGAAAGTCGTGACAAGATCTGACGTGTACAACGAACTGCGTGAAAGAAGAAAACACCGTGACGAATCTCTGCAACAATATGTCCTACATATGCAGGAAATTGCTTCTCACAGCAAAGTTGAAGAAGAAGATTTAATAGAATTCATTATTAAAGGTATCCCTGATTCTGAAACCAACAAAAGTATTTTGTATAGTGCAGAAAACCTTGTCGAATTAAAATCAGCTGTTCGGAAATATGTCAAACTAAAAACTAACCACCGTAATGGCATCGAACAAGCAACAAAATCTAATCCACCTACCTTTCACAATCGTCGCCGACCACCAGGCAAACCAAAAATACCTGCAGAAAACGTACCGTTGTCTAACCAAAGGACCAACACGAAGTTCCTGAGGAAAGATGTGACATGCTACAAGTGCTGTCAACCTGGCCACATTTCTACAAGATGCGAAAGTAAAAATGCAGTCATGGCGTTGCAACGAAGATCAAGAAGCTCAAGCCAACAACACTTCAACAGTAACAGCATGATAATGATTTTGAACGCAACATCCGTTGCAAATGGTCCAGTGATCAAATGGAAATTTCAATTGCGCTGTTATCACTTTTGGATTCTGGAAATCCAGTCAGCTTTCTTCAAGAACGATTCCTGCCATCACAACTGCTATCAACATTGGAGAAACATAAACACAATTATTTTGGAGTCAACAATAGTCCACTGGAAACGATTGGAAGTATCAACACCTGTATTGAGTTCGAAAGTTTAGTTATCAATTTGCAATTACTTATTGTTAAAAATTTCTCAATGACATATCCATTAATTTTAGGTAGAGACTTCATAAGGAAAACGGACAAGCAAGCAACACTGGTTTTGAATCATCATCTCTACGTTCATCTCAAGATGGTCAAGACAACATCGTTGCCGTCATCAATGAAATTTTAAATATCAACGTCGCAGATCAGGGTGAGTTTGATTTGAATATTAATCCTAGTCTAAGTGAGGATATCAAAAGTAGGATTAGGGAAATTGTAAATCGTGCGTTATGTTGTACTGAGTTTCAATATCAAAAATCAGATTTTGAAATGAAAATATCGCTTTCAAAAGATATGCCATTTTACTGTGCACCTAGGAGGCTTCCTCATGCACACAAAATTTCGCTTCAAAAGATTCTTGATGATCTAATTGCTAAAGGCATTATTCGTGAATCTTCCTCTCCATACGCATCGCCAATAGTACTTGTTCACAAAAAGAACAAAGAACTTCGACTTTGTGTTGACTTTAGACAGCTGAACAAGATTACACTTCGCGATAACTATCCTTTGCCACTTATCGAAGATCACCTCGATCGAAATAAAAAATATTTCAGTCTACTGGACTTGAAAAATGGGTTTCACCATGTAAAACTTTCAGAGGATTCTATTAAGTATACCTCGTTTATCACACCAATGGGGCACTACGAATATACGAGGATGCCCTTTGGCTTGAAAAATGCTCCATCGGTGTTCGAGCGTTTCATGAAATACATTTTTAGAAATCTTATCACAGAAGGAAAGATTTTTACTTATTTAGATGATATTCTCATCGCGAGGGGTACCATTGAAGAACACTTAGAGATTTTGGAATCTGTAATGCTGGTGATAGTTAATAATAATTTGCAACTTAGGTTGGATAAGTGTATGTTCATGCGGTCAGAAGTAGTTTATCTTGGCTATAGAGTCACAGAAAATGGTATTAGGCCAAATGAAAATAACTTAGAGTCAATTAAAAGCTTTCCCATACCAACGTGCACTAAGAACGTACAAAGCTTTTTAGGACTTTGTTCCTACTTCCGCAAGTTCATAAGGCACTTCGCTTACATAGCTAAGCCACTTTATGACTTGCTGAAAAGAGACACACCCTTCGTCTTTGGTTCAAATGAAATAGAAGCTTTCAATTCATTGAAGGATAAACTTGTCGCATCTCCTGTTCTTGCCATATGTAGTCCGAATAGTGCAACAGAATTGCATTTTGATGCAAGTTCGATTGGTTTCGGGGCTGTTCTAATGCAGAGGCAGGAGGATGGAAAGTTTCATCCTATTTTTTATTTCTCCAAGCGAGCATCTGAAGCAGAGAGTAAGTATCATAGCTATGAGCTTGAGACACTCTCAATAATATATGCTCTGAGAAGATTTAGAATCTATTTAGTTGGAATACCTTTCAAAGTCGTAACGTACTGTCAAGCCTTGACTTTGACGTTAAAGAAGAAATCGTTAAATCCTCGGATTTCCAGATGGGTTTTAGAATTGCAAGGTTTTGACTTCACTGTCGAGCATAGAAAAGGAGACCGAATGATTCATGTTGATGCATTAAGCAGGTCATTTAATATCCTTCACGTCGATGATGAATCTTTCGAATTTGTCTTAGCCGCTGCGCAAAAACAGGATTCAAATATAATTTCGATAGCAAACGCCCTTGAAAAAAGTGAAAGTCCTTTATATGAGATGGTTGATGGATTAATATATAGGAAATGCAAAGGCAAAGTACTTTTTTACGTCCCATCTCATTTGGAAGAGCAAGTGATTCGCACCCATAATGAGGCAATGTGTCATCTCGGTGTAGAAAAATGCTTTCAACATTTATCAGGTTGTTATTGGTTCCCTAGAATGAAGGACAAAATTAGGAACTACGCGTTTACAAAGTTCATCAAGCTCTATCTCGTAAAAACAACGCAGAGCAAAGAAGCGATCAAGTGTCTGAAATCATTCTTTGAGAACTACTCCAGCCCAAAGCGAATTATTTCTGATCGTGGAACTTGTATCACATCAAAAGAATTTTCGGACTTTATAGAAGATAATAATATCAAGCACATACAAGTTGCGACACATTCGCCACAGTCTAATGGACAGGTGGAACGGATGAATCGTATCCTTATTCCAATGCTTGCTAAAGAGTGTGGTCCGAACACAACTAGTGATTGGGATAGGCACTTAGTTAAAATTGAGTTTGCGTTCAACAACACAGTGAACAGGAGCACGGGGTTTACACCGAGTGTATTGCTTTTTGGCGTTGAACAAAAATGAGAAATTTCTGATAGCGTGAAAGAATTCCTCGATGATAAGTTTAGGGAAGAACGAGCTAAAATAGAAGATGTTAGGAAAAGGGCGCTTCAGAACATTGAGAATTCTCAGATGGAGAATAATCGCTACTATGACAATCGTCACAAGAGGCCAATAAACTACAAGAAAGATGATATGGTCATGATAAGGAATACTGTCACGACACCTTGTGTCAATAAAAAACTTTTGCCTAAGTTTCGTGGTCCATATAAAATTCAAAAGACTTAACCTAATGATAGATATCTTGTGTCGGACATAGAAGGCTTACAGATGACCCGATGGCCATATAAGGGAGTATTCTCTCCAAATAACATGAGGCCATACAAGGTGGAGATAACCGATTCAAAATCAGATGAAGACCAATTCATTGCAGATGGATGTTCGGCAGATCTTGATTCTAGCGCTGAAGTATGATTTTTTAAATAGCTAAAACATTGTAATATACAAGCTCTTTTTCCTTAATTGTATTTGCATATTTAGTTTTCTCTTTATAATTTTTTTATTTTTTTATTACCTTCATAATTTTTTCATATCTTGTATACGAGTATATTATATATTAAATTTTTGAATTTTTCGAAATCAAATGAATTAATGAATGTTCATTGAATAAGAAAATGAAACACATTTATAACTATTCCTTTTTAATACAGTGTAGTGATCGGGTCGTTCACTTGAGCAGGATGGCCGAGCTGTAGAAGAAAAAAATATTATGTGAGAAATTTCTAGCACACCATACTGTAGTACGGTTTATTTGCCGCAAAGTGCCGATCATCTGGTTAGGTGAATGACCTGAACTCTACACTCCTTGGAAGTTGGAGTTAAACTGTGCATTAATAAATTGTCAACTAAACAGACTGTGGTTTTTGTTACGCGGGTTTTTCTCGGTTTCTTACATTTTAGTACTAGAACTGACAGATGAACAAAGTATAACACTAATTTGGACCATCCTTATTTATATGGTCGCAATTTCGAGTTCGTCTGTCATACCATTCAGCCCAATTTGTCTCTTCGGGATGCGGCTTTAAGACAAAGAACAAGCCTATCGCATTTCTTTTATGTTCCTTAGTAAGAAACGAAATTTTCCCGCGGTGTCGACAGTAGGAGTAGGAGCCGGCGTAGTCTATCAATTTAAGGAGCTCAACGTGGTACCGTGTTAAGTTTTTGGTATGCAATTTATAGTCTCTATTAGCAAAAAACAACAAAAATACTATCCGGTTGTTGGTATAAAGACTTACGCATGTCTACTCCTACTTAGTTGCGCCAGCGGCACATGTCTTGTTTTGCTTAACATCGGCAGTATGTCTATAATATTGTAGTTACCAATGAATTCAAAATGAAAATGCACTCGGGCTAAGAAATTCATACTTCCCAGGCTTATAAACGCACGCTACAGGTTTTTGCACTAAAAGAGATACAGGTAGATCCCCGTCCACCTCTCTCGGATTTATGTGCGTAGTTAGCTAACCCCATAACACTGTGTTGCGATTAGAATTACCACAACAAGGTCTACTCTTTCTCTTTGCTTTTGGGCTTGACTATACACATTCTTTTCCGTTGGTCTTTCAAAATCCAAGAAGGGTGGTGGGCAGCTATGAGCTCTATCAGCCCCTGGTGCACTTTCCTAGTATATTGAAGGATCAACCAACGCAGGTAGAATGGATGGTTCATTATGAAAGCTATTAAGAAGACGGCGCGAGACCAGCGTCAAATGCTTTGATTCACAAGAGCCCTTAAACAAGTTGTATGCCCTTCCCCTTGTGTGATGTTGTTTCTCCTATCGTGTAGTCTCCTCAGCCTTAGAAGACATTTCCGCTCCACCGATATCTTTCCAGGCCGATCCGTTGGAAGTCTTATCCATTCATTTCATGTCCGTTGTTTCGTTGGAGAAGTATATTAGCGAGAAGAATTGGTGGGTACTTGAACTCAGTATTCCTTTTTTTATGCTTGTGAGAGAAATCGACAAATATAGCCGCAGAAAGGAGAGACTGGAGTTCCATAAGCTTATCAGGTTTTCTAAAGAACAATATTGCAAAACGAAATAGCCAATTGGAGCGGACTTTGCATCCATAAAGACGTGGGTACCGCAGCTATACGAGGACATATACTATTCCTTAAAGAGTGAAATCCTTACCCCCCCCCCCCCCCTTTCGGATCAAGAGCAGCATTAAACTGTTAATATTCCTGCTGTCGGAAGCTGTCTATTTTAAGGAACTGTCTTATCGATCTGAGATAAGCAAGGTATTACAAATGCAAATTTGATATCTGCCTCTTTGTTCGGAAATAAAAGCAGCTGAAATCAGGCATAACTTTGAAAGATTTGCTTCTTTCCATTTCAGTTTAATAAATCTTTTTCACTAGATGGGGCTCTCCAAAGGAACAAATGTGCCAGACCCTTTACTTAAGCAGTTTAAAAGCGTCTCCAGCCTTATTGTTCGATTCGAAAGATATCGCTATCCGGACCTTGTTTAGGTCAGGTGTCAATCATCATCCAGTTCAAAATTTTATGCATCAAATGTAACATTCTCTGCAAATTCGACAAATTCCTTCATTCTACAAAGAACTAGCGCCCCTCATTTTGGCGGAAACACCTTGCCACGACCTAGATCTTTGAATGTTTCTCCTTTATTTTTATAAAGAATTGGTTACCCCTTTCTGATGTTTCCGAGCAACAGGCCCCTTTTTATGATTTTTGTGCATGATGACACTATTTCTAAAGCCCGATTCTTATCTGGCTAGTTGGGTGAAACCAAGCACATCAGCTGCAACATTTTTGATAACTTTCTAGTGGTTTCTAGCATTGTGCTCTTGATGCTTGTAGCGACTTTGTCGGAAAAACATTGTCTTCCGATTGCATATGTTTGAGGTCAATTTTCCTGATAAAATTTCTTCCGCGTCCAGGATATTTGCTTTTGCACCGGACTTAATATGGGAATCCTCCAAGTTAAGGTTGACACCTCAAAACATCTAATAAAGTGTACTAACTACGAGTGTGATGACATTTCACTCGACCGGGTGTTTTCAATTGTAACAAACTCGATCTATTCCGTTGTTAGGCCGTGAGTGCATAATAAGCTATTGTTTGCAAGTACATAAACCCTTTATGCGCATTGTTATCATGAATTCGCTCAGATGTCTCAAGCTCAACAAATTGTTTCCCAAGTGCTCCTCTGATGACAAACCAACATTCAAATAGGCTTACGAGTATGCATCTATATCAATCTTCATGGTAAAATAAAATACTAGATAATAGACACACAGCTTTCTTGGATGGCTGTGATATTAGCTTTGTAGTTGGTTACTTATCTACGTACTTGGATGACGCTAGTTCGGGATGGATAAGAAAAATGCCCCTCCAGGTAACGCAGTCTATCAACAGTTGCCATATGAACTTGTTTCTCCGTGTTGGAATTAAAATCTTTTCGGTCCGTAACCCTGGTGTCCATTATGCCAGATTATTTAATGAGGTCCCCATTGCTGAACGCAGAAGCAGCAACCAAAAGAGTAATTCTTTGGATGATTTCTGTGCTGATGTGGTTGCCGGAGTAAGAGCCGAGAAAGATAAAATCCTCAAATAGAGAGATAAATACTCGTACCTCGAAGTTGCAGCTAACTTTCGCGATGTTTCGTCCTAGGCATCAATATTGCAACGCACTCGGGGGATCCCAGAGCAAGCAGAAGTGCTTGTGTCAGAGCCGGACGTATTCCGGGGGTGGGCAAAATGAAATTTCCAAAATATTTTCCTAAACTTCGGTTAGCAAGTTGGAACGTCGGATCGATGACCTCAAAAAGTTTAGAACTGGAAGCGATTATGCGTCGCAGAACTCTACAAATCCTGTGCGTACAGGAAACGAAGTGGTGTAGTACAGGAAATAAAGCGCGTTTTCTAGATTTAAAAACTAAGGCATTTAAGATGTTCTACCATGGAACGGTCAATGGACGAAACGGTGTTGGAATCGTTGTTGCAGCGGATCTTCTAAACAACATCGTTGGTATCTTGAAAATAAGCGACCGCTTGATGAGTATTAAACTCGTCATACACAATGAAACGTGGAACATTGTTAGCGCGTACGCTCCACAAAATGGATGCGACCAATCGGAAAAAGATACATTTTGGTCAGAGTTCGGTAATTTGCTTAGAAATATACCTATCGATGAGATGCTCTTCGTAGGCGGAGATTTAAATGGCCACGTCGGAGAAACAAAAGTTGATTATGAGGACTGCCACGGCGGTAAAGTCTTTGGAACCAGAAATTCAGCAGGCGAAGACATCCTTGTAGCGTGTAGGGCTTACAGCTTAACCATCTTAAACACAATGTTTATTAAACATCAACGAAATCTTATCACTTATAGCAGCGGAGGCCACGAAACGCAAATAGATTATTACCTCTGCAGAATGTCGATCAGAAACCGTGTTAAGGACTGTAAAGTAATACTTGGAGAATCGTCAGAAAGCCACAGAAAATACGGGCATCGTTTGCAAGGCCAAGAATCCGGTGGTATAATCTATCGAAGGAACTAGGCGCAAGATTTATCGCACTGGCTAAAGAAGCACTTCGAAACATAAACTATCGCAGACTCACTTAGCCCGCAAGAAATGTGGAACATCATGCACGAGGAATGCATAACACTCGCAAAGTCCCAAATGGGGATTATATCGGGATACCATAACGTCGGGAAAGAAACATGGTGGTGGAATGACGAAACCAAACGAGCTGTGGCCGACAAGAAGAGTGCATTCCAAGCGTGGACAAAATGCGATCGGAGCGACGATATCGAAAAAGATCGACTGGCTCTTGAAAACGAGCGTCTTAAAAAGATCGCAAGGAAAGTCCTGGCTCAAACTCGAGCGGCAGCAGCGGAAAACCTGTACTAGGAGTTGGAACAAATATCCTCACGATCGGCAGATAGAAGACAAGCTATCCAAGAAGTTCAAACGTCACCCAATACTAAAGTGCCAAATATAACCTCGCTGAAATACATCAAAAATGCAGACGATCGTTTACTAACAAATGAAAAGAAAATTTGTGACCGGTGGCTTGAATACTGCAAGGAGTTGCTTAACAAACAGTTTCCACGTGATATCGTGCTGACAGCTGGTCTATTCGAGGAGGAAGTTACGGACTTATCAATCGAAGAAATAGGTATAGCAATCGGAAAAATGAAGCGGGGGAAAAAGGTGGGACCAGACAGCATTCCATCAGAGTTTTGGTCGAAGATCGGCAGCGAATGGATACCGAAACTTTTAAATAAATTAAAATGTGGACAAACTATGCCAAATCAATGGAGAAGTAGCTTCTTGGTTCCATTATACAAAGGAAAAGGCGACACTCGAGAATGCAACAACTACCGTTCAATCAAGCTTATGTCACACACAATGAAAATCGTCGAAAGAGTCTTGAACGAACGTCTTCGGCAAATAATAAAGCTCGATAATAGCCAGTGTGGATTTGTTGAAGGAAGATCGACGGTGGACGCTATCCAAAGCCTACGAATAATAATGGAAAAGCACCGAGATTCGTCTAAGGATTTACACATGGTATTTATCGACCTCGAGAAAGCATTCGATCGAGTGCGTAGGGACCTCATATGGGCCGCGCTGAGGTCTCAAAACGTACCGGAAACGCATGTTATAATAATACAAGACATGTACGGAAACGTGAAAACTGCGGTTAAAAGCTCTGCTGGACTAACGAGAGAATTTCCAGTTAATGTCGGAGTGCATCAAGGAAGCGTACTTAGCCCTTTCCTCTTTAACGTAGTATTCGAATATCTTTTAAAAGACTGCATGCGCGAAGCAAATGTAACGCCAATTCTCTTCGCTGACGACGCAGTATATACTTAGCGATAACGTCGAAGATTTACAGAACGCCTTAGATTCATGGAGAAATGCGCTAGAGAGAAACGGGTTTAAAATAAGTCGTTCAAAGACGGAGCATTTGACGTGCCCATTTGCGCATCCGTTGCGACCTGTTCCGGATATAATATTAGACGGAATAGTTCTTCCGAAAAGCACTATCTTTAAATTTTTAGAAATACTTTTGGTACTTTTTCTAGACTTAATATTTTGTTGTAAGCAATCAACAGTATTTCGAGACACGCGGGAGAAGATTTTTTTTAAAACTCAACCGGAATACCATCTACCCCAGGAGCCTTATTGTTTTTCATTTTTCCTAATGCTGATATTAGTTCAACCATCGAGATGGTAGCATCGAGCTCAGAGACTGTGACATTAGGCAGGGTATACTGAAAGTTTGGATGGCCTGCTGGTGGGCTTAGTAGTTGGCTGAAATAAATTGCCAGTATTTCTGAACCTATAGCACAAATTGTCCGTATATTAGTTCCATTTACCAGCCTCATAGTTTTCCAAAAAGATTTGGAGTACTTGCGGTCCTCCATTTTATAGAAGTTTTATCTTACACATTTCCTTGTACGTCTTATTTGCTTCTACATACAAAAGTCTAAAGACATCAGCGTTGGTTGTTCTAAATAAGTTCAGGAGCGCAAATGATTTACTTCTTAGTTTTCTACATGAATCATCGAACCACACCGCTAAGCTAGCCGCACCAGGAGAGAAATATATTGAACAGGCGGAACTGGTTATAGTGCGGCTACATTTGAGAAGTTATTTGCGTGGTTATCAAGTCTTCTGCTATACTGCATTGCAAAATTTATTTTCCACTTTAACTTCTTCAGAGGTGCTTGTGTCGTATGAGGATCAATTTAGAGCTGTCACTATCGGCAAATGGACTGAAAAATTCGCTGGCAAAACACCAAAGTCATCCACTGCTGACTGGGTCATTCACCTTTTGCTAAACAATAATCAATCACTGAGCAACCTTGGCCAGACATAAAAGTTAATTCCCCTCTGCAATCACTATTCGTGACTCCATTTAGCACAACTAAGCCAAAGTCCTCCATCAAACTTACAAGAAGTTTACCATTAGTGTTAAGCGTCTCATCCAAAGAATTTCTCACATTTTTAAAAGTACGATAGCTATGTCCTAGAAATGACACAGAGTTCTGAAACCTGCCTATTCTTCCATTTAAATCCCCTACGACCATGATATTTGAGTAATCGAAATTGTTCAAAAAGTCAAAAAGATCATAATAATCCTGAAACCAGTTATTAAAATTTAAATATGTGGGAATAATGTAGCAGTAGTCATTCTATGAATTACCTCATAATACTGTGAGCCAGTATTATGATACTGATTGAGCACTCGCTTACATTTAAGCCTGCTTTTGAGACGCTTTTATCGGGAATTTTAAGCAACTAGGCTACTAGGGTGCTGCGCTACTGATCCAGTTAAAGTTATAGTACAGTCAGCAGTTTGCCTATCAATCCCTGAACAGATAGTGGGTTAGAGAATCCGGCTGTGGGTTTAAATATTTCAAGAGGATAGCCGAAAAGTCGTTTTTCGCTTAAACAATTACTTTCATATTTGATTCTGTTTTAACAACATTTAGTATTCTAAATGGTCGTGGTAGAATAGTTAGCCCGACGCACAACTTAAATCCTCGCTTTCCAGATCCTTTTGGGATAGCACCAGATGTCCACCATGGCAGTTTGACCGGATGCGTTGAAACAGAACAACACTCGTGTGCCCTTAGTCTTGAGCATGTCAAAGCAGCTTAAACGAGGTTTTCGGTGTATCTGCCTTTTAACTTTCCATATCTTGGAACCTTTTGTCCCAAAACTTGCAATTTTTGCTTTGAATAGATCAGGTGCATGCACTTTAATTCACCTAGCTACCTTTGCACCAGTCCGAGTGTTCGGTCACATTTTGTCAGTCTGACTCAGCGTACTGCAGATTATGGTGGCCAGTATTCTCACCCGCTCTTGTCACACATTTCTTAAACTGGGCCAACACCTTAAAAAGTCTTTGAATATCTTCCGTCATTGAAATGGGGAAATTATTTGACCGGGCGTCTTCCTAATAAGAACGTGTTATGACTTCTAAAAGTAGTTAGTCTGAAAGGTCATCAGAATTGTCTTATCTTTTCTTGTTTATTTTTGTGGCTCCTCTGAGATAATCTGAGATAGACTTTCACCTAATCAACATACCATAGTTTTTTTTTTGTTGTGCGATGTAGTCATTTTATCTAACCTTCACCTAAAGTTACGTAGATGTTATGTGAAAAATATTAAGTAACAGCTACACCTTCATTAATCAACCACCCGTATGTTATACAACCAAAAATTCATTTAGCATTTTCTAACATTAAGCTCATTGAAAACTACTTCATTATCGGTCAAAAGTTTCGCACAACATCAGCAACTTAAATTTAAACACAAGCACATGTGACCACTCGGCAATTATGACACTTTTGATGGATCATGACATCTAGGTGACGTTCGTTACTGTTTTCCGACTTCCGATATGATCTTTTTATTAGCGGATTAAATTCCAAAGCTAATTAACACTTCTGATATACGAGTATGTATGTACGAACTGCGAGACTACCACTACACTTTGCATGACCTAATAGTTCGTGTACGAGAATTAAATCGTCACCATGTTGTTAATTGAAATTGGCAACACTAGTTGACTTGTGTTACCTATCGACAATAATTTGTTAGCACCCTTAGTCCGAGTTGACACTATCTTCGGTACCTACAGATACGGCTGCCTACGACGTCACTGTTATTTTTCACATGTTCGATATAAATGATAAGATTCGTCGGTTAGCTTGCCGCTTGGCCTCACGTACTTATCTGTAGTCACAGCGCGAACTTATGGAGCGATAGCTGCATTTCTCGTTCCCATTCCAAATGGGTAAATTCAAACAAAGAAAGTACTCGTATCTTTTGGTATTCTTAATCCTAGGAACGGTATGCTTTGTGGTCCTTGGTATTCTACAACTGGAACGCGAATCGTTGACATCGACAATCAGTGATGTGAAAGTAAGATGCATCATATAAAGTGAAGCCACAAGGAGTGTGTAGTATCTCATCATCCGTATCCTCTTTTAGATACTCACTAACATAAGTGCTCTTTCCAAAGACTTTGACGAATTTATCTCACATCACATGGTGCTGGATTCGGATAAAAGTGATTTTTATTTTTTTGAAAAATCTACCAGCGATGGGATTGGAGCAATTCGTGAACTTCCAGATACGCGTGATGAAGTGTAATATTTATTTCTTTCTCTAAAATTTTACAATTTGAGTTGACTTACTAAAGTGTTGTTTGCATATTTTATCTCGTTGCAGTTGCAAAAAGCGTATCTACAGAGTGCCAAAGAAATCGAGAGTATCTGTGATAGTGGTTTATAGAAATGAGGCGCGCTCCACACTGCTGCGTACTATAGTTTCGGTAATGCAAAGAACACCAACAAGGTTTTTACACGAGATTATCATTATCGATGATTTTAGTGATGATGGTGAGATGTTATTTTTGCTTGTATCTAAGATATTAAGATAAGATATTTCAAAAGCAAGCATGTAGATACAAAAGTCATTATCGTTGAAGCGGTGCGGACTGTTTACATTTCAGGTTAATCTAGACGATTCTTCTTTTGTAGTAGTTTGAAGCGTGAACGACCAGGTCAGAGTCAACAACATCATAATTCCACCTGTGTTTGCGTGCATCGTTTGATCATTTTTAGGGAACACCTCTAACCTATTTCTTATGTTTTTCTGCGACTTAGAACTCCAAGTATGCTTTATGCCATTAAATAATTAAGAGACCCCTACAATCAGCTTACCTTTTGATCAACAACAAATGGGTTTCACTACTGTGCTGTAGAATGAGAGCAATCCACTATGGTTTGCCTTCTCGTAATGGGTGGTTCTTTAAGAGGTCCTTTTTCAATGGGGGTTACATGAAATATCACGCATGCGTGGTATCACACTAATATAGTACTTTTGATCAGTATTATTTGACATTTCGTCGTAAAAAACTTAGCCTACAAATTATTCGCTGTTTTACAAAATCACATCATCGGCCTGCTGAAAGCACAATTCGATGTACTATCAGTTTGAAGTTTGAAGCCTGAGTTTCAATATTGGAAAATACGCAACCAAAAAAACTCTTCCAACAAGTAGTAAAGAAAATATAGTGGAGGTAGCTTGGAGTGTACGCCATGACTACAGTTAATCGATTCAGCTCCATTTTACACAGATTGGTTGCCGTATTTCACCTTAGGATTGTTTTTAAGGAATTCATTTCATGCAAAACCTGTTCCCAATGTTCCAATGTTCCCAAACGTCTCCGTTTCAATTGTTGGGCTCTTGAAAAAAATACAAGAAAATCTAAAGGCATAATGGCACTTGTCATGACGCCATGATAATGGATTACTTGCTGGCTGAAAATTATGCCCATGGCCTTGACGAGAATTGATCCCAATAAGACGGCGCCACTTGCCACAGTGAACAGTTGGTTTGATACTTTGGACCGATGAATTGGCCGTCTAGATCATGCAACATCACACTTTTAGACTATTTCTTTTGGGGCTACGTAAAGTCAAAAACTACGGATAAGCCGGCCTCGATTGATAAATTGGTGATCAACATTACTCGAGTCATAGATCAAATACCAATCGTAATGCTCTGACGCGTCATAGAAAATTGGAACTTCAGAATGGATCATGTTAGGCGAACATTCGGCCAACATTTAGGAGAAGGAATCCTGCAGAGATGAATGTAAACAAACACAGATCACCTTAAAGCATTTAAAAATTTTGATTGTGTCAATCAACTTCTATAACCTTCACCTTCTATATCTTGAAGTAGGTTCATTGTGCTAGCACTGAAAGAGCGGTCGAATGTAATGCCCTAGGTACTCATGGAAATATATAGATCTCTTGACTAGTCTACCAATGTTGATTATCTTTGAAGAGCAGGGATCATAAGGATCTCCGAAATGATAACTGCCTAGGAAGTGCACCTTAGTGCCCCCAACGAATTGATTGATTTTTTTGATTAAGAATTTGCAGACTTTACCTTTTAACAGCCGCCTACGAGTTGTTTCTAAAATCAGTTTTACAGCATACAGTATACAGTGTTGGAAGTTAAGGATCCGATCGCTCTTTGGGTGCATTTCATGCTGATCAAAACAGCTGTTTCAATCAATTGATTAAAAATGAAATTACTTACACAACTGCGGTGCTTAAGCTGACAGCATGCTGCATGTAATATCTCTCGCTCTGTACGACCACAAATACCTTCTGATCAAAAAGTACCCGGAACTCTTCGATAAAACGAAAACGATTCAATTATTCATCTATATTCATTTTATTGCCTTCAAACTAATCTCCATTGCAAGCAATACACATATTTCAACGTTTCCAATTTTTCATAGGCTGATTTTGGAATCGCCCTCAGCTCCTTCTGCGAATTCCCCTTTACCTAAATGGTACTTAGAGATGTGTGAGCCGGAGCGTTATCGTTGTGTAGAAACCACGCGTTGTTTCTTCAGAATTCTGGCCTCTTGTGACGAACATTTTTCCTTAAACACTTTAATAGGCTCACGTAATACTCTTTTTTTACTGTCTTCCCTATCAAAAGAAATTCGGATTGGAAACACATACCACCCACAATTAAAGAAAACCGTCAAAAAGCTTTCATTTTGAACCGTATCTGTCGTATTTTTTTGGGTTATAACTCTTTTCGATGTCATATTCATAGACCCATGTCTCGTCATCAGTAATGATGCCATCTATAATACCTTCCCCAAATAATGAATTTCTTTAGCGACATCAATACGAGGCTGTTTCTGCAACAAATTCAGCAAGTTCAGCACAAGCCACGCTGCAACTCGTCTCATGCTCATAACATCCTGCAAAACGTTTTGTACCGAGCCGAATGAGAAACAAAGATCGGCTGCTATCCCCCTTATGCTCGCACGATGATCTGCGAAGTCAATTTTCTTACCCTTTTTGAAGTAAACGTCAGTTATATTGGTGGGTAGACGATCGGAACGAGGTAAATCAGCAACCGCGGTTAGGCCCGCTCTAAGCTTTTTGTACCACTGGTACGCTTGTGTTTTCGATGCTATCTGGTCCCCGTAGGCTACTGTGAATATTTTCAATGCTACCGCACAATGTATTTTGTAACAAACCCAAATTTCAGGCAAACTTAAAAGAAATAGCTTTTTACAATATATCAAGTCCTGTTGAATAGGAAATTCAGGGTACTTTATGATCAACAGGTATGAGTTGGTCCAACTCAAAACAAAAAAAACTCATTCAAGAATGTTAGCGAGTATCAGCGACTGATTGCCCGACTCATACAGGATAACATCATCACTGCAAGCAACCAGATCACCCCAGACCCTTTTCCCTCGCGATCTAACTTCCAAAAATCAATTCCAATTACTTTGCGATGTGTACATTTATGATTTGATTTTGATTGACAGGAGTCTTGGGATCTCTTCTAATTCAATTGACATACTATATACCTAACTTAAAACTAACATTAATATAACTAACGAGAAAGGAAAGGGGTCTTGGAGCTTTGGAAAGGATGTTTCTAAGACTGGTTTCGGTGATGTTGAAGATAAAACCATTAATCAAGTTGTTCGGAGTTCGCAAGAGTTCGTGGAAGTGGGATTTCAATATTCGTTTTAGTATTAATGGACATCATTTGGAGCAGGGTAAGGAAGGCTATACAACCAGTGAGTAGTTAGTTTTTAAACAAAGATTACATCAGCAACCTCTCGAAGTTTTTGAAACGGTCCAAGATAAACTAGACTTAAACGATCACTAAGACACATAGTCTCTCGTTCTCAGTTTAAATTTGATCACATCCAACAACCTGGCATCCTATCTTTGAGTTAGCAGTCTCTGACTCAAAGACCCTATTAAGTAAAATGTTATTGTCAAATCATTCGATATAGATGGAGTATCAATAGTATCCCCGTCTTTGTATCTCCGCTTTTTATGCTGAAGCCACATCTTGGATCACTCAATTGCAGAAATATCAACAAGTTTATGTAACCCAAAGGAAGAGGAGGAAAGATCTTAAAGCCGTTGTGGCAGGCATAGTACTGCAAGTCGTGGAAAATTATTCTAGAAATTATTCTGACGATGCTAAGCCTACACAGCGCCAGCCTGGACTACAGCGCTGTACGACTGTACTAATTTACATATATAAGAATGTGATCTTGTAGTACTACCACAGGAGAAATTATCACCCTCTTTAATACCTATAGATACTAATCGAAGTGACCATTAACTGTTTTAAAAATTGGATCGGTACCTACTTGGACAAGTTTCTAGATCAAACAACATACAGAATTAGTCCAATTAGTCAACCCAGATATCTCGTTGAAGAGACATTGCGAGTAATAATACAAAAGGAATCTAGAGAGAATTTATCGCTCACACAAATGCTGGATAGGATTTAAAAGAAATATGATTGTATAGCCCTTAAAAAGGATCATTCTTCGGTAGAACCAGAATCCCAGTAACCAGGCATCCATAGCCATCCCATGCTTGGTTTTCGAACTGATCCCGATAAACAATGAATATATATTCCCTTTAAAAACAGGTCAGTGATGTCCTCGATACAAATTTGGGAAACAACAAGTACATGCCCCATGGTACTGTTCCCAGAAAGACTTTATTTTCAAAAGATTGGACTGACTGTACATTAGTTTACAGTCCCTTCTTTAAATATCGTTTGTAATTTTTCTATTGCTTTAGACACGCATCTAGCAGTTGATAGAAGAGCAGTGTCGTCTGCGAAT
This sequence comes from Volucella inflata, assembly GCA_928272305.1. Classification (NCBI taxonomy): domain Eukaryota; kingdom Metazoa; phylum Arthropoda; class Insecta; order Diptera; family Syrphidae; genus Volucella; species Volucella inflata. The sequence goes on from OV743716.1 coordinate 229,906,281, forward strand.
GTGGCTATTTTCGTGTCACTTGAAAACTGTATATCTCTGGTATATAAAAATACAGGGTAGGTCCTAAAACACTTCCTTGTGGAACACCTGCTTGTATTTCTTTAAGTTCGATCTGCTATAAAAGAGTGAAGTATCTCATAGTACTGTCTAGGAAGATCCCTATGGAGTTTGTACTCTAATCCCTTATGCCAAACCTTGTCAAGAGCCTGTGCAACGTCTAAAAATAGTGTAGAGCAAACTAGGTTTTCTTTAACATAACTAATACGATGCACTTGGTCAATAGTTGAATGTTTTCATAATTTCTAAGCCCGAACTGGTGTGAGGGAATAAGCATTCTTTGATCTATGATTCAATTAAGTCTTTTAAGCAGTTTTTCGAACAGTTTTGATAGAAATGGTAAAAGCGAGATTGGCCTATATGAGGCAACATCTGACGGAGGTTTATCTTGTTTAGGTATTACAATAATATCTACTGTCTTTTAGTGGCGTGGAACATATCTTTGCTTAGGCTTAAGCTTAAGCAATGCTATAAAGAGTAGATCTTTCAAGATTTGAGCAGTTATTAGATCATAATCTGTTGACTTTTTATTCGAAAGTTTTTGAATGAATGTACTGATCTCATTTAGCGAAACAAAGGGGATTACGTCTTTATCTACTTTCTGAGAGTATTGAAGCCGTTTGTCTGCCACGCTAGGTGTGAGCGGCTTAAAAATATTTGTCATGTGCTCCGAAAAAAGTTTGACCTTTTCTTTTGTGTCGCCATCCCATATAACGTAGGATCTTGCACCTGAGGTATCTTTAAATATCTGACAGCCTTCCAAAGGGAGTAGTCTGTCAATTTGTCAACGATTAAGTTACGGAGATATCTGCTAAGCGATCTGTTTTTAAAGTTACCGATTCTTTTTTTTAAATCCTGTTGCTAAGTCTATTGAATAAAGCTTTATCCCCGGGTTGTCTTGTCATTTGCCAAGACCAGCGTGCTCTTCTTTTCTCAAATATAAGTTCCCTAATTTCCGCGGGATATTAAGCCGATGCTTGTTTTTTTTTTTTTTTTTGATAACTTAGTGTACTATCTTCTGATGCCTGTTGTATATCGGCAATGAATTGTTCCACCTCGGTGTCAATATTGCTTGTTGTGGCTAGTGGAGACCCTAGGGTAATAAATAGTTCGAATAGCTGCATGAATTTACACCAGTTTGTTAAATCTTACATATTTTATCTGTTCTACTGACATGCCGTTGACAGTTAGCATAACGGGTGTATGACCCGAAGACAGATTATCGCTGCTTTCAACCTCGGTTTCTTTTCTATCGATTCCATTGGTTATGAAGAACTCAATAAGATCTGGTGTTTTCGTTGGGTCAGATGGCCAATTGGTGGGCGATCCAGTCCAAATCCAAACCTTCCTGCCTTTTGTCGTTATTATCTTCGATACCCAGTAGGTGTGTTTAACATTGAAGTCCCCTCCAATGACAAAATTGTGTCCTGGTAGTAGAAAAAGGTCCTGGAGATCTTCCTCTGAAGGTGAGTGCCTGGGTGGGCACTGGCAGCTCTTTTAAATTTCTTGCTTTTTACGGAAATATTAATTATCGCAACCTGCATAGTTTCCTTAGCTATTTAAGGCAACTCATAGGGCTCCAAACTGCTTTTCACAATAACAGCACTATGTACCTCGCCTGGCACTGCCAGCCGGATGGGACGAGTGGTAACAGAGGTACCCAGTAATTCTAATCTTTTTTTTTCCTGTTTAAAGTGGGTTTCGGAAACCAAACAAACATCAATGTCTTCATTGCATAGAAATACTTCAAGTTCAGGGATGTGCTAGAGTAAACCGTATGCATTCCAGTCATAGTCATTAGGTATTATTTTGTCGTTTGTTTATTTTCTTTAGATACTGCTTTGCTTAGTAGCTCTATTAATTTGTCTTATTTATCCAGTCTTTGATTAATAGTAAAAAGCATTCCCTTTACTGAGCAATGGCTAGTAAATAATAAGCCCCCCAGATGTAGGCCTTGCGAACTAATGTGTCTTCTGCTAAGCCTTCTTAAATAAGTTTAAAACTCTTTCGCTTAAGTCCATGCATCTTTCGAGGAATTTTTTTAAAGTGATTGTGAGTCTGCTCTGAAATACCAGAGGTCTGTTCGAATAGAAACCAGAGCCACCTTTCTTAAGTGTGCGACTTATCCTGCAGACATTATCGGCGAAACTCATCTAAGCATCTTAACTGAAGCCTTTAACACTGAGATCAGCTATTTCTAGCGCTGTTTCTACACTGTTAGTTTGAGTAAGGATTAAAAGTTTTTGACGTGAGTTGTTTGCAATTATGGGATGAGACTCCCTCGACGATCTTGTTGTCGTATGCGGCTACGAGAGGGCCAAAATTTGCCAGTTTGCGCCACAAGTCATCAAAGCCCTGGAGAATCTAATTTATCAAAGTCAACTGAGCTGAATCCCGCGAGCATAAGTCGAATTCGAAAGCCTTACTCTCCTGATAGGTGTAAAACTGTCACAGACTGAGGACAAATTTTTCACCGTTGAAGGGTCGATACATTAAGTGTATTCTCTGTTATCACGACTTGAGTCTGAACTCGTTCCAAGAGTTCAACGGGGCCACCACCCACCTTTTGTCATGGTTTGGTGGGAAATCGACTACAATAGGGACACGGAGTTCTATTTCTGTTCGCATAACTCTACATCCAAGTATCGAGTCTTTAAAACGCATTTTTGGTCGACCAGTGAAAAATCTTCCACTTTATAAGGTGCGATAAGTAACAAGACCGACTAAGTCATGTTTGTCCTCTACTGCGTAGCTCCTGGTGATGGATTCAAATATTTTCCGAATCGGAGTTTTGGTATCCATCCGATCTGTATGATCTAGTCATTTCAGGCGTTGGACTTCCACTTTTCGGGCAAAGTCGCTGTCGCTGTATAGCTCGAGTATTTCGTCGTTGTATATCCTTCTCCACTCACTTTCTATGCAGACGGAACTGAAAATCACACAAAGAATCTCTTTCAAAGAGCTAATTCTCGTAGTACTCTCCCCATAATATTCATTTCATCTGATTTGGGTTTGGACTAAAATACCTACATCTGCTCAGGTACTTCTCAAGTACCTTCTATATAGGATTCAAAACCGTGGGCTTAGACCAATAGGTTATGCCAACATCACCCTTGAGCATTGCAAATAAAAATCGCAAGTGACATTTCGCCCCTTCAAATCTTCAACCTCATCACTAGTCGCATTTTGTGCTCCTAAATATCGTAATTATTTCCTAAGAGGTGAAACTCGCTGTGGAATATCCCACTAACCTCTTAATCTCCTTGCCATTATAACTTGTAAAACATTTAAGAACTCCTTTACTCTCCTTCATCCGCGCCACGTGTAAAAGATTTACGGATTCTACAAACCCCTTGAACCCTCCCTTTGAAGTATAAATATTGGGTCTATAACTTAATTCGTGAGGTTTGCTAGGAGATGGCGAAACTTGTATTATTCCATTGGAACATGGGTTGGAAAGCTATATGTCATTCATTTGAAGCGTAAACAACAATAATTTTATTTCACTCAAATATGTCGAACTTTGTGCCTGAAAAAGTGTTTTTGCGGTGAGTTCTTCTTCATTATATTAATATGAAGAAAACTGCAGGCGAAAGTCATCGTATTTTGGTGGAAGTTTATGGTGAACATGCGCTAGCTGAGCGAACGTGCAAAAGTGGTTTGCACGATTTAAAAGTGGTGATTTTGGCTTGGAAAACGATGAACCTCCTGGGCAGCCAAAAAAGTTTGAAGATGAAGAACTGGAAGCATTACTCTATGAAGATTGTTGCCAAACACAAGAAGAGCTCGCAGAATCTTTGGGTGTCACTCAAGCAGTCATTTCAAAACGTTTAAAAGCAGCTGGATATATTCAAAAGCTGTAACCGTCCTTTTACCCTTTATTATTGGGACTGAATAAGTGTTGCTTATTCTTACATATAGTGTAAATTTGGTAATGAATCAAAGCAAAACTTTAAAGCACTTAGCTGACTCTGGGCTCTGCTTCGGTCGTCTCGCTCCAATTCCAACTAGGGTTTGACTTGGAAAGAATGAATCGCCCAACAGCACCAAGCTAGTCCAGGTTTTCACGCAACCAACAATAAGAACCTCCAACCACGATTTTGTCCTTAGGGTCCTAACCAAATAAGATTAAAGGACTTCAAGGTAACGTTCGTCAGAAACCAAAAACAAAAAAAAAACCCACCTTTTGTTTGCTCGAACTGTTTTTTTTTTTAATTACTAAGTTTTTAGTATAGACTGTACTTTTTTTTCTGCTGTTCCATACACTGCACTACTATTAAACGCCTGACACGACACTGCGTTACACCACTTGACTTGACTTGACTCACTGCTTGTTTCGAACCAACTGACCCTCGCAAATCACTCTCAAATCTAGCTACAGCCTAAACTCGCCTTGGATTCGATCATATGGCTTGGTTGTCTTAGCCCATTCCATGGATCAGGCCATTTTTCCGCTGTGCTCACCATGCACATCTGCACCCGCTGTATCAGGTGTACATAATGAAAACCGCGGCGAAAAAGTATAAAAGAACAAGGTTCCATAGGGAATTGAACCTCCAACCGCCCAAGTGTGAAGCTGCGCTTCGAAAATCTTTCAAAAATTTAACCATAATAAAGCAAGGAAATTGGGTTCCACATGAACTCAAGCCGAGAGGCGTCGAAAAGCTGTTTTGCATGTCCGAAATGCAAACGAAATGCTGGAACGCCACAAAAGGAAGTCATTTTTGCATCGGATTATTACTGGTGATGAAAAATTGATCCATTACGAAAGCAGCAGACAACCCCAAGCGCAACCCGGCCAACCAGCCAAATCAACGGCAAAGCCGAATATCCATGGCGCGAAGGTAATGCTCTGTATTTGGTGGGATCAGATGGGTGTGCTGTATTATGAGCTGCTTAAATCGGGTGAAACCATCAATGGACAACGCTACCGAACACAATTAATCCGTTTGAAGAGAGCAGTAGCAGAAAAACGCCCGGTATATGCAACCAGACACGAGGCAATAATTTTCCATCATGACAACGCTCGGCCCCACGTTGCTATTCCGGTTAAGAACTATTTGGAAAACAGTGGATGGGAAGTCTTACCCCACCCGCCTTATAGCCCAGACCTTTCCCCTTCTTATTACCATTTGTTCCGGTCGATGCAGAACGCCCTCACTGAAATACGGTTCACATCAGACCAGAATATCAAAAATTGGTTTGATTCATTCTCGGCTGCCAAGCCGGCGCAGTTCTTTTGGGATGGGATCCACAAATTGCCAGAAAGATGAGAAAAGGTCATAGCTTCAGATGGGCAATACTTTGAATAATACTATTGTACATGTTTTTCTTAAATAAACGTTCAAATTTTGAAAAAAAAACCGCACGAATTAAGTTATATACCCAATAAAAGAAAAAAAAGTTCAAACGATAGTGTACGACTATGTTAATGGGCAATTTTGCGCATGCCCTGCCAACCAAGAGAGCTTGATTGATTAATTTTTAAGACAAAACGAAAGAAATGTATTTTATGACTGATCCTTAGATTACATACACATACGAGTGTATTACTTTTATCTACAAACTATATCGCATGTTTTGAAAACAACTAAAATAAAAAAAGATATTTTGTCAGAAGTGGGATTCGAACCCACGCCCTCAGAGAGGACCAGAACGCTCAGCGAATCTATTTTTAACGACCGCACTGTGTGTGGCAAGATTTTCTCTTGAGTCTGGCGCCTTAGACCGCTCGGCCATCCTGACACTTGTTGGTTACATTTAAACGTGTACATCTTCAGTATAAACTGTGTTTATTTATTTATTACATAAATGTATTAGATAATAGATGAACTATCTGAAATAATGTAGAAAAGATAGAACTTTCTATTGCTTCAATTCAAACCTATTCGTATAAAAATATCTAGATGTTTTTGCTGAAAATACATGGGATTTTACCAAAACTACGATATCATAATGCAAGCTATCTATTTACTGAGTACCCAGCCAGAACAAACGAATATACAATCTAGATAGGGCTTGCGTACATACAAAAGTAATTAATGAGAACTGATAATTGCTTGCTGGAAAATTGTTATAGTAACGGCACAAAAACCACTTCTAAATGTAAGCAAATTACTTATACAACTGTGGAATACTGTGCAGTGCTGTCATTCTCATTAGACTTATTGCAGTAAGATTCTATTCTTCATTATGCTCACGTGGTTATAAATTCAAATTAGCATTATATAACAGCTCGGGGTAATGTTGGAAAGACTAACGACGGAATATAGATTTCCCATTTGTACCCAAAACGAAAAAAAACCCGCAATAGTTTGTGATATGCGATGCTTTTTTGGGTGAAAGATTGAGCTCGCTGGAGACACTTTATGCCCAAGGCCCAGGTCCACCTTGGACTGTAGTGCCACCTTAAGTAAACAAGTAAGTTAGTACATAAGTGTGCATTAGTAAGTCTTTTATATAAATAAGGAAGTACTTTAGTAGTCCGTGCGGCATCGGATAAAGAATAGTGCCGCAGTGCGTCCCAGCTTGTCGTAAGAGGCGACTAAATGGGACACCAATCATATACAGGCAACTATGACACCAAAAATGAGCCTGTGACACTTTAACACCTCAACACTTTCCCACAAGTTTGTATGCAATCAGTGGGTTCCCACGTCTGGAGACTACCGGTGGGGTAAAAGAACAGTCAATCAATTCGAAATGAGCATACAAGTGTCAAACCACTCAAACTTTAGATACACTTCATGGAAATGATCGCAATTAATAGCACTACCCCGCTGGGCACCACGGTTGCAACGCACTCGGGTGATCCCAGAGCAAGCAGAAGTGCTTGTGTCAGAGCCCGACGGATTCCGGGAGCGGGCAAAATGAAGTTTCCAAAATATTTTCATAAACTTCGGTTTGCAAGTTGGAACGTCGGATCGATGACCTCAAAAAGTTTAGAACTGGAAGCGATTATGCGTCGCAGAACTCTACAAATCCTGTGCGTACAGGAAACGAAGTGGTGTAATACAGGAAATAAAGCGAGCTTTCTAGATTTAAAAACTAAGGCATTTAAGATGTTCTACCATGGAACGGTCAATGGACGAAACGGTGTTGGAATCGTTGTTGCAGCGGATCTTCTAAACAACATCGTTGGTGTCTTGAAATTAAGCGACCGCTTGATGAGTATTAAACTCGTCATACACAATGAAACGTGGAACATTGTTAGCGCGTACGCTCCACAAAATGGATGTGACCAATCGGAAAAAGATACATTTTGGTCAGAGTTCGGTAATTTGCTTAGAAATATACCTATCGATGAGATGCTCTTCGTAGGCGGAGATTTAAATGGCCACGTCGGAGAAACAAATGTTGATTATGAGGACTGCCACGGCGGTAAAGTCTTTGGAACCAGAAATTCAGCTGGCGAAGACATCCTTGTAGCGTGTAGGGCGTACGGCTTAACCGTCTTAAATACAATGTTTATTAAACATCAACGACATCTCATCACCTATAGCAGCGGAGGCCACGAAACGCAAATAGATTATCACCTCTGCAAAATGTCGATGAGAAACCGTGTTAAAGACTGTAAAGTAATACTTGGAGAATCGCTAGTAAGCCAACACCGTCTGCTCATTACAGAATTTTTCACAGCGGAACCACCAAAAACACGGGCATCGTTTGGAAAGCCAAAAATCCGGTGGTATAATCTTTCGACGGAACGAAGCGCAAGATTTATCGCACTGGCTAAAGAAGTACTTCGAAATATAAACGGTACAGAAGACTCACTTAGCCCGCAAGAAATGTGGAACATCATGCACGAGGAATGCATAACACTCGCAAAGTCCCATCTGGGGACTATATCGAAATACTATTACGTCGGCAAAGAAACATGGTGGTGGAATGACGAAACCAAACGAGCTGTGGCCGACAAGAAGAGTGCATTCCAAGCGTGGACAAAATGCGATCGGAGCGACGATATCGAAAAAGCTCGACTGACTCTTGAATACGAGCGTCTTAAAAAGATCGCAAAGAAAGTCCTGGCTCGAACTCGAGCGGCAGAAGCGGAAAACCTGTACCAGGAGTTGGAACAAATATCCTCACGACCGGCGGATAGAAGACAAGCTATCCAAGAAGTTCAAACGTCGTACAATACTAAAATGCCAAATATTTTTAAGCTCGCTGCACAGAGGCGAAAAAATTCGATGGAAATAACCTCGCCGAAATACATCAAAAATGCAGACGATCGCATACTAACAAATGAAAAGGAAATTTGTGACCGGTGGCTTGAATACTGCAAGGAGTTGTTTAACAAACAGTTTCCACGTGATATCGTGCCGACAGCTGGTCTATTCGAGGAGGAAGTTTCGAACTTTTCAATCGAAGTAATAAGTATAGGAATCGGAAAAACGAAGAGTGGGAAAGCGGCGGGACCAGACAGCATTCCATCAGAGTTTTGGTCGGTGATGGAGGGGATCGGCGGCGTTTGGCTATCGAAACTTTCAAAAAAATTAAAATGTGGAGAACCTATGCCGAATCAATGGAGAAGTAGCTTCTCGGTTCCATTATACAAAGGAAAAGGCGACACTCGAGAATGCAACAACTACCGTTCAATCAAGCTTATGTCACACACAATGAAAATCGTCGAAGAAGTCTTAAACGAACGTCTTCGGCAAATAATAGAGCTCGATAATAGCCAGTGTGGATTTGTTGAAGGAAGATCGACGGTGGACGCTATCCAAAGCCTACGAATAATAATGGAAAAGCACCGAGATTCGTCTAAGGATTTACACATGGTATTTATCGACCTCGAAAAAGCATTCGATCGAGTGCCTAGGGATCTCATATGGGCTGCGCTGAGGTCTCAAAACGTACCGGAAACGCATGTTAGAATAATACAAGACATGTACGAATACGTGAAAACTGCGGTTAAAAGCTCTGCTGGACTAATGAGAAAATTCCCAGTTAAGGTCGGAGTGCATCAAGGAAGCGTACTTAGCCCTTTCCTCTTTAACGTAGTATTCGACTATCTTTTAAAAGACTGCATGCGCGAAGCAAATATAACGCCAATTCTCTTCGCTGACGACGCAGTTATACTTAGCGATAACGTCGAAGATTTACAGAACGCCTTAGATTCATGGAGAAATGCGCTAGAGAGAAACGGGTTTAAAATAAGTCGTTCAAAGACGGAGCATTTGACGTGTCCATTTGCGCATCCGTTGCGACCTGTTCCGAATATAATGTAAGACGGAATAGTTCTTCCGAAAAGCACTATCTTTAAGTACTTAGGATCAATCGTTAACATGGAAGCGAAATGTGACGACGACGTAAACCACAGAGTGAGTGTGGGATGGATGGAATGTCGGGAAAATTCGGGAATCTTTTGCGACCGAAAATTTCCACTTAAATTAAAGGGGAAACTCTACACCACGGTTGTTAGACCAGCTCTTATATACGGTTCACAGTGCTGGACAATGTACGAAGCGTTTAAAAACAAAATGACGGCAGCGGAAATGAAAATGTTAAGGATGTCTAGTGGAGTCACTAAACGCGATTACATTAGATCTACGCGTATAAGAGGAAGTCTACATATAAAGAATTCGGTAACCGAACAGCTTGAGGCTAATAGAATAAGCTGGTATTGCCACGTTCAAAGAAGATCTGCGGAAAATCCGGTTAAAAAGGCACTATCAACTACGGTCACTCCAACTGTAAGAAAACGAGGTCGGAAAAAGAATTCCTGGATTTCTCAGATGGCAAATGCGCAACAACGTCTGGGGTTAACCACTGAAGCGATCCAGGACCGAGCTTTATGTAGACGCGTTCTGCGGTCTGCGACATTAGCCAACCCCATAAGCGGAGCAGCAGCGATGCAGTAAAAATGGGAAACTCGTTACGCATAATTTCGTATAACGAGGAAAGGGTTAATAAAAGGATAAGAAGAAGAAGAAGAAGGAAGTACTTTAGTAATACAGTACCTACGAGGCTAAGGTGAAAAGTTCTCTGCCAAACAATAAAAGACCACGATTTTCAGTTAAAAAATGTTTTTTTTTTTTTCACATAATCTCCAACACACTGAGTTCAGCTTTTCTAAAATATCAGTATTCAACTTCTTCATTGGATGCGGAGCGCTTCCCACAAACAAATTTCTTCAAGTTTGAGAACAGATGAAAGTCTAAGGGTGCCAAATCAGGAGAATAATGGGAAAGGCTAAGTAAATCGTACCCTAAATCTCGCAGTTTTCCCATCTCTAACGTAGCCTTATGTACAGGTGCATTGTCCTAATGAAAGATAATTTTTTTCTGCTGTAAGCAAAGCCTCCTCTCGTGAATTTTGGCATCTAGCTGGTCAAGAAGGTTGAAGTAGTATTCGCCCGTAAATGTTCTGCCTTTTCAAGGCAATCAATTAACAGGATCCCTTTCGCAAAACATGTTGACCATGACCTTTGGCGCAGAACCACCGGCTTCATCTACTGCTTCGTCTGCTGTTTCGTTTCTGGGGTGTAGTGGTGGACCCATGTCTCATGCATGGTAAAAAATCGTCGTACAAAATCGGCTGAATCTCTATTGATTCGGTCCAAAGATTGCTTCAAAAATCGTTTGCGGATTTGCTTTTGAACAGCATTCAGCAAATGCGGAACCCATCTTGGGCAAAGCTTTCGCAGCCCTAAGCCAGATGTTTCGCACTCTTTATTCCGATATCTCCACAGCCTCAGCTTTCTCACTCACCTTCGATCGATTTTCGTTTAATACGATGGCTGTAGTTGTGGTTGTTGGTCGTACGTGCGACCACGTATAAATTCTTTTTTTTCTAATTGAAACGCCAACTCTGTGTCAGGCCTTACCTCATTAACTTATTACCTTGCCGTCATACATCACTAGCACATCATTGCCAAATTTACCATCATAAGAAGAATGATTGTATTCGATAACAACACCGATTCTTACAGCTCATCATAACAATTATTTCGATATCCCTGCTGGATTTTGAGGAATCCAATCAACAACGAAACCACCTCCTTTCAAAATCTTCCATAGCATCATCTTGTCCTTGGAAGAAAAGAAAGTAGGCGACAACAGTAATGGATTGCAGGTCTTCTAGAACTCTGCTGCAAGAATAGGAAGAATTTTAACTTTGCCATTCTTTCTGTCATCACATGACTAGGAAACGTGCAAGGCATATTTAAAATCTATGTATACAATGCAAAGTAGGGAAGTTCCAACCTCATCACTACGGTCTTTTAGAACTTATGAACTCTGATAGTACCTTAATTTCGATGAGGAGAAATTAATGGATCTCCTCGCTAACAAAATTTCAGAAACCTAGTTCAAACCATTTTTGAGAATACCTATCCACCTACCAAAAAAGCCGACATATTTTGTGTAAAAGGCTAAAATAGGCAGCTTGCAGATCCGAACCTTACATGATGTTATTTTCGCTGCACTGCTACAGAATGCTTTCCGGATGTCGGAGATCAACTGATTGGCTTGCGATACATTATTCTGTGCCCTGAGTAGAAGTTTTAATACCCAGAAATTCTGCAATTTATCCTTACAAAGACGCTCTAAGGAATCTTCGATTCTCACATAGAGTTTCGTCGGTAGAGAGAGTGCTATGTCAAAAGATTTATTTCTCGTCATTGGAGCCAAAACTCTTGCTTGCGTGCGTTGCCTTAATAAAAGAGCACTTTCTTATTAGCCGTTAATTGTGAGGTAGATTATACTACGAGTATGTGCGTTCCAAAAAACGGTCATTATCTTGTTGGGTGACAGACTCACATTGGCCCTCTTCGTCACCGATTTGTCCGGAGAAACTTACTGTTCTTACTGCTGCTTAGTCTCTAGGATATTGCATCGTCCGCTGTTATGAAATGGCGTAAAACTCGTACGGATGGCTATTAAGTGATGCAAAATACTTTTTTATTTTTGATGCTGCTTAAAACTTGAATTTTTTGTCACGTGGTATAAGAGAGATATAACTGCGACTCAGAAGATACGATGTAAACAAATAGCGGATTGGTCGGAAGGCACAGCTCAACATAGCAATAACACTACAAATACACATGTCAATTGACATTTCAGAGAGGTAACAGTCAGCTCTGAACAGCAACCAGGTTTAACGCATTAAAGGTTGCCCATAGATCGGCTCGTACGATTTTGATGAAGTTTTAAAATATGTGCCCTGGGGACCACAGAAAAAAAAAATTACCCGCGCACACACCTGAGATATGACGTGGGTATTTAAATACCCGACAGGCATTGGTGTGATGTTTTCACTTTTACTTTAAAAAAAAAAAACCGAAAGACATCGTGGACTGCTGTGCTGAAGCGCTTGTGTGAATACGCGCCTTTATTCGCCAGTTTTTCGTCATTTTATTTACCGTTCATCATGGTACGCTTCGTTAGAATGAGTTCTTCAGCTAATCCGAAGAAATCCGCTAGCAAATGTGTTTGCAATAGTTAAAAATAGTTAAAAATAGTTCTTGGGGTTAAAAAAGTGTTTTTGGATTATTTTGATTCCGAATGATTTGTCGACAGAAAGTTATTACTGCCGCCGAGCCACAAGCTACTGTTGATAATTGGTCTGATAGAAATATTGACGGAAAAGAGAACTTTGGCCAACATGCAGACGCCGCTAACATTATCATAACGCCACCCGATGCCTTCGATGCTATTTGTGAAAATGAGAAATTAGACGACAATGCTCAATTGTTGTGAGATGAACTGGAGCTGCCCTGTCAGATTGCCGCGTAATTCTAAATTGATTGTATTTACGATGATACAAACGAACACATGCTATCGTGCTGTGAGGATAATGATACGGATGCCGAAGAAGAACATGATAAGCCGGTGGCATCAACATCTCATAGTCATGGCCGTAAAACAACACCGAAATCAAGGAAGGCACAGAAGCGTTCCCGGATAAATGAAGGAATGAAACCAGGAGGTCTAGGAGGCAAAATTATCAATTCGATAAGATTCCAGACGATGATACATCCACTTTATACAAAGCGTTGTATGAACAGATTGGTTCCATATATCCTATTCAGCTTTGGGAAATTTACATTAATGACGAGGTGTCAAACCTTTTGGTCACTTCCATCAACCGATATTCGTTACATCGATTTCGGAAATTAAAACATTTTTAGGCATGTTGTATACCATATAACCGGTTACCAAACGTTGCCGCAAACACAAAGTTATTGGACAAATAAAGAGTCGTTGGGATGCGTGCTGATAAAAGAATGCATATCGAGGGACAGATTCAGACGAATCAAACAATTATTTCACGTGTGCAACAACTCAGCATTAGATCCGAAAAACAAATTTGCAAAAGTCGCACCATTGAACGATTTATTGAATAAGAAATTCCTTCAATTCGTTGTATTCTCTCACAAGCTTTCGATTGATGAAGAAATAATTGCCTATTACGGCCGCCATTTGTGCAAAATGTTCACAAAAGGAAAACCCATTTGAATCGGGTGCAAGTATTGGTGTTTGGCGTCGACAGAAGTCTACTTGTACCAATTCGGGTCCCCACCCCATTACCAAGGCTTCGCCCATCAATGACGTTGTCTAATATAAAGCGGGGGCAGAGTAAATACTGGACTTATCATAAACATTATCAGACCCTTCCCCTCTGATGGTTGCTATGATTTGTCCAGTAACAAGCTGCCGGTCATAGGTCTTGTTGAATGGCAAGACCACCGGTAGTCCATACCAGGACTTAAAACACGGTACCGTGGGAGTTAGGAGCCCCCCGGACTTCGGTCCGGGCCTAACTTGTTGAGGTTGGCCCCCTTGTGGGAGCGTCACGGTGGCTGCGGTTTAAACCTAAATCGCAGGGAGGGTGGCCCTGCTAGGGCTCAATACCCGGAGTGGAGTGGCTATAAGTGCTGGGTGCTGAGACCCTAAGATCAGTAAGAGGTTTTAGGTGGGCCTCGACTCATACCAAGAGTGGATTTGTGCCCTCAACACATTTACGCATTGGTATTAATTGTTAATGTAGCAAATAAGCGATGGCAAGGCGTACCCTTGCTCCCATGGATGTATGGGCATCCCGTGAGTTTAAGTCTCCATGACAGGTATTCACGTTAAACCCTAGTGACATCTGACATCTGTACCAATTCATTCTATACGCTGGTGCATCGGAACAGGAGGATCCAAGATTCGGGTTGGGAGAAAGGGTCTTACCCGTAAAAATCTATAAGTAGGCCGCGAAAAATTACATTGCTCTATTTGTTTCTTGTAGGTGCACCCTCCCTCTTTACTATGTTACCATTTTGTTGGGTTGAAATGGATTAATATGCCAAGGAAGATCGAGGTTTTCACGGATGTCAGAACGATTGGTCTGAATAAATAAAACAGCGTAAGTCTAAGTGAAAGAGAGTGAAAAGCTGTCATGTTGCGGGCAGAGACTTTACCAGTCGAAAGCCAGTAAAGTAAGCATCATCAACATCTCGATACCGTTTTTGTCAAGAGTTCCAACACTTAGCCTGTATTTCTTTCACCTGGATCACTGCATTAGAATGCTCTTGCTCCCACACCACCACTTTTTTTTAGTCTGATTTGAAATTGTCATGCTTTGCTACGTCTATACAGCTCAAAAAAATATGCCGACTGTCATTCAACTTAATGGAAAACTTGAAAAATTGCCGACGAAATGGTAGTCTTGTCTTTTCGTTGTCAATACATATGTATCTCAAAAAAATAAGCAAATTTCACATTATTACCTTCATTTGCACCAATGTCACATTGAATTCATTACCTACTCTGCTCCAAGTTGCACATCCAACCCACAAAATCCACCCTTAGGTACTACAATATTTCTTGAATATCTATTGAACGAGATAGCCGTTTTGCAATTTCAAAATTGCCTTTCCACAGTCTTATCACTCTTCTCTTTGTCTTTATACTTTCAGAAACTACTTTAGCCCACCTCGGCCAACTGCCATTGGAGGCCGTTTTAAAACTCCGCCGCAATCAACAGCACTACGGTCTAATTGAATCACGTAATCTAGGAGCAAACCTCGCCACCGGCAATTACATTGCCTTCCTTGACAGTCATTGTGAAGTGAACATCGGCTGGCTGGAACCCCTGCTAGACCGTCTAGCATCAAACCATCACATGGCAGTGAGTCCCATTTTGGATAGTATCGACGCGACAACATTTCAATACCGTGCCAGTTCAAAGAATCTCAAAGGTGGTTTCGATTGGAATTTACACTTTCGATGGATAACAATGGGTGCAAAGGAGCGCCAAGCTAGAACGGATCCATCAAACCCATTTACGTAATTGTCAACACACAGGAAGACTAAAGGAGAAAGAGTCATTCACTGTGATCACACTCTGTTCCTTGCGTCTCTTCTGTGAACATATCCTTTCAGTGAGTCCTTCTCTTGCCACTGGTGACTCACATGTGATTTATTTGCAGTAGTCCGACGTTTGCCGGCGGAGTCTTCATGATATCTCGAAATTGGTTTTTTAAATTGAATGGATTCAACCCACTTCTTAAGGTGTGTAGTAGTACCAATATGGGTATGAAAGTGTCTCTATCTATTCGTACGAATAAAACTCCCTGAGTACTTTGGCGGCTGTTCCATTTGCAATCTCTAGATGTTGGCTAACAATTTTGGTTGGTATTCTTTAATTTTTTATTTTTTATTTTTTGTTGATGGCAGGTATGGGGTGGTGAGTCCATTGAGATGTCCATAAAGTTGTGGTTATGCGGTGGACAAATTGAGATTGTACCCTGCAGCCGGGTGGGCCATGTATTCCACAAGACAAGACACTCGTTAGATTTACCTAATGGCCAGTATCTAAGGTAGATACCTAGTAAACATAAACAGAGATTTAGATAAGAGCCACTGAAAAACATCTCACTTTCCGTTCTCAGGAATCGCAAAATTATTGCCGACTCCTGGCTGGACGAGTACAAATATTTTTTCTACTCTTCCAGGCCAGCTGCTACTGCTTCTTTAGTAACAACCCAGAAGTATCAAAAAATAGGTATCGGCAATAGGAGCCAGCCTATTGCAACACCAAACCCAGTGGAAAGGATAAAAAAGGATTTACAGTGTCGACCATTCGCATGGTACATGCAGACGATATTCCATGAGCTCAAGTGAGTAACCATAGTCATAGTTGAATGACCTTATCCTTCTCCTTCTCCTTTATCACATCATGCAACCAAGTCCACTTTTACACACAACACCACTGGCAAATGTTTCTTTTGCAGATTGCCCAACGAAGATTACATAGCTTTCGGAAAATTGAGTTCTGGACTGAAGTGCTTGCAAATTGTACAGGTCGCCTCCGGATCCGTGGATGTCCTTCTGAAAAACTGTTATTATGGCGATGTTACCCATTGGTTTTTGGATGCAAAAGATGGTAGGCTACAATCCGACACAGGTGCCTGCCTTAATGTAGACAAAGATGCCGGTGACGGCAAAATGACGACATCAACGGTGGTATTGCAATATTGCAAGTCACAGTGGAAAAAGTTACAAAGCTGGACGCGAATAGGGGGCAAATTAATTCACGAAAACACTGGCCTGTGCCTGGATAATCCTCTCAGTGAGGTTGTTACTATGAGCAAATGCCGACGAGGAGCACCGTCACAGTTGTTTAGCTTTTCAGTGGAATTGCAGTTGCAGTAGAAATTGAGGATGGTATGGGTTCAAGCTGCTGGAAAGGTGTAGTAATAATCACTGACGAAGTAGCGGTCGAGCACTGGTGCTTGGGCATCTGGACGGAAATTTATGGATTTTGTATTCGAGTGGGTTGGCAATAATCTTTCAGCTGTTACAGTGTTGCTGTGTTCTGGATGTACCGAAATTTACAGGCAATTCCTGATTGTAAAAGGACTTAAGGTGGTACAGTGTTTGTAAATACCTACATACTGCAGATGAACGGAGGTAAGGTTCGCATGACAACGAACAATGAGCAAGTGATTTTGTGTTGGTGTAGTTGTGAGATGGAATGCAATTGTAGTATGCGAAATTCCAGCAATTTTTGTACAGATTATGTCGTAGATAAAATTGGTTTAGTGCTCATGTTGTCATAATAGAAATATACATTCTTGGGTAACAAAAGTCAGTGAGTTTATCTTAGAAAATCCAGGAAGCCATCGGATGCATTGACTTATTTTATACAAGCACTCCTCAAATCAGTTTTCGATATTGGAAATCATACCGAGAGCAGGAAAGTCGCTGTCTGCTAGGATTCATCGAGAAGAGCGACAGGATCAACAAATGAAATTCTTCAAATGCGCTTAGAGCAATCAGTCGTTTTAGTGATGTTGCTTGGCCCCGACGGAGCTGCAATTTAACTTTGGACTTTAAGTGGAATGCCATAAAAGACCGACGCTATGCAAACGATTAACCCAAATTGAGGCTCTTAATTAATCTGTTCGTGAAACAGGTCCCGAAACTATAGTAAATGTATTGAAAAATTGGGTTAAAGGGATGGACTTATGCCAGGCCAGTATTTCAAAATTAGTCGCCATTTCATAATTAAACAGAATGAACCTGTCAACAAAGGAACAATCGTTGGAAAATATTGAACATTATTTTTAAACTAATTTTAAAAGATACCTATAGATGACCAACGCTTTACAAAGCTATCTAGCCGTCATCTATACGAGTAGATCAAAGTCCTTACTCACTTTCTTAAGATGGCACTATATTTCGAGGTGGACCTGGGCATCAGTTAACAAGGGTCTCCGCACGCTAAGTTGGCCAACTTAGTCCCGGACTTTCTCTAATGCGCTGTGCCTAGGGGGTGGATTCAAAGACTATTCGGACCGAAGCTCTAGAGCTCATGCGCTCTGCATGACCATTTCAGTTGTTGTACTTTCACTCTGGACAACTCGATGTCATTGTATGTTATCCTTCACTCACCGTCTATGAAGACAGGACCGAAACTCAAGCGAAGAATTTTCCTCTTAAAGCAGCCAAGAGAATTTTTGATCATGTACATGACTGTGATTATAGGCCTTACTTAGGGTCGCTTTTGTTGTTCAAGAGTGAGCTTTGCTAGGCTAGCCCAAAGAAACAGCGAATTAGCGTTATTGTCGTCGTAATTGATAGCGCAACCAAGGTGGAGAAAGTTCGTAACTACCTCACAGTTAAGTCTGTCTAGGGTGACGGTCTTTTCGAAACGTCGGCATTGAGTATACTCGTATCTTTGCTGTACAGCATAAAGCTGGTCTTGCCCTCGCTGACCGCTTAACCAATTTTTGACACTTCCGTCTCAATAATCGCAAAGTCCGATACGTCAATATCGTCGGCGTACGCGAGTAATTGGACGAACTTTTGAAAGATTGTGGCTCTTGTATTTGCGCATGAGTTTTGTACTGTTATTTCAAGTATGATGTTGAAGCATCGCCTTGTCTAAATCCTTTTTTGAAATCAAAGGTCTCGGTTAGGTGCTTACCGACCTTGATGGAGCAGCTTGCATTCTCTATCGCCATCCTGCACAGACGGACGAGTTTGGCCGTAATGCCGAAACTAGACATTGCTCTGCATAGCTCGTCTCCATAGATGCTGTCATACGCGGCCTTAAAATCTATGAATAGGTGGTGTGTACCGATCTGAAGCTCATGTGTTTTCTACAAGATCTGCCACAGTGTGAATCTTTATCGTATGGTGCGCTTTTATGGCCTGAAGTCATACTAATATGGACTCATCAGGTTGTTGATGGTGCACCACACAAAACGGCAGATAAGATCTTGTATACGATGTTAAGAAGACTGTTCAGACGGTTTCCTTTCTTGAGGAAAGGATAAACAATGCTGAGGTTCCATTCATCAGTCATCCTTCATCCGAAAATATTGAAGATATAGGGTGGAGTACGCCCCTTACCAAGTCATCGCCTGCCAGTCAAGCCAACCGCTTCAGAAACTTTGTTAGCTTAGCTATGGGCTATCTGCGCTTCAGCCAGGTCTGATACACACAATTGTTAGTTTC
Organism: Volucella inflata; assembly: GCA_928272305.1. Taxonomy (NCBI): domain Eukaryota; kingdom Metazoa; phylum Arthropoda; class Insecta; order Diptera; family Syrphidae; genus Volucella; species Volucella inflata. The sequence continues at coordinate 229,925,291 of OV743716.1, forward strand.
CATCGTCCATGTTAAAATTTTCATTCTGGCCGACAAAGGTATTTGGTTTGTCATAGCCGTCATAAAGTCACCAGAAATCCTTTTTCCAAACCAGTATGGCTGCGATTCTACTACAATGATACCTCGTTCGTCTCTGCAGGCCTCGGTTCGGGATTTGTGTCCATGTCATGTTTTGTTGTACCTTTTGGTAAAACTCCAGAATCTCGTTCTTGGAATAGCATTTCTCAAATTTCTCTAGGAGTATTCTTCAGTAAGCCGATAAACTAAGTGGCCTCCGCCAGAATTGATGACCATTCGGTGCCGATTTACAGCATTTTCCATCACTCTTGCCACAACTTCCAGCGATAGGTCCTCGCATTCTTGACGAATTGAAGGAATTGAAGCTCGTGACTTCCAAAAACCCCACAAAAAAAAGTCTGAAATGGTTAAATCAAATCGTCAAAACCAGAGATTAGGCGACTTGAAAATGCAGCCCTCAAAATTTCGGTTGTGGTTTGTGCACTATGCGCCGTTTCTTCATCTTGTTTGAACCACATGTTCTCCAGTCCGAAATTATCCAATTGAGGAAGAAGAAAGTCTTTGAACATGGCCCTATAGCGTTCGCTGTTTGGCCAGTGGCGTTTTCAAAAAAATAAGCACGACGCTTCCAGCGTAAACACCATACCATGCAGTAACTTTGATCAGGCTTAATGGCTCTTCGTGGGTTATAACTACAGAGATAGAAATGTTGTCCTTGAGCGTAGGTTACACTTGCTTGGCGGTCAACAACTAACAGTTGATGTACTGTCTGCACATCATAAGGGAACATATGACAGTCTTTCACCAAAATTAATTGTAAGGACCGGTGATTGCTGCCCAATTGCATGGCACGTCATCTGGTCGATACTTTGGAGTACTCTGCGACATCTTCCACCACAGCTCTGATATTCTCAGCAGAAAGGCTTCTTCGGGGCTGGCTAGACCTGGCAGTATCTCTTGCTGTCCCATACTCTTCTAGGCGAGCGGCTAAACGACGAAGTTTCTGCCCAGTTAGTGTCGGACGGCCTGAATATCTGGGCCGAAATTCACTATGCGCCAACACCATCGACGAATTATTCCGCATTCTTAAGGAGTAGTATAGCGAATTATGTCTTGTTGACGTCTATTTCGTATCTGTTTGCTTCACAAATGTCAAAGTAGAATTGACATTTGCCACCATTTGCAAAAATAATAGCATCTTCCGATAGGGTGGTGACCTAGTACTTGTGCGCGCAATCTAAGGTGCGATATCCTTCTAATGCGCTGCCCCCCTAGATTAGATTGCAATACTCCGCTCTACATTTCTGCTCAAGAAACTGATGCGCGATTTGAGTATCTATCAGATGTGTCGTGTCATGATTTCAAACAAATTTGTGTGCCATAAAGAGCATACTCAGATGAAGTTTTTTTGAAAATTCTTTTGAAATTAGTTGCATTCGAAAATACCCAAAGATTCTTTAAAAGTGCACACAATTTTTGTAAAAATAAAATCAAGAGATTTCTAACCAACACATCTAAAGAAACCCAAACAATTCTGCCCTCGATTGGTATGTGCAATACGATTTTCTATGAATTTACATCGCTCTTGGGCTCCGAGTTGACTAGACAGCAAAACCACAAACAAATTAGCTCTAATCCAACATCATATGCGCATCTCAAATTTACATTTGGCTCACACTACCAATAGATACAAGGACAATAGCACCGAACCGTGTACTGCACAAAATCAAGGCGTCTAACCACTTTTATTTAATTTGCGGTTGCAACTCCAACACAAATAGTGTTGCCATGCACTTCCGCCCTCAATGATTGCCAGCAATCACTTTCGACTAATGAAATCGCCTCGCAATCTAACTTCTAAATACAAGTACGAGTTGTAGTCGTAGATGTACATCAGTTGTGTGCATAGCTATTTGAATTGTTCCTATATGCAAAGTGTTAGGTTGTACGACACTTGACGACTGTGCCGGCTGTGAGCAATCACAAACACGGGCATGGTTTGTGAACGAGTAAACGAGTCGTCGATTCCAAAGGCTTCCCTTCTCTGCATCCGCGTATTCAGGTATCTGCGCATCCTATTATTAGAATCAAAGTGCTCCGACGAATGCTATTATTCGGTCCAAACCACCCACCGCTTATTGTCTTTGAGCAAACACGTGGATTACAGGTATTTCGTGCTGTCTGTCTGTCTGTCTGTCTGTCGGTCTGTCTGTCGGTTTGTTTGTTGGTTCCTATTTATGTACGTACACGTTCAGACAACAGCTAGACAATGGTGGCGCTAGATATAATTGCACAAATGTTTCCATCTCATTGATGTACTCGTAGATACAAACACACTTACAGCCAAATGGTGTGGAACGCACAATGGACTGGCAAATCGGCGTCAGCATCAGCATCGGCCAAACGAGAACTTGGAAAAGAACGAGCTGCGGCTGGTGATGGCGATGGCGATGCCGATGAGAATTCTCCCTAGCCACCGAAAAACGCTGTAGTCATTCGTAGTCGTGGTCGTGGTTGTCTCACCGTGGAGCCTTAATATAGTCGGAGTACTCGTACGTACATGGTCGGGTGAAGTGCTTCGCGATTTTCTTCGCTGATATCTACCTACATAAAAAATAAATTGATTCGTGCGATAGTGACGACCAAAAACAAACAAAAAAAAAATCAAATTCAACTCCAAATTTCAAGAATGTGCTAAGTGGTGTTTGTTGCTTCGGTATTTCATTTCCAACAGCTCCTCCTTGCGATCGTTAGAGGATTACCTACGGCCTCACAATGAACTCCACCGATGAGGAATACGCCGAGTTCCTTAATATCACAACGAACCTTGTGCCACTGATTGTGCCAATATTTTTCGGCATCATTGCCATTACTGGTTTCCTGGGCAATAGCCTCGTGATATTTGTGGTATTGGCCAATCCGCAAATGCGCTCCACAACAAATCTGCTCATAGTGAATTTGGCCATTGCGGATCTACTGTTTGTGATATTTTGCATCCCGTTTACGGCTACCGACTATATTGTGTATGTGTGGCCCTTTGGAGAGGTCTGGTGTTGTTGTGTTCAATATTTGATTGTGGTAACTGCATTTGTAAGCATTTACACTTTGGTGCTGATGTCGGTGGATCGATTTTTAGCCGTAGTCCATCCGATATGGTCACGCGAAATTCGAACTGAAAAGATGACAAAAATTGCGATATTCTTGCTGTGGACATTGATTATAATTGTGTCATTGCCGGTTTTCTTTACACACGGACTGGAGGTGAGTATTTGGTTCAGGGATCTAAGTTTTAAATATATGAAACAATGTTAGTTGGGAAGATGATTCATTGCACTCGAATTAATAATGCGGGATACAAAGTTATTGTTCAGATATCTACAGATTCATATGAAAAAATCTACAAACTGTCTTGCAAAAATATTTGAATCATTACTTCAAACCAGGACGATGGCTTTTTAGTTTTTAATTTATAGGACGAGTTTCGAACGAACATGCCAAGTATCAGTGTTAACTGATGTTACGTGCAGGCACTGACTAATTTATTCTTTAATTGTAGATTGTGCGGCAACTGTTCTATTAGATTGTGAACATGAGATAGAGCTTGTTAGAGAATACGAAATAAATTATTTCTTTTTACTGTAGGTGGAGTATCTAAATATAGATTTACAAGTTTCCAAGGACGACGAAGGGCTTTCATTACTTGGCTAAATCTTGTCTTTAGTAACAAATACGAAGCTGACTTATCGAACACTCTTCGGCCGAAGCAGTGGCATTTATGTGTTTTAATTAGATTAGACTTAGCGGAAAAGTGGTACCTTTTAGCCTTCTTGGCCTTATCACTGTGGCCAGATTAGGCCTATCAAAATTATATCAATAATCTCGCCTATACCCTAAAGTTACCTAGCAGGGATATCTGGTGCCCCAAGGTATGGTTTACCTAGAAGAATGTCTACTTCTTCTGTATAAGCTGTTACATGCGGCAGTTGTGGTATTGTGCTATCATAAAATGTTTTTTGACTCTGCAGTTAGCCATTAGGAACCCGGCTACTAGACAGATGTAGGAGTTGTTTTGTTCTTTTGAGGAAAGGGTCGGTAAACAGTTGTGGACTTACCCTTACCTTTATTTCTCGTCAAGTAATGGAATACATTTATTTTTTCTGGCCAATTTGCCTGCTTTTTCATTTTTTCATTACCATCTTGATCATCATGACCTGACACCCAGATTAAATGGACTCTATTAATGTTGGCTTTGACAATGAACATAGATAAATGCTCTTGTAGGTGGCAGATCAATCTAAGTTCTCCCCAATACAAAGCTCTATTGCTTGAAATATAGAGATGCTCTTGCGTACAATGAGCTTTTGGTAGTTTTTCCGAAGATGCCTACTACCCCTTCGTTTATTTTGGATCCGTCGGTTCTCTTTTAAACAAAGGCTCTTTCTGTTTGCAGTTATGTTATTCAGACAATGTAACCTGGGAGTTCACTGAAATAAGCTTATATGTAGGCATTTCCCAAGACTATCTGTAGGTGAAGATGCAGATGCTGCAGTTGGTGCTGTTTTCATTGCACTCATAGCACACAAACAAATCTTTGGAGTTTGTTTAGTCTACCCTTTGTCAACTTTTGTGTTAAGTTTTATGATACCATTATTCAAATCTTGCAAACTTTGCGTACATCCACAGAGTCATATCTGGCTCAAGGCCCCACTTTTTACTTAGTAGACTTTCGCTTTTGCATAGAGAAATCCCTATTCTATGGTTTTGTGCATGTGTACGAGTATGTTCCAATAGAGTTTTCGATCCAAGGTAAGCCGTACGAATTTCACTCCTTCTTTTTGGACTTAACGTTTCGATTTTCTTTCATCAAATTTGAGTGCATTCGAGATATTTTATTAGAACTCCCCTCCGGTAAGCATATCAATATCAACAGCGTATCCTTGACCATAGAAACTATCGTTGCTGAGTATATGAGGCACCAGGTTGAACTATGTTAATTAGCTACGATAGACCATATCACTGAGGAGAGAATACATTCATGCGAGCAACCTTTCCCAGGCGTAACGCTGATTTGGTTACTGCCTTATGTGTTTTATGCATTTTCTTATTATGTTATCTACTCTTGTGGTTTGGATGAATCTATACATCTGGGCGTGCTGTCGCAAGCTCCTTATATGCCTAGAAAACCGTTCACCGCATTTCCTTTATCTCTGAAGGATTTCTTAATCTTTTTGCCAAGTTCCTGAAGATTAAGCCCTCTCGATTTTCCTGGTTGAAAAGCATATTGGTTATTATGAACTGGGTTTCTATATGTATAGTGGGGCATACCTAATATGTTTACAAGTACTATTTTGAACAATTTGTTCAGTCAGTTCGCCTTGTCAAAATCCTTTTTTTGCATGCAACAGTTCCGGGTGCATATTCTGCATATGAACATCAATTTGGCAGAACCGCCAAAACTCTTCATAACTCTATGAACTAGTATTCTGTCAGATATTGGCCTGAATTCATTGGGGAAGTGTGACAATAAAACTTTTCGCAAAATCTGCCGTCAGGAAAACATTAAGCCAAGAACGGACTGATCTAAAACCTTACTGAGAGACCCTCTAGAAACAATCTTTGACAAAGTTATTCATCTCATTTGCGAGGCGCGAGTTATACGGATCAAAATTGCAATCAACCATTTGCTCGGATGGTACAGGCACATCATTATCCAAATGGTTTCTGTTTCTGCTTTTTTTAGCAATCACCACAGTAGAATTCAGAAGATACGGCTATGTTTCTCAAATGACACCTTCAACTGGATTTTCTTCTGATCTATTCATGTACTAAATCATGGGAACTACACCCCCAACAGCTCCCTATTGCCTTTTGTTTGATATTTGTGCACTTCCTACCCAGTTGTGCCTTTGTAGATTGGAAACCGTGCTCGTATTCAACGTGTGCAACTTATAAGTATTCATAGCGATTGTATGCTGATCGATTATTTACGTTGCGAAATACTACTTGCAATTTTGAAGAAGCACTGGTGGTGGAGAAAGCGAAAGAACACGGTAAACAAGGTTATATTAAGTTTGTGTTGGTGAACATCAGTTTCTCTGCTATTGTTAATGGGCTTCGGATCCGCGAAAAGTCCTAACTGAAGTCATGACAGCCTTCCATTCTTCTTCGATCTCGTGCACGTTGTTCTCAGTTGTCCAGGACAACCGTTCTGCCATCCGCAAAGCATGATCCTTAAAACTGAGGTTCGTCATCTCGACTGTGATTCGATGCTAAATGTGGCTGGGTCTGTGTTGAAGACTTGCTTAGCTTTCCAGCTTATCATATAGCTTTCAAATTTATATAGCAGAATTACCAAATTGCCTCATCTAAGGTAAGTAGGATGTTTCTTTGCTTGTTGACACCAAGGCCAACTCACTTCGCCGAAATTACAGAACGCTGGGAGCGGGCAACATATCCCAGGAGCTATACAGATTTGTTTTTTGCTGTACGGATTGATTTTAATTGTTAATACTTCTCCTTCCAATTTATTTGTTCGAGGACAGTGCTACTTCTGCTACGAGGACAGAAACTACTTCCTACTACACCAGCAAACTAGTTCCAGCTGGATCAGTGATCAGTTATGCCGGAATTCTGAACTCAGCCATCGCCTTGTCGAGCCCAAGACGATTGATACTATCAAACGTGACTTTGGAATTGAAGTGATGGTTTCTATCGAATATAAATTCAGAAGCCTTTTCAAGAATAGATCTATCGATCTGTACATGGTATACGACTATCTTCAGTCATCGATCATTCTCCTCCAGCCATACCTAGTTGATAATTTGGCTCATAAAAATATTACCAGGGTATCAATTGACTTTGCAATATCGTCGTCATCTATAAATTTTAAATGTGTACAGAGGCACCCGACGGTATTCTGATGGTCGACTTCAACTATTCAAGAGCATAAATCTTTGCTAAAACTGCTGCTACAGTTAGATTGGGTGTACATTTAATTCTTTTCGATGAAAGGCCCACATAGTGGACGAAAAAAGGCCAAATTTCCACCGTGCGTTTACTCATCTCGCCCATATCAGACAGTTGAGGTCCTATTCTACTTTCTTTTTTTTACTGCGTTCTCCTTCCGTGTAAGATGCGAAGAGTCTGCGAGCTAGAGCAGTGCTTTCAATCAGGTCTACATGTCCTAGCCATTTACAGCGACCGATGCGCACTTTTCCGTTTTGATCGATATTTTTCGTATAGTTAGTCGCGGGACCGAATGTTTTACGAAGAGGGGATGGGATGATCGAGGAGTCTCTTTTGTTTAGAATGAGGCCTTTCACCTAATTTGCCTTCAAGCCACAAAGGCAAATGAGGAGCGACTGATAAGAAGAATTCTTTATTTCATTTCAACTGGGATGTTGTTGGAAAAATTTAAAGCAGAGCTGAACATACTATCACGAAATGATTACTTACAACTGTGCCGTTTTAATATTGTGTGTCCTCTCTTTTTTATATCATACCATAATGTCATATGTTCTTTATTCTGTCCTCATTTACCTCGAAACCCATTAAAGAAACTTCCGTCTCAATACTAGTAAATACACAGATGACAACCCCTAAGTTTTGCCAATTATCCCAATATCATCGGTGTACGCTACTGCGTCCACACGACTTGGAAAAATTGTGCCGGTTCTCGTTTGTAATATTAAAGAAGTCACATGACAGCGCGTCAGCTTGTCTATCATCTTTTTTTGATATCAAAGATCTAGTTCAAGCCATTACCGACCTTGAAGGAGCATTGATTTTGCATAGACTGAAGATCTTTGTAGGGATGCCAAAACTAGAAATGGCTTTATATACATATGTAGCTCGTTTGTATAAATGTTGTCATATGCGACCTTAAAATTAATGAAAATATTCTGGATATCGATTTTTTTTCCAAGTATCTGCCGAAGTATGCAGGACTATCCTGATCTGAGGCCGCACTGTTAGGGGCCAATCAGTTTGTTGACGAATGATTTCACACGTTCACATAAGAGGGCAAATAATATCTTGTATGCAATGTTGAGAAGACTTATATCTCTGTGGTGGGCGCAGCTTAACTTGTTTTCTTTTTTGTTGATTGCACAAACTGAGATTTTGTTCTCTATTCACTATTCACACTCCCCTTTGACCTGATAAAGGAATTTGGCTTTGAGCGGCTTGAAATTCTTCAGCCGATAAGCTGTCTACCTCTACATCGTTTTAGTCAGGGAGACAGAAGTTTTGGCTGTCATCGTCTTTGTTGAATGGCATATTCTGCTCCATGGCGAGATGCTGGGCTACCTCTTTCTTTTTACAGTCTGCGAAAGAAGTTTTTTCACATTCTCAAGACCAACTGTTACCCCGCTACAGGGTTTGCTTGTAAATCTTTATAGGTTTCTATATATGCAATCTTGACTTGCTGACGTACTTCTGCACGTTGGCCCTAGAGTGCAAAGTCTTAATATCTCCGTTCGCTCGCTTATTGTGGTGAAATTTTAAGCTGGGTTCAGGAGAAGTTATCCTACTTTGGATCGATTATTCACACTGATAAATATTGCCGATAATTAAAAAAAAAAGAAAACAAAAACTGCTTGCAATTTTCGTTGACTTCCGCGCTTCTTTTGACTCGATCCCACGTGAAGCTCTTCTTTACAAGCTGTACAAGTTAGGAATCTCAGGCAAAATTGTATGTCTATTAAGGATATGTATGGAAACAATGTAGCTTATGTGTGGGATGGTGAGCTTGTATCAGAAGAATTCACAACGCACACTACTGTTCGTTCTGTTTACAAATGATATCGTGGAGGAAATCGGAGGAGGAATCCTGTTTAGAAACATACGAATACCTGGTTTTTCTATCTGAATCTGTTGAAGGAATGCAGCTTATGATGAACCGTCTTGAAAGATACAATAGACTCTGAAATTTGTCCATAAATTTAAAAAAATCTTAAATGATGATCTTCAGGGATGGGGGTGGAAAATACTCGTAATCACACAACAAAAAATGGAAGTATCAAGGAGAAAATGTTGCAATTGTTCGGGAGTACAAATGCTTAGGGGTTTTAGTCACGGCGAACCTTAAAATGAGAAGACACTTTCAATGCACACTGGCCGAACCAAAAAGAGCCATATCTTCCGTGTGAAGCCGCCCGCTTGCATAAATAACGTGTTTCTCGAATATACTCGTAGTTCGAAATTGAAAATTGTTCGTACAACTGCTGAATCAATATTGCTCTACGGTGCTCAAGTTTGTGGATATTGCCCATTTGAAGAGGTGGAACAATTTTTGAGGTATTTTTTAAAACGGGGTTTTCGGTTACCGGCCTGCACGCCCAACTATTTGCTACAACTATATATCCATTTCGTAAAAGTAATGGAAATGGATGAAGCAAGACTGCCTAAATAAGTAGTGAAGCACACGCTTGCGACCAGAGGAAATATTGTTGCAAAGTGGGAAGAGCTGGTATTTGAACCTGGTTAAAACTTCCGTATCCCATTCGAAAACAATACCACGAACCTGAAGGATATATTTAGTACTATTCTTGAAAGGGTAAGCCGCACTTTGTATGAAAAATTTAAAACAGAAGCACAATCTTCACAACATCGAATGATATACAGCCAAGTGAACCTTGGCCTTAAGGAAAATACGTACTTCCCAAGCCGCTTTACATTGAATATGATAAACGTAATACTTAAATTAAGGGGTGAAATTATGAATCTTAATTATATTCCACATCGACCGGATCTGCCAATTCTATGTGACCTTTGTTACCGACAGGAGAGAGAAGATATATACCACTTCATTGCCAGATGTCCCATGCTTAATGAGATACGAATGAGTTATTTTGGAGCAGCCTTGATGGAAATGAACGAAGTTCTGGACATTTTGAATGGAAAATTAGGTTGGGTAATATTAAATAAATACGCGTCAACTGCACTGAATTACAGAAAGCGGATAATAGAATTGTTCAGTAGTTAAACTTATAACTAAATTGGCAATCTGGTAGACGACCAAACCATATTAAACTTAGATTATCCAATTATACATGCAAAATTAAGTTTTGATCAATACTACTTTTGCAACAACTTGTTTCCTTCGTTGCAACATCACTTCGAGGGCTTCTTGTTAAGCTAGATGCGTTTCCTTCTCCGAATCAGTTTGCTTCATGTTTGATTGTAATGGTCATCTTTTCTTGATACTAGTGTGAACTTGGTTTGACCCTCCTCATCGGATGAGTGATAAAGGATTCCAAAGAAAATAATGTTAGTGATAATGTAAACAGTAGCGTCTACGGCGTTATCGAAAAGACATACATAGAGCTTAAGACACCGTGATTCAATTGTTCAAAAAATGTTTTTTCTAACTATGTTATGGCTTTACAGGGAATTAGCTGATGTGACACTATAATAAGAGAATACTCTTGGAAGAAAACAGCGGCTGATTAGAAAAACCAAAATATTCGAGAAGTATTATAAACTTTATTACACTGAGTTACGAGTATACTACAACTGAATGACTGTAGCTCCAAAGGATAGAGCTGAATGAATCGATCTTCGGGTTCGTATTCTATCTAAGTTGTGAATCTCACACGCCCGTACCTTCCTGTCGCGTCCAACGAAAGCATCTTCTATCAAAGCCATTCTCCAATAAATTCGTGGTTTGGCCGGGTTAAAAACAAGAGCGACATCGCCTTTACTCAGCTGCACCGAAGGTGAAGGGACCGAAGTAGTTGCAGGTATTCGATTCAACAGCGATTCCAAAGCATATTGGAATATCGCAACCTCTGTTTCCAAAAGACTTTGTATAGCAGTAGAATCAGACTCAAAATTGTGCATATTACAGCACCCGTTAGTATTTACCAAAAAATGGGCTGGCAGCGGTGCAATATCTGATGGATTGCTGCTCATGTAGGTAAGTGGACGAGCATACACCATACCTTCAGCTTCCGTGATTATAGTCCATAATTGCTCGAAGGAAAATTTTGCCTCACCAATTACCACTTTAAGAATATTTTTTATTGAGCGAATAAGTCGCTCCCAAAACCCTCCCCACCATGGTGCTTGTTCCACTATAAATTTCCATTTAATGCGTTTGTCCGAGAGAAAATATTGAAGCGAACCTTATTCCAAGGCCACTCTTCGAAAGGTTCGAGCATTGTCCGAATAAATAACAGATGGAACGCCTCGTCGAGCGATAAAACGCCTGAGACCCATCAAACAACTATCCGTTGACATACTTGGAACTAATTCCAGATGAACAGCAATAATTGCAGCGCACGTGATGACCATAAGATACGATTTCGCCATTGCACCATTGGATTCGTTGCAGCAGTAGAGTGGAACCGCATATTCGATGCCAATATTATTAAACGGTCCCGATACAGTTATTCTCTCTATTGGAAGAGGGCCAAACGGTTGGGAAGCTGGTTTTCCCCATAGTGTTTTACAAGTGATGTATTCGTTGAGAATTTTCTTGATCATTTGACGCCCTTTGGGGATCCAAAAACGGCTTCTTAGTTGAGACAGAACTATGTTTACCCGATAAAAATCCCTTTCTATAAGGAAAGTAATATAAGAATTTGTGGGTAGTATTATGGGATGCTTGACATCGATTTCCCCATCCAAGAACTGTAACCTTCCACCTAGGCGCAATAGACAGATATAGACATCGGGAATGTCCCAGGTATGGACACGTTTTTCTTTAAAAAATAAGTTTCATTAGAAAAATTTTGAAATTGTATATACTAGGTGGGGTGAAAGGTAACCTCCTTGAGAATGATTTTTTATTTTATTCAATATAGTCCCCTTTTAGCTTGATACACTTATGCAATTGGAGCCGTAAGTCATTGATTTTAGCCGTGGTTGCAATGCTCCTATGCGCCGGCGCATTGTCTTGCAAAAACAAGATTTTGGATTGAAGACCTCCAATAATGCTTCAATAATGCACAGTTATACTCGCTGTTGATGGTTTTTCCTTTTTCGAGGTAGTTCACGAAGAGTATGCCATAACAATCCCAGAAAACCGACGCCATAACCTTTCCGACCCATTGAGCCTCCCTCGGCCGCTTCGGAGCACTCGTGCCGCCTTCAGTCCATTGCCGGCTTGAGGCTTCATTAACAGTTACTAATCGACGGCAAAAGTCCACCCGATTCCGCAATAGCAAGTCCAAACACTCTTTCGAAGTGCTCTCACGTTCGTGTTTTTGGTCAGGAGTGAGCATGCGCGGCACCCAGCCGCAGGATAACTTTTTCAAATGTCCAAAATATGGCGTGTGCACTCAGTTCCAATCTTTGTGGTATCTGCTATCTCGCGCACCTTCACTTTCCGGTCAGCCAACACCATTTCACGTATTTTTTTGACATTATCCTCTGTAACCGCATCAGAGGGCCTGCCGCTGCGAACTTGATCGGTAGTGGGGTTGCGGCCACCACCAAACTCTCGAAACTAATATTTGACGGTGTAATCTGACGGAGCATTAGCCCCATAATGTTTATCCAACTTTTGTTTCGTTTGCCGTTTTGCCTCTCAAAAAGTAATGTTTTATGAGAGAACGAACATCGTTTTTCTTCATATTCAACCTGATGCCAAACACGTCAACAACAATCAGCTGTCAAAACAAAACTAAAGACAGTATCGCTCTGAAATTTGGCATGTCTGCCTAAATATGAACGGACTTCAAGGCACCATTACCTTTTTTGCAGTAGAAGCGCATTCTGGCGGTCAAGGATTTTACTTTTCACCCCACCTAGTACCTTATCCAATAAGATTCGGCGACATCTTTTGCACAGCTGAAGTTTCTTTAGTAGCGAAGAATTTTCTAATTCCACCACTGTTCGATGTCCATTTCCGAAGGTTCATGCTGGCGTTTTGAATAATTATCAAAGCTTCCTTGCAAATTCGCTCACCTTCATCTTCTGAATTATTATCCAACTATTCCAGAGGGAATATAAAGAAATAAGGAAAGAAAACAAATCATGATTCTACTGTTATGAATTCTAATTAAACATAATTAAAGTTAAAAATCACAAAAATTGAATCCAGTGTCTGTCTGCCAGTTAAATCCAAAACCAATTTAAACAAACCACAGATATCCAATCGTCCGTTTCGAGGGGAGTGGGGGAATAATGCTACAATCATCCACTCTAACCAGCAGCGGGCACTTATTGCCAAATACAATTTATTAAATAATCCTTTACTTCGATTTGATTTCATTTTAAAAGGAAATTGAGAGCAATTCTTGTTTTTCTTTTTTTTTTTTATCGAAAAACCACTTGAATGCCAACAAAAATAAAAAAAAATAAAAACAACAACAACTCAAAATATGAACTTTAAAAATAAAATTCAAAAACCACAAATCTGTTATTCCAACCCTCAAGCGCTTATTCAAAAATATACAATCCCGTATACGATCTTTTTTAATACCTATACAACCAGAAAAAAAAAGTTCTCTTTTCAATTTATAGTGAAAAGTTATTAAACATGTGGAAGTGTTTATAACCACACGATGTTTGATTTCTTAATTAAAAAAGAAAAAATAAATAAAAAAAATTGTATATTTGGCCAAAAATATTCTCAAATTCGGCTGGAAACGGAGCACAATCAATCGATTTTTGTAACAAAGAGTTTTATGAACCGAAATTCGAGGTAAAAATAATAGAATTTCAACACCCATCGGCACCTTAAAGATAAATTTGGTTTTTATAGCATAAATTAAAATCGAATTGTACGAGTATCTACGAACGTGAGATGTGATGAGAACATGAAATCCTTAAGAGCTTGTGGTATTGGGTTCAATTAATAGGTTCAAGGGCTTTCATAGACGAGTATCTATACCAAGGAGCAGTGTTTTTTGATATGTGAACGACTTTGCTTTTAATCCATTCGGTTTTCGGTTTTCGGTTTTCGGTTTTGTTTTTTCTTTTTTTAAATTTTATTTCGAAAGAAAGCATAATAAAAACAAACACAAGACAGCTGTTTCGGAATTTTCAAATATGCAAAATGTTTATAATGCTGAGGTTTCCATTGTTTTTCTAATTTATGAGCAACAGGAGCAAGTTTTTTCTTTTTTATTCATTCAACATCACTGTTTCATTTGCCATCTTTTTGAACGTAAAACACACACACACATATACAAACATATAAACGAAATTGCGATTAAGGTGTTTGATCTGGAGAAGCTGCTTTCGAACACATGGTGTATGACCTCGATCAGAGCAAGAATGTTGATGTTTCCAGAATTAATGGTAGACGTGCGTTTAATGATGACATGACACTTGAGTGATTTGAGAGCAATTTACGAGGCCTAACCTAAAGAAAATACCTACGTCAATACATTTAATTGTGCGTTTCTGTTGAAAAAGTTATAAAACTGAACAAAGTTTTCAAGGAGAATACATGATAATGTTGTATACTTGATCGAACTGTATTTAATTCGATTAACATAAAATCACTTAAGCACTTAAAATGAGTTCACACAGTTCGTTAACGAAACCTAATAATTGGCTCATCTGATACTAAAATCTAAACTGGTCCAAGCGTAGGCCGGACACCCATTAAGAAAGTGATTCGTGGAATGGACATATCTCCCACACATCGTAGGATTTTGCGTCTTATATCCCAAAAATGTGTACTTAAGTGTTAATCAAAAGCGGTGTGCCTCATTATGACGCCAATAAACAGTGGACAGCTTTTCCCATTTGGTCATACTTTTTGTAGCCGTCGGACTGTATTCTAGGCAGTCATACCATTTGTACCTGCAATCGCAAGAATGCCACCTGTTAATGAAGTCCTGAGGAACTCTCACTGAGCCTTGGAAGACAAACAAAAATTTCCTTAACGAGAAGTGAAATGTCATAGAATAAATATCAATGATAGAGATATTTGCTAGGCGTAACCTGGCTAATAATTTATATATAGGGTGTAGTGCTCTGCGACCGACGATTGTGCCCCCTACTTACACCTTTTCCCCTTTTCTCCCTCTTCCAGAGCCCCCTCACAGCTTAATTCATCAGGAATTATGTTGGAGTGTTTGTTTATGCTCTGGCTTTGGCCTTGGCAAGGAAAACCTACTCAGAGCACGTCGTCCAGACCAGTTTCTTTTATGAATCTGAGAATGAGCAGTGGATCCGTGGTTGGTAAATCCTTTTCTTGAATTTGGTGTTTATCCCGCAGAATGGTTCAGGTCCTATGAAGGGTTGTGCTGCCCTTTTTCTCGCTAGAGAGTCCGCCGCCTCATTACCAGTGATACCCGTATGGCCTAGTATCCAGCAGACAGATACTACGTTTTTCTTGCCCAATTTGTTGAGACCTTGTAGGCATTCCCATTCAAGTTAAGATTAAATTACAAAGGAGTCCGGTGCTTTGATAGCTGCTTGACTATCTGACATTATTGCTATGTTACAGTTACTGTAATTCTTTTCGAGATTGATCGAACGCAACTTTCTATGGCGCATACTTCTGTTTGAAAGATACTGGTACTCTTGTCCATGGATTCATGGTGTTTCCTGCACCAGTTCCCCCGTCAGTTCTCGAGCCGTCTGTATACCACTTTATCGTGTGGTTGCTCAGCCCATAGATAGTGGATTCATGTCTCCATTCTTTCTTGTTGCTGAGCTCCGTTAAGAAATTCTTTCAAAGTTGTATTTCTTAATGCTGTAATCTCTTGGAATAGCCAAGAGTGGAAGTTTTCCGAGTAGTGCATCATATTCTTTCGAACTAATGCATTTCCCCCTTCCAGTTCCTTATTTTGCTCTTCTTAGAATGGTTTTATTCGCCGCCTCTGAGACAATGAGGTGTAGGGGAGTTAATTCCAATAGCACTTTCATTGCAGCAGTTGGGCATGTACGCATTGCGCTGGTGATGCATAGGCACGCCAGTCTTTGCACCTTGTTGAGAGATTCTCTCGTTGTGACAAGACTGGTTCGTTTTGCCCATCATACTCCACCATATGTGATCGTTGGTCTCACAATAGCTATGTACTCGTACATCCATCGCAGAATGTTAGGGGTACAGCCCCACATCTTTCCCGCTAGGCTCTTACATATCATAAGAGCACGGATTGCTTTTCTAGCAGCTTCCTTAGTGATGTTCTTCCAGAACGGTTTGCTGTCTAGATGTAGTATTATTAACTACATTGCTGGCTAACTAGACAGTTCTTTGAAGTCTGGTAAAAGAAGTATTTAATACATTTTATGATAGCTCATTCTTTTAGATAGCAGACGCATTGAAAGGTAGTAGATGGTCTTGTTATGGTCGTGTTGATTAGAAGAACACGAATCGTCGGAATACCTCACGTTTTGCTGGAACCCCATTTACACCGTTTGGTACATTTTTCCCATATGCAAAGAGATCCAGGCTGATAGTTGAGAAAATGTAGTGCTAAGCCTTTAAGGAATAGGGTTACATGCTCCTTACAGCCAACTGTCTCATATCGGGATTTTGGCGCATACGCGGATTAAGTAACTATACACTGCCTGTTGGATCGTATTTAGCGAAAGTCTGATCTAAACCGTAGGCATCCCTGGATGGTGTTGATGATTGGTATGCCAGAAATACTCAGACATGAGTCTGATGAATCTCCCTTCCCATGTTTATTGTAGTATGGGCTAAAGTCTCACAACCATATTCTTTTTAAAAATATGTTGTCTTTGGTGTTGGCTTTTTGCGCCAACTTAGGGATATGATATCTGATGCAAATGACATCTGAACTCATCTTGAAAGAGGATCTCTGTGGCGAGGATTGGTTTCGACCAGAATCTGAAACAGGAAGGAAATGTAGTGGGCTCTTCGCAGATGGCAGTTGATTGCTGAGCGAGCATTTGAAAGACGACATTGTTAGATTTCACTTCTCATTAGAAAAGCTTGAGTCTGTGTTCCAAGTGAAGGAATGCACAATCCGGATGGCAACTAACTCTAATATATTGTGGAAAACCAGTGTAGGGGGCAAAGCACTTGCCCTTAGAACCTCGCTCGGCCTTTTTTCGATTTTCAAACTATAGGTAGTACGAGAATGCAGGTTCCAAATGGTACGAGGACGCGAGCCTACGTTAAACTTGTTTGCGTCCTCGGTTAGCACTTCCATTGGCAGTTGGCTTTCATACGAGCACAACTGGGATGACCTGACTACCCAATTTTGGGCAGATCAAACAAATGCTTACCATCTCTAAGAGATCAACGTCTTTCTTGACATCGGGATGCGGCAGTACAGTTTTGCCATGGACTTAAATGTGCGTAGCATATATGTAATTGATCCAAAAGTCCGTAATGTTTAATGTGAATTTGACATGGACACCACAGAGCACTACCTCCGTGAATGTCCGACTTACGCTCGCATCAGACTGCAGGTACTTGACGTTTACGTTGTGGGATCCAGTAATGTAGGCACTTTACCATTGAAGCGCTTACTCCTCTTTTTTCGAATTGTGAAATTGTGAAAACCCATTTGAACGATCTACTCAGTGTATTGTTTGGACTATGGATTATGTTCTCCGAACTATTATTTTGCCACTGACATCTATTATCCGCCCGAAAAATTGACGAAATGGAAATATTTCCGCATGAACAACCTTCGAAAATTGTGCAAAGTTACTCCCAAAGCGGTTGCGGTCAAAATAGTGCATCCGCAGCTGATGTACGCAAGTTATTGAAGAAAGTTCTTAGGACTGGTTTGCTGATTGATAACTGAACACATTCGAATGTTTTGTTTGTGCACTCAACGGAGAATATTCCAGCTGTAGCCGAAAGTGTGCGTTTAAGGTCTTTGAAACTGAACACTAGCCTGAGGGGAATTTTGCATAAAAATCTTAGATAGTTCGCTTACAAGGTCCAATTGACTCAAGAATTGAAGCAAAACGACCACCCGCTTTGTTATCGGTGTATGGCCTTTAGAGGAGCTCGAAACAAACGAATTTTTTTCTTAAAAAATCATATTTTCAGATGAAGCGCATTTCCAGCTCGGCGGCAACGTAAACAATCAGAATTGTCATATTTGGGGCTCGGAAAATCCACACGTCATAGAAAATCCAATGCATCCTAAATGTGTGACTTTTTGGAGTGGCGGCATTATTAGCCCAGTTTCCTTCCAAGTCGACAACGTTACAGTTGAAGGAGAGCACCTAGCAACTGCTTTTGTATGGCCCGCAATTAAAGATTTGAACTAAGGGGAGCCATAGCTCCAGCAAGATGTGTCTTGATGCCATAAAAGCCGTCCAATTGCACGATTATGTGGTTCAATTTTCAGGTAATCACCAAAACGGTGATGTTGCTTGCCTGCTCTAAAGCTGCGATTTGACAACGTTGACCTTGCTTTTGTAGGACCCCATTAAAGATCGATGCTATGCAAATAATCCAGAGACTATTCAAGCACTCAAGTACAATATTGGTCAAGCTACTCGTAAAACAGCAACCGATACCATCGAAATCGTATCGTATTTTCTGGATTCAGGTTGTTGTCGAACGGCTTCAGGCATTAACACAATATGGTAGAAAGGATCTTGTTCGCGAGATTAGGAAGACTGATGCCTCTGCAGTCGGCGCAGTCCAGAGGGTCTCCTTTCTTGAGGATCGAACAAACAATGCTGAGATTCCATTCATCGGGCATACGGTGAAATCTCTGATGGCTTTTTGGCCTTGTTGCCACTGATCTTCGATGCTTGATGCTGGCGGCAGTTGATCTCTTAAGAGATCAAGAGAGACTCGATTGGAAAAAGATTTGGCGATCTCGTAAAATCTGTTATAATCGCATCCGTCTGACGTCGAAATTATTCACAGTATTAGCTTTTCTTGGCCTTGTTCGGAATATCTGCAACCGTACCTTGGCTGATTACCTTGTTGCAGCCAAGTCGATATTGGCTTCTCGGAACATCCATAATACTGGAGGTGTATCTTGATTGATCAGGAGTTCTCCAAATTCCCTCATGAATATCGATATATGGGAATCACGTATTAGCTACCAAAAAGTTTCGCCCCGCCTCAAACCCAATTACCATGAAACCGTTATCGGATGTGGTGTCGTGCAGGCCACATTTCGTTGTCCTTAATTCGTAGTTCTATTTTTGATACGAGTGGTCGGTTAGACCGAATGCAGTAACTCGTTCGGGGCTTATCTGCTATCATCTTTTTTTCAAGACCCTGACTTAAAAAAAACAAAAACACTGTGGCGCTGGCAGCCCAGTATGGGCCATGGCCTAGCTTCTTGACACTCATTTGTCTTGCTCATGTTGTCATTTTTGCCGAGTCCGAACAGCACTCCTTAGAAGCTTTTTCGTAGGCAATTTTTTACTTTCGGGAGTTTGCCATTTCCCACCGAAAGGGTGATGGCGATTTGAAAAATTGTTAGTAACCCAGCCAGGAATCGAACCCAAACTCTCTGCGTGATAGTCCAATGAGGTAAATATCGCGCCATCGCCATCGCCATCGCCAGACCCTGACTTGATCTCTGAAATTCTTACCGGTCTGAGCTCCAAATATGTCAGAGTAGCCCGGGTAAGGTCTCATTTGTTCCGGGATTTTTCTTCACAATTGATTCCATCTGGGGAATTAATCCGCTGTCCCGTTTAAAGTGGTGCTAGTTTTGTCTGCTGGTTAGCACTCGCACCTATAAGTTTAGCCATCCGAGTCCGGTTAGACATCGACAAATACCCGACGGTTTACAGGGAGAGGTATTATAAGCAAAATTGATGTGTATAGGTAAAAACAGTTGCAGCTCTGGATATGGCCAGGTTGACATCTCCCAGCACCCCCCATTCTCTTGGTAAATCAAAGCACTTTGAATGGTTTAAAAATTTCAAAAGTGACGAATTTGAAGACCACAAATTGAAAGCATTTTTGGAGGGGTATGACGCCCAAAAGCAAGAGCCACACGCGGATCAATGAAATCTGACAATAGAAGTCGTCTTCATAAACGCATGAACTGGCGGAGCGTATGTCTTCAACACGGACTCCGAATTGGTAACTGGTATCAAAGGAATGACAGAGAGCGATGATTCTGCGAATCCTGATCTCCACGGATGTATGGATGTATTGGCATCCCGTGAATTTAATTTTCACATGGACAGGAGTTCATGATAAAAACCAGAGACAGATGTTCTTCAAATGGTCCCCTCCATTAATACTTTATCGTTCAAATCGCCTTGCATGATTTCCCCATTACACTTAGAATATTACTCGTCTGTGGCCTACAACAAATTGGCATCCCAGCAGACCATGATTCTGTCCCAACACAGATTACTTCACCGGATTTTTCGGTTCAATTTTACTCAAAGCTATCTACATAGCCTTCTAAAGGAAATTAATATTCTACCGTTTTGTGTACTTTATTGCTCATCCTTATGTTATAGAATGCGCTACAGTTGTGGCAGATGTTTTTCCATAGCAAAAAGCCTGTATGAATCTTCAACTAATACCAAAAGGATCCAAATTAAATTATATTTTCAACAAATTCAAGTATGAGGTTGTTGTTCATTAGATGTCAGGTCCCGCTGTTTTGTGTGGCCCTCTTAAGAATTCAATTAGCACTTCGTCATTTTTAATATCTTCAAATTCAATATTTTTTTCGGATTCAGTGATTATGACGAGCCGTCAAATCTCGGCGGCAATCATATTAAAAATGTAATAAATGCGACGTCAGAAATAAAAACATTTACGGCTTGTGTAGAATATTAACCCATTAGCCTAATCATATTTTATCTTTTAATGCTGGCCCATATGATTAGATCATTTGTTTAACCTGGCATAGTTCTGTCAACACAGTTCCAATTTATCTTCAAAATAAAATCGTGTATTTTTCACAAATCTGATATACAGATAAACAAAGCAAGGCAAACGGTTTATCTTTTTCTTTTTTCTGTGCAAAATAAAATAAATCACTTGAAAGCCTTTCTAGCTAGAAACACCTGTGTGCGTTGGTTTTTTTTTTTAGAATTTGAATTTGAAAATCCAACCCCATCGGCACATATTTGGCAACCATCCACCCCCGGGAAAATGTTTACGAGTCGATCTAATTTAACGCCCATTTAACGACCAATCCCTCATTTTAGAGATTCTCTAAACGTTCAAGTCTTTTACGAGTACTAGTACGAATACGAGTATCTAACGCATAGAGTGGGCGTATTAAAATTTAATTTATGAAATTCTCATGCTCGTGTTTGTAATTTTTATAAAATCAAATAAATTATCATACTATGACCAGCAATATAGCAACTCAAACAACGCAACGAAACACAAGGGTATCTGGACTTTGTTGAATTGGCCAAAACGTTAAGCCAAAACGCCGAACGTCGAACGTCGAACGTCAAAATGGTCCGAGTGAACACTTTCAATAGCTTCAATAAAAAATTAAAATTTTCCCATTTGTTTATAATAAATTAGAAGAAATTTGTTTGTACATTTGAACTGTTTATAAATTAGCAATAAAGTTGGAAAAGATTTTATTTTTTTTTTTTTTTTTTTTGTTGAAATGTAAAACAGACAATTACGAGAGTACGAATACGAGCATGGGTCAGGTAAACTCAGACTCGCGTGTGTAAACTTAAAATGATTTCATGCACTATTCTGTAGTTTGGTAGTCGCACACGTACTCCAATGTGTCAGATATTTAAATATTTATTCGTTAATGAGATGGAAGCACATTGTACAGAAGTTACTCGTATGTACCTGTAGATACTCGTACAAAGTCGTGCTCGCTAATTGCAGCTGTTAAATGTAAAGCTGGCAAAAAATTTAATGGACGATGGCTGATGTTTTGTTTGGTAATTGCTCTGCATTCATGGTGGAAATGGTAATTTTTCGAAACAAATAGATTCGAATAAAATACAAAGCAAACAAATTTTCAGCCGGTTGAAAGGACTTTGGCAATGGATACAGGCATTTGCAATTGTATTTTTAACCAGCTCGGCATGATACAATCTTAAATTATCATATATTGCACCCTTGCTTTTGAAGCGTTACTGGGAGCCGATAATTGGCTGCCAATCCAATTATCCTGTATCCAAACAAAACAATATTCAGAGAAGTTCAATTCAATGTGAAATTGGCTTTGCTTCTCGAATTAATTTTCAATCAACTTTGGATATACGAACATGTATCAAATATAAACGGAACTGACTTTCTTAAATGGCCCTAGACCTGGAAGGGGTTGATGTGCAGGTAGTCTGTACCATGAAAAAAAAAAATTTGGCGCTGGCAGCCCGCGATGGGCCATGGCCTAGCTTCTTGACACTCATTTGTGTTACTCATGTTCTCATTTTTGTCACATCTGAGAGGGGCCTACGGTTTATCGTCGAATCCGAACGGCACTCCTTAGAAGCTTTTTCATGGCCAGTTTTACTTTCAATAGTTTGCCGTTGTCCGCCGAAAGGGTAATGGCGATTTGTAAAATGTTTGGTAACTCGGCCACTCCATCCCATTTAAGAAGAATTAATCGCAACTTTCTCGGATTCTCTTTATCAAATGAAATTAAATGACTAAAAAAGAAGTACTATACATGTCATGTGTTTTTGGAGTTGAATCCAACTGAAATTATTGGCACAGTTCGTTGACAACAGCCTACCCAGAACCCATGTGTTTGCTTGAAACGGGGAGTTTTCCGGACGTGTTGAAAGGTCCAGAATTAGAACCATGGTATCCAGCCAAGGACGTGAGGGTCTGAGACAAGCACTGAGTAGTCTAAAATCTTAAAGAAGAAGGAAATCGGCGTATAAGTCTCCTTGAAAGTTAGTGTGAATTGATGGACTATTCAACTGATCGTGACAAATGACTTTGGGTCTCGAAAAGTTACTACGATGTTGGTTCTACGAGTATGTCTGTTTGAGTCTTCACAAGCTACAACGATTTGAGGTTGGGGTATTGTCACCTTTGATGAAGCTTGGATGCACCACTATACGCTCAATTTGAAACAAGCGAGTATGGAGAAAGAGCAAGGACGTGGTTATAAGCCGAAAGGGTTATCGCAAAAGTTTTTTTCTCTTCACGATCGACCCAATCATGCAATGGATGCCACGAAATTGTAGTGTCATTTTTCTGCAGGCCAGGTTTCATGCGGCTAACGCTACAATCCAAAAATGAACTCCTACACTTTGCACTTTTGAAAAAAAAATTAGTATGGTACTTTGGCAAGTGGTATGAAGTGACATAGAAAATGCTTTATACCTCAATTTATGCGAGCATTTTTTTCTGGAATTGAAATATCTACTCCATCTGCCCATTCAAACCATTCATTTAATGCAGACACAACTCGAGTATGTGGAATCCTTGCCATTGGTTTCAATTCTTCACATACTTCTTCGTTTTCGCTGTCATTCTCATTTGGTACTTGTCTTAATATGTCGCCATCAGTTAGAGGCTCCTGACAATCAATGTCATCATCGCTGGATAAGAATTTGGTAATCTCCTCTTCCGAAAAGCCTCTGCTACGGAAGATGTTCAATGAAGGATTATCTTGAGGATTTCAGAAATTGAGCATTCTGAATCAACTTCTTGCTGCCCAAAAACGTGTAACAGGAGTTTTTTCTTGCATGTTCTTGACTACGGGAATAAAATGCCCCTTCAGCCACTCTAAAAATACTGCTATTATAACCCAAGCACTTTTTTGACCTGTGTAATGAACTAGTAACTTTTTAACTAATGCAAATGCACGTTACCTTTGTGCTTTACCTACAACCAACAGGGGCAGTTTGTGTGTTACGCTTACGTTCGCATTTGATACCCTTGAACAGGTTGCACTATTCTCTGATCCAGAAGCCAAAGTCTTATCCGGTGTCACTTTCTAATACAAGACTGACTCATCTACGTTATAAATTTGATCTGCAATCAAGTCTGTCTCTCTAATTATATTCATGAATTTCTGTTTGAATGGCTTCACAGCTTCTTCATTATTCGACAATATTTCACCATAAAGTTTAAGCTGGCGTATACCATGCCTTTTTTTGAATTTGTCTAACCATCCTCTGCTAGCAATAAACTCTCCTTTTCCAAGTCTTTCATGGAGAAATTTGGCTTTTTCCATTACTACGAGTATATCACCTGAAAAAGGGACCGCTTTTCTGCGGTACTCTAAAACCACGTAAATAAGTCATCTTCAAGCTGGGAATATTCAAAGTTCTTCTAGCTCCTGGACCTAGATATCAAAAATAGTCGACTTTCCAACGTTATACATCTGTGCAAGCAAACACCTTCTTTAATGTCGTCTAAAATCTCGCATCTTTGTGATATTGTCAATGCAATATGCTTTCTTTTATTTGATGTTGAAGCCATGATTCAAAACAAACAGAAAATGGTAGAAAAAAAGACTCACCACAGTCAGAGATAAACAAAATAGCAGAACGATGCGCCCCGAACGAAAAATCGGCGTCTAACACCTACTCGTAAAGTGATTGACACAGGACCAGGAATTCATTTAATCACTGTGTGACAACGTCTTGCGAAACTTTGGACCAGGGGAGAGGGGTCGTGTCGTTCGGGTTATGGAGGCGTTCAGATAAGCGGGGGTTCGGATAATCGAGGCCCTGCTGTATATAGTATTGAATTCAATGCATTTTATTTGTGCGGAAAATGGATTTCACACATTTCAGGTCGTCACTGCAAACCTTTGTGAGTAACAACGTAACTTGCTTTACTGCCCGACGCCTTTCTGACACGCGAACACGTTTTGTCCGTGCAAAAGCAAGGAAATCCGAGATTAAGGCCACACACTTGCAACGATTGGTCTTGCGATATGTTGATTGCCAAGGCGAATGTGAATGGAACGTGGAACCGAATGCGCCTAAACGCCTGTGAACCGCCAAATGTATAACAGTTGGATTGCAATTCACAGATCGGCCCAATTTATAGCATGACACTTCGTCATTCTCATCTGGACGCTCAAAATGTTTATGAGTCCCCCAATGGGTATCTGTCGTTCCCAGTGATTGTCTCTGCCAGGAGTGAATGGCGAATTTGGATTGTGATTTCCGCAAAGCCCATAAATCATCTGCTTAGTAACGACTTCATACAATTCCGAGTCGGGTATAGCGATAACCTTCTGCCATTCGACCGAATGCATTCAGTGACGAGGTTATCCAGAAACATTATGCTTAACTATGAACTCCACGATCGTTTTGAGTTTTTGTTTGAAATCTTATGCGGTGACGTCGTGGCGGTCGCTCGAAGTTTGCCCGGAAAGTAGAAGCTGCGCTTTTTCTAGCAGTCATTCTGTTTCTATCTTGAAGATCATGTCGACGCAATGCTGTTAAAACGATCGGCGATATCTGAACAGATAATTGTCGATATCCTAACGAATCATCAAGCGATATATGGTGCATCGAAGTTCACGCTGCTGATCTTCTTGTTTTTTTCTTGGTGTGAAAGATAATCTTTTTGTTAGTTGATTAGTTGGTGATATAGACATTTCAGAAAACTCAGCAACTAACTGGTGAATGGGGTTACCATGTTAATTTGAAAATGGTAGCTGTCGTCGCCTTCCCAAAATATTAGCGGATATTGTAATGCGACGTATGACCGGTGGGTCTCCATGAGGCATTGACACTGTCCGTTATCACAGCGCTTGAGGACTACGTCGCATGATGCCACATTTTCGCAAACAATTTATTGTGGGAGCACCGAATTGTCGGCTACCACCTGGTCTTTTGTCTGCGCTCAAGATGATTTTGTTATGATCAGAAATAATCGCTTCCAATGCAATTTTGAACAACTTCACCAGCGCACTGCATTCTTGTATGAGTTTGGTGTGCATAATTGCAGTGTATCTTCATACAGAAGCGACCGCAATGGTTACCGTGGCGATGCCAAATATTTATTTGGCTGTTGAGAAGTTCATTGTATTGCAATGCTGACAGATGACATTCAATGGCCCAGTATCACCGCACGGAAGGTCATTGTGTGCGAGTGTGGAATGATAGCGAAATTCCGCTCGATTTAAATTAAAAGGTGACTCACGTGTTCTTTTGCTTTTTACGTCGATTGAGGTTACGTTGGTCTTAATCATCATTTGCACGACTGGTGGCTTTTACTTCACGATCTGCTTCCACTATCGGCTCTTTCTTCTAGCAAAAACACGCTACGCATGTTAGCCATTCGCAAACGTGCTGGTTCATTGTGATAAGCACGTTGTTGGAAATCACTAGGTTCTGGAAAAAAGCACAAAATTCAACACCAATCCATTGGATTTCACTTGGTCGGCGAGTAAATACCTTTATTCACTTCCTTGATCACAGAACGAAATACTTTCATCGATTAAAAATTGAATAAACAGCAATGATTTTGGCACTATATCGAGACATAACCGCTTCGTATCAAAAGTCAATATGGAAAGATCGAATATACTACTCAGCTGTCATATGTGCATCTGAGAGTGTAACGCCATCTGTTGGCGATCCCATTGTCGTGAGGGACGAAATCAGCTGATTTTCAATTTCCCAGTGCTTGTCATTCCTTAGAATTAATATTTTTTCCTTCCTATACAAAATGGAATGCACCATCCACCGTTGAAAGTATGCCATTTCGGGTTTCCAAAAAGAATATACCTGTTTTAAGTCGGATTCACTCTCTTCCAAAGATTTGAACAGTTGAGAGGGCTCAGTAAGGCAAAAATACGTCTAGAAATCTGTTTGTACCATCCCCAATGATGTCTTTTTCGATATTAAAATATATTATATATTTCATGCGTCACTGACTCGTGCTTGCACGTGCAATCTGTTTAGTCAAAGCAATACCATAAGCTCAGACGAAATGTGGTTCAAACTGAGTAAGGTCATCATTAACCAAATGAAGTATTAGGATTACGAGATAACCAATTTTTAATTACGAATATTTTAAGGAAAAGTTTTAATTTGCATCCAACTTCGAACGAGTCTATTCTCTTACCCTCATTTCTGATATTTAAATTCCGTAAGATTCTACTCTAACATGGACTTTGACAATAAATTGGACTTTTTGGGACATTTTTGGAAGTTCTTTGATATGCATTTATGTAAGAAGGAGAAATACGTCAGAGCTGGCAACACTGGTAAAAATCCAGCAGTACGTGAAGTTACATACCAGTGCTGTAGCAGTAGCCGAAAGAGCCGCATTAGTTTGGGCAGTCACTTTAATCTTCTTCTTCTTATCCTTTTATTAACCTTTTCCTCGTTATACGAACTTATGCGTAACGAGTTTCCCATTTTTACTGCATCGCTGCTGCTCCGCTTATGGGGTTGGCTAATGTCGCAGACCGCAGAACGCGTCTACATAATGCTCGGTCCTGGATCGCTTCAGTGGTAAGCCCCAGGCGTTGTTGCGCATTTGCCATCTGAGAAATCCAGGAATTTTTTTTCCGACCTCGTTTTCTTACAGTTGGAGTGACCGTAGTTGATAGTGCCTTTTTAACCGGATTTTCCGCAGATCTTCTTTGAACGGGGCAATACCAACTTATTCTATTCGCCTCAAGCTGTTCGGTTACCGAATTCTTTATATGTAGACTTCCTCTTATACGCGTAGATCTAATGCAATCGCGTTTAGTGACTCCACTAGACATTCTTAACATTTTCATTTCCGCTGCCGTCATTTTGGTTTTAAACGCTTCGTACATTGTCCAGCACTGTGAACCGTAAATAAGAGCTGGTCTAACAACCGTGGAGTTTCCCCTTTAATTTAAGTGGAAATTTTCGGTCGCAAAAGATTCCCGAATTTTCCCGCCATTTCATCCATCCCACACTCACTCTGTGGTTTACGTCGTCGTCACATTTCGCTTCCATGTTAACGATTGATCCTAAGTACTTAAAGATAGTGCTTTTCGGAAGAACTATTCCGTCTAACATTATATCCGGAACAGGTCGCAACGGATGCGCAAATGGGCACGTCAAATGCTCCGTCTTTGAACGACTTATTTTAAACCCGTTTCTCTCTAGCGCATTTCTCCATGAATCTAAGGCGTTCTGTAAATCTTCGACGTTATCGCTTAGTATAACTGCGTCGTTAGCGAAAAGAATTGGCGTTACATTTGCTTCGCGCATGCAGTCTTTTAAAAGATAGTCGAATACTACGTTAAAGAGGAAAGGGCTAAGTACGCTTCCTTGATGCACTCCGACCTTAACTGGGAATTCTCTCATTAGTCCAGCAGAGCTTTTAACCGCAGTTTTCACGTTTTCGTACATGTCTTGTATTATTCTAACATGCGTTTCCGGTACGTTTTGAGACCTCAGCGCAGCCCATATGAGATCCCTAGGCACTCGATCGAATGCTTTCTCGAGGTCGATAAATACCATGTGTAAATCCTTAGACGAATCTCGGTGCTTTTCCATTATTATTCGTAGGCTTTGGATAGCGTCCACCGTCGATCTTCCTTCAACAAATCCACACTGGCTATTATCGAGCTCTATTATTTGCCGAAGACGTTCGTTTAAGACTTCTTCGACGATTTTCATTGTGTGTGACATAAGCTTGATTGAACGGTAGTTGTTGCATTCTCGAGTGTCGCCTTTTCCTTTGTATAATGGAACCGAGAAGCTACTTCTCCATTGATTCGGCATAGGTTCTCCACATTTTAATTTTTTTGAAAGTTTCGATAGCCAAACGCCGCCGATCCCCTCCATCACCGACCAAAACTCTGATGGAATGCTGTCTGGTCCCGCCGCTTTCCCACTCTTCGTTTTTCCGATTCCTATACTTATTACTTCGATTGAAAAGTTCGAAACTTCCTCCTCGAATAGACCAGCTGTCGGCACGATATCACGTGGAAACTGTTTGTTAAACAACTCCTTGCAGTATTCAAGCCACCGGTCACAAATTTCCTTTTCATTTGTTAGTATGCAATCGTCTGCATTTTTGATGTATTTCGGCGAGGTTATTTCCATCGAATTTTTTCGCCTCTGTGCAGCGAGCTTAAAAATATTTGGCACTTTAGTATTGTACGACGTTTGAACTTCTTGTATAGCTTGTCTTCTATCTGCCGATCGTGAGGATATTTGTTCCAACTCCTAGTACAGATTTTCCCCTGCTGCCACTCGGGTTCGAGCCAGGACTTTCTTTGCGATCTTTTTAAGACGCTCGTTTTCAAGAGCCAGTCGATCTTTTTCGATATCGTCGCTCCGATCGCATTTTGTCCACGCTTGTAATGCACTCTTCTTGTCGGCCACAGCTCGCTTGGTTTTGTCATTTCACCACAATGTTTCCTTGGCGACGTTATGGTATCCCGATATAATCCCCAGATGGGACTTTGCGAGTGTTATGCATTACTCGTGAATGCTGTTCCACATTTCTTGCGGGCTAAGTGAGTCTGCTGTACCATTTACTCGTATATTTGGAAGTACTTCTTTAGCCAGTGCGATAAATCTTGCGCTTCGTTCCTTCGATAGATTATACCACCGGATTTTTGGCTTTCCAAACGATGCCCGTGTTTTCTGTGGTTCTGCCGTGAAAAATTCTGTAATGAGCAGACGGTGTTGGCTTACTAGCGATTCTCCAAGTATTACTTTACAGTCCTTAACACGGTTTCTCATCGACATTTTGGAAAGGTTATAATCTATTTGCGTTTCGTGGCTTCCGCTGCTATAGGTGATAAGATGTCGTTGATGTTTAATAAACATTGTATTTAAGACGGTTAAGCCGTAAGCCCTACACGGTACAAGGATGTCTTCGCCAGCTGAATTTCTGTTTCCAAAGCCTTTACCGCCGTGGCACTCCTCATAATCAACATTTGTTTCTCCGACGTGGCCATTTAAATCTCCGCCTACGAAGAGCATCTCATCGATAGGTATATTTCTAAGCAAATTACCGAATTCTGACCAAAATTTATCTTTTTCCGATTGGTCGCATCCATTTTGTGGGGCGTACGCGCTAACAATGTTCCACGTTTCATTGTGTATGACGAGTTTAACACTCATCAAGCGGTCGCTTATTTTCAAGATACCAACGATGTTGTTTAGAAGATCCGCTGCAACAACGATTCCAACACCGTTTCGTCCATTGACCGTTCCATGGTAGAACATCTTAAATGCCTTAGTTTTTAAATCTAGAAAGCTCGCTTTATTTCCTGTATTACACCACTTCGTTTCCTGTACGCACAGGATTTGTAGAGTTCTGCGACGCATAATCGCTTCCAGTTCTAAACTTTTTGAGGTCATCGATCCGACGTTCCAACTTGCTAACCGAAGTTTATGAAAATATTTTGGAAACTTCATTTTGCCCGCCCCCGGAATCCGTCGGGCTCTGACACAAGCACTTCTGCTTGCTCTGGGATCACCCGAGTGCGTTGCAATCGTAGTGCCCAGCGGGGTAGTGCTATTAATTGCGATCATTTCCATGAAGTGTATCTAAAGTTTGAGTGGTTTGACACTTGTATGCTCATTTCGAATTGATTGACTGTTCTTTTACCCCACCGGTAGTCTCCAGACGTGGGAACCCACTGATTGCATACAAACTTGTGGGAAAGAGTTGAGGTGTTAAAGTGTCACAGGCTTATTTTTGATGTCATAGTTGCCTGTATATGATTGGTGTCCCATTTAGTCGCCTCTTACGACAAGCTGGGACGCACTGCGGCACTATTCTTTATCCGATGCCGCACGGACATGGGCAGTCACTTTAATAGCTTTTATATTTCGTATTATCTTCTTTTATTTCTTATCATTGTCTTTTGTATTAATTACGCTACTTTGAATTACTATATTATAAATAAAACATTACATGTATATGTTATGTGTTCAGTATTGTTTGACAAATCATCAAAATCAAAAAAATGCTTTCGTAGCATTCAAATATATTTTAAAAATCACTCTTGTCCTTACATGTTCCATATTATTTATTGAACCATCGACGTAGCAATTCAACGATTCAGCGGTTTCTTCCATGTAGAGTCTTTGGTTTATAAGGATACTGTCCAGGCTATCCAGGTCTTTGAAGCCAATATTTAGTACACTGTAGGTTAAACAAAATTTCGAAAAACGGCCCGAAAAAAATGCTATAGTTCCTAAAAATACCCTTATCGTCGAATTCATATATGCGGTTGTATTATATCCATACTGTAACTATGGAAACGGGATAACCACATATTCATTGAGTTTTTTTTTTCATTTTTGAAGTCGACAAATTGTGGCGGATTTGCTTTTCTCTAATATTTTACTTATTTCAATGTCAGATCATTGGTTCTCTAACACCAAACAGCGAAGAAGGAACAAACTGGATAGGTCGCAACGAGGATCTTGGCAAATCAGTAAATCCTCCACAAAAGGCTACAAATGAAATCATAATGAAGGCTGCTATGGTCCAGAAACCAGAAGCCAGCACAAAGTATATTTATTTAGTACAGGTGTCCCGTTTCACGGTAAATTCTAAATTTGCAGTGACTGCATAAGACGACCAGAGAATAAGACAACAAGATTTTTAAACAGCACTACGACAAAGGAATAAAGACAATGCATATAATAACGAAAGAACTACAGAAGGGATTAAATAAAATGAATAGAAAAATGTGAACCATCCGTGTTGCACATTTTCTTCCATTTCTCACCATTTCTTCCAACAATTTTAGGAAATATACAACAAAAACTGTGTACTACGAATCGGGATATATGCCTCTGGTAGGAAGAAAACGAATTTTTGGATGAAATACAAGTATACTGGTAGAGTGGAAAGACCTCAGATTCGCAAGAAAAGACTTTTTTTTTCATTATTTTTCAATATATTCTCCCCTGAGCTTGCCTGGTCACGGAAAAAATTAACGGTTACTAAGAAATAACAAGCTTCGGATACGGACGGATCTACTGTTGACAAACCATCCAAACGAACTAAGAACAACGAACTTCGGATATGCACATGGAATGTTAGGTCCCTTAACAGCCCACGAGCAACCGAACAACTAGCGGAGACCCTAGACAACTGCACAGTAGACCTAACCGCCATCCAAGAAATGCGATGGGATGGGCCGGGCAAAAAAAGTATGAAAAACTGCGACATCTACTACGATGATTGTTATCAACGGCAAAACCACGGGCTACTTGAATGCGGATTTGTTGTTGGAGGCAGACTTCGGCAAGAAGTCTTGAGTTTACGGCATGTGAACGAGCGCTTCGTAGAAATCCGCATCAAGGCTAAATTTATCAACATTAGCCTGATATGCGCGCACGCCCCCACAGAGGAGAAAGATGACGACACCAAAAATGCCTTCTATGAGCTCTTAAAGAAGACCTACGAGCAATGCCCTAGTTACGACATTAAAACTATCCTCGACGATTTTCATGCAAAACTAGATAGAAAAGGCATCCTTGGTAGCACTTTCGAAAGATATAGCCTGCACAACACCACCTCCGATTCAGGCTTATTGACTTTGCTGCGGGACGAAACATTTTCATAGCTAGCACACGGGTCCTCCATCTCGATATTCATAAGGTAACTTGCAGAACTCCTGATCAATCTACCGTCAACCAGATTGTCCAGATTGCAATCGACGCAAGACACTCCTCCAGTATTATGGATGTTCGAACGTTCCGAGGAGCTAATATTGCGAGGAATTTCAACGTCAGACGGCTACAATCGGAAGGGATCGCCAAGTCCTTTTCTGATCGAGTCTTCCTTAATCTCTAAAGAGGAGATGCCGCTTCTGATGTGCTGGGTTTCACTCGTCCACCACAATGAAACCCCTGGTTCGATGATGAATGCCGGCAACCACATGCAGCTAAGCAAGATGCATATGAAGCGGCGGTGCTTAGAAGGACCAGAGCTGCTCATGAGTACCATGAGCGGAAGGGGAGAGACGAACACCGGCTTCTCAGGAGGAAGAAGAAAGAGCTGACGCTGACGATTTGGAATAACCATTTCCGCAGACTGTATAACGGCAATGACGGACCAAATACCGCTGTCAGGCAGAATCAACCTTTCAACCTGGACGATGATGACCAACAATTCCGTTTACCTTACCTGGATGTAGTGAAGATAGCAATATCTAAGTCCAACAAAGCTGCTGGAGTGGACGGTCTGACCGTCGAGCTCCGATAAGATAATGAGTATACACCAACTCATCTTTAAAATACGGTCGGACGAAAGTATGCCCGATGAATTGAACCTCAGCATTGTTTGTCCGATCTTCAAGAAAGGGGACCCTCTGAACTGCGCCAATTACAGACGCATCAGTCGCCTTAACATCGCATATAAGATCTTATCTGCTGTATTGTGTGAACGCCTGAAGCTGTTCGTCAACAACCTGATAGGTCCCTATCAGTATGGCCAGGAAAGTCCACCATCGACCAAAATATTCACATATTATATTTTCGGTCCCGTCTGCATTGACGGTGAGTGGTGGTGGTGTGCAGCCCCATCGACTAAGCCAGAGGAGTGAATATTTAACGACTGAGATGGCTGGATCATGTAGAGCGGATGGACACCCAAGCTTTGGTCTTAAAAGTTTTCCAAACCACCCCCGAGCGACAGCGCAGTTGAGAACGACCGGGGCTCATGTGTCACACGCAAATGGAACGGGACCTCAACCAGCTGAGCGAGTGAAACTGAAAAGAATCCAGCTGGCTGGAGACGCTTGTTGACTGTTGTCCACGGTGCAAGCAGCGCCACCTTAAGTTAGTAAAGTCAAGTGAAGCAGAAAATTCTAGTGCCGCGGAAGGATAGTTCGCAAGGATTAGCATAGACATGTTGTTTTTTTTTTACTTCGTTGGCTGTAGCTTTAAAGACCTGCTCCCAGAATAAAGTACTTGAGAATCAACTTATTGCCGAGGTGTATAGCCATAAAATGGAAGATGATAGACTGATATGTCTGAGGTCGACAACATTTGAACATTTTTTTGCTTTGGGAATGGAAAAAATTCTGTCACAATCTCCTTGAGTTCATCATATCAAATCCTCCTTCAGTTATAGTTCAGCATGAACATTCAACCTATAGTTATGGGTTTAAAGTTACACCACTGGACATCAGATATTGGGAAAATGAATGTCGACTAGATGACTGAAGTTACTCGCTTTTGTCGCAGTAGAAATCAAATAGACACGAATAATTGACTTCGGTCTGAAATTCTTGATTTGAATCTGCCTCTATTTATTAAGTGATAAGGCTTGGATTCAGTACGATCCCTTCCGATTGGTTAGATTGTTATATGGTTAGATGTTCGATAGGAGTATCCCTCACCAGTTTAGATACTTAAAATTGTAAAAATTCCAACAATTCGATTAAAACTTTCAAATGTTTTTATAACTCTCAACATCATGCAAATTTTTAAACCGTTGTTCACACTCGGGCGTATGAGTAACAAATTTCAAAACCACTCAAGGCGTGCAGATTGTTTGGTTAGCGCTACTTACTTTAAATTAAAAAAATATACATACACACACAAAAGTATACATATACAAATGTACATATGTACGCCAAAAATTAATTACTTTGATATTCAATTATCCATAGGTTGTAGGTGAGATGGCATTGACATCGCTCACTGTACAGCGTACATACACCGTCCTCGGTGCCTGTACACAGGCTTGAGAGCTCATATTTTATTGGTAACACAGTTTAACAGCTCCGCCAATTAACTAATTGCGTACAAGTGTTTTTGCATTAACATTGCGGCTGAGGTGACATTAAAATTCTTTTTACTCAGATATTTTTCCACCCATTTGCAGGAACACCTGGATATGTATCGCAGATGGCTACAATGTCGATTTCTGGAGAATGATTTCGTCACCTGGTCGACATACCATATAATATTCATGACAAGTTCGTACTTTCTGCCATTGATGATAATTAGCGGTCTCTACATCCGGATGATAACGCGACTGTGGCGACAGGGTGCCGGTGTAAGGATGTCCGTGGAATCACAGCGTGGCCGGAAACGAGTCACCCGATTAGTTGTTGTAGTGGTGATTGCTTTTGCGCTGCTATGGTTTCCAATACAGGTGAGAAGGTCTAACAAATATCATTTCGCATGTCAATTTTAATTTTTTGGATTTCTTTTTGTATCTTTCAGTTTATTATGGTTCTAAAGAGTCTGGATTTGTATCATGCTGATTCGACCTGGGCCGTAATTCTGCAAATCAGCTCACATGTGCTGGCATATACTAGCTCCTGCATCAATCCAGTGCTGTATGCTTTTCTATCGGAGAATTTTCGCAAAGCTTTTCACAAGGTGAGTACTCTTATGCGGGCTGATGTTGATGTTACCAGTCGGGGGTGGGTGATTCGAATTGACATTAATTATTAACGAGTGCGAGGAAACTGCATTTTTCAGTTTGATTACATACGAAATGAGACATTAAATTTAGTGTGAATAAATAACGAGAAGAGGAGTTGGATGTGTGTGTTTTTACTGGTGGATAGGCGCTTAAGTTGATGTGGATGCGAGGTGTTGATGCGGAAGCTGTGAGACTTGTGTTTTCATTTGCAAAGAGAATTGATTGAATTACCACCCTGGGAGGGGGTTTCCTAAATGATATCAAACAAATGTTGATTGAAATTAAAAAAAAAACACACCACCGCAGGTGGGATTTCTAAGAATTTTTAATACTATCACTTCCGCTGCCATTGATACTTTGAAGGATTTGGAATCGATTAACAAGATTAAAATATGTTCAGCAGCTTGTGGATCTGAAATCTTGTTTATAACGAATGAATGTGTTTTCTTTTTACTTTCTGATAGAGCAGTTCTTGCATTCACCTCGAAAAAAATATTTGTTTGTGCTCAGAGGGGGAAGCTGCACACCGTGAAGGTTCCAGTACGAGACTCCTACTTACTAAACCGTACCTTCACAAAAAAAGACAAATGTCCTTGACTTTGTTCCGCGGTTCTGCCATAAAGCATAACTTTGTGGGATAGGGGAATATCCTTTGACTAGAAATCATGGGCTTGTAAGTCAAGTTCTCGTATTTTGTCATATTTTTAGCTTGTACGGCCGTCGTTCAATGTGCGTTAAATTCCAATGTTCGAATGTTTGTCTGTCAATGGGTTTAGGTATGATGGGAGTAAGAGAAAGGTGTATACTATATGTGTGTGTTCATTCACTCTGCTGTAGAATTCTTAATTTATACCATTCCTACAGACATTTCCTAAGTCTGCTGCATCACCACATCTTCTTTTTTCGTTTTGTACAATACATTGCAAAAGTGGAAATCTCGATCCAATGTTCTTCTGACCCCAACTTTTGGTCAACTATTGCCTGCCGATTTGGTATATCAGTTCACCACCGCTTCTTCCTTCTGATTCGCGCAGTCTGGGTAAAAAGTTAAGATATCGTGCCCGATACGGTGTAGATATTTCTAGTACCCAGCGTGACCAGATAGGATCTTCGGTTTTGCTGTTTATGAATGGACTTAGTCCATCTGCCCTTCATAATCGTGTTCCACCGAGTTGGCCACCTGGTGGCGTGCGCCACCTGAGTCTTGGCCTTCCTCTCCTGCGCTGTCCCT
Organism: Volucella inflata; assembly: GCA_928272305.1. Classification (NCBI taxonomy): domain Eukaryota; kingdom Metazoa; phylum Arthropoda; class Insecta; order Diptera; family Syrphidae; genus Volucella; species Volucella inflata. The sequence continues at coordinate 229,961,680 of OV743716.1, forward strand.
CGGGGGCGGATTCGAAGACTTTTCGGACCGGAGCATTGGTGTCCATGCACTCTACATGACCCAGCCATCTCAGTCTTTGGATCTTCACTCTTCTGGCTAGGTCCATGTCGCTGTACAGTCCATACAGTATCTCCTCCTCCGCTCACCGTCAATGCAGACGGGACCGAAGATCGCCCGAAGATCGCCCGAAGAATTTTTCTCTCGAAGCAACCAAGAACACCCTCATCCATTTTTGATAATGTCCATGCCTCTGCGCCATAGAGCAGGACCGGGATTATTAAAGTCTTATAAAGGGTGACTTTTGTTGTCCGAGAGAGGGCTTTGCTACTCAATTGCCTACTTAGCCCAAAGAAACAGCGGTTGGCAAGAGTTATTCTTCGCTTGATCTCAGCGTTGGTGTCGTTGTCTGTATTTATAGCAGAGCCTAGGTAGATAAAGTCCTTAACTAAACTGTCCGAGACGTCGGTGTTGGTTGTCCTTTTTGCTTGACAGCATAAACTTGGCCTTGCCCTCATTGACCGCTAAACCCATTTTCGCCGCTTCCGTCTCAATACTCGCGAAAACGCCACTGACATCACGCTGTTTTCTCCCGATTATGTCAATATCGTCGGCGTATGCGAGTAGTTGGACGGACTTTTGAAAGATAGTGCCTCTTGTGTTTGCTCGTGATTTTTGCACTATTCTTTTAAGTACGATGTTGAAAAAATCGCATGACAGCGCACCGCCTTGTCTAAATCCTTTCTGGACATCAAAGGTCTCGGTGAGATCTTTACCGACCTTGATGGAGCGTGCTCTCCATCGTCATCCTGCACAGACGGACGAGTTTGGCAGGGATGCCAAAACTAGACATTGCTCTATATAGCTCGTCTCTATAGATGTTGTCATACGCGGCCTTAAAATCGATGAATAGGTGGTGTGTATCGATCTGGAGCTCACGGGTCTTCTCAAAGATCTGCCGTAGTGTGAATATCTGGTCGATGGTGGACTTTCCTGGCCTGAAGCCACACTGATATGGACCCTCTCTTCCTGGCTTTGCATTAAAATCACCGAGGGCAATTTTAATGTCATAGCTAGGGGATTGCTCGTAGGTCTTGTTAAGGAGCTCGTAAAAGGCATCCTTGGTGTCGTCATCTTTCTCCTTTAGCCTTGATGCGGATTGCTACGAGGCGCTCGCTCACATGCCGGAAGCTGAGGACTTCTTGTCTTAGTCTGCCTCCGACAACAAATTTAGATGCATAAGCGCTTCTTTTGCCGTCGATAGCAATTGCCGTAGTAGATGTCGCAGTTTTTCATCTTCTTTTTGTCCGGCCCATCCCATCCCATTTCTTGGACGGCGGTTATGTCTGCTTTGCAGCAGTCTAGGGCCTCTGCTAGTTGCTCGGCTGCACGTGCTCTATTAAGGGATCTAACATTTCACGTGCATATCCGAAGCTCATTGTCCTTAAATCGTTTGCGTGGGCTGTCAACAGGAGATCCGTCCATATCCGAGGCTTGTTGATGCTTCGTAACTTGATTTTTTTTTTAAATGGCCGGGTAGCTACCCCGGCCGCACAACCCCCAATCTGGAGGACCAGTTCCATTTTTAATGCCCCTAGGACGAGGGGTCAGTTACACCGAACCCAGTAACCCGTTCCGGGATGTGAGCGCTGCCGTTGGCCCTTATAGGGCTCATCCGCCACCATCTCTTTTCCAAGACCCTGACTAAGACCTGGAAATTCTTTCCGGCCTGAGCTCCAAATATGTCGGAGTAGCCCGGATAAGGTCTTGTTTTGTTTTTCCGACACTAATCCTGGTTAATGGCGCAGGAAACTCGCCATTTGCCCCCTTCCCTTCGCAATCTCTAGTGTGATTCCCGGATTGCGCCTCGGGGAGCCGTGAAGTAGGACTTATTAGCAGAGCTGCAAGATGTTCGGCTGCAGAGGCTCATTCTCGTCATTTAAGGAACCAGCTCCTGTCGGAAGATGCTACTTCTACGAGGCCTTATACTAATCGTTGCCCGACTGATTACTAAACTTCCGTTTTATGATCCACTAGTTCTAGCCCGGTGCATTTTAGCCTGTCTTCGATGAGAATGATTTCATCATTCATAGCTGACTCTATCTCACAGATATTCCTGTGAACAGTAACAACAGCGATGCCGTTTACAAAACCAATTATTCTTTCGATGGCAGTGTCAATTGCAAAACTTCGTCGTACATGATATTCCTGAATATAGGCCCCAAAGCCGACCCTTGTGGTACTCCCGCGGAAATTTTGTTATTCGGTACATGTCTCAACCTTCTTCTGCCGAAAAGTATGGTGTATTCATTCTGCTTAGTGGCCTTTTTATAAATGAGCAATTTGCTGATTTCAGGACATTTTTGATGTTCAGTGTAACTACTGCACAGTATTCCTTCGTTTCCCATCGCTCGCACATCCTCGTTGTATTCACCAGCACTGGCCGGATGACATCTGAATTCCTTTGTAGCACAGCAGATATAATACCCTCAGGCCCAGTAGACCTTTATGGTTTGAAGCTATGCAGCGCCCAGAACAGCTTATTTCTGTAATCAGGCCGTGAATTCCAGTTGCAGCCAAAAAAGTTATACTAAAGTTCTTACTGTTCGTGAATAAGAAGCTACCTGGAAAGTGGGTATCCACAGCTAGGTATCCTTAGATTGATAGGGAGGATTTTTCTTAGCCCGAATGCCTCAGTGGTTTTTTGTTATTTTTTCCACAGAATAACCCCAAGGGTTGTCTATTTGCCTATCCGAATACGATAATGACATTATGTTTTAGACAGGCTCCGTCCAATTGGTTGCGAAAATCGCTAATCGATCACTAAACGATCTGGGATCAATAGCCTTCGACGTAAGTACTCGTATCTTCAACAACGAATCCACATCCAAACACATGATGTACTTTGTACGCATTTATGTTCATCGTTCTTAGTCCTATATATCTAGCATACTTTCTGGATTGCGCCATGTCGCCTTCCTTAATTTGATCCTCAAACGAAGCAGAACCTTATTACACCAAGTCTTATGAATGTAAAATAATTATTTCTTTTTTTCTCAGGCACTCAACAGCTTATTTTCTCCTATTATAATCTAGATCTAGGTCATTCTGTAAATACTCTGCCACATCTCATCGCTCTGCAATTACATTTTCCCTTTTTGAATTCAGAAAAACAAGCGCATTTCCCAATCATTTGGTTGTTTACAATTCACTTAAGTGTATTTACTTGCGAGACATATCACAGCACACACCCTCATCGCCAACAAGACCGCATTCCAAATTATAATAACTTTGAAAAATTTCAATCCAAATATCTCACCAAAATCGGAACAGCCTTATGAACCCAATCCAATTGAGGGCCATAAAATTCAATCACCCGCAGTTTCTAAATTGCAAATCACTGCAAACAGTCTCGCGAGCCATTAATTAAAAACAGAAAATCTGCCTAAATGACGTCACGAAATGATTTACACGCCCCAAATCTATGCAGGGCACACACACGTCCAGATATCCATAATTAAAATCCGACGCTCTTAGGCGCGTAGCCGTATTTCCAAACAGTGTGACCAGAGTGGAGAATAATTTAAAGAGAAATATTGTTTTTAAGTTTTTTTTTTCTTGGTATCTATCTCTTATTAATATTTAGTTGACTGTTGGGAAAGAAAAGAAAATGAACAGAGATACAAGTATTTGCTGGGTTTTTCCTCTTTTTAGCCAGAAAAAGACTTACAGCAGCCCCAAATAAGATAAAACAAACGAGTAGGCTATCCAATTGGCAGGATTATTTCTGGCGATTTTCTGAGCGTCGTCTCCAACATTTCATTTGTGACTGTTAAAACAACAAAGAGCTGAGAGTGAAACACCAACGAATTAATCTTCCCTAACTTAAAGTACTAATTTTGCTCATTAACGAAGCTATTTAACCAAAAATGTCCATTGTAACTAAGGATGGAGATCCGTATGTTTTTCGATTTTCAGTAGAACCCAATCAGAAGAGTCATTGGCTTTGGTCGATACAATCTTATAATGTAGATATACGCCACAGGGACGTTCGTCAGTTACCCAGCTCTTGAGATCAGCGAGGAGTCGATTTTCTGTTCTCTATGTTTCTTGACGCTCTTTGTCGTGAAGAGTTCAATTCTAAAATTAGGGTGGCAAGAAGAAACTAAGCATTTATAAAAACAGCGTTTCTGATGATCTGCTGGTATAGAAATAACTTAATGCTTCTCAAGATGTTAGGGTAATCAAAGTAAACACATCAAAAACTTGTGGAACATTGCTTAAACCAACTACCTACTGATCCGTGTCGATCGGACACTTACAAATTTGGAGGTGTGCATTTCATCCATCACAAGATAGCCTTTCTGAATGGCAGTCATTTTCATGTCTGCCTGCGTTCAAATTTGGCTTCGTCGCAAAATCGACCATTCTAATTCTTTTGGTAGATATGGTGTTGTGAAGCTACTGCTTTTCCAGGACGCAATTCCTAACAACATTCCTAACAATTGTCGCCTAAAACGGCCTTAGCACTCAAGTATTTGGGAGCAGCATTTGGGAACCTTCATTAGTGAGGTACTTGCATTTATCAAGTAAATTAATCCTGCTTATCAGCATATGCTCGTTAGCATGCTGGACAAGTAAAAAAAACATCATCTTTCCGAAGTCTACTTCGGACAACGAGTCTTTCCTTAAACGTGTTACATTCTCTATAGCTATCAGAGTACGACGGATATTGAGGCAGTTCCAAACTCTCGACCCCTCTGCGCTATGTCAATGGATCCTAGTATTGAATACCTTCTGACTGCAGGCCATTTTTCGATTGGGGCGCCGTTAAACGCGATTGTCGAGCCATGCATCAAATCAGTTATCCCAAATTAAACAACATTTCTGGGCTCGTTGGTCGAAAGAATATTTGCTACACACCATTACAAACACGAACGAAGTGGAAGGCATCGGAAGCGAATGTTAAATTGGGTACTCTGGTCTTGGTCGCAGATGACATCATCCCAACTGAGCAGTGGTTGATGGGAAAAATCATAAAACGTTTAGCCTCACAGAATGGTAAAGTTCGAGTAGTACTCGAATGGTACTCTGCGGAGAGCTATCAATCGCCTAACGCCCTGGCAATAGAAAGTTAAAGTCTGTCCAACCATTGAGACTTTAAAACGGGCAGGCAGATTGTTAATTGTTGTTTTATTTGAAATTTGTATTTTTATGAAATTTTTGAAGTTATTATTTGTGCAGTACTAGGCATTCGAAGTTGAAAAGTAAAATCATTTAGTCGCTTGTCCGGAGAATCTAATAAAATTTAAAATTTTTAACGTATTAATTCGAAGAGTTGTTTCGTTTGTCGTTCGCAAAAACTATTGCGATTAAACATGGCACTTTCATCCTCGAGCCATTCTATCGAAAAGTAATGAAATCCACCTTTGAATGGTCGAAAGACTGCGCTATGCATTCGCTGAACCTACCAGCATTCCTAACATTTCAAGCGCAGATCCAAAAATCATTCTCTTTTGTTTCGTCATCATATGTGTAATTTTAACCATTGACATTCACAGTTGGTTGTTGTTCCGTCGCAAGGTATTTTTTTTCATGAAGGCTTGGACTACGTAAGCAATACATTACGCCTAAGTCTTCTATTTTCTTTGCTGATGTTGAGATTCACTTGCGGATACAGAAAAACACATTTTTGCACTCTAATGAGCGAACAAGTACTCGTAAGTACACTTGCATTTTTTACAAAAAAATTTGGACAAACGCTCTGAATCATGTATGCGAAGCGATGGTGTCGGCACGGATGCTGCCATAATTATTGTACTTACTCTCGACCAAATACGGACCAATACGACCATTTCGAAACAATGTTGTTTCTGTTAATATAACTTTGATCCAACACTAGTTACACGACAGTAATGAAGGAACAATCAGAACCATGAATTTCCGCTGCTAAACCAATGAAGGAATAGGTCATGACCGCCGGTTTTTTGGTTCAGGACAAGAAGAGAGAAAAAATCTTATCGACGCATCTTGGATGGTATGAAGAAGAAATAGCATTTATCCCACTAAGAGAAGGTGAAAATGAGAAGAATAGACTAATAGCTAGGGTTGTTAGTCTGAATTATTCATAAGTTGTACGCAGGGTGATATCTAGATTTGAACGCATTTCAGTGACTCATTTTAGAGCTGATAATGGTAAGACGAATGCAGATAGATTTGACTTGACATGAGGTCCAGCTTCAGAAGTCAAATAATAGATATAGGTAAGACCTTAAGAGTACAAAGTGGGTCCAAAACGAAGGAACAATTAACACAATTAAATAATATGACCACAAATATCTTTGTTCTCCATTAAAGCATGTGTTTTCTCTGGAATCTTTAACATGATCATTTCGGGAAGACTTAATGACTTTTGTTGATTTGTTTGCTTTGCTTTACCCCTTTCCTACATAGTTCTTCAATAGACACTGCCTTACTGGAAATAATCTTGAAGAATAAAGAAAGTAGAGCTTCCTGTCGAAGTAATCTGACTTACTTCAATTAAGTTGTTTCTATAATCCGTAGTGGAGCAACTGTCCTCTGCGTTGAACGCTGCACTTCATTTATCTCTGCCAGTTGCGCACACAAGTTTTTTTGAGGTCCACCCCCCTTAAAGGACCCCACCTGATACAAAGTCTCCCTTTAAAGTATTCTCTTTTCCACATGACTTCAAAGTCATTCCGTGATCAGGGTATGCTAGGTGATTTGACATCAAATGCATCGGTGTTGTGTAAAGTTTTATGGAGTAGCGAGAGTTCTCCATTTAATCATACACAGTCAAATGAGTTTGATTTGGCCTGCTGTCTTAAATTAACAAACACGGTATCAATTTAAGGGTTCTGAGTTCCAGGATTTATGACGTTGTTTATTTAAAACCTCAGCCATTAACATAGTCCGACAGTTCGTGATTTTAAGGACATTGATGAAATTTTGGGTAATTTGAAGGCTCTCTTTTCTGGAGGTATACCCACTAAAAACTGGGCTCTCATCGCGTAACTTTTAAGACGATCATAGTCCAAACGATTGTATTAAACGACACGTTTCATTTTATATCGAATTGTCATCGCTGGGTTCGGTATCTGCAAAATTGTTGTCCATATTGTGGAAGATACATATTTTGTGCTATGCGGCGCAAACATTAGCAAAAATAGCAACTTTGCTAAGGTGGTACCTGCTCTTCCTTTCCTCCATTAAAATTCTCCATTGACCTATAGTACGAAGAGTCAAAAATACATTTAGAAAGACAACGGCAATTGCTTATACCTTTATAAATTCCAATACATCTTTCTATTAAGTTTCTTGCATTAGAATGAATTTGATTAAAGTGTATCTTAGCTGGGTCATTAGATGCTGTATAGGGTGTCAGCAACCAAGGCTCAAGAGCGTATCCACTGTCACTTACAATGTTATGTATGAGGATTACACAAGGATACAACTAGTTGCGTACCTACCCGAAGGCCAATAATTATGTTTGCGTTAGGTGAAGTTTCTAACAAAAAAGGCTCTTTCGTTGGAATGCTTCCAAACCAATGAGTCGTGTGCGTAACTAGCATATCTAGCATTTATATGCAGTTATACGCATTTTTTGATCGCAAATCTTAAATAAAACAATCCATTGGACACAGCTTTAGTTCTAACGCTTTTATGGTCTCGCAAACTACATATCTCTGAAAGGGTACTTTGGCCAACAGAAATTCCAAAGTCGTTACCAGCCAACCATTGGTAGCCACCACCAGCTAGGACCTCAAAGGTAGCACCAAGTCTTAAAATTGGGGGAATATATGTTAACCGCGAGCCGCTCCTTAGGTTTACCGTTTCCATTACTAGTACAAACGCCTCTTTTGATAATCGAAACGTTGAATTAAACTAAAATGCAAAATCCAATTTAGCAAGTTTATTGTTTAAAAATAGTTTATAGAATTTGTTCTTCTTAGTTGGAAGTGAAAGAGGATTCAATGCATCTCTACGAGTCCTTCGCATTCGCAATAGTCGGACAAAATTTTCACTTTCTTCGTCATCGAGAAACAACACATTGTAATGCCGACGCATTTTTATTAAAAATTTAACAAACAAAACTAAACAACAATTAACCATTAAGTATGGCAATCTTTTAATCGTCGTTATTTGGCAGTTCAATGAGTTATACGAAGCAGTAGTGAATCGTCCAAAATGTCCTCTTTTTCATAAAACTATCTGCCTCCTTGGGTTTGCTGTCTTATTTGACAGAAGAGATTCTAATTGTGGTGATCGAGTCAAACGAAGCATATCGGATTCGACATCTCTAATAGCTTACTCATAATGTCGCCATTTTTTGCTGCGCACGATGCTGGCAGCAGCAAAGGACTACCCAAAAAGTCTTGGGTTCTGCAGTCTTTCGCAAGTATAGACTGTCGACATCAAATTTCCTCAGAGTTCGAGTTTTGCTTTGGTGTTTTGGCATCCAAAATATTTGCATTTGCACTTTAGCTAGAATAAAGTAGATTCTGAGTCGATGTTGGATTCTTGAAGCGGTTGGACATTCAAAAGTTGTGTTTTGTCTCGATCACAACGTGGTCACTTTCTATGTTTAGTAATTTCCCGAAAGCTGACCAAAGGTCCCTTTTGAAGATATTGAGGCATTGGAAACAGTGCTGGCTATAATGAGAGCAAAGTAAATTGTCCTAAACTCACTTCTCTGCCAAAAATGCTCTTCATTGAAAACGCGTGCTCTAAGCAAATCTAGGCAATGTCAGAGCCGGGATAAGCCACCAATTCATGAGTTATAATTTCAAGGACCTTGCTCCAATTTGGACGATATTTCATCAGGCTATCTGCCTGGCTATACAAATGTATATTTTAGCCCATGGATGGAATAACTGTAGACGTCCGGGACAGACAAAAAATAGACAGTGAATACCCTTAGGAGTTCATATTAAGCGAGCACCTGGTGGAGGCCCCAAATTGTGACCAAGCAGATATCACTGCCAGGAATGGGCTAGTCAAAAGTGGGATGGCCAACTGTGACATCTACTATGGTTATTGTTGCAGAGAGCAGGAGCAAGGACTACTAGATGTACATAGATTTTTCCTCAGAGTAAGACCTTTGGAAGATGTGCTGGGTTTCACTCGTCCACCACAACGAAACCCCTGGTTCGATGATGAATGCCAGCAAGCACATACAGCAAAGCAAGATGCATATAACGTGGCGCTGCTTAGAAAGACCAGAGCTGCTCATGAGCTCTATGAGCGGAAGAGGAGAGACGAGCACCGGCTTCTCAGGAGGAAGAAGAAAGAGCATGAGAAGCGCGCAATCGAGGAAATTGAGAGATGCTACTCCAGGAATGAGGCTCGGAAGTTTTACCCAAAGGTAAAAATAATATGCCACGGAAACAAACCCCGAACCGAAGCCTGTAGAGATGAACAAGGGAACATCGTAGTAGAATCGCAGTCGATGCTGAGGATTTGGAAAGATCATTTCTGCAGACTGTATAACGGCGATGACGGACCAAATACCGCTATCAGGCAGAATCAACCTTTCAACCTGGACGATGAAGACAAACAATTCCGTCCACCCGACCTGGATGAAGTGAAGATAGCCGTATCGAAGCTTAAGTCCAACAAAGCTGCTGGAGCGGAGAGCTCTTCAAAGGGGCAGGCGATGACTTGGTAAGGAGCATACACCAGCTCATCTGTAAAATATGGTCGGAAGAAAGTATGCTCGATGAATGGAACCTCAGCATTGTTTGTCCAATTCTCAAGAAGGGAGACCCTCTGAATTGCGCCAACTACAGAGGCATCAGTCTCCTGAACATCGCATACAAGATCTTATCCGCCGTATTGTGTGAATGCCTGAAGCCGTTCGTCAACAACATGATAGGTCCATATCAGTGTGGCTTCAGGCTAGGAAAGTTCACCATCGACCAGATCTTCACACTACGGCAGATCTTGGAGAAGACCCGTGAGGTTCAGATCGATACACACCACCTATTCATCGATTTTAAGGCCGCGTATGACAGCATCTATAGAGACGAGCTATATAGAGCAATGTCTAGTTTCGGCATCCCTGCCAAACTCGTCCGTCTGTGCAGGATGACGATGGAGAATGCACGCTGCTCCATCAAGGTCGGTAAAGATCTCACCGAGACCATTGATGTCCAGAAAGGATTTAGACAAGGCGATGCGCTGTCATGCGATTTTTTCAACATCGTACTTGAAAGAATAGTGCGAAACTCACGAGCAAACACAAGAGGCACTATCTTTCAAAACTCCCTCCAACTACTCGCATACGCCGTCGATATTGACATAATCGGGAGAAAGCAGAGTGATGTCAGTGGCGCTTTCGCGAGTATTGAGACGGAAGCGGCGAAAATGGGTTTAGCGGTCAATGAGGGCAAGACCAAGTATATGCTGTCAAGCAAAAAGGACAACCAACACCGACGTCTCGGACAGAACGTCACGCTCGACAGATATAACTTTGAGGTAGTTAAGGACTTTGTCTACCTAGGCTCCGCTATAAATACAGACAACGACACCAGCGCTGAGATCAAGCGAAGAATAACTCTTGCCAACAGCTGTTTCTTTGGGTTAAGAAGGCAATTGAGTAGCAAAGACCTCTCTCGGACAACAAAAGTCACCCTTTATAAGACTTTAATAATCCCGGTCCTGCATGGACCTTATCAAAAATGGATGAGGGTGTTCTTGGTTGCTTCGAGAGAAAAATTCTTCGGGCGATCTTCGGTGCCGTCTGCATTGACGGTGAGTGGAGGAGGAGATACAACGACGAACTGTATGGACTGTACAGCGACATGGACCTAGCCAGATGAGTGAAGATCCAAAGACTGAGATGGCTGGGTCATGTAGAGCGCATGGACACCAATGCTCCGGTCCGAAAAGTCTTCGAATCCGCCCCCGAGGGACAGCGCAGTAGAGGAAGGCCAAGACTCAGGTGGCGCACGCAAGTGGAAGAGGACCTCAGCCAACTTAGCGTGCGAAACTGGAGACAGCTAGCCAGGGATCGAGCTGGCTGGAGAAGCTTGTTGACTGAGGCCCAGGTCCACCCCGGACTGTAGCGCCACCTAAAGTAAGTAAGTAAGTAAGACCTTTAGAAAAAGTCTTGAGTTATGGGTATTTGAGGCAGCAAAATAAATTCTAAATTCACCGATAAAATTTGCAAAAGATTGCTTTTACGAGCTCCTCGAGCAGAAGTGTGTCGTGTCCCTAGCACGACGTTAAGGTCCTTAATCGACATGTAAACCTGTTACTCGTAACTTTCCAATATTTTTCTTTTTAGCATCGGAATCAGAAGGATTCACAAGAAACTGGTCACACTACACACTTTTGCAGAGCTACTTCGCCTATCCATGTCCCACATAAATCCTCGTACTCGTACACGCGTTAAATAGGGGTGCTAACATAGCAGTTATCGCCAAAAACATTATTAATTGTGATGATGGTATAGTTTTTGTGTTTTGTTATTTCACACCCCAATTTGTTTTATGATGCCTCGCGTACCACCTACATACACCCACATTCCAGACAAAGCGTGGGTACATGGTGATTGTTGAAAGCTGGGCCACATTGTGGAGGTTTCTAGGGGTTAATTGCATGATATGTGATCTATTTTTAATCCCCCACACCAGTGTAATAAATTTATTAAGCAAAAACATATAGAAAAACACATGAGACGAACTCATTTCCATTGGACAGTGATTACTTTTCTGGGAGGTATACTAGAATTTGCTAGGGTACGAGTGTTTCGAGGGGCCGTACGCAATCCCTCAAATTGGGGGCGCATAAATATTGCAAAGTAAATGTTGTTTATTGAGACCGCATCATCGACGGAACTGCATCGACATTTATTTAAATTATGCCTTTACTTTGTTTCAAGGTAATTGATATTCGATTGAATACAGATGACCGCTGATTTAGTTGAATGAGTTTGTGATTAATCATGACGCTGCGCTGGCGAGGAACGGGTGAGGAACTGTGAATGGCCAAATGAACTGAATTGATTTATTTATTTGGGATAGGGATCAGATTTATTTTTTATTAGTTTTCAATCCTATCTTTCATGTTTGTTATTGGTGATTATATGATGGAACGTTTGCAAGTGATCGGAGTATTGTTTTGGGTCAAATTAGAGCGGGCAAATTAGTAAGAACGGGCATTAATATTGATTGAACTGTTTTAGGTGGGAAATATGGAAAAAATTCTTCAAAAACGTCGACACCGATTCATTTATTTCAATTAATTAACTTTGGTTGGTTTTATTTTATTTGATTTGGTATTTTTAGGTAATTAAGTTAAATGACTAAATTGGTTGGGTACTGTAATTAATTAAATGCTTGTGTTCGGTCAAATTTTCAAATCAATTTTGTAGGGCATTCGGGGATTAAGCTTGACCCTGACCTTGGCATTTAGACGAATTCATGCATCACTTCATTAAGAGGCGACTCAATTTCTTATAATAATATGCAATGTAACTATTTTTAGTTCTAGGTGGAACAATTTTAATGGCAATAATTAAGAACTCTCTGGAATCTAAGCACTCGGACAACTAGTGCAATTTACTCCATACATGTATGTATTTGTTTACTTAGGTCCCCCACATCAGCACCCAGTCCGTGTAATCTTATGCAAACATTCAGAAAATGAAGTGCTCCGCTTTGTTATTATACCTCTCTGGAAGTCGTGTTACTCAAAGCTGTCTATCAAAAGTATTTTGACTAACTAGGACGCCCGCCAGTAACCATGGTTAGCAGAAAGGCCCCTGACTTCTTAGGGATTTCCGAAAGTATTCATGTGCAGCATTAGAAATCATGATATCTATAGCAGTTCTCAGAGTTTAAGTGGTAAATTGTCCATTGTATTAGTGCAGTGGTTTTATTATGACTTTCACGGGATGTTGTGGTACATATGCCAATCAAGTTTGGCTTAAATCCAGCATTAAAAAGCTTAATAACCTATATGCTTTGCAAAAGAAGCATCAAAGTAGCCGTAGAAAACACATTTTTCAGGATAGCTACCTTAAGAGAAACCATATTACCTCTTCTGTGGAGTCTAATTTTCCAATAAATACTTCTGAACCTATGAGGGAATAAAAGTCACTCCCTTCTACACCTGCACACATATATTTGGGAGATAGTAGGAACCTTACTATAAGACTATCCCTTAGACGTACAAGACTTTTGTCAGTATAATGGCAATCCACAAATTAACACTGTCAACTTTAAGTTAATAAGAAAATCACAGAGGATTGCATGTTAAGAATATCTCTTCTGAGCTCACAGACTCTAGCTTTTGCCAAGTTAGTGGTGTCTCCAACTATATGGGTGGGCAATTAGACCTCATTTTCACCACTGATCCCATAAATTCCTCTGTCTCGCTATGTCCTCTTTCACTATCGACCAATTATAACTTTCACCCACCACTTGTTCTTTCTCTTTTTCACCACTCTCCAACCGCCTCTTCTTACGACTTTCCTAAAGCGAATTTCTGCAAAAATAACGTATATCTTAGTAAGTGTTCCTTTGATTTCGCCAATATGTCCCTTAATGATGCTCTCTCTATCTTCTTAAGAAAATTATTCAATTCTATATCTCTATATATCCCCTTTTCGCGCAAAAAAACTTTTTCTACGAGCCACTCGTGATATAATCTTAAACTCCGCTCTTTACGTAACAAGAGAAACAAATTATGGGCGGATTTCCTCCGATCCAACTCTTTTGCTGACTATTCAAACTATCTCGGGTCATACCTTCAATTCGCCCAGCTTTATAGTTCTCTATCAGCAATACCTTGATAGTGCGCAGTCAAGGCTTATAAACGATCCAAAGTCTTTCTACCAATTCGTTAACTAAAAAAAAAAATCTGACGGTTTTCCTCCATTCCTTTCATACGAAAATATATAATCAACCGATCCGCATACTATAGCCAACTTTTTTGCTTCTTTCTTTAAGCAATCTTTTGCCGATAATTCCTTCGTACCAGATCCCTCTTATTTCAAATACTTACTTAACTCCCCCATCGGCCCCTCTACTTATCAAAGATTTGATCATAAGTAATAGTAATACCAGTAATAGTGGTCCTCAACACCTTTGCCCCCACTTGCAAATCTCTTCTGATTATCGCTCTCTCAAGGGGAATTTCAACAGATATGAAAGTTTTCATAACACCGATACACAAAAAGGGATTAAAGAGCGAAGTCAAGAGTATTTTGTATGAAGCCCTAAGCTTCCATTGCAAATTTTTTATTTCCCCCAATCAACACGGCTTTCTGAAGGGTAGATCAACTAACCTCGTAGAATTCGTGTCCTTAGTTCTCTCAGCCTAAGAAAGTGGTTAAAATGTTGACGTTATAACAACTGATTTTGGTAAGGCTTTTGACAAGATATCTCATAAACTAATCCTGTTCAAATTTTCCGTCCTGGGTTTTAAACCCATTTTGCTTAAATGGATATCTTCTTACCTGGATAATCGTTTTTATAGTATTCGTTTCTGGTCTGTCCTATCGGCCCCTTTCTTGGCCACTTCAGGTGTTCCTCAAGGTAGACACCTAGGTCCACTTCTCTTCATCTTAACCATCAACGATCTTGATAGGGTCATTCTCCACTTAGCACTTTCTGTCCATGCTGACGATACCAAATCTTTTAAGCCCATCTCCTCACAACACGATTGCAGCCTCCTTCAAATAGAACTAAATAGTTTTTCCACCTGGTGCATCAAGAACTTCTCGAGTACTCCAGCCAAGCGTAGTGTCCCTTTCAACGAGTTCATGTATCTCGAATTGAGAGGATCCAGCGTCGTTTTCTTCGATTTGCTCTTCGAGGTCTACTATGGAGCGATCCTCTAATCTAACCTCCCTACCGAGACCATCTCAAACTCATTAACCTGAATACCCTTGAGGAACGAAGGGACGTAGCAGACATTGTTTTTCATTCACCGACTCCTCTAAGGCTCCGTCGATTGCATGGCTCTTTACAATTCCATTTTCTTTAATACTAACCCTCGAAAGCTACGTTGCCCCCTCTCTTTTATCTACCAATCCACCGCACAACATATGGCTCTAACGAACCAATCTCCCGTATGCTGCGCAAGGTAAACTCCAATCTTTTCAGGTTTGCGGGTGGAGCATGATGGCTGAGACCCGCATAAAGACAAATTGTAATACGGAATCCGCAATCGAATGCCCTTGCCCGAGCACCATAATGTGCATGCACAGAATCAAGTGTGATGAGGTACTATCACCATTGAATCGCAAACCTAACCTAGCCTATTGTGAGGACGCAACAGACTTTAACTAAAGAACAAAAATTCTTCAAAATTTTTTTTTATTTTATTAATTTTTCCAAAAAACAGGTGCCTCCACTATGGGACCACTGGGAAGTTAATGCACTTGTTTTTCATGAATACTTAAAAAAAACAGCAAGACAGAACCCAACATTACAGGCCTTGCAATGACATAGTGTTCTGTGGGGTTTTGCCTTAGTGCTACAACTAGCACATCTAACTTTAGTCTCATGTACTAGCAAATGTGCGTACAGCCTTGCCCAGTTTTTTTTTCTAAAGGTACATTTACTTTGTACCTGTTTGGAGTTATATCAGTGCCTGCAATTCTTTTTTCTTTTTCGGTCTTAATCAAGTTCGGCCCCTATGAGGCCTATGACTTCTGCAGTTTGAAATCTTTTAACGATATTGGTGTCCCAGCTGAATGTAGCTTGTAAAGGATAAAAGCATTGACAACTGTCAAATCAAGAAAATGCCGAAAAATACGATGCCACTATTATTTAGCTTTTCTGTATATTTCGTAGGATGATTTTACTTACCTACTTACTTTAGGTGGCGCTACAGTCCGGGGTGGACCCGGGCCTCAGTCAACAAGCTTCTCCAGCCAGCTCGATCCCTGGCTAGCTGCCACCAGTTTCGCACGC
This sequence comes from Volucella inflata, assembly GCA_928272305.1. NCBI lineage: Eukaryota > Metazoa > Arthropoda > Insecta > Diptera > Syrphidae > Volucella > Volucella inflata. The sequence continues at coordinate 229,977,624 of OV743716.1, forward strand.
TAAGTTGGCTGAGGTCCTCTTCCATTTGCGTGCGCCACCTGCGTCTTGGCCTTCCTCTACTGCGCTGTCCCTCGGCAACGGATTCGAAGACTTTTCGGACCGGAGCATTGCTGCCCATATGCTTTATATGACTTTCGAAAGCGCCACTGACATCACGCTGCTTTCTCCCGATTATGTCAATATCGTCGGCGTATGCGAGTAGTTGGACGGACTTTTGAAAGATAGTGCCTCTTGTGTTTGCTCGTGAGTTTTGCACTATTCTTCAAGTACGATATTGAAAAAATCGTATGACAGCGCATCGCCTTGTCTAAATCCTTTCTGGACATCAAAGGTTTCGATGAGATCTTTACCGACCTTGATGGAGCAGCGTGCATTCTCCATCGTCATCCTCCACTGACGGACGAGTTTGGCAGGGATGCCGAAACGAGACATTGCTCTGTATAGGTCGTCTTTATAGAAGCTGTCATACGCGACCTGAAAATCGATGAATAGGTGGTGTGTATCGACCTGAAGCTCATAGGTCTTCTCCAAGATCTGTCGTAGTATGAATATTTGGTCGATGGTGGACTTTCTGATATGGGCCTATCATAATGACGAAGAACGGCTTCAGTGCACTATACGGCAGATAAGATCTTGTATTCGATATTAAGAAGACTGATGCCTCTGTAGTTGGCGCAGTTCAGAGGGTATCCTTTCTTGAGAATCGGACAAACAATTCTGAGATTCCATTCATCGGTCATCCTTCATCCGACAATATTGACGATATAGGGTGGTGTATGCTCCTTACCAAGTCATCACCTACCGCTTTGAAGAGCTCGGCAGTCAGGCCATCCGCTCCAGCAGCTTTGTTTGACTTAAGCTTCGATATGGCTATCTTCACTTCATCCAGGTCGGATGGACGGAATTGTTGGTCATCATCGTCCAAGTTGAAAGGTTAATTCTGCCTGACAGCAGTATTTGGTCCGTCATCGCCGTTATACAGTCTGCAGAAATGGTTCTTCCAAATCCTCAGCATCGACTGCGATTCCGAACCTCATTCCTGGAGTAGCATCTCTCAATTTCCTCGACCGCGCGCTTCTCATGCTCTTTCTTCTTCCTCCTGAAAAGCCGGTGCTCGTCTCTCCTCTTCTGCTCATAGAGCCGGCATTCGTCATCGAACCAGGGGTTTCGTTGTGGTGGACGAGTGAAACCCAGCACATCAGAAGCGGAATCTCTGATGGCGTTTTGGCAGTGTTTCCAGTGGTCTTCGATGCTTGATGCTGGCGGCATTGGACCTGTTAAGAGATTAAGAGACAGTCGATCGGAAAAGGAGTTGGCGATCTCTTGCGATTGTAGCCAACTTATGTTTTTTTTAAATGGCCTGGCAGTTACCCCGGCGGCAGAACCCCCAACCTGGAAGACCAGTTCCATTTTTAATGCCCCTAGGACGAGGGGTCGGTTACACCGAAGCCAGTAACCTGTTCCGGGATGTGAGCGCTGCCGTTGGCCCATATAGGGCTCGTCCGCCACCATATCTTTTCCAAGACCCTGACTACGTCCTGGAAATCCTTACCGGCCTGAGCTCCGAATATGTTGGAGTAGCCCGGACAAAGTCTTGTTTTGTTTTTCCGACACTAATCCAGGTTAATGGCGCAGGAAACCTGGAAACGCCATTTGCTTAGGGCTTATTAGCAGAGCTGCAAGATGTTCGGCTGCAAAAGCTCTTTCTCGTCATTTAAAGAACCAGCACCTGTCGGAAGATGTTACTTCTACGAGGCCTTATACTAATCGTTGCCATCCATGATTTTAGCATATACAATTTGTCGCCCATATGTCGATTATAGTCTTTGACTAATTTTATGCATTTTACCGCTTCCTTTCTTCCAACTTTTCGCCTTCTTTGAACCTCTTGTTCGTCGTTACGATCAAGAAAGTTACTCAAAAATAGAATTGGTTTCCTATCAAACCATTTCAATGCCAATAAACCTTCCTTGCTCATCCTCCAATCGAAATCTTCTCTTTTTATAGTCTTGTCTCTTGCAAGATCCGTTGGAATGTCTTTTCTTCCCTTATATATGCAATCTTTTAGCAGCACTTGTTTCAACTTTACCGCATTGAGGTAGTTGTCAAAAAAAGCCATTTTCCAATCAAAACTCTTATCAAATCCTCTATAACTCTCGTGCCTAAATTTCACTCGACACAATTCGGAATCTTTCCCGTATATATTTGAATTTGAAAAACAAAGGCATTTTCATCGGCTCGAACCCACATTTTGTATCCCCATTTTATGGGCTTAAGTGGCATATATTGGCGTAAACTGCTTCTTCCCTTGAACTTTATCATAGATACATCGATTGAGTTATGTTTAGTAGGACGGTAGCACATTTTGTATATGGTTGACAGTTCATCGATTGTAATAAAGGTTTCAATTTATACAGCTTGTCATAAGTTGGTTCTCCTCTTTTTGGCTGCAGGCTGCTATCACTTAAATTAGTCAGAAGAAATTCCAACCTATCGCGTGACATTTTTGTAAATATGAAATTATCGCGCGATTCCACTTTTGATAACCAAAAGTCCCTATAACTGAGAAGCTTCTTGATACCTGTGGAACGCATTTCAAAGGTTAAAAATGAGAATCTGTGTATATATAAATATATGTATGTGTTTACCCATAAGCAAGTTGATTGCCAAAAAGCACTTCATTTCTTCATTCGTAACTGGATCACTGTTCCTGCCTTGTCTTTGTAGAATATACAAATTTTTCTGGAAAACTATGTGTTCCAAAAGCTTCGGCGAAAACAAAAGAAGAAGCATGTCCACTGAAAATTCGACCTCATCTGGAATCCACGGACCAACGGCTTCGACAAATGGTTGAACACATCTGCTTCCATGAGTCGTTTTGGTCAACTTCACCGGTAATTCTGTACTCACAAGTCACTTCAATGGGCATTCATCTTCACTTTCCCAATTGCTGTCACTTGTTTGTACTACAGAAGGCCTGCGGCTTTTTCTTCCTCAAAATATCATTAAGAATATCAACTTCACTCCCGTCCTCACTTTCAGGAACTTCGGACCCGTTGGAAGGAATTGCAACAAGATTTGAATTGCTATACTCCTAAGGAACGCGGAATAATTGCTACGATTTTTAGGCGGAATAATTCGTCGGTGGTGTTGTCGTAGTGTGAATTTCGGCGAAGATTTCCTGGTCATCCGCAACAACTGGGCAAACACTACGACGTTAAGCCGCTTGCGTAGAAGAATATGGGATAACTGCCAGGTCTGGCTTGCCATGAAGCAGTTGTTTTGTTGAGATTATCGAGGCTGCGGTTAAAGATGTCGCAAAGGACCCCTGTATATCGACCTAACGACGTGCCACGCAATTAGGCATCAATCGGCGGTTTTTACAAAGAATTTTGGTGAAAGCCTGTAAGATGTTCCCTTACAGAGTTTAGACAATTCAGGAGCATGTTGACCGCCAAACGCGTGTAAAATACGCTCAAGCCATCGAGAATCACAACCACGAGGGACACAACTTTTCATGGAAAATCATCATCAGCAACGAGGCCAATTTTCATTTCTGTGGAAATCCGAATAAGCAAAATTATCGCTTCTGGGGTATAGAAACTCCGAGGATTACCCACGAAAAGCCACCACACCCGCTCAAAGTTATTGCATGGTGTGTTGTTTACGCTGGAGGCTTAATCGGGCTTAATTTTCGAAAACGCCGCGTGCTAAATTACTACTATGGACTGCGAACATTATAGAACCATGCTCAAAGACTTTCTCCTTCCTCAATTGTATGAGTTGGGTCTGTGACGTATTCTTCGGAACCGCAGTTTGTCAGAATATGCATACATTCACGGCAACATAGTTGACGAAAGGCAGTTTGAACTATTGTACTATTTTTTAGATGGTGTTCTTGGTTTTCAAACGAAATGATAGCCAGAAATACTAACATCTACCTATGCTTTCGAGTTTTAATACCATAAAAGTGAATGTTACATAACTCTAACCCCGAGTAGTGATAACGAACCTCATTTACACATTTTTGGTTGAAATATGTCTAGCCTTTGAGGTTGTTTGTCACTGCTAAATCCACTTATCACATCAAAGAATTCTCAAACCCTTTACCTTCGTCATGAACCTCTTCGAAATCTATTTTTTTCTTTCAACTAAACTTAGACCATAGACGACACGCGCCAATGTTGTTGTCGCCAAAGAAAATTGAAAAAAAAAAAAGGAAATACACAGTCCTCGCACTTATTTCGTGCGATAAAATTTATTGCAGCGTTTTGTAAACTCGTAAATATTTGTCACCCTGTCCATTATGCAAATTCGGCAGACCCGCTAAAGCCGGGTAATTAGTTCATTTACACGATTTTTCTCTCCCGCTCAAAGGAGCTTTCATTAGAGGCGATTTTTAGTCCCCGGAAGAAGGTCTAACTCCTCCACAAGTTTGGAGATTCCTTTCTTCCTGGTTAATTGCCCACCGATGGGATTAAATTTTTCGCTCAAAAACATCCTGGAATAGGGTAGTGTGGGTTAGAGATAAAAAGGTTCATAGCAAATGGGCTTTTAATTTGAGAGATAGAATTCATTTTGATTTAATTAAATTAGAAGGAAGATACTAGGACCTTTGGGTGTGAGGGGCAAACCTGTGTATAATTTGAATGTGGTTGAACGTGGAAGAGATTTTTGTTTTTTTCTATAACAGTAGTCACATATGAGGTTCTATATTGATTTTATGTTTTGTATCTTTGCAGGTGGTGAATTGTTCTGCAAGACGTCATGACTATACTCCGGACCTGCCGCCGCCTAGACGAACATCGAATGCCAGGACTTCAACTACAAGCATGTGAACAGATCAACACTTTATTGAATGCGCAACTGAATGAACGAATGCATTACATAAGCCGAATTTCCTTTTGTAAATAATTTTAATTTATAAGTCAATGTATGCTGTATTTGTTATGTGTCCCTGGGAGTTTAGGTTTAAGTTTAAATGTGTCCTTGTATACCAATCCTGAGATACAGTGTAAAATATTATAACCAATTTGGATTCTGTTTTACTTTTGTTTGGAAGTTAAGCCTTGATCAGTCGTCATGCAGTTACAATAAAGTTTGCAAATGTCTTGACTGTAAAACCTAAACATGTTCCTATATCCAAAGCATGTTTCCATCGTAATATAATATCCTCGATGGTACAAATTTTCGAAATAAAGACTAATAGTCTCTATAGTTGTATTTAAGAGATCACACCGTGTTAGTATATAGTCCTTCCGGCGCACCATCTCGAATTATTTCACAGACAGAATGTTTTTCTATGATTCCGACGACGGAATCAAGAAGTACCTAATAACCGGCGGTGTACCACCGGTCCGGTCTTGGGTCTTTTGCTATGGAACGTGATGTACGACGATACCTCACGTCTATCAATTCCACGCGAAGCATCAATCATCGGTCTCGAGGATGACATCGCAGTCGTGATCGTTGCCAAATTTCTCGAAGAAATAGAACTTTTCTGTAATGAGACTAATACCATTTCACAACCATATATTAAATACTTGGGGATGTTGACTGATTGTCGTTAAACATGCAAGAACCACTTGGAAATTGCATCAAAAGCGGAGGATCAAGACAAAAGAAAAGAAACCTACTAGCGCGGTTCGCTGGTTCCATACAGTTGTATGCCGCAGAGATATGGTCAAAAACAGCGAAAATAAAATTGTTCGCAAAAATGGTCAGAACATATTATGACTTGCATGAACACCTGTTTTGACGAATTAATTTCATGGGTTGACCATACATCCATGGAAGCAAGGATACGCTTTGCCATCGCTCTTTGTCAATTCCTTTGATACCAATTCGGAACTGCGTTAAGGGCACAGTTCCGCCCTTGGTATGAGTCGAGGCCTACCCAAAATCTCTTACTGTTCTTAGGGTCGCAGCACCCAGTATCTTGCAGCTCTACATCGGGTGTGATTAGCTGGTGAAGCCTCTCTGCGTTTTAGGTTTAAACCACAGCCACCCTGACGCTCCCACAAGGGGTACCCGGCCCGAAGTCCTAACTCCCACGGTACCGTGTTTTAAGTCGTGGTATATACTACCGGTGGTCTTACCACTCAACAAGGCATAGCAACCATCAGTGGCGAAGAGGCCTGATGATGCCATATTGTAGACAAGTCCAGTTTTGTTCTACCCCCGCATTTAATTAGACAACGTCATTGATGGAAGAAGCCGTGATAATTCGGCGGGGGACCGTAAAAAGGAACAATTAAGTCCATTTAGCATCTGTGCGCTTTAAGAGCCGGAAGCCTTACTTATTGTGTCTTCAATGCCGACATCTTCGCCGACGAACTTATACGACTAAATAACGGGCGAGTTCAAAATGGTCAGCTAGACACTCGAAAAAGAAAAGCCAACAGAAACCACAGCATAACGGTCTGGCAACAACTCGTAGGATGAATCACAAAAAGGAAGATGAACGCATCCACTGATACCAAGGGTCAGCACCTGGATTGATCTGAAGCTGCTACTTGTCGCAGTTTCTAACAGGTCACGGCTGCTTTAGGGGGTAACTTTTCCAACGAAAGCATGAGACTGTTCCATATTGCTGTCGATGCGATAATATTTTAGAGAACGTAGAACACGTGTATTTTCACTGTCCGCATTACAAAAATGAAAGAGTGATGCTGCGGAATAAATGGGCGAATGGCAAACTGTAGAAATGAAACATACTCGAAGTTAGCCATATGATTTCCAGTAAAGAATGTTAGTACTAATTAACGTAACAGCAACTGCTTTACACCGATGCTCGCGAAGTAATACCTAAGGGTGGTTCCGCGAGGGTAAAAGTCGGTCCGCGAATGTTTGAGGGCCACCAATGCCTATGCACGGTTTCCACTTTTTTAGGCCAACACAAAAAAACAAAAAAAATTCTTGCGGCGCACAGTTTTAGGGAATGAGAGTCCCGAAGCAAGTAGACTAACAATGCTTGTCTTGCATCCGAGCTTGTATAATTTTCAGCGTAGATGACATTCCAACGGCTCAGATTTGCTGTCAAAAGTATTTAAACTAAGGCGGCAATTGGATGCTGACAAGTGCTGTCTACTGATATAGTACAGTTTGACTGCCACATCGGTAGCGAAACAAAAAGGTACTCTTCACATTCAGATTTAACATGTCTTCCAAGGTCTACAGCAGCAGATTGGGTGCTATATGATAAGGGTTGTTCCTAAGCAGCGTAAGCCCGGCAATCGCAATCGCTATATATATGACCATGGCTAATCATATTTTACATTCCAAATTGATAAGCGCATGTTTCAGGAGGATAAAATAACATTCTTATCAAAGATGGCCAAATTTAAGCAGGCGTGGCACGCCGACCGAATTCGAATTGGTAATTCAACGGTGGCGTTAACTGGCAAAGTCGCAGGAGATACTGATGAGCATTCGCCGATGAGCAATATTTAAAATGCGCGTGCGTATCGCGTATTCACTTCAATATTCGACGATTTAGAGATCGAATGAGCACGCAACTTATCTGGTCGTCAGTTCAAAAGTTTAGATAAGAAGAGGGAATGGTTGACCAAAATGTTCCACAACCATGAATGTTAGCAGCGACGTCAAAATATGTGACTCAAGTTTTCCGCGAAATTATGCGAATTCGCCGAAATCGATAAAAAAGATTGCGGCCTTTACTGAAAATAAAAAAAATTAAGAATGCAAGTTATTTTGAGAATCAAAACCAAAGTGGCTATTCATTACGAGAAACTTTATCGAGATCAATGCTGGAAGGTTTTCGAACAGCGCGAACGCTTGGAAACATATTGTTTACTGACGAAGCACATTTTCATATCGATGGCTGTATTAATAAATAGAACATGAGATACTGGTCCCCCGATAACCCTGGGAAAAGCCATCAAGAACTTTGCGTTACCCAAAAAGAACAATGTGCTGTGGAATTTCCGCCCGAGGCATTACTGGCGCTGATTTTTCAAACCAACAAGACACAATCAATGCTCTCGTGTATTACCGAATGAACTACTAGTTTAGTTTGTGGCACCTCAACTGCAGCTGTTTTATACATTTAATGACAGAACACAATTTCACGAAGGCACAGCCAATCAACACACACACCTAGAGAAGCTGAGGTAATTCTTCTCAATAAATTAGTCAGCAAGTATGAAATTTTGGGCACCGGACTTCACATCACACTTGGCCACCTTACATCAAGGGCAGCAACCCCTGAACAATTCAGGCCGTACAAAAAAATGTCCAAATTAGGTTGTTGCTATTGAACCAGCACTTGTCTCTCGCGTGTTTACAAATTTAAGAGTCCGATTGCCAATATTTACAAGAGATAATTGTGGAAATCAGATAATCAATTTGATTACTTTTGCGATCAATTGAAGGGCCACCCTCCCCGTGTATTATGGATAGGTAGACTCTGATCACTACTTATTCGCAGGGGAGAAGTGTTTAAATCATTAAGTGCTTTAAGTTTATGGTATCGATGCCAAAAAGCCATAAAAAAATGATAAAACTGGGTCCCATACCATCACTGGGTGGAAGAACAAGAAAGCTTATGTGTTCTTCGTGGAAAGGAGGAGGAAGGAATATTAAAAAGGGCGTTAGGGATAACACGGGAGTCTCTGAACTTCTAGACCTCCTGAAGAGTCATGCCATCTACTGTTGCAGCCTCCGATAAGCCAACCGATAAGTTATAAGAGAGCTGATGTAGGCTGACACTACTTCGCTTCCTGCACCGATGCTACACAATGCCATGAAAACTTCGTATATCCCCAATTATAAGATGAAAGCAAGATTATCTAGCAATGAGGGAAACTTTATTGTCTTTCAGAAAGACACCATCGACGTATCTTAAAAAATTTTGAAGGCATCCATAAAAACTCTAGTGCAATTATATGAATCCACTGAATCATCAAAACTCTATTCCGACCTGTAGCAAAGACGACTCCTTTTTAAATTAAAAATATATTTGAGAGTTAAGTTCATGATAAAAATATCGAGGGGAGAGAAATACAATGCATCATTGCATCTAGAACAGAGCAAGATGTGCCATGATAAGGACTCATGCATTCAAATGCATGTTCCTCTAGAGCCCGTTGAGCAGTGAATCGACCTATATGCACCACAGGAGTGGTTAAAGAACATCACCTTGCAAAAGCTGGTGCTTATTCTTGACATTATATATTGTCGCTGTCAGCATTTGCAATGAGAATTCTATCCAGAAGCATCCTCTATGTTATATCATTTAATGTCAATGAAAATGCTCAAAGCGTATTTCTTCGCCAGATTTCAAAGCGTACTCTGGCATGTTCTCAAGCGTTAGTAGGCTTGGACAGATAATATTTTCCCAAAAGCAATTTGCCCTCAATAAGCCTGACTATTCATTCTTTAACATAAAATCGGTTAGACTAACACACTCGTATCAATCTTTTCATACTTTCCAATTTTCCATGTAAGGACTACTCTATGTGTTCCGCTAGACTAGCGGTGAAAATTCTTCTCAAGGCTTCCTGCAGCTGGCGCTGACTGGTAAAATGCACCATGGAACGATCAAGAGAAGCAACAGCATGTTTGATCATCTCATCTCTCACTACAATGAGAGATACCAGCTACATTGGGTTGTGCTATTCAACTCACTATTAGCTTTGTTAAAGCTGGTTCTGATAAGTTTGTAGGGGAAGTGAGTTTCAAATCATGGCAGAGCTGTTCTGGCTCTCCCGCTGTTTCTAAGTTTTGTAGGCAAGACAAGGAAATTTAAAGGAATATATTGTGGCATCAGCGATTCTGATCTACTTCAGCAAGTAGCAATTAAACCAACCGATACATTGCAAAACAGGATATTGTAACTATCATATATAAATTGCTGCACAGAACCAGGACCTATGCGTGAGTATTAGCATTTGGGCATTTAACCCTTGCTCATCATTTCAAAACGAATCCTTGGGTGCAGTGGACGTCAATTCCAAGAACATTCTAACGTAAAACTCTTTGAAATTTTACAAACACTGAATCTCGTCAAAGCATCCCCTTATCCTCACTCTCAACAATAGTATCATAGTTCATTTTAAGAGCATCATTAGCTTTATAACAAGGCCATGGGCATAACAATTGACTAAAGTGCCAGTAAGTAGTAATCTATCCACCGTTGCTTTTGTTCCTTGAGATGACCTAGTTCAGAACAATAGGATGACGTGATACATTTTAAGCAGTTCAACCGAAACCAATCTTCTAGTCAAATGATGCTCTTAGATCAACAATTTCTACAGTCACCTCCTGATCCACCCTCTTACCCATCAGAGTCGGGTGATACATACGAGTATTTCCTCTAGACAACCTTCGCTTTTGTGGCAAGTACAAGTAACATAAACAACGATGTTCTCTCAAATGTTCGTTGTCCTTAAAGACTAAATAATGAAACCATCACGAACACCACCCCCAAAGAACGAACGAACTCCTATTGTTAAACTCTTAGTGGTATCTTCAAGGACGTAACTCATCAATTGAACTTTTCTCTCCCATTCCCTTAATCTATCTTGAATGGTTGATGGGTAAATGGTGTGAGGTTCGGCTAAGACCACAGAGCAAAAAAAAGGGGAAAACTGAATTATGTAGCCTGACGTACTGGTATAGGAGTACTTTTGCACGCCAAAGACATTCCAGGTGATTAATTCATAACATTATCCTGCTCTTCCACTTGTCTACCTCCCCAAAGAATTCCATGGCTCCATTCAATGATGGCAGCGTAATTAAGCGATTCCAACAAACATTACTTCCCCATTAAAAGACAACCCCAGGTGAGTTGGGTGTTGTTGGGATAGAGATGGTCTGTAACTCTACTGCAAATCATCTCAAGACGTTGGTTGCCAACAAACTGTCGTCTTGAATCCCAACGCATATCACCTCTGAATACGCCCCCTTTCCTTCGATCATCTCGAATTAGTAGCAGCCACAATAAGCACATCTAAGGATATCCTTATCCTTGACTTTTACCCAGTAAGATGCAGCAAAGGATACCTTGTTCTTTTGACAATGATTAATTCCAGCTGTCGGGCAGACTTACATATACAATACATCTATACACAGACGCAAATACCCACATTTACTTTACATAGAAGGCACCATTGCCAAATGAAAGCAAATGCCAAGGTCTAGGGATGTAATTAAAATCACGCTGTGGGACCGGAAATTACACAGATGCCAAGCACAAGCATATTGCATTCCCCGGATGCACAAAGGTAAGTTTCTACAGTCATCTGCACTGCCAAGCAGCACTGTTCCTCCATCGAAAACGTTCATTTCCAAAATCCCATCGAAATGTTTCATTCCATGGAACAGGAGTTCTTCTTCAGCTCCTTATGTCCTGAGATCATGCGCAGGGAATCCTGTTTCACCTCCTCAAACGAGTGATGTGCAATTTCAATTTCGCTCCATTCCAGGTGATAAGAAGATGGGATTGACTGTGGTGAGGAGAACCTCACAGGAGTCCAACGAGTATGGGATGTCTCTCCAGCTCCAAATGCGAATGGAACTGAAACAGAGAAGGAGGAAGCAAAAAATCCGGTCTAGGTCAGTAGTGCGAATGAATGCATTCTAAATGGTTGCTGGTGGTAGTTGTAGTGTGGGATATCAATATCCCATTTACAAAACCTCGAATTGACGATTCTTCCCAGGCCCGATAGTTTTTTCTGGTTTTTTTTTTTTGTTTTTTCTATATATATATTTTTTTAATGAATTTATACCACCTCCTAGGGAAAAAATCGATAAGGGAGTTAAGGGAGTAGTGTAGTGCGATTGTGATGTGATAGTGGACGTGGGGTAGGGCAATGTGGTTTCATTTAGTTTGGCTTGGTTATTATTTGTTTTTTTTGATTGTTTTTTATTTTTTTTATTATTGGGGAGCTGGCTCACTTGAAATGTCATTCTGGATGAAAGGATACTTGGAGGGATGTTTATGTAATGCACTCTCTCAGGGTTGGTGTCTAGAAGGATTAGCTGTCTTCTTGCGAGTAATATGGGAAAACATTTTTATTCTCTCCTTCTTCTAGCAAATAAGAAGATTGCCAAGGTCGGTTTGGTGGATGGTTGATGCTGATGCTAGTGCTGATGCTGTGTAGCTAGTGTGCTACTTGGCATCATGTCAAGATGTAATTTGTAATTTTATGCTTTCACTTTGGGGGTAGAAATATAAAAAAAAAAGGGTTTCCGGTTCCATTCGCCTTGTGGTACTCATAACAATATTTTGCGAATTTATTGGCCCAATTAGGTTGACAAATTGAAATGGTTGGCTGGTTGGATGGTTGGCTGGCTGCTTCGTTTAGTCTTTTAGGTCGGCCTGTTGGGTAACAAGCGAGCTCTGTAATAAAGCTTGAAATTGTAGTTGGTCTCTAGAATAATGGGAGCATGTTGTTGTAAGTAGAGTGTAATGCTTTCGGCCACCTGGTCTTTGGTGACTGTGAATGCGATATTAATGGCACTCTTGGTAAGCTACAAAGTAAATAATGACATCCCTAAGGGTCGCTTACGATAGTTACGCTAAGTACAGTACATACATAAGTAGGACAAACATTATTGGCAAATGAGCCTTAAGAAGACATTTTCCTAAGTCAACAAATATTTGGATTACATAATTTATTTAACATTCCTATTCAAATAATTGAGTAAAACATCGCAGAATTCATGTTTCTTTAGCCGTTGCACCTATATAAAATTGCTGAGTCTTCAGCATAAACCGCATTCTTGCAGCAACAGCAATTTGCTCGGGTTTTCCGCTGGCTTTTGTACTCCGCACGACATAAGTGGCGGAAGGAACAGGTCCTAGTGTTGGTGTTGTTGCTTAATTTTTTTTACGTGGCTTTCAGTTCAACTTACCACATCATCAAATGTGCTTCCATAGCATTTCGAATTTTGGGATAACACGTTACTCGTAGATTGGTGGTTCGTTCTTAAATGTTTGAAATTGCCAATTGTCTCGTCAACGATTTCAGAAATAATAACCGTTCGTTCATCGTATATTATGCATGAGGCCAATAGAATACAACTACCATACCTACTTTTATTCCGTATTTGACTGGCTTAGATGGAATGTATTGTGTGAAACGTGCCCGTCCTTGACAAGGAAAAAGTTCTTCATCAAATCGTGCAGTTTTGCTAATGCTTTGCTCTCCGGCCTTGTTATCGCATTATCAAAGCAAATAAACTTTGTGATAGATATGAAACGATATTATGATAAAGCGGCTTCGTATATTGGAGCATGTGTTGGGCCCCATAGTTCCTTAGTAGGCTCGCCGTTTGATTTACATATTCCAGCATACAATATGATAGCCAAAAAAGCATTAAACGCTTTTAGAGTCAACACTTTATTTTGTTTCTGCTTAGTTAGTTAGTTAGATTTGCTTCATTACATATAGCTTTTATTTGCTTGGCTTTGCGACTCGTTTCTCGAATGATGAAGTGAGCCATATCTTCGGTGATTAGAGATCGAAAGATGGTAAATGGATCATGCACCAAGTTTTTCAATATCCCTGGCTTGCTTCTAGTGTAATCGACAATATTATTTGGACGAATGCGACTACTAGTTGGTGGATCTTTGTACCATTTTGTGCCATTTTTGGATATAAAATGGGCAGCATCAGTCTCAGCCCGATGACGAGCAGCAGTGGCAGTGGCAGCTTCTTCACGAAGCTTTTATATCTCATCATTGTGGTCTTCATCGAACTCATCATCATCCATTTCCACATTCACTTGGCTTTCGACATCGGACACATCAATAGCACCTTCTGGATAATTTGGCATATGGTACCAAATCAGGTAGGGGAAAATTCGAAATGTATGACCAGGCCAAAACAAGTTCCGTAAGCTCACCCTTTTTTTAAGACAAAATGCAACAAATTAAAACAAAAAATAATTTTCGTGGAATAACCATTAACGGATGCACTTATGCTGCTTACGGTTCGACTGATTTCTTCCGAATCATTTTATTGGTTATACGACATAGACAAGGATGGTATATGAAGAAGGACCATAAAAGTAGTATTTTCTTGCCCAATTCCTATGTATATACATCTTTGTTAACACTTCTGCCTTATTTTCTATAATACACGCAGGTCTCTAGGGACCTTGTCACTTATTACCGTACTAAATGTCTTCAAAGTGAAAAAACTCGAAATGTAGGGCACGAATCGTTTCGGAATAAGTTTTAATCGCTTAAGCATTGTCTTTTTTTATAGAATACAGTAAGCATCAAGCTTCTATATAAAGATATTTGTATGTGTAATACAAACATGCCCGACTAGTAGCAAAATGCTGACCTACGCTAAAAAAAAAGAAAAACGTCCAACCAACTAATAAGAGGGCTGTATGATAAGTACCCTTGTTTACCAACAGATGGCACCACTGACACTGATGCAAAATGTGTATGCCATCAAATAGCGCCATTTTTACAAAGATTACTGTCAAAATTTCATACAAATGTATCAAGTAGTTTTGTTCTGACAGCTGTTGAAAGTCATCAAGTTCGTGTTTATTTGCAATCATGGAGAAAGAACAATATTGATCAGTGATTCGATTTCTTTTTTTCCATGGGAAGATGTGTGAGGAAATCAAAGTGAAGTTGCATGCCGTTTATAAGGGCCATCACTACACGCCAAAAATGAAAGAACAGTCAAAACAGTGGATTTCACCCGGCGAAACTGCTCCAAAGAAGGCGAAAACGATTCTATCGGCCGGAAAAGTCATGGCCACAGTTTTTTGGGATTCGTAAGGCATCATCTTCACCGACTATTTGGAAAAAAGAAAGACAATCACGGGGCGGTATTTTGCTGATTTATTTGAACGCTCACACGTCCGCAATCGCCACAGCAAAACTGGTCGAATTACGCTACGAATTGCTGCCTCACCCACCCTATTCACCAGACTTGGCCCCATGTGATTTCTTCTTGTGTCCAAACATGAAAAAATGGCTTGGAGGAAAGCGATTCTCGGCAAAAGGGGAAATCATTACCGAAAAAGAGGTCTATTTTGGGGAATTCGACAAATCATATTTGGCTTGAAAAAGTAAGAAAAGTAAGAATATCGCTAGACTAAATGTGTCGAGCTGAAAGGAGACTATATTGAGATATAAATAATTTTTTTTTAATGCATTCTCGGCCTAACATAGGTACTTATCATACAGCCCTCTTAGATTAACTTCTGAAGGCTCTTAGAAACGTTTACAAGACCTCGACTTTCGGAACCGCACTTTAAACGTTTGGACCCTTAACAGGCTACGTGCAGCCGAGCAATAAGCAATGACTGTCGTCTACTATCACGCAGATTTCACTGTCATGTAGGAAGTACACCTAAATGCATACGAGTATAATCGTAATTACTACATGGAAAAGATACAGCGTGTATTCGAGTGCGAATTCGCCGTGTGCGGCAGGTAATAAGTCCTAAGCTTCCGAACTACAATCCACAGTAGAGTGTGCTCGCCAACATAGGCCTAATATGCCACCAAAGAATGATTCTACGAGCTCCTGTAAAAGTCATGCGAAGATAAGAAAGGAGGACATGCTTGGAAGGACGTTACGTTCGATAATGGACTTAGGCTGATGATTGATTCCGCAGTGTGTCAAAATATCTCTATAGCAAGCATACGGTTTCTCATCTCAAAATTCACAAGGGGACATGGCCTTCCCCGGATCATGAAACGCTAAATTAAATTGATCACATTTCGAAAGAAAGATGGCATGCCTCTAGTGGTTTGTACGTCCGAGAGGCCGATCCCGAAATCTCTCAACAATTCCTATCATGCCAGTATCAAGTAATGAAGACCATTGGAAACGCTGCCATGTGCCATCAGAGATGCTGTAACTGATGTGCTAAGTTTCACACGACCACCACCAAAATTTCCTAGGGTGATGAAGAATGTACGCCACTTGTAGTAGAAACTCAGGCGGTGCTGTTAATATAGAAAACCTTTTCTGCAAATAATTTAATGACGATAAAGTCCAGCATCACGCCTTCAAACAGTCCTGACGGCTTACTGGCCGTCTTCCTTTTAACAAACGACTTTCTGGAAAGCTTACAGCAACTCTTCAGGTCAGATTAATATGTTTGCCTGACTTTTCATAAACTTTCATGATATTGCATCTTATCTCCTTTTCAACTTTGGTTGCTTGTTGAACTTTGGTTTTCATAGGCCGCCAATTCTGACCGCATACACTAGAGATCACGCAATCAATCATCAATCCTGCAGCCGCTGCTTTTTCGAAAACAATTTTCCAATAATGTCCCTAGTCCGAAACTTAAGAAATCCAATCCAACAATTGACATGATGGGGATTCATTTCCTTCTCAAATAATTCATCAGGTGAGTTTACTACTTTACATTTCTTTCAACATGAAAGTGGACCCACTCCCCGAAGAATATTTTGCGGTAAAACTCACTGTAGTTGTTGCTCAATAAATAGTTGTTGAGCCACTTGGATTTTATAATCATCAATCGCTGACTATTGCTTATTGAAATATTAAATTCTCTACCGCGATGCCGAATGGATCTTGCAGGCAACATTCGGGTGAAACCCATAACTCTTCTCAGCTGAACTACCTGGACGAAAACGTGTCGATAGTCTTACATCATTAATCGATTGTGGAATTATTTTTTTTTTTATGCAGATGCTGCACCTGGACTGTTGGTATTGATAGGACACCGTTTTGGATGTGAACAACAAAAAACTGTCATGTTGAGTAGTGATCATGCTAAACTGTCAACACTTGGTGTTAAAGTTAAATATCTTCTGGTGTTGTTGGATCATCCTTAATATGCTGCAGCTGCATTTCGATTAAGCAAGTGAAAGTTAATTTCTAGAAGTGTAAATAGTTCTATAGCTTTTAACTATAGTAGATCATAGCAACGGTATATAGTTTACAGAAATTGACATACTTTTTTATGATGACCTTTGAACATTTCACACGGTTTATTTTTTGTACCTTTTTTTTGAGGGTCTATGCTCACAATTGTTATTTAAGTCCTGAAATTGAGCATGCTTAGGGATTACGCCTAAATTTTGGTCTTATACAAATTTGCGTTTTTGAAACTTATGTGTTCATTTTCCTGTTGGAACATCAATGGCAAGGGATTATCCACATTGACTACCTTCAAAAGGGAAGAACAATCAATGGGGAATATTATGCCAACTTATTGGACCGATTCAATGACGATTTGAAAAAAAACGACCTCATTTGGCCAAGAAAAAAGTTCTTTTCCACCAAGACAATGCAAGGGTGCACACATGTGCAGTTGCCATGGCAAAAATCCATGAATTGGCTATGAATTGCTCCCTCATCCACCCTATTCTCCAGATTTGGCTCCGAGCGACTACTTCTTGTTCCCAAACCTGAAGAAATGGCTTGGTGGAAAAAGATTTGACTCCAATGATGAAGTCATCTCGCAAACAAAGGCCTATTTTGAGGACCTCGACAAATCATTTTTTTTGGAAGGGATAAAAAAATTGGAGAAGCGTTGGACAAAGTGTATAGAGCTCAAGGGAGACTACGTTGAAAAATAAAATTATTTTTTTATCAAAAAATCTGTGTTTTAATCCAAAAGTCACGGACTTATTGACTCGCCCTCGTACCATGTCTCGTATAGCCATACACAGGTATATGTCCTTACATTGTTGCAAGCGTTTTTCCATTCCCTTAGTTTAGTGTTTGGTTTTGGCGATTGAAAATTGTTTGAGCATTTTCCGCAGGCTGTAAAATATTTTAAGGTAAAACCAATGCCCTGAATTTACATATACCTGAGTTCGTCTTAAGACAGCTGTTTCGATATCCCTTTCTTCCAATCTCTCTTATATTTTTGCAGCTGTCTCATCAAATTTACGTATCAAGTACACCAAGAATGTTCCATCTAAAGAGTGAAGCATTTACTCCATTCGTCAACGCTGGGGTTGATTCCTGGGATCTTGGAGGCCACAAAATATTCCCACTCCGCTATGTTTTCGAATTTGCATACTCGCAGAAAGTAGGTTATTTTAACTTTTTGGGCATAGTATGTGGAGATGGCAGTGGATGATGAATTGTGACTCATCTTTCAATTGGACAAATTGTCTTTCTAAATTATAGTTGCTGAACTGCAAACTCTTGTGAGATTCCACGGATTGTGTTTGATTGGTTGAAATGGATGCATGACAGATGAATGTAGAAGTCTTAAGATAGTTGGAACTTGGAAATGATGTTAGCCTAGGGAAAGTATGTAAATTCAATTATGTAATAATAGATAATAAATATATATAAAAATATAAATATATATATTAAAAAGTTGTTTTTATTATTTTACAGTGTGAGCTTGAGTGCACCTCAAATCAAATTGCTTATTTCAACAAGTTTCAAGATATGAAACCGAATTCAATAGTGGAGAAAAGACGAAATCACTCGTATGGGGAGGAGTACTCCATGAAATGAAAAGTGATGACCCTACATTGAGCTACTCGAATCCTCAACTTGAACATCAGCTACAAAAGGATCAAAAAAAGACAAAAGCCGACCGAAAGGGAGGCAACATATTGGGAGTTTTTCAACGGCATTGACCAAATCTATGACGTGAAGCATTCAATCGAACCTCCCTTAGAAAACTTACGCTCATCATCAAAGTATGATGAACCTGTCAATACTCGTACAACCAACGAAAAATTGGCAGTTTTTGGGATGAAGATGAGGAACTCCCAGCGTACTCGTAAGCGCCGAAAGATTGCAGTCAACAAAGCCTTAGAATTCTTGGTAGAATCCTCCCAGAAGGAGGCGACACAAAGAAATGATGGTCCTGAAAAGAGAGAACCTCACTGCAGACCTTGAGCGTATTCAACAGCTTGGGCATTCTGCAGCAAATGTTAGGGCATTGATTGATCTCAGCCCAAGACTAATAATATTGTACAACTAATGTTATTTAAAACGCAAATGAACTGTAATATTTTGAATAAGAATTGTTTGTTTAATAAAGAGATTTTTTTATCCGTTGAACAGTTTTTTCAGGCAGCAAAATGTGTTGTAAGATTGTTCCTTATTTGTATTCCTTCAACTGTTTCCATTTCCGGATCATTTGCTTCTAGTGAATTATAAGAATCATCGTTTTCAGTGTCACTTGTTGAATCGGGTTCCAGTTTTCGACATAATGGTGGTTTATGATGAAGTTGTGCAGTAATGCGCACGCAAATACCACATCTACGACACCAGCTACAGATCTCAGATCTTGCAATTGCCTTCCATACTGGACTGTTTCTCCACACATTGGCATCGTGGGAGCTTCCGGGGAACCCAATAAAAACGTCCAAAAAGCGAAACTTGCTGTCGCAAGTCTCCTAAAAAAGTTAGTGTTAAAAATCGAAGTTTAAAATTAAAAATGGAAACGCTTTGACCTGCATATTTATTGTGAAAGTTCCCTTTCTGTTATAATAGCTAGTTGGATCTATTTTTGGCGTAGGTAATCGAATATGCAATCCACCCGAAGGAAAAACTATTTCCTTGACTGTTTTGGAAGTCTTCCATTATGACTTGCTGTTCAGAAGCAGAAGGCCACAGAATTTCGTCCCTTAAACTGCAAATTACACCGACAGTTTTTACAAAAAAACTTTGTATGTAATTCCTTTCCCGACATTAAAACGATCGGAAATAGTTCTAAAACTTACTCTGCTATTGGCTAGTTTCCATATCTACGAGTAAACATTTCTCTAAAGAGTATCCAACTCGTCCAGTGTCTGCCAATTTCCAAAAGAGATCCAATGCATTCTGCAAATCCTGAAATAAATATGCACTATTTATATTAATCCAAAAACAGGTTAAGCTGTTGAAGTTTACACTAAAAACTGGGCGAAACATACGGAAATGACTGTGAAATACATCTTCAGGATATTTATCGATTATTTTGAAGTAATTTTTCACTTTTGGAAATGTTCCCTTCTTCAAAATAGATTTAAGCAATATTCCCGTCCTCTTAAAACGTAAAGTTCTCTTTTTGTGCACATTAATTAAGAACTGATCTTTTTGAAGGTCTTAAATATCAACAAGAATGTTAACTAAAATTTCCGTTTCAGCAAATTATTGGGTATATAACTTAATTCGTGCGGTTTTTTTTTTCAAAATTTGAACGTTTATTTAAGAAAAACATGTACAATAGTATTATTCAAAGTATTGCCCATCTGAAGCTATGACCTTTTCTCATCTTTCTGGCAATTTGTGGATCCCATCCCAAAAGAACTGCGCCGGCTTGGCAGCCGAGAGTGAATCAAGCCAATTTTTGATATTCTGCTCTGATGTGATTCGTATTTCAGTGAGGGCGTTCTGCATCGACCGGAACAAATGGTAGTCAGAAGGGGCAAGGTCTGGGCTATAAGGCTAGTGGGGTAAGACTTCCCATCCACTGTTTTCCAAATAGTTCTTAACCGGAATAGCAACGTGGGGCCGAGCGTTGTCATGATGGAAAATTATTGCCTCGTGTCTGGTCGCATATTCCGGGCGTTTTTCGGCTACTGCTCTCTTCAAACGGATTAATTGTGTTCGGAAGCGTTGTCCATTGATGGTTTCACCCGGTTTTAGCAGCTCATAATACAGCACACCCATCTGATCCCACCAAATACAGAGCATTACCTTCGCGCCATGGATATTCGGCTTTGCCGTTTATTTGGCTGGTTGGCCGGGTTTCACATATGATTTTTTGCGCTTGGAGTTGTCGTAATGGATCCATTTGTCATCACCAGTACCAATCCGATGCAAAAATGACTTCCTTTTGTGGCGTTCCAGCAGCATTTCGGACATGCAAAGCCGCCTTTCGACGTCTCACGGCTTGAGTTCATGTGGAACCCAATTTCCTTGCTTTTGAATAATCCAGCTGCTTTTAAACGTTTTGAAATGGCTGCTTGAGTGACACCCAAAGATTCTGCGAGCTCTTCTTGTGTTTGGCAACAATCTTGATAGAGTAATGCTTCAAGTTGTTCATCTTCAAACTTTTTTGGCTGCCCAGGACGTTCATCGTCTTCCAAGCCAAAATCACCACTTTTAAATCGTACAAACCACTTTTGGCACGTTTGCTCAGCTAGCGCATGTTCGCCATAAACTTCCACCAAAATACGATGACTTTCGGCAGCAGTTTTCTTCATATTGAAGTAATGAAGAAGAACTCCTCGCAAAAACACTTTTTAAGGCACAAAGTTCGCCATATTTGAGTGAAAAAAAAATTATTGTTGTTTACGCTTCAAATGAATGACATATACTGAAATGACGTACAATGACAGTAGCTTTCCAACGCATGTTCCAATGGAATAATAACAATGAAAAAATACAAGTTATGCCATCTCTTAGCAAACCGCACGAATTAAGTTATAGACCCAATGCTTTTATTATTTTGGTTTTTAAATGAATCTTAAACGTTCTGAAACGCAAACAAAATGGCATTAGTTTGACATCTGCATCAGTTGTGCTGTGCATCGGCATCGCAAATGAGCAGTGATGTATGTATCTTTGTATTTTTTCCTCAAAAGCCCATCAACGCTACTGGGCGCTACATTCAGATTCCCTCGATCAATCTTCCGTTTTAAAAGACCAAACAAAAGGGTGAGCTAACAATAAGTGTTGAAGTTTTCATTAAATTAAACACAGATTTATTGTGAAATCAGTATAAAATTTTATTGATTAATAAAGTTCGATCAGTGGCAATAATGAATGGAACACAAAATCGTTCATGTGACCACCACAGCTTCTGTTGAAAGCGACAATCCGAATGTCAAAATTACTCGTATCAATGACTTATCGAAGAATTAGTGGATCAATGGCCGCTTGGCATTACTTTTTGATCTTTAAATAACTCCACAGGAAGAAGTCTAAAAGTGTCAAATCACATGATCTTGCGATCTTCAAATTTTTCGCACAATAAATTGATTGATTTATAAATTTTGTGAACGGGAGGACCATCCTGTTAAAACTAAAGATCGTCCAGACCCAATTCAGTCAATTTTGGGAAAAAAAAATAGCCACTCAAAGTATTACGGCAACAATTTTTATTCACTGTAACTGACTCTCCAGTCTCATCTTCTTGTTTGTTTACGTACCCATCCATCCAAAAATAGATGGCTTCATCGATGACAAATTGACCGAGTTCAGTTGTGGTGCAATTTGGACTTTATAGGCGTGAAAATGAAGATCAACTTTTAAAATCTGTCGTAAAGTGCAACAAGTGCCGACTGGTTTTGAACACTTTCGCTCACAGTTGTGATGTTTTGAGCCGATACCGAACCAGTTCCTCTAAAAAGCTTTATCATTGCACGAATTCCGGACTCAGTAAGGCGATTATGTTGACAGAACAGTTCACGAATTTTACGAAATGCTAACAAACGAAAAAACGCCTTCATAACTCCATGAATTACCAAAGATGAACAAGATCAACTACATTGAATTCAGCAAATGACAGTATTGAAAGTCAACATCTACACCATCTAATGGCTCACCCTTTATGCAAATATATTTATGTATACGACTTGCTCGATCGAACGCTTCTCTTGATTTTTCCTTTATGTCTGCAGAAGCCGATGTTTTATCTTAAAAGTCAATTTAATTTTCGAGCTCGTAGGCTATGCCGAGAAGCTTGCAGAAACATTTTTTCTCGTCAACATCGGCCATTTCTTCTGTATATCAGTCTAATGTTGGTGAATAAAGCTCAGGTTTTCATACCTTAATTGGCCGCTCCGCACTAAAGTATTGCTATCCCTCACATCCATGGATGCTTTAATAAGCCTAACGATCGCTTATCCACATAATGGACGGTCAATGGACGAAACGGTGTTGGAATCGTTGTTGCAGCGGATCTTCTAAGCAATATCGTTGGTATTTTGAAAAAAAGCGACCGCTTAAAGAGTGTTAAACTCGTCATACACAATGAAACGTGGAACATTGTTAGTGTTAGAGTTCGGTAATTTGCTTAGAAATATACCTATCGATGAGATGCTCTTCGTAGGCGGAGATTTAAATGGCCACGTCGGAGAAACAAATGTTGATTATGAGGAGTGCCACGGCGGTAAAGGCTTTGGAAACAGAAATTCAGCTGGCGAAGACATCCTTGTACCGTGTAGGGCTTACGGCTTAACCGTCTTAGATACAATGTTTATTAAACATCAACGACATCTTATCACCTATAGCAGCGGAGGCCACGAAACGCAAATAGATTATAACCTTTCCAAAATGTCGATGAGAAACCGTGTTAAGGACTGTAAAGTAATACTTGGAGAATCGCTAGTAAGCCAACACCGTCTGCTCATTACATAATTTTTCACAGCGGAACCACCGAAAACACGGGCATCGTTTGGAAAGCCAAAAATCCGGTGGTACTAGTATAATCTATCGAAGGAACGAAGCGCAAGATTTATCGCACTGGCGAAGGAAGCACTTCGAAATATAAACGATATCGCGGATTCACTTAGCCCGCAAGAAATGTGGAACATCATGCACGAGGAATGCATAACACTCGCAAAGTCCCATCTGGGGATTATATCGGGATACCATAACGTCGCCAAGAAAATATTGTGGTGGAATGACGAAACCAAACGAGCTGTGGCCAACAAGAAGAATGCATTTCAAGCGTGGACAAAATGCGATCGGAGCGACGATGTACCAAGATTTGGAACAAATATCCTCACGATCGGCAGATAGAAGACAAGCTATCCAAGAAGTTTAAACGTCGTACAATACTAAAGTGCCAAATATTTTTAAGCTCGCTGCACAGAGGCGAAAAAATTCGATGGAAATTACCTCGCCGAAATACATCAAAAATGCAGACGATCGCATACTAACAAATGAAAAGGAAATTTGTGACCGGTGGCTTGAATACTGCAAGGAGTTGTTTAACAAACAGTTTCCACGTGATATCGTGCCGACAGCTGGTCTATTCGAGGAGGAAGTTTCGAACTTTTCAATCGAAGTAATAAATATAGGAATCGGAAAAACGAAGAGTGGGAAAGCGGCGGGACCAGACAGCATTCCATCAGAGTTTTCGTCTAAGATGAAGAGAATCGGCAGCGAATGGCTATCGAAACTTTTAAATAAATTAAAATGTGGACAAACTATGTCGAATCAATGGAGAAGTAGCTTCTTGGTTCCATTATACAAAGGAAAAGGCGACACTCGAGAATGTAACAACTACCTTTCAATCAAGCTGATGTCACTCACGATGAAAATCGTCGAAAGAGTCTTAAACGAACGTCTTCGGCAAATAATAAAGCTCGATAATAGCCAGTGTGGATTTGTTGAAGAAAGATCGACGGTGGACGCTATCCAAAGCCTACGAATAATAGTGGAAAAGCACCGAGATTCGTCGAAGGATTTACACATGGTATTTATCGACCTCGAGAAAGCATTCGATCGAGTGCCTAGGGATCTCATATGGGCCGCGCTGAGGTCTCAAAACGTACCGGAAACGCATGTTAGAATAATACAAGACATGTACGAAAACGTGAAAACTGCGGTTGAAAGCACTGCTGGACTAATGAAAGAATTCCCAGTTAAGGTCGGAGTGCATCAAGGAAGCGTACTTAGCCCTTTCCTCTTTAACGTAGTATTCGACTATCTTTTAAAAGACTGCATGCGCGAAGCAAATGTAACGCCAATTCTTTTCGCTAACCACGCAGTTATACTAAGCGATAACGTCGAAGATTTACAGAACGCCTTAGATTCATGGAGAAATGCGCTAGAGAGAAACGGGTTTAAAATAAGTCGTTCAAAGACGGAGCATTTGACGTTCCCATTTGCGCATCCGTTGCGACCTGTTCCGGATATAATGTTAGACGGAATAGTTCTTCCGAAAAGCACTATCTTTAAGTACTTAGGATCAATCGTTAACATGGAAGCGAAATGTGACGACGACGTAAGCCACAGAGTGAGTGTGGGAAAACTCTACACCACGGTTGTTAGACCAGCTCTTATATACGGTTCACAGTGCTGAACAAATTACGAAGCGCTTAAAAACAAAATGACGGCAGCGGAAATGTAAATGTTAAGAATGTCTAGTGGAGTCACTAAACGCGATTGCATTAGATCTACGCATATAAGAGGAAGTCTACATATAAAAAATTCGGTAACCGAACAGCTTGAGGCTAATAGAATAAGTTGGTATTGACACGTTCAAAGAAGATCTGCGGAAAATCCGGTTTAAAAGGCACTAGCAACTACGATCACTCCAACTGTAAGAAAACGAGGTCGGAAAAATAATTCCAGGATTTCTCAGATGTCAAATACGCAATAACGCCTGGCACTAACCACTGAAGCGATCCAGGACCGAGCAGTATGTAGACGCTTTCTGCGGTCTGAGACATTAGCCCATAAGCCCATAAGCGGAGCAGCAGCGGTGCAGTAAAAATGGGAAACTCGTTACGCATAAGTTCGTATAATGAGGAAAGGGCTAATAAAAGGATAAGAAGAAGAAGAAGATCGCTTATCCACATAAGTGATAATACAAAAGCAGAGCTGTACTGGTATGGGTCGAGGCCAACTTTAAACCTTTCCGATGTTAGGGTCACGGGACCCTTTCTCATCGGGTTGAAATCAAATAGAAAACTGTCATCGTGACGCCTAGCTCTCAAAGCCAGACCCAGACCGAAGTTCGGGGGCCCTGACTTCCATGATGCCGTGTTTCAAGTCCTGATGTCAACTACACATTGTCCTTCCCTAAACAGGCCCTATGACCGGGAGCTTGTGACTTTTCAAATAGTAGCAATCTTCAGGCGATGTGCTTAAACGGGAGCAGAATAAACAATGTAATAGCTTTGCAACAGTACCGACGAGAGACACACAAAAGAGACGTAGACGAGAACGAACGAATATGCCCGATGAATGGAACCTCAGTATTGTTTGTCCGATTCTCAAGAAAGGAGACCCTCTGAACTGCGCCAACTACAGAGGCATCAGTCTCCTTAACATCGCATATAAGATCTTATCTGCCGTATTGTCTGAACGCCTGAAGTCGTTCGTCAA
Source organism: Volucella inflata (assembly GCA_928272305.1). NCBI lineage: Eukaryota > Metazoa > Arthropoda > Insecta > Diptera > Syrphidae > Volucella > Volucella inflata. The sequence continues at coordinate 230,003,624 of OV743716.1, forward strand.
CAACCTGATATGTCCATATCAGTGTGGCTTCAGGCCAGGAAAGTCCACCATCGACCAGATATTCACACTACGGCAGATCTTGGAGAGGACCCGTGAGCTTCAGATCGATACACACCACCTATTCATCGGCTTTAAGACCGCGCATGACAACATCTATTGAGACGAGCTATACAGAGCAATGTTTAGCTTCGGCATCCCTGCCAAACTCGTCCGTCTGTGCAGGATGACGATGGAGAATGCACGCTGCTCCATCAAGGTCGGTAATGATCTCACCGAGACCTTTGATGTCCAGAAAGGATTTAGACAAGGCGATGTGCTGTCATACGATTTTTTCAACATCGTACTTGAAAGAATAGTGCAAAACTGACGAGCAAATACAAGAGGCACTATCTTTCAAAAGTCCGTCCAACTAGTCGCATACGCCGACGATATTGACATAATCGGGAGAAAGCAGCGTGATGTCAGTGGCGCTTTCGCGAGTATTGAGACGGAAGCGGCGAAAATGGGTGTAGCGGTCAATGAGGGCAAGATCAAGTATATGCTGTCAAGCAAAAAGGACAACCAACACCGACGCCTCGGGCAGAACGTCTTCCTCGACAGATATAACTTTGAGGTAGTTAAGGACTTTGTCAACCTAGGCTCTGCTATAAATACAGACAAGGACACCAGCGCTTAAATCAAGCGAAGAATAACTCTTGCCAACAGCTGTTTCTTTGGGCTAAGTAGGCAATTGAGTAGCAAAGCGGTCAACAAAATTCACCCTTTATAAGACCTTAATAATCCCGGTCCTGCTCTATGGTTGCTTCGAGAAAATAAATTCTTCGGGCGATCTTTGGTCCCGTCTGCATTGACGGTGAGTGGAGGAGGAGATACAACGACGAACTGTACGGACTGTACAGCGACATGGACCTAGCCAGAAGAGTGAAGATCCAAAGACTGAGATGGCTGGGTCATGCAGAGCGGGTGAACACCAACGCTCCGGTTCGAAAAGTCTTCGAATCCGCTCCGAGGGACGGCGCAGTAGAGTAAGACAGAGACTCAGGTGGAGCACGCAAGTAAAAGGTTACCTCAGCCAACTAAGCGTCCGAAACTGGAGGCAGCTTATACAAGACCGAGCTGGCTGGAGACGCTTGTTGATTGAGGCCCAGGTCCACACCGGACTACAGCGTCACATAAAGTAAGTAAGTAAGAACATTGCCAGAGCAACGCAGTTCAGTGACTTATGTAATGGCTAGTCCATTTTAAAGCAAATAAATATTAAGGCTTCCACCTGGTTAAACGCAGTAGAGAAAACCCCCTGCATATTTGGAGCGTACAAAACCATTTAAGAGCGAACAGATGTTTATTGGTTAGGGCCGATGTTCATGACAGACTATAGCGCCATCAAAGTACGTAAGTTAACGTCCATTTCAAAGGGAGACCAGAACATACGTTTTGGATATTTGACGACTGAGGGCTCCTGCCGGTATCGAACTTTGCGAAAATGTTATCCAAATATTTATAAACAAAAAGATATTTTACAGTTCATGTTGTTTAAACTGTCGCTTAAAACGTAATGCACTACGTACCAACGTTTGATGCAACTGCTTTTTCAGTAAAAACATAAATACTGTCTCCACCCTTTTCTGCATCTACTTAGAACGAGAAGTAGAAACACGTTTGTGTTGTAGAAATGCCAATTTCAAATGCAAAACCCTTTTGGCCCGAATTCTACGTAACTCCAAACCATCGGAGTATTTTATCTTTAAGTAATTACTATATCAGGTCTTATACATACATAAATTCGCAAACTTATACCGATGCTTCCTTCTGAATGTTATCAAACAACAAAACAACCAACCACTGCCTTCAATTAATTACGAATTGACTTTCATCCACAAATGCCAGTGAAGTACAAAGTATTCATTCAAACACCATCTATATTTCTAGCTGAATATATATAATCATCTCTTTATTATATAATAGAATAAAATAATTTCTCTTTCATATTAAACCCACATTTTCGTGTTTACATATATAAATAACGTCTTTCCTACATTATACAAATAACATTCCACAACTTGAGAATCGTTCACTTTCGGAATACGACTACATTTCCTGTTATCGTACTTGTGATTTTCACTTCCAAGGATAAAAGGGTCCATCGTCTTTTTATTCGCTTCAATCACATTCTAACTAACAAAACAGAACAAATAAATATGAGAGATAGAGGGAAAGAAAAACCCCAAAAAAAAAACAAAAAAAAAGAGACAATTTATCTGCTAACTAAACAAATTCAATATTCTACTCGTCTCCATAGATAAACGTCTTGGTCTTGATGCTGCTCATAGTCCTGGTCCTGCTGATAGTCCTAGTCCAAGTCCATGTTCTCGTTCTTGTCCTCGTCTTCGTACTTATTCTCCTTCTTCTACATCACTCCACATGCATACTGGTAGTTTTTCTTCAAAGTCTCCAGCTACAAGCTGTGCAGCATCCTTGCAAAAATCTCATTTTGTTGGAAGCGCTTGAATGCATCCCGAAAGCGTGTTTTTTGCTCGCCACTCAACTTGGAGTGGAAATCCTGAGCGGATGTCTGAAACAGGGCAATCTCCTGTTGACCCAATTCGACGAATTCCACCAAAACAACGGGAAAGAGTTTAATCAAATGCAAATTTATGGAGGCCGATAAGAAGATGACGGTTAACGCCCAGACACCTTTCTCTTGTGGCAGAGCCAAAAAAGTTGGCAAAGAGCATATCAGCCAATCTTGCAGCATTTGTAAGAAGGACGAATCGATGGCAGAACGAAAGACCTAAAAGGCAAAAACGAGAAGAGAACAAATCATTTGGTAAATATTCAAAACGAAATGATACGAGTAATTGGCATTTGAGACTCACCTGATGCACTATGCTGGCAATAACATCGCAATGCGGTTGATTTATAGCCAAGAATTCCTTGATGACCTTGGTAAGAATTTCATTTGGTGGCACTAAATCTCGGATAATTTGACACAGCACTTGGCCATAGATCCAGGCTGCGCTTCTTGTTGATGATTTAATGCAATGCAGGAGTATGTCGACTTTGTCGGTTTGTTGTGCAATTATTTCTGGGTCATCTTGAACGATGCCATTTGAGAGTTCGGTGTTTTCCAGTTGCTTCGATGAGCCTGTAATGACAAGAAAAGAAAAAAACAAACATTAGAAATGAGGACACAGATTACCCTTGTTAGGCTAGTAACTTCCATTGTCATGTGTCAGTGTCCTTAGTGTTTTTTTTTTATTTATTTATTGTCCTGCTGTTTTTAAATGGACAAATGTCCTAGATTGGTTTTCTTTCATCTTACAAGGGTGCACACTGGTAGAGTTTGTATCTCTCTGGTTAAGTGTCGTCATTTTTGTAGGGGACGAAGAAAGCACTTGTTACGGTGACTACAAGGGATGTGTATGTTCGGCCCAGGAAACGACAAGCATCTACAATTTTACTGAATCCCTACATAGATGTGTACAGATCCAGATATATACTCGTATATGGAATCAAATACGAATATACGAAAAGATACTATTGATTTGATGCTACCAAGAGAGCGGACTCGACGAAAGTGTGATTAAAACGAAATGAGGAAATATTAATTTACTCCACACAATAGTGGTAGGGGAGCATCGACTGTATATACAAAAGATCCCACCACAACATTCTGGACAATTGGGAGATGGACACTGTGAGAATAAGCTGGTTTCGAAGTTACTCGTATTTTCATCGTTGAGATACGTATTTCTTTTCTAAATTATAACATTTGCAGACGTAGTTATGAAGAGGGTGCTGAACTAAGCGAAAGCTGATATAAGCAAGGTTACTGCTGCTGCAACAACGGAATAACAAAGATAAACAATCAACCAATTGGATTGGACTGATGGGATCCATACACAACAAATCAAGGATATTTGTGCACATCCAAATGGGAAAGTTGTCTACGTGAATGTAATGCTAGATAGTAATGGAAACGGAACGATAAAAATTCCGTCCCCTACGATGGATGAGTGACAATCGATTTGCCAGCGATAAAATTGAAGGAGATCTTAATTAAAGTCGAGCGCTTATTACCAAGGAATTTAGAGTTACGAGTATGATGCTGTGTGACAATAAATCATAGATACAGATACAAAATATCGATTGATTGACGGGAGAAAGTGTTTGTCTTCTTGAAACAGTAATGTTTAGGGTTTTCATTTTTTTTTCTGAGCTTACGAAGGTTGCTACTTAAGTCCTATCGCTAGTAGCGATAGAAAAGCACTTCGACCTAAAAAGATCTTTTGTGCTGATTAGTCAGAATTGAGTTTAGGCTAGTAGGGTTGCTACCAGCGATGTCGAGTTGTTCTCTGAAGAATTTGTTCCATCTGATTCTGTTGAGGGCTGGGCAGTCACATGAAATGTGTTCAGCGGTTTCTTCGTCTTCGAGACAGAGTCGGCACTCCGAGTAGTCAGCAAGTCCTACTTTGCTGAGGTGATATCTTAAACCGTGGTGTCCTGTAAGGTCCCCAACTAGGTTACTGATATGATGCCGATTTAGATTCAAACATAACTCGTTTGACCTGCGTGAGGCCTAGAGTCTCCTCCCAGTAAATGCATTTTGAGTGCTCCCAGCGCTTAATGGCTAAATTTACTGCTGTTTTAGATGTGCAGCAGAAGGGTTCAGGTTCGTTGAAGTGGTTTTCTGAACCTTTTATAGCCAGTTTGTCTGTTAGTTTTGAGACAGACAAGTAAAAATAAATTTTTATAATCGAAAGTGGCTTAATTGTTTTTTTTTTACAGAATTCCGTATGGAAATCAATACACTTTTGGATGCGTTTGAACCAATTTTCGAAGGACTCCGATTGCGGTACATTCAAATTTTGTACTTTGGACGCATCAGCCGCTTCTTCATGTGCCTTGAAGGCTGCATACAGTCGATTGTTGTTTAAAAATTCTGGCAAGCGGCGAATCATGCATATGAACCCGAAATTAGACGTTTTTTTGAAGCAGCGCGATTGAATTTTTTCAACACTTCTAGACACCAATCGAAACGAGCCATTGTCAAATTATGTGGTATATAGCGCGAAGGCCTCATGTTCATGGAATGAATGTATGCAAGTGGAATTAATGTCCAAGCATCATGATCTTGCAACATCAGGGGGCTATTACCACGCACGATATCGAGTGAGAAGGTATCACACATGTCGAATAAATTTAAGATGATGGCAAAAGATAGGTATTGTATCAAGTGGAAACTTAAAATTGTAACATTCTACTACAACTAATTTCTAACAGTTGTTTTGGCTGGCGATGGTGATGGCGCGATAGTTAGCTCATAGGACTATCACGCAGACAGTCTGGGTTCGATTCCAGGCTGGGTCACCAACAATTTTTTCAAATCGCCATCACCCTTTCGGCGGGCAATGGCAAACTCCCGAAAGTAAAATTGCCTACGAAAAAGCTTCTAAGGAGTGCCGTTCGGACTCGGCGATAAACCAGATGTAATAAAAATGACAACATGAGCAACACAAATGAGTGTCAAGAACCTAGGCCATGGCCCATATCGGGCTGCCAGCGCAACAGTGTTTTTTTTTTGTTTGTTTGAAATACTTAAAGATAAAAATAATATTCCATTCAAATTAAGTTGAGTACATAGGTTGTGGCATAGTCTAACATTGTTGCTTTCTCTTGTCTACGATTGGGTATGACATTTTTAGCCAAATCAGGGTGCTCCAACATGAAATCCGGCAATATATCCTTTTGGATTACAGAATACCTACTTCTCATTGATGAGTAGCTCGATACCATGTGGTAACGCACAGCATCGATGTATTTGCAAGACCTTCATCAAATTCGTCCTGTAGCAAAGTGCGACCACGATGGAGTTCGGTTCACCAAGGAAACACTGTGGCTCAGGATGGTTCTTCATTACCAAAAGTCGAAAATATTCATGATTTAATTCCACTTTTTGACCAAGACCTTCAAGTACCTTACTACAATATTAAAAATGTAAAACTTTACAATGACAATGTCAGATTTGACATATTCAAACTCTGGTGTTCCCATATCTCAAAATTAAATAGCAACCCTCGTATTGTATGTCGCTGCGCAGTGTGTTAAAAAATTAATGTTGCGAATGTTATATGCGTTCAAAAAAATAATTGGGGAATGTCAAAAAAAAACTTTATAAAAAGGAACGAGATTACGAGGTATTTTTTTAAGAGTTTTTTTTTTCAGAAAACTAATAATCAATCTAACAACTTACTTCATTTTCAATATTATTTGGCGAATCATCATCATTCAAGCACTTACACCCGAGCAACGTTTAGAATGTTTAGTAAAAATTGTTTACGGAAAGCTACGCCAAATTAGTTCGTTTTTCACAGCACAAATCCAAAATTTTGCAGTTGAAGCCAGTGTTGAGGTAGATCCAAATTCATATAGATTCGTCAGCGTGCGCAAGGATCTTGGTTTACCAAAATCCAATTTTATTATTACTTAACTGATCGGGTTTTTGAAAAGAGCAAAGAAAGCAATATACAATGCTTTATTCAACAAAAAAGAAAATCGGGATATCGACGGAATGACACCTGGTAAACATAATCTGATGAATATTTAGTTCTAACAGGATGGTTCAACATGATCTACTGCCGACAAAACCATCGAGTTATTTAAGTATGTTTTTGATGCCAACAATATCTTAAGTAATGCACCTGTGGCTTGTGATAATGCAGTGGTAGAAGATTTTAGCTCCAGGATGCACTTTCTGAGACGCTCACGGAGTGTCTATACACCCGAATCAATTTTTCACCCATCGATTAAAAAAACCTTGGCTTGTTGTGTTTTACTTCAATTTAAAAAAGAAACCCGAGGGCTAAATCACATGCGAACATTCATCTTTCATTGCATCAAGACAAAGGTGAAACGAAAAATTATAACAACTACAGATCAATAAGGTTAAGGCCGTATACAAAGAAAATCAATAAACTTGTTTAATTTACCTGATATAAAATGGATAGTAACGGAAAAATATAACGACGCTGCGAAAGATTACACATTATCTTTACTCAATTTGAAACAAAGCCCCTAGAAGTCTTACACAGGCGTCGATAGAATCTCAAAATGTATAGAGGACTTGTGAAAGATCTATACAAGATGGTTATGATTGCATCGAAAAATAAAAGTAAGAGTAAGTCAAAGCAGTGATTAAAGTCCGCGTGGTCGTTCAATGCGTTGCTTAGCCGCACGACTCTTAGAGACCAGAACAACGCTGACCACCAAAAGTAACTATGAGTAACATATGTGGATACGTGAAGAAACAAAGTTTGTGATTTGGGAAAAATAGTCACTCTTAATGGTGAGCGCTACAGAGCCATTGAATGAATTGGGACTGGAGACACGTGGTTCCAACTAGAGATCTGCATGAATGCCATAAAAGTTACCCATGAGACACCCATACTCATTCAATTCACACACAGTGATTCCTCACTCATTGAGTGAAGAGAATTATGAATGCTTGTGAGTATGGATGCACCGAGGTCTCATAACTCACAGGACTCATACAACCTATGATTCACACTCATCATAACTCACTACCCATAGCATTCTTTATTTTGAGTACCTGTGAATGCTGTATAAGGGTGGAAAGCGCATTCGAATCATTCGAATTATTGCGCAGAGGATTTTGGGATTCTGTTGTGCGATTTGGGTTTCTTTTCTTCAATTATCAGGTAAGCGTGAGTTTCCGTGAATTTTCGCCCAAGCATTCACGCATATTCAACCCTTGTGAGTAGTGTGAATGTGAGTTAGCTCATCCATGAGTATGAATGAGTATGAATTTCGACGGTTGACAGCGCAACTACGCACAACACAACTTTTATACCCGCACTCACTCAGACTCATTCACAGGTCCATTGTACAATGAGTAATGAGAAGTATCCATGAAACAAGTTGTGCATTCACTGCGTGAATGTATCCATGCAGATGTCTAGTTCCAACAGAATGAAGAAACGACGTATACTGCACAAGCCATATTCGACATTCTAAAACAGATTTTTTCCGGTTGTCTGATATCGCGGACTCATATTGCATGGTCTTGATGGGCAATTGACGGGTCCTTTCCTTGAAATGACTATAGCCAAACTGTTGTTTTAAATAGACCAATGTTTTCGTTGGTAGTATGGGCTCGAGTACCATCCTGTTGGTAAAATTATAGTTTTGGAACAAATGATCGTTTTTTTTCTGGAACTGGAATTTGGAGAACTTTTTGATTAATTTTTTTTTATACTCACTTCAGGAATTAAGTGTTGCAAACCGGCAAATAAAAACTCGTGATATCGCTAAGAGATTCAATTTATCGAATTCCACCGAGCATGATTATTTGATCGCTTAGGTTAGATCTCAGAGCTCGACATATGGGTTTCTCATGTTCTTACGGAAAGAAATTTGTGCCGAGCTTTGAGGTCTATCATTTGCTTCTCAAAAGTCAAGAAAATGATTCATTTTTGAAACGCATCATCACTGGGCACGAGAAATGGGTTGTCTACAACAATGTTAAATGTAAGAGATCATGGAGTAAATAAGATAAACTGGCCCAAAGCTCTTCGAAATCCGATATTTATGAAAAAAAAAATGACAAGGTGATGCCATCTGTTTGGTTAAGATTTAAAGGAATTCTTAGCTTCTGCCACACAACACACTGATCAATTTTGAAGTCTACTATCATCAGCTGGACAAGTTAAATGATTCACTTAAACAAAAAACATAGGAATTAATCAATTGAAAAGGCGTAGTTTTCCAGCGAGATATTGCAACAGCTCATAAAAGTTAGTTTGGTAACTCGCCAAATACTTTTACAGCATGTATGGAGTCTACTGCCACACTCACCATATTCTCCAGATCTGGCACCTTTTGTTTAAAATTTTTTCAGGTTTCTACAAAAAATTTTAGACGGTAAAACCTTTGCTTTAAATGAAGAGGTCAAGAATCACCTGGATCAGTCTTTTGTAAACAAAGAACAAAGATTTTATGAGCATGGAATCATGCTACTGCCAGAAAGATGTCAAAAATAAAATATTTATTCACTATAAGCCTTTTATTTTTAGAAACAAAAAACAATACTTTCCGAACAACACAATACCCGATTTTGGAGCGTTTGAATTAAAGAAAGTAACCGATATTAAATATACTTAAAAGGTGTCGACCTAAAAGGGGGCATCACGATAAAAGAAGACTGTGTTTCCTCTTCCTGGATCATTCGGTTATTGTGCCAAAATACATCAAATCGTTTTGTGACTTATCGTCAAATTTATTCATGCTTGGGCAATAGTTCCACTCGCATACATTTAATTCTGCAAAAACGTTTAGCCGTCAAAAATATTTCTTTGAGTTGGATACTGCATAATTTGATAACCGCTTTAACCAAGGCCTGTACCGATTGGTTCACAGAAATGTTGAAAAAAATCTATTGCGGTACGAATCATGGATCTATGAGTATGAGGTAGAAAGTAAACAGTAGTCGACTGAATCAGTCTATCAAGCCAAGCTCAATCCGCTTGAAAAGCCGGTTGATACCTTTAGAACGCATGTTAACTAGTTCAGATTGGAAAAACTACGAAAATTGTTTCAAACGCATGCAAAGGTGTATTGATCTTAATTGGAAGTATATTGAGAAACAAGAAAGTCGTTTTCGATGATAATTTTTTTATTTGTTACTCCTTTGTCTTAAGACTTATGTACAGCTGTGTTCAAAATAATAGTAGTGCACTTTTAATTTTCGTATCCCAAGCAATTTCAAGCAAATGTTTATGTTTTCCCTGAATGCAACCTGCAGAAATCTTTAACGGTAATTGACAAAATAAATACTAATCACATTTTCCACTGCATGTCGGTTGTAGTATCAATCAGGCATTAAAGGTCTAGCGAAGTGCTTATACAGCTGTTAAAAAAAATAGTAGTGTGCTAATTAACTGGCTTTAAAATTGCTTAAAAATTAATATTAAAGATAGAAACACAAAAGTAAGAACAAATAAATATTTTAAATTTAGGTTATAGTAAAATCTTAGACTTTTGATTAACCAGTGGGCCGCAATAAGCATTGCACGGAACAGGAAAGAAGATTAATTTTAAAAATAAGAGTGGATGGAGAAAATGTATAAACAAATTCAAGAAATCATAGGATACACAGCCCCAATAATTACTAACGCAATAAAGCACCATCCTAAGCCCGAAAGTCGTGGACGAATAAAAAAAAAATCAGAATCGGAGGATAGGCGAATTGTAAGATATAGTAAGAAGCACCCCAAATGTCATCCAAAAGGAGTTGGGGCTAAGTATCAGTGCTCTCACAGTCCGCAAGCGGCTGTTAAATGAAGGGCTATACGCTCGGAGTCCCCGCAAGGTACCATTACTCTCCAAAGAGCACATATCAGCTCGGATAGCTTTTGCCAAAGAACACATCACCTAGCCTGTGAAAAAATGCGCAATATGTATATTATGGACTGATGAGAGCAACATTTTTTTTTTTGGAAGATGTGGCTCCCGTCAATATGTTTGCCGTCCTCCAAACACGGAATATCGCCCTCATTACACTGTAAAGACTATAAAACACGGTGGTTCAAAAATAATGGTTTGGAGCTGTTTTTCCTACCAAGGTGTTGGGCCCATCCATCTTATTTCTGGGATAATGGGCCAGACTGTATATGTTAATATCTGGGTCTTTCAGCACGATAATGACCCGAACCACACCAGCAAAAAAGCCAAGGAATGGTTTCGGGTCAATGGGGTTAATGATATGATGTGGCCCGCAAAGTCACCATAGAAAACTTGTGTTGTGAATTAAAGAATGCAGTGGCGAACGCAAAGCCAACCAATAGAGAACTCTGGCAAGTAGAGCAAAGCGCGTGGCAGAATATTACCACCAAGAGATACAAAGATCGGGTGGACTCCATGCCACGTCGGTGCAAATCAGTGCTAGAGAATAAGGGGTTTACAGCTTAGTAATAAGGTAATCTTTTGCCAAGACCAATTTTTTTTAATGTCTAGTAAATTTTGTTTTTTTTTTAGTTTCAATGAATACTACTATTATTTTGAACAGGGAAATTTTGTTTATAGTTTTTTTTGCTTTATATTTTTAATTTCCAAGCTATAAATGTTTTCAATTAAGAATAAATTATTTTGTTTAAATACACTTTATATCTATCGGGTTTTCCAATAGAGACTTGACAACTTTGAATTTAATTTGTGAACGCACTCTTTCACTAATCATCAAACTGTCACTGTCAATTTATTCTTTAAACTCGACATTTTCATTATGGTAAAGTACACGAACGAGCAACGTCTGCAAATTATAAAAATTTTCTACCGAAATTCGGAGTCGGTGCAACTTTAAGAGCGTTAATTCAAATTTTCGGTCGTTATTCTCGCCCTAGTAGACAGGCAATAACAAGTTTAGTGTAAAAATTTGAGTCTACATATTCGTTGTGTGATGTTGCCGTGTCAGTGAGACAACGGGTTTGTCGAAGTGTCGAAAATATCGCTGCCGTTCAGGCGGCCGTAGCAAACGATCCAAATCAGTCAATTCCACGGCATTCTCAAGAATTGGGCATCGATCAGACCCGGATTGGAAGATATGGACTTGGAAGACATGTGATTTCAACAGGATGGTGACACAAACCACACAGCACACGTTACAATCGAGTTATTGAAGAATAAGTATGGTGAGCGTGTTATCTCAAGAAATGGGCCAGTCGATTGGCCACCTGGTTCGTTCGATTTAACCCCGCTTGACTATTTTCTGTGGGGCTACGTTAAGTCATTGGTTTATGCCAAAAAGCCGACGACGTTGGAAGACCTCAGAGCCAACATTGAACGCAAAATAGCAGCCGTTTCGGCCGAAATATGTGGCGGAGTCGTTGAAAGTTGGGTCGAGTTCGGTCGAGTCGAGTTCCATTCATAATGTTTTGATTGTACTTCAAGCCGATAATAACGTTTTTGAAATATCTCAAATGGTTTGCGTTTTATTTAAAAACAAAGTTGTCAGGTACTTATATAAAAACTTTGTATTTTATTTTGAACACAATGCACATATTTGGGCTAACCATTTGGCAACAATAATTTCGTTCAACTCTTCTGTTCGTAAGAGCTACAAAATTGCCTTATTGTGAAAGTCACACCATCTTCTGTTTTCTATTTTAAATACGACAAACAATTTTGAAAACTAGCTGAATTAACTAACAACTTGACACTCGGATCAGAGATGGTGACTCACGAGATATTTGTTGTCGGGCATACCACTGTTCACATCTTTATTGTAATGTCAATTCTTTGACTGTTTGCGTTAAGCCATTTAAGCGGGCCCCCTATATGTTAATAATTGTTTTTGGTCATAGCCAACATACTCTGAAATAACGATTGATGAAAATTAAATCGAATGACCAACAATACCATACAAAAACCGGCGAACCGATGTCTAAAGTCTTTAAACACATCAAATAGTTATAACGCCTCTGTAACTTAATTCAAAATTCCACTTTTACTCACATGATGTTTCAACACTTTCGGTCATGTCCCTTAGCCAATACAGAACACGGGGGACAACAATAAATATACCTTTGTGACTCATCAACAGGACAATTCAAACTAATCCACCCGCTAGCCACCGACAAACATATCGCAATTTAAATTGAACAACAGTAATTGTAATAACAACAACAATAACACAACTTACCCATATAGATGCAGGACAAAAGCAATTTCAGCGCTGGAATTGAAAATCTCTCATTCTCCAGTTTCATCAGATCGAGGGCGAGTTTTTCAATTTTGTTACGCATCTCTTGTGTGGCAGCATTGATTACAATTATCCGTTCCAAGCCCTGAAATAATAATCAACAAACAACACATCGAGAATATTGGTTATGGCATTATTAATCTTTAGATGGCGACCGGGATAAACCCGGCTTTTTAGCAATTCAATTACGGTTAAGGCTTAAGGGCGAAACACGACTCCCATTAGGCAAATACGACACACAACAACACAACAACACAACAACACAACAAACAACTGTCAACGAGGCAATAGAGTATTTAAAGTCGCATAAACAACAATTAACAATGTCCTAACCATTGCTGCAAATGGACCGGCCTTACGAACGCGTCTACGAGTATCAGTATGTGTATGTAAGCGGGGTATTCAAATTGCCAAATTGGCAATCAAAAAACCAATTTGAGAGAAAGTACGTAATTTAAAAAGAATTCCTACCCATCTATGAATTTTAACATTTTGTGCAGGGTGCTTGACAAGCCATTGGGCTATGCGAAAAGGGGGGGGGGGGGGGGGGGGGGGTTCTGGGTAAGTTGTTCCCCTAAAAGGACGACCACGACACTGTACAAAATGGATAGAGACATCCTAAAAGCTGTACTCGTTTATGATGGTTATGATAGTTTTACATACGAGCGCTTAGGGTCGTTATCATGTGAGAGAGTATCCGGTTAATGATGGGACAACAGCAACGAAATTGAAATTCGTTAAATATGTAGATGTTTAAAGTTTTGGACAATAGATGAAGTCACACCAACAGAAGCATCCTTAAGTTTTAGAGCGTGCCATTGTCACGCAAGAATAATTAATTAAGGTGGTTCATTATAAGTCTAAAAGTACCTATCAATTATGAGATTTGTAGATGGCACTCTTCAGGCTAGAGGAGCGTTTGTAGGACCAGTGTCTTATTCTGATTCGCAATGCAAACAACTCATTAAACTCAGTCCAGTAATTAAAACATTCCTCCAAAAGTGGGCAGTTATCGCAAGTTTTTGGCCCTAATTCCTGGAGTTGACAGTCGCACACATATGGTGGAAAAAAGCATTTAAAGATTCAAATACGAACTAATCCAATTGCTTTTAAAGTACCTTAAATGCCAGCCGGTAGGTTGAAAACAGCATCTTTGAAAGCTTACATAATTTTCGACGTTGAGCCACACGTCGAAAAATACTTTTCAACGTTTTTGTTTAGCTCCATGAGAGGTTTCGATGGTTGTTGACTATGATTTGACAGGTGTCAATGTCAAACTGTGTTGACATTTCTGTTCAGTGAGGTTTGGCAATTACACATGAATCGTTTAACGCCAGAACAACGCTTCCAAATAGTGGAAATTGAATTTGAAAAAAATAAATCTGTTCGTGAAGTTCATAGAGCACTTCGTCAATTTTACGGTCAACATAATCGGCCTAGTGAGCAAGCAATTCGTGCAGTTATTGATCGTTTTCGCGACAATTCTCAAGCTGTTAACGTTTACATTCCTTAAAATTGACTGTTGTGTGCGACTTACACGCCGGCGGCATCATCTGCCGTTACGGTGAATGGCGAGCGCTATCGAGCCATGCTGACTGATTTTATGTTTCCAAAAATTAATCAGCTAAACATCGACTACATTTAGTTCCAACAAGACGGCGCCATACAGCGCGCTTAACCATCAATTTATTGCAAAATCAATTTGGTGTCAACTTTATTTCCAGAAGTGCTCCTGTTAACTGGCCCCCTCTTTCGTGGGACTTAACGCCTCTTGTTTACTTTTGATGGGGCTACGTTAAGTCATTGGTTTATGCAACTCTTGAAGCATTGGAAGCCAATATTCAAGCCACCATTGACCCTATACGTTCAGATTTATTGGAAAAAGTAGTGAAAAATTGGACTGTTCGAATGGACAATGTAACTCGTAGCCGCGGTGGGCATATGCCGGAAATCATATTTAAAAAAAAAATACCCTTTACAAGGGCTGTTGTCAGCGTGACTCTATTAAGCACGGTTTCGAAAAAAAAAAATCTTCTTTTAAACGCTCATGGATAGCAAGTCTAATGTCGAAAAGCTCAGACAAGAAACTCAAGGAGGGAATACGGCCCTTATGACTGTTATTTCGTTGTACCGGCACTTAGTCTCTTAGATACTTCCGATCTACGTAGAAGATTTTTGTATTGTTCCTCCTATTTATTCAATGTTCCCTACCACATGTGTCCTAACCCCTCAAGATTATCATTTATCGAGTTTATAAGAAATTATAGAGCTTTTCATTGGAAGTATTTATTTTAGATCAAGACAAAATTGATATCATTAATCATTAACTCTCACAGCATTCAAATGTAACCCACGTAACCGCTTGCAAAAGTCGAAGAGCTCCACCCAATTTTGTATGTGTTTTCTTCGCATAATTCGCCCAGCGATTTCAGATCAAATGTACGCCTCGAACTCTTTTACTGTTTTAGGCTAATTGGCACAGACCCAATGAAAAGACTGACAATGTCTTAAATCACCCGAATGAGGCGGTCAATTCGTAAGGCTAACTCTGATGAAAAGAGGATCCCCGAACTTTCTCTTCTATTATTCTAGGTGGCAGGCCATCCATTTCCAATTCAAGATGTCGAGGCTCTTGAGTCAATGGATGAAGTTTTCTCGCAAAATACGCAACAGGGCTGGAGGAAATACACTCAGCTCATGAGAACGGTGTAGAATCGATGAATTGCAGTCGTGCTGCCATGGTAATAGTATAGAGTGGATAAGTCAATACACTTAACGTTCGCTTATCGGGACGATTGTACCAGTGAATTTTGATAAGGTTTGTTCAAGATTTGTAAACGGAATTGACGCAGTAATTTGCTGTAGACAATCTGGAACACAAATACCTTTGAAAGATTTCAAATGTCATTCAGAGAATCCATATGAGAAAAATGGGGAGCAACTAATGAAAACCCCTCTATTGACACGCCATCGGTGCGGTTTATTAAATGCAAGTCATTTGTGCAGAAAAACCGGGTCCGCAGAACTGAAATAAATAAGAATTTCAGCTCTACTTAGTCCGTGAGCATACTTTATTGCGTAAAATTTCCAAATTCACGAACGATACCCATCAGCTGGGTGTGTATCAATACGGCGGAACGTGGTACTTTCAAGACGTAAGTGAAAGTTTTATAATAAGACACACGAGTAAGGACTAAAGTATGACGTACGATTTTAACTTCAAAATAGAGGGGGCGAATGTTATTTGCAGCCCAGTCTGGAAGTATAGGTATAGCCAGCGCGATACTGCTTTTGGGAACGGAAGTGTTACTGACGAAACATCATTTTAACATATATGTACATGGTATTTCCAATTTGATGTCTACAAATAGCCATGCTGGTCACCTATACATTAAACCGCCAACTTAATTGAATATCGCGACTTCAATCGAAATAAATCTTCGTTGATAGCGTATCTCTTTGCCTCTCGATATGTTCTATGGAATCAACACCGTGCTGACGATCAGTGACATCCATACCAAGAATACATCAAAAACGTCGCCATTTAGTAGTATAAACCATTCAATCTAAATATTGAAAGTCTGGAGAACCATACTTGTGATTAAAATAAAGTAAATATAGCAATACCTAAGCTTAAGTTCAACAAGGCTGCTGCACTATACGGACTTCTAAACGAGTTCTTAAAGGTAGAGGGGGACTAAAGGACTTGATACGGAGTTTCCTTGATCTCACTTCAAAAATTTGCTTGCAAATAGGAGCTTGGTACCGTTTGGTCTACAGATTAAGGCCTAAATTCACTTCGGGCTGCAACGATTCCTAGATAAATCTAGATCTACTTGAAACTCTCTAGACTGATTTTTTGTTTGGTTCTGCAACCTAACAGAATAGAAATATGCAAAATTTAAGAATCGTCAAAGTTGCAGAAATTTGAAAAAATCGCGCTTTAAACCTATATAAGGCATAAAAAAACTCATTCCAGCCTGTTCTTAAACATTTTTTCTTCAGTTAGAACTGAGCACTCAAAAAAAACAAAAAAGAAAACACTGTGGCGCTAGCAGCCCGGGTATGGGCTTGCGCTTCTTGACACTCATTTATGTTGCTCATGTTGTCATTTTTGTCACATCTGATCGGGGCCTACGGTTTATCGCCGAGTCCGAACGGCACTCCTTAGAGTTTGCCATTGCCTGCCGAAAGGGTGATGGCGGTTTGAAAACTTGTTGCTGACCCAGCCAGGAATCGATCCCAGACCCACTGCGTGATAGTCCAATAAGCTAACTATCGCGCCATTGCTATCGCCAGAACTGAGCACTCAGAATAAGAAATTAGGGCATTGTATCTTCGGTTTCCTGACATTGTTGTCCCCCGGATAGACTAAATTAGTTTTGGAGCCAACTGTAGTACTACAACCTCTCCTGGCTCAAATTTTGGTTGACTCCAGGATACAGAGAGAATTATTTTGTATTTTTTCCACAGCAGAGTCAAACGAAATTTGACGCGAAAGCGTTGAAAAATTGGATGGTAATACCATGAAGAATTTAATAAGTCAGACCAGCTAGCTTCCTCCTTATCGTAAATTGAACAACCTCAATAAAGAGGATCGACTGAAAGCCTATTTCTTGTACACGAATCGTCGATAATGTCTAAGGCTGCCTACGCTAGTTCATCTAAATGATCTGCCTTTGTTTAAGCATAGACGTCAGAACTATTGAGTGAGTTAATCAAGTAGTTACCATCCATCCATCAAACCAAGGGGTCCAATAAATTTCAATTCAGTTGTTCAACGCAGAGAAATTAAATCTCTGTTTAAGATCACAAGCACAAAGGTATTCACTTCAAATTGCAACAATAAGACGAGCAAAACAAATAATTTCCACAAATATTACATACTTCCGCCTGCATTCTAATTGCATAATTCGATAGTTCAATTATCTAAATACAATGCATTTAAATACATTCGAATGCATGCGATGATTAAGATATTCTCCAATTAATTAAACTTCGCATAGCTGGAGGTTAATTACAACTCCATTTCCTGATTCAAATATCTAAACTATGATACAATGTATCCAACACAAAATCTCCCACACCCAACAAACAAGTATATTCGGATGTAATGTTCGAATAAAATATCGAATATCACGAATCAATCTGTTAGCTTCCCTTAAATCTTATCATTCGATGCACAACTTGAACATAGACGCTTAACCATCATTGAATCAATATCGATTTTCAACGATACAATCGAACCTTTTCATTTTATACTTACATGTAGCACACATAGATAGATGTCCTCGTTGGTTGTTCTCTTGAGGAATTTATTAGCCCAAATGATTGTGTTGGACAACAAATGACATTGCGTGACGAATTTCGATGTCCATTCGATCAAACTGAAATTCAACGTCCAAACCAGCTTCATGTGAGTGTCACTATGACATTGCATCGACGAACTGCAAAATGTAAAACAATGTTACATTAATTTTCCATTCAAAATTAAAACCACCACTCCCATATCTACGCGGACAGTCCCCGTCCGGGGACATTTTCCATTACGGATAATCAGTATAAATATAAATAAAGTAATCAAGGCTAGGCCCTTGAGAGGGACACCGCCATAGAGCAAATATCTTTTGCTAAAGATACAATCCAGAATTGGCAAAATTAAAAGCCACAAATTATCCAAAGTTAGTGCTTACATTCCGTATATTGCACTGTAAATAGCTCTTTAAATGATTTTCCTAATCGCATTCACATTCAAAGAGAACAATCACTTGAGCCCATGGACCAAAAGGTGAGATGTGGATGTGGAGAATGGGGGTCGATTTAAATTGCAAACAATTCGACAAATACGAATCTAAAATACTATCCCAGTGCAAGTACAATGTACAGATACATGAACAACATACAAATGTATTTATTTGGTTAGCCACAAAAACTTACCTTTCCTCGATAATACCGTGCCGGTTTATATAGCCAACAATCAAATCCCGGAGCATCGATAGCTCTTCGCTTAATTTGCCGATTGTTGTATTCGTTTTGGAGCAGCACTCGAGCAGACACAACAGACCCGACAGGGTGGCATTTCTAATGAACACATGAGAGCTCTTTAAGTAGGCAGCTGCCAGAGTGCATAGATGCGAAAGCTCGTTCGGGGATGGTATCAGCATCGCTTGAGTTTTACACAATAAGTAGATTACGTACTGTAGCCATGTACGAACGTAACGTAGCCACATAGATTGAGATGTTTTGTGTGTATTCCAATGGCAGCAACAGCAACAGCAACAGCAACAGCAGGAGCAGGAGCAGGAGCAGAGGCAAAGGGAAAAAACAAAATGAACATTAGACTTGGAAAATGCAATTGAACTGTGATGTGGTGATTTGGATAGTATAGGAGGTTGGATGATATGTGGGTGGTATTAGTACAAACTATATTATACTATATGTGCACACATTCCATGTGATGTTGGATTAGATACATATGAAGGGAGAATATTTTAGTTAGAGTGTTACGTACCTGATGAGTTATTGTATCGTCCATTGGTATTGTTTCTTGGAATCTTAAAGCTTTATCCCTGATCAATTTGATTTGGTCACGACTATCACATATCTCGCAGAATTTCACCAAATTCGGCAAGGCCAGGACATGATTGTGCTGTGAATGGGAATTACAATTAATCAGTATTACTGAATGTGTGTCTGGATAAAATGTTCTTCGTTGCTGTAGCTGTAGTGGCATATTCAGAGATTGTCTGTCTGGAAACCAATCGAATTTAAGATGAGAAATATTTTATTTTGATCAACATCAATGACTACTAAAAGTTGAAGTATAGCTATAAAGGTATACTTAACCCTCGACAAATATTTAAAAAAAACAAGAATAGATGCGACGATAAGTAAGATTTTAGGAAGGCAAAACCACCATTCCAAAAAAATTACAGATAGTAGAAACACAACGAGTACATATGACATAGAAGAAGCATTTGTGAACTTTTTTCCCGGAAGGCATTTTCAATCATCTCTATTGTTCTCAATGATTTTTTTGGTTATATCCAATCTCAAAAATAGTTAGAATATACAATTGCCCAGTGTCCAGAAGGCATGTTATCAATAAGAAAGGTCTCATACTCAAATATGTATAAGCATTTTTATAACGGAGATGTTAGATAAGCAGTGGAGGCCACGAAACGCAAATAGATTATCACCTTTCCAAAATGTGAAACCGTGTTAAGGACTGTAAAGTAATACTTGGAGAATCGCTAGTAAGCCAACACCGTATGCTCATTACAGCATTTTTCACAGCGGAACCACAGAAAACACGGGCATCGTTTGGAAAGCCAAAAATCCGGTGGTATAATCTATCGAAGGAACGAAGCGCAAGATTTATCGCACTGGCTAAAGAAGTACTTCGAAATATAAATGGTACAGCAGACTCACTTAGCCCGCAAGAAATGTGGAACATGCACGAGGAATGCATAACACTCGCAAAGTCCCATCTGGGGATTATGTCGGGATACAATAACGTCGCCAAGAAAATTGTGGTGAAATAACAAAACCAAACGAGCTGTGGCCGACAAGAAGAATGCTTTCCAAGCGTGGACAAAATGCGATCGGAGCGACGATATAGAAAAAGATCGACTGGCTCTTGAAAACGAGCGTCTTAAAAAGATCGCAAAGAAAGTCCTGCCTCAAACCCGAGCGGCAGAAGCGGAAAACCTGTACCAGGAGTTGGAACAAATATCCTCACGATCGGCAGATAGAAGACAAGAATTCAAGAAGTTCAAACGTCGTACAATACTAAAGTGCCAAATATTTTTAAGCTCGCTGCACAGAGGCGAAAAAATTCAATGGAAATAACCTCGCCGAGATACTCGTACATCAAAAACGCAGACGGTCGTTTACTAACAAATGAAAAGGAAATTTGTGATCGGTGGCTGGAATACTGCAATGAGTTGCTTAACAAACAGTTTCCACGTGATATCGTCCCGACAGCTGGTTTATTCGAGGAGGAAGTTTCGGACTTTTCAATCGAAGTAATAAGTATGGCAATCGGAAAAATGAAGAGTGGGAAAGCAGCGGGACCAGACAGCATCCCATCAGAGTTTTAGTCGAAGATGGAGGGAATCGGCAGAAACTTTTAAATAAATTAAAATGTGGACAACCTATGCCGAATAAATGGAGAAGTAGCTTCTTGGTTCCATTATTCAAAGGAAAAGGCGACACTCGAGAATGCAATAACTACCTTTCAATCAAGCTGATGTCACACACAATGAAAATCGTCGAAAGAGTCTTAAACGAACGTCTTCGGCAAATAATAAAACTCGATAATAGCAAGTGTGGATTTGTGGAAGGAAGATCGACGGTGGACGCTATCCAAAGCCTACGAATAATAATGGAAAAGCACCGAGATTCGTCTAAGGATTTACACATGGTATTTATCGACCTCGAGAAAGCATTCGATTGAGTGCCTAGGGATCTCATATGGGCCGCGCTGAGGTCTCAAAATGTACCGGAAACGTATGTTAGAATAATACAAGACATGTACGGAAACGTGAAAACTGCGGTTAAAAGCTCTGCCGGACTAAAGAGAGAATTCCCAGTTAAGGTCGGAGTGCATCAAGGAAGCGTACTTAGCCCTTTCCTCTTTAACGTAGTATTCGACTATCTTTTAAAAGACTGCATGCGCGAAGCAAATGTAACGCCAATTCTTTTCGCTGACGACGCAGTTATACTAAGCGATAACGTCGAAGATTTACAGAACCCCTTAGATTCATGGAAAATGCGCTAGAGAGGAATAGGTTTAAAATAAGTCGTTCAAAGACGGAGCATTTGACGTGCCCATTTGCGCATCCGTTGCGACCTGTTCCGGATCTAATGTTAGACGGAATAGTTCTTCCGAAAAGCACTATTTTAAGTACTTAGGATCAATCGTTAACATGGAAGCGAAATGTGACGACGACGTAAACCACAGAGTGAGTGTGGGATGGATGAAATGGCGGGAAAATTCGGGAATCTTTTGCGACCGAAAATTTCCACTTAAATTAAAGGGGAAACTCTAAACCACGGTTGTTAGACCAGCTCTTATATACGGTTCACAGTGCTGGACAATGTACGAAGCGTTTAAAAACAAAATAACGGCAGTGGAAATGAAAATGTTAAGAATGTCTAGTGGAGTCACTAAACGCGATTGCATTACATCTACGCATATAAGAGGAAGTCTACATATAAAGAATTCGGTAACCGAACAGCTTGAGGCTAATAGAATAAGCTGGTATTGACACGTTCAAAGAAGATCTGCGGAAAATGCGGTTAAAAAGGCACTATCAACTACGATCACTCCAACTGTAAGAAAACGAGGTCGGAAAAATAATTCCAGGATTTCTCAGATGTCAAATGCGCAATAACGCCTGCCACTAACCACTGAAGCGATCCAGGACCTAGCAGTATGTAGACGCTTTCTGCGGTCTGAGACATTAGCCAACCCCATTAGCGGAGCAGCAACGATAGGAAACTCGTTACGCATAAGTTCGTATTCCTCGTTATAATAAAAGGTTAATAATAGGATAAGAAGAAGAAGATAAGTCTGAGTTTCGATAAGGCAATGGTACCGCAAAAACTTAAAGAATCAGTAGTTCCAACAACATATACGTGAGAGATTTTAGTATTAAAATTGAAATCCCATTTTCATCAAGCCTGTTGCCATTAAAATAATTGCAGTTGAATTCGGGAAAGCATGGCTTAGTATACAAACAACATTCGAAGGAATAGAAGCGACAACCAGCTGCTTGGGTCAATATAAACTTAAGTGAACAGACTAAAGCTGCAATAAGGCGAAAGTTATAGTACTGGAACGACTTTTGGCGTAAAATTAAGGATTGCTGTAAAAATTAACAAGAAATGCGGTATGGGGTTCCACAAGGTTCTAAACTTAGTCCTTTTCTTTTCATACTGTATATAAATGAAATACTTGCTGTTCCCATATGCAAATGGCAGAGCAATCGCCTTTTGTCATCAGTCAGTGGAAGTACAAGCGAGATTGACTTTTAAAAGACCAATTTAAATCACCAATCGTACCAAAGACATTTGGATGTTCCGACATCTTATAATGTAAACCACTAAAGGATGCTTATATAAAAGACATGGTGTACTGGATGGGGAAGGCTGCAAGTGCTGCTTAACTTTCCGTGAGTATATTGATAGGCAATAGCGACATGAGGAATTGCAACAACTATCGTTAAAGTTAATGTTGACAATGAAAATTTATTAGACAGTCGATAACGCAATACTTATTAATTCCATGTCATATGACGCGGCTTTATAAGAGGCAGTTCTTCCCATGACTCGATACAAAGTTTACGAATAATGATAGAAAAACACAGCGGCGCTTCAAAAGATTTTAAGTCTTCATCGACTTTTAAGAACAGACATAGTTAAAAGAGATCTAATTCGGTGAGGTAGAAATGTTAAAGTGTATCCGAAATGTTCCATAAGTAAGAAAGTTATGCGATGTCTACGACTACGTTATAATAAAAATTAAATGCATAGCGGGGGTAGCCACTTCGAAGTTAAAGTTGGAGCACACCATCGGAGTGTTTAAAAAACATATAGATGATAGAACTATTATCAGTAGTGACGTGATGACAGCCCCTTAAGCAACTTTCAATCATTACTCGTACTTAAAAGTTGGAATACCGACGTTTTTCCAAACCCCCTAAATCAAAACCACATATCTATTAAAGAGTAATTGTGTCGAAGCGCAAACAGTTGCAATACATAGGCCTTGCTGTAAACCAAGAAGAAACTTGGATAAAAGTATCGCACTAACTCTATGTGGAATGGCTTAATTAGAGTAAAGATGTGAGGCGCTTCTACGTAAAGTTATGTTATACATGACAACAGCACAGACAGCTGTAAAATATGCAACGTAGCGTTGAACAATGAACAAGAAACATTGATAGTAATGAAACGAAATTGTTTCGAGTGGCAGTCATAACATTTATTTTAACAAAAACCACAGGTATCCGCCGTAGTCTTCACATACAAGATCCGACAGTGGGGAACCTCAACGAAGGTCCTCGAAAAATCCGTCCCTTAGTGCTCTATTCTGGAGGTTCCAGTAGGGTTTCAAAGAGGAGCCAAAATAAAACTAATGAGTTAGCAAATACTTAACCTCGAATTCGACGTCATTCAAAATAGATCGGCCCGTAGAATAGTAAAAAGATCCCAAAATCCGAGGGTTGTCTAAATAGTTTCCGATCACAACGTAAAGATAGCGGCACTCGTCAATCAAAGCTAGTGAAGGCTAGTTGTGCATCTTTCGACAGTTACTTACCGAAATTTCAGTTATTTTGGACGCGCAGTTTTTTGATGACAGTCGTTTAAGTCGATGTGAGTGAAAATATTGAGTATCGAGCTTTTATTAAATTCTTGTTTTTGAAAGGCAATACGCCTACGCACCACCATTTACCACAGTGAAATTTCGGGCAGCTGAATTTAAACGTGGCCGTAAGAGCTTGGGAGATGATAATCTATCGGGACGTCCAAAAACTGCAACCACTGACGATTACATTGCTAAAGTTCACCAAAAGGTGGTAGACGACCGCCGAATTAACGTGAGAGAGATAGTAGATGTTATGAAAATGTTCAAAGAACGTGTTTGTTACATATTAAATCAAGATTTAGGCATGAGAAAGCTGTCCGCGTGTTGGGTCCCGCGTTTGCTTACGTTAGACCAAAAACGTGTTCGAATGAACATTTCCAACGCTCTGTTGGCGCAGTTTAGGCACAAAAAATCCGAGTTTTGGCGCCGATTAACTACTGTAGATGAAACTTGGATACACCATTTTACGCCCGAAACAAAAATTCAGTAAAAACAGTGGACTGCAGAGGGAGAGGCGGCTCCAAAAAAGCAAAAACAGTTTTTTGGCTGGGAAAGTGATGGCGACTGTTTTTGGGGATAGTTAAAGAGTAATCTTAACCGATTATCTTCAAAAAGGAAAAACCTTTACAGGAGCATATTACGCATCATTACTTGTGGAGCTAAAGTTATAAATTGCGGAAAAACGGCCACATTTGCAGAAAAAGATAATCTTGTTTCACCAAGACAACGCGCCGTCTCACACCTCACCGGTTGAACTGCTTGACCATCCGCTTTATTCACCAGATCTAGCCCCGAGCGACTTCTTTTTGTTCCCAAGTACTATTTGGACAGGTTAGAGAGAGATTAGAGAAGGAGACTATGTAGAAAAATAAAAAAAAAAAATTGAGAAAAAATGTCTTGTATCATTGTTCGGTCGGAAGCTTTTCAGACAACCCTCGTATAGTGCACCCGCAAGAGGCGTTGTGGCAATGCAGATTCCTGAGAAAATAATAGCAAAATAATAATAATAATAATAAATAACGTAGAAATAAGCGTTGTGGCAATGTTAAATAGTATTGTTTGGAAATACGATGTTGCACTTTTGCAGAAGACCCATTTCTAAAAATCAAATAAATTTAACGGCATGATAAAGTACAAAAAGGAGTTATTACCGGTCATTACCTTGAGCCTTGATTATATTTCTTTAATAATTTTTTTTTAGGAAGAAATCATATAACTCAAGTTATTTCTGCGTTCAAAATGCGTAGGATATATGCACGAGTATGCATTCAAATACACAAAAGCCATTCGTTCATCCCTATTGGATTCCAATTGACAATCCTTAAACAAAATGACCATTAATAAGACTTAAACAATCGCAATGGAAAATTTTCCAACAGAGACAACCCTTCAAACCAACAGTCAACCCGATAGTATAGAGTCTTTTACCATAATGCAGAACCAATTGTGCCTCATTCATTATAAAACTCGTCCAATTGCAATTGATGGTCAACTGGGAGTTGGTTAGCCAAAATGACATCTATAATTAAAATGGTGCCACCAGACCATTTGAAGGATCCAACTTAGTGTCGAATCGATTTGAATGGTTCGAATGGTTTAAATTGGAGTCCAAGCTGCCTCGACTGAATAATAAATTTGCCGGGCATAAAATTTATGTGGAATGCATTTCAATTTAGAAAACCCTCAGTACCAAAAGTCTACTACAGACCGGCTGACACCAACCGACACCAGCAGCAACAACGCAGTCACCAGCTACAGCAATAGCAACAGCAAAAGCACGAGCAGCACTGCGTGCATCAGTGCCAGCTTCAGCTTCACAGCTCCACTTGGAGTGCAAGAATTAAATTTGAACACCATACCTCATTGATTTGCATTAGAACGTCGAATATTAATTGGGAGCTGCTTCTAAAATCGATTCCTGAATGCTCAGTAAAGTGACGGAAGTTCCTCGCAAACACATCCTCTCGAGCATCTGTTCCAGTCGAATTGCCACCTGCAGTTCGTCCGGCTAATTCGCCAGATGTTGATGATAATAATGCTGGATCTCCGCTAACACTACTATCCCGACGTGACGGACTACTCGGACTGTTGTAGGCCTCCATTTGTTGCCATATAAAGTTGAGATCATATTGATTGGGCTGGAAAGTTGTCGTTCCAATGATGTTGTTCTTAGTTTTTCCGCCAACTTCACCAACTGATAGGGTTCGCTCTAGATTCGGATGATAGAATATGTTCAAATCCGACACCAATAGCTGGACCTTGTGCAATTTTTTCAAGCTGAAATAAAAATAAAAATGTTTTAGTAACAGTTCAACTGAAAGTAGATAAATATAAAAATATAAAATACGTTCATGACATGTCTCATTTCGACATGATTCAGGCGCACTGCAACCACCCACACACTCCCAGCGATGAAATCTCTATCTTCAGTAGCCACAAAACGAAGTCGTTTAATTGATGGTGGGGATGTGAAAGCGATGTACAAGTACAAATAAGGGAATGAGAGTGCTTGCTCTTGCTTATCTTCCCATCTCTCCGACTCGTATCTCATATGCCCTATGCCGTCCATGTCGACGGGGTAGAGATGGTGTAATTAAATCAGCTTAATGCTGCTTCAATCTTGTGTACTTCGCACAGATTTCGATCTGGGGAGGATTTCCTTAATTAAAGCAAACAACATTTTCAGAGTTATGGTGGTTATGAAATTTCGCAATAAAAACTTCTTGCCACTTCAGCTGCGGGAAGGTTGTGTCGATTCTGAGTGTGGGTTCAGGGGTGCTGGTGCACCAGGATACGAGATGGAGTGGATTTCACTGAATCGGGATGACAATTTTGGAGAATTTATTAGGTACTTGTACGCGTTATAAGCAATTCAATTTGATTGCGGTAATTATGAGAAGTTGTTTTTTGGGTGGCACTGCCAGAATAGTTCAGTTCGGTGACGCATAACGAGCATGTGAAGCAAAATTGGAGTTCCTTCGAGGGTTGGATACTACGCGAGTGTTATTCTTTTTGCGGATTACTACTCGTATCAACCCCATGTGCATTTAGTGGTTGTCGTATTTCGCATGGGTTGTTAATTGTGCTGTTACGAGTATTTTCATAGGAAAAGTCAATTTTTGGTAAACTTATGGTGGCGCAAATGGGCGTATGGGGTAGTTGGTAAATGATTCACTGAACTGGTGGTTTTTACAAGTCAATTTCGTGGAAAAGATATATAAAACGAAAGATAGCAATGATGTACTAGTATGCCATTATATATGTAGGCGGGCATTTAAGAGCATCAAATATACTCGTATGACTGCCATAAAGTCAAAAGTGTGTAAGAAGAATTAGTTCCAGCTAAGCCAAGACGTTCGTTGTTGCAGGTTTTGGGCTTTAAAGGTGGTGAATGAAATAGCTTTTCTATTATTTAAATTTGACATAAACATACGAGTATGAACTAAGAGATTAGGAGGTAACACGCTTTATTTATCACAAGTTGAGAATAAAGGGCGCACTCACATATCAAAAGAACAAAAACTAGTCGTAATAATAGCAACGTCAAACGGTTGAGCCAGAAGAAGTCTTTCACTTTTCACGCGTTCTGCTAAAGTACTGAAATCGATAATAAAAATTCGTGGAATATTCTAAGATATAATCCAAACCATTGGCATATATGAAGATGTTGAAAAAAAGGGGTAGACGGAGAAGATCCCAGCGAATACGGGCATCGATTGTGATTATCTCCAAGCATAGAGCTGCTAACAGTTTTCTTTTAAGGATTAGTCGTTTAGGTTGTAGGTAATGCTGTCCAGTTGTGAACTTTTGAACCTAAGAAAAAAGAGAATAGCACCCACTGGCTCGGAATAACCACCTTGTGGCGCCCCCATTGTTCCGATTTTTTGTTAAGTTGGTACATCTGTTGCTGATATTCCCTCTAAATCTTAGCGTCATAGGTTGACATTTGCAAAAGTTACGTAGCCAAGAGTAAATCTATCTCTGTGTGTGTTGGCGATTTTTTACAATTTACAACAACGAATTTGTAATCAATTTTGCGTAAAAAACGGATTTAGTGGTGCGCGAACGTTGGAAATGCTGGAAAAGTGTTTCGGCAACGATTCTCTAAAGAAAACGGTCGTTTGCCAGTGGCACAAGAGGTTCAAAAGTGGTCGTGAGTCAGTCGAAGATGACGAATGCAGTGGCAGACCATCGACATCGAAAACCGATGAAAACATTGATGAATTAAAAGAAATGTTGGTCAGTAACCAATAAACAGTAAACAGAGAGTATTATTTGGGCGTATTATGAGACGTTTGCATGAAGCAATTCGCCGAAAGAGATCAGAATTGTGGGCAGAAAACTCTAGGATTTTTCACCATGATAACGCACCGTTGCACAGTGCCATCGTTATTCGTAATTTTTTGACGAAAAATGCAACAAATACCATCCAACATCCACCGAATTCACCTGATTTGGCTCCCTGTGACTTTGGCTCTTTTTGTTCAATCGAGTTAAAAAACCACTACGGGGAACGCGTTTCAGCAGCCGAGAGGAAGTAATGGAAAAATCGCCAACACACACAGAGATAGATATACTCTTGGCTACGTAACTTTTGCAAATGTCAGCTATGACGCTAAGATTTAGAGGGAATATCAACAACAGATGTACCAACTTAACAGTATATGACTCCATGTATTGCGTCATTGCAAAAGTTCGTGCCCGATCTCAATTTGTAAGTCAATTGTGTGTAGAACAACAAGCTACACCTTCTCCATGTAATGCTATACGAATTTCGAAAAGTAGTGAGTGTTGAAACTGCAACAAAAAAAAAACATTCAAAACGTTTACGAGTATTCGTATCGTGCTCCTGCTCTAAGGGTCGTTAAAAAGTCGTTTGGTAAATTTTTGGACAGTGATGTGACCTTGGACAATCAGCCCCAAGCTGGACGGCCTTCCGGGATTAAAGACGACATTGCGCGAGTCTTATTGGAAAATAATCCGAAGATTTCAACTGAGGAGATTGCTGAGAGATTTAACATCGACCATTCGTCAGCTTTTCACAATTCATAGAAACTTGCATTAGCTCGAGATTTGGGCCATGACTCCGACTCCGTGGCCATATCTCTGCATAGACCATGAAATCGAATCTTTTTTAGATCGAGTTGTAACAGGTGACAAGATGTGGATTCTGTATAACGATGTGCAATGGAAAAGAAGCTAGAAACAAGCAGGTAAAGGTGTAGAATCCTTGACAAAATCAGTCTTGCATCCAATGAAGGTCCTGTTATGTGCTTGGTGGGATTCCAGGGGTAAAATTTTGTTCAAGCTCCATTCACGACAAATAATTACTGTGACCACTATACACGAACGGCTCTTTGCAAAAAAAAAAAACTAGTGTGGATATCGGTAAGGAAACGCCGTAGCCCCTGTGGATGTCAAGGTAAGTGATCTTCATAGAGCAGAGTTATAAGTTAAGACCTCGGATTAAATAACTGCCTCGGGATAGGATTCTGATGCCGACAAAAACAAAGCAGTTGTAAAGAAAGTGGGGCACAAGGTCTTCTTCCTTGTTATGACGACAACTTAGTTTCCTCCTGATGTTGATCAGCACTCGTGAACATTTATGAGCCCATCAATAACTGACCTAAGAGAGCGCGTTAAAAAGTGTCATTTGCATTACATACGACTTTACTGACATGACGTTCTCCAGCCGCAGGTGTCCGATTCCTGGCAGCTGATCACGCAGATCCATAAAATGGCCAAGGGGGGCAGAACCAAACAGAACGTGATCCTGTGCTGTTTTGTAATCTTGTTGAGAGATATGTGGAGTCTTTCATCACCAACGATTGTATGGCATTTGAATTTAAAGATCAAATAGATGTTTCAATATAATCATCATATACTAGGTTGGGTGAAGAGTAACCTCCTTGGAAATGAAAAACAATTTTTATTTAAATGTTTTTTTTATTTTATTCAACAAAATCCCCTTTAGCTTGATACACTTATTCCAGCAATTTTCCAGCTTCTTGATCCCGTCCGAAAAGTAATTTTCCGGAAGGTCGGTAAAATACTCCTCCATGGCGTCGATGATTTCCTCGCGTGAGCTGAATTTTTTATTGATGAGCCATATTTTGAGGTTTGGGAAGAGATAATAGTCCGAGGGAGCCAAATCGGGCGAATACGGTGGAGCCGTAAGTCATTGATTTTAGCCGCGGTTGCGATGCTCTTATGCACCGGCGCATTGTCCTGCAAAAATAAAATTTATTTTCGCTTCATGTGATGCCGTTTTGCAGCGACTTCGGCCTTTAATCGTTCCAATAATACACAGTAATACTCGCTGTTGATAGTTTTTCCTTTTTCGAGGTAGTCCACGAAGAGTATGCCATAACAATCCCAGAAAACCGACGCCATAACCTTTCTGACCCATTGAGCCTCCCTCGGCCGTTTCGGAGCACTCGTGCCGGCTTCAGTCCATTGCCGGGCACTCATTCTGTTTTCTGGTGTGTAATAGTGGATCCAGGTTTCATCAACAGTTACCAATCGATGCCAAAAGTCCGCCCGATTCCGCATCAGCAAGTCCAAACACTCTTTCGAAGTGCTCTCGCGTTCGTGTTTTTGGTTAGGAGTGAGCATGCGCGGCACCCAGTATTTATATTCATATTTTTTTTTTAAAATTGTCCTCTGTAACCGCATCGGAGGGCCTGCCGCTGCGGACTTGATCGGTAGTAGAGTTGCGGCGTTTTTGTCCATACTCAACATGATGCCAAACACGTCAACAACAATCAGCTGTCAAAACAAAACTAAAGACAGTATCGCACTGAAATTTGGCATGTCTGCCTAAATATGAACGGACTTCAAGGCACCATTACCTTTTTTGCAGTAGCAGCGCATTCTGGAGGTCAAGGAGGTTACTTTTCACCCAACCTAGTACATATAAAAAAATCTCGTGTCACGGTGTTTGTGGTCGCACTCTTTCAAAACGGCTCGACCGATTTTTATGAAATTTTGTGTGTATATATATAGGTCGTAAAGTATATTTTATACCGCTAGGAGATTACGGTGTCCCTATTGAAAAAAAAAAAAATGTTTCCATAAAATACATTTGCAAGAATGTGGATAAAGGCAGCGATATGGCTCTGTGTCAAATTCAGAACACTGGTGTGAATAGACGAAGACCAAATAATGTACTACCATATTGGCCGGTACATCAGCTCCAATGAAGCTTACTGGCGTATGTTTGGTTTCCCAATTCATGAGCGGGACCCTGCAGTTATACATTTAGCCGTCCATCTTGAAAACGGCCAGCGCGTATTTTTCACCAACGAGACAGCAACTAAGCATGAATCTACCAAAAACTCCAATCATCAAATTTTTCGAATTGTGTAATCGTGCGGATACTTTCGGTGTTTTGCACGAAGTACTCCGAAGTACCACGCTATTTTACATCAAATCCAAAAAAAAAAATGGATGCCCCGCAAGCAAGGCACACCAATTGATGCGTGCCCCGGACTGTCAAATCAAACACTTTAGGCCGAGTATATAATACAGTCAATACAAGGTAGACTGAGTGACTGAGACAAAAAAATTCATTGACTGACGTTATATTGCATCGACTTCGTACACATTGCAATGATCCAACGATAACATTCAGTGACGATATGTACAATGACTGTGCAATGTACAATTGCTATCTTTGCATTGTCATTTTATCGATATACGATTGTTATATTTTATCGATCAAATTCGATCAATTCTATCGATCGTTAAACCATTCAAACACACTTACAATACATTCGTTATTTTTTATTTAACAACCGAAATATTCAATAGAAATAATTTATATGGCAGAACAACGTTTGCCGGGTCAGCTAGTTTAGAAGACGGCACAGTATATGAATAGACTGAACAATTGATGTATGTAGAGGTTCTCAGAAAAATACCGTGCGGCATCGGATAAAGAATAGTGCCGCAGTGCGTCCCAGCTTGTCGTAAGAGGCGACTAAATGGGACACCAATCATACACAGGCAATTATGACACCAAAAATGAGCCTGTGACACTCTAACACCTTAAAACTTTCCCACAAGTTTGTATGCAATCAGTGGGTTCCCACGTCTGGAGACTATCGGTGGGGTAAAAGAACAGTCAATCAATTCGAAATGAGCATACAAGTGTCAAACCACTCAAACTTTAAACTTCATGGAAATGATCGCAATTAATAGCACTACCCCGCTGGGCACCACGGTTGCAACGCACTCGGGTGATCCCAGAGCAAGCAGAAGTGCTTGTGTCAGAGCCCAACAGATTCCGGGGGCGGGCAAATTGAAGTTTCCAAAATATTTTCCTAAACTTCGGTTTGCAAGTTGGAACGTCGGATCGATGACCTCAAAAAGTTTAGAACTGGAAGCGATTATGCGTCGCAGAACTCTACAAATCCTGTGCGTACAGGAAACGAAGTGGTGTAATACAGGAAATAAAGCGCGTTTTCTAGATTTAAAAACTAAGGCATTTAAGATGTTCTACCATGGAACGGTCAATGGACGAAACGGTGTTGGAATCGTTGTTGCAGCGGATCTTCTAAACAACATCGTTGGTATCTTGAAAATAAGCGACCGCTTGATGAGTATTAAACTCGTCATACACAATGAAACGTGGAACATTGTTAGCGCGTACGCTCCACAAAATGGATGCGACCAATCGGAAAAAGATACATTTTGATATCGATGAGATGCTCTTCGTAGGCGTAGATTTAAATGGCCACGTCGGAGAAACAAATGTTGATTATGAGGACTGCCACAGCGGTAAAGGCTTTGGAACCAGAAATTCAGCTGGCGAAGACATCCTTGTAGCGTGTAGGGCGTACGGCTTAACCGTCTTAAATACAATGTTTATTAAACATCAACGACATCTCATCACCTATAGCAGCGGAGGCCACGAAACGCAAATAGATTATCACCTCTGCCAAATGTCGATGAGAAACCGTGTTAAGGACTGTAAAGTAATACTTGGAGAATCGCTAGTAAGCCAACACCGTCTGCTCATTACAGAATTTTTCACGGCAGAATCACAGAAAACACGGGCATCGTTTGGAAAGCCAAAAATCCTTTGGTATAATCGACGAAACGAAGCGCAAGATTTATCGCACTGGCTAAAGAAGTACTTCCAAATATAAATGGTATAGCAGACTCACTTAGCCCGCAAGAAATGTGGAACAGCATGCACGAGTAATGCATAACACTCGCAAATTCCCATCTGGGGATTATATCGGGATACCATAACGTCGCCAAGGAAACATTGTGGTGAAATGACGAAACCAAGCGAGCTGTGGCCGACAAGAAGAGTGCATTACAAGCGTGGACAAAATGCGATAGGAGCGACGATATCGAAAAAGCTCGACTGGCTCTTGAATACGAGCGTCTTAAAAAGATCGCAAAGAAAGTCCTGGCTCGAACACGAGTGGCAGCAGGGGAAAATCTGTACTAGGAGTTGGAACAAATATCCTCACGATCGGCAGATAGAAGACAAGCTATACAAGAAGTTCAAACGTCGTACAATACTAAAGTGCCAAATATTTTTAAGCTCGCTGCACAGAGGAGAAAAAATTCAATGGAAATAACCTCGCCGAAATACATCAAAAACGCAGACGGTCGCCTATTAACAAATGAAAAGGAAATTTGTGACCGGTGGCTTGAATACTGCAAGGAGTTGCTTAACAAACAGTTTCCACGTGATATCGTGCCGACAGCTGGTCTATTCGAGGAGGAAGTTTCGGACTTTTCAATCGAGGAAAAAAGTATAGCAATCGGAAAAATGAAGCGGGGGAAAGCGGCGGGACCAGACAGCATTCCATCAGAGTTTTGGTCGAAAATGGAGGGGATCGGCAGCGTTTGGCTATCGAAACTTTTAAATAAATTAAAATGTGGACAACCTATGCCGAATCAATGGAGAAGTAGCTTCTTGGTTCCATTATACAAAGGAAAAGGCGACACTCGAGAATGCAACAACTACCGTTCAATCAAGCTTGAACACAATGAAAATCGTCGAAAGAGTCTTAAACGAACGTCTTCGGCAAATAATAAAGCTCGATAATAGCCAGTGTGGATTTGTTGAAGGAAGATCGACGGTGGACGCTATCCAAAGCCTACGAATAATAATGGAAAAGCACCGAGATTCGTCTAAGGATTTACACATGGTATTTATCGACCTCGAGAAAGCATTCGATTGAGTGCCTAGGGATCTCATATGGGCCGCGCTGAGGTCTCAAAACGTACCGGAAACGTATGTTAGAATAATACAAGACATGTACGGAAACGTGAAAACTGCGGTTAAAAGCTCTGCTGGACTAACGAGAGAATTTCCAGTTAATGTCGGAGTGCATCAAGGAAGCGTACTTAGCCCTTTCCTCTTTAATGTAGTATTCGACTATCTTTTAAAAGACTGCATGCGCGAAGCAAATGTAACGCCAATTCTTTTCGCTAACGACGCAGTTATACTAAGCGATAACGTCGAAGATTTACAGAACCCCTTAGATTCATGGAAAATGCGCTAGAGAGGAATAGGTTTAAAATAAGTCGTTCAAAGACGGAGCATTTGACGTGCCCATTTGCGCATCCGTTGCGACCTGTTCCGGATATAATGTTAGACGGAATAGTTCTTCCGAAAAGCACTATCTTTAAGTACTTAGGATCAATCGTTAACATGGAAGCGAAATGTGACGACGACGTAAACCACAGAGTGAGTGTGGGATGGATGAAATGGCGGGAAAATTCGGGAATCTTTTGCGACCGAAAATTTCCACTTAAATTAAAGGGGAAACTCTACACCACGGTTGTTAGACCAGCTCTTATATACGGTTCACAGTGCTGGACAATGCACGAAGCGTTTAAAAACAAAATGACGGCAGCGGAAATGAAAATGTTAAGGATGTCTAGTGGAGTCACTAAACGCGATTACATTAGATCTACGCGTATAAGAGGAAGTCTACATATAAAGAATTCGGTAACCGAACAGCTTGAGGCGAATAGAATAAGTTGGTATTGCCACGTTCAAAGAAGATCTGCGGAAAATCCGGTTAAAAAGGCACTATCAACTACGGTCACTCCAACTGTAAGAAAACGAGGTCGGAAAAAGAATTCCTGGATTTCTCAGATGGCAAATGCGCAACAACGTCTGGGGTTAACCACTGAAGCGATCCAGGACCGAGCTTTATGTAGACGCGTTCTGCGGTCTGCGACATTAGCTAACCCCATAAGCGGAGCAGCAGCGATGCAGTAAAAATGGGAAACTCGTTACGCATAAGTTCGTATAACGAGGAAAGGGTTAATAAAAGGATAAGAAGAAGAAGAAGAAGAGGTTCTCAGAAAAAACTACCACACCAAGGACTTCATTTGATGTTACTGTACCTAACGAGTAGTAAAATCTTTATCGTTAAATTGAAACGCACTGGTGCCACGTTGTAAGTCGGTGGCATTGCTTCAAAGTTTGCGACTTTGGATGGTTCATAGCTATATTTTCTGCAAATGCCTTAGCGTAAGGGGTAGATCTGTTCAGAGAGTTCAACAATGAATCAACCAATGTACCCCATAGCATAGCATGAACGCCGACCTGTAGATGACAAATTGTCATCTAAGGATCCTTAAACTATAATATGTCTGGAGAGTAGACCCAAACTCACTTGTAGCTCAAACATTGCAGTTTAATCCGGCTGAATTTTGTTCCAGGTGTAGTACACATTTTATTGTTAATTATGGAAATCGATCTCCTTATTATGACTACCGCGGGCACGTTTGTCATTGATCGATTTTTTGGAGTTAATATTTCACCACTCTTCCACACATATCGGCCGGCACTTTGGCAATTATGCCTTCGATATTCTTCATGAACTGCTCTTACGTTGCTGGCTTGTTAGCATAAGCTAACGACTTAACGTAAGCCTACCTAGTTAGGTCATAAATACTGGTACACAGAAAAATCAGCGGCAAATGAAAACGAATTAATGTTTAAATAATCGTTCTGCTTATTGAACGATTCTTCTACCGTGAAGATTTTTTCGTCAGTAAACAGAATTTGTGTGTGAGCATTCTTCGCGTACCGACTGAGTAACGCTTTCAATCTTCGCTTGCGTTTTTCCTTCAATGCAGCCATGAGCAAGTATCCAGTGTGTCGCTTGTACGCGCTGATTCCTAAATCTTCTTTGATAATGCGACACAATGAAGCATAAATATCAACTGTCCAATCGCAATCAATACGAAATGGTTGCGCCCAGTGTTGCATTCGTAATGAGTGAGTTCAGTTGAGTACCAGTATTAATGACTTGACTAGGTATAAAAAGAAATCCAACGAAGTTAAAATGCATAAGCGAGATGGCCATTGGGCCGACCATTTCTCGAGATTACACGATTACCGAACTTCTCCTTCAAAAGATCAATTGTTTCCAGCTGTGTGGCATGTGGCACCAAGATGGATGTTGGAAGAGTATATCTCTAATGCCAAGTTTATCCAATTCTAGTCAAAAATAGTCGTTTAACACGGCGACGATGAAATACGGTCTTATCAAACATCTGGTATGAAATTTTCAAAATACGGTCACTTTTCTAGCTGCAATGGAGTATCTTGGAGTGTAGGTATTCACTCAGTAGGCCAAAAAATTAGCTTCATCGCTCAGGACGATTTTTCTATGAAATCCAGAATTTCTTCTTCTTTTTCTTCTCCAATAGAAGAAGTTTCGGTATTTTAAATCATCAACAGGCTTCAGTTCTTCAATTATTTTGATCTTATCAGGGTGTAGGCCAAGATCTTTAAACCAAATTCGCCACAAAGTAGACTGAGAGATTTACAGTTCCTGTAAAGGCGTGCAATCGACTAAACGTAGAACATCCAACTGAAGCATTTTCGAATGCAATATTTTTGGTACTTCCCCCCGTGTGTTGTCTCACTGGCACAGGACCATTCAATTGTGGATAAGTTGACTTGAATCTATCTATAATAACCCAAACAGTCTGTTTGGTGGGCGATTATTGTGACCTGATATTGGAGAAAGCTATCCTAAAGTTGTGTCCACCGACTAAGAATAATTTCCAAACTTTGCTCGTTCGCGAGCTTCACCATGATAAAAATATAAACCT
Organism: Volucella inflata; assembly: GCA_928272305.1. Classification (NCBI taxonomy): domain Eukaryota; kingdom Metazoa; phylum Arthropoda; class Insecta; order Diptera; family Syrphidae; genus Volucella; species Volucella inflata. Next base: position 230,040,877 of record OV743716.1, read on the forward strand.
TGACTGACGTTTTGCCATTAACACATCATAGAAAAAAGTTTTAGGATGCGTATGGACCGATTGGAAAACCCTAATGTGCATTAGGAGATACACATATAAGAGTTTTCAACTCTGAGAAATTTATTCATTTGGATTTTATCTAATTTTGCTGAAAGGCTTAAATATTAATTAGTGTTAAAATTTTGAGTTCATCCCATTTTTCGTAAAATTTGTTTATTGGGAATGTAGCTTTCTGGTAGGAATCTCCTCAATTCCACGCTGTTGAACTCGACCCTAAGAGAATATTGTGTGCACTGCAATTTTTGACTTCTTTCAATAACATCCCTCGATTTACATTAGGGTCTCTACAAAAACCTCTCCCTTCGACAATAACCAATTTCAATCACGAAGATAAAACACATGAGGAGAATTTCAGCAAAAGACCGTAAGTGCTATTAATATTAACTTTTGCAAGCGAAGAGCAGTGCACCAGTAGTCGTCCTGATCAGAGGCATGTCATGAACCCAGTACCATGTAGCATGTGAAGAGGTGTATCCACACTATTATTAAACTTATACTATAAATACATGTAGGTGTATGTGCCCGTACTCGTTTATATTGTGCGCAAATACTTACCTAATACTATTGCAATTAATGCGAGACCACCGAGTTGTGTGATGAAAATATGAAAGTTTACTGCCCACAATAGGAAAAGTTTTGTACGTAATTAAAAGTTCTAGGATCGCTTCCAAACAAATGCTTTTAATTTGAAATTGCTCCTGTACATCGACCATATTCTCATCGTAAACTTTATTGATTAGCAGCAGGAATGTCATAAAGTACTCCTCGAATTGTTGCCGTGTTGTGAAGCCAAAAATTGATAATCTGAAAATGAGATAGAGATTGCTTGGTTAGCGGCTATCTACTAGTTGTGTACCCTATTAACCAACCCGCTTCTTAATACAAAATCCCATAAATTGAAGCCAACCCCCACCCTCCTATGAAAGGGACACCATATAAGTGTATCCAAAAAGAGAAAACAGAAAACCAAAAACCGAGCGGACGCAAAACTTATCTTCATTTTCGGAAAGAGGGCAGACGGTACTAGACTAACGATGAAATTTTCCGTCCGGCTTAATGTAATAACTTTTGAATGACGACAGTGACATTTGCGACTATGTCCATGACTATGACTATGATGATTCTATGGTGGTAGTGGTAGTGACAGTATTGCCCAAAGGGTTTTGTAGATACTTTTACAAGCCTTCTAGAGGTTGATTTTAGTTTGTTAAGTGTCTCATTGTGGCGGATTTCCTCGCAGCAATTTCGTATGGATATTCTAAGTTACTCTGTTCATTTCATAACTGGGGTTGGAGATGCGATTCCGGAGCTGGGAGCGTGTAAAATGTATGTTTTGCTTTTCCAAGTTCAGACTAGTCAGACGCACACATTCGTTCCAAGCATATAAAATGTTCAAGGGTTCAACATTGCTGTAGACAGAGGAATAATTTCTAATCCATGACAACGGATAGGACAACGGCAATGATCAAGTTTAACTTTTTACCAGGGTTTATGGGAAGGGGGCATGGCATGAAGGACTGCTAATATTGTGCTGCAGACAGCTCATCGGAATAGAGGAGAAGAATTTTAGTTTAATCGTGGATGTTGCACATGCAGACATGCAAATGAAAGTGATAAAATGCTGATTTATTGCGATTTATTACTAATTGCGAAGATGTCATAGAGTTCTGCTTCCGTGCATGTAAAGTTGCTAGCCTGCATCCACCGCAGGAACTAGACATTACTTGTGGAGCTGGGAGGGTAACTGTTGAATTTTACACACAACACCATACAAAAGGTTGCATGTTGGATGAGTTAACATCATCCGTTTGGAGAGTGGAATGGTGAAATATTTGTCTGCTTGTGTTGGCTGCTATAAATCCTTTTGAAGGCAGGCATGAGAAATGTTCTCTCACTTTTAAGCAATAAGGACACATTTAAAAAAATATATATATATCTATAGAGAAATAGAAATTTTGAAGATAAGTAAATATTTACTAAGGAATGTAATTAACGCCCAAAAAAATGTTGAGCAGTGAACAGATCTAACGTATTGCTATTCTGGGTGGCCATTTAACAGCACCCTGATATTGGTTTATATCATTAGGGAAGCCCTATATTATATTTAGTTCGGTTTCTTTATCGAAGTTCAGTGGAAACCTGGATTCCCATTATTGAGCAAAACTTTGAGCTTAAGATGCCTTTAGTTTTGCAGTGCAAGACGTTGAAGGTTCACTTCTGCGGTCGTTACTTAAGGGGAATTCTTCCTTTACTATGTCAAGGACTTTTCAATCCAATCATAGACAATTTCTGGCGATAAGAAAATCTTCGAATTTCGTCTACATTAACTTGATCGTGGCAGTGCAATGTGTCAAGTGGCGCAGTCCTTTGAAACCACATAATCTCGTGGCCATGTAGTTCCAATTAAACCAATAACAAAATTGATCAATATGTAAGGATAGCGGTTTCTGTTAATGGTAGCCGGCTTACCGACATCATCTGGAAATTACTCCTCCGACATGAAAGCCACTTCAGTTCGCATAAAATGGCTGCTGTTAAAACATTTTCGGCTATTTACTTGAGTGAATGTGGCCTTTTTGATTATAAGCAAAAGCATTTAAATAAAAATATGCCTTGTGGCTAAGGGTGATTACTGATTAGTTGGTGAAGATAGAAATCTTCAAAAAAGGAAGTTGGGCATTAGCTCCTGCGTTAATACTGCTTCTGCCGACGTATGACATACCCACAAGTCGTTTCGCAAAAATACGCCACAGTAATGTTCAAGATATCATGAGCTCTTAACATCCGACTTAGTGACTCTCGTATAGATGCAATATTCTTCTCGTTTTTGGCTTTTCGGTGGATACAAGTCCCGAACCGGAACATGTACAATACCATATTGTAGTTTTGAGTAAAAGACCGTAATAGAACATTGAAAGAACTTTTCGCGAGCAATATGGCTTTAAGAGAAACATTTTACGTGAAATTAACATCGTATACGACTTTAGATACTGGCTGTGAACTTTGCAGTTTAAATTTATTGTCAATGAAAACACCAAGGTGGCGGTGGTGATGGCGCGATTGTTAGCTTATTGGACTATCATGCAGAGGGTCCGTGGTTCGATCCCCGGCATCGCCAACAATTTTTCGAACCGTCATAACCCTTTCGCCGGGCAATGGCAAACTCCCGAAAGTAAAATTGCCTATGAAAAAGCTTCTAAGGCGTGCCGTTCGGATTCGGCGATAAACCACAGGCCCTGCTCCGATGTGACAAAAAATTATAACATGAGCAACACAAATGAGTGTCAAGAAGCTAGGCCATGGCCCATACTGGGCTGTTTTTTTTTTTTTTTTTTTTAAACACCAAGGAATTTAAAGTATTCAACTATTACGACATTGAAACAACCAGATTTACAACTACCATTTACATTAATATTGAGTCTCCCACAGGTATGAAGAGGCAAACAAAACTTTTGACAGCCACTTGGTGAAAAAAGAAATTCATCAGATTGAAATTCATTTTTTGTTTTTTCGCTGATAATCAGGTTGTGAATTGTAAACCAGATTCTAAGTCGTTCGAGGTCATGGTTGACTTTCGCAAAGCATTCGTGAATCTAAAGATTAGTGTACGTGAAAGCGCTGTCATGTGCAAGAGCCCTACGCTTACAAATCTTGACTGAAAAGAGAGTAAATGTAGATGAGAAACAATATTGAACTCAGCACGGAACCTTATGGGACACCATTTTCAAGCTTTTGTGAAGTACTATAAAAACCATTGACTAAAACCATTTGTTCTCTTTCAAACAAATATGACTTAAACCACTCCTATACCATTCCTCTAAAATCTGCTTTGTATAACTTGGATAATAACTTTTGGAGATCCACGATATCGAAGGCTTTAATCATATCGACAAAAAGAGCCATTGTTGATTTACTTCATTAATGCCACTAAACAGATCACAACAGACTTTTAAAATGGCATCTTCAGTGCATCTGCCTACTATACCTAGTCAAGTCATAAATACTGGTACACAACTGAACTCACTCATTACGAATGCAACACTGGGTGCATCCATTTCGTATTGATTGAGATTTGACAGTAGATATTTATGCTTCATTGTGACGTAAAAAGTTTTTGACATTAATTGCTTATAATCATGGAATGGGGTGGCATCGAAAATCGTATTGTTGTAGTTGGCCTACTTAAATGCAACATGGAAAAAGGCGATATCTTAAGCACCTTGCGACCGAATGGAATCACTCGCATTTTGTGTATCGTGCTGTAAAGTTGTTTGAGGATACTGGTGGAGTACGAGACCGTCAAAGATCCGGCCGTCCGCGCACTGTGAGAACTCCGAAAGCGATCAAAGCCGTGAAGAAACGAATCGACCGAAAACCGCTGCGAAAACAGAAAATATTGTCGCGGGAAAAGCAAATTTCGCAAAAATCCATGTCTCGCATTATCAAAGAAGATTTAGGAATCAGAGCGTACAAGCAGCACACTGGATACTTGCTCATGGCTGCATTGAAGGAAAAACGCAAGCGAAGATCGAAAGCGTTACTCAGCCGGTACGCGAAGAATTCAGTTTTCTGACGAGAAAATCTTCACCGTAGAAGAATCGTTCAATAAGCAGAAAGATCGTGTGTATGCTCGGTCATCCAGAGAAGCATCCCAACTGCTTCCGAGGGTTAAAAGATGCCACCCTCCCGCGTCTGTTATGGTATGGTGGGGAGTGTGCTACGTTGGTGTAAGTATATCAACCGACCGTCTTGGAACCCATTGTGAAGTCTCTCAATCAATCAATATTCAATAACAAACCATGCACTTTCAGGCAAGACTGCTCCAGCTCACAAAGCAAAATCGACTCAACTGTGGCTCAAAAACAACGTTCCGGACTTCATATCAACAGATTATTGGCCAGCTGGTAGTCCAGACCTCAACCCGTTGGATTATAAGTTTTGGTCCGTATTAGAGGGCATGGCTTTCTCTACTCGACACTCAAATATTGAGTCGTTGAAGCAAGCCCTTGTCCGTACAGTGGACAATTTCCCCATGCATGAAGTGCGTCTCGCAATCGATGGTGGCCACATCGTCTTAAGTCGTGCTGGAAGGCAAATGGAAGTCATTTCGAATTAGTTGTTCTAAGATTTGTAGCCATTGAATAACCCAATAAAAACAAAAAACTAAATTGTTTAAATATTAATTCGTTTTCATTTGACGCTGATTTTTCTGTGTACCAGTATTTATGACTTGACAAGGTAAACCCATACTGATCGTGTGAAAAAAATTACTTTGTTTTAAGAAAGAGAGTATTCGTGATTTCATTAGTTTCTCAAAAAATTTTGAGAACACGTAGGGAGTAGGGAATAGGACTATAATCGCTGATGTTTTTGTGATTTCCTTTCTTAAACAGAGGAATGACTTCTGCCTTTTTTAAAGAATTGGGAAACTTACCACAAAGATTGAACACATAACACAGGAATTCCACAAATTCCCAAGCAATTGATTTTAGTAGAATGGCAGAAATACCGTCACTGGTGCTTGATTTCTTGTTCTCCAAATTCATAATTAATTTAAAAACTTCAAATGAAGAAAACGGGAGAAAAGAGAACCGATAAAATATTGCAGTTGCAACTGGAAAATAGCTCAGGGGGGTTTAAAGTCTCTGAGATATTGACAGAATACTCATGGAACTTATTTGCTATTAAACGTGGATCAGATACGATTGAATTATCGACTTCTATATTTTGAAAACTATTAGATTTCTTTTTCCTACCCAAAATACTGTTTACTTGTCCCCATGCTTTCTTAGGGTCTCTCATAAATTGGCTTAAGCGATTCGTGTAGTAGGTGTCGCGTACTTGAGCAACCATACTTTTATGTATCTTTTCGAACTCTCTTACGTTAAATAAGGTTTAATAGACGTAATGTCATCCAGGGCTTTAAAAACAAATCGCGGTTTAACACTATACCCAAATTTTAAGCTGACTCGACGTATTGAATATGTGAATTATTTAAGTAAATAACTAGAAAGTACGAAAGATCTAATTTGTTTCGGGATATAACGAGACATTTACATTTACAGGGATTTAGTGTTAAATTGTTCTGCGAAGACCATTCAGAGATGTTTTTTAGGTCTTGGTTTATACTTTCAACACAGTTCTCAATAAGACCAAGAGGACAATTTTGGTAAACCTGGACATCATCGGCGTGAATATGCATCATCGAATTGTGAATTATGCTGCGAATCTCGTTGACGTAGATCGAAAACAAAAGTGGGCCTAAAATTGATCCTTGTGGGACACCATTACGAACGGGAAGGAAATTAGACCAGGCATTTTGAGCAAACACTGCCTGCTTTCTACCACAGAGATAATTGCACATTAACTTTACTTAACGCAATTTGTAACATAAGATAGTGTGCTTTAGAGATATCGAAAGCTTTAGAGAAATCGAGTAGTACTAGAAAGCTAATGTCGTCGGTTTCAGGATCAATACGTATGTCATCTATGACTTTAAGAAGAGCTGTAGTGCAGCTGTGTTTCGCACGAAAACCAGACAGTATTTTTGTTAAAAGCTCATTATTGCTCAAATGTCAATTGTTAATTTGTGTTTGCAAGATTATTTCATAAACTTTCGATAGAAAAGGTAGTATGGAGATAGGTCTAAATTCAGTGCAATCGAGGTTTTTTGGTATTGGGATAGTTTTTGCCAATTTCCACTGGTAAGGATACTCGTATAATCCGGTGGTAAAAATCGTATTAAAAATCTTTGTGATATAGGGCACAATTATAGGCAGAATTGCCTTGATAAACACTGGATGAATATCATCCACACCAACCGAATTCGATTTTACAGAAATTACAGCCTCAACTACGTCAAAATTATTAACTCCCGAAAATTCAAACAAGTTTTCCGGTGCTAAAAACTAAACGGGATGAACATTCTTCTAATTCATAAGTTCGCTTGAGTCTTGAGGTAAGGTTGTGGAGCTGCTTGGAAATACTGACACTGAAGATGTAAGAAAACTACTATTCAGGGCATTACCAGTCTTTTAAATTAGTTTGAAGCCGACTTGATAAATACAAGTGGTGATCAGCAATTCTGAAATCGTATACTGAACTATTGAAGACAGCATTGTGGTTTTTGTTTAAACGTAGAAAAATGTGATCGATGCAATTATTGGTTGAATCTTTTATGCTAGTAGGAACATCAACTATACTTTTTAAACCAAATGAAGCCATTAGGAGCATACAATTTTTAAAGTCCGTATCCGAATCGTTAAGCAGGTCAATATTTATATTGCCTAAGACTATTAAATTCTTTGCTTTTATATTATTTAAAGCCCTTTTTCTAGAACTATGCAAACGATAAATCAAATTATAGTGTAGTTTATGTTTTGAAATGTTAAGTTCACTTTTATTATATCTGCACTAGTTAACTTTATTTTATCGCAGTCGTGAACAATACCACTTTTTATGTATACGGCAATGCCACCGGCAGAAAAGGTGATATCGCAGTTACCAAAAGGAATGTAACCATTTACATATGTTAAAGGAAACAATCTCACTTAAAAATAATAATAAAGGCAATTTCTCAAGAGACTGAATGTGGACCAAAAAATTATCAAAATTCTTTTGCAGACTCCGAAAATAAGAATAATATAAGAACTTAATGATTCCAGACCTGCTGTATGGCGTAAATGCATGGACTTTACCAAAAAATGGATCAGAGTGCTTTTGGCTGCTGTGAGAGGAAAATTCTTCGAGTGATTTTCTTTCCCGTTTGCTTTGACGCTTAGTGAAGCAGAAGATACAACGATGAACTGTATGAACTGTGACATCGACCTAGCCAGAAGAGTGGAGATCCAACGACTGAGGTAGCTGGGTAATTTTTAGCAATTGGACCTATCACTCCGATCTGAAAAAGTTTTCGAATCCGCCCCGAAAGACAGCGTAGTAGAGGAAGATCGAGACTCAGGTGGAACAGGCAAGTGGAAGGGGATTGCGGCCAACTTAGAGTGCCAAACTAGCAGCAGCTAGCAAAAGATTGAATTGGCTGGAGACGCTTGTTGACTGAGGCCCAGATCTACCCCGAACTGTACCACCACCTAAAGTAAATAAATAAGTAATCGTACCAGTTCTGCTCTGCGGCAAAAAAGCATGAATGAATAAAGATAGTAATAGTCGTTTAAAACGAGTAATTTGATGTCACACTTGTGTTAACGGGTTTGGAGGAATAAATATAAGGACCAGCTGTACAACAACATCAATCGCCTTAGATGGTTAGGACATGTACTGCAAATGATTATTAAAGATCGAGAAAAGTCTTCGATTCCAACCCGGACGTACAATATAGATGAAGACTTCCTCTAAAGTGGTGCACATAACTCGAACCATAATAAAGTAAAGGCCATATAATAACATCTAATTTTACATATATCTCCTACGTATTTGCATTGCTAAATTTCCTAGATATTGACTCCAGAGAGTTTTAATTGAATCGGGAAGTAGGCTCCTACATTTGTAAAATATCGAAATTGTCTGCTAAATAATATGAACTTTTCAAAGTTGCTTAAATTCGTCTTAAGACTTTGAAACAAAAAGTTTGTTAAATTTCAGGTTTTTACTCTGCCCTTGGATAAACTTTAAAATTAATTAGCTGAACAAAGTCAAAGGTAACCTATGGCATTCTAATTGAAATGAGAGGAGCTTAAGAAGACACAAATTTAAAACATCACAATAAAATATAAGGCAGTCACTGAAAACAAAATAAACACCTTTCAAAAAAATCCCAGCATCGTTTACTGAAAAAGAAAAAATAAAAAATTCATATCCCTTAGTCATTGTACTCTCGTCACTGAATTGCAATCAATAAACAGCTTGTGTATGAATTAAACCACTACAATCGGTAACTGTGTCTGGTAAATTGTTATGAAATTCATGAAATGACAACAATTTACCTGTTGACTAAAGTTTGTCATTTCTATTGACACATTTCATTGGCAAACATTCACTTCCATTATGTTTATTTACACAGACAATAGACTTAAAGAGTATAAAAGAACCCACAAATACATTTGGCACACACAACAGGAGTCGAACATTTTTCCACTTAAAACTTCCCAGCGCATCGCCCATAATCCACCCCACCACAGAATCCATTGTACCACATATATTAACAAATATTTGTGTAGTTAAGTTTTAGCTACAAAATCTGAAGTTGACCTATACACAAAATTGTCTCTTGCCCTCCATCTTCTTGTGAGTGTTTTGTTCTGCCCTAATAGTAATACACAACAAATCTCAAAACTCTACTCGTGAGTTTTTCTTATTTCTTCTTCGGCTATACCCCCAGGGGGAAAGCTTTACTTCCATTCCAACCAACCCTTATCGGTCTTTACATTTCAATTCAACATCTCTTCAACCTACCTCTTTACAAATTTTTGCAAAACATCAGCATCACTAAGGTGTTCAACCGGAATAGAGGGTAGTTTCCCATTTGAACTTTTAATCTGACTCTCATAACCGCCAGCGGCATTGGAACCACCACCACCCCCTAAACTTGCTCCTTCCGCTCCTCCACTAGCTGCAGCATCAGTACATCCACTTTGATGGTAAATTTCCAATGGGGTCACAGCATATGCATAAAATCGATTCATTCGCAAAATTGAGATTCCAATCGATTTGAGGATTCGCTAGAGGGAACACAAATATGAAAATGTGAAAAGAAAAGTCCTTATAGTTGATGGACATGAAATATAGTAAATACCATTGGCACTGTAGCACCCTTGATTTCTGCACCCCTCAATCTTTCATCGACTTCGAGTTTCGTTTCCATCAGTTTTGCTAGAAAAATTGCCCTCTGTGTGACTGACACAGCCTGCGGTGTCGCTGCCAACAACTTGGCCTTGTATTTTTTATAGAAAATTGTATTGCTCATCGTTTGGGTAACTACTGCAAACAACATGTTAAAGACATCACTTAGTAATTGGGCGTCGCCGGAATGCTGTTCGTCCTCTTCAGATGATGCATTTAATTCGTTCCAAATAAAATTATATTTAAGCATCACATCCACGCAGTAAGAGTAGATGTATATTTCCAGAGCTCCATCGACGGCTTCTGGTCGTTGCTTCATTAAACACCTTTTAATGTGGATGCAACATAATTTGAGAAACTTTTTAAGTGCTACCATGAGTTCGGGCCGCAACAGATGTTCTTTAATGAACTTGTCAATAAATTTCGATTCGATGTAAATTAATGCTACCTCTTCGATGTGCTTGAGGTTCTCCATTAGAGAAATTACAGCGGTAGCTAGATACAGTGGCAGATTCTTGCTGCTATTCTTGTTGTGTTTCAAAGCGTCATAGTTGTCGATACGTGTCATTAAAGTTGCGATGGCGACCTTTGCTAATGGATTTACATTCATATAATGAATATGTGGATTGAATTGGATACAGTTGTTTCGGAATGAGGATAACATCGATTTGAGGGATGTGTCGATGGCGGATGTGAGAATGTTTTGTTCGTCGAACTCAGGAGAGGTAAATAGTTTGCTTAGTTTGTATTCCGAGCTGATTTCTAAGAGAATTTGCGAGAGTCTCCTTGGATCAGCAGATGATGAGGACTTCATTACCTGAAAAGTGAATACAACATGATGAGTGGGGGAATTTCCAATCAAAATAAATTAGATGTTTGATTTTATTTCAAAGAAATAATTAATAATAATGTTTTTTATGTAACAAAATGATATACTTTTGTTTAATGGCAATGTTAACAAACACGAGTACCCAGACTGCATGTTAGTACCAACAGTCTAGATATCTAATCTGGGATATAAAAGACCAAATGTATATTTGAGACAAAACCTTGCAAGAAAGGAGACATGTTTGCTGTCAAGCACACCTCCTGCCTAATGTAGATATTTCGAGATTTTTACGTACTATATATAAAAAGATACGATCAGAGAAAGAAAACTTTTGTAGATTCTGCAAGGAATCAGTTCTGTTGTTTTTTTTTTTTTCTTTTCATTGTTTTACTTGTTCTCACGTTTCTGCATTGCAGCAGCGCCGCTTGTGGTATAAGTGAACGTAAGCCAACAATTTACAGGCGTTGTGCATTTGAGTGATACTACGAGTATTACTTTTTTTTTTGGCCTGCTTTTCGAACATTGGTCGTATCTCTTTTTCACGTTCTAACATATGTTTAGGTGCAGCTTAAGTGCTCTCAAAATAGTAGACTTAACAACATATTTGGCTTCCCCGAATTATGTTTTTGCATTATGGCCGTCTACACATTTTTCAGATTCACTGAACACTTGAAATATTTAAAAAGGTTTCCCAGTAGTTTTTCAAAAATCTTCGGTAGAGTAGTAAATGCCCATGATTGTGGGTCTTTGTCATGGCAAATGTGGTGTAAAAAGGGTATTAGTTACATTAACAGGTTTGTTAGGCTAAACTTAAACTTTATTACTTTTGTTCCGAAATGAATTCAAGAACCTCCTGATTACATCGATGTCGCTGTACAGTTCTTCATAATATGTTCTCTTCCACTTACAGAATACCATCTGAAAAAATTTTCTTCCAAACGAAACTTCGACGCCCTCATCTATTCTTGACCAAACTGATGATGACAAGAGTTTTATACAAAATCAGTTATTTGTTCAAGATAAAGCTTTGCTAATTTTATTACTTTGTACCGACTTTGCAAATTTCTTTGAATGATCACAAACGCATTACGGAAATCAAGTAATTAGAGGCGGTTTCGATTGTGACTGATGTTGACGAATTGAATTTTCCACACTTTTCAAAAATTCGTACCGACAAACAAGATTATCGAACACGGTCTTAGTGTGATATTTACTGACTTTTCTAAATTGTTGACCCCGCAGAATCGGAGGAATTTAACAGAGATTCCAAGACTTGATATTTCCCTGCACACCGCGTGCCTTAAAATACTTCATAAGTGAGATCTAAATCAATAGAAGGTTATGTGTATCGATCTGAAATTTATTGGTTTTTTCCAAAATTAGCCAAAAGGTGAGAATTTGATAGGTAGGGGAACTTTTCAGAGCTAGGCTTTTGGACATAGGGTGAGTTCAAGAACGTCAGTATTTTTAAAATCTTACAATTTTGGTCGAGCTCAGGCCCCATTTATTTGGCTTGCTACAAGCTTAATCTACCTTTAAAATTAGGACTTAAAAATTAACAAAAAAGACTCAAGAGTTGGAGGGTCAAACTTGGGACCAAACTTGGCTAGCAGATTCAAGAAAGGTTCGGAAAAAGGTAGTGTAAAAGAACCTAGTCATATAGGGGTTGAAAAATTCTTTAGGCCATCGTTTTGTAAAACCAAGTGGTAAGTAATCTCATCAATATGTGAGCGGAAGTTAAACTCTCTATCGTAGAATATTTCGAAGTCGCGAAGGAATTGAACCAGGAATGGGTTGGCCGTACAGATATTACGGTCGAGGAGCAGATTGGGTGGTCATAGATTAACATTTGGAGATATTAAGTTCACAGCAATTTTTTTTGACACCAAGTAGAAAGGTCTTCTTAAAGGAGTATAGAGTCATGGGGTCAGGAAATTGTTTTGGATTCTGGGTCTGGAAATTAGGACTGGAAATTAGATCTAGACTTAAAAGCTAAAACAGAGTTTTTTTATTATTTATATTTTTAATTATGGGTTTGTCCATATAAACTATTAAATGGTTTTCAAGTCATCTGCCCTCGACTTCTTACTTCCTTCTTCAACAAGACGTCGATAGTTTTTCAACCTGTCGTCTCAATGCCAGTCTATCATCTTTTCTTATAGTCGTCACAATACCTCTCCCCGACTCTACTTTCTACACAATCAGTGTACTTCCTTCGTTCAATCTCAAATCTTTGTGTGATAATCTTTAAGGCAAACTTTGTACCAATACTAAACGGTGGTGCAGAGTTCACTAAACCATATGTTTCCTGGTCCCTCTTTATTACCTTAGTTCGTCGCCTCTTAGAGTACACCCTTGCCTTCTTTGGCCTTAATAGCACCACTTCCTACCTCAAACCTAATCTCCTTCACCACCCCAGCCAAGCTTACCTATCAATTTAACTTTAAGTTTACTCGTATTTTAATCTTGTTTTGAGTTTGTAGAGCTTGTGTTAAATTAAATTAAATTAATTGAATCAAGAACATCGACCGTTCGTTGCCCTTGTTTTATTTGTATGGGCTATAGTAAATGTTATTAGACTTGGTCGTCTAGTAAATAGTGCAATGCAAGAAGACCGATACATTTGGTAAAGCTGAATTTAGTGATTCAAAGAACAATTAACTAGAACGGAAGAAGTGGCTCGCAATCGGCTCTTATTTCTGAAAGGAACATTTTTATACTCTATTAGCTTCTGCCCGCAACTTCGTCTGCGCAGGATTAGTACTTCGAGTAGCCTATTTTCTTTTCCTAGATCCCATCTATGTTTATATCAATATTCATCAAAATTGAATTGAATTAGGCGTGAAACGTAATAGACAGACAGGGAGACCCTTGTTCTATGAAATGTATGTAAATTGAAACTGAGAATTTTTGATGATGATTCATAATATGCAAAATAGGTAGTTACTGCAATACACTTCTATAAACTACGTTAAAAGTTTTTTTTTTTGTTCTGCATAAACATGCAGATTTTGCGATGTAGAAACGCGTGAGCATGCTAAGTAGAGCTGAGCGTGGGAAAAACATGGCGTGTCCAAATGTATTCCTGCTACCTTTAAGGTTCGGTATTATTGGGATGCGTGGTATAAACACATTGTCTCCGTTGGCTTCGCTAGTTAAGATTGTGGCCTTCACAATACTCGTTCTTCCTAGTTCTGTGACTCGTAACCGAGTACCGTTGCATAATATTGGTGGGTTTAAGTTGGGCATTAACAAAACGGGTATACCTACTTTTAATTCCAACTTATGGGATGGCACTCCGGATAACTCCAAAGAGTTTAGGAGTTCCACGGGATAGCTCGTAGTGTCATCGGATGACATGACTGTGTCGATGGAGTTTTACACTGATGTTTCGGTAGTTGTTTCGTCCAAGACTTTTTTATTCATTTTCGCAACAGTCTCATTTTTTGGTGCCAGTATGGTGCTTTCACATAACCAATTTTCGTCGTGAATATTGTGTTGCAGATTTGGAAAAACTTAAGCAATAAGGTTGTCTTCTGACTCCACTACAAACAAAATTGGTGTGCCTTTAACAATTTCTAGCAGTTTTTGAGCATATGGTACTGACTCGACATCGCTGAATAACTAGACTTGCATGTTAAAGTCTGTCTATAATCCCTTGCCAATAACACTACCACACCACCCATTGACTTTCGATTGCTTTGTATGGCTTGGAGACAGCGATCGAGCAACAGGGCGCCGCGGTCGCCGCTCTTGCTGATGTTGCACGTTGGGGTTTTTTCGCATTCCAAATTAAGAGGTAATTTAAAAACTGAGTGTCCGTCCACCGCTCAGTAATGCTACGGCGATACCAGAGGAAGCCACATCTAATGCAACGTTACGATCCCTACGAATTTTTGCTAGAAGCAAATTATGCAAAAAAGTTTTGCCCGTTGCGCCCGGTGCATCGGGAAAAAAAGGGCCGTCTTCACCACGCTCAACTCGTTGTAATATTTTGTCATAAATGGCTTTTTGCTCGGGTAGCAGGCGTATGCCAGTGTATTTTGATTTCAAGAATGTCGCATTCCATGTGTACGTGAGATGTTCGATGAAATACGAAATTGGCTAAAAAAAATGTGTTGGAAGCTTGACAGCTAACTTGCTTGTGCGAATATTTGACATGCAACCCACTGGAGTGCTCACTTTTTGTTTGGCCAGCGGTATGACATTCTGTTTGAAATAGGTTCGATGGTTGGGCTTCGAAAAATGCATGAATTTTTTCCGGCTGAAAAAGTTTGTTCTAGGTGAGACATCTTCAAATGAACTCAATTATCTGTGGTCGTAACTTTTAAAATATTTGCCTAAATGACATTGTGTAAAAGACAAAGTTTATCTGCTTTAAATATCAGAAACGATAAAAAAAACGATGTTTTGATAAGAATCAATTTGTTGATACAAAATGTGCATTTTGGAAATGTCAAATAATAAATACAATAAAATCTCAAATCAATTTTTTGGCGATATTGGCTTACACACCAAAGATACTACAATATACTGTCCCGGACTTTTTTGTAGAATTCTTTAAGAGATACATTTCCACCATACATTATATTCTTGTCAGTCTTTTTGCAGCGCACGTCCGAATGGCTCGCAGATGGGGGAATTTTTTCTGACTTATGTGACACTTATTGCTATATTTTCGCCAATTTACTTTACTATTTGAAAGGGATATTACCTACAGATTCATTAACTATCAACAAATGTAAGATACACATCTGAATTTTTTGCTTGCTAATGCTAAAAGCATTAACCAAGGTTCAATCGATTCTCAGACGTTTTGAAATAACTGACAACCCTTTCGATCTCGTTTAATTGTCCGACAAAAAAATAACTTACTTGAGTAAAAAGCCACTTTTCATCGATAATCCTTTGTTCACATCTACGACTAATTGCCTCATCTGCTCCTGAATCTATTCCCTCGTCAAATCTATTCAAACAAATCAAAATAACATATATATATTAAATACGTTTTCACATTTACATATAAAAGGTAGAAAAAAAAAAAAAAAAAAAAAAAAACACGAAAAACAAACAAAGATAAGTGGTACTTACAGCATCCTCTTCAGCTTTGCATTGTGGATTTTCAGGAAGTTCTGACGAAGAGCCAATTTATTATCGTGTTCCACGATTATCCGACGACTGGTTCGACCAATTACCCCCTCAAGCATCTTATTACCATAACCTTCCGCCAAGTCGAAGAGTCTCGTTAGTAGTTCTACTTGAGCATCAATACAACGCATAAGGTTGTAATCTGGTTTTCCGATAAACTGAACCACCACCCGTCGAATGGCACTCTGATGGAAAAGAAAAAGAAAAACGAAAAGAAGTTAATCCGTCCGGAAATACTTTCAAATTCAAATTGAAGATTCTGATTTTTACCGACAAACAAAAACTTTTCACTGTTCATGGCTATTCACTCACCTTGTTGAGTGCATCGCAATTCTTGATTAGGGCTCTCAAGAATAATGAGCAGACATTTTCATTTCCTTCACACAAAAGTCGAATAGACGGCAGGTTATCCTTAATTAAAATATTCAAGAATCTCCTTGAGAAGAGCTGTTGAAGTTCGCTGCAGTCCCAGTTTGTGGCTGGTAAGTCCTCCTCCTGGATTTTAATGAACGAAAAATTAAAATATAACTTCTTGGTAGTAAACTAAAATGGGCGACGAGCGGAGTACTGTGCACGCTTGACATTTGACTAAATGGACATAAGCTTTTGAATAAAATTCTACAAGTGGACTTGCACTTTGTCCTTGCAGAGTATTTAAACTTGGTTATGGTTTTGTAACAGTGTGTTGAGCATGAAAAGTTGACAGTTGCATTATAGAGTATTTTAACTTTCTAAGTAAGAGAGGATCATTTTTATTAACGCCTGTAAGACAACTAGAAGGGAACAACCACTTTTTCGGAAGCTCACAATCTCTTGAACGCTATGTCTATAAGAATTGAATCAATCACAAGCTATAAAGTATCAGACTAACGTCACCCTCAAAATCCTCAAAGTGTCTGAAGGATCTGATAGTCCGCTACGTGTATAAATGTTGTAAAACGGGCAACAATTTTCAGCTATGCATGTGCCATTATCGGACCCCGAAATTAGAAGCTCTCTGTACCATCTATTATGGTGGTTGCTATATGTATGTGTAAAAGTAGCGCATTCGTCAACAAACGAGGCTCCAGGCATGCCTTGAGCTTCAGACATCTCGCCAATAAAGAAGAGAACAACTTTGTCAAAGACTGCTTCTATGAGCTTCTCGAAGTGTATAAGAAATGTCAAAAGCACAACTTTGGGGGATTCATGGTGATCTTAACGCTATGTTAGGAAAGATTAGGATCTTTGACGGCACACAACACAACACTAGGCAAACTAATCGATTTTTCAGAGATGTGAATGGTAACATAGCTTATATGCGTTTTCATACTTCAACATCCACAAAGTGTTCTGACAGCAATTTTATTAAAGAACCGTTAACCAGACTGATCAAATTGCAATCGACGCAAAGAAGTTAGTTGTTTGAAACAGAGCCCGCCAGAACCTTTACTGATCGAATCGGATAGTTGCAAGCACAAAAACTAGGGACGACATTGTCAGCAAGTCATTTAAGGTGCCTCATCTCAAATGCGAAGTTTCACGTACTTAGTTTGAACACGATTGCCGCCGAGCGCTTCTAGCGAATTAAGAGGTGTGCCCTGCAAATGAGAGGAATACTGTCAGAAAAATAAAGAAAAAAACCAGACAAGCGCTCGATCGAGACCATGGAAAGGTGTTTTTGCCGGACTGATGTTGTGGAATGTGAAAAGAACTAGTCAGAGACGCGATTACGAAAAGAAGTATGTAGAAATAAGGATTGAACCTTAATAGTAAAGTCACGCCTCGTGTGAAGAAAATTTGGAAGAACTTCCTTATATTCAACAGGAAAGCTGATGAAATTTATGTATAGGCAGAATGCCACTCAACATGGACGATAATCAAAAATAACTTTGTCCATCTGCTAGAGAAGTGGTCTGGACATCTATTGTACATTAACTAAATGCCAGTAAGGCTTAAGGAGTGGAAGTACTACCAACCGAGTTATATAAAGTAAAGATACTCTATCGGTAGATAGCATACATCAACTCCTCTGTAGGGTATGTCCGCTAAATGGAATCGTTTACGAAACCCACAGGTCTATATGAGTGGCGCAATATTCCCAATTTTATCATAACTGCTGCTATAATCTAAGGCAATCAGGGTTTGCGGCAATTCAAGCAAAAGCTGCAATGCGTCACAGCAGGCAACTATAACTTTGAGGTGGAAATAGACTTGATCAACCTCACAAGAAACCACCGTATGAGACCGTTGCCGTCTCTGTGTTTCTTTATGGCGCAGAAGCATGTACTTTATTGTCCTTGGTTGCTTCAAGAGAAAATTTTTTTTTTAATGATTTTGGGTCCCGTCTATATAAGCTGGCGCGCTCTTGTGGGAAATGACCACAACGAACATAGTATGCGCAACTGGAGACGAGTAGCACAACAACCCGCTTAATGAAGAGAGTTGTTAGTCGAGGACCTGTTCTATTCTAACACCAACCATTGCGTAAGCGTTTTACTTTATAGAATAGAAAAATTAGAGTCACACAATTTTAAGCTACTATAAGTAACTGTAACGTACAAAGTTCTCATGGTGACAAAGTCTTTCGAAGGGAGAAATGGAATTGCGAAACGAATTGGGAAAAAAAAGGATTGCACATAGATCAGCTGTTAAATAAACATTGGTTGACAGCTAAAGCATGCTAGATACATAAAAACAAATCTATGTCCAGTTCTACCGATGAAATCGAGACGTCATTTGGAACAGATATGAAGATTAAGCATCCTGGGTTGTAGGAAAAGTATTCCCACTACTTTTATCAGACGAACATCACAATGGGGCTTAGGCATCGACGAAACCAACTAGACATTGTTGTTTGCTTTACAATTAGTGTGCGGATTTGAATGTGGAAAAACTAGCCCTTGCCTTGTTTACCGGATCTCAGCTTCAAAAACTGTTCTGTATTGAATTGGAATTGACAATTTGTATATTATAGAACATACCATCAAAAACTCAAACAATTCGATAATTTCAATTCCTTTAAATATTCACTAATGTACACTTTCTTGTTCAACATTCTGCATCACTCGTATGTGTACCATTGAGCCTCGTGATTTGTTAAACATCTCTTTCAACGGCTATTTACCCAAATTCATTCATATCTGCCCCTGTGCCCCGCCTTCTAAAATTCTATTCCAAAAAGTGGGTACTTACCAATTTCAAACAAATTTCCCTCAAAAGTGTCCTCTGCACGTTCCACTTAATGCCATCCTTTTGAAGTTCTTGCAGTACAGAAGTTCGGTCCGATTGTAATTTGATGGCAACAAAAAGTTTCAACATCTCCAATTGCAGGCCCTCGTCCATGCTCAGTCCATTTAAGTTGTATCTATCCCAAAAGTTATATTCAACCGAAAGCAAACGACGTATTGCCGGTTGTAGAGAATCCTCCTTCTTCTCTGTTACGGCATATAGTGCTCTAACGAATCTAACCACAAGGCCACAATATTTTCTATTCGGCGGTGTACGACATTTTGCCAAAGTTGCCAAGCATCCATCAAGCTTCTCGCATAGAACTTTTGCAAAATAGTTAATTTCGTTGATGGTTACGATGCTAGTGATGTTTGCATTGGCTACAGCACCAGAAGCAGTCGCTCTACTAGTACTAGGAAGGCTAGACACATATCGACTACCATAATCAGCAGCATCCACCATGTGTTCGAGTACTCCAACTGATGATGACGACGATGAGGACATCGACTGAAGATGAGGGTAACCACTGAGCTCAAATAAAGTCATCCCTTGTGTGGTAGTTGTAGCACTACCACCTCGTACTCCACTCCCAGCACTGACACATTTGTCGAAGTGATTTTTCAAGTAAAGTTTTACGTGATTTACTAAATAAATTTCCTCGGTTTTAAGGATCACATTCTCCAGTATAATAGTGGCACAGGATAAATCGCTGAAGGTATCAACATCCTAAACGAAAAGAGAGTAAAGAAAAAAAAATGCAACAAAAATGCAATTAGTAATGGTGTGACCAATAGAGAGGGGGTGAGAATGATGGGTTGATGATTCGGAGTGTTCTGAAGGATGGAAGCAAAGTGACATTCGAAGTTAATTGGTAATTAGTAAGTGGTACCGGAGAGCTTTTGTAGAAAAATTATAACCAGAGGGATACAAATGATGTTAGAGTTTCATGATTTTCTTTGTTGGAATAGAATCAGGATCAGGACGAGGGCCAGAAACCGAAGAACCAATGACAACGTCAACCAGACTGCAAGTCCGCTGGCTATATTAGAGTTAAGCTTCCTAAGTTTACTATCGACTTGGTTATTTTGTGTTGTGATACTGCTATAAAGATATTTCTCGTTCGAAGATTCCTTTTTATTTTTTTGGCTTCTCCTTCTATTCTCCTCTTTCGGTCCGTTTGAAAAAGGATGGACGAGGAAATAACAGTCATACGCCCCAGTGAACTGGATGAAACGAAGGAAACTGATTTTTATGCTGGACAGTTGGATATTAAAAGCTTAAGCTTCAAACGAATATCTTTATGGTTTGGGTTGAGGGATGGGAAGTTAAAGATGGAAGCATGAACCATAAAGATAAATATAAATCGTCCGCCTGCTTCTGCAGCGGGAGTTCGATTATCATTGTGGTAGGGTGGGGTATGGGATTCCTAATAGAAAGGATCTTCTATTTGCACTTTACTTAAGTTTTTATTTTTCTTTTTGATAAATCCATGGCAAAAATAGAATTGCTCTTAGGAACAAAAAGTTGTAAGTTGAGAACGACTTCTGCAGAAGTTGAAGGAGCAAAGTCACCTGTATTTAGATCTAGGCTAAACAAGTAGTTTTATATTTACATTTTTGCAAATAAATTCATTGTCATAGGGAAAAGGAACTTCCAATAATGAGCTTGATACTTGCAGCATTAAATAAATTGGTAACGTAAAGAGATTTTATTATTTCGCTGTTGGTAATGATATGACAAGGTCTAGCTCTTATTCAGTGTTTGCGGCTGTTAAGAAATAAAGACTCTTTTAGTCCAAGCCCTACAACGTTTAAAGAGTTTAATAAACAACAAATACTAATGCATAAATCCTTTATGTAATACAAATTGCTTGTTAAAAAGGTCACTGATTCCCTTAAATAATCACAGAGTATACATTTGAAAGACTACATGATGTGGAATAATGTAAGCGAATCATCCAACCGGAATCAACAAACTCATGTTAAATGGAATAAGATCGTAAGTGTCCTAGTGTACCGCTGATTCAAAGATCTTATTTAAGTCAACATGCTCGGTTAGAATGTCTGTAACCAGGGAACCCCTCAAGGGTGAGTCATATCACCACCCTGTGGGTGCTTTTTATCAATGACATCCTTAAAAAACTTCAAACAATGGGTATAGGTGACACGGCATACGCAGATGGACGTGGTCATAGTAGATCAGAGAAAGTACGTAAATATGTTAAGCGAGTTAATGGAAGTTGCCCTGAAAATAATCAGCACTTAGGGAAGCAGCTGTTGTCCCAATGACAACCCTTCCAAACGGGAATGTTTTTTTTAACCAGAAAGTACAAGATCCCGCAATTCAAACTCTCAAAACTTAACGAAGGGGAACTGTTCCTCTCCGACAATGTGTGTAATTCTGGACAAAAAATTAAATTGAAATCTAAACGTAGAGGAAAGAATCAAAAAGGCATATGATGCTCTTTTTATATGCAGGGTTAGGTTAGGCATATTGGCCCATTGTGATGCCATGTGGATCTGTGATCCTCCTACTTGGAGCTCTTAATAAGGCGTAGGAGACTTTTAATATCTGTTTTAGTCACTTAAGTCGTTGTGGAAGAAGGCCCCTAAGTGGAGATTTCTGCTTTCTCAGAAGAAATGCAGCTTCTGCAAAAGTCGTTAGTAAACATGACAAGCCTTCTTACATGTTTACCTATAATGGCGCTAAGAAGAATTGAATTTCTGCTGAGATAGGTATATTGGTTCCAATTTGGACAAGTTCGTCGGCCCTGCAATTCCCTGGAATGTCTCTATGTCCCGGCACCCAACAAAGGTGATTGTTAAACTGCTCCGCCATCTCCATTAGAGATGATCGGAATTCGATGACTGTTCTTGAATTTAGAGAACATGAGTCCAGGGATTTGATAGCTGTCTGACTATCGGAAAAAATGCGGATATCTATTGCAAATATTACATTTTTCTTCAGACAGGACAGGGCTTCCTTATTTGCCAGAATTTCCGCTTGGAACACGCTACAGTGGCTGGGGAGGCAGAAGGAGAGGCTTTTCGGCAAAAACACTATCACCAACCCCATTAACAGTCTTTGAACTGTCGGTGTAGGAGTAGATTGAATTGACATCCAGGAATGCATTTTCCTCCCACAAGGATGATCTAGAGGGAATGCTTACGTAAGATCTGTTGTCAAACCATTGTTTGGGTATGGTGTAGTCGATGCTTCCTGGTAGGATTCCTAATATGCTAAGAATATTTGCATGGCCAATAGTTTATTTGCCCACTGCGAAGTCGCTTTAAGGCGAAAAGCATCGTTGGCGACTACTTGTCAGCTAAAAATGTCGAGGGGTGTCAGGTGAAACAGAGTGTCCAGAGCAGCGGAGGGAGTAGTGCGTAGGGCTCCGCTTATGCCCAGACATGCTGTTCTTTGGACTTTACTTAGCTTCATGCAGTTCACTACTTTGTCTAAGTTTTATATGCAAAAGGACGGTAGGAAAAATTTGGGTCTTATTACTTTCAATGGTGCACTCGTTAAATACGGTGCTGGTAAGACCCATACTTACATATATATGGGCACTAGTATGGTAGAAAGCAACAAACAACGGAAAATTGGCGCGGTTCAAAGACCGGCTTCCGAAGCCATCGAGCTCCATACCACCCCTACATTAGCAATGGACACCTTTCTGCACCAAACACGAAAAACATCAAAAGAGAGAGCAAAAAACAGTGCGATACGACTCACTAATTTTGGTCACTTCAAGAGCAATAGCACGACACGGTCCTAGCGGAGCTACTGCTAGGCAATCCAATTCTTACAGATGAAATTCCTTCCTTGGCCGACTTCGACATTCCGTATGATATAGTATATCCGCAGAAGGAGGACTTCCAAGAAAACCTCCAGTAATCAGGCAAAATAAAATTGCAATTTTCACAGATCGTTCAAAAACAGGGGAAGGAACAGGTTCTGGTATCTTTTCAGAAGACCCAGAACTTAGAGTATCTATAAGACTACCGGACGCAAGCAGTGTTTTCAAATCAGATGTTCTGGCTGTCCTCAGGGCGGCTGGGCTAATTCAGATGAGATTGATATCCGGATGAACACATCGACAGCCAGGCCGCACTTAAGGCAATGGAATCGACCAACATCAACTCTGATAAAGGCAGGGGCCTTCGTACAATGCTAAAAGCATTATGCAGTCAGAACCGGATGAGACTGTGCCACGACATTGTAGTATAGAGGGAAATGAACAAGCGGATGAACTTACAAGAAGAGGAGGGCTACTCGATAATAGTCAGGCTGCTAGTATCAAATCACCACTTTGCATAGTAGGTGGCCTATCGAGGAAAAAATCGTAAAAACTGCCAACATAAGGTGTCCAAGTCTTGAAGAACATAGGATATGCAAGGTTTTATGCCCACTTCTTGACGGTAAAAGATCTAGAAAATTAGTAAAATTAAACAGAGATAAGCTTAGGACAATAATACGAATCCTGACAGGACACTGTCTCCTGCTGAAACACGCAAAATGTCTTGAGTTGTCAGTTACGGATATTTGCAGATTCTGCGGTGATCTGCAGGCGGTTGAAGACATAACACATATACTGTGTGAATGCGAGGCAATAACGGGTAGTTGGAAAATTTTTTTAAGGAAAACCTAGAGTAAATAGACGCCACTAACTTCAAAGTCAAAGATATTGCATGCTTTACCAGCGAAATTTTTTAGGTTTTTGCCCTTTGATTAGAAATTCAACTGGTTCCACAGGGATCGCGATGGATCCGTTTTTGGTGCCTAGTGACCCTAATCTATTTAGGTTAACACATGGAAGTATAGATCAGGGTCGTTTAAGGATAAATCAGTGTGGGCGAAGTACAAGGGAGTGGTGAAGATTCCGGTTTAAATTTCTTATTACAACTGTGTCATAGATACTTATAGCAGACGATATGTATCAAAAATATAAGAAATGCTTTAGATCTTTGCATATCTGGTAGGAACCAAGACGCTATGAGTATGGCGGACCATACCAAAATAGAATAGAAAGGCACTAGGTCCAACTGTGGAAAAAGAGAGATACGTGGGATAGTGCTTGTTGGCTTAGTCGAGGCTGTAAGTCAAAGTAAGGATCTGTATTACAAGTAATAACGCAATACTACCAGTGTCCAAAACTCCACTAATCTTAGTCATTCGGATGGTAACTTTCTTTGGGTCGGATGGCGAATACTTTAATCTCCTTATAAACAATGATTTTTCTGGATGTACTTCAAAAATAAACCCCAACTGATTAAAACTGCACTTCCAATCCACCAATTAGATTACTGCCTTAGGCTGCATATGCAAGAAACTATACAGTCGCTAGAAATGCTCCGGCAATCAGTATATGTAATAACATCACCTGAATATGATTAAGCTTATTTTTGCTTTGGTTCTTAAGAGCATTAAACTCACTGCACCTTAGCAGTGGAGACTTAATGACATCGCAAAAACCTTCTGTTTCCTTAATCTTTGTTTTTAAAATTGAGACAAAAAAATCACGTTTCAGTTGGTCGTCAGAGATTATTTCATCGAATGTGTAGACGACATGAATCCGGACTATATGTGGTTACAGCACCAGAAAACGTATGCCATGTTGATCATGAAACCATTTGATGACGCTCGTTTACTTCTTGTGGAGTTATGTTAGCACTGCATCTAATCTCTAAGGATTTAAAAAATTCCTTAATTGCTTAAATATAATATTTCAAAAAGAAAAATCATAACAATAGCAGTTGGACCAAATTCAGCTCTTTAACGTTCAAAACCTTAACTGTTAGTCAGTATCATACCTTCGCAGAATAAAATGAATGTGAGGCTGGAACAGCTTTAGCAAATATTACAAACTTATTTCAAAGTAGAGTGTTGTGTTGCCCAAACACTGCGTTTATCGAAAATAAGTTTTGCACGAAATGAAGCAGCCACTGCGTCTGCTGTACGCAAACTTATGCAAAAAGTTCGTGAGACTGGCATAATTGTGGAAAACACTTAGGGCCTCCCTTGTTAAACGGTACGTACCGACGAGAATGTGACTGCTGTCGCTGAAAGGGAGAGAGAGTTCCAAATAAATCGACCTGCCATGGCTCTCAACAACTAAACACTTTAAGCACTAGCCGGGTCATCTTGAATCACTCCCTTACAAAGTCCAATTAATTCGGAAACTCCACTTCGTTAACGATTATTGGTTTGGGCCTTGCAGCAGCTCAAATTAAACGTCGAATTTGGCTGAAAAATAATTGTTCCTACAATTAAAAGGCCCATTTTGATCTTGGCCACTAAGTAATAAACAAAAGTACCGCATCTGGGGATCAGAAAACCCGCACGCCATTGACGAGAAGCCAATGCACCCGCAAAGAGTGACACAGTGCGGATTTTGGGGTGGTGACTTCTTTGGCCCATTTTATTTCTAAAATGCTGCTGGAAGCGCAAATTTGCAGTCTGGAATTGAAGACAAGGACTTCAGTATGACGACGGCGCACAATGCCGCACAGCCCATCAAATAATCGATCATTTGTTCGATAAGTTCAGTGATTGTGTTATCAACTGACTTGATGATGCCAATTGGCCGCCTATGAGCTGCGATTTGACTCAGTTAGACTTTTTTGATGTCCTTAAAGATCAATATGATGCAGACAATCCAACAACGATTCAAACCCTTGAAAATTGGGACATAATGAGCTTCTTCGAAGCCAGCCGAAGCAGCCACTCAAATAGTATTCCGTAAAAAAATAGGAATATTCGCTTTTTTTTACAAAGCCATAACACATAATATAATTTTATTTTATTTTTTTGTTTAGATTGTGTGATCAGGCCCTCTAAAGTCTATTGAGAAAGTTGACAGTTTTTTTTGAAAGTATGGTGTCATGTGGCCGACCGATTGGCCACTTTGCGAAAGAGTTGGATGTATGGATTTTAACCATTTCAATAAGAAAAGATGATTTATAGTTTTCGAACTTGTGAAGCAATACAAACTTGTCAAAACTAAGTTCAATATCGAACGTCTCCGAATCCCTTCTGGATGAAAAGTGGCACGCTCAGGTGCGTTTAACTACTGTTCTACTACTAAGTACTATGACTGAGTCCCAAACTTGGTGAACTTAAGTTCACTTCAAGTGCAAATAACAAAAAGGAAAACTCAAGAAAAATTCTCTATAAATACATTCAATTTTTTATAGCCGCTGTCTGTTCATGGATGAGTATAACAATTAATTTTTTATTCAAGCCACGTGGACGTATATTTAAGTTCCCTTCTTTCAGACGACTTAACCAACCAATTCATATTTATTTTCAAACATGCAAAATACAAAAAGAAAATCCTTTGGAATAAGCCATATAAGCCAGTGTTCTAGAAAAACCCTTTCAATAGCAGCACTTTCATGTTTTCGATTTCAAAAACACAGAACCCCGTTCGTAAAGGATTCACCGGCAAAAACTTTTCAATTTCAACTCTTCTCTTTCACGGGGCAAAAGTTTACGCAAAATTTTTCCTTAAATTCAATTATTTTACCAATATCCTGGTGGCTGGTATAAACGACTGGAAAACCAACCCCTCCCCGAACACACAAGAAGCCAAACTCAGCTCTCAACAAGAAGATACGATAGAGAAAAAATTTGAATTACAAAATACCTTTGAGCAGGAAACTTTTCCTGCATGACTTCTCACACTCACATACTTTTGCACCATGTACTTAACAAACAGCTTTACGTGGTTCAGCTTCAGCTCTATATTCGTAGACCAGAAGACAAAAAGTAAGCACCAGTATACAATAGACCGCCTGAATGGTAGATAAACAATGAATCTATATACGAGTACACACAATCGAACCCTTTTCATAAATCGTCAAATAAGCGTTCATCCCTCCATTAAGGGTGCTCACACATCCCACCTTTCAATTGCTCCTGCTCTTCAGCTCTTCTTTCTCCTTTTGGTTTTGCTTAAACGCACCCAAAGTACCAAGTACCAATACTGATATGGATACCGACGAGCTTCTAAGAAAACAATGTGTGTGGTCTTCTGTAAGGATTTATGATCCTTTTATTTACTCCATGAATCACTTGAAAACGGGTCCCAGGCACGGCTGGATAAGTTGGTATAGTCTTCCTTGGTGTATTAATAGTAAACCTGTTGAATGGGAGTTTTCAACGAAGAAAAAGGGATAACACCGGAGCTTCTACTGGTACTGCTCCCAGGTTCTGTGTTCTGTATTCTGTTGCATTGGCATTCTGTATTGAAGATACTACGGGTATACGGTTTACGATTTTATTACTAAAGGAAGGAAGCTTTAAATAACCCAACTGCAAGACGTACAGTGAATGAATGGTAGGATGGTTTGCTAGCTGTTGGCTATTGGGACTGAGACAGAGACACCAGCGTTTATCAGCGGAAGTGAAAGGACAAAGGGACCCCTTTTTATCGATGCCACTACTTTATGGTAGTGTTAACTCTTCGATTTTTATTTCATTTTATTTCTATTTTACAAGGAACACTGGCGTAGTTGTCGATAATGGATTCACAGGCACAGTGGGATATGATGAGATTATGCGAAAGATTTAAGGAATTTGTTGTGCAGATAAGGAAGAATCTATAAGATTTGCCTTGGAGAATTGAGAGAATTAATGGCCAACCACTAAGGAGTGCAATTTGACAAACAGCGTTTTTCGTTTTTGCTGCTAAATTGAATGGCTTCCCTAGTCCGGGACTATAAATAACATAATGATTGTGTTGACAGAAATTAATAGGCAGGATAAGAAACGATTGAAAAATTACACCAAGATAATGGGCAATGTCTGATAAGGTTTGTAAGTACTATGAACTGACATAAGAGTTTAACAGATGGTAGGGTCTGTATTGCTTGCTACATGGGAATAATGCAAAAATTCTATAGAAGCAGTACATTAGTTTGTCCCGAACAGAAGGCCAGCGCCCAATTATCAAGGCTTCTTCCATCAATGACATTGCCTAATAAAAAGCGGGGGTAGCGCAATAACATCATTTAACCTTTATACGACTAACGGTTGCTATGATTTGTCCAGTTACAAGCTGTCAGTCATAGGTCTTGTTGAGTGCCAAGCCCACCGGCAGTTTATACAAGGACTTAACACACTGTACCGTGAGAGCCAGTTGCTCCCCGGATTTCGGTCCGAACCCGACTTTAAAAGGAAGGCCCCCTTGTGGAAGCATCATGGTGGCTGTGGTTTAAACCTAAAACGCAGGGAGGGCATACCTGATGGTTGAGTTGCAATAAGTACTGGGTGCTGAGAAACTAAGATTAGTAAGTGGTTTTATAGGTCTCGACTCATACCAAGGGTGGAACCTTGCCCTCAACACAGTTCCTCATTTGT
Organism: Volucella inflata; assembly: GCA_928272305.1. Taxonomy (NCBI): domain Eukaryota; kingdom Metazoa; phylum Arthropoda; class Insecta; order Diptera; family Syrphidae; genus Volucella; species Volucella inflata. The sequence goes on from OV743716.1 coordinate 230,069,285, forward strand.
ATTATCTCTAATATCATCCCGAGTGGTGGCGAAGGTACGAAGGATAGCTCATTGGACTATCACGCAGAGGGTCCGTGGTTCGATCCCTGGCATCACCAACAGTTTTTCGAATCGTCATCACTCTTTCGGCGGGCAATGGCAAATTCCCGATAGTAAAATGGCCTATGAAAAAGCTTCTAAGGAGTGCCGTTCGGATTCGGCGATAAACTGTAGGCCCCGCTCAGATGTGACAAAAATGACAACATGAACAACAGTGTCAAGAAGCCAGGCCATGGCCCATACCGGGCTGCCAGCGCCACAGAGTATTTTTTCTTTTTTAATATCATCCCGTGAAATTAAGTCTTAATGTCAGGTGATTCTCTTCTTTTCGCCGATGATAGCGCTTCAAGCAATTCTTCATAATTAGAGAAAGGTGCTAGTAGATCATACGTACGAATTAATCGTACTAAGACAGAATATGTACGATGCCGTTCTTCGAACCAACAAACTCAACTTTGGCCATCTATATACCTATAGAAAGAATCGTCGTGCCAAACAGCGAAGAACTTAAAATTGCGATGACGATGTCTAGGTGTAACCGTAGATAAAAAGTTAGCTTGGATCTTCCATCTACAAGTTTATAACAAACAACTCTATAATATCCATATCCATATCTATAGACCACAAAATAGCTATTAAGGAAATCATGGGGCCTAGGGCTCGAAACGGCATACTGGCTGTTTTATCAAATTGCAAAACCAATCACACCCTACAGTGAATTTGGCAAGACCAAACAAAAATCAACGATATAAAACTGAACTATACTTATGTGCACCATAGGGGCTATGAGAACGACCCCAATTAGAGGAATGGGGGCTTTAGGCCTAATTCTGTTTCACGCAGAAATACAAGAAGCGCTATACGAATAAACAAGCTACGTCGCGCGAACTATTTCAAACCTCAAGATACAAGGTGGCGCAAAATTAATCATCCACTTTTGTTAGTGAATTACTTTTTTACCATATAAAAAAAAAAAATGGTTTTGAGTGTTGGAAATCTCTATTTGGACCCTTACAAGTTTTTCTGTTTAGTAGAAAAGATGATATCCGCCAAGTGGATGCCACTAGTGCTGATACACATTTGTGTCCGTTTGTGACTTTCCGCAAGATTTCTAGTAATAGCTGTTCGCGTTTCTGTCGAATATTCTCCTGAAGGGCAGCGATTGTCTGAGGCTTGTTGGCGTAAACCCGCGACTTCAACTAGCCCAAAAGAAATAAGTCTGGGATGGTTACATCGGGCGATCTGGCTGGCCATGTCAAATCGGTAGATTACGCGACCAGGAAATGCTTCCTTTACAATATCCATTGTGGCTCGTGCTGTGTGTGCGGTTGCACCGTCTTGTTGAAACCACATTTTCACCAATCCCCGCTCATTCCATTCCGGCAGTAAGAAGTCATTTATCAAGACCCTGTAGCGTTCGCCAGTAACAGAGACCATATTGCCGATGGCGCCCACAAAAAAATACGGCCCAATCAAACTTCCCGCGTGAACGCCGCACCACACAGTGGCTTTGAGTGGATGTAATGGCTCTTCGTGCATCACACGCGGATGTTCAGTGACCCAGAAATGAAGATTTTGCTTATTGACATAACCGCTTAAATGGAAATGCGCCTCGTCGCTCATAATGATTTTAGACACACAGCGGAATGTAGCGCTCCATTGCATGTCTGTTTGTCAAATATGATTGACATACGACGCCATTTACAAAAATTATATTCCGATAGGATGATTAATTTAGCGCCACCTTGTAGAAGTCACAATTGCCAAGTATCAAACTCGAGCTTTTCAAAAAGGCCCGAGTACATGGTGTACTTACCTACAAGACACACAAATCCTATATGTCACATTTATACAAGTTGTATAATGTGGTAGTACCCTGAACACATCACTTATTTGCACCAACTAAAAATTCCACTTTCTTTTAGGCGGTTCCAACTATCTTAGGGGAAGCTGTATGCATTCTACTAAATAAGCGACACAAAAGAGATTAAAGATGGGCCTATAGTATCAAAAAACATTCCACAAACCTAAAAAAGTCTCATCCCCATGACTACTAGTGAATGATGAAAGCCACGATGGCAATGGCAAAGTGGACCACCAGGCCAAGAAAGATGCAAAAAGTAAATTAATCGGATTCGGCCTTACCTTTGTCTCTTAATATAGTGACTTATATAAGGAATTAAAGCACTGGTCAAGACTATGCACAGCCAAATAATGGAATGGTCGAGATGACCTTAACTCCTCAAAGAAGACATACAACTAGATAAAGTCTCAAACCTTTATCTCTTTGGTCAACAAATTATTAGAATTTTTGTGAATACTTGAAAAAAAAGCTTCGTGGTAAAATTGGTTGCATATCCAGAAAACACCCTTTAGATGATGTACTCACATCAACAGTTCGAGCGTTCTTACAATGACGGCCTACCCAAAAATTCCTCGAAACACTGGAGTTTAGAGGAAGACAACTTTAAATAAAAAATTGGAGATGTTAGAAATGCAACTAAAACTAATTGGAATGAACATTTAGATCCCTTAGTAATCCAGCTTTATGAAAAATCGAAGAAACCTACATTCAGATCTCCAAAAATCTTCTTGTTCAATAGATTGTTCTTCTTCCAGTGGTAATTTCAAGAGTAAGACACGATTCCTGAGAAATTTTTCTTTAAGGTATCCTAGAAAATGAAAGTCACTTTGCTTCTTTGGTTCTTCGCAATTTCTGAATTATCAACTGAATGACACAAAAGAGGGAACCAACTCAAAATACGAATAACGGTATTCGAAACTTACCTTTGTGATGAACAATGCGAGCATCGATGAAAATTCCTTACTGTCTAAGAGAATATTTTTACCGCTATTCTGAAACAAAGACTCCAGCACAAAGAAACCATGCCAGTCGTGCACTTTGATTTTACCATCACAGAGTCCTTTGGTTACAATCGAATATATTGCTCCTTCTTGCATCGATGACGTTGGCGATGGCAATAGCAACGGCATTGTTGGCAACGTCGTCGGCGATCCTATTCCTTGGTGTAACACATCCATTGAATGGTCTTCTCTCTGCTGGGGGTGGTTCAACTTCTGCTGTTGAAGTGCGACAACTGAATGCCAGCTCCGGTCTTGAAGTAATAAAATCGCCAACATCCTCTGGCATTCCTGGGAATCAATAAATTTCTCCAACATCCCTAAGACTACCTCCTTTTGTGTCTCCAACTCTTTGGCATCTAAAGCAGTGATGCTATTGATATTGCTGCGTCGAACATTCGTGGTATTGCTACCATTGCCTAACCGTAAAGGAGATGCTCCAGTAACACTACTACTCGTAGGTACCGGAAAACGTGCCGGCACTCCTGTTGGTGGTGGCGGTGCCGGGCGATGAGGTTGAGCTGCTTCTATTGTGTTGGATCCCGACAACATAGCTGGCATGAGAAAGATCTCAAAGGCTAATCCTTTTAGTGCTAGAACACTGCATTCTCGTATTGAATTATTGGCTAATAAATTGTTTGCGATGCTTATGATTTTCGGAACCGTTATTATCTTTCGATCGCTTTTATATGTTAATTGTACGAGGAACTTCAGGACCGGTGGGATTATGGTAGTGCCATTTCTGTTGTTGCATCGTCCAGCGGGATTATATCCATGAAATGAAATAAGAGAGAGAGAGAGAGAGAGAGAAATACAAATAAATATATTTAGACACTGCTTGCGATAGGGTGAGTTATGATTGTTTTATAAATTGTCAAAATGAAACCTACCTTAACCCATACCATCCACTTTACAAGTAATGGAATCGGCGGGTGTTGGTATTTTATGTTGTGGGTCACGTAAAATTTTATTTGCATGTCCCCGGGTCGATTCGTGGTCGAGTCGGGTGTGGCGTTTTCGGTTTTATTACACTCACGACCGATTCAGTGAATTCAATTTACGAGTGGTTAAGTGGTCACAGAATAGTGTTTGTGATGAGTTTTGGATGAGTTGGATCTAATTATTTATGAAATACGAATAAATTCAAACACAACGATTTGCGACATGATTCTGATTGTTAATGTGTCACGTACGAGTACGAGTACGAGTACGAGTACTTGTACTCAGGGTAGTCCTTTGTGAACGATTTACGTGTATGAATTTACTATGTCGTTTAACGAGACAACCGGAACTAAAATGAGCTGGGTTTTAGTTTAAAAGGAAAGGGTAGTTGTTTATATCGGTCAGATCTAGATCACGTTCATCAGCGGGTGTGTGGAAGAAATCTTGTATTCTTCAAAAGAATAAATGTGTCTGTCCTTAAATATGCTTAATTTAAACAGATTTTAAGTTTAATCTAACTGTACTTAACCGAATGCACTCCTTGGGGATGATGTTTGGGATCATAAATACCCCAAACCCCAAAAAATATAACGGTTTACTATAAGTTTAACTGACTTAATGCAAGTTGGCAAAGTAACTCTCGTGTTTGTTAGTCAGGTAAGTTGTAGATCTACGCTGAGCTTGTAATAAGATGTACGAGTATGCTCTTTGGCGAGCATGGCTGTTTCGTTAAAAGATGTAGAAAGTCTTGGCTCCTATTAAGGGAGCTGCACATGATGCCATCAAATACGCTTTTGCTTCCTTCGATGGCTTCGAGTCGCTTAGAGTCGATGGTATATATTCAGTTATACAACATAGACTTACTATCAGAGTCTTTATACCGAAAATTTAAAAAAAATAAATGGCTACCAAAAACTTTAGACCAATTAGTTTGACTTAATTCACACTGAAGCGCATGTAGAAAATGGCGAACAACACGTGCGTAAAATTGCTCTGCTAATGCATCATCTGTCTAAGGCGGAAAATGAAAATGGGCTGAATTAGAAGCAACTCGACAAGGTGTACGCACTTGGAATTTTCATCGACTTTAAGGGTGTCTCCGTCGCTTTGGTACATGTTGGTCAACTCACAACTCACGTCTTTGCTCAAGCAGATTATCTAGCTGTATATTCTGTTGGATAGTGCCTATTGTCCTCTTTTAAGCCTAGGCTCAGAGACGTATCGGCGACAGGTGCACTTCAAATGCCCAGGATGTTGAGGAGTGCGTCCAGAGAAACAATGTGTATATAGCTTCTTGTAGACAAAAGAAAGGAGAGGTTATCATGCAATAAGAAAATATCGTTAGTAGCACCCAAGCTTAAGAATCACCGAAGAGTCAAAATAAAGAAGAAAGTGAGAAGCATGTGCCACAAGTTTTAGATTAGGAATCCAGGCTGAAAATGAAACAAAAAGATTAATCTTATGACCGATCCACAGCGAGTTGTATAATCTTCACATTTTAATTTGATGGGCATTACGAAAAGAGCATGATATAGATACTCATAATATGACAATAAAACAATGCTAAAAGCGGTTACTGTTATGATTGATAGACCTATAGAAATGGAAAAAGGTAAATGCATTACCTTATTCAAAGAAACAGTTTAAAGTGCCAAGAGCGGAAAACCAAAAACAATGCTTTTAGATGCTCAAAAAGTTCTTCAATCAAAATGTACCAAGTGCTTACACGAAATTCAAATTTTACTGTTCTGAGCAGGCTCGGGACAAGAATTTTCTACAAAAGATGCTTCCATCAAATTGAATTGCTTCGGCCAGGAAAGATGAAATTTCAACTGTCCGAGACAACCTGGTAGTGCAATGGAGAAACGCTGTAACCCTGGTAATGGAATTAAGCCGATGTGGTCTGGTATTTCAACACTGCCCTGTAGAAAGACACTTCACCTAATGGCACAAGAACTCTGATTAGTTTCATTATCTGAAGATTTTCCTATGTTTTGGGCAGGAGTCTGTGCCGGAAAAAGAAGTACATAGAATAACAGACATCTTCACTAATGCAATAGTGATATCATCTAGAATCTTCATAGCCTTACACTTTAATTTTGGCCATAAGGCCAGAGCAGTCAACAAAATTCCAAAGACAACTTCTTTTTCGTACTACTACGTACAGCGCGTACTCTTTTTTTTGTGGTGTGCACCTGTAATTTAGTAAATTCTCGAAGAATATTTCGCTTTGGTAGTATCATGTTTCATCTTGGACAGATGATGCGGTTTACGACGCACACGAATCTCTACCATTTTCTTCACACTCTTGCTCATTAAAGAAGTCAAACTGATTAGTCTCAAGCTAGTGGGTGTTATTTTCTAATTTTCGGTAATGAAGACTACTCCAGCTATTCGAATTGTTATTGCAAGGCAAGCAATGAAGTTTCTCTTCAGAATTTCAAGCAAACGGTTCATACGCCAGCTTTTCATTTGTTATGAGTTTAAGGGGAGCATTAAGACTTACCGATCTCCTTCTTAAAACATGTCTAGTGGACTCTTCTTCTTCAACAAGGTCGAGACTTCGGAACATATTATGAATTCGATATACATATGTACATACCTATGGTCTGACATGAAAACATCTGATAGTACTTTTCAGCCAGTTATGAGCGTTATTGAGAATTAGGTCAGGTGAAGGTATGAAATCCATGAAAAGGTTGCCACTCATGCTTCATTTTTTACTGCCGTCAAAACCTATTCGAAGCATGAGCATTCCAGCATGTGGTAAGTCTTTTTTTCCTGGCAGTAGTATCGAATCATAAGGAATACTCGTATAAGGTTAAGCAATATAGAATTTGTGACATTTTGCTTTCGTTTCGTAGCTTACGCCTGCATGAAATAAATTTTAGTTGCAAAACTATCCAACGAAATTGCATTAAACACAAAAACTGGTCCTCAGTTAAGGAGTTTCCCCGAAAAGGCATCGATTTTAGAAGCCCGAAAACCTCAAACGGCTTACTTTTTAAGAGGAGATTTTCGGCAAAGATTTGGTAAGCCATTCGAGAGTTTGTTCTGTGAAGCACTTCACTCTAATAATTCCGTTTTCCATATCGCAGGCCTTTGCTTGATAGCAGTCATTCATTCATGGTTTTAGCTTTCTTCCATCTTGATTAAAATAGCGCACTTAGACTGTTGTCATTTTCATAATTGTCATAATTGAAATGTCAGAGATGTTATAGCAGCATCTTTTAAAGTAGGCCGGGCTAGACTCCTTTGGCGCATTGGGGTTTCCTTCCAGATAATTTTTCCATGAAATCCAAATTCCGCCTACCGAACCGCAACTTTTGGGCATGTTCTCAACGGAAGAAGAAGGTGCAATAGTAAATTTAGTCGATCATTATCTATTCTTTGTCGATGCTGAAGGAGTGAGTCTTTAGTCGCTGAAACGTCGCCATCATCTGCAGTCGCTTTTGGCCGATTGTTTGCAACACGTTTTCTTATCACCTTCAATTGACGATCATCTTTCAAAGTTGTGACTCTTTTAGTGTTCATTCTATCTTCTCGGATTCCCAAGACAAGCCGTCAAAAATAACACTTTAACCAACCATGTGTGTCTTCTGATGGAGTTTAACCGTAACAAACTACACCTTTCTGGTGTCTCCATCATTCCAGTTTGATATACCAAACGTGTCGTAGAAAGACCTTCACGTCGGTCATCGGATTGAGAGATCAGAGTCGGTTGAGAAGATCGAACTTGCCCTATCCACAATGCCGCAAGAGGCGGCGAGAGCGATAACGAGTGTAGCGCGTGCTATCAAATGATTTCCAAACAAAGGAAATGTGTAAAGTAAAACACAATGACGCGTGACTTGTCGCCAAGCAACGCTGTGATTTCGAAAAATTGAAAAATTCTGGTGGCGTAACAACGTGAACGGAGTTCGACACTTTGAGAAAGCGGTTGTTTGAGTTTTGTAAAAAAAAACTTTTATGTGAGTTTAAAAAAACAAACCAAACTCACTCCTCAATTGGTAACTTTGTCTAGTCCACCACATTTTTCTGTTGACTTTTCTGTTTTCTTTAAACTTTTTATAATCTATAATACCCATTACTGTTAATCGCATCGCTCTCGATTAAGTACTCGTATTTTCCAGGTTTTAAATTTGCATTAAAAAAACTGCGTCCTCGATTAAGTTTTGGAAAGCATATGGTATGGCTTAATCAGAAAATACCAATAATTTCCGACGCCTCTAAAAAGTAAGCAGTAGGCTTGCAGTTTCACAATATCTGAATGAGACCCTATCCTTTTGCTAAACACCCTTATATACAAGACATTGTTGAATACCTCCTCTGAAGTATTTTCCCTTGAGCGTGCGATATAAATTTCCAACAGAATGCCATTACTAATCACAAATGTAATGTAATGTACTCCAAAACCAAAAGAACAAATGTCCTAAAATAAAATTTGAAGTATGCTTCTCAAATTTTGCAAAGCAACCATCACCTTTGGCCAGATCCTTCTATTTTAAAACAGTTTTCTGCTGAAAACTAATTTTAACCCAAAATCCCAAAGCAGTTCTTTTACCCGAATCATAAATAATGGTCAGTCATGCATGCATTTCTCTCATCTGTACAGATGGGGAATGATTAATTTTAAAATTCAAATCTTTTGATAAAGGATAGAATGAAACACCATTGAATTACCTTGCCACGCCGGTCTCGATGAACTCCAAACTGTTCATGATTTCCTCAAATATTAGATACTTTGAATCCAAAATGCTATACGTTACATTCAGCTCCAGCAATTGTGAGAGCAATTCCAATATAGAAGCCTGTATCCTTGCATTCGACCTCATAAAAAGCTGCAATTCCACAAGAGAGAATGTGCCCATTATAATGCAAAGTAAACGGAAAATTGTATTTTAATAAGCTTCCACGAATATCATGAATGAAAGAGAAAATACACACACAGATACAACTACGAGTATGAAGACATAATACGTACCGTCAAACAGTATATGACCAGTGGTTCGAACAGCTTAATGTACTTAGCACAATCGTTCTCCCAGTCGGTCTTCCACAATGGGAACTCTAATCCGGTGGCGAACAATTGACCAAAAACCACGGTTGAGTTAGTGGTAATGGTCGGGTTGGTGGTCTGTATGCCACCACCACCACCACTTCCAATTACGCCTTTGTCATAAACTGAGGTTGTTCGAAAATGCGTGGGACTACTATTGGTGGAGCCACCACCACCCACTGTACAAGCAATTGATGGCTTGGCCGCCAAGTATGGATTTATAAAGTGCTGGTAGTCGTTGCATCGGCTGCCATAATTTCGACCGAATAAGAATTTCAAAAGCTGCCTTAAGCTTGCTATGCACTCAGTCGGTGCATAATTGATTAGCTTAGTCAAATACTGTATAGTTTCCTCGATTAATTTGATTGCGTTGCCGGAGGGCGACGAGTCCCCACAATTCACTTTTAGCTCAATGCAAGTACTGAACGTATTGATGCAGGTCTTCAGCAAGGATATCAGTTTTGCACCAGATATTTGATTTATAGTCATCTAAAAGAGAAAACAAATTAAAATGTGATTAGTTATCATAAATAGTGAAAATTTCATTAAAAAAGAAACGAGGATGCCAATTAAGTGATAAAATAAAGATTGTGATGAATTAACGTGCTTCTATTGGACGAAGGTTTTCACCCTAAAGTAGAATTAGCTTATAAGAAGCAAAGAAAATTATAACACCAATTTAAGAGGCAAAAAATCTTCGTATTATAGAGGTCTTTCCTCTGGCTAGGGTTGTACGATTAGAGGAGGCACATAGTCGCGTTAATATCTAGAGATTTCGTGTGTACCTATGGTTGCACATCCTAATTTGCCTTCTTGTGGTAGCCATCGAGTACTTACCTCGTTCGACGCAAACATATAAGCTCAAGCATTCAACAAATAGCATAGGTACATACAAAATTGCCACAGTACAATGTCCTGTCAGGGAATTCTGAATCTCAGATGAAGGATGTATAGTGGATGAATTCGAGGAACTAAATCAACATGAATTCATTGTGGCGTCAACAGTCAGCATCGGAGATTTAGTGTATTTGGTTAAAAATAGTTTCACAGGACTAATCGATGTATTAAATAGAGATGATAGCAAATGAGCCCCTCTAACGAAAGAAGACTACTCCGGGTAGAGCAAGCACAAGGTTTCGTCACGTCAATATTCTTAAAGCAATTTAAAATCAATCATATTGCCATCGATGGAAGAAGGCCCATCTCTAAGATTATATTTGGCCGAATATTTCAAACGGAAAATGTATAATCGTTACATTATATCCTTACGTGTACAATAATCGAGTAGTAATTCTTTCGCGTATCTCTTGATCTTTCGTCAACGCCTTTTCGTTAGAAATGTTACTTCTGATACGATGTGTCTTATCCGACTGTACCACCGATTTGAAGTTTAGAAATCAACTTGCGTAAGAAGCAGGGCTGTAAAGATTGATGAGAGTATTCTCATGCACCATATTTTAGAAACACAAGAAAATAACACCGTTTTACCAGAAGATAGGAACAAACTATTGACGAAATGAAGAGCCAAGAACATCGAGCAGAGCATGTCTATAGATGAACAAAAAAATTTTGTAATAGAGCCACATTCTGTGCTGAGGACATGGGAAAACTATTTCCACAAACTACAGACAAGATCATGGGAACCATTTTTTCCATTCACCTGATTCAAATGAAGTAAAGATAGCAAACATAGTACAGTCTTCTAACTTTAGTATATCCGAGTTGTTAAAGGCAACAAAAGATAAATTGGTTGTAAGCAAATACCAACTCATGGCATAGATTTCATAGGAGAAAAAAATGTCTAATCAGTGGAATCCCAGTTACTCCGATCTAATCGAAAGAAGGACCCTTAATTGCGACAAATTTAGAGTGTGAAACCATTTGCCAACTTTCTGTCTGACTGGTTTCGATAGCTTGGGCAGCAGAGTGAACGTTCTTGAGATAGCCGATATTGTAAAGTTATCAAAAGACCGTATAGATCATACTCTGCACAAGTATTTGAGTATCCAAAAGCTCCCTTTGAAGTTATTATCACCTTCGCCCATATTTGACAAAAACCAACAACTTTTTGATGATTCAGAGCATTCACCAACTCTCATTCAAATCACTCAAATTCCTCTTTTTTGTAATGTTGGGAATGCTTCTATTATTTTTAAATTTTATATCATTTCTGTTTGGTAGTTAACATAATCAACATGGAATCAGGATTGGATGTAAGAAAAAATATTATTAATTGTCACTTAGCACACCCAGAGTGGACGTATATAAACATCGCAAAGGAACTAAAAGTTAATAGGAAAACAGTTGCTACTGCTATTAAAAATTAAAAAGAGGACCTGTCAGTTGAAAGAAAAGAGGGCTCTGATCGAAAAGCCGGTTTTATGAGAAAAATCCAAACATTTCTGAACGTAATTTGGCAAAAAAAAGCAGAATGTTCCAATTTTTTAGTTCATAAAGTGAAGAGAAATACGTTCTTGAAAATACTCGTATACAAAGTCCAAAAGATTACAGATCGGAACGCCAAAAAAAACTTGGATGCGACACAACAGGCAAATTTTTTGCAATGAAATTGTTTGACCAAATTTTCCAGACATCTGCTTGGATACATTCACGCAGTGAATGCACAACTTGTTTCATGAATACTTCTCATTACTCATTGTACAATGGGACCTGTGAATGAATCTGAGTGAGTGCGGGTATAAAAGTTGTGTTGTGCTGTAGACCGTCGAGATTCATACTCATTCACGCTCATGGATGGGCTAACTCCCATTCACACTACTCACAAGGGTTGAATATGCGTGAATGCTTGTGCGAAAATTCATGAAAATTCACGTATACCTGATAATTGAAAAAAAGACCCAAAATGCACAACAGAATCCCAAAATCGTCGGCGAAATAACTCTAGTAACTCGAATGATTCGAATACGCTGTCCACCCGTATTGCATGCCTCATTTGTACCGTCGTTTTCCAGTACAGCATTCACACATACTCAAAATAAAGAATGCTATGGGTTATGATGAGTGTGAATCATAGGCTGTATGAGTCCTGTGAGTTATGAGACCTCGTTGCATCCAAACTCACAAGCATTCATAATTCTCTTCACTCAATGAGTGAGGAATCACTGTGTGTGAATTGAATGAGTATGGGTAGTTAATTTCTATGGGTGTCTCATGGGTAACTTTTATGGCATTCATGCAGATCTCTAATTTTCATGCATTGTAATGGACGATAAATCGTATGTTTTTGCCGATTTCAACAAGCTTCCGGGGCAGGCATTCTATACCGCCAAAGGTAAGGAAAATGTTGAAGCAAAATTTCAAACCCAACCTAAAGCGAAATCTCAAAAAAAAAATTCCTTGTTTGGCGAGCAATTTGTTCTCGAGGGCTCAAAAGCAAAACTTTCATCACGACTGCCTCAATAAATGGCGAAATTTATGTAAATAAGAGCCTGCAAAAGCGCTTAAGACCTTTTTACAACAATCATCGAGAACTCCCCTTATTGTGGCCTCATCTCTCGTCATGTCACTATGGAAAGAGAGCGATGGATTGGTATGAGCTAAACAACGTTTCGGTGGTGCTCAGAGAGGCCAATCCTACAAATTCGCCAGAACTAAGGCCAATCGAAAGATATTGGCCCTTGGTCATAAAAGAGTTAAGGGCCACCAAAAAAGCTGTCAAAACCCTGGAAGAATTCAAAAAATGTTTGAAAAATAGCTCTAAAAAGGTGACAGATGGGACCATAAAAACAATGATGGAAGGTGTTCCTGAAAAAATTAAAAAACATTGGTTAAAAATAAAGATTAATTTGTTTTGTTAATTTTTTCAGATTTGGAGACATGAAATAAATGCTTTTAATTTTTTTTTGTTTTATTTTTACTGTATGTTTTATTTATTTTCGGTGGGTAAATTTTTGTAAATTTTATAAGCGAAATAAAAGTATTTTTCATGAGACAATAGATGAAACATGCACTTCGTAGTCAAATTAGACATCGGCTTACAAGGTTATAGCGTTCGATTTCGATTCGTATGGTATAACATTCATATCTTGAAAAAAGAAAAAATCATCAATACTGAATATTGTACGGCGTTAATGATGTGTTTTAAGTAAAAAATCGCGAAAAAACGATCCCAAATGAAGAGAGAGAAGGGACCATATATCAGGACAGTAGACGATTGGTCGCAACGGTGGCAAACCGGCATGAATAATGATTGTATCACTCTAGAAGGAGACTATGTTGATGAATAAAGCCGAACTTTACACTTTCTGCAACCTAAAAAATCCACTTCCAAGTTCGAAATGCGACGAGACGCACACTCTTGTTGGAATACGAATTTTCCACCATCACGTTTAAGTCCTGGAGAGCCTTTTGGCGTTATCTCAATCTTGGGAAAAAGTAGAAACATTCATAAACGAGAGCTGACATGCAACCCTACTCCAATAGAGGTTTAGAATTCAACTTATTGTGAAGAGCTCTTATTTTTCCTTTTGAGAAGCGCATTGTCGGAGGTTCCCCGCAAGCACGTCAAACCTGGTTCATTACTTTTTCATAGTAAAATTAATTTTTATTTTATTTTATTAAAACCAAATATGCTCAATTATTATCGGTAATGTTTCGGATAAAGTAATCAGTGAAGAACTTCACATGATTCAATTGTCTGGCGTAATATTTGGGAATGGCAGAGTTGGGAATTAATGTTTTGAGCATTTGGAAGTACATTTTGGTTGACGATTAACTTTCTAGTTCCATCACACACATATGCTTCGCAAACGGTTATGTCGGTTCCCTATTTTTTTTTTAAAACAATCTTTGAAGCCTGTGACTTTCGTACGTGAACCATTTTTCATCACACCAGCACGCCAGCAAAATCGGCCTAACTTACAACTACTCCTTTCAAAAATTGCTCGAGTTCATTACGTTTTACATTTGACTCTGTCGATCATATTCTCACGTTCAATTGATGAAAAATCACACAAATTTGTTTGTAGTCTAATTTTCTGTAAAGCGTTTAAGACCGTTTTCTGTAATGTCTTGAAATATTTTTGTGGTTTATGCCTAGCTTCACACTAATGTCAACAGTGTTGATAGGCCGGTCTTCCTCGAATTTTTTAAGTATTTAATAAATGTTTAAGCTGATTGGGCGACCATAGCGTGGCCGATTTTTGAACTTAAAATTCGTGGAACAAAAGCGAGCGAGCCATTTTCGCTAGTTTCGATTCTAATTAAGGCCCTTTCCTGTAACAGGCTGTACAATGTTCTTCAGCTTGTCGCAGTAGAACTACAAAATGTATGCATTTCAAATGCGTATAACTCTAACATCGCTGAAAAATTCAAATTCAAGCTTAAACGTAAACGAGCATACAGTTGTTAATACGATTAGGTACTCTTGCCCGCGAACTTATTCCCATACCAACTAGCCAATTTTTTCGTTAGTACTCTATTGCTCAGCGTACAGAGGCTAGAAAAGTAATTAAAATAGATGCATCTATGACCTGCTATTTAAAATATTTGTACTTCGAATTGTAAAGTGTTCAAATCTAAATCGAATAGACGCCGAATTAAGTGGAAAAGAACTACAAGTGGAGGAAAACCTAAATCATTTTAAAGTGGGCAATTGCAAAACAACAATTTTGGGATCAAAATGACTGAAAAGATGAGTTCTTGAGCACTTAACCAAAATCTTATTCAATGCGATTTTAAAATAAAGCGTTTTACTAAGTGGGGTGAAAAGTAACCTCCTTGACCGCCAGAATGCACTGCTACTGCACAAAAGGTTATGGTGCCTGGAAGTCCGTTCATATTTAGGCAGACATGCCAAATTTCAGTCTGTCTTAAGTTTTGTTTTGACAGCTGATTGTTGTTAACGTGTTTGGCATCATGTTGAGTATGGACAAAAACGATTTTCGTTCTCTAATAAAAAATTAATTTTTGAGAGACAAAACTGCGAAGGAAACAAAAGAAAAGTTGGATAAAAATTATGGGGCTAATGCTCCGTCAGATTACACCGTCAAATATTGGTTTTAAGAGTTTCGTGGTGGCGGCAACTCCACTACGAATCAAGTCCACAGACGACAATGCCAAAAAAAATACATGAAATGGTGTTGGCTGATCGGAAAGTGAAGGTGCGCGAGCTCGCAGATACCGCAAAGATTAGTACTGAGCGGACACGCCATATTTTGGGCAATATTCTGCACATGAAAAAGTTATCCTGCCGCTGGGTGCCGCGCATGCTCACTCCTGACCAAAAACACGAACGCGAGAGCACTTCGAAAGAGTGTTTGGACTTGCTGATGCGGAATCGGGCGGACTTTTGGCATCGATTGGTAATTGTTGATGAAACCTGGATCCACTATTACACACCAGAGAACAGAATGAGTGCCTGGCGATGGACTGAAGCCGGCGTGAGTGCTCCGAAGCGGCCGAGGGAGGCCCAATGGGTCGGAAAGGTTATGGCGTCGGTTTTCTAAGATTTTCATGGCATACTCTTCGTGGACTACCTCGAAAAAGGAAAAACCATCAACAGCGAGTATTACTGTATTACGGCCTCACATGAAGCGAAAAAAAATTTTGTTTTTGCAAAACGATGCGCCGCCGCATAAGAGCATCGCAACCACGGCTAAAATCAATGACTTACGGCTCCAATTGCTGTCGCATCCACCGTATTCGCCCGATTTGGCTCCCTCGGACTATTATCTCTTCCCAAAGCTCAATAAAAAACTCAGTTCACGCGAGGAAATCATCGACGCCAGGGAGGAGTATTTCGCAGACCTTCCGAAAATTACTTTTAAAATTACTCAAGAGGTTGGAAAATCGCTGGAATAAGTGTATCAAGCTAAAAGGGGACTACATTGAATAAAATAAAAAAAAATTTAAAAAAAATTTGTTTTCATTCCCAAAGAGGTTACTTTTCACCCCACCTAGTATACACAAACATATATTTTAAGACACCTAGAAGAGTTATCATAATCTCACCTTATAGCTATCATTTGCGCTCTTCAAAATGTTATACAACTTGATGTAGACATAGTCGTTGCCAAAGTATCCCACACTATTAACGATGGCCAACTCCTTGGTATTTGCAAATAAATCATTTCGTTGAACTTTAGCAAATAACAACGGTTTCTGATTTGTAAAAAGGTGATAGTAAATATTAATTATTTTCAACGTATGCGCCAATAAATTATCGATGAAACGACTGTGGCTGATGACATTTGATGTTAAGACAATCCCTGTAATGAAAAACAATAAAACTGTTAACCAAAAGTATCTTTATAATAAAAAAAACAAAAAATACAATATGTATCGAAATCAGAATCGGAATCGGAATCCGGCTCTGAGTTCGGATAGTTGGAGGCCACCACCCAAATTTGCATTATTGTCTGAAATGATAAATCGGTAAAGTATTCCCAGATCCGAGTGTCATAACTCAATTACCAGGGAGGAAAAAAAAAAAATTTGGTGGTGGGCACCCCGATGCTACTCACCAAAAGGGGTTAATGCATGAATGAACGAAATGGAGTAAATTATGAAAATGAGTTCGGTACAAAGTGGCGGGGAAATTGAAACAAAAACAAAAACCAAAACAAAAACTCCGGCCTTGGTTATTAATTAATTGAAATATTATGATCGTTTCCGGTGTTGATTTATGCGAGAGGTATTCAGTGTTATGTATCCCTCTCGAGCCAAATACCTCAATCCGCCAATCCGCCAATCAACCTCAAACTCCTTCCTAGTGTAGTTTTATTCTTGTTTTTGAATAACATGCATAAAAGCTGGACTATAATTTTCGAATTTAATAAGTACTAACAGTTTTTAAATTATAATACACACAAAAACGCACATTTTCAACATTTGGTTTTTGCATACTTTTTTTTCGAAACAATTTTGATTTAATTACTCTGCATCAGAGAGAACGCTGCTCTTCAAATGAGTTTTGCAGAATTAAGTTGTGGAAATTGTTGTTTGCAATTGGCTAACCTAAATTAACGTTTTTGTTTTTTTTTAATGAGCTTTCCGTATTCCGTAGTCAAAAGACATTCCACTATTTTTAATTTCAATTTTTAACCATAACCGTCAACAGGATATGAATAATAATTTTAATGAAATGGCAAAATGACAAAATGAATCGTAATTTTTTAATAAATTTAATTTGGAATGATGCCCGATGGATGCTAGAGAAGAAAATAGCTTTTTCGTGTGTTTTAGTTAGGTTTTCAGCTTGGAGTTCTGCATGAAAATAATTGACATAAACGTAAAATCCAAATGGGATGCATAGTTTTAACTCGATTCCTCGTAACAACGACTTTCAACATTTTGACGACATTTCTTCAATTTTCGATTGACACATTAAAGTGCTAGATGTCTGAAGTTTCCAAACAGCTAACATTGACTCGGACCATTATCTTGCTGAAGATAATATACGTTAACAGATACCCGTAAAAGACTAAAATCAGCAAACCGTTATGAGAAAATTTAAAGTCGGACAGCGAGTCGGACTTATCTTGTGATTGAAAGCATCGAACGTCATTCACGCGTCATTTGGTGTCATCCTGAGTAATAAACGTCTTTGGATACAATATTTGCCCTCGAAGACCTTCAAATCTAATTTCTGGCATCGTAAATAAGCTTTCGACAAAATATGAGGTTATCACCAAGGATAGTCCTCAGGACCTGCAATTTATTTATTTAATTCGTGTGTGCAAGTAAGACGTTGTCTTTTACATATGGTACGAGTACATAAATAACAAGATAAGTAACATTAACAATTCTTAAATGTAATATATAAACAGAAGAAAAAAGAAAGAAAGAAGTAGAAAAAAAATAGTAAGAAAGTAAAAGAAAGAGCATAAAAAGGGGTTTGAAAGGAGGTTAGATCAATGAAAAAAGGAAAGTATAGTTGTTGCAGTCGGGAAAAGTGTTCTAATGCGGCAGTTTTGAACTTGTTAGCTTCCATTATTTGCTTTGTCGCTGTTGAAAAAGAGTTCCAAAGTCTGGTGACGTGAATGAAAAAGAGGCGAGAGGAGTTTAAGTAGTTAGAACTAGGCATTATAGAATCCTATCGTTCTGATCGATTGCGCAAATTGAAGCTTATGAAATAGATATTTAGGCGATCTTTTATATATAAGTTTATGAATTGGCAGCACCTTATCTTTAGAAATTGTTGAAACGTACACCCTAGAACCAATTTATGATATTGAGATACATGGGCATAACGGTTCAACCCATATACATATCTAATCATAGCATTAAACGCAACGAGCAATTTGTGTTCTGAGTGGAAGTCAAGCTTACAGTAAACCGTTATGGAGTAATCAATAATGGGCACAAACAGGGATTTTACATGTTTAAGTTTCGTGAATGTTGGGGTAAAACTGGAGGATAACCGGAGCTTACGCAGACCAGAATAGATTCGACCAATTGCATAATTTACGTGGTCATGAGAAGAGAGTATTTTTTACAACGTTAACGAACTTGAGTTGCCTGTTATTTAAGAACACTGGTGGTAGTTCATCCGTATTGCACTGCTTGTGACCAGTAAAGATGAATGAATTGATATATTAGAGCATACTTTAGGAAGGTCATTGATAAATAAACAAAATAAGATTGGTCCTAGTATCGATCGTTGTGGCACTCCAGCAAGTAACGAAGCAAATCTGGAGGATCTGTCACCATGTACAATTCTCTTGGACCTATTACCTAAGTAATTACCCATCAGGCACACCGCCCTTTCGCTAAAACCAAAATAAAGTCTGAGCTTTTGACATAATACTTTATGATCCACTCTGTCAAAAGCCTTGGAGAAGTCCAGCAAACAGAGTACCGTTAGATAATCCCTATCAAAGTTAATCTCAATATAATCCAGAATTTTAATCATGGCTGTGGAGCAGCTACGATGTGCTTGGAATCCAGATTGAACTGGGGATAACAAGGAATGTTGATTGATGTGACTCGAGATTTGACTTGCAAGAATTTTCTCCAAGTCTTTCGACAGACACGGTAAGGTAAAATGCTAATTGGGCGAGTCATTTGCCGTTAAAGGTCGAGGCTTTTTCGAGACAGGGATCACTTTGGCTCACTTCCAGTTGTCTGGAAAAGAAGAGGTTGTGATACAGTAATTAATAACGTGTGTGAGAGAACTCAAAATATGAGGTAAAACCATCTTTACCTACAGCATTTGATTTGATTAAGCGAATTGTATTAACTATGTCAATTTCGGAGACGACTTCAAAGTCAAAATCAAACTCAAACAACTGTTGATTTGCAGGAATAAAATTCGGGTTGTTTGTGGCACCGCGCCGTTGAGATTATCAACATCAAGTGTCGTTGTATCGACGGTAGCATTTTTCCCGACCCCAATTGAAAGTATATTGCTCCAGTTTTTTTGGGGATTGATCAGTACTTAGTTTAGATAAAAAATATCTGTTCTTAGCTCTTCGCGTTATAAAGGTTGCATGGTTGCGTGCCCGACAAAATATTTCTCAATTGGCGATAGTTGGTCCTTGTTTCCACCTAGAGTATAGCTTTTTACGCGCTTCCATGGCATTTCGAACCTCCGACGTGAACCAAGGGCAATTCCCGTTTTGAACGGCAACTGTCTTTAATGGAACATGCCTATTAAAAAGGTCAAGTAGTAGACTTTGCAGATGATTGACTTTATCGTTGACATTTGATGCGCAATAGAAATTACGCTATGGTAGTTGGCTTGCATCCAGTTGCAAGTTATAGTTGTCTGGAGAAGAGAAATCTCTAAAATCGAATGACAATGGAAGCCGAGACCGAGAAAACATTTAACATTGTAAGTACAAAAAATTAAATCATGGTCGGAAATCCCTGCTAAAGACAACTGATCCTGAAGTAGAACATTGCGACGTTTGGACACCATAAGGACATCAATAAGACTGGGGAGAACATCTGGGCCAAAACGTATAGCATAGGAGTTAACTATCGACAAGCCAAGCAGCAGCAGAATCTAAGAGTAGGTGACTTTTGTAATCACATTCTAGAAGATCATTATTGAGATCACCACAGATTACAATGTGCTCATATAAAGCAGTAAACTCCTGAATTGCAGAAAACAATGTCTCCAAGGAAAAAAAGCGTTTTGGGTTATAAGCAACGCCAAGAAAACATTTTGTATTGCCATCATTAACATCCAGCAAAAGATATTCTATTGGGTCTCCTTTAGACTTCTTAAGCTCTGTACACTTGAGAGCAGTACTGAGTATACAGCAGCTTCTCCACCAGATGTAGTAGTAATTCTATCATTGCGAAGAAGTTTATACCCCGGTATTTCATATAAAAGATCCACGGCATCGTCATCTTCAGGGTCAGACCATTACCAGGTTTCAGTAATATCTATAATATCGACCGCAGAATTAACAAAAATATTGTTTATGTAGTCTAATCGTAGTCTAACGAGCGTTTAGGTAGCAGATTTTAAACCCTTCACATACTCTAGACAAAATGTTAATCATTGACCGCATTGCGACCCCATCCTCATTAACACCAACAGACGTTGATAGATTATTTAAGTGCATCATTGCAGCATAAGACAAGAACAAATAATGAAAGCAGAATGTAAACAATCAACAAGCATTCTGTGTTGTTGACATCAGCCGTCGTCTTAAAGCTGATTATAAGTTCTGAAAGTGTTAAACCTCTCTTTGCCCGAAATGCACCAAGAAATGCACGTTGCTCGGTGTGCGAAGAGAGTCTGATAAGCAGCGGATCATCGGTGGACTTGGTTTTTAGGCGAAAAGCGTCGAAATGTGGTGAAATTTGATGATTTGGTCTTGCAGCAATATTCTTTACCAAATCAATGGGATTTTCGTTTGGGTTACGTGGTATGCCGCGGACAATCACGTCACGAAGCCGTTCTTTACGTTGAAGGTCCGCTAATTCCTCTTTTAATTTCCGATTGTCATCCCGTAGCTCTGATATGTCGCTCTAAAATTGTTGCACTTTTTCGTTAAGAGAGGCAATGGCGTCGCTGATTTTCTTATTAACATTGCATTCAAACTCTGAAAGCAACAATTTAAATTTCAGCATTAAACTATAGGGCATTAAAATATAGGGCGTATGATCACAACAAGCTGCAGATAATCTGCTTTGATGTGGTGGGTGTTGGTACTGAACACACTTTGTGACCAAAGCGCTTACTTACTTTTTATGAAGGACAGAGGAATTCAAGTAAAAGAAACAAGAAGTGCAATGAATTCTTTCTCTGTCTAAAAGCTAATTGCCTGAAGTAAAATTGCAGTTTAACGCTACAAAATAGGCTATGTATCCTGAGACAAATCCTTCAGATCTTAGAATTTATAACAATGAACAATACCTTTCTATATCTGGCTTTAGGTTTCCTGCAACACTCGTCCGTTTTCCAAAAAATAACAGAGGGGAATGTTGGCTGTTGCATACGAGATCAAATAAATTCAGCTGAATGTACATGCTGATGATATTGACATCAGAGCTGCAATCTACACTGCATAACGTCAATAAA
Source organism: Volucella inflata (assembly GCA_928272305.1). NCBI lineage: Eukaryota > Metazoa > Arthropoda > Insecta > Diptera > Syrphidae > Volucella > Volucella inflata. The sequence goes on from OV743716.1 coordinate 230,090,686, forward strand.
CAAGGCCCAGATAAGACAATGAGATGGGCCCAAGAAAAAAAAACCTAGAACACCATCAATCTGTGACATAACTGTAAAAGACAATCAGTAACCTCTTTGAAACCCCACAAATTGATCAATTATATTCCTGTTCTACAGAAGGAATCATAATATCCGTTTGCCTCCCTAAACGCAAATCAATCTCCCTTTGAGTTAATAAAACAAACAAAACCTAAAATCTATTTAGTAATCGCTTCGACAAGACCACTCACCTGCAATTAGTGTCCCAGTTACTTCCATTAGGTCATTCTGGCAATTCAAATCCAGTGCCGTCACATAATTGTAATAAGCAAACTTGAAACAAATCTCCACAAAGTTGAACTCCATCCAAACCTCACGGAAATCGAAAAAGTTAAATGCTTTCAGCAGTACCTTTAGGGCATAAATGATGCCAAGCTGTGCCATAAAAAAAAGGACAAAGCAGAAAAAAATAAAAAACAAACCAAAATGAGTTAGTTTTTTTGCATCTACTCACTCCTCCACCAACAACTTACCTGCAAGTTCCTATCATTCAATTCTATCAGCTTATTTGTCATTCTATACAAAACTTTGGCCAAAACTTCACCATTTGCCAATCGTTCAGATGGGCCTGATTCCGCGAATAAATCACGAATTGGCATCGACATGCCCTGGAAGATGCGATAGTCATACAAGTGCCACACCAAATTGAAATTGGTACGATAGAGCTCTTCTTCCGAAGACATAGCAAAATGTCCAGCAGGCGTTGTTGTCGTCGATGTCACCGTTGTAGCTGCCGTAGTTCTCCTCCCTTGTGAATGCTCATATTGACGTCGGCGGCGGCATCGGTTGCCTGATATTTGAATAATAAAACGGCACAAACAGTCGGCGGTGTGTTCTCTGACGCGGAAATCATCGTCGCCAACAAGTTGCAGCAGTTCATCCAGAAACGTATTCTACCCAAAAAAAAAATAAATAAAATAGAAGAGAAGATTGATTATCATCGAAAGTAGGGTGAAATGATTTTTTTTTTATTTGTCATGCTTTACGGGGTCCTCTTTTCTTTTTCACATTGGCTGGTTTGGAGGAAAGGAAATGACAAAATAAAATAAGAAACCGAAAATTGGAAGGCATACCAGAATTCGGAAATACCAAAGGAATCCATATCACGATGAATGAGTTATCAAGTTTGATTTCCAAGCCACAGGGTGGAATTATTTACTGAAGACGATTCAGCATATGTATACTTGTATTTGGTACGAGTGTATGTCTGTACATACGCGTAATGGATAGATAAAATCAGTTATATCACATTTATTGGAAGGCAGCACGATGAAGATGTTTAAGTTAGGACATACCTACCTCGTTTTGTTTCTTAAATTTACGCGAATGGAGTCACTTCCACTTTACGCCTACATGCCATCGAATTCGCTTATACTGCTTTGGTTACACTTCGATTGTCCCGCATGTGGTATTTTATGCGACTGTTAAATTCTCGAATTGCAAGTAAATATGAAGCTTAACGAGTACTCAAGAGACAATTTAACAATCCAATTACTTAGAAGCAGACCAGTACCTACCACGTTGAAAATGGCGATTGCAGACTCCGGAAACGTTTTCGACGATTAAAATACGAGTATAAAACGATGTGCATAAAACAATATGCTGATGTGGAATTGAAAGTAAATATTGATAAACTTTTGTCGACAAGCAACTCAACAAGTCAACCAGAAATCATTCAAATTGTTGCTGCCGAAAATAAAATTAATAAAAACCGAACGGACTCGATTTTTTGCTTGGCAGTGGGCCATCCTGTCAACCGAAGTTTTAAATGCAAGTACATTTTCTATAGTTAGGGCCCCTTTTTCACGAATAGCTTAGCCAATATTATTCTTGAGGGGCTGAATCGTGTCTGGATTGTTTGCTTAGAATCGATCTTTAATGGCATCCAACACATGAAATGTGCTGATGATTACACAGGTATTGAACTTATGTGGCACGTCTTACTGGAAGTATAGCTCGCCCGAGTCCAAATCCTTAATTTCTAGCCATAAAAACCGGTAAACATGTCACAATAGTGCTTTCAATTGAGTGTAATGTTTCTTCCAGTGTCGTCTTGGAAAAAAAATTGCCCAATAGTGCCGCCACTAAAAAAACCACACCGAACTGTCTTACGTTTAGAGCGCACCCGAACCCCAAATACCACAATTTTGCTAGTCGAGATGGAAACGCACCTCATCTGAAAAAAATTGTCTCCAGTTTCGAACAGAGAAGTAATAACGAAGCAGGTGGTCATTTTGTTTCAATTTCAAAGTCAATTGCACCTTACAAATGGATAAGCCAAGAACTTTATGTGAAATTTTTATTGCGTTATTGGGTATTGCAACAGCTGCAATATTCTTCGTTTAGCACGTTGGACGAACACAGGAATTTGTTCGATATGCAACCTAGTCTTATGAACTTCTTCAGAAACTTGTGTACACGAGCTGCGTTAGTGCACTTTTTCGACCGCATCCACCTTGAATAAATTTGCAATATTTCCCAATGTTGTTCAAGCTTAAATCGATCAATTTGCACCGCGAAAATAAAAGAGTGAGTTTCTGTCAATTCCTTGAGCGCATAAGTGTCAAAATAACACAATTCAAAAAGATAACAACAGATGACCAACCCTTGACTAGTATAGAGATGTAACCAAAGATTCTTCAGGCTTTGGTGTTCATTTATTCTACATGTTTTTATAGACGAGTTTTGTACACTTTTCTAACCATGTCAATGTCACAGTATGTACATCACGTAGAGTTTACCGTTAAGCCTCCTCCTCCAAACCTCGTTAACAAGGACATCAACATCCACCAAGTTTCTGCATCAGAAAGCAGCGCTAGCGTGAAAAGGATTTTTTTTATTGAGTTGCCTTAGCGTTTTTTGGCAAGGCTCTAAAACTTATTTACTTTCAGCCGATGAAACATTAATTGCAATTCTTCGTTTGATTTCATTATCAGATTTAAAGAGAAGCTGAAGTATACAAAGTCCCTAATCTCTCCATTGTGCTGTTCTGTCTTCGTTGCGAGTATCTTCTTATTGACAGTATATACTTATACATACTTACTTTCATCTTCGTTCACGACTTAGCCCATTTTTGCTGCTATTGTTTCAATATTTGCGAACGCCAACGACAGCTCGCCAACGATGTCAATGTTATCAGCGTATGCAAGCAGTTGTACAGAATCATAAGCGCTCCAGGCATTTCTTTTGTTAAGAAGTTGCGATAGTCGATGCCTTGTCCTTTTTTCCACTAAATTAATCTTTGCTGCTTTTCCTCCTGCTAGCCGCAGGTTCATTAATGGCCCGCTGTTTTTTTTTTGCTGTGCCACGCGGGAATTTCATTCTTTTGGTAGGAAATCTCTAAGGCCTAAATCGAGCGTTCTTTGTGCTTTTTCTTTTATCTTCTAAGGAGCCTATATTCTTTCCTTATGAGTCACTGTCGTTCTGTATTGCAGGAACACTCTGAGGTGTTTTCTTTCTACAATAGATTTACCTGTGTCATCAAACCAGGGGATTCTTTGTTGGGCTAGGTCGGAACTCAGTTCATCAGGCGCCTGCGTTCGAAACTGGATACAAAAAGGTCTTGGCAATTTCTTTTATTTGTATCCGTTCAACGTAAAAACGTAACATTTTGTTAGTCAGGAGTCAACCAGGTCTCTTTATGGGTATTAAAGGCAATAAGCCTCTGTATGTCTCTGGAGGTGATGGCTTTCAAATTCTCCCGTCCCATTTAAGGCTTTGCTCGTAGGTTATATCGAGGAGCTTGTAAAAGCAGTCTTTGGTAATGTTGTCCGTCTCCGAGGCTTATATTGGCGAATTTATCCTTTATGTGAATCCTAGTAAGGCGCTCGCGTACTTGCTTAAACCTTTTTTCGAGCGACCAAAATAACGCTCTTTGGTTTTGAAAGAAAAATTATTTCGACTGATCACCGGTACTGTCCACATCGACGGAAAATGGATGTGAAAATTCAGCTAATGTAGGTAGCTAAACAGTGACATGGACATAGCCAAAAGAGTCAGAATTCATCAGCTTAGATGACTGGGACATAAAGAGCTGATGAAGACCAGTACTACTGCTCGGAAAGTATTCCAGAGAAATACAATTTAGGTGGCTAAGGCATATAAGGAGCGACTAGTTATACGAAGTTATGCGTAACGAGTTTCCCATTTTTACTGCATCACTGCTGCTCCGCTTATGGGGTTGGCTAATGTCGCAGACCGCAGAACGCGTCTACATACTGCTCAGTCCTGGATCGCTTCAGTGATAAGCCCCAGGCGTTGTTGCGCATTTGCCATCTGAGAAATCTAGGAATTCTTCTTCCGACCTCGTTTTGTTACAGTTGGAGTGACCGTAGTTGATAGTGCCTCTTTCACCGGATTTTCCGCAGATCTTCTATTCGCTTCAAAATGTTCGGTTACCAAATTCTTTATATGTAGACTTCCTCTCATACGCATAGATCTAATGCAATCGCGTTTAGTAACTCCACTAGACATCCTTAACCATTTCATTTCCGCTGCCGTCATTTTGTTTTTAAACGCTTCGTACATTGTCCAGCACTGTGAACCATATTTAAGAGCCGGTCTTACAACCGTGGTTTAGAGTTTCCACTTCAACTTAAGTGTAAATTTTCGGTCGCAAAAGATTCCCGAATTTTCCCGCCATTTCATCCACCCCACACTCACTCTGTGGTTTACGTCCTCGTAACATTTCGCTTCCATGTTAACGATCGCAACGATCCGGTACGTTTTGAGACCTCAGCGCGGCCCATGTGAGATCCCTAGGCACTCGATCGAATTCTTTCTCGAGGTCGATAAATACCAAGTGTAAGTCCTTAGACGAATCTCGGTGCTTTTCCATTATTATTCGTAGGCTTTGGATAGCGTCCACCGTCGATCTTCCTTCAACAAATCCACACTGGCTATTATCGAGCTCTATTATTTGCCGAAGACGTTCGTTTAAGACTCTTTCGACGATTTTCATTGTGTGTGACATAAGCTTGGTTGAATGGTAGTTGTTGCATTCTCAAGTGTAGCCTTTTCCTTTGTATAACGGCACCAAGAAGCTACTTCTCCATTCATTCGGTATAGGTTCTCCACATTTTAATTTTTTTGAAAGTTTCGATAGCCATTCGCTGCCGATTCCCTCCATCTTCTACTAAAACTCTGATGGAATGCTGTCTGGTCCCGCCGTTTTCCCACTCTTCATTTTTCCGATTCCTATACTTATTACTTCAATTGAAAAGTCCGAAACTTCCTCCTCGAATAGACTAGCTTTCGGCACGATATCACGTGGAAACTGTTTGTTAAGCAGCTCCTTGCAGTATTCCAACCACCGATCACAAATTTCCTTTTCATTTGTTAATAAGCGATCGTCTGCATTTTTGATGTATTTCGGCGAGGTTATTTCCATCGAATTTTTTCGCCTCTGTACAGCGAGCTTAAAAATATTTGGTACTTTAGTATTGTACGATGTTTGAACTTATTTTATAGCTTGTCTTCTATCTGCCGATCGTGAGGACATTTGTTCCAACTCCTAGTACATCGTCGCTCCGATCGCATTTTGTCCACTCTTGGAATGCATTCTTCTTGTCGGCCACAGCTCGTTTGGTTTAGTCATTCCACTATCATGTTTTTTTGCCGACGTGATGGTAATTCGATATAATCCCCAGATGGGACTTTGCGAGTGTTATGCATTCCTCGTGCATGCTGTTCCACACTTTTTACGGGCTAAGTGAGCCTGAGATACATTTTATATTTCGAAGCATATAAAGAGCGACTCCAATCCCAACAAACACATGACTGACTGAACTGGCACGTTGGGTTTGCCCAAAATAATTCTTTATTATGTTTGTTTTAATCTTTTCGATTTCTGTCAAACAAAATTAAGTTTCATCCCTTTTTTCACTTTGTCGTGTCCAATCAATCTATCCATATTGAGTGATGATTGATCTGCTTCGTAATAAGTCAGAAATAAAGTAGGTATATAATAAAACTGAATATTCAAAAATGAACTTCAATAAATCCTTTTATTAAAATTATAATTACGCTGCGGCTTGTAAAAAAAATGACAGTTCCAATAAACTCGAAATGAAAAAGTCGTCAGACAAGTGAAGCCAGTTGCCATTTGTTTTATCAGATATTTGCAAATAAATTCGAATTTCCGATAGCTGGAAATTTCAAAATAGATCAAGCTCATTGATGTACGCTGCCAACTACGAGTACAATACTAGGAGAAACTGCAATCAACTTCACCGTTTCACTTAAATGGTTGATATTACTTTTTCGCCTTGTCAGGTAGCTAGCCAAAAACCAACTTCAATTGCAGTTAGCTGGATATAACCGCGATAGTAACCAAATGTGGTAAACCCAACAAAATAAACAACATACGAGTACCGTTCTCAAATTAAATCGGACATTTTGGAAATTTTCGAAAAACCCTCCATTACAAAGGGATGAAGAGCAGAAAAGGAGTAAGCAAATATAATTTCAGCATCCATGGCCTTCGTCCAAGTGTATCAAGTGTATCGTATCGTTTCATTCGAACGAATATAACGCTTGATGCTCATACAAGGACTTTTCATCAATTTTAAATAAATTTGAAAAATCACAAAAGCGTACCACTACACCCATCTCACACTGTATAATAAGAGGCTATACTTTGGGAATAAAGAAAAAAATACTTCAGGAAGAGAAATAAATGTATAAAATACAAAAAAAGAACAAAAAAATGAGAAAAAAATAAACTCACCTCATAAGTACTGGCCATATCATTTCCGTAATACTCTCGAATTGCATCATAGTCCAAATTCGATATGACTTCAGCGTATTTATTCAGGACCAACCAATATTTATTGTGATAGCACAGGCGAAGTTTACTCAATAGCAATTTCGGGGATATGATGAAAAGTTCCCGATCCACTTGTCTACCATGGTAGTGGTCTCCGTCGGCCGATGTTGATGTTTGTGGGCCAGTTTCCATAGCACAATTGACTTTTTCGTTCAATGCCGATGCCAATGCTGATACCAATGAGGCCGTCGTCGTCGTCGCCGTTGCCGTTGCCGTTGCCGTCATTGTTGACGACGTTTCAATACTTTGCTCGTGGTCGAAGTTAAAACATTTCAATAGATCCTCTAGAAGTGTATCATCATCAGCATAGAGTAAGTGCTGAAGGTCCTGCTTCTGGCTACTGCTATTACTCATTCCAGTATCATTACAGATATCTAGAGTACCGGCATCATCATTAGTTGCATCCGGTAACTGTTGGTGACTTTTCCTACTGTCACACATTGTTGTTGTCGCTGTTGTTGCTGCTGTTGTTGTTGTCATAGTTGCCATTCGTTGCTTGTGGGTTGCAGTCAAACATTTGGACATCAACAGAGGAAATATCTTATCGAATGCATTTAGGGCATGTATGACCACAGTGTGGATGTCATCCTGTAAACCCTGAAATGGAAATTCAATAGAGACATCTTAGTAATGGATATCATACAACGCCATGTTAAGATATGCCAATGCCAGCCACACAATCACCCGCATACATATACTCGTATACTTGTGCATATAAATTTTGTTCATTTTAAGAAAAAGAGAAAAAGAAGCCAACCTTAAGAAAAGTTTTCAGAAGCCATTTCGAGCATCTATTTAGAGAGTCTACCCAGTGTGGGAGTACCAAATGGAAGGATGAAGCCAGCTCCTGCTATTTATCGTTGCTGCAGGATAAATTATTGGATCTGATATGTACCAAGAGGAAAGCAGTAACAGAAGGAAGATCCAGACGAAGACGAAGTCAGTTCTTTTCACATGTAAACGTCAACGTTCGTTCGTTTACGTTTGTATTTCTTTGCTTTGCGTTGCGTTGCTCCTTTTGTAAGTGAAAACTCCTAAGATAAGCGCAAAGCATTCTTTTCTTTTCTTCTATTTTTTTGCAGTCTTTTTCGCATTTTCTCTCCTTTAGTTTGATATTTTTCTACGTTTTTGTGCTTTTCACTTCTCTAGAGGCTATGTGAAATAATCTGCATGGTGGCAGGAAGAAAGAAAAGAAAAGAATCTGGAAACTTTAGTGCCAGCGCCTTAAGTTAGACGAAGGGAACGGATATAGAATACCATGTACGAGTGCAAGTTCTACTAGCATATACCTGTCTATCAAGGGAACAGCAATAGCACTAAAAATACTCGTACACTCACTAACTCACTCACACGTGTAGTATGAGTAGAACACAAAAGATGATGCTACCTGGTACGTTGGGTAAATACTCTATAGTTTGTCATAAGCACTTTTTAACTATCGATTCGATTATAGCTTCTGCACTTATCAGGTTACAGCTCTTGCTACACAATTCCCAGATTTCCTTAAAGTGTCGAATTGATGGAGCAATTTTATTTACTGCGTACATTACCAGTCCACGTGTACAGTTCTACCTTTATACGAAAAGAGGAAAAACTTTAACCAGCAAAGCGTAGCAGACAAAATGGAATCATTAAGCATTTCAATCCTCCGAGGGAAACATTTTCCTCATTACTCTGGCATACTGGCTTCGTAGAGGCGTGAATTCTATTCACCAGATTCACCAGTTTTACCAGAAAGAACTTGTTGCAATTGACAACTACGAGTACATACTTAGGAAGGGGTATTGCGCACAGGTCTATTCCTTTTCCTGAGTCTTTAAGGAATATATTATAGTACGTTATACCGGTAGTATGGGGGGGAGGGGAGAAAAAAAATACAAAAATGAAATGAGGAATTTTCACTTGAAGTTCATTCAGAGTTCTGTTGCCTGGTTACTTACTTACGCTCCTAGTCTTCCTTTATTTTCCATTACTCGTAACGACGTTCTTTGTCAGACATATGAAAAAAAAGAAGGTTAAATCATCAGCGTCATCACCCCTGGTCCGTTCTTCCGACATTAGATTCAAAGAGGAATTACTATGGGAGCCAGAAGAAGTCAACTTCCACATCGCTGATTAATTTTTATAAACTTTGATGCTGCATTGTTTCCCCATGTTAAAGAGCTTCACGGCAGATAAAAAAAAAAAAGAAAAGCCGAACATCACAGAATCTTCCTTTCAACCCCTTTTTCAGGCATTTCGACCTTGTCGGTGGCAAAGCGAGGGATGTTCGTATATTTTTTTTTACAGTACTCCTCCGCAACTCTGTGTATCCTTTGCGTTTTTCTTCTTTTTTTTTTTATGGAATTGCACGTCTCAGTTATTCAGATAACTGGCTTAGTTGGGAAATTTAAAAACGGTTGTCTGAGCGAGCATATAAAAGGAATTACACTTTTAGTAAAACCAGTATGTAGACGGGTAAAAGGACAATTTTGTTGAAATTTACAAAAAAAATAAACCAATGTTCGGGTAGGACCGGAGGTAGATTTGCTTTTGTTTGAAAAGTTTAGCTTGGCTGTGTCAGGTTGTTAAGAGAAAAGTGTCTGGCTTTGGTTAAACTTGGAAAAGTTCAGTTTAATTGCGGGTGTTAAAGTAATTAAACCACTCGGGAACCTGAAGAATCTCAAATAAATTTTCTCGAGGGACCAGGTGATCAAAAGCAAACAATGAATGTTCTTTACCTTAAGCATTAATAAAAGATATAATAATGACTTACTCCTATATTAGTTTGTAAGTTATATCAAAGTAACATACGTACGTAAGGCGTTGATTGCTAAAACTATTCAAAACTCTTGCATAATATTCCTCATCGACCCCCAAAAATTGATCTTTAACATCCAGTTTTAAGGTAAGGTAAAAAATATAACTCACTACTACTTTTCTTTGGAAATTAAGCTATTGAAACTGAGTATCACCTCATGTATGTTTTTTTCTTTTTTTCTTTTTTTGAACCAGCAACTTGGCATATCGGCTGTGGCTTCCTTAGAAGCAGTTAAACGTTTCTTCAATGCTAGACGTGCGTTTTGTTTAAAAAACAACCGGCGTGACTAAACGCTGGATTTTAAAAGTCTTCGAAGGTGCCTAATCGTTATCCTTGACTGGCAAAGGACGACAGACTAGTTCCTTTGTCAAATTAAATAGTTTACAGATTTTTCTGGTCTGGTTTGGTTTGAAACCTCGTGTTGTCGATCAAGCCAACACTGCCGGATTGACATCGATAATGCATCAGCGAGCCAACTTCTTTTTCAGTTCAGCGGTACAATGAGGACGATAGAAGGAATGCCCATTCTTCAACAATATGTAAATAGTGTGTCCTCTGGTCTGATGAACCTTGTTCATCACTACCCCGGACTATGCGAAGAGCGATTTCAGCCCATTCTTCGCCGAGGACGTCGGCTTTAAATTAAGTATTTATGATTGTCCACAACTTCGAAGGAATCCTGAAATTTCTCTGTCGGTTGTGAACATAAATGATGTCGATGTTTTGACCTGATCTGTACGTAATCAACTCCTCTTCGTACGCTATGGGAACCAGAAGATCGCACGTATAGATGTTAGCATCGGGGCATTAACTGATGCAGAAGAAGTCATATCACCAGTCTTCACGATAAATGGCTTACTAGTGAGTTTATTCGAAACAACGTTAAGCGTTGTAATTTATTGTCGTCACTCTTACTATACGCTGACAAATTATTTCACACGTGCAGTGTTTCTGAATGCTTATATTATCTACCGTTGGAAATTCTTAGAAAAACATACAATGCTAATGCTTGGCTGAACATTTGTTCCATTTTACAGACTGCTCTATTTTGAATTACCTCGTAATTGAGGCCAGGTATTTGCGGATGTTTCGGCTTTCGAATGATGCAAATACTTTTCTTTCAGCTATTTCTTTCAAATTCAGTTAAAACGTGGGTTTCTATTGCTATTGGAACCGATGTTCTGGCGACCTAAGCCAAACATGCCAAAACCATCTGTTAACTCACCTAAAAATTCCTTCACTATCAGTTTCTTAATATATGAGACGTTCGCGGATACGGGTCCTCGCTGTTATATAACGTTTTGTCAAAACTACTGCCAGTTTCGCTCACTTCGCCCGCTTCATTTTAGTGTGCCACAGGCATTAGAGTACACTTTTCATTTATTGTAAGTCCCCGATGTACGACGAAGGATATTTCGACTTGGCTGGCTTGGTTGTTGGGGGACTTGGTATCAAAACGTAGAATTAATAGTGTGGTTCGCCAGCATCATTGGGCTATATCGCTAGAAGTTCCCAGAAGGAATGCTACGTTGCGCTAAGTTCAAGTATATGTGCGTAAATAAAGGATCATTCATTTTTCGATTTCGAAAGTAAAGCTAAATAAAACACACACAGCGATGCAATTTTGATTAATGCGTCTAGAGCTCGGGGATTATTCGCGAAAACACGGTCTTTTAAGTAGCCCCGCAGAAAAAAAAACTAACGGTGTCAAATCGCATGATCTTGGTAGTTAATTGACGTCGCCAAAACGTGAAATTACGCGACCAGGAAACTTCTCATGCAATCAAGTCATAATTGGTCGTGTTGTGTGGCTTTTTGCCTCGTCTTGTTGGAACCACAGATCGCCCGAGTCATGATCTCCAATCGCCGGCCAAAAAAAAATCGGTTATCATTCGACCATATCGTTCCGAATTGACTGTAACCGTTCGCCCATTGGCATCTTCGAAGAAATACGGACCAATGACACCTTTCGACCACAGAACAGACCAAACAGTCACTTTGTCTGAATGCAACGGCACCTCTTCGATCACTTGTGGGTTTCTGAGACCCATTTGCGGCAATTTTGTTTGTTTACATACTCACCAAGTGAGAAATGTACGAGGGCGGGTCAATAAGTCCGTGACTTTTGGATTAAAACACAGATTTTTTGATAAAAAAATAATTTTATTTTTCAACGTAGTCTCCCTTGAGCTCTATACACTTTGTCCAACGCTTCTCCAATTTTTTTTTTCCCTTCCAAAAAAAAAGATTTGTCGAGGTCCTCAAAATAGGCCTTTGTTTGCGAGATGACTTCATCATTGGAGTCAAATCTTTTTCCACCAAGCCATTTCTTCAGGTTTGGGAACAAGAAGTAGTCGCTCGGAGCCAAATCTGGAGAATAGGGTGGATGAGGGAGCAATTCGTAGCCCAATTCATGGATTTTTGCCACGGCAACTGCACATGTGTGCACCCTTGCATTGTCCTGGTGGAAAAGAACTTTTTTCTTGGCCAAATGAGGTCGTTTTTTTTTCAAATCGTCATTGAATCGGTCCAATAAGTTGGCATAATATTCCCCATTAATTGTTCTTCCCTTTTGAAGGTAGTCAATGTGGATTATCCCGCGTGCATCCCAAAAAACAGTCGCCATAACTTTATTGGCTGACAAACCCACCTTGGCCTTCTTTGGCGCCGATTCACCCTTAGAAACCCACTGTTTTGACTGTTGTTTGTTCTCTGGTGTGTTGTGATGGATCCATGTTTCGTCCACGGTTACAAAACGGCGCAAAAACTCCTCCATATTGCGATTAAACAACGCTAAACCTTTCTGTGAAATTGTTACACGATTGCGTTTGTGGTCGACTGTGAGCAAACGCGGCACCCATCTTGCGGAAAGCTTTCTCATGCCCAAGTGATCATTCAAAATTGAAACCACTGAGCCATGCGAGATCCCTACGGCTTCCACAATCTCTCGCACTTTCAATCTTCGGTCGGCCAACATCATATCGTGAATTTCTTCGATTGTTTCGGGTGTAGAGACCTCAACTGGGCGTCCAGGACGTTCGGCATCTTCAGTGCTTGTACGGCCACAACGAAATTCAGTAAACCACTTTTTTACCATTAAAATCGATGGTGCAGAGTCCCCATAGTATTTATCAAGCTTAGCCCTGGGTTCGGTAATGGTTCGGTTCGCAAGAAATAATGCTTAATAAGCACACGAAATTCACTTTTTTCCATTTTCTCCTCAAATTAGTGAGTAGTCTGATAAAAATAGCTGTCAAACACAAACTAACTGACGCAGCAAGTTTAAATTTTGACAGGAGTCAACTGACAGATGCCTGTTGACAGGAGCAGTGTTGCTGTTTCAGTAAAGAGGTCAGAAATTCAAAAAGTCACGGACTTATTGACCCGCCCTCGTACCTCATCACTGAAGAAAATGTTGTTCGAAAAATCGGTGTTTATTGTCTGTTGTTTCAACACCCAAGAAGCGTATCTACGGCGTTGTGAATGGTCAGCAGTCTTCAATTGTGCCATAAGTTGAACTTTATAAGTATGGAGATGCAAGTCCAAATGTAAATTACGCCATAGTGAGGTGTACGACACGTTCAATTGCTGCGAACACCGGGCAATCGATAAATTCGGATCATCAGCAACACTTGCACTTACATAAGCAATATTTTCGACTGAGCGTGCATTACGATGATGCACAGGCCTTACGACATCAGTAACACATCCACTCTCCTCAAATTTCGATACAATTTTACCGATTGCTTGCGTAGTCGGTCGATTATGACGACTATAAACACCGCGTAATGCGCGAAAAGTGACTACGCTTGAATAACCACTTTTGTAGTAAGTTTTAATAATTTTAACACGTTGTTGGATTTGTAAGCAATCCATTATTGTAAATGGCAAACATTCAACTAATATTATGACACTTTAAATGACGGCTGAGTTTGGCAAATGTCAAATGCCAGCGTTACCAACTTGAAAATTCGAAATGAATGACCCTATACTTTGAAACAAATAATCAACTACGAATCACATGTAGTTATAACATATAGATATATTAAAGGCATTTTTCAACTACATAATTACTTTTGGGATATACGAACCAAAATTCAATCGCTGGCGTATGCTGTTGGTAAAGCTCTAATTCATTAATGGCACTGCCATCATCCAAACTGAAAAACCATCAATTCTTGGTATGATATGTCATTGACAACCGACAGAGAATATATTCGATGTCGACAAGTATGCCCATCTGATTTGGCCTCAATATTTAAGCCATTTATGCATCAAAAAATAGAATACATGTAGCTATGTAGCCCTATTTTTACTTGCGAGTAACAAACCGCCAAATCTTCAGCTGTAACACCCGTTTCGTTGTGAATCCTTATAAGTTTATCCTCCGCTTGCTTACTTTTTGAAGCACTCTACAATATTCTGATTATTTCCTAAACCGTACAGCTAACGCGTGGGACACATTGCAAAGGTTTTTATATTCTGGTAATTCTAGCCTACGACATCCGCTAGTCCATTTAATCCAGCTTATTCTGAAAAACAGACCACTGTATGGAGAATATGCTAAAGCAGCTTATTAGCTTATTAAGAACAAGCTAAAACTAGAAACTAAACTCCCAGAGACTTTTGTTTCATTTTGCAACTATAATCCTCATTGATTAAAAAATTACATCACATCATATTTTCCACAAATTTCATACAGATTTATGTACACACATGTATTCATGTTCTAGATTACAAGATGAACTGAGTAGACTTCGTTAATAATTAAATACCTAATCAAAATATCATTCGTTTGGGCCAACGCAAAATGTACATCATTTACTATTCTAAAACCAATCGCATGACTAAAACCCAAATCAGTCATCTATAATTGGTGCATTCACCATCTACTAACCTTCGTTACATTTGTATTTCATTTCAATTCTACTTTAACCTCAACATTCCACGTATCTCACCCAAAAAAACCCTAATCAAATGACGACAAATTCAAAACGTTAACGTTTGCATACGAAACATTATTCAGAAAACTTCGCTTATCAACACAAAGCAAGAAGAAAATATCAATAATAAAAATAAACTAAAACAGTAACACATTCCATTCGGACGTTTATATTAACATACAAACCTTGATTAGAATCGCCAACAGCCGATTGATCTTTATCGGTGAACGTAGACATGTTCTATGAGAATGTTCACGATTACGACCAGAGTAACCGTAGCCGTAACCATCACCATCACCAACTTCGACATCGAATAGCTCATTGCGATTGTGGTAGAAGCCAAGTGTAGACTGTACAAAATTGCCAATAATTATTTGCACATCACCACGCAAAATTGGATCCGAATGACTGTAGAAGAGCAGCACATCCGATAGGATCTGCTGATTGACTTCTTGTTGAATTTGGTTAATTTCATAAGTCCGGATACCTATGCCTGTACCAGGAACTGTGTCATAGCCACTACAACTACCACTAGCACTGCCAATACCGCTTCCAGGAATATCTATATTATTCGTCTGCTTGTTGACCAAATTGAATTTTTCCGCAGCGGATTTTCCAATCGATATATCTCCTAATTGCGATGTTATTGGTTGAACGCCATCAACCACTGTTGGTGCTGGTGGTAACGCTCCCTTTATTTGACTACCAATACCACTACCACCACCACCACCACCACTATTGCGACTTGTTTTAGATTCAATTATTTCCGATTTCGAGAGAATTTGGTCCGCTCGTTTATGACTGCGTTTAAGTCTAGGTGATTTCTCTTGCTGCTTTGCTGTGCCTCCTCCTAGTTCGGCAAAAAGCAATAGCGGATCCGCACTCCTACTCAAAGGTTGGTTGAGGAAATCATTTGTGGTGCTCACACCAAAGTGGTCATCTTTAATTTCTAATGGTAACAAATTCCCTGCCTCAAATTCACCCAATTGTGGAAATTCACCCGACCTACATTCATCAATGAGATGATCAAAGTCCTTGCCGACGTTAGAACTGCTACTTGTACCGCTGCTATTATTGCTACTATGTCCCGTTGTTAGTTGTTCGTCTTCTTCGGGAATCTGAAGCGCCAGTTGGGTGCGTCTAATTTCAGCTGCACTGATTTCTACTGGAAGGCGAAGTATGTCCGGCATGAGCCGGGCGCAATTAGCGATTACATTCAGCGAGAGATGCTTTATAGACACCCGAATGGTGGTGTCTGATTGTAGACCGCCTTGCTGGCCAGTCAATAAAAACTTTACCACAATGAGACGTGATGTGTAGTAGATAATAGCTTGATCGTAAATCGTACCGACGTTAAGTTGCATTGGCTGCTCTATATCTGCACCACTTTCCATGACCATGTCAATGTCCATGTCCATGTCTACTTCATCTTGCTGGGACTTTGTGACAGAGGATTCGCCCTCATCATCATCGCTACCATCGCTAGTGTTTCGAGTGTTCGTGTTGTCCATAAGAAGAGCTGTTGATGCTGTTGCCGACGCACTAGATAATGCATCATCATTGACCAATGTACTTGCAGTGCCGCTAGTAGTGGCGATGCCGGTGCTGGTGCCATTGCCATTGCCACTGCTATTACTATTTCTAGTGGCAGTGACAATGCCTCTAGCACTGTGATGTGCCACCATTACTAAATCTTGCTCATTTCTGGAACTCGAACTATTGGTAGGTAGTGATACGTGACTACCCAGAGATATATGACTGTTTATGGATTCCAACGAGAGATTGTCTGCATCTTCTTGGTGCTGATGTGTGAGTTGCTGTTGCTGTTGTTGCGTTTTACTTTGTGGTGAATTTATTGCGGCCGGCACTTGAGTGGTATCTGTCACAGGCGGTAATGGTGTTGGCTTCGGGGTTGAACGGAATAGTTTTGTCATGGATTCTGCAAGAGAAAGGAAACACAGTTTAAAAGGAGATAAAACAAATGGACAACATTAACAAGTTGCATGCATCCAGAAACAAATAAAAGAAATAATTACTCCGAATTCAAGTTGAACATACTTCAACGACTAACTGCTGACCCAAATGAAAAGTTTTTAGCTACAGCACGGACACAAAGATGGATAAATGGATTGCGTGAGTGAATACTATTTCTTTGGATTTCGAAGATCTCTTATCTAGGATTCTGTTAGATTTTTTTATCTCTTACTTGCACTACATATTGCAAAGGCTGAAAGTAAAAATAAATTCATTGCACTAATGTTGTAGGTCAAAGTTTTAAGACCGATTTGTTCTTTAGTTACACATGTAAGTGGCCTAAACGTATTGAAAGCAAAGCTAATGAGTTTCAGTAGAGAATGTGAATACGGAACTCGTTCTTTGAAGGTGCACGTACTAATGCCGAAGAAGAAAGTGATTTTTGTAAGAGTAAGGAGAACCTACAAGAATGTGTTGACAACAATAATTATTTGATAGTTAGTTTAAAATGGAAACAGTGATTTTATAACGAGAAAATCGTTCTGTTCGTTTTATACGTGTGGATAGCATTTTCATGCAAGCGAATCATACATTTTAAATTTGCGAATTTTAAAGCGCCTGCACACAGGGCAATTTGTACACACAATTTCTACGTTTGAGTGATCATAAATTGTGTGCACTCTACACGCATTCCAATAAGCCAGTACAGTCTAAGGATTTTGATGATTGTTATCGTTAACATCGAAATAAACAATTGAAATTACTTGCATCAACATTTTCTTTACGTTTTCCAACATGTTGTCATCCACCTGCAACAAATCTTTATTCAATTAATATCAGATGAATACTGAGGATGAAATTGTGGCAATTTGCTCACTCACGGCACAATTTGTAAGAAGGAAGAGCCATAAGTTCTGTTACACAATTTCCAGCGCTAATCGTTCAATAATCGTTCTTGAGGAAATGCAAACGTCAACTTTTTTCAGAACACATGCACTGATCAATGGAGAATACTAGTCAGGTTGGTTTTAGTTTGCAAACTGTTAACATAGAGTGGGGCGTTAAAGGGAATCGAGTCGAGGTAATAGCGTTCTATAAGTGCGGAAAGAGTGGTAGCCAAATTTTCGAGTTGCTAAAACCACTCGGAATATCGGGAATATTTGTTTATCGAGCTATTGCTTGCTTCGCCAAATAGTCTGGAGCAGAGGACATGACAAGAAGTGATCGCCCGCGCGTCGTCCGTACTAAAACGGTAGTAAAGGCAGTGCGTGAACTAATTCGGAGAAATCCCCTTAGGAAGCAAAAGATCATGTCCAAGGAATTGTATATATCAATCAGATCCATGTCTAGGCTGATTCGGGATGACCTGCATATGAAAGCCTATCGTCGGTCCACGGGTTATCTTCTAACTGCTCAACTAAAAAAACTACGACCCCTTTCAAGCCAGCACCCCACCGATGGAGCACCAAGGGAGCAGCAGAGGCTGTAGGCGGACGGCCAAGTTACTAGGCAGCCTCCGACGAGGGAATGTACAAACATAAACAAGAACAACAACAGTAACCACAAACAATAACAACAACCAGCGACAACAAATAATAATAATAACAATAATAATAAACAACAACAACATATAAACAATAACATTAACATAATAACAAAATAAAAATCACAACAAAGTACCAGGCGGGCAGAAGGGCCCACAACATAAACAAACAAACGAAACGAAACGAAAACTAAAACTAAAACTAAAGAAAACAAAATAAAATACGTAATTGTAAGAAATGACCCGCTATTGGTTAGTCCCCCCATTCCCCCCAAATCTGAACGCCGATCCACCGGAGTAAGTAGGGACCCGGGGTATATTAGCACAAAGGCACATATACTTAGCTTTGTTTGGGGCGGCGGTTTAGAGAACGGCTAGACCGGGGTATAATCAGATTAGGATTATACCCACACAACCTTCCTCCTTCGTCCCAACACTCCACTGACCTTCGATCATACTTTCTTTCTCCTTCGCGTTTGTTGTTGTTTTGCAATTCTGTTTAGTTCGATGGGGGAAAATTAACCGGGGATCAGCAATGAAAGAAACATTGCTTCTCGCAATTTTTTTTTTATCGACTTCCAATGTCTAGGGCAATAGCTAGGATCCACAAGCTCTCAGAAACTCGCTCAGTGGAGTTCCCAGTTATCACTGGAAGCGGGAGAGAACTCAGTGTCTGAGGAGTTTAGAATGAGAGTGTACAATTGGAAACAATTGGAATGTGTGAGAGGCCTAGTTGGACACGGGAGCACACACTAGCAAAGTTTGCTAGTTGTGTAGCTGGAAACCCCGTTGTTGGGTTCACTAGGGCCAAATGAATGTGTGTGTGAGAATGCGTGTGAGAATCTGTCGAGAGCTTGTGGAAAGGAAAAGATTTGGAAGTCACTTTTGTGACGACCAGCGAATACAGAGGGTCTTAGAAAGTTTTTTTTGATTGTGCGATTTTGGGCGAATTGCGAGAAGCAATTTTTTTTTCGTTTGTTTTTAAGAAAAAAAAAAAAAAAGTAATTTAGAGTCGCGAGTTCTTTTGTGAACGGAAGAAAAAAATAAAAAAAAATAAAAAAAAATAAAAAAAACAGGAAGGGAAAAAGAAGAAAGAACAGGACTCGTTGGTGGGATTGGATAGCAGGAGTAGCAGGACAAAGGATAGGCCGCGCGTGCGAAGTAATCTCGAGAAAAGACGAGACACGCGACCCGTTTACTAGTTTTTTTTCATTCGGGACTTTTAAAATAGCGGGTCACTCTAGCGACGAGTGTACCGCTACGTAAATTTTAATAAATCGTCGTGCTCCAACGAAGCATTTATAACGTTGTGGAAAACCCCATCTTTTCTTTTGTTGTTTCGGTTTTTTTTTTTTTTTTGGGAAGTATTTTCTTTTTTTCTTTTTTTGTCGGTTTCGTGATTTTCCCCAAAAATCACGTGGCGCTCAACGGTTTTTTTGTGATTTTGTTTCCCAGGTTTAGCTGCCATCAAAGCTCTACCTGTAGGTGATTCGAACCCGGGTTGGAACAGTTGGTTCCAAGGTTAGTTTTGATTCGGGGCAACTGGGATTGTTGCCGGGGATCAATCATAACAAATGGCCATGAAAACATTCTGTTTACGGATGAAAAAATTTTTGCCGTGGAAAAAGTTTTCAACAAACAAAATGACAAAATTTATGACTTCATTTAAGGAAGCGATAAAAGTTGTTCCAAGGGTTCAACGTTGACATCATCCCGCTTCCGTAATGGTTTGGTGGGGGGTCTCTCACCATGGTGGCATATCCCTCCATTTCTGTGAAAAAGACGTAAAAACAAAAGTTTACCAAGAAGATGTGCTAGAAGGTGTTGTGAAGGATTTGACCAATACCTTTTTCAATGGATACAGAAGGATCTTTCAACAGGACTCTGCTCCAGCGAACGATGCCAAAACCACGAAGGAGTGGCTTAGAGTCAATATTCCTCTTTTTAAAGCAGCAGAAGATTGGCTGTCGGAGACTAGATCTGAATCCACTGGATTATGGTTTGTGGTCAGAATTGGAGAACATGGCCGGCAAGACTCCCCACAGAAATTGGGAAAGCCTTAAAACAGCATTAACCAGAGCAACGTCGACGATCTCTATGGAAACCGTACGTGCCGCTATAGCCCAATGGCTACCCTGTTTGGAAGCTTGTATTAAAGCAAGAAGCAAACATTTGTAGTGAATTAAATTTTTTTTAATAACCAATATTGTGGTGAAACAATTTTGAATACAATATGTTTATTAGTTTTTCTTATATCGTTTTATATTTGTAACAGAACTTATGGCAGGACTAGGTATGTAGGCGCTATTACAGAATATGAAGCTCTTTTTTTATAAGAGTAATGAGAAGTGGACGTTTAGTGGGAGTTCTAAATCTCGTGAGAGTACAAATATTTCGGGGTACTGATAATATCAAACCTCAATAAGGTCGAACACCTTCAAAGTAAATTAGCCGAAGCGAAACACGCAGTGGGGTCAGTCTGGAGTGCCTATCTTAACAATACGCACGTAATTCATAGTTCGAACCTTACAATTTTTCAACTGTAAAGTCGATCGTTCTATACGGGGCTCAGGTGTGGAGATATCACTAGTATGATGCAGTAGAAAAATTTCTTCGTTTTTTTTAACTACATGTTGAACCTAGAAACCGGCGTAGCGCCCATCTTCTTGGATACTCTAAAACTCCACTTTGACTACATATTAAGAGTTATGAATTTGGAAAGCGAAATACATACATTCTGACTACTAGGGATAATTGTGTGCAAGAATGGGAAAAACTAGCGTCAGACTGCAACCTCAAATTAACCATTGCGTCCAATGAAGAACCTGCCTCTTTAAAGGACAAATATAAGGTTTTGTTAACACAAATAACACAACTGGGACATAAAATGTACGTCGGTTTCTTGAGTGAAGCACGTTCATCACAATACAGGCAGCACTATATCGAACTCCACTACAACCTGCAAGAAAGGACATATTTTATGAACAAGAACCGCTCACACCCAATAAGTACAATTTTTTAATTAAGAGGTGAACTATTATCACTCAATTATATACCCCACCGACCGAAGCTCCCAATTTTATGCGACCTTTCCAACCTGAGGAAAAACTATATCCCACTTTTTACTTATTCTTTTATATTTTGTGTGTTTTCTTATTTCAATTTTTATTTTTTGCTCTCAAGTAAATATTTTTGTAAATTATGTCATTGTCAATCTGGTAGACGGCCTTCAGCTCAACCATATAGACCAAGTCTGGTACTACCTATATTATTGTAAAACCTAATTTGTTGTAAGAAAATAAAGAGTCAACTAACTAACTTATAAGAGAAGTTACGATTGATTTTTTGGCGACCTGATTGTCGCACGTAATTGTCGATGATAACCCAAAGTTGTTAAAGAAGTAGTCAGAAGTCGAAATCTGTACGATATCCCGACTGGCAACGTACTAAGGTCAATTCTCAGCATCCAGATATCACAAGAGACATAGCGAGTTCTATAATATATTATCATCCACTTTTCAATGAAATAGACCATTTTTCGATCGATGTAAGACGCGTCTCCAAATAACCTGCAGATCGTCCTCTTTCAATAGAATTAAGCGTATTCCCCTAAAATCCGTATTTAACTTCACCAAACGGATTAGGTTTGGTGTACTACCTTCATTACTTTTTTACTTTTAAATTCATTTTTATTTCTTCTTTCATTATAAGCTTACATCCTAGACAAAAATGCTTAAATCTAATTTCACAATGACTGTTACTTATTCTAGCTTACTGGCTCTTACCGAACTCTCTAAACTTCACAATATCAATAAACTTTGCCTTTCGGCCTTAAAACTATCTTACGACTAATGGTCTTATTTATCAATAAGTGGGAAATATTTCTAAGAAAATAGTTTTAGAAAAAAACTTAGATACTTTATCATTTTTTTTAATTTTTATATAAAACTTAAAACTATACCCTATTCTACTTAACCTACCTAAGCTACTTATTCTAACTTAAATATAATCGGGGTGGTGAGCACTCGTAGACTTTCTCTCCGAGTGGTCACCATCTCGATTGCGTTTCGGGCGCCTGGCAATCCTCAACATCGTGCACAAGCACCGCCCAGACTTAACTGATGCCATGAAGCACCAATCACTTCTTAGAAGTGCCGCCCTATGTTAACGAGCCCGGCCTTTCCACGAGATCCCCCTAACTATCCTTAATCTAACTTAAAACTAGGAAAAGTGTGTTAGCTCAGTAACGTTCCGACCTAGGAAAGCATGACTACCCTCCCTATTTCCTTGAGCCACCAGAATTCGGCGAACTGTTTTTCGGCATCGACCCGATCCCTTTCCGCAATCGCGGTTCTAAAACGGAGGAGCTCTTGAGCATTAGCGACATACCCGTCGTAGATGAGCCGCTTGTCCTTCGCACCGCGGTGGCGGTGGTATATTACCGGAATACCATCCCTACTTTGCACTAAACCTTTAGCATCTATATGAAGAAAAGCCTCCGGCGGGATAAAGCCCGATAGAAGTGAGCTCTCATGGTACATGTCATTGGGGTAATAAGCCCCAAAGATCAGGCTGTTGTCGCTGGTCATTGCCCTTGCAACGTGCCTTCGAATCACCTTAATCAGGAAATTGTCAATCCTATTCAGATGAGCCCCATCGTAAAGGGCTTTGTTGGGATAGTATTTCTTGTACTCTGATTCTGGTGTTCTATACAAACCCAGGCAGGTCCTGAGACACTGCCTTTCAAACACCCGAATCTTTTCCATCTGAGACGGCGCTACATTAAACCACACAGGGCAACCATACGCGATGACTGGCCTAATTAGGGCCACATAGCATATGACCTTCACCCTGGAAACAAGTTGACTGCTGTGAAACAGCCTTCTTGTCAGGGCTAAGGCCTTCTTGGCCCCAGCGAGACAAACATCTATATGTTTGTCAAAATACAGATATTTATCGAGCCAGATACCAAGGTATCTAACTACGCTTCTCACCGCTAATGGCATCCCGTGTTGTCCAATGATGGCCAAATTTCGCCAGTTATGTCTGGTATCCCTAGAAGCACATCGCAATGGAGTCCTAAACAAGATTGTTTCTGACTTTTGAAAATTGATTTTTAATTTCCAATCATCGCAATACTCCTTAATATGATCGAAATCACGCTGCAGAAGAGCATTGATGACTTCGATTTTTGGGCCTGATCTGTACGCCACTAAATCGTCTGCGTACGCTATAGAGTGATTGAGGGAACCTACTAGATCACTTGTGTAAATGTTAAACAGGATCGGAGAAATCACCGCCCCCTCTTGTAAGCCGTTTTTAATATCAAAGACTTTGCTCGAAGTGACGTTGCCACATTTGACAACGAACTTCTTTCCCATAAGCATGTTATAAATCATATACAGCAGAGGTTTCGGCATACCCCTCCTAGTTAACTTATAGAAAAGCCCCTCTAGCATATGGTGTCGAAAGCCTTTTCAAAGTCAACCAGGCAGGCACCCGTACACTGGTTCTTACACTTATTCCATTGTATGTCGGAGATCAGCTTTGACGCAACATGAATAGTGTCATGCTTCGCCCTAAAACCAAACTGATTTTCCGGAATTATATTATTTTCCTCAACCCACCTTAACAGCGCTCTATTAACCACTTTCTCGAATACCTTGCTTATATTCGGAAGTAAACTGATTGACCGAAGATTAGCAGGGTTGGTTCTGACTTTATCCCTTTTCGGGACAGGATGTACCACTGCTATTTTCCAATGTGTCGGATAATATGCATTATTCAGCGCATTGTTAAATAGCGTAGTGAAAATATCCACTGCTTCCAAGGGTAGGTGTCTTAATACGACGTTTGGAATACCGTCTACTCCCGACGACTTTTTGTTTTTCAGAGACTCGAAGATGCACAGGAGTTCATCTTTTCGCACGAACAAATTCGAGGAAGCTCTCTCATTGGCGACGATGACATTTGCAGCGTTTTCTTCACTGAATACGGTAAAACCGTGATTCTCAGATCGCCAATTTTGAAGTTCATTGCGTAAATAATAGTGACTTACGTAGGCCCTGTTATCAATGTCGTGATTACGGTGAACCGGATTGTTCACCGTATACACGGTTTCGAAAAAAGCGGCCAGCAAATCCACTTTCTCCTGTGGGTCTTCGACCACAAAAAAACCATCGCCTGAGTCGGCACTTTCTGGACTTATACCAACCGTTAGTAGTGTCTGTCTGTTCTCTGTCGTCAGTGGAATTCGAACACATTGAATGTTGTTGTGATCTTTCCGCCTGAACAATTTATTTATCTGCGGGAACATATTCGGACTACTGGATTTTATAGCCCGAATCTTATTGCCCCAGTACAGACTTACAGCTTTACTGTAATTTTGTTTTATTAATTGTTTAAGGTTTTTGATCACTGACTTCAATGTTCTTATTTCCGGGTTTTGTCTGTCAGTAAACTGTCTGTACAGTTCCTTCAGTCTCGTGAGCAGTCTACTTTTGTATGCGTACAGTGCGTTTATTGTTGGAGTTCTGTACTTTTTGGTCTGGTCTTCGTCGAAGCATTCTACCCGAGGAATAGTCTGCTCCATTGTGCGTTTGATAATGTCTTGCATAGTCAGTAAATCACAATCGATTTCTTCGTTGGTCAAGTTTCTATTAGTCGGAGGATCAATCCCATTCAAATGTAAATTCCGCTTTAACATTCTGGAGAAGCGCGACCACCGTACCCTACGATAGTCGTACGAGTACACCTGATCGTACTGCTCCAGCAGCGTTTGTTCATTTGGGATCCGTATTGTGGCTGCGAGTCCGTAGTGATCACTATCGTACTCGAACGCTCGCAAACAGTTCCGTGTGTTTAAATCCACGTCTGTCAGTTCTAGTCTATTGTCTATAAGAGCCAAGTCCAAAAAGGAACCAGCTGTTGGAAAGGATGGAATATTCGTCGCGTACAACTCAAGTTTGTACTCAATCATATATTGACTCCACCAGTAGTGTAACTGGTTACCCCTAGTGTTCGGCGGATTATTTCCCCATGCCGCATGTTTAGCGTTCAGATCTCCGGCGAGACAGTAATAATTTTCTTCCGATTGAAGCTGAAGGCAACGAAAAAGTATTTCGAGCTCAGTTATAAAGTGAATGGGATTTGGTACTTCAGGTGCGTAAAGCGACACCACATACAGTCGCCTTTGACTATGAAGAGGAATGCATATGATGCAGGCTTCCAACACCCGGAACCTCAGCAAATCCCCGCTGTATATGACCCTATGGCGTATGCCCTTGCGTAATAAGATACCAACTCCACCCCCTCGTAAGGAGTGAGGTCGGTCCCTTCTGTATGTATTGTAGCCACTGTAGCCAATTTTGTGATTCTGGTTAAGCTTAGTTTCGCTTACCAAAAGCACATCCGGCCGTTCACTTAACAACAGGTTTTGCAGATTGGTTCTCCGTTCGATTCTGATTAGTGAATTAACATTTAACGCAAGGATCTTTAAGTTGACCTCATTCAACGTAGCAGACATTATATCGGCGTGCCAGACTTGTCAAACAGTGTCGAATAGATGACGTCAATTCGAGCCGCTTGTTCATTTAATTGTTTCTGGAAGTGATCGATTTTTCCGTGTAGGGACAGAAGAATAGCTTTCAAATCCAAATCTGTTTCCGGCGCTTTTTCGGCTACCTTTGACATATTTTTTGCTGTTATTGCGGCCTTACCCGATCCAGAGACCATTTGGGCAAAGGATATACTGGTTGCCACAAAATTAGAGAAAGCACGACTCTTTTGACGCTTCTCTTCTTCGATGAAATGTTTTCGAGCCTGGACTTTCTTTTTCAGCTCCTGGAACCTTGGACAACCTCTGAAATTGGCAGGATGCCCTGAGTTCCTACAGAGTACACAGAAGAGTTTATCCCTATCCTCTACTCTATCACTACCTAGAGAACATTCTCCATATTTGTGGTCCTTGTCGCACTTCACGCACCTAAATTGCATATTGCAATTAGCTGCGGCGTGCCCGAACCTCTGGCAGCGCATACATTGCAGTACACGATCTGCTCTCTTTAATTTTTCCCAACTTACAGCATGATAGTACAGGAATTTGATTTTTCGCAGACTATCGATTTTGCTATTGGGGGTTAATTGCACTAAGAAGAATGGTAATTTGCGGTTACCATCCCTTGCCGCGGCCGTGGTAAACGGCTTGACACCTACGAACTTTAGGTCGTCGCTTTCAAACCTTTTGAGCTCTTCTTCGAGCTCTTCCGTTTTTACTGCGGGATCGATTCCTTTTAACAGCACCGTCTGAAGTTTTTCACCCTTAGGGGTATACGTATAATACTCCGTGTCCGCTTTTCCCAGGGCGTTACGTACTTTCTTATACTCTTCCATATTACTACACATAATAATGTGCTTATTTGCACTTAATCTTTTCACATAGAAATTCTTAGTTACTAACTTACATAACCTAATACTATCTTTTATTTCAAAATTACTTACATTAATTGGGGGAACTTTTTCTCTCCCCTTGTTGCTAGGATGTTGTTTTTGTTGTTGCTGCTGCTGTTGATTTTGTTGCTGGTGCTGCTGCTGTTGTTGTTTTTGATGCTGCTGCTGTTGTTGTTGTTGTACTTGTCTTTGACCTTTTTGCGTTTGTTTCTTATGTTTTAAGCGTTGTTCTTGTTGTTGCTGTAGTTGCTGATGCTGGTTTTGCCTTGACGGCGATTTTGCTCCATCGGCAACTCTTTCAATGTTTGTAATTGCTGCTGTTGTTGTTTTTGTTGTTGCTTCTGGCACCGCAACTTTTCCCTTTTTTCAAGAAGCTCCTTTATAAGCTTATCAAGCTGAGCCTCTTCGTCTTCTTCCTCTTCCGCAGAGGTATCAGTGTCTGATAATATTTTGAAAGAGTTCCCCTCTCCGACGTATCGGCACTCACCCCCTTCAGACTCGTACGAAAACTCTTTTCCGTCCGCTTCGATGTTTTCATCATCTTTACTTTTCTTTTTTGCGGACAGGTTCGATGACACCTTGCCTTTTCTTCGCCTCTTCTCTACTTTCGAAGTATCGTCCGACTTCTGCATTGCTGCTGCTGCTTTTGTTGTTGTTGCTTGCTGATGCTGCATTTCACACGCTCTTGTAGTCATGCGTTTTGTCAACGGTTCAACCTGCGGGACCTCCGGCTGACCGGTATCCATCACTCCTCTGCCACTTCTACCACTCTTATTAATCGGTGATTTCAAATTAAATGAAAAAACGAAAAAAAGATCCACTCGAATCTAGAACTGGACTCGAACCTGGGATCCTCCACGTCTCGAGTCGACCACTCCTTCTCTGGGCTAAACTGCCTTTTATCACTTCAACACTTATGCTTTTAGTTTATTGTCTTTGCACTTTTATGCACACTATTAACAAGTCGACCGTTCTCGATAAGAGCTAGGAAACGACTCGTGTACTACCTTCATCCTTATGCATACGTGTACAATTAACAAAATGATCATCCATGCTTTAGAATTTAGATGATCCCGTCCAACTGTATCGTCTGTCGTAAAATGTACTACTCGTACTTGTCCGTCACATGCAATAAACGAGTACATGGGAATTCTTTATAAGGTGATGCGTTAAAATCCTATTTTCATGTGTTGTAAATTTCGTAGTTTTAGTCAGAAGCAGTCAGTGAACAATCATGGTTTTCTTCAAGTGGCTATCCCAACATGAACTAACAATTTTTTAGTCGCCGTTTGAGGGTATTTTTACACAAGTGATTTTCTTTTTTTTCTGTCGGGAAAGAGCACTTAGACAGAGAACCGATGCACTGTACTGCTCCTGAAATGTCCCTTTTATTGAAAATTATTAATATTTCGCAGAAAGATGAGTAAGCGTTTCAGTGATAAAGTGCATAGAGTACAAACACGAGCCTCATCAGCCCCGAGTATCTACAGTATGATGCAAGCGCATGCCGGATAATCTCACAGCAAGCATCGCAGTTTATTATGTTGTTTATACCCAGTACTTAGGTCAGTTTCCCATCATTCCAACCATTCGTTAGTCTGCCATCAATGTAGAGAGTTATGCCATCAGCCCTTATGCTCATATTAAGCCGGGTATTTAACGGGAGACCTAAATGAGGGCGCATGCAGTCCTTACGTTCAGGTTCGAGCCCCGAAAATCTCACCTCTCTCTCCTAGGGACTGCTGTCAGTGGAGTCTTGCATTCTCAAAAATAACTTGGAAGCTGTAAACAAAATCTTCAGGAAGTCTCCAGTTTAAGATGGAGACTAAGTTTCTCTGATTTCTCACTTTTGAGGAATTTGACTTGTATTCTTTCGATCTTTAGCCACTCTTATTGGCTTTACTTAGATTTTTTTTAAAAATTCTAGTTTGCCTCTAAATAAAGGTTAAGAAAAGACTATCTAGGTATGGTGTGCTGCCGATGTACATACGTAATAAGCTCTCGTAGTTCGTAAGCAGAAACCGTAATAAATGTGATTAAACCATGTGATTTACATGTATTCGATATATCCTCTTACGCTGAATTTCTTGCGGACTTATCCGTTCCAATTACCACCAAGGAAAAGCCTTTTCTTTCTTGAAATTTTAGAACAATTTAACGTTGCTGCAAAACGTTTTCTTATTCGAAAATTAAAATTTATTATTCAAAACCTAATTCATCTTTTCAATACATCATAATGCTCTTCTCTGTAAATCCTCCACCTATGACATAATATTTCTTTTCACTTTAAAGTCGATCCTTCAATGTGCAAAAGAAATGCTTCAAGGAGTAGTACATTCCATCCGAATTGCATTGGTATGCTTTAATAAGTCTATACAATTGTATATTGTCCTTAACTTTACCTGACCAGTAAACAAAATCACGCATTAAGAGGCCGGGTAGTCTAACTTGTAACAAAAAAAAACCCGGAAAAGATTTAATCGCAGAAATACGAATATTAAAGATGAGCAGAGACGCGTTACAAACGAAATTTGCAAAAAATTGATAGAAGAAGGTACTGCGAAGGTTAAGTCTCTCTAACATAAGGCAATCAAAAAAAAATTCATAGTCTACTTCGTTACTTTGTTTACTACTCAAAACATAATCCTCCATGAAATCGCCACTATGTAAGAACCAATATTGTTTTCTAAGTAACTCCTTCTGACAAACGCCTTCGATACCGTAGTCAACTCAAATCACCCATTAATCAATATATACACTCCTACTCATATAATGGCAATAATAGTGAAACTAGGCCCGAATAAAAGTTTATACATAACATATAAGCAATCAATCACTGTCCCAAGGGTTCATCAACAACACCAACACCAACACCAGTTCCAACAAGGAATAAACAACAACTTTCCTTAGAGCTTGTTTTTGATTAACCACAAAAACTGTTCTTATAGCCACCTGAAACGTCATCGTACATTATCTCAAACTTAAGTTCTAATGATAGCTAATCACCTGTGAAACTCTGTCATTCAAATGCGCGTATTGACATTTACCTTGATGCTTGCTATCGTCATTTGCAAGGTTCATTTCAATCTCAATTTCCACTTGAAATTTCTTTGCATACAACTAAGTAAGGATAACAAGGATGCCTGTCAGAAGGCGACAAGGTGCAGAACATCAAGAGCGACAATTATGTAAATATGCTCCATCACTGATCGAAAAGAGTAAATTTGAAAGTCAACTCAATGAATGCACATAGTGTTCATCACGTCAGTCTATGACTAGCTACAGGATGAATTAATAGAGCAAAACTACTCGAATTCGAAAGCATTTTCAACCAAAGACAAACTGTCAACTTAGCAGGAATACAAACAAAAATTGATCCTGCAAATAGAAAATATAAAATAGAAAACAGAAAAAAAAACTAAGGAGCTCACCTGCACTCGAATGTGAGAGCAAATTGTTGAAGAACGAACCAATTGTGTCACTCGACTTGCTGCTGCCACCAACGCCACTACTATTGACACTACCCGTCGCTGTCGTCGTCATCATTGTTGGCAACGTTGTCCTCCTCAACAATGACGACGATAACGACGATGAAGATGACGATGATGGTGCCCCTCCTGTTAAAAATGGAATTACCCTTGACGTCGATTCCGCATCCTTGTTGTCTGAATTATTATTATCATGCTCACCGCTGCCATCACCGCTGACACCACTGACACCGCTACCAATGCCGCTGCTACCGCCGATTGTGATTTCAGATTCAAAATCAATGCTATTGAATGATTCATTGTCGATGTCACTCAAAAACTGTGATTTGTCATCGCAGGAGCCACCTTCAGCAGCAGCACAACCACCAAGACCGCCCTCACCTTCAGCATCATCTTCACCCTCAATCAGTAAGTTGACATCGACCGTCACTGTAGTTGCTATTGGTGGTGGTAAAAATTCTTTCGATGAAGACAACGACAAATGGGAATCATCTTGGAGCGGTTCATTTACTTCCAACAGGGTAGTAAAGCCATCATCGTCATCCTCGTCGTCGTTGTTATTGCCTTTGCAGTTGCCGTTGTCGTTGTCGTCATCATCATCAATAATGCGGTGATGATGTTGATCGTCCTTATGACTCTTAAGCTGTAACTCATCGTTAGCGGGAGTGCTTGTGCTTGTTGGACTGAAGACGGTGCAACCAGCTACCTCGTCAACCGATATTCCTGAGCTACCACTGTTCTTTTTATTATTTACTTTGGCATTTCTGTTCCCATACCTCTGGCTGTCATCGCATTTCGCATCAAAAACTGCGCTGGTACAACTATTTCTACTTCTACTGATGCTTGTCCTTGCATTGGGTTGATGCATCCCTGACTGCTGATGCTGATATTGCTGCTGATTGTGATGTCTTCTTGGTGGGGGTGTTGGGTGAGAGGATTCTCCAAGAGACAACGACAACGTTTTTTCCATTCCTAATTTGAATGCATCCCTAACAACTTCTTCGTCTGGTGATTTTCCTTTAGTTGTAATAGTCACCACCGCCGCCGACGCCGACGCCGCCGCCGCCGCCGTCATCGTTGTCATTGCTGTAGTCGTCGTCGTCATTCTAGTCATCTTATGTTTATTCCATTCGGATGCGCCACCATCGCCATTACCATTACCATCACCGGTGCCTAGTAAACTTTCACTACTGTTGGGACTTGAAGCCTGACGAAGTGCAGCGGGCATCCAACATCTTCGCTGTTCAGCTTCTGCATTTGCTGTCCTCATCGGTGAGGACGTAACTGTTGACATCGGCACGGGTACTACGGGTATTCCACCCGAGGGCCTAACGCCACCACTACCACAACTACGAGTACCAGCGGCGCTCAAGTTGCACGTCATTTGAAAATTTTTCAATTGGAATATTTGATTTTTTAATGATTTCCTCTTCCTTAGGTATTCGTTGTGCTGCAATTGGTGATTGCACAGAAGGTGCTCAAGTGTTTTTCCAGCGGCGGATGTTTCTGTCCCATCCAAGGACTGTAGAATTGAATTGATAACCTCGAGAGAGGCATTTATTATGGAATGATTCGAAGTGTGGTTCGTGCTGAGTAAGTGTAAACAAAAATCGTAGATTTCGATAATTTGCTTGGCGTCCTGGATGTACCAAGTTTCGTCACTTTTATTATTACTGCCACAACTGCTACTCGTACTGTTACTTCTACGATAGATATTGCCTCCTTTGCTGTCTTCTCGAATAATTAAGGGTAAGAGGATGCGAAGGAATCCCAAAGTACCGAGAAGGTTGTTTGTATTTTGATGGTCGTCGCCAAGAAGGATGTCTGAAAGAAAGAAAAATAGAATTTCAGAGTTAGTGAGTGAACGTAAATGAGTAAATAAATAGTAAATTTAATGGAGAGAATGTTTTGATTGAGATAAAGTCACTGTTTGGCAAATTAGAAAAGTTTATTTAACCTACTTTTTGAAGAGGAATAGCAAAAATGCATTTGGGTTTCCCCAATGCATTCCGCTTCGAGAATGACACAAAGTGAAGATCCGTGAGTACCATAAATGTGGTACAATATTCGGATTGGATTGTGGGTTTGTATGTAAACCAGTAGTCTCATTAACAGTATTTTTTCCAAAGTAAATTAGCTTAGGTTTCGACAATCAAAAGGTTGATTTCGGCTTAGAAATAATTTAGAATCGGAGAGGAATGATAGTCACATCATTTTGGATAAGCTTTTCTCTTGAAATTGAAACTGTCACATAGACCAGGATAATGTTTTCTGTGTAAGCTTTGGTATTTTGTATTTCTGCCTGTTTTACAGCAATTTGCAGTTAGCATTGGCGCTGCATTGTCAAAACATTTTATACATTAATAGTCGTCATTTAGTGTTCCTGAGATGACCCTTTTATTGGATAGAAGTGATGACCATTCCGGCCCGATTTGTGGTATTTTCCATCACTCTTGCCAGAACTTCGGGAAAATTGCCAAAACAAGAGATTAGGTTCGCGCAGTATGCGCCGATTAGGTTTATCATCCAATTGAGGAAGGAAAAGGTCATAAATAAAGCAAGATTATGCCTCCGGTGTAAACAGCACACCATGCAGTAACTTTGAGTAGATGTAGTGGCCTTTCGTGGCTCATACGAAGAGTTTCGGTGCCCCGGAAGTAATAACTTTGCTTATTCACATATCCACAGAGATGGAAAAGGGACTGCCCCGTGGTCGGGATTCAGGATGGCTTGAGCGTATGTTACACGCGCTTGGCGGTCAACACCTAACAGCTAATGCACTGTCTGCACTTTTTAAGGGAACATCTTACAGTGTTTCACCAAAATTCTCTGTAAAGACCGCCGATTGATGCCCAATTGCGTGACACGTCGACTGGTCGACACATACTAGGTGGGGTGAAAAGTAACCTCCCTGACCGCCAGAATTCGTTGCTACTGCGAAAAAGTCCGTTCATATTTAGGCAGGCATGCCAAATTTCAGTGCGATACTGTTTTTAATTTTGTTTTGACAGCTGATTGTTGTTGACGTGTTTGGCATCAGGTTGAATATGGAGAAAAACGATTTTCGTTCTCTCATAAAACATTACTTTTTGAGAGGCAAAACGGCAAACGAAACAAAAGTTGGATAAATATTATGGGGCTAATGCTCCGTCAGATTACACCGTCAAATATTGGTTTTGAGAGTTTCGTGGTGGCCGCAACTCCACTACCGATCAAGTCCGCAGCGGCAGGCCCTCCGATGCGGTTACATAGGACAATGTCAAAAAAATACATGAAATGATGTTGGCTGACCGGAAAGTGAAGGTGCGCAAGCTAGCAGATACCACAAAGATTAGTACAGAGCGCATACGCCATATTTTGGGCAATATTCAGCATATGAAAAAGTTAAGTAAAAGAACTTGCTGATGCGGAATTGGGCGGACTTTTGGCGTCGATTGGTAGCTGTTGTTGTTGATGAAACCTGGATCCACTATTACATAGCAGAGAACAGAATGAGTGCCCAGCAATGGACTGAAGCCGGCACAAGTGCTCCGAAGCGGCCGAGGGAGGCCCCAGGGTCGGAAAGGTTATTTCGTCGGTTTTCTGGGATTGTCATGGCATACTCTTCGTGGACTACCTCGAAAAAGGAATAACCATCAACAGCGAGTATTACTGGGATTGTCATGGCATACTCTTCGTGGACTACCTCGAAAAAGGAATAACCATCAACAGCGAGTATTACTGTGCATTATTGGTGCGATTGAAGGCCGGGAAAACTGCACCAAAATCCACGCTGCCCCAACACCATTAACGAATTATTCCGCCCAAAACTTCGTAACAATTATTCCCCGTTCTTTAGGAGTTTAGCGATTCATGTATTGTAGATGTATATTTTGAATCTGTTTACTTGAAAAATGTCAAAGTAGAATTGGCATTTGCCGCCATTTGCAAAAATTAAAGCATCTTTTCCGCCACCTAGAATATAAGTTTTGACAAGTTTCCACTCGTTAATTTTTAAAACAGTCATTCTGACCATGAAAAATCAAAAGTCCGCTTATGGCTCACCCAGGTAAGCTAACTGCTTGTCCGCCATAATTTTGTTATGATCAGACCACCTCAACGGAGTTCAATTAACTACCAAGAATTGACAGCGTTAATCATTACATTTTCAATATTTGGAATACCACCGCTATTGTCTCATGCGTAAGATGACATAAATTTATTAGAGCATTAAATAAAGTCATAAATAAAATATATTCAATTGTTTCGGTTGAAGATTTGAAGGAGCGGAATACTGCTGGCAATTTCGGTGGAGCACTGGTGGTGAAAAGAACAAGTCAAGACAGAAGACCTCAGTGATCTATTACGAGTAACTCTGTAATATTGCCACATCGCATGGTTTTCAATCCCATCTAGCAAGTTCAAAGAGGTCTTAGAAGCACCTGATCAGACGTAAGTATTTGAGCCCAATTTCAGGCGGATGATTACCTGACATATTGAGGCCAGATTAGATAGGGTGAGATATTTCTTACATTGTTTTATGAAACCTAGGCATTTCACGCCATTTTTAGTAACATCGAATGTGTGGTCATTCCAACGAAGAAAGTCATTGTGACAAATACACAGAATAGAAAGTTTTTGGGTTCCAATAATGGAAGTGTCATCTATGGATAATTTCTGGATTCCAAATTCCACTCTGTTGATATAGTAGTTCCCCAATTGGTTATGCTGTTAATATCTGAATTTGTATAAGCTTTGTTGCAAATTTCTGCGAATTTAAATTTAACAATTATAAAAAAACAAAGGTGCCGGGCTACCGGCAACCAAATCAAACCAATAAACAAAACGAAGAGAGGAAAAGAAAACCGCAACCACACGGATGGTGGTTGGTAAGCGAATTTAGAGGAATGCGAAGAATAGGATGGGGGCTCAAAAGAGGACCGCAAAAAATAAACCGGGATTGCAACAAGCAATTCCCGCCACAGTCACTGCGGTTCGTTGGTTGTTCTTGTCTTGTGTAAGTCTCCTTGCAGACAAAAATTTGGGGCGACGATCGTGGGAATTGTGGGCTTTCTTTACAATATCGTGTTTTGTCTTTGGGGGTGTTTGGGGGTTTTACAATTTAAAGTCGTTGAACAAACAATGTAATTATTTATGGTGGGCTCTCGGCCATTGCTGGTGGTATCGACATCTCGGGGCGTCAAGAGGGTAGACCGTCCGTCTGCAAGAGTCCCCAGGCCGTCCGCCTGGCTCTATCCGGGGTACCTAGATGGTCATCTCTGGAGCGGTAGGCAGAGCGAGGGAATCCCACCTGTACTATGGCATCCAGAGAATGACGGGAAGAAAAGAACGTGGACAACACAAGAAAAGACAGGAGGGCAAAGGAGTGAACAGACAACAAATGGACCAAAGGAAGTGGATGATTTTTGGGGCGTGATTTGCACGCAACGGCTTAATATATGCTGCTCTTGCCGTTCTGCTGCCGAAGAGCAGGGAGGTGGACCGGGAATAGAAGATATTTCATAAGCAACGGATCATATTGGATAAGAAGTAGCAGACTTAAGAAAATTAATGAAGATTAAAGAATGTTAGAGACAGAACGGAGCCCTGTGCCATTCCAGCATTTATATTGAATTTTGAATATTAACCTGGGAACCATTCAAGACAACTTGAATTGACAATTCTGAAAGATAATTTCTAATCCACTGAAGAAGAGAATCGTCTATCCCAAATGGTTTCCGAATATTTTGGAAATATTAAGTACGACGATCAACCTGGTGTACGCTTTGATTCCAGTTTTCGGTAAGACTTCTTCTTTAAGTAGCGCTTCAGTCCGGGATAGACCTGGGCCTCAGTCAAAAAGCGTCTCCTGCCAGATCGATCCCTGGCTAGCTGCCTCCAGTTTCGCACGCTAAGTTGGCTGAGGACCCCTTCCACTTGCGTGCGCCACCTGAATCTTGGCCTTCCTCTACTGCAGACGGCATCGAAGATCGCCCGAACAATTTTTCTTTCGAAACACCCTCAAAGAGCAGGACCGGGATTATTAAGGTCATATAAAGGGTGACTTTTGTTTTCCGAGAGAGGGCTTTGCTACTCAAGTGCTTTTTTAGCCCACAGAAACAGCGGTTGGCAACAGATATTCTTCGTTTGATCTCAGCGCTGGTGTCATTGTCTGTACTTATAGCGGTCGAGGGTAACGTTCTGCTCGAGACGTCAGTGTTGGTTGTCCTTTTTGCTTGACATAGAGCTTCTGACCAGCTCTGGTGTTTTTCTGCAGAGCCGCATTGCGTGCTTTTTATTTAGTTGCATGTGCTTGCCGGCATTCATCATCAAACCAGGGGTTCCGTTGTGGTGGACGAGTGAAACCCAGCACATCAGAAGCGGCATCTCTGATGGCGTTTTGGCAGTGTTTCCAATGGTCTTCGATGCTTGATGCTGGCGGTATTGAACCTCTTAAGAGATCGGCGATCTCTTGCGATTGTATCCGTCTGACGTCGAATTTTCTCACAGCATTAGCTTGTCTTGGCGTAGTTTGGTATATCCGCAACCGTACCTTGCCTACAACAAGGTAAGGGTCCGAGTCGATGTTGGCTCCTCGGAACGTACGGACATCCATAATACTGGAGGAGTGTCTTGCGCCGATCGCAATGTGGTCAATCTGGTTGACGGTTGATTGATCAGGAGTTCTCCAAGTCCCCTTGTGTATATCGAGATGGGGAAACCGCGTGCTAGCTACGACAATGTTTCGCCCCGCCGCAAAGTCGATTAGCCTAAACCCGTTATCGGAGGTGGTCTTGTGCAGGCTATATTTTCCGACCGTTCCACCAAAGATACCCTCTCTCCGAGGACATTTTTAATGTCACAGCTAGGGCATTGCTCCTAGGTCTTGTTGAAGAGCTCATAGAAGGCATCCTTGGTGTCATCTTTCTCCTCTATTGGGACATGCGCGCATATAAGGCTAATGCTAGCGAATTTAGCCTTGATGCGGATTGCTACGAGGCGCTCGCTCACATGCCGGAAGCTCAGGACTTCTTGTCTTAGTCTGCCTCCGACAACAAATCCGCATCCAAATAAGCGCTGCTTTTGCCGTCGATAGCAGTTTTCGTAGTAGATGTCGCACTTTTTCATCTCCTTTTTGTCCGACCCATCCCATCGCATTTCTTAAATGGCAGTTATGTTTGCATTACAGCAGTCTAGGACCTCCGCTAGTCGCCGCTCGGCTGCACGTGGTCTATTAAGGGATCTAACATTCCACGTGCATATCCGAAGCTCATTTGCGTGGGTTGTCAACAGTACATCCGTCCATA
Source organism: Volucella inflata (assembly GCA_928272305.1). Lineage (NCBI taxonomy): Eukaryota > Metazoa > Arthropoda > Insecta > Diptera > Syrphidae > Volucella > Volucella inflata. The sequence continues at coordinate 230,128,054 of OV743716.1, forward strand.
TCCGAGGCTTGTTGATGCTTCGTAACTTGATTTTTTTTTTAAATGGCCGGGCAGCTACCCCGGCGGCACAACCCCCAACCTGGACGATCAGTTCCATTTTTAATGCCCCTAGGACGAGGGGTCAGTAACACCGAACCCAGTAACCCGTTCCGGGATGTGAGCGCTGCCGTTGACTCATATAGCGCTCGTCGGCCAACATTTCTTTTCCAAGACCCTGACTAAGTCTTGGAAGTCCTTAACGGCCTGAGCTCCAAATATGTCGGAGTAGCCCGGATAAAGTCTTGTTTTGTTTTTCCGATACTAATCCTGATTTATGAAGATGCATATAACGCGGCGCTTCTTAGAAAGATCAGAGCTGCTCATGAGCTCTATGAGCGGAAGAGGAGAGACGAGCACCGGCTTCTCAGGAGGAAGAAGAAAGAGCATGAGAAGCGCGCGATCGAGGAAATTGAGAGATGCTACTCCAGGAATGAGGTTCGGAAGTTTTACCAAAAGGTAAAAATAACATGCCGCGGAAACAAACCCCGAACCGAAGCCTGTAGAGATGAACAAGGGAACATCGTAGTAGAATCGCAGTCGATGCTGAGGATTTAGAAAGATCATTTCTGCAGACTGTATAACGGCGATGACGGACCAAATACCGCTGTCAGGCAGAATCAACCTTTCAACCTGGACGATGATGACCAACAATTCCGTTCACCCGACCTGGATGAAGTGAAGATAGCCATATCGAAGCTTAAGTCCAACAAAGCTGCTGGAGCGGATGGCCTGACTGCCGAGCTCTTCAAAGCGGCAGGCGATGACTTGGTAAGGAGCATACACCAACTCATATGTAAAATATGGTCGGACGAAAGTATCCCCGATGAATGGAACCTCAGCATTGTTTCTCCAATTCTCAAGAAAGGAGACCCTCTGAACTGCGCCAACTACAGAGGCATCAGTCTCTTTAACATCGCATATAAGATCTTATCCGCCGTATTGTGTGAACGCCTGAAGCCGTTTGTCAACAACCTGATAGGTCCATATCAGTGTGGCTTCAGGCCAGGAAAGTCCACCATCGACCAGATATTCACACTACGGCAGATCTTGGAGAAGACCCATGAGCTTCAGATCGATACCCACCACCTATTCATCGATTTTAAGGCCGCGTATGACAACATCTATAGAGACGAGCTATATAGAGCAATGTCTAGTTTTGGCATCCCTGCCAAACTCGTCCGTCTGTGCAGGATGACGATGGAGAGCACGCTCCATCAAGGTCGGTAAAGATCTCACCGAAACCTTTGATGTCCAGAAAGGATTTAGACAAGGCGGTGCGCTGTCATGCGATTATTTCAACATCGTACTTAAAACAATAGTGCAAAACTCACGAGCGAACACAAGAGGCACTATCTTTCAAAAGTCCGTCCAACTACTCGCATACTCCGACGATATTGACATAATCGGGAGAAAGCAGCGTGATGTCAGTGGCGCTTTCGCAAGTATTGAGACGGAAGCGGCGAAAATGGGTTTAGCGGTCAATGAGGGCAAGACCAAGTATATGCTGTCTAGCAAAATGGACAACCAACACCGACGTCTCGGACAGAACGTCACCCTCGACAGATATAACTTTGAGGTAGTTAAGGACTTTGTCTACCTAGGCTCCGCTTTAAATACAGACAACGACACCAGCGCTGAGATCAAGCGAAGAATAACTCTTGCCAACCGCTGTTTCTTTGGGTTAAGAAGGCAATTGAGTAGCAAAGCCCTCTCTCGGACAACAAAAGTCACCCTTTATAAGACTTTAATAATCCCGGTCCTGCTCTATGGCGCAGAGGCATGGACATTATCAAAAATGGATGAGGGTGTTCTTGGTTGCTTCGAGAGAAAAATTCTTCGGGCGATCTTCGGTCCCGTCTGCATTGACGGTGAGTGAAGGAGGAGATACAACGACGAACTGTATGGACTGTACAGCGACATGGACCTAGCCAGAAGAGTGACGATCCAAAGACTGAGATGGCTGGGTCATGTAGAGCGCATGACCGGTCCGAAAAGTCTTCGAATCCGCCCCCGAGGGACAGCGCAGTAGAGGAAGGCCAAGACTCAGGTGGCGCACGCAAGTGGAAGAGGACCTCAGCCAACTTAGCGTGCGAAACTGGAGACAGCTAGCCAGGGATCGAGCTAGCTGGAGAAGCTTATTGACTGAGGCCCAGGTCCACCCCGGACTGTAGCGCCACCTAAAGTAAAGTAAGTAATCCTGATTTATGGCACTTCGCAATCTCCAGTGAGATTCCCATATGGCACCACGGGTAGGCGTGAAGTGGGGCTTATTAGCAGAGCTGCAGAGGCTCATTCTCCTTATTTAAAGAACCAGCACCTGTCGGAAGATGCTACTTCTACGAGGCCTACTACTAATCGTTGCCATCGGTAAGACATGCCATCAAATTACCAGTGGGCCTTTTGGTATAAAACCATATTGCCGGATTTGTCCAATAAAATTTTCAACCCACTTAAGTATAGGATCTTGTCCCAAAAGCTACCAACTGAAATGTTTGTATAAATACTTACAGTTGTTGCTGTGGAGGTATACGTATCAATAAGAAGTTAGAAACAAGTTCAGAGTGATGGGTGCATGACTATCAACGTCGGATATTCACGGGAGTGCATTTAATTTGTTGGGTCAAATTATTTTCCGTAGTGGTTCTTTCAAAGTATTTCGGATATACTTACGATGCACCCTTTCAAATCCTGTAACCTATGCACATCTTCACTATATATATAATATGACCTTATAGAGCAAGCCTAAGGAATGTCCTCTATACCTTGAGCAGAGTATTTTCTATGCTCGGTAATTTTTACACAACATTTTTACACTGCCAAAAGTTTTAAAACAATCATCTATTTTTGATTCTATCAATGTTCACACAAAATGCAGAAAGTTATTAATTCAATCCATAAAAGACAACAAATAAGCAACTAAAAGCTAAAAACAATCTAATCAATCAATTTCACAAATGCTTAGTAAAATTCCGAATTTCATCAACGGCTAACACCCCAGAGCAACCCCAAAATTGTCCCGTCAGTGTTTTCAAGACGTCTCCTAAGTTTCCCCGAACATAATAAATATAAAATTGATTTATCCTCGCTAACTTTTCAGTCCACACAAAAAGTAGACAGATATAAGCATAAGTATCCGATGGATGGAGAATTTTAAATCAATCATCCACATTATTTAAGTTGGTACTTTCGACGAAGGAGCATCGCTTGAAGAGCACTTCTAAACGTTCATACTAAATGCAAAAAAAAAAAAAAAACAATTTCATTACAGGACTGAATCGAATCTTGTTGAATCACTGTCATCTCCTTCATCAGAGAACTAGGTAATTGAATCAGAAATCACTCCAACGATGATAGTCAAAAAATTCGGCTCAAAAGTTCCCAGGATACATAATTTTTTTTTTTTTCAAAATCGCGATTCAAATGGAACTTTTAACGATGTGTGCATTTGAAATCTTTCACAGCGCACTAAGCCAAAAACATTTACCTCACTGCCAATTCTTTTTCCCTTTACCTGGTACTGGTCTGCCTGCACCACAGGGGCAGAAAATACACACCGCAGCATAGACTTTCATTGAAATAGTGTGCTGGACATGTCAGAACTATAGAGGAAAGTGTTGTTGAAATGTTTACATTTAACCGAAGGCCTTATCGGAGAACACCCTTTAACAGAATCATCAGAAACATCAGCAGTGTGGAAATGCGAGCCACTACGATAGAGGCTGCAAATTGTTGCAGCTTATTTAAATTTTACGTTCTAATAAAAAGCCAAACATGGAAGTTTCGTTGCGGCTTTTTAAATTAATTGATACACAACAGAAAAAAGTTTGAAGGCGCAGCAGACAAGCGGAGCGGTATAATAGTACACAGTACAGGGATAGCTTAGATGATGAGTAAACAGCAAACAGCTAATAACAAACAGTGAAAAGCGCCAAACCAACCCCTTGGGCTGGTTGGAAACAGTACAAGCCGAAGCATAATCATAGTTGCATGCATACTTACATATGCGTAGACTGAGGAAGACATTTTTGCACTAAAATTAATTGAGTAACGGAGTTATGTGCAGAAAGTGTTTTGTGTATCTTGAGTGTGTGGCATCTCAATTAGTGTTCGAGACACAGCATAATACATGAGAAACTTTAAGGATAGTTTACAGTTAGGTTTCTTCTCATTTTTCACCTCCAACAAGGAAACGTTGTGATAAAAGTTAATACGTTTATAAGTGCACTTATCATACGAGTACATACGGATTCAAGTTTGTTGCTAAGTTCTCAGTAGAAATCATCTTTGAAATTCCTTCTGTAGACAGAGTATCATTTGCTGTCGAATAAATTATATGAGTATACGAGTAAGTAAGAATTAATGAAAAAAGTGTGTAAAATATGAACTCGTCACTCTCTCGTCCAGATTCAGATCCATTAGTGGAACTTCTTCCCTACTAAAGAATATGAACAAAATAATCTTGCTCATATGCAGAAGATTTAGCGAAATTGTTAGTAACGTTCGGAAATACACTGACCGATCTCCTTCTTCCAAGTATACAGAACCTGGACTAAAACAACGCAAAAAAAAAAAAAACCAAAATTGTAAAACCGCACAATCTAAGAGGCCAATTCTGGTCTCACAAACGACACCCTACGTACAATAATGCCATTGTTTTGCATGATGTGTGGCAATTGGAACAATCCTCTTGGAGCCACATGTCTTCGAACTACTTAGGGCACAAAAATTGGTTTAACATTCCCCGATTTGTGACCGTTCTCGGCAGCGCTGCAATAAAAATAATTCAATGATCCAACCAGCCCAAAAACATATAAAACAATGTCACGTTTTGGATACATTTTCTTCTCATGAAATACTTTTGAAGTTTACCCGTAGTTTCATTAAATGAACCGATTTTGCGAGATTACTTAACCATAAACATGAAAATGGTCCTAATCGATGAAGATGTTCTGTTGAAAATAGACTACTAGACAAGTAACTCTTGAAATGATAATTTCTTGACCTAGCTTCCGAATAGATGTTTCAATTCCTGCGAAGTTCTGTGATGTTTTCTGCTGAGCGATCTGGACACGATCGTTTCTTAATATTCTGTCGAATGGGAATCTGTTTGCGAAAACGACGGACTGACTCAGTACAAAACGTCTTGTGATTTACATGAACACCTGTCATGAAGATTTAATTTCACGGGATGCCCATACATTTAGGGGGGCAAGGATACGCCGTGCCAACGCTTACCTACATTAGAGATAATACCAATGCGGAACTATGTTGAGGGCGCAGTTTCACCCTTGGTGTGAATCGAGAACTACCTAAAACCTCTTGCCGATCTTATGGTCTCAGCACCCAGTACTTGTTGCAACACTACATCGGCGCACTCTCCCTGCGTTTTAGGTCTAAACCAAAGCCACCGTGACGCTCCCACAAGGGCGCCTACCTCAAAAAGTCAGGCCCGAAGCGAATTCCGTGGGGCAACTGACTCCCAGGATACCCTGTTATAAGTTGTGGTATGGACTACCGGTCGTCTTGCACTCAACAAGACCTTCAACCGGCAGCTTGTAACTTGCCAAATCGTAATACCTTCAGTTTTTTCTACCCCCGCTTTTTACTAGGCAACATCATTGATGGAAGAAGCTTTGATAATTGGGCGGTGGCCCTGTCTGAGTGCAACAAAAAAATTACATCAAGTTTCACTTTTTGGCTCTTGTTGGTATATCCTCTAAAATGGTAAATATCGGTTGCTTTCAGTTTAGCCCCTACTGGTAATGGGCAGTTGACTCTACATGTTTCGCTCTATAGTTTTGAACCATACGCAGATGACTAAGCTGTACTATCCGTCAGACAATGCGCAGCAAAATTCTAGGACGTACCCGAGGTGGAAGGGCTAAAAGGCACCACTACTGGTTCTTTAAACAAAGGTTAGTAACAGAGTATAAACAAAGCATTTTTTTTTACCAGAAAGAGAAATGTGTCACAATGTTTTTGATAAACAATTCGTCAGTGATTTTGGCGCAACATACATTTTGTGCCGGTTTTCCCATTCGTTAGGCAAAAAATATTGCTGCCGTCGCTGAAAATGGCGCATAGGCTCCGACTTTATCGCCCTTACGAAGTGCCACGCAATTGGCCATTCCACTCACGCATATCGGTATAAGACTTGAAGAAGTTCCTTTACAAATTGCAAACAGTCCATCTGCTGATACCCTCCTGAAATTCAACAACGTCACGCTTGCATCAAAAACAGTCATATTTGGACGACAAGGTCCGTTTTAATCTATGTGGATACGAGAACAAACAAAATTTGCGATTCTAGAGCACTAAAGATCCGCTTGTAAAGGACGAAGACTCATTACATTTAATCAAAGTTACTTCATGGGGTGCTGTTTACGCTGAAGCAGTCATTGGATCATTTTCTTCTTTTTTTAGAAAAAAGTTTTCAAACGCACGTTTTGACCAATTGCATTGAGAGCATTCGTCAAGAAGTGTAGAGCCTTTCGCCCAAAATTTTGAAGAAAACCATATAAAATGCCATAAAACAGAGCCCAAACAGCAATCAATAATGGAGCGGGCCACTTAAAAGATATGATTTTCATTTTAAAAAACGCATTAATTTTTTTCTATTCCATTCTAAGCAGTAGAAAAAATATATTGGAGATATGCACTCCTGTCGGAACACATGAGCTTTTTGGTTTCACTGTGTAAACGCAAAGGCAACACGAGAAAGTGTATGTCACCGGTCAGTGACAGAATACTATCGGGTTTTCCAATAGGGACTTGACAACTTAGAATTTCATTTGTGAACGCACTCTTTCACTAATCATCATTCTGTCACTGTCAATTTATTCAGTAAACTCAACATTTTCATCATGGGAAAGTACACGAACGAGCAACGTCTGCAAATTATAAAAATTTTCTACCGAAATTCGGAGTCGGTGACTGCAACTTTAAGAGCGTTAATTTCAATTTTCGGTAGTAGTAGACAGGCAATAACAAGTTTAGTTCAAAAATTGGAGTCTACTTTTCGTTGTGTGATGTTACCATGTCAGTGAGACAACGGGCAGAAAATATCGCTGCCGTTTAGGCGTCCGTAGCAAACGATCCAAATCAGTCAATTCCACGGCGTTCTCAAGAATTGGGCATGCTCAGACCACATTATGGCGTACTTTGCGCCATGATCACCGATTATATTTGGTCCAAATTGGAAGATATGGACTTGGACGACATGTGCTTTCAACAGGATGGTGCCACAAGTCACATAGCGCACGTTGTAATCGATTTATTGAAGAGTAAGTATGGTGAGCGTGTTATCTCAAGAAATGGGCCAGTCGATTGGCCGCCTCGTTCGTGCGATTTAACGCCGCTTGACTATTTTCTGTGGGGCTATGTTAAGTCATTGGTTTATGGCAACAAGCCGACGACGTTGGAAGAGCTCAGAGCCAACATTGAACGCGAAATAGCGGCCGTTACGGCTGAAATGAGTGACCGAGTCATTGAAAATTGGGTCCAACGAATCGACCGAAGCAAACGTGCCCGCGGTGGCCATATGAACGAAGTCGAGTGTCTGAATATTGTAATGGCTAGGAAATAAAATGCTCGGCATGTCATTCCAAGAGCAAGTTGTTCGGCTTAGTAAAGAATCACGATATTTCAGGGTACGTCCGAAAGTACTGCACTCTACTGATAAGCATTCATAGCGAGACTGATATTACGGTTGGAGGTTTGAAGGGGCGGAATGTTACTGGCAATTTCTGTGGAGCTCTTGTGGTGGAAATAGCTATAGAGCAAGGTGTGGCAGAAGACATTACGTTGGTAGTCGAGGATGTCAATCGACTGTGTAATTTTGCCATCGCATATAAGTTTTAACGCACAGTATTGAACCCTATCTAATAGGTGCAAAGAAGTCTTAGCAGCTTCTGCCCCCATGTGAGCATTGTACTCCAATTTTGTCAGGATGAAAGCCTTATATATCAACATCGCTTGAAGAAACCTAGACATTTCGCAGCATTTTTGGCGAATTCAAATATGTGGTCATTCCAACGTAGGTTGTCATTGACACACATACCGAGAATGGAAAGTTTTTCAGTTTCAACTATGCAAGTGCCATTCATGGATAATGGCTTGGTGATTGAATTTCGCTTTAGGGACAGCACATAGCAATGTGTTTTGAAAACATTAAATTTCACTCTGTTGATAGTTCTCCAATTGGTTGTGCTGTTAATATCGGAATTTAATGAGCTTAACATGCGCTGCCGTTCCCATTCTACAGGCGAAGAGCAGGGCTGTGAGTTCGGGAACGAATATGAAAGGCAGAGAGTACTGTCGTCGGCGAAGAAATATATTGGATTAAAAGTAGCAGACAAGAGATCATTAATAAAAATTAAAAAGAGTGTCGGAGACATAACGGAGCCCTAGGTTACACCAACATTGTGTGAATATCAGAATTGGAACCATCCAAGACAACTTGAATTGAAGGGGGAGATATTTCATCTGGACCACGAGTGCGAAAATGGATTTGACGCACTCAAGTGTAGGCGGAGAGATAGCACAATCTAGAAGTGTTGAGTTGGCCGCATAGTATACAGCAAGCGGATTTGCTTTGTCCAAAAAGCTGACGGGAATGTCATTATAAATGAGCGTTGGGACGGACGATGAGGCAGAATTTCTAATATTTTTGACACTTTGGGACACTGTAGTATTTTTTGCCTCAGGTTGTAGTCATATTGATATTTCACATGCTTAAGAAAGACCTTGCAGTCATTTCTGGCTCGTTTAAACTTTTTTCGTTTTCCTTTGTCGGGTTGGTCTTATAAGACCGAAAAAACATTTCTCAAAACCTGACAGCCTCTTTACAGTTTTAGTGGTACCACGCCTTTTCTTTTGGTCTGATATTCTTTACCCGATGCGGGATAGAGCATCTCATTCCAAAGAGAAAAGCGTCTGTGATCATATCAGCAGCGGCATCCACGTCGTTATCAGAAAACAAAACGAACAGTTAAAATTTTTAAAGAAGGTATTAAGTCCGCTCCAATTGGCATACTGTTCTTTTAGGAATTTTTTTCTCTAACTGTGTGGTCAACGTACGAGAATTTAACTGATATGACACATTGGTCCGACGAGCCTAGAAAGGAGAGCACGAGATAAACGGTGAAGTTATCAGGGTGAGAAGCGAGAAACAAGTTCAGGGTGTTGGCGGTATAATTTTCAACGTCTGGTATTCGCGTGGGTTCATTTATAAGCTGGGTCAAGTTGTTTCCCGCAGCGAAGATCTCAACACACGTTCCTTCGGGTGTTGTCTGTCCAGAATGTCGAAGCCACCCAGAATTGTGTATGCATATGGAAATCGCCCTTAATGACGATTTCAGTATGAGGATACAGGGATACAATTCTTTGTAGTCAGACAGCGCATCAAACTCGTTAAAGGTCACATTGCTATCCAGTTTGGGGCTTCTATAAATAAAGCAGTCGTGGATAGCTTGCTTATGGAGATGGAATTTTAACCACATGAAATTGAATTCCGTATTGGAACCGAGACTACATTGTGGTGGAGTTTGGTAAGCTACATCGCTACGCACGTAAATGGCAAAACCGCGGTGAGAAAAGAATAATGACACTATTTTGTAGCCAGTTAGTTTCAGGTCAGAATGAAACCGAAACGTATATCTTGTGCGAGGTATCGGGGCATAAATAAATAAATAAATAAATAAATAGAACGTCACGTTCAGTGTACTGCTTTGTACCACGTTTACTGAAAAGTGAAAGCCTACTCTCGTCAGAACTGGAACTGGATTCAGACAAGAAGACGTAGTTATGGTTTTTCTAATGCAATTTTAACCACACCTACCAAGTTTTAATTCATCAAGAGAGCATTGTAAATATTTACCCGATGATAATCTGCTCAAACCGGTGGTGAAAACAAAGAGCTTGTAGCATATTCTAGTATGTTATAAAATTAAAATCAGTTTTCAGCGAAAAGTTAGGAGATATTGAAGACAGACAGGCAGACGACAGCACTCAATGGTTCATTGACAAAGGTTATCTGATCCATAAAAGGTTATTTTAACCTACGTGATGTGAGCGTGAGCGTTCGGCATTTTCAAAACAATCTATTGACACTTTTGTGTAAAAAGTCTTTAATCTGCTAAGTGCTAAAACCATCACATGAAAACAAATCCATCACTCACCCACGAGCGCAATGGATTACCATTGATTATTAAATGAATTCAAAAAACGTTTTTTTTTTTCATTTCTAATTTATTTTTACAAAAAAGTTTGCCACGAGTTCAGGAATTAAATTTAAATATTCGAAATTGTAATTAATTTTTAATTAGTTACTGCATCTAATACGAGTTTTGCCATACTCGTCGTACGTTTGATTTACCTGCAACTACAGGCGCGGATGGTAGCCTTGCATTCGACATTTCGAAATAGTTTCTCTGTGGCAAGCAGTTTTCAACTAGGTGGCACATGTCAATACTTCATATGTATATGGTATACGTGCAATTGTATATGCATCTGTGGCAAAGTAAAATTCAATTTACATCGTTGCCTTTGGCGTTTTAGCATTGGAGTATCACTAAAACACGAACTGGCATTAGAAATTCCGGATCTGGATCTGGCAAACGGTTTCGGGTATGGATAACACATAACAGCATAAACGTGCGGAACTGATTGTAAATTAATAATAAACCTTACACAAAAGTTTTATTTCAACTGTCGAGTTAGGCGTTACACTGCAAAACGGGAACAAATTAAAATTGTTTTCTCTTAAACTCTAAAGGATTTGTTAAATGGAGGTGCGCAAATATTCACTTCAAATGAGGTTTGTTGAAGTCTGCATATGTCACTTGTTGCCACAAAAAAAAGCTCTGAATAGCTCGCCTCTTTAGATGCTCATAAGTGGCCTTAAAATCGATAAATAGATGGTGTGTATCGATATGAAGCTCATGAGTTTTTTTCAAGAATATTTGGTCGTTGGTGGACTTTTTGGCCTTAAGCCACACTGATATGGACTTATCAGGTTGTTGACAAACGGCTTCAGGCGTTCACACAATACGGCGGATAAAATCTTGTAAACGATGTTAAGGAGACTGATGCCTCTGTAATTGGCGCAGTTCATAGGGCCTTCTTTCTTGAGAATCGGACAAACACAGCTGAGGTTCCATTCATCGGGGATACTTTCGTCCGACCATGTTTTAGAGATGAGTTGGTGTATGCCCCTTACCAAGTCATCGCCTGCCGCTTTGAAGAGTTCGGCAGTCAGGCCGTCCGTTCCAGCAGCTTTGTTGGACTTAAGCTTCGATATAACTATCTTCGCTTCATCCAGGTCGGGTGGACGGAATTGTTGGTTTTCATCGTCCAGGTTGAAAAGTTGATTCTGCCTGACAGCGGTATTTGAGCCGTCATCGCCTAAATGGTCTGCAGTCTGCAGTCTGCAGAAATGGTATTTCCAAATCCTCAGCATCGACTGCGATTCTACTACGATGTTCCCTTGTTCACCTCTACAGGCTTCGGTTCGGGGTTTGTTTCCGTGGCATGTTATTTTTACCTTTTGGTAAAACTTCCGAACCTCATTCCTGGAGTAGCATCTCTCAATATCCTCGATCGCGCGCTTCTCATGCTCTTACTTCTTCCTCCTGAAAAGCCGGTGTTCGTCTCTCCTCTTCTGCTCATAGAGCTCGTGAGCAGCTCTGGTCTTTTTTTGCAGTGCCGCATTGCGTGCTTTTTGCTTAGCTGCATGGGCTTGCCGGCATTCATCATCGAACCAGGGGTTTCGTTGTGGTGGACGAGTGAAACCCAGCACATCAGAAGCGGCATCTCTGATGGCGTTTTGGAAGTGTTTCCAATGGTCTTCGATGCTTGATGCTGGCGGCATTGGACCTCTTAAGAGATTAAGAGACACTCGATCGGAGAAGGACTTGGCGATCTCTTGCGATTGTAGCCGTCTGACGTCGAATTTTCTCACAGCATTAGTTTGTCTTGGCGTAGTTTGGGATATCCACAACCGTACCTTGGCTACAGCAAGGTAGTGGTCCGAGTCTAAGTTGGCTCTTTGGAACGTTCGGACATTCTTAATACTGGAGGAGTGCCTTGCGTCGATCGCAATGTGGTCAATCTGGTTGATGGTTGATTGATCACGAGTTCTCCAAGTCCCTTTGTTAATATCGAGATAGGGGGAACGGCGTGCTAGCTACGACAATGTTTCTTCCCGCCGCAAAGTTGATAAGCCTGAATCGGCTATGTCTACTTTACAGGGCCTAGGGCCTCCGCTAGTTATTCAGCTGCTTGGTCTGTTAAGGGACCTAACATTCCACGTGCATATCCGAAGTTCTTTCTTCGTTTGCATGGGTTGTCAACAATAGATCCGTACGTATCCGAGGCTTGTTGTTGCTTCGTAACATTTTTTAATTTTTCCAGGGCCGGGCAGTTACCCCGGCGGCACAACCCCGAATCAGAAGGGCCAGTTTTTTGATGCCCCAAGGACGAGGGGTCGGTTGGACCGAAAGCCAGTAACCAGTTCTGGAATGTGAGTGCTGCCATTGGTCGGCCACCATCTGTTTTCCAAGACCCTGACTTAGTTTCGGGAATCCTTACGGGCATGAGTTCTAAATACAGTATGTCGGAGTAGCGGACAAGAGCACATATTTCAAATACTTTCCACTAACAGGACTATTAATGAAGAACCGCGCTAAAAGAGAATTTACAAGCCTACAATGACATTTGAAAATTTTCCGAAAATCCCCGTAAGCTGTTTCTTTCTGAAAAAGATTCCAGATACCTGAGACTCCATTTAAATTTAAATTGCATCCAGCATGATAGCCGACGTCTGTTATTTTTTCCAACACAATGTATCGTATGTTATTTCTTCCCAAAAGAACCCACAGTTAAATTATCCGCGTGAAGCACCCTTGGATATGTTGAAAGAATATAGTAAAAGGATACGTCGTTCATTCAAACACATTCGCAATTGACCACGTATTCACAATATAGCAAAACCACCTCTTTATCAGTCTTAAGACCGCTTGCGACAGAATCCATAGAGGCGAGCTATATAGAGCCATATCTCTGCATTCCTATGAAGTGAAAACCAAAAACTTACCTGTGGTGTTGAGAAAGTCGGTGATACACAAGAAACAAAAGAACATGAAGAAAGTGAGGCCGATAGGTCTGGAACTCTTAGAATGTTTTTCGGTATAAAGACTTATCTTACTGCTCCGTGAAAACACTATTTAGAATAGTCAACATATGGTGTATACTTCTTTATAACTACCATAACTGAATGTATGTCATCGAAAGCAGGTGACTTGAAGATATCGAAAGAAGCAACCAGTTAACCAGTTGACCATAACAACCAGAAACAAGTTATGGCAAGTTGCGTTCCTCAAATAGAGTTTCTCTGTCTCCGATTCAGAATAGGTAGCATCACCTCTTCAAAGTGCTTATAGGACATTGACCACCATGCAGATCTCTCTGTGTTTCGATTTCGATCTCTTTGCAAAGGGGTAACCCTTCGAAATCTAAATTAGCTTATTATTTTCCATTTTCCATGATCTAAAACGTATTCGTTTTTGCTCCAAATTAGCAGTTAGTTTTACAACAATGCAATATAGTTTTGCCTTTCCATGTCTAGAAACATGGCATGGTGCCGGAACAGTTCAAAGAAGCGCTGAATTCCGATGCTCAGGAAGTCCCACCTACAGTCATATTCTTTTTTATGCTTTATTTACTTATAAACACTTACGATATTCTTAATGAATTGTAAGCTGGATTTAAAGCGGGATATTCAACGGTCGATCGAATACTCGTTCTCAAAAGCGTTGCGGAAGCATATTATGTAGCGAAACATAAAAAGTTTTATGCAATTTTTGCTTACTTTAGAGCAGCTTTTAACTCGATAGTTAGAAGTGCTTTCCTGAACAAACTATTTGTCAAAGAAATGTGTAGGAAGTTTAGTAGCCTTTTACAAAACGGGTAAGAAAGGTATACAATTTAAACCCATTGTTTTAAGCACTCCTTTATCGATGACATTGCTGATGTATATACATACGAGTACCTAGGGGAAGTGTTTAGCTCTCAGTTCTTACAGGCGATATTGTAGTAATAACAAATATGCCGTTGACAGTGAAACGTATGATGAAGCGCTTGTACGAGCTTTATAAAATGTGCAGCCTGATAATAAATAAGAACAATTCAATATTAACATGTCTTATGGACAGTCAACCGAGGTTTCGTTTTCTAGAAACGTCAGCGGAATCAACAGCTTAAACGGCTAAGTGGGCTATCAATTCATTTAAATCATATAAGGCACCAAATATAGACAGCATTTTCCCAGCTCAGTTACAAAAAGGTTTGGAACTCCTTGTATGTATCTCCCCTCATAGCCTTATTTAGGTTCAGCTTCAACTGGAGTTACATAACACATATTTTGAGGGAAGTCAACGTGTTATTTATCCCCAAACCAGCCAACTAATAAGCTTAAAATCGTTTTATCTAAAAACAGTGGAAAGGGTTATTGACGTTTATATCAGAGGAAGCTGCACCCTAGTCTGTACGTGTCAATAGGCAAAACAGCAGAAGTTGCTCTGCTGAAGCTAACAGTAAAGTGCAAAAAACAAAACTGGATATGACTCCAGATCAAATGCTTTGTTCCATTGGTCAACGTACTATCAACTGTGTCACAGCGATGCTAGAAAGCCGGATGATTACTACTTCAATAGGGCCAACCAGCGTTTGAAAAACTGCCAGAATAACAGCACCAGCACTAAAAAAAACTGCTGTTACTGTGCTGCGAAAACAATTCTTTTGTTTTTAAACTTTTATTGCTTTGCTTTGCTGTGCACATGTCTACAGCTAAGCCACAGCACAGCTGTAATGATCGTTTCAGTTTGCTGTTCTGTTGCTTTGATTTCAAAATTTCGTACAGTCAAAGAACAGTTTCAAATGTTCGTTGCTCTTCGTATGGTTTAACTGCCGATGCAGGTGCGAACAGCACAGCACAGCACAGCACAGCACAGCACAGCACAGCACAGCACAGCACAGTTTCATATTCTTTCTTCTACTGTTTGGTCGTGTTCGGTTTGTCTCCTTTATTTTCATATTGATAATTCTTCTTTTTTTTTGGAAGCTGAGTTAAGCGAAAACAAAGCGACAGCAAAAGCAACAGTTGAAATTCGAGTTCTTTTGCTGTTGCTTCGCTTTTTTGCTGCGAAGATCTTCACAGCACAGCAAAAGTTAAGTTAGTTTTTTTTCGTTGAGCTACCGCTTTGCTGTGGCGCTGCTACTATCTTGGCAGCAAAGCGGCAGTCGTTCGTTCGTTTTTTTGTTTTTACTTTCGTTTTGCTGCCGGCTTTGAAAGTTTTCGCTGTCGCAGTAAAGTCAACACTGGTATTATCGGGCGAGGGGCTCCTGTAGTCTTTGGTCATTGATAACCTACGTAAAAAATTAAGCAACTTAAACTAGAATACCATTGGTTATGCCGATGATCTAGTCATCGTCATTAGGGGCGGAGAGACTAATGAAATCACTGCACGTATGCAAAACGCCCCTAAGATAGTCCTGGCATTATCCAGCTCAGCAAGTCTGGTACAAATTAAAGAGTAAAATCTTAGCGAATACTCGGACTTAAGGAACCTGCTATCAGAACCCGAAACTTGATATGTTCGGCACGGTAACAAACCGACTTCAAAAAAACAAATATGTTTCGATAAATGATTCTTCACGGCGATTCCCAGCAAATAAGCATGGGTTAGAAACAACCTACAAAACAGCTAAAATGGCTTAAAGTGGTATACACATAGTTCTAAACTGATATCGGGAGTGGGACCTTGTGTACACGGACCAAACCTAAACTGCACCTTAGCAATGGGCAAAGGCTCCAGGGTATTTCAGGCAGAACTCCACGACATGGAGTGCCAACTATTGTACCAACGCTTAAAGGCAAAAACTTGCATAACCGCAAACCAACCAAGAAGCCCAACTAAGAAGAGCGGGTAGTAAGAATTCATTCAATAAATGAAATGGATAACTACTAAGCAGTTTAGGTAGAAAATTGAATTAGAAAAGAAATAGATAATATAAAATAGTTAAGTTGTAGAATTACCTAAAATCCACGGAATTGAAAGTGCATCTTATAACAGACTAAAGACACGAAGTAGGAATGACTTAACCAAAAATTAAATTCAAGGATTCTTTGGATTCGTTAGATCCTTTAAAGTGAGTTCTCTTTTAACTACCACATAAGAGATGTTACACGAACGATTTGAAGAATCATATAGACGGATCCCCGATGATTTTCATCCTCAAGAGAAAGTCTGCAAGAGGCTTATAAGCTAAACCAAAAAGGGAGTACTTTGGACCCGAACAATTACCAGAAAGACAAAATAAACGTGAAGCCCGACAGAGAATAGACGTCTGTGATTGGGTGGTGATCTGAAAGCGACTACCTGGTTGCTGAGTTGATGGCAGATGGATTTATTTGTGTATAAGAGAGCATTGTCTAAGTGGCGGCAAGCACTTAAATTGAGCAACAATCCCCCATATCAATCGAAACATATGCATAGAAGCGACCTTAACTAAGCAGACATCTATCCATTTGTAATGGATTTGTCAATAAAGACATAAAAAATATGTATTTGAACAAGACACAGAATAATTGAGACATCAGCCTGAAATCTATTTCAGGTTTAGTACGCATATGAAATTTGAGTATGGAAATCGATCTCGTTGATATAACCACCACAGAGACGTTTGTAACGATAAGCTTTTTTGAAGCTAATTTCCCACCACTCATCCATACAAATCAGCTAAAACGTTGGCAATTTCGCATTCAGTATTATCCTTGAGCCCATCTTTTGCTTTTGGTTTATTGGCCAATAACTTAACCTCACCCCATAAAAAGAAATCTATCGGTGTTAGATCGCATGAGGGTGATGGCCATTCGATTGGACCATTTCTCGAGATTACCAAACTTCAAAATATCAAATGTTTGCGTGGCATATGGTACCATTTTGATGAAACCAAGAACATGGCACAATTACGAACTCCATTGATCGTAATATAGCGATCATTTTCATCGACGAAAAAATACGGTCCAATCACACCTCTGATATGAAATCCACACCCCACGGTATTTTTTTGTGGCTGCAATGGAGTCTCTTTAAGCACATTTGGGTTTGTTAGGTTTGTTGGGCTTGTTACTGTTTAAAAAGGCATATTTCGCTTATTGACAGAGCCCTTTAGCCAGAAACGAGCTTTATCGCTGAAGATGATTTCTGAATGATATACAGGATTTTCTTCAAACTTTTAAAGATCCCGAACGAAGAAGTTTCAGGGCTTCAAATGAACAAGTGCTTTCAGTTATTGAGTTCATTTAATCTTGTAAGTGAGTAGGCCCAACACCTTATCCAAAATTCGCCACAATGTGGACTGAAAGTTTCCAATTACTGTTGACGTTGTAAGCCAAAGCATTTACGGCTGCAATATTTTCGGTACTTCGACCGGAGCGTTGTCTAACTGTCACAGCAACATTCAATAGTAAATATGTAAACTCCAATTGATCTATTATAGAACTCATAGCTTGACAAGTGGGACGATTTTTATGACGAAAAATTGCAGTAAGCGCTCTTTAAGTTGGGACCACCGACTCAGAATTTCGGCAGTTATTTTTAATAATTTCCAAAAGTGCAACTGCATTTTCTATAAATCGAAAAAAATATCTCATTGCCTCTGGGCTATTACATTACTGCTATAGGGGCGCATATTAACAGATTGTAGCCACATTCTTCTAAAACCGACCTTGCCAAAGAGAATCTCGATAAAACAAGGAAAAAAGTCAACACAGTAACGACTACCTTGTGCGGATCGTTAATCAACCCGGTGCACTCAACATGATGATTTTCACATTTCAGTCATAAACCTCTAACAGTGTTTCTCGTGCCTGACTAATTAACACCAAACGATTGAGTCTGTAGAGGCCTGTTTTTGCATCGCCTACATGTAAACAAGTGCTCTTCTAAAGTGTTTTTAAGACAGGTCTTCTTTCGAACGTACATTTGTATGCGAAAGATATATCTAGATAAATCTAAATAAAAAACACCCTTCATCTGCGAAACATATAGTAAATTGGTCCATACATTTTAACACTGCAAACTTGACAAATAAAATGAAATACCATTGCAATCACACTGAATTGTTGCCCTGAATTTTCAAACACCAAATGAACAATTGAACCCTTTACATCGCTGTCGATATTTCACCATCATTCAGTCGCTATTTCTAGTAAAATTCAGTTCGGGCCACAGCCCGCACAGTTCTATCTATCTTTTCCAAACACTTTGTTAATTAAAGTAACGAAAAACGACAAGAACCGAACTTCGATCAAAGTCCCATGTTTACCCAAATCCACGTTAAAAATAGAAGAAAAACTAAAGCCTTTTTGTAAACAGGTGACTCTTTCTGTGCCTATGAATATGCCTATGCGTCCCGCTCGTTTATAGAACTCTAGTGGAAGCAAATACACTTCGACTACCACTACCATGCCACTTGTACATATTCGTACAACAATTTTTCTTCTCTATTTATGCAACCATAAAAAATGTATTTAGAGCTCCACCAGTTGGATGTGGATTGTTGATTTGCATTTGAAATTATCACCAGGCATCCAATTGGGACAAACAAACAATAAAAAATAAAAAATACGGAAACGTGAAATAGAAATAAATCGGTCTACAGGAAAAATGAAAAAAACTACTGCCAAAAAAAAAAATGTATTTAGGAGAAACAACTCACCGATTGCTTTATTCAGGGCGTGTTTCGCCATCAGGCTCCTGTTTCGAGAGTTCTCAATTAAGCTGATGCAATTTTGCGAAGAGCACCGCCGCTTTACAGCGCATTCCGATCCGATGTTAGCGATGAAAACCTGCAAGTGGAAAAATAAATAAATATATATCTACAAATACGAGTAGCAATGTGAATATGAATAAGAGTTCTAGTACGACTACGAGTACGAGTGCAGGTAGAGTCCTCTGTTTTCAATAAATATCTATATTTTTGTCCTCAATGAAGCCCGCAGGTACCTTCTACTCTGCATATCAACATTTAACTTCCGTGTTTAGATGGAGGATTACTCCCCACCAGGAATGGAATATCAACGTCGAGTAGTTTAGCCAACAGTGCGTCACATAGTTTTAATAAGTTGAAATACTCAGCTACATGCAGATTTGAATGTGGAAACTGTAAAACTATCCTCACTGAGCTATCTACATACCTAAGTCGAAAAGGAAATTCTAAATGGAAAGTGACTATTTCGGTTTTTTTTTGCATGAACGACATTTGTCACTGATTTTCAACTATAAAGTCATAACTGGGAGAAACTAAATGTTTTCTGATGGAATCCGATGGGAAGAAAGAATGCAGCTGATGGCTTTCAGTGGATCCACGTTGGCGTTGTTTTTGCGTCAATTATAATCAAGAAGGACAGATGAAATTGAATATTTCCCTTAAATTGACTGTGATATTGATTCAAAGGATAGCTAATTTTGGATCGAGTCTTAAAAATTCCATAGACACAAATGGTACCAATTAAATGGCTAAAACAAGGATTATATTGGGTATATAACTTCTTTCCAAAATTTGAACGTTTATTTAAGAAAAACATGTACAGTAGTATTATTCAAAGTATTGCCCATCTGAAGCTATGACTTTTTCCCATCTTTCTGGCAATTTGTGGATCCCATTCCAAAAGAACTGCGCCGGCTTGGCAGCTAAGAATGCATCAAACCAATTTTTGATATTCTGCTCTGATGTAAACCGTATTTTAGTGAGGGCCTTCTGCATCGACCGGAACAAATGGTAGTCAGAAGGGTCAAGGTCTGGGCTATAAGGCGGGTGGGGTAAGACTCCCCATCCACTGTTTTCCAAATAGTTCTTAACCGGAATAGCAACGTGGGGCCGAGCGTTGTCATGATGGAAAATTATTGCCTCGTGTCTGGTCGCATATTCCGGGCGTTTTTCGGCTACTGCTCGCTTCAAACAGATCAATTGTGTTCGGTAGCGTTGTCCATTGATGGTTTCACCCGATTTTAGCAGCTTATAATACAGCACACCCATCTGATCCCACCAAATACAGAGCATTACCTTCGCGCCATGGATATTTGGCTTAGCCGTTGATTTGGCTGCCGGGGTTGTCGTAATGGATCCATTTTTCATCACCAGTAACAATTCGATGCAAAAATGACTTCCTTTTGTGGCGTTTCAGCAGCATTTCGGACATGCAAAACCGCCTTGCGACGTCTCTCGTCTTGAGTTCATGTGGAACCCAATTTCCTTGTTTTCGATTATATCCAGCTGCTTTTAAACGTTTTGAAATGTCTGCTTGAGTGACACCCAAAGATTCTGCGAGCTCTTCTTGTGTTTGGCAACAATCTTCATAGAGTAATGCTTCCAGTTCTTCATCTTCAAACTTTTTTGGCTGCCCAGGACGTTCATCGTCTTCCAAGCCAAAATCACCACTTTTAAATCGTGCAAACCACTTTTGGCACGTTCGCTCAGCTAGCGCATTTTCACCATAAACTTCCACCAAAATACGATGACTTTCGGCAGCAGTTTTCTTCATATTAAAGTAATGAAGAACTCCCCGCAAAAACACTTTTTCAGGCACAAATTCGACATATTTGAGTGAAAAAAAAATTATTGTTTTTCACGCTTCAAATGAATGATATATACCGAAATGACGTACAATGACAGTAGCTTTCCAACGCATGTTCCACGAAATAATACAAGTTACGCCATCTCTTAGCCATTTCTTGTGGCTTTTCCTTCGAACTTAATTTTTAACTGTGATATATTGTATCAATTCAATAGTTACAAAACATTTATAATAAATTTGTGCTGCATAAAATAAAGCAAAGCAAAGTAAATATTACATACAATAAACTCAGTGTTCTCACTGATCTGTGATCATGTTAAGAAACAAAACCCAGCCTTGCTTGTATCTTTAAAAATGAAAGACGATGTTAAGAAGCAATTTCGTGTAACAAGTTGAAAGAACGATGGACAAAAGTTTGGTTTTTAATTGCCAGAGGCCTTTGACTACCTGGTGATATCACTGCCATTAGAGAAGTGCGATGAGATGTTTCAAACATAAGGAGGATGTGATGTGATGAATACTATGGGTGCTACTAAAGGAAAAAGAAACAACGTTACGGGAGGATTCTTGAGCTTTCGACACGTAAGAGAGCATTCAATGACAATCGCCATCAAGGCCCCATCGCTTACATAAGCCTCATGTCATGTCCCTTCAGAAGACAAGGACGATACTACCAAAAAATATTTCTACGAGCTTCTCAACAAAATATATTAATAATGTCCGAAGTATGACGGTAGAATAGGAAAGAAAGACATCTTTTGTTGGACAGTGTACGACAACACATATGGCATGGCTTATTGACTTTACGGCGGGAGGAAATATCACTAAGGCAAGCACTTGGCTTTCTCATCTCAATATACACATCAAATTGATCACATAACGATAAACGGAAGGCGTGCCTTCACTATTTTGGACGTACAAATGATTTCGGGCATAGGGTCTTGTGTTTTACGTGAACACCTGTCGTGTAGACTTATGTTATGGGGCATCCCATACATCTGTGGGAGCAAGGATACAACTTGCCATAGGGTCACAGGACCCAGTAAGAAAGGGTGTGACCAGCAGGTGCACCCTCCCAGCCACCGCGACACTCCGACAAGGGGACCTACCTCAACAAGTCAGGCCTGGACCGAAGTCCGGGGCTTCCTAACTCCCAAGGTACCGTGTTATAAGTCCTGGTATGGGCTAACGGTGTTCTTGCCACTCAACAAGACCTATGACCAGCAGCTTGTAACAGGACAAATCATAGCAACCAGATAGATAAGTTCAGTTTTGCTCTAACCCCGCTTTTCATTAGACAACATCATTGATGGAAGAAGCCCATGTTTCCAGGCAGCAAACAATGAACATTGACTTGGCTCACGCCACAACAAGAAGATCTATTGTGAAAAGATAAAATGTAAAAAAAAAACTGCAATGGCCATAGACCAGCATAATCTTCGCTGAACGCGTATCAAGAAATCTCTCAACAACTTCTCCAGCATCAAGTATTGAAATATGGTGGCAACGTTGCTGTGTCATGAGAGTCGCCGCAAATGATGTGCTGGATGCTAATAATCTCAAAGAGCAGAAGACACAAAAAGAACATCGGCTTCTCCAGCAGGAGAACGCACGATCCTGCTAAAAATAACATGCGAGAGTTTTACCAACAGGTAGAAATTTCAAAGCAAGAAAACCCGTACAGAAGCCTGTAGAGATGAACAAGGACACCTTGTAGTAGAATCACAATCAGTATTGAGAATATGGAAAAACCATTTCAGCAGAATAAACCACTCAACCTAGGGAATGATAGTCAAAACTATCTCTCGCCTAACCGAAATAAAGTAAGGATAGCAATATCTAAAAAGAAATCAAACAAATCAGCTGCTATACCCGCCGAGATATTCACAGCCGCTGAAAAGACCTTTATCGAGAGCATACACTTATTCATTTCTTAAAGCTGGTCTAAAGATCGAATTTCTGATAAATGAAATCTCAGTATCGTGTGCTCGGTCGCATCTGTGAGACAATTTGTGGGTGTGGCCATTCATTTGAGGCAAATCAGTCAGCGAGCTATTTTCATAAAAAGTAACGCGCTACTCAGCAGGTCCATGTCCCATCGATGTAAATGGGTAGTAACCTGCGAGTTAGCCGCCTGCTAAAGTAATTCCCAACTAAACGCCTCAATCGTCTCCTTGACCAGCTTTTTTGTGGATAATGGTGCATTATCATTAAGCAAAAACACACTGTGTTGTCCTTTTGATATTATAATCGTTCTACAAGCCAAGCTTCATTCAAATCGAACATTTGTTGTCGACAGAGTTCAATATTAACGGACTCCAAATCGCCACTTTTTCATTTTTTAAACCACTATGATTTCCCAAGAGCATTCTCACCGCAAGCTTCGACAAGCATTCGATGAGATTCTGCAGCAGTTTTCTTTAAATAGTAACAAAAAATCAATGCTGTCGCAAATCGTAATTCCCAGGCACAAATTTCAACATGATCAGCGCTATTACAAACTATGCTATTGTACGAAACTTGTATCGCTGTAAGTTGAAAATCTTTGTCATATATCAACAAGGAAATGGCGCTGATGACGCAGTTTGATATGGGTCCGGAGAGTCGAAAAGCGGCAAAATCTTTGCGCACCGTATGATCCTCGAAAAAAAACTCTGCCAAATTTACGCGTCTACGCAGAAGGTCGATTGAGAACGCTCGCTCCTCCGGCAAGATCGGTAATAACACCGAAACTTTTTATGTCAGGAAAAGTGTCAGACAACGTGAGCTTCACAAAAATACAGCAGAATGGAGAACAATTCTTAAGCACTACAAGGAAATCTTCCTTCCCGGAGGAAGACAAATGGCCTAGCGGTCAGCGTTCAAGAAATAAAATGAAATCTGAAAAAGGCTTTTGTACGGAAAGCCACGAATCCAGAAAACTGAACAAACAAGAAAAAGTCATCTCACAGCGAATAGCCGACTTAACTGCGATCAAGAAGATACGCAAAGTAAGAATAAGCTTGCTTTGAAGAAAGACGTAATCATTTGTACAAATCCAACCAAAATATTTTCGACCTCTAAAAAACCCATCAAAAAGAAATTTAACGACCGGAGAACAGCTTAAATACGTTCTATGGGAAGGTTAAATCAGCAAGAAAAACATGTTTAGCTAGTTAGAAGGAACTCAAATACCGAGCTATGTAAAACATAGTGATAGCTATAACATTATTTTCCCACAAACCGATCCACTTATCAACATCCCCAGATTTAAACAATTCAGTTCCATGTCCATTTTCTAGCTGCCGCTCTTCTTAGAGCTTTAACATAAACAGAAAATGTCACATGACGTTCGACGCAGGCCCATTTCAAAGCAAGAGACTTAACGAGTCGATTGGAATTAAGAGTGAAAGCAAAGAGTTCTGACTGCAGCTTTGACCAACGTCAACGGAAATCTAAGACCGTACAATCATTGTGAAAGCAGCTGAGGCAAATGTAGGTTAAGAACCTGATGAAACAAAAAGAGGACGCCACGAAAAGCACAGCAGTGACAAATGAGAATACTATAAGGATTGGCACCTTGACAATTAGTGCTAGATCTCAACAGGGAATTGTAGATATATTTAAACGCATTATGTAAAGGGAACGAAGAAAACACAGATTCAGTCAACTAACCAAGGCTGTATTGTTAGTACAAACCGTATCTGTTTTTGACTGGAACTCTAACAGACGATTGCTTGTTTCTGATGCAATTATGACAAGTATAGCTTTGCCATTTTAAAACCGTTCTTCAGAACTACTCTATACTTCACGCTATAATGAATAATAGAACAAATATGGCCATAGACATAGATGTTAGCATACGTTGACAACATTGACCATTCCGTTGCTTAGGGGTGTTTAGAACACTTGAACAAAAGGTAAAAAGAGTCAAGCTGAAGTATATCCTTCCACAATCAACGAATCAGATCCCCACCCTTCAAATTAGGAACTATGCTATACTTAAAAATTGAAAGCTATAACTTACGTCGAATTGGATATTCCACGAATTTCGTTCGTAGGGAAACGCTGATACTTTTCCTCAGGGAAACATTTTAACTCATACAAAACAGTATTACCGGAAGGGCTACTCTAATACGTTCAACTTTGAAGCATAAGCAACAAAGCGGAACTCATATTGGGGTCCTTTTAAAGACAAATACTTCTCTTCAACTAGTTGCTATCCCTAAGAAGCGCAAATAAACGAGACACCCATTCTATGAACTGCACAAAGATGAAAATATAGCCCAAAATGCTCAGTAACACTGTACGAATAAAAGGCAAGAGGATCTTCACATTTCTTCTGGCTCGATATACAATATATAGTATGTTGTATTATAAGAAGACCTGACCTTCGGTTCAAGAAATTGATCGTTGACGTCACAAGGCTTGATGTGCAATAGCGTTTTAAAAGTAAGTATGTAGAAGGAACACTTCTGCAGAATTTTAAACGGTGGTGATACATCATTCAATAATTCAATGTCCTTAGTCGAGTAGCAAAATATATGTATACCGACCTGGGCTTATCTGATGAATTGATTATTACAGCGAAAGATGAATTGAAAACCAGCAGGCATCAAATATCTGCAAAATTGGCGTCCAAAGCACTTCTGAATAAATCAAAAATAAATCAAATTGCACACAGATACAGCAACTTCAGCGTTATTCGCATCTTCAGCATGACCTGCAAAATCTGTGCCAATCTTTGTCCAAAGGACTGTCATGGAAGATCTGTACGTTCTTATTCGTACTGAGGTTTTTTTTTGACCAACAATTTTTAGATTTAAAAAAAAAAAAAAACCCGATCGATACTCATCACGAAGCAGCTCACTATTTCAACAAAGTACATACTCGTACAATATATAGAGCCAATCTGATTTTTTCTAGAACGGCAAGAACAACATACGCTACTTTATCGTATGCCTGGCTGCCGAAAAGTGTTTACATTTTTGAAAGAGTCTAGTAGAAGAAAACACGTAGTTCTCCTACACATTTCCACAAAATGACAAAATGAAAATGTCAGCAATGTAAACGACTTTCGAGAAGCATGGTTTATGCAACATTGGCTACTTGTCATATTGTTCTGTTTAACGAACGAAGTACGAGTATAATATAATTTCAACTTGGATCATTTCAACTATAAGCTTAAAAAAAATAAGAATACAATGGCTCCGGAGAATAAATCAGCGTATTTATAGGTTTAGGCTGCCACGTAACGCCGAAAAGAAACAATTGTCAGTTATCCACATGCCTAGCAGTCGTCTTGGACGCATAATGTGGTGGTAAAAATGAAAGGATACGAAGAAAGCAGATTCAGTCAACAAGGAATAAGTTTCTCCTTCTAATCTAAAAAGCAAATGTGAACACGGCAATTAAGAATTAGCAACGTCAACACAGCCATCGATATTTTAAGCTACTCGTAAAGTTGTTTAAGGCTGAAAGTGATGTTGATGAAACGCATTAGATCATCAATTCAGTATGGGAGAAAGAATGCATCCCCATTGATTGGAATATTAACCAAAACTAGATCTCTCCACTTTGACAAATCTTTGGAAAGACCCAATTTTAAGGTAATACCCATCATCTTTTTGTCAACTTTAATGCGGAATATGAAGGAAAGATCAAAGAGAGGCTCCAGGCGCGCAAACTTCGAGAAGCTGGAAAACCTCCCGGAAGTGGTACGTCTCCATAGAGCCCTCTCCAAGGATCAAAACAACTGCATAGGCTTGCTAATCAAAGCAGATGGCAAGATCACACGCGACCGAGAAGAAACCTTGAATACCTTACTTCAGATTCACTTCCCGCGGTTTTATAACATTGACTTGTCAAATGGACAGTCAAGTGAGCTTTCAATACCTAGAAGTCTCAGCAGAATCAACAGTTTATCCGGAAAACTTTTTTGCCCAGATAAGGTAAGATGGGCTATTAGCTCATTTTAACCCTACAAAGCACCAGGTACGGACGTCATATTCCCAGCTTTGCTACAAAGAGGAATAGACTTTCTTATACCCATTCTAAAAGCCTTACTTAGGTTCAGCTTCAACTGGGGTTACATACTATGTACTTTGAGGAACATAAACGTAGTATTTATCCCCAAACTAGGAAACAAACCTAAAAGTGAGCTACCTAAATCTTAACGTCCTATAAGCTTGACATCGTTTTATCCGATCCAATATAATCTATTACGCCGATGACCTGGTCATCATTATAAGAGGCAGGGAAGCAAACGCGCTCACTGTACGCATGCAAAATGCCCTTAAGATAGTCCTAGGCTGGTGTACCGGAGAGAATCTCTCCATAAATCCTAGGCTATCATAGTCCCCTTCATAAAAAGGAGAAACCTAAACCTAGGTTCAGTTTCACTAAACGGCACAACCGGTGAGTACTTTGATGAAACCAAATAACTAGGAGTTATTCTGGATAAAAGATTAAATTGGAACTTACACCTAAATAACTAAAGCAACCAAAGCTTTATGGGCCTTCCGCCGCATGTATGGAACCACATGGTGGACTAAAACTACTCAAAATAGCGACTTTGCTAAGCTTAAAAAAGTGCAACGTTTAGCATCCCTGGGCATATCCGGAGCCTTTCGGACCTGCCCAATAGCGGCTATAGAAGCAATAATAGGACTAACACCCCTACACTTGCACATCAGCGAAGTGGATATACCCAGCTCAACTAGTTTGGTACAAGCCAAAGCACTGGATCTTCACGTACGCCGGGAACTAAAGATTCTACTCTCTGACATACCAGAACGAGATATGATCTGCGCGTTCACAAACCGCCTTCAAAAGACTTTATGCTTCAACTAAGATTTCTCCATGGAGATTCCCAGCAAAGAAGTGAACTGGCCGGAAAAGGTTCAGAAAACCCTTTCCACGGGCCTGCTGCACATCTAAAACAGCAGCAAATTTAGCCATTAAGCGCTGGGAGCACTCAAAATGCATCTCATACTGGGAGGAGACTCCAGGCCTAAGGCATCCTACCCTTCAACAAAAATGGGCAACAGATGTTTGAATCGAAATCGACATGATATCAGAAACCTAGTAGGTACCCTACTACAGTACACCAAGATATTACCTCTGTCTCGTTGACGAGGAAATAGCTGAACACATTTTATGTGACTACCCAACTTTCTGCAGGGAACAACTCGATATCTCTGAACATAAGATTTCCGCTGCTGGTAGAGTTGCTTCCTTCATGCGGAAGGTAGAAAACCTACTAGCCTAAGCTCAATTCTGACAAATCAGCACAAAAGATCTTCTCAGGTCGAAGTGCTTTTCTCTTGCTGCCAGTGAGTCACACCAGTTGGGCTGCTTAACGCTGAGAAACAATTTATGTACTGTGCGGTGAGAGAATTTCTTTTTGGTAGAGATTCCAAGACAAACTTTGGTACTTTAGTTAGGGAGTATACGTGCAAGTACTTGAGCCAAATTAGTAGGCCTAACTGAGGGTTTAGCTGATGAAATGCCCTAAGCACATCCAGTAGCTTTAGTGGAATTTTGCCAGCTACAAGATCCCTAGAAATCTCTCCTTAGCACTGCGGTTTTAGGACAAACTCTACGGTCGGAGTGATTCTGTTTTTCTCAGTTCTACAGAAAGGCAACGAAGAATACACGCTCTTCCAGTAAGTCGGTAGCGGCAATCACAAGCATCAGATTGAGTTCTTATACAACTTTTGCAAATTTTAAAAATCAGCAACGTAGGGTACTTGTCGAAAAGTATTAATCATGTAGCATTGATAACCAAATGACAAAATATGAACTTGAATAGTAGGCTTAATGGCAAACTGAACGAACATCAGAACCGCATGAGCAAAGAAACAGACACCAATGATAGCGATTAGTTGTGACGACAAACTGATTACCATAATGACCCTTCAACCACTGTCTACAAAAACAAGTATATTGATCAAACAACTAAATCGTCTTCTGTCACTATCACTATCTGAGATTCGCATCTACACCTAGCACAACAATAACACGAGTGCAAAAACAAAACTCCATAAACCCACAATACTCACATCAAACAATTTGCAGGTCTCGCTGTCATTCAGTCCCATTTGCAAGTACTTTGCAAAACTTTTAATGAATTCGCACAGCGTTTCACAGAGTTGAGTCTCCTTTCTTTGAGCGATTGTCTGCAGGCATGGAAGCAATCTTAACGCATAAGAAGAAATATGTTTCTCCTTTATAAGCGGTGCATAGTATGAGAACAAATTCAAACAAATACGAAGCGATCTAAAAGAAAACACCATTAGCACTGCAACTACGCACTTAACATCTTACTCACCTCTGGTTGCCGTTTTTCTTAATTTCTCCGTACAAATCCATCAGAATTCGCTTCACCCGATTCTTTTCGAGCGATCGAAAGATTTTATTCAGATTCTCCTCTGCACTCATTCGTACCACAGAATCTAGGTCCTCGCAAAACAGGAGCAAGACACTGGTAGCATTGCTGCAGTGCGTTGCATAGTTAATGTGAGACGCCATCGCCGGTGACAAGATGCACTCGGCAATGTGCTGGAAGCAATTGATTTTCTCCTTTTGACTGCAAATAAATAGATTTTCGGTTAAGTCCATTTTCGGATAAATAAAAAAATAATGAAACGATGACGACGATGATTAGTGACCGCTGGAAATAATTAATCCGCCGCACCCACCTGCATTCCTGCGTCCGAAGTTGGTCCACGTAATTCGTGAATTGGTTTACCACACTCGATTTGTCCATTTTGGAGCGATTTCGCGCTGATTTTTATGATTTTTATGCAGAAAACTTCATTTTCTGTGGATGGTGAAAATATCTTTGTTTTTTTCTTCGTTTTCGATTGTTTTTTGTTTTTTTTTCTCCTTTAGATGTGCTGTAATGTTGACGTTCTTGTCAGAGAGTTGTCATCGAAATGACAAACAACGCTGACAGGTGGAACGAAAAAATGTAAATAGAGAGAGAGAAAGTTTGTATGTCAAGTGGTATGGTAGAATAGAGTCCACAGGAAATTTTTGTTTCTTTGTTTGGTTAAGAACCTTCGCCAGGGAAATATCTCTGACACAAACCAAAAGCAAGAAAATTATTGATAGAGTGAGAAATTGTACTAGAGTTGAGAATTTTAGTATGAGAATGAAGTTTTGAGTTTTTGAGTTACAGTAGCAAGCAGATAAAAATTAAAAGTTTTGTAGTTTCTTAATGGGCTTGACTTTCCTAACATATTAGTGCGAGCACAAATAAGAGGAAAATATGTTGGAACTCTGCACCTCAGATGTGAAACGTACCGCGGTGGAGGTCTTGTAACTGAATGGTGCATAGCGTTGTCCTTATTGCAACAATTGAGAATGAAATGAGCTTTGATATTTGAACATATTTGGATATGAGATCAATATCGTGGTAGATAAACTCTAATGAATAAACAGCAAGTTGCGATGAATGTCTGAACATTCCGAAGTAGTGAAGTAGTAGTCACGTTGCATGACTCCAACCGTTATGATCACGCAGAGCTTTGTGCGCTCGTATATTCGTCAACCCCTCGTCAATGCCTTTCTAATTTACATTTAGTGTTGAAAAGGACTGCACAGATGATAAGAGCAGAATTGATATGCACTATAAAATTTGGTAAGCTGTTGCGCATAAAGAAAACAGCTGCTAACAAGGGACGCTCAACCTCAACGATTCGCAATAACAAACTCAAAATATGATGTAGTAAGGAATTTTTACTATGAGCTCTGTCCAGTCTCCACTACTATAATGCATGTTCGTCAGCTCACTGCTTAACGCTTTAAACTGATTCAACGCCTATGCTTAAGCATATGCAGATGATGCAGTCGTACATGAGCACAGCTACAGAGAATTTAACTTTCTAAATTGCCGACGACGAACCAGACGATTGCTTCCCGACCTCTCTATGATGTCGACAGACTTCCTGCTGTCCCTCAGTAGAAAAGACTGCAAGCTGCTTGTTGGCGTCGTGATGGCATATTACATTTTGCTAAGCACTCAAACATACAACATTCCACGAAGATTGCTGTGAAAGAAAAGAAGATATAACGAAGCTGGAGCTCGGAGCAGGCTGTATTCGGCGCTGATGCGATGTGTGCTGATACTGCTGGCACTTCATCACTAAAGCGTTTAATTGTCTTTCCTTGAGAGATTAAGAAATTCCGTTTAAAGGAACTTGCAACAATTACAATGGGCAAGATTATTATCTAAGTGCTCTGTTCCGACAGGAAAAAATAATTAAAGAAGTCTTTATGACGGTAAAAAAGTAAATTCATGCCTCGAATTGCGGATACAAACTTTGTTGAAGAAGGGTTTCCGATGTGATTTTGTGCGCAATGTTGATGGGAGTTAGAGTTATACCTATGTAGTTGTCGCATTGGAGGATCAGGCAAATTATTCTGAGATTCTATTCATCTTATGAGGTATGGGTTGGCGTTTGCTCCCCACAAAAATACTTCCATCACCTTAACACGGCCGGTAAGCCGTCAGATACAGCTGCTTTGTTGGTTTTGATCTATCCTCACTTTTGGTGTAACTTACTTACGTTGCTTCATGAGTAAAACCTTACAAATACCTTCGATCGCCTCCTCGTGCTCAGTTTTCTTTTTTTGAAGTTCCCCCCACTTTTGGTCGTAGAGCTTACGAGCGGGTCTCGTCCATCATTCCAGCGCCACTTCATACGCTTCTTGTATAGCGGTATATGCTTGTTAAAATTCTTCATCAAAACAGGGATTTATTGACGATGGTCGGGTAAAACTCTGTCCTGGCACTGGTCTTTGGGACTTGATGCTGGCATAAGAGTCGTTTAGAGATATCACGGAACGCATTCAACAAAGACTCTGGTGGCTCCTTGCGATTGTGGGATTCAAACGCGATTGAGAAAGCTTGTTGGTTTCGTACCTCGCCTTTAATGAGGTAATGATCGGAGGCGGTGTGCTTGCGGAAGGATCGGACGTTGCGAATACTAGTGGGAGGTCTTGCGTTGATCGCAAATGATCAATTTGATTTAGCGTTTCAGGATTTAAGATGAGGAAACCGTGTATTTGACAATGACATTTCAATCGGCAGTGAAGCCATAGCCCGTTGCTAGACGTACTGTCGTGTAGGCTATATTTGTCAACTGCTCTATCAAAGATATTGTACTTTCCTGTAATAAACATTCATTGGTGGTCCGCCCTTGTTCCTTTGAGGGCATAAGGTATAAGACGCTTGTTCATGTTTCGAAGCTTAAATTTCCATACCAAGTCTTTCCCATATGACAAATCCGCACCAGAATAAGTGCTAGTTCTCTTCCATATAACAGATGTTACAATTTGTCAGCCCCATTTCGCTCGACCTAATCGCACTTTTTGGATGGCGCTCATATCTGCATAATAGCAGTCAAGAGCCACTGTTAAATGTTCAGATTCAAGTAGGTTATTCGAACATTTGCAACTTTCTGATTTTTTCGTGGTAGGTTAATTACCCCGACGCACATCCCCAACCTGGAGGCCCGGTCCTTGGTCTTAACTCCTAGAACAGAAACTCACTTCGATAATGCGAGTGCTCCGAACATGTCGACCTAGCTCAAGGTTGTGCACATCACCAAAAATCTATCGAGGGGAACTTCTTTGCTCCCTGTCCTCCTCCTCTCGTTATAGACATCTAAGGGCATTTGCCTATCAAGTCAGCAAAAGCTGACTCCTCTGACATATGCAAGCTGAAGTTCAACCGGCTGAGCTTGCCCTGTTTCGAGTTTGCACTTCCACATATACAAGGTGTGCCATAATGTAGGACCCCCCCAAAAGTGCCATAGATTTGACAAATGGCTTAAAATGTGAATTCGGTGTTGACTTCTGCGAATAAACAATTGAACGCTATCTTCCTAAAGAACGCAAAATAATCCTCACGATGCTTTTGATGAATAATTTGGCATTTCGTGATCGTTTTTTTGCCTGCCGGATTACCACTGGTCGTCTAAAGCGGAATTTAGCCGCACGGCTCTTGTGGACTGGAACAACACCGAGCCGATCAAGCATTGGAACGCCACACATTTCTTGTTCGGCTGAGAATGTTCCCCTCGTCACTCGTAGAAATTACGTCGGCATAAACCTGACGACGCGCCACGCAATTGGCCATTCCTCGTACATCCCTGAAGCACATTTCAGTAAAAGACTTGAAGATGTTCTCTTGCAAAGTGCAGACAGTCCATCAACTGATGGATGTTGAGCGTGAATAGCGTCTACGTCCTCCTCAATCTCCACAACCAAGTGGACGATCATGCGTCAAAAATATTCATGAGTGATGAGGTTCATTTCCAACTATTTGGATACGTGAGCAAGCAAAATTTGCGATTCTAGGGCACTTAAAATCCGCGAGTAACGCACGAAGAGCCATTGCACTCAAAGTCACAGCATGGTGCACTGTTTACGCTGGAGAAGTCATTGGACATTTGCTTTTTAGAACGGCGCAGATCCGACAGACATACTAAAGCGATCGTTCCCCGGTCATCTGATATTGCGTCTTAGAGGCATGTACTGGCCCGCAAGATTATCAGATTTAACCGCTCCATATTTTATTCATGGGCTTACGTGAACAAACTAGAAACTCTAGAAACACCCAAGTAGTGAAGGAAACCATGGAAAATGCTCAAATGGTAATCGACAATGGTGGTGGCCACTAAAAAATTTTGTTTGTTCTATTTTAAAGTAGCCTAGGATAGCATGGTCATACATTTTGGCTCGCCTTGTACAATCAGACTCAGCATACACTTATCGTTGGTTCATTATTAGAGAGCCTTCCAACAGATACCATGGGTAGGTGACGATGAAGTATAGGCAGACAAGCAGATGCAGTGACTCCCATAATTGATCACATGTTTCATTCTTCTGCTTTTTTCTCTCATGGCACCATTATTAAGTTCCGTTTCTTGATTGTCCATATGTTCAGTAATGCTATTTACGCATCAGGCAGCTTTGTTGTAGTTATCGGAAAATTACTGTGCTGCAAAGAAGTTTTAAGACCTTCGATTTGATCAGTTTTGTGATTACATTCTTGTAATTTCAAGGTAAAAGAACTTATTGGATTGCAAAAGTTAAGTAGTAAATGTAACTAAATATGCAAATTATAGCTCTTGGGAGTTTAATTTACAGTTATTCCACCTTTTGATATGAGATCAAGATTTAAAAGAGGAGGACTTACAGGATGAGGGCAATACCAATCGAGGTGAAAAAAGCCATTGAAAACGACTTTAAAAAAGGCATAAGTCATAGGATGGCAACGATTGGTATAAGGCCTCGTAGAAGTAGCATCTTCCGACAGGTGCTGGTTCTTTAAATAACGAGAATGAGCCTCTGCAGCCGAACATCTTGCAGCTCTGCTAATAAGCCCTACTTCACGCCTCCCCGTGGCGCCATCTGGGAATCTCACTAGAGATTGCGAAGTGAAGGGGACAAATGGCGAGTTTCCTGCGCCATAAATCAGTACTAGTGGGGGAAAAAACAAACCAAGACCTTATCCAGGCCAATCCGACATATTTGGAGCTCAGGCCGGTAAGGATTTCCAGGGCTTAGTCAGGCTCTTGGCAAAGAGATGGTGGCGGACGAGCCCTATAAGGGCCAACGGCAGCGCTCACATCCCGGAACGGGTTACTGGCTTCGGTGTAACCGACCCCTCGTCCTAGGGGCACTCAAAATGGAACTGGTCCTCCAGGTTGAGGGTTGTGCTGAAGTTACGAAGCATTGCACCCGAGTAACTAGCGGAGGCCCTAGACTGCTGCGAAGCAGACATAACCGCCATTCGAGAAATGCGATGGGATTGGCCGGACAAAAAGAAGATGAAAAACAGCTACATATACTACGGCAATTGCTATCGACGGCAAAAGCAGCGCTTATTTGGATGCGGATTTGTTGTCGGAGGCAAACTAAGACAAGAAGTCCTGAGCTTCCGGCATGTGAGCGGGCGCCTCGTAGCAATCTGCATCAAGGCTAAATTCGCCAACATTAGCCTTATATGCGCGCATGTCCTCACAGAGGAGAAAGATGACGACACCAAAGATGCCTTCTATGAGCTCCTTAACAAGACCCAAGATCAATGCCCTAGCTATGACATTAAGATTGTCATCGGTGATTTTAATGCAAAGCTAGGAAGAGAGGGTATCTTTGGTGGAACGATCGGAAAATATAGCCTGCACGACACCACCGCCGATAACGGATTCAGGCTAATCGACTCCAGTATTATGGATGTCCGTACGTTCCGAGGAGCATCAAGCATCGAAGACCACTGGAAACACTGCCAAAACGCCATCAGAGATGCCGCTTCTGATGTGTTGGGCTTCGCTCGTTCACCACAATGAAACCCCTGGTTTGGTGACGAATGCCGGCAGGCACATGCAACTAGGCAAGATGCATATAAAGCGGCGCTGCTTAGAAAGACCAGAGCTGCTCATGAGCTCTACGAGCAGAAGAGGAGAGACGAACACCGACTTCTCAGGAGGAAGAAGAAAGAGCATGAGAAGTGCGCGGTCGAGGCAACTGAGAAATGCTACTCAAGGAATGAAGTTTGAAAGTTTTACATGCCACGGAAACAAACTCCGAACCGAAGCCTTCAGAGATGAATAAGAGAACATCGTGTAGAATCGCAGTCGATACTGAGGATTTGGAAAGACCGTTTCTGCAGACTGTAACGGCGATGGCGATGGCGATGACGAACCAAATGCCGCTGTCAGGTAGAATCAACTTTTCAACCTGGACGATGAAAACTAACAATTCTGTCCATCCGACCCGGATGAAGTGAAGCTTAAGTCCATCAAAGCTGCTGGAGCAGACGGCCTGACTGCCGGACGAAAGTATGCCCAATGAATGGAACTTCAGCATTGTTTGTCCGATTCTCAAGAAAGAAGACCCTCTGAACTGCGCCAACTACAGAGGCATCAGTCTCCTTTACATCGCATATAAGATCTTATATGCCGTATTATGTGAACGCCTGAAGCAGTTCGTCAACAACCTGATAGGTCCATATCAGTGTGGCTTCAGGCCAAGAAAGTCCACCATCGACCAAATATTCACACTACGGCAGATCTTGGAGAAGACCCATAAGCTTCAGATCGTTACACACCACCTATTCATCGATTTTAAGGCCGCGTATGACAGCATCTATAGAGACGAGCTATATAGAGCAATGTCTAGTTTTGGCATCCCTGCCAAACTCGTCCGTCTGTGCAGGATGACGATGGAGAATGCACGCTGCTCCATCAAGGTCGGTAAAGATCTCACCGAGACCTTTGATGTCCAGAAAGGATTTAGACAAGGCGATGCGCTGTCATGCGATTTTTTCAACATCGTACTTGAAAGAATAGTGCAAAACTCACGAGCAAACACAAGAGGCACTATCTTTCAAAAGTCCGTCCAACTACTCGCATACTCCGACGATATTGACATAATCGGGAGAAAGCAGCGTGATGTCAGTGGCGCTTTCGCGAGTATTGAGACGGAAGCGGCGAAAATGGGTTTAGCGGTCAATGAGGGCAAGACCAAGTATATGCTGTCAAGCAAAAAGGACAACCAACACCGACGTCTCGGACAGAACGTCACCCTAGACAGATATAACTTTGAGGTAGTTAAGGACTTTGTCAACCTAGGCTCTGCTATAAATACAGACAAGGACACCAGCGCTTAAATCAAGCGAAGAATAACTCTTGTCAACCGCTGTTTCTTTGGGTTAAGAAGGCAATTGAGTAGCAAAGCCCTCTCTCGGACAACAAAAGTCACCCTTTATAAGACTTTAATAATCCCGGTCCTGCTCTATGGCGCAGAGGCATGGACATTATCAAAAATGGATGAGGGTGTTCTTGGTTGCTTCGAGAGAAAAATTCTTCGGGCGATCTTCGGTCCCGTCTGCATTGACGGTGAGTGGAGGAGGAAATACATCGACGAACTGTACGGACTGTACAGCGACATGAACCTAGACAGCCAACCTAGCCAACGGCTAAGATGGCTGGGTCATGTAGAGCGTATGGACACCAATGCTCCGGTCCGAAAAGTCTTCGAATCCGCTCCCGACGAACAGCGCAGTAGAGGAAGACCAAGACTCAGGTGGCGCACGCGAGGGGAAGGGGACCTCAGCCAACTTAGCGTGCGAAACTGGAGGCAGCTAGCCAGTTGGATTTGGAAAAAAAAGGAGCAACGGCGATCCCAGAGGTTGGTTAAGCAAAAGGTCAAATTTGGTGGAGGTAACCTTATGCTTTAGGGGTGCATGACCCCCTATGGTGTTGGCATGTGCAAGAGAATCCAAGGATGCATTATCGCTCAGATGTACGAGGACATTTTGACAACTTGCTTAGAACCAAGTCTGCAAAATGGGATGGATCGATTTCAGACGTTACCTTTCAACACGATAACGATCCGAAACACACGGCCAAAATCACAATAGTTTGCCCAGAATATCATGAGTTTGAAGTTCTGGAGTGGCCTCCTCAGATTTAAACCCAATAGAACATCTTTGCTGCCACATTAAAAGGCAATTGTCTAAGTATGGTGCTGCGGTTAAAACCCTGAACGAATTATGGCCCAGAGTTCATCTTCAGTGGGATAAAATTCCAACGGAGGTATGCTATTTATGTCAAGAAGAGTGAAAAGTGTTTTGTCCGCTCAAGGAGGCCACAGAAAGTGAAGTAAATTAAACTCACAAAATTGATCACATATTTTTTTTAATGAATTGTTTTTTTCAGGGATATGCATTCAGCAATCAGGAGTTTGTTTATTTTTATTTTACAAGAAAATACTTTGAAAATATGTGATAAATTATGAGAGTCACTGTATGTATTAAAATTGTTAAAATTAAAATTATATGCCTGCGGCGGCGGCGGCGGCGATCCAAACGCTGCCAAAAGGAGCAATAAAAGATCGCAGTTCGATAAAATTTTAATTCACAAAATTTCTTTTATTGTTTGTTGTATATTTACAGTTATCATAAAAATATCTCTACTTAATATCTCAATTTTAATTCTCCACTTAATCATTGAAAAATATCCAATTGAATTTATTTATACTCTGTTTGTTCTCCTTTTTTTTGTATTTTCAGTTTTTGTTTTTTAGGAAACCATTATGAAAACTATAAACATTTTCGTATTATATTTATTTCGCTTAATTCGTTTTACAAAATATCTTGTTTTTATCTAAACATCTACAACATACAGAAACTAATCCCATACAAAATAAAAATCATAATCATAAAGTATCTGATATCTTTTATCCCGTTTATCATTTGTTTTACTACAATAATAAGAAAAAAACCCTCTTAAAAAAAGAAAATCTTATCTTCAAATACATACATATATACCAAATAAAAATGAACAAAAAAAAAATGTTAAAAGAGTCCTTGATGTTTTATTTTTGTTTTTTTTTTTTATGTTAATCAAAATCACAGTCCACACACACATAATTAAAAAAAAAAAATCTAATTTCAGTTTTAACTGTCCTAAGGAAATGAAAGTATTCACTCTGACGGAATACCGAATTTCCCCCTTCCTCATTAACCAAGAAGAGCTCAGAATTAAAACCGAAAAAAAACGTACAAAAATAAAAGTTCGTTATTCAAAACGATTTTGTATCCTCCTTCGTGATCACAAACATCGAGAAGTGAAGATCCTTCTTCCTATCTTATGTACAAATTGGAACGATATTTAAAAAGAAGATAATAAAGTTATCTACTAGCGTGTATAAAGGAGAGATTTACATATCTCTTCGTTTGTTTTTATCTTAAATTTGAATTTTCTTTTTAATGATAAATTACAGCCTAACCCTTAGAATTAACTAATTAAATTAAATTACAAACTAAACGTACACTGCGCTGCGGATAAATAAATATGTGGAGCAAATGGAGGAGGGACGAAGCAGCTGTTTTTTTGTTTCTTCGTCATCTAACAACGACGAGGAAGACGAAAAGACGAAAAGACGAAAAGACGAAAATATGACGAGCATGACAAAATGGTCTAGACATGGACAAATAGATCAGGATAGAAAGAGGTTTTTGGTTAGAATTAAATGTTGCTCCTTTGTCCGGTTGAATGATTCGGATTCATTCTTCCGATACACATCTGACGAGGAGCAAAATTAAATTATTATTTTTTTTTTTCAATTTAAAGAAAACAAAAAAAGGAAGAGTGACGATATCCTGCATTCTGTATCCCTCGAAATTGATGGAGATTTATCCTCGTTTCGCCCGCAGTACAATTAGTGTGAACACCAAAAACATGAAAATCCATGCCAGTGTACTTAGAAATCCACTGTACACAACCGGTTCCACGATCGTCCAGCCACGTGTAAGAATCGATCGCAGGGATGATGTGGCTAACGTTAGCGGCAGCGCCAGTGAAATATATCTACAAATAAAAATTCATTATTAATTAATCATCTCTTCTTGAGAATGTGAATTCATTAAACTTACCTCAGTACGATGGGCATTCCCTCGATGGGCCAAATCACACCGGACAACAGTAGGGTGGGATAGAAAGACCCCAGCGCCAATTGAATAGCATTACGTTCTAGCTCACAGATTGCTGAGATGAGGAAACCGAAACACATGCCACACATGCCCTGTAGCAGAGTGATGACAATGACCCAGAATAATTCACCGTTATTTGTAACTCCAAACACAACCAACATGAAGATCAGGACGAGAGATGTTTGACCGCACATCACTACGAATTGGGTGACAACGTGTGAGAAAAGTATTTCACCTGGTGACACACCAGCTACCCATGATCGATCTAACATGCCCTGAAATGAGAAAAAAAAAATATATTTAGCAAATTATTTTCTGAATGCATTAAGGAAAAGTTATCGTTAACAGAGTAAACGGGGAGAGAGGGACAGTGGACAGAAGTTCTCTGTGTGCATCGATCTGTTAATAAATGTTCAAAAATGCCCAAAGAGGCTTAAAAGGTTTCTAAGAATTTTAATACACCTTGTGTTATACCACTGCCACATACATATGTCTACGATTATCTTTGGAGCGGTAAGGCAACTGACACCGCCAATAGTGGCCTGATTGGATATACATATCTGAGTGACAGCTACCTGGCAAGAGGATATTTTTTAAAAAATGTGATTGGAAGGGTGTCTTAGCAACAGAGTACCTCTTTCAATTTTGGTTTAAAGTCATTTTAAATGAGTCAGAACCAGACTGGGTTCTATATACCTTAATACTTTGAGCATACCGCAACCGCTTCCTTCATTCTTTAGGTCCGAAAGTAGAGAAGATTTCTCTATATCACAATAAATATGTAGTGTGCCACAATGCTGCAAATTGGCTTCAATATTGGTTTACCTAGATAAAGCTTTGGAAGCGTCAGAGTTTTTTCACCAGGCAATGGTGTCCAGCCTGACTCAGGAAGCTTCTTGGTCAATGCGGAGATAAAAAGACAACCTACAGCACAAATTAAACAGCTCCTATAATTACCCAGTAGTTGTAGCCTTTTGTCAAAGACTGTTTAGTCTTTGGATATACTATCCGATCGCCTGTATAAATGCCCATGCACATCTACCACAATCCCAAAAGTTGTATATGTTTCGTGTCATAGCGCCAATCTAGGTGTTTCGCTCAGAAATCAGAAGTAAAACTTATTGAAGGTGGTAATAGTGAAGAATTGGATTTATCCCAATATCCATTAAAATAGAATCAAAGCTGATGAGTCAGGTGCATCTGAGAGCTTCATATTGCATTCTTGTACCTTCTAAGACCTTCAGAAACTACAAAGCTAAAATAAACCAATCTGTACTCTCGGCATGAACTGAAAAGAGGACCAAAGGTCACAAGGATTCATAGTCGGATTAAAAGTCTTGTTGAACATGACTTTCGATGACAACATCTTCCTCAGGTATGTGAAAACATCAATTGAAACAAAGGGTCGAAAGATGGCTATATTGTCAAAAACCGCTTTATACTTTAGCAATGCTCATACAAACATCTTTTAAGTAAATACAGCGTGCGGGTAAGTCCCACTGGTGGTATTCCGCAAGGAGTCAATATTTTTGTAATTTCTACCCTTGTATATACAGTGTACTGGTATGAAATGGGCGTCAAGATACAAATGTCTGGATAGGGAACATTTATTGTGAACGAGCCTTAATTTTTTGTTTTGTTTTTTGATGTATTTAGCATACATCAAGTCATTGAGCAAACAACATCATATTTTTTCATCGTGTTAAAAATGTCGAACCAGATAATGATGACTTGCGGAAAGCATTAATTTTTTGTTTTCATTTGAAGAAAAGTGCTGCAGAGTCGCATCGAATGCTATGTCGAGGCATATAGTGATCATGCTCTATCAGAAGCAACATGCAAAAGATGGTTTCAACGGTTCAGAGATAACGATTTTGATGTGAGAAATAAAGAACGTGGAAGACCACCAAAAAAGTTTGAAGACGCCGAATTGCAAACAATATTGGATGAAGATGACACTTTGAGTCAGAAACAAATGGCAGAAATGTTAAATGATCAATTTGAACCATGCATTGATCGAAAAATGACCAGAACGTGCCAGAAGATACGGCAAGGTAATTTAGCTCCATGACAATGCACCTGCACACAAAGTAAAACTGGTTTAGGATACAACCAAAACACTTGGCTGGGAGCTGCTACCCCACCCGCCGTGGGGTCCTTGGCTTGGCTCCTTCCGATTACCATTTGTTTTCATCGATGGGACACGCATTAGCTGAGCGGCACTTCGAATCCTACGAGGAAGTCGAAAATTGGGTGACTTTTTGGTTTGCTTCAAAAGACGAACAGTTTTATTGGCGTGAAATCCATAAATCGCCTGAAAGATGGGAAAAATGTGTAGCTAGCAATAGCCAATACTCTGAATAAAATATTTTTTACTTTTCCATTAAAAATTAGTGTTTTATTTTCACAAAAAAACACTCACTTCATCCCGGTACACCTGGTAAATCTTACAAGAAATCTAAATGAAAATCATGATGAGAAAACTTTTAATAAAAACTCCCGGAATTCTTAGGACATTTAGGAAACCAGCCGGCAGATATACTCGTATTCGTGAGGAGATGAATTAAAAAGTCTTCTCTCTTCTCATACTCACTTTCGTGATAACAAAGCAGAAGATACACTCACAATATGTCAATACCGAAATCATACAACTTTTCTTGAAGCTAGCAACAGAATCTACGTATCTGAAAGTAGATCATCATTTACTGCAAGAATACTGACAGCAGGTCAGCAGTAAGTGAGGAAAATAGTCGGAGCATATTCTCCAATAACTCGCTGAGTTTACACAGTCGAAAAGATAATCGAACGAAACTCATCTGATTGTTGCACTACTATTCAGGAGGAATGAATTTAGTATTACTCTAGCCTTAGTGCAGCACTTAATTCGCCAGGACAACCAGTCTAACCTTGCGTAGGGTTCGCTGACATCCCAATGCCGCAGCCGAATATTTAATTTTTATTCAAATAAACAGAGTATGTCTTTTCAGGTCCGACCATGCGATATTTCTTTCAACAATGAATAACACTTCCAATTTGCATGCATACTCGTACAAGTCTAATCACTCGACATGCAACACTGAAACTTGAATGTGGTGCATAATCTACACTGGCACTATCACTCTTTGAAGGAACAATTTCGTAGCCTTAATTGGTTTAGCAAATCCATATCTACTACTGTGTCCAAAAAGTAGTCGGAATTTTTTTATAAATCAAAAAATCTTTATTTATTCTTCCAAATCAATTTCGTCCCCTTCAAAATAGTCCTCTCCCGATATAATACACTTATGCCACCGCTTTTTCCATTCCTCGAAGCATGCCAAAAATTCTTCTTGAATTTCTTCAA
The DNA here is from genome assembly GCA_928272305.1 of Volucella inflata. Lineage (NCBI taxonomy): Eukaryota > Metazoa > Arthropoda > Insecta > Diptera > Syrphidae > Volucella > Volucella inflata. Next base: position 230,170,564 of record OV743716.1, read on the forward strand.
TCGACTCAAAACGGTTTCCCCCGAGTGGTCTTTTGAGGAGTTTTGGAAATAGCCAGAAGTCACACGGAGCCAAATCAGGTGAATAGGTGGTTGCGGAACGATATTGGCTGCATTTTTGGCGAAAAAGTCACGAAGAATCAGTGCAGTGCATTCAGCATTTTTGGTACCAATCGAGACTTGATACGTTTGAGGCCCAAAACATCTTTCAAAATGGTATTAATGATCCTTTTGATACGCCAGTTTCATCAGCAATGTCTCTTATAGTTAATCGACGGTTTGCAAGCACGTCAGTTGAGGTCGATGGTCGACCAGGGCGCTCTACGTCTTTAACGCGTTCTCTACCTTCTTTTCAGGCTCTAGGCTCTAAGCCTTCTTCAACATTTTCAACGTTTCTGCAGCATTTATTCCATTCAGGAAACAAAATTTGATCGAACTTCTTTGTTGAATAATTCCAGACATTGCAAAAATCGCCAAACTAGCGTAACTCAAGCACTAATGAATATTTTGACATCTAATTTGGCATGTTTGACATTTAGATGACCATTTGACCAGAAATTAAGATCATAAAGCCGTACTTCTACTTCTATGGCAAAGCCATAAATGTGGAAATATATATTTTTAAAGAAGTTGTGGAAAAAATGGAGCTTCAAAGACAAACCCATGGCCATACGATATACGTTATTATTGACTGAAAAACTGCCTTAACTGGGAGTACCAAGATTTGCTGAATTCGATTTGAAAAACCGAGGTACCTATCTTGACACAATGGTAAAATCGGCCAACTAACCTGCACATTTTTACGAAACGAAAAGATTTAAAGGGAATAAAAAAGCGGCAAGGAAATACCAAGATTATGATCAGCTTGACGCACGATTCTGTTAACCCTCACTTTGTCGTCAATAAAAAAAACTTAATCTTGACAGTAAACACCCGGGTATAGAAATGTAACTCTCATATGTTTGGTATGGGAATTTTATTTCTATCATTCAATTTTGTTATTTGTTGATGACATTCTGAAAAAGGGTTTTTTTTTCACTCAAGATGGAAAATAAGGAAATCAAATTTCTTTGGAGTGCTCATTTGAGCAGGTAATCAATTATTCAATTTCACATTTACGTGAAATTATGTGCATTTTCAATATTCACTACAGACTCTCATTTGAAGAACAGCATGGAAAATAATTTGTAGGCACACAAACACAAAAGCCAAGAAGGAGTACTGTTAATGGAATGCAGAAAATTCTAATAAAAAAGTTTTGATCTGGGACGCTTTGTAAGAAGAGGAACTATTTGCATATATAGGACTTCTGATTGTTATTGGGAGCCACCGATCAAATTACGGAGATGTGAATCAACTTTGGAAAAGGAAAAGGAGCAACTATATCTGTTCGCCGGTACCACAACATAACGAGGTTTATTCACTTTGATTTTGATGCTGCGTAACAAGCAAGAATTAAAACCGATAAGGCGGCACCCATTGGCGAAATTTTCGAAATGCTGCTAAATGACAATTTTAGGCCATACAGTTCTATAACAATTGATGAACAACTATTCCCTTTTAGAAGTCGCAACAAATTTACTCAATAAATTCTATCAAAGCCAGCGAAATATGGGATCAAGATATGGTGGGCTTGTGATTCGGACACATATATCCGGCATATCCATTGAACGGGCAGATTTACACTGGGAAAATTTTCAATATCCGAGATAAGAATCAAAGCGAGCGTGTTGTGAAGGATTAAATTGTTCCTTATAAAAACTCTTGCAGAAATGTGACAATGGATAATTTTGTCACATCGCTTCCTTTAGCCAAGGATTTACTGGGATGCAATCTCTCTGTGGTCCACACCATGATGAAAAACAAGCACTGTATCCCTGTCAAATTCAAAGCTTCGGAAACTAGAGAGGTTTTATCAACTACCTATGGTTTTGGAGCAAAAAAATTGTGTTTTGCTCCTATGTGCCAATAAAAAATAAAAAGGCTGTCGTGCTATTGTCTACTCAACATAATGATGTTAGTGTTTCTGGGCCAAAAGCCGGACATTATTCTATATTAGAACAAAACCAAAGGTGCAGTTGATGCGATGGATAAGATGCTGTCCCAGTTTACTACGAAAAGAAAAACTAATCGATAGCCGCTTGCGATGTTTTTCAATATAATTGACACAGCGGGACTCGCAGCTTACATAATTTTTACGAAAAATCACCCGTCAAGCAAACATAATGTACAAACAAGCCGACGATAAAATGAAAAAATTGCATTCTCCGAAAGAACTCAACATTTTAGTGATAGTGACTGAGTAGGAGCCGTTTTAGATTTGCTTAATAAATCGCAGAGATATGCGAAATTGACAAGGTGAAGGTTAAAGTTGGCAGCTCAACCCCATTTTTGCATCAGCCGGTCGAATAAAACCGTGGATGAGTTGCGATACCATGTTCAAAAAAAAATCCTTTTAAGCCGATTCGGAGTGCTTCACAGTGCAGGTGATATGGTCATATATGATATGATAGCCGATTGTTGATATATAAACGTGTAGTTGCACTTTGCCTACGTTTTCGATCAAAACACACAAAAGGGAATAATTCTTTAGAAGCGTGTCAAATAAACAGGAAACTTTGGTGGCACACTTTACGTACTCTCTCTACTTCTCACATAGTTGAGAGATGATAAATGGATGAATGAATAGATTGTTAAGTCGAACATCGAACCACTTTTAAACAGACCGTACCGCAACCGATGACCTTAAGACATTAGCCAATACTGAATATAGTAATATTTGGCGATTCTGGTAGCCTACTTTGGAACATAATTTGGAGGATTGTTGATATAAAAGTGGCCATTGCGCGTTGGCGAAATAAAGAGAGCAGGCAAATTTTTTTCACAAAATTGATTACTGAAATGTCGAAGAAAAATGTTTATTTTCCCAAGAATGATGTCTTATTTCTATCAAACATTCCATTTATCTTAGACAACCTGCTTGTCAATATAACAAAAAGCTATTTCTTGTAGCACACGTGTTTCGATAAAAACAATAAACACATCCAAATCTAAAATCAGCCACGTGCTGATCATTCATTCGCCATAAAACAACTATCTAACTTGATAATCAGAAAACGTTTGTCCAATTGTACAATACATACTTGTAGACCCACCCCATTCAGGAAATCAATTAACACCCCTTTCGAGGAGAGGAAATTAAAATAATTAGCAAATTTAACCGAATTTAATAGTTTTACTCACCTCAGTTCGTTCGATAATTAAAGCCGATGACGTCAGAGCAACAGCCAAAAAGAACACAATTCTGTAAATCCAAAAGTAAAATTCAAACTCAAAAACATTCTCAATTACAAAATTGCTTTGAAGTGCAGTTTTGGAAGTCATTCTTAATTCCAAAACCAAACTAAGATACGTAAAACATAAATAAAAAGAAACTATCTAATATCGATAACTTACGTCAGAATAACTCCGGGTGCAACGAAATCGGTGAACGATGGATTCATGGTACCATAGATGGGATCACTAAATTGAATTGGTACATCTCCAAGTTTTGGATTATTGCCGCACTGTTCAAGCAATTTCATGGCGAAATCTCGATAAGCTAACTGCAAATCTCGATTTAGCATGACGCCAATTTGTTGATTCGACATGTCAAGCCAGACTTTAATTTCGGATTGTTCGATGGTCTCTTCGTCAGAATCACGTCCTGGAATTGGATTTGCATGTTACAATTTGAAAAATAGAAGATTTTCTTTAGATTTTCTTTACCTAGGGCCGCTCTGGCAGTGAATGCATCAGTGAAATTTTCCGTAATATAAACAGCACCCCATGCGTCGCCTGCCTTAACCGCCGCCAGTGCTTCATCTAGGTCCGTGTAGTAACGCTTTATTATGCTGTCATTTAGATGACTTAGATATCGACAGCTGAGGTTGATAAAATGGCATTCGTCTTCCCAGTAGCAGGTTTCCTATATAAGAAACGTTTAGTATTTAGTATTCACTGATCTGTGATTGATAATATGTCATACCGTGTTATTCATTTCACCGTTGACAATAGCTATATTAAGTCCTTGGGGGTCACGTCCGATGGCCATACAGAAGAGAATAACTTGCATTACGGGTAAAACAAAAATGAACATCATGACACCAACATTACGCCACATCCGGAGGAAGTTTTTTGTCAGCAGAGCTTTTATTTTACCTTTCGATGTTATCTATTAAAATATTGAACAATGATAAGAGTTTTTTTTTATATAAAAGTATCTGCAATGGTTGATGTTCAAAAACAAGTCAAAGGACTTACCCTACAGATATCAGAGTAACAATCGGTTCCACCATCTTCACTTGCTTTTTTATACGATGACGGAGGATTGAAATTCTCTTGATTAAGCTAAGTTTGGAGAGATTAAAATTGTTGGGGTTGGTTGTTCATACAAAAAAAAAAAAGGAAATGCAATCATTTATGAGAATGAAACTACTGAGGTGAGGAAAGTTCTGATGGGAAAAGAAAAGAAGATCATGCGGATAGATAAAGAGGAAAATGTGATTGGTTATATAGTAAATATGGTGAAGAAGACATACATGAAGGTCATAGGCGGAGTTTTCTGATTTTCTGATTTTTAACTATTTGTAAGGTCTAACCTACAGTTGAAGATTCATTCTACCTTGTACTGAACAAACTGGTTATACTCGTAGCACAACCGGAACTGAGAAGGGAAGAAAAAGGCTTTTACCAGAGCTATGAACCTTTATAAGTAGTTCGAGTAGATCGAGTTAAAAAAAAGTCGCAAGCATAGAAACTGCATTGTTCTTGTTATCGATTGCATTGCCACCGATTCTTCCACTTTTTTGGTACATTTCTGACTTTTTCCAAGACAAAGTCGAGCTAGGCTTGAAATTCTACAGTACTCGTCGACATTGGCAAAACAATACTCAAACACAAGGACGAAATAAGACCAATGTTAAACGTAATTTAAAATTAAAAAACAGCTGCTGATCAAGCCTGTAATAGTCCCTTTAAAAAAAAAGTCAGCCTCAAATATTGATGACGAGTTTATCTGTTCAATGAGATGAAAGAAGACATTGCTTAGGGAGATTTGTCAATAAGATCATTAAGCGAAATCACTGTATCTAGAGGTGGAAGATAGATTAGCACTATCTCAAATTTTGACTAAAAACTTCCATTATATGCTACCTAAACAAATTACCATCTTTATGGATGATTTTATAAGGGCGGATGAGAACTAGGACAATACTCGTACAAAGAGACTGTCAGAGTACCTCTTGTCATTTAGAATAGATTTTTAAAACTGAAATCTTTATTTATCATGGCGAGATCCCTGGTTCGATCGGTGATCTTAAATTTAAAAAAAGTTTAAGGACCTCATGACTTGGTTCTATGAAAACAATCCTTCTTGAAACCGAAAGAAACCGAAAACAATACTGAAATGACTGAAACCTAAAAAAAAAATTATGAAATAGTTTCTAGAAGAAAAGAGAGGTTATGTATTGAATTTTCTATTATGTACTCGTGTAGACTGACACCTTTTTAAATGAACCACACAAACCGTATAAATAGATCCATTTGAGTCGTTGATTAGAACTTCTTTACTTTGTGTTGGATAGTAATTAAGACCGACAACACCACCTTCTTGACTCGAACTGGGATTGTCCTTTTTACTACCAAATGCCATTGTGTGAAGTGATATATTATTACTGCAAAAAAAAAAAAATATATTTTTGATTAGAAAAAGATACAGAAAAATTATGGAAGATCTCTTTAAATGAACATACCTAAAGTTAACTTGTGTTACTTCTCCTTTCTGACTTTGGATACGAGATAGTTTTAAGAATACTTCTTCGAGACTAATACACTTGTACATGGATAATAGTACGCTAGGTGATTCCTCAGCAAGCAGATTTCCCGATCGCATAAGACCAATCTGAAAAGGATTTTCGAAAATATAGTTTTTGAAATGATATGTGTATAGGTTTGTGCAAAGATGTTTTATAAAATAAAATATTTTTAAGTTCTAAAGGGGATAAAGTGATGCTTAAATGAGGTACTTTGAAATTATGTGGACTTACTCCAGCAAAAATGCAGTAGAAGGTTTTCAAACAGTTCTTTGGACGTAGTTCTCCCTAGGTTAAGCTAGACAATGGTAAGTTTTTGCTCCTTCAATAAAATAAAGCATCCATTAGTACCTACAACTTCACCTTTTTTGCTATGAAGATTTGGTGGTTTAATAGTTCTTTCTATGATATGACTTTGCCAACGATTTTTTCCTCCAGACCCTACACCAGCATATGAGTAATGTCGAAAGTTAGTAATGAAAAGCATCTTATGTGCCAAAGTTGGATATAATAGTTTTTACAATACCAGCTACACAAAATGAACTCAACATGCCTGGCACACCTCAGGTCCACAAGGAGACAAGTCAGTCAGTTGGACAAAAATTGATCACATTGCAATCAAATGTAGTATTCCGAATGGTTGAATCCTTCGAAAGCCAAGAAACGTAACAAGACTTCCAATACCTCCTGGGAGCAGGATATCAATGGCTACATATAAATTTCGCATCTGATGTGCTAGATTTCCCATAATCGTCATAATAAATGCCCTACCTTGACGAACGTTATCGGTAAGAGCCTCCACAAGGCATACAAACCTGCTTTGTAAGAAAAACGAGAACTTTTCGCAAGCAGATAGTATTAATTGAGTTTAATATAGTCGGATGAAATATAGTCCGGTGAATGGAATCTTAGCATCGTTTGCGATAAAAACCGTATTATGGGAGCGTTTAAAACATTTGTTAACTATCTGATACGTCCTATTATTATACTTTTAGATCTAATAGGTTCACTTTCCCTGCCAAACTCGTCCGTCTGTGCTGGATAACGATGGAGAATACAGGCTGCTCCACCAAGGACGGTAATGATCTCACCGCGCCCTTGTAAGTATTAAGGCGGAAGCGGCGAAATTGGGAACAAGGAAAAGACCAAGTATATGCTGTCAGGCAAACAGGACAATCAACACCAATGTCTCCAACAAAACGTCACCTTCGACAGATATAACCTTAAGGAAGTTAAGGACTTTGTCTACATAGGCCCCGCTAAAAACTCAGACAACGACACCAGCGCTGACATCAAACGAATAATTTCAGTCCTGCTCTATTGCGCAGAGGCAAGGACATTATCGAATATGGATGAGGATGTTCTTGGCTGGTTTGAGAAGAAAATTCTTCAATTGATTTTCGGTCCAGTCTGTGACGGTGCCGGTGAGTAAGGGACGAACTGAATGGAAGAAGAGTGAAGATCAAACGACTGAGAAGACTGGGTCATGTGGAGCGGGTGAACAACAACGCTTCGGTCTGAAAAGTCTTCAAATCCGCCCCTAAGGACAGTTCATTAGAGGAAGACCGAGACTCAGGTGTCGCACGCATGTGGAATGGGACCTTAGCCAACTTAGCGTGCGAAACTGGAGGCAGCTAGCAAAAGATCGAGTTGGGTGGAAACGCTCCTTGACTAAGATCCAGGTCCACTCCGGAATTTGGCAGCGCCTAATGTAAGGTCTATTATCGACTAGAAATTCGCTTGCGATACTCACCATTTATGTTTTAAAATGAGGTCTATGGAGCCATATAGTATGTTGGCATTCCTACAAAACTCGTGCGTCTCTGCAGAATAGCAATGAAGAGTCAGACGAAGAAGAATCGCGCGAAATCGACATATAGTGACGAAATCATGGTAAGAAATCAGCGAGCCGTCATTGGGAGTCTTTGAGGCCATTGAAGAACAAACAGTGAAGCAGGGTTTAGTGGTATGAGGGTTAAATAAAATATGTGCTGTCGACTTTACCCTCCTAAATTCCTCACATGTTCCACTTTTCGGATGAAAATTCCCCTGATTGCTCCTTGAATTATTTTCGACAGTGAATTTTGGTACAGGAAATCTAACATCAAATTGCATGGACTATACAGCGACATTGACCTGGTCAGAAGGGCTAGAATTCATCCGGCCCGATGGATGACACATGTTGACTGGCAATATCTTCATATACATTTTGGATACGGAGAAGAAATACCTTGTCTAGGTATCGCATTCTGGTAAAATGGGCAAGATCGTGTTAAATCAAGAGAGCTGTTACTTAAGATCCAGGTATGCCCCTGGGCTGGATAGAACTCAAATTTATTGCGAACTACGACCAGTAAAAAGCATTTTTTCCTTCTAAACTAAGGGCTCACTGCATTACAGATATTAGAGCAAAAACGTGCAGGTGTGATGAATCGCATAAGATCTTGTCTTCACACTGAATTTCTCCTATCTGATCGGTTCAGATTAGAAATTTTGAAGGATTGCCATTTTAAAAAAAATGTTTTTCGTCTATTACGCCGTAACACGTACCAGATTCAAACAAGAGTATAAAACATTAGCTTGATGCCTGACAAATACTTACTAACAAACATCACCTTCATGAGACACTCGGGGGGATTTAAGTGATGTCTACACAATGTGCATATCAAAATGGAATAGAGCCAAAACTATATTACGCTTTTATCTTTGACCAACGTACCAGTGTTTGAGTTGTTTCCTCAGTACCTTGTTACCTATTAAATCCACAAGAATCAACGACTTTAAGTGCCCAACTGTTAACTTAGGACCACTTGCTATGCTCTACAAGAAACCATGACTCATTAAGACTAGATTTTGTCATGAGAAAATCACCAATATTGTGAAAATATCAAACTCCCACCACTCACTCGATTTTAAGTTTATTGTTGAAATCAGTTCACGTTCCAGTAAACATGTTGTCGATTGGTCGTACGTGAAAAGAACTTGAATTTCAGCTTAATCATATGTTTCGAATAATTTCGTACAACATGACCTTCGAGGTGATGTATTGTGTCTGGAGAACCACCCACCCAGCAACATGAAATTACTTCGTTCTCGATCAACAACAAATAAATGACAACTTATGATTGCATTCGCATTCAGCAAATCGCTTGTTAACAATTGTCCTCATTACCATTTCCGTAAACAACTCTTCAATCGAGTAATGGTAGCCCTTGTAGGTCGAAGGTCGAAATTGACTATCAGATACCGTCAGTCATAATCGCTCTGATTTAAGTATCTACGTATTCATACTCGTATATTGCCACATGAAGCTTAAAAAGCATAAAATGAATCGCGTTAATGAGTTTCCTGGTACATATCTCATTCAGTCAATGTATTCGTGGATATCACAATCAAAAAGTTCACGTAACAACGTCATTACCCATCACCCATTATCAACTAACGTAACGTAACTTGGTAATAAAATTCACTCACCGTATGCGCTTGCCTGGCTTCTTCGATGTAATGTGTGGTAATTATGACCGTCTTTTGTCCAGCCTTTGTGATGTGAACCAAATGATTCCAGATACTTTGTCTTAGCAACGGATCTACACCAACAGTTGGTTCATCAAGGATCAGTAACTCGGGATCATGCATTAGGGCAACAGCAAATGAAACACGTCTCTGTTGACCACCGCTGAGATTCTTCACCAAACGCTTCTCTGATGGAAGATCGAGAAAATCCAAAAGGAACTGCAAGCGTTCCTTGATTTCTTTTGATTCCATGCCAAAGATCCAACCAAAGTACATCATTGTTTCTCGGATGGAAAATTCACCATAGAGAGCGATTTCCTGTGGCATATAGCCAACTCGTTTGCCAGGTACTCCAGAGCCACGGGTCCCTGGTTTTCCACCTAGGACAGAAATATCACCCGAATCCAAGCGACGACGACCCACAATGCAGGAAAGAAGTGTTGTTTTGCCGCATCCGGATGCTCCGAGAAGGCCATATCTAAAAAGAACAATTTAATTTGAAAATCGATTATTTTTCTTGAAAGTGGAGGATATATACAATGTTTCGTAAAAATGATTTAAAAAAAAAATAGTTCAGAAACTTGGTAAAATTTCGCATCTACTCTCATATAAACAAATGTTTGTGGGAAGTGAGAAGTGAGATCAATAGAAGTCGTGTAGAGAGAGGTGTTTAAAACGTTGTACCTATAGTCATGTGTTCTTGCAACACATAGCATTGCTTTTTTTAGACAGGGTACTTCGATTAGTTGACCCTCAAGTCGACAATTTATCAAACTAAATTTAGCTGATAAAAGGTGTGTTTTAGAGGAGGAGAACTTTAAATTGGAAACACTGTTTCTGTGACAGTTGACAGTCCTCGGTTGTTTTGAGGTTAGTTTGGTGTGGCAATTCTTCATGAATAGATTCACGACGAAACAATGTTTTATTCAATTCGAGAAACTCATCGGGCCTTGCGTGCATTTTATGGTGCTCAAAATCGTCTATCAGAACGATTGATTCGAGGAACTAGGAAAAATTTTCGCAAAACGCTTACTCTAAACGATAGTACGTATCCCGTAGGACATCGAACAGTGCGCACACAACAAGCGATTGATCTGCATGCCATCAGTAGTATTGATGATGATCCAAATGTGTCAATTTGTCGTCGCGCAGCTCCAACTTATGGATATACACTTGGTAAATGAGCCGAAGGAAACATTTCTAGTAATCCACAATTTTATTTAAAAATTCTCTTCAGTGATGAAGCCAATTTTGGTCAAATGAGCGGTACAGTAAACGTCTTATTAAATGTTACGTGCCTCAATCGGAAGGCATTCATGTTGTAGACATCTGGTTTCAGCAGAATAGCGCCACATGCCACACAGGGCGTAATACAACTAATTTATTGAAAGCAACATGTGACAAACGATTAATTGTAAGAATTGGACCTGTTGACGCCATTAGATTATTTTCTCTATGAATATGTAAAGTCGCATGTCTATGTCGATTAACCGGAAACAATTGAGCACTTGAAAATTGACCTCCACATTACACCATGTACGAATCATCCGTGTCGGCAAAATGACCAAAATCACATTCAAACACAAATGTCATAAACTTATCTGTCAAATAGAGCTTATTTTATGGATATTCAAAACGTTTTTATGTATTTTATTTCAATTTAATGTTTTCCGCGTCTAAAAAGCCCTCCTTTACTAAAGAGCCTAAGGTAGACCTGTGCCTCAACAAATAGCTTTAACAATTTAGCGCGATCTTACGCAAGATGTCTCTAAGGTGAAGTGGCCCCGGGCCATGGAATACCTAGTCAAGTCATAAATACTGGTACACAAGTGAACATTTCGTATTGATTGCGATTTGGCAGTTGATATTTATGCTTCATTGTGACGTAAAAAGTTTTTGACATTAATTGCTTACAATCATGGAATGGGGCGACATCAAAAATGGTATTGTAGTTGGCCTGCTTAAATGCAACATGGAAAAAGGCGATATCTTGAGGACGTTGCGACCGCTTGGAATCACTCGCAATTTGTGTATCGTGCTGTGAAGTTGTTTGAGGATACTGGTGGAGTAAGACACCGTCAAAGATCCGGCCGTCCGCGCACTGTAAGAACTCCGAAAGCGATCAAAGCCGTGAAGAAACGAATCGACCGAAAACCGCTGCGAAAACAGAAAATCTTGTCGCGGGAAATGCAAATTTCGCAAAAATCCATGTCTCGCATTATCAAAGAAGATATAGGACTCAGCGCGTACAAGCTACACACTGGACACCTGCTCACGGTCGCATTGAAGCAAAAACGCATGCGAAGATCGAAAGCATTACTCAGCCGATACGCGAAGAATGCTCACAGACAAATTCTGTTTACTGAAGAGAAAATCTTCACCGTAGAAGAATCGTTCAATAAGCAGAATGATCGTGTGTATGCTCGGTCATCCAGAGAAGCATCACAACTCATCCCTTCATCCCTAGGGTTCAAGGAGGCCACCATCCCGCGTCTGTAATGGTATGGTGGGGATTGTGCTACGGTGGTGTTACCAAGCTCCACTTTTGCGAGAAAGGAGTGAAAACAACGGCCAAAGTATATCAATCGACCGTCTTGGAACCCATTGTGAAGTCTCTCGACCAATCAATATTCAACAACAAGCCATGGACTTTCCAGCAAGACTCTGCTCCAGCTCACAAAGCAAAAACGACTCAACTGTGGCTCAAAAACAACGTTCCGGACTTCATATCGACGGATGATCAGCCAGCTGGAAGTCCAGACTTCAACCCGTTGGATTACAAGTTTTAGTCCGTATTAGAGAGCATGGCTTGCTCTACTCGATATTCAAATATTAAGTCGTTGAAGCGAGCCCTTTTCCGTACAGTGGACAATTTCCCCATGCATGAAGTGCGTCTCGCAATCGATGGGTGGCCACATCGTCTTAAGTCGTGCTGAAAGGCAAATGGAAGTCATTTCGAATTAGTTGTTCTAACATTTGTAGCCATTGAATAACCCAATAAAAGCAAACAAAGAAATTGTTTAAATATTAATTCGTTTTCATTTGGCGCTGATTTTTCTGTGTACCAGTATTTATGACTTGACTAGGTAGATTGTCCAGAGTTTATTTTCTGCTAGACTCATTCTTGCTGCTTTTATAGCAAAGCCGCAATTGCACCATCCTATCGGACATCAAAGATATGCTTTATCAGGATTTGATGAAGGGGATCTTAAATTTACAGAGAGGTGGATATGAACTTGTAAGCGCTATTACAGAAAACGATTCCTTTGTTTTTGGGATCTTCTATTGGATCTCCCTTCTTAAGGATCGGAAAATGGTGCAAAAATTTTACTTATTGGATATAACTCTATTCAAACCTAAGGAGATCAAGATGAAGTTCCAATGCTTTGAATGGTTTTGCTCCAATATCAGCATTATTTATATGCAATTGATGAGCTAAGCCGCATAGTCCGCATTGAGTGATTTACTAAAATGTAATCTTTCCAGATTCTTAGCTCTAATTTTGCTTTCGATATCGCTCGTACTCATATGTTTGGTTCAGAAGCTTGGTGAAGCAATTTTCATCAAAGTCATTCTTCTTTTCTTCAAGATTACTCGTATATTTGTGATCATAGCCTTGATCAAAGTCGTAATCCGGCGTTTGGTTACATGTCTACGACTCAAGATTTCTTGACTAGTTCGTCGTCGAAATCAAGCAACAGAGATTTTCACCACTGATTGTGCTTTGCACAGTAATAAACGAGGGTCGGGCAATGCGGTTTTGATTTTCAAATATTAACGCCACTGACTGTTGCTCTGACCTGACCTGTAACAAGCGGCCGCTCATGAGGTCCTGTTGAGTACCAGAACTACCGGTAATCTCTACTAGGACTTACAACTCGGTAAAATGAGAGGCAGGGCGAAAGTACCTTCGGTCCAAGCCTTATTTGAAAGAGGAAGGCTTTCTACTGGGAGTGTTATGTTGGTTGTGCTTAAAACCTTAAGTCGCAGCAACGATCTTTCACATGTGGTTGATGGGGTAGCCGAGTTCGGTGACCCTAAGATCGCCAAGAGATTTCACGTCGGCTCCGAATCATACTAAAAGTGGAGATGGTGCCCTCAACAGAAGTTCCGAATTGTTATTACTGAAACTGGACAGACGTCTATGTCCTGGTCTCCAAGTCGTGAAATTAGGTCATTCAGTTCTGTCCCCAGAACATTTGTCTAGGAGTGGAGGCAATTCTTGGTCGTCCTTTCTTTTCATTTCCCTGTATTGGTGAACTTAGTTTCGATCCGAATTGCTTCTTGCCTGAGTCTTTCTCTGACGCGAAACTTGCATTCAAATAGCCAATTCTGCACCCCGTTGCAAGCACCATTTATATACCAGTTGTTCATGGTTCCATCTATCATACTTATTGCATTGCAGTAATATCGAATTTGCCCTGTAAATATCGGTGGTTTTTATTCACTACATAACGTGCATGAGCAGATGCTTCGAAAGACAGTGTACTGGATTGTTTTCGTCGGATATTCTCAGTCGTCTTTTCTTTTTGATATCCTGACTAGGTATTGAAAAAGCGCAGCACTTTAAATATGTCAAAAGAAGATTGATACTGACACGAACTTCTAATATGGTCATCTGTTTCACTAGGGATAAGTTACTCCTCCGCCAAGAAGTCACCATTATGCCTTATTTAACGCAAATTAGGATCTACTGAGATATGCGTTCGAGGCATTTGATCCAGCACTCATCCTAAATATTTCATATCATAGTTCACAGCAACAAATTTCAGTCATTTCAACCGAAAACAGCGGCCATCAGAACTCAAAACCAATAGCTGATGCCATTGGTAAAAATTGCATAGACCTCAAGGTTGTTTCCATTCTCAGTATACATCGTCGTCCGTCATTCTTCAAATATTTGTTCATAAATGTCATAATGCCCAAACAAACTGATAATGTACGGTCATGCTAGTCATGCGTAAATCTAGATCCGTTGGAAAACCCCTGCATCGAGTTAGCTAGAAAACTCGTCAATTAAGGCATTTATCGAAAAGATTGACGTCTGAACCACTCAGCACCACCATCGGTACACAAAAAAAAAAAAAAAACAAAAATCAACAAAAAAAAACTTGAAAAAAAAATCAACAGAAAATTCCACGCAGATGATTCAAAATTCGAAGCTCATTACATCGTAGTTTCGTAAGCCTGTTCAATTACAAGGGCAACATGGTCTACCCGGTCGTTCAGTACTTGTAAGTGACGACGCATGATTTCATTTAGTGACTATAGGACGTCTGATTTCCTTGTCAACACGCACAATGTAATACCGGTTATCTATGTGAACCTCTTCAGTCTTGAAAGTCACAAAGGCAAAGCATGGCTTTTGTTAAACTTTTTCACCTTGACTCACAGCATGATTTTTGTTTTTGACCAAAATCGTCTTAATGCGCTTGTGCTTGACATGTTTATAGGTCTATACTCGATTCAAGATGACGAATCATTTGTACAGGGTCGGTTGCTGCCTTCCTACCTGCCTACATCTATCTAATCGTGTGTGCTCAAGTCATTAACACACATCGTTCCACCGCGATACGAGATATAAGTTCCGAAAAAAAAACATCATCAAAAAGTGGGTCAATGCTTTTTTTTCACAAAAAAAGTAAAAAAAAAATCTCTTACGAAATCACCTTCGTCGGATAGATGTACAAGTACGAGTACGAGTGTCTGTGCCGGTGTATGGTATATCTAAGTCCAGTATTGGTGAAAAGGAAAGTGGTTACAAGCCAGTTGGTTGGTGAGAAGTCATGCCTCAAAGCGTTCAATGAACCTTAAACGCTCATAAAACGAACTTTGTTGTAAGTGCTCTTAGCTTGATGGAGGTATTTCTAGAGCAGTTTCAATAGTAACACTTAAGATTCACCTTGAACACCAAACTTACTAAATGGTAACAAAACAATACAGAAACTCAAAGTAGGTTTTCTGGGGCAAATCTGTGGTCTGTGTTTTAGAGAAGAAACTGGAAAGGAAGTCATGACCATGTCAAAGACATGCAGTGCGTTGCCCCAACGCATCGACCCTAATGAATTTCATCAACACAACAAACGACAACAAACATGAGATGGTAATTTGATTAATTTTTTTTTTATTTTTAAAGATAGTGTTTTTTATATTTTATGGGTTTTGGAAATATAGTCTTGAAGATTTAGGTCACGACCATGCCGTTGTCTACTTAAGTGTTGATTGGTTTGCTGCAGCTGTTAAGATCAGATGCACGTCATCTGGGTATGGAAGTGACGAACTGTGATTGATTGATTGGAATTGGTTAATAAAAACAACGTAAACACGTACGATTTAGGGTGGCATTTGGTCAAAAATACAGTTAAGCTGCACTTTAGTTATAAGCAGAATAGCAGCCTATTTAGGAAAGTAAACAATCAATATGGTTTGTAGCGAGACCTTCAAGTCATTTCGACATAGATCATCTTGTGTTCACAGCTTCATTGTAAATTTGTTTTCAAATTTGAGAAAGTTTTCAAATTCGAAGAATAGGAAACAATTGGCATTAGTAATAATGGCCCATAATCGCATCTATAGCCTCACGTCTGATACATCTTTCTTTGATGACGACTACTTTACCTTTGGTCTCAATTTCACCTAGAATGATATATTTTCAATGTCAGGATCTGTTTAGCTAACTACAATTACCGAACTATTGAGTGGAAATAGTTGAATATCTATAGGAACAATAGATAAGTTAGAAAAAGAGGAAAAACACCAGAAATACTTAGAGCATGTGATGCCCTTATATGTGATCTTTAACTCTTTTCAGATGTAGATGATGTAGACGAAATGGCTATTAGCATTGATAAATAGAAACTAAAAAAATGAATTCGGATTGGATAAGCAAATGAGTGTTATTTTCGTGACAGTAACTATAACTGCGTCTTCGACAATATCAAAAAATTTTAAGTGGCGAGCGATTAATCTGGAAACAGTAACAGTAGAAGAATGCCTAGGTGAACTCATTCCCTACATCCAGTAAAAGAAAAAGACTTAATCGTAACCAAGTATTCAATCAGTAGAGGAGATGCTCGGGCTGTGAAACACATGAATACTTCTAGACTTGAGATTTGATCTACTGGAGAAAGCATGGAAAGTGATAAAATACGTTGCAATGATAGAGTTACCTTCAGAGCAAGCAAAGAGTATCTAAATGACCTGTTCTACACGATGGTGAAAAGGAAAATTTTTGGGGAAGAAGTCGGGTTTGTGTTTCTACAAGACAACCGACGTCTCTTAAGAAAATCAAGAAAACTCGAGTTCGTATTTCCTAATATGAAGAACACTTTTAATTTCACGATATGTTTTGGAACAGTAACAGAGTATATGGATAGAGAACAACCACATTGCATTCCATATATTTCATTTAGTGTAGTTTCTTAGGCTTCTGAAGAAAGGAAAGTGGTTAACGAAATGCATGGATGTTGTTGTAAAGCTTAGTGTCTCCATTTTACGTTTGTATGTCAAGTTTTTGCACAGAAAGTGGGATTCTAGGTTATTTGGTTGATTCCCAGCGAAGAAATAATGGTAGCCCTGTCTAAAATTAAACGATTTGGCTTTCAAAGGTTACCTACTGCCTGCAAAAAGTGCAGGGATGTCTAAAATAGACGCAAAATTTAACCA
Organism: Volucella inflata; assembly: GCA_928272305.1. Taxonomy (NCBI): domain Eukaryota; kingdom Metazoa; phylum Arthropoda; class Insecta; order Diptera; family Syrphidae; genus Volucella; species Volucella inflata. The sequence continues at coordinate 230,187,591 of OV743716.1, forward strand.
CTATATCACACGTAAGTAATCATTTTAGTGATTAATTGACTGTAATACCAGCACAGACCATAGAGAGCATGATATCTGCAGCTTAATGTGAGCTTTACAGAGTGTTTCCCTATATTATCATAACACAACTTATATCACAGATGGTTTGTATCACGCGTTACATGAATCATTCTAAGCACAAACGATGCCCTTGAAAAATCACAGTAATCAGTCCAGAACGTTTGATATTGAGGGGAAGCAGGTTGAAATTTTATTTAGAGACTTGGAGAAGCATTTATGTGTCCTTAACAGTCATGTTACCAACAATCGTGCTTGGTTGGTAGTTCATTTTTCAAATCAGAATTTGACTTGGTTCCCAACGAGACTTTACTATCTTTAAGAGATTCAGGAATGTTCTGAAGTGCATAGATTTTGTTAGTGTTAGTGAAGCATATAATCTGACGATATTGTTTGTCTTATGGAAGACAGAGATATGTGTAACTAAAGAACTTCATTATTGAACAATCCGGAACTGTTGATCCGAAGTCGATCGCAACAGTTCGGTCTTTATTTATTCACCACGTGAACGAAAAGATAAGAGACCATGACTTGCGACAGAAGTTCTCAAATTGGGCTCTTTAATAATCTGAATTCGGCTCTTATTTTCATCTAAAATTCATATTCAGTGACGATGCTCACTTTTGTCGTTTCTCGAATTCGGTGAATTCATAAGAAACTCGTGAGATTTAATTATAATAATTAATTAAAAAATCTCACTATCCAACACGAGAGGCACATTTTTTTAAAAGTTCGTCCAATTACTTGCATATGCCGATGGCATTCACATAATCGGATGAAAGCAGCGTTACACTCGAGGCTCGCAATAATTGAGATGGAAGCGTCGAAAATGGGTTTAACGGTCAGTAGGTACAAGACCAGGTACATTTCAGAACGACATCCTCTATAGATATACATATGTAAGTAACTTTGAGTTAATGACTTTGTCTACCCAGGATATAAACCTAGACAACGGCACCGGTGCTGAGATCAAACAAAGAAAAACTCTTGCCAATCGCTGCTGCTTTGGGCTTAGAAGGCAATTGATTAGCAAAGCCTTCTCTCGAATAACAGAAGTGAGAGCCTTATAGGCTGCTTTAAAAGAAAAATTCTTTGGGAGATTTTCGGACTGGCGATGAGTGGTGTGGGGGAGGATATACAACAAGGAACTACAAGGGCTGTACAGTGACATCGATTTAGCTAGAAGAGTGAAGATACGAGGACTGAGATGGTCAGGGTGGAGACGAGGCCGGATGGTCACCAACGCTCCCGTCCGAAAAATCTTCGAATCCATTCCCGAGGGACAGCATAGTAAAAGAAAACCGCGATAAATGTGGCGCCATCAAGTAAGTAAGGAACTCAACCAACTTAGCTTGCGAAACTGGAGGCTAAAGATCGAGCTGGCTGGAAACGCTTGGCCAACGGTGGGCCAAAGCCCACCCCAAACTGTAGCACCATCACTAGAAGGAAGTAAATAAGATATATGGTTCCACCTGCTGTCTGACACCATCCACGAAACAATTCACATATTAAGGGCTCGAACCAACAACAAAATTATGACGTGAAATGGACCAGTGAATTGGCTATGATTTATAGGGTTATGCAAAGTCTTTATTGTACATTAATAAATCTCAAACTATTCAGCGCTTAAGAGCCGCTATTCGGCGTGTTGTCAAGCCGCAAATGTGCAGCAAAAGTGCTCGTAATCTGACTGACACTCATAAGTCGTATTTAAATTATTATGCCATGAACCATATTCCATAATCAATGGAAAATTATTATTCTTACTCTACTGTTGTCGCTATTGTAGAAAAAAAAGAACTTTAATAGTCAAAGATCACCAAAATCTATAAAATGTTATGGTCTTGCATGAACAGCTGAAACAACTGAGCGCTTTACGATCAATCAGGTTCAGGGACCTACTGAAGTTGACAACAAGTGTAAGTTATAGCGCCCGTCTGGTAAGTTTTCTGAAGCAAGGACCGCCATCGAAATGTTTGAAGGAAAGTAAAAGGGCAAGAACTTAAGTTATTAAGGAATGCAACAAGAAGGCGATAGAACTGCAAGTTTTTTGGAAACAAAATTGGATTTTGGAAGCAAAATTAAGACAATCGTGTCAAATATGAATAGTTGTATAGTTGTGTACGTGAATCAACAGTCATGTTTTTAATAGTACATCATCAAATGTAATTTCCTAACGTAATAACGCAGAGTATGTTGTACATACATAATTACCAAAAGAAGGCGTAGCATTAGAGAGAATTTCTGCTAAATATTCACACTAAGATATCAGGCCTCTGGATCAAAGGAAATTGAAACTTTGGGTAATCAACGTGACTAAAGATGATTTGTCAGAATGTAGAGATTAATTATAATAATTATTTCGTCAGCGAAGTAATGGAGTTGATGTTGGTGTTAGCAATGATATTCCTCTTGTTTAAAGTTTTATTTGATATTTTGAGTAACCTAAGAAATTTTTGAACTTGGGGAAGTTCGTTGAAAATCTTGGTTGAAAAAAGTAATGATTTTCAATAGTTGGATCTATCCAAAGGAATATTTTCAATTCGAATCGATCATCGGTCAAGTTCGAACACGGGTTTGAACTTTAATGGGTGCGGCGCCAAAGCAAGTCCCTTGGAACTAGCAAGAACACGTGACTAAACTCTGCTTATACTCGTTTCTCAAATCGTTCATTGATATTTCCATTCATAAACCGATTAGCATGTCGGATGTGATTTTCGCTGTAAAAATAAAGAAACTCAAGTAGATTCCATGGATTTGGTTTGTAAACATTCCACAATCTATTCAATAATGTATCTCATAACGACGCAACATTCACGTATTGATGACAGTAAATAAACTTCAAGTATTCTATCTCTGATAAAATGTAGAAGTTTGCGGTTAACCGCAGTTTAATCACATTGTGTCAAAACTCAAATGCGGAATGACTGACATTATTCATCACTTTTCCAGTATACGGGTACTCGTATAAGTCATTCCCGTATTAAGTGCTAAAAATATTTTTGAACTTTTTAAATAACCAGCTTCAGGTTCAAATTCGATTTTCATGTAAGGCTCTAATGTGAGTGCAATGGCTTTTGTGGTGGTTTTTGAAAAATTCTTTTGTTGTCAAATTGAGTCATATCCTACTAGACGGTACTGTCACCATTATTGTTGAACAGGCGCGGTGTGTAATGTTTGAAGTTGGTTGAACTGAAAAGTGCGTGTCACACTCCACTCAGAAAGAGAATTAGGATGGGAATCACGAACTAGATCTTGTGGTTATTTCAATTTCGGGGATTTTTATTGTACATACGAGTATCTATTATAAGATAGAATAAATCTACTCATATTCGTTGTGCTATTGTATAATCTGAACACTGGGCACGAGTTGACAGAATTAGCATTGTTACTCATAAGGGTCTTAAGACTTAAAAGTTTCAACATAAAAATCTTTCTTTCAGGTCTCATGGATGATAGGAGTTGAAAAATTTAGAAGACACTGCTCTATCTTATAGACAATTTGATCAGATTGTTAAAAGCTCGAAAATTATGCTACAGTTAGCCCATCTGCATTATTTAATTAACTATACTAAGGAGAAGAATGCATGTTTGGAAGACCTGGGATGTAATCTATAGGCTACTTGCCACACTGAAGTGAAGGAGACCAGGAAAAATTAATCCAGCAGGTAAAATTTATTAAATTTTTGGGTTTTTGTAAATTTTTTAATATGATATGGTTTGACAGGAAGTTCAATATAAGGATCTCATGTTGGAGACCGTGAGATTCGAACAACATTAAACCTCAAAGCTATCAAGTGGTGCATGCATATTTGTAGGTACCACGTTAAAATCATATAGTCTATGGGTAAATCTAAGAATCTTTAGGAGTAAAGCCCATGCCATATAAGAGTGTGACATTGATATTTAAACGGCAAACACCCAGATTAAAAACTTCAAACTCATATTTGTTTGGCTCCATATCGGTGTAATAATATTGCATTGCTTACTTGAGAACATTTCTACATAAAAGAAGCAAAATTCGGTGGTTCTAAAGAATGGGAGTATCAAATTAAACCAACGAACTGTAAAAAAATGGTTCCCTTAATGAAGCAGAGTCTTTCTGTAGTATTCTCAAAACTAAGCAATGAATTCAACAGTTCAAATGGGGCAGAGTAAATAATATTTTCTGAGATCTTCACCGGGCAAAGAAAGACAAGGAGCTCAAACTTCATACCGAATTGATCAGCGTATACGTTTTGTTTGGTGCAAAGCATTTTCATTAGATGCACCCCAAAATGTTTTTTATATCAAAGGACGAGTTTATGAATGATATTCTTATTTTGGATAGAAATATGTTCGCTTCCAAGTCGTTTAAAGTTTTTGGGATTCTGGCAGAGACCACAGATGGCCCCAGATTGTTTTGCTTGTTAACCAAAAAATGTAACCAAAAATTTGCCTAATGAATGAGATTGATTTTCGTGTAAACGTCAGGATCTTATTTCGTAAAAAAAATGTTACATGAAGGTTCGAGAGATGCTCAGTTCTTGAGAACTTCCCGGCATCGGATGATCAGTCATTTTAACATCGCTTACAAGATCTTATATGTCGTATTCTATGGACTCCTAAAGCCGTTCGTCAACAACCTGACGGGTCCATATCAGTGTGGCTTCAGCCCAGGAAAGTCCACCATCGATCAAATATTCACACTATTGCAGATCTTGAAGAAAACCTATGAGTTTCAGATCGATACATAGCACCTAATAATCGATTTTGATGCCGGATATTACAGTATCTATAGAGACAAGCTATACAAAGCAATGTCTAGTTTGGCATCCCTGATAAACTCATTCATTTGTGCAGGATGACGGTGGAGAATGCTCGCTGCTCCATCAAGATTGGTAAAGATCTCACCTTAGATGTCAACGAGGACAAGAACAAGTATATGCTGTCATACAAAAAGAACTCAACACCGACGTCTCGAACAGAATATAACTTTGAGGTAGTTAAGGACTTTGTATAGCCAGGCTACCAGCGCTGAGATCAAACGAAGAATCACTTTCCAATCGCTTCTTCTTTCTGTTAGGAAAGCCCTCTCTCGTACAACAAAAATTTCCCCATACAAAACCTTGTTATCCCAGTCGTGGTCTATGCCGCATAGCCTTCTTTGAGAGAAAAAAGTTTTCGAATCCGACCCCGAGGGATTTCGGAGTGGGGGAACGCCGAAACTCAGGCGACGGCGCACGCAAGTAGAATGGGACCTCATCAAACTTTTGTGTGGGAGATTGGAGGCACCTAGCAAAGGATCGAGCTGGCTAAAGACGCCGTAGGGATGTGAACAACTTAAATAAAATAACTTAAATATAATACTACTGTGCCACTCTATATCTATGAAGGAAATATGTCAGGACCTGAGCTAGAACAATAGGTGAAAAGCTTCTTAAGATTAAGATTTTAGAGCTGACATCGAACTGGGTTACCATATCAGAACAGGGGTTGTCCGGCTAGTAGTGTTTTATATTGGTCGACCCATTGGTCACCAAATTCAACACTTATGATTTGAATTTGTGTTTTCTGTCGACTCACACCTAATTCTTCTTATTCGTAAGGCGCAAAAGGTTCGAGCTGAAAAATGTTACAGCAAAACTTGGCTCCTGCAATTCAAGGGAGTTTTCGGGAAAATATGGTTCTCAACGACTAGTCTTCTCATACACAATACTTGTTGAGAAGGATAAGCGTTCGTTTTTTATACTTTACTCAAAAGAATGCCTAAAGAACAAATTGACAATTTCCAGCATACTCGGATTTGCTTAAGATAGCCTGATAAGGCTTGGATGCAGTTAACCATAGGATTAAAGCTTTTTTTTTTTGTCGCCCTGACAGAAATGGCATGGCTTTCATTCGAAAAGTAAAAGTTTCGTGGAGAAAACTGCATTTGTTGCAAAAGAAGGCTTGCATTTAGGTCACTGTTCAGTTATAAGATTACTTCTAATGGAATTCTGATGTTCTGACACTTGTCTGGCTCTCTAAGATATTAGATCGCCGATTTTAGACTGGCCTGGACTTTGATTAGGATTTTAATTGATATTTTAGATTTCTATAAATACAAGCGCTGATGGTAGTACTCGTGGGTCGCAAGAAAGCTTAAAGCATCGGGTCTTGCATATATTCAAGGTTCGTAGGACTGACTGCGCAAGGCGCACAGATGTTTTTACTGGCCAATACTTTTATATTACTTGCGTACATGCGCTAGCGTAGATCGACGCTAGTATCTGATCTCCTGGCAGATATTTTGGGCTGATGTGATTGGGTGCTCTTCAAGATAGAATACAGTAAAGAATGTTGTCTGTCTCCTAGAACAACAGAACAAAAGGTATGTCTGCATTTTACAGCATATGGTGGCAAACTGAAAAATAAAAACCTGCAAGGAATATTCCTTAAAAGTATCCCAACCCCGTTTTCACTGGATTTTATTAAGAAGTTCAAAGCAAAATAAAGGAAAAAAATTTAGAAGCGATTGAAGTTCAATCCAGTAGTAGTTAGCGCAATTAAAATTGACAATTGTCTGCTCTAGTCCTTACATAACACTCATAACTTATGATTGTGTTGTAGAATTTCAAATACCAATATCCTCTTGAATTTCAAATAAAATAACTAAGCAAATAATTGGAGTCGACCATTAAATAAGTAATACGAGTAGATACGAATAAACAAGTACAATTGTCTTCAGCTTACCTATCGCCGCCGTAATAGGTATTTATTAATCAAAACAAAAAGAATTAACATTTCACAACCTATCACAAAATTATAAGCCAACTTACATACCTGGAAGTCTATTAAACTAATCATAGTCGCCTGCTTTTAATAACTTTTGTTTAATGCTGACCATCTTAATTCAAAGACGAATGCCAATCTCGATATCGATCTTAATGACCCAATTAATTTCAAATTGGAGCAACATTGTTTGTAAAAGCACATAACGAATTATTTACGGACAAATGACCATTGTTCAAAATCTTGAAACCAGGGAATAGTTGTCTTTCATCTCCAAAACGGAAACAAAAGCTTCGTCTTTTTGGGCAAAATTTAAACAAAAATACCAATTATGTCATGAAAAAGTCGTATTTGCCATGTGACAAACAACACACCGATAGAAGTCTATCTAAAGTGCAAAAAGTTAACAGTTTGAGGTAAACAAACATAAATAACACTTTAAGGGGGTTTCCCTACAATTAACACGAATTCACACTGCGGCTGCTTATGAGAACACGATGCCATAAAACATGAGTGTTACGTCCCATTTAAGAGGCTTACGACACCCGGCTTCTTAATGATATTTAAAAGGGTTGCTAGAAGAAAGAAAAACCAAAATTGTATGTTCAAATACTTACATTGTGCCCTTTGGTACTGTCATATTCAGATTGTTTAAAACCTGATTGGCGTTCTTCCCTTTGCCATAGGATTTGAAGGCATGTCGCATTGAAACGGCTGCATCTGATGAGCCCCAACCAGGACGACCTGTGTTGTTGTTCGCCATATTTGGCTCACTTGATCTGGAAAATATAAAAATAAGAAACCAGGTAAGTAATAAGTTATAAATTTCCTTTTTTTTTTCAAAACATTTAAATGCTTTAAATTAGCATTTAGTATCTGTTATCTAAAAATAACAGCTTACTATCTTACTATAATAATTTATGTCTATCAATAAGTGAAAGCCATTTAATATTCACAGGACTTCAGTGAAGCACAGGCATTAATGGACAAACAGAAACTTTCTGGATGATTGAAGGTTCATAGGTCTGAAACAGATTTAAGATTTGTATGTTGTGAAAATTGCCTAAGGGAACACTAAAATCACAAGATATGGGCAAGGTTACAGCAATATTTTTGGAGAAATCTCACTGAGGAATGCAATATCATCCTATGGTTGACAAACCCAAAACTGGAGTACAATGCTTATATCTGGTCAGTCAAGACTTTGCACGTACTAGATAGGATTCAAAGCCGTGCGATAAAACTAATAGTTAATGCTAATATTACACAGTCGATTGACACCCTCGATTACCGACGTAATGTCTCCTGTCTCACCCTGTTCTATCGCTATTTTCACCACCAGTGCTCCTCTGAAATTGCCAGTAGCATTCCGCCCCTTCAAACCTCCAACCGTAACACCCGTCGCGCTATGAATGCTCATCAGTACACCCTCTAGCCCACTTTCGGACGCACCCTGAAATATCGTGATACTTTCCTAGGCCGAACAACTCGCTCATGGAATGCTCTGCCGAGCTCTTTATTTTCTTGTAATTTTAACCTCCAAACATTCAAGACCAACGTACATCGGTACCTCTCTTTTGTCGTCCCTAAATTTCCTTCATCCGCGCTATATGTAAACATTTTATGGGTACATAATTCCTTGTGCGCGCGCAAATTATAAAAAAAAAAACGTGTAGGTGCTTCTTAGTTCAGTATACCAGACCTAGCTTTAACATAGCGCTATAGTACTAAAAAAAAAATTATAATTGGCATAACTAATGTACTTAGTTCTACAGCTATGGTAATTGTGAATCGGCACTTATTATTCGGATCAAATAGTACAGATTCAGCTGAGAAACTGTGTTGGTAAAAACTAAAACCAAGACTCATAAAGATATATAATAACAGCATGTTGACTGTGTGTCAATAAGAGCCAAAAGTCAAAACTTAAGCATGCAACAAGGTATTACAATGTTGAATGAGACCTGCTTACGCGATCTATAGCAATGCGAAGAACAAAAAAAAATTAGAAAAGAACAAAATCAGTTCCATCTTTCCAATTTTGACTTGGTGCGAGAACTTCAAGTAAAAATCACGTGCCAGAGATACGTATTCTGACCAGAAGCAAAATTTATTTTGGGAACGTAGCAGCAGAACTACAGCCATAGTTAACAGCGATGACAAGCAATAAAGTACAAGCTACACAACTTTGTTCGACTCTACCTTCAACTTGACAGAGAAGATTTTAAAATAAACTCAAGACAAGCAGGAATATCGCACTTAAAGCGTCAGATGTTTAAAAAATCTTACTACATACCGATTAGTTTATTTAATAATACATAAGACATCCTAACCCCCCTACTTTAAGAATGACATTCCAAATTCTGAACTCTCAGAACGCCATTTCAAAAAGCTCTTTTTCAGTATGGTATAAGGCGTGCTGAATCCATTACTAACCATAGTTCAATATCTGTCTGTTTGTTTAAGGGCTACATTTGTCAGCAGTCGAACCATGTCTAATTGGACCATTCCTATCGAACTCATCCGACCTCTCAAATTTTGTGTATCCAAGTACACTAGTGCTCAGGGATTAGGTAATATTTCGCTTTAGGTTTACGATGAAAGCTATAGATTCCAAAAGGCCAAATACATTACCAGGGTCATATAAAGAACAACTGCCAATTGATACATTTGGTAAAACACCTTTGGGTGAGGCCTTTGTATATTAATTTTTCAGTGGTAAACTTAAGAAATTAAGAAATAATTAAAAAAAACTTAGAAGTGTCCCTCAGGGTAGGCACCTTGAACCAATCATCTCTATCTTAACGATTAACGACATAAATCACGTTTTAACGAATTCTAATCTTTCCATTTTCGCTGACGACATGACAATTTCCAAAGTCATTTCAATGCCTTCTGACTCCCATTGCTTGCAAGATGACTTAAATAAGTTTTCGGTATTGTGCAAGCAAAATTGTTTGGAGCTTAATGTCAATAAATGCCAAGCGATAAACTATTTCCGCAAGCGTCTTCCTCCGCCTCCAAGAAACTACTTTATCTGCGATGAGCCTATTCCCTCCACTACCGAAGTAAGGGATCTAGGAATAATATGTGACAGAGAATTGAATTTCAACTCATATATTGACAGCATTATAAATAAAGCTAATTCTGCACTTGGCTTTATCAAACACTGGTCAAAATAATTTCCCAACCCCTGGTCTACCTTGGGCCGATCCATATGGATTATCTCCCTATAAAAATAGGTTAAAACTAATTCTCATGTACACCCCAAAAAAACGTCGTGAATTCGCTGATGTATACATCAGTTATTGACTGGAAACATCGACTGCCCGAGGATAACACAAAATATTTTATTCCCTCCCAATCCCCGTAATCTAAGATCTGTCCCACTTCTCCTTATCCAAACTCATCACACCAATTACGGTCACTTCGAACTATTATCAAGAATGTTGCGTATAACAAACAACTACGCCGAAGTTTTCGAACTAAATAGGTTTGCTGCTATGAAGTCAAATAAAGCCCTGTTCAATACGTCAAGCCCATAACATTTCCCCCGTTTATTTTTGTTAGCTTTTAAGCCCCGGTTTAAGGTTTTGCTTGTTAATAAACTAAATAAAGTTGTCCGGGGTAGACCGGAGCCAATAATAATAATAATAAAGTAACTTTGTAGCACAACCAGCCACAAAAATATTGTTAGACATTTGCTAACAAACATATCCACTTTGATGAATTTTCTACTCTTCAATTAAAACAAGGTTATTCAATAAACCAGAATAATGTGATAAATAATTATGTCTGCCTGAAGGTCCTTGCATGAATATTAAAAAGGCAAGAATACGCAGTTTCAAGGAGTCCGAACATTGAGCCCCGAGAAACTTTGTACAAAGTCTCACGTAAAAATAATAAATCCATATTTGCCAAAATTGAGATAAAATATGCGCGTTTTGTCCGGATGAAATATATGTCCACACTTTTAATAGGATAATGCAAAGAAAGTCATATAACCATTTATAACTGTGAGTTCCAGAATGAATTGATTTTATTTAAAAAAAAAAAACCGATCTCACCCTTCTTCCTTATCATTCATTCTCTGCTAATTTATTCACTGTTTACGTCCGGAAAGAATGATATTCGCTCGTAGTCGTAATTTACAAAATTTCGCAATAATTTTCACTCAATAAACCACATCACTGATAACACTGATTCAAGATAAATAAATAAATAGAAGCTATATCAATCATAAAAACACACACGCGATATTCAGTAATTCAGTATACTAGGTCTACCATTGTCGCACACGATCTACCAATGAACAACACTCCCAACCGTTGGTGTCGCCGAACTACAATTGAATCGACTGCTTCTAAAGCAACGTTCGGTATGAAACTGCGCCAACTAATTGCTGGAAGTCTTGTTTAAACTTTGATTTAATGGACCGATTCGCTTGGTTTAGGTTTACATTCAACATATGGCTAATAGGCTATTAAATTCTAAGAAGTCAAATGTTTACGACAAATATGACTTGCAATGATCTTTTACTCATGAAACCAAAAGTTATTGACATTAACTTCTTATTAGAAGACAAAAAGCTACGAATGAATGGTACAGTAACTCATGTTAAAAGCATTTTTGGAATGAGAATCATTTTTCTCTTCGAAAATCATTTGAAAGCTGAAATGGATCGAAAACTCAAGTCAATTTACCTCCCACCAAATCAAATCAAAATCCAATGCAACCAAGTCCAAACATAATCATGTTAACCGCAGTGCATACCTTGTTTATGGTTCGTTATGCAATACCAGCAAATATATGCAGACATATTGCACCAGTGACCTGGGCCTGTGTGAATGTGTGCGGCTTTGGAACGTGGTTATGGGACTTCCCAAAGCTATGTAGCAATCTTCTGTATATGGAATTTGGTGTATTTTCTGGAATAACACCCAAACACCATCTAAAAAAGAAACAATAAATTAAAACAACTTCACGTCCAATACATTTTTCAAGTTCGCAACTCAACTCTTTTGTTTTTCTTATTCTCACTTAAGGCAATGCAAGTAAATTGCGTAAAGTGTGTATGGGCGTTGCTTTTTTTGATCTTTTCATGTGTAAAAAGCTCATAATTACAAGGTCAATTGGTATCATTGACGAATGACGGTGGTTAATTTTTGTCCAACGACAAAGACGTTCGTAAATCTTAGATAAGATAGTAATACGAATACGAGTACTATTCTGGCATTGTGTGCGTGCGTATCGTTGTGATCTTTTGAATAATAAAATAGCACAGAGACTTTATCGTTTGTCGTGAGTTGCTAATTAAATTATTAGGGCGATTATTGCTTCAATTGTTAATAAAGAGTGGGTTTTGTCCTCATGTATCTATTACACAAGTGCCTCACAGTTTGGCACGCAGCAGAGTATTTATTGAATTAATTAAATTATAAACATTTCAAGGTTAATTGTTGATGAAACGTTGATAAGGGTACGGAGTTGAGTTTTCAGTTTTGGAAAACACGTGTCTGCTTATGCAAATTAAATAACAACGATTAAATTGTAAGCAAATATTTCGTTTTGCTTTCGTTGATTAAAGTAAAAAAAATAAAAACCTAAGAGAGGAGTGGTAAGCCTAGGCTTGTTGGTTTTTTTAATAGAAATAGCATCGATTGTAAATTCTAACACGTCCATCTGTTAATGTAACATGATGAGAGGTATCTTATATGTATGACTTTGAAGATACATATAAAGGTATTTACTTATTAAAGTTGACATCATAAGCTACTTGTATGGTCAATTTATTATCGAGCTTTAAGTCAACAATGATCAGGCCATCCATGCACTGAAAGCTAGACTGGGAGATATTAAGAGATATTTTTTAAAAATTGTTATATCCAAATACTAAATCAAAATACAATAAAAGCAGCAATTTCAATATTAAATTGGAAAAAAAAATGGGAAAACCGGGTAATTTCTGGACATGAAGATGTTGTAAAAATCATTTCACGATCAGGAAAATTTAAAGTCGTCTTGTTAATAAAATACAATTTATATTATCACGAAAATATTTAAAGAAAAAGCAAATTTTTAGAGCACATTCAACAGTATAGCACAACGATAGTAGCAAGAATGAAAAGGGAACTTATGCTGCTAACCTTTCGAAGCACGGAGGTAAAGAACCACTGAGTTCATTGAGAAAGAATGAATGTGCAAATAGGGAATATATGCACCACGGTTACCTCGTATAAAGCGTATTCTAGAAGTCCATATTTCGATCAATTGGGCGCATTCATACGACGATGTAGTATTACTCGAAAAAAATTTTACCCCACAGCGCCAATTGTTGCTAGCTTATCGGCTTAAACACGTAGCTTCGCAGAAATTATCAAAAATTGGCTTTAAATCGTATGGTCTTGGTGGCCAATTGACGGATCCATTCTTGAAATGACTTTATTGCAAGATCGTAGTGCTTTCGTTAGTTGTATGGGCTGGAGCACCATTTTGTTGGAACCAAGTTGATGGCACGCAGATTTGGAAACAAATAATTGTTGATTATCGTATTGCACAGGTATCTACTGATAGTAATATGTACTCCGCTCTCATTTTTCAAGAAATAAGGACCGATGAAGGCCAAACTTTCTTACATAGCCCTTTAGCCCCAAAAAGGCCTCAACACTGAACAAAATTGTACGGGAAAAATCTAGTTTAACTTCGATTTGATTGAAAGCCCAATGGTTTAAGTTCTTGTACTTATAATTTTCGAGACCAATATCTTTACGTACTATTTTCCAGATGGTGGATGGACAAAGGCCAATTTTCTGCAAACGATGATGAAACGATGAACTGTGGTCCTCTTTAACACAAGCTTCTACAACCGCGATACTTTCTTCCAAAGGCCCTGTTCTTTTAGGTTCAGGTTGTTTCAATATCATAAATTAGGTGCGAATGGCAACTTTTGCGAACCCAGCTTCGATTTTGGAATTAAATTTTAACAATGTTGAATTGTTGGTTTAAGAGAGTAGAGTACGACTAACTCTTAAAGACGAACAACAGAATATGGAAAGATTTAGCCTTTATCGACCTCAGATTCTTGGACTATTAATGTGTTTGGGATCCATATATATTATAGGTGAATTCAGTCACCAGAATCTTTGTATTTTAGAGCTATATAGAAATCAGCCTAAGAATTAGGTATGGATATGAATTAAGGTCAAGCGAATAGAACTGCAAGCATATTAGCCCCTTGTACCGATACCTTATCTAAAAGTTGTTTAATTAAACGAAGACTTCATACCCTTATTCTTAATTTTTTTTTGGAGTCTGCCCCTGACTATGGAAAGAAACTCTAACAAAAAATCAGATTTAACTAAATCGCATTATGAGTGTAGCGCATGATTTATACTCCAAGGGGAATGAATTTCATCAGGGAACATAAAGCTGAGATAGGCATGATCGGGACAAACAGTTTTTTGGAGTTCAGTGAAAATGGCACTGGCGTTGTTACGGAAAGAGGTAAGAACTGAACAGAATAAGCTTTAACTAGACGTGCAATAATGTGTTAATTAAAGAGAAACGGAAGTGCCTTGGCTGTTTTTCGTATGAAATGTTTGGGGTAAACATGGAGCTTACTGAAGCGGTGGGTGGTCGAATGATGCGTTGTCAAGTCCCTTCCCATACGAAGATTAATTGCCCTAAAAATCACAATGCACTTTCAATAAAACATACATTCGCATAAGTCTTATGCAGGGCTGAAACTAGACAAGTGAATGAAATAATTTTGTCGGGTGAATAAAAATTGAATATTGATCTTCACCTAAGCTGGTCTCAAGTTATATGCAGTTCTATGGTCGGCCATGGAATAGATGATCTACGGTAGGTTTTCCAGAAGAACACATTAGTTCGAAACAACATTTGGTGAATGAGCCTCTCTCTCTCAAAGTCTAATATTTAAAAAAAAAATATAACACTTTTCCTCAAAGCCTGTCTAATGGGTACTTTTTAAATTTCTTTCCTACGTTGGATTTCACACCAGTTTCTTAATTCAAATTCGAAAATTTGCGATAATAACCCAAGGCAAGACAAAAGCAGTTGCCAGTCTCCGTAACAGCTTGATGTGTTTGAAGGAACTTCCGGCTTAAATTTATACCAACTTATGTTTGCATGTTTGACTTCACTGTCACAAAAACTTCAACTTAACAGAACACACAATTGGAAAAGTTTACCCTGTGAAACTCAGAAGTTAAAGGTGAACAACAATAAATCAAAACTGATTAAAGTTGTTAATGATTCCTTAAAGTTGACGATAATAGCCCTTTGAACAACAAAATACCAATCAATGGATCAAACAAGACATTGGGATGTAAACTTTGGAAACAATTGACCTTAGCTGTCGAAATACTAATTGAACTGAGAAATTACATTTAACAATTCACTTACACTTATTATTTAAATTATAAAATATTTATTTCATATCTTTTTAAACAGAATCATATCTTTCTCTCTAAAATCATTTCCGGCAAATTAAGTAATTTAAAAAGAAAAAATATTTTTTCAAGGTTTGTACTTAATAATACCTACTTTCTGTATAAATATTTGTGTACGTACTGAGGTTACTTTACAATTTTTAATTTTTTTTAATAACCAAAGTTCTTGACCGCTATTATCTTAATGACAGGCAGCAACTTCATGGCCAATGCGCAATCCATTCTCTGGTCAAATGTCAACTAGAATTATTATTTGCTTTAGTTATTCAAGTGAAAAATATCAGATCAAAGCTTAATTACCATCATAACTACCCGTACATCGTGCGAAGTTGATCTTTGATCATACGCCTTTAATTGTAGTTAATGACTTGAATAAACGTCATTAACACTCAACACTTATTAGACAGAGATTAGGAGATGATAGTCGCTAGGTAAATTCAGTCAGAGATAAATACAAACAAAGGACGTGCGCACGTGTTTAAAACTGCTGAGTGCCCTCGAATTATGGAATTTTTCTACATGAACCTAAGCCATCAGATGATCTGTTGGGCTATAGCGCCTGCGCGTGATCATCAATAAATCAAGAAAGCCTTTCGGCAGATTTAAGAAATCAAAAACAACTATTTCGCTCACGTTTGCTTGTAGAAGATGCGTAAAATTCCAATTGCTCTCCCACACCCACAGAGCAATTCAATAAATTTTATCTGATGCTACCTACCGCAGTTGTAGTAGATGGCAGATACCCCACAAGTCGATTTCCGATTTCAAGATCATCTCTCAGGGAATTTTTGCAAAGCCTAAACACTTAGTCAACTAAATTTATTTTAATTTTTAAGTTTGTATTGTATCATATCTAGTTGCATGCTCATTTAATGGATATGCAAAAAAAAAGCTTTCTTACATAGTATATGCGGCGACAACCTTCGGTAATTGCGTTTTGTGACTTGATCGAGAGTCTCCATCAAATCACAGTGCGCAAATATATAGATGGGACAAAAGACGGGGGACTAAGAGGAAGAAGAGAGTCTTGAAATCACAAACACTTAAAAACAAAAATAATAAAAAAAAAAAAAAACAAATATCGCTATTTGCGACCCTATGCCGGCTGAATGTTAATCGCGTGATTAGTATTGAAAATATTTCATTTGTTATTTCTGGTCACTGAAAATATGTGGGCACGAGGTTTGTTTTTTTTTTCCTTTTCCTTAAAAAACAAATTTAGAAATTTTTATTGCAAATTCTATTAAAACAATTGGTAGTTGAAATTGTTGAAAATTATTTTAATATTCTGTCAATGACGCATGAAATGGAAGTCCGAAGTCGTACGCCTCGAATTGATGTGATTTTAGAGAATGTTTAAAATCAACGCTGCGTCAAAAGAGTCGTAAGTGTTGTTTTTATTACGACGATTTCCATTTCCTATTAACGTAAGGAATATTTTAAAGTTTATTTATTTTTCACTATATCGTAGTTGTAGCAGTTTGTGCTTTTCAAACATCCTACGCTGACTGAGGTAGCCTTTTGTTGATCCATAGCATACGATGTGATTGTCTGAGTTTAATTCAATTTTTTGTCATTTTTTCATTTCAAAAATATGCAGGTTCATCTACTGAAAACATAGGATTTGACGATGATTAGTAGAATAAGACTATCTCAAAAGAAAGTAAGTGAGAGCTATGTAGCAAGCTTATAAATTCTGAAGATAAATAAAGCAACTATGCTGAGTTTACGCAAAAAGGTCGATTCTGCTGCACACATCGCTGTTGCTGTCAGCCGAGAAAATTGCCTGAACAAATTTGAAAGTCCAAGAGATTTGGTAATTGATATATCTGCTGTGACTTCTATACTCTATTCCATGGGTAAAGTATCATATGCGAGGACTGCAACATTATTCCAAGTAACCAGTTTGGTTTCAAAAAGGGTCATTCAACGTAACATGCCTCATTGATACTGCACAATAAGATTATTCAAAACTTAAGAACCACGATATGCACGGTAGGTCTTGATATAGATTTAGAAAAAGCTTTCGACTCTGTCTGGCACAAGGGATTAATCTATAAGCTAATTGGTTTAAATCTTCCCAAGTGGTTAATTTGTATCTTTTCCAGCTTCCTAAAAGACAGGCTCAGCTCTGTTATCATAGGTGATGAGCACTCAGACTATTTCTCAGTACTTTCCGGTGTGGCTCAAGGATCGATCTTATGACCAATCCTGTTTAAAATCTATATACATGACTTCCCTTTACTTTGCTATTTTATACGCTGATGACAATCTGATATAAGCAAGTGACAAAAGGCTAAATGCTGTACTTAAAAAGATTAAGGACAAACTACCGACTCTTATAGCATACTTCCAAAATGTGGCATAATCTGCGTCAGAAATGCAAGCGAGAAGGGACATTATCTTGCATTAAAAAAAAGTAAGACCTTGAAACTAGAGTTCAATGGAAACGATATTCCACTACGAGATGAAGTCAAGTACCTCGGTATTGACTTTAATAAAAGACTCGGTTTCAACAAACATGCTCGCATAGTATTGAATAAAGCCAAAATGGTTCGCCAAATATCAAGATGCTAATGTACAAGACCTTAATAAGACCAATAATAACATATGGGTTTTGTACTTGGTATACAATTTCGCCCACTGTAAACGAAGAGCTCCAAATGTTTGAGAGAACAATTTTATGATTCTGCTGCGGTAAATATAGAAGGCCAGATAAAAAATGATTTTCTAATAAGACCCTGTATCCGAAACGAACATTACACCCTTAATGACATACCAAACCGAATTATTTCTAAAAAAGCTAGAGCGTATGCGTGATCATCCTAATCCAATGGTTAAATCTTTGTTGGACTCAAATATCAACGATAGTGTGGAGGAAAATTATTACCTTTCGCCATTTAATCTTTTAAGCCCGAGATCCTTTCCTTTGTTGAGACCAAATGTGAATCGAAACCTTTCAGTTCCTTTTTACGAAAAAGCATCGCCTTTAAATCTACGCGGATAACTTTTCTTTGCTTTTGGGTAGCTCATTATACTACTTCTCTTATAATCACTACAGCTAGTGCTCTGTCTATATAGTCTCATATATAAACATTAAGTGGATCAAAGGCCTAAGTGAATACCTATAATTTGTATAGGGATATGGTAATTATTGTTAAGAATCTTCAATACCTAGTCATTTGTTTTCTTTCGTTTTTTGTTTTTTCTCTAGTTTTTAGTTCTTAAGTGCCATGTGAATCAACGTCGATGTAGTACGCCGGGAGCAAGCGTATGCCTCAAAGCTATATGAACTTATTTATATCCTCGATTGAATTGCTTATAAAACTATTCTATAACTACTATTTTAAGCCAGCCATAATCTTAGTCATAGCTCTTAAGAAAAAAATATTGTACAAATACAAATGTATTGATTGGAAAAGTCTCAATAAAACATATAATGTAATTTAATATTTAGACTCTATTCCATGGCTTTTAAGTCTTAAATCGTCTGATGAAGGTCCACAGTACTTTCTGCGCCCAAATAGATATCGTCATCGTTATTTTCATGGATTTTCTTATGCATTTCTGTGTTTCCTTCCACCAAGCCGACTTAAAACACCACTTACTCGTATAATCACCTATCACCATAATCACGTATACTTATCACTTATAATTCGAAACCATCCCATCAATTTGTTCCTACTTTTTTGAATCAAAATAAGAGGTACACTGCAACGGGCACTTACAGTACGGACTTTCAGCTTTTAAACCTTACCTACAAAGTGCAAAGTGGGCAACTAATCAGATGTGGGTTGTACTCCAATTTTGGGTGAATCAATGCCTTATTCAATGAGGTCAGATCGGACGAAGCAGAGTGTTTCTTACAAAGTATATTTGGCGACATTGCATGTGTTTGTAGGTGGTATTGACACACAAACTAAGATTGGAAAGTTTTTTGGCTTCGACGATGCTACTCCCATTGATGGATAAAAACCAAAAATTTTAAATTTGAATTAAATAAAAGCAGATGGCATTGTGTTTTGTAAACATTAAATCGGATTTTCCCAAATAGCAATGCTGTCAATGTCAAAACTAATAAGCTAAACATGATTTGGGAAGCGGATAGTATAATAGTCAGCAAAGAAATATACTCGTATAAATACATATAAGACAGAAACATAACTGGGCTGTACCCTAGGCAGCCATAGAGAAGAACAGTTGGGGGAGAATCCAGGTCCTTGGGAAAACTTGTACGGAATTTGAAGGCATTGCAGAACTCAGAGCTAGATTGAAAACCTCTGTTTACGAAAGTTCAGAGGATCTGAGTTAACAAGGAAGAAAATAAGGAAATATTAATTTTTTACAAGTAATTCTCAGTCAATTTCATATAAATTTTATCAAAGTACGCTTTCGCACCAAAAGGGGTCAGAAGCGGCTATCCTGAATTGAGATTTAGTAAAATAGACCTAGTGACATCATTTAGGCCTAAAGGACAAATACTGCGCCAAATTAATCGGAATCTGTTTTTTCTTTCTTTACTGCCAGTTGAGTTTAATTTCTAAAATCAGTTTAAAACTGTATCTTGTATCGTACATCACGAAGACCAAGAATCGCTACTGATTTGCTCTAATCACAGTGCGATATGCTGCATTTTTAAGTGAACAAAGTCGCGCAATACTCATAATGAAGATACACAACCAAACAGTGCATTCTTGTGGATGTGAAAGATTTCGCAAAATCCTTCTGACATGATCTCATAAATGACGGTAGTCTGCCTTTGAATTCTGACCTAATAGATCTCATGCGAGCATAAAAATGGATACCTGACCAATACATCTCACAGAAAACAACGATCGCTGCAACTGGCGACAAAACACATTATTTTATCTTTGGCAAATCTACTACTTAAAGAACTTTTTATCAATCAAGATGTATGTTTTGTCTAGTCGGGTGAGTATGTATGTAATCTCATATTAGTCACATGGATCTCTTTAAACTATTAAAATAGCCAGCAGAGAAGAGATAAAATGGGAATGAATTCAAAAATTTACCTATGGCTAATCCCAATACGCTCATCTCAGTGAACGAACACAGTTTGGAATTAATTCATGCAGCAACTCGGGAGCAACGAACTACGAGGAATCAATGTTCCAGCAAACTGCCTGAAAGATAAAACGCTGCATTCAGAACAGAACAGAGCTTCTTATCCTTTTATTTACCCTTTCCCATTTTTACTGCATCGCTGCTGCTCCGCTTATGGAGTTGGCAATAGTCGCAGCCCGGAGAACACGTCTACATAATGCTCGGTCCTTGATCGCTTCAGTGGTTAGCCCCAGGCGTTATTGCGCATTCGCCATCTGAGAAATCCAGGAATGCTAGTTGATAGTGCAGATCTTCTTTGAACGTGGCATTACCAGCTTATTCTATTCGCCTTAAGCTATTCGGTTACCGAATTCTTTATATGTATAATACAATCGCGTTTAGTGACTCCACTAGACATCCTTAACATTTTCATTTCCGCTGCCGTCATTTTTAAACGCTTCGTACATTGTCCAGCACTGAGAACCGTATATAAGAGCTGGTCTAACAACCGTGGTGTAGAGCTTCCCCTTTAACTTAAGTGGAAATTTTTGGTCGCAAAAGATTCCCGAATTTTCCCGCCATTTCATCCATCCCACACTCACTCTGTGGTTTGCGTCGTCGTCACATCTCGCTTCCATGTTAACGATTGATCATAAGTACTTAAAGATAGTGCTTTTCGGAAGAACTACTCCGTCTGACATTTTATCCGGAACAGGTCGCAACGGATGCACCAATGGGTACGTCAAATGCTCCGTCTTTGAACGACTTATTTTAAACCCGTTTCTCTCTAGCCCATTTTTCCATGAATCTAAGGCGTTCTGCAAATCTTCGACGTTATTGTTTAGTATAACTGCGTTGTTAGCGAAGAGATTTACAGTTACATTTGCTTCGCGGATGCAGTCTTTTGAAAGATAGTCGAATACTACGTTAAAGAGCAAAGGGCTAAGTACGCTTCCTTGACGCGTTTTTGAGACCTCAGCGCGGCCCATATGAGATCCCTAGGCACTCGATCGAATGCTTTCTCGAAGTCGATAAATACCATGTGTAAGTCCTTAGACTAATCTCGGTGCTTTTCTATTATTATTCGTAGGTTTTGGATAGCGTAAACCGTCGATCTTCCTTCAACAAATCCACACTGGCTATTATCGAGCTCTATTATTTGCTGAAGACGTTCGTTTAAGACTCTTTCAACGATTTTCATCGTGTGTGATATAAGCTTGATTGAACGGTAGTTGTTGCATTCTCGAGTGTCGCCTTTTCCTTTTCATTTCATTTTCCGCTTCCCCCGCTTCATTTTTCCGATTGCTATACTTATTTCTTCGATTGGAAAGTCCAAAACTTCCTCCTCGAATAGATCAGCTGTCGGCACGATATCACGTGGAAACTGTTTGTTAAGCAACTCCTTGGAGTATTCAAGTCTGCATTTTTTATGTATTTCGGCGAGGTTATTTCTATCGAATTTTTTCGCACTCTACAGTTCTTAACTCGGTTTCTGATGGACATTTTGCAGAGGTGATAATCTATTTGCGTGGCCTCCGCTGCTATTGTATTTAAGACGGTTAAGCCGTAAGCCCTACACGCTACAAGGATGTCTCCGCCAGCTGAATTTCTGGTTCCAAAGCCTTTATCGCCATGGCAGTCCTTATAATCAACATTTGTTTCTCCAACGTGGCCGTTTGAATCTCCTCCTACGAGAAACATTCACTAGTGTGGCTCACCGGTGGATCTAAAACGGAGGAATGAGTTGAGGCAGCGGCATATGTAGCGCTTGTAGTCCTGTCTCTGTATAAGAATGGACAGAATCACTTACGTATTTCAAGACGAAGTACATAGAGTAGAGCTCTGCAATGAAAAGGACCTGAGAATGTGGATATCAGAAGATGTACTATAGACTGAAATAGTAATAAACGAGTAGACGAACTACCCAGAAAAGGATCTGCATCGCTATTGATGAATTTAAGTCTTTTGTATCCTATGAGATACCCATCAATCCCATAAGAATCATCAACAATAATCAACATCAACAAAATAGGCCTAAGTATGCTGCAGTGATAGGTATAATACTCGTATCTCTCACATCTTAAATAATTCAGTCCTTCAAACAATTACGAGTTTCGAATCTGCATTAAAGTTACTCTCAAGGGGTCAGTAGCCTCCAATTTTGACTTTGTCTAATCATACCTAGATTTCAGCAGTCACAACGCAAATTGTTCAAATCTTTCATCATATGTAAGGGGCCAAAACTTCTAAGAGCAGCATTGTGGGCATCAATAGAAAGTAAAGTCAAACGGATTTGTTACTTATTTATTGAATTTATTTTAGGTTTTTTAACATTTTGTGTGATCAGGATACACCTTCTCTCCAACTCAACTATTCAAAAGAGTTTAATTTCGATCAGTACTTCCTGTTTTCCATATTTCGCCTCTCTCAACTCCTCGACCTACACAACTATTTAGTTTAAGTCCACCTGAGTCCCAGAGATATCTGCCTTCTGCCATTTATTCAGAAGATACGGATACCTGCAATATTTTTTACTTTCCTCTTCAATTTACGGCAGCAGCATTATTCGCATATTTGCAGTGCCCCAGCACAGTCAAGACCTGTTTGTTTTGAATTATGAGCCTTCAACTAAAGCCAAGCAATGTTGTCGAACCATTGCATTTGGCGTTGCATAATAAAACCAAAAGTAACACACTCAAGATACTCTCATACTCGACCAACATACTCGTATAACAAAACTACGAATATTATGCTTAAAAATTAAATTCAAATCATTTTGCAATTGCAATGGAATTTTATTTTTCATTTTTCTTAGTATTTCTTAATTTTTTTTTTACTTTGTTCACTTTGCATCGCAATTATTATTAGTTAGTCAAAGTCTTACTTGTGTGCTCATATCCAATTAATAATCGCCAGTATGGAGTATGTCAGTATAACAGCAGAGGCAAGCTAGCAAGACAAACTACATTGCTCAATGCCCAATGCATTAGTAATATTTAATTTTTCTATAAACTTTGGTCTTGCTACAGTGAATTATGAGGCAAAGTTTCTTACAATTACAATTACAATTACAATTACAATTACTCGAACTCGTACTCGTACTCGTACTCGTACATTTGCATCGATATGAATATGAGCGCATCTGAATTACTTCAAATTGCTGTATCTAAGGAGAATAGGAAAACGTTGAATGTTTATGATATGGGAGAGTATTTTCATATCTGCTGTTCGCGTCTAATGTTGAAGTTAAAGTATTGTATTGCAATTGAAATTGAAATTCTTTCATTACAAATGCCAAAGTAAAGAGTTATAGATACAGATATTTACACATTTATAGAGACTTGATTAACTTGTAACATGCGAGTAACTCTCCTCAAAAAATTACAAAGATGATCGTACTCGTACTGTAAACTTTTAGTTTGGCGATGAGTAGATAAGCACATATCGCGTTACATAAGTAAAAAAAGAAAATAAATAAAACAGCGATTGTCATTAACATCTCGTCAATTTAGTGAGATTGTGTGCACAGCATTTCATTTACATAACTATCCGTAGTCGACTGTATCCGTGCCTAAGTAACGCAATTTTTGCATAGAATTGAAGGGTGAGTGTAAATAACCTTGAAGAGAAGTAATAGATAAATAAATCGCATGGCTAACTATATGGCAGGGGTTAGGGCAAAGGCTAATTTAGAATATCTAAATAAACTGCTTTCTATGAGGTATGGAATACAAATAATTTATATAAACATCACTACCTAACTGTTGCTATTTTTATCAAATGATATACTACCTTAGATGGTTAAAAGTCTATTCAAACGGAATTAATCGCGACACTTAGTCTTAAGATTAATGGATCATTCAATAAAACCCAAGCTTATCACGTTTCCTTCATTTGATTTCGACGATTTGAAGGCACACGATCGGCAAGGATGTGAATTAACTGTTGAGGGATTAAGAAGGACAAGCTGTAATTTGTATGAAATCTAGCAATATAATAGTCTATGGACTCGGTTAATGGGGTGCCTTAATATATCTTTCTTTCATCATCGCTCTAAGTACAATTTTACGGAGATAATTGTTTAAGGTCTTCACGTATTTGCCAGAATTTCTATACCTTTTGCCTAAGTTAGCGGCTTAAGTAGTAGAAGGTCAAGGTGATGTATTTAAAAAAAAAATGATCATAACCAATATGCTATAGTAGCTCATAAAAAAGAATCTGATAAGATAATCACTTAGGGTATTACGAGTAAGTCTGACCTAAGCGTAGGCTCTTCCAAACTGATATACCATTTTCAGACTTCTCCGCCAATATTTATCGCTAAGCGTTAGGTTTTACACTAAATACTAAGTTTAAGGGAAAATTTTTCGAATAAAGAAGTTTTCTTTTAACTTTTGAAGATGTACAATAGAATCTAACAGTAATTATAATAGTTTTTGGAGCTAAAAAGCCCATAATTTGACATATTCTCCTATACGAGTCCTTGGTATGGCTTGCCCTTAACAAAGTCTACAGTATCTCAAAACTATAATTGTAACCCAAGAAGCCCTATGATTAATTAATTCTAAACACCCTATCTGTGAATCTGTATATTTATACTATTTGATCGTGCAGCACACTTAGAGAATTTGGCTATTGCTCTACATCAAAAATGACTGACATTAGAAAATCCTATATATTTCAAGCAGCAGCACGTATAACACCAAATACTACTTAATACACAGCAAACTCGTATTTGCGATTAGATCGACCTAGGTAGAACATTTACAACTTGTAGGAATTAGAGTCAGGTACTCTGTAAATATAGTTAGAAGTATCTTCTTTGCAAGCCTGTTCCGAAAAGAGTATGATCTTTTAATAGATTCAAATATATCCAAATCTTCCTGGCATCCAATTCATTTACAGTATTTTAAGTTGAAGTTCAGGCCATTAGGGAAGCTTATAAGCTACTTATGAACAAATCGTCACCCAACCAAAATGCAGCTACCCTCGGAAATAGTTAGGCTGCAATTACAGATTTCAATTCAAACAAGATCATTAGAACTGCTAGGAAACACTGGTCGAACTATTGTAATTATATGAAAATATTTCATTCCCCGCTCGTTTTCGTGGAAAAAAACATCATATTGCAATTCACCACAAACCATGATCTAGACGGACGAAATTATAATTTTTGTAATATTTGTAAAAAACAAAAACAAAATGCGTTGTGGCATCGTACTCGTAATTTCGATTCCTCCAGAAAAAACAGCTTTTTACATTATCTATCTAACGATTCCCTTACTTATGTTCGTCCCATATCATAAAAGGATATTGATGCAGTCCTTTAGCCGGCAAACAAGACCAGGTTAGGTTAAACATGGTGGATCAAAAAACACATCACAAGGCATCAAAACGGGCGCTTCGCGATCTCTAGTAAAAGACTCAATTTCTTTACAAATCTAAATTCCGTGAAGGCCATTTCCTCAAAGTTTTCAAAAAAGTATTTTCATAAGAATTTCGTTCGGCTACGCGATATTGCCTCATATTCACAAAGTGTGGGTGTGTCATGTCCTCAACCGCCGCAGAATCTACAAATGTCCATATCTGACAATTTGAGTCTCGTTGCGTGTTTCAGCAGGAGACGGTGACCTGTTAGGATTCCTGTTAATGCCCTAAGCTTGTCTCTGTTCAATTTAATTAACTCCCTAAACCTTTAACCGTCGAGAAGTGGCCATAGAGCCTTGGATACACTATGTTCTTCAAAATTCGACCACCTTATGTTGGCAGTCTTTCTGGTCTTGGTTTTTGATGTAAGCAGCCTCACTATTATCGAGTAGCCCTCATCTTATTACAGCCAGAACTTCTGATTGAAAGACACTGCTTGCGTCCGGTAGTCTTATAGCCACTCTTAGTTCTGGGTCTTCTGAAGAGATACCAGAACATGTTCCTTGCTCTGTTTTCGAAAGATCTGTGAAAATTGCAATTTCATTTGTACTGATTACCGCATTTTGTTACCAGTCCTTCCTCTTCGGATATTTATACCATACGGAATGTCGAAGTCGATCAAGGGAGGAATTTCATCCGTAAAAATCGGATTGCATGGCAGTAGCTCTGCCAGGATCGTGCCGTGTCCAAAGCTTCTGCCTTTAAAGTGACAAAGATTAGTGAGTCGAATCGCACTATTGCCAGCAAATTTTTTCATCTGGAAGTCGAACGGTGCTAGGTTAGGTTAGGCAGAAAGGTGTCCAATTCTGCCGTAGGGCTGGTATGGAGCGCACTTGTAATAGCTATGGAAGCCGTTCCTTGAACCGCCGCTAATTTTCCGTAGACCGTTTCCTTATTTGTTGCCTTCCACTATGCTAGTGCGCCAGATGTTAGTATGGGTGTCACCACCACCGTATTTAGCCAGTAGACCATAGCAGGTTTAGGCCCCAAATTTTTCCTACAGTTCTTTTGCATATAAAAAGAGCACTATATGCCTTTTTGATTTTTTTTCACTCCGTTGAGTTTTGAGTTGAGTTTGCGGTATCTTTTAATTTCTGGTAAAAACGAACCAGTTCCACTTTGGAGGGGTTGACATTGAGACCACAGCTGTTTACTCAAGTACTGAGCGTCTTCATGGCAACCCCCATAATCTAGCTTAAAATATTTACGTATTTTCCCTGCACTATTATGACCACGTCATCTGCGTATACCGTGGCGCTTATACCCACTGAATAAAGCTTTTTGAGGATGACCAGCACCCGCAATAGTGCAAAAACCTTTGCACTGCAATCGACATGTTCAACGGAATGCTTTTCTTTTCAATTCTAAAGATCTATATTTACATAATTCATGCAATTACAATTATTAACCGCAAAGCAAAGTGTTTATCTATAAACAATTTCATTTTAAAGTTATACTGATAAACACGTGACTTACTCTACAATTTTAATTTTACGTTAAAAATTGGTCATTTATACCTATATAGTGTACAAGTGATGTCATATGGAATATTGCACGCACTTCTAAAGCTTTGAAAACTGCATTTAATAGTTTAGGCATTTTAAGTGTACGGTGTTGCAAGTGATATATTTTGTCCAAATGAGCTTTCACCGACTTTCCCCAGGCCAGAATTCCATATCTTATGCGCGACTCTGCGAGTGAGTGGTATACCTTCTTTTGCTCCTAGAAGCTAGAGTATTTTTTTTAGATACACCATTGCAAACAATGCACTTTTAAATTGAAGACGCAGGACATTAATGGAAACACTTCAACGAAAATGCCCGTCGATTGCTACTCTGAGACACTTCAACCTCTAGATTACTTAATTGGCCTGGTTGTTGGCTGACAGCGGACAATGATCGAAGATTTTGATTTCTCTTTTCTTTTCGAGCTTTTTCTTTGCAACGGTTATAATAGGTCCGTTATCATGACACCATTTTGAGACAACATCAAATTCCATTTTTGATATTTCCACAGCCGACCTTAAATCCTTATGCTTTACTACGATAGCTATGTCATCCGCAAATACAAATGCATTACTCCTTTTCGAAAACTCGTAGAAGTTCGTTTGTAGCACTATAAATAGAATTGGACCCGATTTGGAGCCTTGTGGAACGCCATATGAGCTGGTTTTTCTTGGCTCACCGTTGTTGATACCTCAACCCTGATATTTCTTTTGGTAAGATAAATTGTTAGCCAATTTAATAATACTCCCCTCACACCGATTCTGCTTAGACTTTCTGTAACGTTGTCATGAATCAAAGTATCGAAGTAGCAAGACATGTTGTTTCTTATTTAGGACTGCCTTAACTATATTTAAAAACTCTCCTAATGATTTGTCTGCGCTTTTATTTTTTTGAAAACCATACTGACTTGGATGTTGAATGTAATTTTTGATTATGAAACAATTGAGCCTATTAACGATGACTTCCTCCAACACTTTTCAACATCTGGTGTAATTGAAATTGGTCTGTAGTTCTGAATATTGTTTTTTCAATCAGCCTTGTAGATTGGCTGAATGATCGAAGTTTTCATTAATCGCAATACATAACCTTGAATCATATTATGATTAATTATTGCTTGTATAATAGGAACATGTACCCGGGCATTTAATTTCAGATCTATTTGTCTTATATTGTTTTTTCCAGGGCCCGTTTTGGTGGTCAGTCAACATAACATTTGAAATATTTCCTCTTCAGTGGCTTCTTCAAGATAAATGCTCCGCTGTAATTGCAAGTTGTCGTAGCTTAAGGCTAGTTTCAAGAATTGCTCCACAATGCTTTTTCAATAGTCATCACTTGTTAAAAAATTGTTGTAAACAGCTTCATAGATGAAGGTTTCTTTCTTCTTAAGAGTTCATGTATCTGGGATCTTCTGATTATTAAAGAATTGATGTTTGTTAAAGTTAAAATGTTTTTATTGACAATGTTTCGGAAATGTTTGTACTCGAGCTCGTAACTTTGGCTACTTCGACTGTTTCTCCATGTTCTTCACAGCACATCCCTCTTCCTGCGCATTGTTATTACTTCGGTCGTAGTCCACGCCTTTTGTTTTCGTATTTAATTCATTCTTTTTGTCTTGCTGGGCTCTATACTTTCTACGAAATTACTGTAAAAGTACTTCACATTACTTTATTCATGAATGATAGTGAAACAGAGCAAAAAGTTAATCCCTCATCTCAAAATAGCAACGATTTTATTGTAGAAACTCGAATACATAGAAATATCCGGTGTTATTCGCATTTGTCTCACAGATACAAAATACAATTCGCATATGCTTTGACATAAGCTTCAATTTGATTCCAAGTCGGAGAATGTGGGACTTCAATATGGATATTTCTGAAATAGCAACATGGGAAAAACGCTCAGGATCTTTTAGGCTGATCTTTATACCAAAAAATATGTCACTCATAAAACTAAAATGAAAGGCGCTCCTTTCCCTATGCCACAGACATATTTCACTCATAAAACTAAAATGAAAGGCGCTCCTTTCCTTATGCCCCATACACTCAACCACCACTCCACCCTTGTGGAGTATTCCAAATTTATGAGCAAATATAACAATCAAAAGTTAAACAACAAATATCTTTCTTGAAAAATATCTAGGGTCTTCACAAGGCTAAAAGACCAATTAAATACTTCAAATATTCGTACTATCCCTGAACTTTAAGAGAAATACATATCATACTAGGATATTGACAGCTCTTATAATGCTTGAATAGACCCAAAGTCGGGAAAATCGCAGAACATGTACTAGGTGGGATGAACCTCCTTGGGAATGAAAACAAAATTTTTTTTAAATGTTTTATTACTATTTTCAATATAGTCCCCTTTTAGCTTGATACACTTATTCCAGCGATTTTCCAACTTCTTGATCCCGTCCGAAAAGTAATTTTCCAGACGCTCCGTAGCGTCGATGATTTCCTAGTGTGAGCTGAATTTTTTATTGATGAGTTATCTTTTTAGATTTTGGAAGATACGAGGGCGGGTCAATAAGTCCGTGACTTTTTGAATTTCTGACCTCTTTACTGAAACAGCAACACTGCTCCTGTCAACTAGCATCTGTCAGTTGACTCCTGTCAAAATTTAAAAATGCTGCGTCAGTTAGTTTGTGTTTGACAGCTATTTTTATCAGACTACTCACTAATTTGAGGAGAAAATGGAAAAAAGTGAATTTCGTGTGCTTATTAAGCATTATTTCTTGCGAAAAAAAACCATTACCGAGACCAAGGCTAAGCTTGATAAATACTATGGGGACTCTGCACCATCGATTTCAATGGTAAAAAAGTGGTTTACTGAATTTCGTTGTGGCCGTACAAGCACTGAAGATGCCGAACGTCCTGGACGCCCAGTTGAGGTCTCTACACCCGAAACAATCGAAAAAATTCACGATATGGTGTTGGCCGACCGAAGATTGAAAGTGCGAGAGATTGTGGAAGCCGTAGGGATCTCGCATGGCTCAGTGGTTTCAATTTTTAATGATCACTTGGGCATGAGAAAGCTTTCCGCAAGATGGGTGCCGCGTTTGCTCACAGTCGACCACAAACGCATGTGCAGTTGCCATGGCAAAAATCCATGAATTGGGCTATGAATTGCTCCCTCATCCACCCTATTCTCCAGATTTGGCTCCGAGCGACTACTTCTTGTTCCCAAACCTGAAGAAATGGCTTGGTGGAAAAAGATTTGACTCCAATGATGAAGTCATCTCGCAAACAAAGGCCTATTTTGAGGACCTCGACAAATCATTTTTTTTGGAAGGGATAAAAAAATTGGAGAAGCGTTGGACAAAGTGTATAGAGCTCAAGGGAGACTACGTTGAAAAATAAAATTATTTTTTTGTCAAAAAATCTGTGTTTTAAGTCAGGGACTTATTGACCCGATCCTCGAGGGAACCGAATCGGGCGAATACGGTGGATGCGACAGCAATTGGAGCCGTAAGTCATTGATTTTAGCCGTGGTTGCGATGCTCTTATGCGCCGGCGCATTGTCTTGCAAAAACAAAATTTTTTTTCGCTTCATGTGAGGCCGTTTTGCAGCGATTTCGGCCTTCAATCGCTCCAATAATGCACAGTTATACTCGCCGTTGATGGTTTTTCCTTTTTCAAGGTAGTCCACGGAGAGTATGCCATGACAATCTCAGAAAACCGACGCCATAACCCTTCCAACCAATTGAACTTCCCTCGGCCGCTTCGGAGCACTCGTGCCGGCGTCAGTTCATTGCCGGGGATTCATTCTGTTCTCTGATGTGTAATAGTGGATCCAGGTTTCATCAACAGTTACCAATAGACGCCAAAAGTCCGCCCGATTCCGCATCAGCAAGTCCCAACACTCTTTCGAAGTGCTCTCGCGTTCGCGTTTTTGGTCAGGAGTGAGCATGCGCGGCACCCAGCGGCAGGATAACTTTTTCATGTGCAGAATATTGCTCAAAATATGGCGTGTGCGCTTTGTGGTATTTGCTAGCTCGCGCAGCTTCAATCTGTAATCTGACGGAGCATTAGCCCCATAACATTTATCCGACTTTTCTTTTGTTTCCTTCCCCGTTTTGCCTCTCAAAAAATAATGTTTTATGAGAGAACGAAAATCGTTTTTGTCCATACTCAACATGATGCCAAACACGTCAACAACAATTAGCTGTCAAAACAAAACTAAAGACAGTATCGCACTGAAATTTGGCATGTCTGCCTAAATATGAACGGACTTCAAGGCACCATAACCCTTTTTGAAGTACGAGTAGCAGCGCATTCTGGCGGTCAAGGAGGTTACTTTTCACCCCACCTAGTACAATGTGTAGAGCGATTTCTAATTTTATTATCTAAATTTAGCTTCTATTGATCTCTTAAAGTATCTCAAGCTGAAATAGATTTTAAAGGTTGCAATGTCCACCGCAATCGGGTGAATAGAAAATAAACGAAAGTGGACTAGGTAATCTGTATCTTGACACAATATGAGTATCAAAGAGTCGTCAGTATTATTTTTCATCCTAAATAAAATAAAGTTTATTACCTAAGTTGAATTTCACTTCTATTTGGGCAACACCTGTTGCATTTCCTATTTCGGCAAATACAAAATCTTAGTGTGTATCTTTAGAAATTGGCGTTACAAAATATGTAAGTTAGAGATCTCCAGCATTTTACTTCTCTGAAATTTGTAAAGATCCACCCGCTATCAACTTATCATCTCCATAATCGGCAACATTTTCACCATCCAACTCTGACATAAGATCATGTTTTTTTCTTCTTTATCTTCCGTGTCCAAAAATGACATCCCAAATATGACAACAATCTGCAGAAATTTATTTATTACGTTTGTAATTTGCACTGCTTAGTACAAAGGTCTCATAACCAAGCCCAAGTCCAAGCCCAATCTTAACTCAATGGCCATCAAGCTCGAGTGCGAAATTCCATTAGTTTAAGTTGAAATCGCCTCGTCATTATTATCGTCGTCGTCATCGTTGAAATCGTCATCATCAAAACCATCATTGTCGTTGGCCTCATTCCACCATGTTACGATTTGTCCAAGTCAGCTCTTGCTGACTGACTAAGAGATATTGACCGGAGTCGTACTTCAGTTGGACATGTGTATGTATGTAGTTACCACCATCAGTCAGGCGGCTTTTGGCTAAAGATTATGCAATCTGAAATGGGTTGCGCGCTCGTAAAATTGTAAAAATGTCGGTGTGGTCGATGCGTATGGTGACGCGAAGTTTGTTGCTAGTTTCCTGAGAAAAAAAGCAAAAAGTTGTCACTTGACGGTGGTAGTTTCTAGTGGGGTAGTGATAATTTTTATGTGCGAAATGATGTAATTTCTGGAGAGTACAAGTATCATTACGGGTACACTTGCACTGGTAATTTGATCTGGAAGTGTTTTTTTTTTTGTTTTTTACCAGACTCCGGATAGTGGTCAAGCCACAGCCACGAACAAAATAATGAACAATAGTCACTGACTCGAATAGCGGCTATGACTACTTAAATGAAATGCATGAAATGTATCTTGCATATGATCTGCATAAATGGTCAACGGATTAAGTTCGTCAGTGTGATGTTTGACATAATTTTCATGTTTCCAATTAGGTCCGGCCACCGAATAAATAAGCACAGTGTTGTTAGGCTGATTTGATGGCATGATTAGGCAAGGGGCACTTCCTAATCGGATTGCAAAATGTTATGCTAAGCAAGCAAATGATGGGCGCCGCACGAGTATTACGAGGTACATTTTGAAATGGCGGGTATATTTTGTTATTGATGATATGAGTTGTGATATGCGATATGGATATTGGATTTTGTCGCAATTCCAGCGCTCAAAATCAGTCAATATAAGGAGAAATTGTACATTCTATCTCAGTGTTAATCGTACAAAATTTCAATAAGTTTCTAGATTGAGTAGGCGTTCTAAAGCCTCACTCTGCTTATTTGCTATTGTAAATTGAAAAAAACAACCTCTCATCGTGAGAAAGCTGTAATTCAATTACTCATGAAGCACTTAATGAACTTTTTGACAAATTCCCAGGCAAATGTTTTATACATCAAGCAACTTGTAATGTCAAATAAATTAATTGCCATCACGACCTTGTCACCTCCCCATCAATTTCTGTATTTACAAATTTACTCAATTATCTAACTCTTCTGGTTACGAGGAAATTCTGTAATGTAACATACTCGTACGTAATACCTACATATTATCGACTTGCGAAGTCGTTACCGCTCAAATGAGTGAACCCACAACAAGGTACGAGTAGTTATCTGTGTTGCCATAAGTATTTAAGGTTTTTAAATAAATGAAAGTGTCATTCCGATTCTTGGGTTCAAATATTAATTACAAAATCCAACACCGGACATAGTTATGTGCGAACAGATACTCGTACATATGTGTAAAGTACTTGCTAGTGGATTTTTTCCATTCATGATCAGTTATTTTCCGATCAGAAGACAAACAACTTCTGATGACGTTTAGATGTTATTGTACTCTAAGTCACGACTATTTTTATAATTTATGCGACTTCTGGAAGATTTTAAAGGAAAAATACTGCAATTCAGCTTAGTTTTGTCTGGGGTATCTTGATGTGGAATGTGGAGGCGTGAAGGTGCTAACTTGAACACTAAGATTACATTCCTTTTTAAGATGAATGAGTTTTTATATCGACTTCGATCTACAAGTACTTGTACAGAATGCGGAAATAGACTTCAACAGTTGTAGAGTATTTAAATTTAGTAAAAGCGTAAACGAGGCGGTGATCTATTTCCAAAGAAATGCAATTAACCGGAGAATTATTAAAATGGAACTAGATATTGAAGACTTTTAGGGATTAACTGAAGAACAAAAGGAAAATACAAGCTTAGGAGAAACGTACCGTACTTTTTATATCATATATTATTTTCGAATAAAAGCTGGATAAAATAAGCCAGAATTGTTTAAACTTAATCAGATGAACTCCTTGATATTGACGCAGGTGCAGATGCTTCGGTGATGGCGAGGGTATACAAAGTTTGCCACCAAGAAAGTATGTTGTTGGTCAACTCATTGCTAAATACTCACAATAATGAAAACGTGGCAGAATATACCTTATGCATTGGTTGTCTCATGGAATAAGCTCCCATGTATAAGGGCAGCTAATGCTGAGCATTTTTGTGAATATTTTACCGATCGAGTCTTTCTAAATCTCTTAAGAGGTCCACAGCCGCCAGCATCAAGTATCGAAGACCAGTGGCAACGATGCCAAAAAAAAACCATCAAAGATGCTGTTTCTGATGTGCCACCACAACGAAACCACTGTTTGACGGATACCAAATGCAGATTTGTAAGATGCATGCAAAACAGCGCTGCATAGGCGAACTAGAGCTACATGAGCTCAATGAGTAAATATGGTTGGACGAAAGTATGCCCAATGATTGGAACCATAGCATTGTTTGTCCAATCATCAAAAGAGGAGACTCCCTGAAATGCGCATCGTTCACCGATTTTAAAGCCGCGTATGACAGCATCTATAGAGACGAGCTATACAGAGATGACAATGAAGACTACACGCAGCTCTATTAAGGTCGGTTAAGGTCTCACGGAGACCTTTGATGCCAAAAAAGTTTAAGACAAGATGATGCGTTGTTTTGCAATTTCTTGAACATCATTGTTGAAGTGCAAATCTCACGCGCAAACAAAAGAGGCACAATTTATCAAAAATCTGTCAAATTATTTGCATATGGCGATGATATTGACATAATGGGAAGAGAGCAGTGTGATGTTGTGGCGCTCTTGCGAGTATTGAGACGAAAACCGCGGATTTAGTCATCAACGAGAGCAAGAGAAGACATATGTTGGCAAGCAAAAGGGACACCCAACACCGAAGTCTAGGGGAGAACCTCACTCTCAACAGTTATAAGTTTGAAGTATTTAAGGACATCGTCTACCTAGGCTCTATGGGCTAAGAAGACAATTGTCAAAGAAAACCCTTTCTCAAACAATAAAAGTGACCCTCTGTACGGCCAATAATCCCAGTCTTGGACATTATCAAAAATGGATGAGGGTGCTCAGCTGCATTGAGAGGAAAATTCTTATGGTGATTTTCGGTCTCCTCTGTATAGAGAGTTAGTGAAGGAGGCGATACAATCACTAGCTCGACGGAATGTACAGTGACATCGACTTAGCCAGAAGAATGAAGGTCCGACGACTGGCATGACTGGGTCATATAGAGTGGATGAACACCAACGCTCGGGCTCGAAAAGACTCGTGTTGACTAAGACCCAAGTCTACCCCGGGCTGTAGCGTCAATTAAAGTAAGTACAAAAAAACCTAATTTTTCCTTTTACCAGACCTCAAAGCCATCTTATGTGTAAAAACAGTGGTCTTTGTTATACAATGTACTGAAATTGAACCCTACACCGATCTAGGACCCGACGTTCTCGTCCTTTTGAAGAACGATAACGTTGCGCAGCTATACGCAATTCTGATCGCAATGAACTATCTTGTGGATAATCGTTGAAGGGCCAATCAGCCAATTTGCGTTTTAAGCTTTGCTGCATCCTCTCGTGACTTCCAAGTTAATACGAGAACGCGGTATGGCTTGATGCACTAAATGGAATCACCTCAATGGAATCACGGCTAGTTGAATCTTGATAAATTTAATGACTAGGATATGTGGAGAGTTTCTCCTCGGTTAAGTCTTCTATTGAAATTTGGGTATTACATAGGCATAAATGTCATGACTCTTCGGAATGCCAGTATATCAAAAACAAAGTTCGCCTACATCTCCATGAAGTAAGAGATTTTCGTTTTGTCTCTAAGTTGGACTATAGACTACTTACTGACGTGTTACGAGAGAGTCCAGCATACTATACTTTCGCATCAGTGCTGATGGCGTGGATGCTGTTCCTAATGCCACTTTTCCATTGAAGCGTTAACGTATCTTTCTGCGAAAGGCTGGCAAATTTCATAGAAAAAAATATATTATTTGTCTTAGTGTCGACTTGAGTTAACTAGTGTTTTGTTAACCCTAAAAGCGTAGCAGTAGCAATGCAAATATGTTAAGGAAACATCTCCCATCAGATGAAAGTTCTGATTCAAAAAAAATCCTAGGTGCTCACTAAATAATAATATGATAAGCACAGGGAGTGGAGATACTCCACAAAAAATACGAATGCGGTGTGTCTAATCATCTTAAGATTAAGAGCACTACCGCACCATCGAATTTGATAAAATAATTGATTCTGTCGGTCAATAAAAGCTCTTTGTACAGAATTCTACACTAAAAGCTTACAATTCGAAGTGAAGTCCCAAAGGGTTGCATTCTTCGTTCAATTTTATTTTTTATCTTTAAATTTCTCGTACTAACAAAGGCTAATACTGTTCTTGTGTATGAAGTGTGAGTAATGGAGCTCAATGAATAGGCCAGAACTTCCAGGAACTATTAATTTCTAGCACATCATCCTACGATTCTCAAATGAGTCATCTTCTATTGACGATGCATGGGTGATGTCCTAGATTTTAACCAAAAACCCTGTTTGGCCCGATTGTAAGCTCGGTGTCACCTGTTACGGTAGACACTGTGATCGCTACATTGTTTCATTTTAACGATGTACATTTTATTTTTTTAAATAACTTTATAAGGCGTAGTTCTTCGCATAAATTTGATAGCATTCTGCATGCACCTGTAACTGGTAAAAGTAGGTAATGTGTCGATGACTAATGTACAATCTACGAGTATGTATCTATGGAGTAATTGCATTGTACGAGTACAACTTTGTCATCTATTATAAGCACTTACATGCAAGGTCTAATTAATTTATTGCGCAAGAGGCCGCTATAGATTTTTATTAATATTTGCCTCTTTCACTGACAAAAGTCTGCCATTCCTTTCTAAACAGATGGTGACATAATTTATTTTGTTTTTTTTTCCAATTTATGGGCGGAAAGTAGACCTCAAGAACAGGTGAAGAACTTAATCACTGAGATATGCCGAATCACCGAAGAAATTGTACAGCAGAAATATACTCGTAGATAGAAGAGCGATTGACTAACATCTGTCTTCTTTAAATCTACTTTGACAAGTAAATTACATAGCATCTTTTTAAACTCAATTAAGTCTCGGCTTTAACATCTTTCTTTCCTATCAGGTCAACAAATGAATAACAATATGATTCCTTCTGATCGAAAACTTGTAAGATATACGCCTTCATCAGTCAAAGCTGACAGTCGCTCGTTACCGTCTTCCATTGATCTTGTCATATTTGAATATTTTCATAATTCTCATCACTGTGGGTTCCACTTATCCAACACTCAGCATCCAACACTTTGAGTCAATTAAAAACCAGTTTACAGCTTATATTAAGAAAGTTACAAGATAATGCAGTGCGGTACGTGTATAAATTGTTTCCAATAGTTCAATCATCACTGGCCACATATCACTTTGATTGGGTTACTGGTGTTTGATGTAATTGAAGGGTCAGCTTCTGTACGAAGTAATCATTCCTAAGCCGGAAAGGTTTATGGATATTTGATCACCTGATTGAGCACCGCCCCAAGGTGCACATACGTGTCTCAAAACATTCGCCCGGAAGTTATCTTTAATTCAAATTCAATAGTAATGACACTAAACTGATTGCAATGTCACAAAAAGGTTCAACAACATTTCAAAAAAACTCAAACAAATTATCTTTGTAAACTTATTTTCTATTGATTGGTACTTACGTAATCAACATGTTGGAAAATGAGACTGTATTCGGTGGGAGAACAGATTTTAAAGTTCAAAAATTCGAGAAAAAAAAATTGGAAAATGCCAAACGTTTCTTTCGCAAGTTGTACAACTGCGATTGAAACTCTTTAAAGATGATTCAGCTCAATTTATTTTGTTTTTTTTGTAGTCCGTGTCTTTCAAACAAAATGTCAGTGCTAAAGGGAGTAGAAAAAATAAAATACAAAGTCAATTAATGTGAACAAAAATTAAAAGCAAAAAATTCTCCAATTTCGAGAGTAAATTGTGCACAATCTCTTTCTTATACGAGTATGTATGGCTTGTGGCATCTGTATTGAAGTTACATTCTCCTGACCTGCATCTTATCCAACCAACGGGCTATATGATTGAAAACTAGTTTTGATACCGCCGATCAAAATCAGTATATGACTTCTGGAAATTTGAAACACAAGTTAAGTTGACTAGGGACGTTGATCCGTATTCGCTTAAATTTTTGAGGTTACACAAGCAAGTTCATCTTCCTGATTTACCACTTTCGCTTTTAATATGACAAGAAAGCTGAAATCTGTCATGAATTTTTCATTGCAGTAATTACCTATACAATAAGGGTAAATAATGATTTTCATCGTATTTACAAACCGTGACTATTAAACTGTTCAATAATCCCTTAAAGATTACTTTATCTTTCTTACTTATCTCATCGTCTATTGTATTTAATATTATATCCAAGGAAAACCCGCAAAGTCATGGTACAATTAATAGCTAACTAACTAACTTGTTCTCCTCAATTTATCATCAACCTAACAATCAAGTGAAATGATAAGGATCCAACCCTAGGTCGAATATTTAACAAGAATGAGAGAAGTCTGCGTCAACTTTGGGGGGGTTTACGAAAGATAACTTTGCAATTATTACCTGCACAATGACATGGGGTCACTCATTTTGTATATTAAAAAAAAAATGTATATATCTTAGAAAATATAATCTAAGGTCCCTCTAATTCTTAAAAAGCGAGCCAATTCAAAGAAATTAAGATTTGATCACAGCCAGATTCAACATCTAATGAATTTGGATCGGTTTTGCCTTTTTGTAACCAAAATACCTTCAGAATATTTATACGAAACAAGATTCCAGAATTAACTTATAAGTATTATACGAGTATCTTCCATTTACAGATGTTGCCTACATCTCGTGAGCCAGCTTATTTTCCTTGACTGCCGTCACCACTAAAGTCATCAGTCTAACTTATTCAGTTTTGTGATTCCAGAAAAACAAGTCCCATCATTTGCTAATATTCGTATGCTAGTGCTCACAATGCTCCCTGGGTAATAGAATATACAATATGCAACGCAGCATTACGCCTCTAAGCCAACATTTTTTACAAAAGCAAGGATTGACTGAATGCTCTCCAAAGGGAACAAATGTATATGGGTCCAAGCCTGACGAATATTATAAACTTTTTCGACTTTCCCTGTGACTAGAAGCGTTTTTGAAAACTAACCTGAGCCAGGAAAATACCTACTTAGTCAGTTTTCCGATGTATTTTTAGAGGACTATGAGTTTAACATTAAATTTTACTTCTTGTTAGG
Source organism: Volucella inflata (assembly GCA_928272305.1). Lineage (NCBI taxonomy): Eukaryota > Metazoa > Arthropoda > Insecta > Diptera > Syrphidae > Volucella > Volucella inflata. The sequence goes on from OV743716.1 coordinate 230,227,171, forward strand.
AAAAGAAGTTTATTGCGGAGATATAGGGCAATAAACTATACTGTGAGGAATCGGCCAAGAGATCGAAAATCCGAGCTGCCTGCGGCCTCTGTTAGGACTTGGGTTGGGTTTCAAACCAGCATAGCCGCAGATGGCTGTTCCCAAGTAGGAAAGGCTCTTATTTACGTCGTGAAGCGGGATGCTATCTACCTCCGCATCAAACAACTAACACCGACCTAAGGTTCTCAACGGTTTTCCTAAATTTGCCCAACGACATACAAATTCAAAAATATCCTCCCATGAGTCTTCATCTTCTGAGAGGACATATTTGCCACATAAAGTTGGTTTGTTGAATTCCAGTCATAATTGCCTTGGCATTCGTACTTCCATCGATTATAAGCCATAAGTTAATTGTATCTTTTGTTCCACTTGACTGAATATTAGAAGCTTAATAATATGATCCGTCAGATCTAAGTCAGTGCAAGCGTATTCATCTGCCCGATTGTTGCCTCAAAGTCGCTTGTAGGCATCTACCAGAGCTTGAGAGTATATTTCGAGCAACCGATGGGACCCATGGTAATCTGATTGTTAACAAATATGACAATGCTCTCAAGGGATACTGCACTTTTTTTCGCTACTTTAGCCGCCTCTAACTCAGTATATTGACCCAGTTTACCGACTACTGTGATCACCTTAAGTGAAGTGGAGACCGAGGATTCAACTGGCCAAAAAAAATTACAGTAGGACCCACCATTTGTCTTTACAAGTTGAGCATTATCAACTCAACTTGCAGGTGGGGGAGAAATCTTATTTGGGATAAAATATTTTTTTTTTAAGTAAATCTGATCTGCCAATTGTACGAGTATGTATGCCTTTCCACTTGATACAGAAAGGCACGTTTTTCCCTTGGATTCAAAATTCCAGTATTCAAACCAAATACGAGGGAGGGTCAATAAGTCCGTGACTTTTGGATTAAAACACAGATTTTTTGATAAAAAAATAATTTTATTTTTCAACGTAGTCTCCCTTGAGCTCTATACACTTTGTCCAACGCTTCTCCAATTTTTTTATCCCTTCCAAAAAAAATGATTTGTCGAGGTCCTCAAAATAGGCCTTTGTTTGCGAGATGACTTCATCATTGGAGTCAAATCTTTTTCCACCAAGCCATTTCTTCAGGTTTGGGAACAAGAAGTAGTCGCTCGGAGCCAAATCTGGAGAATAGGGTGGATGAGGGAGCAATTCATAGCCCAATTCATGGATTTTTGCCATGGCACACGATTGCGTTTGTGGTCGACTGTGAGCAAACGCGGCACCCATCTTGCGGAAAGCTTTCTCATGCCCAAGTGATCATTCAAAATTGAAACCACTGAGCCATGCGAGATCCCTACGGCTTCCACAATCTCTGGCACTTTCAATCTTCGGTTGGCCAACACCATATCGTGAATTTTTTCGATTGTTTCGGGTGTAGAGACCTCAACTGGGCGTCCAGGACGTTCGGCATCTTCAGTGCTTGTACGGCCACAACGAAATTCAGTAAACCACTTTTTTACCATTGAAATCGATGGTGCAGAGTCCCCATAGTATTTATCAAGCTTAGCCTTGGTCTCGGTAATGGTTTTTTTTCGCAAGAAATAATGCTTAATAAGCACACGAAATTCACTTATTTCCATTTTCTCCTCAAATTAGTGAGTAGTCTGATAAAAATAGCTGTCAAACACAAACTAACTGACGCAGCAAGTTTAAATTTTGACAGGAGTCAACTGACAGATGCCTGTTGACAGGAGCAGTGTTGCTGTTTCAGTAAAGAGGTCAGAAATTCAAAAAGTCACGGACTTATTGACCCGCCCTCGTATGTCAGCGCCCACTCCTTTTCTTCATCCATATACCGCTTGATACCTAAAGGGTTTAAGGTGGGGTTTTCGTAATTCTATGCAGCTCTGCTTGGGATCACTATATTGAAACTTCTACGGAAGCACAGGTTAGGTATGTCAAACTTTCGGACTTCGAAGTGAAGATTCATACATTTCTCTTTGATCTGAGTGGTTTTTTTCTCCTCTTTGAAGCGCCCTTGCCGTGCTGCGAATTGCCATTTTTTTCTTGTAAAGAGATGGAGTGGTGTTAAAACAAAAAAGGCTTCTTTGGGTGCTGTAGAGCATGTCTGCAGTTTGCCATCGATGCCGAGGCATACGAGTCTTTTTAGCCGCTGCAACTTTTGCTCTTTTGTTTTGTCTCACTATACTACTGATGAGTAGGTGAGCGTATTATACATTTACATACAATGGTTGATTTGGGGTTAATCCCCAGGTCTTACCATAAATACGATGCCAAGCCCACATATCATTAATCGTAATGCGAGTATTCTAATTTTGTTTTTAATTGAGAACCATTCGAAGATATTTTACTTCGTTGGAGTACCCATTTTCTGTACCGTTAAGTAAGATCTGGTCTAGGGTTAGATTTCTTTTACAAGTGAAGAGTTCAAGCATATATTTATTGAGGTTTATTGGCAGAATCAGATGAATTTACATGTATCAAATATATCGTTCCATCGGCCTGTAACCACAAAAAAGACAACTAAGAGACGTCAATGTTCCAAGCCGAAGAAGAAAGAATTCATTCAAAACTTGTGAAGCATTGTTGAAGAGGCTACAGCGCCGTCTTAGCATACGCAAGCCAGAAATCGCAAAGTCTGGCCGGGTAAATTTCAGAAGGTTTTAGAGAAGATTCCCCATTGCAAATCAGCAAACTAACACCATAATCACTTTCGTTCGACCAATGAGAACCAGAAAAAAAATCACAAAAATTCCCTCTACTTTGTTTAAAAACGTCTTGTAAGCAGTTCCCCTCGACACTTCTCAGTCGGATGAAAGCCTGCTTATAGAAAAATAGGCAGTGAAGCAGATTCCTAATCCAATATAGTCACTTTAATGTGGACCATCTTCGGAATGATCTGAACAAACAAGGTTTGATAAAGTAATTATATTCATATCTATAGAATTGACCACAACTTGTGATCCTTTAAAAGTAACTTTTTCCAAGATTAGTTTCAACGAAACTATTCCACTGTACCAACTTCCTTGTGTAAATGTAAAATGGAAATTTTTGTGTCTTTACTGTAGCCAACTATAGACGTCTATAATTTATGTAAGCCGTTTTAACTTACGTGTAACTGTGGTAATTAAACATTTTTAAGTTAATTTGTTTTTTTTTTCTTTTCCTATTTTAACCACATGAATTGAAAGTGGGTCAATTAAACCAGATCTTTCAAAAATAAATTAAATACAAAAAAAAAATGACTTATTGTAAATTCTCTACAAGCAGCTGATTTAAGATTGGTTGTTTACTTGGAATCAGATTCATTTTATTTTTATTTTTTTAATGAGGAACTTTAAAAAAAAAAAAACAAAAACATTTGTTTACAGAGTAAACAGTTAAAAAACAATTCGACACCAAGTCTGGCACACTTTTGACTTGAATTTCTGATTTGTCACTGTCAATGACACTTTTGTTTGGTTTACTTGCAAATCGTAACGAGTTGTTGGGGCAGGTGTTAATTTTATTTTTATTTGACACCACTTAATTGCAAAAAAGGAAAATAGATTAAAAAAAAGTTAAGTCATTCATTTATGTAGTGCACAGTCTGGCAGGTGGTTTTGGGTTTCAATACGCCGTATGTTGACTTAGGTCACAGTGTTAACAGATATTTGTACTCATATTTGGAGATACATACACGTATGTGCTTGTGTTCTTTTGTCTTTTAGGTTTTAGTCAATATTGTAATTGTTTTCGAATTCATCTTTTTAAAGAAAAAAGTTTTTTTTTTCAAAACATTTGACAAGCCTGACCTACAAAAATTTATAAAGAAAAAGTTACCCAAAAAGGAGTTTCGGGTAAGTTAAGATAATAAAATTTGTAAGAAAAAAAAACTTGATCGTTCCGAGATCCGTCATTACGAGCTTCAAACATTTAAAACCAACGTACATCGGTACCTCTCTTTTCTAGCTCCCTAAAATTTTCGGGGTACAAAATAGCTTGTGCGTGCGCAAATTATATTAAAAAAAATGTACGGCTGCTTCGATTCAATCCCGAATCTACGTTTCTGATCATCGATATCCCCAAGCGAACATATTTTAATCGTTTTCCGTAAAACTTGCTCAGTCCTTTTTCTGACACGGGCTTCTATAAGTAATCAGGTCAGAAACTTATTCTCATAAGAGCCTGAAGATGCAGTTGAGAGGGGAATGCATACAATGAGCTTAACATATGATGCCTTTCCCGTCCAAAGCCGAAGAACAGGGCCGTGAGTTCGGGAACGAGAATTTATTGGATTAGAAGTAGCAGAGAAAAGAGATCATTGATGAAAAATAAAAAAGGATGTCGGAGATAGAACGGAGCCCTGAGGCGCACCAGCATTTATTTTGTGAATATCATGTTTGAAACCATCCAAGACAACTTGAATTCAACGTTCCGAAAGGAAGTTTCCAATCCATTGAAGAAGAGAGTCATCGATCCCAAATGCACGCATTCGCGACAAAAGAGCCAGATGCCAAACTCTGTCAAATGCCTTATTTCAGGAGCTTATGATTTATCAGAGTTTCCATGACCTTGGACAAAAGGGACGAAAGTGCAATGGGTTTGTAAGAGGAGAGAGAAGAAGATTCGCCTTTTTTTTTGACGGGCTGGACAAATGCTGTTCTCCATGTGCTCAGAAAAAGTCCTAAAGAGTGGGATTGATAAAAAGGTTGTGGTTTTGCCAGCGTAGAAGAACCTCTCTTCAGAAGAAGGGGAGTTATACCATCTAGACCAGCGGATTTGTGGATGTTAAGATCTTTAAATGGTCTTGCTACTACACGAGTGCGAAAATGGATTTGTCCCATTAAACATTCGACGAGCTCAAGTGTAGGCGTAGACAAAGCACAATCTAGAAGTGTTGAGTTGGCCGCAAGATATGCAGCAAACAAATTGGCTTTATCCAAAGAGCTGACAGCTTGAATGTCTTTATAATTGAGCGTTGTGATGGAGGATGAGTCAGAATTTCTAATGAACGACCAAAAATTCTTACTACCCTTCGGACACCGTCGAAGTTTTTGCCTCAGTTTTTGGTCATATTGATGTTTCACACGCTTTAGAAAGGCGTTGCAGTCATTCCTGACTTTTTTTTAACGATTTTCGATTTAAAAAAAATTGCATTAGTTTTAAGTTACATTGACTGACTGTCATATACCATAAGTTATGCGATTATCAGACCGTCGTACCTTCTTAAATGGAAGTTTAGATGATTTTGGAAGTACGGGACATGCATGTAATTGCAATTACACTCAGGAAGCATGCATGCAATTGGTGTTAAAAGCTGTCAATATACTAATGAAACGTGATTCTAATTTATTAAAACTAAACTCTGACTAGGAAACTACTGCGAACATTTCCACTCATTACATGATGTGTCAGAAAAATTTAAATTACAGGGTCGAAGGTGGTTAGTACCAGGATACTTGTTCAAAAATTCTATTTCAACTCGCTACTGCAATAAACGAAAACGAAACGAAACGGAATAAATATTAAGCAAAACGGCCTCCGAATTGGTTCAGCTGTTTAATGTGGCATTCTCTTTGCAATAGGCTTAAAGAGATACGCTGGAGCACGATTAGTAGAGATTGCACCTAAGGTCAAGAGGTTATATATTGTATGAATATTAAGAGTGTTATCTTTAATCAAATAATTTCGACAATGTGTTTTTTAATGACGTGTAAGCCTGATATAAGATTCGTCTCTCAGCTATAACAGGCCTTTTTTGCTCAGTCTACTAAAATTGACTAGATAGTGAAAGTAAGACAGTAGTCGATTGAAATTCTATTTAAATTCAATAATAAACAAATATTAGTTTGAACCTTACAGTCGGTTATGTTCAAAATCTATTCAGAAGCAATTGGTTGTCATATTACTTGTTTTAATAAATTGCCATCTCATGTAATATCACTCTTCATAACTGAAATGTTTATCTTTGTCGAGAGATAGATCAATCAATGGTAATTTATTCAGACGTTGTATAACTTGTAACATCATTAAAATTCATAAATTTGTAAATAAGTTTGCAAATTATTGCCTTTGACTTGACTTTCGATTTGATGATTTGCCTGTTTGGAAAATTATACTTTCTCCAAGATACCTAATTAAGAGTTAGTGGGAGTATTTTAAACTTAAACAAAACTAATCAGATAAAGTTATCAGCATTTGCTGCTTTCTTCGAAATTGGCATAGTATCCAAATAGAGATTTGTATTTCGGTGTATGAGAAAGGAAGGTATTAAATAATGTATCTAAAGTCAAAGGCCATACTTCTGAATTGATATTGATTGATATTAAGGTATTGATCTTAGATTTGCACTAGTCTTGAATACTATGGCCAAGGCAATTGGAGGTGCGAATGTTCATGAAATTTCTAAGTTATGGCCAGTTATTGATGCAACGACAAGTTCCCAAACATCAGACATCAACCTTGTTACCTTCAATTGCCACAAGAAAGCTTGCAACGGTTCAATGAAAAAGATAGTACAATAACCAATAAAGGTTACACAACAAACAATTGACAAAAAAAGGGAAGGCTCTTTATTAAAAGAAGAATCCGAAAGATATGAAATTCAATAGCAGCATCACAATCTGCAAGAAAATAAATATTTCAAGAGGTCCAACATTATTACCTCAATATCTAAGGTGTCAGAACATCAACCTGGAATCTATCAGATGACAAAATGTAAGCTCTAGGCCGATGAATTTTTTCTTGTTATTATTGATCAGTCTTTTTTCCTAAAAACGAAAGGAGTCATCGTTTTCTTTCTCTCGTGTCAATCCCCTTTATAAAAATCAGTGAATGTTATGATGGTTTAATGTCAAAAAGGGATATATAACTCAATTTCAACTACGAAGTACAGTAGATATTGTACTTTCTAGTAGCATATGGAAAATAGTGCCCGAAGTGGTGGGGACGCACCTCATTTGTATTAAAAGAAAAATTCTATAGTCAAAGTAAGATGTTCTCTATATGTAATGCCTCCGAGAGATCTTTGGATACCATGGTTTCCAGTTTGTCAGAAAGTCTGAATAGATGGTCCCCGATGAGGTGAAAATTAAGTACACAACATAGTTCTCAAAGTCTTTTTTACCTTGCTACTTTCCATGAAGACTCAAGCCCACGGCGCAACTTTGCAAGAGAAATGCATACAATCCAATGATTAGCACCCTTTCAGAATGAATTCGAGGTCATATGTTTAACAACCTTTGAAAAAGGGTCGAACACCTAAGTCATTTTACGAGGCATGTGAACTGGTTACGGTGCAACTTTTCATTGAGCTAACCGATTAGTACCGTAGTCATCCCACGGTATGCCATAAGTCATTACTTGGTAAAACCACCACGAACCACTTTTGCAAGGAGCCAAACGCATAGTCAGGCTAAAACCGAAGTTCCAGAAGCTTCTGATTTTCCAAAATATATCATTTAGTCCAATCTTGCGGATAAACTGCATTACAATCGCCTCGATTTATAATAGGGAATAACTACCAGATACCCACCATTACACATAAGAGATGAGTACTGACAGCTGTAGGCAACATCCAGTTAAAACCTTAGATGCTTTTTTTTTTGCCTTTGATGAGGATCAACTCAGTTGTATTCAGAGAATTTAGCCAGCCATTTAAGATACAAATACAGAATTTAGCTCAGCTAAGCAACTGATCACAGACTTAAATGCATTAAAAACTCTGTCGGAGGTACTCAAGCTCCCAAGAGTCCTATAGACATAGCAACCCGAAGTTAAGTGTAATAGTACTCGTATATTGAAATACTTCTCGAAAAGGCGACACCTTAATTTCCCTGCAAGCTATGTTATCAAATCGGGTAGCACAGAGTTAAAGAAGTGCGAGTCTATTGAGACTCGCATATTTAGTGAACATGCAAAGTAAAAATATGTCAGCAGGGACAGATCAAGGAGGAGCTAAGATTTTTCAAGAAACCGAACGCGCCAGCGAGCAAAGCTTTGGAAACACTATGAAGCATAAGCGATACAGGACATATGTAAATTAATAGTAGTAGTAGTAGTGACTCATTCCAATCTTGTTTGCATCCAATTCACGTCCTCTTCCATCCACTTCCAAAAAAGCTGCAATTTTTGGGAAAACCCTCAAAAATATGTGAATTCCAAGAAGTTACACACATTGCTCACAAATGTATAGATATATGTAGTTATAATGTAATAAAATGCAAATTTACTTCGATAACCATCTTGCCTAAGGCTCCATCCAGCGTTACACCGCTACATAGCTACACTCATTTCACATTCAATGAAGCATTGAATGGTCTGTTAACTCAGTATATTATTACTCAATCCAAACTCAAGGTTTTTCTTTGTCCATTCCATTTCTTCCCCTACTTTTTCTTATTCTTCAATTCATTTCATCATAAAAATTTTGCTCGTAACTTGGTCCGGAATGCCATCACTAACTGAAACTTCTAGACACCTGACAACCTGATGCCCTGACTGACTCAACACCATAGCCAAAGAAGTCTTAAGTAATCGTCGAGTCAGCGCGTTGCTGATGGTCGATGAAAGACCATCGTCATAATATTGGAAGGCAAAGTAAACCAAACCAAAGTCCAGTTTCAATCCGCAGTGTAGTCTGACAACTTTCATTTTCAATAAAGGCCGCGCTTTTGTTAGTCCAACATAAAATACATCTAGATACTACCATAAGTTAGTAGCATTAGAAAGAGGCACGGATACTGATCGCACCACTGTTCAAGTGGAATGGAGCAAGTCTTACTTATAGTATTAGGTGAGCAACAGAAGTGCGTTTACGAGTATAGTAGTTTCCATCAGAAGACCATGCTGCTGAAGAGTTTTTCTTCTTTCTTTTCTTTGCGAAATCGAACAAAGTACACACAAATACCACCATGACTTACAACACACAACAATCGTAGTTACAATTAAACGAAATAACTATACCAAGTTGAAGTGGCAGAAACGATTACTATTGAACATTGGCCAGGTGGTAGGTAGGTATCAACGAACGACGACGATGGTTTTTACTGCGGCTAGCAACATGTTGCTAGGCTGGCTATTCATCGTACTTGTATCCATACCATTACTACTTGTATCTAGTTAAGAGTGGGGTAAGGTAGCACAAGGTCGTCTTAGTTTGTTGACGTTTCGGGAAGTGAAAAATAATTGTGAAGCTCTGTTGAACTTTTTTTCTTTTTTTTTTTAAGAAGTTTGTCAGTATGTCATGTACAGAGTCAGAAAGAAAAAATCGATGCTGAGCATGGCGCTTTTCGTTTTAGTTGTATCTACTTTTACTTCGAGAAAATGTTGCAACATTGTGCATTTAGATGCATTTCATCCATGGAAATGACATCGTATACAGAAGGGGAGGTTATCTTCTTTATTTTTTGTTTTCTGGTTTCTAGTTTCGTCATGACTGATTGTTACTTTTGCTGATCAAAGACAAACACACTCGTATACGAGTACAAACAAAAGTTGCACATTCCACGTTGTGTTTTGTCTTCTTGGAAGAATGATTCATTGCCGCAGCGTAAATAGGCAAGAGACTCAAGACTACCTACCTATAGATATAGAGAGTATTGTTTTATTTCAAATTGGCGTTTGTTAGTTGCTTGAGAAATTCACAAGATTCAGTCAGCATTTATAATAAAATGGTAACGTCTCCATGTGGTAAATGGGTCAGTGGGATGTGCTAACAAAATGAAAGATTTTGTCATAAGTTGCGCAGTTTATTTAATAATAGTTGTGGTTTGTGTACTTATTGATGTGACTGTGTATCTATCTATTGGGTAGTGGTAGACAAGCTAAATGAATTTTATGAATTATTGATTTATTTTACAGTTTGTAGAGCACGGTGATATCTTTCTTGTATGGCTTCGGTGTTTTGAATGCATTTTTCAATTGCAAGCGTTGTTTTGGCTTCGCGTTGTCTTACAATGAAGGCGACTAGATTGATATAATATTTATGAGTTATATAAACCATACTTAAATAATTTCCTATTTTATATTAAAAGATACCTTAGTACCTGTAACCTTATAATATATGATTAGGGATTTAATAATAGTAAATGCAGGTCCCTTAGTTTACTCAAACTATATCCATTGTGTCCGAAATCGACTGTAGCAAAAGGTCACTGTATAACATCTCAGAATACGAGTAGCTTATTAAAGGTACAATTAAAGTCCTTACCAATTTCTGTCGAGTCGCCATTGGGCTAAGGCCAGCTACTAGCCAGAGCTTTCTTAGATATCCGTAAATGCGACCAATGACAAGGTTTGTATGATCGTATCCGGATAAGTTTCTACTTAAGACAAAACCGAGACTTGTTGCTCTCTCTAAACATTTAATTTTAGAGAACGACGTTAATGTCAAATTTTCGATTTGATATCGGGAGAACTTTTGATTTCGCTGGGATAAGCAGCAATCCGTTAGTCATAGACCAATAATATATTTTTGATAAGTCTTCATTCAATTTTGATGCAAGTTCAGCGATCAAATTCATGGGACGGGACAGATATAGCTGAACATCGTCAGCGTATAAGTGGACCCTTGCATGCTGGCATACAAGTGCAAGTCTTTGATGAATGCACAGAATAAGATAGTACCGAGAATCAATCCTTACGGTACACCTTGTGTAATTATTTTCAAGGCTGAGGATTTGCCATCAATGATAACTTTTTGCGATCTATTTGAGAGATAACTTCTAAGAAGCTCATCAGCTATTTCATAACATTTATGTCCCCCGAAGCTGACTACTTATCTACGATAATAGGCTGAATAACTTGTATATTCCCGGGTAATACAGAAAAAACAGTCTCTTTTGAAATATTGCTTGATACACACGATCGATCTAGGATATTATCGCCAAGTAATTTTAAGCTGACGTAACCCAAACTCAATCTTGATGCTCTTTCGTACAAAAACAAATCAATGTTTGCTATTGAGAAATCTTATTGGTGTTTAAACAGGACAATGCATACATTTCTGCAAAATAAAAGTGGTAGCAAACGACCTCCAGTAAACGTTATATAAGTGTCGTACCCCAGCACTTAGTGTACCAGCTTTCAAAAACAATATATTGATTATAACCAAAAAACATTCAATGCGTGGAAGTTCAAAATACCATGGATCGAAACCATCAATGGCAGTGCCGTTAAGTTAACTTTACATCAACTGAGGTCTACCTTTTCTCAGTATTCAAACCAGGCAATCTCCTATGTACCAATGTATGTGATTCACAGAAACGATTTAACAGTAATAGGATAACCGATGAATTAGTCCTCCGAACGTTTTTCAACCTCTCAGCAAAGCAGACTGCTTACTTGCACCTAGCCGGATCCCTATTTACTTGTTTGTGGTATTCGGTAAGCCATGAGATCAGCCACAAGATCAAGTCAATTGCTCGTTCTCTTCGTCCAATATAGGATACTTCGGAGATGATATTTTTCCGATCATATGCAATCCACACGAATCTAACAGCGTTGAGGCGGCGCAAGCTAGGCCATTTCGTATAGGATTTAATTAGTGAGTGAGATATTTCATATAGCAAATGAAGGAAAGAAGACCAGTCTATCTGTCATATTCTTTAGATCACACAATGCCCAAGAAATCAGACGAGATTGAGTTTGTGCAGTCTTCCTACCTTGCTTAGAAATACACGCCAGTCTTTTACTGTACTAAATCTAATTGTGGTACAATACCAGGAACTTGATCATAGCCTGGCGGACGATGGTCATGGACATTAATTTGTGTAAGCTAAGTTAGATGAGTAGAAACTTTAATTAATATTGGATCGGGTCTAAACCGGACAACTTTATTTAGCTTATTAACAAGCAAAACCTTAAACCGGGGCTTAAAAACTAACAAAAACATTCTTAACCTAATGGGGCGAGGGAAATTAGTCGGGGGAGATGTTATGGGCTTGACATATTGAGCAGGGCTTTTTTGATTTCATGTTTGCTGCTATTTACGTCGAAGACTTCGGCGTAGTTGTGTGTTATACGCAACATTCGTGATAATGGTTCGAAGTGGCCGTAATTGGTGCGGTGAGTTTGTGTAAGGAGAAGTGGGACAGATCTTAGATTACGTGGATTGGGAGTGACTTAAATATTTTTTGTTATCCTCGGTCAGTCGATGTTTCCAGTCAATAACTGGTGTATAAAAAGTACATCAGCGAATTCACGACGTTTTTTTTGGGGTGTGCATGAGAATTAGTTTTAACCGATTTTCATAGGGAGGTAATCCATATGGATCGGTCCAAGGTAGACCACGAAGTGCAAATCGGATAAACCTGCGTTCGACTGCTTCGATTCTCTTTATGTGGATTTGTTTGTAGGGTGACCAAACTTGGCTGCAATATTCCAGAAGAGGCCTTACAAAAGTAATGTACAGAGACCTTGTAACGTAGGGGTTGGAAAATTCTTTTGACCAGCGTTTGATAAAGGCAAGTGCAGAGTTAGCTTTATTTATAATGCTGTCAATATGTGAGTCGAAATTCAATTCTCTGTCTCTAGGTATTCCTAGATCCCTTACTTCGGTAGTTGAGGGAATAGGCTCATCTCAGATAAAGTAGATTCTTGGAGGCGGAGGAAGACGCTTGCGGGAATAGTTTATCGCCTGGCATTTGTTGGCATTAAGCTCCAAACAGCTTTGCTCGCACCATACCGAAAACTTATTTTAGTCATGTTGCAAGCAATGGGAGTCAGAAGGCATGGACATGACTTTGGAAATTCTCATGTCGTCAGGGAAAATAGAAAGATTAGGATTCGTTAAAACGTGATTTATGTCGTTGATCGTTAGGATAAATATGATTGGTCCACTACCAATCAATATACCCTGAGGGACACCAGATGTTACTTTAATGGGGACGGAAATTGAGGATCTGAAGATGACTCTGTATTCTCGGTCTTCTAAAAAGAATTTGATCCATGCCACAAATGGAGGGGAAAACCCAGGTTTTTTTAATTTTAAAATGATAAGTTGATGGGATCGACTTCATCACCGGCTTCTAAAGCACAAAGCGTCCTAGATACGAACTCAGTTAGGTTAGTGGTTGATTTACCTTTCATGAAAAGGTGCTGGTTTGTGCAGATAGATAGACTACAAAAAGGGAACCAATTGTTGATAGATTATGCTTTCGAACAGTTTGGGTATGGAAGAGAGTTTTGCTATGGGCCTATAATTATCGACTTCGGCCTTGCTTCCTTTTTTTTTTATGAACAGGGATGATAAAAGATTCCTTCCTTAGGAAAAGAAAAGTACCTGTTGAAATAGACAAGTTAAGTGGGGCATCGAGGGGAGGATCGAGATGGCTTAGACACTTTTTTATTACATAAGCCGGAAGTCCATCAGGGCCGGACGAAAAATCATCTTTAAGTTTGGAAATGTTTTCAAAAATCATGTTGTTATATTTAGCGAAATGGATGACGTCTCTAGACAGTTTCTCATATAGCTAAAATAACTAGGATCGGGTTCAGGCGTTTGCTTACAAAAGCGTTTGTTAAAATAACAGACAAAGAAATTAGCAATGGCTTTTGGGTCGGCAGAAGATTCACTAAGAAATTTGAGAGTAGATGGGTAGCCGTCTGACTTTCTTTTGGGATTAACGAACTGGTAGAAGCGTTTGGGGTCCGAAACCAAGCTAAATTGCATGCTGTAAAGGTACTCAAGGTAAAGAGACTCACAAAGTCCAGAAAAACGATTGTATAGGTATACAAATTGGAATCAGATCGAGTTCTTAAGAATTTGTGCCATAGCTTGTTTCTGTTATTGCGGAGAGAGCGCAACTCCTTGTTATACCAAGGAGGAGCTGACATGCAGTCTTTTCGGAAGGAATATGGAACAGACTGGGCAAAGCAGGAGAAAATTAACGAATAGAAAGTTGATAGGAATGTTCGTTGTTTCGGCAATAAAATCAAAGTTAATGTTGCTGATAAGGCTTTTAAAATTGTTAAAGTCGGCTCTTCTAAAATTAAATGAAAATTAATATTCCGAATCGACACATGTGTTGCCGTTTTCATAAGAGTATATAATTGACAAGGGCGGATGAATGCGGTCTAGGGTGGAAAGAAGATGATCACTCCTATAAACGACACAGTTTTCCGTATGGGAAGTGAAGACAAGGTCGAGTTGTCTGTTCATCATATTGTGTATTCCACTAATCTGAAATAGACTTGAGTGTGTTAGACACTCCACCATCAATATTTCTATTTCAGATGACGAATTAAGGGAGACGAAATGAGACGAGTCGTTGGAAGGCGCCCACTTCAGGTGAGGACGGTTGAAATCTCCTACTATAATAATACTATCTTCTGGTTGTGCATCATCGGTCAAAAAACCCACTGCGTGAACTACAGGTCGATAAGACTCAATTGGTTGAGATGGGTAAATGTAACAACAAAGTACGTAAAGGCAGCGTTTGGAGGTATAATGCTGACACATACGAGTACTAATCTGCAAAACATAGAAAGATAGATTCAAATTGACAGAAGGCACAGGTATTAATTTTCCTCATTCATTGAATATGAACTTCAAGCAGAAGATGTGACTTTATATGATATGAAGCAGCATGCAGACTTGCTTTGTAGATGGAACCACTTTTTGTACCACCAAACACAGTCACGCAGAAATCATAAGCTAAGGTACGCCAAAAACAAGCTTCAATTTGATGATGTAATGCAGCGAATCCCTTAAGAACAGTTGTTCAATTTCTCTGTGCTGGGTTCCATATCATAGAGATATAAGTGATACAATAGATGAACAAAATACTTGAAAGTACTAAGAGTTACTAGTTGACTTCTCTAGGAGCTAAGGAGACCGAAAATCCTTCTCCACAACAATAGACTACTCACTCGGTTAAAGTATTTCTTTATATTTCCAACGTAGCCACCGTTCTTGCGTGATTGAAACTACTGAGACGATGTTTTATTGCCAATATGCTGAAATTACCTCCATCTTAAACAAACAATGGAGATTAGGTAGGACACGGTGTTAAACTGCATTACTTCCTTCCATGCCATGGCCTGAATGAAAGAGTTCTTCATAGATATTCCTGATACAATAGTACTAGCTCCTAGACCAGTTTTCTATGAGGTTGGTATGTTAACTCTTTTGAGTATGACATAAGAAAGTATGAGCTGCAGATATGTGAATTGCTTTGAGAGTGGTATCTTTAGCTGAGCCCTGGACATGATACAAGCGAGGTATTCAGCCAACTGGAGACAATATTCCCCCAAACTAGTGGCCAATTTTCACATAAATTTTTAGCCAGTTGTCAAGAGGTTTTGTCTTTCATTTTCAAGGCCAAGTGCCATCGAAATTTCGACGAAAAACATATGAAAACAATATTCAATTCAATCAAACCACTTGTGCTCCATAGGGTTCATAAATATCTGAGTCAAGTAGCCGGCCATATGTGAGATTTTATCAATCCAAGAACCAAAAGATACAAGAACTTGAAATTTAACTAGGTGACAGATTGGTTCTTCCGAATATATTCAATATATTACTCTTTTCCAATTATGCACATATTTTAATCATGTCTAATTGGAATGTATCAAGTTTTTGGAGAGATTTCCATTCGTAGGGCCGGTCGCCAATACTCAACCTTACAAGCTTGCTCAACCGGTTGTTATGAAAGGTGTGATGGATACCCTACAACGATTTAAAGCACCTCTGAATAGCAAATGAGTGCGTGTATTTTGCACATCACTGTTGGATTTGAAATGACGAATTAAAACAGTCCGCAGGTAGCCATCCAAAAAATTTTAAATTTTAATTTCAACTAAAGCAGGCAATGGCAACCGTTGGTAACCAGCTCTGCATGCCAAGTATCTGAATGTGGGACTGCATTTGGCACTTCAGAAATTCTATCCATGAAATTCTCTTGCACGCGGCAGCAATTTTTTTTTTGTCGTCTGCTCATTGTACGAGTAGTTGTTGTTTTGACTTTTTGTAGAATTTCATCTATAGAGTTAGAGTCTCATCGATAGGTAAATGGCATTTCGTCAGTGACTTGCTAAGATACAGTAAGACAAGAGAGAAAAGTAAAAGTTCTACAGTATGTAGTGTGAACATGTAATTTGCCTCATACCACTATCCGTAGGCTAAGCACTGCCTTACCCTGACTTAGACTCGTATGTGCACATAGATACGAGTATAAACTTTCGCCACCTTATGTTTGTAGTGGAACACTTGACTCGTAAACGTGCGCCGCCGGTTTTCTCGGTTTTCGATCATTTTTCTCCATCACAGATTTTTCCTCTTCGTATTATTGATGACATAATTTCCACCACCTAACCAGTGGGGTAGGGGTCCATAAGGGGACGTTGGAAAGCAGCAAAAACTAGCTTTTCCGTGAGATTGAATTGATTTTCTTCAACATAGGCAAGTGTGCCTGAAAATACGTTAACCACAACGATGACGCTATTAGGTAATGTATCTGCGCAAAAGTAAGCGAAAAAAAAAATCAATCAAAACCCAATGTGGTTCCAAAAACCCCGGCAGTGCGAGGATTTTGTTAGATGAAATGCTGCTTTAAGTTCAGCTACCTGTCCCAGGGGTTTTGTGTTCCTGTTGGGGCTATGTAATCATCTACCGTTCGTTGTTTTTCTATCTCAATGTAATGTAGCTTTAGCTAAATTTATTTTTACGAATAATTAACTATCTAGACAAACTGTCAGCACTTTAAATGATTTTTTTTTTCTACCTATATTTATGCAAGCAAAAGTAACTCCTTATTCAACTTTCAGTTTCAATGAGTCACTTGAAGGACTAATTGAGTTTTGTTGTGCTTTCCGGTCATTAACTCTAAAAAGGCGGCATTTAAAAACTAATTTATTCAATTGAAGTCTGGGTTAGTTCCCTTTCAAAAATGAAAGATTTATAAAGTTCGTGTGAAATCAAAACGTGGATGAGGTGAAATAAATAAATAAATAAATAAACGCTTGTAAGATGAGGGTTGACATACTTGTAGTTTTGAAAGGTTTTGAAATTTCTTTTGGAAAGAGAAATATTCTAATGACATTTGAATGATTGATTGATTGCGACAATTGTCTAAAATATGCAATAGTAGTTTGATAAGGAGACCATGATTTTTGAAAACAAAAAACAACAAAATATTGGAGAATACACTGAGTTAGTTAAATAATCAGAAACAATTTAGAATTTGTTTTAGCTTTTAAATAATTTCTTGCAACTATTTGACCTTGATAAATAAGACGCTACTTAGTATATATAACAAGGTATTTTCAATATTTCCAGTTTCCAGTTCCGCCTTTCATGAAAAATACCTTAGGAACTTCAAAATAAAAAAAATTAAGCAAAGGAAGAATTTGCAAGGCCCTGAAAAAGTCCATTGTTTGCGCAGTACGGTGAGAATGACAAATAAGCGCAGAAATGTGATTGGACCAGTTCAAATTTTGATCTTTGGTAACATCAAGATACTTGAAACTACACCTTTAATCTTAAAGCAATCAATAGTGGAGTCAGCATTCCTATTAAAAGATTGACCACCTTGGATTCTGCATTGGTTGTTTAGCAAGTCCTAACCCTCTCAGTCAGGAGAATGAAATGTTTTATCTGAGTCATGGTATTCCTGCTCAGTACGACTGATAAACATCGACTTGGTTTTGCTACTAACAATAAACCTGTGATTGGCAAACCATAATCTCAGTAGGATGTCATGGTTTGACTGATGGCAAAAACTGAAGTCTGAACCAACAATGGGAGATAAAATAAGGAATTTATATATAAAAGAAATAAAATAGGGCCAAGTACCGAATCTTGGGGTACTCCCAAATAATTAGATTTTGAATTGGTTATATTGCTTCCTTATGTAATTTATCTAAGAGAATTCTTTGGTCAACCATGTCTAACGCCTTAGTTATATCCACAAAAAGGCCAGCACAAAAATGTTTTTTATCTAATCTCTTATAAAAACGTTGGAGATTGAAGACAGTAAAGACAGAAGACAGACAGTAAATTGGCAATGTTAAGACTGAAGTCCGTGGCTAATAAGTTTTTTGAGTTCTTTAACGAAACTAATATACCAAGTCCAGCCATAAATTCTTTTACTTTTAAAAGTGCATGAAATTTATTTCTTACATTAGTTCACAATATATAAATTTAAAGAAAAAACAGTTTTACTTTAGCTTTAACGCAGGCTCTTAAACGTCTCGTTGGGAATGGACGACGCTGCTTGTATTGAAGCTCCCTTAAGGCTGTCCAAATTTCGATGGGGAACCTTACAGGCCACAAACTGCAGTCCAGCTGAATGAAATCTGGACTTCCTGATGGCCAATCTGCAGCAGCGATAAAATCCGGAATATTGCATCTAAGCCGCTCTTGCTTCGTTTTGGATTTGTGTGCCGGAGCAGAGTCTTGTTGGAAGACGCATCTTTCCCCGTTGAAAAGGGTATTTGTTAAGTTCTTGACGACACCTTCGAGAACATTCTCGCCTTTTTCGTAAAAATGCAGTGATGTGACACCCTGATGCTATACCCCCCAGCAAACCATTGCAGAAGCGGGATAATGTCCGCACTGAACCCTTGGAATAGCTTTTCTGCTTCTTTAGAAGACGTTGCATAAACTTTGTCATTCTGTTTGTTATGAACTTCTTCTATGGTAAACATGTTTTCATCATTAAATAAAATACTTTCATGTCCATTAACCGCGTGCTACTTTGTTTGCTTCTTTCGAGTCTTATTTTTTTCAGATTGCGAGTTAAGAGATGTCTCATTGCTCGACGCTAGGCTTTCATATGGAGATCATCTCGAATAAGCCTTGACATGGATCGAGCGGATATATCCAATTGTCTGGACATTATCTCTTATTTCCGAAGAGGATTTCTGAAAATTCGTTCACGTACAATTTTAACTTTCAAGCTCGTTCGAGCTACGCGTGGGCGGCCACTTCTTGATTTGTCCTCTACTTCTGAAAGTCCATTAAAACATTTTATAGCCCGATAAACAAACATTTTCTATACCAAGTGATTTGAGAAGTTTGAAAATTTAGTTCGAATTTTTTCCGCAAATCGAGATTACCGCGACACGATTTTCTTTGATGCCCCTCTACATATTAACTGATCGAAAGCTTAAACCAAATTAGTTTCTATTATTTACTTATAAGTACACGTGCTAGGAAAAAAATAGTTAACGGGATTATTCCTATTGAAAATTATGAGCAAAGGGTACTTGGAATCTTGTAACAAAATTTATGGCTAGACTAGGATCTGACGTCCGTGGATTACAATTCGGTAGGTAGAGTTTTGACTGCTTCTATGGTCTTCGGGGTGGGTTATTATGTGGCAAAAAGTGTGCCTATAATGTGCTGCCGACATGGAGGCACTTAAAAGAACATTGATTCCTAACCGGGACTGCGTTTATGTAAGATGATTCTCAACAAATACGCTACAAAGAGCTGTCAGCTTAGATTTGGGGCACGTTATACAACAGAAAAGAACAGGGAAATCATTGAAGTAAGGCCATTTGGTGAAATGGAATCGTCAGTGATTGAAGGAAGACGTATCAATCCATCGAAGGCTCGTCCCACCCTTTACACGGAAGAAGTTAAATCCAGCAGTACTGTAGAAAATGCTAAGGACCAAAGGCTTTGAGGTCGGGCGAACTCCCTTGTTTAAATATTTCATCTATTTGGATGGTGGTGTATCAAAAGGATACTCGTACACAGCTCTATTAGAGATATATTAGAGATATTAGAAAAAATTGTTGATATTACGCCAACATTCTTGAAGGCAATGAATCAAAGCTAGAATTGTGTAGCTCAAAATAAATAAATAATAATAAAGCTTAAAGTTAGGTAACTATTTAAGTCTTGACTTGCCATGCAGTGAATGGAACTCCTAAACGAGATATTTTAAAACTGAGTTTCCTATTACGCTGGTATCATAGGCAATTGAAACGGGGTAAAGGTGCCTTAAAAGCTACTAGGCAGAGTACCTTTTATTGCTACAGAACTCTGACGTAACTTCGTCATGCATGGTTTGGAAAAAAGATGCAAAACATCCAATCAACTTGCAGGGAATATACTCGTATATAAAGACATGCATACTAGAGATTCACACAGGCTTGATAGGCATTTGATGAAGGAGCGACAAGAAAAAGAGGAACGAACCATCCACCACCTATTATGGGAATGCCCGATGTATCAGCTTGTGAGAAAGGCATTAAATAAGTGAATTCCTCTAGGGTTTAGACTGCTTTCATATATTTTAACAATTCATGATAAATATATAACGATTTAGACCCACAAATAAGACAGCGCAGCTTAATGGCCAGGGATTTCAACCAGAGTTCGAAAAAGCAACAATCTAGTAGAAGAACTTTTTGTGTTTTAAAAGACATAAATCCAAGGTCAGTAGAAGTTTTAAACGAATCCACTTGCTTTATAAGAGCAACCTCATAGAAAATCCAACACTGTTATAAAAATTAAGGAAATCTTGGTTTTCTTCTAGTTTTTACAATGCTAAGTATTTCAACCTCAACGACACACTCAAGGATTAAATATGCTGAACATGTAAAATGCACAAATAAGAAATGAAAAGCAAGCTTCATCATAACGATAGACTTTTGTCGACTAAGATGTGTATCTTTCAAGAGGGACTTGATAGTATATCAGGGCTGTATCACAAGTGTTGTGAAAGAAATCAGATAAATAAAAAAATGCGCTAAGCCCAGTGTTCGTTCAATTACTAAGTCTGCGCACAATTCGATCATTAGCTATTGTTGTGAACGTTAATATTTATACCCCAAAGGTGAAATATCCTTCTCATACAGCCCTTGACGTAACCGATGTAAGTGTATTCCTTATCGCCATCTGAAGGAAAAATATCACCGCCATTTCTACTATACTCGTACATATGCACGTAACATGGTAAATGAACTCAACAACATTGTTTTACGCGTCAGTTTTTCCGTTGTCTAAGATCATGATAACCACCCCAGAAGTTCAATTCATCAGTTTCGGTTTGCAAACACGTTGTCTTCCAAGCCAACTCAAGACAACTAAGCAACAATCGGACAACGCGACTACAACCAACAATCGATGGTTCAATCGTAATCATGCAACGCATTGAAATTGAAATTAACATCAAATTACGAGTATTCAATCCGTAATTTGCAATCTATCTATACAATCCGCACAGAGTTACATACATACTCGTATGTATGTACTCATGGTTAGTTTTTGTTTTCTCAAAACATAAACAGAATATAAATATTCATACTTGAATGGTTCGTTTAAAATCCCCGACAACAAATTTGCATTATTTTGGTCAAAATGAGTTCATTTATGTACAAGTATATGTTATGTAGATACTCGTATTCCAATTTCCAATCAATGGCAAAAACTTGTCAAGGAGTTACATAAAGATACTTGTACATTGGCATACTCATACGAATACCTACAGATACTTGTAGTTTCCTTGGGCATGACCAAGCGCGGACTTTGCGCTACCAAACGCGTGAATAATTATCGCTCTTGCACAATTAAAAACCTATTACTCGTATACGGACAATTATTTTTATTGTACAAGGCAATCGAGAATGGAAATGGCCATCGTGTGCTTTCGCATTTAGGCAGATTCACATTTTCGCCAAAAACCAATTTCATCCGTTTCCTCTATTATTCATGCAAAGTTGAGATACTGAATGAAATTGAATGAGATTGACTTATTTAGAATGAACTGAGGACTATCATACCCTTCAATAAGATACTTTGCTTTTTTAGAATTTTTTTCTGCGGGTTGAAATCAATTAAGAAACACACAAACTGGTTGTTAGTTTTGCTTGAGTGCATTGAGTTACTTAATCAGCAGCACGGGGGGGTAGGTATTTATCAATACACATACATGAATCGAACTAACAAATGGATTAGTTGAATGGCAGAACTGTGGCGCGCAATAAGGACCTTTGAACCCGTTGTTGGTTACTTTGAATTTATTGCTTAGACATGTGTGCATGCATTCCACATTCAAAAAATTTTATATTTCAGGTAGATGATTTTTCAGTGAAAGCAAGACTTTTTGATTGATTGATTTTTGCAGATCCTCCGCGAAAATCTATAAACGGATTTGAAATACTCCATGAACGTCAATCATATGAAATTTAGCGTTGAAACAGAAGAATAAGAAACCATCTTATTAAATGTCACTCTATGGATAGTATTTAGGCAAAATGAAAAGATCTGCTTGCACCACTTCTCACCAGGAACTGCATATTGTAACCTAACGTGATGCTTTCAAGAAATAAATTGCATGCAGCAAGCTGGAAAGTCGGCACAATGACGGACTAAAAAAATTTATTAGGGCAATGAAAAACAGATACAATATGTATTCAAGGAAGCCAGTGGCAATATGTCATTTCGCATTGCAGCGGTGTACATCAATCCAAGATAAATTACCATCTATGCCGGACTTATGCGCAAGGGTGTCTAAATATTCTGAAGCGACCTTAGATGAAGTACTAGCAAGTTAATGGGAGTTGACAGAATTGTTCATAAATTAGAAAAACCCAACAAGAACCGACATTAGTCGAGCAAAAGTAGCACTCGAAGGTCTTCGCATAAAGAAACCGATTTCAGAAACACTTTATAAAACTAGCACATCATCTAATTTTGTCATGTCCAACTAAATAAGATCATCAGCAATTTCTTGCTGTCAGTTATGAGATGATCCAAAATAGACCGGCCCATCCAATTGTTCTAAGGCGCAGTAGCAATGCATAAAGACATACAAGTGTCTACAATATCGCACTACCTCAACTACCAGAAATGTTTATGTATTCACAAAAGACTGTGATAAATTTTAACTCATAAAGCCGGTTTCAGATCAGAGTATAATTTACTGAATGACACAATTTGCATCTTTGTAAGCCTTTGACAATATAAGAGGGTTTTGGAATATTTTCAATGATTTCACCGAGCAGAAATTTATGAATATTCTTATTAAAACTTTTATGTGTCTTTTTTATTTGCACCTCATAAAAGAATCATAAAAATCTCTTCTTCCAGACAGCACGTCAACTTAACAGTCGACAATTTTGTTGAGTTATGATTCATACGATCTTTGCAATAAGAGGTGATTTCAGATTATCCAGTAAATTAAATATTGTCAAACTTATTGTGGCAATATGATCCTTAAAAGATTTGTTTACGGATATGCACCAAAATGCAACACAAATTCCACGATTTGCCTACTAACAAACAAACTCTGAAGACCTCCACTAAGAAATACATAAATCAAATTGACAACAAATGAGGTTTTGATTTATTTTCACCATCGTATATTGTCCTTAATGCAAATGTATCTGGAACAAAGCAAAGATCGTCATAAGTTGACATAAAGACGAATTACAAATAAGTTATTCTTTGAACGTGCAGATGGACTGATTGTCAACTGAAAGATTGTCGTATTGGCCATCTGAAAACAATAAAAACATAAAACAAAAGTGGTAAAATGATTTTTGAATAGCACATCGGTTCTCAATCGGAGTGGTTTGCGAGGTAGTTAATAGAAAAAAACTAAACACCATTACAAACTGATTGAAGGTACCAATCTTTTGTAAGGAAGTGACAAGTTTTGAGACACTATACAATATCTATTTCCTACAGAAATTAGAGTTCATAAATTTGAAAATTTACGGAATGAGACTCAGCTGCATAAATCTTCAAAGCTGCTTTCAAACTGGAGTATCTTAATTGAACGACAATTTGTTTCCTAAGTTTGTCTTCCTTTGCTTTTCTGACCATCAATGTCCAATGTCCAATTCTTGCTTTCACCATCGCAATTTGTAGAAAATTGTGTGAACATGCACTTAGGGACCAATTTTCTGGTTACTTGCTGTTTGATGTATTTCACTCAACTTTTATGAAAAACATCTTTTTATTTCTGCTTAAATAGTCTCGCATGGCAAGACATGAGATAAAAAAATGTCCATTCAACAACACCAGGTATTTTGGCATGGTAATAATCTATCTATAAACTCCAGGAAGTGCGACCAAAACGCGAAAAGATATTTTTGGAACAGAGATACAAAACTGTGACAACCAAGGACAAGGAGCTTCATCAATCTAAAACAAGAGTGGGAGTCTTCAGCAAAATATTGGCGTTTAACTGTAGGGACTGAGCTTTAAAACACGAATGCCCTTACCAAGCGAATAGACTTAACTAAATAAATATACACCAAGATATCGCTAGATACTCGTACACCCATTGATCACTGTAAGAACAGTAGTAGTCTTTATATCTATACCACCTTTCTATGTCAAAAATATGCTGAAAAAATTGCGAAAAATAGATACAGTTCGGAAAGAAAAAAAACAGTGTGAAAGACCTCTTAATCAATAGCAATCAATAATGCTGTTTGTTCTATCTATCACTCAGGGAAGCCGTCTTATATATTTCAAGTGCACTAATGCATTTCAGTTATAAATAATTTCATGCACCCAAAACCCAGGTTCAGTATCGTTCATGAGGGTCCAACTTTCAAATGCAAAAGTTAGGCCAGATTTTGATCAAATAGAAGAGCTGCAGTCGCTCGGCATTACCAGATACTTTGACGATCGTATCTTCTAACATTTTATATCACGCTCTACTGTAACATAATGTAAGGCGAGTGTAAGTTACCAGTGCAAAAGAGCTGAAAAATCAAAACTTCACTGCTACGACCAGTTTTAACTGACCATGAAAGCCCATTTCAGATCAAGAATGCCAAGTTTCAATCGAAATAAAAAGAGATATACGAGATATGCATATTTTAAGTGATGCAGAACTCAGGTAGGTAAGCTGCCCATAAACCATAAGGGCAAAAATGATGAAAGTCAAACTTAAGAATATTGAAACAACCCTTCTGCTGACGTTATAATGGCGACAAAAGCCAATATTTTGATATTAATAGTGATTAGAGACAGCGCTTATTTGGCTGCAGATTTGTTACCCGGGGCAGACTTAGGCAAAGTGTCTTAAACCTCCTTCAAGTAAGCGAATGCCTCATAACAATCCGCATCAAGGCCAAATTCGGAAACATTAGCCTTATTTGCGTACACGCCTCTACAGAAAAAAAGGATGAAGCGATCAAGGACGAGTTCTATGACCTCTTCGGAGAATATATGCTCAATGAGCCATCCAATGTCCGTAGACCGCCAAGTCCCTTTGTGCATGTTGTACTATGGAAACCGCGTGCTGGCTACTATGAGGTTACGTCCCGTTACGAAGTCTAAAAACCAGAGTCCGTTTTGCATAATCGCTTGAAACAGATCATAAGCAGTCTCATAAATCCATATCAGGGTGGTTTCAGGCCAGGGAAGTCTACCATCGATCATATATTCATACTACGGCAGATCTTGGAAAAGACTCTGGAATCCCATATCGAAACCTACCACCTGCTTGTTGACTTTAGAGCCGCATATGACAGCGTGCACAGGCACGAGCAGTATGGTTTTGGCATTCCCGCCAAACTTAATGGAGCAGCATTAAGGTCCGTTACGAATTAATCGAGACCTTCAATATTTAAGAAAAGACAGCCCGCTGTCATGTGACTTTTTCAACATCGCTTTAGAGAGAATACTGTAAAATTCACTACTCAATAGAAGGGGAACGACTCTCCACAAGTCTTCCCAATTGCTTGCGTACGCAGATTGAACGAAGACAGCGAGACGTCTATGAAGCATTCGCAGCTATCAAAGCGGAAGCGGCTAAAATTTGTCTCATGGTAAATTAGGCAATAACCAAGTATATGCTGTCATCAAAAAAGGACTCCCAGCATCAAAAACTTGGTCAGAATGTCACAACTGGCAGCTATAACTTCGAGGTAGTTAAGGACTTCGTCTACCTTGGCTCCGCAGTTACAAGAAACAACGACACCAGCACGGCACCCCTATTTTTTCAGGAGCAGAAGGCAATTGAGTAGCAGAGTCCTCCCTCGAATACATACGTTGATTGTATCTAGTTAGGTGAACCCACGTCATACATTTCTCGAAAATAATTTAATTAACGCCCTTAATTGCAATCAAGGTAGAAAGAGAAAGAACACCCAAAAGCATACAGTTCGGGTTAGCAAAAAGTCTCCTCCCGTCTCCTCTCAAAATGGTGAGAGCTCAAGAAACAATAAAACGAGTTGAGTTCAGAATTGTTCGGAGCCTATCCACATCCCATTGGCTATAGTCTTTACTCAAAAGTAAAGACCAAACCCAATTGCTGCTAGATCCTTCAACCCATAAGCCTACCCATACTCATGTCTGACAAATTCCAAGCAAAATGCAATAAATAAAAACATTTGTTAAGCGCTCGTCATTTATTTAGCAACAAAAGCTGGCTATAAGCACAGCCATTTAAATTCTACTCTTGTTCATCTCTCAATATAACGACTCATTGACTTCCTTCATTACGCGGCAATTAAAAGTGAATTGGGACTAAGTGTATTCGGAACCAAGTCAGGTAGGTAACTAGTTTTTTTTTTCCTTCTTCTTTTTCAAAAGGGGTTCGGTAAACATAACCAAATGTGGTTTTATTGTTAGCAAAAATCGAACGTCTTACTGAAATCGGAACTCTTCGAAAGCAATAAATGAGTTGGAATTGGATGTTTAATTACCCACAAAAGAAACGTCCCTCTACTTCAAGGGTACTACAGATTAATAAATTTAAATTATATTTGCCATTGTCAATACAAACACTTCAATTGATGAAGACCGTACATTTTTTTTTTATTATTTTCTATATAAATGTAGTGAACAGCAGATGGTCAAATTTAAGAGAAATTCCCAATGAAATAGTGGGTCTTAATTTTAAAGGTGAATATTGATGAGTATAATGATATGATTTACGAATAGCTTTACACGTAGACTTAAAAATTCCAAACAAATCCCCGTAATTTCAGAGGGTTGACGACCCACATTCAAGTTGGGCAGCCCCCTTATATACAGATATAACTACAGAGCTATCGTATCTAGGTGGCGCATTCGTTCAACAACAATAGCAACATTATCTGTTTGTTTTTTTTCCAGAAGTGTAACTTTTCTTATAAAAGCAAAACACCTTGGTTCAATGTTTTGCTTACACAAGTAAGAAAGAAATGAAAGAAAAATGCTTGCAAGCGGAACTGACGTACTAAGGTACAACAATTTTCTTGACCTCGCACTTTTTGTTGAATCAAGAACTTAACATTGAAATAAATGACCTAAATTTTGAAAAGTTTCACTATGATCTGCAAAATTTTACTTGTGGATAAGTGGTGCAAAAATCGGAAGAAAAAACTCAATTCGCTGCGATAGTAAAAGCAAATTTAGTTAGGAGGACCTTAAATCAAACTCTAGTTCGCTTATGAATCATAGGGTTAGTTATCTTTTGTTTAATATTCAAGAGTATGAAGAGGTTTGATACGGTCGTTAGGATATAGAAACATCCAAAATATTCCTTTTGCCGAAATAATATTTTAAGTGTCGTGATAACATTCACAAATAAGGGATTTAATTCGATGACTTCTCAAAAATAGCTTCTAGTCTTACTTCATCAATTAGTTCAGGACTGTAGGTGGAAACCACTGTCCATGATGGATATGAAGCAGTTGCCTCATAATACATTTTACTTTTTAGGTGAGGAACGATCACATTACCAACAGATAACAATTACTGAACTTGGCTGCTAAATAACGACACAACAGTAAGAACCGAGTTATTATTTTTACCTTGAGTTGCTCAACACGGAGCAAACAACAGCTCCACGAAAATTGCAGGAGAGTGAAACATTGTTATTGTCTAGATAACTACGATTCAAAACACCACTTGACTGATATTGGTAAATCATAAGTAAACAGAAAGAAAGTCAGGCTATCTTAGTCGGTAGGTGATGTGATTATAGATCTTGGGAGCCATTTAAATGAGTTTAGGGCGACCACTATCTGTTAAGTTTATTTTACATTTAAATTACAGTTGCTGTGGCAAAATGCTTCACTGAAAATCGTGTCTGAGAATACAAGGAAGTAAGAAAAAGAAGTCCACAACGATGACAACTTTTGGAAAGCTGTGTCCAGCACATGTCAAAACTTTTCGAACCAACCTATCAAGATGCTGACAAAAAAAAACAGGTTTTGACCTTAAAACTCCTTTTTTCATGTCTGGAAACAAAAAGAAATCGGTCCAATAAATCACCATAGTACTGCCCCGTGATTGTCCTTCCTTTCCCCAAATAGTCGGTGAAGATAATGCCTTGCGAATCCCAAAAACGGTGGCCATTACTTTTTCGGCCGATTGAACCATTTTCGCCTTCTTTGGAGCAGTTTCGCCGGATGAAATCCACTGTTTTGACTGTTCTTTCAGTAATGTTTTGGCGTGTAGTGATGGATCCATGTTTCGTCAACAGTCAGGAAACGCCGTAGAGACTCCAAACAGTGCTCCGAGGTTGTGTACAATGTCAAAAATCTCTCTGATTTCAATAAACACGAACTTGATGATTTTCAACAGCTATCAAAACAAAACTACTCGATAAATCTGTCTGAAATTTTGACAGTAATCGTTGTAAAAATGGCGCTATATGATGGCATACACATTTTGCATCAGTGGTGTATATTCTAAATATCTTGCATTTTAAACGGAAAGAGACGATATTTAGAAGCATATTTCCATTCAGTCTATCTTAATTTTCGGCTTCAATAAAATCCCCATTGAAAGTTGTTTTCGAAAGTAATGTTCAATTGTTCAGATGCAGCTTAAAATTCAGTGCCAACAACAAGTATTCTGGTTGCACTTTACACAAAGAATTACAAATAACTTCGATTTTAATCGACATACGACCAGGGGTGATTTAATTAAGTTTTTTGGAAATAGGGGAGTTTGTTAGATCGTGAAATGGCTACCTAAGTGAAGTATTCAAAACAGTTCTATCAGTTGTTTTATCATATTTTCTGCGATTAGTCAGGGATATGATAATGCGTAAGGCAGATGCATAAGAACTCAATATTTATTCCACCCAGGGCGACCGACCATTGAAAATGTTGAGTATTAAACGAGCTTTTGATAAATTCAAGGGCGAAATTGGTTTTCCAAATGTTGCTTAAGTTTTTCAGAAAAATATACAAACTTGGTCCAGTTTATGCCCCTATCTCCCTCTGATAGGTGTCAGTAAATAACCAACTTTACATATACTCTTTCAATCTTTTAAAACATATACGCGGCTGCCAAGATAAGAGTTCATTGCTATATGTCTCAGCAAGTTTCAAAATCTAGCTTCTGGAACATAAAGACTTTCCTCGGCTCATGAATTATTGTAATTGACCTAAAAAAGCCAAATGGGGTTATGGGAGCTCGTTGAGGTTAGATGGTTGGAAGCCGAAAAATGTTATAACAACGATGCACATACGTGTTCCGTTAATAACTGATGATTTCACCAGCAGTTCAAGTAGCCAAATATCTAAACAGCCTCTAAGGGACAGAACAATTTGCTCTGAGAAATTGAGATGATCTCCACCAAGCAGATCTAGCATGACGTTGACCCTACAGTAGCATAATCGCTGCCTTCGAATCAGATGTTTCAGATTGTTCTTACTAATGGTAAAAATGCTGTATAATGGACTGCCTTAGGGATGAATACTACTTGTTGAAGAAGCTAAACTGGCAAATTGAATATAAGAAACACTTTTATCCTAGAATGTCCAGAATGTCTTAAAGTGATTGCAACATAAACTTAGAAGAACATAACACATTATATAACAGGTCCATTCAGCTCCTGGGGTATGTGGACGATATTGACATCATCGGTCGCTTCCAGCGTGCCGTGATAGAAGCGTTCACGTCGATTGAAGAACAAGCGAAATTTGTTGGCCTTGAAGTAAATGAGGACGAGACTAAGTACATGCTATCAACAAAAAATCAAGCATCTGTCCAACGCCTAGGACAAAACGTCACTGTTGATAGCAAAAATTTCGAGGTAGTTTGGGAGTTCACCTACCTCGGAGTAAACATAAACTCCACGAATGACACCCTAGTGGAGATCCGCCGAAAAATTATCCCAGGAAACCGTTGCTACTTCGGCTTAGTCCAACCATTGGGTTCAAAACTCGTAACTCAAAGGATGAAATGTGTGCTCTACAAAACCCTTATCCTGCCAGTTCTGGTTTATGGCGCCCAATGCTGGACGATAAGCAAGAAGAAAGAGCTGATACTAGGTTCCTTCGAAAGAAAATACTTTGACGGATTTTTGGTCCTGTGTGCGAGGAGGGCGAACGGAGGATAAGATACAACCGCGAAACACGTCGACCACCTTGGCTCTGCCACATCGAGCGAATGCATAATAATGGTCCAGCTAAGAGGATCTTCGAATCCCAGTCCCCAGGTTCGAGAAGACAAGGAAGACCGAACCTCCGTTTCAAAGACCAAGCCATCGCGGATGCCAGAGCTCTTGGTCTGGAAAAATGAAACCAGCGTGCCCTGGATCGTAGAGGATGGAAGGCTGCAGTGTCTCAGGCAGAGACTCTAAACGGGTTGGGAGCCCGTTAAGTAAGTATAATTGGAACCTAGCTACCTTCACTTAATGTGGAATATACCGAATCAAATTGTCAATGTAGAACAGAATGTGAGCACATCGTCTTGCGAACGTCGCATTTAGAGATCTTTCCTACTTTAAAGAAGCTTCAGCCAATGCCAAGCTGACTTAATGACATTCGCCTTTTAAAAATTAAAAAATGAATCACTTTCAAATTTTCCATGAATTTAAAAATATAGAATAAATGCATATATGTATGTACATTGTTGCCATAAAATCCAATTGAGAAATATAAATAAATATCCGACTTAAAAAATTTAAGAAAATGCGTCGAAAATAGTACTCAGGCTTAAAGAAGACAATCACAAAGTGCTGCTATTATTTACGTGTAATAAACTAAGCTACACCGCAATATCTTACAAAAGATTTCGATCAAAATTTTTCAAACGGCTAAAATAAACCCTAAAACGAGATTTTTTTCAACAATAAATGCATGATTTTTTCAAACAGATCCACGCAGATACTCTTACATTCATGCAACATCTGACATAAGACCCTCAACTGATATTTTGCGTATTCATTTCAAAAGATTAGGAATTCGCACGCGTATATTGTTTTCTTTTATTTATTTTCGTGTTTCAGTTTTTTTTTCTTTGATTAACAAAATACCAAACATCTTCTGAATGAAAGATCTATACAATGTTGATGTGACGAATTGAACTATTTCAACAATCACGACATGGGGCCTTGGTATTCCATCGACCACACAAAGCAAGTTTGATCCCCAAACATTTAGTAACAATAGAAGCTCAGAATTTCATCGCACGATTTCGAAATTAGAAGAATTTTCGACTCAACGATCGACAATAAATCATTAATTGAAGCCACGAATTTCCTATAAATAAATCGCGATGATACAACAGATAGATGTACTCATTTTGTGGGCTTTGCCAAAATATTTAGTCACATTGTATTGTATGTAGTCACGTCTGGGAAAAATTTCTGGGATCAAGGGTGACGTAATTAAAAGATAGAACAACAACATTTCAGCGGGGTGAAGTTTTTGTAAAAACCAATGTATTTCGTATGTGAAATATCAAGAAATAAAATTATGGTTTAATTAATGATTTTAAGATTTCAAAGGTCAATATCAACGCTAAGGAATGTTGTAGAGATAACAACTTATTTCTTCAAAAACAATAATTGCTTTTATAAAGATTCGTCTTGACGGTTTGGTATAAGGGTTAAACATTTGCCATAAGGCAGATCATATAAAATGTGCTTACTATAAGACCCATTAATATTACCTACAATTTTCTACCTATATATGCTGCATTGTGTGAGTGCCTAAGCTGCTTTTTCAACAACCCAATTCGTTCATATGAGCGTGATTTTACATCACACTACGGCAGATATCGGAGTAGGTCCATGAGTTCAAAATCGACATACCTTTTCATAGATTTAAAGGTAGAATCAGAGCTGTCTTATTTTGATCGTCGAGATGGTCAATATTACATGAGATTAAAGCAAGACAGTGTGTTTTCATACGCTGTCATGAACGTGTGATTCACGCCAGAGTAGGAGAAACTAGGTATTGGTTAACCCTTCGACTGTTGCGCCAAGAGTTTATTTTTTTTCATAAGCATCAAAGGCCCTTTGAGAATTTGTACAATTACAATATATGTCGGCAATATTAACATTAGCGAAAAGCCGAAGCTAGATGTGTATTGCACCTTCGTGAATATCGCCTCGGAAGGGGTGAAGATGCATTTAGTGGGTAAGCCATTATATGCTGTCTACAAAGAGAATATTCTAAATAATAGAAACATCAAGCAAATCTGGCCATGAACTTATCTACATAGAATTGCAAGGCGATACTATTTCATTCTACTAGTATGTACAATATATACGATTAGACACAAAACTTAAGGATTGATTGAAGTCTTAACCAAAAAATGTTTATTGCTTGAAGATGTTCATTGCTATTGTTTTGTCAGCCATACTAGCATTACCGAGATGCATTCAGAAAAGGCATTGGGCTTGACTAAGTTTAAACCAATTGCATAGAGTTAAGTTCATACTTTTGTTACGAAAGACAAGGTTCTTAATTTAGGCTTTACAAATCCATTAGATCTTCTTCGGTTCAGAAGATATAGCATATAATGTTGCAATGACTAATCTGCTCCCTTTTAATGTCACATGCTCACATATTTTTGGTACAGGAATAATATTGTGTACCTAAGGCCTGGGAGCCTTCAGCCCAATGTTGGTGGGGTTCTCAGCGTTCTGCCAGTTGAAAGTATTTAAACTTGGTATAACTTCATTTAACGGCAACGATTCCACTATCGAAGCATATTTTTGTAATGCACACGATATGGCTATGCATCCTTAAAAAACCGTTGGGTCTTTTGCAAGTGTACAAGCCTCCATTCTACTGGCCTATCTTTGATATCAATTATCAATATTATAGGAGAAGAATCCTGCATTTTTAAAATCAATTAGCTCAGCCTTGGTTAGCTATGTACTTGAACTGTAATCGTTTGTCTATTTAAGCTACTGGCTAACTGTACTGTATATTAAAAACTTTCCATAATTGTAGATAAAATAATGTCCAGCAAAAGTCAGACTTTCAGAATAATGAAAAGTTTTGTACTATTAGATTGTTCAGTAATAAGTAATATTAAATCCACAAGATAATCTTTATCATGCTCAGTACAACAGATTTAAGGGTAAATAAATAGTTCAGTTACGTTTTGATCTCATCTTGGGAATTGAATTCCCTTCCGTTCAAATTGTTTTCAAGGTCTGGAGAGTACGATGGGTGCTGCATACCTTGCCGAGCAATTGAATCTAGCTTTGTTTTGTCACTAAAGCTGTGTGTGGTCTGGCGTTATCATGATAGAAAACAACGTCCTTCCTGTTCGCAAGCGCTGACCGTTTTTTGTCCACTGCCTGCCTTAAAGTATCGAACTGAGAGCAAGATTTAATGGCATTTATTGTCTCATTGTGTGAAAGCTACTTGAAGTAAAGGACACCTCGCCAATCCCACCCAATGTTCAATATGACTTTTTTAGGATGCAAATCTTGTTTACCGACCGACTGCGGTGTTTCACCAGGAGCTCACCATGACTTCCTACGCCGAATGTTCTGGTAAACCAACCATTTTTCGCCTCCCCTAATCACTCCCTTCAGGAAAGCCTCAAGCGAGCTCCATCTTAACAAAGACTCACTTCCCATTATGCGATCCATAATGTTTTATTCGCTGAGTTCATGAGGAACCCAAACATCCACCTTTTTCGAAATTCCAAGCTTTTTCAGTCGTTGTATGGGAGATGTTAAGCCGCTGAGTGATTTCCCGTGTCGTCAGATACATGTTAACTGCAACCTAGATTTGATCATCATTTGTGGTGTGTGGACGTCCAGAGCGAACAGCATCAGCAAGGTCTATATTTTCTGAATAAAAACGGGTAAACTAACGCTGACAAGTGTTAACGCTTATAGCCGAAATCCATACACGCTGAAAGTCTCCCGTTGCACCTCTGTCACTTTAACACCTTTTTCAAAGGAAAAAAGTAAAATATGCCGCAAATGCACTTTCGTATCCTTCATTTAAAAAAAAAATACTGAGCACTTAAAACACGTCCGATCAAAATTCACATAACAATGTAGGAGATAAACCTCGCTATTGGAATATACGAGTACATCAAAAATGTTATAACGTGGAGATTTAAAAGGTTAGAATGTACGAACTAAGTCCCAAGGTTTTTCGTAACTTAGAACGTCTAGGGAGACCTTTGATAGCACTGATCTGTGATGGGTCATTTGCATATAAACGGTGAACTCAATGTCCGTCGTTTATATGATACGTGGTATTGGAGACGTTTGTAAGAAATTATCAAATCAGTTTTTCGACAAAATATGTGTATTCGAATAATTTCATTACAAGCTGAGTTTTATTTTTATCTAAATCTGTAGCGAATAAGCGATATTAAATGGATATTGAGATACTTAAATAAGTATTCTAGAATTAATAAGGAGATCCACCGGACATCGATATGTTTTGCAGACATCAAGTATTAGTAGACAAATTGCTCAGCAGGTTAGAGTTTTCGCCTCACTTTTCATTTTTTAGTTTGAATGTGTTCCCAAGCAATGCGAGGTTGAGGATAGCAATTACCCTGAAATGTAGGGAGAAAATCGAACTACATCCAAGTTTTGATGACGAGAAAAAACTAGTCACTGATCGAAGAACGCTATGACACAAAACGTCTTAAATAAAATATTAATAAGCAACATGCCATGGGATTATGACATCCCATAAACTGCAATATAATCTCATCACTACTGATAATCGCTTTGCTATGTTCAACGTACGAGTACATCAGCGTACATTATCTACTTGAAGTTCTAATGTGTGGGAGGTCCTGCATAAAAAACGATCAAGCGGCATACAACAAACCACTTCATGTTTGATTTATTTTTGCCATTAGTCTTACGTACATTAATCAAACAATTAAGGTATACATATCTTAAGAACGATGGCAAGTAAGATATATTCACACTCAATGACAATGAAAACAAATAACCACTAATGCCACAAAAATGTAGCAATAATCGTAGCTTAGAAATAATTAAACCGAAAACCAGTACAAATATGCGCAATTTAATTCAATGTTAATAAAAAAAAAAATTAAGTTGCATCATTCGGCGTGGATTGCAAATAACGTTGACATAATAAATTGACTGATTTCGCCAGTCAACTCACACTCACTTAATAGACGAAGATTTATGATCTTTTAAAATTGGCATTGCGACGCAAATTGATTTTATTTTATTACAATTATTTTTATTATGAAATTGACAAAATACGAGCAATACGTAGATGTGTTAGATCCTAGGGCTGTGAGCTTGACAGTGGGTGTGAAAAAGTATACACCAAAATAGATTACAAACTTTTATATGAATTTGTATGTGCAATAAATATCTCAAAAAGGTTTGTTGATTCTTAACAGTTGACTGGTAAACCATATTATACAAGGAAATATGATACCCTATCACCGCAATCGCACAGCTCGGACATGAGACATATCTTTTGTCATATCACTAAATCTCATTTATTGCATTGAAAGCATATGTGTATGTTTCATTAAAATTTATTGCCCTACAGGATATTAGGAAAAAGAACTCCACAACTAGTATGATATCGTATTCTCAAGAAGTTCCAGAAAGGAGTTACATTTTAGACATCTGCATTCCAAGTCTTGTTCCACCTTAGCCTTAAGGCACTGGGATAAAGTAATTAAATGCAAAGTTGAGGGGGTTTGTTAAAATTACGTCGGATCTAAGCAAAACAGCAGATAAAATTCATCGAATCACTATCAGTTGTTCTGACATCCGACGGCAGAAATTGTAGATGTTTATTCCGAATTAGGTCACTAGGAAGCGTTGACAAAGAAAATACATTTTCGAAGTCCTGCTCATCGTAAAAATAGTAACTCAATTCCACAAATGATGGCATTTTGCTCCACTTATGACTATGGCTACACAAAGAAGTTTTCGCATGAGATATACTCGTACGTCATCCTCATGCATCCTCATGGATATTTATGAACTGTGATAAGAATAATGGGCTCCATTAGGGGACAATCTTATTAAGTGATATGAACAATAAATAGATGCAATAAAGTTTGCCAAAAAAAATATAAAACACGAGAAACTTCAAAGAAAAACTAAGCTATATCGAAGCGAGTTCAATTGATCTGTTTGTAAAATTTGTCCTGTAATATTATATGGACCCTTCCTCCGTCTCCAATAATTTGTTTGTTACACTAAATTCGACAATATTGCCTATATTGAAGGAACGGCACAAATAGCTTGCTGCTGTTTTTTGAAGGATCAACACTTGGAAACAAAATGAAAGAGGATGCCTAGACTATGTCATCGTTAAAACTTTGTAAAACGAAATTACAGAAGGCTTGAGTTATGTATACTTGCTCCAACTTGAAAGACTTATTCAAGTCAGAGGAAAATAAATGTGCTTAAAATTGAAACAAAGTACGAGGCATGATTCTACTTTCTTGAGCAAAGAAAACGAGATATACCAATAACAACGAGTTTACCATCGACTTCATTTCTGAATAAACTCTCAAACAGCGATAAAAAACCTTCAAAATTCTGAATCCAAAGATGCACACTGCAAAGGGGACACTTCGCAATGTACCATATGTATATAAGCTATCTTTACAAGGAAGTCATACAGTGCGCCCCCCGATACATAATCAATATACGTATGTATGGAGATACAATATACATAAATACGAATGATATTTTCTTTCTCCTTCATCGTGAATTCATTAAGTCTTAAGACCACTCACTTTGCTGTTTCTTTTAAAGTCGAAGAGTGAGAAGCGTTTATCGTTGACTAACCAGGAAGTAAGAAATTACAAAGTTACTTCAACAAGGAACGACAACCAACATGACACACATTTAATCTTTAACGACTTGTCCAGTTTCTTTTTGGAAATCGATTTATCATAGAATATCCATTGTTCTCATTGTATTTTGTGGCGAGAAATTTCCCTTGATAATGCAAGATGATCCTCATAATCACTTTACAAATACCAAAAGTCACAACTTTATAACAACCCATCAACAGATGCCATTAAATTCTAATTGCTACTCTTAATTGCACACTTAACGGAGTCGAGACAAGTCGCCTTTGTTTTTACCGTGCCAGTGTCCTGATGACATGTCATTAAGAAAACCATTTGAAAATACCTTTTCAATGGCCATATAAAAAGGAAACTGAATCTGTTCCAAGTATCTGATGTCTAGTATCTGTATTTGTGTGTTAACATGTTAATTACAGATAATTTAAATCGATGGTAATTACAAGTTTTTTTTACAAGGTATTTAAAAAACAAAAACAAAAAAAATGTATCTCTGCCTAGAAGTACTCGTAATCCATCCACATAACAATTAATTATCTTGTAGAAGGACAACCAGATACGACACACTAGTACAGGTGATTAGACTAGAAACCCACTGTCAATATAAAACCAATTACAAAACGACGACGAATTATTTTCACTAGGATAAGGCATAGATGATTGACTGACTTTGATTTGTGCACAATTTATTTTTGATACTGGAGATGGAATTTGTTTTTATTAGGACTGAGATTGGTACATAACATCAACACTTACACTTTAATTTAGATTGAAGTCGGAATTTCGTTATTTCACCAGAAATATTCAGAAATTTATCCACAAATTGTGTATCCACTTTGTACAAATTTGAATTTTCCTTTTCTTTTACTCTTTCAAGCCACAAGCACTACTGAATTTTAAATCGCACGAAAAATAAATTTGCAATTACTGACCCTGGTCTCGTTTGGCCATTAACACGATTTCAGCTTGGTTCCAAAGTAGACTGACCGATTAGGCAGGTAGGTATCCCAAAAAAAAAATAAAAATAAAAAAAATAACAAATTTTCTTTGCTCTTTTTGTTGTTTATCTTTTCAATATCACCACACGATTCGTATAAAATTCAAACAAAAATTCTTCACACAACATAAAATAAAAATTTTTAAATCGAAAATAGGTAGAAAAACGGACAACTATTTTATTTTTTTTTTTTTTTAATTTTTCTCAAAATTAAGTATTTAGAGTGTTTAGTCGAGGTTCGCCGAAATTGAAGAAGGAACAATAAAACAAATAAAAAATAACGTCTTGGACATGCTAAACGTACAATAGTCCAAGATGTACTAACTCGAGCGACTTGAAGCTAGCTTCTATCCCTAAGTGGTGGCAACAACTGGCTGAGGTAGTAAGCACTATACTATCTGTCTACTCGTATTCGTATTTCGTACTCGTATTCGCACTTGTAGTACTAGCGTAGCCTGCTCTAAGTAGTATAACCAACGAGACAAGTAAGCAGAGTACACTACACACTACACACGGCTTGAACGAAATGTTACGTCTTTATGACCAGTCCCAATTCTCTTCCAGTCCCACTTGTGAACACCGAACAAATCTACACAACTGAGACGCGAACAATGATGACGACGAATGGATAGATGGATGGATGGACCGACACCGTATCGCATGCAACAAACAATCCACGGAAAACAACGAAAATCGTAAACGCGACAAAAACCGAGAAATGGGAAAATGTTTACACACAACAAACACACCACTTAACTTGACTTGGATTTGACTAAAGACTCAAGAGTCAGCACAAGGTATACAGGTATGAAGCACCAGAAAAGCATAAGCACAGCACGGGTACTACTTAACTTTTGCCCAATGAAGAGAGCGCACAAGCACATGAAATTCGAATTCGGTATCGGATGGGCAAACTGTGTTTACACTTTTCTGTCCAAGTCTGCTGTGATGACTTTGTGGAAGATGGTGACGAGGAAAACGACGAAAATGAAGGTATTTAGCCGGAGAACAGGTAGCAGTGTGACCAGTGTGATTTTACTTCTTTATTCTTGTTGAGTAATTAAATTTAAAAAAAAAATGACTTTATTCATTTTAAAATATATTACCGAAAACTATGATCCAGAAAGGTATGAAAAAAATTTAGGAAGTTTAATTTTGGTGATGATAAATGTGATACATCCAACTTTATTTAGCTAAAATACACTTAGGAGCCAAGTTTAAAGTGTAAAATTATGCGAGGCTAACAAAACTCCATAAGCTCCGAAGCAAATCATCATTTAAAGGAAAGATTGAACATAAGGTTCAAAACAAAGGTTCATAAGGCAAAGGGTTTGAGGACTAACCATAGTAGATTTACATGATATATTTATTATTTATTGAATACACTGCAATCTACATTATAGTACTCGAAGGACTAAAACGAAATCTATATCAATTTACTAAAATGAAAAACGACAAATTGTTTCAAACACTTCCTTTCTTTGAAGACGACTTACAGACAACAAAAATATAATTATATAATATATCGTAAAAGGCAAGCAACTTTGTTTAGAAAAATGAATTTATTCTTAATTTTTTGGCAAACTACAATTACAATAAACATTATTGCAGATTAAACAAATAATGAGTTTCTGACACAAGGAAAAATGTAAATGTTGGATTTATATTTGCTGCACCAACAAACTATGCCATATTACAGCTTAGAATGTTCTTCAGACACTTAAACAAATTCATGGAACAAGATTATTGTAATATATTTATACTTCTATATTATTGCTAGATAGGTGTGCAAACAACAACTTAAGCCTTTGCCAATTAAAACCAATATGAAATATTTATGAATTTTTGTTTTTTTTAAGGACACTCATATGGGTATGTGTACACTTAAAATTTCTTAGCATGTGTTAAGTTTTTTGGAAAATTGGACAGAGAGAGAACAAAGATTTTTGTGCTCAGTGCTTATTTTGCTCGATGGGTGGCAAAATGGGGTGACATTTAATGGGGAGACTAAATTTTAGATAAGACCTGCCGCGTTGTTGTATTCTAGTCAACTACACATCTTATATGATTTTTGATGACTCAAAAAATGCAAGTCATTTGGGCTAGGCTGGGATTCCAACACCTAACCTTCCGATTTGGATGCCGATTCACTACCCCTTGAGCCACGGCCACCCACCACCCAGATATTTGACTGAATATGATGCCGCCCAAAAATATTTTTGAACAAAAAACTAGGAATCACAATCAACCGTTGCATGGCTTTTCGGCGCAAATATTTTAATATTTAAATCTTTTAAAAAAAAAAACTAATGGCCCAATCACAGAGCCCTGAGGTACTCATGATCAGAATTTACTGAAAAAACTAAGTACAGTCATTGCTTTCTATGAAATGAATAAGAAA
This sequence comes from Volucella inflata, assembly GCA_928272305.1. Lineage (NCBI taxonomy): Eukaryota > Metazoa > Arthropoda > Insecta > Diptera > Syrphidae > Volucella > Volucella inflata. Next base: position 230,267,539 of record OV743716.1, read on the forward strand.
ACAATTATGTATAATTTAAGTCTCTTAATCCGCACTCATAAGGCTTTTCCCAAGAATTATGTAATCGATTGTGTCAACACTTTAGACTTTAGTCAAGCGATTACGCGATTACGCGATCATTTGTCACGCAGATACGGCTTCAAACCGAAATAAGATTTAGAGCTCTCAAGCTAAGACTTAAATACTTACCGTTATATGGTGGCAAGGGGGAGTGGGAAATTTTGCTTACTACGTTAAGGTCTTAGTTCAAATCTAATCCATTACCATAAATAAATAAAAAAAAAATTTTTTTGTCTGACGTCATTTGCGGGCATTAAGAATAAGTAATAATATGAAAAAGTCTCCTAATCCTCCAACGTTCGGAGAGGCGGTATGCGTAAAATGACAAGATCAGTGGTTGAGGCACATTCAACAAATTTATCTTGTATTTCTATCCCGATAAAATAAAATAAAATGGATAAAATATTAAATAAAAATTTGGAGAAATTTCAGGGGACCAGACATATGGTGAAGCACAGTTGATGAGTCAACTAATATCATCACTCCGTTCTCATTGATCAGTTATACCGGCTTATTACCTTTTTATGTACCTTTCGATTAAAATTGAGCATATATCTATTGGCAATAATAACAGCAGACCTAGATTCCAGCTAATTGGTGTCAAATTATTTCTGTTTTCAGTATATGTAAATTGGTACATATATCTATCATTTAAAGCTGACTATATAGTATAAGTATCAATGCAGAGTTTTCAATCCCATTATTACAAGCCCATGTGAAGTGAACGTTTTCCCCTGATAAGTTTCCAAAGAAATGTTATCCAATAGACTGTAAAAACTAGGGGGATATATGTATAAACATGTTCCTGTCCAATACTGGAGAAGAGGACCTCCCCTTTGAATCTAAAAGGTGTTTTCTAAGCTGCATGAGAAATTTTAACGGTTGTTGTCTATGGGTTGACAGCTGTCAATGTCAAAATGTGTTGACATTTCTGTTCAGTAAGTAAGTTTAGTAAGTAAGTAAGTTTAACGCCAGAACAACGCTTCCAAATTGTGAAAATTTATTTTAAAAAAAATAAATCTGTTCGTGATGTTCATAGAGAACTTCGTCAATTTTACGGTCAACATTATCGGCCTAGTAGCAAGCATTTCATGCAGTTATTGATTGTTTTCGCACTAATTTTACTCTCCTCGATTCAAAACCATCAACAAGACAAAGAAATGTGCGTACTGAAGAGAAGAGTGATGAAGACGACGCCGAAATGTCGCCATTCTCAACTTGTTGGCTTTTATCCGTCGACTACGTGGAAATTTTTTTCTTGCTAAACATCGACGACATTTGGTTCCAACAAGACAACGCAACTTGCCATACAGCGTGCTTAAACAACAATTTATTGCAAGATCAATTTGGTGTCAACTTTATTTCCAGAAATGGTCCTGTTAACTGGCCCCCTCGTTCGTGCGATTTAACGCCTCTCGATTACTTTTTATGAAGCTATGTTAAGTCATTGGTTTATACAGACAAACCAGCAACTCTTGAAGCATTGGAAGCCAATATTCAAGCCACCATTGACGCCTTACGGCCATATATATTGGAAAAAGTAGTGAAAAATTAGACTGATCGAATGGACCATGTAACTCGTAGCGGCGACGGGCATATGCCGGAAATCATATTTAAAAAATAGATTCTATGAAATTATCTACCAGATTATTATAATAAAAAGTTCATTTCAACAATATTTCTATCTTGCATTATTATTTAAAGTTTTCAAGCTCTAAAAAAACACCCTTTACCTTGGCACTTAAACCATTTTATAGTAATTCGTCGAATATAGGTCTTTGTTTTATCAATATCAGAAAATTTCAATACACAGGACGATATCTATCTGTGTACATATAGGGCAAAACTTAAAAGTCGAGGTCAAAAGAGTATGTTGTTGAAACCGAAAGCTGTTGAACTTCGAAATTTATGTGGTTTTTGTAATCTTCTAAATAAATAGTTCTAGACGAAATAGTTTAAAATATTATCGACTTCAATACCTTCATTGTTTTGTCATTACACTATCGAAGCAATTAATAAATAAAAGCGCTCCTAATGTCGGTTAAACAGATTTAAATAAAAGTTAAGATAAACAGTGATGAAAAAATCTGGGAGTTGGAAAAATTTATATTGATTTAAAAAAATGTTGCCGACTATAGGTACGAGTAATATGTAAGGGAAGCATTAAACAAAAAGCTAATTTTAGAAAAGGTCAATCAAAAAGAATGGCTTAGTTTTCTTTCGATTTAAATACCTATTCTATGATTGGCATCTTTGAGTCATAGGAAACCTCTTCCTACAAATATTCTATATATTATTCTGTATCAATACAGCAAACATTAATAAAATTTTCTCGAGACACTGGATAGGACAAAGATAACAAAAATTAATTCTGAAAACATTCAGGAGAATAGAAAACAGCTTTTATTCGCAAAACGCGAGAAATATCTGTAAGTTAAAAATTATTAAAAAAAAAAATTAGTTTTTCTAATGCGACACCTCTCGACAAAAACCAAACGAAGAAAATGGTCACACTGCTCATAGTCAAGTAATGGTTGAACAGAAATACACATTGCCGCAAGCATACGGGAAGGTGAACTACTACCGCAAGTGGTTGGACGTTTGATATAAGTACGTTCGTTGGGTTTGTTTGATTGTGTGTAGCTGCGACATTATTGTATCTCAACCCAACTCAAAACTACTGTTTGCTTTGTTTACTTTGATTGTATCTATCTAATAGTATCAAAGATGCTAAGCAATAGCTAGAGTCTAACTTTGGACTCAGATATTTCTCAACATAAGTACTCATATCTAAGCTTTTTTTCGATTTTCTCAACATAAATATGGATAGTGGGTGTATTGGTGTGGTGTGGATTTTCACCACATAAGAGGTTGTACGAATAGTAAACAGTGAACAGCAAAACAGGGGTTGACTGTTGATTGTTGGTTGTTGGTTATTGGACTTCGGTTTGTTTTTTGTGGGACATGTAAGACGAATGAAGCTTTCGTAATGAGCTGGTTTGGTAAGTCAAAGGAACGGGAAGCTTTTCCTATATCATTGTAATATATCCAACACAGTAAAGTTGTTGCGTACAAGGTATGACCATACGCATGTGTGCATGTAAATATGGTCGGTTGAACTGGAATTGAAAACATTATATATGAGAGTGGAGTGGATTGGCAATATCTGCAGGATAAAAATTTTCCTTTGTTGACATGTTTTTCTTTTTTAATCGCAGTCCCATATGTAATCGCAACAGCATGATTTTGCAGTTTCTTTTTTTTTTTGGCAATCGGTGAAAAGACAATATTTGCTGGTCATGCAACAGACTGAAAAACCGGTAACCAGGTGAAGTGTGAGCCCAGACACAAATGTATAAGCTGACTTAAGGCATATGGCTGCCTTGGAAAAAAAGCTGCTGTTGATGTAATGAATTTATAGTTATTGATAGGAATATCTCAAGAATATTCAAATGTGTAACGTATGTATTCTGAGAATGTTGTCAAACAAGGGAAACTAGAATTATGATCATATCATCATAATTGAGAGAATCATGGAGAGCTACTTCAACGATTCCGTGGCCCAGATCTTAAATGGGGTAAAGCCTAGGAATTCTGTAAAGAAATCATGGGCGAACACCTGAAGTTCATCTGAAAATGAAAATTTTCTGTCGAATCTCAGGTCACATTGCACTTTTAGAGCCTTGCTGCACCCACCACACTGTCATAAGCAATTGTGTTCTCAGTCTTGTTACACGTCTCTCAATTTTCGTCTCACAGCAAAGAGCACTTAGACTTTGTGCATAAATCAGAAACAATTTTGGCCCTTGAAAAATAGAGTTACAACTGTAAAGTTAATATTTCGGCGCACCCCATCAGCTGATCGTAGTCGTCAGTTGCAGCAAATCTGAACGAGAATTCTACACGAAGTTGTTATAGAGGGTGAGAGGCTTTATTGATCGAATTCAGTCTGATAAACGGCTATGACTAGCAAATCCCCGGTGTCAGGAAGAATGTTCTATTTCACATATGTTCTGAAGCTTGTTTACAAATAATGTGCAATCTGAATTTGATTTCAGGCAATTTTTTCTATTTAGGCTATCTGCAAACACAAATTCCAGCATTAAGACAAACATTAACTGTTGCCCACCACATTCACTGTAAAATAGTAGGAATTCAGTTCTCATCTGAGTTACCCAAATAACACACTAACGCTGGAGAAGATTCAATGGATCGTTGCATATCACTATTAATTTAGACGAAGAACATCCAAAGATGAAAGTGACTGCTATAGGCGCTAAGACGTACTTTAACTACCATGTCACAACCATAATGGCCTACTTCCACAACAAAACGAACAACATTTCTCATAGACCTACTCATAGTCATCATCATCAATAGGTGACATGCTCTAAACTAATTCAAACACTTCTGTTAGGCTAAAAAATGTATTTTATATGAAATTGACCTCGAAAATTTTGATCGGTTACCACATGTTAACCATGACATTTCGAAAAAGTGTCAGCACTATTCAACCTGCTAACTATATTGTGATACTTTTGGATTGTATTAAAAATTAGCATCTATAAGATATTGAACAATTTATTTATTGAAAATTGTTTAGTACTAGATCTTAACATGAAATTCAAATATTTAGCACATACAAGCACCATGGTATCATTTATTTATTGACGATCGAGCTTCTTAAAGTAGTCCTTTAGATAAACTGAGGAAACCGATTTACTTTGGTATTGACTTACAAGTTTGGTTCATTATTAATTCATCTATGAACCACTTCACTCAGTAAAAAACATACAGGTAAGATGTTCATACCCTTGCCAGTACAAAACTTATTTGAGTTAGACACTCGTATGTTAAAAGGCGTAAGATAGAACATGACCACAAAAACTTATAGAATTCCTTGTAAAGGGTGTTTTTTTTAAAGTTTGAAAACTTTAAATAATAATATAAGACAGAAATATCATTGGAATGAATTCTTTATTATTATAATCTAGTAGATAGATTCATGACATTTAGTTATTAAATATGATTTTTTACAAGTTACATGGTCCATTCGATCAGTCTAATTTTTCACTACTTTTCCCAATAAATCTGGCCGTGTGGCGCCAATGGTGGCTTGAATATTGGCTTCCAATGCTTCAAGAGTGGCTGGTTTGTCTGCATAAGCCAATGACTTAAAATAGCCCCACAAAAAGTAATCAAGAGGTGTTAAGTCGCACAAACGAGAAATATTGTATTTATTTTATTTATATATTTATTTATTTTTATTTATAGCTTTGACACAGTAAGATAAATCTTATTAAATAGTGAAAGCCTTAAAAACTATATTAGCAAAGGGTATAAAACATATAGTTCAAAAGTTAATTTAAATTAATACAATACATATTTATTTTAGCAAATTTTACATAATAAAAATGAAAGCAAAAAAGAAAGGGGAAAAAAATTAATACAATAAGGAAAGAACATTAGAAAAAACTTAAAATTTAACGAAAATTTGTATATTACCTAATTATATTTACTGGCCAAGTACCTCAAAAGTAAAAATCGAAATCCATTCGGGCTTCTGACTTCTCTCAGTTCAATGGGAAGGGAGTTCCACAGGCGAGTGCAGTGCACGAAGAACTGGCGCTCTGACCTCAAGCAAGAATATGCAGTTTGACTTAAGGTAAAAGTTCTTTGCGACCGAGGAAAGACTAGTCTTTTATATTTTATATAGATTGACGTGTTTGTATAATATCGTGCAAGCAAGATAGGGAACGGAACTCTAGCAAGCTATCGAACGAGCAACCGACAATGCGCTTTGAGTAGGCGGATATGCGATCACGTCTTCGAATACCGTAAATATAGCGAGCAATATTATTGTACACAACATTAAGCTTCCTTCTGCAAAAACAGTCAACGTTGCCATATATCTCGCACCCAAACAGTAAAATTGCCAGGAGAAGCGTTTTTGCTAGCGTTCTCCTTACAAGTGTAGGTGTGAACATTTGAGTTGACCAAAGTAAACGAAGGCCTCCGTAGACCTTTCCGATTGCAGCATTTATATGGTCAGCCCAGGTTACTAGCAGTGTTTACATAGCGGATGCTTTCTTGACCCAGTTTTAGCAATGGCAAGGCAGACGGGTCTTGTGTTTTCCTATATATGGCGAGAGCTTTTGATTTCGCTGGGTTTAAGCACAGGAAGTTACGTCGAGCCCAGAGAAGTATGTTATTCAAATTTTGATTAATCAAAACAGCGACTTCGTCTAAGACATCAATATGCCCACCCAAATACAACTGAACGTCATCGGCATACATATGGAACGAAAACTGATGGATAATTTGAGACAGTTCATTAATGTACAGGGAAGAAAGTATTGGTCCAAGTATTGAGCTTTGGGGAACGCCGCTCGAAATCCTAAGAAAACTTGAAAGCTTATCGCTAGCCACAACACATTGCTGCCTTTCTGTCAGGTATGAATAAATAAGCTTTGCAGATTCTTTGGAGAAGTTATATTTGTTCTGGAGTTTTTGACATAGAAAAACATGGTTCACTGTCTCAAACGCTTTGGAAAAATCTAAAAGAACCAGTAGAGTTAGATGCATTTTTATCCAAAGACTTCCTGATATCATCTACCACAGACAGCAATGCGGTCTTACAACTGTGTTTGGGTTGAAAACCGGACTGAACAGCAATGGGTCTGTAACCACTATTTGGTTATTTTGGTATTGGAATTACCTTGGCCTTTTTCCATACGTTCGGATATTCAGAAGTTGTGATTATACTGTTGAATATCTGAGTCATATATGGTAAGATGTATGGAAGCATAAGTTTTACAAATCTGGGATCAAGTCCGTCAATACCAGTTGCGTTTGACTTTATCGACAGTACTGCTTCGACAACATCTTCATCACTAACGCATACGAAACCAAATGATTCGTTGGTGGTTTCTGATGATTCAAATGTATTGTGTCCGGTTTCAACGGGGAAAGATGATGGCGTTTTGACGAACTCAGCATTGAGTAGCTTACAGTCAATGTCATCAGGCAGTTTTGGGTTCCCTTTTCCAGCATCAAGTTCTTTTAGAGTTTTCCATGTGTTTTTCACCGAACACCTTTGACTAAATCTACTGCTGTAATATAGCGTTTTTGCAGCTCTTATGTCCAGCACCACTTTGTTTCGCAAACGACAGTACTCACGATATAAAATCTCAAGTTTATACCTCCTCCAATTTTTGTAGGCTGTACTACGTTGCCGCATCAGCTATAGGATATCACAACCAAGCCAAGGTGGTGATGCTCTGCGAACAGTCTTTGTCTTGAATGGCACATTTTTGTCAAAAATATTCCTGACTTGTTCTTGTAAGAATTCCACTTTTTCGTTAACGGATTGCGTGTGCCGCACATTTCTTTGTCTTGTTGATGGTTTTGAAACGATCAATAACTGTACGAATTGATTGCTCACTTGGCCGATTATGTTGACCGTAAATTTGACGAAGTACTCTATTAACCTCACGAACAAATTTATTTTTTTCAAAGTAAATTTTCACAATTTGGAAGCTTTGTTCAGACGTTAAACTATTCATTAGAAATTGACAAACATTACTGAATAGAAATGTCAACGCAATTTGGCATTGACAGCTGTCAAACCATAGACAACAACCATCGAAACTTCTCATGCAGCTAAAAAAAAACACCTTTTATGACAGTTTATTGGATTTTCATACAAGCATAATTACACTTTTTAATGTATCTAAATTATGTTAAAGCCACTCAAATATTCGTTATTGAACAGACAATAGCCGTTCGTGTTTTCCTTACAAATCAATTTAATTAGTTGCCAGACGAGGAAGAATTAGTTATTGGCTGATGTACTAGGGCTCTGACTATAAAATGTTTATTATGACACCGATGACCCTATATACGAGTATTAAAAGAAATTAACGTCGCTCTCAGACCCATGTTCATTATATGACGTCATTGCTGATGACATATTTGTATGACTTGCACAAGTGGAAGTCTGCTTGAAGAACAAAGCAGAATTCAGCCCAGTCTATGAGTCAGCATTCGTGTTTTAAAAATGACATTGATGGAATTATCGGAAATATTTCAAATAATTATTCAAATACTTATATATTCGGATTATACATCTTTCCTTATGACTATGACTTTATAAAATTTTTCCTTTAACGTCCAATAAATATAGGAAACGTATCAAAACAGTTGGAATTCTACAGAAAGTAATTTTTCTACATATCTTCAAGAACGTTCCATACCCTTTTGTATCGCCTTGTTATATTATTTTGGTGATCTTAAAATGCTTCAGATTTTGACGGAAAAGCAAAAATGAAATTGGCTTGTCTTTGACCTAAACTATTCTCCGAATATGAGTTCTCCCAACTATTGATGAGTTCAAGTTCGTTGCAGTGAGTTTTTGATTCCTTTCCAGCCAGTTTGTTAGCCTCCTCATTGCCATTAATGCCCTCATTATCACGAACTAACCATAGTTTCGGTCTTGTTCCTTAAGCTGAGTTTTTAGAGGGTTTTGAAGCAGTACATGATTGTTTGGAGTCAAGGACATTTACAGCTGCTTGCCTATCCACAGATATTGATATGCAGGTATTTGTATCCGTATACCACTTTATTGACTGTTGACTGTTTGGTGGGTAATTGCTAGCCCATGCTTCTTTGCTGGGAGTCCCCGTGGTGAATTCTTTATCGAACAATAATGTTTTTGAAGGTGCGCAGATCGTATTAAGTTCTGGTATTTCAGACTACCCTCTCCTTAGGTCCGGGTGATCGCAAAAATCTAGCTCTTTGGTTTGTACCATACTCTCTGAGCTACGTAATGCCACTTTGTTTATATATAAGTGTAAGGGCGTTGGTCCTATTTTTGGTCCTATAGCAGCTATAGGGCATATCGGAAGGACCTCATACTACAGACGCATATATTATAAGGGACCTGACAAAAGATCTTTGGAGAGATCTCCTGTGTGCTACCATTACGAATAATGATGGCACTATGCGACGGTGCGTTATCATGGTCCAAAATCCACGAGTTTTCTGCCCACAATTCTGGTCTCTTCCGACGAATTGATTCACGCAAACGTCTCATAACGCACAAATAATACTCTTTGTTTACTGCCTGGCCTTCTGGCAAAAATCATCAATGTTTTCGTCAAGGTGGTATATCCAAAGTATTTGACACAGTCGATCACAGAATCCTTTGGGATAAGCTTAGACTTGAGAACTAAATTGTGTCACAATAATTTCGAGAAACTCGCATATTAGTACGCCTAACATCGATTTTCTCACTGACATTTGACTGCTAAGATGCAGTAGCCAACGGGACTGCTTTCGAAATCAACGTAGACCAATATTGTAGAGCAGTCATTAAGATATGTATCAAATTCAGTTCAACACTGACCATTGTTTTCATCACTATAAGAGGTCTCACCCTGTTTCAGCATAGTCCAGAATACTGCAGCTGTAATTTTCAAAGGCATTTTATTGACAGGATTCCTGAAATTTTCGGCAACACAAACAGCAGAGTCAACTTGATAATATGTAAACAAAACTCGGCGATTTCTAAATAGATGCGGCAAAGGCTGTGTCTGGAATATTATATGTGATGTTCTCACAACCTACATAACTGGATGTTTTTTAGCAACATATACTTTTGTAAGAGACTAGAAATGCAGAGGCCGAAGACAATCTCTAATGGTGATCCTTGACTCTGACCTCAACCAGACTGGGGCACAGGCTGCCACTGTGTATCGATAGAGCTGTATTAAGGTGATAAATCTGTGGAACAAATATGACTTCAATTTCATTAGGGGGAAATGTTAAAAAGAAATAGCTAAGCTTGCTGCTAACACGACAAGACAACCAGCACGGATTTCTCAAAGGTAGATCTACGACTACCAACTTAACGGAATTCGTATCAAGCACTTTATGTGCACTGGAATCTGGAAATGAAGTTGATGTGATTACCACCGATTTCAGCAAAGCCTTTGATAGGATTTCACATGATATAATCGTTCTGAAATTAAAAGCTCTTGGTTTCCAAATAAACTTTATAACATGGGTTCGATCATATTTAAATGAAAGACAATACTATGTTTTATTCAGGTCCATGATTTCTGACCCAATTAAAGCCTCCTCTGGTGTCCCTCAAGGCAGCCACCTGGCCCCTTACTATTCATTCTGGCCATTAATGATGTTGATTGCATCATAAAAAAATCATACATATCTGTTTACGCAGACAATATGAAAATCTTTAGATATATATCTTCTTCCTCAGACAGCCTACCACTGCAGGAAGATCTTGACAGATTTTGTACTTGGTGTCAGAAGAATTTTCTTGAGCCTAACGTCAATAAGTGTCAGGCTATAACGTATTCCCGTAAGCGGCCCCCGACTTCACCTCGCTGCTATCTAATCTTTAATCTTCCTGTTCCCTTAGTGAATGAGTTGCGGGATTTAGGTGTTATCTGTGATAAGGAACTCAATTTCCGTTCTCACATTGATAATATAATAAAGAAAGCCAACTCTGCCCTCGGCTTCATCAAGCGCTGGTCTAAGGAGTTTTCCAATCCTTATGTTACTAAATCTCTTTACATAACCTTTGTTAGGCCTCTTCTTGAATATGCAAGCCAGGTGTGGTCACCCTACTACAGAACACACATTCTCCGAATAGAAGCTGTTCAACGCAGGTTTTTACGATTCGCTTTACGTGGCCTTCCCTGAGATGATAGCCAAAACTTACCACCTTATACTGATCGGCTGAAACTTATAAATTTACAACCCCTTTCTATACGTCGAAAAATTGTCGACATTCTCTTTATTCATCAAATTTTAGTTGGTAATATCGATTGTCCTTCCTTACTTCGACTTATTTCTTTTAATACAAACCCTCGCAATCTTAGGTCTGTGCCACTTTTCCGGCTAAATCTTCACCGAACGAATTACGGACACTTGGAGCCAATGTCTAGAATGCTTCGTGAAGTTAACGATATTCTGCCTCTCTTCGACTACCATCTCACCAAACTCTCTCTTAAAAACACTCTTATTTCCACCTATGCCTCACATCCTAACTTTTTTTTAACCGCTCCCACCCTTTAGTTTTTATCTTTAGTTTTAAGTGAAAATTGTTAGTTCTAAGAATTAGCTTGCAATAAGCATTAATAAATCTGTCCGGGTTTGGCCCGGGCCGCAAATATCACTGGAAAGATGATCTTCAAACAAATAGTTGAATGATAAACATAATGTATCTTCACAGGATCAACTTGTTTAATACAAATGCAAAGGGAGACGGAACTAGTTTCTTAATTTCCTGTAGCAATTAAATTTCACCCAAATTTTTCAACAATCCACCATTAATATTAAAAGACCCACACTATCCAAGATAAAAAGAGCTCATATATAATGAACTGTCATTGTAATGTCAAAAATGCAAGAAAGTAAATATGAAAACGACACGAGTACACACAGTCACTTTCTATTACCCATCTACGGATACCATTTCACGTATAGATTAACGGTTTATTCATACATTTTCCAATATTCAGTTTGAAAATTCAAATATACCATAGAAGAATAATAAAACATATTGTTTCAATGCAATCGGTAAATTTTTTAAATTACCTTCACCAGGTTTATGGTATCCAAAACCCTCAAAAGAAAAATATATCCAATACGCTTTCCCCACCGATATGTGGCGACTCAATATTTCATACTCTTTTCGCCATTTCTTTTCAAATATCCGGATCACTTGCACAAAATCTACACCTCACCACTGCACCAAACAATTGACAGATTAGGAAATTGTATTTTAAAATTGATAGTAGTTTGAAAGAACACTTGCAACAATAGGAGAGTAACAAATAAACAGAAAAAAAATTAGTTCAATACATATTTACGCAACGCAACACGACGAGAAATCACCCACAACTGCCAATTGCTAAACGTTGAACTTCAAAATTGAAAAAAAATAAATAAATAAAGAAACCTAACCTAAGCTAGTAATGGTATTCGTAAAACAATGACAGTCGTCTGCCCGCTTGATTATGCGAGTATGTTGCGCCTCACATTCAGTTGGTCAAGCTAAACACACTTTCGTCGTTGTCGTTCATCGTTCATCGTCCGCCGTACCCGTGGTTTGCGCCAAAATAGTTAGTACTATGCCAAATGGGCCACACTAACACCATTGTCAAGTTGCAACACTAAAACAGTACTCAATTCAACTCATTGCCTGCCGCCCACTCACATTGTAACAGTAACAGCAACGACCATTGCGGCGACACCGTTTGACTGTCAATTGATTTCCAATTTCAATGCCATTTACCGTCATTCCCACAGCCACTGTCGTTGTCTTCATGTTGCAAATTAAAATCGAAAACCTGTTGCAGTTGACAGTTTGAATACTCGTATAATACTCGCACATCATTGTGGCAAGAAATAGTTCAAAGTTTTACAAAACATTTTGACATTTGGGCGGCAGCCCAAATCGGATGTAAGTCGATCGCTTGTCAAAGTGGCATTTAATATTTGACAGTTCCCAGTGCAATGACAGAGTTTCGTTCTACTTTACTACGATAACGAGGGTGATAATTTTTCTGACCTTGACCTCAAAGAAGATTAATTTCATCTGAAAGCAAAATTGTTTCTGTTGATCGTTTTGACAAATCACCGCGCACCAAAATCACATCTTGCGTGTAAGGTCTTAATGGGTCTTGGACTCGATGTGCACCAATTACATTTTGTGGGTCTTGCGCTCGCAAGAGTTACTCCACACAATTGTACTTGCACATCATTATTGTTGCCGGTTTAGCCGAGGAGGATTCAATTCAATTCAAGCCAAGCTTGAGCACTGGATGCTTAGGCTTAATTGTTTCCATTCATCGAGTTAATGGTTAGGAAATGATATTAGTGTTTGCACGAAGTGCGAAAATGTTGTAACACTCGGGCAACATGAAAATGTAATTTTGGTCGTGTGTGATGATGTGTTGCATTGCGCAGTGTGGCATAGTTGAATGCCAATTTTTCACTTCACCCGGTGGGGAGTACTACTCATTCTCTCGTGAAAGGTAAGTTTGACGGGTGTTGTGATAGTCGGTCGGTGCGTAGTTGTGGAATGTTAGGAAATACTTATAGCTTAGCATGAGTTGAAATGACAGTGGACAGGTATTAAAGTTACATGATAACCTTGAAGACATAAACAGTTTTAATATTTTTGGATTTAGGGTATGACAAAGAGTTGAAGTTGGGGTTTGGTGACCAAATAAATGTTTGGGCGGTTACGGATGGGTTTCATATTTGGTTGAAGGTAGTTTGGGCAGTTGAAGGACAGTGGGTTTTTTTTTAGTTGTATTTCGCCTGACATACTCGTAAATCGTGTCTGTTGCATCTACGCAGAAGTGTAATATGTGGCTTAGGAAATAGATTGAGTGATTCTGAGCTTTATGTTGAAATAAGCATGAACAAGGCTAGCAAGTAAACTTGTCATACCTTAAAGGGTTCAAGACGCATTTCGACGAAGGGCAGGCTACTGTACCAAGCAAGTATAAAACGTGGCTTGGACTATTTTTCGACAGGCAAGCCAACCTACTGCCCCACCGACACAAATAAAATACCTGACCTGGTCGACTTTTTCATTACAAAAGAGTACCCCAAATATCTTACGACTTTAGAAGAATCCTATGATCTTTGCTCAGATCACTCGCCAGTAATCTTTAAAATCAGCAGGAGCATAGCAAGGACCGAAAGACTGCCCAGATTAACGAATAAGGAAACAAACTGGGATGGTTTCAGAAGAAATTGCAAGGAAAATATTGCTTTCAGTGTTCCATTTACAACGACGTTGCAAATAAAATACGAAGTTGACAAGTTCGTGGAAATCATCCACGAACTGCGTGGAATAACGCTTCCTTTCGAACAATAGGAATAAAACAGGGAAGGCAAATATACGCGCCCGATGTAGAAGGCTTCCTACGAGAGAAAATGGAGAGGATGGCAACAATCACGTGCGCCCCCACATAAATCCTATTTTAACCGCCTATCAAAAAAGCTAAAGCAAATGCTGCAAGAATATAAGAACCGTGAGACTTCTAGTTACTTAGAAGGCTTGACTGCGGATAAGAATTCCAATTATTCGCTCTGGAAAGCCGTGAAGTCGACTAAGAAACCTGTTATGCACTTGCCACTGATAAAAACAGCCAACGGCGAATGGGCAAAAGGAGACAAAGAGAAAGCGAATTTGTTCGCCGACCACTTGGAAGAAACATTCAAACCGTTCGAAGGACGTCAATTGGCCCAAGAACTTAATCCCAGAATAGGATCTGACAACTACTATATAAAATCCGCATCACTATCTGTATCTATCTATCACTACTATAAAAAAAACCTAAAAAATAATAAGGCTCCAGGATACGATTTGATAACAAGTGAAATTCTAAAGGAGTTACATCGAAAAGCGTTTGTCAAGCTCCTTCACATTAAAAATGAATCCATGAGACTTTTATTTGTTCTAAGCCAATGGAAAGTCGCAGAAGTCATAATGGTTCCAAAACCGGGGAAAAGTCCAAACGACAAAAAATCATAGAGACCCATTTCGCTTCTGCCGATAATTTCAAAAGTCTTCGAAATTCTTCTGCTTAAACGTTTAAAACCTATAACTGAAGAAAGACAATTGATCCCGGATCAACAGTTCGGCTTAAGGGTCAAACATTCCACAATCGATCAGGTCTATCGGATGACAAACGTAATTGAAAACGCACTAGAGGGAAAAAAGGTACGTTTTTCTCGATGTATCGCAAGCCTTCGACAAGATATGGCACGAGGGCTTGAAGTATAAGCAACAACAAATTTTACAGGGAGAAATGAATAGAATACTATACTCGAATCTTATCTTGAAAATAGACTGTTTTAGGTTAGATATGGGATTGAATACTCTGAATCCAAGGAAATTCAAGCTAGTGTTCCACAAGGAAGCGTTCTGGGGCCATACCTTTTCTTACTGTACAATAGAGACATACCTCTAGATGAAGAGACTGTAGTAGCCACGTTCGCGGATGACACGGCGGACACAGGACAAACTGTTGAACCCTCGACTCCAAACTTCACGAGCTCTGAACAAAATATTTGAGTGGACGAAGAGCTGACGAATCGTGCTAAACGAGACTAAGTCAACACACGTCAATTTCACATACAGAGAGATAAATAATTTACCTTTATTCATTAACTCGGTACAAATACCGTATGCAAACGAGGCAAAATATTTGGGAATGACCCTAGACGCAAAACTGAAGTGGAAATCACACGTAAAAAAAACACGTGAAGAGCTCGAAATCAGCTAAGAGAAATGAGAAATAATCGAAAGATACTCTGAACTAAGCACATACTATATGACAAGCTGCTTATATATATTGGGGTTGTACCAAACCAAACAATATAGTATGTCTGTCCTACAAACATTCCAAAACAAAGCGCTTAGAGAAATCGTAAATGCTCCATGGTATATAAGGAATAGTGATATTCACCGCGATCTGGGAATTGCAACCGTAAAAGACGAAGTAACAAGCTTTGCTCGTAAACTTCGCACTTGTCTTGTGCATCATTGCAACCAGGAAATAATCCGGAGATTGGACACGAGACAAATCTTGTGCGACAACTTCAAAGAACAAGACCGTTCGACTTAGCGCCTTAAGGAGAAACCGTATGAAATAACGGTAAAAGTAGGCGCCCTCGCCTGCTATGGTGGGCGCTTCTGTGCCACTGTGGTAGGCAGTGCTTATGAGCACCTGCTTATGGTACCTGTGAAGGTTTTTAACTACCCACAGAGAAAAAAAAAATACTTTAAAGGGTACAATTTTGTAATGGCCTTTAAAAATATTACAACATACAATAGGTTAGATTATTGAAATGGGATGGATACCAGGGCATTTGAAGCTAACTTTAGGCAATAGAAATAGCTGATGAATTACAATAGATGCTTAATCTGAAATATACGATATGATTTGCCAAATACCGCAAGATAAGCTCAAGATAAAATTTCAAACTCGGCAAGCATCATCATCTCGTACAAAAAATTGTTTTCCTTCGAAAGGAGGTATAAACATCTTGCCACGAGCTATATAGGAATACTGTTTGTGTATATATGTACATATATACATTATACAATGAACTCATGAGGGTTAAAATCGTTAAAATAACAAAATAAACGATGTATAAATTTGCGACCAGGTATTGCATTCGAAAGTGAAATAAATATTTATAGCAGATTTTTATGATTCGCAATATGCGAGATCCCAGGGACTGACCACTGCGTTCTCCTCCACTATACTGACCATCTGTATGTCTCTCTATTCACCGACAACTTTAACTATCAGCTTTCCGTCGTTTTTATGGAAGAAATCTTCTAACCCTTTTAAATACAATCCGATTAGCACGTTTGTATGCCTGGCGGTTCATCCATTGTAAACAAGTGAGTGTTTGTTGTGTTCTGCGAATTTCGCAATGTCAAATTTACAAATTTACAGTTGACCAAAGAATTTGCCTGAAATGACGTTTCAACAAAATATATTGCAATCGTCAATGTAGCCTATGACTATGGAAGCCTACGTAAACTCGATAATGTCGAAAACACAAGCTCACTAGTGGTACAAAAAGTTGAAGGTGGGTCGTACTGTGGTTGGCCCAAAATATTATCGATGACATCATTACCGGTGATGACATCGAAAATAATCTTTGGAATGCCGCTCTCAAAAGACCCAAAGTCCAAAAAACCACGACAGAATCGATCCAAAATCAACGCTTTGTTGACGGTTTTCTTTTTTTGCCTTGGTGTAGGTCCACTCCGAAGTAAATAAGGAGTAAACCTCGAGCATATTAAAGCGTTTGAGGGAAAATGTTCGTCGCAACAGGCCGGAATTGTGGAGAAACAACTCGTGGTTTTGTATGCAACTACCTATATTTGATCAAAAATAAGGTCTATACCGTTCCGCAAGCTCCGTATTCAATCTACGAGTATCATTGCTCCTTGTGACCACTCTGCGGAAAGAGTTCTGAGACGATTGAGGCAATAAAGGAGAATTTGCAGAAGGAGCTGAAAGCGATTCCAAATTGGCCCTATGAAAATTGTTTTGAAGATTGGAGAAAGCATTGGAATATCTGTATTGCTTGCAATGAATATTACTTTGAAGGGAATGAAATGTAAATCTCATATAACAGTTAATGAGGACCCGAATTTGCATCAAGACTGTCGCTTTTCAGGGTTTCCGTTTATACCCTCTATGATCATGGTTGCAGATGGCATGGTTCTTTAAGATACCGACAGACAAAATGAATGCATCTAAAAATAATTCATTTCGCTAATAACCCTTCATGGGGGTTTTTAGTTGGAGTACTATGCTTATAGCTACGTTTAGGGGAAGAGTTTACTATGCAGCAATTTCTCAGTGAATGTCGTCCTCTCCATGATCGCATCAGGCTGCAGTTACTCGGAGCTGATGAAAAGGTTACTGGTGCTTTATTTAATTTATGACTACAGCGTTCACCCATCCTGCTACGAAAATGACATAGACGCGCTAATAATCCATCTGAGTATAATGTTTCAACCAAAAGAAAACAAAATCTTCTTATTTGCGGGAAAACTACATGCAAAACATCGAAAAATACAAAAGCCAAACAAGAATTCAAAATGAAGCATAATAGCTAAGCTTAGTACCAGATAGAACCAATAAAGATTACCTATTTGAGTCTGCTTCAAGGGATATGTAAAACGGGCTAGACTCATGTTTTTCCGAGATTCTATTTTCGTCTATACTACTCGTATGTTCTTATTTGAAAAATTTGCCAATACATTTGGGGACATACATACACACAAACCTTGCGATCTGGTAAAATCTTTTTGATTTCTGCTGGAGATTTTCAGAACTCTGAATGGGGCTTAAATAACTTAGCACGCAAACCCTCTTTTAACTCTAAACTTTAGGAACAACTCGGGTTGAAGTCAAAATATAAATTCGAAGTCCCCCAAAATCTGGTATGTGTTTGGGGGGAGAACGAAACTTATCAAGGATGCTGCAGTTGCACTGGATTTTTATTCAAAAACGAAGTAATTGAAGGAGCGTTGAACTATGCAAGTGTGTGTCAAAAGTTGTACAACACGTACCTACTAATGTTCAAACTAAATGTGGGTGGCCGTGACTCAAGTGGTAGTCAACTGGCTTCTAAATCGGAAGGTTCGGTGTTCAAACAATAGCCGTGCCCGAAAGACTTGCATTTTTCCAGTCATCAAAACTCAAATAAGATGTGTAGTCGACATGAATCTAAGAACACCCCCCGGTCTTCTGAAATGATTGATAGGTCGGTTAAGAATTTTTTATACACTCACACATTCAGTTGAGAGTTATACTCTTGTTTACGTTTTGAAATTCTTTAGTACGAGTTTTCTTTCGCATTTTCTTTCAACACCAGGTGTTCAGACAGCAACCTCCAAATACCCGAACTCTTAACCTTACAAAATTTTGAAACTCAGCAAAGCCTTAAACATTCAACCTGGACAGCATTATTCGTAACCATGTGAGTAAATATAATAGTTTCCGCTCTGCGCGGTCAGTCAGTCAGTAAAATTGCTACTCAAGTGATGCCAAATGCCATCGGCCGCAATATTCCCAACACCATCGGCTAGTGGCCACTGCGTCACGTCAGTCACGTCCGTCGGCAATAAAATTCTCTGTAATGCAAAACAAATCATTATCTGCAAATCACTGTCTAAGTGACTGACTTGAATGGTCTAGAATTTCTAGTCCATTTGGCACAATTCACTACAATCGCTTATTACCACTGCAATTGCCTTAATAATTGTTTAATGCAACTTTAATTACCGCCGACTGCTTGCAAACTGTGACCAGCTCAAATCGACGAAATGTTGCAGCAACTTGCCGCTGAAATGTGCAGCGCCAACCGATTTCATCTACTGCTGATCAATATTTGTTCTGCGAAATGGAAAATTATCGCTTCTAAGGGGACCAGTTTTTTTTTTATTTTTTATTTCATTTCATTTGCCAACAGTTGCACTTAATTGTGTCCAAGTGTTGCAAAACAGGTTGAACACTTTTGCACGGTCTGCCATTGAAGTGCTTCGCACCTGTTGTGCTGCGTTCTTCAAAAACTTTGACATAACTTGCCCTCAACAGTAGTCGATGCCGACTGGTGTAGTTTATGCGGTTAGACCTCGGCAATATGAGTAATTAACCAAAAGGTTAGTCAAAATCGTATTTGACACAAGGTAAAGTCTATTGTCAAAATCCACGCATAACGAAACGAATGCTTACGAACTTACCATATACTGAACGCTGGACTGTAGATTTTGTCGTTTTCGTCAGCTCTACCCCTGACCTTTTCAACTTGATCTTAATGTATTCAGTTTGGCGGTGTTTATTGTTTTTTTTTTTTTTTTTTTACACTTGTCCCCTTTGAGTTGTTTTTTTTATAGTACGACGAGTATGTACATACGTGTTGCATGTTTTAATTTAAATGAGAGCATAGGTACAACGTACGAGTATGACTACATACGAGTATAATTAAACTTTTATTTTCTATACCTTGACAGGTATCCTCTTCGAATCTACCCAGACCTATTGCCATTACTCTCAATATGAATTCTGCTTTAGAGGTACTTGTATTGACCCACGAGGTATTTGTTATTAGGGTGCGCGAATTAATTGACTTTGGCACTCGTAATAGGGACGGTGATCATCATGGCAAGTGCCTGCCACTTAGATGTTATTAAGAGGAAAAATATGCAAATCAAAATATTTATTTTGATTTTTTTTTTCTAATTTTAAAGCAAAGCACGAAAATAAGTAGACATGGAGAATTACGGCGGACTATACGGAACCAGGAATTGAAATAAAATATTAAGTACGCCTTCAAGGTTAATTGATTTATGGCATTAATCTTATTGTTATTATAAAGAACGTCTTCTACAACTTATAACAGACGACGTCAAGTACTTCAAGTAGCAATGGATACGCTAAAACTCCCGTTGTGAAAGCTATTAAAATTAAAGGGTTTTGGGAACTGTTGTATACGTTTTCAGAAATTAAATATGTATTTGAATAAGGGGTGTACAATTGGTAGCAAACTTAAGGCTAAAATAACTCGCTTTGGACCTTTAGGCGAGCGACTTGTGACTGTCTAGATATATCAGAGCTGAATTTGCTAACACTAACCTTAGATGTGCATGTCTAGGGAAGAAAAAGGAGACGCTACCAAGTTTCCTTGGAATTTATGAGTTTCTAGAGAGAACTCATGAACACTGTCCCCAGTATGACACACCTTGTGCATCCAAAGTTTGTACGACATCACACTGGAAATAAACATAAGCTGATAGAGTTTACAAGCAGACGAAACATCGTCGCCTGCTATGACATGTAACATACTCGTATTTCCCACATCGTCAGATCCGCTAGCGCACATGGATCCGATTTGAAATATGAAATATGATAAGTCACATTGATCACATTGCGGTAGTTGGAAGACACGCATCCTACTCGTATATTTGGTACGTTGCCAGCTGCCAAAACTGGCTACCACTAAAATATGTAAGCAAAAATCGAAGTTCGAATGCAGCTGTGACTGGAAGTACAGTGCCAGGAAAACGTTGTGCAGCTACAATTGTATAAGATCTCCAGAGCTTTTGACGATCGCTTCTTCGTCATTCTCACCCATAAAAACGTTTTAACAAAACCAAGTTCGGAAGAGCAGTGGTAGTGTTGCAGGGAGGCTATAAGAAATGTCTCCACCAATGTGATAGATTTCACAACACGACCACAAACCAAAAATGTATGCTTTGACGGTTAATTTTGACCCGTACTTTCAGCCAAGCAGGGGGTGTATCGTTCACTGTACTGCACGCTAGCTGATTTTCAAGCTGATTGGAATTTACGTACCGTCTTGGCGGTTATTAAGGACGATAGTTAAGAACGCGATACGTCCATATTAGTGAGATTTTAGATCTGGTTGGTTAATCACCAAATCGATACCAATCTTCCCGTTCATCGGGGCTCCCACCCAATTATCCAGGCTTCTTCCATCAATGATGTTCTCTAGTACAAAGCGGTGGTAGAGCAAAACTAAACTAACTCGTATCTATAACATTAACAGACCTTTACGACCGTTTACTATGATTAGTCCAGTTACAATCTGCTGGTCATAGGTCTTGTTGAGTGGCAAGACCATACCAGGACTTAAAACACGGTACCGTGGGAGTTAGGAGCCCCCCGGACTTCGGTCCGTTCCTAACTTGTTGAGGAAGGTCCCCTTATGGGAGCATCACGGTGGCTGTGGTTTAAACCTAAAACACAGGGAAGGTGGCCCTGCTTGTGCTCCAGACCCGGAGTGGAGTGGCCTGTGCCCTGAACACAGTTCCGCATTGGTATAATCTCTGATTGAGGTTGCGATGGCAACGCGTATCTTCGCTCCCATGGATGTATGGGCATCCCTTGCACTTAAGTCTCCACGACAGGGGTTCATGTTAAACACAATTTGCGTTCCTGTTCATCGATTTTAGGGTTTTTTTTTATGAAAAGTTGAAGTCATTGAAAATGTGAATTGGGAATTCCCGCTGCTCTTCAGATCGTAAGAAATATCAGATTATTAAGCGAATTCTTAAACATCCAGCGTAACTCAAAAGAGCAGATCAGACGCACAATATTCTAAAAAAATGAGATAGTGTGATAAACCAGGAGCATATCAGTGGGGCTTTTGTGAGCGTTTCGAGAGAAGCAGCAAATTCGGGTTGTCGGGCAAAGACAACAAAACAAAATTTATGCTGTCGTCATAAAATGGCAATCAACACCCGTTTATTAGGCAAGACTTTCAACAATTATAATTTTGAATTGGTAAAGACCAAGAGAGAGTATTAAGAAGCACTTCATCGATTTTGGATGGCTAGGTCATATAAATCGTATGGACATCAGCAATCAAGTCCGAAGGATCTTCGGTTCCACCACCATTCCATGGGGACCACAAAATTGTATGCGTAACTGGAGGATGCTAACTGAGATCGAGAGGGCTGAAGAGGTGTAAGAGGTTCTTACGTTTTGTAGTCGATCTTTAACTAAATATACCGAACAGAATGTCATCTTTACAAAATATCATTATGCCTCGCTACCTCTAATATATTGATGGGACCACCAGCACTAAATAATTTTGGCATATTACAAAAACTTATTAAATGAAGCACGTGGGTTGAGGTCCGAGACCGCCCAGCCTTTAAGATGCCGTCTAAAATAAAAAGGTAATAAAATCTTATGACAGTACAACGAAGTGAGAGGTTTTCAAAACTGACATTGAGTTCCGTCGATCAGTAGAAGTGTTTTCCCAACATGATCCTGGAGCCTGCTAAGGCACATTGTGCTTTTGTCCTTAAGAAAGCAAAGGAAGGAGTGGCTATTAATGAGACAACTTTATCATTTCAACTCCGTCTATCAACTTTCTCGAATGGCTACCAGGGTATGTACATACTTATCGGTATCTTTCCTTGCAATTTTGCAGTGAATGATTGTGAAAGATTTTAGAAGTCATTGATGAAGAAGAGCAGATATTAATAGAGTCTTCCATATTTGAATTTATATTTACTGTCTTTTGTAAATCCACTTAATTAGAGTCTAATACCCGAAGCCTGATTTAATTGTCTTTCTTACTTCTGCCAGACTCACGGCTCAGTTTACTGATTTAAAAGTAGCGCGCTAGGGATCCTGAAAGATATGAGAGCCCTTTGTCTGAGTCTAGGCGAATAAATAGGCAACGTGTAGTTTTATCTTATTATACAAACCATTTCCTTTAGTCATAAACCTGATGACTTGTACACTTCTTTCACCATAAGAACATTCGACTTACCTAAAAAAAGAAAAAAAGAAAATATTAGACACTTTAATCCGAACTAAAAATAAATTAAAAAAAAAATATGCGAGTAGATCTTTATGAAACTATCGCATGTAAACTTAAGAGATAAACTGCTTGTCATAATATTTTATTAATTTTTTATTTTTTAATTATTAATTCATTATTCTCATTTTAACAAAAATTTATTTTACAATTATTAGACTTTACTAACTACCTCCTTATAGAGAATAGATAGTGACATTTTTTACTCAACATTGCAAATAGGGTTAAATGTCACTTTAAGCAAATTAATTCATTGTGGGGTGTTCAATGTGAATAGAGTTTAATTTTATTAAAAAATATAATGGATATAATGGAAGTTTAAAGAGCAAGGAAAAAAAATAAATTAAAATGCAAAAGCATTATGAAAAGAACAAAAACGCGGTAGAAAATGCATATTTTAAACAATGAGGCGCAACAAAAATTCAATCTCATTATGATTAAAATCAAGAAGCCCAAATCGTACTTTTTTGAAAAATTTGGGCAAAGTTCTAATGCGTCAGAAGAACTTGTATTGCTTCGCAAGTTGTAGGCCTCATTAATGGGGCTTTGCAAATACCCCCATCTTATAAAGAACATTTTTAGGACTTTAAAATAATACAATTCAATTGTCTGGTAGAATTTTCAACAACCTAAATAGCTCCATAGTGTGAGCAGGATTGTTAGTATTACAAACTCTCCTAATGGCGCACTTTTGTAGGACAACTAATTGTTCCAATTTACTGAGGTAAGCGCCACCCCAACAGCATAATCCATATTGCAATTTCGAATAGAATATCCCATAGTAAATTGTTTTTAACAAATCATTACTGCAAAACTTCCTAAGGTGGTAAAAGCATCTAATAGAGGAAAGCAGATACTGTTCTAAAATTGAAATATGCTCGGACCAACTAAAATTATGTTCGGTTATAACACCTAGGTATTTATAGTGTCTTACTTTTTCAATTTTAAAATAGTTCATGTTGCAAATGGCATCATCATATATTGTACAGCACACGTAGTACAGAATACGAGTAAATTGTGTCGAGAGTAATTGGGAGCATGGAATATAATGTCAATGCCAGGAAAGTCTTGCATGCTTAGATTAAAAAAAATTAATTTGATTTTGTCACTAACAACAAGCTCATGTTCCGCGAACCAGATTCTTCACAAGTGGACATCATGATTTAAATCAGCTACTAGATTGAAGAGGTTAACCGAACCATAGACTATTCCAATATCATCTGCAAATGCCGTAACTTTTCCCACGAAGGGCTGAGCAAACAAAGAGTTGACATAAATTTTAATAGAATAGGACCAAGGACAGACCCTTGAGGTACACCTTGATTCGTAACTTTAGAGTCACTGACAATGTTCCCAATTTTTACTTTTTGCTTTGTGATTTACCATATCAAATGCTTTGGTTATGTCAACAAAAAGGCCAGCGCAAGAATGTTTGTCATCCAGTTCTTCGTGTAAAAGGAGCAAAAACTTAAAAAAAAGCATCTTCCGTGGATAAGCCCGCCACAAACCCAAACTGCGCTGGACTAAAAAAATTAATTTTTGTAAGATATGCCCAAAACTCTACACCTCACTGCCTTCTCGAATACTTTTGAACTAGAGGACAACAAGAAAATACGTCTGTAATTCCTTTTATTTTTGTTATTACCTTTCTTGAAAAGAGGTATTATATTGGCGCATTTTAATTGTTCTGGGAAAATTCCAGATACAATGCTCAAATTAAACAAATATTTCAGAATATCTATTATATTGAGAGCAATAAGGTTAGAAATACCATCGGTACCACAGAAATTCGTTTTTCAAATTCGAATTCGATTGGTCCAAAGAAGAAACTATGCCTATAAAGAGTACTTTCCACTAGTTCAAACCTAGTGCAACAGTTACATGATACAGAGAAGTTACTCGGAAAAGTCATTTGCCCTACTGAAACAAAGTAGTCATTGAGTTCGTTAAATTTTTCTAAAGGGTCTGAAATACTATTACTTCCGTTTGATAATACCTAGTCAAGTCATAAATACTACAAGTCTTAGAACAACTCATTCGAAATGACTTCCATTTGCCTGCCAGCACGACTTAAGACGATGTGGCCACTCATCGATTGCGAGACGCACTTCATGCATGGGGAAATTGTCCACTGTACGGAAAAGGGCTCGCTTCAACGACTTAATATTTGAATATCGAGTAGAGCAAGCCATGCCCTCTAATACGGACTAAAACTTGTAATCCAACGGGTTGAGGTCTGGACTACCAGCTGGCTGATCATCCGTCGATATTTTTACTTACGGCTTGTTGTTGAATATTGATTGGTTCAGAGCCTTCACGAGGTTCCAAGACGGTCGATTGATATACTTTGGCCGTTGTTTTCACTCCTTTCTCGCAAAAGTGGAGCTTGGAGCCATACCATTACAGACGCGGGATGGTGGCCTCTTTGAACTTTCGGGATGAGTTGGGATGCTTCTCTGGATGACCGAGCATACACACGATCGTTCTGCTTATTGAACGATTCTTCTACGGTGAAGATTTTCTCGTCAGTAAACAGAATTTGTCTGTGAGCGTTCTTCGCGTACCGGCTGAGTAACGCTTTCGATCGTCGCATGCGTTTTTGCTTCAATGCGACCGTGAGCAGGTGTCCAGTGTGTCGCTTGTACGCGCTGAGTCCTAAATCTTCTTTGATAATGCGAGACATGGATCTTTGCGAAATTTGCA
Organism: Volucella inflata; assembly: GCA_928272305.1. Taxonomy (NCBI): domain Eukaryota; kingdom Metazoa; phylum Arthropoda; class Insecta; order Diptera; family Syrphidae; genus Volucella; species Volucella inflata. Next base: position 230,293,237 of record OV743716.1, read on the forward strand.
TTTCCCGCGACAAGATTTTCGGTTTTCGGTCGATTCGTTTCTTCACGGTTTTGATCGCTTTCGGAGTTCTCACAGTGCGCGGACGGCCGGATCTTTCACAGTCTCGTACTCCACCAGTATCCTCAAACAACTTTCCAGCACGATACACAAAATTGCGAGTGATTCCAAGCGGTCGCAACGTCCTAAAGATATCGCCTTTTCCCATGTTGCATTTAAGTAGGCCAACTTCAACAATACGGTTTTCGATGTCGCCCCATTTCATGATTGTAACCAATTAATGTCAAAAACTTTTTACGTCACAATGAAGCATAAATATCAACTGTCAAATCGCAATCAATACGAAATGGATGCGCCCAGTGTTGCATTCGTAATGAGTGAGTTCAGTTGTGAACCAGTATTTATGACGTGACTAGGTATAATAGAACTACCATGTTTTGTAATATTTCGGTTAACAATACTGTTTACCAGTTTCCATTCCTTTTTGAGGTAACCCCGAGAAATACTTATTTTTCTATGAAAGTGATTGTTGCGACATATGCGAATTATCTTATTTAGTTTGTGCCACAATCGGCTATAGCGCTTTTTTTAAACCAGAATTTAGTGGATGTTTACAGCATTTCTTACGCAATATGCATATATAATATAACACCATGTTGTACGGTACACAAACAATTTTAACGACATCATCTAACCAAATCTGTTGACAATTAAGAAATCTACAATGTTAGTCACACGTATCCTTTACTGTTCAAATGTCCCTGAACCCATATCTAGAAGTCGTTCGACCATGCCACTTAGAAAGATCTCATTGATCAGCTTTCGAAGTGCCTTACAGATATTTGGGAGAAAACCTATCAATTAAAGATTTTTCAGATTATTCCATGCATTACTAAACAGGGTGGTGTAGATCTTTATCGCTTCTGCTTTAGTATTTAATGTCAGAGCACAATGTTTGGTATTTCATCGGTTTTCACTCACTTCTGGTTAAACTAAAAGTTGTTTTAGGTTTCTGCGAAATGAGCGGATGCTGCCTCTTTTAAAAATCGATTATTTTCCATTTTATCGTTACTGAACTAAATACTACTCGTACATCGCTGGTTTTCTTTCCAAATTTAAAGATAAAACTCGATTTTCCACTTCGTGTATCGCTCAATCTTTCTTCGTACAATTCCTCGTAACTTCCTGCTACAGCCTGTCACTATTCCTAATGATTTCCTATCGCAAAGAATTTGTCATCATCAACAGTTTCGCAGGATTTATGCTTCCTGTTATAGGGTCGTTTTAATTTTCTCTCCAAAATATTTTGTTTATTTGTAGGAGCACACCTGCCTTGGTCGCGAATTTTGTTGCTAAGAACACGAGCCTGTTCATTACACCACAAATTAAAAGGCAGGTCCACGTTAACATTAAGTGCACTCAACAATTTCGTAAACCAAAGGTACACACATTACCTTCAAACAAATGGGATTCTTCGTTCAATGCTTCAGGATTTACATAGTCATGCATGTACCTATGAAGACTGTAGTTGCATTTGGCCCAACAAAAGTGCATCTACATGACCTTAAGGCACCAAAATATCCTGGCGCTGTCACCGAAATGCATAAAAATTATCCGTTCAAGAAAGTGTTGAAGAAGATCCACATTTTTCGATTCGAAGTCATTCACAATAGTTTGTGATATTCGTTGTAAATTCGTTGTTTGAAGGCTGACAAGATCCAGTTCGTACTAGAAGCCGAATGACCATCCTTTTCATCGAAATTTCGGTGAATGGGTTGTAAAGGAACAAGCATTAGGTCTGCTGTTTTTCTAAAAACTTGTGTTCAGCGACGAGGCTCATTTTTGGCTCAAAGGATATGTCAGTAAGCAAAATTGAAGCGTTTGGGTCGAAGATGATCCACAGGACCATATCTCATTGACCGTAATCAACAGTCAAAAGTATTTGCTATAGATCCATGATTAAAGACTTCTTCGTTTCCCGATTAAATGGAATGAATGTGGTTTCAGCAGGTGCTACGTGATATACAACAAACGAAACAATCAACCTATTGAAGAAAACATTCAAGGAACGCATAATTTCGCGTAAGTGACCAGTAAATCAGCCTCCAAGATCTTGTGATTACATAAAGTTGCTAGTCTACGCAACAAATTAACAACAGGCGCCGCATTAAAAGCGAACATTATCCATGTTATTGAGGACATAGTACCATTGATGCTTCAAAAAGTGGTCTTCTCGGATGATATTCATCAGATCCAGCCGGGCATTCAACCGATTTAACACAAATAAATGGCTATTTAATGATATTTGTTAAAACTGAATTTAGTACTGGCTTAAATCAAACACCCGGCAGTATTATAACTACAGCTGAGCAGAGAGTAGGTACTTCATGAGATTTAATGTTGCATTCAAAGGATTTGCTACTATTTTTGTTAATATTGATTGAATAGTGTATGGTTTTTTCCAAACAAAAAATGCTCAAATAGAAAATAGAAAAAAAATAGAACCACACTTTTACTCCCTCCTAAGTTGGCCTAAAAAATTTGCATCCAAAACATCATTAGGCTTCCTGAAGACACAGAAACACACCACCAAAGTCATTTGCAATCCGGTTTTCTCCCATTCTTACATTCAACACATTACACTAGTATAGGTTTGTTACAATCAACAAAGAAGCGAGATCCCAATTAAACAGATTATCTAACTTCGCACATGTAAAATGTTTAACAAGGATTAAGTGACCATGTTTTTGCACTGTTTATGTTTGTCTGGTGCCGAGCCAAACCAGAGGTATCAAATGGCAAATATGTTTGTAAACAAAGCCACATTTGGTCAACCAGTCTTCACCACTACTACCACTATCACCAGAAATGGTAGATACAAATACACATGGACTTTTGTAAGCCACACTTGCGCGCTAATTTCTTTCAAATGCGTTACAATAACCACAATTTGCACTTACTACACCAACTAACTACTGGCATAGATATTAGATACTTACAATAGCCACTAGCCACTAGCCACTAGCAATACACTAACACGAACAGTGTTACCATCATCACATCATCATGATACTCATATTACTCGTACAATACGACTATAGTCGTCCACATTGTGCTCCGTAATCGATTGCATCAGAGGTGAAAGTCGTTTCGGTGTCTAGTGCCATATAAACCTTGTTTCTGTATAAATTAATAACAGCAACAGCAACAGGAACATCTACAGAGACAACATTCAACGCTGCACATTACTGAGTCAGACAGACACAGATATAAATACTCTGCATGATAATCTTGCAGAATGGACCAGTTTTTGATTGAATTCCATGTGTGTGCCAAAAGAGAGGCGCATGTATCTGCAGGGAAATTCGCACATGTGAAATGACGCAAAATGGACTAACCAAAAATACAAAAAAACCTCGCACAACACCAGCAACAATAACTGTGACTCTATATACACATATATCTACATATGTGTATCAGGCGATGAAATGACAAAACCTGAATGAATTAAGTTACAAAATTGAGATATTTCTGGTCAGGCTAGGTATTTCCATTTTGGTTGATTCGGTTTCTTTTTACGGTCAGAGTTACGTTAACTGCGGATGATATGGCCAATTTTTCGAACAACCACTGATGGTTGTTTTTTTTTTCTTTTTTTTTTGTTATTTCTTTTGTCTCGGATTCGGGTACAAGGTCGAGCGAATGTACTTCTGTGGCCCCCTCAACCAATCGGGCCAGGCTAAGTCAGTCAGACAGCCACTTAGTCATTCAGTCTATCAATTAACACTTTCGATTTTTTTTTTCCTTTTTTTAATTTAATTTTTTCGAATTTTAAATATTGGGCTGATTGGAGCATGTAACTGATACATCTGTGATGCAGATTTGTAACAGAATCAGCAAAAGGAATTTATTCCGAGAAGTGGAGTGAATGAATGGCAAATGGGCGCCTTGAGACAAAAAAAAAAAACAAAAAAAAAAACAACATCGGGAAGAAAAATGTCTCAAGACTTCCTAAATTGGTTATATTTGAAATTATGTAACGTTTATTTCTGGTGAATGGTATTAAACTATATTTGTTTTAAATTTTTTTTTACCTTTTTGTTGAAACGTGGTAAACTGGTAATATGGTTACCATAACATGCTTGGGACCCTTAAAATTTAATAAAAAATGTAAGCGAATGTAGATAGAGCGTGGTAAAAATATGGCTACAAACTTCAATACTTGTCTTTAATGGTAATTTCATCCTGAAATAAATAGGATGAGGTATGCAATTAAAAAAAAATTTGTATTCCTTTTGCGTACACTGTAGAAGAATGCAGAACTGTGTATCACTGCTTTTCAGCACACCCTCTAGAGTGTCTTGTAAAACTACTGTAGCGACTACTGTCCCTCGTTTGGATACAATTTTTAATCCATTACCTACTTTTCCTTTGAATTGCTGAATGGCCTTTAATTCCTTTATAGCAAGACACGGATCCAGATATATTGCAGGAGTCCAAAGAAGCATTGTGAAGAGGTTCAATGTTGAACAGTAATAATCGCAAGAGACCCCCATGGTCTTTTCCGATCGAGTTTGCCTTAACTCAGGAGAAGTCTAAAGCCGGCAGCACCAAACTCGGAAGACCTGTGGCAGCAAACAGGGAACTTTTGGTTCGATGACGAATACCTACAAACCTGGAATAATAATGGATGTATAGAGGTATCCTGCAAAACAGAACGTCTGCCCCACAATAAGGTCGTGATATCAATTTTCAAGCTTTAGTCCAACAAAGCTGCTCGAATCGATCTGCTTTAAGCAACAGGTGATGATTTTAGCATTCAACAACTAATCAATTCAGGTCGATGAAAATATGCCTGTCCAATGGATTCTCAACATTATTTGTTTAATCGTAAAGAGAGAATCCTTTTAGAAAAAGTTAAAAGAACAACGGAACACATCCGATTTCAGTGAGGTTTATTGTACAAGTAATTAATTGAGATAGTAGTTGACACATTCTGTGAAATACATAGAAAGAAATATAAGTAAATATAAATAATAAATTATAAATTATAAAAAAGGTAGAATTGCCATTTAGGCTTAAATTCAGATTCTAATAAATCCCCTAAACTATGCCAACTTAAACCTCCTCAGCATGTCAAATGAAATCATGCCTGATATATTTTATGAACGCGTAATAGTGTTACCGCCCCCTATCAGTGTGATTTTAAGCTGGGAATGACGAACGCACTATTGATCAAAATTCCTCATTAAGGCAAATCTTGGGGAAAAAAAAACAGTAGTTCCAACACATCTCTTAATTGTTTTCAAAACCCTTATGACAGTGTCTATGTGAACTAAGCATTGCATCCCTGTTAAGCTCATTTGACTGTGCAAGATTACACTGTGCAAGAGAATACACGCTGCTTCCCCAATAACAGTGATAATAAAACCAAATGGAAGTATTAGTATTAGTATTTTCATCCTTCTTGAAAGAATTATGTTATGTACACTTGCAAGCCAACTCCAGGCTTACCTTTCCAAATTCTTTTCATTTACTTCTATGTCTAGACGTCATGGATATAATGGAAAGAATACTGAGAGTTGTCAATGGAGTATTTGCAACTATGTAGCTAAAGTGCAAAGAAAAACAAAGTATATGCTGTCAAAAAATGGGGATACACAACATCTACACCTCTGGTGTAGTAAGGGACTTTATCTACCTCGAATCCGTTATCAACTCCAGTAAGGATATCAACGCGGAAATCATACGAATATCCTTCTTGTTAATTGCTGCTTGTTTGGGCTTAGAAGGCAATTGAGTAATAGTAGTTTATACAAATGGTCTCAAGTGCTTCATGGAAAAGCTCTTTGGGGTACTCGTATTTGTGGACCCATTCGCGCCAATAAAAAGTGAAGAACAGCCCGTCAGCTATACAAATATGCAGACCTCGCCAAAAAAGGTCGGATAACACAGTTCAGATGGTTAGAACGCATGGGTACGGCTTGGAAAGTTCTCAAATACAATAGAATACGGCCTCATATTAAGAGACCTCGTCCAACTTCGTGTGCGTTAATTGAAACCCTGATCAAACCCGCACCGTATCGCCATGAAAGTTGCCCTAATAAGCTATTGAGGTATAGAGGTAGTAGTAGTAAGTTACGGGGGATATGTGCCGAGTAAAACAAAACACTTTCACTATAATATAGTAATTCTTTAGTTTAATATTATACTTTAACTAGTTCTTATTCTAAATTGACGACAGAACATATCACTACTAAACACGAAGCCTGAGAGACTAAGATCAGCTAACTGACATTGCGGAAAGTTGAAAGGTTGGAGAGTTGGCGGTTCGAATAGGCGATATTGGTGGAGAACACTACAACAAAACACTGTTGTCTTCTCGAAAAGTTCAGTAATCTGGTTTGCTAGAGCTACTTGCAAGTTGATTGATAAGAAGACCTGCAGGGTTCTTTTTGATTGATTGATGGTGTATTTAAGACAATAATGTCATTGAACCTCCAAGGGGCGGATTCATACAACCATCCTAATATTATATCTAAGGGTTTTTATTCCTTCATTTTGTCGAGGTGCATAGGCTTCAATTTATATCCCGATGTATGACTTACACCTTAAAACTCTTTGGATTTCACGGGGCTTAACAGTAGCTTAAAGCACTATGGGAGCAGCCGAAAAGCATCTAGTGAAAATCAGGTTATGAGAGGCCTTAGCTTAAATGAACTATCACTTTTTGGCTGAAAAGTAGAGAAGAGACAATACTTATGTATATATATATGTGTATGATAGGAAACTATTGTTCATAGCTCCTTATTTTTTAATCAGGATTTAATTCCATCTACTGATACTCGTACATTCAATAAGTATTGAATTGATTTGATGTATTTGTGTCGACTTCTAACGTTCCTGTCTTAAGATATCATTAAAAATTAAATTGTGGTTGGAAGTATACATATCGCTCACTCCTTTCATCAATGTCATATCTCAAAAAAACTGATTTTTCAGAAGAGTTATTTTAAAAGTTTAAAAGTAGAACAAAATGGATTACAAATAAATATTAAGCCTCCGATTGAACTGTTTACATTGCAGCTGATCGACATGACGATCTTGCAGGGATATACTACTCTCTAACGGCATTCTGAAAACAGACATAACTATAAAGGAGTGAGCGATATATAAATGTGTCACTTCAATATGCCAAGGTTCACGTCGCCCTGTCTGCATCTGTTAAAAACTTGACATGTTCTTGAAATAATAAGTCAGGTTGAAGACCGTTATTTGTCAAATATCTCTCCTTCTTCAGAATAAAGTCTGATGAATTGCTATAAGCCACATGTATGACCTTTAGTTTTTAAATGCTCACTTTAAGCATTAGTATTTAAAAGATTACATATGTTAAATTTAATTTCGATATTTAAGTTCTCATCACGATTAAACCCTCCTTCCATATAAGTTTACTAAATCTGAGTCGTATTTTGTAACAGAGATATAAAATAAAATAAGGTTATAAACATGGCAAATGAGCAGCGTATTTATCATTGTAACAAGTTTTTATCCTAACAGTTTGTTTTCCCTTCTTCCCTACTTCATATAACATTTTCACTGCTATTTTTAATAATTGTTTCTCCATCGCTGAAAGATGAGTAATAGCATAATTGATTAATTGTCTACAACCCACATCACTTATACTACCTTCTACCGGTTACTGCCAACGTTAGAGAAATATTCATAAAGGGTATACCCTGTGGTGTCTATTTTACTAACAATATTATTATTTATGCCTACTATATTCAGGATTAGATGGCTCTATACAGTCATTTCTAGGGTAAGAATGTTTCTAATTTATTGTAAAAATCGAAGAGTATCCATTTGGTCTGCCTGCGTCCTAGATCCTTAAAATAGGGCTGGCAAGAAATCGAACTGAACTGATCGCTAAGAGTAACAAACATCTCTAAAGTTTGTAAAATTGTTTTGCCGATCTCATTTTCCATAATATAGTTGGATCTAGACAAGGATCAGCGAATTCAACCCTTGGATTGTGCCTTGAACTATATATACTATAATACTGAAGGATGTATAATCAATCCCCTGAAGGAATATGGTTGTCGCTATGTGTGCCTATGCTTCCCTTCTCCTACCAGATCTACACAATATAGTTAGGGGACAATGAAATCAAATATTATGCATGATTCTAAATACGTTTCCGGGTTAAATTTGGATTTATTCGTGGGTTAGCAAAAGCCCGTTGATACTGTCGGAAAACTGACGGCGTCTTGTCCATTGACACTACTTGTTTATAAAAAAGAAAGTTATCCAATTTTCTATTTAAATATTTTATAGTTGAAAGCTCGTTTAATTGGTAGAGTAAGAGTCAATTACCACTTTTTTGTGAAGAGAACAACTTCAGTTGCAAAACGCACACAATTACATCTCAAACTGCCTCCGTTTTATTGAAACACTGTCAGTACGTATTTACCGTCTCGAAGACCATTGTCCACTAAAATATTTTACATAAAGCGATAAACCGTGATAAGCCGAGGTAGATCCAAAAGCGAAATACTTTAAAATCGCCCTTCTGCAGCATTGGGTAGTCTGCTTCATCTGGCACCCCTCAACATTTTGAAGAGCTGTTCATTATGAAGCTAAAGTTTCTAGCTTCCTCGCTTTACTTTAGTTATACGTGTCCTCCACGAGAGTTCTTCCAAGATTTGATTCTGACAAGGTAATTTTGAATGACTTTTCGACTCTTATCGCGAATAACTCGGCCATAACTTGACAAATATTCATTTTCAAAGCGCCAAGAGTTTGCGGATTGTGTGCATTAACACGAATGTTTGCATAGTCAAAAATAAATCCAATTGCGCCAAATCACAAGATCTTGGTGGCCAGTTCACATTACCAAAATGAGAAATAACTCGTCAAATGAAATGTTTCTTGCAATAAAGCCTCAACGTTGGTCAAGTTGTGCGAAATGTGGCACCGTTTAGTTAAAACCACACGTCTTCCCTATCCATATCTTCGACTTAAAGCCAAAAATCGAGAATTGACAGTTTAATCTTCGTTATTTTCAAAGAAATATACACCAATAACTACTATACCAATTTGCACACTACAGTACACAGTGTATGCAGTGTTCTTTCAGATTTTCATCTCCCATATGCAATCACTTTGTTTGTTAACGTTTCCACCGAGTAAAAAACTAACCTCATTTCTGAAGAAGATGGAATATGGTAATGGGTCATCCAAAACGATGATGTTCAAGCACCCAATTGGCGTTTTTTCTACGCATTCCGTGGTCAGCTGGCTTCGATTCTTGAATGAGCTAAGTTTTATAAATGTGTAGATGCAAATCCAAATGCAAAATATGCCATACTGCACCCTTAGGGAAGCCCAAATTCTGTACTTGCCGCGAAATCAATAGATTTTGATATTCTTCAACACTTTAATCCCGGGAGCCTTTCGATGATAGATAAGCCTTAAGACGTCTGTAACAGAGCCAGTCTCTTCGAAACGAAGCACACCTACTTCAGAATGACTATTCTTGCAATAAGTTTTCACAATTTTAACACGTTCAACGTTTGTAAAACGATCCTAATTGAATAAAGGCAAACCATAAACTAAACATGTACCGTCTCGGATGACAGTTCGGTCTGATGTATACTATTGAATACTCCTGAATTCAATAAGATTTCTTGATTAATTTGTCAAGTTCGATGAAAATTAAGTAAGAAATCTCAGGATCGTGGAAATGAAGAGAAAACAGTACTCCTAGATAAATAGTTCCTAACGCACCAATTACTCTGATGCTGATTGTTGACAGCTTGTTACATTTTTTTCTAACATTTTGGTTGTAATTCGTCTTCCAATTACGGACCACCATTGAAAATATATGAAAAGCGATATTGTGCATCGACATTTCTCCGCATTACCTAAACATATAATTGCAGAAATAGCAATACATCCTTAAGATATATTTATCGCTTCAACGATTTAAATAAGCTTTCTAAGTTATTCTATGCTGAGAGACTATCAACTGTACATACATATACCTACGAGTATACAGCAGCTATGATCTGCGCGCTGAAAAAGGCTAGCCAAGACCACCCAGGAGCACCCAAGACACTTGACCTAAATAGCTTCTTTTGACTTTTGTAATCAAGTGCTTATTCAGACTCATGCCCTAAAACGGCCCCAAAAGATAACAGTGACATAATTGTGCTACTTTCCGATTTATAATTATCAAATGTGATTCCAATTAATTTTCTTACAAGTGTTACATGATCTTAACATACAATAACAAGACAAGACGCCTTAAAAGTCTATTAAAACCTCCAACCTCATCGATGCCTTAACACGTCGGTCGCACTTTAAAACAATGCAAGCATCCAAATTTATTGTCTTCCCTGGTACCAAACACCAAATAACTGTGACGCCGAGCCTATGTCAAAACTATTCCGCCTATGTCAAAACCCTTTATATCACATTTTATGCAAACATCTAAAACAAAGGCCAAACATTTGTATGGATTCAAATGCGGTGAGTTATCACACTCCTATTAGCCACCCATAAAGTTAACGATCTCCTTCTAAGCGAAGACCTACGTCATTAGTGTGACCTGCGTCTGCACCTTTTTCTTAGTTAAATCAATTCGTTGGTTTGCTTTGCTATTTCCCATTTAAATTGTATCCGTCATTTCCCAGCAATAAGATGTTATCGTAATCGGTAGCCGCACGAAGCCGACATCGATCGTATCCAAACTCACCACAGTTAACAACAACGCTGCTCTCGAGCTGTAACCATGCACTAGTATTTGCCCAGCACAGCGGTTCACCGGCAGGCCGACATTATGTAATCTGAACAAATCTCCGTTCCTACAATCAGATACGTCCGACAAGGGAAAGCATTTGGGTGTATGCAACGAATACAACGAATACAACGAATACAAGTAATTTATTGACAAACATTTTCGAATTGCGAACTGCAAACACTGTACGTCAGTTGTTTTCGATTTTCAACTGTCAACATTGTGCCGCTGTATTAAAATCGACTCTAACAGTGTTGGTGATGTGTATGCTTTAAAATGGATTTTCATGCTTCCGGTGGAATGTATGAAATGAAATGAGGTCGTGTTTGTATTTGCCACAGAATTAACCATCTATCTGTATCTAAACTCGTATTCGTATAGCGTTGTTTTGCCCTCGATCATGACTGTCAAAGCTTTTCAAAGATTTGACTTTTAAAAATATCCAAGTTATGCTCAAAGGTTGATATAATAAAAGATTGCTGATTTATTACAAAAAAAAATTGTTACTTTCACTTAAGTCTATTTGATTTTTTGGTTAAAATTGGAAACTTGTGCGAATTTTGAGTTAAATCACCCTGAGGGGATTATGATTTCGATGCATGTACTTTGTCAAGACATCGGATGTGATTAGGAACGATTTAAATTGGATGCCGAAGGCTAGCTGTTGGTCACTCGTATTCAAATTTGTGTTTTAAAATGCATGAGGCCTAAAAAAGTCATAACACAGTGAGGTAGAGATACAATGGAAAGGCAAGTTTGCATTTTTATATCTGCAGTTTAAAGGTAATGTTGCTTTTTTACTCAATTGAACTGGTTCCAAGTGCAGTGCTGATAATAGAAGGTAGGTATTGAAGAAAATATGTAGATGAATGTATATGTAATCACTGAAATACCAGCAGATGGGGGCGTTCTGTTTGAAAACCTACACAACCATTCAAGAAAGGACATTTGTTTTTCAAAAGTTCAGATTTTTTTGTTTAAATAAAACCGAAAAACATCAACTTTATGATGACTTCCTTAATTCATTCAGAAGATTACTTCATGTTTTAAAATAGCTTCGGCCCAACATATGACCAGCACGGCTGCCTCGTTTAATGCGTATTCTAGTGTCTAATTTTCGACCAGCCGAAGGCTCATACACTATCAAAAAAGTACACGAAATTTTTAAACAAGACTTACAATTTTCACTGTTTAATCAATTTTTACTTTGTCGACTTTAAGGTGGGCCGCATTAGATGCAAATTAATTTTTATTAAATTTTTCATTTATCAAAACACTTTTTATAAACGCTATCTGCAGTATCCTAAGGCTCCTTCAACGAGTTAAAACGGACACCACATAGAGATTATTATAGTTTTGGAAATAAAAAATACTAGTCACTGGATCTGGTCTGGCGAATATGGTGATTAAATGTTCGTTGTTAAGTTTTTAGTCTTAAATTTCGTCAATTTTCGGTACTGTATTTGTAAAGAATCTCTTTGGTACAAGTCGTGCAATGATGCGACTCATGTTCAAAATATCCACCAAAATCGAATCTGAGTAGTAATCTGGCCACAAGTAGAGTGCCTATCACGGCACCAGTAAGCAATCTGCAGTCTTTCCTAATAAGGAGCAGAGGCAGAACTGACTTCTTAGAGACATCGAAAGGCATTCGTTTGGTCTGCCTATAACCTAGAAAGTAATGCCATCTGTAATTGTGATCATACAAACCGGCGTTATAATTTCTGCAAATGGCGTCGTACGTCTATCATGTTTGACATTTGTTAACTAGTCAGCTGCAGTATACAAACAGACAAGCAATGGAGCGCTACACTCCGCTGTCAAGCTATCCTCAATTTGAACAACGAAGAGGACGATTATTTGTCGAATATCCTCATAAGCGACGAGGCGCATTTTCACTTAAGCGGTTTCGTCAATAAGAAAAATCTTGGTTCAGGGGCTCTGAAAATCTGCTTGTGATGCAGCCAATGTGTGGTGTGGCGTTCACGCGGGAGGAGTTATTGTGATCTTTGTTACAGGCGAACGCTACGGGGTCATGATAAACGACTTCTCACTGCCGGAATTGGATGAATAGGGCTTGGTGAACATATGGTTTCAACAAGACGGTGCAACCATACACACAGTACGAGCCACAATGGATATTGTGAAGGAAGCGTTTCCTGGTCGGGTTATCTCCCGTTTTGGCAATTAGGCATGGCCAGCAAGATCGCCCGATTTAAACATCCCTGACTTCTCCTTTTCGAGCTACTTGAAGTCGCGGATTTATGCCAAAAGCCTCAGACAATCGCAGCCCTTACACACAAATATGTATCAACACTGGCGGATACCATCTTTTCCACTTAACACAAAAAAATTATAAAGGCCCAAATAAAGATTTCCATCACTCAAAATCATTTTTTTTTTATTTAGTAAAAAAGTAATTCAATAACAAAATTGGATGGTTAATTTTGCGCCACCTTGTATGATATCCAACTGTCAATTAACCGAGGAAGAAGGCAGACCTTGCGTAGGTTCGGGTCACAGAAAATTTCTCCCCTGAACTTAGGAGTTTATAGGAGATTTCATCTCTCATGATCCCCTTGTAGCCAGACACCCAGGTAAGTGATGTCTTGCGTTCTCGAACTAGCTTTTAAGTCATAAAAGCTGTTGTTGATTGTGTATATCTACGCTTAGATGAGAGACGCAAGTTTTCCTAGTGAGGAGTGAAATTTAACGCTGTCATTCCCCAAAAAGATACGATTCCTTTCCTGGCTCAGAACCTGGCGAAAACTAAATCTTGAACAAAGGGAAAGTCGATTTTGTTTTTTTTCCTGCAGTTGCAATTCTAATGTCATTGCGTCAGAATTCATCAAAGCTTCAGTGCTTGCTTTACTAAAGACCACTTCTTTTTAAACAGAATATACCTTAAGAAGTGAACCCATGATACGAATATTAAGAGGAAGAACATTCAACAATGCATAAAGTGCGGAGCCAGGCGTGCTAGGCAAAGTCTCCATGCAGCCGAGACAGATCGCTCTTTGGAGTCTGGTAAAAGCAGCAATGAAATTTTTTCGTAACAACTTATTCCATCACACAACTCACTCATAGCATATAATTGCTCTTATCACAGGCATGTGGTACCAGGCCTTACTGACAGGTTCTTTGCACTGGCAGTACGCCAAAAACGCCTTAGAGGCTTTTGACGTAATGTAAAGTCCTTAGAAGTTTTTTATTCAGGATGACATCCAAATACTTAGCTTCTTTGGAGAATTGGATGTTGATGCCTTTAAGGCCAGTAAGACAGGGCGGTTTTTTCCTTGTTAGAAATTAAACAATGTTAGTTTTGAGAGGACTGAATGTTAGCCCATTTCTAGTGTGTTAAGGGTTGCCTGTGCCTTTGCTTTAGAGAAGAAAGTCGCTAAACCTTATGCCTGCCGTTTCTATCATACAATGCTTAGATAATTTCACCAATTCACAAGTTGTATCAAGTTACTAGTGTGTTCTATTGTACTACAATAAACTACAATCTCTACCAAATTTTAGATGCACTGCACTGGTTCAGCCAAGTTAATCGCATTTTTAAATATTAAGTTAGAAGTTTGAGATAAACAGTAAGACAAACTACTCGTAGGTAACGGGTTTCAAAGGTCAACTTGTCGAGGTGTTTTTCGGAAATCGATAAAACGACGAAGTAACATTCTTTTTGAACATAAGGTTTTTCGTGTTGATGGCCTAAACTGAATTTAAATCCAGATATATTTGCTTGTTTCTCGTGAGTGTTGGATTCGCTTAGTAAAATCTGCTGCAACCTAACACAATGTAGCTCCAAGAATAATATCAATTTAATCTTCCTGGTCACATCAAACTAGAATTTCTTTAGAGACTTCGCAGTAATACAAAAGCGTGAACGCATGGTTGAATATGGCTTAGTAAAACCGTAGAATTGCAACAGTTCCGAAATGGGAGTCCACGATTCGTCTACACAAAAATGCTTTATTGATGACCTTTGGTTTCGGACAGGGACAACGATTAACCTCTGAGGACATATCCAACTCAGGGAAAAAGGGGAAAATTGTTTTAACTAAAAAGGAAGTAAGTTGAGTTAAACAATGAGTTAAACAAAATTGCATGATGCTAGGTGACCACTCTTCGCTAACCGAAAAACAATTTTGTCCTCCTTTAGCTAGGCAGGTGTAAGCCAGCAGCACTTTATTTGAGGATAAGAAATACATCTTTCATGCTAGTCAACGTCTTTAATCAGCACTGAGAAGATGCCCGAAATTTTCCATTACACTCAAATAAGTGATCGTAGTAGTCGTGTTCTCGGAATTCGAAGAAGCCCTTATGTCAAAGCACTTCTTAAATAAGCTGCGAGTACATTGGACTGGATCATCTTAGTATGCGATCCATACCTATTATATCAAATACAATATCGATAAACTTGAGGATCTCATAGCGCGCTAGAACTTCCTACACCATTTTATTAGTCACCAATCACTGCCCACACGTTAAGAAAAATTATGCCGCAATATAAACACCTATGTATATGTAAGACATAGCAGTCTACATACGCTGGACTGCGGCTTCTCCCAAACACGGACTTTAACCACTTGATTGTAAAAAAGAATGAACGGAGAAAACGTGAAGTGATTTTTTTATATTGATAGACACCTGGAGGTGCTGGCGCAAGTGTCTCCACTGAAGACATTTCATGTACAAACTCTTTAGTGTCAGACTATAATGTCTTCCAAGGCGAAACCTCCATTATTCGTCAGATCAGGACTTGGCTCAACTTGAATCCAATACGCGCTTTCGATTTTTCACTATGGACAATGAAACTGCGATGAGATCCCTAGGAACAGTACGCAACCTATCGACGTCTAACCGTCAATGTCCCACTCCAAACCCTTTCTAAAGCCAGTCATAGTTGGAAGCATCGAAACTAATATGCCTGATCAAATTTCAATCTTCTACAAAGATGAAGAACAAATGTAATTTGTACAGGACTTTCTATACTTAGAGGGCTTGTAAAAAACTGGGACAGTGGCGTTCACATGTACACATACTTGCATGTTAGCGTCTGTTTTTATTTTTTATTCTGATCTTTTTCGTATACTAACCACAAGCTCAAGGAATTTCATTCCTTTTTTTGTTTCTTGGAAGCATTATGCAACAACTTGATAACTGAGGCTCTTCTTAAAAATGCACTCACGTAAACCAGAGTTGGAAAAAACATTTTTTCGCATTGGTTCTCGTTCTTTGTTGCCCATCATCATACAAATTATCCTTTTCTCGCAAAAACAATAATGCAAACAATGAAGGTTGCCCGTTGTATTGTCACATCCCAACCTTCCTCAACTCCCCATTCGAATACATTAAATATAAATAATTCCTATCCGCGTGTTGCATACTGCATACTGCATATCTTTCATACTCCGTGTGTCTTACGTGTCCTCTGGTTTATTTAACGCGTTACAGGTGTTGTGTCTCAATCCCTCCTCCGTTGTGTGTCTATAGATCACAATCCGAATGGAATACCAAATGAAATATAATAACTCACATTGACTCATCCTTTGCACACAATGACATGTCATTTGTTACTCCCAACAATCACGAGTGTATCTTTTGTATCTACCTGTATCTCTGCATCAACTGACGGTGACAGGTGAGTTAATTAAATTTTTTTTTTTATCTGCATATGATTTTATATTAAATCGATAGCTCTCCATTGTTTCATTTCATAATGATTTTCGATAACAAGCGACTTAAATAAATCGATCGCATTTCGAAATGAGCTTGAATTCGATTTGGATTAAACTTACGGAGAAGGTGGTATGTTTAGATAACGGCTGTCATCTAATAATTATCGAAATAATCGAGACAAAGTTAACTAATTTACTATTTACACTGCATCTTATGGAGGTTAACTATTATTATGTACCTATGTGTTATCAAACTCGATATACACACATGAGAGATAAGGTTATTCAAAGTCGCTAGATACATGTATTTTTCTCCTTTTAAGAGCAATGAAGTGATTAATCTGAATAGGTTCTAACGAAAGTGATAGGCTTGACCGTCAACAATTATGACTTAATGGAAATTGTGTTGATCGAATTAGATTGTTCTAGGAAAGCGATAGTCTTCAAATGATTTATCAAGTCAAGTTAAATAAAGTGGAGCTCATGTTGCCTAGGTCTGTCATTATTTCTAAAACAGCGAGATCTCTCCCTTAACAAAAAGGTACGAGTATCTATCAGTTCTGCTAGCTTGAAACGATATGATTGCCAGGTCAGACGAATTTGTTGATGGCGATACAGGATGACTTCAACTTCAAATTTCTCTGCTGCCAATCTTCATCTTCTTTAAGTGGCGTTACAGTCCAGGGTGGACCTGGGCCTCAGTCAACAAGCGTCTACAGCCAGATCGATCCTTGGCTAGCTGCCTCCAGTTTCGCACGCTAAGTTGGCTGAGGTCCCTTCCACTTGGGTGCACCACCTGAGTCTTGGCCTTCTTCTACTGCGCTATCCTTCGGGAGCGAATTCGAAGACTTTTCGGACCGCAGCATTGGTGTCCATACGTTCTACATGACCCAGCTATCTCAGTCTTCACTCTTCTGGATAGGTCGATGTCGCTGTACAGTCTGTAGAGTTCATTGTTGTATCTCCTCCTCCATTCTACTTCATTGCAGACGGGACCGAAAATCGCCCGAAGAATTTTTTCTCTCGAAGCAACCGAGAACATCTCATCCATTTTTGATAATGTCCATGCCTCTGCGCCATAGAGCAGGACCGGGATTATTAAAGTGTTATAAATGGTGAGGGCTTTGCTACTCAATTGCCTTCGTAGTCCAAAGAAATAGCGGTTGGCCAGAGTTATTCTTCGTTTATAGCGGAGCCTAGGTAGACAAAGTCCTTAACTACCTCAACGTTACATCTGTTGAGTGCGATGTTCTGCCCGAGACGTCGGTGTTGGTTGTCCTTTTTGCTTGACAGCATATACTTGGTCTCGCCCTCATTGACTGCTAAGCCCATTTTCGCCGCTTCCGTCTCAATACTTGCAAAAGCGCCACTGACATCACGATACTTTCTCCCGATTATGTCAATATCGTCGGTGTATTCGAGTAGTTGAACGGACTTTTAAAAGACAGTGCCTCTTGTGTTTGCTCGTGAGTTTTGCACTATTCTTTCAAGTACGATGTTGAAAAAATCGCATGACAGCGCATCGCCTTGTCTAAATCCTTTCTGGACATCAAAGGTCTCGGTGAGATCTTTACCGACCTTGATGGAGCAGCGTGCATTCTCGAGTTTGGCAGGGATGCCGAAATTAGACATTGCTCTGTATAGCTCGTCTCTATAGATGCTGTCATACGTGGCCTTAAAATCGATGAATAGGTGGTGTGTATAGATCTCAAGCTCATGGGTCTTCTCCAAGATCTGCCGTAGTGTGAATATTTGGTCAATGGTGGACTTTCCTAGCCCGAAGCCACACTGATATGGACCTATCAGGTTGTTGACGAACGGCTTCAGGCGTTCACACAATACGGCGGATTAGATCTTTATTGCGATGTAGTTGACGCAGTTCAGAGGGTCTCCTTTCTTGAGTATCGGACAAACAATGTTGAGGTTCCATTCATCGGGCATACTTTCGTCCGACCATATTTTACAGATGAGTTGGTGTATGCGCCTTACCAAGTCATCGCCTGCCGCTTTGAAGAGCTCGGCAGTCAGGCCGTCTCAGGCCGTCTGCTCCAGCAGCAGTTTTGTTGGACTTAAGCTTAGATATAGCTATCTTCACTTCATCGAAGTCGGGTGGACGGAATTGTTGGTCGTCATCGTCCACCCAGCACATCAGAAGCGGCATCACTGATGGCGTTTTGGCAGTGGTCTTCGATGCTTGATGCTCCTCGGAACGTACGGACATCCATAATACTGGAGTCGATTAACCTGAATCCGTTATCGGCGGTGGTGTCGTGCAGGCTATATTTTCCGATCGTTCCACCAAAGATACCCTCTCTTCCTAGCTTTGCATTAAAATCACCGATGACAATTTTAATGTCATATCTAGGGCATTGATCTTGGGTCTTGTTAAGGAGCTCATAGAAGGCATCTTTGGTGTCGTCATCTTTCTCCTCTGTGCGGACATGCACGCATATAAGGCTAATGTTGGCGAATTTAGCCTTGATGCAGATTGCTACGAGGCGCCCGCTCACATGCCGGAAGCTCCGGACTTCTTGTCTTAGTCTGCCTCCGACAACAAATCCGCATCCAAATAAGCTCTGCTTTTGCAGTCGATAGCAAATGCCGTAGTAGATGTAGCTTCTTCTTTTTGTCCGGCCCATCCGATCGCATTTCTTGAATGACGGTTATGTCTGCTTTGCAGCAGTCTAGGGCCTCCGCTAGTTGCTCGGCTGCACGTGGTCTGTTAAGGGATCTAACATTCCACGTGCATATCTGAAGCTCATTGTCCATAAATCATTTGCGTGGGTTGTCAACAGTAGATTAGTCCATATCCGATGCTTGTTGATGCTTCGTAACTTGTTTTTAATTGGCCGGGCTGTTACCCCGGCGGCAGAACCCCCAACCTGGAGGATCAGTTCCATTTTTAATGTCCCTAGGACGAGGGGTCGGTTATACTAAAGCCAGTAACCCGTTCCGGAATGTGAGTGCTGCCGTTGGCCCATATAGGGCTCGTCCGCCACCATCTCTTTTACTAGACCCTGAGTAAGTCTTGGAAATCCTTACCGGCCTGAGCTCCAAATATGTCGGAGTAGCCCGGATAAGGTCTTGTTTTGTTTTTCCGACACTTATCTTGATTTATGGCGCAGGAAACTCGCCATTTGTCGCTTTCACTTCGCAATCTCTAGTGAGATTCCCAGATGGCGCAAGAGGGAGGCGTGAAGTATGGCTTACCAGCAGTGCTGCAAGATGTTTGGCTGCAGAGGTTCATTCTCGCACCTGTCGGAAGATGCTACTTCTACGAGGCCTTATACTAATCGTTGCCATAGGAGGTCTAGTGCCCATAAAAAACTAGGTAATTGGCGTTTCATATAGCGAGAAGCCGCTAACATACTCTAGTTAGTTTTATCTCCGACGCCGCTCCAATTCGTAGGTCACTTCTAGTTGAACGTTGGCCGCTGTAGTAGTTTTTTTTATCACTACTCGAGGATTCCATGCGCCGGTTCATGGCCAGTTCAATAGAATCATCAACAATAACATTGCTGTGCCAGCGAGAATACTTACTAAAAATATCTTGAAGGTGGTTCGCAACCAAGAACGTTTAAATCGAGTTAACTTGGTCATCAAGGGTCTGGAATTTAAAGAACTCAAGGTAATCTTTGGACGATTTCGATATCCAAAGACCGCGGACCTCTTATGTCTTTGCAACGACAATTCATTTAGACAAACACCAGCAATATTTGTCAAACTTGGAATGGAATCCAAACCACCTTGCCTTCGGTTCATAGAACAAGAACCTTCTTTCCATCTTCTACAATATATTATCTTGACTGATATGCGGTACAAATAATTATTTTTACTATCTTGCTGGTGTCACTAATTCAAACTAATTGAGTTAATTGATTCATTTAATGATTGGATACATTATTGAACAACACTTATGTGTTGTAATTGTTCTCCGATTATCTATCTAGTTTATCTACAATAACATTACCATAATGCTTGCAAGGGTCGTAAGATAAAACGAAATGACTCTGTGAAGGTATTACAATCACAGGTTCAGAAAAATCCGATTTTATTGTTTATTGTAACATGTTGACGTTGAAATGGTTTTTTTCCGGAATCAATTGTGCTACCAACCAGGTAGTTGAATTGATTGACTTGTAAATATAATGAGTACTATTGTACGATATTATCGATCCTTTTGTATTTTAATTAATCTTTAATAATCAATATAAGTGATATAACCTGAGTCTGCTCCAATTACCATATTGACACGTTTTAGATAAGAATAAAATGATACCTGTCAGCAATCAGTTCATTTAAGTTAGTGTCTACTTCTTTTGTATAATGAATGTTAGTAGCGATAGGTAGCAAGATCTCATGATATGTTGTTGCCAAGGACGATTAGGAAGATTGATAACTAGGGGCAGAGAAATATCAGAGTTGAGGTTTTTTATGACGTTCGATACTTTTCATTCCATTTTGTTAACAACTTATTATGACGTTGTATATATATAGTTTCTATTATGTGTCAAATACTTATTTACTTACTTATTTAGGTAGCGCTACAGCTCAAAGCGCACCGGGGCTTCATCTAACAAGGTTCTCCAGTTACCCCGGTCTTTAGCTAACTGCCTGCAATTGCACCTTCGAAATATGTTCAGGTTCCCTTTTATATTCTTGGGCCGTAGTTTATTTTATGAACGAAAAACGTTGGTTCTGCCTTTCGATTATGTTTATTTGATGTCTTAAGACTTTTCTCCACCACCGCCAGAATTGATGACCATTCGGACCCGATTTATGGCATTTTCCATCACTGTTGCCAGAACTTTCGGTGATAGGGACTCGCATTCTTGACGGATATTATCTTTAAGGGCTTCAAGATACTGAGGCTTGTTGACAAGGACACGTGATTTCAAAAAACTCTACAAAAAGATGTCTAAAACTGTTAAACCAGGCGATCTTGCTGGCCAGTACAAATCGCCAAAATAAGAGATTAGCCTACCAGGAAATGCAGCCCTCAAAATTTCGGTTTTAGCTCACGCAGTATGCGCCGTTGCTCCATCCTGTTAGAACTATATGTTCTCAAGTCGCAATTTATTCAATTGAGAAAGGATAAAGTCGTTGAGCATAGCTCTGTAGGGCTCGCCGTTCACAGAAGTCCTTGGCCTGCGGAGGTTTCGAAAAAATAAGGCCCGTTAACGCCTCTAGCGTAAACAGCACACCATGCAGTAACTTTGAGGAGATGTAATGACTCTTCATGGGTTATACTCGGATTTTCGGATTTTTGCTTATTCACGTATCCACAAAGATGGAAATGGGCCTCGTCGCTGATGATGATTTTCGATGAAAAGTTTTCTCCCTCGTAGTCGAGTTTGAGGATAACTTGAGGTTAACTACAGCTAACAGCTGATGGACTGTCTTCACTTTGTAAGGGAACTCTTGCAGTCTTTCACCGAAATTCTCTGTAAAGACCACCGATTGATATCCGCTACATAGTACTTGTGCGTGCCACATAACGGGAGTTCTTCCTCTACTGCGTATACCTCTGGATTATATTTGAAGACTTTGCGGGCCAGAGCACGATTGATATGCAGTTTTCTGACTCTTCAATATCGCTTAACAGTTCGTACATTTCGGAAATGGAAACGATTAATATAGGTATATATTCATGCGTTTTCGGTAAAGTTCATGCTTGGGCATCAAAAGCTAGTACTGGGATATGGCCTTACTACTAAATCGCCTTCTTAGCTCAAAAGAAACAGCGATGGCAGGAGTAATCCTACGTTTTATCTCTATTGAGGTGTTATTGCCAGAATTAAAAGCAAAGACAAGGTAGACAAATTACCGTAATAGCTCTCAATAATAGCTGTAAACTGTGACTATCCAATTCATCGATGTTGTGTGTCCCTTCTTGCTAACATCATATACCTGGTCTTGCCTCAATGATAGTAAACGCATGTATTATGTAGATATCTTCGGCGTACGCTAGTAGTCGCACAGACTTTTTAAAGTACTCGTTATCAGTTTCCCATAAGTAACATGACGCCGCGTCACCTTGTCCATAACCTTTTTGGCATCTAAGGGCTCGGTTAAGTCCCTATCGAATTTCAAGGAGCAGCGATTGTCCCCAATCGTCTTAATCGCTCGTATAGACAAGCTTGGCTGGGAACCAGTCGGATTTGTCAGAATGTGTAGTCGACTGTGGTCTTTTGTGGTCTGAAACCGGTTTAATAGAGGTCGATGACGAAGATTTTTGGATGCTCATACAAGTTTAGAAATGAGTTGGCATATTCTCTCCACAAAATTATTTCCAGCAGATTTGAATAGCTCAGCGGTGAGCCGTCAGGCCTGGCTGCTGTATTGGATTTTAGCTTTAACATTGCTCGTTTTACCTCATGTCTGGTGGACGGAAAGTATTGGCTAACGTCGTCTATTATGCCTGATGGCGGGATGTTGGGCTTCTTCGCCATTATACAGACTGCAGCAAAAGTTTTTCCACAGTCTCAGTTCCGACTGTGGCTCTACTGCAAGGTCTCCTTCTTCACCTCTGCAAGTCTTAATGATTGAGATTTTTTTCAAAATAAGGAGTTTAGAACAGTTGCTCAATCGGTACTTAAAACTCCAAATAGATACTCGTACATATCAAAGACCCTCTTATAGTGTAAAAGAGCACTCGACACCCTCGCGAGCCTTAATAAAGTATTACTTATAAGGGGACCAGCGCATCGCGGTCACGATGGCAATAAAAAGTCGACCATCAGTCCAAGAAAAGTTCAAATAATTCATCTATCGGACCCTGCCCAAGTTCTGGCCTAAGTGGTCTTAACCACTTAAAGAAATTATTAAACCAAAAGAGTCAAATGCGTCTCTTTTCTTGATACGAGTAGGAAACAAAAACAAAAAAAGTACCGTGCGGATCTCTTGCTTGTACAAAAATCCCTTTATAGTTTGGGACTCATCTCTAGTAGGAGATGTAGATCGAGTCTACGTTATCTGTAACATAAGTGAACACGCAGACTCAACAACCGGTGCAGACTGAGCGGCAACATTGATTTGACTAATAGAAGGACATCAACCATCTTGACAATTGGAACTGTAGACTGCGGGCTTAAAATCAACGCGCCTGCAAAGTTTGATGGTTGAAGCTCAAGACCACCTTGGACTGTAGCGCCATCTATGTAAGTAAGTATGCAATAATGCCTTTTGATCTTAAAACGTATTTTTTTTTTAAATTCTTTTCACTTTACATTTAGCGATCATTTTGGGCACATGAGCTACTGGTGACTTCAAACCGTATCACTTCTGTCTTACTGTTGATCATTTTTTCGAGGATCAGTGGCTGTATAAATGCGATAAGTCCCAACTGCTACTAGTCTAAATTATTTCACAAAAAATCGAACAGCATTAGATTTCAAGATCCAGATGTCTAAGTCAAGCGTCAAATTCTTTGAAACACTTCCTCACCTAACTTTAATTTCAATAAGTCGATGGTTCTGATCGCACTATAACATGAATCCACATCCTGCGGGTGTCTTATATGTTTCATATCGACATCACCAAGCAAATTTTTTGTTAACCTTTCTGTATCGGTCACCATTTTTAAAGAAATAAGGCCCGCTTTGAGGGTGCAAACTTCAACTCCTATACCAAATGAATCTTGTCACGAATTTGGCCAAATCAATTTCGCAAAATGTTCCAAGTTGTTGCTAAGCAGATTAACACACTAGTGACGTCAACTGTGGCGAACGCAACGCATTCGCTATACCGGAATTCAATTTCAAACCATTAACTGATTTATCTGTCTTCTACATAAAACCTGTACCCAGTACAAGAACCACTCTACGAACGAAATCTTTTTTTCACTAGCGGAAATTATTCGAACTACAAACCACTTCTGGTTCCTACATTGGCTTAAGACAGCTTTTTTAAAGCTTCCAACCGCGTCCAAAGGTAAGCTTTGAAGAAACAAAAGAAAGTAAAATCTACCTCTGACCGAATCCCAATCAAAAATTCGATTTTCTTTTGCTCTCAAATCAACGAGAGAGTTCATTGCTTCGAATTTGTATCCACATCTAGAGCGCAAACATTTTTCCACGTTTTGCCAGTGTTACCTGACCGTTCGCATGTAAAAAAAAATCAATTTGACACCTCACCATTTTAAGGTCACACTAATTACCACCTAAACTGACGTTCGATGTTGTTATACTTTAGGAGTGACCATCACAAATTTTCGAAATCGAAAACAATTTTATAGGAGTGGTGCGTTGCGGTTGGACCGATGATGTTGACCTTGTTCGTCTCAAAATTGAGGTGATGTTTTGACCAAATCATAAATTGACGATAATTCCATTCGAAAGTGACCCAAATTTGCGTAATTTTGTTTCAAATTCGATTTTTAACATTAGACTGCTAAATGAATAGACAGATCAACACAAGAAAATAAATTGAAAAAGTAAAACGCAACAAAAATCAAAGCAAAATCTCGTGAGTTTGACTTGGACTCCACCTCTGGCCTGGCGAAAGTGTGAAATTTGTTTGGAATCCAAACCTTAATCATCAAGAGTGTGCGAAATGAAATTGTGATAATGGACACCGGGCAGCTGCGAAGTTCGAAATTCGATAAGCAAATAAATAGCAGGAAGTACAACTTTGTAAATGATTTTAGCAAGTAAATGCGATGAGCCATCCTAAAGAATGAGTTGGTCATGGTCACTTAGGTTTGCGCACCCCCAAATTTAAATTTATAGCTTGGATTTAGATTTTGAAGATACATACAAGTATATGTTATATCTACATGTGTATGTACGAGTATACAAGTGTTTCAGCTAACTTATCATGATACTGAATGTGCACTCTTACAATAGAAGAATATCACTGTTGAAAATAATTCTTATCGATGAATGTTAAATCTATTCGCAAAAATCATAATTTTCTGAAGTTCGATGTTAATAAGATTGTTGGTCTATTTGTCTCAGATAAAGCCCATGAGTTTCAGATCGATACACACCACCTATAAATCGATCTTAAGGTCGGTTATGACAGCATCTATAGAGACGAGCTATACGAGCAATGTCTAGTTTTGGCATTCCTGCCAAAGTCGTCCGTCTGTGCAGGATGACGATGGAGAATACACGCGACTCCATCAAGGTCTGTAAAGGTCTCTAGACATGGCGATTTCTTTAGCGTCATACTTGAAACAGGAGTGCAAAACTCAAGCTCAATCACAAAAGTGCGTTCAATTGTTCGATGATATTGACATAATCGGAAGAAAGCAGCGTGATGTCAATGGCCAAAAATGGGTTAAACGATCAACGAGGGCAACACCAAGTATATGCTGTCAAGCAAAAATGACACTCAACGCCGACGTCTCGGACAGAACGTCACTTTTGACAGGTATAACTTTGAGATAGCTAAGGACTTTGTCTACCTAGGTTCTGCCACAAATTCAGACAACGACACCAGCGCTAAGATCAAACGAAGAATAACTCTTGCCAATCGCAGAGGCATGGACATTATCAAATGATGCTCTTGGTTGCTTTGAGAGAAAAATTCTTCGAGTGATTTTCGGTCTGTGTAAATGGAGCACCGAAAAGCATAACATTAGTGTCCAAACCCTCCAATTAGTAACACAAACTACTTCCAGCTTCGGATAAGTTTGATTCCACTTTCTGGAGACACTGAAGGCTAGAAAAAATTGGACGAGGCACCATCGTACTCACAAGGCCACATATCTACTGCGAGATATCCAGCCATAAGGGGCTTACACTGCTACTGGAAACATGCGTTTAACGCTAAATGACTAACACCACCATTGCTTTTTATGAAAGCAATTTCCTTAACATTTCTAGCAAGGATGTAAGATATGAGACCTTTTATGTGGTAAGTTTCACAAGGCCAAAACAAATCAGAAATAAATGGAAATTGCCGACGGATACTTGCACCAATGCAAGTACTCGTTCGAGAACATGGTTCGATGCTTGCTGAAGTCCGAAATGGCTGCTGCTGATGCGTATCAAAGGAGGAGATATGCCAAATACAGATTCTTCGAAAAAACCGACAGTTCTACAAGTGATATTTTAATAACAAGATGCTTCTACGGCAACGGTATTCTGACATTTTACCGAGCAATTAGACCATATCATAGTAGAGACATAGTTAGTGATAAGAATTTGTAGGAACCACTTCTGGGAACACGACGGTGTAAGGCATAAAGTAGCACCTAATCAAGACGGAAAACTGTCATCTAATTAAAATGAAGAAAGGATACCAACGTCAAACTCAAAATAAACAAATCTATGAGAGGAAAGGAGAGCTGTCAGTGTCAAAATAACATATGATTGAAAAATATACCAGCAAAACAAACATGCCCTATGAAATTCTTCAGTTAACACGGTTTTTTCTTTTTCTGGTGACGAACTTCAAGGTTGATATGTGTAACAACGTAGCATTGATTGAGCTCTTTTTCGACAACTACGGTCTTAGTGGCATTGCTTCTAATATTTACTGAATAGAAAGCGCTCTCCATCGTCATCCACATAAACTGACGATGTAAGCTTGGTAGGGCTGCTAAAACTGGACATGGCTATGTGACAGTCTGTCTTTATAGATGGTGCAGGTTTCGAATCGATACAGAGGTAATAAATAACGATCTGAATTCGATAAGTTTTCTCTGGAAAGTGCCTTAGTGTAAATATTTGATTGCTGAGATTCCATTTATCAGGCATGAATCAGGGCATCTGCCAAGTTTGTTGGCATTTAAAATTAGTCAGTATGTAAGCCCTGCTATATTTTTGGTCGAAATCTTGCCCTTTGTGGTCTATAGGTAGGTTGAATTGTATTCTCTAATAACGGAATTTGGGTCATTGACTTAGAATCTTCAATAGTAGTTCGTTCACATCTTTGGAACGGACTGTGACTATTAATAACTTTACTTCCTTATTCTTATATGTTTCTATACAAGTCTTCTTAACTAGGCAAATTCGTTCTATTATTCGGTTAAACTTCTAAACGTTCACTTGAACTTCTCCATTTCCTTGATTGCTCGCTTTTATCCAAGGAATGGTTGTGCATCGCTCCTCTCGTGCTCCTAGAGTTCAAAAGCCGCTTTCATTCTCATATACAGTGGACGTTTTCTACGCTTCGTTTGCTTCGCTACACGAGCTTGTCTGTATTCCTTATCGAACCAGGCGTTTCATAGGCGGGTGAAACCAGCCCGATTTCGCTAATCCTATGCAATTGATGAACTTTTTAAAGGAGCTGACGTTAATGCCACAGACGGCCCCCGCAGCCGTTTGTAATTGAATATCCAAGCATTTTATCAGTGTTTCTCTGTTGGTGTGGCATCTGGGATATCCGCAGATGTACCTTGACTGCAATTACATAGATAGTCCAAATGTTGAATTATCTATGATACTGGAGGAGTACTTTGTGTCAATTGGAACGTATTCAATCTTGTTCACATTCATTCATCATCATCGAGTGAACTCCATAGCCACTGAATATTGAGGTGAGAAAACCCTATTCTACCTAACACCCACTTCATGAGTATAAGAGCTGTCGTAACCTCATTTGTTTGCAAAACGACATAGTTCCAAGACATACCATGCACAATATGCAACAAACCTATTTTTCTCTAAGGGTTTGTGTTGTTCTATGATTAAACAAAACTCTGATTTAAGAAATAACCTCTCTAACATTTGGTATAATCGTTGGCCAGATCAGTGTTGCCAGCTAAGACATGTCTATTACACAAGAACAAGGTGACGCAAAAATTGTCAACCGACGTTTTTGGTTATAATTTTTTTTTATGAATAAAAAACATTGGTTCTGCTTTTGGATAATGTTTTTTTGATATCTTCACTTTTTATCCTACTCGTCGACATTTATGGCATTTTCCATCGCTCTTGCCAGAACTTCCGGCGATAGGCCCTCGCATTCTTGACGGATATTCTTTTTGAGTCCTTCAAGAGTCTGAGGCTTGTTAAAATAGACCCGTGGCTTAAAAAATTTACGCAGGCGATCCTGGCGGCTAGTGCAAATGGCTGAAACGAGAGATTAGGCGACCTGGAAATGCAGCCCACAAAATTTCGGTTGTGGCTCGGCAGTATGCGTCGTTACTTCATCCTGTTGGAACCACATGTTCTCCAGTCCCAATTCATCCAATTTCGGAAGGAGAAAATCGTTGAGTATGGGTCTGTAACGCTCGCCGTCCACAGGAGTCGTTTGGCCTGCGAAGTTTTCGAAAAAATAAGGCCCGATGACGCCTCCACCGTAAACAGCACACCGTGCAGTAACTTTAAGCAGATGTGAGGCAGGTGCCTCAGAATCGATATTTTTGCTTATTCACATATGCACAGAGTTGGAAATGGGCCTCGTCGCTTATGATGATTTTCGATGAAAAGTTGCCGCCCTCGTAGTCGAGTTTGAGGATGGCTTGGCTAACCAGCTGATGCACTGAATGCTCTTTGTAAAGGAACATCTTACAGTTTTTCATCAAAATGTTCTGTAAAGACTGCCGATTGATGCCCAATTGTGTGACATCTTGTGTTGTCCCATACTCTTCAAGGCGAGCGGCTAAGCGTCAACACCACCGACGAATTGTTCCGCCAAAAAAATTGGAACAATTATTCCGCGTTCTTTAGAAGTTTAGCGATTCATGTCTTGTTGACTTGTATTTTGTATCTGTTTACTTCACAAGTGTCAAAGTAGAGTTGACATATACCGCCATTTGCAAAAATTATAGAACCTCCCGATGGGTGATGACTTTTCCTTAGAATTCATTATATTAGAATCTAGATAATTGGTGTGCTTATCAGTGATTTTAACTGGAGTTTAGGCCGGAATTTAACATAAGAGCCAAGTGACATTTTGGCCCAGGTTTCCTTCATCTCAATATACGAGTATGTACCTGTATTGATCAAAACAATTCCAATTTTCTGAATACAAAGCAGCAGCTGAACTAGTTATATTAATTTTTAATTATTTCCAGTATCAAATGATGTCAAAATAATTTCGAAAATAACGCAAGCTAATCAGGATATTACTCATGCCGTGTTCCACATATGCGATTTACAGAGATAACTGCAGAAACAAGCAAGTATCACAACTTATTTCGATTTATGTAACCGATAACATTGCAAATTTATTGCAAATTAATCTCGGTTCAACTGCAGATACTTACACGCTATTTCACCATTTTCCGCCGCTTCGATTCGAGTTTCATGGGCAATTGCTAATTGCAATTGTACGCGACTATTACTCCATTTTATCATTCACTTCACTTCCCATTTTTTTTTTGTTTTTGTTTTTATTTCGAGTGTTAGCTACAATGATGACAAACATCGTTAAAACGAGCTAAAACCTCATATTCGCAGATCATATGTGTATCTAAATATCACACCACGAGATCAAATTACTTGTAATGAACTGTGGGAGGGAAAGAGTAGGTACTCTTAATCGGTTCGTTTTAATGAAACGTTTTTAGTTGCAAAGCTCAGCTGATGAATAACAATCAACGTGTAATTGAATGAGTTTTCGACCAGTAGGAGGAGGCTTGTAATGTTTTATGCCTAACAAAGTGCCCATTAAAATGAAGCTTATGTGTAATCGAGCAATGAATAGCCCCTGAAGATGGAAGATCTTCTCCCATAGAGGAAGCATGAACATTGCCACCATAAAACATCGGGAAGACGGAATATGTTGTACAAAATTGCTTAAATAGCTCATGTGCGCCGTAGGAAGGAGATCAGTTAGGCATGAGCGACTTCGACATTTGTCACACTTGGAAACTTCACTTACATAACTCTTCCTTAATACAAGTGCAATTAATTAAATTGGCTCATTTCTGTAAGAAGTGAGGAATTTTTGGAGTTTTCTGGCGAATATAGTTTAAATATTTTCTTACCATTTCTTGCGAAATGTTACTTCATACAGAGGAACTTCATAAATATTCATAGATAGTGGCATAGATCTGAAATTCAAATTTTCATAGAGCTATGACTCTGAAAGAACTTATAATGGATTGGTTGCGTGTCATGACTAATACATAAAATTTGATTCTATTTTTAAGTGGTACAGTCACCTCCACGTGCTTAGCTGAATTAATGTTAATTTGCCTGCTAGCAAATAAGCAAATTCCCGCCTTAGGTCTTAACAAATCCCCAACTATTTATTAAAACCAGGCGTTTGAGGCTTTGGCAATGGCTACGTCCAGATCTATTATCTCTGTTAGCCTGGTAAGTAGCATACTGTGTCGAAACAGTAAGAATACACTCTTAAGTTTGTGAGAAATGAGCTTCTGGTTCAAACTTAAAACTAAGAGATATATTTAAATATTTAAATTATTCAAACTAAAAAATTAAGATACAATTACAATGGAGCGAACAGTTTAACAAAGCAATTTGAAGTTCAAATGATGGGTAATATTCATTTTCACATTAAATAATTCATGTTCGCATCTTCCAAATTGTATAGTTAAACTTTTTGAGAATTGATTTTGCTTAAAAAAAGAGGGAAGGGAGGGAAGTCAAATTCAACTCGTAGTTGCTTTGATTTTGTAGGAAACTCTGTAACTCATTTTTAGATCGGCAACAATGAAAAATTTTATTTCAGACGTTTGACAGGAAAATTTCAAGAGATGTGTTGTATACAGAAAACTGGATTTTATTGTAAAGATACATCGGTTTCCTTGTTTTTATAATGCTTTTAAGCAAAAATAAAATACGAAATTCGATGTTGTTCTGAAAAGACATACCGAAAAGGTTGTTGGCCAAGTGTAACACGTGTTTTAATGATACATTCTGAAGTGTGCTTGATTGGGAAGTATCCTTGTCTTCGCTGATGTAGGCTTTTAAGCAGTTCATAGAATACGAAGAACACTGTATGTCCTGCCCACTATCGCGTTTAAAAAGTGGGCCTTCTGTTGATATATTTTTGAATCATATGTTATTTTGATACTATGGCTCAAAAAATTTCCGGAATCTCAGTACTATATTTTCGTGGTATGAAATTGATCAACTTATGCTTAAGCAATGTTGAGAAATATTCCATAGTTATTTCCAAAGTGGATGCCATGCTGCCGAAACAGTGTGAATTTTGAAAAGATATTTCGGTCGAAATATTGCACCAACTGCAGCTGGTGTATAAAAGTTTGTGAAGAAAATTCTTGAAGTTGATTTGCTGATTGATAAGCGAACATATTTCCGTGTTCGTCATGTGCGCTTAATAGAAAATATTGCAGCTGTTGCCGAAACCAAAACCCTCAACGCGTCAATAATCTCAGCAATTGAACATCAGTTTAACTAGCCAGAGGGGAATTTTGGAGCTGGGGTTACGTGCCACACCATGTGTCAAACAATTGATTTCTTGCACAATACGTTCAATAATAGTGAAAATAGTCGCTATGGATCTGCGATTTGACGCCGTTCGACTCTTTTTTTTGTGGGGTGACATTAAACACCGATGCTATGCGAAAAATCCAGAGACGATTCTAACACTCAAGACCAAGTTCGTTAGGCTAGTCGTGAAATGGGGCTCGAACATATTTAGCGCTTTTTTTAAATAAATAAATCACTTTAATCACTACTATTACTCGTAGAATGAAAAATTTTATAACCACTTGAGCAAATAAATGGGGACAAAAGGGACATATCAATTTTGCATTTTAATACAAACGCCCCTCAAATCTGTTGATGTCAAAACGTCCGTCAAGATTTACATTTTTATCACAGTGAAGTTCACGAAGAAGCAAAGTTGGGAGATGAATTAAAATTACTACCGACATTCTGTGTTGATGGTCCCAATTATAAGAGCGTTTACTAGATAGGCTGTGCGTGCTTTAGCAGATAAATTCAGTCAACATATTTTCTATTGAATGTTCCTGTGACGGTAGGATAACGCACACGTCAAAGTACGCCGTAGTCAAGCATACTATAGTCCTGTCGATTCCATGCTACTCACAGAAATTAGGAATCTGACTGTCCACATTGTGGCGAATTTCTCCCAGAGGTCTTGGCCTACACCATTAGTGATCATGTGGTATGGATTTCATGTAAGAGGTGTGACTGGACTGCATTTTTTGTCGATGAAAATGATCGCTATGTTACGTCCAATAGAGTTCACTATCATGCCATGTTGGAAGACTATTTTGGAAAGAACTGAATGGGCTTGACATCAGTGACATAGTTGGTCAAACAATTAATCTGCTCTAGAAAAGATCTGGTCGAATAGCTCCCTTGTTCATGGGACTTAAAGCCCTTGGATTTCTTTTAATGGGATAATGTTAAGTCATTCGTTAATGCCAACAAACCAACAATGTTAGAGGACCCTATTTGGTCCCAAAAAACCGATTGCTGTAAGCGGGCTCACGGTATTGTACGACATATGAAATGAATTTCAATACGATGTCTCAGTTATTCTGTGTTTTATTTAAATATCAAATTGTTATGTCCTTATTGAGAAACCGGCGATGACGATGGCGTGATAGTTAGCTCATTGGACTATCACGTAGAGAGTCCGGGTTCGATTCCAGGCTGTGTTACCAAGAATTTTTCAAAATCGCCATCACCCTTTCGGCGGGCAATGGCAAACTCCCGAAAGTAAAATTGCCTACGAAAAAGCTTCTAAGGAGTGCCGTTCGGACTCGGCGATAAACTGTAGGCCCCGCTCAGATGTGACAAAAATGACAACATGAGCAACACAAATGAGTGTCACGAAACTAGTCCATGGTCCATACCGGGCTGCCAGCGCCACAGTGTTTTTTTTGTTGTTATTTAGAAACCATTTTTGTAATCATTTGCATCTGGAAAGAAAAATGTTTCCGATACACATCGGAAACTCTCTTATTACACGAAAGCATGAATTACCCGGCTTCAAGCTGGGTTATAATACCTATACATATATAATACACCAAAAATTATGTTGATTAAGAATTGACTAGACTCTAACGCACTTTCAATGCTTTGTTAAGTGGACAGTTTGCCTAATGACCCTGATAACACAAACGCAATTGACCCAATTCTAATCAACAAGTTAAGCGAAAGGACCCGCGTTTGAAGTTCAACTTGTCAGTGCGATAAAGTTTACTCACGAAAATAAAATCGAATTCTATAGAGAAATAGTTTCCGAACGTAAGGTTACTAAATTTTGTTAGTATGACCAGTTCCTTGCCATCCATATTGTTGAAAGTCTTTTCAATATATTGCTAAAACTGGTAGCAAGTTGATTACCGCAGATGTCGATCAAGAATTAGCACAGTAAGCCAATAAAGCAATTCGTAGCGCCAGCAGAAGCCACATATCATTCGGTTCAATTTCGTCTATGTTTTCAGTGAAATAGTCATAAATCATTCCAAGGGCTAATTTTTAAATAAAATAAAAGCCAATGATGACATGAAGTCCACATCAAACAGCGCACTTTTGTTGGTATGATTACCGAGATCTTTTCGTAAAATTCTCCACAAAGTGAACGGGAAAACAACAAAATATAGCGATCGACGCCGAATCGCGATTTTCTGCCACAATATCCACTCACAGCGACTACAATTTTTTTCGTACGCAAATAATGCTGATGTGTTGTCATCCCTTCATCGTATAAAGTATATGAGGTAAGAAGTTTTTTCTCAAAACATCGAAGAAAAAAAAATTTCTTGTGTAATCAGACTAATATTGGCCCGAATATAATTTTTTTAATTTTTCAAAAGTAGTATAAAGGGTCTTTCAAAAGTCGCGCCTAGATGCTAATAGTGAATTATATCTGAACGCTCCTTTTCTTATGTCATCTTTGACATTTGAAGTAGAAACATGTACAAAAAACCATGGATAGCTGAAGAACCTTAAAAATCGATATCACGATGTTCTCAGGCGCTAGGCATTCATTTATCGACTGTCTATTTTAAATAAAGTTCATTATAGATTGAATGAATTCTCCAATACACAAAATTGTCGTATCTGCTCCCAAGAAAATTCTCGAATAAAATTCAAAAAATCATTCCATCCAAAAAAATATACTGTTTGGTCTGGTTTATGGGCTGGTGGAATCATTGGTCCATTTTTCTTCCAAGAAGCATATTAAAGAGCTGTCACTGTAAATGGAGTACGCTATAGACAAAAGACTGAAGATTTTTTGTGCCCTTAAATTAAAGAAATAGACACAGATGATATTTATTTTTCAACAATATGGAGCTACACGTCACACAACACGTGCAGACGTAGAGCTTTTGCGGTCTAAGTTTCTAAAACAATTTGATTAATTCGCGTTATGGTGACATAAACTGGCTACCTAGACCAGACGACTAACCACCATTACATTACTTTTGAAAAGTAAATTCTATGTGGATAAGCTAACAACAATTAGGCAGCTGAGAAACAACATTCGGATCAATGTTGATGAAATTTATTCGGTAATGTGTGAGAGTCTTGGAAAATTTTGATGTTCGTATGAAAGCCTGTCGACATGCTCGTGGTGGACATTTAAACGATGTTATTTTTCACACATAATTGTGAAGAGCAATTTTTTTTATTAAAATAGAAACAAAGTATTTACATGTTTTATTAAAAATTAAAAAAAAAAAAACATTTAGGCGAGACTATTCAAAGACTCTTTAGTTCGGTAGTCAGAAAGTGTTAGTATCAATTTGATTCTTCAGTTTACCCTGAAGAAAAAAAGCCCTAAGGCGATAGATGGCACCACCTTGCAGACCATATCATGGATTCACTTCAAAAAATAATACTCCTTTCGAAATATTTCCTTAAAAAAGTAATTGCTCCCATGTTGTTGGAGCCAAACGTTCCTTAGATCGATTTCAAGCAATCCGGTACATAAGAAGTTTTCCATTATGCTACGCTGGAGATCAGAATTGACGATAATGGCTTCTCTTTAATCATCATTGAAAAAATACGGCCCAATCACTCCACTCCATTAAAACCAGCATTGAGTCAAATTTTTTTCAGGACTATGCCATTTACTCGGATAGGGACGATTCTCGGTATTTAAAGGAGTCGGGTGATCCACAATTCTCTGCAGAACTTGTATAAAACCAAAAGTTTGTCGGAAAAAAAAGGTCGCTTAACATACATACTGCGTTACGTCACCATCAATCTGGAATTAAATATTAACAACACCTTAGCGAAGATCTGAATAAAACCACCCCCAGAAAAGCATCTGCTAATTTTTTCTGTTAAATTATATCTTGCGATGTTTTTTGAAATACAATAACGATCATAAAAGAACAGTGATGGCAACAAATGATCAAAAAAAGTAATCGTTTTGGAATTTTGGACTATCTTACAGTCACAACACAACAGAACAGACAATGCTTCTATTTACACTCCGTTTTTTCCATAAAATGCCGGTACTCTTAGAGCAAATAACGAGGTTTGATACAAGGAATTAACACAACCAGAGTTAACACCGGTTGAGTTGGAGTTTCAAAGCTAGCTCAGCTGAATCAAAATACTTCTTAAAAGTGGTAAATATATATTTGCATACCAATTATAGTATGGTTTAAAACTAATTATCAGATAGAAGATAGAAATTAATCTTTTCATGAATGAGGTCATTATCTTTTCAAAATTTAGCATGTAAATAGTTTGGTTAGGCGACATTCGTCACATGTAGATACTTGTAGCCGAATATTTTTTTAAAAATTAATGTTTTAAAGAATATTTTGAATGGTTTATTTTAGTTACTGTACAGTTAGTAAGTAACTAACTTGATATTCCACATGCACGTGTTTTTTTCGAAACGTTGATCAAAGGAACCCAGCGGAATTGATGACTTGCAAGTATTTTTGTATTATTGTTCGGAACCACTTTTATCTCTGTAGCACAATGACTAATAAAATAAATCAGTCTACCTAAATTTAAAAAACCAAAAAAACCTGTCTGTAACTTATATTAAGGCCACCTTCATCGGGTATTCCAAATTGTGCAGTTTAACGAAGATCAGACAACAATTAAGTTATCAGCCTTCAACATCAGAATGTCTTAGCATTGAATGGCCAATTTTAAATCTACATATACGAGTATATAACATGCATACGAGTATCTACGTATATTTATAAATATTGTAGATTTTATATAAAGGTAACTTCGAGTAGAAAATAAACAAGGTTGTGAACCTGTTGCTAAATGCGAGCAATTCAAGCTGGTTTTCAAGCTCAAATCTTGTCTAATTATTTACTGAAATTCATTGGATGTGATGAGTGTGTTTGGATTTGATATAGAGAACTTATCATGAATGATTTCAGAAGCAGATTGACTCACTTTATTTACAAATTACATTGTGGATTTAACAAAATCCGTCTTTGTCCTCTGTATAAATAAAGACCGTGCTGGCGGTCAAATTTTGGCAGCATATTCAAACAATGCTAATTGTATGGAATGGATTATACCAACGTTAGACCAACAAGGCCTTAAATTATTGATGGTCACTAGCAAATAATTCCCGAGGAGGTGTCACTCGCACGACCTTGGGATGAACACAACATATTGATCTTCCAGTCAACAACAAAATCTCAATCCAACAAATGTCACTTATATTTGTAGATTTTGATAAAGAATAAAAGGGGACGTAGGACTATGTACCTTTATCACTGCAATTAAGTTATGTTTTTCTCAAGGATAATCTCACCATTGACGTCTGAAATTCTTAGAAATTCGGCCATATCCTTGAGTGAGCTGATATCTAATATCTTCTGCCACAAGATATCGCTTACCTAGACGTTTTCTGCGGCTACATTGTCAAAAGATATACTTTGCCGTTTCTTCGTCCTCATTCCACATGCGACAGTTGTTGTCTCGTTCTATTTACGTAGCCATAAGTGTTACTTTGCAGATACCCTTTAGGAATGCGATTACTTCATATCTCTTTACCAGACAATATCTAAAGTTATCTCAAAAGCGTTTGTAGAAAGTAGGGCCGCTTTGCTGGTAAAGAGAATGTAAAGGATTTTTTTGTAAGCAGATCTGTTTAAATTCTCCCTAATCCAGAGCTACATTGTGCAAATCTCTCCGTATATCACTGGACCAACTCTCTTGTCTGTTGAGAGATCCGTCGGTCATAAAAAAAGGATAAATAAAATCTTAAAGTTTTCTATCAGAATCATTCCTTACAGATAATTTCTTCTGATTTCCAGTAAAAGCTCAAGGCTAACTATCTTAGAGTTATTCACTGAGTTGAGCGTGTGGGCGTTTGCCGAGTCGAGATGAAAAGCTGGAAGGTGGCCAGAACATCTCGTAGGTGGTGTTCTCATTGTATCTGTGGCACACACGGGCACGTTTTTGAAGTTTATAAAGTCCAGCTCGTGTAGACTTTTGCTTACATTATGTCACCATATTTAAGATGCATAAGTGACTATAGGTCTAGAAATTGTTGCGTATAGTATATGCACACTGTTATTTTTGAATTAAGACAAAAGTTTTAACCTAGTAGATCTTTGCTGGTCTACTCGTATAGTGAGATCCTGGCTTTTTCCACGGCTTTTTTTTATGTGTGTGTTCAAAGTGAGTTTTTGATCCAGGGCAACACTGGTTTCATTAAACAGTGTTTGTATCTTTAAGTTTAGGCCCAATTTTCTTCTTCATGTGAAGGCAACTTTGGTGGTCTTTTTGGGGTACACGTTTAGCCTAATATTTTTGTACAAGTCAGCAACGAGGTTTAGTGCCCTTTAGAGAAGTTTTAAGATACTTTCTTTGAATTTTTCCGTTAAGAAGGATAGCTAAAGGAAAGTCGTTGCTGAGTTAATGTATGTAGTAGTTCATTTTCATTCAGCAGAGGGGATAATATAGCACTGATATTTCCAGCATCTAGCATGTGGTCTATACAGATACGTGTAGTACTATCTACTGCTGTATATCTGAGCCTATTCGGTTGTCCAAAGCTCCTTCGGTGTCAAGGAAGCAGCCCACATAAATTTCTTTTCTCTGAGGGATTTCTTAATCTTTATGTAGGGTTTAGTAGATTGGCTTTTGTGAAGCAGATTCCTATATATAGTATATAGTGTACCAGAACTCTGAAAACTCAAAGCGACCCGAAAGGAACCTTCTCATAGCCCATGTCGATATTTAAGATACGTGCTGAGCAATGTTCTGCTTTATATTGATGAACTATACTATGTACCTGAAGCTGAATAAATATGAATTTTTTGGAGCGACATCATATGGCTACGATTACAACAGATCGCCAAATTCCTTTCCGATCAAGTCTCTCTTAATCTCTCCAACAGCATCAACTATCGAAGACCAGTGGCAACACAGTCATCTCACCTAGTGGATACCAAAAGCGTTGACCGCTTATTTACGATGCCTAACGCGTATTGCTTTTTAGAACAAATAATCACTTGCAAATGTACTATTAGGTCCTATGGGGTTAAGGGATAGTCTACAACTAGAATACAATCTCGTCGTTAAAACAAATCTTACATTATTTATATGAGCAACGTAATAGCCTTTTTATCTACTCTAGAAATCTGACTGGAGTATGCATTTATAACTCTGAAGATTTTGGAGGTTTGACCAGGTTGGAAACCCCCGAATGGAAATTTTGAGCTTGCTTCTTCTTCTTATCTTTTATAAATCCTTTCCTCGTTATACGAACTTATGAGTAACGAGTTTCCCATTTTTACTGCATCGCTGCTGCTCTGCTCTATGGGGTTGCTTAATGTCGCGGACCACAGAACGCGTCTACATACTGCTCGGTCCTAAATCGATGCAGTGGTTAGCCCCAGGCGTTGTTGCGCATTTGCCATCTGAGAAATCGAGGAATT
This sequence comes from Volucella inflata, assembly GCA_928272305.1. Lineage (NCBI taxonomy): Eukaryota > Metazoa > Arthropoda > Insecta > Diptera > Syrphidae > Volucella > Volucella inflata. The sequence continues at coordinate 230,332,460 of OV743716.1, forward strand.
CTTTTTCCGACCTCGTTTTGTTACAGTTGGAGTGCGTAGTTGATAGTGCCTTTTTAACCGGATTTTCCGCAGATCTTCTTTGAACGTGCCAATACCAGATTATTCTATTCTCCTCAAGCTGTTCGGTTACCGAATTCTTTATATGTAGACTTCCTCTTATACGCGTAGATCTAATGCAATCGCGTTTAATGACTCCACTAGACATCCTTAACATTTTCATTTCCACTGCCTTCATTTTGTTTTTAAACGCTTCGTACATTGTCCAGCACTGAGAACCGTATATAAGATCTGATCGAAAAACCGTGGTGTAGAGTTTCCCCTTCAATTTAAGTGGAAATTTTCGGTCGCAAAAGATTCCCGAATTTCCCCGCCATTTTATTCAGTCGTCACATTTCGCTTCCATGTTAACGATTGATCCTAAGTACTTAAAGATAGTGCTTTTCGGAAGAACTATTCCGTCTAACATTATATCCGGAGCAGGTCGCAACGGATGCGCAAATGAGCACGTCAAATGCTCCGTCTTTAAAAGACTTATTTTAAACCCGTTTCTCTCTAGCGCATTTCTCCATGAATCTAAGGCGTTCTGTAAATCTTCGACGTTATCGCTAAGTATAACTGCGTCGTCAGCGAAGAGAATTGGTGTTACATTTGCTTCGCGCATGCAGTCTTTTAAAAAAAAGTCGAATACTACGTTAAAGAGAAAAGGACTAAGTACGCTTCCTTAATGCACTCCGACATTAACTCTCTCTCGTTAGTCCAGCAGATCTTTTAACCGCAGTTTTCACATTTCCGTACGAGTCTTGTATTATTCTTCATTTTAGGTACCTTTTGAGACCGCAGGGCAGCCCATACGAGCCAATCGATCAAATGCTTTCTCGAGGTCGATAAATACCATGTGCAAGTCCTTAGACGAATCTCGGTGCCTTTCCATTATTAATCGTAGGCTTTGGATAGCGTCCGCCGTCGATCTTCCTTCAACAAATCCACACTGGCTATCTCGAGCTTTATTATTTGCAATAGACGTTCGTTTAAGACTCTTTCGATGATTGTCATCGTGTGTGATTGAACAATAGTTCAGCTTGCTTCATCGGTTTAAAATATACACATGTATTTGGTTTGAAATCTGTCCACAGTTTGACGGACAGCATACTCAGATGGACAACTTAACATTTTAAGTCTTGAGATATACGAATGTACAATAACACTCTACTTACTTGAGCATTGCCCTCTTTTTATAGCCTTTAATCGGTCTAAAAGTGATACATAGTATTTTCTGGTAATGAGGTAGAAACTATCCTTTTTAATTTCTTTTCCTTCATAAAACTGAAGCCATACCCTTTCCGCTTATAAGTGGACTACAAATAGCAAAAGTTAAGTCAGTAAATACTTTTAGTATCGAAGAAAACGCTAACAAATAAGTCAAAGTCAAACGACATGAAATACTGTTGTCTTTCATTGCAGAGGTAAGTAGAGTTAACTTCAACTCTCATAACATTAAGTATTTAGGTCAGATAAAACAAAACAAATAGTACAAATGTCGCAGCAGCTAATGAATGAAGGAATGCGGAAAACATCAAAAAACTTAAAGCGTAGTAGTCTGCATATTTTTATTTATTTTTCTCTTAAATGCAAATCTCACTTTTTAAAGTAAGTTCTTACTATACTCGTATGTAGGAATATAAGATTAAAAAACATTGAATTGCCAAAACGTTTCCTGACTTCGAAATCAGCTTTGACAAGAAGGAGGTCCATTTGATGGTGAAATAAATGACATTATTAAATGCGCAAAATCGCTGGTCATATCCAAAACCAAAGCTAATTAGGCAATTTATTCTCCAAACAGCATCTGGTCACCTTTTGTTGAAAACATTAAGTTTCCTCCGCTTGGTCAAATCACTCAACTTACGACTATGTTGGAATGTTATTATCAGCAACCAAAAGTTTAATGTTGTTATTTACTATAACTGCCCGAATGTTCTCTTCTGACTAATGAAGAACAATAAATAAGGGACAAAACAAATAACAATTTGTATTCACTTGTTCCACCATAAATAAAAAATTAAAAAAAAAAAAAAAAACAGGAAAATATAAATTCAAAAACGCGTAAATTCCTACCTAAACGAAACGCGCTTTTAAGCATGAAATATCTATTTAAACTTCCATCATCAGAGGCTCGAATAGCAGCTCTAGCGCTAAAGCACTAAAGCACTCTGGGACTTTGTATTGGAGGAGAAAAGATACAAAACAAAAAAAAGGTTCAAGCACCTTGAAACCTCGCTCAATGCCATCGACGTGCCACTCTGGCGATCAGAGCTCATTAATGTGGCAAGCAACCATATAATTGCAGCTGCCGATCATTGCATCCCACTATACTCGTAGTGTGTTCGATTATACTCGTAGCATCTTTTTAATGAGAGAAAAAACAAAAATAATCAAACAAGTATCTATAGAGTGTGTACTTATAGATACCCATCATCACTGTTTCTATCTATGCAAAAGCACTTACGACTAAGATATACAATACATAATACTTAAGACACGGCCATTTACAAACAAATTCTAAGCAAATATTTGAAGACCGTGACGGTTTCGTAATTCATTCTAAACGACAAGTTTTCGGTCGTCTAAATAGAGGTAGATACACACAAGTGCGACTGCGAAAGTTCCAGGAAAAAAACTAGAAAATCCAATGAAAACTTTAAAAAATATAAAAACCTAAAAAAAACGAATGAAGAAAACTTGTCTCTGAGTCAGCTCAAGTTACGGGATATGGTGAAGTAAACAAAGGGATCTCCGGCGATTTCTTTAGCTGCAGATACTTCCATATGTAGTGCGAAAACCAGATTTCTTTTTGTTTAAAAAAAAAATTAAACGTCTCCTACAGTAGTTTATAGTAGTTTGATAATCAGCATGTTTATGTTGTTGTTGTACGAGTTTATGTATCTTTGTGATACTAGTGCAGATAGATTTTATTTTATTTTTTATTTATTTATAGAAACAAGTTTGGCAAGTCGACGTGCATGGCGACGACCGACTATCATGACCTTAAACGCGTTTCACTAAATGTCCTCTACTCTGTACAATGTTGAATTTTAGTTTCTAATCATGGGCACACAACACACCATTATTTACTTACCCAGCATTAGGATCGGACCAACTAAAATGCCTTCTAATTCTCTCATGATCGATGGCGGTCACATTTCCGTTGCGCTCCTTTCGGGAAGCCATTCTTTAGATTAAGATTTGGAATATCTTCTGTATCTAAATCACTTTACAGTTTTTATTTTTTATTTTTTTTTTCAAATTTTTGATATATTTTGATACTTTTTTTGGGGAAGAGAAAATTTCACTTTTTCGGTGATTTTATTTTCTTGAGACTAATTACTCGTAATACTGCACACTATTCTGTATTGTGATCTCGTAAAATGTAAACACACACCGTGCCACGAGTAGAGAGCAGGAGGGGGAAGTTTATTTTGTGAACAAAAAACACTAAATCGAGAGACCGAATAAATTTAAAATGAAATCGAAAACGAAATACGAGTATGGGCCTAAGAAAACAATCCGACCGACGAATTGTAACTACAGCAATGAGACGATAAAGAAAGAAAAAATTACAATATATACGAGTACGAGTACGAGTACGAGTACGAATACAAAGTCGAAATCGAAGTTAAAGACCAAAGACGAAGATCAAGACGAAGAGACGACTTGTTCAAGAGTGTTCAGATCAGCAACACGTTGTGGTTTTGGCCGCTGTTACGAACTGAGATCTGAAATTCGTGAGCGCATTGTACTGATGTCTAGTTAGTACTACTATACCGGGACAGATACAACTTTGTCGATCTATTAGCGCTATGCGATTGTTTTTTTTTTTTTTTTTTTTTTTTATTTCCACTTGTTTTCGTTTTCAATGTGAAGACAAAAAGCATTTGAATTATGTTGTTATTATGTAGTTGTTGTTGTTGTTGTGGTAGTGAATTCGGTATATATACACTGTTGGTAGATCCGTCTGCCGTGGTAAGTTGCAGTGACGGCGAAAGATTTCTGGGTAAATACTCGAAATGTTATTTAAAATTTTACGAGTTATCAAACTCGATTTTGATCTAGAATTTTTTTTAAATTGCTAATTCTGCAATTCGATGGTGTAAATGGGTCCCACTTCTTGATTTAAAATGCTAAGAATGAAGACAACTAGATTTTGGCTCTAGTCAATTGTCAAATAAGTCCTGCTCTACCGAATATATGTATATTCTTGTTCGACATCCAGAGGTTTGCAACTGGTGAGTCTTTTCGCATAAAGTGGTGACCTTGTATTGACTCGACAACTAGAGATCATCGTAACAAAATATTTTATTGTACGGTGCAATAGACAAGATAAGCGAATGATTTAAATCTGAATTTTCCAGGGAAATGTCAAAACCAGGAGTCTGGCACTTTTCTTTTAGGAAATATTCACCCTTATCGCGAACAAATTTTCCCCCGGAATTTTTCCTCCATACGACACTCTCCAATCGTAAACAACTTCGAAAAAGTGAAAAACTATTCCCGGGGAAAAAAGTAGGCGCATCGCAAATCTATTTTCCGAGGGAAAATAATTGACATTTCTCTCGAAAAAATTCTCCGTTATTTGCTTGGAGGAATTTTAAAATGTAAGTAAAATTTGTCATTTAAGTCAAATAAAAGACAAGTAAATAAATAATAACCATTTGTTTTTGCATATCTAGTTTCTCTCTAATTGATAAGATTTTCATAAAGTGTTACCTGTATCCGCTCTTATCCGTTGACCCGCTGTTATATACAGAGATTGCTGTATAGAGGGAAGCTCATCGATTTCATTACCATTGTCGACTATTTAATTGCCCCAAAAAGAGTCAATCTTGAAATGCTTGCATATGTTAAACATTGCACAACACACGTTTACTATTTTGACTGCCTTTTCAGGAGAGTAATGTAATACTCGCGGATGGCAACGATTAGTATAAGGCCTCGTAGAAGTAGCATCTTCCGACAGGTGCTGGTTCCTTAAATGACGAGAATGAGCCTCTGCAGCCGAACATCTTGCAGCTCTGCTAATAAGTCCTACTTCACGCCTTCCCGTGGCGCCATCTGGGAATCTCACTAGAGGTTGCGAATTGAAGAGGGCAAATGGCGAGTTTGCTGCGCCATTAACCAGGATTAGTGTCGGAAAAACAAAACAAGACCTTATCCGGGCTACTCTGACATATTTGGAGCTCAGGCCGGAAAGGATTTCCAGGACTTAGTCAGGGTCTTGGAAAAGAGATGGTGGCGGACGAGCCCTATAAGGGCCAACGGCAGCGCTCACATCCCGGAACGGGTTACTGGCTTCGGTGTAACCGACCCCTCGTCCTAGGGGCACTCAAAATGGAACTGGTCCTCCAGGTTGGGGGTTGTGCCGCAAGGGTAACTGCCCGGCCATTTAAAAAAAAACTAAATTACGAAGCATCAACAAGCCTCGGATATGGACGGATCTACTGTTGACAACCCACGCAAACGATTTAAGGACAATGAGCTTCGGATATGCACGTGGAATGTTAGATCCCTTAATAGACCACGTGCAGCCGAGCAACTAGCGGAGGCCCTAGACTGCTGCAAAGCAGACATAACCACCATCCAAGAAATGCGATGGGATGGGCCGGACAAAAAGAAGATGAAAAACTGCGAAATCTACTACGGCAATTGCTATCGACGGCAAAAGCAGCGCTAATTTGGATGCGGATTTGTTGTCGGAGGCAGACTAAGACAAGAAGTCCTCAGCTTCCGGCATGTGAGCGAGCGCCTCGTAGCAATCCGCATCAAGGCTAAATTCGCCAATATTAGCCTCATATGCGTGCATGTCCCCACAGAGGAGAAAGATGACGACAACAAAGATGCCTTCTATGAGCTCCTTAACAAGACCCAAGATCAATGCCCTAGCTATGACATTAAAATTGTCATCGGTGATTTTAATGCAAAGCTAGGAAGAGAGGGTATCTTTGGCGGAACGATCGGAAAATATAGCCTGCACAACACCACCTCCGATAACGGATTCAGGCTAATCGACTTTGCGGCGGGGCGAAACATTGTCGTGGCTAGCACGCGGTTCCCACATCTCGACATACACAAGGGGACTTGGAGAAATCCTGATCAATCAACAGTCAACCAGATTGACCACACAGCGATCGACGCAAGACACTCCTCCAGTATTATGGACATGCAGCTAAGCAAGATGCACTCAAAGCGGCGCTGCATAGAAGGACCAGAGCTGCTCATGAGCTCTGTGAGCGTAAGAAAAGAGACGAACACCGGCTTCTCAGAAGGAAGAAGAAAGAGCATGAGAAGCGCGCGATCGAGGAAATTGAGATATGCTACTCCAGGAAAGAGGTTCGGAAGTTTTACCAAAAGGTGAAAATAACATGCCACGGAAACAAACCCCGAACCGAAGCTTGTAGAGATGAACAAGGGAACATCGTAGTAGAATGGCTGTCAATGCTGAGGATTTGGAAAGATCATTTCTGCAGACTGTATAACGGCGATGACGAACCAAATACCGCTGTCAGCCAGAATCAACCTTTCAACTTGAACGATGATGACCAACAATTCCGTCCACCCGACCTGGATGAAGTGAAGATAGCCATATCGAAGCTTAAGTCCAACAAAGCTGCTGGAGCGGATGGCCTGACTGCCGAGCTCTTCAAAGCGGCAGGCCATGACTTGGTAAGGAGCATACACCAACTCATCTGTAAAATATGGTCGGACGAAAGTATGCCCGATGAATGGAACCTCAGCATTGTTTGTCCAATTCTCAAGAAAGGAGACCCTCTGAACTGCGCCAACTACAGAGGCATCAGTCTCCTTTACATCGCATATACTCGTAAGATCTTATCCGCCGTATTGTGTTAATGCCTGAAGCCGTTCGTCAACAACCTGATAGGTCCATATCAGTGTGGCTTCAGTCCAGGAAAGTCCACCATCGACCAAATATTCACACTACGGCAGATCTTGGAGAAGACAAATGAGCTTCAGATCGATACCCACCACCTATTCATCGATTTTAAGGCCGCGTATGACAGCATCTATAGAGACGAGCTATATAGAGCAATGTCTAGTTTTGGCAAACTCGTCCGTCTGTGCAGGATGACGATGGAGAATGCACGCTGCTCCATCAAGGTCGGTAAAGATCTCACCGAGACCTTTGATGTCCAGAAAGGACAAGGCGATGCGCTGTCATGCGATTTTTTCAACATCGTACTTGAAAGAATAGTGCAAAACTCACGAGCAAACACAAGAGGCACTATCTTTCAAAAGTCCGTCCAACTACTCGCATACGCCGACGATATTGACATAATCGGGAGAAAGCAGCGTGATATCAGTGGCGCTTTCGCGAGTATTGAGACGGAGGCGGCGAAAATGGGTTTAGCGGTCAATGAGGGCAAGACCAAGTATATGCTGTCAAGCAAAAAGGACAACCAACACCGACGTCTCGGACAGAACGTCACCCTCGACAGATATAACTTTGAGGTAGCTAAGGACTTTGTCTACCTAGACTCCGCTATAAATACAGACAACGACACCAGCGCTGAGATCAAGCGAAGAATAACTCTCGCCAACCGCTGTTTCTTTGGGTTAAGAAGGCAATTGAGTAGCAAAGCCCTCTCTCGGACAACAAAAGTCACCCTTTATAAGACTTTAATAATTCCGGTCCTGCTCTATGGCGCAGAGGCATGGACATTATCAAAAATGGATGAGTGTGTTCTTGATGGCTTCGAGAGAAAAATTCTTCGGGCGATCTTCGGTCCCGTCTGCATTGACGGTGAGTGGAGGAGGAGATACAACTACGAACTGTATGGACTGTATGTACAGCGACATGGACCTAGCCAGAAGAGTGAAGATCCAAAGACTGAGATGGCTGGGTCATGTAGAGCGCATGGACACCAATGCTCCGGTCCGAAAAGTCTTCGAATCCGCCCCCGAGGGACAGCGCAGTAGAGGAAGGCCAAGACTCAGGTGGCGCACGCAAGTGGAAGAGGACCTCAGCCAACTTAGCGTGCGAAACTGGAGGCAGCTAGCCAGGGATCGAGCTGGCTGGAGAAGCTTGTTGACTGAGGCCCAGGTCCACCCCGGACTGTAGCGCCACCTAAAGTAAAGTAAGTAATGTAATACTCGCGCGTTTAATATACACCTCCACTGGCCTTTGAGATCACCAATCGTCCGCTCAATTATATTTCTGCAACTTGTATGTGCTGTCTTGAATTTACTTTCACTAGAATTTTCTTCGGTGGATCTATATGGGGTCAAAAGCCACGGTTCTAAAGAGTATCTAGCATCTCCTAACATCAAATAAAATAGATGTTATGAATGACAACAAATTTTTTTTTCACAAATTACATACCTAGTAACTAAAAAGCATTCAACTCATGTAAGTATTCTTGTTCCTGGTTTTTTTCTAATGTTACTCACAATAAAAATTATTGAATCATGACATCCATCAGTATGACTAGCATCTATGTACATACCGTATCTTTATTTCATGTTTTAAGCTATGGGTAATCCATTTTGGACAGATTTCTTTTTCGAAAATATGCAAAACTTCTGAAAATTATTCACTAAGGCTTGATTGAGCAAGTCCAACTTCACTATCTCTTGCAACACCTTTCTGGAAGCCACCTTCCGCAAAAAATCGTAAGCACGCACAAAGCTTAATAATAGCCGGTATGCCAAATTCTTTTTTGGGGAATGGCACCGAAGATTGCAGGGTATCCAACAAATATTTGAAGGGTAGTTTGTTAACACGATAATGTTGTTTGAATCTGAATAAAATGCATTTTAAGTTAGACCAAGTACATTATCGTATCTTATCGTAATTTACAATGGCTCCGGCAGTTTCAGTGGATTAGAACAGTCTCATAATTTTTTACGGATTGATCTCCGTTTATTTGTCTCCTTGTGTTGTTCATGTAGAGGACAAAATTATTACCGATAAACTTGACATTTAAGTCATTCCAAAAATTATGTCAGTTAAAATACTTCGAAATTAGTTCGAACTTAATTTCGGGGGAAATTCTGTTCACGGGAGAGAAATCGTCTCCAGGGAAATTGCCGATAAGGCTGATTAAGTAAGGCTGATTAAGCAAACTTTCGTTGCCAACTTCAATATCAATTTGTTATCGCAAACCTTAATTACTATTTGGTTTGCGGATGCTAAGATGAGCAATTGCATTTCTTTTAAGATGTAGGTATTTTAATATATGATATAACAAATAATTTCAGCTTAAAATACAATGAAAATGGCATAAATATATTTTATTAAAATAATTTTGTGAAATTAATTGATTAAAAGTGTTTTACACTATATGAAGGGAGTCCACCAAAAATCAAAATGCAAAACCACCGCAGTTTAAAATAATTGTGGATTATATGATGGCTCACCCAGAAGTTTCAAGAGACTATTTAAAGACCACCGAAGCCAGGAGATAATCTTCAAATATTTGGAAAAATTTAGCCCAATACTTTTTAAAATCATTCTGTTCCCGAGATCTTCTTAAGTGCATCTATTATGGGTTAGTGCATTCTAGGCTCGAATATGGTTTAGTTTCCTGGGGTGGAACTCATTTCAACAAGATGAACCTACTTCTAATTTCCCAAAAACACATTATTCGTCTTATCTGTAACAAAAATCGTCGTTTTAATAGTCTATTACTTTTCAGAGGCCTTAAAATTCTTCCCTTAAAACATTTATACTGTTATAAGGTCTTAAAGATATTTTTTTTCTAGATCAGGCTATGAACTGGATAGAAGCTCCGATTACTATAACCTAAGAACCAACAATTTGAGTCTAGTTACTGTACCACATCATAATCTGCAAATTTTCTTAAACTTTTTTTAAGGTTTTGGCTCCCAGTCTCTATAATAACTTACCACATAACATTAGAATTGTCAGAATTAAATCCGTATTTCTAAAGATGGTAAAACGTTGGCTCTTGGATAAAAACTATGATGACATTGCTAACCTGCTTTGTGTTATCATCTGAATAATTCTCTCCTTATATTATATTAATATTAGTTCCAATTCCTATTACGCACATACTTATCTTTTTCTATATTTTTTGTTGTTAACTTACTAGTAAATATCTCAATATATTTTGCGACCCCACTATCTTTCTTTCTATCTTTATTTATTTTTGTTATTAGTTTTTTACATGGCTCCCTGCTTTCGCCTCTAGTTCCTTCTGAACTATAGACTGCAGGTTCTTTTTTAATTTATATATTATATTCCATTATGTAACTTTAAATAACTCTTTTATTATCAAAATTTGAATTTTTTAAAGAATAAACTAAAAAAAAAGAAAAAATTTGGAAAAATTTGGCCCAAGAGTTAAATGCCGAAGGACCCCCTACGCACAACGGAATCAGATGGTGAGAAGAATCAAATAGTTTAAATGAAGTAATGTTTTTGTTTTGTTTTGTTTTTAAATGCATTTTATTTTATTCTTCTTACATTTACTATACTTACATGCAAACAGAAAAAATGCTTAAATATTAGCTTAAAATAACTTAACTAGCTTATACTAACTTAATGGCCCTCCAAACGGGCACTCTAAGCTAAACTATTGTTACTGTTTTATGTCTTTCAACGTCATTACAAATAATAATTACTACTCTTATACATCTACTTAAACTAAGAAAATAAGTATTTAGAAAAAACTTAGTGCCCGAACAATTTTTTTGTATTTATATAAAACTTATATTTTAACCTTAAACGACTTAGCCTAACTATATCTAACCTAGCCTAATTGTTAGCAAACTTAAAGTTGCTAATCTGATCATAAGCTAACCCAAGGTTGCTAACTTTAAACACTTAAAGCTACCCTAACCTATGTAAGTCGGCCATTCCAAAAGGAAAGATAAGGAAGAAATTAATAAAAATAAAAACAAAATGGCCCACTTCGCCTTTTGACTAGGCTTACTCGGACTTGAAGGAAACGACGAAGGAATCAGATCTTCTTCACTCAACCACCAAATATTTTGGTGCTGCAAAAAAACATCTTTTTTATCGCGGCTTGAAACCGCCCAACTAAACCTGAGACGTTCGATACTGCCGTGTGCGACGTCTTTGTTGTAGTTGAGTCGCCCCTCACCTACTGCACGAGCTACGTGGAAGATTAGCGGCACCGCAAAGTTATCCTGTATAAGCCCTTTCATGTCAAGATAAATGAACGCTTCAGGGGGGACGAAGCCCTTCAAGCGCACACTCTCATGATATAAGTAGTTGGGGTAGTAGGCCCCAGATATCAGGTTATTGGACGAGATCATTGCTCTTGCAATATGCCTTCGAGTCAACTTAATAGCGAAGTTGTCCACTCTATTTATATTCGCCCTATTGTATAGGACCTCATTGGGATAGAATTGTATGTACTCCGATTCTGGCGTTCTGTAAAGGCGAAGGCAGACCCTAAGGCAAGCCCTCTCAAACACCCTAATCTTTTCCATTGAGCTTGCTCTCACATTAAACCACACGGGACACCCATATATCAGCATGGGCCGGATGAGGGCCATGTAGCAGATAACTCTCACCCTCGCATCGAGTTGGCTGCTATAAAACAGTCTCTTTGTAAGGGCAAAAGCACCTTTGGCTCTGGCCAGAGCAGCATCTACATTCTTGTTAAAATATAGATATTGGTCTAGCCAGATCCCAAGGTATCTAATTACATTTCGACAAGCAAGTAGCTGGCCGTGTTGTCCAATGATCGAAAATTTTCGCCAATTTTTTCTGGTGTCCCATATTCTCGTCACTGAACTGGGTGAAACCCGAGCTCTCGAATCGCCAGTTCTGATGAAGTAATGTGATAATCAATAATTGTACTATTACTCCTTTAGGTATGGGTCGACTTCAAGATTCATACCAAGCCCAAAATGCGAAAAAACAAAACAAGCATATCTGGAACTGGTGGTGGTCCCAGTAAATACTCCACCTTAAAAAAGTAATTGATTGACTGGATCTCACCGTAGCAGTGGATGGGATGAGTGATACTCTCATTTTCGAAGAATATTTCTGATATTTCACCTCAACCTGTAAACTGCGAGTCCAATGAGAACGAACCACCTTCATCTCCTGAAATAGGTGCAAGTATGAACCAGGTTTATGGAAACAGTCTGTCTTTGCCTTCATAACCTCTACCACCAAGAAATCGATGATGTCTGCTTCAAAAACAAGTGGACAATCAGACTAATTCCAATAAAATGCTTCAAGAAATTAACCAACACTTAAACGCAATTTTAAAATACAAAAGAGGAAGCTGTGAAATAAGAAAGAAGCAGTAAAAGCTTGACAAAGAAAACAATTTAAGTCCAAAAAGAAAATGAAATCACAAAATCTAAAGATAGAATTGCAAAACTGGAATTGAAAAGGGAGATTTTGAAACTAAAAAAAAAAACTTAAACTGTGTGTCATATATTGAGATTAAGACTGATTTTTATGCTGGTTTACATATATAGTAGTAAGTTGAAATGAAGTACCTTTTTTCTTTTGTTTGTCATCGATAATTAGAATGAAGTAATAAAGGTACATATAATAAATTTTTAAAGTAATTGTTTTTTATTTACATTTATATATAATATGGGTATACATATGCACTAAATTCCTAATTTGATCCCTAGTTGTTCTAGCAATAGTAGACAAATCTAAATTTGCCACAACTAGCTGAGTATTGTTAGGCCAAGATGGCATGCCATATCAATTTGTATTGAAGTTGGAATCTCAACTTTGTATTGGAGGCTGAAACCCTCCTGTTGCAAAAAAAATGTTTGGTACTGCTGTTCGCCTACAATTCTGGCTTTATGGTGTTAAGAAGATATGTACATGAATGCTTCTTTTGAAAACCTAAAGTGTTGAAGAAAGCTTCAACAAAATAAAATAGATTTAACTCAAAGTTAATAACACTGCTATATTTTCAGTCCACCTTTTATCACTTAGCTCCATTATATTCGATCCATCTCTAATTCGCCTGCGTTCAATTCTTTCTCCTTGTGTGTCATCTTCATGAAACCATAATTCGACGGCATCCAGTTCTATTTATACGACATATATTTAACTTTCTTTATATATACAAACAAAAACAAATTTCCTTGAAAAGGAGTCTCCAGTTGACAATACTTCCATTCGATTCTGTTTTCTTACAGAGTGCCAACTAAGATGAGAATCGCAAAGCACTTTCGCAAAAATTTTACTTTCGGGTAGCAATACCGAGTGAGGCCCCTGATTAGGTACTCTTAAGACTTCTTCGCATTTATTATATAAGATTCAAAACCAGCACCACGAGTGCTCCTCAGAAATTACCAGTACCATCCCCCCCCATTCAAACCTCCAACCGTCACGCTATGAATGCTCATCAATAGACCCTGAAGCCCAATTTCGGACGTTCCATAAAATATCGTGATTCTTTTCCGAACAATTCGTTCATGGAACGAACTATTTACTCGTATATCCGTGTCATTATAACCTCCAAATATTCAAAACCAACATACATCGGTACCTCTCTTTCTTTCATCCCTAAAATTCCATCGGCCATGTGCAATCATTTTAAGGGTACTAAATAACCCTTTGAGCCCGCGCTAATTATAAAAAAAATATAAGACATTAGATGGGATATAAACGTGGACATCGTAAATTAAAGGGTGGGGTAATTCACAGAACCATTGACCATAAAATGGATGCAGGCAATTCCAGCTACCTCTCTGCGTTTTCGGGGGCATCCAATTTTATGTGTTTGAAGCTTTGAAAAAGTGAAGCTTAATTAAAGGGGTCATCTAAAACTAGACCTCGATGGAAATTACGCTTAAATTCTTAATTCCACATATATCTGAGATATTCAAAAAGAAGAAAACCTAGATGGCTGCGAGGGTAGACAAGGAAGAATTTATGAGCTAACTTATCAAAATCTGTAGTTGATCTACCTTTTATAATTCCATTTTGAGATAGCAAAGACTCGCACTGAAAGCTAAACACGTTATATAAAATACATCTTAACAATTAGGGTAATTGAAGTAGGTAATTAGTTACATTAATCCCTTTTTAATAACCGAGATTATAAAATGGTATTCCAAATTTTTGGATACTTCCCTTGTGTCTAGCTTGAATGAAAAAGGCGAAAAATTAGGAGATACCGATCTGAGGCATGCTTTTTGAACAGGATAAAAATTCATAATTAAGTTGTTGGTACTTCTCTTCGATAAAAGTAGGAAACAAGATTGAGAGAAAAGAACCAATTGAGTAGTTGGAAAGAAAATTGGAAAATTGTTATAAATTACAAGTGGCTTACAGTTTAAAAAAGTTTGAAAATCATTTGGTGATAGGATTTTGACCGGCAGATGATATATCTCCAAAAGTGAGAGAGGGAAAGTCACAGTCGGATTTTCTTTGCAATCGACGAATTTCTTTTTCAAATGGCCGTGAAGTTGTTGAAAACTTACATGCAAGAATGTTTAGCTCAGTCTTTTTTTTTTTGGACGTTGTTTACTAAAATTTTTTTCCGGTAGGTTAAACAATAAGTACACAACATTTTTAAAGCTTTTTGAAACATTTGAGTATCTACAAGGAAGACAGAAATTTTGGATTATGCACCCCGACATTGCACCTCACAATTCCATCCCTGTGAGCGACTCTTTGATCAAAACGGATACCAATATAATCGCAAGCACCGTGTATCTCCAAACCAAAGGAACCTTGTACCTTTTTCTTATTTCTAAAAATCAATTTCACGAGTTAAAAGGAAATTCGCTGAGAGACTGAAGGCGATCCCGGAATATGCCAATGAAAAATGTATAGATGACGTAATTCTTCTTCTTCTTCTTATCCTTTTATTAACCCTTTCCTCGTTATACGAACTTATGCGTAACGAGTTTCCCATTTTTACTGCATCGCTGCTGCTCCGCTTATGGGGTTGGCTAATGTCGCAGACCGCAGAACGCGTCTACATAAAGCTCGGTCCTGGATCGCTTCAGTGGTTAACCCCAGACGTTGTTCGGCATTTGCCATCTGAGAAATCCAGGAACTCTTTTTCCGACCTCGTTTTCTTACAGTTGGAGTGACCGTAGTTGATAGTGCCTTTTTAACCGGATTTTCCACAGATCTTCTTCGAACGTGGAATACCAACTTATTCTATTCACCTCAAGCTGTTCGGTTACCGAATTCTTTATATGTAGACTTCCTCTTATACGCGTAGATCTAATGCAATCGCGTTTAGTGACTCCACTAGACATCCTTAACATTTTCATTTCCGCTGCCGTCATTTTGTTTTTAAACGCTTCGTACATTGTCCAGCACTGTGAACCGTATATAAGAGCTGGTCTAACAACCGTGGTGTAGAGTTTCCCCTTTAATTTAAGTGGAAATTTTCGGTCGCAAAAGATTCCCGAATTTTCCCGCCATTTCATCCATCCCACACTAACTCTGTGGTTTACGTCGTCGTCACATTTCGCTTCCATGACGTAATTGTTGGTTGGATAAAATGCACCACTTCAAATGGAGCCTATTTTCAAGGAAACAAAAAAAACTGTTGATGATAAATTGACTTGTGTTGTTATTATTCGCTCAGTCCCGGTTATATTTGAACAAAATCTAAATATTCGTAGCATAAATTGTGAAAGTCCGCAAAAATAATTAGGGATATTGCTCCTGTAGCTCCAAGTGAATCCAATTCGTTCACATCACGTGGATCTCACTCGTATCTTTATCACAATCCAGCAAAATTCGCATAAAGACTCAGGTCATAACGCCTATAACGTTCAATTGATGCATGATCATAGCTTTTCCAAATGGTTGTCTTAATGCAGTAAATCGATGAAGTAAATAATCGAGAACTCATTTTAAGTGATGAAGTCCGTTTTTGTCTTAAAAGGAAGAATTCACACAGAATTTGTACCTGTTTTTGGAGCGGTTGCTTGGCTGAACTTTATTTCTTTTAAAATTAATCGATCGGCGCAATAAGGCGCCCTTGCTCTTTGAAAAGAAATGTTTACAGGCCGAGCCATTTCTTGAAATAATGATCAAAATTGTCTGCCAAGATCATGGGATCTTTGGACTTTCTTTTTAAGCTAAGCAGACGGTAATGCAGTGTTGTCATACACGCTGCTAGCAAAATGGAGCCGCAAATCTGAGAAAATGTGATGAACACTTTTATCAAAAGATACACAACAGAGGTAGTATAGTACGTGTCAATTGGAAAATCCTTTATATTTGCCACACAACTGCTATCGGACGGCTGATCTGACTCCGATTGACTATGGCAAACCATTGCTTGCTTGGCGTAACAAAGTTTAAGACACTTAATTGGGTGGTCACTGTATCTCAGGCAAATATTTTCAACGTTCCGATAGCCCATTAACTAACCTATGACTTTGTCATTTACTCCTACATAAAATGCAGCTGATATAAGTTTCAATCAACTTCAGAACGACAGAAAAGCAAACTGTTTTCAAATGCGTGCCTATGGATTGTTTTCAAATTCTAAAATTAATCAATTTTCATTTATCTAATGCCAAAAATTCGGACTAATTTTTCAAAAAAAATTTGAAATACTTAGTCAATAGCGTTTTGATTGTTAAGTTGTTTGAAAAAGAAATTAATCTTTAATTGTTAGTTGTAACAAACATTCACAATAACTTATTCATAGAAGAATGACAACTAATTTTGTTTTAACTTATTTAAATTAGTTGCAAACAAATTAATCATGATTGTTTTATTGAATTGAAACGAAAACCAGGCTTAGTAATTTACGAGCACATTTTTTTTTTTTTTTTTTTTTTTTTCCGGCGAGGGCAGGTGAAAATCTTCCATCAGACACTATGAGGATCAGAAGCGCGTGCTCATAGTAGTGTGAGATTCTTACTCACTAAAAACACCTCCCTTCATTGTTGATTTTAATACCGCAACTAAGTAGAACTTATCAAGCAGTTTTTATTTCATTAGTTAGTCACGATTGGTAGGACACTTTCCAATGGAAGACCCTACATATTCCGCTTTCTTAATGCGGTTTCAATTTATCGCGCAAGGTCCAACGGTTTAGTTCGTTGAAGACGGCGTAGTATGTTTCGTTCGTCCAAGACTTCTAGGACTGTATTATTGATATGGCCGCTTAACCGGACTTTATGTTTTCGTGCGCAGTTTCTGACTTCATCTTCCACGAAAGGAACTCCGAGGTCTCGATGCAGGTCATTATTTCTTATAAACCATGGGGCACGCACAGATTGTCGTAGCACTTTATTTTCAAAAGTTTGTATTATATTTACATTTGATTTCTTAGTACAACCCCAGAGTTGTATACCATAGGTCCACACCGGCTTTAGCACTTGCTTATAAAGAAGCAGCTTGTTTTCTAAGCTTAGCTTGGAATGTTTACCAAGTAGCCAGTACATTTCTCTGTATTTGGCCTCTAGTTCTTTTCGTTTCTTTCTAACATGCGTTTTCCATTTAAGCTTCGCGTCAAGTGTCATTCCCAAATACTTAGCCTCGTTTGCAAAGGGGATACACACCGAGTTTATAGAAATGGGCAAGTGATTTATCTTTCTGTAGGTGAAGTCAACATGTACAGATTTTGTCTCATTAAGGGTAATTCGCCAGATCTTTGTCCACTCGTAGACTTTATTTAAAGCAGTCTGGAGTTTCGCCGTTGAGTCTTCTATTGATTCTCCAACCGCTAAGATAGCGGTGTCGTCAGCAAAAGTAGCGAGAACAGTATCCTCGACGTGTGGTATATCTCTTGTATATAAAAGGTACAAAAGTGGGCCCAGTACGCTTCCCTGCGGTACTCCGGCTAGGATATCTTTAAATTTCGAAACATCATTTCCGTATCGAACGCCAAAAATTCTATTTTCAAAATAGCTTGTCAATATATTATAAAGCTTTAATGGCAAAATTCGTCGCAGTTTGAACTTCAAACCTTCATGCCATACTTTGTCAAAAGCTTGTGAGACGTCAAGAAATACGCTCGAACAAATCTTTTTTTCTTCCAGGGATCTTTCAATTACATCAGTAATTCTATGCACCTGATCAATTGTTGAATGCTTAGTCCGAAATCCGAATTGATGGCTGGGAATAAGATTTTGGTTTTCGATAATTGGGAGAAGACGTTTTAGCAAAATCCTCTCAAAGATTTTCGACAGGATCGGTAGAAGAGAAATGGGTCTGTATGATTTTTTATCGTTTGGAGGTTTTCCTGGTTTTAGTACCATAATGACTTCTGCAACTTTCCACTGGATTGGCACGTATTCAAGCCTCAGAGCCGCGTTAATAATGTGTAAGAGCTTTATAAGTGCTTTTTGGGGTAGCATTTTCAGAACTTCTCCGGTAATAAGGTCATACCCCGGAGCCTTCTTTGGTTTTAATTTCCTTATTACAGTTTTGATTGCAGCAAGAGTTGCATTTGTCATTACAAAATTACTATATGCTATTTCTAAAGAATTGGTGGCGGGTGCCAGTGTCGGGCCGTCGGAGGGCTTGAAAATTTCTTCAAGATAGTCGGCAAAAACCTCCGCTTTTTCCTTATCCCCCTTAGCCCATTCGTTATTGCCGACCTTGATTGGTGGCGCGGGGATTTTGGGCCTTTTTAAGCATTTTAAAGCTTTCCAAAGCGAGTAATTTGTTTCTTTTCCTGCCGTCAGGTTTTGAACATATGTATTTACTTCGGAATTTCTGTAACTTTTAAGAGTCTCCTTGAGCAGATTACAGAGCCTGTTTAAGCGTGTTTTATCCTGCGGCGCTCGAGTTGTTTGCCATCTTTTGCGAGCTTTTCTTTTTTTTTCTTATCATATCTTTTACCTCAGGCGGGTAGTTTAAGTTGCCGTGTTTTTTCGTTGACAAGGTGTATTGTTCCACGCAGCACATTGGACTATTTCAACGAAAGAATCCACTTCGATTTCAAGTTCAAGTGCTGCTTTAAGTGAAACGTCTAGTTCTAGGTTATTATTAATCTCATTTCTGAATCCTTCCCAATTAGTATTTCGTCCAGTTAGTCTTAATGGTCCTTGTTTTTTAATAAACGTGTCGTTCATTGTCAGTATGACTGGAGAATGATCGGAGGAAAGATCGAAGCTTTCATCAACGTTTATATCCGAGTTACGAATTCCTTTAACAACGAAGAAATCGACAAGATCGGGTATTTTCGTTGTGTCTGTTGGCCAATAAGTCGGCTTGCCCGTTGAATAGAAGTCACAATTGTGTTCCATACATGCTTTATAGAGTATATATATATATATATATAAAAGTGTGTTTGGCATTGAAATCACCGCCAATCATAAAAGCCGATCCAAGAGAATTGAATATATTTTTAAATATATGTTTTGAAGGCGTAAATCGTGGAGGACAGTAGATGGCTGAAATAGTAAAGGATTTCCGTACCAATTTTACGCGCACCGCAATTAGTTGTACAGACTCGAGCTCTACTTTTATATCTTCGTTGTGCTCAAGAGACTCTTTAATGTATACAGAGGATCCGCCTCTCGCGTTTCCCGAAGGGTGATACGCGTAGTAGTCTTTAAAACCTCTAATTTTTGCAGATGACCCATTTTTCAAGTGGGTTTTGGAAACCAAACAAACGTCAATGTCGTTTTTCCTTAGGAATAACTCAAGTTCATAAAGTTTTTCTAAGATTCCGTTTGCATTCCAGGTGAGTACGTTTAATTTTTCCCTTTTCATTTTTTAGGCGAAGGACGTTTTTTATTGAACCTATTTTCAAACTTCTTTAGCTTATCTAAAATAAGTTCATTGATTTTGTTTTGCTGCTCAAGCTGCGCGAGAATAACGGAAAATACTTGGGAAGCAGGATCTCCGGAATCTTTTGCCTTTAGCTTGGTAGCTTCAGCGTATGTAAGTTTTTCCGATGCTTTCTTTTCAACACTGGAATCAATCACTTTCGCCTTGGCGTTTTTAACGATATTTTGAGTACATAACGACCAAATATGATAAAATTATCCAATAATTCCCACAACATCAATCTCAATTTTTTATATCTTTATTTAAAAAATTTCCTCTGGATAAAACGATGGATGTAAGTAAAAGTAAATGAAATTGTGTCTAGATATTATAAACAAAATTATCATATGACACGTGAGCGGTTTTAATGTCTTATTTTGCACATAAGAGGAAGTAAAATTTACCTTATGAATTATTCAACAGAGGTTGAAAGTTCAAACCCATTATATGGTCCGCCGAATAATCTTTGTTCGTAGGTTTACATTCCACTAATTGTGATCATATAATTTGATAATAATTAACATGGCAGTTGGTGTTACGTGATTTGTCTGTATAGAAACAAAATAGTTGCTTACAAAATTTCCTCATGTTGAGGATAATCTTTTCGCATCACATACATACCCTCGTTGTTCCGTAGTCCTCCTTGGCAAGAATAGTTACATGACTGAATCAGAATTAAAGAGAATTAGGAAGTCATTGAGTTTTCTAATAAAAACTTTCACTGACACAAAGCATGAAATTATCTTGAATTTGTAGTGCAGCAGACTACTTACTAATATTGACAGTTCGAAGTCCATCTATTAATTGATAAAAACCAATCGAAGATTATATAGGAAAATCACAAAAGGATACTTTTTTGAGGAGACTCGACAACTTCAGCTTGGCAGAGGAAGATTCTCCCGAAATTTTGAATAGCTTAAAAAAGACCATGAAAGTGGTGAAAATTACAAGTGGAGCCTAGTTGTAAGTTAAAACATAGAAGTGTTACTAAGTGCTCAGGTGAGGTTTTCTTCTATAAAGACTCTACTGGTCGGAGCGTTAATATTAGAGCGCTCTACATACATTTCCAAGCCATCTCAGGCCACTGATTTGGATTTTTCTAACTAAATTGACGTCGCTTAGTGAAAATAAGTTTTTTGTTGTACTTTAGGCAACCACTGATCTCACTTTGTTGCCTGAAAAAAGAATGTTAGACCTCCGGTTCCAGGTACCATTTAGAAATTAGTAATTGTTAGGAATTTGTTTCCACCCGTCATTGACTAATAGTAAAGATTATTCGTTAATTTTCGCAATCCAAAACCAAATTCTCGTCCGGGATCGATATTTTTACATACGGCAACTAACATACAAGGTGGCACAAAAGTTGTCAGCCGATGGTCTTTGGCTATAATATTTTTGATGACTGAAAAACTTTGTTTCTCTTTTTGGATTATGTTTATTTGATGCCTTAAATATTGGCTAAATGGCCGCCGCCAGAATTGACGACCATTCAGGCCCTATTTATGACATTTTCCATCACTCTTGCCAGAACGATAGGCGATAGGTCCTTGACGGATATTCTCTTTGATGGCGTTAAGGGTTTGAGGCTTGTATATGTTCTTGTAAAAGAACACCACACAAAGAAGTCAGGAACGGTTAAATCAGGCGATCTTCCCGGTCAGTGCAAATCGCCAAAATGAGTGACCCGGAAATGCACCCCTCAGAATTTCGGTTGTAGCTTGTGCAGTATGCGCCATCTTGTTGTAATCACATTTTCTCAGATACCAATTAATTCAATTAAGGAATGATAAAGTCACCATGCATTAACTTTGACCGCGTGTAATAGCTCTTCGTGTGTTATACGTGGATTGAATTGCCCCAGAAGCGATCATTTTGCTTTTACATAACATATATCCACAGAGATGGAAATGGGCCTCGTCTCCCTCGTGGTCGAGATTCAGGATGGCTTGAGCAGGCTTGGCGGTCTACAGCCAACACCTGATGCACTTTATTCACTTTAAGGGGAACATCCTATAGTCTTTCACCAAAATTATCTGTAAAGACCGCCGATTGTTGCCCGATTGCGTCTAGTCTATATTCCGGGGTCCTGGGTGACATCTTCAACCACAGCTACGATATTCTCAGCAGAACGGGCGATCTAATTGCGTATTCGCATTTATTTGAAAATTCGCCAGTTCCGTATTATTCTTTTAAATATCTTGATTTCCCCCAAGAGCTTCTGCCAGCAAACTGGCAACAGATACAGGTGATTCAGTTTCTATTTAAGAGAGTGAAAAGTTTGACCTGAGCTGGATCATCGATGTGGAGCATTTCATCTGATATTTGGCAAATGTCGTCGACTGGTTATTACTATATTATTATTAGTACGAGCAGACTGTTTGTTGCTAGCATACCGTTAACATGTTAGCATTGTTGATATTGCCAAACTCGGATGATGAATTCCAATAGTCTTATTTGTATGCGTTGGTTTTTGAGGCCAAATACAAATTCGTTTCTAACTGCGGTTTCTAAGAAGTGTCAGAATTGAAATAGCTTGGTTGTCTTATAGCTTTAATGTGTTCAGAAATTCTTCACTTATATATCTCTTTCTTCTATTAACAGCTTCAGTGACACCCTCATTAACTTCAATAAAGTAAATCCAATTACATAAGCACATTGCATTACATTAACGTTAAGTTGCTTTCAGCTTGTGACACCAAGTTTCCTAGCATCAGCGATCGCTTGGATCTTGAACCAGAGTGCATATTATGATTTACATATATATGTATGACATAAGCAATTTTTTCATCACAGTTTTTCGGTTGCCATCCTGATCAAGTTGCAACTAATAGCAATCTTACTCTAGGTGAGGCTACAATTCAGAGTGGACCTAGGCCTCACTCAACCAGCGTCTCCAGCGAACTCGCCAGCTGCCTCCAGTTTCGCATGCTGAGTTGGCTGAGGTCCCCTTCCACTTGCGTGCACCACCTGAGTCTCGGTTCCACGGGGGCGGATTCGAAGACTTTCCTTAATGAGCGTTCATCCGCTCTACTTGACCCAGCCACCTCAGTGTTTGGATCTTCACTCTTCTGGCTAGATTGTTGTCGTTGTATCTACTCCCCCACTCACCATCTATGCAGACGGGAAGAATTTTCCTCTCAAATCTGCCAAGAGCACCATCATCCATAGAGCAGGACTGGGACTATTAAGGTCTTATACTTATACAGGCTAACTTTAGTTGTTCGAGAGAGGACTTTGCTAGTCAATTGCCTTCTTAGCCCAAAGAAGCAGCTATTGGCAAGAGTTATTCCTCGTTTGATCTTAGCGCTGGTGTCGTTTTTGCATTGTTAACGGAGCCTGGTTAGATAAAATCCTTAGCTACTTCAAAGTAATATCTTTCGAGAAAGAAGTTTTGAGTATTCGTTTTGCTTGACACTTGAGCTTGCCCAAGTTGAACGCCAAACCCATTCCCCCTTAATACTCGCTAAAGCGCCACTGATATCACGCTGCTTTCTTCAGATTTTGTCAATATCATTGACGTATCTGAGTAATTGGACCGATTTTTGTAAGATTTTGCTACTTCTTGAAAAAATTGCATGACGAAACATCGCCTTGCCTAAAACCTGTACAGGTCTCGGTGAGATCTTTACCTACCTTGATGGAACGTGCATTCCGTATCATCATCCTACACAGATGAAAGATGGCAGAAATGCCAAAACTAAACATTGTTCTGTATAGCTCGTCTCTGTAGGTGCTGTTATACGCGGCACTCGATGAAAAGGTTTTGTGTATCGTTTTTTTGAATATCTGTCGTTGTATGAAGATTTGGTCGCTGGTGGACTTTCCTGGCCTGAACCCACACTGATATGGACCTATCAGGGGATCTCCTCTCTTGAGGATCGCCTGCCGCTTTAAAGTGATCGGCAATTAGGTCGTTCAATCCAGAAGCTTTGTTGGACTTAAGTTTAGATATTGCTATATTCACTCCGTCCACGTTGGTCTACATTGTCCAGGTTGAAACGTTCATTATGTGTTAAATAATAATATACCACGGTTTTGATGAAGCATGAAAAACGACACAACTGCCACTCTACGGCCAGGATATAAAATGACTTCAATTTGCTTTTAATGTCTAATGGATATATTTTTTAGGAGTCTGTTAACTTAAATTTCACGGTTCTTTAGTTGTGTCACTTCTGTCGCAAGTAATTGCAAGTCTTACCCGTTTTCTGTTAAATTATGTTTTTTTTTTTTTAAATATTTATACGGCACCCCTTAAAAACGCCGCCACTGTATTGTTTAATTTAAAAACAAATAAAACCGGCAGACGTGTACCAAAACCGGTGAGGTAGGGTAGAAATACAAACAAGAATATGAATACGAATACGAAAACGAGTAAATTGCAAAAATCGCCTGATCTATTTCGTTTCGTTGTTTGTATTCATCTCTTGTGTGTGTCCGCAAGGTAACACTTCGACCGATTATTGACAATAATTGCATCCAATGAATTCTCTTACTGATACTAACCTTTGAAGATAGGTACGACATTGAGGATTAGGCAGTGGGAAATGAAAGACAAACATTTGTCATAGCACTAGGATGCTAAGTTTTAATTAGCACCTTCCAGGCAAATCGAAAGTACCACCTGAAAGTATCTAAGTACCTTTCCCGAGTGCGGATGTGGCATTTAAATAATGTTAAATCAATATTTTTTTAGCTTCATGGCAAAAAAAAACTTCCTTACTTACCAAAACGGATTATAGACATATGAGTGTTTATTCGCATAAAATGGTTGGAGCCAGGCTCGAAGACTTGGACAATGAACTTGATGTCATAGTGGGATAGTGGATAGTGTGTGCGGTAAAATTTTGACATATGCAAATAGTTAAAACAGGGGTTTGAGCAAAGCTACAAATCTATTCATTTATTCATGTTCATGTCAAGGAATACTTATGATTACAAGTGCTCATCCTGTGAAGCATGAATAGAGTGTTTTCAGTTTCACTACTGTATTTAGCATATTGTCAGAAATACTACTTAAACCAATTAACAGCATGCACTTTGAAAACAGACTAATACAGTCGATATATTTGTTTTTTTTTTGTTGTAAACAAGATAATATTGAAAAACAACTTGTTAGCGGAGCTACGCAGTGCAATATTAGTTATTTACTTGAGGAGATTTATGACTGTCTGTTAAAATTGCAAATGCTTGATTTGATTAATTGAAATGAAATCATAAACTGAATTTTGAACAAATCACCTAAACTTGTTTTTTACATATATACAGGAATGTTTATTGGATATGTAAAACAAAAGAGTTCATTAACGAACTTGACTTAATATAAAAGTTTGTAAAACTCTCACGTCGGTTGAAATATTTGCTGAATTGAAAGAAATTAAACAGTCTCTGAAAAAAGGTTAAGACCGTTACTCCTCTACTTATGGAATATGCTGCTTCATGGTAAAAATATTCTATAAGTAAGATAAAGGGCCGCAGACCAGCACATTGAAATTTTGTTCTCAACTCAAATCAATGGTACAAACACAAAAAACTCTTTTCGAATAGATTGACATGGTCGCTATTTAGCAAGAATGACACTTATTATATACATCTGCGGTGAACATTAGGCCTAGGATAATGGATAATGATTTAAGCTGAAATCGATCGGGGTCTTGGGCGAGCCAAAAACTAGTCAAAAGTCAAAAGTAACTCACAGAAAACTGACAAAAGCTGCAATCAATTAGAAAATAAAAAAAACGATTAAGGGCGCAACCAAGTTCTCGCTGTTTGTTAATAGATGGCTACAGCAGCAAATGCTGGTCGATTTTGATATATCCAAAACGTCATGAACCAAGCTTAGACATAAAGTAAACAAACTGTTTTAAGTGAAGTGCATCAAGAGCTCCAAAAAGTTAACGGAGACGCTGCTCTAAGGGAAACAACATGCTGTGATTGGTTGTGTCGCTTCAAAGACGGTGCTTTCAATGTTGGCGACTGTCCGTGTCAAGAAAAGCAAGAAGAGCTTTGTTCAGCATTAGAAGTTACCCGCCAAGCCATTTCCAAGCGGTTAAATGCATTGGAAATGATCAAAAACAAGGAACTTGAGTTCCTTATGATTTGAAGCCAAGGGACATGAGCATCGTTTTTTTGCTTGTAAACAACTGCTTCAGCGCCAAAAAAGGAAGGGTTTTGTTCATCGCATCGTAACGAGTGATAAAAAATGGATTCATTACAGCAACTAATGCTTCTACGTCGTCTGTTCGGCCGAATATTTACGCTGCGAAGTTTATGCTGTGTATTTGGTGGGACCAGATCGGTATTATTTATTATGAACTATTGAAACTCAACGAAACTACAACTGGGGACATAGACTTCAATTGATGCGATTGAGCCGAGCACTGCAAGAAAAAGGGTCACAATATGAGCAGAATCACGAAAATGTGTTTCTACAGCATGACAACGCTCGGCTTCATGCTGTTAAACCCGTTAAAACCTTCCCAGAAACGCTCAAATGGGAAGTCCTACCCCACCCGCGATATTCCCCAGATATTTTGTAAGAACAAAGCACACAAGGCATGTGAAACAAAGGCGTTAAGGAATAGTAGGCAAACCTTTCAAGCGCATTCTAAGAACATTAGAAATAGAAATATGATATGAACTGAAAGCGTTCAAAGCAGTATCAAGATCACATGCGTTAGTAGTAAAGACATAAGACTTAAATGTGCAAGCAAATATGCAGTTAAGGAAGTGCTCATGCAATATTTTTAGACAAACGCAGAAATATGAAAAATGACAAGAGACACCTGTGAACAGTGCAGTTAATGGTAAGAATATTTTTTTCAGTTGCCGCGCAAAAAAAATTTAACGGCAGACTTTATGCAACCCAAAGTTAGAGAAGCAGTATAAAGAATGAACCACCAAAGTATGGGTGACAATCAAAAAATGTCCAATGGCTTGTGATTTTGTTCAATAAAATGATTAACGGCGTTCGGATGCCTAACCAGTGTCATTTTCAGGCCTATAAAATCTAAATTACACAATAATTGAAGCCTTTGGACCATCTACGACGTCGACCACTTGTTAACTAGATTTTTAATAGCCAGAACAATTTGCCATCGAATTTGATCCTTTCCGATGAAGTCCATTTTTTGATTGATGGGTACCTAAACGTATACAAAATTGTCATTTCTGGCGACCGGAAAACCCATACCAAATTCACGGACAACCAATATATCCCAAAAAAGTCACTGTATGGTGCCTATTATGGATTTGCGGGATCATCGACCCGGGCTTTTTCAAAGACGAGGTTGGAGAGACATTTACAGTGAACGTTACCGCAACATGTTGACCGGGTGCTTTTTTTCAAGATTTAATAAATTGGGTCTGGACGAACTCAGATTGCAACAGGATGGTGCTACCTCCCACACAAGCCAATCAATTTACTGCGTACGAATTTTAAAAATCGCATTATTTCGGTTAGAGGGGAAGTTAATATCTCTCCAAGGTGATGCGATTTCACACCTTTTGACTTCTTCCTGTGAGGTTATTTAAATAGTAAGGTCTATTCCAATAACCCAACGACAATTCAGGATCTCGATAACATCTACACTGAAATTGCGGCCATTGACCCACTTATTCTTCAAAAAGTCATCGATCATTTTGACCTTCGGATGGTCGCTTGCAACAGAAGCCTTGATGGTCACAAAACCAGTGTTGTATTCCGCTCATAATTGTCATAGATAATAAAATATGAAGGAATGACAACGACAGAAATGGAAGTGTTGCAAGCCCGTGTAGGTGTATCAAAGCAGAATTAACAATAATTACGCAAATTCGCCAAATCTTCACTTCAATGTAAACACATTCTAAGCTCAGCAAATTAGCTGGTTTTGCCATTGTCAACGAAGGTAGTCTTCCGGTTTCCAAATCAATGGACGCTCAAGAATCCTCCAAGGTACGAGGGCGGGTCAATAAGTCCGTGACTTTTTGAATTTCTGACCTCTTTACTGAAACAGCAACACTGCTCCTGTCAACAGGCATCTGTCAGTTGACTCCTGTCAAAATTTAAGATTGCTGCGTCAGTTAGTTTGTGTTTGACAGCTATTTTTATCAGACTACTCACTAATTTGAGGAGAAAATGGAAAAAAGTGAATTTCGTGTGCTTATTAAGCATTATTTCTTGCGAAAAAAAACCATTACCGAGACCAAGGCTAAGCTTGATAAATACTATGGGGACTCTGCACCATCGATTTCAATGGTAAAAAAGTGGTTTACTGAATTTCGTTGTGGCCGTACAAGCACTGAAGATGCCGAACGTCCTGGACGCCCAGTTGAGGTCTCTACACCCGAAACAATCGAAAAAATTCACGATATGGTGTTGGCCGACCGAAGATTGAAAGTGCGAGAGATTGTGGAAGCCGTAGGGATCTCGCATGGCTCAGTGGTTTCAATTTTGAATGATCACTTGGGCATGAGAAAGCTTTCCGCAAGATGGGTGCCGCGTTTGCTCACAGTCGACCACAAACGCAATCGTGTAAAAACTTCACAGGAAGGTTTGGCGTTGTTTAATCGCAATATGGAGGAGTTTTTGCGCCGTTTTATAACCGTGGACGAAACATGGATCCATCACAACACACCAGAGAACAAACAACAGTCAAAACAGTGGGTTTCTAAGGGTGAATCGGCGCCAAAGAAGGCCAAGGTGGGTTTGTCAGCCAATAAAGTTATGGCGACTGTTTTTTGGGATGCACGCGGGATAATCCACATTGACTACCTTCAATAGGGAAGAACAATCAATGGGGAATATAATGCCAACTTATTGGACCGATTCAATGACGATTTGAAAAAAAAACGACCTCATTTGGCCAAGAAAAAAGTTCTTTTCCACCAAGACAATGCAAGGGTGCACACATGTGCAGTTGCCATGGCAAAAATCCATGAATTGGGCTATGAATTGCTCCCTCATCCACCCTATTCTCCAGATTTGGCTCCGAGCGACTACTTCTTGTTCCCAAACCTGAAGAAATGGCTTGGTGGAAAAAGATTTGACTCCAATGATGAAGTCATCTCGCAAACAAAGGCCTATTTTGAGGACCTCGACAAATCATTTTTTTAGGAAGGGATAAAAAAATTGGAGAAGCGTTGGACTAAGTGTATAGAGCTCAAGGGAGACTACGTTGAAAAATAAAATTATTTTTTTATCAAAAAATCTGTGTTTTAATCCAAAAGTCACGGACTTATTGACCCGCCCTCGTATGAAAAAAAGGCTGACAAAGGATTTCTTGAATTAAAATCATAAACAAACTTTTGGCTCCCGTCCCGAGGTGATGCAAAATAGAATGTCCTCTAGAATGACTAATTCCAGTAAATTTAACGAATATCACATCTGACGCAAGCGCATTACAGATATAGTTCAACCCGAAACTTTTGAGACAACGAGCTTTAGTCATGGCATGGAGATTCAATTTAATGAATCATGTTGTAAATTAATTTTTTTACTTGTACAATTCTCAACACATTCAGTTAATAAGGGTCCGATTTAACAACAGTGGGCGTCTTTTTCGAAAATTATCGGAAACGGTTTTTCAAATACCACAGTTTGTCGACCTGGATTGCAATAAAAGCCACTCGTTAAAGTATTAAGAATTTTTCGACTAACAATCTACAGTCATTGCCATTCTTAAAAAAAAAACTCAGTGAGAAGGCTTCGTGCCTTCGGCTTAAAGTACAAAAAGAAAACGAAGCAGACGTTACCAGAAATATGCGCCAAAATAAATCACCCAATTCTATGGAACGACCTGTCTTTCTAATTTTCTCTACTAATTAGAGTTTGAATCTCTGAGGTTGAAGTTTGCCAAATATACGAGTACATTTACATTTACATTAAGCTCGCACCTAAGGAGTTAGCAAAACAAGGATTAATTGTCGAAATTGAAAGAAAATTCGTTCATTTGGAGCTTTTTAAAAATATTTTGTTTTGTCTTTTTCACAGCTCAGTACATACTCGTACTTGGGATTTATATTTTCTTTTGACCAATTAATCAACTGTGTGAGTCGCTTACATAAAAACAGATTTTTCTTCTTTAATCTTAAGGAAGACACACTAATTGAAAAACCTTCTTGAAACTCCATTCAGTCCGTTGTTGGTTAGAAATTTAAGCCTTGCATCTGAAACAACAAAGCTACCTAACAACTTACCATTTGTCTGTTTACAAGCAATGTTTATCCAGCGATTTTTCCCATGGGTATTCCCAGCTACATCAGAAGTGAAACGCACCTAAAAACAATTAAATTCAGAGTCTCAGTCTTAGAGTTTCAGTTTTCATCCACATGATGGGTAACATGGAGGCAATAATTAACTTGGTCAGTCGGGTATTAAACTCAAGAAAAAAATAATTTTTTAAATAAAGTGCACTACTGTCACAGAGACACTCGACCATCCGACTTATGGTAGTACCCCTCCATACAGAAATCACCACACCATGACATTTGAAAAGTACCTTTTCAACACAAGCCATTATTGCTTGCACACAAGCATTTCCTCGTCATGAAATATTTAAGAAAATAAAAGAGTTCCCACTAATGACTAACAACAATGCAGCCAAAGAAATTTGCCAACCAGTCGTAGGCATTGCAAATTTGTTGTTGAAAAATCCAAAGCGCAACCAGAAAAGACTTTCGTTTTCGTTCGGAAGTTGCAACCTTAAGCTTGTTGTGGTTTTTGCAATTGGGGAATGTTATGGTAAAATATGCTTTGTGATGGCTGGATTACTAAGCCGTCGTATCAGACGTCTTTTAAAATTGCTTTGCAATTGGAAAAAAGCAGAAGAGAATGCCAAATTTAGGGAGAGGAGGCAAATTGAAAAGAAAATTCGTTATGTAAGTGCAGTAGTTGAGAAAATCCGGAACTGGAAGCTGGCCAAGATTGATGATAAGGAATAACTTGCTGTCTCTTATAATATAAGCGAAGGCGGAAAGTATTTCCAGGGAAGTGAGAGGAAAATATTTATTTTTGTGAATGAACTTTTGTGATATAGACGTAGGTAGCAGAGTTTTTGATCTTTTTGAATCATTATGGGAAGATAAGATCGATGTGGATAGGTACAACAATGTTCACAATTTGAAATTGACTACAACTGAGCACTCCTCGTGTTAGCTATCACCAACTATGAACCTTTAGAAGGTTTATTGAAGTTTATGCCAAGGAAAAGTAAAACCCATTGGAACTGCTGATGGATAGATAGATAGCACTGATATCGAACTTGATGCTAAACTCAAAGAAGAAGTCATGGCTCCTTCGCGGATGTATCACACCATATTTATATCGCTTGGAGATAGATGTATTTGCTTTGCCCAAAAACAATTCAAGCTGTCAATTTATTTACCATCTTGCCAACCGATCCTTGAGTTTGTCTTTCAAGTCTTGCTTCATACTCCCCTTTCATGAGAGATCGTTTGCCTGATCCACTATGAAAGATAATCTCCTCAACAACGAGTACGGGTTCTCGTCTGACTTTTTGTGTTACTTTTTCTTACCACTTGTGAATATGGTGAACTTATTGGAATTTGGATCCATTATGTTTTGTAAATGTCCAACGCTTCTGGTAGGAGATGTTGAAGGACATTGTTCGGTATTCCATGAGTTTTATGACTTACTTACTTCCTTTAAGCGGCGCTACAGTCCGAGGTGGACCTGGGCTTCAGTCAACAATCTTCTCCAGACAGCTCGATCCCTGGCTAGCTACCTCCTCGCACGCTAAGTTGGCTGAGGTCCTCTTCCACTTGCGTGCGCCACCTGAGTCTTGTCTGTGCGCTGTGTCCATGCGCTCTACATGACCCAGCCATCTCAGTCTTTGGATCTTCACTCTTCTGGCTAGGTCCATGTCCCTGTACAGTCCGTACAGTTCGTCGTTGTATCTCCTCCTCCACTCACCGTCAATGCAGACGGGACTGAAGATCGCCCGAAAATTTTTCTCTCGAAGCAACCAAGAACACCCTCATCCATTTTTTATAATGCCCATGCCTCTGCGCCATAGAGCAGGACCGGGATTATTAAAGTCTTATAATGGGTGACTTTTGTTGTCCGAGAGAGGGCTTTGCTACTCAATTGCCTTCTTAGCCCAAAGAAACAGAGTTATTCTTCGCTTGATCTCAACGCTGGTGTCGTTGTCTGTATTTATAGCAGAGTCAAGGTAGACAAAGTCTTTAACTACCTCAAAGTTTTATCTGTCGAGGGTGACGTTCTGCCCGAGACGTCGGTGTTTGCTTGACAGCATATACTTGGTCTTGCCCTCATTGACCGCTAAATCCATTTTCGCCGCTTCCATCTCAATACTCGCAAAAGCGCCACTGACATCACGCTGCTTTCTCCCGATTATGTTAATATCGTCGGCGTATGCGAGTAGTTGGATAGTGCCTCTTGTATTTGCTCGTGAATTTTGCACTGTTCTTTCAAGTACAATATTGAAAAAATCGCATGACAGCGCATCGCCTTGTCATAATCCTTTCTGGACATCAAAGGTCTCGGTGAGATCTTTACCGACCTTGATGGAGCAGCGTGCATTCTCCATCATCATCCTGCACAGACGGACGAGTTTGGCAGGGATGCCAAAACTAGACATTGCTCTATATAGCTCGTCTCTATAGATGCTGTCATACGCGGCCTTAAAATCGATGAATAGGTGGTGTGTATCGATCTGAAGCTCATGGGTCTTCTCCAAGATCTGCCGTAGTGTGAATATTTGGTCGATAGTGGACTTTCCTGGCCACAAGCCACACTGATATGGACCTATCAGGTTGTTGGCGAACGGCTTCAGGCGTTCACACAATACGGTGGATAAGATCTTATATGCGATGTTAAGGAGACTGATGCCTCTGTAGTTGGCGCAGTTCAGAGGGTGTCCTTTCTTGAGAATCGGACAAACAATGCTGAGGTTCCATTCATCGGGCATACTTTCGTCCGACCATATTTTACAGATGAGTTGGTGTATGCTCCTTACCAAGTCATCGCCTGCCGCTTTGAAGGCAGTCAGGCCATCCGCTCCAGCTTAAGCTTAGATATAGCTATCTTCACTTCATCCAGGTCGGGTGGACGGAATTGTTGGTCATCATCGTTCAAGTTGAAAGGTTGATTCTGGCTGACAGCGGTATTTGGTTCGTCATCGCCGCTATACAGTCTGCAGAAATGGTCTTTCCAAATCCTCAGCATTGACCGCGATTCTACTACGATGTTCCCTTGATCATCTCTACAAGCTTCGGTTCGGGGTTTGTTTCCGTGGCATGTTATTTTTACCTTTTGGTAAAACTTCCAAACCTCTTTCCTGGAGTAGCATCTCTCAATTTCCTCGATCGCGCTCTTCTCATGCTCTTTCTTCTTCCTTCTGAGAAGCCGGTGTTCGTCTCTCCTCTTCCGCTCACAGAGCTCATGAGCAGCTCTGGTCCTTCTATGCAGCGCCGCTTTAAGTGCATCTTGCTTAGCTGCATGTCCATAATACTGGAGGAGTGTCTTGCGTCAATCGCTGTGTGATCAATCTAGTTGACTGTTGATTGATCAGGATTTCTCCAAGTCCCCTTGTCCCCCTTGCCCCGCCGCAAAGTCGATTAGCCTGAATCCGTTATCGGAGGTGGTATTGTGCAGGCTATATTTTCCGATTATTCCACCAAAGATACCCTCTCTTCCTAGCTTTGCATTTAAATCACCGAGGACAATTTTAATGTCATAGCTAGGGCATTGCTCGTAGGTCTTGTTAAGGAGCTCATAGAAAGCATCCTTGGTGTCGTCATTTTTCTCATCTGTGGGGGCATGCGCGCATATAAGGCTAATGTTGATGAATTTATCCTTGATGCGGATTGCTACGAGGCGCTCGCTCTAATGCCGGAAGCTTGTCTTAGTCTGCCTCCGACAATAAATCCGCATCGAAATAAATGCTGCTTTTGCCGTCGATAGCAATTGCCATAGTAGATTTCGTAGTTTTTCATCCTCTTTTTGTCCGGTCAATCCCATCGCATTTCTTGGATAGCGGCTATGTCTGGTTTGCAGCAGTGAAGGGCCTCCGCTAGTTGTTCGGCTGCACGTGGTCTATTAAGGGACCTAGCATCACACGCGCATATCCGAAGCTCATTGTCCTTAAATCGTTTGCGTGGGTTGTCAACAGTAGATCCGTCCATATCCGAGGCTTGTTGATGCTTTGTAACTTAATTCTTTTTAAATGGCCGGGCAGTTACCCCGGCGGCACAACTCCCAACCTGGAAGACCAGGTCCATTTTTAATGCCCCTAGGACGAGGGGTCGGTTACACCGCAGCCAGTAACCCGTTCCGGGATGTGAGCGCTGCCGTTGGCCCGTAAAGGGCTCGTCCGCCACCATCTCTTTTCCAAGACCCTGACTAAGACCTGGAAATCCTTACCAGCCTGAGCTCCAAATATGTCGGAGTAGCCCGGATAAAGTCTTGTTTTGTTTTTCCGACACTAATCCTGATTTATGGCGCAGGAAACTCGCCATTTGTCCCTTTCATTTCGCAATCCCTAGTGAGATTTCCAGTTGGCGCCACGGGGAGGCGTGAAGTAGGACTTATTAGCAGAGCTCCAAGATGTTCGGCTGCAGAGGCTCATTCTCGTTATTTAAAGAACCAGCACCTGTCGGAAGATGCTACTTCTACGAGGCCTTATACTAATCGTTGCCATTGATGAGTTTTATGACATTATCTTCGATATTTTGGTCAATAACTCTGGATCTGGGGTTTTTTTTTTGAAGGTAGATATGGTGCTAAGGAACTTGATTTTTCAAGTCGTGGGTCATGCCAATATAATCTTTCGCTATGACTTTCAGGAAAGTTGCTCCCATTGTCAATTATTCAGACGATCCTAATATGTGAACTGAGTTTTTGATAGATAACTTCATTGCAATGATCTCCGGGTTACGTGATTTGATGATGATTGATGATGATTTGTCAATTACTTCCTTATTCTAAATTATTCTCCTCCGATTTTAGCACCTGAAATTTAAAAGTAACTTCAAGTCCTTAGATAAATAAATTGAGTATCTATTTGAGTATTTAGTATTTTCTTAGACGTTACCGCATGGCGACTATATGTTGCATACCCTTAAATCCCAAAACCATCCAGCACTGTTTCAATTATGTATATCGCTTCCAAAAGTAATGAATAGTGTACAGAAACTACCCCATTCTCTTAAGAGCTTCTATTATAACAACGGAATTTGCATGGAAAACGTTTTATCAATATCTACAGGTATCCAAACAAATCAGAATGCTTATTTTGCTACCGTTACCAAAGAGTTGGTAGCCACAAACCCGGCAACGGCAAAAATAACATAAATTCGCTTCTATGAGTATTCTACACAATTCATCTCCCAGTTAAGGGAAATTTTTCGAGTAAAATGGACGAAAGTGGTGACGAATCACAAAAATCCGGCTCCGAAGATGAGCCTTTGGTTCCAGAAATCATCGATGATGAATTCTTTACAAATCTATCATCAAAAGTCCCAGAGGTTTATTGTTCACTTGATAAAAGATTCTTTTCACTTGATTTCATATTTTAGATTACGAAATTCCTTCGACAAAAAGACAATCAGGAGAATGCCGATAACGTTCAAAGAATTGTCATTTGCTGTACCAGATTCAAGGCTGATTTTCATCAAGAAGAGCTACATTCTGAGGATCTTCAGAAGGAGATTGAAAATTCCAAAAACCGCATGAAAAAGGCAGAGGAAATATCTCAATTAGATCAGGTTACTATAAGTGAACTGAGAAAAGTTATAGGTAAGTAACATACTCGTATGCCAGCAAATTTTTGGTGGATTAAAATTTGACGCCCATTTACAGAACAAGCTTGGCGACAAAAGGACAGTGCCCAATTACGTGAGCAAGCTGCACAGGAGGAGGTTATGAAACTAAGGGAATTGGTTCAAAATTTAGAGTTTGAAGTCCAAAGAATGAGTGAGAAAAAAGTTGGACGTGAAGAGTAAGTTCAAAGTAGGCGTACATAACAACGAATTCCATGTGTTTTTCGTTTGCAGTAAAAAGGACGACGCAAAAGAAAAGGAAAAACTAAATTCTGAAATTCGAGAACTCAACAAGCAATTAAAAATCCAACGTTTGTACACAACCGAAGTAGAAAATATGACCAAGACCTTGGAGGAAAAAAATAAGGCGCTCGTGAAGGTTTTGGATGTAAGTTTTCTTACAACAAAATAGTACAAATCCTTAAAGATTTCTCTAAAAGTTGGCAAGGTTCGGAGTTCATAAAATTGCAGACAATTTTCAAAAATTACTTACGATTAAATCTACTACGCCATTGCACCAGATTATCAGGGTATGGAGTTCCATTCAAAACCTGTTCTATAAATGTACCCAGCTTAGTGCTAATCTAACCTTAAACGGATATGGCCCACAGGAAAGCATACAATGTTGTCATGATTCCATATAACCGCTCCAAACACCTTCGCATCCTACCTCTTAACCTACCTGTCAAGAATACCGTAGACTGCAGTCTAAGGCCTTGAGCCTACTGCTACTCAATCATGATGACTGTCAGGCCTATTCAATTTTTCACCCAATAGCTATTTCACCCAACCTAGGAAATGTATATAAGGAAATATATTTGAGTAGCTTAAATCGTGGCTCCTTAAGGACGATGTAGCTTTATTTACGTTGCTGGAACTATTATTCAAAAAGCTATCTTCACAAAGTCTGCTGCAATTCGGAGTCGATCTGATCCTCAAACAACAGATCTCGCCACATTATGCTAATCCCTTTACAGTCCTGCACACCAAATTAAAGTAGGTTCTCTACTTTAAAACTTGCCGTATAAGAGGAAATCTTCATTTACCCAGCTGTCCCTCTGGAATAGATTTGATGACATTCCGGAGTCGATGAACTCTAGCCATTCTGATAAAGTCAATGCCTATGAATAGCGATGTGCGAAACCAATGCCATTGTAATTTTAGTCCGTTTCACATGGAATGCATGCTTCTCCGCCAAGAAGTGAAGATCTCATAAACACAATACACTTTTCGTTATTAATGAAAAGGACTTATTTTTCCAACGAAAGCGCGATTAACATGATTGTTGTTCGGGTTGACTTCTACAATGGAGTCTTTGTTTGAATTTTACACTAAATGTCATTGATTGTCGTTGTGGCATGCTCTTGAAGTCATGGAAACTAGGCGTTCTTTTTGTCGGGAGTACTTTGTTTTACTCCTATTCCCTCTGTTTCTTATTCAATAGGCCTAACGATTCATAACTCGCTGGTTCTTTCATTTAAAGGCAGTGCCCTTGGAGTATGCTAAGACATAAGGCCAGCTCAACGCTTCCAGATTGTGCTTTGTCTCCGTCTACACTTGAGTGCGTCGAATCTTCAATTGGACGAATCCACTTTCGCACTCGTGTAGTAGCAAGAGTACTTAAGGAGCTTAACGCTCACAAATCCGCTGGTCCAAATGGTATATCTCCCCTTCTTCTGAAGAGGTGTTCTTCTACCCTGGCAAACCACTGTGTAAGCTTTTCCATCAATCCTACTCTTTAGGACTCTTTCCAAGCAGATGGAAAACAGCATTTGTCCAGCCCGTCCCTAAAAAAGGCGAATCTTCTTCTCTCTCCTCTTACAGACCCATTGCACTTAAGTCCCTTCTTTCCAAGGTCAGGGAAACGCTGATAAATCGTCAGCTCATGAAATATCTCGAAACAAGAAAAGCAACAGGTCCACTGGTTTACATCAATCTGGTGAAAGCCTGAAATCTCTAAGGCATTTGACAGAGTTTGGCATCAAGCTCGTTTGTCGAAAATGCATGCGTGGGATCGATGACTCTCTTCTTCAATGGATTAGAATTTACCTTTCGGAACGTTTAATTCAAGTTGTCATGGATGGTTTCAAGTCTGATATTCAGAAAATAAATGTTGGCATGCCCCAGGGCTCTGTTCTGTCTCCGACACTCTTGTCTGCTACTTCTAATCCAATTTACTCCTTTGCTGATGACAGTACTCTCTGCTTTTCATATTCGTTCCCAGACTCACATCCCTGCTCTTCGGCTGTAGAACGGGAACGGCAGCGTATGTTAAGCTCATAAAATATCGGACAGAGTGGATTTTAATGGTTCCAAAACACAATGCTGTCTGCTGTCGCTTAAGCGAAATACCCAGCCATTATCCATGAATGGCACTTGCATCGTTGAAACCGAAAAACTTTCCATTCTCGGTATGTGTGTCAATGACAACTTACGTTGGAATGACCACACATTCGAAGTCGCCAAAAATGCTGCGAAATGTCTAGGTTTCCTTAAGCGATGTAAGAAATACTTCACCCCCTCTGATCTGGCTTCAATATATAAAGCTTTCATCAGCCCAAAACTGGAGTAAAATGCTCACATCTGGTCAGATGGTCCCGTGCGAGAAAACTAATAGGTGATGCTAATATTACACATTCGATTGACACCCTCGACCACCGAAGTAATGTCTCCTGTCTCACCTTGTTCTACCGCTATTTTCACCACCAGTACTCCTCTGAAATCGTCAGTAGCATTCCGCCCCTTCAGACCTCCAACCGTAACACCCGTCTCGCTATGAATACTCATCAATACACCTTCAACCCCACTTTCGTATGCACCCTGAAATATTTTGATTCTTTCCTAAGATGAACAACTTGGTCATGGAATGCCCTGCCGAGGTCTTTATTTCCTAGCCATTACAACCTTCAAACATTTAAAACCAAAGTACATCGGTACCTCTCTTTTCTCCCTCCCTAAATTTCCTTCGCCCGCGCTATGTGCAAACTTTAAAGGGTACATAATCCCTTGTGCACGCGCAAATTACAAAAAAAAAGTCGTCTTGCACCGAGGGCATATACGAGTATGCAGTCGTTAAAGCCTCTCACGGCTAAAATAAGAGCAATTATTTCCAATTCGTCTGTAATTTGGTGGTGTCGAATTTCAGGGAAATATGTCATGGCAATTATCAAGCTTCCTTCAATTAAAATTCATATCAAAAGCTGATTCCGAAACCATCCCCTCTGAAGAATAAGAATGATGGATTTAAATCTTCGCTAGGAAAACTTGGGCTTTTAATAAGCACTTTACTGTCCTGTACACAACAGACATAACATCCTGCGATATTTGCTGTGAAAATGATGACGACACCGCTGGGCCCTACCTCTGCGAGTGTTTGGCATGCGCTTGTATCAAGCTGGAAGTACTTTCAGCAGGTGCCGTGAAATAACGCCGAGCGAAATACAACCGAATTTTGGAATTCGACGTAATTTCACTTTATGAAAGCGAAATAAGGTTGAATTCCAAATTTCGGCGTTATTTCGCTTTCATAAAGTGCAATAACGCCGAACATTGCTTGTGAAATAAAGCCAAATTCAGAGAGAAGTATACTGCTAAATATCCCAGAGTAATTATATTTAAGCTTTAGCTCCAGGCGCCTGCCTGACAGTCATTGACATACCCTTAGCGGAGCGACGAATTCGCTTGAGCGGCCTAACCCTGCGGAAAAAAGGGTTAAAATCCTGTTAGCCAGCGAAGTGAACCAATCACCTCATGCTTTAAATACACCAGACTTTCTTTTTGGTCATATTTCCAAATAAAACTAATTTCCATTTTCAAATCGAAATAAGGACAAAAAAAAGTCTGGTGTACAGTCCGTTTGATAAGATCGTATACGGCCAAACTCGTTTATGAAAACCGGTTTGGAAGTGGCATTTGCATTAGCAGATAAAAAAATACTTCTGCTAAGATGCTTTGAATAAAAAAATTTAAAGAGTGTTCAATTTTTGTCAGAGACGGAAGTATTTTAAAATGAGTGTCGCGTTTGCATCACGTTATGAAGCAGTATTCTTGTGCACGCATTCAAAAGGACCGAAAATGTCATACGGAGCAGCTGCTAAATACATGAAAAAGTCAAAAGCATTTGTTAGCAAGTAGGTGCACCGTTATTCCCAAGTTAAAAATGTGGGTGATTTGCCGGATCGTGGGTCTACCCCAAAAACAACAAAAAAGCAGGACAAAATGATTCTACGCGTGTTTGAAAAAAATCCTCTTCTATCGTTACGTGGAGGACAAGTGATTTTTCGTAAAAGGGGGCTAAATGTGTGTTGTGATACGATACGAAGACGTTTACTAGCCAATAATTTAAAATTTCGCAACACAATAAAGAAACCACTACTGTCAAAAATACACGTAGAAAAACGACTCAGTTGGGCCAAGGAGAATTTGGACAGAGATTGGAACAACGTTATTTTTTCGGATGAAGCTTCTTTTTGGTTATGGTCTCCCATCACTCATACCTGGTGTACATAATCCAATAAATTAATCCAACGGACCGTCAAACACGCGGCAAAGGTGCACGTTTGGGGATGCTTCTAAAAACAAGGATTTGGCAAATTGTTCATGTTTACAAATAACTTAAACGCACCCAACATGGTCAAAATTTATAAGAAGGCTTTATTACTATCTGCCCAAATGTGGTTTAAAAAAAGGAATGAGAATTGGTTACTGCAAGAAGATAATGACCCGAAACATCGCAGTCGTTTGTGCAGTCGTGGAAACAAGAAAATGACGTCGATGTTTTAGATTGGCCATCACAGTCGCCGGATGCAAATCCCATTGTTTGGGCATTCATGAAGCTAAAGCTCCAAGGAAAGAAGATCACGACGGTCAAACAATTATCACGAAAAATACGAGTTTTATGGAGATCTTTGTCTCATTATGTTATAATATTAGTAGAAAGCATGCCTTGAAAACTCCAAGCAATTATTGATAATGGAGGAGAGTGGAAAACATATTAATTGAAAAGCATTTAAGTAAATAAACAAAATAAACCAGTACAATTGATTTTTTTTTATTATTATAAGTTCTTCTTTAATTTTTACCGTATACGATCTTGTCAAACGGACTGTATTTAAAGCATGAGGTGATTGGCTCGCTTCGCTCGCTAATAGGATTTTAACCCTTTTTTCCGCAGGGTTCATGCCGACTCGGCGTTATTTTACGGCACCCTTTCAGCACAGTAGGTGCTGGTATTGTAGGTA
This sequence comes from Volucella inflata, assembly GCA_928272305.1. NCBI lineage: Eukaryota > Metazoa > Arthropoda > Insecta > Diptera > Syrphidae > Volucella > Volucella inflata. Next base: position 230,373,230 of record OV743716.1, read on the forward strand.
CTTTATCTTCCTAAGAAGGACAAAGAAAATTTATTGAAAAGATCATATAAGTACTATTGTATAATAAAATTCGAGTTGTCTTTTGTTTGAGGCCTATATTCCGGCAACAACAAACGAACACCGTCGTATAGTTTTAAGACACAAGTTTACGAAATGACTTCCTGTTGATAATTTTCATTCAAGGAAACCACATCAGATCTCTACAGCTCTAAAAAACAACTCGATGCAGCCACCAAAGACCTAGCCTCTCTTAGAACCGAGGAAACCAAACTATTGGATCAAATTCAACAAATTAAAATAAAGGTAAGCTCATTAACTTTGAAAGTCCTTTCATAACTCTAATCCATTTTAGAATGACAAATTAGTTAAAATGAAAATCCACCAAAATCTTCAAATACTAGCTACAAAAACAAACCTCGAGCATCTGCAAACCCAACACAATGCAACCACAAATAAATTGGCCAAAGTGATCGTTGATTTGGAATACGTCACTATGGAGAAGAACAAGCTCAAGGCTGATTTAGCCCAGAAGGTCAATCTTCTAAAGGTTACTTCATCACTATTAAAACACAAGCACAATTCACCTAAATTGTGACGTTTATTCTCTAACAGCTTCGTGAAGAAGAACTTATAAAATTGAGACAAGAAAATTCCAACGTTTGCAAGTCTCAAGATGCCGCAGCACGAAAGTTTTCAACAATCATGGGAGCAAAGAAGAAAGCTGAAGAGGAGAACTTAAGACTGAGGTGAGCTAAAGTTTTCTCTGGATTTTCAAAAACAAACTGAATACTACCGTCTTGCAGATCAATAATCACTACCCAGGAAAAAGAGCTGAAGGGCATGCGAAAGATAGTGCAACGTTTCGAAAACACCAATGAAAACCTTACTAAGGAGCGGGACGTTCTAAAACGTGATTTGCTTCTTTGCCAACAGGCATTAGACCAGACAGAACAGCAGTTTCAGGAATCCCAACATGAGCTGCAATCATTAAGGGATACTATAAGCCTTTTCGAACAAAAGCAGAAAAAGTTACGCGACGAATTGTCTAAGCTTTCGAATGAGAAAAACAAAAAGCTCGAGGAGATTCAGACCCTTGGCGACAAGATTGATGCATTACAAAGTATGTATCTACGAGTATATTCCCAACATATATTTTTCCTGCATAGTTACGAGTCTATATATAATGTATATGCTTCGTTTTCAGATGAAATCCACCTGAAGGAAAACTACGAGTTTGAGCTCAAAAGGACTATAACCGACGCTGAAGCCAAGACTGGTCAGCTTCAAGCCCAACAAGATATCCTCCAGAATGAAAAAAGTAACCTCCAAAGAACTGTCCAAACAGCCGAAGAGGAAAGCAAAAAGCTGAGAAAACAACTTGAAATCGCAAACAACGATATCAAAACCTTCCGTAACAGATTAATCAACAAGCAATCTGAAATCAGTAAGCTACAACTCCAAGTTGACAAACTAGAAAAGGAACGCCGAATGCTGAGAGCTGAAGTGCGCAATAGCCAACTGGGCCATCAACATACACGCTCCGAACTGCAGGAGAAAAGATTGGAAAACGATCGATTTTCAAAATCGTTGCAGGTAAGTTTTAACCGAAATACTCATGCACAGAACCCTTTAAGGTTTCGAATTGGTTGTATTTTCTTTAGGAAGATGAAAATAAACTCGCCCGTCAGAAGAAGGAACTTGACAATCTAATTCAGGAGAAAAATACAATCAGTGCTCAATTGACAAAACGAAACGAGGAGTACGACCAGCTGAAAGATCGAATGGATAACCTACAATCGGCTTATGATCAAACCGAAAAGCAATACGGTCAGTGCCAGGATGATATGCGTTTGATGAGAATCGAAATTCATAATCTTCGAACCGAGAGGAATGTCTTACGAAAGGACCGAGAGTCCGCGGCGGACTTGAGAAAAGATTTGCTTCAAATGCATAGAGTCTTAAACCAGCAAAGGATTAAAGCAAGGGCCTTACAGGATGAGATGTTGACGCCAATGAATATTCACAGGTATGATTGATTATATATATATATATGTATGTAGGTAAAGAGTAGTTTTGTAGAGCCGTGTAGTTGGCAAGAGTTGTAGGTCCCTCTCCCTGCACACAAGGCGAATAACAAAGTCTGTAGAAAGACTAGGATCAGATTAAATGCATAGTAATGAGCTATCAATTCTATCGGATATTTATTGGTTGTTACAAAACCGCTTTTTGACTTTGACTTCACTCCTGGTAAGACATAACTCATGTCTATCTTCCAAACAAAGAAATATGCGTAACCAATGGCAATTCATCTCGTATTCGAAGCCCAACTGCCAATCGAAGTCCCAACGGAAATCGTACAATATACTCGTATAACAGATATAGCGGTTTCTAATTTTTTTCTAAGATATCGTATTCGTTAGGGGTCGACTTTTGAAGTGCATCCCGGAAAATGATTGTTCATAAGCAGATCCAAGCATTCATAATCAGAATCAACGTAGCTACCATCCGAATGCTGGAGCATGCTGGGGTTTGGTGGTCTTTTGAAGAAAACTTGCTGTAGTTCGTGGGAATACTTGTGCTACTAATGCTGAGGTGTTGCTGTGGTAAGCCTAAACCTCACCCAAGAAGCTTCTCCAGCTATCACGATCTATCATGTGTTTTCAGTCAGTTTGGTATTATCTCCTGAAATAAGAAGCGTGACTATATGTTTCTTGTTTTACCAAATCTGTGGCTTCTTCTCAGTGGCGCAGCGCTTCGAAACCCTCACATCAGAAGCATTATATTTTTTATGAGTAGTTGTTGATGGTATGGAACTAGGAATTTAAGAGAGGGCTTACCAAGTCCTGTGACCAAATACAAGACAAAAAACCTTTTTTGAAAATTGTTGAATAAGTTCTCCACTTTCTTGTTAATTGTCCAGTATCTACTCCGCTTCGTATAGCAGAAGGCTTTAAGATACTTGAGCCGCGGTTTCCTAAGGTAAGTCCATCATCCATATCATAAAGTCCCAACTATGCTGCCGTTCGTGGAGTTAGTGTATTATTTATATACTCCGGGGTATACAAAATCCTTAACTTAGAGGTAACTTTTGTTAACAGTGACATTTTTTCGCAGGCAGTAGACATGTTCTTACCCTCATTTAAAAAGTCGTTTCACCTGTTCTTCAAATGTCAGGAAAATTATCTCATGCAGGATTACATTTTAAGGTGCAATTACCGAGGTTAGAAGACCAATTCTTTATTTCTCATAGAGATGCATAAAAGTCCTTTGTACCACTCTATATATGCATTTTTGATGTTTGTAGCGTTGTAATCACTAATGGGTAATGTCACTTAAGGCTCCCATATTTTTGTGTGCACCAAAGTGTAGTAACGTGTTAAAATGCTTGTTAGCTTCTATAGTCTAGGTGTGCAGTCTGAGGGCGAGCAAGATTATGGCTAGATTTGTAGAATCAACGAGAATCCTACCTGAAAAATTTCCACAGACCAGACAAAGTTGATTTAATTCAGTCTTTCGATTTCTTTCAGAAAAGTCTTGTGGGTGAGATCAGCAATGCCTTAGACGTAGTTTATCTGTTGCAGCCGAGTCTGATATGCTAAAGAAGTGGTCTAGAATAGCTTGCGGATTAGAGGGGTGGATTCCTGCGGCTCTGAGTCCTGAAGCTCCATTTCCAACGGATGCTGCTTTCTCAAACGCATTATCTCAACTTCTTCTTCTTATCCTTTTATTAACCCTTTCCTCGTAATACGAACTTATGCGTAACGAGCCCATTTTTACTGCATCGCTGCTGCTCCGCTTATGGGGTTGGCTAATGTCGCAGACCGCAGAACGCGTCTACATAATGCTCGGTCCTGGATCGCTTCAGTGGTAAGCCCCAGGCGTTGTTGCGCATTTGCCATCTGAGAAATCCAGGAATTCTTTTTCCGACCTCGTTTTCTTACAGTTGGAGTGACCGTAGTTGATAGTGCCCTAAAGTTTGAGTGGTTTGACACTTGTATGCTCATTTCGAATTGATTGACTGTTCTTTTATTTTACCCCACCGGTAATCTCCAGACGTGGGAACCCACTGATTGCATACAAACTTGTGGGAAAGTTTTAAGGTGTTAAAGAGTCACAGGCTCATTTTTGGTGTCATAGTTGCCTGTATATGATTGGTGTCCCTTTTAGTCGCCTCTTACGACAAGCTGGGATGCACTGCGGCACTATTCTTTATCCGATGCCGCACGGATGCCGCATTATCTCAACATGGGGTATATTATCCAAAAAAAAATGCGGCATCTATCCCTGTAGTGAGGGAGAGATGCCGCACCATGCTTCATAACTAACAAAAAAAACATCGCTCAATCCACTTCTTTTAACACTAATTAATGGCAAAAAATACTTATACTTGAGAAAACACGCGATAACCTGTTTCTCGATCGACAAATAGCAACATTCTGAAAAATTTCCATAGCTTAAAGGGATGGGAAAAACAAAATAAGGGAAAAAATTCCCGTTACACTCGTATGTCTTATGTAAATAGTTTTTTTTTTCGTACGTTTTCGCTTGAATACCTAGCGGACTAAAGGCAAAACAAAAACTTTTCCGCGGATGACTAGATGTATGAGTTTGGTTGGGTGCGGCATCTATCCCGACGCGGCATCTCTCCCGCAATTATCCTACATAATTTCTATAATAGATCAGATTTTCAATAGAGATTCTGCTTAGGTTTTGAATAACTTCCGAGTCTGGATGGAGTTTTGAAATGGTTGTTTAAGTCTTTTTAATGTAGACCAGTTTTCGTCATTCATTCATTCATCGTGAGGTTCACAAGGTAGATATTTTTATATCGGAACATCAGATATTTACAATTTTAGTAAGATCACAATTTTTACAAGTTCCAGTCTTAAATTAAAGAATATAGCTTTGTCAAATTTTGTCTACTTTCTTTCCAAAAGAATGGTGCGCAACAATTAAAATCTCCATATATTGTATAAAATAACAGCCCTGATAGCTTAGTAGTGGAGGTTACCGCACTCAGGCCTGAAACTCATAATTTCGATATACTATAAGCCTATTTTATTGTGAAGTCAACAGGCGCATCAAATCGGTCGTTCGTTTTGAGTTTTGCCCTATTTGCAAGAACAATTTTTTTACATTAGGGATTTGCTGCATAGAAAAGTTTAACCTGAAGATTGCATTTCCTAAATACCCAGTGAAAACAAAAGGCCTTTCCTTTGACTAACTTACACAGTTGTTATACAAACCCAAAATGTGTTCAAAAAACCTACGGAAAGCTTCGCAGAGATGCAGTATTTGTAGCAGCACATAAATCGATGGTGCCTTTAGGAAGTTCAGACTGCGACCATAAGAAAAAAACGGCGTTAACTTAGATGTGATGGCAATTATGTATTGATAATTGTAAATCGTCTTCAGTCGTGAATTTGCATTCCTATATTTTGAACAGTGTATAGAAATAATTTAAGACATCGGTGCAAAAAGAAGGCAGCTCCACTTTTGGGCGAAACTCATTTTTATAGTGGAAAACTTAAGCAAAAAGATGCTCTATCAATTGGGCAAGAACGAGTCACGTCCACTAATTTGTTTGGATGTTATACGGAACATATTTATATCCCCTTCATCGATTCAATACAAGAAGGAGGCAGCTGTGGAGCTGTCACGTCTCTACTCTGAGCTCACCAAACATCTATGGAAACTAAGGTGAAAGCCTGAAACAAGAGGTAGACGGACCGCCACGCTTATCAGAGACATTGCTGAATGGACAGTACGAAAACACGGTGAGATAAATTAGTACACCACGCAGTTCCTTACCGCACATGGATATTTCAATGTATATAATGTATAGGATGTTGAAAGTGGACACTGTACTGTCTATCTACTGGCACATCAGTACGGCGACTCGCTGCCGCGGATGGGCAGCGGAAAGACAGTACTTGGAATCGGAGATACGTTATATCTCCCCTCAAAATACTCTATCGAAGATGATTTCTAGTGAATATAGCTGGAATCGAGTATCATCCTTTATCGAAACCCTGCTGAAAACCAAGAAGAGAGAAGAAAGCCAGAGCACACCCTCTTAAAAGAACAGGAAAACTCATGGGCTGAGTTTTTCATTTCGCCAAAAAGATAGATCTTAACAACACTCGCTTGACATGAGGGATTTGCAAAGAAGATAAAAACATCGGAACCCTTAAGCTCAAACGACGAAGGGGATGTACGACAGACGGCGGAGTTTAAAACCAGAAAACATATCAATTTGATTAATTTCAGATTAATTACCAGTGCAGAAAGGAGGCAGCTCCGTTACTTTGTTTTTAATAATTCAACGAAATAATTTTAGAGTTTGAAGCTGACCCTTATCTCTTCTACATCTATAAAAGGGAACACATTTTCCTGTTTGTCTGCGAGTAGAGAGTAGGTACGTAACGATACCTCAACAATATATATATCAATCAATTTGTCGTGAGTAGCGGTATTACATTGGATGGTGTTTAGTATCCCAAGTCCGTTATTGAACCTTTAAACCGATTTTATTCCTGAAAAAAATGCGTTTTTTATGCTCGATTAGTACATTTCCTGGTGAAGAGATTGATGTATCAATCGTTATTCTGTGATTCTTATAACGGAAGTAATAAGCAAAAATGTAATTATTTGAGATTTACATAAATCGCTATACGGAAAAACAACGCATTTTCATTGTTGAGCAATATTTTGCCAGCTACAGTCGAACGAAATCATCATCAGTGATGAAGCTCATTTTCATCTTAATGGCTTCGATAATCATCAAAATTGTCGCATTTGGGGTTCAAAAAACCCACCGGTAGTTGTTGAGAAACAAATGCATCCACAACGCATGACTGTTTCGTGCGGATTTTGGGCTGGGGGCATTATCGGACCATTCTTCTTCGAAAATGCGGCTGGTCAGGCAGTTATAGAAAATGGTGTTCGTTATCGTGACATGATAACTCAGTTTTTAGTGCCTAATTTACAAAAATTGTATCTGAAATTGGCCCGTATGTAGACGCTTTACAGTAGGGTCAAATAGGTGAACAAAATTAAGCGGGATCACAACCTTTCAACGGAGGAAACAAGAGACCCCAGTTCAAGGTTTCCCTGAAGCTAAGAAAAATTGATGCTCTTGGGAGGGCCTATGTTGTTCATCTCAACAACAGTGAATGTTTTCACTCGAGAATGCTACTTCACATTGCAAAGGGCCCATCATACAAGCAGTAACTAATAATACCTATAAAGCAGCATGCAAAGCGATTGGACTCTTGGAAGACGACTCTTAATGAGACAACACAAAAACGGAAGCTATTATTTGCATACATCATTAAGGTATTTGTTTGCCATTATTATCGTTTTGTCAAGTGACCGATGTTGTATCTCTGGAACAAGTATAAGCAGAATATGGCCGAAGATATACTTAATCGACGACGGCGAGAATTAATGTCAGATTATGTCCAATATGATCAAAATAATTTTGACGAAGCGTTGTTAGAATTGAATAAGGTATTACTCGTAGAAGAACTTTCGGGTAGATCCATTTCAGATTTTGGACTGCCGATGCCTACAAATATAACGAATTCTGAATTAACTAATATCGAATACCCAAGAGTAACTTCCTACGATCAATTAAAACTGTTTAAACAAATCGTTGCTCAAGATAAACATCGATAAAAAATAAATGTACTATGCGTTATTAATATCAATTGCCAGAATCGAAGGAAAGTTATATTTTCTTGATGCTCCTGAAGGTATAGGAAAAACATATCACATAAACTTGCTTCACGGAAAAGTAAGATCTACTCGCAAAATTGCATTAGCAGTAGCATCATCCGGAATTGCAGCTATACTTTTGGAAGGAAGCCGAACCGCTCATTCACCATTCAAACTGCCACTAACGATTGTACTGAGGACACAAACACAGTTTGTAGCATTTCAAAACAAATTAATACTGGAAAATTAATAAGTGACTGCTCATTAATAGTTTGAGTGGGACGAAGCTATCATGTCGAACAAGTTTTCAATTTGCACAGTACGGATTCACTCATGGGTGGATGCACGATATTGTTCTCTGGTGACTTTTGGCAAATCTTACCAGTGGTAACAAGAGGGACACGTGCTAATGAAATCAATGCTTCATTGAAAAAACCTTTTATCTGGCCGTTTGTGAATAGACCAGAACTTCAAACAAATATGACACTGTCGTTGTCAGGACACGATTTTTCAGAGTTGTTGCTCAAAATAGGAAATGGACAGATGTCACAAAAAAATTAGATTAATTGTCTAGATCAAAACCTTTGCATTTTAGTAAATAATCTTCAAGAATTAGCCAACAACGTTTATCCAGAATTAAAAATATAAGTTCTAAGACTATAAGTTGGTTCAAGGAGAGAGCTATTTTCTCACCTACTCACAATCAAGTAGGTAAGGAGAACGACTTGACTATCTCTAAAAATTAATACACAGGCGCAAACATACTACTCTGTAGACACTGTGCTGGAACAGGAAAAGGGCTTATACTTCCCAATAGAATTTCTTAATTGCTCGCAGACTTCTGGATTGCCCCACATAAATTGGTCTTAAAAGAAGGGTGTTCTGTTATTTAATTGCGAAATCTAAATCCACCTTAATTGTGCAACGGTACACGTCTCCAGGTTGAACGTCTAAGAACTTTAACCATAAAACACAAAATTTTGACACGATGTGAAAGTGGAGAAACAATGCTAAACCATATCAATTCAAAAGATAAAATTGTCAATTTCGATTACTATTAACAAACTACAAGGTCAGACATTCAACTTTGCAGGCTTAGACCTAAGCGTTGAGTGCTCTTTCCAAGGACAGCTACACGTAGCGTCAATTCCAAACAAAATTTGTTCGTATTGTGTTACCAAAACATTGCCGCAAACATTGTTTATAAAGAAATTCTATAATCAAAGGCAGTACTTTACACCCGTGCGAAGCCGGGGCGGGTCGCTAGTGCTACAATATCATATTGCTTACTGAACTACAATATAGTGGGAACTAAAAAACGAAAAAATACATACTTTCTTAGTTAAACAGTTTTTACAGTTCCCTGAAAAAATTTAAAAAAATGCAGCTGCCTCCAATATGTTTTAATATCTTCGCTTATCCCATTTTTTTCTTTAACCCTCAATTGATATGCCAGAAGTCCTTCACATACGAATCTAAACCATACGATTTACGATTCCAAGGGACATTTTTGTTACATATTCTTCAAAAAATCTCTTAACCAAAAATGGAAAATATCATAATATTAACATACCTTTTCACTTCTAGATGGCGCAACTTACGTGGACGTGATCCCGAAAAGATGGACTTGATCCATAAAATTCAAGTGCTAAGAAAGTAAGTGGATACTTCATATGTTCCTTAAGAACAAAAATACATAGTTTCTTTTCATTTCCATAGGCAAATGCTTTCACAAAATGTCAATATGCTGGAACAAGGCAGAGCCCTTGAAGAATCTCAAAGATTATATGATGCCCTCAAGGAATTTATGCTCAAACTTCCCAGCTACAAAGTCAAAGAAGAATTAAATGAAGTTAAGGTTAATCCTGGAGAAACCTTTTTTGTCCAATTATTAAAAAAACCGATTTTATCTCTCTCTCTTTAGCAAAATTTGTTTGTAAAGAATCGCAAGCTCAAAGCCGCTATAGCTGAACTACATGTCAAGGAGTCCGACGAAAAAACTAAAGAAACCCTGGTGGAAGATCTCAAAAGCGACCTAGCCAAGACCAAGATTGAATTGTGTGCAGAAAAGAAAAAGAAACAAAAGCTTCTTGAGGAAAGACAAATTATAGCTCAGTTCCAAGCCCAATGCTTCTCAGCACCCCCAAGTTTTCAGAGGACCCTAGGAGCAGGCTTCAAAGTTCCTAATTAGCACATGAGATACAATAAAACAATGTACGAGTATTTGGGAATTCTTTCGTAAAATTTGTATCATAAACATTTACAGGAGTTAACAGGAGGGTTCACTTGACAAAGATGAAGGCGGAGGCGGTCTTAAACTTTCAGTAGACCCTGTATTAGAAATTCCAGTGCGTTTTCGTTTTTCATTAATAAGAGATCGTGCAGTCAAATTCAGGGTGGTTTTGAGTTCATTCATTGCACAATCTCTTGCGCGTAACTCGATTTGATTAACACTTAGCTCTGCAGATAGTACCTTCAATTTCTTCTCCCGATCCCGAAGGGCTTGCTTTAAAAAAACGAAAAACAATATTACATACAAGAAAGTAACTTAAATTTGTACCCAATTTATACCTGACTTAGGACCAATTTTTCTTTTACATCAGAAGTGGGAAAATTCTCTATGACTCGCCTCATGGATTCTAAGATCTTGTCTTTTTCCTGAATTCTCTGAAGGAGACGATTTTTTTCGACCTCTTGACGGAGGTTTCGTCTACAAAATTTACGAGAATCATATGGAAAATAAACAAATGAAAATAAACCTACCGTTGTAACATTTGACACTTTTGTATCAACTGATACTGGCTTGGCTGCGAACCTTTCAAAATCCGCCATCGATGGATGGCTGCAGGAGTCCGAGCATCTTCGGTTAAGGCACGAACACGAACACGTTCCTGGTTAAGCATCCTTTGCAAACGAATAATTTCTTCCCGCATGTCTGCAGTGCTCTTTAAAGCTCGAGATAAGCAATCTCGCTCTGTATGTAAATTGCTGATTTCAAGCTTTAACAAACGAATGTCCTCACACCGTTGATTATATTGAATTTGACCTGAACATAGGTGTTTGAAATAGGTTAGGCACGGTGTTTACTTGTACCAGCTTACCCTGATCCAAGGCCGTTTGAACAATGAGCATCTTCTCTTTAAGCAGAATAATCTCATCGTTTCTACGCACCATCTGAAGTCCGATCAAATTTTTATCCTTACGAGTGTCGTCCAACTCATGAGACAGCCTCAGAAACCGCATGTCGTCATCCTTATAGGATTAAAACCTTAAATCTGAAATATATAAAGGTAATCCCTATATTTACAGCGATAGTCTTCAACAGCCCATCATTTTTGGCCTTCATTTCCTTTAAATCCTTACGGACACTGCTCAAAGTAGCCGTAGTCGCACGTAACTCCGTCTGCAACTCCTTCTTTTCGTTGTTTAGATGCTCGATTTGCAGATTTAAATTGTTGATTTTGTTTTGATTTGCAGTTATTTCCGCAGTCAGTTGCGACATTTGATGCATATATTTCTGAAAAAAAAAAAATACAAACTCAAAAGCCTGTCTATTGTCAATAAATTAAATACTAACACTTTGTAAAGCTCTAAAGTTATCCCTCTCATGGCTACAAGTTTCCAAATCTCTCTCAAGCATACTCTTCTCAGAACGTTCAGTGTCAAGCAACTTGTTCAGATTAATTATCGTAGCATGCTTTGCTGCCAGTTGTTCGGTAAGGTTTGCAATCTGATCGTTTTTGAGTTGAATTTGTTCTTGTAGATACTCAATTCTTTCGTTTTGGGACTCGACTTCTTGAGCCATTTTAGCACGTTCTTTTCCTACTTTAGATATGATGATTTTTGCTTCATCTAATTTGACATTTAATTTTTGGATGTCCAGATTCAAATTATCGATCTTAATGTTTTGCATCATATTTGTATGTTTCTGATGAGTTAGATTGTTGTTCAATTTGGCAAGATCACTACGAAGGCCATCCCTTTCGCGGGTTACATAGTCTTTGAGGCGTCTTAATTCATCCATTTTTTGAGCGGAGTTTAAAAGATCCTTTTCCAAAGCATTTGATTGGTTTCTGAAATATTGAAAATATGTACAATGTATATTATTATAAATATATGTTTCATGTTGTGAGTCCCTTAAGTTTTATTGGAGGAAGTTATTCTCCTATGCGTCTTCGTCTTCACAGTTTTTACAGATGTGATCTCAGCTTCTGGCTGGGTATAGTATAATTAAAGTAGGCATTGAGAGGCATAAACCTGGTGATGACCTGTGTTGAACCTATGACTACAAATCAATTGTGTTTGTCTTAGCCACCGGTTAAAGATCTCGTTCAGGCTCGTTTTGGCAAACTTATTAGCCCGTGCTAGGGATATCTTGTCAGAATGTACTCACGTACAAACGCCGACTATATGTATTTGTATTCTTTTGAGAGAGTTAATGGTGGCGTTAAAAGTTAACCTGGTATCTGGAGTATGAGGCAAAATGAATTTTTCAGAACGAGTGCTTATATAGAAATATTTTCAGATAAACCCCTTAATGGCAAAAGAGTAGCTCTCAATTTTCCGAACTGAGCTATCGGCTCAGAAATATTTGATACCTTTTCCAAAGATATTCCAGAAAGAATCTGGCCCACCAGGTTGGGACTTGTACGTTCGCCATGTGAAAACTCTACAGTTGTACCTATAAGAAAAGAAAAGTAAACCACGTGAAGATCGTCAGCGCCATCCATTATACCTACATACGGTGGGATGGACTGGTGTCTACTATCGATAACAAAGTACCTTTTATTTGGTTGCAAATTTATTGTTAGCTCCAAAGAAGGCAAAAAATCTTTTAAAAATCCTCGTGAATGTTTCAGTAGACAACATTAGCCTAATTCATGGTTTAAAATAGAAAAGAAGACATTTTTAATAGCATAGCCCAAACGACACTCATACAGTTTCTCTGCCTTAATATTCACAGAGAAATATTGTGACCAGATCAAAAAGCATGATCATGTTGTGATCGACGCTTGGAATTCCTCCAGTATTAATTATATTACAATATTTCAAACGGCCAACGTAGACTTAAATCACGACTACCTAGTAGCAGCTTAGGTATGCCTCCGAATATTTTAAATGTAGAAGGCCTGCAGTAAAAAGCAATTGTCGGAACCTCTTTCGATCCCCGTATTCCCCAACTACTTGTCAATGCCCTTGAAACCTTCAAAAGGAAAATTGCATCGACTATACAAACAACCAAACGCCTAGTTTAATAAATATACCCATACATATTGAAGATATGTAGAAAAAGGGTTTTAAAGAGGCGCTAGAAAACGAGCGCGGCTTCTCCAAAAAAAGAATAACATGAACTGCGAGCGCTGTGGAAATAAAAGTATACCACCCAAGGACCGATAAAGGTTTAGAAGATTAAGAGCAGATACCAGTATAATTGCACAACGCCGACTTCCTCGGGCAGCTATCAACATAGTCGGGAATATAGCACATACCATGTTTGGACTTCTTGATTCCGACGCCGCAGAAGAGATATCTTGAAACATCAATCAAGTAAAAGGCAATGAGGCGCATTTATGGACGATGTTAAAGAACCAGACTTCCATCATAGATTCCACGATTAACATCATGAAACAGGACCAACTGGAGGCCAGATAGCGCATGGACTACCTTCAAAACCTACCCGAACAGATCATTGCTCGAATCGGACAAACCTCAGAGCAATCCAAGATCTTCCATGTTTTTACGTAATTGACAATACACCAAATGATTGTGGCTGCTAACCTGCAACGAATGGAAACGGCAATAGTAAATACATTAACGGACGCACACTATGAAACCATCAGCCCGCTTCTACTGTCTCCAGCTCAATTAAGGGTAGAAATCATAAACATTTAAAATCATCTACCTTTTCGCAAAACTACCATTTGAACAAGAGGATTTGATTCACTTTTACAAGATCCTAAAACCTCAAGGAGGAGCTACTAACATTTATCTTATGTTCATCATCAAGATTCCACTGATAGAACAAGAGCCCTTCAACTTATTTCGGCTCCCATTTCCGGCGATGGTCAACAACACACTCCTCATCATCAACCCATCTATAGAGGCTCTGTCAATAAATCGTCATGGAGATCAATATTTTGCAATGATGGCAGTCGAACTTAAAGAGGGCAAGGATACACAGTTCTTCTGGGGCAAATACCACTCTGGTTCCCAGGCATATACCTGTGAATTAAATCTTTTTAACGACAATACAGCACCATCATGCGACCTGATATAGCCAAACAACAACATGATATGGACACAGTTAAGCAACAATAACCAGTGGATATTTGGCACTCCCCAAGCTGTTCAACTAACCGCTGTATGTAAAACATAGGTCAATCAAATTGAGCTTATTAGCTCTGGGATTCTCTCACTCGAAGATGACTACATAGTGAGGAACAATCTAATAACTATCCAAGGACATCAGATGACGACCAGCATTCTGCATTCGTCTTACATTAGCTTTGGAAACCTCTCTTCAATCGCCAACCCCAACCAGGTGCATGCCGCACTGAAATTAATTCCCCCGCAATCAACAACACTTCGCTTGAGTCTTGGAAAGATCTTCAAGCTCAGCTTACAGATCTACAATTTCCAAACTGCAAACTACTGCAAACTGCGAAGCCGAATGACGAAAAATCCAAAGTCTACACCTGTGCCGCAACCTCGCGAAAACTGAGGATACTGTTGAATGCAATCTCATTCAACGCAGGGAAGAATGTTAAGAAACACATTGGGCGCAATGAACAACTCACCCAGCAATTCAAACAAACAGTCAGCATAGCTGGGGACAACGATCTCTACCTTGCTGACGCACCATAGCATTATGCATGTTCGGTTATTATTTTATTGTTTAAATAGATTAGTTTAGGTAATTATTTATTTGTAATTAATTATAAGTATAAAAGAGGCATTCGGCCCAATAATAAATGTCATTCGTTAATTGAATGACCAAAAGAAAGGTGTGATCATTTCATATCGCCCTTTATTGACTTGACAACTTTGAATTTAATTTGTGAACGCACTCTTTCACTAATCATCAAACTGTCACTGTCAATTTATTCAGTAAGCTCAACATTTTCATCATGGTAAAGTACACGAATGAGCAACGTCTGCAAATTATAAAAATTTTCTACTGAAATTCGGAGTCGGTGACTGCAACTTTAAGAGCGTTATTCCAATTTTCGGTCGTCATTCTCGTCCTAGTAGACAGGCAATAACAAGTTTAGTGCAAAAATTTTAGTCCACATATTCGTTGTGTGATATTGCCGTGCCAATTCCATGGCTTTCTCAAGAACTGGGCATCGCTCAGACCACATTGTGGCGTATTTTGCGTAAGGATCTTGGTTTACACCTATACAAGATTAAGCTGAATTGGAATATATGGCATTGGACGACATGTGGTTTCAACAGGATAATGCCACAAGCCACACGGCTCACGTTACAATCGATTGAAGAGTAAGTATGGTGAGCGTGTTATCTCAAGAAATGGGCCAGTCGATTGGCCGCCTCCTTCGTGCGATTTAACGCCGCTTGACTATTTTCTGTGGGGCTACGTTAAGTCATTGGCGTATGCCAACAAGCCGACGACGTTGAAAGAGCTCAGAGCCAACATTGAACGCGAAACAGCGGCCGTTTCGGCCGAAATGTGGGGCCGAGTCGTTGAAAATTGGGTCCAACGAATCGACCGCTGCAAACGTACCCGCGGTGGCCATATGAACGAAGTCGAGTTCCATTCATAAATGTTTTGATTGTACTTCAAGCCGATAATAAAGTTTTTGAAATATCTCAAATGGTTTGCATTTTATTTAAAAAAATAGTTGTCAAGTCCTTATTGGAAAACCCTTTACATACCAACTTACTTCCAAGGTTTGGTTGAAGGAAAAAATAAGTCTCTAAACTGTGCAAAATAAAGAGCCATCGGTTTTTGTAATATGGCGTCAAAAATCTTGTCCAACGATCATAGCAATGTCACCGAGACTTTTGATATGCGAGACGAGGTGATGAGTTGTCATATGACGTCGTCATTACCGCACTTGACAATCTTGTGAAAACACTAAACAGTGGAGGTAAAACTATATTATTTGGTTATTTGTGAACGTAAGATTCATGGAACTCTTACAAGCTATGGAGCGACATCGACTTGATCGCAGAAGTTTGCAACAATCGTCTGAAATAGACTGAGAACATGTAGACCGAACTTATGTCAGCTCTTCAGCCACAACTTCCAGATCATAGATCTGTTAAAGTTCCACTTTGAACTCCCTATTCATAGTGTTGCGAAAAATACGTCACTATAACGTGCAGAAAAAAATCTAGCCTCTGTTAGTGAGGTGAGGTACTTGGCGATAGATACAAAATTGTCAAATCGGCGTCAATGGCAGGAGTTCAGCTTTTCTCAGTTCACTATATGGAAGATTTTGCAAAAGATCACAGTCCACACACATGTACGAGTGTGGAGTATAAGGTCCATGACAAGCTTTCGATGAGATTTTTGAGATTTTACTCCCGAGAAGCTTGTTTTCAACATAGCAACGGAAATAAAAATGTTAAGAATGTCAATGTGTGTAACAAAGGTAATCTTGTAAGAAGAAGGGTCATCAGCGGATGTCTCTACACTAATAAACAGATAGTAGAATAAAAAATCTCTGAGTGATCTTCGGTGCCGTCAGCATTGACGATGAGTGGAGGAGGAGATACAACGACGAACTGTATGGACTGTACAGCGAGATCGACCTAGCCAGAAGAGTGAAGTTCCAATGACTGAGATGGCTGGGTCTTGAAGAGCGGATGGACACCAAAGCTCCGTTTCGAAAAGTCCTCGAATCCGCCTCCGAGGGAGGAAGACCGATACACAGGTGGCGCGCGCAAGTGAAAGCGGACCTCAGCCAACTTAGCTTGCGAGACTGCAGACAGCTAGCAAAAGATCGAACTAGTTGGAGGCGTTTGTTGACTGAAGCCCAAATCTACCCCGAACTGTAGCGCCACCAAAAGTAAGAAACTAAAGAAAAACATTATTCTTAGGGAATCAGCTGATCTTGGGATGTTCAACGAAGATCATCGGAATATCTGGTCCACGGTCTGAAAATCAAAAGGGGCTCAAGTTCCAGACGAGATTAATAATTGGATCACTCACATATGAAAACATCAGTAAACTCTTAGCTTCACTAACGAGGTGATCCAAAACGGAGTAGAATGGTTCTTAGATCCGCAATCGAACCAGTCAACCTCAGAAATAGATCAGTAGCAATGCAAATGCGTTTGAGAAATATGTATTATATGATGTAATTATCCGCGTTACATGGTTAGAAAAAGAAGAAGATAAAGACCTAAAGTCCTTCGGAAAAATATCCAGTCATGACGTGCCTTACTGAAAGCTATTTGAACAGATTAGGATTCGGTGTCAGTGGCATGGTGGTATTTGAAAAAAGAACTGTTTACAGACCGCCCCAAGGATTTCGTTTTGAATGAACTTTGACCAGAAAACGTGTGCCTATCTATATTGCAGGCATACATGACCAAGAAGTTGAAAAAAAAAACTTAGTCTATCTTTTGATAGGAAAACTTACTTTTGCTTCAAAATTTCATCATTCAAAGCATTTAGAGCTCGATCCATTTTGTATAATTTTTGTGAGAGTGTCTCATAATCGTGCATAGATTTTTTGTATCTTTTCGATAGTTGGTGGAGGCTTTCAGTTTTAACCTGCGAAAAAACAAACAACCTATTAGAAACTTTTTGTGAGCAATAAGCTGAGTTACCTTATCCTCAGCACGCAAGACTTTAATAGTTTCTTCTAATTCCTGTTTTTCCTTTTTACTGGCCTCCATCTCAGCCTCATGTTTGACTTGTTGACGTCCGTACATTGTGTTTTCGCTTCGCAGTTTTTCAACAAGCTGTTTCTGCTTATCAAAGTCTGCTGACCTTTTCGCTAACTTCCCTTGTGTCTCTGATAGCTATTAGAAAGTGGTATGTTTGCATCAATACGAGTAACTGACTCATGAAGTTTGATGTATAATAGATACCTCTCTATTAGTTTGATCTAATTTAATATTTGTCGCTGCATTGAACTGTTTTTGATCATCGAGCGCATTTGCAAGGTTCTTCGATTTGATGTCCAATGCATTCTTGTCGGATTCCAGTAACTGAATGAAATTGTTCCTTAAGTAAAAAATGACTTGAAAACACAAAGGTGTGCTTAAAATTAGATACCCTTAAACGGTTATTGATTTTATTAATGTTGTCTTCGGCAACTTTATTTATATACTCCAAGGACTCGGAATAATAACGTTGCAACTGTAAACGCTTTTCGTGATCCATTAGTTCAGCATTGATACGATCACGTTCGCGAAGTATAATGTTCTTGTACTTCGCCAGGTTCCCAAATCTGTGGAATGTAGCATTTGTATGTGAAAATAAAGAAAACCATGACCATGATTCTTACTCCGCATTATCATCCGCTTTTTGAGCGTCCTTATCTTCGAATTTAATACATTTGACCATCAGCTGATGCAATTTTTCCTGGACGTCTTGCTCTCGGGTTTGGGCAGCGTCTGCTTCACGCCAGGATTCACCTACCGTGGATAAATAATATTCAAACACTCTATACTAAATGTACCAAAATGTGAAGGCTAAAACACGCTCAATAGCCAAATCGTATAAAAACTTCAATTCTCCTGACGAGTTCAATGAATTGAATTCCCATTAAAAGGACAAGGGGGCTTGTTTATTTGGTTATTACCGAAGAATGCGGTCTTAAACTTGGAGTCCCAAAGGGCCAGGAATCCTTTAGGGGGTATAAAAACTGCACTATACTTATATATTTAGGATTAAACCCAAGTTAATTGTTTACAGCGCTATTTACAAGAAAATACAATTTAACAGAAGTCTAGAAGTTGCCTCTAATTTTAACACTAATAAAAGATCTTTCTAACTTTGATTCCATATTTGAATCCAAAACTGCAGCGACTTCGAAACTTTGATTCCATATTTGAATCCAAAACTGCAGCGACCTCGAAAGAAAAACATAGACTACATACGAGTACCTTAATATTTAGGTACTTACATGGAAAAGACTTGAATTTTCACATGCTACTGCGGGCTTAATCCGGAGAATATGGGGGATGAACCAGGACATGAGATTTTAAATATTGGCAAATCGCATCATACGTACAAGGCATTGCCTTGAATAAGACTCACCTTCTTCATGGATAAATGCTTCGTTTTTATCTTGAACCGTTACAAAAATTGGCAAAATATTCACCGTCGATTATTAACCCTTTTGAAGGTAATTGATGTGCACTATGCCACGTTTATTACAAAAAGCTCTCACAATCCTGCCCTGACCCTTCTTCCTTGGTGCTGAATCGCCGGACAAACTGCACTGTTTTGACAGCACCTTCATCTCTGATATGTGGTAGCGGATCCATCATTTGCCCACATTTATGAATGAACGCGGAAAACTAACACGGTATTCACTTTATGCCTTTCAATGACTGTCGCACACAATCCAAATGACGCAGCGTTTTCACACTTGAACATTAATTTGTTGACAAATTGTAGTTAACGGGATCAATGTTACTTTTTAAGTTACAAGGCGGAAAATTCAAAAAGTCACGGACTTATTGCTCTTTCCTCATATCATCGATGACGTTAATGGACGAATCTAACAGACACGATTTTGCGACTTCATATGACCTACGGTCAGATAGTACGACGGCCAGTGTACAAATTCCCGCACACGCTATCAAGTTAGCAGATTTCGTACGTGATCGAATTAATTTGGGATGATGGCACACGATAACTCGCGTTTCGAGTGAAAACTTTAAATTGGAGGAGTGAAAGGGTATTTCCACTAATTTCTCACAGTTTTTGGTTGTCCATTGACAAAAACAAAATTCTGCTATTGCCATGACTTGGAAAATTATTAAGATACATTTTTGTATTGATGGCATTTTTCTTTTTAAGATGCGAATTCCATTCTTACGCGAGCTTGCTAGTTTCCAGAGAATATCATATAGCGACACTCGAAGCTTGATTTCTCAGTGAAGGATAGCTCGATCACTTGTGCGGGAATTTGCCCCCAGCTACTTCTATCTGCAGAGGGGATCTAAGGCTAACGTGACGTTGTCTGATATTAAACCCTTAACAAATCCTTGGCGAAATTAAAGAAGAGTTCTGTACGGAAATTAGTAAAAATCCACTAACTTCCTAGGATATAACAATGCCCAATTACCTAACTTCCCTTCTGCTTAAGGGCATAGAGATACATGTTTTACGAATATATTTTTAGTTTGTTTGTCATATCATCGTGGAAAGACTTAGCCCCGTGCGGCGTCTACAATTACTTAATTGTATTACTAAAATCAGCGCTAAATATGAGGGATATGTTTCGTGACCGAACAATGATACAAGACATTTTTTTCTCAAATTTTTTATTTTTTTCTACATAGTCTACTTGTAACTCTACACACTTCTACCAGCGATGCTCCCATCTCTCTAACCCGTCCAAATAGTACTTGGCGTTTTTCTCTGCAAAATAATTGTTCACGAAGGTAATTGTCTCCACATTTGACGAAAATCTCTGTCCTCCGAGCGCAGTTTTTAGACGAGGGAACAAAAAGAAGTCGCTTGGTGCTAGATCTGGTGAATACGGCGGATGGTCAAGCAGTTCAAACCGTAATTCATGGATTTTCGCCATGGCAACCGTTGAAGTGTGAGACGGCGCGTTGTCTTGGTGAAACAGGATTTTCTTTTTCTGCAAATCAGGCCGTTTTTCCGCAATTTCTGCCTTCAGCTTGGCAAGTAATGATGCGTATGCTCCTGTAATGGTTTTTCCTTTTTAAAGATAATCGATTAACACAACTCCTTTACTATCCAACTATTACTATTACTATTACATCGCCATCGCTTTCCCAGCCGAAAAAACAGTTTTTGCTTTTTTGGGAGCCGGCTGCCCTTTGCAGTCCACTGTTTTGACTGAATTTTTGTTTCAGGCGTATAATGTCGTATCCAAGTTTCATCTACAGTTATTAATCGGCGCCAAAACTCGGATTTATTGCGCCTAAACTGCGCCAACAGGGCGTTGGAAATGTTCATTCGAACACGTTTTTGGCAAACGCGGCACCCAACTCGTGGACAGCTTTCTCATGCCTAAATCTTGATTTAAATATGTAACATACACGTTCTTTTCATTTTCATAACCTCTACTATATCTCTCACTTTAATTCGGCGGTCGTTTAAAACCATTTGGTGAACTTTAGCATTGCTATCGTCAGTGGTTACAGTTTTTGGATGTCCTGAACGTTCATCATCTCCCAAGTTCTTACGGCCACGTTTAAATTCAGCTGCCCAAAATTTCACCTTGGTAAATGATGGTGTAGAGTCCCCATACACAGAGCCCAACTCATTTTTGATTTGCGTAGGCGTATTGCCTTTCAAAAACAAGAATTTAACAACAGCTCGATACTCAATTTTTTCTATTTTCACAAAAAACACTCAGATCGACGCAAACGACTGTCAACTAAAAACTGCGCGTCCAAAATGGCTGAAACTTCGGTAAGTAACTGTCAAAAGATGCACAACTAGCATTCACTAGCTTTTATTGACAAGTGCTGCTATCTTTACGTTGCGGTCGGAAACTTTTCAGACAACCCACGTACGCGATGAGATAGTCCACGTTTAGCATGTAGTGAAGAAAATATATCGTCGGTAGCGGAGAGTGTACACGATGACCGTTGTGCATCGATTCGGTACTTTTCTCAACAGCTTGGCTTGTGGAATCATCGGTACATATTTCTTCAAAGCTGTTGCCAGACGGTGCATAAACGTGAATGACGCCAGTGAGACCATGGGTTTATTCCAATAACAATTCGGGAAAAAACGATAAGCCGATAGAGCCACAGTCCGCTGTGGGATAACTGACCATGTTATTCGTCTTCTTATTTTATTCACAAAGTGAAGGGCTACGACTTTTTGCCTACTCTAAATTGTGAGCAAGTGACAGTTTTGAAGGCAGACATTTTACTTTCGAAGGCTTGCAAGAGCAATCATAAACAATTCTTTAATCGAAGATGTGCATCATGGATAGTGGACTCTCAATGAAAACATTTTTGCTCTATTCAACTACCACAAATGAATCTGCGTTCTCTCTATCCCGTAAACAATATTCTAGTACAAAAAAGTGGTCTGTGGTTCAACCTGCAACAAAGTTTCGATAATCTTGCACGTGCACTGTCTTTTGATTTACGTCTTATGAATGCCGATGTCGATGGTACAGAACTCCGGCTACTGCGAAAAATTATGTCGACATTCCTTGTACTCAAAACTTATTTTATACAAAATCTTCCCGGAAAGGAATGTGTTCGAACTTTCAGCATATTACTTACGTACATACGAGTCACGAGTACTTCAATAGTTTGTAAAGAAAGTTTTTCTAAAAGCTGAAACCTCAGAACGCAGTTCACCTGTATCCAAATCATTAACATCATGAAGGAACTTTGTCACTATAACGATATAGCGCGAGCCTAGAACTACAGATTGGCCATTTCTGGATTATTGATTGATCTCTCATGGATTTCACGATTACTATAAAGTAATGAAAAATCTTGTGAAGGCAATCTGTGTTTTCCTTTATAGAATCCTATCTACTTTCTAGTTCGGTAGGACTTAACTCCAATATCGCCCGTTAGACAATGGGAGCACTCCTTTCGCTATTCAGCAGACCCAGCCAAACTTAAATTTCCTTGATGTTATGAACGCGTATGAGAATGATTTCCTATCAAACTATTTTTAAAATCCATTGTTTGTCTTAATAATTCATTGGAGCAGGTCGATTAAAACAAATGGCATTGAAATATTTCCAGGCACTTGTGAAAACAAATAATGGCACCAAAATTTTATGAGAAGTCTATCTTTTGTCGAATTGCCACTATTTAAGACATAATTAATAGAATTCGCGTGGCCATGTCCTCCTACGGAAATTATTAAATTTAAAAACATAAATTACCCAATGCTTCCCTAAGTCGATCCATCGCTAACTGGGAATTGCCGGTAAGCTCCAGAGCTAAGCGTAATTTTATTTGAGCCTGCTCCACTTGTGGCTTCAGTTCATTGTTAATTCTTAACTCCTCGACATATCGCTTGTGAATATTGTATAAAATCGTAACAAACTTTTTAACCCTGGCGGCATCCCGCAAATTTTTCATTTGCACCAAATTTTGAACGGTCTGTCAATGAAAGAACACTATTTTCTTACATATGTTTGTATAACAACATTTATTTGAAAAATAACCTTATTGCATGAGTTGAAGAAACCTTCATTTAAATCTTTTGCCAAGTCAACATCCTTGTCGGGGATTGAATCAGCTGACGGCTGTTCAATAACTTCCAGAAAGGACTCCGCATATTTCTTTTTCCCTTTTCCTTTCCCTTTTTTCGGAGGCATATTTTATGTCAAAATCTTTTGATAAAAAATAAATGTTTGAAATAAAATAAAAACGACAACTTGGTTTATGGTGCTGAGGATATTTAAGAAAGTACGTAAGCCTCGTAGGCGTGATTAGTTGTTAAAGTTTAGCGTCCAAAAAATGGGTAACATGGGCTTAGCTCCCAGAGATTTCAAAGCACAACAATTTGATAGGGAAATAGATGGGTCAGTAGGTCATTTTAAAAACGAGTACCCTATCTGGCAGGTGCAGAGGTGTTTTAGAAGCATTTGACTAGATGAGGGCATTGTATCCGATTTTGGACAGAGAAATGCTGTAAATATTTAGACCACAGCAACGGAGGTGAAATATTTCTTACATCCGTTGCGGAAATCTAGACATTTCACAACAGTCTTTCGATTTAGGAAATGCAAGTGGATAGAGGCTGGACTTGAGCCCATCCAAGACGATCTTCAAATTTCGTACGCAATAAATTGATTGATTAATGGCTTGTGTGGGCGGTAGCATCACCCTGTTGAAACCAGAGATAGTCCAGACCCAATTCATTAGATTTTGGAAACAAACCATATTGTGGTAACGTTCTTCACTCACTCTTACTGTCTCTCCAGCCCCATCCTCAAAAAAAAAAGTCCAATGATGCTGCCAACCCATAATCCGCACCATAAAGTGACTTTTTTTTGGGATGCATCCATCCAAAAATTGGCTTCATCGGAAAAGATCAAATTTGATCAAATTCACATTATCCTGTCGGTCCAACATCTAGTTAACAAATCGGCGACGTCGCAGATGCTCCAAAGGCTTCAATTGTTGTGCAATTTAGATTTTATAGACCTGCAAATGAAGAGCAATTTTCAAAATTCGCCGTAAAGTGCCATAGGTGAGGCCCATCCATTTGTTGTCAATCGCTGGTTTTGAAACACTTTCGGTCACAGTGGTGATGTTTTAGCGTGTTCGTGCTAGCCGAGAATGCTGATAAGGAGTTTGACCCAATCCCATCCCTAACCAGTTTCTTCGAAACGCTTCACTATTGCACAAATTCCGGACTCATTGGGCGATTAAGTTGAACGAAAAATTCACGAATTTTACGAAATGTTACTTTTACAAAAACGCGTTGTTACATGGTAAACGACTCCATGACTAAAATTTCCAAAGATTGTATGATATCTGCTAAAAAGATAAACCACATTAAGTTCGGTAAACAGCAGTTATTGACAGCCAAAATTCACAACATTATCTTGTTCTCGCCAGATTTATGTACGCTGTGGTTGCAATTTTCGGTGAGACATGCCATCAAATCACCATTATCCTTAGCGCCTTAAAATTCGTACTGCAGATGACCGATAAATTTTCGTACTTCGAAATATTTCTTGAGCTGACGATTTATTACCGTTTTCATGACATTGTGAAGAAGGGACGTAGGTGCACTGGTTCTGTAGGAAGAAAATGACGAAGATTCACCCGTTTAAGGGGCTGGGCCCTCACTCTGTATTGCTACACTTGCAATACCAATTTGGATATTTGTGTTTTCACAAAATCGGTACTATATACTGCGAGCTCTGGCTGAAACGGAAAGAGTCCTGAGAAGTAGGAATAAAGAAAAAGCTCACGCAGTGGTTTTGTCTGCGTTGAAGAACACCTCCTCAAAAGAAGGGAAAAAAATACAAACTGTCCTATCAGATTTGTGAATATTGAAGTACTCCTGCTACTACAAGAGTGCGAGAGTTGATTCGTTTTATCATGACAGCCTCTTTACAGCTCGACGCGTACCTCGCCTTTTTATGATCTGATACAGGATACAGGATCTCATTCAAAAAGTATTCTTTCATGATCATAACATTTCTAAAGAAGCTGTTAAGCCCGCTCCAATTGGCTTTCCAGTAATATTGTTTTAAGAATGTTTTACTAGTATCTAAACTATTCTGATATGGCACAGTGGTCCAACGAGCCTAGAGGGAATAACATATCGAACTTGTAGTTATCAAAGTGAGAAGTTAAAAACAGGTCGAGGGTATATGTCTGGTATTCGCGTGGGCTCATTTATAATCAGCCCTATCATGAATTCCGGCGGAATTTTAATTCCCCCGAATGATTTTATTCCCGGGAAAAATATCCCGCTATTATGAATCTCCATCGGAATACCATTCCGTCGGATTCAGTATTGACATAATAAGGACGTTAAAAAAGTGTATTCGAAGTTATATTCGATTGTTTTGACAGATCAATTCATTGAAGATAAACAAATTTTAGTGGAAGTGTCTAGTGTGATTTTTAAATTGATTATAATGTTAAGAAGTGTTGCATTAATATTGGCGATCGAAGAAAACAAGGAAATGCAGACAACTGAACAAACATCCATCAGAAGGAGTTTAAGAGATAGATCAAATCCTTTGGAACTACCACAAGCTCTGTTAGATAAATTGAATCGAAACAATTTTGAAATATGTATAAATATTTTTAATTTTAAAGGTTTCATTGATATTACCGTATAAACAAGCCAATGTTTAAGTACCTGCTGGAGCTGCTTTCACATTCATTGCCACAAACAAAAAAATTCTTCGCACTTTCTCCAATGGTGAAGCTATTTTTTTGTCTATCCAGCTGCGATATCTGGGTACTTTTCCATCAGATCTATCAATATTTCCAACTGTTTTTGATTTGTAATATTTGACCCGTGATGAAATAAATACTTAAATTTCAACATTTATTGGTAAACATTATTAACATCTTTATTCTTTCACGCTGTTCCCGAGTAAAAGGGCAGCGGAATAATTCAGGGGAAATCAACAAATTTTTTTCTCCAAAATGACATTCACAATAGCTATTTTTCCGGCGGAATTTTTTGTTCCCCGTTCGAAATTCGTTCATGATACCTAGTTTTCGAAAAAGGTAAAAATTCCGGGGGAACACATATTCATGATAGGGCTGAATGAGTCAAGTTGTTTTCCCCAGCGAAGATCTCAACATATAAACGTTCAGATGTTGTCTATTCAGAATGTCGAAGGCAACCAAAATTGTGCATATTAAAATCGCCTGTAATAACGATTTCAGAATGAAGATAGAGGGATACAATTCTTTGTACGCAGTGGAACAGCGCATCGAACCCGTTAAAGGTCGAATTGATATTCAGCTTGCGGCTTCTGCAAATAAAGCTACTCCTTTACTTCTATAATGGAATTAAATTCCGGATTGAAACAGGGACAACATTTGTTAGTTACATCACTACGCACGTAAATAACAAGCAAGATCACAGTAAAAAGTATAATGGCAGTAGCTTCAGACAAATGTACCGCACTATAAATTGTATTCAAATTGTACTGTTGCTATATTATATAATACAGTTGAACCTTCATAAGTCGAACCGTCAGGGGAACAAATATTGTGTTCGATTTATGGAATGTTTGAGTTATGGAGCATCCGCAAAAAAAAGGCTACAGGTGCTCGGTTGAATTAAAGCTCTAATTGTTTATTTTTGAGCAAGTATAAGAATAAGTATAAAATTGTTCGTTGACTTTGAAAAAATCCGTAGTTGTTGTTTGAAGTTTACGTTGTTATTTTATCTTCGAAATGATCTTCAATAATGTCAAAATTCTTGTATATACAAGTAAGTGGAGAAGTCCCTTCACTGGTATCCAGAAAGCACCTTGCAGTATTAAATGCTGCTCTTACTTCATAATTGGAAGGAGGGAGTATTATTGGGCCATCATCGCCATCATCTCCATCATCTTTATTATTTTCTAAACATTACCGTCAACATTGATAAGAATTTCGTCACTAGGAAAATGAATAATGGCAACATCATTATCGAAAGTGATGAATTCCTTCAAACTTCCTTGTCTTCAATAATGCGCTGAATATAAGTGTTTAAAAAGAAAATTCATACGAGGGCGGGTCAATAAGTCCGTGACTTTTTGAATTTCTGACCTCTTTACTGAAACAGCAACACTGCTCCTGTCAACAGGCATCTGTCAGTTGACTCCTGTCAAAATTTAAACTTGCTGCGTCAGTTAGTTTGTGTTTGACAGCTATTTTTATCAGACTACTCACTAATTTGAGGAGAAAATGGAAAAAAGTGAATTTCGTGTGCTTATTAAGCATTATTTCTTGCGAAAAAGAACCATTACCGAGACCAAGGCTAAGCTTGATAAATACTATGGGGACTCTGCACCATCGATTTCAATGGTAAAAAAGTGGTTTACTGAATTTCGTTGTGGCCGTACAAGCACTGAAGATGCCGAACGTCCTGGACGCCCAGTTGAGGTCTCTACACCCGAAACAATCGAAAAAATTCACGATATGGTGTTGGCCGACCGAAGATTGAAAGTGCGGGAGATTGTGGAAGCCGTAGGGATCTCGCATGGCTCAGTGGTTTCAATTTTGAATGATCACTTGGGCATGAGAAAGCTTTCCGCAAGATGGGTGCCGCGTTTGCTCACAGTCGACCACAAACACATGTGCAGTTGCCATGGCAAAAATCCATGAATTGGGCTATGAATTGCTCCCTCATCCACCCTATTCTCCAGATTTGGCTCCGAGCGACTACTTCTTGTTCCCAAACCTGAAGAAATGGCTTGGTGGAAAAAGATTTGACTCCAATGATGAAGTCATCTCGCAAACAAAGGCCTATTTTGAGGACCTCGACAAATCATTTTTTTTGGAAGGGATAAAAAAATTGGAGAAGCGTTGGACAAAGTGTATAGAGCTCAAGGGAGACTACGTTGAAAAATAAAATTATTTTTTTATCAAAAAATCTGTGTTTTAATCCAAAAGTCACGGACTTATTGACCCGCCCTCGTATCATCAGTATCAGATAGTGATGTGAGAATGTTATCTTCATCGTCCCAGAATGAGTTGTCACCGAAGGCAGCCTGTCTAAAACAATTCCTGATTGTGTCCTCCTTAACATCGAGTGTCCAAGATTTATGAAGGAACCGTATTGTTTCAAGTAAAGATACAGAAACAGAAACATGTAATGTGCCAGCAAACGACGACGGTAATGTAATTTAAAATTTTGAATCACACCCTGATCCATGGTTTTGTCGTCAGAATTGGCGGAAAGAATACAAGCTCAATAGATTTCCTCCGGATGTTTTTAGGATGTGTAGGCCAATTATGAAGAAATAAAACAATTTTCCGACTTTTTTTCGTCACTTCTTGGTCAGATTTCATATCCAGTCCTCAAAAATAGAAGAAGTCATCCAGGAGTTTTTGTTTTAAATTTTGCAGCCAGCCTTCGCTGGCGGAAAAGTCTTGTATTCCCTTTGATTTTGCAAAAAAATAGAGCCTTTTTTTAAATCATAGGGCCCGTTATTGGCATATTTTTGTCCCTCATTAATTGTATCCATTTTCATAAGGCCACATTTTAAAGGTTCAATCGAAACGAATTTAAATTCACACCTTCTCCTACAGCTTTTCGAATCTTTAACCGATTTTTCAAAATGGTAGATAATGTACTTCGGGGAATACCAAATTTCGTGGCAACTTCTGATATTTTTTAGCCTTTTTCGATTTCGTCGATAATCTGCATTTTTTTAATTTAAATTTATTTTTTTTAATTTTCGCGGCGACATTTTACCAAACGAGGTGTCTTACAATTAAAGACATAAAATAAATAATTCTACGACGCGAAAGAATTCAATTGTAACATGCAGATGCGACTCCTCCATACATTTACAAATGTTTTGTATTTGCAACCAACTTACGCTTATTCGTTCCTTTTGCTTGCTTTATCTTTTGATTTTGCATGATTTGAATGGGTTTTGGAGTATGAGATATGAGAAACACGAATAAACATGTCGCAAAGTTCAATTTAACTCTAAGCCCGTGTTCAGGTAAGATCCAATTTATCGTGTTTTGGGGCACTTTTGTCCGAGCTTACAATGTATAAAAAGTTAAATGCTACGATACAAATTTTTATTTGTTATACTCTATTTAAAGGAACAATTTTTTATAAAATTTTTATTATAGAAAGCTTAAAAACAAATAACAAATTATCCAAATTAGAAAATGCTGTAAAGTAAAAAAATTATGTGTCCGAACGACTTCGTTTACGTTTAAATTCATGTTTTGAAACATTTTCAAAGGCTACCTGTTTTTTTTTTCCTGTACAGGAGAAGTTTCGAAGCATCTGATCAAAGGTATCTACTCTACCTTTGTTAGCGTTATAGTCGAGGATAATATTCGGTTTTTTTGTTTCAAGACTCATGCATTTCGAAAAACAAAAAATTGACGAAAATGATTGCCTGTTCTTCATTTTCTGGGAAACTGTGAATTGGACCGGTAACTCTGCTTTATTTGCTCTGATAGTGCCGGTAATAGTCGTCTTTCTGCGACATAATTCTCTCGCTAATGGGACATACTATATAAAAAAAGTTGTCCATTGTAATATTATATTCTTCATCAAGGAACTGATCACCAATCAAAGGATAATTTGCCGTCGCATTTACAATCCAGAAGATTTTTATGCCATATGCTTTTTATGCTTACTTTGGAATATACTGACGCAAGCTGCACCTTCCACGAATTGTTACGAGTTGCTCATCTACAGTAAGTTCTTTTGACGGCCTGTAAAAAGTTGACAAATTGTTCTGAAATAAATTCCATATGGTCTGGTGCGAGAATCGTCAAACCTTAAGAACCTGGATAGTTGCTCAAATCTCTCCAAGGACATAACGGCTCGCTAAAATGGCAAATGCGACTCGTGAAACAGATCTTTAGTATCAACTTTAGAAGATATGGTATTTCTGCTCCAGCGTAAAGAATTATCCGATCTTCGATTTTCTTCGAAAACGCTCTTAGCCTTTCTATTTGTCTCTATCACTATGTTTTCAACGATTGATGGCGATAGGAGGCACTTGAATGCATTTGCTTTGTTTTCAAAAGTTCTGATACAGAATGGCCCATGAACTTTTCTCTCATTTTTTTCAGCAATAATACTTAGTTTTTCTGAGCTAAAAAACGAAGACCACAAGACTTGATTGAATTTTTTGTTTTGAGTCACGTACCTCATTCCTCTTTTTGGATCGATGGCTTCTTCGTCCTCTTCGTTTGATTGTTCACAAACTTGCAATTGAGTTAGATTTTCTTGTGCTGCATGTACTTCTTCCAAAAGCTGAGCAATCCGCAAGTATGGAAGTGCCTCCGGATCAAAGCTGAAGTCATTGGCATCTGAAACAATAACAAGTTGATACCTACTTTTCTTTTCACAAAAATTCCTTTCTTCACTTCGAAAGCAATCACTAGAATAGATATATGAGACATTTAGAAGTATCGCAATACAAGAAATAAAGATACAAACTTTAGTTAAAGTTCGGAGAGCATAAAATAACGGCCAATTAAAACGCCTTCAATTTTTCAGTAAATATGTTTTTTTTATTATTTTTTTTTAATTACATTTTTCTTGTTTAATATTTATGTGTGTATAATGTATGTAAATCATTTAATTCATTTAAATCACATAAAAAAGTTTTTTTTTTATTATTTTAAATGTTTTTTTCTCTTTTACTAGTTTTAGTTTATTTAATAGATTTTATATATATATATATATTTCTTTTAATGATTTTACTGGAATACATACGAGATATAGAAGCTGAAGTATCATTTAAACAATTTTTAACAAAAGACAATTGAAATTAAAATCAAATTTGAGAACTTCAAATGCAATCATATAGGAAAAAGTTGTATTTATTTGTTTGTTGCTGCTGTTGTTTGAATTGGCTTATATAATGAAAAGAACAATAACAAAAAAGCTCAATATACTTTTTCATATATACAATTTAAATATACATATTATATTTGTATCCTGTTTTTTTTTTTTGGAATTGTGTAAGAGTGGATATTTAATTCAAATTCAATAACAATTCGTATTGTAAGGGCTGTATAGATAAACGCAACAAAATGAGCAACGGGTATATATTTATGCTCCAAATTGTTATCTATTTCGTCAGATACACACGTATATAGAAACCAAACAGTGTATCTATATATGTATGCATAGTTTAAAGAGAAATATAATTCAAACTTTTCATGAACACATAAGCATTGGAAACAGAAAAAGAACGAAAGAAAAAAATCTATAAATTTGAAAATAAAATATAACGACTTATAATCTGAAAGTAAAGTATTGCAAACTTTTCCAAAAATCTAAATAAATCATATGATTACCATATGTGATACATAAATATTTCTAATTTCTTTTTTCTTTTTGTATATTCATTTTATGTTTTAAACGCGTTAGCGTTAGTTGCTTTTTAGATTTTTTTTTTTTTTTAAATTTTGGTTTCGTTTTCTTTTTGTTAAAGCAAATTTACAATATACTTAGATTTTGTATATAAATTGTTTACATATATATACATATATAAAAATTGTTTGGAGGAGAACAAATGTATCGTAATGCGCAGGTAATCTTTATCGTCGTTTGGAGCCATTCGATTTAGGTGTGAAAGCTTGCAACTACAACATAGTTGTAATTGAACTCTGTTATTTCTGTTGTCTATGAATTCTGTTATGGTCAGTAGAAATCGTTCTGAACTTTTGAAAGGCAATAGTGATCTGAATAAATGTTTTAAAAGAATTCAAACCTGACAGTGTGTCATCTTAGTTTTAAAAGATCGTTGCTAGTTTTATTTTTTTTTTTGGTTTTCATGAATTTTACAGTCAATAAAATCCTCTAACTAAGGCAAAACAAATATACAAATAATTGATAGCAGCAGCTTCTGTTAAAGATCAACAAATGTCTTAAAACAGTTCAATTGCCTTGTACACAACAAGTCGTTTTTTATAAGAAAGAAACAGTAGTATTTGCTCTATGATAATGAATCAGGAAATCTCCAATGTTGGTATATTGTTTTTTGTTTTTTAATCAGATGGTACTTATTGAAAGTCCTGACTGATGATATTTCTTTTTTTAAATCAGCAAATCTCCTCTTCTTTGTCAAACCAAAATTAAAGTTCGAAATAAACTTCTATTCAAGCCGTGATTGTACAAATCGTAGTACTCTGCATGGTCTTGGAGAGGGTATATTTCTGTTGAACGATGTTCATATATGCCAATGGAATAATAGTATTTGTGTACATACGGATAGTTAAAAATGTTTAAAATACGACAAATAAGATATAAACGTAAATATTGAGATCAAAATAGAATGAGATCATTAGAAGAGATGAACCTCGAAATAGTGGATGAGACATGCTTATAAAAGTATGTGTATTCGAACTGATCTTAGCAATTTTAAGGATCGCAAAGCTGTATTGAAATTAAAGCTGTTGCATTAAAATAAATCTTCTATCGAACTATTTGAATTTGATAAAAAGTGTTTAACTGAAGAGCTTTATCCCCAGAACCAATTATACCAACTGAAGTGCAACATCCGAAGTCACTGAGCTTGGTTTCCCGATAAATAGATTTTTCCGGAATAGCTGTCTGTATTCTATTCACACAGTATTCGCTATTGAAAGCGTGCCAGGGGCTATTTCCACCTATGTGGATAACCGGATACAAAGTTTGCGATTCTGGGACACTGAAAATCCGAGAGTAATACACGAAGAGCCATTACATAAAATCCAAGTCACTACATAATGTTCTTTTTACACAGGAAAAGTCGCTATACCATTTTTTTTTTTGGGGGGGGGGGGGTCAACGGAGCGGCTGCTACTAAACGCTACAGAGTTATGAATTTTGCATTTCATGTGGTTATAAGGGAAGAAGCAATGGTGCATACTGTACGGATCACAACCAAGATTCTGGCCTGCAAGACTGTCCGATTTGACAGCCGTAGAATTCTTTCTATAGGATTATTGGAGGTACAAACTCCGGCAGCCTTCAAGGTGAATATCCATCAGGAAGTGAAGAAACTATCGCCCGAAGTTCGGAAAAAAAAACTATAAAAGCATACCATATTTCTCGTTTATCAATTAAGAACTGTAGGGGTTGGATAAATACGAATATAGTTATCTGGTAAATGATAACGTTGGAAAATTGATCCTGAGCTGATTTCATATCTTTATACCAATTGAAGAAGAAAAGAAGTTAGAGCCGTTAATATGAAGAAGTCATTTCTGCTGTTAGATGGAAAAGACGCGTTCTTTATCGTTGAAAGCAAACATTGTTGCCCACATAATTAAATTAAGAATGAATAGGGGCTATTGGTGGCTAACTTAGTAGATGTCATATTCAAAAAATCGATTGGGGACATTAATCGAACCTCAGCATCGTTTGACCCATCCACATCTACAAGAAAATCCACATTTTAAACTGCGATTTAGGAGTTATCATGCTTATCGTGCATTGAATTCAAGATCTTGTTTGCTTTATTGTGTGAATATCTTAAACTGGCTCTTATCTATGCCGTTTTAGGTGGTGTAAGTATACAATCGACCAGTGCTCACACAAATGCGGATCCGCGAGCAAAACCTAGAACTCCGGGTCGAAACTCACCTTTATCTTTATAATTTTAAGGCCGCAAATGGGGACATCTACAGAGTCAAGCTGCCTGCCAACCTTTTCAGATAACGCGAAACAGCAATCGAGAATGTTCGTCCATCTGTAAGGAATTAGGACAAAGACGAGGTGGTGACCCGTCATTTCTATTTCTTAACATCACACTTCAGTTATTCGTGCTAAATATGCAAGGTAACAGCAGGACGCAGTTTCACAAAAGTCTGTGCAATTGTGTGCATGCACTAATGACTTTGAATCATTGCCACTGAGTTTGAAAGTACTGAAACAGGAGTTGAAAGAACTTCATAGTAGACAACTACAATTCTTAGGTAGTTAGATATTTTTTTCCGGCCTATGGAATTCGGCAAAGGTAGTTTTACACGAAATCCACGAGCTATAAAGTGGCATTAGAAGGCAATAAGGAGCCTTTGATTTCACCATGGAGGGACTAAGCTTTAGGTGATGTACACCTAAATGATGAGAACGACCTAAACCATTTTAAAGTTCACAACTGCAGGCAATTGGTCAAATCCGTGTCAAGTAAGAATTGTCAACATTTTATAAAAATTTGTCAGAAAGACCTTATGAGTACAAATTTATTGACTGAGGTTTAGCGGGAAAAAGTCAATTTAACAACCCAAACCGAAGGCTTTCATACTCGCGCATCCAATTTGGTTGGGAAAGAATACCATTTCACAATTAATGTATGAGCGTAAAATAAAAATATGTTGTAATTCAAAATTAATCATATACAAAGACATTCACAGTGCATAACTAAACATACATACTTCACCTAAATAAAAACAAGAAACAATAAACAAACAAACAAAAATACTTAAGCTAGCAAAAGAATTACATTATTCTCACTTAAGTTTACATAAATTTGACTAAAGTTTAATATTAAAAGAAACGAGAAAAACATTTTTTCTTTGTTTTTTTGTTTTTATGATAGTTTCTCTTAGTTTTTGCTACGCGAAATTAAAAAAAATCCTCAACGATTGAACTATTTACGAATTAAAAAGGGAAAGGAAAAATATACTTCTGCATCTGCGCAAAATGCATGCGTCAAAGCATTTTGTTTTTTTAATTTTTTTTTTTCAATAATCATCATTTTTGTTTTTTTTTTTTTTAATTTAAGAGCGAATTATAAAATATAATATTTACAATGCCTACAAGTCGAATTGAATGTAGTTGTCTAGTGGGTTAGGTAAAAAATGTTCTGTACACGTAGATATATCTGCTGAAGAGGCATTAAGACGGCCTATCATGAGCATATGTCGGCGGATTTTGAATTTTTTTTTTGCACAAAAACCTGTGCAAGCGATTATCCGAAAATAGGGGGAAAAAAAACAATTCTCTACAAATTAATACAAAAAGAAAACAAATAAAACTTTCGGCGGCGTTGTTAAATCGCTGCTATCAGTTGTGTGGCTGTTCTTTTCGTATTCAGCTTGGTCTCTTCAGTCGGCCTAAGCGGTTAGTTGATGAACAAAACAGTCGCGACAAACGCGAACTGCTTTTGTGAGACCGAACTTTGGCAAAGGTGTCGACGATGATGAGCATACGCCACAGAAAACTCCACCACAATTACGACAATGATGCCGACGGCGGAATGCTGTGAATGGAGCGGTGCAGGACATACAACGTGGTGCCTTGTCATCAGGTACCCAAACGGGTGGTGATAAGCGAATTTGTGGTGATGGCGATGAAGCTTGAATATCCATGTTGTTGTTGTTGCTTATAATGCTATTGTTGCTATGATTTGTGTTATTGTTTAAATTATTGTTGGCAACGGCAGTGTAATGAGCTGCGGAACGTTCACTTATCGGCG
The DNA here is from genome assembly GCA_928272305.1 of Volucella inflata. Lineage (NCBI taxonomy): Eukaryota > Metazoa > Arthropoda > Insecta > Diptera > Syrphidae > Volucella > Volucella inflata. The sequence goes on from OV743716.1 coordinate 230,408,701, forward strand.
AGTTACTTGCTGTGGAAGAAGACGAATTCGCTGGACTATGACTCTCCGAGGAAAGGCGACGTTCACGCAGATATGACGACAGTGTACCATTACGTCGTTGACTTGTGTTTGGTGATACTTTTGTTGGAGTATCCTCGCCAAGACTTCGACTGCGTCCGATGTTGTTTCGAACTGGAATTGGATGTGGATTCTCTGTGGAAGCCAAGTCAATTGTATGACCTCGTTGAATGGCCGGTGGATGATCGCTGCCATTTGTATTATTACTAAACACACTATCCAATTCGGGATTTACTTCTTCCGCTGAGTAAATGCTTTGATTAGAGCCAGCACTCTGTTGTTGAATGACATCGTTTTCTGATGCTCGAAACTCGAAAAGCTCAGTCGTTGAATCTTTTGTATTCTTCTCAGGAATTTCGATTTCATCTTGAGACGGACTCATGTTCATTAAGAACACACTGCGCAAGATCTGTCGTAGGTCGGAGGCAAAGTTCGTTTGCAGTTGATCTGCTACACTCGCTATGCTCACGAATAGTCGATGCAGGAGGTACTCTGTGCTTCTATAAAATATAAGAAAATTGTTTTATTAAAGAGCTCCAAAGTTTAGAAAACAGATATGAACGAAAACTCACATAAACTTTATCCTTCCAGCAGCACGAAGAGCTAAACTTACTTCATGCGGATCACCATCAGACAATGAGGATGTTGTATCCCCACTCGAGGTGTCGCACATAACTCCGGCGCTACTATTTTTGGAACATTTCTTGGAATGATGATGACTTCCATCACTTGCACTGCTACCGCTGCTATTACCACTGCTACTACTGCTTGCACTACTGCTGGCACTACTGCTTGTTCCAGCACTGCTATTACTATTCACATTATTATTATGATGATGATGATGGTGGTGATGATGATGATGATGCCGATGACTATGATGATGATGATGGTGATGCCGATGTGAATGTCTCCCACTGATTTCATCCACACTACTACTGCTATCAGAACTTTTCTCCAATTTTACATACGGACTGTCGCGACTGTCTATTGATTTTCCCTCAATACCCTTAATCGTAAGCTGGTCACTTTCCTCTGATGAATCGACAATTCCACCAAGTAAAATTCGACTGCAGCTGGGAATATTTCCATTAATTTCTCGATCGGCTTCTGGTAAATCACCATTTTCGTCAGCATTACAACTTTCAAACTCATCATCTTCACTAGCTATAAAGTTATCCGTGAGTGGTACCTCATTTGATTGCAAAAGGTTCCCTAGATTTGTGTTTGGTATAAGATAACCGGTGGCACAATCGGCTGATACTATATCACCATCTTGTGGCAAGCCACTAGCTTCATCGTCTGTCCATTCCGCAGAAGATGTTGTCGATGAAGTCGATGGCAGGGGTGATGGAGACGGTGAAACTGATGGCGTTGATGCTTTCGATGAGGAGGACATTGCAAATACATTATTATTGGCAAATACACCGTTTTCATCTTTGAACACCTTCGTATTATTGTTATTGACTTGTGTTGCATTTTGCTCGTCCTCCTTTAGTTCAGCGACAGATGCCGTCACATCTTCTTTCTGTATGCCGGAATCATTTTTTGTCGACGTTGATATCGACGATGAACTAGTAGTTGCAGCATCATCACAGTTATTATTGTTTATTGGGTTTTTACTCTCATTATCATTACTCTCATTACCATTGTTAACGACATTCTTCAAATGAATATCCTCATTGGTACAAAGCAACTGTTCCAACTGATACAATTGGTTCTTGTTCAATTTTCGCAAGAGATCTCGAATCTTTATCAAAATCATACGATAAGGCAAAAACATCTCCGATAATTGTTCCGCCGGCATGTCCATATTTAACGGTCCTTTATTATATATCACCAGTCCGGCAACAATAGCCAATCGTGGTATGGAAAACATTAAACCCGGATCGAAAGCATCAACTTTATCCTGCTCCAATAGGCCAACAGTTAATGCTCGTTGCAATGTTTCCGAAAATAGCACACAAATAAACTCTTGCATTTCGTATTCATGTTTTGTTTTCACTTGCACCATAGCGCTGACGTAGCGTAGCTCGAATTCAGCGAATAGTTTGTCGAAAATTTTAAGGCTCTCGTATAGTTGTTCTGTAGTTGAGTCGTTAAAGTCTAAGTGCAAAGTTTGGCTATTGGGGACATTATTGCGAAGGCACTGATCTCTAAGCAAATTTCGCACATTGCGAAGACTTTTCGTAACCGCCTGTGCAAGGGGTCGCATGTCTTTACTCTCTTGTTCACGGTTCATTATCGTAGAACCAGCTGCTAGGCATTCGGCACCGAACCATAGTTGACCAGCAAGATTTTCTTGAAGGACTTCTTCCGGAAATTTGGCACGAAACGCCCGTGGAGCACGGTCTTCTCCGAGGAGTTCTTCCATTATCTGATTCGTAATCGATAGTACTTTGTCCTGAAACCAAATAAATGAAATCACTGAATTGAATGACAGAAAGTGTTACGACTTACCTGTCCCTGACGTAACCGACTGACGAGACGTGAACATCGATCTGGCTCTGCACGACCATCAAAGCTATCCAATTCGCTGGATATATCGGTAAGTGATCGGTCTGCATGATAAAAACGTGCTAAAAGTGATTTGTCATCCGCCTGTTAGAGAAAGAAAAGTACTCGTATTTAAATTTTAAATTTCTCAAAGTATATGTATGTAAATCAAATGAGTTAAAGGAATTTAAATTTCTGAATGATTCACTTTGAACGATTGCTTTTACGTTTTTAAATAAATCCTTCTTAAAATGGATTCTGTGACACAAGCACATACAGCATGTCGCTCGTAGTACGACTCTGAATAATATCCGTAACAATTGAATGAAGGTTGAAGAAGAATCCATTTTTTGAACATTATCTGACGGGTCCGAAACGTTAAGAAAAAGTTAAAGTCTAGACTTAAGTTAAGCGAGCGGTAAGGGTACACAACATGTTACTTCAATAATAAAGATACTCTTTCTGAGAAACAGTTTAGGTCTTCGGTTTTGCTGTAGAACGTTAATAATCCAAAAACTAGCGATTCACTACTGCTCTCTTGATCTTTGATCGGAATTTAGTTCCGACTACAAGATTATTTTAGTTCGTATGTATCTTATTAACATGAGATGTGTAAGTGTTAATTGGGAAAGAAAGTGTCAATGTATCTATTTACAAGCTTCATTAGACCGTTTACAAGTTATACTAATGAATAAATATAGTATGGACTTGAGCGAAATCAATACACCATACATTGTATGAACTTTAGAGAGAAAATAAACGGGACCACGAATTATGGATATTTTTGATTTTGCTTAAGAGTATGATGAATGACTAATTTTTGATGAGGACTTTTGTTATACCAATAGTTATACTCGTATATCAATGAATCTGATTTCGTCAAGAAAAAGTGGTGTGAAATCCGTTCCTTGATGACTTTAGGATGCAGAAAGATATACATATGTAGTGGGTGATTTTTCAGTCAGTAGTCTTTGCAATTTTACCGTGATAATACTATATACACGATTTCACAACGGGGAGAAGCTTGCGAGCAAAGGTGACTACCGCAGAGCTTTAACCGCCGCTCTGTCCGCCAGCTTAAACTTAGTTTTTGCCCCGTACACGAGTAATCCCAGTTTTGCCGATTACAATACTTGCAGCTCGTTCAGTCCTGCCAATGATGTCAATATCATCAAATTATAGTTATTAGCTCAGTCTTACGGTAGATAAGACTTGATATCAGGTGTTAGGGAGACTGGTGTCTTTTAAATTGGCGAAGTTAAGAGTCTTCTTTCTTGTGTATCCCCATACAAACGGTGCTATTCTTCTATTGCCATTGTTTACGCATTCTGTGGACCAAGTCTGCTCTCTACAGCATCCGCAGCCTTAAATAGGTTGGCAGGTAGCACGTCCAATCCAGCAGTCTTGTTGTACTCAAGCTGGCTATGCTTGAGCTTTAAATGTTTTTTTTTATTTTATTCAATATAGTCCCCTCTTAGGTTGATACACTTATTCCAGCGATTTTCCAACTTCTTGATCCCGTCCGAAAAGTAGTTTTCCGGAAGGTCTGCAAAATACTCCACCGCGTCGATGATTTCCTCGCGTGAGCTGAATTTTTTACTGATGGGCCATCTTTTGAGGTTTGGGAAGAGATAATAGTCCGAGGGAGCCAAATCGGGCAAATACGGTGACAATTGAACGTAAGTCATTGATTTTAGCCGTGGTTGCGATGCTCTTATGCGCCGGCGCATTGTCTTGCAAAAACAAAATTTTTTTCCGCTTCATGTGAGGCCGTTTTGCAGCGATTACGGCCTTCAATCGCTCCAATAACAGTAATACTCGCTGTTGATGGTTGTTCCTTTTCGAGTTAGTCCACGAAGAGTATGCCATGACAATCCCAGAAAACCGACGCCATAACCTTTCCGACCCATTGAGCCTCCCTCGGCCACTTCGGAGCACTCGTGCCGGCTTCAGTCCATTGCCGGGCACTCATTCTGTTCTTTGGTGTGTAATAGTGGATCCAGGTTTCATCAACAGTTGCTAATCGATGCCAAAAGTCTGCCCGATTCCGCATCAGCAAGTCCAAACACTCTCGCGTTCGTGTTTTTGGTCAGGAGCTAGCATGCGCGGCACCCAGCGGCCGGATAACTTTTTCATATGGAGAATATTGCCTAAAATATGGCGTGTGCGCGCAGTACTTATCTTTGTGGTATTTGCTAGCTCGCGCACCTTCCCTTCCGGTCAGCCAACACCATTTCATGTATTTTTTTGACATTGTCCTCTGTAACCGCATCGGAGGGCCTGCCGTTGCGGACTTGATCGGTAGTGGAGTTGCGGTCACCATGAAACTCTCGAAACCAATATTTGACGGTGTAATCTGACGGAGCATTAGTCCCATAATATTTATCCAACTTTTCTTTTGTTTCCTTCGCCGTTTCGCCTCTCAAAAAATAATGTTTTATGAGAGAGCGAAAATCGTTTTTTTCCATACTTAACATGATGTCAAATACGTCAACAACAATCAGCTGTCAAAGCAAAACTAAAGACAGTATCGCACTGAAATTTGGCATGTCTGCCTAAATATGAACGGACTTCAAGGCACCATAACCTTTTTTGCAGTAGCAGCGCATTCCGGCAGTCAGGGAGGTTACTTTTCACCCCACCTAGCATTTGCTCGACGCATGCTACTCATGATCTTTCTACTTCCTCCGGGCTAGCCGATGTTTTTGCTGAAATTGGCAAATACATGTTCAATCCCCAAGCAATCGGGAATTTGCGCTGTTTTGTCTGCAGTTTATTTAATGTTTGAGCAATGCTTGTACGGATTTGAAAATCCTTCTCTTTTTTTTCGAGGGCTGTGATGAGGAGATAAATCCTTGCTCAAAGCTTTTGATTGCTGCGCAACAGTGACTTTTTGCGGTAACCAAATAGTTGATCCCACGCACAACCCCCAAAATAGAATGAAAGGCTTTTTATAACTCATTGGGTATTCCAGACCCAGAAAACAAATTCGTGGACATAGCAGCTATAGTTTGCCCATTCAGCCATCGTCTCACCCTGGCAAGTCCTGAAAAACCTTACTGACGTCAGCCTCTGAGTAGTCAATATAGAGTATCTGGCATACAATGGTGTGAATTCATCGTCTGTACGTCCTACTTCTGAGGTACAGACTTTTCCGATAGTAATTAGCAGTGTTTTTATTTTCTGTTGCGTCAAACTCACGAGGCGAGGCAATTAAATCCGACTCGTCCATAGGAAGACTATTTTTCTCGACTCTACAAAGTCAAATGTAGGCAAGCGTGAGTACGGCGTACTTGCAAATTGTTAAAATAATTAAGATACCCAAATTTCAAGGTACAGTAAAAGATTAAGCTAATAAACAAATGAAGGATGACTTCTACAGCCAATTCAACACACAAAGATAAACATTTTTTTTTTAAGTTCGGTCCTTCATACGTAGGTGGTGTATTTTATGTCTCTGAAGCAAACGCGGAGCGGACAATAAACATACAGAAAAAATGTGACAAAAGAAACTTTTTTAACGAAGTAGCCCAACAAAATCTTAATGCAAAAAATTGCACAGTATGAGTATCCCAAGGAAGCGAACAAATTTTCATGCTACTCTGCTGATTATACACATTCTCAGGTAGGACAAAAAACAAAATGCTGCCTCGTCAGCAATTGGACATCATAAATGCCAGACAAGTGATTTTGGCAATGAATTGCCATTGAGATAGCATGGACTACCAGCTGTTGTAGAGTAAGAGTTACTATACTGCCTCATACATAAAGTAAGAAGAGCCGAACATTTCCAAACAAATTCAAATCAGATGATAATTATTAACCACAACATCACTCTGGGTGTAGTATCTACATATTTTGATCAATGCAATGCTATGTCAAGGCCATTATGACAGTGCTCCATCTATGGGCTTAGAAGACTACGCTCTGTAAGGTTTTCAAGTTGGTAAACATCACTCTTTGTCAGACTTATTTTCAAAACAAATTAATTATACGTGTACGAACTTTTTTTTTCTGCTCAGAACGAGCAAGACACCTTTGCCAGTGTTTAAAAAGCGTGCTAAACGTTGGTCAGTCGATTGACATTCATCAAATTAAAACGCAACCCCAATTAAATGAAATCAAACCATATGTGCATAGAATAACGACTAAAGTCAGACCAATTAGGACGGTAAATGAATAGAGGTTTCAATTTCTAAAATACGTTTTTGCGTAACTCAACCGCGTGTTACGGTACACAAACTTTCCATTAAATTACACCGTTGCGCGTATTTATAAATTATAACATTGGTGGATTGGGGATATGATACGATATTTGGTCATAAGTACCCAGCGTGGGCCTTGAGTATATATAGGTAATATGCTCGTGCGTGTGTATGCAAGTATGTAATTCATTTTGAAGCAATAGATACTCACACTGGTTCAACATGTTCTGTGCGATTGTTTTTTTTCCTGTCTATTTCTTGTTTCAACCATGTTTGGCAATGGTGTGCACATTGCCAAATCTCCCTCGAAATCCATTGAAAAGTGAAATTATGTGCCAACTTGTGTGATTGAGAAGTTGTGTGGAGTATTTGTCAACAATATAGTGAACTCGCCGCCACCACCCCCCGTACCGAGCCAAATAATTCCATTTTTTTCCATTCAATCAGGGTTTTCAACCGAAAATAATTTAATTTCAAATGAAATCGGAGTTAAAAAAAAAAGTAAAAACAATTAAAAGAAGGCATTGCTTCATCCGTTCACCGTCTTCTAAATAAAAAATACATACATACCTATACATATATGCATAGTCTGGCCTGGTGAATGATAAATGAGTCACATAACACGATCTCATGAATTGCTGTTTTGAATATTGGGGCTTTAGTTCGAGATACAAGTTACGTGCGGCTACCAAGCGGTACCCTAAGTTTTTATTTTTATTTTTTTTTATTATTTGTTTTACTTACTCATACTTGATAAGCACCAGTACGAGAACAATCAATTCGTGCATAATACTGCATCTCGATAAGATAAAAAAAAAACTCTTACAAATATTTCCTACAATTGCCTCTGAACATGCCCATTTCCGGTATTGACCTATTTGTCAGAGTTACTACCAAAAACCAGAAATCGCCGGTTTCCGGAAATGATGCCAGAACTCCGATTACTCAAGTTTTGGGTTACAGGATCATCGCTCACAAGATAATGTTCTTACAAAATATGAAATATATTTGTTAGCTTTGGAGTTGTGTAAGAGGCGCTTAATCTTGACTCGTTTATGTTTATTGCTTACAAATGGAAAAAATAAGTTTACTAGCTTTTGACTCGGTGTAGTCGTGTAGTTGGCGTGCATACAAGTTCAGTTACAAGGTTAATCCCCTGATTTAGATTAGAAAGTTTGTAAAGTTCTATTCTATTATGGCATCTCGGACTAGATGGAATGATTTGAAAGTTAGCTACGTCCATGGGGATTGACTAGAATGATTAGAGATGTGTGCTTCCCGTTGTTGGATTGCTTCACGATAGTATTACGACGTTGTAAATACGAGTTCAGTACACACGTGCCGATGTACGAGTATAACATACAATCAGATACGGGTTTTGAATAACATTAAATTATATAAGAAATATCTAATTGCCTTTTTAGTGTTATAGCTGATTTAATTTAAGTGGCATGTGGAATTGGCTCTATACAATGAGATACTTGCATCTGTAAGCATTTTTAAAATATCGATGCAAAGCAGATTATCCGAAAAACGTCGATTTATCAATTTATCATAAAAGAAAATCGCATACTTTCGTGAAGTCTGTATAATTGAGATTTTGCAGTCTCTCAAGAAATCAATAGCAAATTCGAATAACAAAGGGTTACCTTCATAAGGACGTACCACTGATGTACCAGGTTTCAAACATGTAACTGGACGAAAATTAAGCAGGCGGTTGGCATTGGCATAATTGGAGCGAGACTCATTTGAAACACTCCTCCCAGGTGCAGTAAACGAGCGCGAATACTAGTTAAAGCAGGTCATTGCAATCAGCAAAGGCAGGCGTATAAAAGACCTGAAATTAACCAAATCCGGTGATCTGAGCATCGAAGACCAGTGGCAGCATTGCTAAAAAGTCATCAGAGATGTTGCTTCTGATGGGCTGGGTTTCAATCGACCAACACAACGAGAATCCTGGTTTGATGATGAATGCCGGCAAGCATATGCAGCTTAGCAAGATGCATACAAAGCGGGGCCTAGGAGGACTGACTTGGTAAGGAGCATACACCAAATCATCTCTAAACTTTGGTCGAACGAAATTATGCCCGATGAATGGAATCCCAGCAGTGTTTCCTCGATCCTCAAGAACTGCGCCAACTACAGAGGCTTCAATGTTCTTAACTGAAGCCAGTCGTCAACAACCTGATTGGTCCATATCAGTGTGGCTTCAGGCCAGGAAAGTCCACCATTGATCATATATTCACACTATGGCAGATCTTGCAGAAAACCCATGTGCTTCAGATCGATACAAACCAACTATTTATCGAGATAAGGGCCGCGTATGACAGCATCTATAGACACGAGCATTCCTGCCAAACTTGTTTGTCTGTGCAGGATGACAATGGAGAATGCACGCTGTCCATTAAGTTTGGTAAATATCTCACCGAGACGTTTAATGTCGAAATAGGATTTAAACAAGGCGATGAAAGCATAGTGCAAAACTCACGCGCAAACAAAAGAGGCACAATTTGTCAAAAGCTTGATGTCAGTGGCGGTCAATGACGGCTGCCAACCAGAAAGTACTCCCATAACAAACATCACGGACAGAAGCTCATCCCCGACAGATATAACTTTGAGGTAGCTAAGGACCCAGACTTCGCTATCAATTCAGACAAGGACACCAGCGCTGACATCAAACGAACAATAACACTTGCCAATCGCTGCTTCTTTGCGCTAACAAGGGAATTGTCAAGGAAAACCTCTTTCTCGAACAACAAAAGTGACCTGTCCCCTGAGAGACAGCGCATCAGAGAAAGATCATGATTCAGTGTGCGAAATTTGGGGCAGCTTGTGAAAGTTCGAGCTGACTGGAGACGCTTCATGCTTAAGGGCCAGTGCACTCCGGACTGTGGCGAAAACTAAATAAGTAAGTTAGATGCAATTGGATTAACTGATTCTTCGTTTTTCAACAACGCCTCAGGAAGCCAAATGAAAACAGTCGTAATAACGAGCCAATTACTATAACATTTCAGCTATAGTCCAAGGGCGTACGTTACATATGTACATTTATTCATAAGTATGTTTTGCGAAGACTTTAGAAATTATATCAAAATCATCTTTTGAACCTTTTATCCATTCTGATGTTCATAACCCTGGTCATTCGACGATGTAAAAAACAGTCACAGTACTATTACCGAAAATCCGTCCAGACTTGGGCCCTAACATGTACATAAGTCATCGCTGCCTCTGCTAAGCAAAATAAATCGGTTCGAGAAAATACATGACCAAGCAAATAAATGGAAGCATTCACAAAATATTTCATAACAAGCTTAGTCATGTCGGCGGTGAATCACAGATTCTAAACTTCCGACGACAAAGAACACTCTTTACAATCCAAACTCTCGTGGATGTCACAACAAATCTCTAGTCCATTACCCCGTGCCGTACAATCTCATTGACCTTACAAATGTTCATTCAATTGATGCATGTCTGCAACACTCAATTTTATTTTGACTCATTCAGCAGGAAATACACAATATTCCAAAGCGGAAGTGGAAACGTTCTCAACTCTGTCTATTTAGAAAAAATTCGACCAAATGCAAAATAATTAGTCTGCATCAATTTGCCGTCATTACCTCCACTATCTACGTAAAAATCTGAAAAAAAAGAAGTGTTCTTCTTAACGTTCCATTCAAACAACATATAACATCATGCAACATCGTAACAAAGAAACGAAGCTTCTTTGTTTCTAAATCACACACTGAACACGACACTGAACGTGATTCTTGTGTAAATTAACGACACGCATCATTGGGGATTTACGTCTGAGATACATTATGAATATGTACAAGTTTCTCCCTCTCCCTGTCAATGTTATAACTGATAATACGAGTAAATATTGCTACCAGCAACTGAGAAATGTGAGAACCCCACATTACATCGCATCGTCTGACGTCATGTGCTTTTAGTTTTTCTACATTTTATCCCTCACATGAGCATTTTTTAACCTAATTTGTTTGATTAATTAGTTTACAGTGAAGGTCGCAAAAATAAGACTACCCAGAGGCAGTCACTAGCATCTAAGTCAATAGTCTGGCAGTAAACGAGTACTCGTACGTGCTTCATTTCGATGAGGGGTTTTCCATCGAAATTTCATCACTGCTTGCTTCGCCACATCGTCACACTTTGAAAGAATGCAGGCCATAAACAAAGGTAGATCCTTTTAGCGTTCAATCGAATTAAGGGGTGTTTAAAAACCACTACTCCTATGAAATCTGCTCAACAAAGCCCCTTGAAACAATCCAATTTTAATAAACTAAAGGTCACCAAGCACTGGCATTATGGTTTGGCTTTCGCCCGAAGTTCACTAGACAAATCGTACGCAACAGGATGTTCTCGTAACCCAATAAATTGAATGAAATGGCAAATGTGACACAAGTGCAATCAGGTTGTAATCACAACAAAACAAAAATCTATTTCACTTGACCTCACAAGCAAAAAAAAAAAAGAAAAAAATCAAATCATTCCCACCACCCAGTCACACTGATGATGCATGGTACATATGCAAATTCTCGAATATCATTTTTCGAACCACTCACACGGCACACAACACACAACAGCCAGACAGAGTGTTTTCGATCGATTCGATTTAACGAGAATTTTCGCACTCGAACGTGTGAATAACGTTGGCCCGGCAAGAGGGTGTTGTAAAAAGTCATCGCAAAGAATTAGCTCTCAATTGCGATTCAATTGATTGTTAGCACTTTGTCACAATACGAGCGCGGTACTTAACGCTAGGCGCTACTCTGTCGACATGGCGCAGCGCTTTGGCATAAACAGATGTTACTTGACTTTGACGTTGTGTAGCCGTGTGTACTAATATGCACCTGCACGTCCCTTAATTGAAGGTCAATAGTGTAGGTCAAAGTGTTTAAAAGACGACGACCGCCGGCAGCAAAAGTGATTGCTGCTACCATCGCGTAATTTATTGAGCTTGCCATTGTGAACTCACATTTATGAATATTTTTTAATTAATTGCATGGAGTCGGAATTAATTTAATCGAGACATTTAAGTTTTTAAAAATAGTGAGTGAGTGAGGGAACAACTGAATTGAGTGAAATTTTCCGCTTGACTTTATCTTATGGATTAGGCGGAATAGAAAAAGCATGTTAATGACTACTCTTCAAACAATTTTGACGATCTTAGCTGTGTAGGTCAACACACGGTTGAAGCCTACAGGAAGCAGCTTTAAGTATAAGAGTGGGAAATTCGAGAGGTAATCTGTATCTTGAGATACTTCAACGTGGGCATGAACTACCGCATTACAATACTGCCCATGAAACTATTGGCAACAACAACAAAAATAACAACAAAATTGCATTGCGAAAGCGATCAGTGGATTGGCCACCGAGAACGCGATTTGAGCCCACTCAATTATTTGTGATCTTAAAACCCAATATTGATTCGTTTTTGTTAAGTTAGGGCCCTGAAAGTGGATTTGGAAAGAGTGTACCAAATTAAGACCGACCGAATACGTTTCGGTAAAAACAGTTATGTTCAATGAATTGAAGTCGTGCTATACGTTTCTTGCACCTCAATATTAATCGCATGGCAGGATCACGAGTTACGAGCAGAAGAGACGGAATGGACTCTGGTTTGATAAAGGGGAAAAAAAAGAACAGGGTAGATTCCACTACTAAGCATAATGAACTACTTAATCTCGACGCTGATAACCCACATTTCCGTATAGTTTACAACGGGAGCTTAAAATAATTCACCATAGATGGTTTTGTAATGCACATCTTATGTGCAATGTATGGGAAGCCGAAAGTAGGCTGCCCTGCCATCTACTACCATCTCTATAGGGGGTATAATACAAATACAACATGGAGTAACATTGACTTAATTGGCCCTTGACGCGATAGACGATTGGGGCACTAGAAATTAACTTCGGACTCAGCGAGTACTTTAAGGCATCACTCATTAATATCAATTTCCCGATGAATCTAAGTACTCGGCTGCCATCCTGTAAAACAAAAAACTTTTGTACACTAAACGGTGCATCAAAATTCTTCTCGATTTTCTGGATAGACTTTAAGGAAGGTGCTTTCAACCTACATGGATGTCATATAACAAGTTTTATCCTACCGTTGTCTAGAACAACTTTTCATTATTTCGGCTTAATTAAACAGACTTCAAAGCACCTGTCACGGCTGTATGTGGCTGCCCCGGCTCTGGTTAAGTTCCGCTAAAAGATTTCCTACTCCCTGATATATGTATTCTACTACATATTATGGTTTCACGCATAAAGGCATCTTTCGTTTAAAAAGAAGTGGACTATGTTAGATTACGCAACCTATCAGGCTGGATGTCTTTTGGCTCTATTCTAATCTGAGCATTTCGTTTGGAAATAATCCAGGGCTTCTTACTTACTTAATTTAGGTGGTGCTACAGTCCGGGGTCGTAGCGTCTCCAGCTAGCTCGAGCTTTTGCTGGCTGCATCCGGATTCCCCGATAAGTTGGCTGAGGTCCCCCTCCACTTTCGTGTGCCACCTGAGTCTTGGTCTTCCTTTACTGCGCTGTCCCTCGGGGACGGATTCGAACACTTTTCGGACCGGAACATAGCAGAACATAGGTAGACAAAGTCCTCGACTACCTCAAAGTTATATCTGTCGAAGGTGACGTTCTGTTCGAGACGTCAGTGTTGGTTGTCCTTTTTGCTTGACAGCATATACTTGGTCTTGCCCTCATTGACCGCTAAACCCATTTTCGTCGCTTCCGTCTCAATACTCGCGAAAGCGCCACTGACATCACGCTGCTTTCTCCCGATTATGTCAATATCGTCGGCGTATGTGAGTAGTTGGACGGACTTTTGAAAGATAGTGCACTATTCTTTCAAGTACGATGTTGAAAAAATCGCATGACAGCGCATCGCCTTGTCTAAATCCTTTCTGGACATCAAAGGTCTCGGTGAGATCTTAACCGACCTTGATGGAGCAGTGTGCATTCTCCATCGTCATCTTGCACAGACGGACGCGTTTAGCAGGGATGCCGAAACTAGACATTGCTCTGTATAGATCGTCTCTATAGATGCTGTCACACGCGGCCTTCAAATCGGTGAATAAGTGGTGTGTATCGATCTGAAGCTCATGGGTCTTCTCCAAGATCTGCCGTAGTGTGAATATTTGGTCGATGGTGGACTTTCCTGGCCTGAAGCCATACTGATATGGACCTATCAGGTTGCTGACAAACGGCTTCAGGCGTTCACTAAATACGGTAGACAAGATCTTATATGCGATGTTAAGGAGACTGATGCCTCTGTTGTTGGCGCAGTTCAGAGGGTCTCCTTTCTTGAGAATCGGACAAACAATGCTGAGGTTCCATTCATCGGGCATACTTTCGTCCGACCATATTTTACAGATGAGTTGGTGTATGCTCCTTATCAAGTCATTGCCTGCCGCTTTGAAGAGCTCGGCAGTCAGGCCGTCCACTCCTGCAGCTTTGTTGGGCTTAGGCTCCAATATAGTTATCCTCACTTCATCCAGGTCGGGTGGAAGGAATTGTTGGTCATCACCGTCCAGGTTGAAAGGTTGTTTCGATTAATTCTGTCTGACAGCGGTATTTGGTTTGTCATCGCTGTTATACAGTCTGCAGAAATGGTCTTTCCAAATCCTCAGCATCGACTGCGATTCTATTACGATGTTCCCTTGTTCATCTCTACAGGCTTCGGTTCGGGGTTTGTTTCCGCGGCATGTTATTTTTACCTTTTGGTAAAACTTCAGAACCTCATTCCTGGATCTCTCAATTTCCTCGATCGCGAACTTCTTATGCTCTTTCTTTTTTCTCCTCTTCTGCTCATGAACAACTCTAGTCCTCATATGCCTTGCCGGCATTCGTCATCAAACCAGAAGGTTTCTTTGTGGTGGTCGAGTGAAACCCAGTACATCAGTAGCGGCGTCTCTGATGGCTTTTTGGCATTGTTGCCATTCGTCCTCGATGCTTGATGCTGGCGGCAAAGGACCTCTAAAGAGATTATGAGAGACTCGATGGGGAAAGGATTTGGCGTTCTTTGGCGATTGTAGCCGTCTGACGTCGACATTCCTCACAGTATTAGCTTGTCTTGGCGTTGTTCGGGATATCCGCAACCGTACCTTGGCTACAACAAGGTAGTGGTCTGAGTCGATGTTGGCTCCTCGGAACGTTCGGACTTTCATAATACTGGAGGAGTGTCTTGCTTCGATCGCAATGTGGTCAATCTAGCTGACGGTTGATTGATCAGGAGTTCTCAAAGTCCCCTTGTGAATATCGAGATGGGGGAACCGCGTGTTAGCTACAACAACGTTTCGTCGCGCCGCAAAGTCGATAAGCCTGAGTCCGCTACCGAAGATGGTGTCGTGCAGGCTTTATCTTCCGACAGTGCTACCAAAGATGCCTTTTCTTCTAGGGCCTCCGCTAGTTGTTCGGCTGCTCGTGGCCTTTCTTGCATTGGCGGGCAGTTACCCCGGCGGCACAACCCCCAACCTGGAGGGTCAGGGCTTGTATTGCTGAGAAATTTCTTATCGATTTTCCCTGTCCACGAATGGTTTCGAATTTAAGACAGACAAGTACACTAGTGAGGTCTTGTCAGATGGCTTCAAAGCCGATGTAGAATAGAATGCTTATATCTTTGTAGAGGATGACCAAATCACATCTCCCTCTTTATTAGCAAAACCTGGGTCTATCTTCGAAGCAACAAACTATAGTCAGAAATCAATAAACAGGCCCTTTGCAACGACAACCAACTGCGATAGAATCATATCTCTAAGTGTCCCATCTAGACTGTTACCCGTCAATCTCTCTTTCTTAATTATGTGACCAGTTCTCCGTATGTTTTAAAGTAAATTTGAGAAGTCTGCTTTTTTTTCTGGCTCCCAAGAGTCGAGTGAGAGAAGCTCTGTATCTTTTGAAAAGATAATAATTTATAATGTACATAGAAGGATTTCAAAGAATTTCCCTGATTATGATTATGATGTAAGATAAACGCATGATTGTGCAAGCGAAATTGCTGTGAAAAAAATTATCGGCGACATGTACAGAATATTATTATAGAGTGCCTAGTGGCGTTACGAAATTATAATTACACTTAACTATCAACAAATGAAAATAGAATCTTTTTTAATGTGAACAAAAGTAATCATGAAAACTTAGATTAGTTGGCAAGTTCTTAGAAGAGTCTAATTGTTCATTTACAAAAAAACCAACTATAAACAATAAAGTCGGCGAGACAGCGTTCAAATTTAAACTTCACCACGAGCTCAGTACCCCAACGAGATGAATCACTTAACTAAGTAAACGGCAACGTTATTCTAAAAATACATGTCTTTTAATGTTTATCGATTATCCATTAAGTCTTTCAGTTCCTGGCATGATATTTTCGGAACTCTTACGCATGTATCATCATTTTCATCGTCATCGTCATCATCATCATCAAAGTCACCAAAATTGAGCAAAGCAAATAAACTTGTGTTAACTGCGATATTCAAAAATGTTCAAGTGAATAATGGCTTGCACGTGATAAGAGAGGCAGATACAACTACCCCTACCGTTTGTAATCCAAAAGTTCCAAGGAAGTCGTAAGACATGTTTCCCATGGCCATATACTGCTGACCCCCTTTACCTGCTCCTTCGCTAGACTGAATATAAAATTTAATCGCAAAATTGTAAGCATATGGAGTGGAGCGTAAAAAAATTAAACCAAAGAGATTGCGTTTGCTTAGACGGGCTTATTGAGTTACTATTTTTGTTCTTTGTTTAATTTAATTTTTTTTCTTTTTTTTTTCAAAGTAAAATGCCCGCGAAAAGTTTATTTGCATTTGTTGAAAACGAAGAAGACTTTAGAGAACGTCGCTTCATTTGAGTCAGAAAAGTGCCCCCGTGCATGTGAGTGGAACGATATCGACAGCAGCCTTCAAAACGCCTGTTCTGTAAAATTTCATAAGCAGATTCACCTTCGAATTGAAATTATGATAAACATTGCCGTAGCTGCTGCGCAATTCCAGAAAGAGTTCTGACTATTCCCCCAGCCAAAAGCCAATAACCTGTTGAAGAACGTTTCCGTAAGTACGGTACGAATTCCAGAGCGCTTTAATGTACTTGTATTTGCAAGTTTTTTGAATTTGAATTTGATGGTTTTTTTTTTTTATAAATGGACTGTCTGCGAAATTCAAAACTTACGCGCTGCCATTACGAATACTCTTGGACTGTTTGATACAAGGTTAAGTGTAGAACGCCATGAAAAGTCAAGTAATTTTCCGATACAAGTCAGAGAGTAATGAATCAGGAAGGAGTAAAAGACGAACAAAACAAAAAAAACTATAAATTACAGAAATGAGAGCACTTGTAAAGCGCGCAAAAAAAAACAAAATCAAGTAAAGAAACCAGTTCGCAAGTGTGTTTGTTTTAATAATAAAATTATCAGTGTTTTACTATTCTGCGTTGCGTTTTCTGATTTTATTTTTATAGCTTTTATAGTTGAATATGATTAAATTGTTTGACGTTTTCTGTTTTCTGTTTTTTCTGTTTTTTCTGTGCTTTCTGCTGTTTGCTTATTCTTGTTTGTTTTCGTTTTATTCATTTTTATTTCTATGCCTCTGTGTGCATGTTTATGTATTGTGTTTGCTTGCAATAACTGTCAACTGGTGTTGGTGTTTTTTCGCAGTAACACTCGGACACACGCAGTCACTTGGAAAACTTTTTATTTGCCGCATAAATTAAATGAAAATTACGAAATTCTGAAATTCACAAAAAACGAGATGATTTTTCTTTTGTATCATAAAACAACATGTACGAGTAGATGAATGGGACGACAGACCCATAGTGATGTGGTGGGGACAATGACTTAATAATTCGTGACAACTTGTGGTTATTTGGTACAAGGTACCCGATGTGCCCTTGAATTGCTTTTTTTTTTTTGTTGCCTTTTTGCAAAATATGTGATGAAATTCGAACAATATTAAATTGTTGGCTTTAATAATCAATTTTTTAGACGATATTTCTTTAATTTGTTTAATCGAAAATTATCGACTCATTTGGCTTACTTTTGGCATCATAAATTGTCGAAAGAATAACCGATCCAGTAGACTTTGTGGTCGTGGGACTTACTATACATATCTCATTTCAAACTTTTGGTGGCCTGTGCTGAAAGCACTAGCTAACATCGACCTCTCAGGCAAAATGCAACGGGCTACAATCTCGGGTACGTTATAAACCTCACTAGCAGCGATTCTCCAAATCTTGCTTCGTCTCAGATATTCATGTGGCTTGAAGCTTGAACCCAATATCTTCTTTGGGTATTGCATTAGATCCACACATATACAGAGGCAATCAAGTAGCAATTAGATCCTTAATTTTGAACATAAATAAAATAAGGCTGGCTAGAGACCGCTGCATATCTAGCAACAAGATGGCTTCGTAGCTCGATATGACACTCTACTGCGTTACTAGACACTAGGTCGTAGCAGGGAACCGTGTAGCTCATGAACGATTCAAACTCGTATCATCAGAAACCAATAGTAGGCAGCTGCAGACGTAAAACCACAAATTTCCGATTTCAAGCACCCATGTGCATCATTGATGCAGACAAGATTTTTTACGATCAAACATCAAAAGACGAGGTGTCTTCAAGCTGATAAAAATAATCTCATGTTACTATTCAATTATATGCGCAACAATGCAATTTTAAGGAAGTTAAAATATTTCGAAAATTTAATGATCTCGGCTCTACAAACATCATCGACCTGATCGTTCCAGGATCTACAACTTATAAAGGTGAAACATAACTTTAGGTAAATGTTACCAAAATTAAACTTCGAATGTCTAACGTTTTATCACAAATCAAGACGGGCAAAGACGAAATTTTTCAAAATGCCATGTTTTAGAACAAGGAATAAAGAATTTCCAGTAAATGCAAGTACATTCTAAAAGACTCTCCCACCCAAAGGGCGAGCTCTTGAAAAAGACAAACGAGCAGTAACTCAGACATGATGCAAAGATTGTTTTAAGCGATTTTAACGCAAGAATGGAAAAGATCACCCTTGAAGCTCTTTAGCTCACTGGTAAACAAAGCATTTGTTTTGGAAAACACATAATACTCGTATTTCAATCGATCAGGACAGTATACATTTTGGGCATAGCTTGGTAACGTGCTTAATCATTCTGAAGTTATAAGGAGACAAAATGAGTAGCACTCATATATTTGTTGCTTTGATTTTTTGAAGAATGTCTACTCAAACTTCAGATGGATATCAAACAGTGCAACCGAAGATTTCTGAATTTTTTCCACAGAACTTTTCATCAATTCAATTCAATTCAATTCAATGTTTTTTGCAGCATGGAGTTAGTATTACAAAGTAAATAGTTATTTAATTTTAGAGATGTTCTTTACATTGTTCTTAACAATATTATCATAAATAGATATATTTAAGGGAAAACACTTTAACCTTTATGTAAAACTTAAAAATTTAGAAATATGCTTTTCGAAAATAAATTTTTTATCGGGAGTTACACCGAGATACCTTCAGTTATTAGACCACTGAAAATCTTCAGAGTTAATAATGGTAAAGTAGTAGCAGTAGTGAATGTAGTTAGCTTTGCAAACTGCTAAGTGCGTCTTGTGGAAGAACACTCGGCGCATAAAGTCAGTGTCATCTGCAAACATGGCCACTTCGGTGTTGTTGTTGCAAGACCTGGTAGATCCGACATAAAAATGTTGAAAAGGATAGGATCAAGTACAGAGCCCTGTGGAACACCAAAACGGATATCATACTCGGAAGAATCCGCAATGCCAGTGTACACAACAAATTTTCTGTTATGTAAAAAGCTCCATACAATCTTGATAAGATGGACATGGTAGGTCAAAACAATTAGTTTTTAGATGAGTTCTTCATGCCATACTACTCGTATGTCGAACGCCTTTTCGATATCTAGTAATACTAAACCAGTAGAAAGTTTTGAGTTTTGTAGCGCTGGCTTTTTGCCATTTACAATAATGGATCGCTTACGCCTGTGCATCATCGAAATACACGCTTAGTCGAAAATATTGCTGCTGTAGGTTCAAGTGTTGCTGATGATCCGAATTTATCGATTTCCCGGCGTTCGTAGCAATTGAACGAATCGTACACCTCACTATGGCGTATTTTACATTTGGATTTGCATCTCCATCCTTATAAATTTCAACTCACGCAACAATTGAAGCCTGCTGACCATTCACAACGCCGTACATACGCTTCTTGGGTATTGGAACAACAGACAATAAACACCGATTTTTCGAACATTTTCTTCAGTTTGGTATTTGAACAAACAAAATTGCCGCATATGGGGCTCAGAAAACCTATAAGTGATCGAAGAGGTGCCGTTGCATCCAGACAAAGTGACTGTTTGGTATGCTCTATGGTCGAAAGGTGTCATTGGTCCGAATTTCTTCGAAGATGCCAATCGGGGGACGGTTAAAGTCAATTCGGGGCGATATGGTCGAATGGCCAGCGACTAAAGATCATGACTTTATTGCTTTATTGCGGGACAAGTTTCCTGGTCGCGTAATTTCACGTTTTGGCGACGTGAATTGGCAACCAAGATCATACGATCTGACACCATTAGATTTTTTTTTCTGCGGAGCTACACAAAAGACCGTGTCTACGCGGATAACCGCCGAACTCTAGACGCATTAAAAACCAACATTACTGAAGTTATGGCCGAGATACCGCCCGAAAAATGCAAAAAAGTGGTTAAAAATTACCTCAAAAGAATCGCATGCTGCGAATCTTCCAGAGGTTGTCATTTGAATGATTTGCTTTTTTCACACTTAATGGCAAAGTCCAAACTTTATAATGAATTAAAATATTCATCAAAAATGTATAGCAATGTGTGTTTTATTTAGCTTCACTTTCGAAATCGAAAAATGGATGACCCTTTGATAGCCTGTTATTCATGGTATATCGTCGAGACCAGGAGACTTTTTTATTTTTAATTCGACGATTAAGTCCTCAATGAGGAGGTTGCTAATAGTTAATTTATTTCTTACAAGATGTTCAGTAAAAAGGTCGTTCAGATGTTAAAATTTTGCGATTTTGCCTAAATGTTTCAGCCAAAATACTTTCTTCCTGAGTTACAAAAACATCATTTTGAACTAGAAGAATGTGAACTTTTTTCTTTATTACTTTTGTAACTTTCCAAAAAGCTTGGATCCTTTATCAAAACCAGATAGCAGATTGTTCCACTTTTGATTTCGTTTTTGATTTGGTAGTTTATAATCTTAAGATTAGTTTTAAATATGTCCAGCCTGTAACGAAACCATTTTCTCCGCACAGAATTTCGCAAATGAACCTGGTGTGTTATACGAGTATGTATAGACAGCGGTGGACGATTTGAGTTAACGTAAGAACATTGTCTCTTTGGGATGGATACATGGGCTGCTCTTTTAATTATTCGTTCAAATGAATCAATGACCATGTCTATCTACTCGACGGCTGAAAACTGTCCAATGATAAACTACCTTGATACATGTTGTCACAGATATAAATGACCTATATCTCTCCCAATTTGCAGCGGAATAGTTAAAGTGGCCACATGTATCATTTATAAGACCAGAAATATGGAGCTCAGTATAAACCGTCAAATTGAATTGTATAAATCAAAAAATCCCCCAAAAAATAACTCTGACTGCAGTTTGTATGTAATTTAATTATTTGAATCATCAGTTTAAAGCTAAAACAGCTGCATGCGGAATAATTTTTCATAGCATGCATAGCGATCGCATTCTGATTTTTTAGTCAGCACGCAAGTTCTTTTTCGTTTAAGTCATTTTCTTTATTAAATAAAAAAATATATAAAAAAACCTTCTAAAACAGGAAATTATATCTAAGCACGATATTTGATAAATTGTTGAGTGGTCTAGCTATCAATTATAGATTTTATAAAAATGAAAAACGAACGTTTTCCTATCTTATCTGTGATGAATGTCAAAGTTAACAATTTGCACGTAGCTCTGAACAATTTGTCGAGTATACTGAAATTCGTATCTTGCTGCGTAGATGTTATTATGCATTTAAGTTGAATTCGCTGCAAAATGAAATTTATCAGTTTAATTGGTAAAATAAGAACTTAAAACAACATCGATGATTCAGCGGAACTTGCCTTTACTTTTTGCGATTCGAATAAAGTCCATGTGATCCAAAATAACACCACAGATAAAGCGTTATCCACGATGGCTGTGTTGAGCTGAACAAATATTTTTTATGATAATATTTTCATCGAAACGAGTGTTTATGAAAATGTGTACATATATTTCTCTAAATGCGCAAGGTGTGAAATTAAATATTGTACCCGTATATCAAAAAGAATTGCTGTCAAGTTATTTTTAAAATTTTTAATAGAAGTTGAGATCTATAAGGCCTGGCATACCAGCACAAATAGGGTCTTTGCAAAAGCATAATAATCCGGAAAGCACCTATGATCACTCTGAAACTCTTTACAGAGACAAAACCAGAACTTTAGCTGAGAGTCTTTTGTAACAAGTTCATCGCAGAATTTCTCCCAATTGCAGTTTAAGCCGAGATTGAAATCTTTGAATAGATTACGGACGCTTTCCTTTTAACTAGTATTTATTTATTTATTACTTATTAAACATTCTTTATTGGTTTGCTATATTATTACAAAGTTTAAGATACAAAAGAATAGTTAACATGGCATAATGCCTTCTCTTGTGAGTTGACGTTACTTTAATTAAAAGAAACCATACAACATAAAAATAAAAAGACAATTGAGAATACATACGAGGGCGGGTCAATAAGTCCGTGACTTTTTGAATTTCTGACCTCTTTACTGAAACAGCAAGACTGCTCCTGTCAACAGGCATCTGTCAGTTGACTCCTGTCAAAATTTAAACTTGCTGCGTCAGTTAGTTTGTGTTTGACAGCTATTTTTATCAGACTACTCACTAATTTGAGGAGAAAATGGAAAAAAGTGAATTTCGTGTGCTTATTAAGCATTATTTCTTGCGAAAAAAAACCATTACCGAGACCAAGGCTAAGCTTGATAAATACTATGGGGACTCTGCACAAAGTGGTTTACTGAATTTCGTTGTGGCCGTACAAGCACTGAAGATGCCGAACGTCTGGACGCCCAGTTGAGGTCTCTACACCCGAAACAATCGAAAAAATTCTCGATATGGTGTTGGCCGACCGAAGATTGAAAGTGCGAGAGATTGTGGAAGCCGTAGGGATCTCGCATGGCTCAGTGGTTTCAATTTTGAATGATCACTTGGGCATGAGAAAGCTTTCCGCAAGATGGATGCCGCGTTTGCTCACAGTCGACCACAAACGCAATCGTGTAACAACCTCACAGGAAGGTTTGGCGTTGTTTAATCGCAATATGGAGGAGTTTTTGCGCCGTTTTGTAACCGTGGACGAAACATGGATCCATCACAACACACCAGAGAACAAACAGCAGTCAAAACAGTGGGTTTCTAAGGGTGCCGATTCACCAAAGGCCAAGGTGGGTTTGTCAGCCAATAGAGTTATGGCGACTGTTTTTTGGGATGCACGCGGGATAATCCACATTGACTACCTTCAAAAGGGAAGAACAATCAATGGGGAATATTATGCCAACTTATTGGACCGATTCAATGACGATTTGAAAAAAAAACGACCTCATTTGACCAAGAAAAAAGTTCTTTTCCACCAAGACAATGCAAGACATGAATTGGGCTATGAATTGCTCCCTCATTCACCCTATTCTCCAGATTTGGCTCCGAGCGACTACTTCTTGTTCCCAAACCTGAAGAAATGGCTTGGTGGAAAAAGATTTGACTCCAATGATGAAGTCATCTCGCAAACAAAGGCCTATTTTGAGGACCTCGACAAATCATTTTTTTTGGAAGGGATAAAAAAATTGGAGAAGCGTTGGACAAAGTGTATAGAGCTCAAGGGAGACTACGTTAAAAAATAAAATTATTTTTTTATCAAAAAATCTGTGTTTTAATCCAAAAGTCACGGACTTATTGACCCGCCCTCGTACGATAGCAACTTATTGTTTCTCTTTGCCGGGCTAACTTTTTACGCTGAGCATTAGCAGATCTCACAGACAATGAACGCTTTTTTCGTGGCATGTTAGCAACTACAATAATGGGAATACAAAAACATAGCGATTGAATATAATCCTCTAACTACGATAACTAAACTCAAGTTCTTAAGAAATAATATATTGTTAAGCTCACCGTAATTCTCGAATAGTCAAAACGCACCAAATTAAATAAAAAAACAAAGAAAAACACGTATAATCTTTAATTATAGGATTTCTCGAAAAACACTTATCTATTTAAAAACCAATTCAAGAGTGCAATCGCAATTCTCAGCAGATCAACCTGTGCCAAAAAAAAAAAACAAAAACAAAAAAAAGACAGAATATCCGTTAAGTGAACATAACACTCAGGCACTGGTGCGGCTGAGATTAATGATTGATATATCAATCTCTTTCGCAATAAATACACTAACCAGGTAATTAAATTTTATTCAAATCGGGTGTGCCATTACTAAGTTACAGACGTATAAATGGAATGAAATGTGCCTTAAAGGACATGGAGGGATACATAAACCTGTTTGCAGGGCAAACAAATTAATCTAGGATTTTAAAATTTGTTTCTGGTGTTTCTTCTCTTCAAAACGAATCGATTGATATATACGAGTAATAACCTTGTGGTTTCGTTAGCCGACTCCCATTTTTCTTGAGCCAAACAAAAATATGGCTTCTAAAATATAGGGATAGAAAAGAGATGACGGATTTGATCAGACATGATATTATCTACACTGTTATCATTCCACCGTATAGCCACAATCTCGGTTTTATTGTCATATCCGCCTCTTTCAAACTTCTCTATTTGCTGAAAATTTAAGGTTTCACGTGGCAAAGAAGACCAGGAACAAATTTTTCAACATATAAGTTGCCTCACTGTTATCAAGGAACTGATTCTTGAAATTGGAAAGAAGTTGACTTAAGTCGAATCTTTAAACTTCTATTTTTTTTAATAGAATTAAATTAGCTCCCTGATATGGTTCAATAAGTTAATTAATTATAACCTCATGATATGATTTCCGACTTATAGTTATATTAAGCTTCACCATTTTAGCAGTCGCAGAACGATTGCCAGATGAAGAAAATACTAACAATGCTAATAGATTAAACAGATATAAAGGAGACAGGTTTTTCAAAGAATAGAAGAACTGCCACACCATTCCTGAATTCAGATTTTTTGTTATAAGTATGCAGTAGCCTTCATTCAATCTTTTCCTGAATATAATGTAGGCAAAGCTTTAAGATGTCCAATTACTTATCAAATTAAGGAATGGCAAAGAAAATATTCACAGCAAACTAACGGTTCCCAAATTACCTACATAACGTACTTCATGATACCAAAATTCTCACACTAAAGTTTACGCAAACCGGAAAATTTCGCAATAAACCTCTACAAAGCTACGAGTAATTAAAATGGTATAACACCTATTAAATAGTTTCTGCGAATAAATTCTTGTAGAGGTTAAATTTGTTTGAAAAATAAAAAAAATAAGAAAAAACAAACTATCATATAATTCTTTTGTTTTACAGGAGAAACGTTTTCCCATCCGAAACAAAACAAATCCCAATCGAAAGAGATACATGTTTAGTTCACTTGCGCTCATTAAACTCAAAATAAGGGGAAATTTTTGCTTAAATCTTCAATTAAAAACTAAAGGAAAGTGAAAATAGTTTTTGACATAATCCCACAACAATTGTGGATAAAGAAATTTATAATTTTTGTTTTTTTATTGTAAGAAAACCTTTCTTTATTCCAAATGGACAAGATTTTCAAAATGTTTCCACCACTTCTGAACGCAAGACTCCAAAATTAACTATTGTAGTAGAGTCATTAAAGCAATATATGTTAAGCAACGAAAGTAACAAGTATGTATGCATCGGTCAATTTAAATATTACAGTTAGATCTACTTATTGAGCGACAAATTAATTCCTACAACTTTCCGGTTTTATCAAGATGGATAAGGTTGTCTGTCAACTGGTGAGCGCATGAGTTTTTTTTTTTACGTAAACGGGATCCATCCGATCATCTCAAGCTATGATGTTCACTTAACACTTCAGTTTACACTCTGGTCCCTCTGATCATCACAAGCTATGTTGTTCTCTTGAAGCAGTCAATCTACGAGTACAATATTTGGTACTTAGCTAAGATATCGCTATCTAGACTTCTTGTTTAGGTAACCAAAGTTCTTGTCGATCATCCTCTACGTTAAATATGGCTTTAAGAGTAAATCAACTACTTGTCGAGTTATTTAAAACAGTGGGGATTGATTGGATGGAGACCAAACACCACACATCATGATTCGATAAAAGAACACAGATCAACTGAATGGGGTCACAGAAATGGTTGCCCGATCTTTGAAATGAAACTGGTTCGCCTGTTCGATGATAAGTGGTCGAAGATGGATTTCGTGTTAAAAAGGACAAATCAAATTATACTTATGGTGTGGACAAAAAAACGAATCCTAACCATTACAAAACCATGCAATGGAGCAGGCAAGTAATCACTTTTGCCCCTTGTCATCGCAGTTAAACTGAATGGATCTGCCCAATGAAAAGGAAAATGCCCTTGTTGGCTTCAATCAATTTTACGTTCCGTCTGTATAAGTAGAATCACAATATGGGCCACATGGGCTATACAATGACATTGACCTGATCCGAAGGGATCGAGAATTCATCGGTTGCCTTAACAAATAGAAATCACCCAGAAAGTTTTCTATACACTGGCAGAGCGCTCAAGTGGGAACAATATTCAACCAATTGGGTATGTGAAGCTTGAGGTAATTAGCGCAAGGCCGTCATAGCTCATTTGATGAATTGTTTGTTGTTTCAAACTTTATTCCGGACTGAAGCGGAAGAACGCGACACTAATGGAAAGTTTTCAAAAAATAAATTCTTATTACGGAAATTTTTTTAATTAATTTGAAGAAGTTTAGCTAACGCCTTTATTGAACTCGTTTCGAAATTATGGTCATCATCAATCTTATGAGCGAACGTTTTTATTAATTTTAAAAAGGAAGATGTTGTAGATTGCAAACTCCTACACTGTTATTTCACTATTATCATATATAAATGTTTGCAATTATTATCTTATAATATGGTACATCGAAACATCTGTAATGCTGTATACTGAATAAACATCCAGCGCTGTACAAACCACCGATCGGGATCGGGATCACAAAACATGACGAAATAGCACTACCTACTTATAATTTATGTCAGGGTGGTAACTGGATTCGTTCTTTTTAAGAAATTTACAAAGAAGCTGACTAGAGAAAAACAAGTGCTTATGTAATGCATAGCACAACTATTTCAAAATCAGACAAGTAGAAAGTTAATAAAACTGATATGACCATGGACGAACGTGAGTTCTTAGGTTGAAAAGATTTCTGCATAAACAAGTGTCTATTCTAACTCGAATACGTAAGTCATCAATTCCCCGAGTCAAACACCTGGTTTGAAAAAGCCTTAACACACAACAACTTATTTTTTAAATACAATAACAGATGACTGGTCACCATCGGACTTGTTTGTTTTAGTTGACACACTAAACAAATCAATTATCGAAAAAAAAGATAGATTGTTTAATAAAGATACATCTCAGAGGTTTCAAAACTAGAACTTAATCAGTCCAACAGGCCAATAAGGCTCCTAAACCAGACACGCTTCGAAATCACATTCTCGGGATTAAGATTTCATTCATAGCATAGATCATGTACCATATATTAAATAAATGGATGGATAGATCCCTTTATGTGTTGATATTAGCATCTAGCAAATCTACCACTGAAAACTAACCAGAAAATTGAGCCGATACCTATCACCTGTAATCGACCTTAAGATCTTATGCAAACCACAATAAGCTGGTCCATCTGTTAATTCAGTAGTTACAGTCCGTTTGATAAGATCGTATACGGCAAAACTCGTTTATGAAAACCGATTTGGAAGTGGCATTTGCATTAGCAGATAAAAAAATACTTCTGCTAAGATGCTTTGAATAACAAAATTTAAAGAGTGTTCAATTTTTGTCAGAGACGGAAGTATTTTAAAATGAGTGTCGCGTTTGCATCACGTTATGAAGCAGTATTCTTGTGCACGCATCCAAAAGGACCGAAAATGTCATACGGAGCAGCTGCTAAATATATGAAAAAGTCAAAAGCATTTGTTAGCAAGTGGGTGCACCGTTATTCCCAAGTTAAAAATATGGATGATTTGCCGGATCGTGGGTCTACGCCAAAAACAACAAAAAAGCAGGACAAAATGATTCTACGCGTGTTTGAAAAAAATCCTCTTCTATCGTTACGTGGAGGAAAAGGGATTTTACGTGTTGTGATACGATACGTATCTAGCCAATAATGTAAAATTTCGAAGCACAATCCAATACTGTCAAAAAAACACGTAGAAAAACGACTCAGTTGGGCCAAGGAGAATTTGGACAGAGATTGGAAAAACGTTATTTTTTCGGAAGAAGTTTCTTTTTGGGCATGGTCTCCTATCACTCATACCTGGTGTACACAATCCAACAAATTAATCCAGCGGACCGTCAAACCCCCGGCAAAGGTGCACGTTTGGGGATGCTTCTCAAAACAAGGATTTGGCAATTTATTCATGTTTACAAATAACTTAAACGCACCCAACATGGTCAAAATTTATAAGAAGGCTTTATTACCATCTGCCCAAAGGTGGTTTAAAAGAAGAAATGAGAATTGGTTACTGCAAGAAGATAATGACCCGAAACATCGCAGTCGTTTGTGCAGTGGGTGAAAACAAGAAAATGACGTTGATGTTTTAGATTGGCCATCACAGTCGCCGGATGCAAATCCCATTGAAAATGTTTGGACATTCATGAAGCTAAAGCTCCAAGGAAAGAAGATCTCGACGGTCAAGCAATTATCACGAAAAATACGAGTTTTATATAGATCTTTGTCTCAAGATTATGCTATAAGATTAATAGAAAGCATGCCTCGAAGACTCCAAGCAATTATTGATAATGGAGGAGAGTGGAAAATATATTAATTGAAAAGCATTTAAGTAAATAAACAAAATAAACCAGTACAATTGATTTTTTTTTTATTATTATAAGTTCTTCTTTAATTTTTGCCGTATACGATCTTATCAAACGGACTGTATATGATTCATATACCGATGTACTTCAAAAGATAATGCAAAACTCTGAAACATCATATACCTTGATGACAACGGTCCTCTATGCAAAGAAAACGCTGAACTGTCATACATACTGTCAACAGCATTCACAGCTCGAACAGTTTGGCACAATAGTAAGGGATAACTTTATTAACCCCTGTAGAAATCAAGCAAACAATCACTCTGATAAATCGCTACTTCTTTTAACGATGAAATATATTGCCGAGACGGAAAAATAAGTTTTCCTCCTCTTAAAACAAGCACCAACCCAGGTTTATCCCGAAAAATAAAATAAGATGAACCGGTGCAGAACGAATGCAGTTAAGCTAAATTTCGAATTGTAAATTCATTTTCAACAAAACTTGTATTTTTAGTGTTCTGATGGAGGATGCTCTCTATTAATACGAGGGCGGGTCAATAAGTCCGTGACTTTTGGATTAAAACACAGATTTTTTGATAAAAAAATAATTTTATTTTTCAACGTAGTCTCCCTTGAGCTCTATACACTTTGTCCAACGCTTCTCCAATTTTTTTATCCCTTCCAAAAAAAATGATTTGTCGAGGTCCTCAAAATAGGCCTTTGTTTGCGAGATGACTTCATCATTGGAGTCAAATCTTTTTCCACCAAGCCATTTCTTCAGGTTTGGGAACAAGAAGTAGTCGCTCGGAGCCAAATCTGGAGAATAGGGTGGATGAGGGAGCAATTCATAGCCCAATTCATGGATTTTTGCCATGGCAACTGCACATGTGTTTGTGGTCGACTGTGAGCAAACGCGGCACCCATCTTGCGGAAAGCTTTCTCATGCCCAAGTGATCATTCAAAATTGAAACCACTGAGCCATGCGAGATCCCTACGGCTTCCACAATCTCTCGCACTTTCAATCTTCGGTCGGCCAACACCATATCGTGAATTTTTTCGATTGTTTCGGGTGTAGAGACCTCAACTGGGCGTCCAGGACGTTCGGCATCTTCAGTGCTTGTACGGCCACAACGAAATTCAGTAAACCACTTTTTTACCATTGAAATCGATGGTGCAGAGTCCCCATTGTATTTATCAAGCTTAGCCTTGGTCTCGGTAATGGTTTTTTTTCGCAAGAAATAATGCTTAATAAGCACACGAAATTCACTTTTTTCCATTTTCTCCTCAAATTAGTGAGTAGTCTGATAAAAATAGCTGTCAAACACAAACTAACTGACGCAGCAAGTTTAAATTTTGACAGGAGTCAACTGACAGATGCCTGTTGACAGGAGCAGTGTTGCTGTTTCAGTAAAGAGGTCAGAAATTCAAAAAGTCACGGACTTATTGACCCGCCCTCGTATACGAATAATGTAACGCCCATCTTCTACAATATAAAAGTAGTCCTATCATCTCTAAAAACTTGAGATCGCCATATATCTCACATCATGCCTACATTGTTTCTTCCAAACTCGTATATACAATAAGAGTGTCTCAGGATGCTTGTTCACTCCTTATATTGAGTATTTAATCGATGCAGCAATAACAACTTGCCTTTTGGGTAATAGTACCGATTAAGTTCAATAAGAAAAGACATTTTTTAACAAACAAAAAACTATAAGTTAAGCTAGGTGCTTATTTTTCAGGACTTTCCGGTGCTTTGGTTCACAAAAAGGAAGCACTGCACTTTATTAAAAATGTCTATGAGGCATAACAAACTTAAAGATAGTGCCCTTACAAAACTAAAAACTACAATCAAAATATTCGTCCAATACCTATACATATAGGAGTTTTCTTTATTTTACAATTTTCCAATGCTTGTAAATAAAAAAATTAAAGTAATATATTAGTAAATAGAATTATAGACCATACATACGGTAAAGATGAGTGTTTAATGATTCGTCAACATTTTATTTGAATCATACCTGAAATTAAAAACAAAAGAAGGAATTATTTAAAGATTTTATGTAATAGATGTTTTAAAAAATAATCTAGTAAAAACCAATATTTTCTGCTTAAATAAAAAAACAAAAACAAGTACTAGGCTGCTGTAAAATAAATGGCGGCTTGTAACGCTTAGTTTAAGCATTGCCAATTTGTGGGCAAACGATTAATTTTTAGTCACTTACACTTTGGCCAAAATGTTACAAAGACTTTTATGTTTTTATAGAGTTTTGGCACAATTCTCAGAATTGAAAAATTAATCCACATGTTTAGAAGAGTGAGAGACCTGGAGAATACAGTGGATGCTGTAGAGAATACTCCAACTGATATCGTTAGTACTCGCTGCAATAAGTGGTTGGAGCTCTTAACTGTATATATTCGCAGAAATATTCTTTCCTAGCCCAAGAACCACCAACCCAGCCACTGTGCACATCGAGGTCGATTATTTTATACAAATAATATTCATCGCACGTCCCAAAAAGACCTTCTTTCGTTTCGAACCAGTTGATACTCGTAAGAAACACATCACGGTGTATCTTTAAATTCCATGATTTTTTAATGCCTGTTTTATGTTAATAATTTGCCACCATTCGTCAATTTATGCTTCTTCTGACCACATTGCGGGCAACTTCTTTAAACCATCACTAACAAAATTTATTGTTGCAAAAAGAATGAGTTCTTCACGTAAGTCTTGTGTTAAGAATCCCGACCATTTCTGCTACACATGTAATAAATTTCGATATTGGTCGAAAAGGGATTTCAAAATCAACATATAGTAAGTGGTCAGAGTGTTTAGATTTAAATTTCCTTATTTTGTTTGGCACACCACATACCTAACACAAATTGAATTGACACAAATTGAATTGGGAGCATAGCCAAGCTTTGTATTAGTTATAAAATTTTTTTTGGGGAATCACAATGCCGAAGAATATTCCGAAATAGTAGACAAAATGCCCCAGAAATTCCTAAAACTAGGAGCTAATATGAGTGTCAAACAACCTGTAATTTATTTGACTCAGAGAGTCTAGGTTCGATTCCTGGCTGGGTCACCAAAAATTTATCAAAATCGCCATCCCCTTTCGGCGGGCAATGGCAAACTCCCGAAAGTAAAATTGCCTACGAAAAAGCTTCTAAAGAGTGCCGTTCGGACTCGGCGATAAACCGTAGGCCCCACTCAGATGTGACAAAAATAACAACATGAACAACACAAATGAGTGTCAAGAAGCTAGGCCATGGCCCATACCGGGCTGCCAGCGCCACAGTGTTTTTTTTTTGTGTCATGATTTTTTAAAATAACATGGAAAATTTATTAATTTATTAAATTAATATTTCAATAGACCCAAAACATATTTTTCCCCATATACGTGATATACGGCGCATTGTAGAGAACGGCAAAAGGCCAACAACAAGACTAGGACCGCAATTAACGCTAACAGTGTAACCGGAAACAACTTTCCCAAATCCTTACTAAAACCCAATTGGTGTCAAATGTTAAGCCGAATTTCATTGAAAAATTGTTCAGCAATGAGCCTCACATTTGATCCAACGGATAATTTAATAAGCAAATTTGCTGTACATAAGGTGAGAACAATACGCAAGTAATACATTAGGCACCATTAAATCCGCAAAATTTTACGTTGTGCGCTTTTCTTTGAAAAATGGGGCAGTAACAGAGGTTACAGTCAATGGAAATGGACGAATATTTGCTACCATATTTCCGCGAAATCCATGAAGACTTGCAGAATGATTCTACAATATACATTATCGAACATAAGTCTACATACACCCCTCAAATTCTTTGTAATTTATGAAATATTTACAAAACGAAATAAAAAGCATTATGAAAACTTTTATTGAGGCAAGACCTTACAATATACCTATATGATAAATTAATTTAATATTACTATTTTATCCAAAAAAAAAAACCAAATATTTCAAATTTAGTGAAATAAATGTCTACATACAGCTTAATACCACTATGCAAAACTCATCTTTCTTGCCTTTTGAGTTAAAAGTCACATTTTTTTTATGCCTACTTTTGTAAATCAAAGTAAGCGTCGATCTGGCGTCCAAAGAAAAGCTATCAAACAGAGACATTCGAGCAGTTTTGAAGGAAGTTGATAAAAATCCGAAAATAAGTTCTCCAATATTGGCCGATCAGCTCGCGGATTTATTCAAAAAAGTTGTTCACCCAATTACCATTCGCAGTCTTACATCCGGCAGGCTTTCGAAGCCGGGTATCAAGGAAAAAGCCTCTAATTTCTAAACATACTGCTCTAATAGTTAAGGAATGTTTGCAACAAAATGTGCCACAGCAGCTGATTTTTCCACCACAATCGCCGGACCTAAACCCCGTTGAGCATATAAGTTGAGCGAAAACTTCGAAAATATGCCATAACTGGACGTGAAATTCTAAAAGAGGCACTAAAAAAAACTTGGTCAGAAGTAAACGCAGAAAACACAAAAACTTAGTAATGTCAATACCTCGACGTCTTCAAGCAGTCATCGATGCCAATGGCGGTCCAACCAGATACCAAAAACTATTTGTTTACTGATTATATCTTCTTTTTTTTTAAATTTTATGCCCTGTATTTAGACTTTTGTTTCATCACATTTGAATTAATTTATTAATTTTTTTTTATTTAAAGCATAAGAATTAAGTTAATGAAAGTGAAAAATGTGTATTTTGTTAAGTTTTGTACAAATAAAAACTTTTATAAGAAAATTACTAGTTTTTCGTCATAAATTTATTTAATTATCAGATATTTGGGGGTGTGTGTAGACTATTGTTCGTAGGTGTATGTCATTCTGCCATCAATACCATTGATTTATTAAAATCAAAGTTTGGTGAGGAAGTGATCTCCAAATTGAGCCCCATAATCCGCCATGATGATCTTGCAATCTGACGGCGCTCGATTAATAGATTTTTTTTTTTTTTTTTGGTGGGTAGGTGTGAAAATCTTCATAGACACTATGAACCCGTTGCTCATAGTATTGTAAGATTCTTACTCACTAAAAACACGCCTCCCTTCTTATCGACTACTACTAAGTAACCTTATCAAGTAAATTCCGTTTCAAATAACGTTCGCGTGGAGCAGGTAGCTTTCCAACAAAAGCACCTGTTAGTACCGCTATTATATGCGGATAGTCCTTATCGCGCCAGATCGAATGGTCTCATTCTTTGTAATCGACGCACTAAGTTTATATCGTCCAGAATTTGGAGTATTTTATTATTACAATGACCATGAAGACGAATATGGAGTTTGCGAACAAAGTTAATTATTTCGTCCTCGACGGTAATTATTCCTAAGTTTCTGTGGATATAACTGTTTCTGATATACCATGGGGCGTTCACGATTTGTCTTAGAACTTTGTTTTGATAGCCTTGGAGAATATTTTGGTTGCTTGGTTTAGTACAACGCCAAAGTTGTATACCGTACGTCCAAACGGGTTTAAGCACTTGCTTATAGATGAGCAGTTTGTTATGTATGCTTAACTTGGAATGTCTTCCTAGTAGCCAGTACATTTGTCTGAATTTATTTTCAAGTTCATCACGTTTCTTCTTAACATGCGGCTTCCATTTCAGTTTAACATCTAGTGTCATTCCTAGATACTTTGCTTCATTTGCATATGGTATTTGTACCGAGTTAATGAAAATGGGAAGGTTGTTTATTTTCCGGTAAGTAAAATTAACATGAGTAGATTTGGTCTCATTAAGAACAATTCGCCATATCTTTGTCCATTCATAGATTTTATCCAGCCATTTGTAGCTTTCCAGTAGCTAACTCGACTGAAGTATCTGTAGCTAGTATCGCCGTGTCGTCCGCGAACGTGGCTACTATGGTACCTGATTCTTATGTCTCGAGTATAGAGTAAAAACAATACCGGACCAAGCACACTTCCTTGCGGAACTCCAGCAGCGATCTCTTTAAATTCCGAGTATTCGGTGCCATGTTTAACACGAAAAATTCTTTTTTCCAGGTACGATTTCAGAATCGTATGCAGCTCTCTCGGAAGAACCTGACTTAGCTTAAAATTTAAGCCTCATGCCATACTAAGGTCAGGCTTGAGACACGTCAAGAAACACGCTAGAACATATCTTTTTCCCCTCTAGGGCTTTTTCAATTTCATTCGTAATTCTAAAGACCTGGTCAATTGTGGAGTGCTTAGTTCTAAAACCGAATTGATGATCAGGAATTAGACGCCTTTCTTCAATGATCGGTTGCAAGCGCTTCAAAAGGAGTTTTTCAAATATTTTAGATATTATCGGCAGAAGCGATATCGGGCTGTAGGACTTTTTTTCATTTAGAGATTTGCCTGGTTTCGGGACCATTATAACTTCGGCAACTTTCCATTGGCTTGGAACGTTTAATAATCTTAGCGCGGCATTTATAAATTGGAGCAGTTTGATCAGGGCTTTCTTTGGCAACTCCTTGAGAATTTGACCTGTTATCAAATCATAACCAGGGGCTTTGTTATTTTCCAATTTTTTAATTGCTTGGTTAAGTTCTCGTAGGGATACTGTTTTTATTCTAAAATTGTCCGGTGCCGTAATTATATAATTAGAACCTCCTGTTAATGCCTGTCCATCAAAAGGCTTAAACGTTTCTTCTAGGTGGTCGGCAAATAGATCCGCCTTCTCTTTATCTCCTTTTGCCCATTCGCCATTATTTTTTGTTATGGGAGGAGATTGCATTTGAGGCTTTTTGATTCCCTTCATGGCTTTCCAGAGCGAGTAATTTGAACTTCTTTCGGCAGTCAGACCTTCGAGATATGTAGAGATATTCCGATTTTTGTAATCTCGTATTGCTTCCTTCAACTTGTTGCATAAGTGGTTTAAGTATGTTATATGCTGAGGAGCACGGGATTGTTGCCATCTTTTGGGCGCTCTTCTCTTTTCTCTCACCAGTTCTTTTATTTCTGTTGGAGTTGGAGTGTTGTTCCAGGCAGCGTTCTGCAGGACTTTGATGAATCTGTCGACTTCGTCTTCTATTTCGTTTTGTGTTTTTAGCGACACGTTTAGAACAATATGTTCATTGCAGTAATTTCTAAAACCGTCCCAGTTAGTTTTGGTGTTAGTTAATCTAGGTGCCACTTCTTTCTTAATTAAGAGCACGCTTAGTGTCAAAATGACTGGTGAGTGATCTGAGGAGAGATCATGACTTTCCTCGATGTATGTAGAAATTTTGGCTGCTCCCTTTGTGACAAAGAAGTCTACAAGATCAGGGGTCTTTGTTATATCCGAAGGCCAATATGTTGGTTTTCCTGTAGAGAAAAAGTCAACTTTACATTGCATTCCGTTGAATTACATCTTGAGCCCCAGAAGGTATGTTTCGAATTGAAGTCACCACCAATTATAAAATTCGGTCCGAGTGAATCAAAGATACCATTAAAGTCATTCTTTTCTAGCTTGCATCGCGGGGGACAATAAATGGATGCAATGTTGTAGTGCAGGTGGTTATATTTTACGCAAACCGAACTTAACTGCATTGCATCGCATTAATACTCGTAGATGAGGCCCGAAATTATCTTTAAAAGTATTTTTCTCAAACAAAAGTAAATTTAAGATCAAATACCAATCCTTAGTTCCTGGACCCTTTTTTTAAAAAAAAAAAAAAAAAAAAAAAAAAAAACTTCCTTAACATACGGTTTAAATAAAGTTCATTAAGCTCATTTTATGGAAATGCTTCAAACAAAAGTACTAATAATAATTTAAAATCAAAAGACTGCAAAAATGAAGTAAGCTCCAACATTTCGAGTTAAATGGATTCGATAAATAAATGTTGTCCCGAATGGAATACCTTTAAATAATTTAAACTGCACAAGCATTCAAATAAGTTCAACCACTTGTTTAAGTGTAAACAAAACCAAAATAAAAAAATAAAAAATCACAACACTATCCATTTCCGGTTGGGACTCTGTAAATAAACTTTAAAACTGCACGTTTCTCACATTGGATGGTTTTTTTTTTTTAATTGTGCACTTAATATATTCGAGTAAAAATTAAAAACTTTGTAAACTGTGCTTTTAGCAAGACTTCGAGGACAAAATAATAATTTAAAATAAAACATTATGAAAATACGAATAAGTATCATATGTAACATATACTTGCTTTCTATATGCATGTGTATTTAAAGATATATAAATAGAATGAAAAATTTGTTCTCACAGGGGGAGCTATTTTAAATTTGGTTTAAAAATATCTCCTCCCTTTTATCAATATTTGTTTGTGACTTTACCAGCAGTCATTTACCTTTAGAAGCCTCAGAGCAAAGTTATTGAAGTTTTGCAATATAAATTTTCTTAGTAAATAATATAAATATTTAAAATTTATTAAATATTTTCTAAACACTTGGGTTTAAAACTGAATTAAATTGTCTTTAATTTGAAGTAAAGGTTTTCACTTCACTCCGAAATAAAAAGTTATCGAGTGAACATTGATGTTCATATTTTCTTTCTTCTATTACGTAAATTGAATAAAAGTACAGCTCATACTTTTAAATAATCTGTTTAGGTTCCTTTGGATAGTCCAAATTCTGGATCTTTTCCTCTTTTCAATAATGCGTCTCTAAGAGCGAGACGAGAACCTTAAATGGCGCATTTGAGAATGAAGCAGTAAACGTTAGTTTGAAAAGTTCCATTCCGGAGTTAACCGAGCAAGTTTCACTACTACGGCGCTTAGAAATCTGACCACGGCTTAATTCTAGACACCAAAGTGAGTCGTTTTTGAACCAAATATTGAGTTTCTATAAAATGTAACATTTATGTTATTCTTTTACGTTTAAGTCAAATCAAAAACACTTGACAAGATATTATAAGTTAACACGCTACACCTTATGCTGGGGTGAAGGTCTAATATATTCAAGATAGCTGGCTCAGAATATTCTATTCAAGTGTAAGCGTGTTTTCATATCTATTCCCACGGTTCCAGTGCAACAGGATCAAATTGCATGAATACAACGGATGCGTGTGCAAACGCTTTCTGTTGAATCAGCGTACTAGACGGTGGGATAGAAGCATTCATAGTAGGAGAAGTGTAGCTTTAAGTTTAGTCTTAGTTTGAATTGTAACGGCAAGCGTTCGTTGAAATAAATTTATATTTCGAAAATATAAAGTTTGTTTATTCTTTTACTTGTGAACGGTTAGTTGTTCACGCGGGCTTTGGCCCGTGTATGTTTTTAGGATACGCCTTCAGCGTTCCTTTAACTTGTATTTCAATGTTTTTAAAATCATTGCAAAAACAAATAAATACAAAGGAGTCTGCGTGACAACCATAAAATAGCCAGCCGATGGTATTAAGCAGACAAAAAACCAAAACGCACAACAAGGAGAACCAATATACAGAAGCAGATCTTTAAAAACCAAACACACGTTCAAAGATTTCTTTGTATCAAAAAGTTGATTAATTTAAGTTTATTTAAGTTTTAAAATTTATATTCCCGCTGTTTAAGTAACGAAATAAGCTTGCAAAAAGCGATAAACGATTTTTAATGTTTAAACCAAATAAACCTTGTCTGAAGTCTCTAGACATTTGCAATCGGATTGGCATCTGGAGACTGAGATCGGCAATCCAACCTATTGACATCATTTTCCTCTCTGAAGCCTAGTTAGATACAACTACAATGTTTTGGATTCTAGTCCTCTTATAGGTGTCAATCCTGGTCTCCACGTCTGATGGTGTGTATGCCAGTGTGTCGGAACATTTTTGATCATCTAGATTTATGGTAAATTTTTCTTAAGTCGGCGCTCAAGAATACCCATTAACTTTGGTCTGATGTTTTACTGTTCGTTTGACAACAGATACGCGCCAACGCCTACCGAAGAATTCGCTTTACTAATGAGAATTCGCCAATAGAAAATCTTTCAATTAACAGAACAATTGCCTGAACTTATAGTAAACCCAGGCACCATTCCGTATTA
The DNA here is from genome assembly GCA_928272305.1 of Volucella inflata. Lineage (NCBI taxonomy): Eukaryota > Metazoa > Arthropoda > Insecta > Diptera > Syrphidae > Volucella > Volucella inflata. The sequence goes on from OV743716.1 coordinate 230,447,505, forward strand.
TTATTTTTATTATTATAATTATTCCGAACTAAGCTGTGATGGTTTAATCGTTCTTCATTTGGAATCGAAAATCCAGCAAACACTAATTTAAGAAGGTGTTGTGAAGTCGCACAACAAAACAAATGAGGACATTCCGGCTCAGAAAGTAAAAATCACATAACTGTGGCTCAAACACAATATTACATTCTAAAATTAAACTGAGTTCCAAGCTTTGATCCGTCTGAGAGAGCATGGTCTCCTCTACTAAATTTAGAAACATGGAGTCATTAAAGCAAGCTTTTATCCGAGTAATCAGCAATTTCTTTCTTCTATGTGATGCGTGCTGCGATCAATAATAAAAGACAGAACGTCCCGGGTCGTGCTGGGCGCTGAGGACGAATTTGAATGCTAAGACCCGAGTTTTGAAGCTATTGAGTGAGCAAATATATAAAAAATGCCGTAAATACTGATTAGGAAGTGTGACCAACAAAAGATTACACTTGATCAAACGGTTGTGATTATATGAAGGTTCTTTATTCTACGTATAATTCATCATCTTTTTGGTGATAAGATTACCTGACTACCGAGTATAATAAAGAAGAATAGTGGTGCCCGGTTACTCACACAAAACTCTTCTTTTCAGTTTCATATCTGACCAGGACACATGTATACTCCAAAATTTATTATACACAAGAACACTGTATCAATCCTTAACAAGGCTTAATACTTCTTTTTCAACAGTCAATATATAAGGTCTCTCTGAACTTTTTATCGTAACTCAAAATCAACAACAAACAAAACCGGAAATCCCAACTTTCAATCAACTTGTTTATTGATAATCTGGTCACATGGACTCGTCATACCCTTAGAGGCAATAATAAAACGACAATATTCGAAAACAACATCTTTTCCACCTACAACCGATGAATGTTTAAAGTAAATTTTGCAACGAGACTTATTATTGAGCCGACCACTATATCAACAACCAAATCAGTTCCTATTCCCTGTCTTCTACCCCACCCCAACCCGTGCTTTAAAATCCCATCTTATATACAAATCTTAAGCGGAAAGAAAACACTGACATAAAATATTAAGCAAAAGAAACACGTGTATCCCACAGTGACAAGTATCCGTAAGATACTTATCGAGTGGACAGTTACAACCACCACCGCATGCACATCGATGAATAGGAAATTCAATTTGAAGGTCGACCCATAAAATGTTCGTAGACATAGCACACCACATAGGAGTTGCCACTGGAGCAGTTTAATGGTTAGTTTATCCCCTTTGTCGTGAAGTTGTGTCAAGCTACAACCACATCAATTTTTGTCTAAACAAATCATATAAAAGCCGAGTATTATACTCTGAACGTACGTTTTGCCAATTTTCGCTGTCGATTCCAAAACTTACGAACGGTCATTCAGCTATCCATAGAATTGTTATGCTTTCCAGGCCAAATCCCGTTCCTTATCTCATCTGCTCTCATGACATGTGATCAAATCCCGAGTGATATAAGATGGAAAATAGTTGCATATCTCTAAAAGATATTGGGGGACAGAATTATCTCCTTCTACTTCATGGCCAATGAACTACAAGAAGTTAGACGAGGCAAAAAATGGAACTCACCTGTGCGCTGTTCGTTTTGCAAAAATATTATCAAAGCCGATGCAGGAATCGAACCCTTATGGTCAACTTTAGCACTGTTAGTTTTTTTTACGATGACAGAGTAATTACGAGTAAATGCCGTACTATAAACTTTCAGAAAAAAAGGTTTTTTTTAAAAATCACTGTTGCGTACCTTTTAAATTACAAATTCCACGTATTTAAAAAAAAAATATGGACCGACAATCTAAAATTGGGTTTCAAGTCATATCATTTCAAGACATGACAGATGCGTACGTCACACACAATAATCTAACTAGAACTTATATTAAGCCTCGTTGTCACCCTTTTTTTTAATAAGAAAAAAGTCTTCATTGGCAACTCTGAACTAAACCAACACAAGCTGGTTTTATTTTGGTTAGAAATTGATTTTCCCTAAAGCGACATTGAATGATAGTTGATGTTGGAACATGTATTGAAGCAATAGCAAAATCAAAACAAGATATTCATCTACGAGTATAACAACAAACCGCAACGTAACGATAGTGTTTTAACAATGCTCGCGCTGTTTGCACAAGGTAATGTACATAATCGTACATAGGTTTCCACGAGCAAATATGACGCGCGAAGAGCCAAGATTTCCAAAGAAGCAACACTCTCAAAAGGTTCCCATATAATCGCGCAAGGTAGATATCTTTTGTTTACCCAACATACAGAATGTGGAGGGACGGGATTAAGGGGAGCTAGATAAAACGTTGGGTTCTTCACAAACTCATAGAACGCGAAAATTATTTATTAATTACAATTTACTGTCGTCTTCCGCTCTGTTTTCGCTTGTTCGTTTGGCTCGCACATAAGGTGTTTGCTTTGCCTGTGTAGATGATGTCTATTGTTTGAATTTGAATTGAGCAGAGGTCTAAGAGGAAGAAATATGGCATCGAACGACATGGTGTGCTTTGCTTCGTTTGAGTTGGCTCTCAGCTTTCAGGTAACAACCACCGGCACTAGATGACTTTAGTATTTGTTGTGCACTTTTAATTTGTGTTCGTAACGTGTAGCCAGTACCTACGCTGTGGTAATTGTATATCCATAAATGTTATACATTTTCAAACTTATATTGTTGGTAATAAATAAATCTATATAAATTTATACGTATACGTCTCATTTGTCTTTAGGCTTCCTTGTCAGAGTGAAAGAGAATTGTGTTGAAGTTGCACTTTCACTTCTCTTATGAAATTTTTCTGAGGGAAGAAATTGTAGGTATAAGAGTATATAGTATACCCTCGACCTTACCAGTAATAATTATCGCCGCATCAAAACCAAACATCTGATACTTTGTTTTCTACTGAAAAGATACTGAAGAAGTACGAGTAACAACGTATACTACACTGCCACTTTGCGCCACTGTCGTTTTTTTTTTTTTACTTGGCTGATTCTCAGTCAAAGGAAAGTCGAAACCCAACCGAACAAAAACATCATTTAAAACAAATGGAAAATGGAAAGTAAATTATTCGATAAAAAAGAAAAAGAGTTTACATAAACTCCATGCAGAGGATTTTTGTGTTTTTTTTTTTCATTTTTTGTCAAAAAATACGAGTAATCAGCAATTTCCACTGAGTGAATCCGTGAGTTCCGCTTTCGAAACGCTATTAAGTCTTGGCAGACTTTGTGTGAATCATTATCGAGAGATTAGAGAAGTTTTCATTTAATTTCGTGACCTCGTTTCAAGGCGAAAGCTTTAAATTGAAAATGTTACGTCACATGTATAGGTATGTAGTACGTGTATTATTTCATGAAGTTGAGAAATCTATCATATGAGGACAGATTAAGATAAAAAAATAATAATAATGGAAGTGATAGGCCTGATATTGAGAATTAATTGCCAACATATTTCTTTAATCTTTACAAATGATCTCTTGTTTACCAGTTTAATTCAGTATATTCCTTCCTTTCCTGTTGAGAGTACTCCCTGCTTTTCATCTTCGTAAACAGATTCAGGCCTCTGCTCTTTGGTTTCAGAACGGTAACGGCATTGTATTTTAAAGCAAAATAAAAAAAATTATCAATAAATGGCACATGCAACCATAAATTCCCGCTAAATGCTATAACGACGATGTAGGAAATACTTCACACTCTTTGCGCTTTTAAGATAGAATTCCCAACCGAACTATAAAACTCATAGGTGATGAATATATTGCATAGTTAATTGGCACCTTTTAACACCGAAATAACGTCTCCTGCTTTACTTCGTGCCATGTTTCATTGAAGCTCAAATCGATGCCTTTGGGTTCGATGAATGAATGAATAATTCTGAACTCACTTCATTCTGTCTGGGTACATTTGTCAGTTGTAAACTTTCTAATCAAAATATAAAAACTACTTCTCGACTTGACATAAAAAAAAACGGCCATCTTGGTTTGACTTGACTGATCACTTGCTGTTTCGTAACTTTATCTTCTTCTAAGAAGGCAGAGGTGTCATGGAATGATAGAAAAATATTTCAAATAAATCAACAACGGTGTGAGATTTAAAATTGATTCTGGCTTTATTTTGAAACTACGTTTATGCCATTATGTGTGGAATAGTACATCATTCAAATGGCCGCGAGTGACTCAGTCCAATATTTGCGGCGGCATTCCGGCAATAGCGTATCGAATGTCGGCCTCAAACTCGTCCAAAGTGGTTGGCTTATTGGCCAAGATTTGACGGAATCGCAGAAAAAATAATCGAGTGGTGTTAAATCGTATAATCGTTGTGACAAATTGAGGAACGCTCGCCGTGAGATGACCCAATCGCCAAATTTATGTTTCATACCATTGAGCCTTGCGTCGCTTGTATGGCGTGTAGTGCCGTCACAACCCCGATAAATCGATGTCGTCAAGCTCTCGGTTAACATTGTTCTATACCTAAGATCATTGAAGGTAACGGTGTCTTCCCTCTCATTTCGAAAGAAGTAAGGTCCGATGATACCGCCACACAGTGGTTTCATTTGTATGGAAAGGGCGGTCAAAACTCAAAATTTCGTTTTAAATGATAGAAAATAAAACAAATTGTTGAAAAAAGGATTAATTTTATATAAGATTTAATTTAATTCAAGATCAAAGTAATAAATCCAAAATATTCTTAGACAATGTCAATTTTTGTGTTTTTTTTTCAAATTTCTTTCATTGGAAAGCAAAGGGTTTGAGCTAAGAAGTCTATTCAATAAATCTTTGTTTGTTGACACCTAGATATTTTTCGTGTATTCTTCGATCGGAAAAATGTAACATCTTTGTTTTTCGCCTCTTCCGTAAATTGGTCTATAGGCAATATGGCGTGTTTCACAATTTGTCCTCCGTGAATAAGAATTTTGTGTACTGAAGCTGGCAATGGGTACCAAGGGTATTCTGCAACAATTTCACGAGCCGTATCTTTCGCATATTTCTCGAAAGATTCTGCATTTATTGGAAAACAACTTGCCAAAGTTTTTAAAATCACAGCACATCTTTCAATAATTGATTGTTTAACACCAGTTATTTGAAAAGATATAGATGAGTTCGCAAAAAATCTACGTGCTGCATTTTCATCGTTTGAATTTCCACCACCTTGTTTTGGCTTGTCAATTATTAATCCAATGTTCTTGAATTCTGCTTGTATTCGTTTTTTCTGTGCGTCCAAAAGAGGTTTTTCATTATTTTCGGATCGCCATTTTTTTAAATTTAATCTAAATGCTAGATGAATGAAGAATTCAAAGAATCTTATCCACGCATGCAGTGGAAATATGCAAAAATCTAAGAAATCTTCGTTAATGGTATGTGACAATGTGACAAGGCATTGCATACCTTACTGTCAACCATTGTCAATTTAAGGATATGTTTTACATTGATAAAACGCTCAGTTATATTTATTATTGTGTCAGTTAAATCATTAATTTGGTTCTGCATACATTTTTATTTTTTAATTGAAAACGTATTAGTCGGCAGTATCGAGTTGATCCTGGACGAGGATTTTGCCATACAATTTTCTTTTCAGACTCAGTGCTGTCTTGCGAAAAAAGTTGTATCGGAACATATGATGTTATAAACATATCCGAATCACTGAATTCGCTAGACATTTTTTGTTTATATTCGGACTGTCCACTGCTTCCATCAAAGCCCCATTTACCAATTAAAGTAAGATCACCTAAATCAAGAGTTCATTTAGTCACACTGAAATCAATTAATTTTTTTTTTACAAAAGACGCACACTACATTATTCTACCTCCTGTGGTTAATTTCAGACTAGAGACCAAGTTTTATTATTACCGAAATTAGTCTGCAAATTTTTAAAAATTTCTCGTTGGGATTCAACAATGCGTTGGGCAGTATGATTAAGGAGTCCTTGAAGGGTAACTTCGGCGGCTAAATCGAAAATTTTTATTGTTTCAAGCTCTGGGTAACAATCTTGTTTCGCTTTAAGAACCTTAGCATAGGTTGGAAAAATATCAGCTTCAATCTTTTGTTTTACCAAGTTCCTGATAACTTGGTACTGATGTTTTGACAATTTGATCTCAACCGAAAGTTTCAAACCATCATTTGAATCAAGTTGTTTGGCTTGGAGATTGTCTGTTGACTGACAATGCTTCAAAATACAAGCAATATCTTCATCTACTTCAACGAACTTAGCAATTCGTCTCCTCTTAGTTCGAGACTAGCTTTCTAAAAATGGCTTGTCTGACCTACCTTGATTATTTGGCGACTTTTTTTTCTTCTATTTGGTCCTGTGCAGACCTGAAATCTTCGATGCAATCAAGCCAAACACTATTTGCAGATAAAAATTCGTTTTTTTTCGCGAATAAACCTCCCACCTTCTATGAAAGGACTTACAAAGTGTATTTATCTTTTTCTTTGCGTCTAAACTTTCAATTTGGTAAGTTTCCTTAAAAATTGGCCATGTTTCATTAATTTTGGCAACACTGCGACCTTTTTTCGCCTTATGCCAAATATTAAAAATATCGATGCGCTTGATCATATTGCTAGAATCTTAAAAAAGGGGAAAATAGTATTTTACTTGGGATCAAAATTTTACGGCTTGCGCAAAAAAAGTCGTATATGTTCTTAAAGAGGATAGTTAACTCTAAAAACACGAAATTATGTCAAAATAAAAAATAAAAGTTTTTTTTTTAGAGAAAATTATTTAAAAGCTATCGTTATACATTATTTTATTATTCAAATCACCTTTTTTCCAAAATAAACTTTTTAACAGACCAAAAATGGTTAAACCGCAACGTCGTACTTTCAGATTAATTTTTTTTATAAAACTGCGAAAAACTAGTTTGTTTAACCTTGAAATTTTGACTTTTGGCCTAAGGGAGAAACCACTGTGCGCCATGCCATAAACCGCACCAAACAGTAAATTTTTGTGGATGTATTGATGCTTTGCTTGTTGACAGCCGCTGAACCAAAAATCGGCCTAATCCGAGATGATTTCTTTGCCAAAATCCGGATCTCCGGCCAACATTTCCAGCGCCCAATTAGCAAACTCACGACATTCCCTATGGCCGTCCAGCTTCAATTCTTGCGTCAACAGAATTTTATACGGATGTAGGCCCAAGTCCAACCATAAAATAAGCCGGGTTCGGCGCCGAATCGACATTTCTGAGTCTTCTTCGATACTGTCCGCTGCGGCGTTTATGTTTTTTTCATTTCGCACCAATCTCTGTCTAGTTTGTGGCTTGAGATCCAAAAGAGTGTCCTCACGCTCAAACTTTTCCACGGTGCGACAAATTGCCTGCACACAGAACCGACCACGACACAATTCACGTTGCGTATTTACAACTGAGCCGGAATTTGAATAATATTTTTTTTAATAATTCTTGCATGTTCCGCAAAGCGTAAAACGATGCATGATGAAATGGCAGACCTTACTGAATATTTTGACAGCTGGATGTCGTTGGTATCTTTGACAGGTGCTGAAAAACTATCATTGCTATCTGGTCACCCTTGAGATAATTATGTTAATCAATTGTAGTACAAGTTGTAATAACACCCACTTATTATACAACGAGCTAATATAAAAGCTGATAATTTAAAGACATTTTCAACGAAAGTAAGCAACCTCACCATTTTTAAGCAAGCATCCAGAGAATATTTCTGGCACCTACTTCTCAAAAACACAGAATGTAATTAAGCAATATCTCATCGAAAACGTTACCAATCTAGAATGACTGACTACCAAATATTTCCCTTCGTTACAATAATTGATTGGATTGGATTAATATCACCATTCTCTTGTCAACATATCCGACAGTAACTTCCCTTTTGCTAACCTTATCGAACAATATTGGTGAACGTATCTTTACCACAGCAGACGCATCGAATAGAATTATGTTAATACGTGTACCTTAAAGATGTTCAAAACTACAAAAATTTATTGACCGCAACAACGACAAATTAAAAGAAGATTCAGCTGGGCGTAAGTGGTTAATGACACCGGAAGCAAGTTAAAAATGTAAATATGGTTTAACGAAGCTTTTTACAAGACCACGCATGAGATAAACAACCTGGTACGACCACGCATCATAGCATGTTTCTTTTTTATACTGTTTAGCTATCGGCTGTTACCTAATACACAAGCAGACTAAACGTTAAAGTTGGTATACAACGTGGGTGGTTTACTACACACGAGTATATATTTCAAAATGCAATACGGAAAACTTTTTATCAAATAAAAATATAAAAAAACTTTGCATTTCCTGCGCGTAGATATTAATTTCTATTACTATCTACTTTGCAACGGTTGTTTAATCGGCAGCGGACAAAATCGGCAACTTGTTTATCATGATCTTACAAAATAAACAATGCATATTCAGTGCTAGCTGAAGTCAGGGATGCATATTTTATGTATATCCGTTCAAAAACTTTGATCATCGTTGATGTATTTTTTTCATTTTCTTTTTTAACATATTTATATATAGTAAGTCATGATACTGGTACCTTAAATTTAAGACATACGAGTACTTCCCGCCAAACTCGTACGTTGAAGATTGTAAGTTTGTCAAAGCAAAATTTGGACGAAGACTGCTTTGAGTCATATTGCTACGTGATTTTTATACATCCAATCAAAACCACGAAAGTGTACTCGTACCCGGTACTCTCCGAAGTATACACGACAATCGTCTAAATTTTGTTAAATAAAATGAAGCTAACACCATACTTTAAGGGCAAAGACGACACGAAAAATTGAAACAATTATCGATTGGTAAATTTCATATAATGAAAACATAATAGCGAGTTTTGCGAGAGGCAAGTCCTCATATGCCTCGCGCGAACTTATTGAAAATACTCGTATACAGCTATGAAAAAATTCTTCATCGGTTTGCAAAGATCTTGTTTTAGATTGTGCAAAGATCTTAAAGTGCCAGATACAAAGTTCCACAGTACTTGCGATGATGATAAAATGAAAGCAGCGGGATTTTGAATAATAAAAATACCCTTATCCCTCAGAATGAATCATTTACCGTGGACGAAGATAACAGACAATTCGGTACCTCTGACCGAGACAAAGTTAACAAGGCAGCTCGCCTACTGACTTCTTGGCTTCGTGGATTACAAAAGAGGAAATTGGGTTGTTACCGAGACTTTCAATGAAGAACTTACAATGATTACTCATCGATCAGTTTTACTAAAGCATAGTAGCATAGTACATATGTAAAGAAGCAGTGAAACATGCATTACTTACGAGGGCGGGTCAATAAGTCCGTGACTTTTTGAATTTCTGAGCTCTTTACTGAAACAGCAACACTGCTCCTGTCAACAGGCATCTGTCAGTTGACTCCTGTCAAAATTTAAACTTGCTGCGTCAGTTAGTTTGTGTTTGACAGCTATTTTTATCAGACTACTCACTAATTTGAGGAGAAAATGGAAAAAAGTGAATTTCGTGTGCTTATTAAGCATTATTTCATGCGAAAAAAAACCATTACCGAGACCAAGGTTAAGCTTGATAAATACTATGGGGACTCTGCACCATCGATTTCAATGGTAAAAAAGTGGTTTACTGAATTTCGTTGTGGCCGTACAAGCACTGAAGATGCCGAACGTCCTGGACGCCCAGTTGAGGTCTCTACACCCGAAACAATCGAAAAAATTCACGATATGGAGTTGGCCGACCGAAGATTGAAAGTGCGAGAGATTGTGGAAGCCGTAGGGATCTCGCATGGCTCAGTGGTTTCAATTTTGAATGATCACTTGGGCATGAGAAAGCTTTCCGCAAGATGGGTGCCGCGTTTGCTCACAGTCGACCACAAACGCAATCGTGTAACAAATGGCAAAAATCCATGAATTGGGCTATGAATTGCTCCCTCATCCATCCACCCTATTCTCCAGATTTGGCTCCGAGCGACTACTTCTTGTTCCCAAACCTGAAGAAATGGCTTGGTGGAAAAAGATTTGACTCCAATGATGAAGTCATCTCGCAAACAAAGGCCTATTTTGAGGACCTCGACAAATCATTTTTTTTGGAAGGGATAAAAAAAATTGGAGAAGCGTTGGACAAAGTGTATAGAGCTCAAAGGAGACTACGTTGTGTTTTAATCCAAAAGTCACGGACTTATTGACCCGCCCTCGTATTTACTAACCACGAGAGTAAGGTGAAAAGTTCTCGAACTGAGATTGCCAACATTGCCAACGCACCCTTGTGTAAAGGTACATTGTCCTGGTGAAAGACGTTTTTCTTCTTCAAGCCAGGCCTCTTCTTGCGAATTTTGCTTGTAATTGTTCTGCCTTTTTCAAGGTTTTACAATAAATAGCATCCCAAAACACGCTGGCCATCACCTTTCCGGCAAATGCAATGAACTTCGCTTTCTTTAGCGCTGAACCCCCGGCTTCCACTTACTGCTTCTCCTGATTCAATACCTGATTCATAGTGAGAAAACGGTGCACAAAATCGGTCGGATCCCTATTGAAACGGTCTAAAGATTACTGCAAAAATCGTTTGCGCATTTGCTTTTGATCCGCACGCAGCAAATGCGGCACCTATCTTGCGCAGAGCTTTTGCATCCATAAGTTTTTGAGTAGGATATTTTGCACTCTTTGTTTCAATATCCCCACAGGCTCAGCTACCTCACGCACTTTCACTCGTCTATCGTCCAACGATACCGTGTTGGGTGGTTTCGGGTGTGGTTGCGGTTTTTGGCTTTCCTTCACGTGGGTCATCTTCGATGGACGTGGGACCACGTTCAATTTCAGCTGACGACTTTTTAACAGCTGATATGGAAAGAGCAGAGTCCCTGTAAACTTTTGTCAGCTTCGGATGAAATTTGTTACGGGTTAATCCATCCAAACGAATAATTTTTTAACTGGTCGATATTCAAGTTTATTCATTTTAAGAAAAAACACGCAAGACGTCTACTGCAAAAATTGGTGTAAACAAACAACTTGAGAGAACAAATTACAACTTTTCATACGAACTAATAGCAAGTGCACCAAGGCGGGAACCATCAATTCTTGATGATTGGAACTTCAGCTCTACGTCAGTTATGTTTTGCTTAGATGGCGCTAGAGTTCAGTATAGGGCTGGAGATCAAAACATAAACCGCATGGTCCTTCCGAGTAAGAATCGAAGATCGCTAGGCCGAAACTTTATGATTCATTGGCTATAGGTATGTATGCCCGTGTCACTAAACAGCTCGTACAGCTGGTTGTTATACCACTGGTACCTCCTCTTCCGAACGCCATCAACGACATAGAGCAGAAATATGATGATGAGAGTTTTATATACATATCCTGAACCTTCTGAGTACAAAGCCATCTTCCCCAAAACCCTTTTCAAACTACATAAACACCGATTGGTAAATAACATGCTTCCTTCTATGTTATGAGTATTTATATTTCAACAGCGTTACAAAAAAAATTCAAAATTCTTTCTATGGTGCTCGTTTTTGGAAGTTTATCATATGAACATGTTCTGATGTTTTAACAAAACAACGCATTACTCTGTGTAAGTCGTTTTTTTGACATCAAAAGCCACGGTGAAATTGCTTCTGATCCTAAGGACGTCCGTAAGCGAGCGTTCTCTATCATTATTCACCACAATTTATGCCGTCTTGAAACTGGTAAACAGGTCGTGTATATCGATCCAGACTCGCTAGGATCAGCCAAATTATCAATATTTGGTCAAAATAGGGACTAGCCCACTCTAAAAATACCTGAAGGGCCAAATCAGACCGTCAACAAATGATTGAAGGAATTCATGTAATACAAGACAATATCTTCTAGGTGTGGGTTAGAAAACCGATGTCTCTGAAGTCGCCGTAATTTACGAGGTCACCTTGTCTTGTGAATTGAGCATACGATGCTAAGCTTCCATTGATCGGGCATATTCTTTATTTCGTTTAAATGGTTTACAACGCAATTTACAAGAATACTGGCATGGCAAAAATCTGCCGTCTGCCTGGAGAGACATTGAGAATTTACAAGGTTTAGCAAATGCAAATTTAAGTAATTTTAAATAAAACTAATAGCTTGGACGCAATTAGAGAGCTAACTAGCAAAGTGGCATAACAATTTTAATGATTTGAAACATAAAATTACAAAGTTAAATTGCAGTAACTGGGTGAATAACTGAGATTATTACAGAAAGCTATTCCGGTAGGTGAGAGCGTGATTGCAGTAGTTATATAGGCTTAACCAACCTTCTGTTCCATTCAAAATTTCATAAAAACGCTGCAAAGATATCTGACTTTGAGCGAAGTTGCTCTGGAGAGATTTTGAATATACGGTTTTTCGCCGACCATTGCTATCAAATCTGGAAACATGTCTTGCCATAGATCAACATTAGACTCCTGCAAAGAGAGAACTATGCCGTGGGATGCTGCTAAGTTTCAGCAAGATGAATTTGTGAAGGACATATAGGTCGCGTTTGGTTTAAAATTTTGTATATAAATGGGCGTAATACCTCACTCGACGTAAATAGCCTAATTCGGTGTTGAGTTTGGGAAACTCAAAACGGAACAACCGCTTGAAAAACTCCCTGTGGACTACTCCGCAGGCATTAACAGTCGCATTGAAGACTCGATATTTAGAGGCCAAATCAATATTTTGATTTGCGAAAAACTTAGGCCACATCATATTCAGAGCGAGTTCAGCCTCATTACATTTATTAATGGAATTCTTAAGAAAGTTTAGGTTGTGAGTCAATAAGACACCCAGATACTTAAACTCCTGAACAACCTCAATGCGAGTGTTTTGAAGAAACCAATTCTCTTATGGTAATGTTCTACATTTTCGGGCTTCAAAAATAAGTGCCTTCATCTTTTGGGCGTTAATTTGAAGGCCCCAAGTCTCAAAAAAAGACAAGAGTCTGTTAATTTGCAGTTGCAACGTGAATGGGTTGTCAGCGAGCAAAACCAAATCATCAGCATATAGCAAGACTTTCACCAATATATTAGCAAAAAGAACTCTGCCAGGAAGTTGGTGACCGATTTCATCGATAAACAGGGCAAAAATGAGGGGACTTAGGATACACCCTTGAGGAACACCGGCCGTTGTTACAAACCAGTCAGAGAACCCGGAACCATCCCAAAGAGTTGTTTACGCGACAAATCTAGACATGATAGTTTGAAAATTAAAGCCTGCCTATTCACTCTGTCAAAAGCAGCCCTGAAATCTACAAAACACATATATAGTTTGCTTTTCTTTGTCTTAAATAGCTCAGCGCTTAATCGTCCGCTGGCCTTGGCACGCTTACGTTTGGGTAATGTTCGTCATGTGGGGTTAAATCCTATGTTACATCGCCCTAGTTGAATAGATCGTTCATTGTGACAGCATTGGTTTGCTCGTTGTCAGGGACTGTGATTATTTACTATTAATTTGTTTTGGTCATCCCTACAAGTTTTTTATTAAACAATCCTGGATCCTGGATCAGCATCTATTTATTTCCTCGATTGCCCGTTTCTTGCACCCTTTCCTAATCCTCTGGAGAAACCGATGTTCGACGCTAGGAAAAAAAAAGATTTCTTCGGCAGTAAATCTTCAGTTAAAAAACGTCTTAAACACATCGCTAATCTTTATCTCTCATTTTTATGAAGTAAGTCGAATTTTCCAACTCAAGTGTCGAAATTCCACGACTTTAATTGCCACAAAACACTTAATACCATACATCCGCTGTAAAACAACTTTTACAGCGCCTCTAGCTAATTACTTAACCCAGAGTCATCGTTTTAATTTCTAGAAATTAATGTTTATTCCCCTCATTATCCAATTACTCGTACATACATCTACTCATTGGCTCTACTTCAAATCCACATAAATACGAGTACTTATCAAAAAATAAAGAAAAAAATATTGTTTTTCAAATTCAAACAAGAAATGAAAAATAATCGCGATCGTAAACCAGTTCCTACGTCGAATTTAAATAAGCTCCTACGTCCACCTCAAACTTGAAAATTTCACAACACCTTCAACGAGCCAAACAAGTTTCACATACCAATTTTCAACATAAACTTTGTAAAAAGCAAAAAAAAAAACAAACTTACAAATCGTTAAAATCCCGCAGATAACATTCAACAACAAATATTGACAATATCGATAACAAATCCAAAAAAAAAAAACATTAAATATGCTTAGGGTAGTTTTCCAAACTAACAGGTTCTTTTTGATAAGTCGCCCGAGAGCTGATATTTTTATCAACTCACACCACCACAGTCACGTAAACTTTTGAAAAGTGATAATGAATTTTACTAAATTAGTTTTTATTTACCAAAATAGTAAACAACAAATTATATTTTATATGTTTGCATGTTTAATGTTTGTCAATATTCTAAATTTTAAATTTGGCAACGGGGTAATGCCACTAATAGTCGCCAATATGAAGGCTTGCGTCGCCTTATTTAATTATCAGATTGGTGTCAGTATAGTCGATACGATATAAAATTTTGAAAATACATCAAACGCAAATATTTTTAAGGCAGGAAAAGCGATATTAGCCGCAAATCGTTATACATTATACGAGTACTTGTACAGGCAAGTTGGCGATCAAAGTCTTATCGAAGTTAATGGGTTTTAGAAGGTGATGGAATATTTCGAATTGTGAAAGATAAGAAATTTATTGTGTTGACATTTCGATTTTTAATATTTTCGATAAAAAAAATGTTCGTAATTAATCGATCATTTTTAGTCGCTACGACTATATTAGAGGCAACAACTTACCACACCTCCAACAACTGACTTTTCGTTAGATACAGTCACCAAGAGCATGCATTTTATACGACATGAAATTGTTGCAAGAAGACGAAGCTAGTGGAAAGTTTAAATCATCTTTTAACTGGGGCTAATAAGTGGACCAAAGGAAAAGACACAATTTACTATGTTAATTGTACGAATAAGGCGTGCTATCGAAAAAATTTACCCACAGACAATTAATAAAAAATACAGTAAAAATCCAAGTCTGTAAAAATTAACAAAATAAATTAAGCAAATTTTTTCAGGAACACCTTCCATCATTGTTTTTGTGGTCCCATATGTCACATTTTTAGAGCTATTTTTCCAACATTTTTTGAATTCATCCAGGGTGTTGACAGCTTTTTTGGTGGCCCTAAACTCTTTTCTGACCAGGGCTCAATATCTTTCAGTTGGCCTAAGTTCTGGTGAATTCGGAGGATTGGCCTCTCTGTGCACCACCGGAACGTTTTTTAGCTCATACCAATCCATTGCTCTTTCCGTAGTGACACGACGCAAGATCAGGGGAGTTCTCGATGATTGCGGAAACAGGCCTTAAGGGCTTCTGCAGACACTAATTTATGTAAATTTTGCCATTTATTGAGCCAGTCGTGATGAAAGTTTGGCTTCTGAGCTCGCAAGAACAAATTGCTGACGAAACAAAGAATTTTTTTTTGGAAATTTCACTTCAGGTGGGTTCGAAAGTTTGCTTCAACATTTCCTCTACCTTTGGCGGTATAGAATGCCTGCCCGGAAGCTGTCAATTACAATGCATGAAAATTTCTGTCAAAAGATTTGATTGCAAAAGTTTTGCCCGTATTTTGTATGTTTTCAAGAACGTATTTCTTTTCACTTTATGAAATAAAAAATTTGAACATTTTGCTTTTTTTGCCAAATTGCGTTCAGAAATGGCTCAAATTCTTAGCGACCTTTTTTGGTTTCATAAAACCGCCTTATCGACCAGACCATTCTTTACTTTCAACTGACAGGTTAATAGCAGTAGAAACTGTTTTCCTATTAACTTTTAGATCTTTTGCGAGTTTTATATACGTCCACTCTGGGTGTGCTAAGTGACACTAAATTATATTTTTTCTTACATCCAAATTAGATTCCATGTTGATTATGTTAACTACCAAACAGAAATGACATAAAATTAAAAAATAATAGGAGCATTCCCAGCATTACAAAAAAGAGGAATTTGAGTGATTTTTGTGTAATTTTTGGAAGTAAATTCGAAATGAGAGTGGGTAAATTTTTACGATGGCACTCCCATCGAGTGAACAAACGAAAACGTTTCATCTACGAAGCCCTTTAACTCTGTTTATTCCCGTGTTCCTCTCATCCATTGTAGAACGTAGGGAAAGTTCGAATCTTTTCACCGAAAACACCTTAAATCTTGACATTATAAATTGTACTTTGAGTTTTTGAAAAACCATTGTGTTTCAGATAAATACCTAGTCAAGTCATTAATACTGGTACACAACTGAACTCACTCATTGCGAATGCAACACTGGGCGCATCCATTTCGTATTGATTGCTATTTGACAGTTGATATTTATGCTTCATTGTGACGTAAAAAGTTTTTGACATAAATTGCTTACAATCATGAAATGGGGCGACATCGAAAATCGTATTGTTGTAGTTGGCCTACTTAGATGCAACATGGAAAAGGCCATATCTGTAGGACGCTGCGACCGATTGGAATCACTCGCAATTTTGTGTATCGTGCTGTGAAGTTGTTTGAGAATACTGGTGGAGTACGAGACCGTCAAAGATCCAGCCGTCCGCGCACTGTGAGAACTCCGACAGCAATCAAAGAAGATTTAGGACTCAGCGCGTACAAGCGTAACACTGGACACCTGCTCACGGCCGCATTAAAGGAAAAACGCAAGCGAAGATCGAAAGCGTTACTCAGCCGGTACGCGAAGAACGGTCACAGACAAATTCTGTTTACTGACGAGAAAATCTTCACCGTAGAAGAATCGTTCAATAAGCAGAACGATCATGTGTATGCTCCGTCACTTAGAGAAGCATCCCAACTCATGGCGAGGATTCAAAGAGGCCACCATCCAGCGTCTGTAATGGTATGGTGGGGAGTGTGCTACGATGGCGTTACCAAGCTCCATTTTTGCGAGAAAGGAGTGAAAACATCGGCCAAAGTATATCAATGGACCGTCTTGAAGTCTTGGAATCACTGAAGTTAACCAGATTAAAACTTAAATTCTACAAATAAGATAATTAGAACCTGACTTGATCGGGACAACAAACTTCTGCCTATTTGAAATTTAATTTTCAAATCACAGCTACAAAGAACATCAAACATCGATCATATCTTGGATCCAGGTAGAAGGTGGAAATTAACCCGCGATCGCCGATTTTAAAAGCCAAGCGATTTCTCTAATTGAGGTTCATATAAATAAACATAAAATAAAACTAATAATGACAGATTTCTCTTGGAGAACTTACTACAATGCTGATAGTCCTATTAAGGTTCTTAACCTTACAGTGATATTATTCCGAAAAATAACCCCTTAAATCTTATTGTTTATCTCTATTAGTTGTCCTTAGCCGTAATAAATTCGGATCTCTCAATCAATAATATTCAAAAAGACACATTCGTGAATCATTTTGCATACAAACTTGACAAGTTAAACCAACAGTTAAACAGGAAAAGTAAACAATTTTGACAAGACACTATCAAAACCGCATTCCACCATCTGTTGATTCAGCATTCGAAAATCAAAAAAAAAATATATTCAAAAAGAACGAAAAAATGACTTTTTTCTACAAAGACGTTTGCCAAAGATCGTTCAGATTTAGACGTTGCCCACTAATTAGCCAAATCATAATTTTTTTTATTTTTATTTTTAGCAACATCTCTTAACCGTCAGCAATGCCAATTTTTAATTAAAACCGAAAATATCACAGAAACCGCGGACCCTCGTCTTGTTCCCGATTTCGTATTCTCGAAAAATGCTCTTGTGGAAACTTGTGTGAGAGGAAAAACGATAAATCGGGCACGTTTCGTCATTGAGGCAGCTTTTATGTTCTCGCATTAGCGTAATGTTCAATTAAATCGTTTAAACAAAAAAGAAAAAAAAGTAAAACGAGCCACAATTTTTCTTTAGTTTTTGCTTCCGGTTCTCATTTGTGAGAGAGAGCACGTGTATATCGGTTGGGGATTCTGCCGGATTACAAAGCTCAGGGCGGGCGTGTTAAAAAATCCAAACACGTGTCGCACTTGAAGAGGTAATCAAAAACGAGATAGATATTTTACAACGTTTTCGGGTCAAATGGAATCACCTTAATCGATACCGATAAAAACGAGCTTAGTTTTTATGTAAAAGTACAAATACTTCAAAAACAAACGGTTTCTTGTTATTATTGGGTGAACACTCGTCTCACGAGTGTACATGTTGGCCGATTTCGCTTTTCAATCATAAGTCACGTACATGCTATAGTCCTGTGAGACAGATTTAATTGCACACGCTGGACCACTCAAATAAAGGCCTGTAATGCTGTAATCTTTTGGCATTTATATTTTCCAATTAAATCAAAAAACACCCTCGCCGCGAATTATCATTGGACGATGTTCTTTGGTTGATTACTACTAAAAGACAATAATGTGACACTTAAATCATGGTATGTTGACATATAAACAAAGAAAAAACAAGAATGAAAGAAATATAAAGAGGATTGATTGAACCTAATTTTACAGTTCATTTGTTATATTACTTATGAAGAGTCTTACGGCGCAATTGAAAATTCGTACGTTTCTCAATCCGTTCATTTTTGGGGCAGTCTCTGAAGCCAGTTCATAGTCAAACGCGGTTTAAATAGCAGGAGAAAGCGACCGAATATAACATTGCCGGCAGTAACTGAACACGTGGACACAAATAGATGCAATTTAGTGCCTCCCCTTGCTTCAAGCAAAGCAAAGTATAAATGTTTTGCTTCCATAATGTTAGGCTCATGAAAGGTAGGAAACTTTGGAAAATGTACCTCTTGGAAGCAATATTCAATAGCACGACCCTTATATGCTAATAATTCTAAAATTCTGACAATTGGGTACAGTGTGAACGTTACCAACTTCGGAAACGCATACACGCTTATGGACTGCAAAAACCAGATTGTCATTGGCAAAAAGCACTTGTGTCTACATGGACTCAAAATATCTCCAAGTGGGCAGGTATGGTATGAATGCGGTCAAACCAAAAAGATACATTTTGGTGCTTCGACATAGACGGTTGCAATCACAAATAACAATAAAAAGAACTTTTCTGATCGAGTATCGCAAGCACTCTTATCATGGCATTACAAACGAGTTACAAAAAACGCCGTATTTAATGTGTTGGGTTTCATCCGACCACAAAAACGAAACCTCTGATTTAATTAAAAGTGGAGACTATATACAGAAACAGGTGGCGTATGAGGCACCACTCAGTAGAAGGACGAAAGTTAATCGCGAATTCTATAATGGCGTCGAGCAAATAGGGAGAGAGAACCACCAGTTGCTTTAAAAATGCTTACGAAATGCTTTATTGGGGCCATAGGATTGCTACCACTAGTAATACTATGAAACTGAATAAACAAACAAACGTTAAAAGTCATCTGACTAAGAATCATACCAGACTAGCTGGTATGTATGGCTAGATGCAAATAAGGACTATATCAGAAAAATTTTGAAAATGTTCTGGCAATCGAGGCTTCAGTAAGTCGTAGTGCCTTCTGGTGTGAGCCCATGTTTTCCAGATCAATATCGTCTTTATTTTCGGAGAAATAATCAGTAACTACTGTCCACAAATTAGAGTATTCAGCAGCATGAAGACCACACCAAACAGCTGGCTTTTGAGTAACTAAATCTCTCCTGAACTCGCCTCACTCCATAAACGACTATTTGGATTCTTGACAAACCATTTGTTCCGAAAGTCAGTTTCGTCACTTAACACGATCAAAATAAGTATTGAAGTCTATACTGCTCAAGAACCTAGTTCGCAAACTTCTGTCGCAAGTTATAGTCTTGTGTTCGAACTGGACTGGATTGTTGTGATCGAGGACACTTGACAATTTCGGTCATTACCGTAAATGTTCAATTCATTGACGAGTTGTTGGCTCCGCGTTATTTTGAGTATATGTGCCAACAAAATCATCCTGTTATCCCTTTGGGAATATCTATCAATCGAAAAACAGGTCCTTTTTAATCATTATTATTATTATTATTATTATTATTATTATTATTATTATTATTATTATTTGTTTATTTATTTCATTGCAAACTTATACTATAAATAACAATGTTATATAATCACAAAACAAATTAGGCATGAAATAATGCAGTACATTCTGTTGCCTAATGGACAAGTGACGAATGTATACTTATAAAATAATAAAAAATTAAATTCAAAATGTTGATGGGGGAAAAAACACTGTAAATATGTTTCAAAGAAGAAATAAATAAGCAGAAAATCCAAACAGATGTTACAAATACATTAAGTTAATGGTTCAAAAGTTTGTTCAATATCCGTGTAATTAAAAGAAAAAAGCTGTTTTTTAACATTCACTAAAAATACTGTTTTTACTCTTTCGCATCTAATGTTATCAGGTAGCAAGTTAAAAAGACGAGGTGCAACAACCGAATAAAACCTAGAAAAGTGTATTTTTTTAATTGCTGGTACTGTTACAAAATTTCTGGTGTTATTACGCAAGTTATAATTTTCATATGTTCTAACCTGATAATAACCAGATTTTTCAAAGAATATTTTTAAAACTTTATAGCAGTATAAGTGTCTTAAAGGAAGAAATTCGAGGTTCCTAAAAAGTTCTAAGCTATGCATTGTACGATTCACTTTGCAGATGATTCTGACAGCATGTTTTTGCTTAATTAACAAGCGTTGGATGTGAGAGTAATATGCCCCACCCCAGCAGGATAGCCCATACTGGAATTTAGATTTTAATAAACCATTGTAAACTAGCTTTATGATAGTTGTATTACAATACTGACTTAAGTGGTACAACTGCTTTACTACTCTCTTGCTATACTGTTTCAAATAATTAGCATGATCCTTCCAACTAAGTTTATGGTCTTAAATAATACCCAAATATTTAAATTGTTGAACACACTCAATATCGAAGCAGGAATCACAACAATTAGTATTGTGATCAAAACTAATCGAATTCTGTGAACAACAGATTAAATGAAAACGTGTACAATTCGGGCTATGGTAAGATAATGAAAAATCTTGATAGTCCATGCTTCTGATATTAAAAAACATAAACTTAGTTTTCATGCTAATTACAAGTTTATGATGACTGAACCATAATCTCAGTAATTCAAGATCGTGATTTACATCCATAAAAATTTTAAAATCATCGCTATGGGAGTAGAAAATAGCAGTATCATCAGCAAACGCAGAAATTATTCCTTTGAAAGGTTGACTAAACAGAGAGTTAACATAAATTAAAAACAAAATAGGACCCAAGACCGATCCTTGTGGAACACCTGTATTAATAAATTTCAGCGAGCTAAAAGACTCTTTGATCTTCACCATCTGCTTTCGATTTGCTAGGTAAGAAGCAAACCAGTTAAAAATAAACCCTCTAAAGCCCGCATTATACAGTTTATTTAATAATAAAGAGTGGTCCACTGTGTCAAATGCCTTAGTTATGTCTACAAATAGAGCTGTACATCTTTTGGACAAATTTATACTATTATAAATTTCTCCGATGAATTTTTGCAAGGCCGTTTCTGTCGACATACGAGTACCACTTCTAAAGCCAAATTGACAATTGTTGAAAAAATCCGTCCTACTTAAAAACGAAAGAATTCTCGATTTCATGCCTTTCTCAAGAATTTTTGAAAATATGGTCTGAGTATCACCTTTTTTGTGGAGGGGTATTACTACAGCTGTTTTCAGTGTTTCTGGAAAAATACCATTTTTAACACTAAGGTTAAAAATGTAGCACAGGACGTCGGAAACAAAAAATGAAATCTGCTTAAGAACAGAGCTGGAAACTGAATCAAAAGAGGATGAATTTGATGATTTAAGTGACATAATTATTTTTTGAATCTCAGCACCTGTAAACTCACAGAAAAAAAATGTTTGCGGTTCCACACCCTCCGAATTAAATGAATGTTCATAATGAGAAGTAGGGACACTTACATTTAAGAATTCATGAGAGGAACACAAATTTGTATGTCATCCATTGGATTAATTAAGCACCAGCTTAACCTTGGGATAAAATTTTCAAAAACAAGTTTTTTCAGTTGAATTGTTCGAAACATCGAAATGAAATGTGGATGGCTTAAGAAGCACGAGTACGAGTATAATCGCAAATAATTTAAAGTCTTCTCACAGCAAGTTTGTTCCGTTGGCATGTATTTTTGTGTCAATTTTGTACAAGTATAACGGATTTATGAATCAGTTTTTCATAGATAAATTAAAAAATCATATTAATTCCTATTGCAAATTCAATATGATATATTTCGATTGTGTTTCACTTGAAACTTCTTTGTGTTATTAATCGCTTTAAGTTTCATAGTCAAGGTTAAAGTAATCAGTTGAAAGTAATCTAATCAAAGTAACTTTGTTATTTAAGATAATAGTATTTTGGTTCTATTTTTAAACGAAAACTGTTATAAAGTTTAATGGGTTTACGATATACTGTTATTATATGAATGCTCATATAAATATTTTAGTATTATTATACTATATATTGTAGTATACACCAAGTTTGATTCTAATCAAGTCATGTTGCACATTGGGGACAGAGGCGACTTAACACATGTATGTCACGTATTACAGGCCAAGTTAAATAGAGATAGTTCGCTTCCTAAATCTACGAGTAATTACTAAAAACTGAATCTACCTTCAAACAAACACATGAGTAACAAAATTTGATAATAGTCGTCCCAATTCTACTTCAAGATAAGGTCACAGAGAAATTCTGAATAAAACCACTCCCGACGAACAGATCTATCAAAAGACTGGCAATTTGCCCTTATTACTGGGTACAAATATTTGTTTAAGTATTCCGGCATATAAATTTGTTTTTCCGTTTTAGAACTTGGCATCTGTCCAATTTGACAAAATTTCTTTCATCAAAACATATGTTTGTGTGAATAGAAATTTGTTCTAACATCCAAAGGACACTTGTTGAAGTTAACACGCGTAAGCAGTCACCTATCTGACGGAAATACGAGAAGGCTCAAGTATCCAGTCAGACGCATTGTATGCATTTTTCACTTGCATGCGCGAACTTGCATGAGCTTTCCCGTGGGAACCAAGGCCATTGAAGTCAATTGTATCGAGGTTAGATTTTAAGTATGAGTTTCATTGTTAGGCAGTTCTAACGAGCACCTGGTTGAATAAACAACATTTATAACGTTAAGTTTGTGTTTCATTTTAATCCAAGTTGCGCGGCTTGTTCGCGCGGATTTAATTTTTTTGGAAAACTCCTTACGAAGGACTTTTACTTTGAATTTATTTCGTCGAAATACTCGTATACATACGGGTATATTTGTCAATATGATTTTGAAATTAGAAATTTTTGAGGATTAATAACAAAGGGAATAAGGCACATTCTTTGCTAAAAACAGACGAGAAACTCGTAGAGAATATAGCATAAACGTCAAAAATTGATAGCAACTATTTTAAGGTAGGTACTAGAGTAAGGCGACAATATGCGGAATAAATTTGCTTCGCAGTGTATCTGCATGTGGCTTATCGCAGATCAGGGGCACACATTTGGTAAGTTGTTCCCCGTGAAAACATATTTTTTTTTGTTTTCATAACCCATCAATTGTGATTTCGTTTGAAAGTGAAAAAAAAAATGTTTAATTAAACAATTCCACAGTACCTGTGCAGGGTAGTCTATGGGTTGATTAAATGACTAACGCAGCAATCAAAGGACTAAAATGTTACCTAAAAGTAAGAACCCTGCATCACGAATGTGTATTCGGCGGGGTGTTACTAGTTAGTGTGGCGTTAAAGCTCGAATTTCCAATTGACAATTGAGGCTGTCAACTCAAGACAAGACAAGAGGCCTTGGAAATAACAAAACATTCTCATATAAGATCTAATTTTAGACACAAAACAATTGTTTTGTCGAAACACTTTTTTGGCGATGATTATTTATAGATAGAACTGCCGCATATGGAAAAATAAAAATTCTCCAGTGATTATTTCTTGGACAAACAAGCATTGTTTGATGTGCCCTGTGGTTAGACAATCCAGTCGATCCTTGAAATTTCAATAACTAAAAACACAAACAGCTACGATCTTGGGGCTGCGTAATAAGCGCATTTCAACCAATTTTCATCATAAAATCTACTATCTTGGGTTTTATATACTTCAGTGTATTATCTCACATTTGGTGAAATAAGGGCAGTCAGAAATTAATTTTAATACAATAGTATTTACGATATTACAAACATTTGTTATATTATTTTAGTGGGCGGCAGGACACCGATTTTAGATATTTCTTATATTCATTGGTAAAAAGTTCCCTAATTTAATTGAATAGATAAAGAATAGACGAGATGAGTTAATGTATCGATAGCAAGATGCAATAAGGCCATATGTTCAGATTGACCGTGAAAACTTTATTTTGTTATATAAATACACCAGAGTTGTAGAAGAATGCACTCTTTTTTGAATGCAATCTTTGGAGATTTCAGTTGAATGATTGCATTCATTGACATCAAAAAAGAATGCAACGAAAATGAATGCAATCAGCATTCATCTTGCGATGTAATGATTGGATTTATTTTTTGAAAATTCAATTGAATGCATTCAATATTGAATTCATGAATTCTTTTGCATTCAGTGGCATTTTCTTTGCATTCTTTTATACTCGTTTTGACAGTATTTGCATTTATGCACACGCAAAAAATTAAGTCGTGTGTAATCAAATACTTTGGAAGATCTTTATAGATTCTTGCCCGCAGAAGTAATTTTGTTTTAAAACGTTAGATCAGTTTGGACACATTATTCACTTGACTTCTAGTGCACCCAGGTCTCTTAGTTCTTACAGTTTTTGTTGTAAGTGCAGAATTTGATTACCTTTAAAGGTACAGGATGAAAGAACCAAAATATATAAACAGATGCAACTACATGTGCACTGCATACATGAATGTATGTTATGTATGTACATATGTAAATGCAAATATTGCAATAAAAAATTAATTGAACACAAAAGAATGCAAAAGAGTGCAAAGAATGCAAAAGGATGCAAAAGAGTGCAAAGAATGCAAAATAGTTCATGAATTCAAAAATGATTGCATTCAATTGAATGTTAGGAAAATAAATGCAATCATTACATCGCTAAATGAATGCTGATTACATTCGTTTTCGGTACATTCTTTTTTGAAGTTAATGATTACAATCAATATTTTGAATTCATTGGATGTTTTTTTGAGAATGCATTCAAAAATGTTTGCATTCATTGCAATACCCTGGACTTCAATTAGTTATTATATTATGCAATAAAAGACAATTTCAAGCATCAATATACAGTCTAAGGGAGATTTCAAGTAGATTGTAAGAATAATTTGATATACGATCGTATCTACGAACACCGTAAACATATATTGCCGCATCATTTTATACCACCTGTAGATTACGTTGCGATAAGGAATCAGTACCACTGTAAACCGGTACTGAATAGAATAAGACCAGTAACCAATTTTCGTCTGGTATCAGTGGGAGTAAAACTTGCAGTTATCCATAGTTTGTGGAAACAACCATTCATTCGTGTTATTACATAATTTGACTTATAACGAAGCCTAGATTTACAATTTGTAGGTTATTTCCAAATAAAAATAAATCAAGCAGTTTGTCCAAAGATACTCTTACAACTACAGTAAGACTCGTTGGACACACTTCTCCAGGACACTGACAAGAGCACTCTCCTCGAATTCGCTCTATCCACCGTCCAACAGAAATCTGTCAAACGAGGAGATTGACAGGTATCTAAAACTAATGGACGAGACAATTAAACGGACTATGGACAAATCGATACCTCGGTATCAACACACTGACAACGAAGACTTGTTCCGCAATTCAACTATAGATGCACTGCATCGACATAAAAGTAGACTACTGTCCAGACTGAAGACCTTGTACAGACAGTTTACAGACAGACATAGCCCGGAGATTATGACATTAAAGTTGTCGATCAAAAACCTCCAAACATTAATTAAAGAAAATTACAGGGCTTCTGTAAGTTTGTATTGGAACAACAAAATTCGGGCTGTAAATACCAGCAACCCGAATATGTTCCCGCAAATAAATAAAATATTTCGGTCTAAAAATCGCCCGAACGACTGACAACGAACGCATACTTTCAACAGCAGACATAGATCCAAATGAGGCTGTTGATGATGACAATTTCTTTGTGATCGAAGATCCGCAGGAGAAGGTAGAGGCTATAGGAGCAACTTTTCAGGAAGTGTACAAGACAAATGACATCATTGGTCCCGACCACGACCTGGAAAATCGAGTCCTTGCCCACAATTTCTACCTTCGAAATGAAATAGTGAATTGGCGAATCGAGAACTCAGGTTTCACCCAGTTCAGTGACGAGAATATGGCAAATAATGTCATCGCCAATGAAAGGGAACAACCCCCGTTCATTTCAAAGGAAGACCTTCACACGACCTTCGACACAATTAGAAGTAAGAAATCAGTGGGAACCGATGGAATACCGAACATTGTGCTTCGACATCTCCCACTAGAAGCGGTGGACATTTATACCACCCTGTTTAACAATGCAATAAATAATGCACATTATCCAGCGCATTGGAAAATGGCGGTGGTACATCCCATCCCCAAAAGGAATAAAGACACCTCCAATCCGGCGAATCTCCGGTCGATCAGTCTCCTTCCAAACATCAGTAAGGTTTTCGAAAAAGTCATCAATAGAGTCCTGACAAAATGGGTTGAGGACAGAAATATAGTTCCGGATAATCAATTCGGTTTCAAGGCGGGGCATGATGTTATTCATGCAGCGTCTAAACTGGTTTCTGATATCCAATGGAACAAAGCCAAGAAACAGTGCACGGGTGCCTGCCTGATTGACTTGGAAAAGGCCTTCGATACCGTATGGTTAGAGGGACTCTTTTACAAGTTGAACAGACTGGGCATTAGTAAACCACTGCCGTATATTCTTTTCAATATGCTCACAGATAGACAGTTCATCGTGAAAAATGGCGATGTGACTTCTACTGGTACATTCAACATTAAAAACGGTCTGCAACAAGGTGCGGTCAATTCGCCAATCCTTTTCAACATTTACACAAGTGATCTGATAGGTTCACTTCACCATGCCATAGCGTACGCAGACGACTTAATCGCGTACAGATCAGGTCCAAAGATTGAGGTTATAAACATTCTTTTGCAACGTGACTTCGATAAAATTAAACAATATTGCGACGACTGGAAGTTGAAGATCAACTTTCAGCAGTCGGAAGCCATTCTGTTTAGGACGCCTCTGTTTGGGGCCTCTGCGGATACCAGAAAGAATTGGCGAAAGTTTCAGATCATTTGACAACACGGGCAGCCACTTGCTTGTCGAAATGTAGTCAGATACCTTGGGATCTGGCTAGATCAATATCTGTATTTTATCAAACATATAGATGTTGCTCTGGCCAGAGCCAAAGGTTCTTTCGCCCTTACAAAGAGACTGTTTTATAACAGGCAACTCGATGCGAGGGTAAAGGTGATCTGCTACATGGCCCTTATCCGGCCTATGCTTGTATTTGGTTGTCCCGTGTGGTTCAACGTGAGAGCAAGTCTTTTGGAAAAGATTCGGGTGTTTGAGAGGGCTTGCCTTAGGGCTTGTCTTCGCCTATACAGAACACCAGAGTCTGAGTACATAAAATTCTATCGCAATGAGGTCTTGTACAATAGGGCTAACCTAATAAGAGTGGACAATTTTGTTATAAAGTTGACTCGAAGGCACATTGCAAGAGCAATGACCTCGTCGAATAACCTGATCTCTGGGGCTTACTACCCCAATTATATGTATCACGAGAGAGCTCGCTTTGACGGCTTTATTCCTCCAGAAGCGTTCCTCTACCTCGACATGAAAGGTCTGATCCAGGATAGATTAGCGGTGCCGTTAATCTTTCATGTCGCTCGAACAGCTGCGGAGAGGCGACTTAACTACGATAGAGACGTCGCACACGGCAGTGCGGAGCGTCTCCGGTTCAGTAGGGCGGTAGGGAATCGCGACATGAGGGATGTTGCTCAGCAGCACCAACAATTTTGGTGGCTTGTTGAAGGAGCGGAATCTACGTCGTCGAATTCCTCTAGCACTAGTTAGCTTCGTTAAGGAGCAGGGTCGGCAGCCTAATTTTCTAGCCGTGGCTGACTTACATAGATTTAGGTAGGATTAGGATAGTTTTAAAGGGGGAAAAAAAAAAAAATAAATAAATAAATAAAAATAAAAAAAATGTATATATATATATATATATATTGTATATATATATATACAAAAAACAAAAATACAAAAAAAAAATATAAAACAACAAAAACAAAGAGATGGGTAACCTTCGGGTAACTTCTTCCCACCAAAAAAATATAATACCTAAATGATAAGATAATTTTAAGTAGCTTAAGTAGCCTAAGTAGATTAAGAATAATGTTAAGGTAGTTAATAAGTTTTAGTTTTAAGTTTTAAAATATGAAAAAAAAAAAAAGTTAATTTACTAAGTTTTTGTTATAAAATTATTTTCTTAGTTTTAATTGCAATTAATACAACATAATTTAAAAATGAAATGTACTAAACGTCGAAAGACAAATTTTAATTGCTAGGTTTAACTTAGAGTGTCCGCATGGGGCCAGTAAGTTAGAATAAGATAATTTTAAGTTAATTAAGCTAATTTTTAAGCGTTTTTTTGTATAACATGTAAGAGTTATTGAATTGAGTTGAATAAAAATGCATATTAAATGAAAATGAATGATGAAACCGAATCAGGGGTAACGACCCGTTGAAACCTGACAATTTAAAAACGTCTTCATAAACCTAATGCAGTATTGCTAACGTTTTATAGGTTTTGTACGTCTCGTAGAAATGTTGGAAATTTAAAAAAAAAATCATTTCGAATGCTGAATCCAGACAGTGCAACACAAATTTGGATATAGTAACGCAAAACAACTGACTGATGAAGTTATAGTAAGAATTATTCTCATGGAGGATAGTTTTTTTTTTTAGAAAGTTACCCATAACAATTCGTAAAAAAAAAACACTTAGCGCAACGACTTTATCTTTGACCGAATATTCCTTAGCGGAAAAATAGTTTTGAAATTATTTATAAACACTTTTTGTTCTAAATATCCCTTTATGAAAAAGCTGCTGCTCTCAAATCCAGATTTTTGTAAATTGTTCAGTCTTTAAAAATATTCATCAAAACAGCAACAGCCAGTTTCAAAAAATATTCACTCATAGCTAGATATCTTTCCCCAAATACAATTAGAAAACTAACACCATGGTTTTCCAAGAAAAAGAAAAATGACTCATTAACCTCTTCTAAAGTAACACGACACAAGGCAGTGCATTTAAATGAGTGCAATTGTCGCTAATGAATCAATTATGGGTTCTTAGTATAACTCGATATAAATCAGTTGTCCCATCTATTGTGCAAGTATTTTAAATTTAAAAAAAATTTAAATTTTTAAAAAAGGCAAATTTTGCAGCAGTTGAAAATAAAAACTCTTTGCAACAACTTGCGGGACACACCTAGTTGAACAGCCACGTCAACGAAAAGATCGACTTAAAATCTCTCTACACTCTCGACAGCACTTACAAAACTTTATTCAACTTTTGCTCTAGTTCACTTCAAAGCGAGCTTCTGCGGTTTAAGGAAGTCCAGGTACCTGTTAATGTAATCGGGCCGCTGGTATACGAATCTTCTTATCCTTTTATTAACCCTTTCCTCGTTATACGAACTTATGCGTAACGAGTTTCCCATTTTTACTGCATCGCTGCTGCTCCGCTTATGGGGTTGGCTAATGTCGCAGACCGCAGAACGCGCCTACATAATGCTCGGTCCTGGATCGCTTCAGTGGTAAAACCTCAGGCGTTGTTGCGCATTTGCCATCTGAGAAATCCAGGAATTATTTTTCCGACCTCGTTTTCTTACAGTTGGAGTGACCATAGTTGATAGTGCCTTTTTAACCGGATTTTCCGCAGATCTTCTTTGAACGTGGCAATACCAACATATTCTATTCGCCTCAAGCTGTTCGGTTACCGAATTCTTTATATGTAGACTTCCTCTTATACGCGTAGATCTAATACAATCGCGTTTAGTGACTCCACTAAACATCCTTAACATTTTCATTTCCGCTGCCGTTATTTTGTTTTTAAACGCTTCGTACATTGTCCAGCACTGTGAACCGTATATAAGAGCTGGTCTAACAACCGTGGTGTAGAGTTTCGCCTTTAATTTAAGTGGAAATTTTCGGTCGCAAAAGATTCCCGAATTTTCCCGCCGTTTCATCCACATCACACTCACTCTGTGGTTTACGTCGTCGTCACATTTCGCTTCCATGTTAACGATTGATCCTAAGTACTTAAAGATAGTGCTTTTCGGAAGAACTATTCCGTCTAACATTATATCCGGAACAGGTCGCAACGGATGCGTAAATGGGCACGTCAAATGCTCCGTCTTTGAACGACTTATTTTAAACCCGTTCCTCTTTAGCGCATTTCTCCATGAATCTAAGGCGTTCTGTAAATCTTCGACGTTATCGCTAAGTATAACTGCGTCGTCAGCGAAGGGAATTGGCGTTACATTTGCTTCGCGCATGCAGTCTTTTAAAAGATAGTCGAATACTACGTTAAAGAGGAAAGGGCTAAGTACGCTTCCTTGATGCACTCCGACATTAACTGGAAATTCTCTCGTTAGTCCACAAGAACTTTTAACCGCAGTTTTCACGTTTCCGTACATGTCTTGTATTATTCTAACATACGTTTCCGGTACGTTTTGAGAACTCAGCGCGGCCCATATGAGATCCCTAGGCACTCGATCGAATGCTTTCTCGAGGTCGATAAATACCATGTGTAAATCCTTAGACGAATCTCGGTGCTTTTCCATTATTATTCGTAGGCTTTGGATAGCGTCCACCGTCGATCTTCCTTCAACAGATCCACACTGGCTATTATCGAGCTTTATTATTTGCCGAAGACGTTCGTTTAAGACTCTTTCGACGATTTTCATTGTGTGTGACATAAGCTTGATTGAACGGTAGTTGTTGCATTCTCGAGTGTCGCCTTTTCCTTTGTATAATGGAACCAAGAAGCTACTTCTCCATTGATTCGGCATGGGTTGTCCACATTTTAATTTATTTAAAAGTTTCGATAGCCAAACGCTGCCGGTCCCCTCCATCTTCGACCAAAACTCTGATGGAATGCTGTCTGGTCCCGCCGCTTTCCCCCGCTGGTATGCGAAAGCTGGATTTGGGACATACGAATGACGCTTTATTGCAAAGCGAATAAGTATGATCTTCTATCTATAGTTTTAATTTTTACAAATCAACTAGGACTTTTCGCCACCAAGATTGTACGAGTATGTAACCTCTTACTATTGGGAAATTGTTCTTTTGAATAATCACAGAATTGATTATGGATATGTAATAAGTATGGCAAGCTTGTCATTTTGAGTTGTGAACTTGAACTTAGAAAACAGAGCTTTGGAAGCGCTGTGGCATGTTGAGTGCAAATAGTTTGCTCTTAAATTTGTTGAATGATTTGTGTCAGTTAGTAGCGGTTGTCACTAAGAAGTTACGCTCCAAAATTTTGCAAATATCATATAAACATCGTACAGAACATTTAAATTTAAAAAATTACGAATGTCAATCAATGCATTCATTAGAATATTTAGATGATTAGTTTAAGTCGTCGTAAGTTAGCATTTTCCGTATATGTGCATGATTCACTTCAAGGCAAGCTACATGATGCAAACCTTTAGCGAGCAAAAAAATTAAAAAAAAAAACTTCTAACCATAGAAAAGAACAATTCACGCTCTATTCATCAATATAAAGTTTGTTTTGATATTCAAATCAATGCCACTTTAACATTTCGAGCACACAAGTTTGTGGTGTTACCTTGAACTCGACTCCACTTTCTGATGGTCTCGCTGTTATTTTCAACTGCCTTGACCTTACTGTTGTTTTTGTATTAACACATGAACTTTATTTGCCACACAATTTAAATAAATTTTACCAACCGACTGCATTTGAAATTTCAAGGACGAAAACGGCTACGACTTTCAATAAGGACATGACACAGCTATTTTATAAAAAAAACAAGAAAAATGAAATAAATATATAATACACTGCATTATAGCCCCCAGTTGGCTTAAAAATAATTACATATCGTCCACCGTTCTACTTCCAACCTGTGCTGTGAGTGGGCAACACCCACCCTTACTAAGCATGTGGCTGACATCATTAGATGACTGTTGTTTTTGGTGGTGAAAAACCACCCACTTGGTGTGCGTGAAAGTCTGTGGCGCCACAATCTTTTACGACATCCTAAACGAAAGGTGGTTACATGCAAATCGACAAGGACACTTAAGGCTGGGCAATGGAACTTTCATGATCTCTTTTGTTATTGCTTTATACTCGTAGTATTGTTACATATTTTTTCTTTTTATTCTTACTTTTTCGACAAACTTCATCAAATACTTTTACACGCTTAGGAATGTCGGTTAGGTGACAAAAAACCGAGGGAAAATTGTGTCAACTTGGCGGCAATTTGTTTACTGTCCACTGGAGCCAGACGGTGATGATTACTGCGACATTTTTCCGCGAAATAAATATTAGAAGAAAAAAACCCAGAGACAAATTTTCGTGTCAATTCTGCAGTGAAACTAGGAACTCTTTATTGGGTTGGAGTTTCTTTTATTTCATTTTGTGGTTGAAAAGGAAAATTCATTGCGAAAATAAAAATCATAATCACATGGAATCCGGTGAAGTGTTTCACAACCGCATGATATTTTGTAATTTTTTTCCTAGGAAATTGCTTGCTTCAGCGGGTTTTTAGTTAAACTGAATTGTCCCAGATATCAGGGGTCAGTTGCAAAGATATTCGTATATATTGTAATGGTATCTGAGAAATGGTGGTTTAACAATATCATTAATTAATACGTTTCGCTGCAAGTAGTGCAGCATAGGCTTGTAGATAACGGTGTAGATTTCGGTTTCCTAATTAGGATGCATTCAGTGGTTTTAAGTTGGAAATGCAAACCCAATGTTGCAAAACGTTCCTGAGTACATCCGTGCTTGTTAGGATATACATATATTCACATACATAGCACTGTTCTAAACTGCGTTCTACCTCATCAATATTATACTCGGTCCTTCGCTGGTCCTGTTTTCTGGTGCATCTGGCAATCTCTTGAGAAATTATGAAATGAAGAGATTATAAATGCCGAGCTTCTTGCACAATTAAAACAAAAGAATAGCTTAAGTTTCTGTTGGATATTCCCCTACAAGTCGCTCCCTAAAAACTCAAATGGACAAAGAATGACATTATCGATGGCCTATAGCAAAAGCGAATAACTGACTTTCATAACTATGAAACAAAAATGGAATGAGCACCCTTCATAATTCCACATTTTCTTTTTCTAGTCTGAAAAGCCATATAGAAGCATGCTTGATCAAAGCGTTCAGATTAACGTTAACGTGTTGACGGCATCTCTTAATGGCTTTCTCAAACTGCGATAGGACCCACGACGTAGCAACTAAGACCTAAATTGCCAAAAAATTGTAAGAGAAGTCTGATAGACTGTAGCAATTGGCGGCTATTGTCATGGAGAGGAACGGACACGGATTAAAATATCGATGTTAGGCAAGCATGCTTTCTTAGTCGACTATAATAATATTTTGGATCACAAAACAGCATTGGGCTTTTGACATTGTAGACCGAGAGCTGATTTTGACAATTTTCCCAGAAAGAGCAAGTTCTAACAACTAGCGTTTTACGGAAAGATTTCAATTCTGTCTGAAATTAATTCTTTTTCTTAGAAAAATAAGCATTGTGCAGTGCAGTAATGTCAAAAAGGAAAAGATAGCTTTCAGTCCCATATGCTTAGGATAATAGACTTTCATCAGTGGATCTTTAATTGAAAATCCGAGGCAAGTGGAGTGCACATAGGGAGCAAATCTTTCAAGAAATTAAACCTTAGGCTTTTACGAAACCTAAAATTGCTGAACTGTAGGTTTAGATACGAGTAGTTTATAGTTTTCCTTAGTCTGAAACAATCGTATAAGCTTTTGAGAATATAGATAGCAGAATTTATGTTAAACGAGTATTATAATATTATGATAAGACAGTACTGTATGTACTCTTTTGCCCTTTGTTATTTAATTAATTAATACTGTAGGAAATCTTCTGGGTTATTTGCCGATTTAATTTTCTTTCAAACCATCCAACTAGAGACACAAGAAAACTTCTTAAGGATTAACTTTGCAGCCCCTATTGATTCTTATGGGTTAACACACACCAGCAGACGGGACGAAAAGACATATTTCCGTTCGCTGTGTGGAAATAAAAATTGTCTTTTTCTCGGACAAAGACAAGACGTCGTCGATTTCGACTCACGCTAAGATATAAAATTATTCTTATGAGAGTGTGAAGTTTTAGAGTGACATGTTTTTAAAAGACGACCACGTCGTATCCACATATAATTTTGGATTTATCCCTGACTTGGGCAGAGTCGTTAGTACTCGTACATGAAAAGTCGTCTTCATATTTTCGATATAACCGAAATTTAGGTGTCATTTTAACCAGAAGATAACTTTGTGAATGCGATAAACCAGTTAATTTTACTAAAGGACTTGAAGTCTTTTCGAATACGTTACAAAGTGCCTAAAGCAGCAGCACTCACTCACTTATATGAGTGTAGGCCGGTGGCCTCCTAGAAAGCACGCGAAACATTCGTTCGATCAGCCGGCCACCTGAAGAGGAATGGCATCTGTTGTTAAGCTAATATGAAACACAACTATTAAAGCGATAAATCGAGGACGGGACAGAGTTGAAGCACATTCTGTTCCTGAAAAACTCTCCTCAAAGCCTTTTCTAACAAATTTATTAGCGATTTTATTGTAACCTGTGACACAGACTAGGCTCAGTGAAATTAGCCATCCTACTGCGTTCTGTGAAGTGTTGCATTCTTAAACAACTTTGGAAACCGATAGGGGGTTCAACAAGGCTTGACCAAGGGTACTCCAGATCCCACTCAGAACTTTTGGTTTTCCAAGTCAAACCGACAAAAGTAGGACGATGAGCAACCGCCCGTTTATTTTTTTGAAGCTGATTTAAAAATATGTCGGGTAGAGGGTGTAACGTACTAGGTGGGGAGAAAAGTAGCCTCCTTGACCGCCAGAATGCGCTGCTCCTGCAATTATTATATGGCTTATGCTCCGTCATATTACACCATCAAATATTGGTTTCGAGAGTTTCAGGGTGGCCGCAACTCCACTACGAATCAAGTCCGCAACGGTAGGCCCTCCGATGGGTTACAGAGGACAATGTCAAAAAAAAATACATGAAGTGGTGTTGGAAAGTGAAGGTGCACGAGCTAGAAGATACCACGAAGATTATCCTGCCGCTGGGTACCGCGCATGCTCACTCCTGACCAAAAACACGAACGCGAGAGCACTTCGAAAGAGTGTTTGGATTTGCTGATGCGGAATTTGGCGGACTTTTGGCATCGATTGGTAACTGTTAATGAAACCTGGATCCACTATTACACACCAGAGAACATAATGAGTGCCCGGCAATGGACTGAAGCCGGCACGAGTGCTCCGAAGCGGCCGAGGGAGGCTCAATGGGTCGGATTGGTTATGGTTTTCTGGGATTGTCATGGCATACTCTTCGTACAGCGAGTATAACTGTGCATTATTGGAGCGATTAAAGGCGGAAATCGCTGTAAAACGGCTTCAAAAGAAGCGAAAAAAATTGTTGTTTTTGCAAGGCAATGCGCCGGCGCATAAGAGCATCTCAACTACGGCTAAAATCAATGACTTACGCGAGAAATCATCGACACCACGGAGAAGTATTTAGCAGACCTTCCGGAAAATTACTTTTCGGACGGGATCAAGAAGTTGGAAAATCGCTGGAATAAGTGCATCAAGCTAAAAGGAGACTATATTGAATAAAATAAAAAAACATTTAAAAAAAAATTTTTTTCATTCCCAAGGAGTCTACTTTTCACCCCACCTAGTAAGATCATCTAAATCAAATAAATACTGAATAGATACAATAGATAGAGTGCGTCGAATAACAAGAAGACGAATTGTTAACACCATTATATTCTACGTTTTCTCAAACATAGATTGGGTTTACATTTACATACGTATTTCAAACTTTCTTCTTTGTTGTATATATATCGTGTTGCTTACCTGAAAAAAAACCAAAGATATTTTTATTAATACATACGACTGTTACTGTTCAAGATGTAATTGTATTTAAATAAAAAAAACAGAAAAGTTAAAATATATGAAGATAACTAATTACTTTTAATGACGTACTCTATACTGTGGTAATCTTTAAAGCTCCGTAAGATAAAACAATCTCCCCTGAGGGTTTTGACCACCACTAACTCACCAACACTAAAATCCATTTACACTCAACAGTGTACTTATCTTTTTAAAGTGACCAACAAACCTAATCTTACTAATCTTATACCCTTTCACTTTCTTTTATTGTACTAATCGATGCACCCTTCCCATGCATTCTGTCAAAATATAACCAACTATAGACAAAATATTGAAACGATTTTTTTAAATTTTGTGTTGCGAACGTTATTTCTAATTCGAACGCATCAAAAATTTTGGAAAATACTTTAGGGGAACTGCTAATATTGAAAATAAGAGCATTTGAATGGAACAGAGCATTTAAAGAGGGCCACAAAGTTAATTAATACTTGCCCGATCCGAGACGGTTTCCGAAATGTTTAATTCAGTATTCGTTGTTTTGTTCACTCGGAATTTCTTCCGATGAGTCAAAGAGTGAATAAACAATATTATTCAATCGTTATGAAGTGTTTTTGAGCATTTGCCGAAACAGATCGGAATTGTGACAGAACAACTACTAGATTTTGCACCACCTCATAAATGCATTCTTGTGAGAGACTTCTTGACCAAAGACGCTAATTATACAGACCGAGCTAGAACAGTATTCCTTAGATTTAGCACCCTGTGACTTTTTTCTATTTATGAAACACAAATTTGTTGAGAGAACTGAAGGCGATCCCGGAATATACGTATACAAATATGTATGGATGACTAAATTTATCGTTGAAAAAATTAACAATTTCAAATGGAGCCAATTCTCAAAGAGACAAAATAAATGTTGATGATTAATTGATTTATGTTTGTTTTGTTGACTCAATCACGGTTGTATTTTTATATTTTTTATAATATAATGGGTTTTCCAAAAAGGACTTGACAAATTTTTTCTTAAATAAAACGTGAACCTTTTGAGACATTCCAAAAACTTTATTATCGGATTGAAGTACAATCAAAACATTTATGAATGAAACTCGACTTCGTTCATATGGCCACCGCGGGCACGTTTGCAGCGATCGATTCGTTGGACCCAATTTTAAACGACTCGGCCACACATTTCGGCCGAAACGGCCGCTATTTCGCGTTAAATTTTGACTCTGAGCTCTTCCAACGTCGTCGGCTTGTTGGCATAAACCAATGACATAACGTAGACCCACAGAAAATAGTCAAGCGGCGTTAAATCGCACGAAAGAGGCGGCCAATCGACTGGCCCATTTCTTGAGATAACACGCTCACCATACTTACTCTTCAATAAATCGATTGTAACGTGTGCTGTGTGACTTGTGGCACCATCCTGTTACCAAAAATACGCCATAATGTGGTCTGAGCGATGCCCAATTCTTGAGAACGCCGTGGAATTGATTGATTTGGATCGTTTGCTACGGACGCCTGAACGGCAGCGATGTTTTCGACACTTCGACCAACCCATTGTCTCACTGACTCGGCAACATCACACAACGAATTTTTGCACTAAACTTGTTATTGCCTGTCTACTAGGGAGAGAATTACGACCGAAAATTGGAATTAACGCTCTTAAAGTTGCAGTCACCGACTCCGAATTTCGGTAGAAAATTTTTACAATTTGCAGACGTTGCTCATTCGTGTACTTTACCATGGTGAAAACGTTGAGTTTACTGAATAAATTGACAGTGACAGTTTCATGATTAGTGAAAGAGTGCATTCCCTATTGGAAAACCCGATATTATCGTTTGTACTTTGTGGTAGAAAATTTCAGAAAGTCGGAAATGAAATGTTAAACTCAATTCGGACTCGTTCCTAGACGTTCAATTGTATTTAGTTGGTTTTTTTTCGGCATTGTTTAATATTTTTCAAGTATTGTTGCTTTAATGAAAAGAGCAAACCAGTCAAACCAGAGCAATATCAGTCAGCAAATCAGTCTTGCGTACACCAGCTGCATTATGTCAACCGAAATTTTATTTCAAAATTCCTACTGTTTCGGCAAAACAGCATTCAGGCGTAAATCGATCCATTTCGTAATACTTAAATATAACACAGACTTTCTGTCAGATTTTTAAACGCATAAGAATGTCAAAATAACATATGATTCACAAAGAAACAGATGGCCCACTGTTCTTTAAACAAAGTAGTTAAATGCTTTTACACAGTCAGGCCAAAAAATGGAGAAATGGAACGAAATATGAAAACTAAAATTCTTTCCACATCTCTGTAATATATATACGATTATAAGTAACTAAATACTTTTTCAAATCCAGGCGTAGCTCATATTTTAATATTTCGAGGAAACTCAGCTTTCTTTAACAATAATACAAGTCAAGATTAAAATTTACTTTCACGAACATCCCGTGGGTCCCAACTTTTAGTTGGTAGTGTACGTACAATATATGGTATGCCATCCCAAACCCACTTTTGAAAGTATTGTGGAATATCTTTACGTTGCAAACCGGAAACTGCCTTTCTATGCTATCTATTACCATGGCATGTACGAGTATGCATTATACAGTTTTTGGTTTCTGTTTAACCAATTTCAAAGAAGATGACCAATTAGCTCATTCACAGGAAGTTCCATTAAGTATCATCGTAGTGTGAGGTTTTTTGTTTTTTTTTTTTGCACAATCCGTCTTCAACTTCAATGGAATTTCCAAAAAAAAAAAAAAAACATAAAGCGGTGTCATAATAATTGGCCGTAATCACAATGATTACTTATAAAGTGTATCAAAGAAGTTCTTTGTGTCAAAGTTGTTTATAAAGTCGCCCTTTTTAATCGTAGTTCTTGCGGTCGTCTCTTTTAATGACTTCCATTCAATCTGTGTTTGCTGTAGGCACTTTAAACTACTTAACGGTATATACATATCTTAATGCTTTAGTTCAGTTCAGTTGCTTCTTCTATTATAACATATCTTGACAGATTACTCATGACATTCAGGGCGCCCTACATGACATAGGGCTTAAGAAAAAGTACTGACAATTAACCCACTGCCTCATTGCACCATCTACTTATGAAACTCGTTGTAAAAGTTTAATTTTTCATCTTCTTCTTCTTCTTCTTCTTTGTATGCGTCGTTGTTGTATATTCTTTTAATTTTTCTTCATTTTCGTGATATTTTAATGATTCAACTTACAACAGTATACCCCAAAAGAATTGCGCTAATGAGGGCACCTTCTTTGGACCAAATCGGATCCGCACCGCTATTTCTGTTGCTTCTGCACGCGCTTTTATGTTGCTACTGACAAATGACATTGAAATTGTCGTTTTAATTTTCTTGGCATCATCATCATAGATAAACTCACATACATTGAAAATTATGTCGAAGTAAAATATCATATATAAATATACATATATAATCAAAACATCACCAACAGCAGATAAGCACGAATACAGCTATAATAAATTCGTCTTGTGCTCTCAATGAGAAAAGCAACATAAAGCAGGTCTACGCGGTCAATGGGGTAGCAATACGCTACGAAAATACAAGCCGCTTGAAAGTCCGTGGAGGAAGAAACCGATGCGATTTTTTGTGTCAGTGGGTCTGCACTGAATCCGAAGTGTGTGTACTGACTACAGACAAAACATATAAATAATATTTTAAATTTAAAACGAACAGTCTGACGCTGGTTATTGGTCGAATGTTTAAATGTCTCGATAAGAGAGGCGAAAGTATCTCGGTCCTGTCGTCTTTACATCATCATTGCGGTCAACATTCATCGTGATTGGTGTATTTTCGGTTTGAATGAGATCAATTTTCGTAAGGAGATTACTGACGATTATTAGTCAATATCAGTTGGCCCAATTACAAACGAATTTGTTAATTTTTTTAAACATTGATTAATGACTGCTTCCAAGTATTGTAAGCAGCATTCAACAATGTTTAAATTGCGAAGAAAGGGATTCCACTGCATGAAGCAATTTTTCATCGAACTTTTTAGGAGCCAAAAGATGCGACAAATCGAATATGTCCTCTCATCGTCCGTATTCCAAAAACTTCAGGATTTTTCATTTAATACAGCCAAATTTTCCATGCTTTTTCAAGTCGAGTGTTCGCCTCTAAGCCTGTGACATTTTTGGTTTGTTCGCATAGACAAAAGATTTAATATAGTCAAGAAGGAGACTGCAAAAGTGTAATTAAAACAGGTGGGGAGGTATAATACCGCCGACCGTCAGAATACCTTCACCCATTCAGAACGTTTGTCGGTTTTCAATTCATTTTGCCTTTTTGTGACGATATGTGCCACTTTCTAAGTGCTTTATTTATAAAGTAAAAAAGTATTTAACATTTGATTTTAACAGTCCCAACTTAGATCTATTACTCAAAACAGTTCTTGCCGATTTTGATATTTTTGATTTCCGAAATATACTCTCTACGTCTAAATCGATGCCACAATCATCCGATACGATAGTTTTAAGTTTAAGAACTGTTGTTATATTATGATATGATTCTGGGTGGGATCGCCGAAATCTCCATGTTAACTCCAGATGGTCCTTTGCAAGTAACAACAATGCCAAATGTAATGCCCTCCTCGCACCCCACAGCGAAATTTGAATACATTTGGCAGCTTACTACGAGGGTGTATTAAATTGTTTCCCTAAAAATTCTGAAGGGGCCCTTAACCTGGAAGGATTAATTGTACAGGTATTTCGTACCGTTATAGAGAGACTTCCGGGTTCCTTTAAAATCAAAAGAACCTATAAGCGAGAAAAAAAGTGCATATTTTCGTGGAGCTTTTGAATATGGTCAGTTTTTTGGTCAAGGATGGTGTAAAAACAATCGAAATTTTGGAGATTTGGAAATCTGGAGGGCGTGAAAACTTCAAGAACAAGAACAACGATCGCCGTCCAAGGACGAGAATGATCGAGGCCACATTGAGGGGTTCCAATATCTTATAGAGGGAAATCGGGGTATAACCTCCTTCAAAATCGTTGAGGAAGTGAGCATTAGTTACGGGAGTATTCAACGGATCATGACAGATGAGTTAAAATTTCGCAAAGGTCACGCTAGATGTGTTCCACATTTGTTATCGGAGGATCACAACCGATATAAATTGCGAATCTTCTGTGTATTCCAGCATGAAGATGGGTCTTTTTTGGATCACATCATCACCGAGTCTAAACAGGAGTGTATGGAGTGGATGCCGAGAAATTGCTATTTTGAAGAAAACCGAAGAAGCAATCAACTAAAAGTTTTTTTCTCAATAATAACAGGCTTCGAGGGCGTAGTTTTTTTTTAACTTCTGACTCGCCAATTGCGGTGTAAGGCAGTTCGGCCGGTTTGTCAGAATTGTTTTAGTTAGTCTAGTATGTTTCCTACCTTCCGAATGAAGTTTGTTACTCTAACAGCAGAGGAATACCTTAGTTCAATGGTGTCAAGTTGTCCCCTGAAAAGGGTATTCCTTCTGATCCCGTTACGGGCTGGACAGGCACATAAAACGTGCTCAGTGGTTTCATGTTCTTCAAGACAAAGTCGGCACTCCGGAGAGTCAACTAATCCTATTCTGTTAACGTGATATCGTAACCATGATATCCTGTATGGTAACTTCTTAGGTTTCTGATATCGTGCCAACTTAGATTTAGACATCTATTGGAATTTTTGTTGAAGGGCAGGATGGCTCGTTTGGCCTGTCTTAGACTTGGAGTGTCCTCCCAAAATGAGATGCATTTTGAGTCCTCCCAGCTATTGATGGCTAGATTGACTGCAGTTTTAGGGGTGCAGCAAAAGGATTCTGGTCCGTTGGAGGGAGTTATAGAGCCCTGTATTCATTTTTTATAATTATAACTGACAAAGTGATTCGGCTTTGAATGAGATAATTGAACAATTTTGCACAACATTTACTTTATACACAGAATAAGCACAAATAGAAATACCGACCCGGTTGAGGACACTGTTGAGGTAGATCCAAGTTTGCCGATACATCATTATCCGCAATAACTTAACCTGTGCACATAAACTTTTATAAATTTTGCGCTAGGATCTTGGTTTTCACGATTACAAGAATCAATTGACGATCATGGTGTGTGCGATTGATTGAGCACACAAACACGAATTGATTCCACTAATTCTATTTTTCTATATGTTGCTTAGTGATGAGGCTCACTTTTGTCTCAGTTGTTTTTTAAATAAGCTAATCTGTCGAATTTGGATCGAGGAAAATCTTAATGTGATGAACCCAGAAAAATACAATATTTAGTGCAGTTTATGAGTACTTCATCAAAATTGACGATTTGCGTTTATATTTACGTTTCGTTGAATTCCAATCGCCATCAAGCGTGTAAGGAACCATTCGTCGAAAATATTATCTGCAGAAATCAAGGTATTTTAAGTCGTTGGTTTATGTGAATAAGCCAAGAATGATTGCAGCTTTGGAAACCAACATCGATCGCATACATCCGTGAGATAAAGGCTTCAGGCTCGAAAAAATGTTTGAAAAATGGAGCTCCTATGCAGTTTCTGCCAGAAATCATTATAATGCCATAATGTTGTACGTCCAATAAGAAAACCTTTGCTTGTTTGCTCTTTCCGCGCAGTGTATTTAAAGCGAATCTTGTCAAAAACGTTCTCAGAGGTCATTATAAAAGGTGTGAACTTTGTCAACGCCTCTTCATTTGCATGTAGCTTTGTTTTCAAAAAGATTAGTAAAATGGCAAAATACTATTAAAAACAAACTTGTTTCCTTTATTTTTTCGATTAAAACGAAAACCATATATAGTATGTCGCTGTTTGCGGGTACACGACGACATAAACAACATCATAACAACAGGTCACTTAACAAATTGGCTTAAATTGTAAGCTTGACTCTGAAAAAAAGTCAATGATTTCATTTGAACAACATCGCATAAACTTAATAATAGTAAACTTGCGTATTACTTTAATGCCTGCCTGGCTATTGCCATTGAATTGAGAGTGAAGGTTGAGCACAAGGCAATAGCTCATATGCCCTTCATTCGTTTTGGATCATAACATGTTTTTTTTTTCTCTATTTTACAAACATAAAATCTCCTCCATGATGTTGAAAATTTTAATTAAGATACCCGCCTTGATGTAAAGATTTATTGATTCTCTTATGCTGAGAGTTAATCCAATTCTGATACCAAGTGCAAAAGACCAGAGGAAAACCTCTCAACACAACTACACCTAATTAAAAAATAAATTCCAATTTACTCAACAGCTCGCAGAAGCATAGATTCTAGTACATGTATTCGTACAAACTCGTGGTTATGGATACATAATTCTTTTATCAAATCAAAAAACCTAGTACTTGATTATCAAGTTTAATAGGAAACTGTAGGAGGCGAGGTTGCGGTACGACTAGAAAGTACTCACAGACTAGTACACGTACATACTATATGTACATTTGTACATTTGTAGATTTCCAAACATAAATCATACGAATTGTTTACCTAAGAAAGATTGCGTAAGGTATTAAAATTCCATAAACACTGCTTCTTCTGCTTTCCTATTCTTGAAGACCAGAAGTACACTATTTCATAGCTATCGAGATATTATAGTAGTGTGCGTTGTTTGACTGTGCATGTGTGTATCATATCTGTGTCTCTAATTCAACTAAATTTTTCAGGTGGGTTTGTCGAGACGGAAACACTAGATCGAATGATGATGACAGAGACTTCAAATTTTGAAGTGACGCGACCGACAGAAAATACTCATGCCCACTTGGTTAGTTTGATGAGAAGTGTTATTTGACTTTGCGCCAGGCTTGGTTTGGTACTCATATATCGAATTGGGCGTGCTATCTGCATGATGTTCAAAAATGATTCAAGAACGCTTGTTAAGGTGAAATTGCATTTGGGTGTTGACAGTAACTTTAATGGGAATGTGATAGCTTCGATGATTTCATCCGCTACACAAAATACTTATACACATACATATTACGTAAACGGATATTGTTCTATAATTTTGTCTTTGAGTTACATATTCAGGTAATTCGGTAAATTACGAGGAAAACAACAAGACATTCTGCACCGGTGGTTCTATTCCGATTTTCAAAAGAAGTTCTGAGCTAATTATTTCTTAACACAAAATCGAATGTCAAGAATTATGACATCTAATTAAAACATATTCGTTGCTAAGACGAAATCTTTGGAAATCACAACTTTGAGAATGCAACTTTGGACTACGAATTACTAGGAGATCCTGAGAAGCTCCAAAGCTGTATTATGTCATCAACAGTCATACAGTGAAAAAGGGGAAAAAAGCAAATCTAAAAGTACATAGACAATCGAGGAATCGTTTAACTCATTTAACTTACAAGGAGTTAAGTGCGTGTCT
The DNA here is from genome assembly GCA_928272305.1 of Volucella inflata. NCBI lineage: Eukaryota > Metazoa > Arthropoda > Insecta > Diptera > Syrphidae > Volucella > Volucella inflata. The sequence continues at coordinate 230,492,092 of OV743716.1, forward strand.
CAGTAAATAATAACGGTGACTTGAATTAGTTAATAACCTGAGTTCAAAACTTCTAACCTGAAAAAGGTACGTCTAATTTTACTATGATATAAGTTGCAAAATGTTAGAAGAGGAGTTAAAAGGAGAGGAACCATAAGAACAGTGCTCCAGTGCGTGTTGTACCAACGACCATTTATTTTTATAAGAAAAATGGCTTTAGGGTAACCGCCTACGATATGCTTAAAACAAGGGGAAAAAAAATTCATCAGTGTGTTATAGCAGGGCCAGGTGTGCTAGGAAAATATCCACTGCAACGGGAAAACCAGGTTTTTCTTAAAACACCGATGATGGTACAGAAACCCAATATAAAGCAAATAATTAGTCTAATCATAGCCATTGAGATCCACACGACCTTCCTGAATGTCAAGTCCCATATCTTACCGAAAGGTCCTTTACACTGAAAAAGTCAACCATGTGGCGCTCCCATTGTTCCGATTTGAGTTCTGTTTTTTTTTTTGTTAATTTGGTACATCTGTTGTTGATATTCTCTCTAAATCTTAGCGTGATAGTTTGCCATTTGCTAAAGTTACGTAACCAAGAGTACATCTATCTCTGTGTGTGTTGGCGATTTTTTACAATTTACAACGAACTTGTATTAAATTTTGCGTAAAAAACGGATTTAATGGTGCGCGAACGTTGGAAATGTTGAAAAAGTGTTTCAGCAAACAATTCTCTAAATAAAACGGTCGTTTACCAGCACATACTGATCAAGGTAGTATGTACTTATTTTTGTTAAGCTTAAAGTAGTAAGGTAAATCATTACCAGTCAGCTTCTTCCTTGCCGTAAAGAAGGCAATCAGTTTTAAGTAAATCCCATCTCCAGTGCACAAACTAGTGCTGCTTTAGATTTAAAGCAGAGTAATAGGTCTGAAGCTCTTGGCGAACTTGTAATCATCTTTTCCGATTCTACGTATTAAGGCTACGCAACGTAAAGATAGCGGCACTCGTCAATAAAAGCTAGTAAATGCTAGTTATGCAGTTGGGAGATGATGAAAGTTCACCAAATGGTGTTAGACGACCGCTGTTACATATTAAATCAAGAATTATGTACGTTAGACCAAAAACGTGTTCGAATGAACATTTCCAACGCTCTGTTAGCGCATTTTAGGGGCAATAAATCTGAGTTTTGGCAACGATTAATTACTGTAGATGAAACTTGGATACAACATTATACGCCCGAAACAAAAATTCAGTCAAAACAGTGGACTGCAAAGGGCAGCCGGCTCCCAAAAAAGCAAAAACTGTTTTTTTCGGCTGGGAAAGCGATGGCGATGTAATAGTAATAGTAATAGTTGGATAGTAAAGGAGTTGTGTTAATCGATTATCTTTAAAAAGGAAAAACCATTACAGGAGCATACGCATCATTACTTGCCAAGCTGAAGGCAGAAATTGCAGGAAAACGGCCAGATTTGTAGAAAAAGAAAATCCTCTTTCACCAAGACAACGCGCCGTCCCACACTTAAACAGTTGCCATGGCGAAAATCCATGAATTACGGTTTGAACTGCTTGACCATCTGCCTTATTCAGCGGATCTAGCCCCAAGCGACTTCTTTTTGTTTCCTCATCTAAAAACTGCGCTCGGAGGACAGAGATTTTCCTCAAATGTGGAGGCAATTACCTTCGTGAACAATTATTTTGCAGAGAAAAACGCCAAGTACTATTTGGACGGGTTAGAGAGATGGGAGCATCGCTGGGAGAAGTGTGTAGAGTTACAGGGAGACTATGTAGAAAAATAAAAAAAAAATTGAGAAAAAATGTCTTGTATCATTGTTACTTTTCAGACAACCCTCGTACTCGTATAGAAGAGTCAGGCTTCTAGTGCTGCCATCAACTTTTCTATACTTTTTCGTAGGATAAATGCCATCGGTTTCAGCGTTTTTAATAGCTTTAACAGACAATGACAGAAGCCAGCTATGACATTGTATTATTCACCCCACTTGAGCTTCAATTATAAGTACTGGTTGAGACCCACCTCTCATCCAATTACCAGTGATCAATCTCAAGTATGTGAGAAGGACTTAAAGGTGCAGATCATTCTTGTCTAGCTGATTTGACACTTTTAAAACCAGTCTGTCGAATAAATCGAGTGTTAAGGACTTTAGGAAGATAGTGAGAGGAAGATATTAAATCAGGATTTTTAACTGACTGTTTTAAAAGATCTCACTAAATTGATTCTTCTTAGTAGTTTCATGAGTCTTATGCCTTGAAAAGATTACCATATTTATCTATTTATTTATTTAAGGGAATAGTCAACTGATTTCGTTTTATAACAAAAATCACCTCATTTAGCGACAAACTAAGTTCTGCTTTTTTCATTACATCGTTCTAAGTCACTACTTCTTACCAACGAAGAAAACAAAGAATTTCTTTTATACGTAAAATAAATCTTAATAAAAACAACACCCCAATGTGATGCGCTGTTTCAGCCATTGCAAACACGATTTCTTTTATTTTAAGGGACTTCTGACGTAATTTCCACACAATTCTAAAAATGAACTTGTTCATTAAATCGTGACTTTTTAATTCATAGCAATTTGCGTATACAATTTTGGTTCCGACAGTCTGTCACACAGCGTTAAAGCGAATAATCAATTAAGGTATTTCTAATATATATTATATTCATTCATTATTCGTTTTTCATTCTGCAGTCTCCGTTCCCCATTCTCAATTCTTCACTTTTAAGTCAACCAAGAAAGAGACAATTTTCAATGGCAAAACCCCACAGATTAAAAATTAGCATGTCCCGCACGGGTTGTGAAATTCCACGTTAGCAGTAAATCCTGTTCGCTGTTCATTGTTCGTTGTTCGTTTTCTGCCTGCTCATGTGGCTGTGTGCCACTTTTAGAGATCATCGTAGTGGCTAAAAAAATATCTTTCATGCCACCGAAGACCCAAGCCAACAAACCGTACGATGGCGGCAAGTTATCATTGCATTACCCGTCACTATAGCCGCCACAATGGAATTGTTGTTGTTTGCGTAAGCTCTTTCTTCGTTTTTGTTGTTGTTCTTTGCTTTTATGCTTAAACCTCAACCAACTAACACACCCAAGCAGACTTGACCTCATTCGGACATGGCTATCCTCCTGCCATCTCTACTCTACCAACCAACTATCAGCTGCAGTTGGTTGCATGTGCACTCTTCTATATCGGAAAATCCCCTTAGAGAATCGTGTTTACTTATCCAAAAGCGTAAACGACTAAACTACCAAATTGCCTGTATTTGCACCCAAAGTGGCAACCTTGAATACCCACCAACCGATATTCTTTAGTACAAAGTGAGTACATATATCTCAAAACCAAATAATTGTAATACTGTAATTAAGCCCACCTTGGGAGGTATTTTGGTTGTTTTTTTACTGCTTTCGCTGGCTTTTTATCAATTTTTTTATTTTCCATCTCTGACCAGCAATAGTATTGGCAATGACAATTGACAGCTGTTACACAGTTACATTGACTATAGCGAAGCTTCGGTTAGCAAAATCTGTAATATTCATATGCCAAGAATCAACAACAAAAGATACAACTGTTATTTTCGCATGACGTCATAATGATTCATGGTAAATGGCGTTTGTGATATACCCATGCCATAGTGGGTCTGTGAGTTACTCACTTTTGCATGGTCACCAGTAAAACAGTGTTGCCACAAAATCAATTTTCAAATTAAATTTTCTCTTGGCGAATTTGAAATACCAACGCTAAAAATGGTTTGATACTTGCTTTTGTATTGGACAAGCATAAACCTTTAACTTATTTCATCGAATTGTTTTTGTATTTCAATCGTCACACCTCTTCAAAATTAACTGTCAGTTGAGTAAAAAATAGAAAACTTTCAATTTGTATCACTTCACAAATAGGATAGGTCTAAGCCCTTGTAGAAATAGCTTTGGTTTCATCAAAAAGGCAGTAAGAGCCATTTTGACTGAGGATCTTGTAGATCAGCCAGCAACAGCCAGATCTACGAGTATAAGTGTCATCTGGGAATACCTAACGAAGTAGGAAGGAGCAAATTCCTGCAGGATCCTCCCCTCTTCTCTCTGTTGTTCTCTTTATTTCTTATTTATTATGGTAAGAATCTCATGGTTACTGGGAAGCCGGTATGCGAATGCTTCGGTTAAGAAGCAAAGTTTTTCATACGTCCCTAAAGCTTCTGCTAATCCCAGAAAAGCAAGGAGCTCTCCAGACTTTCCCTGGACATTGATTAGAGCTGTGACCAAAATAAAATTTTTGACAAATTCTGTAGACCGCTCTGCTGTCGTCCCTATAACCGCGGTTCTTTTGGTAGTATAATACTCAACTCACATACATACTCAACTTTAATTGTTATCTTTGAATAACAAATTCCACTCCACCAAAATATTTATTACAAGGGTAGTGTTATTGATGTTTTTAAATTTTGAGCTAATAGAACTTGTGCGAACTGTTGTTGAACCCCACTTAGTAGTTTTCAGTCTATCTGCTAATTGGTAAACAACGTAAGTGATAAGCTTTTTTAACTACAAATGCGTACTCTGACAAATAAACGATGTCAGCTGGTAACTCTAATGGTCAATACTCTGATAACAACCGATACCAGTTCTATTTGTTAGCAGAAGTTGGAAAGGGGGCAACAATCATCAGAAAAAGAACTGTAATTCGTTGGCAGAAAAAAAACGTTTACAATACGAGTATATGTATAACCGCGAACAACCAAAGAATAATAGAGAAAATAATAGATAACAAATTGGAAGTTGGAAAACCAACTCGAGGGAAAAACCTTGGGAGGAAAAACACAAACACGACTACTTGCAGTGATTTCACATTTTCTCGTTCATGAACGAGAAGTGGGGTTTGTCAGAAGATTGAAATGATTGAAGTATGAGTAGTGCAGTACTTTTGGTGGTTTTTCTTTTTGATTCATTTTATACATAATTTTGAATATTCCATTTAGCTAAATGGTGGAAAAATTCATAATATCGTAATTAGGTTTGAGTAGCCACCGATCAATAATACCGGTGCCTTTAAAACATATACCATACGAGTACATATATTATAGATACATCCTTTTTGAAGGTCCTGAAGTAAACTTAGTTTTCTGATTATCGAGTAGCCAGACTTTCGGTTCATTGCACTAATGATTTGTTGGCGCAGCCGTTTATAATTATATAATGAGAAGATACCCCATCATATAAATTGAAATGCTCAGACAATGTACAATGAATGCGCTGCTACTGCAAAAAAGGTTATGGTGCCTCGAAGTCCGTGCATATTTAGGCAGACATGCCAAATTTCAGTGCGATACTGCCTTTAGTTTTAGGAAACAAAAGAAAAGTTGGATAAATATTATGGGGCTAATGCTCCGTCAGATTACACCGTCAAATATTGCTTTCGAGAGTTTCGTGGAGGCCGCAACTCCACTACCGATCAAGTCCGCAGCGACAGGCCCTCCGCAGGCCCTCCGGCAGTGGACAATGTCAAAAAAATTCATGAAATGGTGTTGGCTAAACCGGAGAGTGAAGGTGCGCGAGCTAGCAGATACCACAAAGATTAGTACGGAGCGCACACGCCATATTTTGGGCAATATTCTGCATATGAAAAAGTTATCCTGCCGCTGGGTGCCGCGCATGCTCACTCTTGACCAAAAACATGAACGCGAGAGCTGACACAGAATCGGGCGGACTTTGGCGTCGATTGGTAACTGTTGATGAACCCTGGATCCACTTTTACACACCAGAGAACAGAATGTGCTCCGAAGCGGCCGAGGGAGGCTCAATGGGTCGGAAAGGTTATGGCGTCGATTTTCTGGGATTGTCCTGGCATACTCTTCGTGGACTACCTCGAAGAAGGAAAAACCATCAACAGCGAGTATTACTGTGCATTATTGAAGCGAAAAAAAAATTTGTTTTTGCAAGACAGTGTGCCGACGCATAAAAGCATCGCAACCACCGCCCGATTGGGCTCCCTCGGACTATTATCTCCTCCCAAACCTCAAAAGATGGCCCATCAATAAAAAATTCAGCTCACACAAGGAAATCATCGACGCGGAGGAGTATTTTGCAGACCTTCCGGAAAATTACTTTTCGGACGGGATCAAGAAGTTGGAAAATCGCAGGAATAAGTGTATCAAGCTAAAAGGGGACTATATTGAATAAAATAAAAAAAACATTTAAAAAAAACTTTCTTTTCATTCCCAAGAAGGTTACTTTTCACGCCACCTAATATATGACCATAGCAAAATAATAATTAAATGGTAAAGGTGACTTTCAATAGACATTACAACTTCCGCACTCTGATTGTATATCAAAGAACTGTACTTTAAGGCCCAGTTCGTTTTATCAGATTTCTTTCCAAGCAGATGAGCAATATTTCTCCAGTGCTTGGCTTAAAAAATAAAACAAACAGTTCATAGTTCTATCGTCAAAATCAACTCGAATGTCAACCAATATTCATGAATGGGGCTTTTATTGCCGAAATGGTCAAAATATTAGTCTCAAAACAAGGCTAATGCCTTCATACGTTTCGATAGGATTATCTAAATCTGATCTTAACCACCGATAGAATTAGAAACTGTGCGATAACAAACATAGTCAAATAAGCCTGTGCAATGCCGGCGAAATGTCTCTTGCTTACATGGATACACCACAAATGTTCGAAAGTAGTTGTCGGCAGCATTCCACTCCTCCTTATAAATGCTCATTAATTCATATTTATGTCGATATGACCTGCACAAATGCGTTATACTCTACGGAACTCTGCTGTGTTTATTCTGGTCCCATAGCCTTGTGTGGTGGTACTGCGCAACTGCGCAAGAGGATGTGGGTTCAAACCACGGCCTACACAAAATCATAACAACAAAAAGCTTAAGGCCTCAGACGACATCAACTTTTCGGCAAGAAATGCCAAATTTCCAAAAATTAAGTTCCATGGCTATGAAAAAGTCGATCATTCTTTTGCCATAGTTCACAGTTCTATTCGCAAACACAGTGAATAGAAAGAGTATCTAAAACAATGTCTGCCCTAAATGTACCTTTAACCCACTATACTCGTATACCCGCGAAAGTGCAGAAAAAAAGATGTGGCTTACGTTTTAAAATCACACGTAACACACTCTGCGTAGTCTGTAACACCAAATTGCCGGATTCATACCGAATCTCGCAGCAAAGAAATGAGAAAGAAGGCCCACTATTCGACTTATGAAAGTAAAGTTGCAAAATAATGGATACAAATAGGAGACTCAGAAGGGAAATTATTTGACTTAAAAACCCAAAGTGTATTTTCCGGCTAAAAGTTAACCAAATTATTGTAGCCGATTTGACAAAGAGAAACAAGAATACAAGGAGCAACGTGGATGTTGTTAACGTCCAGAGAAGACGTCAGAACAATAAATCGGCAATGTTTATGAGATATTTACAGAAGTAAGAGAGATGAAAGTCACAGAACCATTTTAAGAAAATTAACTTTAAAAACTTTGACCTGTTAATGAGTAGGTGTAACACTATATTTAGTAATGTCAACACAGCATAGTAAATGGCATTAAGAATACAGAAAACACCATATGTACAATACAATTGATGACGCACTTGCACTTTTTTAAATATTAACTTAAATACGGTCTAAATAAACTTTTTCGGGAAAACCGTGACACATCAGATTTAACAAATAAGGGAACAACATTGAACCAAGCAATTAACAATAAAACTTTTAGTTTTATTATATTACTCGTTTTCTATCAATATCGAATTTAACAAATCTGAATCACTTTCAATCAACTGTAAACAAGGACACCACCAAATCTCCTCTGATTCATCGTAACATGTAAACAAGTTGTTTACGAAAATAAAAAGAAAACAATAAATGAGTTGAATGACCACAAAAACTGAATTACACATTGAACCAGGAAAACCTTGAACTGAAAGTCAACTATTTTAGAGATGTTACTTAAACAACTGTCAGAAAGCAGGCCGAAGGCTTAGAGACAGACAGTCTGGAATGTTGTCTTTTTGGAAAAATAATAATCGCAATAAACTGAAATTGAATGTTTTGTTAGATGACACCGACATCAACTTTTGGGATAATCTAAGGCAATTTTGGATTAAAGACTTGACCCCTCCTCTGAGGTTGGATAATTTAAATGTAGTTAAATTTGATTTTGTTAAAATTTTGTTAAATAACAACATATAAAAACTTTTGTTCAACTGAGATGAAAAGAAAATATTACAAAATCAACAGGTATGAGACAAACTCGTATTCGTAAGTATATAGCAGACCCGGGCTGTTTTTGTCGCATAACAAGTAAATCCATTTCATTATTGCACGAGACATTCCATGTTTTTGTAATCTCTAATCTTTGCGACCCGAACCGGCCGCCTATGGCTTAACACCATGATCTTATTTCTCTGGGGTCTACATATTTGGAGTTCAAAGTTTATGTCAACAAGGCACTGACTAGCAAGTTTTAAAGAAGAAGGACCCAAATGTGCCAAAAAAGGCAAGAATTGGATGCATTAGATGTGTTGCTGTATAAATGCACCATTGCTTCGGCAATCTTTTCCTAATGATGCCTTACAATTTGTCTCGGAAGGAAAACAATTATTTTGGGATGCTAACATTTACCATGCTGGATTGGCAGTAAAAGAATGCTATTTAGTTTTGCCAAGTTCTACTACACCATCCGACCTCCGTTGGTTTATTCTCACTCTTCAGCTAAAAAACACTGAGAGGAAGAGGGAGAAGCAATTCAAAAAGAGCTAATTTCCTATTGAGGTAAACAATATAGCTGATTGTTTTCCAAATAAAAAAGCTCACTTCCACTCACTGTAGCTATTAGAAGATACGATTTGCCATTTGCAAGGGCACTTCAAAGACCTAAAAGATCTTTTGAGTGTTAGGAAGCCAAGCGACGCTTAACTGTTTTACTAAAATTGAGAATCTATCTGGTAGAGAGTTGAGAATCTAAGGACGTATTGTCCCTTAAAGCACTTAGAACCATACATTCACACAAAATGTGTTTAGTTCCCTGAATAAGACCTATTTTGGGGAAGTTATGTCAAAGATGGCAGTACCCGGTAAGACCTCCAACCAGTCTTTTGATATCATACTATTTGAGTCGTTTAACGGATAAAAATTCCTTCCTTTATCGACTTCAAAATTCCCTATGATATAATATATCCGCGAGGAAGGACTGGCAAGAAAATGCAGTAATCAGCCAAATGAAATTGCAATTTTCACCGATGGGTCAAAATCAGAGGAAGAAACAGGTTCTGGTAACTTTCCAGAAGATCCAGAACTAGGAGTGTCAAATCAATCAAAGGTTCGGGCTGTCCTCAAGGCGGTCGAGCTAATGCAGATGAGATCGGTACCCGGATGAGATATTGCTATCTTTATCGACAGCCAGGCCGCTCTTAAGGGAATGGAATCAACTAACACAAACTCTTGAGTTGGGCTATCGCTTAATGATCAAAGCATTATGCATTCAGAACCGGATGAGACTGTGCTGGGTCAATGCGCTATAGAGGGAAATGAACAAGCGGATGGGCTTGCAAGAAGAGGAGGGCTTATCGATAATAGTGAGTTTGCTAACATCAAACCACCCCTCTGCATAGTAAGGGGCATTATCAAGGAGGAAACCATAAATACTACTAACCCAAGGTGGTCGAATATTGAAGGACATAGGGTATCCAAAGCTCTATAGCCACTTCTTGACGGTAAAACATCTAGAGAGTTAATAAAATTAAACAAGGATAGGCTTAGGACAATAATAGGAATCCTAACAGATAAATGTCTCATGCTGACACACCGCAAATTGTCAGATACGGACATTTGTAGATTCTGCAGCGATCTGCAAGCGGTTGAGGTCATAACACACGTAGTCAAAGAAAATTCTAAGGAAAAGACTTTTTTGAAAATCTAGACGAAAGGCCTTCTTGGCCTTTGCAAGGGAATTGGGTGTTTAATCAGGGGAATTGTTAAGGTTTATGACCTTTTAAAATAAATTCAACTGGTTCCACGGGGATCGCAATGGGCCCCTTTTTGGTGCCTAGTGTTTATGTGATGGCACACCCTTGTTTTAACCTAACAGAACCTATTTGAGTCGTAGGGATTTAATGGATTTGGAAGAGTTTGAGGGCTCTTAAGCCTTGCAAAGCTTTGGGATCTTATAAACTTATAAACCTTTTGTTCTTCTAATTTTTTTTTATGTGTTGATTGCTGAATTTGGAGTATTACAGAACAGCTCTAAGGCCGTTATATGAATCAAGAGGACCGTTTCTAACCAATTCGTCGGCTTTTTAAATTCCGACAATATCTTTATGACAAGATACCAACATTTGATTGTTCTCATGGGAGAGATGAGATATGTATAGAGTGTACTGAAGAAGTGCAAAACTGATTTGGAGTCAAGAGGTTGGAAACTTGTGTTACAAAATGTAATTTCATACCAAGTTCGTACATTAAAGACCCGATTGTGGTTCAACTTCACGCCCATCAAATCAGCTGGTGTTTCCAATCCGACATCGCCGGCTGCAGAATAGTACACAATAGAATTAAATAACCCTTTTGTTTGGGTATACTTCCAAATACCAAACCAAACGTTTTCTCTACCTGAAAATGGAACATAAATTGTAAAATCATTGTTATTTTTTAATACATTCCTCCTTCACTTGACCAACTTAATTCCTTTTGAGTGATGGATCGACCTTTTAACTGCAGTAATCTTTCAACAACCTCCCAACACGATTTTGTTAAATATTTTCAAGGACGTTTTCAACTTGACTTCTACTTGAGAATAATTGAAACACCATTGTATGAAGCGTGGAATATAAAGTCTATGCCAGTAATGGTATACTGGATGCACACTGCAATTGTGGTTCTATAGGCTGGTGATGGGCTCTCAATATGCAATCTCTTAGTACTCACAAGGCGCTTCTGGACCGCTATTTAATCCTGAATCCTGACTTTTGACCACGAAATGTATTCTCTTAACAATATCAGCGAAGGATTTGGAGATAGCGCCGAGGATCGTGAATTTGTCTTATTTTCCGGTAGATAAAAACTTTCGACATAAGCAACTGGTGCATTTATCCAAATAAAAAGAGAAAATAATACACCAAACTCTGCCACAAGTGGCAAAGGCTGAAGACAGATCCGATAGATAGATAGGATTAAAAGCTGCTTTGGGAACAGCTGGACACGATGGATAAAAGGATAACTAAAATACCTAGACTGTCCTTAAAATTGACATTGAATATTCGGTTTAAGATGAACCTTATATACTTTTGTGCCGTCGGAGACAAATGTTTTTGTATAAGGCAACAACGTTAAGCCTTTTATTCCCAGATATAAAAAGAATATGCAAAACCTCAAGTAGGTAGGTACCTACCAGTTTTACCCTGGAGAAGACTTGACTATTAAGATTCAACATAATTTACAAATTACTCTAATCCTATAAGTAGCTGAAGAACAATTTTTTATTAAATGTCTCTGTTAATTCAGACAATGTTTCCTTTCAATGCTTCTACCACTAAAATTGTAGAATGAACTCATTAACCCTCAAGTCTATGAAACATTGCACATTTTCCTTTTCAAAACTGAAATGTGAGAGCATACCCAAAGGAGTTCTTCATACATACGAGTACTTACTGCACACATATTCAATTAAATTAATTAAAACAAACTTCTTCAAGTTGATAGCTAAATCACTCTTTGGTGACACTTGTGTTCGCAAATCATTATCTGATAAAACAACAACGCCATCAAAAATAACAAAAATAGCACAACTTACACCCAACACGATTTACAATGACGACAGCAAGACAAACGATTCAGGATAGCGCAGAGCACAGTAAGAGACAGCAACAACAGCACGCCAAAAAAAAAGTGACAAGAAAGTTGCATTTGTTAGGCTTCTTCGTCGTTTTCGAAATCTTCGTGCTCGTTATAACACCGCTATACACATATGGCTACGAACATACTACAAACGAACATACCCCCATTTATGTTTCGCTTCTGTCACATCACAGCCAGCGTTTTCGATTTTATTTTTGGGGGACGTTGCTATTTTTGAAAGGAAAAGACAAAAACCTCAAAATAGAGCCAACACTGAAAGAGGGGCGCGTACAGCCAAAACAAAAGACTCTGTATGACAGACGAAAACGGCATCAACAACGACAACGACAGCGAGCATGGCACAGACTACGACTACTTGTACACGAGCACGACGACTACAACGATGCCAGCGTCAATGTTAAACGAGGGCAAGCGCTTATTAATATGCCAGCCGGAGGTACAGTGGTGTAGAAAATTATGGGAACTCGCTTTTGTTTTATTCGTGAACATAATGATACATAGATGTAAACAGAAAGCTTCTACTTATCAGGAGGCGATATCAAGAAGGTCAGTGGTGATTAATACCAAAGACAGGGTAGTTGATAGTCTGTCAAAATGACCCTGGTTTCTTTTGGAAAACAATGGAAGGGGGACCCTGATTTTATCGGTCACTTCTTTGTTTGTGTCTCACCTTGAACAGTTCAATGATAAAGTCACCAAGTGTGGGGCAAAAGTGCCAATAGACAACAATACAAGGGGCCCAGTAGATATTTATCTATCTGAATCAAGTTAGAGGAAAGCTAACACAACACGAAAGCACTGTGTATATTGTAAAATAATTACTGAAACCTGTTACAACAACAACTAAATCTTCAGTGATTATTGTTTTATAAATCGGAGGTAATTAAGTTCGTATACAAAACTAGCAAACACTCTTTCTTTTAGTCCTTTGAATTTGTCGTTATTCCTTTCTACTGCTTCCCACAAAACCCATACTATTCCTCCGTAAGCTCAAACCCGACGCACCATCTAAGGTCGAAAATACGAACAACAGTCAACAAAATATACAAACGTATAAACATATGAAAATTTAGATATTGTACAATACCTTACAAACAGAATTTATGTGAATCCGTGAATCCCTTTGTGTGTTCAACCATGAAGCAATGCGTCTTCAAACTTTTAACAACTCACAGACTAGCAGGCCGTCACCGATAGTGGATACGAACTTAGGGAGTTATTAGCACGAACGGTAATAAAATACTATATAGGGTCATTCAATCCATGGGCCCGAATTGACATCCCTGTTTCAATCACATACGTCAAACTGTACTGTCATCCGAGACTACGAGTATTTGCCATATTCCAATATAAATCGATGAACAATCGCTGAACATGTTTATATTATGAAAACATCCCATAAAGGAATATTTCGGGAACGGTTGGATGCTGTGAAATAGGGTGTGCTTATACTACCTCCACGTGTTAACCGTCGGGTACCGGCCGGTGTCCATCCGGAAAAGAATTGCTTAACATAAAAGCGCGAGTGGTGAACAGCAGACAGAAGATGGAATCAACAGTGGAGTAATATCCCGCAACAAATATTACATAATTCGGGCTACTCTGACTTATTTGAAGCTCAGGCCGATAAGCACTTCCAAGACTAAGTCACGGACTTAAAAAAGAAATGGTGGCGAATGAACCCTTTATATACCAACAGCAACGCTCACATCCCCCGGGTTACTGGCTTCGGTCTAACAACCCAAACAAACGAATGACGATTCTGGTACGGACGTCTTAAGGCAAACCCATCAACGAAATGCACACCCTACAGAAAACATGGCTGCCGTTAATGAAAGTGTTGAAGAAGATCCAAATTTATCGAACACAGCATTACCTAACGGCACATTATAGCGTATTTGCATTTACATTTCGATCTACAGCCCTATAAAGTTCAACTGACTCAGAAATTGAGGCTAGCTGACCACGGAATGCTTAGAACATACATACTTCGTTTGAGTGCTTGAAATTCAACGTTTGGATGACCAATTTTGACAAAATATTTTCATCAGCGATGGGGCTTATTTTTCACTCTGTGTGAAGTGATTTTTTTGTCGAACATAAAAAGTCACTCCATAATGTGCAATTTGGTCTGGTGGTGTCCATACTTCTTTGAAAATGAATCATTTTCCAAGGTGCTACCACCTAGATGAGTTATTTCTAGTTTTGGTGACATAAACTGGCCACCAAGATCGTGTGATTATTCGCCTATGGATTTCATTTTGTGGGATTATGCAAAAGATCGTGGTGACAGAAACAATCCGCAAACCCTTGACTCTTATTTCCCGATATGTGTCCAAAAGTCACCGAAAACTACCTTTTCGGAATCAAATCCTGCAAGAACTCCCATGAAGTTAATTTGAAAGATTTTATATTCCATTCAGATCCAAGCAATGTATGTTTAGAAATAAAAATTCGATCGAAATTCGATGAATATCAAAGAGCATTCTTCTTCTTCTTATCCTTTTATTAACCCTTTCCTCGTTATACCAACTTCTGCGCAACGAGTTTCCCATTTTTACTGCATCGCTGCTGCTCCGCTTATGGGGTTGGCTAATGTCGCAGACCGCAGAACGCGTTTACCTTAGCAATGATGAATGGACGCAGACAAAAGTAACTTTTCAATATGTCCCGATAGCGATTTCAATAAACTGTGAAGTCGCAGTCATCATCTTCTTCTTCTTATCCTTTTATTAACCCTTTCCTCGTTATACGAACTTATTCGTAACGAGTTTCCCATTTTTACTGCATCGCTGCTGCTCCGCTTATGGGGTTGGCTAATGTCGCAGACCGCAGAACGCGTCTACATAATGCTCGGTCCTGGATCGCTTCTAACAACCGTGGTGTAGAGTTTCCCCTTTAATTTAAGTGGAAATTTTCGGTCGCAAAAGATTCCCGAATTTTCCCGCCATTTCATCCACATCACACTCACTCTGTGGTTTACGTCGTCGTCACATTTCGCTTCCATGTTAACGATTGATCCTAAGTACTTAAAGATAGTGCTTTTCGGAAGAACTATTCCGTCTAACATTATATCCGGAACAGGTCGCAACGGATGCGCAAATGGGCACGTCAAATGCTCCGTCTTTGAACGACTTATTTTAAACCCGTTTCTCTCTAGCGCATTTCTCCATGAATCTAAGGCGTTTTGTAAATCTTCGACGTTATTGCTAAGTATAACTGCGTCGTCAGCGAAGAGAATTGGAGTTACATTTGCTTCGCGCATGCAGTCTTTTAATAGATAGTCGAAGACTACGTTAAAGAGGAAAGGGCTAAGTACGCTTCCTTGATGCACTCCGACATTAACTGGAAATTCTCCGTTAGTCCACAAGAGCTTTTAACCGCAGTTTTCACGTTTCCGTACATGTCTTGTATTATTCTAACATACGTTTCCGGTACGTTTTGAGACCTCAGCGCGGCCCATATGAGATCCCTAGGCACTCGATCGAATGCTTTCTCGAGGTCGATAAATACCAATGTGTAAATCCTTCGACGAATCTCGGTGCTTTTCCATTTTTATTCGTAGGCTTTGGATAGCGTCCACCGTCGATCTTCCTTCAACAAATCCACACTGGCTATTATCGAGCTTTATTATTTGCCGAAGACGTTCGTTTAAGACTCTTTCGACGATTTTCATTGTGTGTGACATAAGCTTGATTGAACGGTAGTTGTTGCATTCTCGAGTGTCGCCTTTTCCTTTGTATAATGGAACCAAGAAGCTACTTCTCCATTGATTTGGCATAGGTTGTCCACATTTTAATTTACTTAAAAGTTTCGATACGCAAACGCTGCCGATCCCCTCCATCTTCGACCAAAACTCTGATGGAATGCTGTCTGGTCCCGCCGCTTTCCCCCGCTTCATTTTTCCGGTTGCTATACTTATTTCTTCGATTGAAAAGTCGGAAACTTCCTCCTCGAGTAGACCAGCTGTCGGCACGATATCACGTGGAAACTGTTTGTTAAGCAACTGCTTGCAGTATTCAAGCCACCGGTCACAAATTTCCTTTTCATTTGTTAATAAGCGACCGTCTGCGTTTTTGATGTATTTCGGCGAGGTTATTTCCATTGAATTTTTTCTCCTCTGTGCAGCGAGCTTAAAAATATTTGGCATTTTAGTACTGTACGACGTTTGAACTTCTTGGATAACTTGTCTTCTATCCGCCGATCGTGAGGATATTTGTTCCAACTCCTGGTACAAGTTTTCCGCTTCTGCCGCTCGAGTTCGAGCCAGGACTTTTTTTGCGATCTTTTTAAGACGCTCGTATTCAAGAACCAGTCGAGCTTTTTCGATATCGTCGCTCCGATCTCATTTTGTCCACGCTTGGAATGCACTCTTCTTGTCGGCCACAGCTCGTTTGGTTTCGTCATTCCACCACCATGTTTCTTTGCCGACGTGATGGTATTTCGATATAGTCCCCAGATGGGACTTTGCGAGTGTTATGCATTCCTCGTGCATGCTGTTCCACATTTCTTGCGGGCTAAGTGAGTCTGCTATACCATTTATATTTTGAAGTCGCAGTCATCATCACCAAAGAAAAAATATGGCTTAAGGACGTAATAAAAACTACACTAAAGATGAAGCGCATAGGGCATATTTTACTTGTTGACAAAGCCATTTAGCCAGAAATGAGCTTCAGCTATAAAGAAAATTTTGCGAAGAATTCTCAAATCGCTTGTAACCATTTACAGAAATTTCGACGCTTCAAATGGTCCTCTGATCTTGACTTTCTTCAATATTTTCAGTACTTTTTGGATTTCTTTCTCTCCCTGGCACCAAAACAACAAGCAGCGAATGCGTAGACTCAAATTTCAGAGATGGAGATTTTAACGATGGAAAATTAAAGTTAGCGCCCCTTTAGTTAAGGCCACCGATTGCGAATTTCTGTAAAAATTGGTTATAACATCTAAACCTTGTTCGACTAAATGTACATAAGACCTAAGAAAGCAAACTATTGTAGTAATAACAATTCACGAAAATAAAAATATTAAGGGTGCGTTCACATTTTAAAAAAATTATATAGTTTTTAATGGACAACCCTGTATTTGACAGATACAATTATTTTTCCATCTCCAATCTCCTTCTTACAAATCTTATCACCGAATTGCAAGAATCTAGATTTACGAAGCGTGTTAGAAGAAATAACATCTTTGATGAGCTTAGTAGCCTCGGATGTGTTAAGGGCGCGAGTAAGTTGTAGTTATGGGCATTAATGAAAACATTAACCAGGTAAGGCGATTATGTTGCATGTTCAATTTTTCGACTACCAGTTCTACGGGTACGCATCCTATGTACGTAGAAGACTTTCTGACTACTACTTGATACGGCATTTAAGACGATATCCAACGTACTACGTAAAGACTTCATGATTTTCTGCAGCACCATGATAAGCACGTGAAAGACTGTGCATCGCTGACTGTATAGTTCGTACAGCGAAATGGTCATTGCTGCAATTCAGAAAGCCGTCTATAAGGTCATATAAGGGAAAGAGGTACATCCATTTCAAGCCTATAAATAATCTTTTGAATGTGATCCGCAGCAAGCTCAATAATATGACAATCATACTTGTCTATATTTAAAAATGCCTATGGAAACTTCTTATCTGGCAAGAAAATCCAATCGGTAAAAGGTCACCCAAGTAATCGATGTACTGCTGATCGTTCCAAGACCTGCATTTAATCTTCCTTCATTTGCTAATATCAATATAATACATATTCAACTTGTAGCATACAGAGCTGGGCTATTCAATGGAAAAAAGCGGCTACGAACTATAAATAAGGCTTAAACACATCAAAAAGAATGACTACAGAGAGAAGATAATCCTATCTTTGCCTCTGCTAATCACAGACAGACTTCAAGAAAAGTGGAAAACAATAAAATCTCTTCACTGGAATTATTGAAACCTTCAGACAACGCTGCTAAAACACATGATTTATAGGAGTTAAAGGCAAGTAAAAGAAGTTAAAAAAAAAAAAAAATTGTGACGGGATACTGTCAAGATTTTCCACATCGGTTGCATTATAGAAAACTCTAAAACCTACTTTGGTATGCGCAAAAAACTGATTCACATGCATTGATCAGTTTTCAAATTTTGTAATTTGACCCACTGCGGTGAGGTTTTAAACAAATATTATGACGAACACGCATCAACAGAGAGGCTTTAAAGTTATGACCGAACGTGAAAGTGGCAAACAAACATCCAATATCGGTGCATAGACTTACAGTGGAGGAGTTAAAACAGATATCTTCGAATAAAAATAAATCTGTCGCATATGAAGAATATATAAATTGGAAAAAGGACTCGCAAGGGCGAAAATTCCAAAAGTCATGAAATGAGTAATATAGCTTAGCAGATTTTAGGTGCCGTCAAAATATATACATATATATGTATTGTGGACTTAAACGTTAGTTATTTGCGAATACCGGACATCTTGACTGATCAAGCAAAAAGCAGTGCATCTAGGATGAAAGAAACAGCTAATCCAGGCTTTTAATCTGCAAGATCAGTTAGCCCGATTGGCAAATCTTTAGTTGTGCTATGGTTCCCTTTTTTCTCAAGTTGCGATGTCAGCGCTCGGCATTCACCATCGAATCTTGTAAAGGGTGACCCAACAGCTAGTGTGACACACATTTATTGTGAAATCAACGTAGAACTTTATTTATTAATTCAGTCCATGACAGTTATGAAAGGAAGACAACACCGTTCATGTGACCATTACGGCTTCACATGCAAACGATCACCCGATGGTCAAAATTTCGATGACTTTCTGAAGAATAAGTGCGTCAATGGCCCAATTTCAGATTGGATCCTATGTTTGAGATCCTGAATTGTCGCTTGGTTATTGCCATAGAGATTACTCTACAAATAACCCCACAGGAAGAAGTCTAAAGTTGTCAAATCACTTGACCTTGGAAGCCAATCAACTTCTCCTCTAACCGAAATAATGCGATCTTCAAATTTCGTTCGCAGTAAATTGATTGACTGATAGCTTATCTGGCCGATAGTACCTTCCTGTTCAAACCAGAGATCGTCCAGACCCAATTCATTAAAATTTGAAAAAAAAAAAAAAATAGCTGGTAACGTTGCCATTCAATGTAACTTCCCTCCAGCCTCATATTAAAAAAATTGCGGGCCAATGATGCCGTCAACTCATAATCTTCACCAAACCGTCACTTTTTTTTGGGATGCATTGCTTTTTCGTGAATCTCGTATTGGTTTTCCCTAGAAACGACAATTTTATTTATTTACGTACCCATCCAAAAATGGGCTTCATCGGAAAAGATCAAATTCGATGACAAATTGTCCTGGCGATCCAACATGCCAATAAACCGACGTCGTATATGGTCCAAAGGCTTCAATTGCTGTGTAATTTGGATTTAAAAGGCGTGCAAATGAAGAACAAATTCACCGTAAAGTGCCATGAGTGAGGCCCGTTCTCTACGGCGGCGAATTGAGGTGCCTGGGTGGTTTTGAATACTTTCGCTCTCAGAAGTGATGTTTTGGCGTGTACATGCTGGCCGAGCATACTGAAATGGAGTGGACCAAAAACCGAACCAGTTTCTTCGAAACGTTTCACCATTGCACGAATTCCGGACTCACTAGGGCAAATATGTTGACCGAAAAATTGACAAATTTTACGAAATATTACTTTTACAGATCACCCATTTTCGTAATAAGATTAAATAACAATTCGTTGCGTGGTAAACGATTCCATGTCTAAAATTGCCAAAGATTGTATGACATCTGTCAAAAAGATCGACCACATTGACATTGACAGCCAACATCTACACCATCTGTTGGCTCACGCTTTGTATTGTACCCTGCATGACCTTGAAACAATACTTTATTTGTTTGCATTGAAAGTAGTATAGAGATTGAAAAAAAGGAAAAATCTGAGCCTGGAATCTTGGATTTTCTAAAATCCAAATGACAAACAAAGATTGACTATGTAGGCTCTGTTTCTATCATCAACATCGCAGAAAAAGTAATGTTTGCAAACGAACAGAAGTCCCAGCAGAAAATCTACGTTCTGATTCCTAGGCTTGCTTTTACAGCAAGATTTTAGATTCTTAGATCAACTTCCTGTGACGCAGTGCCCGATGATGATTTTTGCGTGGCATCAAAATTTTTCCAACAGTCCTAACGTACTTCCTTCAAATTGCTTTGCACAAGTACAGTGGCAAGATCAACCTTTGGGACTCTGAACATACTTAGCTGCATTGACGTCAGGATTCCAAAGCTTCAGAGTGATCAAGAATAAAGCAATACAACAGGTACAGGCTGACAGCTTGGTGTTCATTAGAAGATACCAAAACACCAACTTCTTCGAGTCCTTTGATATCCTTTTACTGTTGCCTTGGCGCGGACGGAAAGATAGAAGGAGGAGAAAGGAAGCATTGTTGTGATGTAGTGGTTTGAAACTCAGGTGTATTTGGTTTCGATATTTACTCTCCTGGGGTGGGAGTCCGAATAGGACGGAGAGTTTTTCTTCACTCAAAATGATTCAGGTTGTAAATTTTAACGGTTGTTTTGTGCTTAAAACTCTACAACAGCCAAATCTAGATGTCAGTGTTATGCCTTCACACGCAGATTTTTATGACTGAGTTCCAATGTTGTACAGGATGAGATAGGCTTACTTGATATGTCTTGACAATAGCTTAAAAGGGAATCGTGTGTACAACTGCGTTGTTTACAAGTTCCTTCCACTTCTGACACTCATTGCTGTCAACTTTCAGCCAGGTGTTAGAGCTTCAGTCAGTGGAAAATGGTTCGAGTCATAAGTGCCACATAGTCACAATATTGTGCATGTCAGCTCGCCTCAAATTTAACCCGATTCCCGTGAAAGAAAATCTGAAATAAAAAATATAAAGTTACGTTAATTAAAGAACCTCAATAGCATCTAGTAGGAGTATTTTCACTCTTTTGTTTTGACTTTGACAAAGTCTATATTTGGCCGTGATATTAGTTCAAGATTGTTTTATGACCACATTATCGGTCATTGTTATCGTATTGGGAAGTTTAATAGCATTTTAGCTTTCTAGCAAGTCCTTGAGTCATTTGACAAATGCGTAGTCGTAATCGACTACATTTAACATTCGACTCCAGGTACAGGTATCACGTATTCCACTTCAGCCACTTTAATTACTTTGATTGTCGCAAACAACTCGTGTGAACATTTTAACAAACATTTCGTTCGATTGATGTGATTCATCAGTATCAGTCATTCTACGTCGTAGATTTCACTTTTTCCTTCTCGATGTGGTAATTACTGGTTCTACTGTAATTCCCAAGATGTAAACTGAAATTCAGCCACGCTGACTGAAAACAAAAGCCATCACCAGTAGCAGCTGAGGCAGCAGAAACTAAAGAAACTAAAGAAACTATAGAAACACAAAATAAAAGAAAAAAAAAAAAAACAATTCGAAACCACGTTTTCCCTTCATTCAGCCCTACCTGCTGGACGACTTTTTGCGCCCACTGTTTACACTCTCGCCTCTTTACTACAATCTACTACACACGATTCGTCAGTGAATATACGAGCAGGTATATTCGTACGAGTAGTAGCGCCTTGAAGCGTCTACCGACCCAGGTATTCCAAATTCCAATTCCAATTCCACATCACATTCACATTTCCATTTTCATTCTGAAGAAGCAGAAAAAACAAAAACAAAAAACACAAAACACAAAACAAAAACAACTCTCGCACACGAATTCCGTGAGAGATAAACTACAGAATCCGCCTGCAAATTGGGTTATCGGGTTACTACTCCAACAAATGCACTACTCTTACTCTAGAGGATCGGAGAATCTCTAGAGCTCCAGGAATTTGGGGTGTACATTTTTCTCCACCTTTTTTTTTTTTGGGACACACAATACGAATTGGTATTCGTGAATTGCCACGAAATTGATATTTACCTTCGGTTTGTACAGCCACTTTCGAAAGGTATCCATTGTGGGGCGTCAAGGGAAGATGACGACGGTGACTACGACGTCAACTGCAACAGCGCAGACCTTGGGGCTTGCTCCTCCGTGCGTTCCTTATGTTCGCTGAAATTGTTTCCACTTTTCCTCGATAATCAGCGCGCGCGAGATTTCGATTTCGTCTCGTCAAATCAACTATTTTTTTTCTTCTCTCCTTTTGACAGATTTTTTCTTTTAAATAATTTTTGCCTTTTTCACGTTCACTTGACTTTTTTGTTTTTCAATTTCAATCACTTGCATCACAAACTCCTCAGAGAAAAAACAAAAAAAAATTGAAAATAAATAAAAAAAAACAAAAAAAAAACTTGCACAACACACAGAAAATTTTGCGATTTACAACACTTTACTCCGTAAAGTCGGAGTCACAGCTTACGGCTCTCGACTTGAACACACGACGGCTATGAAGACGACGTCGACACTCGACACTTCGACACTTTGGGAAAATACAAATTTCACTCATTCGGGCTGCATATCGCTACGATTTTTCTATATTTCCTTTTTATTTTTATTTTTTTGGATTTTCTGCAATTTTGGGGTACTTGTTTTTGGTGATGAAATAAAAGAATTTGAAGGGAAAACAATAGAAACTGAAAATCTTCTCTACGTCCGAGGTCAATTGTACGTAAAACAATTCTCAAAGCAAAGTAAAGCGACTGCGACAACGACAATCACGTCCGCAACAAAACAACGCACACGGCCATAGCCCGTTTCGTTTGGTTGTGGCTTATGAATTGAAATTGTCGTCGCTCTGTCTCTGTTCGGCAGCCGTCGTTGTCAATTCAAAACACAAAAGAGAGGGGTGCGTACAATGGCGATGGCATGCGATTGCGGCGTTGTAGTGCGATGATTTCGGAGTGGCCGTATTTACATTATCATGGAAATAGAGATGGTTGACTTCTACTTCTATCGAATGTTATCGATAACAAGTTAAATTTACATCACGTCTTATATTGCTGATAAATTATTTAGCAGAAAATCAAATAATTTATTAAATGTATAATAAACCACAATAATTTCGAAAATTTTGTGTAAAACAATATTTTCACCAATTGTTGCCTACAGGAAAAAAAAGGAAAAGTTGAACCTATGCGGGACACAACGCTGCGTAACTTGGCCATTTATTTATTTCTTTTGCTTTTATATCGACTTGCTTGTTAAAGTAAAAGTCAGGCAAGAAGAGGTGTCGATTTGTGTTTTACACTTCCGCTTAATAACTTGCTTACAACTCGTTTGTTAGACGGTGCGCTTTCCGAAAGGTTGGAGTCCCCTTTCTAGCTATATAAGACTCCATTTCATTGACTATTAAGGGCGCGGCGTCATTATTTATTTGCTCTACAACTGACCAAGGCGATGTCGCTGTTTAGCCTGTATAGTTCGTATCTCCACTTCCAAAACGTGAACGCAAACAATATCAACAAATTCTGTTCCAAACAAGGAATGGCTGTCAAGTCCTCTTTTATTAACAGAGCAAACAGAAGTTGCCGAAATAATGTCGAAGACGAAAGTTAAAGGACGGATTAAAGAGTCCGTGGGCATCCCTTGTGGTTCTCGTAAAGAAGATGGACGGCAGCACCAAATAAACTTCCGGAGTCTCGACGATGCCACAAAAAGGACCCACTACCGAGAAAAGCAAGACATTCGAGTAGCATCGCGAAAATCTAAGAGAGGACCAAAAAAAGTATTACGTATTACGTCCATAAGTATATAGGTAGTATCTGGGTCACATTATACTCGTATCAGTTAGCTGGATAGTCAATAGTTGGCCTATCCCCAATGATAAACACTAACTGAGAAGTTTCTTGGAACTTGCCACGTATTATTAGAGTGTTCGTTACGGATTTTTCTGGTATTGCAAAGAACCTGCATCGATTATAGAAAATGGCAAATTGTGATCTGAAGAGTAAAGCTTTTCTAAAACTCACGGGGTAGAATGCCCCATCTTAGATTACTTCACACCAGGGAAATTCTTCACCGTGGACACAGACGCTATCACCGTTGGGGATGGAGATCGGGCTTCATATAACAGCAAAGTACTCTACAGCATTTATTTAAATTACTCGCACAGATCAGATACGAAATGGCTTTCTGAAGGCCAAGTCACAAGATGGATCAAGCAATTGCAGGGCTATAACTATGAAGTACAAACACGAAAGAGAAAACTCCTCTAAATTAAAACAACACGAGGAGAGACCAAGTTGATAGGCAATATCGCACTGAAGTCAAACTCTAAATGCCTATTGGTACAGACCGTTTCATGCTTTTCGTGAACACCTGTCTCTGTAGACTTAATTTACGCCTTGCCATCGCTCCCCGTCAATTCCTTTGAACCTTTGGCACAGGTGTCACCCTTGCTATGAGTTGAGAACCATGTAAAACCTCTTACTGACCTTAGGACCTTAGCACCCAGTACATTTGGTGAGACCAGTAGGTGCATCCTCCCTGTGTTTTAGGCTTAAACCACAGCCACCGTGATGCTTCCACCAGGAGGCCTACCTCAACCGAAATCCGGAGGATTCCTAACTCCCATGGTAGCTAGTTTTAAGTCCTGATATGGACTATCGGTGGTCTTGCCGCTCAACAAGACCTATGACTGGCAGCTTGTAACTGTGCAACCTTCTGTGATGTTGTCTGGGTATGCCAGTTTGTGCCAATGATTAAACGATTCAAACACCTTTATTTAAGTTTTAGTTTAAAAATACATATTACTATTCTTTGGTAAAAATAAAAGAAACTCCACTGCACAACCACCGCCTTCCACCACGAACAATAAAAGGACTGATTTCTTCCTTTTCGACGAACGTCACATCTCCCGTCACTTGATGTCATATGTGTATTGTGTTTGTTCCATAATAGTTGTCATGTGACGATGACGTCACGGTGGTCGTGTCGCCGCAATGTGAAAGTCTGAAGATGTTATTGATAAGTCCAGTTTTTCTCCGGAGCCTTAAAAATTGGACGGGGCCTCCTATTGGGTATAATGGGATAAGCTATGTCAAGCGTTTGCAAGATGGTTTTCTGAAGAGAAAATGGAAAAATGCAGATGGAACAACATCGCGCATGCAGCTAATCGTGCCACTGTCCAGAATTAGTGAAGTGCTCCATTAAAAAGCGCGATGGAACCTCAAGAGATCATTGGGTATTAACAAGACATTAGAAAAGGTGTGGAAATGTTTCTATTGGCTGATTATAAAACAAGATATCAAGAATTGGTACAAAAAGTGTTTGACGTGCGCTGTCGAAGGACCCGAAAGTTATGCAGCAGGGACAAATGCAACCATGTAATGTCGGAGCTCAATTCGTATGTATGGCTCGTTTGTTGAAACCATTAATGGCAACACCCTTGTTGATATGGATCACTTCAGTATGTGGCCGGAAGTGTTTACGATTCCAAATCAAGAGGCTAAAGCTTAACCCTAACTGGGTGGGCAGTTTTGAGGTCACAATCAGTGGTATTCTCTGATCAAAGACAAAACATTGAATCCGATGACGATGTCGACCAATTCAATAGGACCATCTCTCTAAGGTAATGGACAACTGCCAGCGGGTCTGGAATCGGCACAGACCTCTATTTTTAATGGGCTACCCAAACGCGGCATATAGTTTAACAGGAGGTACTCGTACACCATCTTAGATCCTATTTGGGTAAACAATTCGGTTGCTAAGTGGAACTAAATTCGAGCCCCCAACTAAGGAGGTGAACAACTACGTGGAAGATTCAAGCAGCAATAACTTTAATGAAAAAAAAAAACTCTGGCGCTGGCCTAGCTTCTTGACAATCATTTGTGTTGCCCATGTTGTCATTTTTTTGTCACACTTGAGCTGGGCCTACGGTTTATTGCCGAATCCGAACGGCATTCCTTAGAAGCTTTCTTATAGGCAATTTTACTTTCGGGAGTTTGCCATTGCCCCCCGAAAGGGTGATGACGGTTCGAAAAATTGTTGGCGATGCCGGTATCGAACTACGGACCCTCTGCGTGAAAGCCCAATGAACTAACCATCGCGCCATCGCCACCCCTGGACTTTAATGAAAACTTCAGAGAAAAGATGAAACTAGCGAGTAACCAAAATTGGAAAGTCTACCGGATCCAGCGTTAGAATCGAGGGAAATGAAGGTGTTTCAGGCGGACAGAAAGTAACACTTCAACATAACGATTAATGACGCAGTTGCTTAAGACGAACAATTTTATGGGTGAAACTATGCGATTACCACTTAGTAAACAGCGCCACCTATATTCTCATAAAGGAAAAATGAAAAACCTTTGACTATTAGCAAATATTCTGGCAATATGGAAAGCTGTTCGGAACACTGGAACAAAAAGTTCACGGAATTAATTCAGAAAATTAAAAATACAAGTTTATTCATCTAAATCTATATTTTCCCCTTCAAAGTAATCTCCATCGACTGCAACACACTTATGCCAGCGCTTGATCTAGTCCTCGAAACATTTTATTATATTACTTCCTCTCGGATGCTGAAACGCGTTCCCCGTAGTGGTTTTTTTTTAACTCGATTGAACAGAAAGAAGTCACAGGGAGCCAAATCAGGTGAAATCGGTGGCTGTTGGATGGTATTTGTTGCATTTTTCGTCAAAAAATTACGAATAATGATGGCACTGTGCGACGGTGCGTTATCGTGATACAAAATCCACGAGTTTTCTGCCCACAATTCTGGTCTCATTCGGGGAATTGCTTCAAGCAAACGTCTCATAACGCCCAAATAATACTCTTTGTTTATTGTCTGTTGGTTATTGGCCAACATTTCATCTATTTCATCAATTTTTTCGTCGGTTTTCGATATTGATGGTCTGCCACTGCGTTCATCATCTTCGATTGACTCACGACCACTTTGGAACCGCTCGTGCCACTGGTAAACGACCATTTTCTTTAGAGAATCGTTCCCGAAACACTTTTCTAACATTTCCAACGTTCGCGCACCATTAAATCCGTGTTTTACGCAAAATTGAATACAAGTTCGTTGTTGCAAATTTAAATTCATTTCTAAAATTGTAAAAAATCGCCAATACACACAGAGATAGATGTACACTTGGCTACGTAACTTTTGCAAATGTCAAGCTATGACGCTTAGACTTAGAGGGAAAATCAACAACAGATGTACCAACTTAACAAATTGGAACAATGGGAGCGCCACACGGTTATTCCGGGAACTTTTTGATCAAGGTGGTATGTACGCCTTATAATGCGCCTCTATTTGATGTATGCAGAAAATTTATATCGAGGGTTCATTCCAACTAAAGCTTGAACCGACAATCAGCCTTGTTATGTTTTATGCGACCTTTTCTTGCCCCTTTCTACTTTCGATATCTGAACTATCTTAGTTCTTATTCGTTAGATTAACAGTTTATAGTTGTAATAGATTGAGTTGCAGATTTGTGCAATTTCCGAAAGGCATCTTCCTTTACGTATGACTAAAATAAAATTTCACCATGTATCGTAAATAAGTTTACTCTAAATAATTAACAAATTAATTCTATTTACAATAGTTTAACATAAAGCATAACATTTTCTATTACAAACTAGTAATCTCAGTTTCGGGATCTGCGGAGTTATCTCTGCCAACTCCGTTCGTTTCCCCAATTTCTATCGCTTCCACCTTTTTATCCTTCTTCTTCAGCAGAATGTAGCAGATACTGCAGAATTAGAAATCGATTAGTTCAAATTCACAACTTTTACGTTAAGGACCTACATAAACACTATGACGTTGGGTATGAAGAACAGTTCACCGACCAGGAAGATAGCTCCCGGGAATGTGCTTACTGAGTTCGCATACACATAACTGTATAGTGGTGGGAAGATAAATTGAGCTATTGGCTCGCTAATACCAAAAATTGCAAACATCCGACTGAGTTCATCTCCACCGACTATACTTGATCCGACTGTCTTGATGGCGATGACACGTAAACTGACGAACATCTCAATGACACCAGCGGTGTAGAACAGTATGGAATCACTAGCAAAAGCCTTACTAAAGTGTTAGAAAACTGGCCCTATACACACTCAAATATTTTATTTTCTACTTACAAACATCGGTCTGGAGACCACTATACATAGAGCCGACAAAATACCGATCACTGGGTCGGATATTTTTAAGATCTTGCTTAGAACAGCAGTTCCAATGAAGGTTCCTAAAAGGTGACAACGTGTTTTTGAAATGAACGTTATAATTTTAAAATTTTAAACGCCTGACTTGCCTAGAATTGACATCCCAGATGAGAAGGTGTTATAAAAGCTGTACTGGTTGCCATTCCAATTTAGCTTGACCAGTGTATATCTGTACCAATATTCACTCTCACCTGCGGAACTAGAGCGTAAGCAACCGTATGTACATTTTTCTGAAATAATTAAATTCATACCTGCCGCTGGACCTGTAGTAAGGAAGTACGCCAAGATGAGCACAATCAACAGAGGTTGTCCATAATTTTCTCTCTTCTCCAGTGGCATTTTCAGACACTCGATGGCCAAAGTTGGATCGAAGAACGTGGCTAAGCATGATTTCTTCTTTTTATCTTCATCAAGATCCGACGATATAGCCTCATCCAGGGCTGCAATGACATCT
Organism: Volucella inflata; assembly: GCA_928272305.1. Taxonomy (NCBI): domain Eukaryota; kingdom Metazoa; phylum Arthropoda; class Insecta; order Diptera; family Syrphidae; genus Volucella; species Volucella inflata. Next base: position 230,520,544 of record OV743716.1, read on the forward strand.
CTAGTTCCATTGGTTTCTGAAATGTCTACTGCCTCAAATCCTGAATTATCAACGCCTTCTACTGGTTTGTCCTTTTTCGGTATAGGCTTTGCTTCGTCGACAAAGAATAGCAAATACAAAAAAGCTATCAACTGAAAGACCCAGCTCATTGCGAAGGAATCTAAACGAAGAGATTTGTTACTTTTAATTGAAATTCATCTTTTTGAAACGTCTTCTACTGACAGACATAGCCCAGTTTCTGGAAAAGTACTCCACTCAGCGGTAGGCCAATAAAAGGAACACAATTTATAAACATGGCAAATATACCAAATCTGTTAGGAAAAAGGTTTGTGTTTAAGTAACGGATACAGGGAATGCTAAAAAGTATATGCCTACCTGAATACTCTATCTGGTTCTGGTGTAGCAGCTGTTATGTAACTATACACCGCCATAAGAACGAAAGTAAGTCCACCGAACATCGCAGGAACAATTGCTTCAACATACGCACCAAACTCCATAGAAATGGAATCGAAGAAAATTGCAGAGATAAACAGACCTACAAGGAAGTTATAACATATCTTAAGGAATTGCAATACCATGGCGCTTTCACAAAATGCTCTTACAGAAAAATGAGAGTCCTTCTCCGATCAGGGGAATCATCATACATGGCTTACGTCTGTTATATCGATCACTCCAGCCACCAGCGAAAAGAATCACAATCAATGGGAAAATTGCAGCTATAAAGAAAAGAAATCAAATTTATCAAGTTTGCTTAAACAAGGTATTTCCAAGAGGCCATTGGTACTAAATAATGTAAGACAATTGTTGATTCCATCGCTTTACTTGTACGGCACAAACAATTCTTTAATTTATTAAATATGATTTCTTCATCTACGCTGGAATATTCGTAGAATTCTTCCGCCGAAATGTCATCAATCTCACAGCAAGCGTCGCAGAGGGTGGTGCACTTATCTACAGTCTACGGTCTTTCCTGCTTTCTGAGTCAACTTTAACAAAACCCAACTAAATGACTCAGTTCAGTCTTGGGATTTCCCAGCACTGCCCGATCTCGCTTTTGTCATTTGCATTTTGATTTGGGAACCAGACAAGACTAAATGAATCTAGTCTTCTGAGAGCATTCAGAGAAATCTTGAATTTTCAAATTCGAATTCGAATTAGGATGCTGAGAGGGTTCAGTAAACTTTAAGACCAGCTTAGCGGTGGCTTTAGACGTTTTATTTACAATACCCAGCAGCTTTGCACATGTTTCCACTTAAAAAAAACAGACGCAAGCTTGCCCAAAGAGAGAATTCATAAGGTTGTCTCTAATTTGGCCGAAGCTGGGTTAATCCGTCGTATTCAAGTGCCAATGATCCAGATGAGATGTCTTTTAAACTTAAGTTTAAGACACGTCTTAAACCCAATCAACTGCCCTTTAAACAAACACTGGCTTTGAAAGTGTTGCCCATGATGTAGATACCAAAGGAATTTAATTTTGGTGGGCGCGAATGCCCCCATTTATTTGGCTTAATACAAGCTATTGTATAAACTAACTAAATCTAAGCTTAAACTTAAACTTAGAACTTAGGTCGGTTGGAGTGGTGAAGGAGATCGGATTTAAGGCAGGGAGTGTTGCGATTAAAGGCAAAGACTATAAAGTTTGAATTGATCTTTCGTAGCATAGGGGAGATTGGTTTGTTCGACGAGGGATACGTAGATTACGAGGGTTAGTGTTGAGGAAGATAGGGTTAAGATGCGACGCGCAATCAACGTGACCTGAAAAGAGTCGGTTTCTTAAGGGTGTTTAGTTAATGAGGTTGAGACGATTTTTATAGGTTTATAGGTTATGAGGGTTTTGGCAGGATAAACAGATCGTTCCATGGTTAACCTCGAAGAGCAAATCGAAGAAAACGACGCTGGATGCTTTCGATTGTCGATGTATGAACACGATGATATGGGACCATACTGGACTGACGTACTCTAAGAGGGGGCGAAAAAACGTTAATATAGATGCACCTGATCACGTAAGGGTTGGTGGATTCATTGGACCAAATATATTCAACTGGAAGTTGAGCTCTCTATCACATAAAATGCCGAGATCACGAAGGAATTGAACGGAGGAGATAGATTGGCTGTTGAGAAGGAAGAGTCGGAGAGGAGATTTATTCTGCTTTTGTGAAAAAGTGATGGACTGGAATTTGGCGATATTATGTTCTAAGCAATTTTTGAGGCACCAGATCGAGAGACTATCAAGGTCTTGTTGAAGGAGGAGGGAGTCATGGGGAGAGGAAATGTTTTTGAAAAATTTGGTATCATCAGCGTAAATAGAGACAGACGAGTGTTTGATGATCCTATCGGGATTTTTTATAATTAAAATAAAAAGAAGAGGACCTAAATGGCTGCCCTGTGGAAGTCCAGAGGTGGCCAAAAATGGAGCCGAATGGGCTGACCTAAAACGAACACTGTTAAAACGGTTTTCAAGGGAAGGGTATATCCATTTTAACAATATGGGTTCAAAGCCGTGAGAAGATAATTTGAAGAGTATTAATCGATGGAAGATCTTATCTTTGCTTAAATCGGTTGCAATTACATCGACTTCTTTACCATTTTCTAAAGTTGAGGGTGCAAAGGATACGAATTCAACGAGGTTTGTGGTGGTTGACCTGCTCCTTCAGGAAGCCAAGTTGTCTAGGGAAGATAAGTGATTTAGATTGAAAGCTCAGGGCTTCATACAAAATACTTTCGAAAAGTTTGGGTATATGGGAGAGTTTAGCGATGGGTCTATAGTTATTCATATCATTCTTTGATATATAGGGAAAGAGCGTAACCAACGGATTTTCTTCTACAGTTAACAAATTGAAAAAGGACTTCGGAAGGGTCGTTTATAAGGTTGAGATGTTCGTTGTTTGGGTAGCGCTGATAAAGAATCGTAAAGTTCCGTGAAATGGAGATAAGTGCCAAGATAGTTGGAAAACTGACCATAACTTGTTTCTTATATTCCGTAAGGAACGAAGGGTTGTGATTATACCAGGGAGGACTAGTGGATGATGTGTTAAGGCGTGAAAACGGAACGTAAAGGGAAAAAGAAGTAAATATTGCTCTGTAAAAAATGGATAAAGCATAATTTAAAGAAAGGTTGGGAAAGTTGAAGGGGAAACTGTTGAGAGAGTCACTGATTTTGAAAAACAGACATGTAAGTAGAGTGGATATTTCAGAACAAAAATTAGTTTCATTATAGAGGTTTTCGGTACCTTGACGAAAACTCCTTCCCCTTCGATAGTTCCGTCAATTTTTAATTCAAAATCAGTCAAATTTTCGTGCACTTTGAAGCCAGCAGTCGATAGGAATATTTTGCCAGACATTGCATAGAATTGGTGAGTGAATAGTCTTGTTTGCAGATTTTCAGTATGAAAGTCAGTCAGGAGTTTGCTATGGCAGGCTAGCAAGGCTTATTCTTTGCGGTGTGAGTGGCAGCCGATGTCGGATGATTTACTCTTGTCCATAACCGACTATAGATATTAACTGCGACTTTCCTCATTTGCAGCTCTAGTGATACAGGCGGGTTGTGCGCAAACTATGATCTATTTAGAGCTCAAATATGAGCTTAAGAGCCTATATAACATCTTCGTTACCAGCGTGGGACTACAATATTATAATGTTTGTTTTTTTTTAACTTAGCACTAGGCACCAAAACGGGCCCATCACATTCACACAGTGTGTGTGTTATGACCTATATGGCTTGAAGATCGTCGTAAAATCTGCAAATGTCCTTATCTGACAATTTGATTCTCATTGCGTGTTTCAGCAGGAGGCAGTGTCCTGCCAGGATTCCTATTATTGTCCTGATCTTATCCCTGTTTTGTTTTATTAACTCTCTAGATCTTTTACCGTCAATAGGTGGCCAGAGAGCCTTGGATATCCTCTATCATTCAAAACTTGACCACCTTAGGTTGGCAGTCTTTATAATTTTCTCCTCGATAGTCCCCCTTACTATACCGCGGTTTCCTGGAACCCAGCACAGTCTCACCTAGTTCTGACTGCATAATGCTTTGAGCACTGTGCGACAGCCCCTGACTACATCAGAATTTATGTTTGTCGATTGCATTCCAGTGCAGTCTGGCTGTCGATGTAGATAGCGGCATCTTTTCTGGATACCGATCTTATCTGCATTAGCTCAGCCGTCCGGTAGGTTTATAGCCACTCTTAGTTCTGAGTCTTCTGAGAAGATTTCGGCACCCTCTCCTATCTCTATTTTCGAACCGTCTGTGAAAATTGGTTACTACAATTTCTTGCCAGACCTCCCTCTCCGAATATATAGGTATTATATCATACGGAATGTCGAAGTCGATCATGGAAGGAGTTTCATCCGTTAAAATTGGATTGCCTGGCAGCAGCTCCACTAGGATCGTGCGGTGTCCGTATCGCACGATCTTAATGCGTAAATCAAGCGGTGTTAGGTGCAGAAAGGTGTCCAATGCCGTCATAGGAGTGTTATGGCTATGGAAGCCGTTCCTTGAACTGCGCCTAATTTTCTTATTTGTTGATTTCCAGCATACTAGGGCGCCATATGTAAGCATGGGTCTAACCACCACCTTATATAGCCCATTACCATAGCAAGTTTTAAGCTTACAATTTTCCTACAGTGCTTTTGCAGATAAAAGGGGTGTTGTATGCCTTTTTGATTCTTTCCGCTATGTTAAGGCTCCAATTAAATTTTTTGTCCAGAATTACTCCCAGATACTTCGCGCTGTCCGAGAGGGACAATTCGACGGTATTGCGGTATCTTGTACTTTCTGGTAAAAAGAACCAGTTCCGTTTGGAAGGGTTGGCATTGAGATAGCTTATTGCCCAAGTGCTGATAGTTCATGTATCCTATTTTCCATTTTACTAAGCTTTAGATGTCATTGATAACCAGCATTCACAGGAGTGGCGATATGACTCCCTCTTGAGGGGTTCCTCTGGTTACAGACATTTTAACAGGGAGGCGTACTCTCACCACTACTGTGATCTCTGTGTTGATAGAACTCTCATTTGAACAATAAGATAACTAAAGCAACAAACGCTTTGTGGGTCTACCGTCGCATGTATGGCAGCAAATGGAGGATCTCTCCAAAGATCACTCATTGGATCAGTACAATGATGATCAGGTCCATTATAATATATGCCTCTGCAGCGCATACGTTTAGCATGCCTGGGCATCTCTGGATATCTCAATCTTAGTCGGCATGATATCAGAAACTTAGTAGGGTACCATACGGTAAAATCACGGCTTAAGATATCACCTTAACATAATAAGGTTACTCGACTCTCCGGAGTGCCGAATTTGTCTTAAAGAAGACGAAACAGCTGAACACCTTTTAAGTGACTGTCCAGCCCTTTATGGAATCTGATAGAAAGACCTCTTCCCACTTGCTAGATAAGCTTCAAAACCCTGGGATAAAACTCACAGTTATTTGACACACTTGAACACAGACGTAATGTCTCTTGCCTTACATTGTTCTATAGCTATTTCCACAACCAGTGATCCACTGGTAGTGATCTGCCCCTTCAAACTTTATACCAAAACGCCTGTCTCACTAAAATATTGAATCTTTCCTAAGTCTTACGACTCGCTCAAAGAATACCATACTGAGCTCTTTACCCTACTGAGCTCTTTATTATAACTTTCGAACATTTAAAACCAACGTCGGTACCTCTGTTGTTTTCTTTCCTAAATTTTCCTTCGCCTGCGCTATATGCAAATATTTTAAGGGTACAAATGTAAATCCCTTGTGCGTGTCTAAATACGGCACTATAACCACTAAAACACTAAGAGTCAGTTCATATCTTGCGGACTCGATCAGTAGTTATATGATTATGCAAGGTCTTATCAATAAGTTCTTCGTGAAAAACAAGACTTATGTTTATAATTGTGTGGCCTCGTCGAATAGAAAAGTGAATCCTTCAAAATAGTCCCACACCTACAGTAAAAAAAAAATTATAAATAGCAATATCGTAATCAGAATGCAAATACTTCAAGTAGTCATTATCCATAATTATTGAAACAAAATTAACAATTGAAGATTCTCAATGAACTCATCGTCGTCGTTTGGCGTTCTTGTCTCAACAGATACCGAAACCAGTTCCATTCTATTACTAACATGTTTTGAAGGCAATGCCATTGGGTTGTTTAACCAACAACGCACGCCTATAAATGCTAAACATGTAAATTGTAAATTAATTCATTAGCACGTTTTATTTTGTTTTTGTTTCTTTTTTTTTAGCACCAAATTATCCAAGATGTACAATTGTTAAACTAGTAGATAAAAGAAACTAGTCAGTTTATTAGATCTTCTCCAAAAAATTCTATTTATTATTGAATGGTCATAAGTTGTTTGAGGTTTTGATAAAGAGTAACTATTTACAGCTCCCAATTAAAGAAAACTAACTTCTCAATGTCAGTCAGTTAATCAACACTATGTACTATATAGTATATAAAATACACAGTCTTTGAATATTTATAGAATCACAAATTTGTTGCTTTTATTATTATTATTATTATTTATTGTATCTAACATTTGTTAATGGATTTTACTTCTCATTTCTTCAGTTTTTGTTTATCCTCAGTGACAGAAAAAAGGCAACAAATTTAGGCAACAATTCCAACAGCATTGAGAAGAGGTTACCTAAAGTTCTTACAGATCAAAAGAGGGGGCTAGAAATAAGATTTAGGCTTTAAAACCAATAGGTTCCTTTCGGTATATCCCATCAACAGATGGAATTGATTGTGAAAGCCTTGAATCACCTTGTTAGCCCGATTGAAGAGATGCCGTTGAAAAAAAAAACTGTCTTTATGTCTTTCCGAACATCTGACCGCAGAGAATTTACAGCACTCGGTCTTGGGAGGAATACCAAAATGTAATATCAAAAGGACATTTAAGTCTCCATACAATTGTTGTCGGGCTTAGCAAAAACATTAGAGAACACTGCCGCATAGTTTTGAAAATTGGTATTGGATTCTATACGTTTTATAGAAGATAGGTTGATTTTGTACTCATAATTGACCAACTGCGTCCATATTTGTCGTGTGGAAGATCGATTCGTTGTTGATCGCAGTTATTTTTCTGCTTGCCAACTATGTGGAAATATCGAATAGATCCCGACCTGCACTCCTATAAGATCCAGCTTGGGTAGATTGAGCAGGGACTATAGCTTCGAAGTTCGCCAATTTGACTAGGGAGCTGCTTTAATTTTTGTCAAAAAATCGCTCTTAGTAACTCACTTTTGGCTCAAGAAGAGATTCATAATACTCAGAAACGCACAAAATCAATTGTGGCCTTCTGGGTATTTTTCATTAAAATATGGAAGAAAATAATCCAGATGAGATGTGGTTTCATTGGTATGGCCTACTAATCCCATTGCCCTCGAAAGTGTTGACATCCTAAGGTGATTTCTTCGATTATACAAAACTTAATCTAGTAGTACTTTTTCATGACTGCCAGACAATAAATTGGCAGCCGATATATGCAACAAATGATACCAGCTTTCAAATTAAATATTTCAATGAGAACACTTTATGTCTTTTTAAAAAGCATGTGTCAGTGGTAAAAATAAAGTCCAAGAAATTTGCATTGCTAAAGTAATGCCAAATCCGAAATCTCCATCGCGCCCAGAAACTGAATATCTATCCATTGCCATACTTCCATTTCTGAACAAGGTCTTTGAGACTATCGCTAGTAAACAAGTCAAACATTATTTAAACGATAAACAGCTTATTACAAACTGTCAGTTGGGTTTCCGTGCTAAACATAATTGCATCACAGCTTAAGGTTTGGGAAGATCTGCGTGAGGGCTTAGACCACAAAGTGTTAGCACTTATTGTGTTTTTAGACTTTTCTAAGGCATTTGATTGTGTTGATCATAAAATACTTCGGACCCAATTCTCATTCGAACGGTCTCTATGTAATTTAGTGTCTTCATATCTAAGTAATCGGTCACAGTATGTGTGTCATGAGAGAAAGCTCTCATCTTGTCTTTTTGTTCCATCAGGTGTTCCTCAAGGATCCGTTTTAGGACCCCTACTTTTTATATGTTATATAAACGACTTAGCCGTGCGTCTTGTGAATTATAAACGTCATATATATGCATATGATGTGCAGATTTATTCTGTTTTTCCCAAATCCCAAATTAAGTAAGCGATAATTAATCGAAACGACCAATTATAGGTAGCAACAATTTAAAAATAAACTTAGTCTTAATCCAACAAAGACTAAAGCAATGATCCATAATGCTAGCCGAGTTAAAGTAGACATTCCTGTTCCTTATATTAATCGAACTCCAACTGAATATGTTGAAACATTCAAAAATCTTGGGGTTTACATAAGCCAACAATTTACCTGGAGGACTCATATTACAAAAACTGCATCGAAAGAAAACGGAGGCCTTAGAGGGCCTAGTGCAACCTCCAACTATCTTCCCACCAAAGTTAAGTTAAAGCTTGTAAAAACATACATCCTGCCTATTCTATTATATGGGTGTGAAATATACTCCGACATGGATTATGAATCTTGGCGAAAGCTGAATGTTGCATATAATAGCTGTATTCGGCATAGGAAGATATGAACATAACTCTTTCTACTCCCATCAGATTGCAGGTTTGTCAATTGACAAATTGATGAAATATCTTCTTTTCCTGCTTCCTTTTCTTGGTACTTTCTTTTCCTTATCTCTCTCTTTTATTTAACCTTAACTCCTTAAACTTAACTCAAATTAAATTAATGTACAAAAGCTTGTTCTATTTTTGTACACAAGGCTTATGTGAAAAATAAATTCAATATTAATAATAAACTAAACTGAACTAAACTAAACTGAACCAGAGAGTTCGCCACTGAGATTGTGCTATTTGCCGCCACACAACTACTCGTACTTCTTGTGGAGCTATGTTGAATCCTTGGTATATACTGATAAATCGCAACCTATTAAGGCCTTTCAGGCCAATATTTAGCATGTAATTGATGAAACCGCAAAAGCTCGAAAGGCAGAATGCGCTTCATCAAAAACAGTCGAGTCAGCTAGATACTTGTTTAAATTATAATGCCGTATACAATTCTCAACAAGAAATGACGATATTTTGAGATTTATTCTGTCTTTTGTTTTGAAAGACCTTTACTTCAACTGTGACATCAACTTTTACAATTCATTGCTAGGAAAATTGCAAACAAAACAGAGAGAATTGCACCATATATACTATGTACTCGCATAGTATCATAGATGTTACTGGCACAAATACGGATAAGATGATGAATGAAATAACCATCGAAGTACAGGAGTCTTATTTAAAAAAATATTAATAAACCAACTCACTTTGGGGCATTGTTTGATCACTCGACTTAAAATTAGATGAGATATATAGCTACAACTGATTGACAATCATGAGGTATCTGAAAAAAGTTTACATGGACCATCTCTGGCAATCGAATATTCACACAAGGTACATGAGGATGCAAATCATACAGAGCTGACAATTTTGTGGGGTCGAAACGAGGACCTTCAGGGGTGAGATTGACATAGAAATATATTAGCTATTTATGCGATTATTATCTCCAGGCTATTGAAAATCTAGGTACCACAAAGAAATAAGTAAACTAATTTGCTCATTCTTAGGTTAAACAAGATAAGTTTAAATACCATTCCAAATTCTACTTGATGCAGAAGAAACGACTAAGAAATAGGTAAATGCTTTTATATGCTTAAAAAGAGCTTCATCAAATGTTGTAAAAATGGCACTGACAAGTGCCTGAAAAACTAGAAGACCAGCTGAAAAATTTGGGCACAACAGCGGGGAAAAATTCTTTCATTCATTTTAAAAATTTAATCCCCCCGAGGTTGAAAATTTATTAATGTGATGTGACATTATACCAAATGTTTTCACTTAAGATCTAATTTAAATTTTCTTCTAATTCATTAATTCAACCCAATTGCTGCTTTTTCGATGACATATGCATGGTCTGGTTAATCTGGATGACCTCAATTACTCAAATTCTTGGTCTTTACAAATTGATAGGCACTTAATGAATCGACTAGATAATGTAGCTATTTCAAAATACTTTTTTTTTTGGAGTACCTATTGGCTTGTGGTAGCTTATCAAAGGAAATAACTTTTAATTGCAGTAAATCGCAGAATTGTCGGAAAGCTTAGCATAAGTATAAATGTTGTTTATTTTCTTAATATTGACGAAGCATAGTAGAATTTTCACTTCCATCCCATTGAACGAATTTGTTAGTTTCTTTGCTGCTCCGTTTGGCCGTTAACAGTATCAGTTAAAAATGTTACCGCTAAGACACTTCGAATACTGCTGTTGTAAGGTTATTGTAAAAGTAACATGCCCGGATTATAGCAACTGGGAAGAGAACAAACCCACATTTGTCAGAGATTCTCTCGTTTGGTACAGGGATGGATCTAACACAGATCAAGGAGTTGGAGCCGGAGTACTCGGACCCAGAAAAGGAATTTTTCTATACGCCAGCTTAGAAATAAGCAACTCCATTTTTCAAGCCGAGATCAATGCAATAGATCTATGCATCCGAGAGAATTTAGACAGACGAACCATAAATAAGAACATATACATACCCTCGGACAGCAAGGCGGTACTGCTTGCAATCGAGGCACATGAAATCATATCTAAGCTAGTATGGGACTGCGTTCAGCTTCTGGTAACGCTAGCCAACTCAAATAGAGTCCATCTCATTTGGGTGCTAGAACATAGCGGCCACGACGGAAACGAAGAAGCGTATAAATTAGCCAGAAAATGATCGGTGTCATAATTCGTGATGCACAGACCATTCTGTGGCCTACCCACTAGCACTGCTAAAAACAGTATCATAAAATGGCTCGCAGAAAAGGCACATCATTACTGTATAAATACTGTAGGTAACAGACAAGCCAAACTATTGTCGTCAAAAGCTTTCCGCAATAAAACGAAACAACTCCTAAACCTAAACAGAAGTCAGATTCGAATGGTCACGGGCCTTCTGACCGGACACTCTCGGGTCAAGAAACATTTAATGGTCATGGGAATAGCACAAGTTTATAGTTTTAGATTGTACAGCGAAGACGAAGAGTCAGCAGAACATACCATATACTATGCCACTGCAGCTGTCTAATCAGAACACGTCAACGTTACTTAGGTAAATTCTACCTCGAGGCAGAACACATTGCTGTCAATTCCTCTAAAGATCTGTCGTTATTTATTGTGAAATCCGGCAGCATAGTTAAACTTTAATTAAGAATTAATTACAATAGGCCCAATTGAGACCTGATTGAGAAGGGCTTGTTTCTCACCTTTTACGTAATCTCATGTTATTGTATTTCTTCGGGCGATATTCGGTACCGTCTGCATTGACGGTGAGTGGAGGAGGAGATACAACGATGAACAGTACGAACTGTACAGCGACATGGACCTAGCCAGAACAGTGAAGATCCAAAGACTGAGATGGCTGGGTCATGTAGAGCGTATGGACACCAATGTTCCGGTCCGAAAAGTCTTCGAATCCGCTCCCGAGGGACAGCGCAGTAGAGGAAGGCCAAGGCTCAGGTGGCGCACGCAAGTGGAAGAGGACCTTAGCCAACTCAGCGTGTGAAACTGGAGGCAGCTAGCCAAGGATCGAGCTGGCTGGAGAACCTTGTTGACTGAGGACCAGGTCCACCCCGGACTGTAGCGCCACTTAAAGGTAAAGGAAAAGACTGCTATTGTACTACTTTTTGCTTTTACTGAAAATAAGACTTGAAGTCCAATTCTTTTTTGACAATTTTCTGTTACTTTAACGACACTTTATCAAGAAGACATGTATATGGAATTTGCAGAATAATAACACTCAAACGGTGTAAAGTGTACAGTACACTGCTATATCTTCTGCAAAAAAAATTTTCTTATAAAAAGGGGATCTATTGAAATTCAGACCGCACTAAAACTTATCTGCATTAACAATGAACAATCTTGACCTTAAGAAATTAAAAAAACTGTGAAAATGTGATCTACATAGGGTCCTCTCTTCAAAGAACCTCAATCGACTTGGTCTGCTTTAAAAAATACGTAATAACTTTGTCATGGCTCTACTTTGCATTTCTAAACCACGGTACTTGTAATTTTTGAGTGTGGTAACATCCAAAGTTCCCAAAGCCTGGTAATCTTTTTAGGCCAGACAAAGTAACTGGCTTCTTAAGATCATTCAATGCTTGGCCAGGATTAGGAATAAGAAAAATACTGTGAGAAAGTTTCTTGAGAGATTTACGGCCTGCAAAGTGATGTCATAACGCTCTATAATGGTATGTATTCATAGGTAACACCTGCTTCAGAAACTTTGAATATAAAGTCAGTAGATATGCTGCCGATTTAACAATCTTTTCTTTTTAGCACAAACAGAGAAGAGTATGCAAACATTTACAAAACCTATTTCGCTTAATCACTGACTTTTGTATGAATGACGGTCTATCTCAATAAGATAATAGAAGAAAAGAGTTGGGCCCGACCTCAATGATATAAAAATGTAATTGGCCATGGTTTCTCTGATTGAGCAAATATCTAGAACTTCTTCTACAAGGTGGTGCTCAATTGGCTTTATGGTTTGGCTATTAAATAATAATTTCACATAAGTATCTACATGGTGGCGCAAAATTAGTCATCCCATCGGAAGATGTTATAATTTTTGCAAATGCCGTCGTACGTCAATCATATTTGACATTTGTGAACTAGACAGACAAGCAATGGGAATCTTTTGCGACCGAAAATTTCCACTTAAATTAAAGGGGAAACTCTACACCACGGTTGTTAGACCAGCTCTTATATACGGTTCACAGTGCTGGATAATGTACGAAATGTTTAAAAACAAAATGACGGCAGCGGAAATGAAAATGTTAACGCTGTCTAGAGGAGTCATTAAACGCGATTGCATTAGGTCTATGCGTACAAGAGGAAGTCTATATATAAAGAATTCGGTAACCGAACACCTTGAGACAAATAGAATAAGCTGGTACTGCCACGTTCAAAGAAGATCTGCTGAAAATCCGGTTAAAAAGGCACTATCAACTACGTTCACTCCAACTGTTATAAAACAAGGTCGGAAAAATAATTCCTGGATTTCTCAGATGGCAAATGCGCAACAACGCCTGGGGCTAACCACTGAAGCGATCCAGGACCGAGCATTATATAGACGCGTTTTGCGGTCTGCGACATTAGCCAACCTCATAAGCGGAGCAGCAGCAATGCAGTAAAAATGGGAAACTCGTTACGCATAAGTTCGTATAACAAGGACAGGGTTAATAAAAGGATACGAAGAAGAAAAGACAGACAAGCAATGGAGCGTGAAATATTTGTGTCGATTTGTTTGACCAATAATCGGTCGGTGGTGTTAGCGCAGTGTGAATTTCGACGTCGATTTCCTAATCGTGTCCCTCCAACTGAGCAAACATTCCAGCGCTTAGCTACTCAACTCGAACAGACTGGAACCACGCCACGCTCTGCATGGTCCGCCACCGGACTGGTAGTTCGGCCGAGAATATTACGGCTGGGGCTGCCGATGTCGCTGAGAATGAAGAAACATCAACCAGACGACGGGCCGCGCAATTGGGAATCACCAGACGGACCTTACAGCGAATTTTAGTGAATGACTTACACATGTGCCCGTACAAATTGCAAACAGTGCATCATTTAATGCCTCCCGACTGTCAGTCGCGTGTCAAGCCATCCTCAATCTCAAAAACGAGGAGGACGATTTTGTATCGAAAATCATTATGAGCGACGATGCGCATTTCCACTTAAGCGGTTACATCAATAAGCAGAATCTTCGTTTCTGGGGCACTGAAAATCCGTGTGTGATGCACGAAGAGTTATAACATCCACTCAAAGCTACTGTGTGATGCGGCGTTCACGCGGAAGGAACTGGGTCAAGTAAAGTAATTGGGCCATATTTTTTTGAGGACGCCATCGGCAATACGGTCACTGTTACTAGCGAATGCTACAGGGCCATGATAAACGACTTCTTACTGCCGGAATTAGATGCGCGGGGCTTGGTGAAAATGTGGTTTCAACAAGACGGTGAAACACTGCAACCGCACACATAGCACGAGCCACAATGGATATTGTGAGTGAAGTGTTTTGGCAATTTGGCATGGCCATCAAGATCGCCCGATTTAACCATCGCAGACTTCTTTCTTTGGGGCTACTTGAAGAGGCCAACAAGCTTCAGACAGTCGCAGCCGTTAAGGAGAATATTCGACAGGAATGCGAAAAGTTATCACAGGAAATCTTGCGGAAAGTCATGGAAAATGCGATAAAACGTGCACAGATGTGTATCAATACTGGCGACAACCACTTGGCGGATATCATCTCTTCTACTTAACAGAAAAAATAAAGGTTCCATCACTCAAAGGTTCACAGTTTTTCGAAAACGATCAGAAGTCGCGGTTAATGTAGATGGCATTCAATACACGGCAATGATTGAATCTTCATGGTCACAGCTCAAACAGCCCGTCAAACTATGACTTGCCTGAGGGAAATTTTTGCCGATCGAGCAATATCGCGATTTTTAAATTTCGACTGGCAAATATCAACGGCACCAAATGTTTTTCTGGGCATTCGTATAGGGTAATGTAAAAAAAACTAAGAACCATACAACTGCTTAACGTCAATATTCAATAAGCAGCGAGAGGGCTGAGACCTCCAAGTGTTACGAGAAATACTTTGTAAGGAGCACTTTAGGTCGAAGTTAACAATGGGCTCCATTTGAGAGATGTTATAATCAAAATACAATTTCCCAATTTACAATAGTAGTTTTGAATCCACAATATCTAAAAGATAAGCATGCCTCGACAAGAAACTATTCAAATTGGTCTTAGGCAGATTAGGAGGCTTCCTTTTAAGGCACACTCACTTTGTTGCACAATTTTTAAAAAAAAATAGCAACACTTCGCAATCCGGTAAGACTCAGTCATGTATCCGAGCGAAATAGAAGCATTTGTATACAATCCACATCCACTGAACTTATATTAGAAGGCTTTATAAAATTCTCTTACAACAAGATTTTTTTTTTATGATATGATCCACGAAAAATACATCTATCTAACGGAACTGAGTGCCGAGTTTATTTACAGGATAAGGAGACTACAGAACACATACTGATTTGATATTTCAGAGACGAGTATTTTTCTCAGGAGTACATATACGTAAAAAGATATCCGAGGACACTGTTCATACTGAGATTGGTCTCCAGCACAAAATATCTAAGAGGTGGCGTTATATAGAAGATATAAGAAAATGACTATTCAAAAATTGGCAAAAAAAGCTGGGAGTCCTAGCAGCCTTTAATATATAAAACTTTACCAATTTGAGCATGAACTTTTGCTAATAATGCAGCAGTTCCACTGTGAATATTTATCTTGATACCATTAATCGGAACTTTAAGGTTGGTTAGGTTAGTTTATCGATATTTCCAGGACTACTGCTATAACATTCCTTGGTTGGGGCTGCGAATTGGAATACAGCACAAGTCATCAACTGACTGAAAATTCAATAGCAATTGATACTGGAGTTTCATGAATTGGTTTTCAGGTATTTGCTTTTGTCGCCGAACCTTATGTAATAGAACCAATTACGAAGGACTTGTTTATAAGCATCTGTGTTGTTTATTGTTATCTGTGACTATTTAAGGTCCTCGGAACTATGACACAGTGAATTGAACCATTTATTATTTAGTGCCACAAGCAATAAGGAAAACATTTTTTGAATTAATTAACTTAATCTTGCGAATGGAATTATGTAAAAGTCCTGACTTCAGCTTAACACTTGTATGACACGAGTGTGATATTGACATTCTTGAGTATTTTGGATATGGAGTTGTAGATAAAAGCTCCTCCTAGGCAAATTAAAGATCCTAAACCGTAGGACATAGCATAGTTCAAAACTTCTCTAAAGGCAAACTAACGATTTAATGGCGAAAAAAAATTTAAACAGCAAGGGATATTCCGCCAACATTTTTACCGGGACAACAACGAGTTTTTCGAAAGAAGCTGAAAGTGATTGTATCTTTGAATCATTTGCATGATGAATCTCATTTATATCACCAAATTATGTTGACCTTAGACATTTTCACATTCAAGATTAAGACTGTGAATACCGTATTGTTCCATGGCATCCCAACGTGTTATTATTTATTCTATGGGATTTAAATAAAACCCGTGTGCTGCTGTTTTTTTTTTTAATTCAACATTCTTCTCGAAGGTCACTTTGAAATTATTTCACTTCACTGGTTGTCATCGATCCCTATGAGGAACAAGATTAACAAGGATGTTTCAAACAATGAATCAGACAAACGTTTAGTTATTAAAAAAAAAAAAAAAAAAAAATCGAATTATTTTACACAGTTATTCAAACAATTAAAAACAAGCAAATAACTACCGGAACCCAAACCAGTTTGGGAATTTCATTATATGTATCTTTGTATCTTTCACGGCCAATTCTTTTAATCGCGCACTTGTACTTGCACTTGACTCACCAATTGGTGCACGAATTCCAGAAACTTGAGCACTAATTATCTGTGCATCACGTTCCGCCTTGCAGACAGTATAGTTGAAGTTTGGCGATAAATTTGTAACATTCCACAAATCTCCACTGCCAACTTGAGTCACATTCTCAAAATTGAAACCATCACAATCGATGCCAAACTCATCTTTATCTAAAATCGTCGTACACACAATCTCGCTGTAGTTGTAGTTAACCCTGCACGCCTACATACAGAAGAGGGGGGGAACATCAATATGAGAATCAACCTTCAAATACGGCCCTGATTCAAACCTTTTCCAAGGGAAAGTTCTGCACTGCTATTGCATTGAACATGCTCGGCATTATGTAGAAGAATATGAAGGGCTCGATGTTGATGTACTTCTTGTAGGCCCATAGTTTCCTGAAGATGTTCTCCTTCTCCTTAGGCACATCTCCGGTAACGTTTACCATATCTGCGGCCTGTTGATGTGTTACGTTCTTTAGTCAAACTTTTCTACCCGGTCGACGATGATTTCTAATCGACAACAGATCTCGGAGAACTAATCGTCGAGGGAATTCCAAAGCGATCTTGAGCTTGCTTCCTACTAATATCTTTGTGTGCTTAGTTTTAGGAGTGGAAAAACTGGAATCCGAGGAATTAAATTCCATCGCGCCAGTGAATTACTACATGTGTTTTATTTTTGGCAGAAAACCTGTTTTGCCGCGAAAATGAAATTATAATTAATTAGAGAGATAGAACAGCCTCTGCTTCTGGTACTGAGTAAAAAATACTTTTATGACACCAGCGAACTGATGGAATTCATCTCCCGAACTGCTGTGGATCTCTAGATTCTAGAGATCTTTACCGAACACGATGTTAAGTGTTGGGAGTTGGTTTCACCAGATACGAGTAATTGCAAATAAAGTAATGTAATTAAGACTTGTGTTTTATTCCATCATTCAGATGAATCTCACCGCGGGCTCAAGTTCAGATGAATGAATTTATCTGCGTTTGGGTATCTCCAACTTTCAAGAATATCAATTCGAGCTTAATGGGCTTCAGCCATGCAAGTTTTGACGATTTCGAGATGATGTGGAGTTTTAAGTCGATTTTGTTGATTCTCTTTTCCATAAAGATTTGGATGTCAATGTTAAGTATGCCCTATTGTGTCAAGTTGAGAATTAGGCCACAGTAATGAGGAGCAGACAACCGGAACCTTTCTTGGGTCGATGACTTTATCTGTAATATATTATGATATCGATGCGATGCGGAATGTTGTTTACAAATTAATTGTTACGTTGAACCAATTACAGAAATTACGTCATTACGATTTTCATTTTAAATTTTTAATTTTTTTATAGATATTAGAAACATCTCATAGCTGAAATTTAAAGTTGACATCTTGGAGCAAATCAAAATCCATCCTTACTATGGTATGCATTTGATTCTTTGAAAACAAAAAAAATTATCAAAATTGAATAAAATTCATGAGTATACGAGTATATGTATCTTCCCCCTTAAATACATTAATTTTTTTTTTTGCAACCCCTTCGGTTTTAACTTAGAAGAGAATCTTTGACTTACAAGCTAGACAATGTTCGCTGACGTTACGATTTCGTATTTTCTCTTTACCACGTCATCTTCCGCTACCCTACATATATTGTGAGGTGACCTCTGGCCTTGTTATGTTTAGATATTCCTATCTTTTCTTCATTTTGGGTGAGTGGGCATCAAACTCGGCTTCCAATGCCTAAGAAAAGTCTGCCACTTAACAGTCATCAGAAGTGGTTATTCAAAATACTCAGTACCAAACATAACTCTACTACTTAATTCCCCTACTTATCTCTAAAGGTTTCTGTTCAGGTCTTGCTGAGTTATCAAATCTTTTATTTATTCTATGAACTCACGAGCATGTTATATGCAGAGAGCTCAAGAATGCCGCTCTCAGTAAATCCGGACCAAAATAAACGATGCTTCCGTCTTCTGTAGGAGTTACCGGAGTATTTGTTTTGTTTTTATATATCTTTTTTTCCTGTCAACCCCATTGCATTTCCTGGATGACAGTAATGTCTTTTTTTTAAGCAGTCTTAGGCCTCTTGTCTTAATTGCTTTAGATGGCGCTACAGAACGTCTTATGATTTTCGAGAACACCTGTCCGGAAGACTTAATTTCACGGGATGCCCATAGATCCATGGAAGCAAGGATACGCCTTGCCATCGCTTATTTGCTACTTAACAATATAATACCAATGCGGAACTGTGTTGAGGACACAGCTTCACCCTTGGTATGAGTCGAGACCTACCCAAAACCTCTTACTGATGTAAGGGTCTCAGTACCCAGAACTTATAGCAACTCCACTCCGGGTATTGAGCACTTGCAGGGCCACCCTCCCTGCTATTTAGGTTTAAACCACAGCCACCGTGACCCTCCCACAATGAGGCCTACCTCAACAAGTAAGGCCCGGACCGGCTCCTAACTCCCACCTTACCGTGTTTTAAGTCCTGGTATAGACTACCGGTGGTCTTGTCACTTAACAAGACCTATGACTTATGCAAGCTGCCTCCGGTTTTGCACGTAAAGTTGACTGAGATCCCCTTCCACCTCCGTGCGCCACCTGAGTCTCGGTCTTTCTCTACTGAGCTATCCCTCGGAGGCGGATGCGAAGGCTTTTTCGACCGTATCGTCAGTTTCCGCTCTATATGACCCAGCCATTCTGGATCTTTACTTTTCTGGAAAAGTCGATGTCGCTGTACAGTATATACAGTTCTCATTGTGTGTCCTCTTCCACGCACCGTCAATGCAGACGGGACCAAAAATCACTCGAAGAATTTTTTCTCTTAAATCATTCAAGAGCGTCTCCTTCCGTTTTTGATACAATCCATGCCTATGCCCCATAGAGCAGGACTGGGTTAGTCAATTGCCTTCTTAGCCCAAAGTAGCAGTGATTACCAAGAGTTATTCTTCTTTCAATCTTAGCGCTGGTGTCGTTGTCTGAGATTATAGCGGAGTCTAGGAAGACAAAGTCCTTAAGTACCTCAAAGCTATACCTGTCAAGTGTGACGTTCTGTCCGAGACGTCGGTGTTCAGTGTCCTTTTTGCTTGACAGCACATATGCTGTCCGAGTATGCTCTTTTCCCTTGTTGACCACTAAGCCTATTTTCGCCGCTGCACTCTGCTTTCTTCTGATTATGTCAATATCATCAGCGTATGGAAGTAATTGGATGGACCATAGAAAGATTATACTTTTTGTATTTGCAGGCGTTCATGCAATAAGGTAGATAAGATCTTGTTTGCGATGTTAAGAGGGCCGATGCGTCTGTACTTGACGCAGTTTAGAGGGTCTCTTTTCTTGAGGATCAGACAAACAGTGCTGAGGCTAAAATTCATCGGCATACTTTTGTCTTACCATGTTCAACAGATTTACCAAGTCATCGCTTGCCGCTTTGAAGAGCGCGACAGCCAGACCGTTTGTTCCAGCAGCTTAGTTGGACTTCAGGCTAGATATTGCAATCTTCACTTCATCCAGGTTGGTTGGACAGAATTGTTGGTTTTCAAAGTCCAACTTGAAAGGTTCATTCTGTCTGACAGCGATATTTGGTTCGTCATCGCCGTCATGCTCACAGTCAAAAGATGTAATCTTTCCGGATTCGCAGCATCGACTGCGACTATACTACGATGTTCCCTTGTTCGTTTCTACAGGCTTCGGTTCAGGGATTGTATCCGTCGCATGTTCTTTTTTTCACTCTTTGGTAAAACTTTCAAATCTCATTCCTGGAGTAGCAAACCTCACTTACATCTCTCCTCCTCTGCTCATAGATCTGGTGAGCAGCTCTAGTCCTTCAATGCAGTGCCGCTTTAAACTGATCTTGGTTAGTTGCATGTGCTTACCGGCACTCGTCATTAAACCAGGTGAAACCCAAAACGCGAGAAGAGGCATCTCTGTTGGCTTTTTGCCAGTGTTGCCGTAGATCATGGAAACTTGATGTTGGCGACTGTGAACCTTTTGAGAGTTTGAGAGAGACTCGATAGGAAAAGGATTTGCCGATCTCTTGCGATTGTAGCCGTCTGACGTCAATGATGTTATCGTCGGATAATTCAATCGAATTCCTCCGGCGTACATACTCTGTCTGAGGTTGAGTTATTTCTCACAACACCAAAGAGTGTTCTTATAAGCGAATATAGTGAACTATTTCAAACAATGTGCATAGGGCTAGTTCTGAAGGGGTCTACATACTGCCAACAGGCATTAAAAATGTTTTGCCGTGATCTTTATAGATACAATAGGAATTATCAGTAGGCATATCAAGGATTTTATCCAATCGACATCCAGCAAACACAACCGATTTCTGGGCAACAATCTACGCCGCACCAACAACAACCAATGATCATCTTGTTAATTCAATATAGGAAAATGTAATACAGGTTAAGTAACCACGAAGAGATAAAAGCTGGTTAAAAATAAACATAACAAAATACGTAGATTACGCGACCAATAGCGAACTACCTTCATTTAAAATAATAATATTTTGCAGATATTTCCGTTACTAAACTAAAACAATTTTTCTGTTTAATAGGCCAGGACACCGCAGAAGTTGCCGAGTCCTTACTTTTTCTTTGAAATATTTACATCGTTATTATTCATAAACAAATCTGTATCAGAAGTCAATACAAGAATTGCGATCTCCACTTGAGATACGATACCTGTCAATCACGACACTGATAATGTAAATTCCTTTTTTTTTTTTACTTCAACAAAAAAAAAAAAAACAGAGTTTCCATGTCTCATTCAGTGGAGATCAGATTTATTGGTATTTGAAAATTTCGATAAAAGTTCTTCCCTAAATTCAACTCGTAGCGCAAAGGCCTTCATTTAAAAAAAAAATATTGTTAACTCATGAATCCGTCAAGCACGTCCAGAAATATTCAAGCATTTTGAGATTATATGCTTCACTCCGTACAACTTAATCCCAAAATTAATCTTGTTTCGATCATCATCAATAATTTCAATCCAAGAAACTGGTATAAATTGAAACGCTGTAATGAATTATAACCTCAATACATCCGTGCGGCATCGGATAAAGAATAGTGCCGCAGTGCATCTCAGCTTGTCGTAAGAGGCGACTAAATGGGACACCAATCATATACAGGCAACTATGACACCAAAAATGAGCCTGTGACACTTTAACACCTTAAAACTTTCCCACAAGTTTGTATGCAACCAGTGGGTTTCCGCGTCTGGAGACTACCGGTGGGGTAAAAGAACAGTCAATCAATTCGAAATGAGCATACAAGTGTCAAACCACTCAAACTTTAGATACACTTCGTGGAAATGATCGCAATTAATGGCACCACGATTGCAACGCACTCGGGTGATCCCAGAGCAAGCAGAAGTGCATGTGTCAGAGCCCGACGGATTCCGGGGGCGGGTAAAATGAAGTTTCCAAAATATTTTCCTAAACTTCGGTTTGCAAGGAACATCGGATCAATGACGTCAAAAAGTTTAGAACTGGAAGTACAGGAAACGAAGTGGTGTAATACAGGAAATAAAGCGCGTTTTCTAGATTTAAGATGTTCTACCATGGAACGGTCAATGGACGAAACGGTGTTGGAATCGTTGTTGCAGCGGATCTTCTAAACAACATCGTTGGTATCTTGAAAATAAGCGACCGCTTGATGAGTGTTAAACTTGTCATACACAATGAAACGTGGAACATTGTTAGCGCGTACGCCCCACAAAATGGATGCGACCAATCGGAAAAAGATACATTTTGGTCAGAGTTCGGTAATTTGCTTAGAAATATACCTATCGATGAGATGCTCTTTGTAGGCGGAGATTTAAATGGCCACGTCGGAGAAACAAATGTTGATTATGAGGACTGCCACGGCGGTAAAGGCTTTGGAACCAGAAATTTAGCTGGCGAAGACATCTTTGTAGCGGGTAGGGCTTACGGCTTAACCATCTTAAATACAATGTTTATTAAACATCAACGTCATCTTATCACCTATAGCAGCGGAGGCCACGAAACGCAAATAGATTATCACCTCTGCAAAATGTCGATGAGAAACCGTGTTAAGGACTGTAAAGTAATACTTGGAGAATCGCTAGTTAGCCAACACCGTCTGCTCATTACAGAATTTTTCACAGTGGAACCACCGAAAATACGGGCATCGTTTTGAAAGCCAAAAATCCGGTGGTATAATCTATCGAAGGAACGAAGCGCAAGATTTATCGCACTGGCTAAAGAAGTACTTCACAATATAAACGTTATCGCAGACTCACTTAGCCCGCAAGAAATGTGAAACAGCATGCACGAGGAATGCATAACACTCGCAAAGTCCCATCTGGGGACTATATCGAAATACCATTACGTCGGCAAAGAAACATGGTGGTGGAATGACGAAACCAAACGAGCTGTGGCCGACAAGAAGAGTGCATTCCAAGCGTGGACAAAATGAGATCGGAGCGACGATATCGAAAAAGCTCGACTGGTTCTTGAATACGAGCGTCTTAAAAAGATCGCAAAGAAAGTCCTGGCTCGAACTCGAGCGGCAGAAGCGGAAAACCTGTACCAGGAGTTGGAACAAATATCCTCACGATCGGCGGATAGAAGACAAGTTATCCAAGAAGTTCAAACGTCGTACAATACTAAAATGCCAAATATTTTTAAGCTCGCTGCACAGAGGAGAAAAAATTAAATGGAAATAACCTCGCCGAAATACATCAAAAACGCAGACGGTCGCTTATTAACAAATGAAAAGGAAATTTGTGACCGGTGGCTTGAATACTGCAAGGAGTTGCTTAACAAACAGTTTCCACGTGATATCGTGCCGACAGCTGGTCTATTCGAGGAGGAAGTTTCGGACTTTTCAATCGAAGAAATAAGTATAGCAATCGGAAAAATGAAGCGGGGGAAAGCGGCGGGACCAGACAGCATTCCATAAGAGTTTTGGTCGAAGATGGAGGGGATCGGCAGCGTTTGCCTATCTAAACTTTTAAATAAATTAAAATGTGGACAACCTATGCCGAATCAATGGAGAAGTAGCTTCTTGGTTCCATTATACAAAGGAAAAGGCGACACTCGAGAATGCAACAACTACCGTTCAATCAAGCTTATGTCACACACAATGAAAATTGTCGAAAGAGTCTTAAACGAACGTCTTCGGCAAATAATAAAGCTCGATAATAGCCAGTGTGAATTTGTTGAAGGAAGATCGACGGTGGACGCTATCCAAAGCCTACGAATAATAATGGAAAAGCACCGAGATTCATCTAAGGATTTACACATGGTATTTATCGACCTCGTGAAAGCATTCGATCGAGTGCCTAGGGATCTCATATGGGCCGCGCTGAGGTCTCAAAACGTACCGGAAACGTGTATTAGAATAATACAAGACATGTACGGAAACGTGAAAATTGCGGTTAAAAGCTCTGCTGGACTAACGAGAGAATTTCCAGTTAACCTTCGGAGTGCATCAAGGAAGCGTACTTAGCTCTTTCCTCTTTAACGTAGTATTCGACTATCTATTAAAAGACTGCATGCGCGAAGCAAATGTAACTCCAATTCTCTTCGCTGACGACGCAGTTATACTTAGCAATAACGTCGAAGATTTACAAAACGCCTTAGATTCATGGAGAAATGCGCTAGAGAGAAACGGGTTTAAAATAAGTCGTTCAAAGACGGAGCATTTGACGTGCCCATTTACGCATCCGTTGCGACCTGTTCCGGATATAATGTTAGACGGAATAGTTCTTCCGAAAAGCACTATCTTTAAGTACTTAGGATCAATCGTTAACATGGAAGCGACATGTGACGACGACGTAAACCACAGAAAAACGAGGTCGGAAAAAGAATTCCTGGATTTCTCAGATGGCAAATGCGCAACAACGCCTGGGGCTAACCACTGAAGCGATCCAGGACCGAGCATTATGTAGACGCGTTCTGCGATCTGCGACATTAGCCAACCCCATAAGTGGAGCAGTAGCGATGGAGTAAATATGGGAAACTCGTTACGCATAAGTTCGTATAACAAGGACAGGGTTAATAAAAGGATAAGAAGCATAATAACCTCAATAGTTATATTCCAATACTCGTAGTGATATTAACTTAATGGCATGGCAAAAACTCTCTTCCATTTTTATTTTAAAGGTCACTGTTGCCGAAAGATACAAGAAAAATCTTAAAAAACTTGAGAATCCTTTTCCAATTACTATCCTTTCCAGACAACATTTAATTTGACTTAAACAAAAGTCAAGAATTTGCTCATACTTGAAGCAACAGTTTAATGATACACGAGTACTCGGTTTAAAATCGTTATTTCACATCCCTCCTGCAGATCCAAGTATACGAGTAACTCACATTCAACTCGTAAATTCAATAGATACTCATCTAAAAAAAAACCAGAAAAAAACTTAATATCAAGTACCAACATGTGCATGAGCTCCTCTACTTCCTTATAAGGGATTCCATAACCATATTAGACATCCTTTTCGAAACATAACCATAAGAGCAAGACCTTTCCTTTTTTATACACGTAGATACTTTTGCGAGTATCTACAACCTACCAAAGTGGTAATTTTAATCAGTAAATGCATTGACTTTGCTCGTTCGCTTGATAAGCATCGTTCACTAAGAATAGGTGTTAATAATCCTTGTTAATCTACATAACACGCCCTTAAGGCGGCCACACATGCTGCCACCCACTCTATGGACTACCGAAGGATTTCTTCAACTTGTTATGAGACTATAAAAGGGTTAAACCGTACTCAACAAATCATAGTCAGAGTTCGAATCTTACAAGTGAAAGTTAGTTTTCTGGTAATTGGGAGTATTTCTGTGGTTTTCAAAAGGACTTTAACGGTAATTTTCTTTGAGATAAGTGCGGAGTAGTGAAAGTTTTTAAAAAAAAGAAAGTATGTTTGAGATGGTGAAATTTTGCATGCAAATTATCTCTGAGTAATGGTTAACAGATTTAACTGATTTTTTAGTCTTACATTCATGAGTAAAATTAAATGTAAAAACCTCTGATTTTATACCTAGAGAAGTGTTGCCATTTGAAATTAGATTGGAAAATATGCAAAATTGTTGATATCGGACTTATGCAGCTTAGAATTTAAAATTTTTTAAATTACATTTTCTTTTCATAAAATATTTGTTTATAAGAGAGATTTCGAATATATGCCAATGGCAGTTATTTGTGGCACAGAAAGGAAAAGAAAAGGAAATTTTTCCATAAAAGGAAGGTTTGGTAGTTAGATCAGCCTTAAAACAGTTCCATATGGTGTGAATTTGTACAGTCTTATTTAATAAAAAATAAACCGTGTGAGTTGATTTGCAGTCTTCTAGTTCAAAGCCCAATCGGCCTTAGAGTGATGCAGATTTTAGTTCTTTGATTGTTGATCCTGCATCAACTCCATATTTTATAGCTAAAGGCCAAGCTCATTATATAACATATAATTTTTTATATAGTGGATACACACAATACTTTTTGGCCGACCGACGATAATTTTGTATCTTTTTGCAACTTCTCAGTTCCAGCGACGATATTCTTCTTCGAATACCAATTCATTCGATCTGATGGGATAATTGCATCATGAAGTCAGCATGGAATCTACTGAAAGATAATTTTTTCAAATAGATGACAATGTATGCCACTAAAATTCACGAAATCAAATTGCTCAAATTGATAATAATTCGGAACAGTCCTTTTGGAAAAATTTTAAATGTTATTCAACTGAAATTTGACCAATATTATATTTTGGACTGCATTCACTATTTCCTTACAAATATTGATCAGATTTGTGCAGGCCGTCAACACGTTCATTTTGGTTCTCGCAAATAATGTTTTCTAGTGCCTATTTCGCCCGAAAGCCTTTCCCCGATTTCTTGAAAAGTCAACCTCTTTCACTTCTGCTTTTGACATAATATTTTCAAAAATTATTCAAAATAACGCCTTTGCAACGTTCAATTTAAATTGCAAGTCCGTGATTCATTCTTTATGATTCCTCGATTACAACTTCTTATTTAAAAAAATCTGCTGGCCGAATGTAGACAATTTCGATCGGAAATATGTTGACAATTATTTTAGCAAATATTTATCAGTAATCATGAGATAATTTCGAGCGTTGAGTCCGCATTAAATTTGGAATAATTTGTTTTCTAAAATAGCTCTAATCACATCGCATTCACAAACTTATCTGAATTTTTACTATGTTAAGTTGGAAATGCCTTAAAGTTCTGGTCAGTTTTGCAAATATCGCAATCCTTTCTACATAATAATAATATAATATATAGGGTGTAGTGCAGTGCGACCTTGTGGTCTATTGTGCCTCCTATTTATACCTTGAAGAGGTTTGTACCCCCTTCCAGAGACCCCTCACAGCTTAATTCACCAGCGTTGGCCTTGGCAAGGAAAAACCTACTCAGACCACGTCATCCAGACCTGTTTCTTTTATGAATCTGAGAATGAGCAGTGGATCCGTGGTTGGTAAATATTTTCCTTGAATTTGGTATTTTCTGTGGAATCATTGCAGAATCTGCAGAGACCTTCATCTGATATCCCTACTTTCCTTAGCTGTTCCATGAGTTTGCAATGTCCCGTTAGGAAACCAGTTAGGATGCGTAGATTATTTTTGCTAAGACTGTTACATGCTTTAAATCTTTTGACATTGTAAACTCCTAAGAGTTTTTTGGCTTGTCTCAGACCTTGGAGATCCCTAGCCCTTTTTTCCTTTTCCGATTTCCTGAATTCTTCACGTAGGGTGTGTTCCCCTACCCCGCAGAATGGTTCAGGTCCTATAAAGGGTTCTGCTGCCCCTTTTCTGGCTAGAGTGTCCGCCGCCTCATTACCAGTGATGCCCACCTGGCCTGGTATCCAGCACACAGATACTCTGTTTTTCTTGCCGAATTTTTTGAGACTTTCTAGGCATTCCCATACAAGTTTGGATTTAATGACAAAGGAGTCCAGTGCTTTGATGGCTGCTTGACTATCTGACATTATTGTTGTGTTACAGTTTCTGTAATTCTTTTCGAGATTGATTTTAACGCATCTTACTATGGCGCATACTTATGTTTGAAAGATGCTGGTACTCTTGCCCATGGATTCATGGTGTTTCGTTCTTGGCCCAAACACTCCTGCACCAGTTCCTTCGTCAGTTCTCGAGCCGTCTGTATACCACTTTATCGGACTGAGCAACCAGTCCATAGATAGTGGATTTATCGCTCCATTCTTTCTTGTTGCTGGGCTTCGTTAAGAAATTCTTTTCAAAATTGTATTTCTTTATTCTGTTATCTCTTGGAATAGCCAAGAGTGAAAGTTTTCCGAGTAGTGCATCATATTCTTTTGAACTAATACATTTCCCCTTTCCAGTTCCTTCTTTTGCTGTTCTTAGAATGGTTTTATTCGCCGCCTCTGAGACAATGAGTTGTTTTGGAGTTAATTCCAACAGCACTTACATAGTAGCAGTTCCATAGGTGATCTATAGGCACTCCAGTCTTTGCACCTTTTTGAGAGATTCTCTCTTTGTGACAAGACTGGTTCGTTTTGCCCATGTACTGCACCAAATGTGATCATTGGTCTCACAATCGCTATGTACATCCATCGCAGAACGTTAGGGGTACAGCCCCACGACTTTTGCGCTAGGCTTTTACATATCATAAGAGCACGGGTTGCTTTTCTTCTTCCAGAGCAGTTTGCTGTCTAGATGTAGTCCCAGATACTTCACATCAGTGTCTTGCCTGACAATCCGATTTCTTTGAGTCTTTGAAGTTTCCTTTACTTTGTGAATGGCACTATCGTGGTCCTAGCCGGATTGATGTTCAGCCCGGCCGTGAGGCACCATTCCTGGGTTACTCTCAGACCTCGTTGTATAGTGTCGCAGAGAGTTTCTTTGAACTTTCCTCTGGCAATTAATACTAAGTCATCAGCGTACGCCTGACAGATGATGCCAAGGGTGGTTAATTTTTCCAGTAGTTCGTCTACAATAAGGCACCACTTTAAGAGTGATAATACCCCTCCTTGTGGACACCCTCTTGTAGTGTCTATTATAACAGTTCCAGCTGCTGTCTGTGTCTCTGCTGATCTAGTGCTCAGCAGTTCGCACATCCATCTGGATACTGTGTTGTTGGCTCCTTTCCGTTGTAGGGCTTAATTAATAGCCTCATCAAACGCCCCCTCGGTATCAAGAAATTCTCCTTTGAATTCAGAGCACCTTGGGATAATTTCTGTTAACTGATACAGGGCAAAAATACACTTATGTGCTTGTTCCAAAATCGTTAACTTGAAACTCATTATCTTTTAAGAACGGTTAACAGATCTGAATAACTACGTTCGATCTTTGAATATTCACCCCTCAGTTGACTTTAACTTACTAACATTTAATATCTCATTAGGAACACACGTTATTATAGGAATGCAACACATTTCAAAAATATCTATTTGTTTCTGAAAAATAAAAATTTATTATAAAAATAAAAAGTTTGAGGATGGCAGTTTTACGCCACCACTTGAGAATCACTGAATTTCATAACAAGTTGAAACCCCGTATTTCATCTCATATCACAACCAAGTCCATTATAGCTCACCTATAGATGCCACTACTAACCACTTTTGAATTTCACAGAACTACCAACACCATGCTCCGTTTTATGCTCTACCCCCTGGTTTTGGTTACCATCGTCATTAGTTGCATGGGACAGACTTTCCAATATTCTCGAGGTTGGACAAACGGCAAACGGTCATCGACCCACTTCCACGAAGATCCAACACTCGGTGAAATATTTGAATTTCCCGAATCGGAGAGACGCTTAGAGAGGTGAAACATCCACATAATTGCCAGTCGAAATTTTAATCAAACTGATTATCTATTCTCCTTGCTCTTTCTGTCTTCTATTTACAGATGTATTGTACAATTACAACGTTTCATCCATAATCCATTTGTAATCCGACCATCATACGGGGCCAGCAGCATTAATGCCAACGGCAACAGTAACCTATTCCCCAGCGGCAGTGGTGGCATCAGCAGCGGCAGTGGCAGCATCCGTCATCAATCAAATGAAATTTTCGAAGATTTGGCATCTGCGGAACCTGCTGAATTCTCTACCAAGCACAACTGAAGGATTAATTGTGAAAGCCAAACCAGTAACCGAAATCATGACAACATTGCTACCATCGTCGCCACAACCGCCCAATCTATCGCTTGAATTATAAATGACTCACTTATGAACTGGAGAGATCCACGACAGTACCTACTGGATGCTTCAGGCGAACTCACTCCAAGATTTATGTACGACTATGTACCTCAACTACCGCACTTGTACTTCTACTACTTTAGCAGCAGAATTTTTTTTCGTTTCATTAAATTATTAATATTGGCAATTATCTCAAATTATTTATTGTGAATTGTATATTATGAATGGAATTCAAAATTCCCTAAAAAAATGCAAAAAAAAAAAAACAAAATAAGAAAACCAATTGTAGGATTATGAGGCTGGACTTAGGATAAGAGTTAAATAAATTATTATTGCTATATATAATCGAACAGAGCTAGAGTATTATTTGCGGTTGCAGATTAGAAACAGTCTGTTTGTACCTAGTCAAGTCATAAATACTGGTACACAAATGAACTCACTCATTACGAATGCAAAACTGGGCGCATCCATTTCGTATTGATTGCGATTTGACAGTTGATATTTACGCTTCATTGTGACGTCAGAAGTTTTTGACATTAATTGCTTACAATCATGGAAGGCGATATCTTTAGGACGTTGCGACCGCTTGGAATCACTCGCAATTTTAGGTATCGTGCTGTGAAGTTGTTTGAGGATACTGGTGGAGTACGATACCGTCAAAGATCCGGCCGTCCGCGCACTGTGAGAACTCCGAAAGCGATCAAAGCCGTGAAGAAACGAATTGACCGAAAACCGCTGCGAAAATAGAAAATCTTGTCACGGGAAATGCAAATTTCGCAAAAGATAAATATGACCATCTGGAATGAAAGTAATTTAACTTTTCAGAAATCTTGTTTGATATTTTGATGGTTACCCAGTACCTTCACAGTGTTGTAACTACATTTTGTGAAGCAATACCTAAGAGTTCCTTGAACTGTGGCGTAACAGTATGAGTTTTGGGCTATTGGTAGAAAGAAGATATTTTCAACAATGCAATTATCATTGAAAATTTGAAGATTCAGATGTCTTTCCTTCTTCACAAGATCAAAAAAAGAACTTCTACCTTCGGATTTATATATATATTTTTTTTTTCGTTTCATAGACAGTATGTGCCCATAGCTCATAGTAATGTGAGATTCTTACTCGCTAAATAACACCTCCCTTTTACTGGTTAACTAGGACTGAGTTTCCTTATCCAGCAGTTCTAGTTTCTAGAATATTTACGTTTGTCAGGAAGCTTTCCAGCAAAGCACCTGTTATAACCCGCAATTAAATGCGGCTTGTCTTTTTGCGCAAAATCGAACGGTTTCGTCCTTTGTAGTCGGCGCGCATGGAGACGAATACGGAGTTTTTGGAGCAGAGTTTGTTATTTTGTCATCGACGGTGGTTCTCCAATGTCCCTGTGGATATCACGGTTTCTGATATACCACGACGGATTAACTATGATTCTCAGCACCTTGTTTTGAAAAGATTGCAGGATATCTCCATTGCTTCGTTTAGTACAACCCCACAGTTGTAAGACGTATGGTAACGTCCAAACAGGTGTTAAGCATTTGCTTGTATAAAAGAACCTTAATTTGGAATATCTTTTAAGTAGCCAATAAATTTTTCTGAATTTATTTTCAAGTTCGTCACGTTTCTTCTTTACGTGTGACTTCCATTTGAATTTCGCATCTAGTGTCATTCCTAGATACTTTGCTTCGTTTGCATAAGGTATTTGCACAGAGTTAATGCAAATCTCCAAATCTTTGTCTACTCGCAAATTTTGTCCCAAGCTTGTTGGAGCTTTACAGTTGTTAACTCGACTGATTTATCTGTTGTTAAAATAGCCGTATAGTTCGCGACCGTAGCTTCAAAAGCATCTTCTTTTTGCGGTATATCTCGAGTATAAAAACGAACAAGACCGGACCAAGAACACTTCCTTGTGGTACTCCGGCAGGGGTTTCCTTAAATTCGCAAATTAAGATTCTAAAACCTAATACAGTTGTTTTGGAAGAACCTGTCGTAGCTTAAATTTCAGACCTTCATGCCATACCTTGTCGAAGGCTTGAGAGGCATCCAGATAGGTTCATATCAGTGTAGTTTCAGGCTATGAAAGTCCACCATCGACCAAATATTCACACTACGGCAGATCTTGGAGAAGACCCATGAGCATCAGTCCGATACACACTACCTATTCATCGATTTTAAGGCCGCGTATGACAGCATCTATAGAGACGAGCTATACAGAGCAATGTCTAGTTTTGGCATCCCTGCCAAAGTCGTCCGTCTATGCAGGATGACGATGGAGAATGCACGCTGCTCCATCAAGGTCGGTAAAGATCTCACCGAGACCTTTGATGTCCAGAAAGGATTTAGACAAGGCGATGCGCTGTCATGCGATTTTTCCAACAAACTCAATTGTGTGCAAGTTTCCTCTTGCAAAAACAAGAGGCACTATCTTTCAAAAGTCCGTCCAAATACTCGCATACGCCGACGATATTGACATAATCGGGAGAAAGCAGCGTGATGTCAGTGGCGCTTTCGCGAGTATTGAGACGGAAGCGACGAAAATGGCCTTAGCGGTCAATGAGGGCAAGACCAAGTATATGCTGTCAAGCAAAAAGGACAACCAACACCGACGTCTCGGACAGAACGTCACCCTCGACGGATATAACCTTGAGGTAGTTAAGGACTTTGTCTACCTAGGCTCCGCTATAAATACAGACAACGACACCAGCGCTGAAATCAAGCGAAGAATAACTCTTGCCAACCGCTGTTTCTTTGGGTTAGGAAGGCAATTGAGTAGCAAAGCTCTCTCTCGGACAACAAAAGTCACACTTTATAAGACCTTAATAATCCCAGTCCTGCTCTATGGCGCAGAGGCATGGACATTATCAAAAATGGATGAGGGTGTTCTTGGTTGCTGCGAGAGAAAAATTCTTCGGGCGATCTTCGGTTCCGTCTGCATTGACGGTGAATGGAGGAGGAGATACAACGACGAACTGTATGGACTGTACAGCGACATGGACCTAGCAAGAAAAGTGAAGATCCAAAGACTGAGATGGCTGGGTCATGTAGAGCGCATGGACACCAATGCTCCGGTCCGAAAAGTCCTCGAATCCACTCCCGAGGGACAGCGCAGTAGAGGAAGGGCAGGACTCTGGTGGCGCACGCAAGTGGAAGAGGACCTCAGCCAACTTAGCGTGCGAAACTGGAGGCAGCTAGCTAGGAATCGATCTGGCTGGAGACGCTTGTTGACTGAGGCCCAGATTCACCCCGGACTGTAGCGCCACTTAAATTGCAAAAAAATT
The DNA here is from genome assembly GCA_928272305.1 of Volucella inflata. Taxonomy (NCBI): domain Eukaryota; kingdom Metazoa; phylum Arthropoda; class Insecta; order Diptera; family Syrphidae; genus Volucella; species Volucella inflata. The sequence continues at coordinate 230,553,497 of OV743716.1, forward strand.
GATTTGAGGAGAGATCAAGACCTACCTCGACGTTCATTAAGTCTTAAGCTATGACTCTTGCAATGAAGAAGTCTACGAGGTCTAGAGTTTTTGCTCTGTCGATGGGCCAGTATGCCGGTTCTCCCGTTGAGAGGAAGCCAACATTAAGTGGCATGCCGGCTTCGTAGAGTAGCTAGTCTGCCTTTGATTGAATCGCATCCTCAACTCCAAAAGGTGCGTTTCGAGTTAAAATTACCACGAACAATAAAATTGGCTCCAAGTGAGTCCAAAAGATTTATAAAATCGGTCTTTTCTAGTTTGTATCGCAGAGGGCAATGAATGGACGCGATATTGTGGTACGAGTACTTACTATCTTTGATGAGTAGGGAAGGTACGCCTCTAGCCCTTTCGGATGGATGGTAAGCATGGCAAGAGTAGTATCCTTTTATTTTTACACTAGATTCCTTTTCTTTTTTGTCTTCTTTTTTAAGTGAGTTTCGGAAATCAAGCATATGTCAATGTTGTTAATACGCAGGTATAGCTCTAGTTCGTCTATTTTTTCCATTAGTCCGTTTGCGTTCCATGTTAAAATTTTGAAGAACTCTTTCATATTCCTACTTGAAGGAAGCCAGAGACTTTAAATTCAAATAACACGTTTATTCCTTAGTAGTTAAGTAGCGATTAAATTATGTAGATGACAAATCCTTAGAATTTACAGAAGTTTCCAAAAAATAGAATTCATCATAAAAACAAGATAGCAATAATAAACTTTAAATGCAATAGTGTAAATTTAGAATGTTACATTAATAAGAGAAAGCTTCAAATAATTTTTAACACCTTCCGGTCGTCGAATCCGGAGTGCTTTCCATATGAGCACATTCAAGACGTTCTATATCGTGCGACTAAGCTGCTTTCGAAATCCCCCCCGCCACCGGCCTCGTTCAACGATGAACTTCCACTTTATTCGTTTATCCTCGGGAATACGATCAGTACCAGCCATCTCGAAAGCAGCTTTGCGAAGTTTCCGGACGTTATCAGAGTAGATTGAAGATGGAGCATCTCTTCGAGCTTTAAATCGCCTAAGTCCCATAAGGCAGCTGTCGGTTGACAAACTCGTGACAGGAGCGCACGTAAAAATCATAAAAAAAACACTTGCTCATCTCACTCGTTAAACTATCCATATAGTAAAGCGGACGGAAAGATCTTAACAATGTCAACCTTTCGGCTTATAAAAGCCCAAATCACTGGGAGACTGGCTTGCCACACAGCTTTTTACAAGCAATGCACATTTTAAGACTTGTTTTACTATCTGTCGCCTTTTTACAATCCAGAAGACAATATTGACACTCGCATGTAAGACTCTTCTATGGTAGTTCTCCACAAGAAGTTCAACGAGGTACACAAGTGCATAAGTGCATTTTCAGCCAAAAAAGACGACAGTTGAAAGATGTTTGAGGTTGTAGATATTTTTGGCACCTTTCTGTAAAATATCTCGTCATATCATATTGTATGCACTCGTACCGCAGCCAATATGCCCCATCCAGGAACTGAAGTTTGTGTTAAACACCAAAAGTTCAAGTTGTGCTTCGGTAAGTCCGAAGCAGCAGTCGAAGAAACATTCGCTTCTGAATAGCTTTTAATATGTTCGACCAAAGACTGTTCGTTAATTTACACAGAAGTTCGAACGTTTTGAACGGCAACTCCTCAGGTAAGAAGATTCTCTTTTCCATTGCAAGATGGCGTATCTCCACAACTCGACTATGCACATCGGGTTTCCATCGGACAGTCTCTCCTTGAATTCAACTAAGCGCTTCTAGCGCCAACTGGCTTCTAAAGACATCTAGATGGTTGATAGATGTAGAGTAGTGCTACAGGTAGAAGGAAACTGTTAGTGTTCGTTTGTGACGATATTCTTACCAAACGAATGTGTTCCTTGTATAGCACCCAGACGTTGATCGTTTCTACACCTCTAAGCTTGAGAGAAATTTGTCTTTGTTTGCCTGTCACTGCTCACCAATAGAAGCCGAATCCTATTAGTGTACCATCAACTACATCAATGCTGACTGGCTAAGTGTCAGCTGGTCTCAGACCTTGAAATGATGAACACGCGGTGTTATGAGCATTTAGTACGTCGACGCATATTTCAGGTACAACCACAGCTTCGATTTCCGCACTTTTGTAGCTAAACTTGCTGGTGGCGTTTTAAGAAATATTGCCTGCCGCTATCGATGAAAGAGCGAATCACTAGTTTTTGTTCTCGCTTTGTGGCTGCGGCGATGCCCCGAGCTGTCTTTAAAAAGACATTCGAGTTTAGTAGTATTGAATTGTGAATGTTTATAAATTTGGTGCACTTTGAGCGTTCGTCACTAACATTTTCGTTGAATTAATATATGGAAGCATCAGAGAAATATGGGCTTGAACATGATGTTATACTGCATTGTAGAGATTACGCAGAACTGCAGCATCGATTTTTAAATGTGAGTGACGAAGGGAAGCAACTGCTGCAACCTTGTTCATCGCAGTCCTATATTTATGACTCTACCGAAAGCCGATGAACATATCCTCAGTTGAAAAATCATTCAAAAAATGTTCGGTGCCATCAACGTCAACGATGGGCTCCGAAGGAGATAAAACGACAGAGTCCACAGAGTCTTCGAATCTAACCCAGATAGAGGAAGACCTCACCTTATATTCTGGAATGCGCAACTAGAGGCAGCTACCTTAAAATCGCGACCGATCGAAATGGGGCTCAACCCAAAGAAGTTTAGTTAACTTATTCACTGTAATCATATAAAAAAACCCCTAAAACTGAAGCTTGGCCATGTGAATTTATCACCAAAATGTACCCTTGAACAATAAATAGAACATCTCGTTAGTTAGATTACTTAACAGCCATAAGAGCATAATCATCGTTTCTCTTATTTTTTCCACTAAAGTATAAAAGAATTCAAAAATATTTGTTCTCATAACTTCGAATCGTTATGTACACATAATTAAGATATAAAATATTCAATAAGTTTCTTTGGACATCAATATAATTTGCATATCCAGAAAGTTATAAATATTTCAATTTTAATTTACCATTAGCATTTGCAAGTTTAAAAGACAATCGTAAAATAAATTGCATTCTTCCCACGCTTTGAAATATATCGTTTTGGAAGAATGTCAATAGCTAACCACTTAAGACAAATGGTGTGAAATACTCGTATATATCTTCGATGAATAAAGAATATCGAGATTTATATATACATACATATATTTCTACCCACACCCATATGTGTGTACGAGTAGGTTTTGGCTTCCTGCCTTCGAGTACTGTAGGCTTCTTAAACCGGAACCAGAATTTTAGCTGCTATTGTTTTAGAGATCGACGACTTTCATTGAACATGGTTAAATTAGTAAAACTAGTCGGTCGCTTAACATTGATTCCCTTGCATCTAAAAGTTATGATGTTGGTAATGAATTTTCCGTGAGAACCCGATCACGCATGCAAACTCCGTGTGGGCTCATAAGAAGTCTCTCATTTTAGACGTAAAAATTACTGAATATTTTTTCACCATTTAAAGGCCCACAGCAGCAATATACTATTAACTGTTTTCGCATGGTGCATTGCAAATACATGTTAAACACATCAGATAGATTGTAAGACAAATTCGAAAAACGATAAGTAATGGAGCGTTATACTTCGCTGTCAAGCCATCCTCAATCTCAACAACGAAGACAACGATTTTGTGTCGAAAATCATCAAGAGCGACGACGAGGCGCAACTTAAGCGATTACGTCAATATGCAAAATCTTCGTTTGTAGGGCGCTGAAAGTCGGCGTGTGATGCACGAAGAATCAGAGTGATTGGGCCGTATTTTTTTAGAACGCCATCGGCAATACGGTCATTGTTACTAGCGAACGCTACCGGGCAATGATAAACGACTTCCTACTGTCGGAATTGGATGAGCGGGGCTTGGTGAATATGTGGTTTCTTTCAATAAGACGGTGCAACCGCAGACACAACACAAGCCACAATGGATATTGTGAAGGAAACGTTTTCTGGTCGCGTAATCTCCCCTGTCGGCGACTTGGCATGGGCAGTAAGATCGCCCGATTTAACCATTCCATACTCCTATCTTTGGGGCTACTTGAAAAGGCCAACAAGTCTCAGACAATCACAGCCCTTAAGGACATAGAGGCAGTGTCCGGTGATGACATTTAACTCATGGAGCGATTCAGATCTAGCTTTGGCCAGATTTTTTTGGTCGCTAAGCATGTCGATCTAACCGCCCATCTATGGTTTGTTCTTCTATTAGCATCCAGCTTTATTTCTTGCTTGCACATAGCGATAGGTATACCTTCTATATGTTTTCCTTTTCAGGTGTGATAGGTATAGTGGTTCCTATTTTGGCAAGTTCGTCGGCCCTACAATTTCCTGGAATGTCTCTATGTCCCGGCACCCAGCAAAGGTGAATGTTAAACTGCTCCGCCATCTTCATTAGAGATGTTCGGCAGTCCTGTTCTTGAGTTGAGTGAGCATGAGACCAGGGATTTGATAGCGGCCTGACTGTCGGAAAAGATGCGAATATCTATTGCTGATATTATATTTTTCTTCAGCCAGGGTAGGGCTTCCTTAATTGCCAGAATTTCTGCCTGGAACACGCTACTGTGGTTGGGGAGGCGGAAAGAGAGGCTAAGGTTAAGCTTATCGGAAAAAACACCACCACGAACCCCACTGACAGTCTTTAAACCGTCGGTGTAAAAGTAGATTGAATTGTCATGCAGAAAGGCATTTTCCTCCCACGAGGATCTGGAGAGAATGCTTACATGGAAGCCCTTATCAAACCATTGCTTGGGTATGGTATAGTCGATGTTTTCTGGTATGATTTCTAGTTCATTAACAATTTGCAATTGCCCACTGTGAAGTCGCTTTAAGGCGAATAGCTGCGTTGGCGGCTACTTGTCTGCTATAAATGTCGTGGGGTGTAAGGTGAAACAGAGTGTCCAGAGCAGCGGAGGTAGTTCAAAAACAAAATTGAAGGATTAATTTTGCGCCACCTTGTAGTTGGATTTGTGATTAAATGCTAAACTTTACAACCTTGTTTTGGTTTCAATGCTTTATGACACTTCTTTTCCAATTATTTGCGTATGATTTTGTGGTTTATACTGCCCTCCAAAGCAGCGGTTAGAAAGTGGATCTACAAATTAAAAAGGAAAGAATTTTTTGAGATCAAATTTGTGGTATAATTTGCACTTAACTCCTTATCCGCATTTAGCGGCTGCTAGAAATACAGATCTAAAATGCATGAACTGCTTAGTAGACTTGATTTGGGGTGGTTGTTCTTCAACCACTCAGAAGCTAACAAACGATCTCAACTATCTTACAACTCCTTCGAACTCCGAATTTGTCACTACTCCTTTCACCTAGTATTCTACCCAATACACTTCATCGATTCAGTCAGATCAATAAAGTACATCCTCTGAAATTGCTCCATCTAATGAAACCTACTTTAGGTGGCGCTACCGTCCGGAGTGGACTTGGGCCTCAGTTAATAAGCGTCTGGATCTATCTCGATCTCTTGCTAGATGCCTTCAATTGCTAGTCAATTGCCTTCTTAGCCCGAAGAAGAAGATCTTAGTGTTGGTGTCCTTGTCTGAGTTTATAGCGGAGCCTAGGTAGATAAAGTCCTTAACTACCTCAAAGCTATATGTGTCGAAGGTGACGTTCTGTCCGAGACGTCGGTGTTCAGTGGCCTTTTGCTTGACAGCATGTTACAGACAGTATATTATACTTTGTCTTGTCCTCGTTGACTGCTAAACCCATTTTCTGCTCTCCAATGACATCATGCTAGTATATGACAAAACTAGACATCACTATGTATCGCTTGTCTCTATAGATGCTGTCATACGCGGCCTTAAAATCGATAAATAGATAGTGTGTATCGATGTGAAGCTCATATTGTGGTTTTCCAAAGATCTGCTGTGAATATTTGGTCGATGGTGGACTTTCCTAGCCTGAAGTCAGCTAGAGCATTGCTCGTAGGTCTTGTTTAGTGTTGTTATCTTTCTCCTTTGTGTTGACAAATATAGTCTTGATATGGATTGAGGGACTCGTCATTTACATACCGGAAATTCAAGACTTCTTGATTGAGTCTGCCTCTTACGACCAATACGCCACACCATATGCGCTGATTTTGCCATCAATATCAATTGCCGTAGTAGATGTCGCAGTTTTTCATCGATTACACTGAAGCTAGTAACACGTTTGGGGATGTGAGAGCTGCCGTTGGTTTATAACGGCTCTTTTTTTGAGGACCATGACTAAGTCTTGAATATCGTTACCGGCCTGAGATCCACATACGTCGGAGAAGCTCGGATTCGGTCTCATTTTCTTTGCCGTTGATTTCATCTAGGGAATTTATCCGCTGTCCCGGTCGAAGGGGCAGCTGGTCAGCACTCGCGTTTATTAATTTAGGAAGTCTAGTCTGGATGGGCATCGGCCAGTACCCGACGGTTACCAATTCGACGTAAAATTTGTATCTATAATTTATGTGTAGAACCAATTCCAACACTGGCTATCGCAAGGTTGACACTTCTCAGCGCCAACCCTATCTCTACAATACCCACCCACAATAACCCACCTAAATATATGTATGTACATATTTCCATTTCGTTGGTTTGAAACATTGTGCTCGTTGACTGCTCCGCACCCTGATTATGTCAAGTATTTTTGATGAGAATCAAGTTCCTATTATAACATAAAATTTGATCTTTCTTCATATTCAAACCAAAATAACTTTCTTTTTAATAAAGAATAAGTCATTACTTAAGGCGTTAACCCATCAAATGAATTTTCCTCATTCATTTAACAATATGGTACACATAAATGAGTTATGAATCTGTATTACTGCGCAAATGAATTTTTAATGAAATTGATTCTGTTGAACACTTTCTTAAGCACACTCTCAAGCCCTTAACATTAATTTACCAGTTAAAATAAATTACTTTGCCAATTCAAGAACATTGCCGCACTACCGCCACATGCTTCTGGAATCAACCAACCATATCCTTAGCCTAGTTCGTTTCACATCACAACGCCCAAGTGTATTTCATAATCAAATGTCAGACCAGACAGTGTACACTCTCTCCTAATAACAAACCCTCCGTAAAGAAAAAAAAAAAAAAAAAAAAAAACATAAACGATGCGCCTTCATCCCTTGCCATTCACTTGCCATTGTCGCAATTACACTCAACACATCACAAAACTATCAATTTGAACATTCATCCCTTGGGGTTGATTGCGTTTTCTATTCAAAGTTCCGACCGAGGAAGCATCAAAAACCGAAGCTTAATGAAATTTGATGGTCTCTCAAAAAGATGGTGACTTCCTGATGAAATTAAATTGAAGATATTTTCTGAAATTTACAAGTTTTGCCGGACGTTGGCCATCCAAGTAAGTCTGAATGACATGTCTTGACAACCGAAGTAAGGATACGGCAATGTGCCAAAGTGCGTTTGCGCTTTCTCTTATACGAGTACAAATACAACCAGTTTATCCTCGTGTTATGGCTATTTTGAAAGTAATCAGCGGTTAAGCTTTATCCTTGACATGTTATGTTCGTCCACCCTTAGCATTGAATGCCTACCCTCGTCCAATTCTACGAGTATGTGGGCAAAAATGCCCAAGCACAGGCAGGTAAATTGGACATAAAGAGATTGGTCAGCCAATTGGCTGTCCACATCTTTGTTCAATAATCAATCAAACTGACCATTTGAAATCAATTTGGAGTGCCTTTTTGTCCGGAATGGTTCACATGGCATTATTACTTTGGAGAATATACCAGTGAATACACAACAGGACAATGGAACTTCAAAGTAATGAAAGCCTTTGTACTTTTAGGATTCGGGGTATTTGGTAACACTGACATGCGATGTATGTGTCATAGATTGCGATAGAAAGGCATCTTTGATGTCGGCTGGGTACTATTGTTAGTCCCTTCTTCGGTCGTTGTATAATTTGAAGTTAAAGACAACATACAACAGATCTTAAATTATTTTTTTTCAATTCCATATTGATCACTATCATTCGATAAAGTATATTTTTCATATATGATTAATCTAATACTTTGTTATACAAATTTAAGCTTTCCGAAGCCATCATAACCATAATAATGCGCAATTTTTTTGTGTCACACACTGCAACCACTTTTACACCTTAGATAAGCCTGAAGCGCATTATCGTCAAATAAGGTACGAGTAACCCAAGGTCGTAATGCGTGATTAGGTTAGGGGCAAATATTGTTATACTATATTCACGTCGTATATCAGCGACACAAGGATATTAAAAGATAGTACGAAAGTACATGATGGAATTAAAGCATATATTTATGAATATCAAGGAAGAAATTACTTTCATTAATGCGAACCTAAACAAACGAAGTACGAATTCGAAGATCCCAAAGTATAACAAATCTGCTGGCTCCACAAAGGTTAAGAAATGAAGGATGGATGTGGTAGGCAGGGTATTTTAATTGAAGTGGAATAAACTTCAGACTGATGTATCTTTAGAACGCGTTTATTTGCCATTCAATTGTCTGTCAATCGCAAGAGATATTAGCAACACCAACCGACGCTACGAGTTCGATGATAGTTCAGGAGTTGTTGCACCTAATCTTGAATCGTATCTTCATCTACCGGACCATAAAACGATATCGCTATACCGGCAACATCCGCTGAGAACGTGAAGAAGGTGAGAAAGAAATTGGAGCGAAATCCACGTCGCAGAGAAAACACAATGGCAAAAGAGTTAGGTGTGTTTGCCGCAAGCATGCATCGCATTTTACGACATAAGCCTTTCAAAATACAAAAGTCTCACGACCTTACAGTCGCTCGGAAAGAAATGCGGTCCCAAAGATCGAAGGCGTTGAAGCAGCGGCTCGATCGCGGCGACTTGAAAAATGGTTTGTTTACCGATCAGAAGGTGTTCACTATTCAGTAATTCGTAAACAAATAAGAAGATCGAGTTTGGTTGCCTGAACGGTCTGCTTCAAATTGTGGATCAATTGTGGGCATTTCGTCGTCAAAAACCAGTGTCCGTGATGGTTTGGGCCGAAGTAATTGAGACTCGTTCGTTTTTGTGCCGACGAGAGTGAAAATTAAAGTCGAAGTTTATCAAGAAGTTTGTGTTTGAAGGTTGTGTCACACCGTGGGCAGGCAAACGTTTTCAAAAAAAACCGCTGAAACAAAGCCAGGACAACTCAGGCTGGGTTTCGGAAAAACGTTACTCACTCCATTTCAAGGGCAGATTGGCCTTCGCCCTCACCTGACTTTAACCCGATGGTCTTCGCCATAAGGGCCATTTTTTAGCAACAAAAAATACGAAAGCGTTGAATCTTGAAAACGTGCACTAGTCCGCAAATTGAACAAAATTCCACAGAGTGTCATTCTAGACTCATGCAAGGCGTTAGCCAACAGATTGGACACTGTGCTCCTATTCAAAGGTGGTCATATTGAAAATTGAATTGAATAAATTTTGAAAAGAATTTCTTGTCAACATTTAAAAAAAAATTAAATAGAAGATATTTAGCATTTTCAAAGCAAAAACATTTTTCTATGTTACACTTCAATTCATAATCTATCATGTAAACAGAACAAAATACGTAAGTGTTACTTAGTATCTTTTTAGGAGTGTCAATTCCAGAGAATATTCTTTCTTCTCTCAATATTCAAAGCCTACGAGACTTTGCTTCATACCTTCTGCTAAAATAGTACCCGAAATTCTTCTATAAAATAAAAACCAAACCACCAATTATTCATAGAAATTCATTTTATTTGCTTGTTTTGCTGGCAATACACATATTCCAGCGCTTCCTCCGATCTTCAAAATACTTTTCATAGGGCGATTTTGAAACCGCTTACAGCCCCTTTCTGCAAATTCTTCTTTATCGCCACAATTGTCTCAAATAACTTTCCGCGAAATGGTAACTTAAGTCGTCGGAATAGAAAAAAGTCACAAGGAGCTATGTCAGGTAAATACGGAGCTTGCGGAACGGTATGGACGTTGTTTTTGAACAAAAAGTGATGAGATGGGTGAGCCGGTGCATTTTCATGATAAAGAAACTACGAGATGTTTCTCCATACCATGTTTGCGTCTTGCGAGTAGCACTTTCCCTAAAACGCTTTTATACACCCACGTAATACTTCATATTTACTGGCTGGTCTGGCGGAAGAAATTCGAATAGACCACACCAAGGCTATGCTATGCTATTTCTGCAACAATTACAGCACTCTCAGCACAACCCGCCCTCCAACTGCCCAAAACATAGAGCATCGATCCGAACGAGACACCAAGATCATTTGCTATCTTCCTGATACTCACATGATGACCTGCGAGGACAATTTTCCAAAATTCTGATATTTACGTCAGTCATACTGATGGGCGATCGAAACGAGGCAAATCATCAACCACAGTTGGCCCGTTTTAAATTCAGTGTACCACTTGTACGCTTGTGTTTTCGACATTGTCGAGTCCCTCTAGACTGCCGTTAACGTTCACACTTTCACACATAATATTTTGTTAGATACACAAAATTTCAGGCAAACTCTTGCTTAACTATATTTAACAGATATTTAAGCGCCAGATAACAGATGTATTAACAAAAAAAAAAAATACTTTTGTCAATATCTCAGGCGAAGTTTGTTTTGTTAGCTTAGATAGAGCGCTAAAAGTGGCATTCGAGAAAGCTTGTCCGGCTAACAGACCACCTAAAGGGGCTCAACAAAAAAAGTGAAATAGGGAAAAACGTTTAAAAAGAAAAGAGGTTACGAAACTCTATAGTAAGCCTTTCAGATGTGACAATGTTTTCAGAACAAGCGAGCGTTCCTATTCTATACTCACCGTGGTACTTCCTTTGAAATTTTGCTATACAGTGTCACGTCAATACCTTCAGTCTTTGTTAGCGTAAACACCATGGGAATGGAGTGTAGTCAAGATGCTATTCTATTCCTTAAACTTCTGATCGTGGGCAAGAGATTCGGAAATCTGCCCAAATAAAATATCCTTATTTTCCTTAATTCGAGAGGCTGACATTTTTTTGCTTTTGTAGCGTCATACTTAAAGAAATTACTTTGATGAATACCACAAACTTGTGAAAGTTTTGATTTTTCACATTTTTTTAGCTGAAGAGCTCAAATTTTATGGAAACGTCAATTGTATTTATTGGATTCAGAATTCACCTTACAAATTTCTTTATGCTACTTACATACTACAAATTGTAGTATGGTGAAAAAGGCCAGTACCATTGGCAAATTTTATTGTTCTCTCTTATCAGGTTTAGAGAAATATTTTTTCGGTCCTACAAGACCAATCCGAAGGTGAAAAGCCGAAAAAAGTTTAACGAGCCAAGACAGACGCCAACGCCGTACTTAAGTATTTGAAATTTAAACCCTCAAAGGTGGTGAAAAGGTTTCATCAATCCTCAAAAACATCAGAAATACTGCTTCATCCTCCATCCTAGCGCTTATTTATAATGACATTCCATTTGTCAAATCCTTGAATCAATTTGCTTGCTGCACACTTTCCGACCAGCTTAACTTTTCCAGATTGCGCTTTGTCTCTGCCTTCCCAAGAATGCATCGAATACTTTAAGCTCTTAATATACCCACATTTGCTGGTACATGTGTTCTTCAACGCTTGCAAAACCGCTGCGTAATCGGTTTATATAAATCCTACTCTCCAGGACTTTTTCCAAGCAGATGAAAACAGCATATGTCCAACCCGCCCCTAAAAACGGCGGAGATTATTCTCTCTCATTATACAGACCTATTGCACTTACGTCTCCTCTTTCCAGGATCATAGAAACCCTGATAAACCGTCAACCCAGGCTCCGTTCTGTCTCCGACACTCTTTTTAATGTTAATCAGTGATCTTTTGCTACATTTAATCCAAAATTTTTCTTTGCTAACGACAGTATTCACTGCTTATCATATTCGTTTGCAGAAATTTACCCGCTCCTCGAATGTTGAATCCGAACGGCAACGTACCTGAGCTTCTTCACTTCCGGTATTATCATATATTTTTGGGAGACCGTGAAAAGAGCGAAATTGAATGCTTCCATACGACAAGTCTATAGATCAAACCATTTTCCATGAATGGCACTTCCATTGTCCAAACCAAAAACCTTTACATTCTCCATATGTTCTTAAAAGACAACCTACGTTGGAATGGCTACATATATGTTTGCCGTGAAATGTCTAAAAAGTACTTTACTCCATCTGATCTGTTGCAGGTGTTGATCCTCATGACCTTTGTCTTCTGGATATTTATCTCCAATCCGCGCGTCGTGCATCTGCAGAGGCAGACGTTGATAACAGACTTCAAAAGCAACAGCAGCATTCGACCAATTACGACCTATATGGGTGAGTTCGCAAATTTCCAGAAACACGAAGCTCAGAATATTCAACTCAGTACTGATACATGGCAGCGAAACCTGGTTGATTTCCAACAACATGTCTCCGTACCATATGTCGAATTGTCTGTCCAAACATCATCAGGAACCTAGACCTGTTGGAAATGACAAGAGAGGAACCAATTGCGATACAGATTAAGAGACGCAAATGAAAATGAAGCGGATATACCATGAGGAAAAAGCCGACAGCATTACCAGAATGGCGTTGGAGTGGAACCCCCAAGGCAAAAGATACAATGGCCGTCCCAAGAACACCTAGAGATGATCGATACTCCTGGAATTAGGAAAACTCAACCTCACTTGGAATAATGTAAAGATAACTGCAACCAACCGAGTGAGATGTAGATGCCAAGTGGAAGTTCTATGCTCCCAACTGGCCCCAATATATGTAGAAGACAATCATTTGTCAATAATTAGTGTACAATGTTCACAACTGGTCAGGTAAAACATCTCTGCATTAAAAATTCTTCTGATGAAACTCATAGGCAAGGCTAATACTCAGTCAATTGATATCCTTGCACACCAAAGTAACTCTTCTTTCCTTTCAATCGCTATTTCCACCAGCAATGCTCTATAGAAATTTTCAGCACCATTTCGGCTTTAAAACCTTCTACAATGCATTCGGTATACCCTCAAGCCCAATTGACGCTTTTTTCTTCCTCCGCTTCTGAAAATATATAGATATGTCAGGTCAACAATAAAGCTGTACAAAGTTTGAGGATAATGATTCATATCGGCTTTACTTATATAATTACAAAAAGCATTAAATAGAGCTCCTGGTGATCCTATATGGTCAGCGATGAGATACTCAAGACATATGCATATGAGAGGACGAAAGTTAAGCGTACAGCTGGATTGATCGAAGAACTCGAATTTAGAGTTGAAGTACGCAAAGCCAATGCACAAAGTCCGTTGCGCTTTAATATGGTGGAAGCAATGGTATTGATGCAGCACATTTATAGGTTTAGAACAGAGCAAAACATGCCTAGTATTGTACCTATGTATATAAGAACGCATATTCGTGGCTGCTACTATGCTTTTCAAAAAGAATGGCCGCAAAACCCTGTCGAAAAAGCCCACCCGCGGGAAAATGTGTACCATTACTAGTAGGTGTAATTACGACTATCTTGATGGCCGTGACAAGTATGCAAATGTCTTTAATGTCGCCCAAAACGAGGAAATTTCTTAGTGTTTGAGAATTCCATGCCTGTATCTTCCTCTACCTGTTAGTTAAATACGAAATGGCACTTAAAAAAACTACTTCAATTGTTTTCTCGCACTTGATAAAAATAAAACTGGATCACCAGCAGTATAAAAAGAAAACAATTACCCTTTGGTTGTAAACGACAACACTCATCAATTACAGTAAAAGACACGGTGCGCATAAAACTCAAACACCAGTCACAGTCTTGTCAACCCCCTAAATCACATTTAAACAACAATTCAATTGTCAAGTGATTTGAAATTGAAACAGGATACTCGTGTAACCACCACTTTCCGTACTACCCGTTAGTCCTTTACAGGTTCATAGCTGAAACTCATGTGCTTACACTTATCCCTCAAATCACCCTCTCAATTAGCTGAGAAACCGATTCCGTACCCATACACCACCTCATCCTAGATTTGCACCATTCTCTTGTATTTTATTGTTATCCTTGTAAAACCAAACAAACATTTTGCGCGTCTATTAAATTGAAACGAAACACCAGGGAGGATGAAAGGGTGGTGCATTCCGAATGATGGTACTTTATTCACCCCTCAAGTCAAACGAGAACAACGAAACAAGTTAATCTATTACCAATGATTTGAACAAGAATATTTTGATGTCTCTCACAAGGTCTCTGGGGATTCCACCGACAAGGATGAGCAAAAAAACATGGCTTTGAATAAATTGTTCACACCGATTCTACAATAGTATCTAAATACGAATTCATGGGCTTGCCTGCTGTTTTCTCCAAGTCTCACAGGCCTCAGTCGTTCAATTTCATTGTCCGAATGTCATTTACTTTTACAATCGAACATTTGTTAACCCCTACTAAAGGTTTTTCTCATCTCTTTTTTTTCGGTGTTTTTTTTTTTTTTTGTAGATTTTCCTAGAGTCCTTTCTAGATCCTTTGGGGTTGAAATCGCTTTCTCACCTTTTTAAATAAATTAGACTTAATTTGGAGAGTAAAAAAAAGAAGGCCATTATTCGAAAAGGATCCGGGTGGTGGTAGTCATAAGAAATTCAGGACTCAAGCCAGATTGATATTTGACTGAAAAAGGATGAGAAGGTAAAAGAATAAAAGAAAACAAATGAAATGCGAATAAAATTAGGTGGGCTTTTGTTTTTGTTCTGTGTGTGTCTTTCCTTTTTTTTTTTAGTTACGAATTGCCTCTTAGGGGTAAATGCGTAAGGGCCAGTTTGGGACTTTTTATTCCCGGACAGCACGGGATTTGAGATGATTCCATTGGTTTGTGTGGAGGCAACAGAACAAATTGCTACTTTCTCTGCGTGTAGAAATGAATATAAAATGAATAGATACGAAGTAAAAGCAATTGTATTCGTTGTTTGCCTTTGTGCTTGTTGCGGATGGATGGTGGCCAATCTCAGTGGAAAAATGGTCCAATTGTTTTTCTTTTCTGTTGTTCAATGAATAATTGATGTAGCCAACTTAATTTAAAGACTGAGATAACGTTTAAAAAACGCTCAAATTAAATTTTTCTGTTTGAAGAGCCTTGACTATCTAAACCCCTGTATGAAGGCTATGTAATAAGAGAAAGGCGAAGTTATAGAAGCAGATATGAGTACATACAAAATAATGCTGGCTCATCATTCGGGACCAAGTGGTTTATGTGAACAGTTTCGAACGGACTGCCGAAATCAAGTTAGAACGCCTTTTGCCAAAATACACGAACACAGCAACTAATACCATGTTTCACCTTCTTTTTTCGTCTAGGAATACAGCATTCGAGATTAATAGTTCCCTCTAACTTACCTGCTTCATGCATTAAATGTGCCAAACACAATTTTTTCCAATTTCCAAAATTTTTTTCAGCGCTACTACAAGCTCGTCTTTGTCTTTTTTCGCCCTTATGGCGTCGTATATGTTGTTTTCGGAGACCAAAACTGGAGCTCTGCTTAGAGCCGTGTTTCATCTAATTGGCGGAGGGATGATTTATCTCGTGTTAAAAATATTCCAGTCTGGCTATTCTATGTTACTTCGTCTTTCATAAGTGGGCCCTTAACTGCTGAACAGTCATTTATAGTTTTAAATGTTACTCTGTAAATATGAGACTTCCAACGATTGACTGATCTTACGACAGCTAAGGGTTCAACGTGATACGATAAATTAAAGGTAATACGGTTCAAGGAATTACAACGACTTAAACAAATACCTGTTGTCGAACAGACATAGGACTGCACATCGACACCTCAAAGTATTTTATCTAGTGCTCATCCCGGGCGGCGGTGTAGAGTACTGTCTCTTCGAATGGATGGTGGTCGATATTCGAATGGATTTTCGAATATATATGGAAAGGCCTAAAACCACGCTGAGTTTCTTCAAAATCTCTCGGTATTGGATATCCTTTTTAGACAAAGTTATACGATTTTTGATTACAACATGTATAAATCGGGACCAGACAGCATTTCATCAGATTTTTGTTCGAAGATGGAGGGAATCGGCAGCGATTGGCTATCAAAATAAATTAAAATGTGGAAAATCTATGCCGGATTAATGGAGAAGTAGCTACTTTGTTCCATTATACAAAGGAAAAGGCGACTCTCGAGAATGCAACAACTACCGTTCAATCAAGCTTATGTCACACACGATGAAAATCGTCGAAAGAGTCTTAAACGAACGTCTTCGGCAAATAATAAAGCTCGATAATAGCCAGTTTGGATTTGTTGAAGGAATATCGACGGTGGACGCTATCCAAAGCCTACGAATAAAAATGGAAAAGCACCGAGATTCGTCGAAGGATTTACACATGGTATTTATCGACCTCGAGAAAGCATTCGATCGAATGGCTAGGGATCTCATATGGGCCGCCCTGAGATCTCAAAAGCTACCGGAAACGTATGATAGAATAATACAAGACATATCCGGAAACGTGAAAGCTGCGGTCAAAAGCTCTGCTGGACTAACGAGAGAATTTCCAGTTAAAGTCGGAGTGCATCAAGGAAGCGTACTTAGCCCTTTCCTCTTTAACTTAGTATTCGACTATCTTTTAAAAGACTGCATGCGCGAAGCAAATGTAACGCCAATTCTTTTCGCTGACCACACAGTTATACTAAGCGATAACGTCGAAGTTTTGCAGAACCCCTTAGATTCATGGAAAAATGCGCTAGAGAGGAATAGGTTTAAAATAAGTCTTTCAAAGACGGAGCATTTGACGTGGCCATTTGCGATCCATTGCGACCTGTTCCGGATATAATGTTAGATGGAATAGTTCTTTCGAAAGCGCTATCTTGAAATATTTAGGATCAATCGTTAACATGGAAGCAAAATGTGACGACGACGTAAACCACAGAGTGAATGTGGGGTGGATGAAATGGCGGGAAAATTCGGGAATCTTTTGCGACCGAAAAATTCCACTTAAATTGAAGTGGAAACTCTACACCACGGTTGTTAGACCAGATCTTATGTACGGTTCACAGTCCTGGACAATGTACGCGGCGCTTAAAAACAAAATGACGGCAGCGGAAATAAAAATGTTAAAGATGTCTAGTGGATACGCGTATAAGAGGAAGTCTACATATAAAGAATTCGGTAACCGAACAGCTTGAGACGAATAGAATAAGCTGGCATTGCCACGTTCAAAGAAGATCTGCAGAAAATCCGGTTGAAATAATTCCTCGATTTCTCAGATGGCAAATGCGCAACAACGTCTGTGGCTAACCACTTTAACAATCCAGGACCGAGCAGTATGTAGACGCGTTCTGCGATTTGCGACATTAGCCAACCCCATAAGCGGAGCAGCAGCGATGCAGTAAAAATGGGAAACTCGTTACGCATAAGTTCGTATAACGAGGAAAGGGTTAATAAAAGGATAAGAAGAAGAAGAAGAAGATGAATAAATTGGCGATGTATGGTACGCATACTTTCTGCAGAATGCTTCCGCAGTTAAAAGGACAAATCTTGGGGAACGCAGCAACATCTAGGTGTGTTCCATAGAACTCATAATGGCCAACTTATTTTTCGAATCCTGTGTCCTATATTATCGACTCTTTCCAGGGAACGTGGAACAACGAATACTTTAGGCCGATGCATTTGATAACTTCGCCGGTCGTTCCCCTATGAATCACATTGAAAAGCAATCCATAGCTATCTTCTTGGGGGGATTTCTGTAGTACACACAGAGCCGTCCCTTTTCTTAGAGAGACCTATGCGATTGGAAAATTCACTACGACTGGAGCTAACAAAGCCTTTGTTCAACCAATCTCTAATATTTTGGGGTGATCTGTGATGCATTGTTATCTCGTGGATAAGGAATGTCTTTCAGTGGATGCTAGTAATTAGTTTTGTATTTGATTGGTAACCTAAATTCATATTCCGAATTTTAGCTTGCTACTTAAAAGAACCGTTTAGAGTCATTACGTTGACAACAGGCATGCTGTTCTTTATGCCCAATTTACCTTCCGTCTTCTGTGCGCACTTCTTCCATCCTGTGTTAGTTTTATGTTTACTTATTCCAGAAGCAACGTCCCAGTATTATGTTAGCTAAAAAAGCATACTCCTGTATAATAAAGAACGTCAGAGCATCCTAGTTGTCACTGTTTATTATAAGATGAACGGATCGGTCCCTCTTAGTACCGTAAAGACTTTTGTTGATGCCTTACACTTCTGTGAGCCAATAATCTTATACACATTTAACAAGTTCTAGTGACTATTATTCGCAGATTGCACAATGTCAGTATGGTTTTTATTCAGAGGTCTTTCCTATTTGATTGTGATGAGATACACCCTTCTGCAATACTATCAACTTTTAGAAATTTTATGCCAAAATAAAGGTTCCTTATATTACACCCGACATAATCGATCATCTGAGACCTCTTTTTATGAATTGTGGACAGTTTTTCCACAGCATTTTCTTTGGAAGATACAGTGGCACACATAAGAAAATTGCGTATTGATAAGAGATGTGGTTCCACTACGATAACGCTACTCTGTCTCTCAGATAACATTCATCAGATCCAGCTGTAGGGGGCATATGGCCGAAGTTTTGTTCAAAAATTAATTTGCAGAATTTATTCTCTCGACTGAAATTTCATGTGTTTCGTTCAAAATCAAATTTAGTACTGCCTTAAAAACAATACATTAAGTTCTCCAGCTCCAGCGATTCGGATATGTGTACTTTTTGTCCGCGCCTCTCGACAATATTCCACAGTGTGGCAAATAATATCCTAGACTGACTCTAGGAAACGTAATTAAAACACGATGTTTGAGTATTTTTCGATGATTTAATTCGATTCATTACACTTGTTACAGAGATTCAATAGTGATTCAAATGCCTGCTCTTGTCAAAGCTGCTTGTCAAAAAACATCCTTTCATCTTCAGTTGCGATTTCGGGAACAAAAGAAGTGTCTTTATGCCAAATCACGTGAATGCGTTGGATGATTCAACACACACTTGAT
This sequence comes from Volucella inflata, assembly GCA_928272305.1. Lineage (NCBI taxonomy): Eukaryota > Metazoa > Arthropoda > Insecta > Diptera > Syrphidae > Volucella > Volucella inflata. Next base: position 230,572,548 of record OV743716.1, read on the forward strand.
TTCAAGCCAAAAATTGGTTAAAAATGAGCACTGCGTGACTGGGTGTATTATTGTGTAACAGAGACAAACTTTTAAGAGCGCAATATTCGTGTCAAATACGATGGATTCTGGTCATAAAACGCTTCTTGAAGATAATATGCGGCAGTAACTGTTTTACCAGTTGGAATATCATCACATACCTTTTAGACCATATCAGGTGTCCAAACTGGAAGGCCAATTCCTGTGTGTTTCGATCCTCCACCGTCTCTCTTCCGCCAAAAAATCGTTTATGCCATTCGAAAACAATTGTTTTACTCAATCAACATACTCAACATTTAAATAGAGAGCTGTTCCGGAAAAATAATTTTTATATTTGTCAAATGTCAACCGAATGTCCTTCAAATTTTGACTGTTAGTAGAGAAAGATTCAAGCAAATAGATGGCGCTCTTGGTTGCTGACATATGCCTCCTGTCCGGGATATTATTTGCCACACTGTGTAGTTTTATCGTTAACCAGTTTTTGGAGCTCATTCCATCCTATAGCCGTTCAGCCCATCCTATTGTATTAAGAAGCTTTCGCACAATGTGCACTTATCTATTTGTTGGACTATGCGTCAGTTATACTGCATTTGGAAGTAGCGTATAAATTGCCTTGAAAGAGTGTGTCGTTTTGCTTTCTTTCGGTATAAAGATCTTAAAACCGATCATTTTGAAATATCCTTGAGTAGTGTGAAGTGTTAATTTAGCAATCTCTACTGCACATACTCGTACATATCTCTTTCACATTTATGATCACTTCAAAACAAGTTCTACATTATCAATAGAAGAGGAGAGGTAGATACTTGTACATTGTAGGCCCTGACTTCCTCAAAGTTATAGCGTTTTTTACGACGTTTTGTCCGATTTGTCGATGTTGCGTGTTATAAAGGCATTTTTGATTCTCACTCGTAGTTTGTAGAAATTCTTTTTCCGATTTTTGTTAAAAAAATTAATTTTTATTGAAAGTATCTTAAAATTTGCAAGGTACTCCAACTTTTGCTCTTATAAGACCTTTGCTGTATGACTGTAGATTCGACAAAACATTGATATACCCATATGCATAAAGCAAGATTTACAGTCTTTTACGCAATAAATTCTATCTTCTTAAAGGGATGTAGATCCTTCTGAAACAAGCATTCTTAAAATCATTGTACATTAACATAAGCCAACTGAACTTTTGTATTAAAAAGATATTTTATCACCCCACATGGTATTTCTTCAGGTGATTTTATATCAACGAAACGTAAGCAAATCTAATTTAATTGCCTCGTCGAAGAGAGAAAAACCATTTCCTTCACTCAAAATAATTGCCTTATAAGAAATTTTCCTTTTCTTTTCCCTAAAACATAATACCGACAATATCGCTCCGTTTTATTCGTAAACTTTGCCATTCCAATCATAATAAAAGATACCGAGCGCAGCATAAAACTCATTTTATTAAAACCGCGACAACTGCATCTACTGGCACAAAGATGAACCCCTGTTTTACTGGAAATCCATTACATTGATGGAATTCTTCGATTGATGTTGAAGCGCATTAATAAACACGTGCATCCTGGTCGTTGTCAGTCGACGTTGTTATCCTATACGATGGTTGGACTATAGTCGCACATCGCAGTATTCGTACTTTTGTCAATCGTTCTGCTTTTCCAGTTCCAACAACGAACACAGCCCTTAATTGCATTTTAATGCAATTACAATCAAGTGGCAACAATGCAAAAGACCATCAACGGCGGCGGCGGGAAACGACGACAAGTTGCCAAAGGATACAAAAGCAAAAACAAAAAAAAACAAAACAAAAACGGCATCAAGTCAGAAGTCGGCTTTTTATCCAGCCCTCTTTATCCCATTGCTCTCTGGGCGTGTGCTTCGAAATATATGGACTGCGTCGCTGTGCCTGAAGATTCATGACGATTAAACGATAAATTCCGGACGTGTATTCCCAGCGGTCCCTGTACGTATGGTAGGCGCGTTCTTCCCCCAAAGGATCGATTATCTTGTTATGAATTCAAATATCCAAAAGGATCTTCATTCGGTTACGATTGCTGGATGAATGATACGGGAATGAATGAAGTAGTGAGCGCTTCAGCTGTGAATGAGATAGTATTGCTCCTGACGCAAGGAGCAAACATATTCATTTTTGTGATTAATTTTCCGAACAACCCTTCGCAAGTTATGTTTGATGGTGGAATGGGAATGGGAAAAGTATTGTAAATTACTCCTCGTTTATTTGCAACAAGGATTACAAGATATTTTGACGGTTGGAAGTGGTGTATGATAAACGTGGAAAGACCTTTTCTTTATTCAATTTCGACAAGGTGGTTGCGGAACATTTAAGAAGGGCACTTGAAATTGAGAGTTTCATTAAAAAGCATTACTAACACGTGAACGTGCGAATGAATTGTAACTATTTGTCAAATGCCGGAGGGGTGTGCTTGATTAAGAAACGCTTCTTAGCAGGCCATTGACTTTTCGATGTTATTAGGTCAAAAGATGGAAAACTACAATATTTACATTTGCAAATATTGGTTCTAGTCTCCTTGTCAACTCCCACAACTTGAATATTTCTCTCACCAAATGCAGATCTGCAGTATGAAGATGAAAAAGCGAAAACGAAATGAATTAAATTATTGAAGGTAGGTATACACTTTTTGATAATGCCCAAAACAAGTTTGAAGTTTTAATAAACGTTTACAATTTTTGTAAGTTTTTAATTTAAATGTGACCATATCAATCCATACTCGTAACTACTTAAGACAAACTCATATTATTGCCACAATTACCATTGGCACTTCGAAACATTTTTAAGTCGATTGGGGATATCTGATCAAGCACGTCTTTCATTGCTGAACGACGTCTATGCATTTATAAAAGAGAAAGAGCCACAATTCCTTTATAAAGGACATATCACAAGGTTGCTAGCTTTAAACAGCAGGATGCTGAGCAACATAACAGAAACTTGTCCGAAATTGATAGACCTGATCAAATGGTTTCATACTACTCGTATTTGAGTTTTAGAAAACCAGTTCTATAATAGAAAGCAGCGGCTTTCCATCTATTGGAATGTGTTGAATACATATTCTGTGCATCAAAGGAAGACTTCGCCTTAGGCGGCGTTAACAAGCGAAATGTAAATGTCGACGTATTTAGCCAAAGCGCGTGCTAGCTGGATATCCTTATTTGTTAAAACTCAGGTTCTTACTTACTTACTTTAGGTGGCGCTACAGTCCGGGGTGGAGCTGGGCCTCAGTCAACAAGCGTGTCCAGCCAACTCAACCCTTTGCCAATAGCCTTCAGCTTAACCTGCTAAGGTAACTGAGGTCCCCATCCACTTCCGTGCACCACCTGAGTTTCTGTCTTCCTCTACTGCGCTGTCTCTCGGAGGCGGATTCAAAGACTTTTCGGGCCAGGACGTAGGTGTCCATTCGCTTTACATGACCCAGCAATCTCAGACGTTGTATCTTCACTCTTCTGGCTAGGTCGGTGTCGCTGTATAAACCATACAGTTCGTCATTGCATCTCCTCCTCCACTCACCGCCTATGCTGACTGGACCGAAATTCACTCGAAGAATTTTCCACTCAAAGCAACCAAGAGCACCCTCATCCATTTTAGATAATGTTAATGCCTCTGCTCCATACAGCAGGACTATGATTATTAAGGTCTTATACAGGATAACTTTTGTTGTTAGAGAGGGGGTTTTGCTGGTCAATTGCTAGGTCGATTGCCGGTGTCGTTGTCTGAGTTTTAAATACTCGCGAAAGCTTCATTAACATTACGCTGCTTTCTTACGTCGCATTGCCTTGTCTAAATCTTTTTTTTACATCAAAGGTCTAGGAGAGATCTTTAACGACATTGATGGAACAGCGTGCAGTCTCCATCGTCATCCTGAACATATGGACGAATTTGGCAGGGAGACCAAAACTAGACATTGCTCTGTATAGCTTGCCTCTATAGATGCTGTCATACGCGGCCTTTAAATCGACGAATAGGTGGTGTGTATCGATCTGAAGCTCATGGGTCTTCTCCAAGATCTGCCGTAGGGGAGGATGGGGCTTGTAAGTGTAGCTGTGTTAAGCACCGGGTAAGTAACTTTTTTTTTTGTTCTTTTTGGTTTTCTTTTGTGCACGTTCTAGGCACGATATTTTGTTGTTGGTTTGTGTATACATTCATGTTTTACCTGTGCATGAAGTTCAGAAGTTCAGGGATTTTTATGGCTGTGCTTTGAACGATCATAGAAATAGAATAGAAATCTATGTAGAGGCTAAAAGTAACATGTGCCTGGGGCAGGTTGAAAAATGTTACAATATGTCCCACATAGTCAAATAACGTCTATTCATCTACCTATTGCGTTTGATTTCAGAATGAGAACGTATAAAGGTAAAACTGAGCGTGGAACAGCGTCGAAAGACTTGTTTGTAAGAGCTGCGGCGGTTTTAGAAGAAGACAGGACGAAAAGAATTCGTGCTGTGGCAAAGGATTTGGGACTATGTCATGTGACCCTGCACAGATATTTGAAGAAAACGAAAGTTGGCACAGAAAGTGGTTTGGAAATTGACGTTGGATATAGGTGTTGTGTTTTAATACTATATTTTCCACCACATTGTTCACACAAACTGCAACCCTTAGACGTCGGGGTTTATGGTCCTTTCAAAACTTATTGCGCCAATCAACAAGATGCCTGGGTACGTAATAAACCAGGAAAAACGATGACCATACATGATATTCCATCTGTAGTTAGAGCTGCTCTTCCTCTGGCGCTGAACCCAGCTAAAATTACTAATGGATTCAAAAAAAAACTGGTATTGTTCTTTTTAACAGAGACATCTTCCAAGACTTCGATTTTTTATCATCTTTTGTCACCGATAGACCACTAGCTGACCCTAATTCATTAACTTTAGATGAAGGAGTCCTAAACACTGGAGATGTACGGCCAGGAGTGATACCTTCACTTCACATAATAACCACTTGTGGCAGCTGCCACCCCCCAGGTGTTTCTGAATTGAGATCCACCTTGCCATCAGAACCAGGTCCATCAAAACACTGTCAAACCAATTTAACCTTTTCTCCAGAAGCTGTTCGACCCTACCCAAAAGCAGCGCCAAGAACAGCAAAATGTAAACGCAAATCTAGGAAAACCGCCATTTTAACGGGCAGCCCAGAAAAGCAAACACTTGCAGAAGAACATGCCAAAAAGCTTTAAAAAACAAAAAATTGTCAAGATTAAAGCAAAACAAAGTGACAAAAAAATATTGATTGATTCTTTAGATGAAGAAGATGAAGAACATTGCTTAATTTGCTGCGAACCTTTCGAAGAAAGTTTGCCCGGTGAACACTGGATTCAGTCCATAACCTGTAAGAAAGGGGCTCACACTAGGTGCACTTACGGCAACATTTCTTATTATATTTGAATCAATTGTGATTCAGATTAATCGACTATTCTTTCCGAAATTTTCTAAAGCATGAAGTCTCTTTTTATGATTATTCTGTTTGTTATTTTTGTATTTCTTAAAATTGTAAAAATTAGCTTTTATGTTTATTTTGAACTTGCTTTCGTTTTCCAATTGCCAACACTATTTTTTAAAATTATAACTGTATCTACGAGATCTACTGTATCTCGCACATGAATTGTTTTGTTTATTAAATAAAAGGTGCATATGTAAAAATTAAATAAAAAATAAAAAAACGGATTGTTGTTACTTTTTACCCTTGATAGTGTTACAACCAACCCCAAAGACGGGGTTGAATGTGACAGCTATAAATTTTTTTTTGTATAATACCATATTTTCACGAGTTCAAAGTGGACATCTGCTTGTATTCTAAAAGCAGTTTATAGCCAAAGGACCAGTTTTCATTTGAATAATCTGCCTCTGATAAAGGCTTGCAGCAAATGTTCTAAAAATTGTTACAATCAACCCCGGTCTCCTCTAGTGTGAATATTTGGTCGATGGTGGACTTTCCTGGCCTGAAGCCACACTGTTCAGTTCAGAGGGTCTCCTGTTTTGAGAATCGGACAAACGCTGAGGTTCCATTCATCGGGCATACTTTCGTCCGACCATATTTTACAGATGAGTTGGTCTATGCTCCTTACCAAGTCATCGATTGCCGCTTTGAAGAGCTCGGTAGTCAGGGCTTTCACTTTAGCAGCTTTTTTGGACCGTGGCATGTTGTTTAACCTTTTTTGTAAAACTTCCGAATCTCTTTCTAAGAGTAGCATTTATCAATTTCCTCCACTTCGCGCTTTTTTTTCCTTTCTTTTTCCTCTCCTCTTCTGCTCATAGAGATTGTGAGCAGCTCTAGTCCTCCTATGCAGCGCCGCTTTGTATGCATCTTGCTTAGCTGCATATACTTTCCGGTACTCGTCAACAAGCCAGGGCTTCGTTGTGGTGGAGATTGAAACCCAGTACATCAGAACCGGTATCTCTGAAGGCCTTTTGGCAGTGCTGCCAATGGTCTTTGATGCTTGATGCTGACGGTATTGGACCTCTTTGGAGATTAAGAGATACTCGATCGGAAAAGGACTTGGCGATCTCTTACATAGATATTCCCCCAGCATTAGATTGTCTTTACGCTGTTATGGTCCGAGTCGATGTTGGCTTTTCGGAACATTCGGACAACCATATCAGCAGTATTGCCATTCCATTTTCAGTTACTCTATCTCCCCCGCAATAAAGTTATGTAGAGTTTCAAAGTTTAAGGTGGTGAATCTTCCAGAGGTGTCCAGAGATTCTTTGGTGCCACTCTTTAATAACATACAAAGCAGATATTTCCGCCATTCTTTGACGGTGGAAGTTGAGACGCCTTATCTCTGTCGGCGATTAGAGTGTAGAAGAACTGTCTGTAATCCATAGCACACAATTGTCAATATAAATTTAGAATGAACTTAGGAGGAATATAGATACGAGTATCAGGCTCTAATCGCTCACATATTTCTCCTCCAGTATAATATAATCTGTCGTTTAGTGTCCACATCAATTTCGATCCATTGACGAGCGTTTCTATTCACTTTTATTTATAGATGATTGTTTTTAAAAATTCATTTAGGGATAATGAGACAACCAACTTGAATGCCTGTATACCCTACACAAAACGCTTTAATTGGTTTTTTATTACAAATTTTGTATTTCTTGATCTGAATCCAAAACTAGTCACAGCGGTGTATGACATGTGACATTTGCATGTCAAACATCTATGTACATACTTATATTGACAGACTTCCATTTTACTAAAAGAACAATGACAATATCTAACAAATTTCAACTCATTGTTGGTCAAAATTAAAACACCTTTCTGAAACAATCAGCAATAAAAATCGACTCTGCAGATAATAACACCGTCGTCTAATTGAAGTCCAACAAATGGTCTGCAGGTATCGAAAACAGCTACCGAATGTGCACCTCCAAGTGACCACCGGTCGAGATGAGACGCCACTCTAATTATATTATTATATCGCTTCCTTAGAAATGTCTCTTCTAATAAGAGGGCGGTCAGGATTAGGACACGATGGCTGAGGTTTGCTCTTTTGCCGATGACCAGTTTGCCGATGTCGGAATTGCCTTAAAGACAACAAAATTAATAGTGCCACTGAAAGTATGTTCCTTGTGGTCGTAGTCCTTGGGTTGGTTCTTGGAAGGATTAGAACACGTTCCTTTCACAATCGGAAATAAACTTTTAAAGTTAATTGACCTCTTGGAAATGCCGCCGTACGAGTACGACTACGACTACGACTACGACTTTCGTTTGCGACTTTGTACAATAGTAAATTTTTAATGCTCTAGGCTGCAGATAGAATACCAATCGATGAGGGTTGTTCATTTTAAAATTCACCCCTCAATTTATAGCTTGACCATGTTCGACCAGATTTCGCACTCAATTGGAACATAATTCAACTGTACCCTCTCTAAAATTATCCTCTGTGCTTGGGGTTAAGAGTTCATTGACAAGTTAATCGACTTAAAAAATCACATGAAATTCAGCGAATATTTTCTCGGCACGGTACATACATACGAGTAGTTACTGAACCAAACGTCATGGCATATTACCTCTTGCTTCAGTTGACAAATGCTGTCAAATTTCAAATGACAGCTTTACAAATTATCGCTTGACAGCTAATTGCACGGAAACTGTGGCATGACAGGTACGAATAGTTTTAACATTCAGTTGAAAAGGTACGAGTAATTGTTTTTTTTCAAAATGGCTCTCATATTCATTTGTAAATCCATTGTTTCTAGTGGAACTCATCTAACGTACATTTAGCAGTGAGAGGCAAGCACATTTCGAGTAGGTGCTTCATTATCATTAGACGAGATTGGCATCTTCATGCAGGTGAATACGCACCACAGATGTCGGACGGAACCGATTAACTTTGACAGATGGAGCTGGATTATTCCATTGCACGACTTCATAATGGCGACTCTGACTGCGGTTGGAGATATGGTTAGAGTATGAAGTTGCGAGTTTGGCGGTTGCCATGTTTATTTCTGTGAAGCTTTAATTAAAATCCATTGTCGGGCGACATAATGTGTTATTCTTGTATTTTTTTGTATCGTTATCTCCATTTTGAAAGTTATGTGGTGACAAAGCAGTTGTACCTAGCGGTAACACATTACACTCAACCAGTGCAGTACACAGCTGTGTATTTGTACGTGGTAACCGTAGCAGGGGTAATGAAAATCACAGAGCGTGTCAAACGTTGGCTTAATTGAAATGAAATTTAATTGGTCTAACGATAATAGCTTTGTTGTTTTTGTTTGTTTATACTCTTTTTTTTACCATTTGTTGTGTTGTGATATTAAAATGATGAGGAAAGGAACATTTTATTGATTTTCCTTTCGGGTAATTTGGTATATGATTGCAGGGGTTCGCCGTTCGGGTAATTTTAGTTATTGCCATTTTTAAAAAGTCTAACAGAAAATCCAAATTTAGCTTTTCATGTTCTGGACGATTAAGTCTTAAACATTCACTACGTCGGTCGGTCGGTAATTTTAATGTTTAGCAGGGCTGTTTTCATTTGACTTCAAATATGAAAACACATTCGGACGCAGAAAATATTTTCGTCCATTTAGGAGCTTGCATTTTATATGTTTACGAGTATGTTACAATAGCTATACATTTTAAACATAATTGAGTAGGAAACTTCAAACGGACTCATTCACTCCACACTTTAGAGGTGCCAGTGAGACAGTGAAACTCCAAAACTGATGAGAATATTACGGTTTCACACGAGTCGGTAGTTCAAGACTACAATCAACCCATTTCGAGTCATTCTCAGGAACTAATGGGACTTTGCGCGAGGTACTTTTTTCAATTGAATTGTACATAGTCCTGCCATAAGTTCGGTTATTTTTTGCGGTAATAGAACCGTTTACTTTTTTTCAGAAAACATGCACTGATCAGTGAAGAATACTAGTGAGTTTGGTTTTAGTTTGCAAACTATGAACATGGAGAGGGGCGTTAAAGAGATTCGAGTCGCGGTAATAGCGTTGCTTAAGTGCGGAGAGAGTACTGGCCAAATTTTCGAATTGCTAAAACCACTCGGAATATCGAGAATATTCATTTATAGGGCTATTACTCGCTTCGGCGAATTGTCTGGAGTAGAGGACAGGCCATGAAGTGGTCGCCCGCTCGTTGTCTGTACGAATGCGGTAGTAAAGGCAGTGCGTGAACGAATTGCGAGAAATCCCTAAAGGAAGCAGAATATCATGTCCAAGGAATTGGATATATCAACCAGATCCATGTCTAGGCTGATTCGGGATGATATGCATATGAAAGCCTATCGTCAGTCCACAGGTCATCTTCTAACTTCTTGACTAAAAAAAATTTGGCTGGAAAGATGCAAGCGACTTTTGCAGTGGCACGCGGACAATGACGAAGACATTCTGTTAACGGATGAGAAAATTTTTACCGTGGAAAAAGTTTTCAACAAGAAAAATTATGGGAGGGGGGTTCCATCTCGTCCCGTTTAGGAGTTATGGGCAATTTAAAAACAAATGACTCAAAATGGGACGGAAATTATTAAAAAAAACAACGGTAAGACTTACAATAAAGTACTATACAGGATTTGAAAGCCGAAAATTTGCTCTTTAATATAAAATTTACATGAAATTATTCGTGTGAATAGTTTTTGAACAATTCACATTCATACTCAAATTCTTGGTAAAAAAATTAAAACAATTTTTTTTAACAATATTACTCAAAATTGTGAAATAATGTGCCAAATTGGTTTTTTGTATTCAATGCGCGTATTGATTCTGAATCGAACACAGAAATCCGCATGGCTTTATGTCCTCTAGTTTTTGAGCAAATTGAAATTGAAATTACTACTTTAGTTTTGTTTTTTTGGCATTTATGTACGTAGTCTTGCTTTGAATAAGTTAATGAGTATTATTTAAACATCTCGCAGACGCCTATTTCAACAGTTTTCTTAATTAAGAGTATACGGTCGACCCGCTTCGCGGGATTAAGGATTTCAACTCTCTTTCCGCAGGCGGCAGGTACCGCTCACACAACTCCGTTGCTCCGCTCGGGGTATGTGCTTTTCGTCAGGCAGGCGCCTATGTCATCAATACACTTCATCCACAGTACTCATCATAAAATTACAAAGTTCCCATTAATAACAAAGTTTCACTAATTCGCATTATAGAAAATTCACATGTTCAGAGGCCGTGTAACCGAACATATGAAAATCGTAGTGTTGGGGTTATTTTGTAAAGAAGATCGGACGCTTCTTTAAAATGAACTGCAAAAGTAAAGAAGACTTGTGGCCTTATATACACAAATACGTTAACCCCAACAGCAGTCGTATTTGTACCGGCAGCGCACGCCAATACATAGGTATAGGTATTGAGAAAATCAGTGGCATCCTAACTATCATTGAGAATAGACGACTAGTTAGCGGTGTGTCTTAAGTTTAAAGTATATTAAGTGGCAAATTAAGCCATGAAAGTCAAGGCAGCGGGTTAGTGCCATAGAACATATACTAAGTCGACGTGCGAAGAACCTAGGTTCGAGTCCGCAGATTTTCGTGAACGAAATTCATTTCTTTTTATTTTTTCACTGAACTAAAGTAAAATTTAAACAAGTGCCGAAAGGCAATCAGGCGATGGATACCCGTCAGCCGGAGGTCCCGCTTAAGGAGCCGTTGCCTAAACGCTCGACAAGAGCATTCGAACAGCAGCACGCAGACGATTTAGTAGCGTACAGATCAGGTCCCAAAATCCAGGACATCAATGCTCTGCTGCAGACTGACTTCGATCACATTAAAGCGTATTGCGATGATTGGAAATTGAACATCAATTTTTAAAAGTCGGCAACAATACTGTTTAGAACCCCATTGAGACGGGCTTCTTGGGATACCAGAAATCACTGGCGAAATTTTGCCGTCATTGGACAGCACGGACTACCATTGGCAGTGAGAAACGTAGTTAGATACCTTGGTATCTGGCTCGATCAGTATTTGTATTTTGACAAACATATAAATGCTTGTTTGGCTGGAGCCAAGAGAGCCTTAGCCCTAACAAGGAAACTGTTTCATAGCAGTCAACTTGACTCGAGGGTAAAGGTAATTTGCTACGTGGCCCTAATCAGGCCAATCATCGCTTATGGTTGTCCCGTGTGGTTCAACGTAGCGCCTTATTATATGGAGACAATTCGGGTGTTTGAAAGACAGTGTCTCAGGACCTGTCTTAGATTATATAGAACACCAGAATCTGACTTCATAAAATATTATCCCAACAAGGTCCTTTACGATGGGACTCGACTAAACAGGATTGACAATTTCCTAATTAAGGTGATTCGAAGGCACGTTGCAAGGGCGATGAACAGCGATAATAACCTGATCTTTGGGGCGTATTACCCGAATGTTATGTACCATGAGAATACACTCCGATCCGGCTTTATTTCACCGGAGGCATTCCTCTATATAGATACTAAAGGGTGAGTGCAGATTAGGGAAGGTATCCCGGTAATATACCACCGCCACCGCGGTGCGAGGGAAAAGCGGCTCATCTACGACGGGTACGACGTCAATGCTCAGGAGCTCTTCCGTTTCAGTTCCGCGATCGCGGACAGAGATCGGGTCGATACTGAAAAACAGCACGCCGATTTTTGGTGGCTAAAAGAAGAGGAGAGTACCGACATGCTCTCCTAGACAGGTGCGTTACTGTTGTACTCGTAACATATTCTCCTAGTTGGAAGTTAGATTTAGGTTAGATAGGGGGTTTTTGCGGAGAGGCCGGGCTGGTTGGCATAAGGTGGTACCTCTGAGAAGAAACTGATCCTTCATGGTATCGGTTACGTCTCGACGGTGCGTGTGCATGATGTCAACGAACCCGAGGCGCCCGAATTCGCAATTGGGATGGTGACCATTCGAGGTAAAAAGCAACGAGTGCTCACCATACCGATTATAATTAAGTTAATCTAAGTAGTCTAGGTAGGTTAAGTAGCATAGGTAGTCTTAAGTTTTAAAATAAAATGTAAAAATCATGGTTCCGAATCTGTTTTTTTTTTTTTTAAATTTTCTTAGAAATTTATATGAAATATGCAAGTTTAGATGTAAGGATGGATGTAAGGCTGAAAAGTAATAGTTGTAGATTTATCGATAAGCTTAGAGTGCTCGGTAAGAGCTAGTAAGCTAAATTAAATAATTAACATTGTTCAATTAGATTTAAGCATTTTCGTCTAGCATTTAAGTTTATATGGATAGATGAAATAAAAATGAATTGAAAAGTAAAAAAAAAGAAGATATTGAGAAAATGTTCCCTACTTCCACGACTCATGAAATTACAAACCACAGCAAAGGCGAATATGTTGACAAGACCGATGCAACCAATACTATAAATGATCTTAAGAATCAGAACAAGCTTCTGAAAAAATCAATTCTATGCCGCAATACAACGCAGCACCTTCACCAATATGTGGCACTTTTCTTTTACCGGAAATACTGCCTTGAAAAAAATTATAAGGACGACATGGGCTCCCAAATCACGGAATTTTTAATTGACGTAAAAAAAGTGTACCCAGGTTTTGTCAAAGGTAAAGAAAGTGTGGGTTTGCCACTGAAGGACTTCGACCCTCCGACCGTTCACAATGAGCACTTAGAAGGTATTTTACCACCAAAACAACCTCGGCTCTTTACCATCATCGACGAACTCAACGAACTCGACATTGTCACCAGTACGGACTATGACTTCATTGACGAAACTTACATACCTTTTTAATATGTACTCGTACATTGAACATTTAATTGACAACTCTTAACTAACACCTAACTTACTCACAAACTGACTGACTGGGACGCGGAATGCAATGCAAATCTACCTCCTCGTGGTGCATTCTGTGTCACGCTAAATGATTGCAATATTAATCCTCAAAGTGAGATCCCATAAATACCAAAAAAAAGAACGTCTTATAAAAAATAGTTTTAGTAATTTTCAATTTTCTCAAAAACTAAAAGATATAAAGCCATGCGGTTTTTTGTGTTCGATTCAGAATTAATATGTGCATTAATACAAAAATCCGATTGGGCACATCATCCCACAATTCTGAATAATATTGATTTAGAAAAAAAAAATGTTTTCATTTTTTACCAAAAATTTAAGTTTGAATGCGAATTATTCAAAAACTATTCACACGAATAATTTGATGTAAATTTTATATTAAAGAGCAAATTTTAGGCTTTCATATTCTGTATGGGACTTTATTGTAAGTGTTGCCGTTGTTTGTTTTAAATAATTTCTTTCCCATTTTGAGTCATTTGTTTTTAAATTGCCCATAACTCCTAAACGGGGCGAGATACACCCCCCCTCTCATAGTAAAAAATGCTAGTTTTTAACTTCTCTACAAAATACCGTTATCAATTCCTGGCGCCAAAGTTATCGTACTCTCCCCACAAAATTGATGCCACTTTATTTAAGGAAGCGAAAAAAGTTGTTCCAAGGGTTCAACTTTGACATTATCCTGCTTGCCTAATGGTTAGGTGGGGGGACTCTCACCATGATGTCATGATCCCTCCATTTGTGTGAAAAATACGTAAAAACTGGTGGAAAGGCTTACCAAGAACATGTGCTAGAGGATGTTGTGAAGGGTTTGACCAATACCCTTTTAAATGGATGCAGATGGATCTTCTAACACGACTCTACTCCAGCGTACAAAGCCAAAATTACACAGGAATGGCTCGGAGTTAATATTGCTGGCTTTGTAGCAGCAGAAAAGTGGCCGACAGGGAGTCCAGATCTGAATCCACTGGATTATTGTTTGCAGTCAGAATTGGGGAACATGACCGGCAAGACTCCCCACCGAATTTTGGAAAGCTGTAGCCCAATAGTCACCCCGTTTGGAGTGAATTAAATTTTTTTGAATAACCAATATTAAAGTCTAATAAATGAAACAATTTTAAATACAATATGATTATTGCTTTTTTTTACAGCGTTTTATATTTGTAACAGAACTTATGGCAAACAAAATTGCGGATTTTGTCAAGCGAACACAGACAGACAAGTGCGAGCAGTAGGTCTTGTATTGAAAAAATATCACTGAGCCGTACTTTTTCTGCGATGATGTCAGTAAACCGATACACTCAGTGAGGACGGGATAAATAGAAACTCGAAAACTTGCAAGATATGCGGTCTCAACGGGACGGTATCACTTACTACACTAAAAATAAGATCAATCTCGTTTTTGAAATGCATATGAGCGGTGCTTGTACGAGCTTGAGCTTGAAAGACTGTAAATCTTTCCGCATAATCGTCCATAAATTAATAGGCATAGCTTTAGTGTACTATGTACTGTGGCGAATCGGTTCATTTTCGTCCAGGATTTTCGAAAAGAAAATTTGTGCAAGTGCTGTTCTAGCAAAAGTATATTTGATGTAATCAAACATAAAAAGGTGTCACCAATCCGTAGATTTGTTGTCGGAGACAGACTAAGACGAGAAGTCCTCAGATTCCGGCATGTGAGCGAGCGCCTCGTAGCAATCCGCATCAAGGCTAAATTCGCCTAATCGACTTTGCGGCGGGGCGAAACATTGTCATGGCTAGCACGCGGTTGCCACATCTCGACATACACAAGGGGACTTGGAGAACTCCTGATCAATCAACAGTCAACCAGATTGATCACATTGCGATCGACGCAAGATACTCCTCCAGCATTATGGATGTCCGTACGTTCCGAGGAGCCAACATCGACTCGGACCATTACCTTGTTATAGCCAAGGTACGGTTGCGGATATCCCAAACTACGCCAAGACAAACTAATGCTGTGAGAAAATTCGACGTCAGACGGCTACAATAGCAAGAGATCACCAAGTCCTTTTCCGATCGAGTGTCTCTTAATCTCTTAAGAGGTCCAATGCCGCCAGCATCAAGCATCGAAGACCATTGGAAACACTGCCAAAACGCCATCAGAGATGCCGCTTCTGATGTGCTGGGTTTCACTCGTCCACCACAACGAAACCCCTGGTTTGATGATGAATGCCGGCAAGCACATGCAGCTAAGCAAGATGCATATAAAGCGGCGCTGCTTAGAAAGACCAGAGCTGCTCATGAGCTCTATGAGCGGAAGAGGAGAGACGAGCACCGGCTTCTCAGGAGGAAGAAGAAAGAGCATGAGAAGCGCGCGATCGAGGAAATTGAGAGATGCTACTCCAGAAATGAGGTTCGGAAGTTTAACCAAAAGGTAAAAATAACATGCCGCGGAAACAAACCCCGAACCGAAGCCTGTAGAGATGAACAAGGGAACATCGAAGTAGAATCGCAGTCGATGCTGAGGATTTGGAAAGATCATTTCTGCAGACTGAATAACGGCGATGACGGACCACATACCGCTGTCAGGCAGAATCAACCTTTCAACCTGGACGATGATGACCAACAATTCCGTCCACCCGACCTGGATGAAGTGAAGATAGCCATATCGAAGCTTAAGTCCAACAAAGCTGCTGGAGCGGATGGCCTGACTGCCGAGCTCTTCAAAGCGGCAGGCGATGACTTGGTAAGGAGCATACACCAACTCATCTGTAAAATATGGTCGGACGAAAGTATGCCCGATGAATGGAACCTCAGCATTGTTTGTCCAATTCTCAAGAAAGGATACCCTCTGAACTGCGCCAACTACATATAAGATCTTATCCGCCGTATTGTGTGAACGCCTGAAGCCGTTTGTCAACAACCTGATAGGTCCATATCAGTGTGGCTTCAGGCCAGGAAAGTCCACCATCGACCAGATATTCACACTACGGCAGATCTTGGAGAAGAGCCATGAGCTTCAGATCGATACCCACCACCTATTCATCGATTTTAAGGCCGCGTATGACAGCATCTATAGAGATGACCTATATAGAGCAATGTCTAGTTTTGGCATCCCTGCCAAAGTCGTCCGTCTGTGCAGGATGACGATGGAGAATGCACGCTGCTCCATCAAGGTCGGTAAAGATCTCACCGAGACCTTTGATGTCCAGAAAGGATTTAGACAAGGCGATGAGCTGTCATACGATTTTTCCAACAAACTCAATTGTGTGCAAGTTTCCTCTTGCAAACACAAGAGGCACTATCTTTCAAAAGTCCGTCCAACTACTCGCATACGCCGACGATATTGACATAATCGGGAGAAAGCAGCGTGATGTCAGTGGTGCTTTCGCGAGTATTGAGACGGAAGCGGCGAAAATGGGTTTAGCGGTCAATGAGGGCAAGACCAAGTATATGCTGTCAAGCAAAAAGGACAACCAACACCGACGTCTCGGACAGAACGTCACCCTCGACAGATATAACTTTGAGGTAGTTAAGGACTTTGTCTACCTAGGCTCCGCTATAAATACAGACAACGACACCAGCGCTGAGATCAAGCGAAGATTAACTCTTGCCAACCGCTGTTTCTTTGGGTTAAGAAGGCAATTGAGTAGCAAAGTCCTCTCTCGGACAACAAAAGTCACCCTTAATAAGACTTTAATAATCCCGGTCCTGCTCTATGGCGCAGAGGCACGGACATTATCTAAAATGGATGAGGGTGTTCTTGGTTGCTTCGAGAGAAAAATTCTTCGGGCGATTTTCGGTCCCGTCTGCATTGACGGTGAGTGGAGGAGGAGATACAACGACAAACTGTATGGACTGTACAGCGACATGGACCTAGCCAGAAGAGTGAAGATCCAAAGACTGAGATGGCTGGGTCATGTAGAGCTTGCAGTATTCAAGCCACCGGTCACAAATTTTCTATTCATTTGTTTGTAAGCGATCGTCTGCATTTTTGATGTATTTCGGCGAGGTTATATTTGGCACTTTAGTATTGTGCGACGTTTGAACTTCTTGTATAGCTTGTCTTCTATCTGCCGATCGTGAGGATATTTGTTCCAACTCCTGGTACAGGTTTTCCGCTTCTGCCGCTCGAGTTCGAGCCAGGACTTTCTTTGCGATCTTTTTAAGACGCTCGTATTCAAGAGCCAGTCGAGCTTTTTCGATATCGTCGCTCCGATCGCATTTTGTCCACGCTTGGAATGCACTCTTCTTGTCGGCCACAGCTCGTTTGGTTTCGTCATTCCACCACCATGTTTCTTTGCCGACGTAATGGTATTTCGATATAGTCCCCAGATGGGACTTTGCGAGTGTTATGCATTCCTCGTGCATGCTGTTCCACATTTCTTGCGGGCTAAGTGAGTCTACTATACCATTTATATTTTGAAGTACTTCTTTAGCCGGTGCGATAAATCTTGCGCTTCGTTCCTTCGATAGATTATACCACCGGATTTTTGGCTTTCCAAACGATGCCCGTGTTTTCGGTGGTTCCGCTGTGAAAAATTCTATAATGAGCAGACGGTGTTGGCTTACTAGCAATTCTCCAAGTATTACTTTACAGTCCTTAACACGGTTTCTCATCGACATTTTGCAGAGGTGATAATCTATTTGCGTTTCGTGGCCTCCGCTGCTATAGGTGATAAGATGACGTCGATGTTTAATAAACATTGTATTTAAGATGGTTAAGCCGTAAGCCCTACACGCTACAAGGATGTCTTCGCCAGCTAAATTTCTGGTTCCAAAGCCTTTACCGCCGTGGCAGTCCTCATAATCAACATTTGTTTCTCCGACGTGGCCATTTAAATCTCCGCCTACAAGGAGCATCTCATCGATAGGTATATTTCTAAGCAAATTACCGAACTCTGACCAAAATGTATCTTTTTCCGATTGGTCGCATCCATTTTGTGGGGCGTACGCGCTAACAATGTTCCACGTTTCATTGTGTATGACAAGTTTAACACTCATCAAGCGGTCGCTTATTTTCAAGATACCAACGATGTTGTTTAGAAGATCCGCTGCAACAACGATTCCAACACCGTTTCGCCCATTGACCGTTCCATGGTAGAACATCTTAAATCTAGAAAACGCGCTTTATTTCCTGTATTACACCACTTCGTTTCCTGTACTTCCAGTTCTAAACTTTTTGACGTCATTGATCCGATGTTCCTTGCAAACCGAAGTTTAGGAAAATATTTTGGAAACTTCATTTTACCCGCCCCCGGAATCCGTCGGGCTCTTACACAAGCACTTCTGCTTGCTCTGGGATCACCCGAGTGCGTTGCAATCGTGGTGCCATTAATTGCGATCATTTCCATGAAGTGTATCTAAAGTTTGAGTGGTTTGACACTTGTATGCTCATTTCGAATTGATTGACTGTTCTATTACCCCACCGGTAGTCTCCAGACGTGGGAACCCACTGATTGCATACAAACTTGTGGGAAAGTTTTAAGGTGTTAAAGTGTCACAGGCTCATTTTTGGTGTCATAGTTCCTGTATATGATTGGTGTTCCATTTAGTCGACTCTTACGACAAGCTGTAAAGCACATTGCGCAACACCTGCATCAAAAAATTTACTGTACTTCTTACTACGTCAATCTTAACTCTTTGCGATTTTTAAGATAAGATGTTAGCCATTTAAATATGAAACCACGAAAGCCTACTTTTTTCAGTTTTAACAAAAGTATTTTGTGATCGGCCGTATCGAACGCTTTTGTGATATCTATAAACACACCGGCTGTATATTTTTCTTATCGAGACTAGACATTATTTTGCCACAAAATTGAAGTAAGGCTTCCTCAGTAGTTTTACCCTTTCGAAAGCCAAACTGAAGTGGACTAATGAAACCTTTTTTATCAAGAAATTGCACAATTCTAATCTTCATAAGTTTTCTGAAAATCTTACTTTGTACTTCAATCAACACCGTGTGGGACTTTTGGATATATGCCTCATAGTTCATCAACTTTGGTATTTTGCTTCATTCAGGTATATCTCGATGACCCGTCTTTGTCTTATCTAAGCGGCATATTATACAGTGTAAGTGGAAAGGCTTTAAGCCCAGTAAATCCGCAGAATCGGTGGCGATGGCGCGATGATTAGTTCGTTGGACTATCACGCAGGGGGTTCGTGGTTCGATCCCCAGCATCACCAACAATTTTTCGAATCGTCATCACCCTTTCGGTGGAAAATGGCAAACTCCCGAAAGTAAAATTTCCTACGAATAAGCTTCTAAGGAGTGCTGTTCGGACTATGTTTAAACCACAGGCCCCACTCAGATGTGACAAAAATGAGCGCCCTAATTAATTCTTTTTGATTGAGAGATCCGCCTTTTTAAAGGCAATGTGTAGCAGGTTAGGAAGCGATCGATAATCTGACGGATTTTTAAGTGGTCGGTAAAGAAAGAACCAGAGTCGAAGTGCGCTTGCTGGAGATGAGGGTGGAATTTTCATTACTGCGGATTATTGTCTGTATTTACTTCCACCTCTTAGTTGATTCTGTTGCTGGTTTGTTTCTTCTTTCTGTTGTGGTTGCTAAAAGTCATATACTATATACTTTCTAGCTGGCGATGGTTAAACATTTACCATAGCATTTAAACGTTCTGGAAAACTTACGTTACGTTGAATTCTTCCACCGCTTTCAAGAGGTTTCTTCTTAATCTTTGGCACAATAAGGTGTTTTCTCTTCTTTTCGTGATTTATTAGTACGAGTACATGGATATCCACCTACCTTTAATAAACGAGGTATGAGAATGAAATAGTAGTTTCGTGGCAACTTTAAAATGACATACTTGCCGCTTGAATTGTCTCTTAATAAGATATCTTTACAAAACAATACGTACCATTAGTATTCATAAATCGACAAATCGTGCATCATTTCGTTGTTAAAAGCCTTGTTTGGCTTAATAATTTTGAGGTCCGTGTATGCCCATTTTCATTACGATGGGCATGTTTCCGTTCTGTGGTGCTCTGTCTGTTTTACCCTCAGTAGCAAAGGAGAGAACTGTATATCAAGGTGTTCCTTATTCTAGTGTAGAATCTGGTTAGGTTCATTCTTTTAAGTAAATGACGTCAATTGGAAAATCTCTCAAAATCTTATTTTCTGACATCAACAACTCACTTCATTCCATTGATGATTTTGAGGTGATTTCGAGCGACGGTATTTCGATCTGGAAGTGTATTTTCGATCCAGAAACTTTAATTCTAATTTTTTTCCAAAAAAGTAAACGAAACAGTAAACGATATTTGGGATTTTCATGGGTGCTTTTGGTAACAGAAGCTGTCACTAAGTCCAGAAACAAGCTTTTATTCCGAAAATCAATCTTTGTTGAGGTATGGTTACCTAAGTTCATCATCCTTTTATCAGTTCTTGGCCAAACCCAAGTATCTGTTACGTAAGTTTTTGATTAAGAAAAACAATGCAGGTTTTCGATGAGCTGGAAAAACAAAAACATTAACCACTTTGTGTACGAATTCTCATTCATACATATTTAAAAATCTATTGTAACTAAATTAGTTAACTACCTGCGTCACCTGTCTTCAAGAAAAACCTACATCTTTTATCTATCGAATTAAACTTCATACAAATTTGTATTCGGCCGCCTCCAATTGTATCCCAATTAACCGCAATTTGTCTTATTACCACTTAAAACTCGATTCTGAAAAATGATCCTCCTCATGTTCATTTTTTTTTGTCCTCTTCGATCATTATCCTTCAAATAATTTGATAAGATCACCGCCAAGCCGCCGGACTATGGTTGGACCGCATAAAACAAACAAAGCGACCAGGAAATTGTCGTGCAGCCGAAAACAATCTTTAAGGACCACACCAACATGAAACGAGGTGCCAGTGGTTGTCATTAGTGCCACTCTTCTACTTCCTTTTCTTTCCAGTCGATTTGTAGGACCCACAAACATACTTGTACACATATCATGAAGCATCGCAGGAGGCAGAGATCGTATGGCAAGGTGTAGGAGGCCGGCTAATGTGACACGGCGCTACGTAATGACGTCAACCTACCTACCTACCGCATTAAATCTTTCTTATATCGGATTATTCGAGTCGAGTAGATGTACCTACTCTGTTCGAGTATTCTGATGTCTCTTCCACTGAATGAGTCATTTTAAAAATCGATGCGGATGATGTGGAAGGATCGAAGATACTTAAAAAATGATGATATCAAAATTGATTCTAATTGATGGGGCCTTTTATTATTGACTGGTTGAAAAAAAGCCGCCCGTAGGCCTTGGTAAAGCCGTGAGAGAAAGACAGAAAGTGAATGCTGCACCGACTGTCATCACATTGTTTGAGGTTGGTCTATTTATCTGTTAGACAAACATTTGCGAAGGTTAATGGCCAGGGAAGTCTGTAAAAAACTGATTTATAATTACAATGTTTGATTTCCGGTTTGTTAAGTTATGAAACACTGATGTGCCTTCGGATGCACTTGTATTTAATCGATTAGGACAACAAAATTGATATTAATGAGTATTTCAAGTTCCAGTTTCCCTAGACCATATGGCAGTATGTACAGCATGTCGTGACATACACACATGTTTTAATATTTTTTAAATTCTGTATTGATGTAAGAGTGCATTGCAAGTCAATGTCTACCTGCGATTGTTAAGTTGTTTGCTTGCAAAATCAATCGTACAGGGCATAATGTTTATCAATAGGTTTGTGCGACCAACGAAAGCGGTCGTTCGAATAAATCGAAGAAGCAAAGATTTAAAGGTACTCAACCTGTTCTGTGCCCCTAAGTAATAGGAAAAATTTCACCTTTTACAATGATTCAAAGATTTATTGTTGCTAGAACAAGTTATTTGTCATAAGTCATTTATAATTGAAGCGGGTTATATATAAGCAACGTTTCTTAAATTCACGAGTTACTAGCCACTTTCTATTGTACTCGATTTGGGATCATCAGAGGAGAGCCTAAATAAGAAGTTTCAAGCATGAATCTCTGATAGAAAACAGCCTCAAGGCTAAGCTCGGTAACTTTTTATGATATACACTTTCAAAATGACATTTTCCTACAGATTGTTGTGAGTTTTTCGGTCGGATATACGAGCTATGATTTACACGAGACATTAAGGTCCTTCTTAACAATTTTGACATCAATAGAGAACATATTTGATGGCAGAATTCTAAAAAAAAAAAATAGGCCGCCACTCAGAACCTTCATAAAGGAATTTAAACTTATTGTAATCTACTCGTATTTTGTGGAGGAATATCATCGAAATATCATCGTAATCAGCGAGCATTCCATAGAACCAGCATCCACAAAGGAATCTGGCAGTCTCTTAATAAAAAAAAACCTTCAACCAGATATAGAAATCAACGCAATATAAAGCCCCAGTAATTTGCATGCCACGATATTTCGAGAAGACATAGATCAATACCACAAAGTTGATGTAGTCGAGATACCAATGCGGTCATCCCGGATTTGGTATTGATTTGCAGGAGTTTGCCAGTGCCTTTTTGAATCGTATCAGACCCAGCAGACTAGTCATTAATTACATTGTCAACAAAAAATCAGGACATCCCACACCTGATGTGTTAACCTGTTCATCACAATGAGTGTTATGAAAAATGCTTCGAACTGAACAAGATGCGAACAAAACATTGCTGAAAAGAAAAGCCAAGGTGATTCTGATTCTTCCACAGAAATAAGAAAGAAGTGCTTGATGGATGCTATGGATTAATATCAGGTTTTCCTATAGGGACTTGACAACTTTGAATTTAATTTGTGAACGTATTCTATCATTAATCATCAAACTGTTACTGGCAATTTATTCAGTAAACTCAACATTTTCATATAAAGTCTGCAAATTATAAAAACTTTCTACCGAAATTCGGAGTCGGTGACTGCAACTTTAAGAGTGTTAATTCCAGTTTTCGGTCGTAATTCTCGCCCTAGTAGACAGGCAACAACAAGTTTACTGCAAAAATTTGAGTCTACATATTCGTTGTGTGATGTTGCCGTGACAGCGAGACCACACGTTGGTCGAAGTGTCGAAAATATCGCTGCTGTTCAGGCGTCCGAAGCAAACGATCCAAATCAGTCAATTCCACTGCGTTCTCAAGAACTTGGCCTCGCTCGGTCCACATTATGGCGTATATTACGTAAGGATCTTGGTTTACACCCATATAAGATCAAGTTGACTCAAGAATTGAAGCCGATGGACCATTTGAAGCGACGTACGTTCTCCGATTGGGTTCTGGAGAAGATGCGCCATGATGGTGAATTTCATCGCAAAAACATCTTCAGTGACGAAGCTTATGGGCTCGTCAATAAGCAAAATATGCGTTATTGGTCGGGTGAAAATCCACATGTGCTTCATGAATCAACACTTCATCCACAAAAAATAACTGTTTGGTGCGGTTTGCCTGCCGGCGTTATTGGGCCATATTTTTTCGTCGACGATAACGATCGTCACGTTGCTGTGGTCAGCGTTATCGCGCCATGATCACCGATTATTGTTGGCAAGAATTGGAAGATATGGACTTGGACGACATGTGATTTCAACAGTATGGTGCCACAAGCCACACAGCACACATTACAATCGATTTATATATATATATATATATATAAGGTATGGTGAGCGTGTTATCTCAAGAAATGGGCCAGTCGATTGGCCGCCTCGTTGGTGCGATTTAATGCCGCTTGACTCTTTTCTGTGGGGCTACGTTAAGTCATTGGTTTATGCCAACAAGCCGACGATGTTGGAAGAGCTCAGAGCCAACATTGAACGCGAAATAGCGGCCGTTTCTGCCGAAATGTGTGGCGGAGTCGTTGAAAATTGGGTCCAAGGAATTGACCGCAGCAAACGTACCCGCGGTGGCCATATAAACGAAGTTGAGTTCCATTCATAAATGTTTTGATTGTACTTCAAGCCGATAATAAAGTTTTTGAAATTTCTCAAAAGTTTCGCGTTTTTTTTAAGAAAAAAGTTGTCAAGTCCTTATTGGAAAACCCTTTGTAGCTGTGGAATCCGAACACAAGCATGCAGTAGTACAGATGTTCCGAAGAAATAATTGTACACGCAATACCGATCAATATTATTTGCTTTAGATGGTAAAGAGCATATTCCAACTTATATGTAAAAGAAATGGTAGAATTAAAGTATACCAGGTGAATAGAACATGGGCATATTTCGCGGAAGAAGTGTGACTCAATTAACTGCGGCAACTATAGATTTAAAAATCTCCTTAACTTAGTGAACAAAATCCTTCTTAACATAACTGCCATGGCAAAAATTAAGTGATTTTGAAACAAATTAGAAAGCTGTCCCTCTGTTTTTTAAAGCCACATATTAAGAAGAAACGTGAGAGGTGGACTAAGTAGTATATGGTAGCAATTTCCAAGCATATAAGCTAAGCAACTAGGGCTATTATTGTAATTATTGTAAACAAAAACTCCACTACAGGCATCAATCTAATAGTCTATATCAGGAATCGTTATTTTTTTGATTGTGACAGCAAGCGAAAGAAGACCCCTTATTAAAGAAAGAAGAAAAGACCTTATAAAAGGCCTACCTTACGATAAGCATGAACTTTATCGAAGGCGAATAAAAATACAATAAGTAACTTTAAAATGTTTGCAACATTGAAAAAGGACAAGAGGAAACAGCAGCGAATTTTATGGGATAATGATAGATCCGGAACTTCTGACAGAGAGTCTTATTGGTTTCCATTCTTCTAGTGAACAAAGATCTGGGCCTCGGTTTTTTGGCAGTCAAGCATACTCCACAGTGAAATTCTTAAGTTAGAAAATGACACCATATTCCAATGCCTACCATAGTGAGAGGAACAATATTCCAAAATTAAGATGTTGCTCTGAGGAATTTTCGTTTAATACAGGGATTGCAGATTTGTGTCTTATGGACAACCAAAACCATTTTGGGGATCAGTGTCTCAGATAGATTTCCTTTCATTTAGGGCCAACGATAGAAACAAATTCCAATGTACAATGAAATTCCTCATTACGGACAGTCCTTATAACCGGACAACTCCAATAGCCAGACAAATTTCATGGACACAGCTATTTTATTAATTTTTCCATAGAAATATCATTCCAATAACCGGACGCGGACACTTTCGTTCAAACCATTTTGATTAAAAAATCTCTCATAGCGGACAAAATTCAAGAAATCCCAAACAAGGTATTTAAAAATGCCATTCGATTTGTGTTGTTAATCGAAATTGTTTATACCTCTTTTAACATGTATGCATTGTGTTAATAAAAACGAATTTGGTGATTTTTCTTAAACTTGCAACAATCTATGCTAAAATTCACGAAGGACTCGATTTTGCAAATAATTTCGACTGTTATCTTCAAATAGATACAAATGTCTGCACTGAAGACAACAATGTAGAAATTCGATTTGAAGAACAAAGCGATACTATGGACATAAGTGATTCAGAAGAAGAATATAATGAAGAAATAAAGGAGCCCATAACATCATACGAGGAGGCGTTAAAAATTGTTGCGCGTTTGAAACAATTTCCCAAAAATGATTTTGTAGCTTTTCATGACATAAAGTACTATATATCGAGACTCATTTTGAAAATGAACATTTTCAATTAAAACAAGCAATATTTCAGCAATCAACCATTACTTGTCCCCCGCGATGCAAGCTAGAAAAGAATGACTTTAAAGGTATCTTTGATTCACTCGGACCGAATTTTATAATTGGTGGTGACTTTAATTCAAAACATACCTTCTGGGGCTCAAGATGTAATTCAACGAAAGGCAGACAACTCTATGAAGCCGGAATGCAATGTAAAGTTGACTTTTTCTCGACAGGAAAACCAACATATTGGCCTTCGGATATAACAAAGACCCCTGATCTTGTAGACTTCTTTGTCACAAAGGGAGCAGCCAAAATTTCTACAAACATCGAGGAAAGTTATGATCTCTCCTCAGATCACTCACCAGTCATTTTGACACTAAGCATACTCTTAATTAAGAAAGAAGTGGCGCCTAGATTAACTAACAACAAAACTAACTGGGACGGTTTTAGAAATTACTGCAATGAACATATTGTTCTAAACGTGTCGCTAAAAACACAAAACGAAATAGAAGACGAAGTCGACAGATACATCAAAGTCCTGCAGAACGCTGCCTGGAACAATACTCCAACTCCAACAGAAATAAAAGAACTGGTGAGAGAAAAGAGAAGAGCGCGCAAAAGATGGCAACAATCCCGTGCTCCTCAGCATATAACATACTTAAACCACTTATGCAACAAGTTGAAGGAAGCAATACGAGATTACAAAAATCGGAATATCTCTACATATCTCGAAGGTCTGACTGCCGAAAGAAGTTCAAATTACTCGCTCTGGAAAGCCATGAAGGTTATCAAAAAGCCTCAAATGCAATTTCCTCCCATAAGAAAAAATAATGGCGAATGGGCAAAAGGAGCTAAAGAAAAGGCGGATCTATTTGCCGAGCACCTAGAAGAAACGTTTAAGCCTTTTAATGGACAGGCGTTAACAGGAGGTTCTAATTATATAATTACGGCACCGGACAATTTTAGAATTAAAACAGTATCCCTACCAGAACTTAACCAAGCAATTGAAAAATTGAAAAATAACAAAGCCCCTGGTTATGATTATTAAACGTTCCAAGCCAATGGAAAGTTGCCGAAGTTATAATGGTCCCGAAACCAGGCAAATCTCTAAATGAAAAAAAGTCGTACAGACCGATATCGCTTCTGCCGATATTATCTAAAATATTTGAAAAACTCCTATTGAAGCGCTTGCAACCGATCATTGAAGAAAGGCGTCTAATTCCTGATCATCAATTCGGTTTTAGATCTAAGCACTCCACAATTGCCTAGGTCTTTAGAATTACGAATGAAATTGAGAAAGCCCAGAGGGGAAAAAGATATGTTCTAGCGTGTTTCTTGACGTGTCTCAAGCCTTCGATAAGGTATGGCATGAAGGCTTAAATTTTAAGCTAAGTCAGGTTCTTCCGAGAGAGCTGCATACGATTCTGAAATCGTACCTGGAAAACAGAATTTTTCGTGTTAAACATGGCACCGAATACTCGGAATTTAAAGAGATCGCTGCTGGAGTTCCGCAAGGAAGTGTACTTGGTCCGGTATTGTTTTTACTCTATACTCGAGACATACCGGAAGAATCAGGTACCATAGTAGCCACGTTCGCGGACGACACGACGATACTAGCTACAGATACTTCAGTCGAGTTAGCTACTGGAAAGCTACAAACGGCTTTGGATAAAATCTATGAATGGACAAAGATATGGCGAATTGTTCTCAACGAGACCAAATCTATTCATGTTAATTTTAATGCATATGCAAATGAAGGAAAGTATCTAGGAATGACACTAGATGTAAAACTGAAATGGAAGCCGCATGTTAAGAAGAAACGTGATGAACTTGAAAATATATTCAGACAAATGTACTGGCTACTAGGAAGACATTCCAAGTTAAGCATACATAACAAACTGCTCATCTATAAGCAAGTGCTTAAACCCGTTTGGACGTACGGTATACAACTTTGGGGTTGTACTAAACCAAGCAACCAAAATATTCTCCAAGGCTATCAAAACAAAGTTCTAAGACAAATCGTGAACGCCCCATGGTATATCAGAAACAGTGATATCCACAGAGACTTAGGAATAGTTACCGTCGAGGATGAAATAATTAACTTTGCTCGCAAACTCCATATTCGTCTTCATGGTCATTGTAATAATAAAATACTCCAAATTGTGGACGAGACAAACTTAGTGCGTCGATTACAAAGAATGAGACCATTCGATCTAGCGCGATAAGGACTATCCGCATATAATAGCGGTACTAACAGGTGCTTTTGCTGGAAAGCTACCTGCCCCACGCGAACGTTATTTGAAACGGAAACTACTTGACAAGGTTACTTAGTAGTAGTCGATAAGAAGGGAAGCGTGTTTTTAGTGAGTAAGAATCTCACACTACTATGAGCAACGGGTTCATAGTGTCTATGAAGATTTTCACACCTACCCACCAAAAAAAAAAAAAAAAAAAACCATTACAAAATTTTTTCAACCAAAATAGTAATGAAAAGTAAAGACTTGTACAATGTATGTATGTACTTTATCTATACATGTCATAATATGTATGTTTGTGTATAGAATATGCATTATTAAGTACTCATGAATTCCTACAAAATATTAAATAAACGACAACTTCTGAGCACTTGGTTGAAATTTAAATACAATTTTCGTGGCCCCGCTTCCATAAGGGGACATCTTCCATAACCGGACAAAAATATTGCGACGCTGAGTGTCAGGTTACCAGGAATTTTACTGTACATACGTCTATTTTGAATGTGTACCTACTC
Source organism: Volucella inflata (assembly GCA_928272305.1). Lineage (NCBI taxonomy): Eukaryota > Metazoa > Arthropoda > Insecta > Diptera > Syrphidae > Volucella > Volucella inflata. Next base: position 230,601,180 of record OV743716.1, read on the forward strand.
GTAATTGCCGGTTATAATTACAAAGATGAAGAGACTACGGTCTGACATTTTGTGCAATTAAGTATACAAAATATGTGGTAATTTTGAAGTACGTTACTAGTTTACTATTGCTGTATACACGGAAAGTGAACAATTTTTTAATTCGGCAGTCTAGTTCCATCCAGCGATAATGACGGCGTGCTTATATTTTACTTTGACAACACCAAGCAGCATTATATTTGATCTCTTCTCAGTTGGTGGTTTGTCAATTTGGTATGCTGTTGATATCAGAATTTTATAAGCTCTAAAAGAGAGTGAAAAAAATTTAGACAATAAAACAGTGCCCTTTGGTATACCAACATTTATTTTATGTACATTAGATTCGGAACTTTTCAAATTAAATTAAGTTGTACGCTTCGAAATATGGATATGTACTTATTTTCAAACCCATCGAAGACAAAATTCATTTAAGACAAATTACATTTTCAACACAATATCCTAATGTCTATCTCTGTCAAAAGCATTTAAAATAATTAGTGTAACTAGCATTTTTTTGCTGGATTGCTTAAGACTTGATCAATTCCCTCTTAGACAGGCCATAACACCACTGAATTCGAAGCGAAAACTGTGCTGCCGACCAAACGTGTCTTTAGATTTTTCATAAACTGTCGATTTATGAGCGTTTGTATGACGTTTTAGAGAAGGAACGTATGTGGAATGGGTATTTATAAAGAGACTTCTTCAGCAGGGCGTTGCTGGACAAACGCTATTTTCTCTCTACTGAGAGAGCCCTATGGAGCAAAACTTTACACAATGTTTGTCTTTTAACTTGGACGAAAACCCTTTAAGAAGAAGGAGATATATACCGTCAGGACCAGGGAATTCATATTCAAGTACTTTTGGTAGTAAATGGCCTTGAAAGTGCATTGGTCTCACAAAATAGTAGATGCGTTCATGCGTGAACGAAAACGTGAGGCAATCTGAGATCAACATACTGGCTACAATATATTACCCGGGTAGTTTCGCCTTTTGCAAATGAGCTTTGGCATGAAGAATGCAGCGGATTTTCTAATGACTTCGACCAGAACTTATATTGTCCTTGGCCGTATTGGAGTCTTCTATGTTTAAGAAATTCTGCCTCGTTCGAATTTTATTCACTTTCCTCCGTCGGTTTTATTTCTTTTTATAGTACCACAGTATGTGTTAAGTTTTTTTTTTCAAAATTCATTAGTTACAGCTAGCTTGTTGTTGTATTCTAGTCAACTTCACATCATTTTTGTTGACCGAACCTTTCGATTTGGAAGCCAATTACCTACCAGTTGAGGCACGGCCACCCACCCGGGTTGATCATAAAAGACAACAGAATGGTCATCAAAGCCTGAAAGCCTCTTTACAGCTGATCTTCCTTTTCATCTGATACGTTTTATTTGATGACGAATAACGATTAGGATTTAGATTTGCATTCATCCTGGAGTTTTTATGTTCAAATTCAAAACATTAACAACACTGTTTAAAGAAAGAAATTTTTATAGTTGATATTTTGTTTTTATTTGTGTATTTTCTTAAATTGTTTTTACATGTTTTTTTTTTTTCTAACTTAATAAGGTTTATTTTTTATCGTTTAAGAAATCAACAATCTACAAAAAAAGTACTAGATCTCTTAGTATAGGTGACATTCAAAACGTAAACACAATTAGCATCATAGAAACAAAAATTAAGTACAAACTTAGGAATAAACAGATTGAATCACATTTTGAAGAAATTACGAAAAAAAAATTTAAATAATAAAATTGGTGTTTTCAAAGAGTAGAGTAAAAAGCATACAATTTTCCTAAAAGTGTTTTGTATATTTTAAGCTTACTTTAAAAGGGTTAACTACGATAATTTGGTAGCTAGTGTAGTTTACTATTTACAAAATACAAATTCATTTTGAAATTTATTTTTTTTTGTTAAAAGTTCACACAAGCAAAAAAGCCCTACTTTAAGTTTTATTGGTTTTTTTTTTTGTTCTATTTAACTACAAATTTTTAAAAATTGTGATTAAGTTCTAACATTCACTCGCTATGACATTTTGCTTATTAATTTTAGATAGTTTTTATTTTATTGATAAATATGTACAAACAGCGGAATATCTTAAGTTTTCCATATCACAAAATAGGGTGTGTTGATTTTGTTTTGTTGTAGATTTTCAGAATACCATTAGCATCCGGCAGGATGTTGTTCAGCCCAAGGTTGAAGGCCATGGAGAGCAGCTAATGGTGCTCCACTAACAGTTTGTGAGGGATGCGTTTGAAGTGGAGCTGCAGGTGGTGCAAAACCTTTACTAATGGCTTCTGCTTGTAAAGAGAGCATTAATCGATTAGCTGCCTGTCGTTCAGCTTCTCGTTCCTCTGCTGTTTGACGTCTGAAATTTAAAAAGAAAAAAACCGTTTTGATGAATCAGGTAAGCGATTAGAAGTAGTTATAAATGTCTTACAACTAAATAACAGTTATTATCTGTTGTAACATTTTGTCAAAATATCAATTTCCCTCTCAACAACTCACTCAAAGTGGAATGTTTATATTAAACTAACAATGATATCATGCTCATATCCATTAGCAAATAGTTATGGATACGACAACATCTAATTACTAAAATGACTAATTATTAATAAATCAAACTTCAACAGAAGTTTCATGCATAACGAACGTTTTGTATAGGTATTCTACTCGTACACATTTGTATGTACGAGTATATGTTATGTGGATCAAGGATAGGTGAGCTATCATCAACTATATGTCATCCCCTAAAAGATATTACAGCGATGATAGAAGTTTGTGTCTACTTTCTAATTCGTTTGTTCGGCTTCCCTATCCCCTTGGCAATTTGCTTTCCATCATGAATGCGATGAGAATATCCTAAAATTGCTATCATCCCCTAGACAACTTAATCAATAGTGTATGGGTACAAACAAGATTACGTCCCACCCCCTGGCAATGCGCAATCGCTGTACAATTGTTAGTCCTCCTTCAAAAAGTTCTATTCAGATTGCGGTAGCAATGGTTGTCGGGAAAGAGAAAGATAACTAGAAAGGGGTTTGAACGTAAATTCTCCCCAAATTTGTGGCATATACGAGTATGTACCTGGCCAAGTGAACAACTCTCAAACAAAACTATATATCTTAGTATAGTATGCATAGATAGGTACCTATAAATACTCGTTCTACAAACACGTAATTGATACTCGTCAGTTCGATTAATAATTCATTGTAGGCAAAATTAGACGATGAAAATGTAATTCAACTAAAATAATCATTTTGGGAAAATTAATTTCGCATTTAGTCTTGTTGATTGGATTTAAATGGGGATCATTTAAGCGATGACGGTTTTAGATAATTTTCCATTAAGGGAATAAATACTTACATACATATCTACTGATGTGTGCACATGTGCAGGTATTTAAGTATCCATTGATTTATAAATTATTATGAGCTCATATGGGGAAGTATGTTCATATGATAGGTTGGATAATAAGTTTAAATGGATAATTGCTGGGGGTTTTAGCTTCCAGTAAAACCCCTCAATTCATTGTGGTTTTAATTTATTCAAATTGTAATGAACTCAGTGGGAATGAAAATGATATTTAAGAGTACTTACAAATGAGATAATATGGAAAAGATACAAAATAAGTGACTTTTAAATATGTAAAGACATTAAAATTGATTTTATTTTGTAGTTAAATGTTTACATAGAGTTTTTAAAAAAAAATAATTTATTCAACTATCTGGGAAATCGCTGATATTTATCATTGAATTCTAGATTGTGAATCGATTTTTTGTAGCGTGGAATTCAATAATTGTATTTTGTATTTTTAATTTGGGAAGGTGGATTTACATTAGTGCAGAGCTGCAAGTGCCAAATGCTTACTAAAACGGCTAATGATTTGTTTGTTTGTAATTTTATCATATTTATTTCAACACTTACAGTGTGTGACAAAACTTAACTTACTTACTTACAATGCTTCGAATACTGTTTATTAATTTTGTTTTATATATCCAAAGACTTCCTCAGTGAAACAAACAAAAATCGTTTGATTAAACGATATCAACAAAAAAGGGATACTGCAAACAATTCATCTTGGAGGTAGACTCCGTATAACAAATACAAAGCAGGATCATCTTATAGTAAAGGAGTTCAAATAAGGTTCTAGAATATCTTCATGGAAAGCAGGAGGTATTGCGAGGTGGGTATTAGGTATCTTAGGGCTACAAAGAAACTATTTGTACCAAAGGAAAACAGGGTAGCTCACATGGAGTTTGCGTAAGAGTACAATAACAGGTCGATATAAAAATGAGGAATAATCTTATAGTAAGATAAATTCATATATAACATCTACATATCTAATAGAAGAGTGCACATAAGAAGAGCAAAACGCCTAGACACAAAATATTGCCAGGGCAAAGTTAAACATACGAGTTGTAGGGGCACTATGTATAGATACGGGGATAAAAACATGCCCTAGCGCTTGATATTCCAACATGATAATGACCCCACACAAATGTCGCCTGAACGTGTGTTTTGGAATGGCCAGGGCAATTACCAGATCCCAATACCATAGAGGATCTATGAATGACATGAGAGCACTTCAAGAAGAAGATTTCGCAGCAGCACCAAGTGTATAAATATAGGGTTTTCCAATAAGGACTTGACAACTTTTTTTTTAAATAAAACGCAAACCATTTGAGAGAACTCGACTTCGTTCATATGGCCACCGCAGGCGCGTTTGCAGGGGTCGATTCGTTAGACCCAATTTTCAACGACTCAGCCACACATTTCGGCCGAAACAGCCGCTATTTCGCGTTCAATGTTGGCTCTGAGCTCTTCCAGCATCGTCGGCTTGTTGGCATAAACCAATGACTTAACGTCATTGAAAAAATAGTCAAGCAGCGCTATATTGGACCAACGAGGCGGCCAATCGACTGGCCCATTTCTTGAGATAACACGCTCACCATACTTACTCTTCAATAAATCGATTGTAACGTGTGCTGTGTGGCTTGTGGCACCATCCTGTTGAAACCACATGTCGTCTAAGTCCATATCTTCCAATTCGGGCCAAGATCCTTACGCAAAATACACCATAATGTGGTCTGAGCGATGCCCAATTCTTGAGAACGCCGTGGAGTTGACTGATTTGGATCGTTTGCTACGGACGCCTGAACGGCAGCGATATTTTCAACACCTTGACCGACCCGTTGTCTCACTGACACGACAACATCACACAACGAATATGTAGACTCAAATTTTTGCACTTAACTTGTTATTGTCTGTCTACTAGGGCGAGAATTATGACCAAAAATGGGAATTAACGCTCTTAAAGTTGCAGTCACCGACTCCAAATTTCGGTAGAAAATTTTTATAATTTGCAGACGTTGCTCGTTCGTGTACTTTACCATGATGAAAATGTTGAGTTTACTGAATAAATTGACAGTGACAGTTGCAAAGTCCCTTTTGGAAAACCCGATTCAATAAGTAGTACAAGTCTCAACAAATAAACTACTTAAGTTGTCTCTTTAGGCTAACAGACTACGTAACTACTCCAAGATGAGTAAGGTGGCCTTCTACTTGTGCGGGCCACCTAAGGCGGACTACATAATTCTACAGCGCTGACCATGCTTATATGCCATAGAACAGGAGTGAGATGATAACGAATTTATAGATGCTATTTCTTCATAGAGAAATCACTCATTCGTCGTGTTACACTGAATTTTTGTTCAGTATTGTTTGATATTTCTGCACGAAAAGTCTTACATGGCACAGCACCTACAAGCTTTTCATCTATGTGACAAAAATCGGCTTTCTACGAGGAATGTGTTTCATGAGCTTAGAACAACTAATGGTCTACAAAATTGGCTTACCAAATTCTCATTCCTAGAAAACAAATGACCAAACAGACCATTGCTAGCACGTAGTGAATAAAAAAAATATAGCGGCAATAGCGGAGAGAGTGCGCTATACCTGATAAATCAAATCGGCGCGGCTCTCAACAGTTTGGCTTGTCGTTCCAACAACTTGGCATATTTTGGTTTAAAAGCATACAAAATTCAGTTCGTGAAAAACTGAACTCTGTCCACCCTTCTAACCGTCTCCATTTCAGTTGTTGGGCACTTAAAAAGCTGCAGGAAGAACCACTGTTTTCGAGCTTTATTTTGTTCAGCGATTAGCTCCATTTCCGGCCTCATGGCTACGCCAGTAAGCAAAAATCCGGTTTTGAGCAGCAGTTACGGGCAACATTTGAAACAAAAAATCTTAATCTTATTTTTTTCATTTTTCATTTCATCAAAAATCACCTGTTACTTAACACCATGATTAGAAACCTTCCTACACCTAACACTGCTTGATTTACAGATAAAAAGGCTTCCTGGCAATAGTGCGATTCGACTCACTAATCTGGGTATTTTCAAAACCAGTAGCTTCGGACTCGGCACGATCCTGAAAGAGCTTCTACCAGGCAATACTTTAAAACGGATGAAGTCCCTTCCTTGATTGATTTCGACATTCGTTAGCAGCTCAAAGCATTATGCGTTCAGAACAGGGTGAGACGGTGCTGGGTGCCTGGACACTGCGGTATAGAAGGAAATGAACAAACAGACGAGGAGGGCTACTCGACAATAGTCAATGTCAAACCACCCCACTGCACGGTAGGGGGCACTATTAAAGAAAAAATCATAAAGGCCGCCAGCATAAGGTGGTTGAATCTGGAAGGACATAGGGTATCAAAGGCTCTATGGCCACTTCTCGACGGTAACAGGTCTAGGAAGCTTATTAAGCTGAATAGGGATAAGCTTTGGACGTTAATAGGAATACTGACAGGATACTGTCAACTGCTGAAACACGCAAAGAAACTAAAACTGACTAATACAGACACTTGTAGATTTTGCAGGGATCTACAAGCGGTGGAGGATATAACACACATACTGTGTGAATGTGAGACAATATCGCGTAGCCGAAATAAATTCTTAGGAAAATATTTCTTTGGAAACTTGGAGGAAATAGACAGAACCAAGAAAGCAGCCAATTAGGTACGGCACAACTATTAAGCAACCCTCGGGACAACTTTGGACAAAAACCACCATCGCGCACAACTTTTTGGTACAAAAGATAAGGTAAAGGAGCTTATAAAAATCTTAGAAAAATTAAAGAATAAGATTATAATAAAATACAAGAGTCTAGCGATAAAAGTTACATAAAGATTTTGTAAAACAAAGTTGAATAGCTTACATCAGCCAGCTAGCTTTTAGCCAGGGTAGCTCTTCGAAATTGAATAGCAGTTTTGCAAATACTAGTGAGCTTAAATAGAAATACCGAGCGTACGAACATATCAAAGTTGAAAAACACTTTTCGTCTTTACACAAGGACGTTGGTTGATTTTAGACTCTACACCTTTCTTTGGATCTATTACAGCCATATGCGCCATTTCTGCAAGGATATCCACAGAAACATCCTGTGAGTACTTATAATTGGAAATATGAGGAAGTTTGACAGATTGGATAGAGGATGTAGTACATATTCAATGGAAAATTCTTTTCAAAAAGGTTTGGATCGCATACCTACATTTCAGGAAACATAGCGTTTCTCTATAGATATTTTCAAAATGTCCATATTTAAGCTACGAGTACGTATAACATATTTTAATTAGTTAATTTACTCACATTTTAAGATAATAGCACATGGACTGCAACAAAAAAAGTTACAAAAGAAACAGTGAATGTAAGACGTAAAGACATACATTGTATCTTAACACAAAGATAATTCAATCACGGAAGAAGACAAAACAGATACACATCATCTTCACAACCTCAGCGAGGCAACAATGTCTAACATCAACCAAAATACAAATTGCATTTAATTTTTATGTTCAATTTGTTAATAAGTGAAAAAGTTTCTTAAGCTCAACGATCAGTAAGTGTGAATAATTCGTTAATTGCTTCTGAGATACTCACAGACTCACGGCCGACCGCAGTATTCAATGGTTTTATTAATTTTTACATCTGGATATACTGTATGGCCATTGCTGTTGTCATATAATGACAGTCACAAACATCGCTGGTGGATACTTGTAATTATATTTCATTGCATGTCTGATGAGTAGTTTACCTGTCATCCAATATTTCTAACTCCCCACGATGATTTGCCTAAGTGAGTGCAATTAGACTACAATGTCAGAGATACGAGTTTCAATTCATGCACTCACTGTGTACATGGATTTGCTTGTATGCGGTAACCCCTAGAAGTCATGTAGCAAGACTTTTCCTATGAGGGAAGGTGGTTTCATATAAATGCAGAATAATGGCTACATCGTACAATAATATCAGGTAAATGGAATATACAGTCTTGTACTGGGCTTTGTGTAAGACCAGAACTAAGCACACCGTTTTCAGAGTTGTACTCTGCCATAAACGAGTATACCAGGCAAACGACAGTAATTATGGTTATGTGGTTGAGTAGTAATAATTACAATAAAAGGACAAAATCATAAATTAAGAAACTTGATGCCCAAAGATGAGAATCTGCCTACATAAGTGCTCGCACCTAAACATCACAAAACAATTTTGCTTTCAGGTATATCTTTCACTTGTGTTTACCAAATGCTTCTGCTCTTTGACGACTTTTTATGATTGTATTTTTGTTAGTAAAATGTGGACCTAGATTTCTGTTATTGGAAGTCTTGCTCATACTTAATACTAACTATGACCATGTGCAATCCCTTCTGAACTATTTGGCGGCATCGTATGCAGGGCCGGATTAAGAGGATTGGAGGCAACTGGATTATTATTTTCCAAATAAAATGAACAATTTTTTCAGTCAAGTGTATCAATAATTTATTGTGAAACCAAGTAAATTATCTCAACAAACATGCATATGTATATATAGACGAAAACAAGAATTTTATGAAATGGAATCTTGCGAGCTTTTTTCGACGAAAAATCCTTTATGATTTCGCTGCAATCCAGTTCCCGGAGTAAATCGCTTTCAATGCTGAGTAGGGATAGCTTTGAAAGACAGTTTTGTACCATCGTAGTTCGAAGCCTATTTTTTATAATTTTCATTTTTGAAAATAAGCGCTTTATTAGCGTGCAATTAGACACCATCAAAACAAAATACATTCTCAGTGCAATTTCAAAGTTTCGGAATGTAGCTCTGAAATTTTGATCTTCAAGAATGTGGTTGTAAAATAGCTCGGTGAATTGGTCTTTTCTGTAATCCTTTTTGTATAAGTCGATCAAAAATACAAATTGAACCAACTCATTACCAAGACCGGGCTCTAAATGATCTTTGTACACTTTCACCAATGCCTCTACTGCAGCGTGCAAATTTGCAGCACCCATCTTCTCTATGTGATTGAGAAATCAAAGAATTTCTCTTTTGGTGACAGATTTGCGTCTTGTGCTTTCATGTAATCGAATGGATTCAACCTCACATTGGTCAGTATGACATATTTTTTTAGCTGCTTTCTCATGTTTATCAAAATCTTCTCTTTTTCATTGCAGATTCAAGAATCATTTTCGGATTCTGCTACATCTTGTTTGTAGCATCGAGTCGCTCCAAGATGTGCGTCCAAAAGATATCAAATAGAGTGGTTTCGAGACAACTAATCTTTTGTAAAAGGGACGATGTTTCATTCCACACGATGTCTTTTTGCTCCTTTTCAGAAGATATGCTGGTTACAGCTACTTCGATTTTAGAGTAACCATCGACAATGGCTTTCGTAGCTTCAGCTCGACAAGACCAACAAGTATCGCTAAGCTTTTTTAAAACGTAAAATTGTCCGCTTTTTTTCTGCGGTAATTTTTCAGTCAGAATTCGGTGTCGTTCTGCACTTGCTGTATGTAAATTCAGAACGAAATCAAAGAATTTAACAGACAAGAGTTAGCAGCTACCCTTCCAACTAGATTGACAGAATGATCACAACATGGTACAAACGCCGATAGATGATTTTTCTACAAAAAAGGAGCCTGCATTCCTTTATATCTTGAGAAATCTTTCTTTTGGCATCGATCCTTCAATATATCGAACAACTATAGTTAGTTGATCGATATGAGATTCGTCGGAAGTAGAATCCACTGACACCGAATCATATTTGGATTTTTTTAGTTAGCACTTTGTCACCCATAGAACTGATCAGGTCTTCGCAAATCGTGGACGAAAGGTAATTGAAATTGTGTACTGTATTTTTTGTGCCTCTTGTATTCCCCGTTGCTCTAAACTCATTACTGCTTCCAAATGAGTCTTTGAAATCTCATCTTCCTATATAATTTCCCCGTAGTTGGAGAAAAGCAAAGCAGAATCGATTGACATATTCTTTGAACATTTCCGAATAAAGTTGGAACTATCACGCGACTGATCTTGAAGAACTGAATTCTGCAGAGATACTTCATCGCAGTTTTGAAGTTCTGTGGAACCTTTTCCAGCCCAATGTTCGATCATTTCATTTGTTATGCGGTCAGGCCAACGACCAATGACCTTTTTGAGACCACAAATTTCCCGCGCCTCTGCAATTTACCGCTATTTGGAACCGAGAATATTGAAGTTTTGGTTCGAAGATGTTGAAGATGATGTTCATCGTCGTCGGTCCTGTGTTTGATGATGACGGCGCTTTGGTTTTTATTTGTTTTTTTTTGTGTGGTGCTTACTCTTCGAAATTTGAAATAATTTTTTTTCGAAGACTATTGTGGCGGCCCCTGTTTTGTGGAGGCCCGGGCTGTAGCCCCAGCTGCCCTCCCCTAAATCCGGGACTGATCGTACGCGAAGCCATTCTTGCTATCATTGCTTGCTCACCATCGGTTAGACAGGTTTTCCACAACCTACATCCTTGTTAAATCCTATACAGAAACTATAGTTTCACGTCACCTCACTTTGTTGAACTTAGCTGCACACGCTATGAATAGTCCTCTTTAAATCTAATGTGCATAGCTTTTCTAGTGTAAGTAGGTAGGAATACTGGGATGGGTATTGTATTGGTATTGGGGGTGTTGAATTTCCTTTTTCTTATTATGTATGCATTTACAATTGTCAGCACACTATTGAACAACATCCAGTGAATAAATATCTTTGCTTTTCGTAGACAGTGCAATGTTTTCATGCCCTGTCAAACCAAAACCTCTAGTATCTAAGGTTATACTAGGTATGTATGTCAAATATAAAACTGTTGCATCGCTGGCCTTACATTTTCCCACCTGTCTGACAATTTGTAGTCATCGAGCCATTTTCGTAGACTTTTGTAAGAAATGAAGCGCTGTCCACCAACTGCATGTCCCCCATCGATGCAAACAAGTAATAATTGGACGGAGCCAAGTCTGGTGAATAAGACGCATGCAAAAGTATTTCCCAATTGACCAGTTTTGCTGTGTGTGATGGTGTAATATCCTTGTTGTCATATTTTTCGGTGGTCTCCCAAGTTCTTGGTTTCTCACATCAAAATCGCCAGTTTTGAGATTTTCGAACCACTCAAAGACAATCGTTTGATGCGATTCTGTAGTAGTTATCGTGAGTTGAAAAACTTTTTCAGATGTCAACAAAGAAATGGCGCCAGTGACGTACTTTGGTAGTTACTACATCGACAGCTTTTATAAGGCATCTTTGGTTAAATTCCGGTTTCATATTTATAGTACATTCCTAGTACAAGAGTTCAAATTACATGCAGAGTCCTTTCTTTTGATGAGAATTACCGGATACTGATTATAAAAAAATAACAAACTTCGGATCATGGCATGGAATGTTACATCTCTTAACAAACCATGTGCAGCAGAATAATTAACCAGGGCGCCATTAGAGTCAGAGCAGTACGAGAATTCTTGAATATTCGACAAGTGAAGAAGCATGTCATGATCTGTATCAAGGCATAATTTGTCAACAGCAGCCTGCGCGCATACCCTCACAAGGAAAATTACAATGACATCAAAGACAGCTTGTCTACGCCTCCTGCCAAAATAGCGACCTTCGCACACTTAAGTCAATAGCAGTTACTTTTCGAAAGGCTTTATGTATCTGCCAACACTATAAATCAGTACAGATATTGTCAAGTCCTTAAAAGCACCGACAAAATCATGAAAGGCACTTTAATATAAAAATTATTAGAAAAGACTCATGGTACAATCAATGTCAGCTCGTGAGTTAAAAGATCACTTTCAACGGCTTCTTTGTTCAAATCATTTCCAGGCCCCTATTTTCTATATGTATATGCTATTTCAGTGTCACTTTCGAGAAGGAACTTAATGCAACAATAAATTCAAAAAAAACCCACGTCGCTGGGTGTAAGTTCGGATGTAGCGAAGTTGAGTCTAGGGGTCAATAACAGCAGAACGACGTGTGTACTTGGATTTAAAACATGAGAGAAAGACACATCAAATAAATATAATTTAGAGAAATCTAGAACCTTGCCCACATAAGCTCACTCCAATGAGGGCAATAAGCAAAGAATAACTCTTGACAGCGGCGGCTTTAAAATGTGCCTCTTTGGTCTAGTCAACTGGTTTATACGGTAAAATGAGGGAAAAAATAGGAACTGAACGGGCTGTCGCCATACGAACTCTATTAATCCACTCGGGAGGGGTGGCATGTAAGAAAAATACATCGATTCTGGTGGCTTAAAAGGGAAAAGTGGCCAGAACTAACTCTGAGTGGGTGGAAAACTCACGAAAGAATTGGATACAGAGGCTTGTTGCTTTGAATCGAGGTCTCTCCTTCACTGTTGCACCATCTAAATCTGATGGCATATCTTAGATAGGACTATCATGACATATCGTAGTCGTCATTAGAACAGGGTTTTCTTCACTATGCTTATGGAAAGATGAATGCATTTGATGCCTTTGAATCTGAAATCTATAATGAAAACGAATTACTTTTTGGAACGTTGAATTCCTTTAAATTTTGCTGGAAAACATATGCTGGTGCAGCTGAGAGCTCTATTATTCTTTTTCTGCCAGCACTCGAATTATCATTTAAATACTCTCCCTGGCCAACGATATCCCTTGGTTCTTGGCTTTTGTGTCTAAGGATTTGAGAATTGAATTGAACATTGAATATTTCAATGGAGTGAAATATTAGATTTAAAACAAAATGCGTCTTATGAATTCGTATATAAAACATCCCAGTACCGGAAGACAATAATGTATGGTGACATCATCAAACTAATTGATTTTCAAGTTTCCTCGAACGGTACAACGTTTGATTTCACTCTAATATAATTGACTCTTTTCTGTCCTAAGATTTGATTCCAAAACTCAAGGATACCAGATGCTTTTAAAATTTCCTTAGAACAAATTCTATAAATGCTTTTTAAGTTACGCTCAACCTCATCTTCTGATCGACCCTCAAATACAGTTCATAGTTGAAGTAAAATATATAATCTCAAATATATATAAGCAGATCTAGAGTCGATCATCCTAGCTCTAACCATTCTGTTTTCTTACAATATTTACTCCCACAGGTAAAAAACATTTGAACTATTCAAAGTCGCGTAATGGCCCTCAAAAGCGTCAATTTCCAAAGCAAAGCAATAACAATAAAAATTGGCGACCTTCAAGGAAAACTTATTATAATACCTGGCGTCAAGTTGACGGGCTTCTTAAAACCGGCATCACTAAGCGTAACAAATGTCTTAATGGCAACCCAAGTTGATTGTTCATATGATCACCATCCAAACAGACATCAATGCTCATATTCATGAGTGTAAATGAATTCACAAAAAAAAAAAGAAACTTTGTTGGACAACAAAAGCGACTATTAGAGATAATTGCGTATAATAAATATTCGCGATCGCGCTTATTGATTATTTTGTTGCCTTATTGAGATGTCTTGAGAGTTGTCGCCTTTTTTATACCAATCGAAAAAGTTTCACTTTTTCAACCAGCTGGCGGCTCATAGATTAAAGCCCAAACTAAGGGAGACGAATGCCATACCTTTTCAACACTTATTTTAATTTATTCCATTTTAATTCATACGGCTCGGTAATTTATCTACAGGATAACTTTGAAGTACACAACGACCGTTTAGACGACGGCGTGCTGCTGAAGTTAATAAATTATTTTTCGTTGCATAATGAAGTGAAAAACACCTCCAACACCACCCATATGAGTTACTTTTTGAATTTTGAATTAAGTTGTTATCTCTAACTCAAAGACAGTGAGTTACCTGCAAATAGGATAGGGTTTTACTCTTACATACGAGTACACAAGTATCTTTTTCTGTTTGCCGTTGGTTTTGTCCAGAAATATTCCCAAACGGGGTGAATAAATCTTCGTACTAATTGATTAGGACGTTATAAAATGTTGTGGCATTACCAAATAAACTTTGATTAATTGGGGCCTTTTGGTTTTCAACATCTTGACTGCATGTTGGTACGACATCTTAGGAAGTCTGAAAATTATTGTTTCTTAAAATTAGTTGGGGTTTGAAAAGTTTTTTGAGAGTAATTGCATACGAGGATGGTAGTTTATCATCTCTGGAGGACTTTTTTGGGATGAAGAAATTAATTGGAAGTTTTTGATTAGATACGAGTACTTGGAAAGGCTGATAAATTAGTGTAGTTTTACAGTTGGAACACGTTTAAGGGAATCAAATTAAAGTAAGACAGGAACCACCGATTACCTATTTTCAATCGCAAGAAGAATGTAACTGTTACATGTTGTTTACTCAACATAATCTAATATTTCAGTCATCAGCCCCAAGACTTAGATTTATTAAGGATACAACATAAATCGTGTATATTTGGCTAGAATTCCAAGGCAAGACATGCATCCGTATATCTCGTCTAAACTATTGTATTAATACTGAAAATATTGGTTTGGTGGTGTATATATTAGATCATACTGATATAGAGCTTTTAGACACTTCAATTTAGGGTATCAAACGGTCACATATTATGAAAGACAGGATCTTGTCGTTGAAGTTATTAAGAAGAAACCTGGTCTGTAGACGGATCTCATTTCCTTAGAACAACACAGACAATGTTGACATTCAATTTACCAGTCAAACTTTTACACGACCATATTTTTTAAATGAATTAGTGTATGCTTATTACTCAATCAGTCCCTGCTTCTTCAATAATTCGGCAGGGAGTTCAACGATCCAACCAGCATTATCAGTTTTAAGAGTAGTTATGGCTATCCAGCTCGAATTAGTGTCGACCATAGTTTGCGTTAAATAGTTCATTCTACGTGTCACCGTAATGTTGGTCGTCTTTGATGTAAAACAAAAAAATTAGAATTTTAGTATGCCTCGTGACTGAGCTACTATGTTCCCGTCCCTATCCCTGTGTGCATTTGTTGGCAACTTAAGTGTTCAACTTTCTGGTAAAATTTTCGTATAGCACTTTTGTAGTAGCACCACTGTGTTAGAGCGCTTCTCTGTTTTGTTCTCTTTTCTTTCCAAGAAGCCTGTGTTCCTCCTATCTTCTTTCCTCGGAGAGCCCGCGTTCACCTTTGTGGCACCGATTTGTGTGGCTCTTGGTTGGGGAAACTTATTCAGGGCTTACCTGGTGGTGGTCAAATGAAACCAAACAATGTCACTTATATTGCCAGTTAGAAATTACAAATTCATTTATTTCAAATTCATTGCTCACATAAGATTTTATAACATCTTTTGAAATAAAATGGAACAAGCTTTAACAGTATTTAAAATTAAAATTTTAAAAAAAAAGAAGAAATAAAACAATAAAATACTATCTAACAAATATAGATAAAGAAATAGATAGAAAAGGAAAAATAGAAAAGAAATATAGAGGAGATAATAAGATAGAGTAATTAAAAAGAAGACAAAAATTTGGGAGTACAGAAAATTGGGATACACAGGAGGACTTTACTGGAAGTTTTCAGAATAATATTTAAAAACTTCTTTGCTGAAAGAACTTGTGTTACCCATGCGCTTGATGGCTAAGGGCAAACGATTCCAAAGTTGAATTGAATGTATAAAAAATTGCCGAGATGTATTTAAATACTTGCACCGAGGTGCTACCAGATGTAAAGTTCTTTTATTTCTCGGAAAGCTTACAATTTCGAACAGATATTCTGGGGTTTTCTTTACTAGAATTTTATGCAAAAATAAAATTGAACGATTTCCAAACAAGGAACAGCCGGCGATTTGCAGAAATGTGATCATATATTTTTACATTTAAAATGTATCTCGCGCAGGCATTGTATGCGACAGTTAATTTTTTGGCATCTTAATGTGGTCAACGTTTTCTATTGGGGAATGTTTCAGAAATAATGGTGGTATAAACTCTGTACGTCTTCTGGTATTTATTACCATTGCCTTAGTTTTGGTTGGATTTACCATAAGGTCGTTGTTTAGTGACCATTTATAGACATTATTTAATACTTGGTTGGACATTTCCAGCGTTTGATGATTTCTTGCACTTGGAAAGAGTGCATATATTTGTACATCGTCAGCATATAGTATATATATGGTAGCTGCAAGCAGAAAAGCATTTGGAGATATCGTTAACGAAACAATTGAATAAAAGCGGCCCTAAAACAGAGCCTTGAGGTACACCTGAACGGACAGGAAGACACGATGATTGCTTGTTATTATAAAAAACGTACTAAGATCTGTTGGATAGGTATGAAGATATCAATTTAACCAACGAGTTATCAAACAGAAATTGATATTTAAGTTTTTTTTAATAAAAATTCATGATTGACGCACTCAAATGCTTTTAAAAAGTCTAAAAACGCTATTAAACCTAATTTGTCATTGTCACATGATGTGCTTTTATTTGTCGACTTATTATAATTTCAAAAACTTTGCTTAAGAACGGTAAAATTGCTATAGGTCGGTATTCTACCGAGTTCCTGTTTGGCGATTTAGGAAGGGGTAGTCATTATAATGGTATTACAGATGTGAGTGATAGGATGCAAGACAGAAGGAAGTATAATTTTAATAAATTTAGGTGCAGCGTTGTCTGAACCAACTGCATTTGACTTTACACCTAATAAAACATTTCCGACAGGTAGATGTAGTATCTACACAAGAAAGAAGAAAAAGAAAAAGCTGAATCAGTACAAGCGAAATTGCTCGTAAGATCTTGAGAGCTACGAATATCTAACGGCATTTACTCTCTGCAGGCCGAGACGAAAGTCTTATTTAGTTCTTCAAGATTCATGCTATTGGAAGGTGAAATTTTTTTTTTTCGAGGTAAGACGCATCTGGCAATATTTTTCCAAAATTTAGAACTTGAAGATCATGATTCAAGTTTTGAAACTTCGCAAAGGTACATGTTTAGGAAAAAGATATTTAATTTGGTTATTAAAAAAAGAAACTTGGAAGCTTGTGTCATTTGTATTATAAATTGAAGACCAATCCAAGGTCTGACAGTCATTACAAAGGGTCTCTGAATTGATTCGAGAATATTGGTACGTTTTGAAGGTTGTCTCAGTTTCAACTGCTGGAAATATATCTACTGTCAGGAATATCATATCATGGTAAGAGAAACCAGGTGCACAGATGTGGTCATAATGCAAAGATTAATCTGGGTCAGATACTAAAGCAACATCAAGAAGCGATGGTTTGCAAGCTGGTACAAAGTGCGTCGGTTGGCTTAGGTTTGCAAAGTTGAGACGCAGTGAATTTACCATTTCCTTGAGTGCTCTATTTTTATTTCCAGTTGTTTGTTTATATTTCCGAAAAATTAAAAAAAGGCAGTAGCAGTATTTTTATGTGAAGCCATTGTTTTCCAATACCTACCCAATCCATGCTTAATTTAGATGTCACTTTTGAGGTCGATGCTTTCGATACGATCGCTATCAATTTGGTGGACGACCTTTTCATAAAATGATTGCACGACGACTTTGTGAATGCTTAAGCGCGTGGTAGCCATAATAACATCTCACTTTGCCGCAAATTTAGGAGCATTTAAGATGCTCTCAAATCCAGACTTTGCATTAACATTTCTGGTAAGTTTTCTCGAGAAACTTGTTGAGAAAATCTTTGGAAAAGTAGGTTCTTCTTCTTTTATTTAAAATACGTTTATACATACAATACGTACGATATGGGGTTAAGTTTGATTATTTCACTTGATATACGAGGGTTGTCTGAAAAGTTTCTGACCGAACAATGACAAGACATTTTTTCTCAATTTTTATTTTATTTTTCTACATAGTCTCCTTGCAAAATAATTGTTCACCAAGGTGATTGTCTCCTCATTTGACGAAAATATCTTTCCTTTTTGAAGATAATCGATTAAGATAACTCCTTTATTATTCCAAAAAACAGTCGTCATCACTTTCCCAGCCGAAAAAAGAGTTTTTGCTTTTTTTGGAGCCGGCTCGCCCTTTGCAGTCCAATGTTTTGACATATAATGTTGTATGCTAACAGAGCGTTGGAAATGTTCATTTGAACACGTTTTTGGTCTAACGTAAGCAAACGCGGCACCTAACCCGCGGACAGCTTTCTCATGCCTAAATCTTGATTTAATATGTAACAAACACATTATTTGGATATTCATAACCTTTACTATCTCTCTCACTTTAATTCGGCGGTCGTCTAACACCATTTGGTGAACTTTCATCATCTCCCAAGCTCTTACGGCTACGTTTAAATTCGCTGCCCAAAATCTCACTGTGGAAAATGATGGTGCAGAGTCCCCACACAAAGAGTCAAACTAATTTTGATTTGCGTAGGCGTATTGCCTTTCAAAAACAAGAATTTAATAACAGCTCGATACTTAATTTTTTCCATTTTCACAAAAAACACTCACATCGACTCACTTAAACGACTGTCAACTAAAAACTGCGCGTCTAAAATGACTGAAACTGAAACTAGCTTTGATTGACGAGTACCGCTATTTTTACGTTGCGGTTGGAAACTTTTCAGACAACCCTCGTAGGCTAAGAACAGGGGTTGGCTTAAAAGAAAACTATGCTCAAGGCTTGCCGACACGTACATAAAATGGCAAGTCTGCTGCCGAAAAGCCACTGTTTCTAATCTCTCAGATCTAAATACATTATTTATAAATTCGCCTTTTGACGGCAGGTATAATTGTTAGGTGCCTAGGGCACTCGATAATTTTTCAGCATGTGATACAAATGTCCATCACTGAAAGTCGGTATCCGTTCTTCGTAGGATAATAGACATCCGTCATTTCGTACCACTGCATGGGAAATCTAAAAGAGCGTCTGTTCTTTTCGCTGTTGGCAACAGTGTCTTTCGAATACATTTGAAAAATATGCACAAGAAATTGCAATGATAATGCTGCATAAAACTTTTATGATGTTTTGAATGGCTAGGCAAATTTATTTCTTACCTAAGCATATAAGCGAGTAAGGTAAGTCAGTTGAACTGATATATTAGCCAGGAACATTCATTTATTGTAAAAGCTGCTAACATGAGACCGAAATAAAATAGTGTTTTCGATTAATTCACACCTCATCGGCATAGTTGCAGGCAATCCCATGTAGGTACTATGTAAAACTATTTCTACTCATTCAATTCGTATCCAAGAATCATTTGAATATATGATGAAATTTTAGATTTTATTTTCTCAGAACTGTAAGGTGAATGAATGAAGGAACCAAAGAAAATTGTATAAAAGTATTTGACCAGTAAAAAAAGTATCTCACTCTTGAGCACCAGCAACAGCTAATACTCATCAGGGGATATTATTTTTCTCTTGATTCTTATGATTCATGAGAAGGCATGATTCCTACCTTAAAGTCATATTAGATCCAACAAAGATTAGTCATACACATACACGAGCTCTTTTGCTTTCAATTCCAACAAATTGATTTATTGTCACTATCTTTTGCATACAATACAAACATCAAGCGGTGTATACATAAATCATGTTAATCGACATAGAATTTCACCTTGAAAAATAAATCATTTCTGATTGTATTGTAAAACGGAAAATTAAAACAATTTATATTAATTGTTACTGTGTGCCTCTTGAACTTAAAATGCAAGAAACAAACGGAAAGATCAAGATTTATTGGTTGTAGAACAAATAGATTTATCTACTTAGAAAAGAGCAAATAAATAAACCAATTAATCTCAGGTAATGTAAATATATAATTGCATGCCAGCAATTACCTATACGATCTGCATAATTCAATTAACCGTCAAACGGATTACAAGTCCAATTCCAGACAAATCAATGCACTAATGATTATTGACAAATCGATAAGATCGAATGCGTTGAATTAGGTATGCACATTTCCAGACTCCTACCGTTTAGCCACATTCGATCTGTCATGTTGTTAAAGTGACTTACAGTCGTCTTAATAATTAATTACACCATATCTGAGACATAACAAAACCACCCTCAACGACAGCCTGAGATAGAAGAAAAACAAGCACGCCAAATTAATTTGTTCCATCATATGTTATTCGTCAAGTTACAATCGTACTCGTAGTACTCGTACATGTGGCAAACTGTGCAATCTCTCTGAAAGCAAAAACCAAGAACCTAGTAATATCGTAAAACGAAATAACCATCAAGTATGTACTCGTAGTTCCATATGTACAAAAACCTTGCACGTCCTTACCACAAAACGATACCATTCACCTGTCTATCTATTATCCTTTGCAGCTTGATTGCTGAAGCGTGGTTTCTTTTCTGTAGTGTTGGGGAAATTCATCCCAAAAGTCTACGATGCTATTTTTTTCCTTCCACCCCTGCTCATTGTCATCCGTTTGCGCCATAAGAATACTAACAACAGACGGAAGTAATTGAATTAACTGAAGAACGTGTTTCTGTAAATACCATGAGTTGACTTCTTGATAATCATAAAAATAAAACATGAACACTTTTTTCCTGTTTATGTTGTGAAGGGGATGCAACTAAGACCGAGCCCACTTCCCTTTATTACCTTAAATAATAATCTGTTATTAAAATATTAAAAGCCGACATAAATTTCATCCGAAAAATTAGATAGCACAGACAACAGAAAGCTTTACTTTGCTGGTAAATTGTAATTAAAATCTTACCCCTATTAGGCGAGGATGGCAATTAGCACTTAAGACATTGTAATTTACCAAGAAAATGGTCATTTTTGAGATAATGAAAGTACTCGTATAGTCCATTTAGGGAAGAACACTTTGTGGTAAGAATAAATCGTTTGGGAATTATCTGTTTTATGCTAACAGACAACAGTTATTCTGGTTCTGAAGAGGGTTTTCTGAAAGTGTTTGGCGAAATAAGATTGCTCAGATAATTATGTCACATTCTCTGGCAAATATGACTTATGAAAAGAAGGTTAGGCTTTCAAAATTACAAGATTAGTTTCATTCTGTTATTTTTTATAAAAATATTTGAGATGTTGCTCTGTGTATACAGTAATCCCGGTTTAATTTTTGATCTTTTATTTTTTGTGTTTCTTCAGCACCAAATTTGAGTAGTTTTTTAATAAATCCTTTTTCGTGACACGCACTACATTTTCTTAATATGGTACTCGTACATACATCGCTTCTTTTTTTCTATTCTCTATGTACTTTCGTACGTCGTGTAGAAAGTATTTTTTATTAAGTCTATCCACAACATGACGAATAGCAAGTTCTGCTTGTCGATTAGGAGGATAAAAAAAAAACGATATATTCACGTATAGAGGACCGATTTTATAAAAATAAAATTTAGTGATACGGAATCATTTTTTTTTTGTGTCACTTAAATAGCTTTCACCTTTCTACAATTGTTAAGAATTTTATTTTTATTATTATTCCATCATTGCCTATGATAAGGTTATCATCGGCGAAGGAATGAGAAGTGGTCCTGTATTCGTCGCGGATATTTTCAAATCGCGTAAAGAATACTTTTAAAACTAAAGCGCCATACATATGAGGTCTCTTCGAACTCTGTCTATGAAGAAAATATGCAGACAGATGCGCTGCGATATCATCACAGCTTCCACATTTTATAGAAAATGATTTTGCCCCACATTCTTCCTACCCTTACAAACATTTTTAACACAATACCCATGACATTCTCTTTTATTCCTTCCTGGAAAGTTGCTAAAGTTATACCGATAATAAAACGGCTTCCTACTCGCTCGTCACCACCTGAGTTTGAACCTATTTCTATTCCTCCTTTTTTATCCAAAAACTTTAAGAAACCTCTTCATAAACAATCACGACTCAATGTAGTTTCTTTGGCACCTAGACTTTTCGAAACCACTTGACACTGTAAGCCATGGGATACTATTTTTCGAAATTAAAGACTGATTTCCATTTTAGTAACTCTACACCTAATTGGATTCTTTCATACCTAAGCGCAAAGAGTTAAGTCTTAAGTCTGGAGTACCACAAGGATCCACTCTTGGGTCATTGCCGTTCGCTATGTTCATTAATAATCTCCCACAAGTAGTCCAACACTACTGGTTTCTGATATCCAATGGACGAAAGCCAAGAAACAGTGAACGGGTGCCTGCCTGATTGACTTGGAGAAGGCCTTCGATACCGTATGGTTAGAGGGACTCTTCTACAAGCTAAACAGGCTAGGTATTAGTAAACCACTGCTGCATATTCTTTTCAATATGCTCACCGATACACAGTTCATCGTGAAGAATGGCGATGTGACTTCTACTGGTATATTCAACATTAAAAACGGTCTGCAACAATGTGCGGTCAATTCGCGATAATAAACATTCTTTTGCAACGTGACTTCGATAAAATTAAACAATATTGCGACGACTGGAAGTTGAAGATCAACTTTCAGCAGTCGGAAGCCATTCTGTTTAGGACGCCTCTGTTTGGGGCCTCTGCGAATACCAGAAGGAATTGGCGAAAGTTTCAGATCATTTGACAACACGGGCAGCCACTTGCTTGTCGAAATGTAGTCAGATACCTTGGGATCTGGCTAGATCAATATCTGTATTTTAACAAACATATAGATGTTGCTCTGGCCAGAGCCAAAGGTGCGTTTGCCCATACAAAGAGACTTTTTTATAGCAGGCAACTCGATGCGAGGGTAAAGGTTATCTGCTACATGACCCTTATTCGGCCTATGCTTACATTTGGTTGTCCTGTCTGGTTCAACGTGAGAGTTAGTCTTTAGGAAAAGATTCGGGTGCTTGAGAGGGCTTGCCTTAGGGCTTGTCTTCGCCTATAGAAAACACCAGAGTCTGAGTGCATAAAATTATATCCTAACGAGGTCTTGTACAATAGGGCGAACCTAATAAGAGTGGATAGTTTTGTTATTAAGTTGATTCGAAGGCACATTGCAAGAGCAATGACCACATTATCTGTATCACGAGAGAGTTCGCTTTGATGGCTTTATTCCTCTACCTAGATAAAAAAGGTTCGATCCAGGATAGATTAGCGATACCGTAAATCTTCCACGTCGCTCGAACACCTTCGGACAGGCGACTCAACTACGACAGAGACGTCGCACACGGCAGTGCGGGGCGCCTACGTTTTAGTAGGGCAGTAAGGAGTCGCGACACTAGGGATGTTGCTCGCAGCACCAACAATTTTGGTGGCTCGCAGAAGAAGGGCAGGCTCCTTTGTCGAATTTCTCCAATACTAACTAGCTTCGTTAGGGAGCAGAGTCTACTTCCACTGCAAGCTAGAAATACAACGCGGTATGTTCACAACCATAATCGATTTGATCATGTACATGGATACTCTTACAGATGTAGTCTGCACAACTATTTCAAATTTTGCACCCTAAAAACATTAAACAACATCTTGATTTGCAAAGAGCCTCAGTATCTGTTCAAAAAGCTTCAGATCCCAACTCCATCTCGTTCTTTAATTTTTATTCAATCAAGGTTTATGTGGAGTACCTCCGAGAAACAATACTTTGTTTATGTTGTCAGAGAGTTTACGTTCTCAAAGAATGGAACATTCTACGTATGGACATTAGAAAACTTCGCGGTACCAAGTCATTTGATAAAGTCCTATTTAAATATTTGACCGAGCGCACTTAAATCCATTTTTGAAACATTCCTTTTCTACTATCTTATTTTTCTTTTTCCTTAAAACTTACTTTTTTTTTATTATTTTTTATTTGTTTTTCTTTCCGAACACAATAGTTTATTTTGATTAAGAAGAAGCATAGCTAGTTTTTACTTTAAATGTAAAAGCTTCTATGAAAAAATCAAAAAATAAAAAATGAAATGAAATGTGCAGTGCCGATCTGGTTTCAATAAAGACGCATTGACTCCTATTAAATCGTATATAGAATTGTTAACTCCTGGTTTTGACACCTTATCCATTCTCTTGGGAAGGAAGTAGTAGATCATTTCAAATATTTAGGTATCACCCTTCATCAACACTTGAATTGAATCTGCAGTTCAAAGCTTGTACGGACTCAGAAATTTCTGCGACACGAGAACTTTGAAGATGGTATATTTTGAAATATTTGAATGTAAAGCATAGTACGGAATTAGCGTATGGGCTGGTACCTATCACTGGTAGTATTTTAGCTAATTCTATTGTTTTGTTCAGAACTTTAAAAATTCTTCCACTTAAACATTTGTACTACTATACTCTAGTTTAAAGCATTGAAAATATTCTTTATAAGAGGTGGTTATCCTATACTCGTATTAAATCATCATCGGTATCTACGTAGCGATTCAATTTGTATTATCGTCTTACCTACATTCCGAACTACGGTATTTAAAAACTTTTACTCCGTTGCATCCTGAAAATTGTTTAATGCGCTTCCTTTAAATATTCGTAGTATAGATCCTAGAAGATCTGCGGAAAATCCGGTTAAAAAGGCACTATCAACTACGGTCACTCCAACTGTAAGAAAACGAGGTCGGAAAAAGAATTCCTGGATTTCTCAGATGGCAAATGCGCAACAACGTCTGGGGTTAACCACTGAAGCGATCCAGGACCGAGCATTATGTAGACGCGTTCTGCGGTCTGCGACATTAGCCAACCCCATAAGCGGAGCAGCAGCGATGCAGTAAAAATGGGAAACTCGTTACGCATAAGTTCGTATAACGAGGAAAGGGTTAATAAAAGGATAAGAAGAAGATCCTTGTCAGTCTTCTTAAAAAAAGTTAAAATATGGCTTTTCAGTTTTGATCAGAAGGAAATTAAAACTTTGCTGTCCTCTGTTGTTTGAATTGAGATAAAATTAACTTTTTTCTTACTGGTTATCATTGTTTTTATTGTCATACTCTCATTCAATTTAGATTTAAGATATTTCGTCAGAATATTTTATCTTGCTTTTACCGTTTAAGAATGAAATAATTATGAGTACTGCCCGCCCCACACCCTGAAATGTCTTCCTAAGAAATGACATTAACACTTTCATTAACTTTTTTAAACAAATGTCACTACACATACCTGTTTAAGTCAAATAGATTTAGTAAAAATGTTTTGTTACAATAAATTATATTGAAAAAAAAAAAAAAAAAAAAAAGTCCGTGCTTTAGCGGCGAAAATCTGTTTCACTGCCATTTGGACTCCATCACAATATTAATTTGTACTGATGTATTAGGAGATTATAGGGAAAACGTTCTTAGGCTACTTAACAATATTTGATTGTCAAATGAGGTTAAGTGCTGTTATGATGAAATACTGCCTCTTTCCGTTGACCAAAGGTGGACGTTTGTGCTCAATTTTTTGTATGAAAATAACAAGCTGAGTACAAAAACTTTTAGTAGCTACTTTATCTTCTTAGGTTTTTCTGAATAAGAAAAAAACCCTGCTGTCACTAATAAAATGCGCTTGACTTCAGAAAATAAGGCAGAACGGCACAATATATAACAAGAGTTAAAGAAGACAATTATTGTGCCTTTAGCCTAAGAGCGCCTTGTGTGGAACACTAATGAAACCTTTCACTTGACTATAATGATACCGTATGGCACCAAAACGTGAAGTTTAATTGAAGCCGTATGAAAATATCTTTGGCCATGTGGTACCGTTCACATTGACGCGCTATGGCGGAACAGAGAAACCAGTGCACTCAGCGACCTGGTTAGAAAAATCGCGTGAGAAATTTAACAGGTAGTTCGAAAAATCTCGAACGCACTAATATAAAAAAGCACAATTTTTTGGCAAAGTTCGACTTTATTCATAACCTTCTTGAGCTATAAAAACATTCCAGCGTTAAATTAAAATGTCCATGCCTCTCTTATTGGACCATTTGTTCAGTCGTTCAAAATACCCTTTACTTTCGGCGATCACATCGTCATTGAAGCCATACCCTTTATGGCGATCGTTTTTAAGGCTTGCGAACAGGTAAAACAATCCATATTTTACTCGGCTTAAACAGCTCCAAACAAGGTTCTGAATCATCAACACATTGCTGTTTTTGGTGAGCTAAAAGTAAACGTGGTACCCACTTCGAACAGAGCTTTCACCATACATTTGCTACGTCAGCTATTACATGCACTTTCACTTTAATGTTGATTAAAACGATTTTGTGGGTTTTTGAGATATTCTCCAGCGTATTAGCATCATTGATGAATACAAAGCGGTACTGCATAGAAGGACTACAGCTGCTCACTATCTCTATAGAGGGACGAAACCCGTCCAAAAGATAAAAAAAAACCGAATCGAAGCCTGTACAGACGAACAAGGGAGCGTTGTAGTAGAATCGCATTCAGGCAGAATGGACCTTTCAACCTGGACGTCGAAGACCAATAATTCCAAATAAATAAGCTGCTTGAGCAAACGGTCTGACTACCGAGCTCTTCAAAGCGGCAGGCGATGACTTGGTAAGGAGCATACACCAAATCATCTCTAAAATATTGTCGGATTTCTCCGATCCTCAAGAAACAAGACCTTCTGAACTGCGCCAACTACAGAGGCATCAGTCTTCTTAACATCGCATACAAGATCTTACCTGGTGTAGTATGTGAACGCCTGAAACCGTTCGGCAACAACCTGATAGGTCCATATCAGTGTGGTTTCAGGCCTAGAAAGTCCATTGATCAAATATTCACACTACGGCAGATCTTGGAGAAAACCCATGAGTTTAGCCTGGAGGCAGCTAGCAAGAGATCAAGCTAGCTGGAATGCCACCTTAACTAAAGTAAGTGTATGTACAAGAGTTTTTAAACTCAGTAAACCACCGACAAATGGTTGCTTCGATGGAGCAAATTTCTTATTACATTCTCCAAGGTATTCATGAGGTTTAACCCATCAAGTAAAATCTTTTTTCAGTAAATTAAATTGCTTTCTGAACATAATAAAAGATACGTCACTACAACTTTAATATCTCCATATCTAATGGTCGAAATGTCATCATTTGAAGATTGGTTCTGAATAAAAATCGTACGGGCAGGTACGTTGTTAGAGTCGCCGTCTCTGTATCAGCATTTCGATTTTTCGAACCACTAGTCCCGGTCGAAAATCCAATTTTGAAAAAGAGCTCGTCATAAGTGTACTTTTACAAATGAAAACGAACTTTCAACCATCTTAAACGCAAACTAGGGGCAATTACACAAAAAGCAAACTACTCGTAATTAGGTACATAGGTTAGTTTGTAGAACTTTGTCCATCCCAGACTGTAATACCATTTTATTAAGTTAGTACGCATACAAATGTGTACATAAAAAAGAGCACCCAGTCTTTAGATATTAAATATTAATATCGACGCACCAAAAGCCAGTCTTATTAACGCGCGCTTAAGGTTTTGTTAACGGCTGTAGGGAAAAAGATAGATACGAGGGCGGGTCAATAAGTCCGTGACTTTTTGAATTTCTGACCTCTTTACTGAAACAGCAACACTGCTCCTGTCAACAGGCATCTGTCAGTTGACTCCTGTCAAAATTTAAACTTGCTGCGTCAGTTAGTTTGTGTTTGACAGCTATTTTTATCAGACTACTCACTAATTTGAGGAGAAAATGGAAAAAAGTGAATTTCGTGTGCTTATTAAGCATTATTTCTTGCGAAAAAAAACCATTACCGAGACCAAGGCTAAGCTTAATAAATACTATGGGGACTCTGCACCATCGATTTCAATGGTAAAAAAGTGGTTTACTGAATTTCGTTGTGGCCGTACAAGCACTGAAGATGCCGAACGTCCTGGACGCCCAGTTGAGGTCTCTACACCCGAAACAATCGAAAAAATTCACGATATGGTGTTGACCGACCGAAGATTGTGCGAGAGATTGTGGAAGCCGTAGGGATCTCGCATGGCTCAGTAGTTTCAATTTTGAATGATCACTTGGGCATGAGAAACCTTTCCGCAAGATGGGTGCCGCGTTTGCTCACAGTCGACCACAAACGCAAAAATCCATGAATTGGGCTATGAATTGCTCCCTCATCCACCCTATTCTCCAGATTTGGCTCCGAGGGACTACTTCTTGTTCCCAAACCTGAAGAAATGGCTTGGTGGAAAAAGATTTGACTCCAATGATGAAGTCATCTCGCAAACAAAGGCCTATTTTGAGGACCTCGACAAATCATTTTTTTGGAAGGGATAAAAAAATTGGAGAAGCGTTGGACAAAGTGTATAGAGCTCAAGGGAGATTACGTTGGAAAATAAAATTATTTTTTTATGAAAAAATCTGTGTTTTAATCCAAAAGTTACGGACTTATTAACCCGCCCTCGTAGTACTGGGAAAAATTAGGACTCTGTGCACAAAAGATTTCCTGTTTTTGAATTCGGATTGGATTTTTGCTAAACATTAAGTCCAATAACACTCGAAATGATTGAGGCCATGCAACGGCAAAAAGAGTTTAGAGCACAAGAAAGAAATCCGACTCCCGAAAAAGTTATTCTGCACTCGATGTGATTTCTTATTAGAAGCCGTTCCCCACGTGCATACATATGTGCTCGTCGGGAGGCAACTCGATACTCGATTTTGAATGAATGGAATTCTTATCATGTTGCATACTCGTACAAGTTCTTGTCAATAATGCATCAATTTCCAATGAAATTTAAAGAGTTTTGAAGAAGTTTTATGTAGTGTTCCCCATTGCAACAGCGTTACAACTGAATCCGCTTTGCTGTACTCAGGCTTGCACATATATGTATAAGACTTTTCTTTATTTTCGAATACAGTTTCACGATGTAGTTCCCACAGGGTATAATGAATTTGAAAACTTACCCATCATTTTCGTGATAATTAATGTTCCACTTAAATTTCTAGAAAACGTTTCCCTACACAATTTTACAACTTACAATTGTCGCTGAAATTATTTCATTAACGACCAAATACGTATCTACGTTAAATTAAGAGGTACCTACGTGTAACCCCTCATCTTTATCAAGTCACAAATACCTCAGAACTAAGACTAGGTATCTTCAAAGAAGAAAATATAATACGAAAGGAAAAGTAGAAAAAAAAACCATTTACATAAAGATTGCGCTTCAACAAAAACACAAATCTACCTGACTAATCACCAAATTACACCACACGCAATCACCCTGTCACGAAACTCATATCTAAAACTATTTTAATTTGTCATGTGTACTTAAGGCTCCCAGCAGAGGTATAAAAATGCAAATAGCCTTCCATTTCCCCCTAGTGGATATAAGGTTAAAAAAAAAAACCTAAAATTGGCCCAATGAGTGAGCAACTCATTTAGTTGATTTCCTTTTCCCCGTTTTTATACATTCCCAATTCACTGAGCAAGGACACCCCAAGTCCTATTCTAGTCTCTTATCAACGCAATTAAATTAAATGACATCTGGCTAGGGAGTGAATAATAAGTTGAGTACTCGTATTTTAGCCGCCATTTCGTGTAGTCAGCCATATTTAAATCTTTAAACGAAAAAAAGAACAAAAATGAGAACCACCCCCGCACGGCAAGAAAAAAAACCTCTTCCACTAAATGAGCCAAGCATGTCAGAACGCCATTTTGCCTTTTGGATGTTAGTAAACTCAGGCCCACGTAAAATATTATTCTACAAGTATGGTATATCCATCCAATGTCATATTTTCAACCCCTCTACTGTTTGCATGGTACATTGTATATTTTTTGTTTGGAAAACAGGTGTGGGTACACCAAACCGTATAAAAATAATCGTACGGACTACTGGTATTCGTATCTTAAAGACTCACAAGTTGACATGTTTGTAGAGAATTAAATTGTAGCGCTCACAATCCGTCCTCGTTAAGCGATTAAACTTTCATGTTGTGCATCGCATTGTGTTAGCATTGATGAATATTTAACGAGGGTTTTTATTTTGCAACCCTTAAATTTTCAAACTTATATTTTTGTTCCTGAAATAATAAGGAAAATCTATCGGTACCGCCAGGGCCGCTGTACAAAAAATAACTGATGGTGTCCGCTTTTGTGTTGACACAACAAAACGAGCAACACTTCAGGTATTACAAAGAAACGCTTGCAGAGGTTTTTCAACCCCTATAACGATAATCTACTCCCATTATATTCTAATAAATATTTAATGATATTTTAAAATGCCGGGGACAAAAAAAAAACAAAAAAAAAATTTCAACTTTTGTGTATTTTTCAAGTCTGGGGAACGCCATTCCCCCCACTCTACATATAGTATAACAACGGCGGCGGCGTCGAGAAACGTGTACCGTCAAAGAATTACCTCGTAAAACGTGTCACTGTTCATTGTGTTGAAAAGTTAAAACTTAGCTACGGCTATAGTGTGGGGAAAGACCACGAAACAGGGGGGAACAGGATATTCTTGAAAGTTAAAAATGTCTCCAATGAAGACAACCCCCGGAGTGAAGTTTTTTTTTTCCAAATTTCATGGAATAGCAAGTAATTGCGGTTGCTTGATTTTAAAACTTACCTCCATTTTGTTCTTCGATTTTGAAACCAAGTTTTTACTTGAGCGTCTGTCATTTTGAGACCTCGCGCCAGTGCAGCTCGTTCCGCTGATGCCAGGTATTTTTGTTTGTGAAATCTTTTCTCCAATTCAGCAACTTGAATGCGGGTGAATGATGTGCGGGGTTTTTTTCGCTTTGGCGGCGTTCGATTTTGGTAAGGATGACCGATTCGACGGGCGATGGGAAACGCAGCTGAAAATATAAATAAAATTTGGAAAATGTTATAAACTTTGGTTATTAAATGTTGGAGGGTTTGTTTTGAAATTTCGGTTCCATAATAACCGTTATTGTTTTAAATGGACAAGTTTCAAATAGTACTCTTGAGGGGATTGGTTTGTTACACCGACGTTGTCATGGAGACTGAGATTAACTGCTTAATCCGAGAAGTTAATCACTCTTTTATACAGATAAAGGTATGTGCGGCTACCAAAAAACCTAAGTTACTGACATCCCCTCCGCTGGGTAGGGGGATTTTTTCAAAATAAGGATAATTTCTCCGATCAATCTGTGCAATCAGTGCACGCTGGATGCAACTTGCTTGTTTTGTGCAAATATGTCGCTAGTTTTTCACGTCAGGGAAACTGAAGTTTCCGGATGCCCATTTATCCATGGGGTCAGGATACACCAGATCACCGCTCTCCGACGATTCTTTAATACAAAGCTTCACCCGACCTAAAATATCCTGCTGATCTTACAGTTCAGTCACAATTCCCTGTACTCTTTGTAAGTCTACAATCCAACGGGTTAGAATCAATTGGAAAACCCTTCCTGCGTTCTTAGGTTTGAACAACACCCAATGTGATGCTCTGACTTGATAGGGAACCTACCTCTTTCAAGTCAGACTCAGATCGAAGTCCGGGCTGCCCTGAATCCCGCGGTACCGTATCCTACTTATATTGATCGAAGTCCTAGTGTAGACTATCGGTGGCCCTGCCGCTCAATGGGACGAATGAACTGCAGCTTGTTACCGGGCAAATCAATCCAACTTTCGGTTGCTTCATTCTGAAGGCGTTTACGATACGACCCGGATATTGGATTTTGCTGTACCCTCGTCTTTATTAGGCTTCAGAATTGATGGGTGACGCTTTGATAATTGGCGGAGGGCCCTGGCATTTAAGCTTAAAAAGCAGCGACCGCAGCGACGCGTTCTAAGGAGCTGAAGGAAAGGTGAAGAAAAATATTAAATCTTTCCGCCACCTTTTCTGCAAATTTGCAGAATTTGCTCACTCCGAGAGAAGATTAAAATTTTCAAGAACTAACTCGTACATCGCGGTTATAGGACTTATGCAGTATGGGTTGTTTGTATGCGGAAATGGTAATCAAACAGTGGCTCCTCTTCTGGTTTACATAAACTTACAAAGCACCCGTTGTTTATTATTAAGGATAAAATAATTAAGTTTCAATGCTGTCATTTCTAAGCAACTCTGGATTCAAACAATTTAGGAATCTTCTAGGCCAGTAATGCCTTCCAAGTATAGGCTGCAGCAGAGGCATTTAAAATAGCGACAGTAAGAGAGGTATCCTATGGGGACGTTGCCATATTTGTCAGTCAGTCTTTCATAAATTCTGTCGGTGTTTTCGAAGATTAGCTAGAATTCTGAAGCACAAATTTTCAGAATTTTAATAGTGGCAAGAGCTACGTGGAATTTTCCAAGTGGCAACTTGAAATGACATCGAAGTGGATTGTGATAAAGCTAAAGTTAAGCGAACCCAAATCTCGTAAGATTTCTTTAAAAATAAGACAAAACTACCCGCATAACTCGCTAAGGGAGCGTACAATCAGACTTCGAAAGGCACAATTATAATATGATATAAATTTGTATATAATCTAAATTCTTTTCTAGTATTTAATTTTCGCAACTCACGGCGGAAAGGATCTCGAAGGTTTAACGTGTTAGTAGAACAAAAGTTTTAACATACAAATTTAAGTCACTAACGTTCACTTGCTATCGGAAAAGTGACGAATGAATGAAGACTATCTGAACATATTCCTTGCGAATAGCCACGACAGAAATAAGACTAAACGAATGTCAGAAATGAAGACTCCGAGTTAGTCTGCCGATATTTATTATTTGTATCTGTAAGTTCGAACAATTTGCTTCCATGCTTGCTTTAGGTGGCGCTACAGTCCGGCCTCTAGCCAGGTCGATCTTCTTCTAGCTGTCTTCAACTTCGCACGCTAAGTTGGCGGAGATTAACCTCCACTTGCGCTGTCCCTTGGGGGCGGATTCGACGACTTTTTGGACCGCTCAATATGACCCAGCCATCTCAGTTGTTAAATCTTCACTCTTCTGGTTAGTCCGTAGAGTTCATTGTCGTATCTCCTCCCCCACCCACCATCAATGCACACAGGACCGGAGAGCATGTGTATGTCCTAGCCTCTGCACTATATGGCAGTACTGGGATTATTAAGGTCTTATATACTCGTAGCCTAACTTTTGTTGTTAAAGAGGGGGTTTGCTAGTCAATTCCCTTCTAAGCCCAAAGAAGCAACGATTGGCAATATATTCTTCGTTTGATCACAGCTTTGGTGTCGTTGTCTGAGCCTAGAGCTGTCGGTATTGAGTGTCCGTTTTGCTTGATAGCATATACTTGGTCTTGCCCATTTTCGCCTCTTCCATCTCAATACTAGCGAAAACGGCACTGATATCACGCTGCTTTCTTCCGAGTTATTGGACGGGCTCTTGAAAGATTGTGCCTCTTGTGTTTGCGCGTGAGTTTTCCAACATTCGTTCAAGTATAATGTATCGTATGATAGCGGATCGCCTTGTCTAAATCCTTTACGACAACAAAGAGCGTCATTCTGCACAGACGGCCGATTTTGGCAGAGATGCCAAACCAAGACATTGCTCTGTATAGCTCGTTTCTGTCATTGCTGTCATATTCGGCCTTGGAATCGATGAATAGGTGGTGTGTATCAATCTGGAGTTCATGGGTTTTCTCCAACTGTCGTGGCAACACTTATATGGAGCTATTAGGTTGTTAACGCACGACATCAGGTGTTCACACAATATGGCAGATAAGGTCTTGTATGCGATGTTTAGAAAACTGATGCCTTTGTTGTTGGCGCAATTTAGAGGGTCTCCTTTCGTGAAGATCGGAAAAACAGATGAGGTGGTGTATGCTCCCTACCAAGTAATCGCCTGCCGCTCTATCAACTTTCTTGGACTTAGGCTTACATATTGCTATCTTCACTTCATCCAGTTCAGGTGGACCGAATTGCTGGTCTACATAATCGAAGTTGAAGGGTTTATTCTGCCTGACAGCGATATTTGGTTCGTCATCGACGTTATACGAGGGCGGGTCAATAAGTCCGTGACTTTTTGAATTTCTGACCTCTTTACTGAAACAGCAACACTGCTCCTGTCAACAGGCATCTGTCAGTTGACTCCTGTCAAAATTTAAACTTGCTGCGTCAGTTAGTTTGTGTTTGACAACTATTTTTATCAGACTACTCACTAATTTGAGGAGAAAATGGAAAAAAGTGAATTTCGTGTGCTTATTAAGCATTATTTCTTGCGAAAAAAACCATTACCGAGACCAAGGCTAAGCTTGATAAATACTATGGGGACTCTGCACCATCGATTTCAATGGTGAAAAAGTGGTTTACTGAATTTCGTTGTGGCCGTACAAGCACTGAAGATGCCGAACGTCCTAGATGCCCAGTTGAGGTCTCTACACTCGAAACAATCGAAAAAATTCACGATATGGTGTTGGCCGACCGAAGATTGAAAGTGCGTGAGATTGTGGAAGCCGTAGGGATCTCGCATGGCTCAGTGGTTTCAATTTTGAATGATAACTTGGGCATGAGAAAGCGTTTGCTCACAGTCGACCACAAACGCAATCGCGTAACAACTTCACAGGAAGGTTTGGCGTTGTTTAATCGCAATATGGAGGAGTTTTTGCGCCGTTTTGTAACCGTGGACGAAACATGGATCCATCACAACATACCAGAGAACAAACAATAGTCAAAACAGTGGGTTTCTAAGGGTAAATCGGCGCCAAAGAAGGCCAAGGTGGGTTTGTCAGCCAATAAAGTTATGGCGACTGTTTTTTGGGATGCACGCGGGTTAATCCACATTGACTACCTTCAAAAGGGAAGAACAATCAATGGGGAATATTATGCCAACTTATTGGACCGATTCAATGACGATTTGAAAAAAAACGACCTCATTTGGCCAAGAAAAAAGTTCTTTTCCACCAAGACAATGCAAGGGTGCACACATGTGCAGTTGCCATGGCAAAAATCCATGAATTGGGCTATGAATTGCTCCCTCATCCACCCTATTCTCCAGATTTGGCTCCGAGCGACTACTTCTTGTTCCCAAACCTGAAGAAATGGCTTGGTGGAAAAAGATTTGACTCCAATGATGAAGTCATCTCGCAAACAAAGGCCTATTTTGAGGACCTCGACAAATCATTTTTTTTGGAAGGGATAAAAAAATTGGAGAAGCGTTGGACAAAGTGTATAGAGCTCAAGGGAGACTACGTTGAAAAATAAAATTATTTTTTTATCAAAAAATCTGTGTTTTAATCCAAAAGTCACGGACTTATTGACCCGCCCTCGTACAGTCCACAGTCCACAAACGCTCTTTCAAATCCTCAGCATCTGCTGCGATCTTCCCTTCTTCGTCTCTACAGGCTGCAGATCGGTGTTTGTATCCGTGGCATATTTTTTTACCTTTTGGTAAAATTTCCGAATCTCATTCCTTGAGTAGTATCTCCAATTTCCTCGACCGCGAGCTTCTTACGCTTCTTTTTTCTTCCTCCAGAGAAGCCGCTTATTGAAAATACATGGAAGCATGTATCATAAACTCGTTGTTTCAGCACAATTCTGCGATGCACCCCTCCATTCATCCTTGGAAGGTCAAAACTAGTTGTTGATTACACGTGATTTACAATATTTTATAAACGAATATTGCCATTCTTAATTAGCTTTGTCACTAAGAAACGCTCGTTGGGACTACGGAGTTTTAATAATTTTCCATTTTTGTCCCACCATAGAAACCCTACCGCACATTGACTCTATGCCCGACATTAACATTGCAATTTGCTTTGTGCTTAACGAAATAGGATTATTTAAACGGCGTACACTTCAAAATAATTAATTCTTCTATCTTGACGCCAGGATTTAGGTTTGCAAGTTCTTAAAAGCGATATTTACTGGGTTGAATTTTAACTGCCACATAGCGGGTAAAGCTGTTTTAATCGAAAATCTGAAAAGTTAGTATCTTTAAGAATCGAATTCTGTAAATATTTTGCTATACTTTGAATTCATTCATATGTAGAAGACCAAGTCCATCTAAGGAATGCATTTGAGATAATTTTCTGTTTAAAATCTATAAAAAACGCCTTTCTGTTGAGATTAACAACATAAAATCACTCGCAAATGGTATTTTACGGGCTGAGCATTAACAAACATAAAATTTAATACAAAATAACTCGTTTAGCAAGTGTAAAGAAGTGAATATTTCGACGATTATGGAATGTGTATATAGAGTACATGTAAATTTGTGTTGTTAAGCTGTGCTTCAAAACCACTTTATCTAATGAAATTACATAAAATAAACTGAAATATTGATACCAGATCCCACTTGATAATCCCCAGTAAGGCATTTGTGCATATTTTCAGATTTTTTTTTTTATGACTCCATTAGGCAAATCATTTATTAAAATAAAAAAACAACTTTTACGACTCATGGGCAACTTATATCGTTTCGACTTGGATTTCTGGTATTAATGGTAAGCTAATCAGTTTGAACATGATTCGATTAATATAAGTAGAGTAACTCCCTCGATTCGGCCATAAATTTTGAAAGCTTGATAGTTTTGATAGGTGTTGAAAACACCTATGTATGTGGTAGTTTTCATGGGAAATTTGTATGTTTTGTGTCTGTAAATGTTAAATGAGGGATTTGAAGGAAAATGGCTGAACCTGCAGCTGTTGTACTGAGACCTAGGATGTACTGCAAAATATGTAGCTTTTGAATGTTCCCAAAATAATAAAAACGAAATTAAACAAAACAATATTAAGCATTTGTACATAAATAGTCAATGAAGGCACATGAAGGCGTCAGAGTGGAAGAAAAACTTCACTTTTGAAGGTTCGGCGTTACCCGTAAAAGCATTGAACGCGAACTGATTGTAAAGGATGAACCAACAGATGGTATGGATGTTCGGTATCAATTACTGTCATTAACTCGATTCAATGTGGTTTCGATCTGTAAAAGTAACATTTCGTAAAATTCGTAAATTTTTCGGTCAACATAATTGCCATAGTGAGTCCAGAATTCGTGCAATGGTGAAGCGTTTTAAAGAAACAGGTTCGGTATCGGGTCAAAATTCATACCAGCATACTCAGCCAGCATATGCATGCCAAAGGATGACCACCATGAGCGAAAATATTCGAAACCAGCCAGGCACCTCAATTCGTCGCCGAATTCAAAAATATTTTAAGGCCTTTACGGCGAATCGATCACCAGAACAATTTGTCATCGAATTTGATCTTTTCCGATGAAGCCCATTTTTGGATGAATTCATGCGTAAATAAACAAAATTGCCGTTTCTAGGGACCGGAAAAGCAATACGAGTTTCACAAAAAACCAATGCATTCCAAAACAGTCACTGTATGCTTCGGATTACGGGTTGATGGCATCGTCGGCCCGTACTCTTTCAATGATGAGACTGGAGTGACACTTACAGTGAATGGAAAATGTCACCGCAACAGGTTTACTGGCTATTTACTTTCTGAAATTGAATGACCTGAGTCTGTACGATCTCCGGTTTCAACAGGATGGTGTTCAGCCCAGATAAGCAAACAATCAATCAATTGATTGCGTTTGAAATTAAAAGATCGCGTTGTTTCACCCTTAAAAAACAAAATGGTCCGGTGAACGTAGATATCTATTTCATCACACAGCAATTCAAGGATTTCTTTTATAATTAACTGTAGTTGTGTTTTGCGACTTTTGCCGGGTGCCACTGGATAAACTGACGGCAGCGTGTATTACAATTCAACTCCTTATGTCCATCAATTAGCAACAGTGCAAACTAAATCATGAAAAACGTAAAAGAAAAGCATTTTTTCCAACAACCAACCATCAGAAATGGTGCTATCAAATCCTAAGGGACTAGCCGGATATTCCACAAAATGCAGTAACCACACTCTTCAGTATGTTGGTTATACGAGTATATGTACTTATATATACAAAAAAAAAAAAAACACTGTGGCGCTGTCAGCCCGGTATGGGCCATGGCCTAGCTTCTTGACACTCATTTGTGTTGCTCATGTTGTCATTTTTGTCACATCTGAGCGGGGCCTACGGTTTATCGCCGAGTCCGAACGGCACTCCTTAGAAGCTTTTTCGTAGGCAATTTTATTTTCGGGAGTTTGCCATTGCCCGCCGAAAGGGTGATGGCGATTGGAAAAATTGTTGGTGACCCAGCCAGGAATCGAACCCAGACTGTCTGCGTGATAGTCCAATGAGCTAACTATCGCGCCATCGCCACCACCACTTATATATACTCGTATGAAAAGTAAAACGTCGAATTGGTGTACAATGAGCTTAAATGCATTTATTTACAATTACTAGTGATTCGGATACCTAAGTTGTTAGCAAAGGTTAGTAGATTATTTCTCGAAACGCAACATATTGAATAGGTAGCTGGGCTGGTTGGTTTGAATCGCATTTGAGAGCAAAATAAGACGTCTGTAGCGGAAAATATAATCGAGTGTCATATTATAGAGTGATTTTGAGTACATATAGTAGAGATCCAATCGAACCGTCGCACACTGGGGCCAAAGTAAAGCAAACATGCCCAAAACTAATAAAATAAACTAAATATTAATATTTTATACTTCAACTTCAAACATATTAATAACTTCACTATCAAACATTTTTTTGTCAATTCACTGGGAATTTCCGCATTAGGCTAATGAATGGGTACGACGAAATCAATAGCCGATTCATTATATCAGTGATGTTGTCCGTTCGTGTAGTTTTTCTGGCGGAAAATTTCCTATAAGATTTGAAGTCCTTATTGCGGGCTTCTTGGGCTTCTTTACTAAGCATGCCGATAGGTAATAAGGCCTCTCGAATTATTCCAGATCTATGAATTAGTATTTAGTATTTTGTGGAGAGTTGGTGTCATAGGCATCCAAGGATATACTTTCACATACAAGCAAGCTATCTGAAAACAATACTGTTCAATAGGTAAATTCTTCTTATGAGTTCCGGATCGATGTTTGTTATAGAAGAAGAAACAGTGTGGTTTTGGAAGAACTTTCGAGCTACATTGCCGTCATTAGAGTTTCCAAAGCCCGGCTTTGGTTTGTCTTCAATTAGTGAATGCTGGTTTTTAAATTGTTCCTGAATATTCTTTTTTGTTTTCTCAACCAAGACTTTGCTCTCTTTTGATATGCGCCAAGAGAATGTTGGTAGTTTATAGCTCAAGTGCAGCACTGACTCAAACAACCTTATCCAGGCATGTAGTACAGAAATACCAAATGAAACATAATCGGGTTTGATTGGTAAATTCTTCGCATAAGTAGCATTTCATTCCAGATTTTGTTACAGAAAGTGCGTTACATATCTTTCCATCTACCATAGTAAACATAGTTTAATGTGTAACGAAGAACTTTTGCCCATTTGAAGTGATTTCTGTTAGTGTCAGCGCTCCTATCTGACGGTCTATATTTTCTTGTTTTTGGTCATTGATAAGTCAACTGTTTCTTTTTGGTATTCCAGATTTATTGGCCTACAAAATCTTGGGTAAGATGGTTTAGGGTTTTGCTACAAAACTAAAATTTCTCCATTCGAAAGACGTAAGGGAATAAGACAAGTCAAAAACATATACTTATCATCTGCCACTTCAGATAAGAATTTTCGTTTATATTGAGTATGACTCGATAGCCATTTTGACCCATTTTTAGTATAAGACCATCTTATTAGACCTTTCGGCGAGTTTTGATTTAATAACTGTTTGTTGGCTTTATAACAAGTGCGTAGCTGTGTGGTCTAAAAGTGATTGCAGAGGTATTTCAGCCTTAGATTCTGTGCCATAAAGATCTTTAGGATACGAGTTCCGTTTTTCTGCTTGTACCAATTTATAAGATCGAAAAATATCTTTAGTATAATTCCTGATTATATTATTTTGACTTCTACTCAACTTAGCTTCGATTATAATTGAAAGTGCGTCATGGGGTGAAACTGCCTACCATGCTTTAGCCATTTTGATTTTAATTGGCCTTTGAAGTTTCGCAACTCCTTTGATAGATTTTGCCTGTTTGCCGTTGAACAGTTTAATTTTTCTGCCAAAAACTCAATTATTTCAACCTAAATTTTTTGCAGTATCCACGTAGTCTATTTTTGAGCCATTTAACACAATACCAGGAAAATATGAGAGCCCCACCAACTTCTTGCTAGTAACTATACATTTTGTTTTAGAAGGATTTAGAAAAAGCCAATTCTTCTTCTTCTTCCCTCTAAATCTATATTAATAGCTTTTGAGCAGTCTTCGATTATCCCTAGTCGGCAACTTCCATAGAGGTGCACGTCATCGGCAAACATGTGAGTGGAGGACGTTGCGATTGAAGGGATTTCGTTCACGTACAGCGAAAATAGGAGCGGGGCCAAAATAGAGCCTTGTTGAACACCTCTACTGTAATGAAGAAAGTTGGACGTATAATTTCCAACAGAGATATCTTGTTTCCTGTTCATCAGATATGACGACATAAGGATCACAGCCGAATTCGAGAATCCAAACTGAGATGATATTAAATTTATTGCAGAGATAAGTATAATTAACGGTATGGAAGGCCTTTGAGAAATCCAGGAGCACTACTAGGAAAGTAACTTTATCCTCGCCCAGGTCGCTGTAATACAGCTATGGTGCTTCCTGAAAACAGATTGTTACGGCGAGTTTAGGTTGTTAGAGTAGATGTATGCATTGATTTATTTCTACCGTATCCTTCCAAATACTTTAGAGAAAAAAGGTAATATTGAGATGGGCCGAAAGTCGTTACGACTTGTATTTTTTGGAACATGCAAAACTTTTGCATTTTTCAATTGCAACCCGTTGTCTGGATAAAGTTCAAGACGTGCACTAATGATGGAATCTAACCATCTAATCTTTCGGATGTTTTTCCAAAGCTGGCGCCCTTTCATAGTCAGGTTTATTTTGGTTATAAAAACAAAACTCTTTTTAGCGGTCCTTATTTTACCGACAACTTCATTTCGCAGTCTACGATGGATTTAAAAATGAGAATATAGTTTGTATCGCTTCCACGTTGATTCATTACAGTCCTAATATCATGGGTGAACCAGGCACATTGACCATTTTTAATAGGTTTTACTTTAATTGGAGTATAGTTATTAAACAAATTGTGTATGTGGTGATTGAGAAAATCAATGTGGTTACAACTAGATGACATAAAATACACACGGTCCCATTCAATTTGAAGAGTATTTAGCTCTTTGATTTCTTTTTTTCCACAGATGTCAGTAAAAAAGGTTAGAGTTATGATAAACTTCCTGTCATTGTCTATTCCAAGGTTTTGTGTAATACATTCTTAACCACCCATACGTTACTATTTGAACAAGAATTTAACTCAGATACTCGTATGTATTCTTACTATATATATTCTTTTGGAAAATAGTATTATTTAGGATTTTTTTTGTAGTTTTTTATTGTGTTTTGGGGGGAAATCGAACGATGTATAAGTTGTACTAAAACTATGGCTAACATTGACCAGTGAGGGTCTGAGTTTTACGTTGCACATTGCAATCCCACCAGAAAATATCCTTAAAGGGCGTAACAATAGTGCAAGGAAGAGCATATTTAAACGACTATAAGCTTAGTAAAGGGTCTTAATATGTGCAAACGAAATGCGCTAGGAATTTCGAAATCGCCAAGGAGACGATATCGGTAGACCAATTGTCTCTAGTAAAAATGAAGAAAATTCTATTGTAGATAGCTTGTTACCGGGGATTCCCATTTGATGCTTAAAATCGAATGGCAAGCCCGTTGGAATCATGGGGATACATGGAATCAAAACATCCTCTCCTTTGTATTTTCCGTTGATGATCGTTGCCTCGCCTCGTGCCATTACATAGTAAAGGTGGATTAATGTTACGCAATGTACAATAATAACTGAGCCTACTTTTAATTTCAAATTGTGAGGTGGTAGTCCAGGCAATTCCAAAATTCTATGGGATAGTTCACTACATCATCCTGGTTAATAACTGTGTCGACTGATTTGAAAGAAAATCATTCTTTTTTGCCGCCAATATTGCTCGTTCCCTAAGCCAATTATGGTTTTTGAATTTTTTACACTACGTCTGGAAAAACACGCTGAATGAGCTCCTCCTTCGATTTTATCAACTCACAGGAATCTGTGGGTAACGTGATGAATCCGGTCGAGGTGTCAACTGCTACTTTCCCATTACGAGTACCAATATCCAATGATTGCTTTGAAAACACATTTGCACTTTGATCTTGTTGCAAAAACACTCGCATGTTAGTTGTCATGTGCCAAGGAGTGCCTTCACATGTCGCCATAAATTTGGTGATTTTAAGCACGTGTTTAGTTCGTCAGTTGATCGTGGAATAACTGGCAGAGTCTGAAGAAAATCACCGAACAACAGAATCATGGCTTCATCAAAAATGATTTCACGTAGATCTTTCAAAGTTCTATCCAGCGCCTCCAGTGATCTCTTGTGGGCCATTGTGCATTCGTCCCAAACGATTAACTTGCATGCTTGGTGAATCTTCGCGACGTTGCAAGCTGGTGTCTCGTTGATTGTGCAGTTCGTCCGCCTTCTAATAGAGTTGCTGCTATTCCAGATGAAGCCGATAGCGGCGTTCACATTGTATGAAAAATCTTTCGACTGGGTCGTTTGACTTCGTCGGATAGACCAAAAAGTACTAGGTCGTACAGTGTGAACGACGGTCGTTCAGATCGGTCAACTTTTTCGTTTGGTCGGACGACATATGGTTGTGTTGCCGAACGCCTTCAGAGCATTCTTCATTTTCGCTTATGATATCAACGAGTGAGCATAGGCAGGAAATAATGTCCATTTCATGCAAACAGTGTTTTTTTATTTTTCTATTTCTCTTTATTCTCCAACGTAGCCTGACGTCCGTGTAGTAGAGGGAAGGCAATTTTTTGTCGTAAGACCCGGTGGGACGATTTATAGTACAATGTGAACCCCACTCATGCTAGGGCAACTTCATTCTACGATCGAATCCTTGCCAAAAGTAATGATACTAAGAACGTTTTGCCAGCCCCTTCAGGAGCATCCAGGAAATAAATTCAACCAGTTCCATTGTTCAAGGCTTCTATCAAAAAGTCGTACACAATCTTTTGTTGTTGATTCAATTGTGGAACATTCGTACGCACTTCTTCGGATAATGCTTCGATATAGTATCATTTTTCTCGTGGTTAAATGCATTGTGCATAAGACGATTCATATCATACCCCAACACGACAATACTTTATTCGCCATCAATAAACACATGTCTTCTATCGTTATCAATGTCTCATTGTAAATTTCTACAATCATTTGTTGTGTTGTGCGCACACGAAGCTGGTATATATATGTAGGTAAACACGAGTAGAAGGCAGATCAAAACAAATGAAAGCAATTTGTACCTAATTTTGAAATTTAATAAAATTTTCACAACCGCACTGAAGAAATGACAGTATTGTATAACTATAGAGCGAACAAAAAAAAAGTATCAAATCTATCAAGCCGTTTTTGAGTTTTAGTGAGACTAACGAACAGCAGTTGATTTTTACGAGTATATATAGAGATTTGCCAAAACATGTGAAGAGATGTCCCTTATAGGTATATATACATGTATGCATGAATAGGTATGCCCATTCTAAAAATTGTCTTAATTACATAATTTATTTACCATGCCCAAGTCTAAGCTTAAATCTGTACTAACTTAGATTTTATTACCGAAATTCTGTAGGGTGACATGAAGTAAAGTCATTTCAAAATGAAAAGTGGTCAATATTAGGCCAGTTGTCGAATCGGTATTTAAATTGACAACGCAAATGTACCAATTCTTCTAAAAAGTGTAGATAATCAATCTTT
The DNA here is from genome assembly GCA_928272305.1 of Volucella inflata. Classification (NCBI taxonomy): domain Eukaryota; kingdom Metazoa; phylum Arthropoda; class Insecta; order Diptera; family Syrphidae; genus Volucella; species Volucella inflata. The sequence goes on from OV743716.1 coordinate 230,644,945, forward strand.
GAAATATCGGTCATAAGAAAAGTCTCCTCGGTTTTATGGTACATTTTTAAAAAAAAATTTTCTTTCTTCAAAATCAATTTCAATCAAGTATATATTGGCCATTATTATCTATGAACTTTTGCCATTTTCCGGGTAGCTTCAGAATTCCATTGGTGTAGAACTTCTGTGGCTTATCAGCGAATAACTTGGCAAATTTTTGACCATCAAGAGAGTTTTGCAAAGACCGAAACAAATGGTAATCAGAGGGTGCAAGGTCCGTGCTATAGGGTAGTTGCATCAAAACTTCCCAACCAAGCTCTGTAAATTTGTTCCGGGTCATCAAAGATGTGTGTGGCCTAGCATTGCCATGATGGAAGAAAACTTCCTTTCTGTTGACCAATTCTGGTCGATCTTTATTGGTAGCTTCATTCAAACGGTCGAGTTGTGCACAGTAGAGGATCGAATTGACCTTTTCGCCACATTCTAGCAACTCATCCAATTTTTATCGCCCGTAATGAATCACTTCAAAAATGGTTCCATTTCATTACGTTTCAGCAGCGTTTCACTGATGGTTATTCGGTCAATTGAATTCCTTTGCGTTAATTCGTATGGGACCCAAACATCGAGCATGAGTATCCTGCTCATTTTAGATGATTCCAAACCGTCTTACGCAACCGTTTAATGCCTTTGATATCTCCAGACAGCTTCTGTACCGGTCTTGCTCCATCATATCATTTTTGACAGGCCTACCGGTGTGAGGTGCATATTTTACATCGAAATTTCCGGAACGAAATCGAACAAACCACTCCTGGGTCCGGCGTTAACTCACAGCATTCTCACCGTTATCTGCAAAAATTTTTCGGCATGTTTTTGTAGCGTTTTTCCCTTTTTTATAGTAAAATAAGCATCACATAGCGTATTTCTTCAGATATTTTACTCATATTCAAATCAGTATAACTTTTAACACGAGCAACGAATTACGCAGCTATCTTCACAAAAAATATAGCCTGACATCACCTTTCAAACACGTATTCGTTTGTTTCCAGATAAATGGACACCCACACCATCTTGTGACAACACTTTTTTTACGACCAATACTGCAAATATTTTTAAAACTTTTAACAGATGCAAACTCTTTGTAATTATCACTTAATTTGTAGCACGCGAAAGTGAAGGCTGTTGTGTTTTTTTTCTTCATTTACAAATACTTGAGGTATGTGAAGGTAAAATATTCTAGTGCCGTGATTTTATTATTTTTTTTTACAATATGACCTGGTAGGTATATAATTAAGATGTATAATCGAAATTTTTCATGTAGACGAAGTTTACTAACTGGTTTTTGAGGTTGTACTCAATGTTGTACTTACAAAGACCCCCAGATGTGATAGAATCTTATGACGAACCACCTGATTACAGGAAGTAAAAACCTAAAGCCACTAAAAGGTATTTTCCGTGCATCCACAATTTCCAATAACCATTAACATGATCCTCACTGGAGCAAATACTTTTACTACTACAACCACCTGCATCGGTGTTCAAATCATCAATCTTATGCGCCACATAAATATGTACATAGCAGTATAAACTTTTAATGTTCCCTAAGTGAAATGGCTGCTCGTTGGGCATAGGTTAAATGCCTCTGTGCCACCACCACAAGTCACCTTTTAAGGCGAACGTGTAGGAACATCATTTTTTATTCTGTTTCCAGTTTTTTCCTTCTAAATCAAGACATATAAATGCAATGGTTCCATTCCAACACCTCCTTACCATATACAAAAGTGACTGGAAAAAAGTATCTGAAAACTTTCTCAAGAAATAAAAAATCCATATTTCACATGCGGGCGGTAATCCTCGAGGTGGGACGAGATACGAGTATTTTCGTATTTTATTGACTTTTATTTAAAAAGCGGAAACGAAGGTGGAAGATTTGCTATGGTGGCTATAAAAAAAACCATCCCCATATGTGAAAAGTGGTTTGGCGGGTATCCGTCGAGTAGGAAATATTAATAAATGCCTGGGGTTAACAACATCGGCATTTATGAGCTTATATCTAACCACATATCTATCCTCGAGCCATGAATGGCAGAATGGCGATATTTTTAGCCAGCTTTAGGACTTTGTGTGAGCTGTGTATCTGCAAATGGATTTTTATTGAAACGGTTATTGGGAAAAATATTATGATAAGTGTGCAAGGGAAGAAACCTTGATGGGGGGATTTTAAAAAAGGGTTAACATTTACCCTTTTTTTGGAGGAAACAGGTTGAAGTTTCACGTGAATTTGAAATATATACACAAGTGGAAATGGAGAAGGGGTCTATTTCAAAATGGTACTTTATTTAAATGTCAGTACTTGGCTGATATTTGGGGTAAATTTATACGATAAGTGGTTACATAAACTCCATGATTTGTCAGTTTTCAAAAATCAGATATGTACACGTAGAAACATTAAATAAAAAAAAAACCTTTCGGTACACTTATGGGTATATACGAGTACTCGTATTATAAAATTTATGACATTTTATTGCCGAATGATTTTTGGGGTTTTCAACTTTCCTATGCATTTTTAACGAGAAAAGTTGGCATTCATTGAAGAAAGTCCTACAGAAAAACAAATCATATTTCTCTGTTCTATGCCTAGATAGGATAGGATCTCATTTGAGTTGTATTGTGAATATTCTTCTCTACCACTTACGTGCATACCTACATATATATTCGGAGGACCAAACTTAAAGAAATAATTACTATAGGACACTTATAGGATATGGTACAACAAACTATTTGTTGGGTTGAAACAGACCAGAAAGCAAATGTTATCTTCCCTCACTTCTCCTGGCCTTTAACAAACGATTCCATATGCACTACTCGAATGAGAGCGAATTTTATGGCCATGCAATTACTGATACAGTTTATGTTATTAAATCGTGTTGTGCAACACTATTCATCTGAGAATGGCTTCACGGAACAATCGCCATTATGACAATTTGATGTCTCCAAAGCCAGTTGTACATTAATGCACTGAATGGAAGAGGAGCAGTGAAGAAAAGAGTCAGGTTATCAGCAAAACTAAAAGTTAACAAAAACATAAAGTTCAAAACTGGAACTACCTATATATTAAGGTCTTTGAAACTCACGCATACCATCTTGTAATGGATGTCATATCTGACTTCCAAAGTAACTATCATTTAATCATGAAAATGTACCTTTCCATAAACTCCTAGAGAACTTCTTACCAAAAATCGCAGTCAGTTACGACTACGTTATGTGCGTCATTCATCCAAATAAGGCAACAAATAAGCGTTTAGTAAGAAATGAAGAAAAAACAATACTGCGATTGTACCCGAGTTGGGATGTCAAGGCTGCAGTCAATCGAATACTCAACATTCTGAACAGCTGGGCATCTTTCGAACATAGCTGCGGAGCATTTTGCGAAAAATTTGGCTATGCGCCCGACAAAGACCGTATTGTACTTAAGGACGAAGGTCAAATGACTATGACCATCCCACTTTGATTGAATAACTAAATTGCCACATTTAGTCAAGCGAACTGATGGAGACCTTCCAACATCACCCACTGTAAAATAAACGGTTTGGTGTGAGTTTTAGGCCGAAAGTATCACTGGGTCTTGCTTCATCCTAAATTAAGCTGGCGAACAGTCAATGCAAACTTCTATACCATGGCTTCTAAAAATGTTGACTCTTAAAAGAGTGTGCGTGCCAAAATTGATTTATTGGAGACGAAACCCGATGATTATTTTATAACGAGAAATTTCTCTGCGAATAAGGAACCTTACGCATGCGTTTTCACGCCGTAAAACTACTTTTCTTGGGAATAAATCAATGCTATGTCAACAAGCCAAAGACTTAAAACGACTGGGAGGCGAACATTTGATGTGAAATTGCTGGAATATCGGCCGAATTATGCTTGTAGTGCAAAAAGGTTAGAAAAACACAAACTAAAATACAAAATAAATTGATTCAGAAGTATTGCCCGAGTAGAACCGACTGAAATATCTTGGTACCCCGTAGAGACTCTCTACCGGAAATCGTCTAGGATGCCTTCTCTAAGGCTGAAGAGTTGTGGAAGAAAATATGTGGACTGTGGCTTAGAGGGTGGTTTCAGACCCCACGGAACTCCCCTCCTAGAGACAGCGCTTACGAATTTGTAGAATTAAATGTTACCCTTCCACCATACTATGTTACATAAGATGGCGCTTCTATCTTGGGTTTAGCCGAAGTGGACTCTTGATCTACATCGTTGTTACTCATGTTAGTTGCTTTAAGTCGAGTGATTAAAATATAGTATTGAGGGCCTTTCCTTCCCGTTCGATTATGAAATATTTGTCCATTTGATCTATAATTCAGTAAGGACCATTGTATGACGGATGCAAAGTGCGGTTGAACAGCATCATCACAAACGAAAACGAGAGAAGCTATTTTTAAATCCTTCTGTTCGAAAGAATACTTTTGCGAATGCGATGACGTCTGTGGGAATTGGATTGAAGCTGCTTTGGTGCTACGTCCACTTTTGGATGAAAAACTGTCCGGATATACTTGGATTAATGCAATAGAGCATCTCGGGTAATGTTGGGCTAAGAAACTTTTTGTGGATAGTACGGAGGCCTAGCAAAACCATTGGAAGGATATCGCCCAAACCGTATTGATGTTAAGTGTTCGGTGCCACCGCTCGATAAAATCCTTGGGGCGCAAAATAGTGCTTATGTGTCTTATTTTTTTGGCATGACATACATGATTTTACTCATCGACCAGAGTCAGCATTGACGCTAAGTCAGAAAAAATTGGGATACCATCAGTCGTATAGTGGAACGTATGTTAGGATGAGTAAGTGAATGCACAGCTCTTTGGCGACAAAAGGTCGAATTTGATTTGACGATATATCACAAGATCCTTGTTTTTGCGCTTCGGCGAGCAGGTTGTAGTCGATTCCGTGAGCCGCTGAGATAGAAGATCTGCGCGAAAGTGAGTCTACAACCACGCTAATTGATCCTGGAATATACCTACCTAAGGTCCGTGCTAAATTGGCTGAATTCGTAATGGCATTCTCACTTTAGTGTTTGCTTTGCCATTTTTTTTTGCACACTAAGATGGTGAGTAAAAGACGAAGCAATTGTGAAGATTTGTTGTATTGGCCAAATCTCAAATCCAGACCTGTAGTTGTCGGCAAACATACCTAATGCACTACACATGCAACGGCCAATAGAAGCATCATTTTTGCATTCCATTCCATAGTTGGAAGAGCTTATTATGCACCTGCCGCACGGAATTCTATGTGATGAATCAAATTATTATTCGATCTAAGACGTGAGTCATAGGGAAATAATCTTTGTGTGCATTTGCAATATTCTACGATTCCGTTTATGGCTATGGTAGAACACGATGGTCAGTAACTAACAAAATTTAGAAGCGTAGGTACTCTATGACTTGGACGGATCTTGTAAATCGAAGAAACCTATCAGACATTTGGATCAACAAACAATAATTATATGTTAATTGAAAAGTCTTAAATTAATGATGATGTATGCTCTTCCTCCAGTAGAACCCTTGGGCAATTAACTTGTTTCTATATAGAGAACTTCGACCAATGATGCACTTTTGTATGCTGTAGAGAAAGTTTACTACCAGGAATCCGGGTGACAGGACACAAATAACGAAAAATCTGCCATATAGTATTAGGCCATTAAAATTCGGGCAATATGACTTAATAGGTCGAATATGTTCCCCTATAAGAGGAAATATTGCAAAAGCAGAAAATATTGGCATATTCGACGGTCCTTTCGTTGTCAAAGACCCATAGAAGGAAAGGGATTCGAAGGATTTTTTTAGGCCTTATATGAGGAGCTAAAAGTTTGGTTTACTAAGCAACAATGTAAGCCGAGCTTGTTAAATGGTAAGAACAGAATGGAATTTGTTGCTTTTGACTTGATATTCGACTGGAGTTGCAAACCAATATATGAATGTAGTCGAGCAAATGGAAAATATTTCTTGTTCACTAGATTTCATCACCTTGTTCCAAATAACCAGAACCACAAGCATGTATCGTAATGTATTTTTCAATGAAACTTGACTTTAGTGGCACATTGATTACACGCACCTTAGATATGAGAGAAAAACAAACTTCTAAGCATACAGTTATTTTTTTTTAAATTTCTTTATTTAATTTGAAAATGGTAAAATAGTTTTGTACTTAGTACTGCCACCAGAGTGTAAAATTACGCAAAAATTCTTTGTTTTAGCTATTCATACAAAGACCTTAAAAAATTTATTGAGATTTCAGCCCAAGCTGCTTTAATTGCTGAAGTAAGATCATCATTATTTGTGAACTGTCTTCCTCCTTCATAAATCTTGCGAGTAAGCCAGCCCCAAACGTTTTCGATAATGTTTGGATACGGAGTATATGGAGGCCACGGCAATAACTCCATATTTTCTCTTTCCATGTAATCTTTAACGACGCGAGCATTGTGAATGGGTGCATTATCTTGCTGGAATATCCACTGGAGAGGACCAAAAAGCCCGCGGATTTCGGGAAAAATAGTTTCCAACAAAGCTTTATATGATTTCCCTGTCATTTTATTGGAAACGAAAACCAATTCGAAGGCACCATGAATCGAAATTGTCTAGCATGATGACGGCTCAAAAAACACTCTGCTTTTCGAAAATCATAAAAATAGAAATTGTAGTTGAAAAGACAACTCTTTTCCTGTCATTCGAGACACTTATTTGCACATCCCAGGTCTGGTAGTTTTTTACTAATAACAGTCACTATTGCTCTCGTGCGGAGTTAAATGGTGGTTATTTTTTAAGCTTTTTGTATTGTAAATGTGGAGCTTTTAGAATCGCGCGACGAACTGCACTTCTACTGGCATTTACTGCCGCTAATACCATGGCCTTGGATGTTGAAAGAGCCGAATTCGATGCTAATCTTTGAATTCGTCTTACATCATATGCTGAAACGGTTGTCACAAATCCTCCCCGATAGTTGAGAATGATTACTTCCAAATTTATTGACTTTAAATAAAATAAAGAAGGACTCTATCACAAATAGTAATTCAGTGTGGTTTATTTAAGATATAAAAAGGAAGTGAGGTGAATCACCAAAACGAAAATGGTAATGACATACAAATACAAAAGATATAAAGCAATTAGGTGTGTTTGTTTTTTCAATTCATAACAATTCTATCATTAGTGATGGGTAGTTAGGATTGGTTTTGCATTTACTATCATCATCCTCTCTTAAATGTCACGTAGAAAGTGAAACCTCACATCAATGTGCTTGCTGTGAAAAGAATCTGTTAAGGCAAGCCTGATTGCGCTCTGGTTGTCACAAAACAGAGTTATTGGAACTTTCTCTAAGTGGGGCTATAACTCGTCTTCCAATTGCTTCAGCGACATGTATTCCGCCTCCATGGTTGATAGAGCCACTGTCTGCCGCCTTCTCGAACTCCATGATATAGCAGCACCCTGGAACATAAATACATAGCCTGTACAAGATCTCCTATCTTCAATGGAGATCAATCAGCATCACAGAACCCAGTTATGTTTCCGTCATGATTTTTAGCAAAAACAAGTTTATAATCTTTAGTCCCCTTTAGGTACCTCATAACTCTCACACAAACTTCGAAACATAAATTTTATAGTAGGTCCGATTCATACAAACCTATGATGATGGCGATGGAAAGTTCCGGTGTGACGATTACTGCGGATGGTGTTAAAACGAAAATACTTCAGGAGGTCAAAGTATCAGATTCGTCGGCATTTTACATTAAGCACAATAAAAACTCATATAACTCAACTAATCAGAAATTTAAAAAAAATCAAAATTACAGAGCTCACCACAAAGGCCCACTGTTCTTTAAATGCAACAAATATGGGCATATTGGCAAAAATTGTTACAGCAAAAGGAAAAATGATTCCACCAACAATTCTGACAATAGCACGTCTAATGCGGCCTTTCAGCAGCAACAGGTCTTGATGGCAACAGCTGGTACGTGGACTCGGGAGCATCCATACATATGACGAAGCATCAAAACTGGTTGTACGACATGGGAAGACCACCAGTGCGTAGCATCAAGGTAGCAGATAGTAAGATGCTGGAAGTCAAAGGTTGCGGAAAGGTTGACAAAGAGATCATAGGTCGAGATAGCTCCATGCACAAGCTTCAAGTCGGTAACGTACTTTACATTCCCGAAATAAAATTTGAGACACATGGCTGCACAGTTTATCAAAACAAAAAAAAAATTTTGACAGCAGCACTACGTAATAATATGTACCAGTTGTCAAAGATGGAGCCATAGGGTTCTCGATTTTTTAAAAAATAGTTCAGAACAACATGTTTAGTTCGGTTGATTTTACGGCCAATTTCGCGCTTTGAAAAACCTTTTCCGAAGTAAGCGTCTTTTTAGCTCTTTCTTCAATATTTAAACTTTTTTTTACCCATTTTTCGATTTTTCAAAAAAAAAAATAGACTTATTTCCACCATTTACTTAAAAATTGAAGTGATTACCCCGAAAGATCTAATTAAACTGATGCAATTTACCATGCGTCTAAACAAATGAACAAAAAAAAAAAAACGCTATTTAGAGAGTGGTAACAAAAAGGAGCGAAAAAGTACAGTTTTGTGTTTTTCTCGTAATTCAAATTGATATCTTTATCTGAACAGCAGACATCTTTAACTGCGTACAAGGCAGTATTTGCATTTTTGGCTGATAGATTTGGTCGGCGTTATACCTTACCGGTACTCAGCAGAACAAAATAGATCCACAATTTCTCCTCACAAATATTATTTGGAATATTTAATTGGTTTTAGATCAACCACGACTTGGACCAAACATTGTTACTTCAATTGTTCGTAAGAGTATAGGTAAAATAACCAACCATAAAAATATTCACAAGTAGAAAACGTGGTGCAAGTTATAAATTATCTATGCTCGTATATTTGTCATTGAATCATAAGCACTTAGGAATATTCCTTATCATTAGCTCTCGTTACATCCATTTAAAATTGACTACTTCCTGTTGCATTAGTCTACTTAAGGTGACCTCATCTAATTTTACGATAATAAACTCAAAATCTCAATTGACTTTTATCGGAACTGAAAACTTGTTTCAACTTCATCCAGCACTTTTACACACAATCAATATCTGCTCATATCATCACTGTTTCCAAACTCAGACGAGGGTATTACGAATACAAAAAATCAATTAGTCCCAAAACAGAGTGTTTAACCCAAATCAAAGAAGGCAAGGCACCACAGTCCACAACACGCGACACAGTTTACCAGTTTACGAGAACATAGCAAGTTAAGTAAGTGACTCACCAACCAACTTGCCCAACCAGGAAGTCTTCAATTTTGAAAATAGGAAATCCCTTTAGGCGGACGAGCACTCGTAGGTAGAAAAGAAATTCCGATATTCCATCCAATGTGACACGAAGAGTAAAGGATTTCTTGTCATCCTGATTTCTGATCGATATACCGATGGATATACTCGTACTCACAGCCTACAGGGAAGAAAGTCGTCCATACTCGTATTGTAGTGGAATGAGACAGGCCTTTTAAAAGTCATTTGCGTGATAAGAGTTGCCTACCTACATACCTTTCGGGATATTGAAATTGTTTTGGAAACACACCTACGTGTTCATACTCTACGGAAGGAATGTGTGCACAAGCGGCAAGAGCTCTTTCGGTTCATTAAGTCTGCGGATTTTATCTTAATAGCTCGAAAGAAGTACAATTATTGGCGCCTCCGGCAGACATTTTGCATCCTAAGAGGTACGAGTAAGTAAAGTTGATCGGGCCGAAGGAAGTGCGCAGGCACGCCACCATCTCCCTCCCTGGTATAGAGACAGATTTTGTTGACCATGTTGACATTGGCTATTAATTTGTATATATGGCTCTGACCCTGGTACAGATAATTTTGGTCAGCTTATGTGAATGGAAGTCAAAAAGAAAGTGAAATACTATAGATAAGCGGTCGATGATCTTTCCGAGTAGCATTCTACTCGTAGCATGCAATAGTGCTGAAGATGCGAGCATTTGGATGCAGGTTAATGGAATTTTGTTTTATAGTTTCGATGGAGGTTTGAATGGTTATTTTATTTTAAACTTTATTAACGCCAGATGGGAAAATTTACAAAACAAATATGCAGTTCGCTCAATCGGAAAATGATTGTTTTTTTTGTTTATTTTGGAGCATCTTTGTAAGAACGTCGTTAGTTTCTATTACCGCCGAGTTGTTGGGCATTTAACCATGTAAAAAATAAGATACATGTCAGATACATGTCAGATATATGGGTATACTAGTTTGAATAAAAACGACCAATTGCTTCACTCTATAAAGAAGCTTTGTTAAGTTTCCCAATCTCTTTGTTTCATGATAATTTTGGCATTTGCTTAAGTTTGGAATCAGAAAATACATATTCACTGGGGGCAACTTTTAGAGAATATGTCAGGTGACGGACTTATTCGTATTCCAATTCATGGAATTTCGGGGCCTACATATCTGTGCACTCATGAAGGTGGTCTTTCTTGTTGGCTAAATGCCGTCCTTTTTCCTAAAAATTGTTGCTAAACCATTCCAAGAAATTGGCTTATTATTTGACAATGATTGTAGAAGAAAAGCCTATAGATGTGGATTGTGCCGCGTGCAGACAGACCCAACTTGATCTTTTCCGGCGCCCATTCGCCTGAAGAAAATCGCTGTAACGAGCGCTGCTTGGTCACCAGTATGTTGTAGTGGATCCATACTTTTTCCACGGAAAGGACCCATCCGAATTGCGCTATACCGAACCTACTTCTTTCATGTTGTCTTTTCCCATTTTCATCAAAATTGACGCAGTTATCTGTTTTCAATTATTGTCATGAGAAAATACTGGCTGACAGGTGGAAACTAACCGGAGCAGTAATGCTTTTCAAGTTACAAGAAAATTAATAATTTTACCAGGGTAATGGCTATTGTTCAGATTATTCAATAAATTCAAGAAAAAAGTTGAGAGAAAATTAGGAATCGACTTAAACTTCGAATGATTAAGAAGGAATAGTTCTCAAAAGTCAATTTAAAATCGAAACAATTTACAAGGACAAAGGATTCGTATATAATTCCAATCACTTAATTTTGGTATCTTTACCTCTGTCTTGGATCAATGCCTACTGAGACTAAATCAAACCTTTATGACCGATTTTGGAGGATCCTAACACTTACATCTTAAAAAGCACACAGCCCATGTTACGGGGAAGGTCAGCAAAACCGAAGCTAATTTCTAAGAAGCAACCAACATAAATTATAATGAAATATTTATTTTTTATTTTTTATAGTTATTTGTAATGCTTATACACTTTAAGATACAATATCTTATAAGATAGTGAAAAACAAATTAAGAACAATGAAAGCTAGTAGAGTAGTTGTACCAAATTAAAACTTAACTAGAAAAATTATGTATTAGTTGCTTCGAAAAATTTATTTACAGATTTGTAGAGAAATAGCTGCGTAAATGATTTTTAAGTCTTGTTGTGCTTGTATCTAAATTAGTTCTTAAATTTCGCGGTAGTGAATTCCACAATCGAATTTACGATAAATTGACGTTGTGATGTGAGGGATGTGTATTGGAGGTAAATTAATTGACCTGACCTGTGCGAAGAGGCAAATCGAATCTTTTTGTATAAGTATGATGGTTGACGTGTTACGAGAATATCCGATAGCAGGGCTAGAGTGCGAAACTTGAGATAGCTCTCAAAAGGCATGTCAAGCAAACGAGAAGAATAACTACTTACTCGGTCATGTTTGCGTAGCCCAAAAACATAACGTACTGTGCTATTAAAAGCAACATTGAGCTTTCTTCTACGATCGAGTCAGCTACTAAAGATTTCACATCCGTAGAGTACGATAAAATAGGAATAACCAACGATTTAGCTAACATCAAGCGCGTTTTAGTTGGAATAAAAGACTGTGTTACCCATAAATTCCGTAACACCCCATATACCTTTCCAATGGCGGCGCTGATGTGATTTTCCCAAGTTAACTTGCGATTAAAAGTGACCCCAAGATTCTTTGCGGTCTCAACATAATCTATTGCGGAGCTTTTCAACAAAATAGGTGGAAAATACGAAAGATTCAGTGGTTTCTTCGATATGACGAGGCACTTCGATTTCTTAGCGTTTAGAGAAAAACCATTAAGTTCAGACCAACGTGAAATTTGGTCAAGATCTTCATTGATAAAGCAAACTCCCTTCTCAATTAAACCAAGTGGACATTTATAATGGATGGAAGGTCATTTACATATAATCCGAACAATAAGGGGCCAAGTATAGAACCTTGAGGGACACCACTAACAGTTGCAAGAAAATCGGATATACCTGTTGTCATTGAGTTGAACTGATTGCATTCTGTTGTTTAAGTAGGATGTAAGCCTCTTAACTGCATCTAATGAAAAGTTATGTTGCCGAATGAGCTTTTTACATAAGATATTTCTTTTCATTTCATTTTCTTCTTCTTCTTATCCTTTTATTAACCCTTTCCTCGTTATACTCGTACGAACTTATGCGTAACGAGTTTCCCATTTTTACTGCATCGCTGCTCCACATCTTATGGGGTTGGCTAATGTCGCAGACCGCAGAACGTGTCTACATAATGCTCGGTCCTGGATCGCTTCAGTGGTAAGCCCCAGACGTTGTTGCGCATTTGCCATCTGAGAAATCCAGGAATTCTTTTTCCGACCTCGTTTTCTTACAGTTGGAGTGACCGTAGTTGATAGTGCCTTTTTAACCGGATTTTCCGCAGATCTTCTTTGAACGTGGCAATACCAGCCTATTCTATTCGCCTCAAGCCGTTCGGTTACCGAATTCTTTATATGTAGACTTCCTCTTATACGCGTAGATCTAATACAATCGCGTTTAGTGACTCCACTAGACATCCTTAACATTTTCATTTCCGCTGCCGTCATTTTGTTTTTAAACGCTTCGTACATTGTCCAGCACTGTGAACCGTATATAAGAGCTGGTCTAACAACCGTGGTGTAAAGTTTCCCCTTTAATTCAAGTGGAAATTTTCGGTCGCAAAAGATTCCTGAATTTTCCCGCCATTCCATCCATCCCACACTCACTCTGTGGTTTACGTCGTCGACACATTTCGCTTCCATGTTAACGATTGATCTTAAGTACTTAAAGATAGTGCTTTTCGGAAGAACTATTCCATTTAACATTATATCCGGAACAGGTCGCAACGGATGCGCAAATGGGCACGTCAAATGCTCCGTCTTTGAACGACTTATTTTAAACCCGTTCCTCTCTAGCGCATTTTTCCATGAATCTAAGGCGTTCTGTAAATCTTCGACGTTATCGCTAAGTATAACTGCGTCGTCAGCGAAGAGAATTGGCGTTACATTTGGTTCGCGCATGCAGTCTTTTAAAAGATAGTCGAGTACTACGTTAAAGAGGAAAGGGCTAAGTACGCTTCCTTGATGCACTCCGACATTAACTGGAAATTCTCTCGTTAGTCCAGCAGAGCTTTTAACCGCAGTTTTCACGTTTCCGTACATGTCTTGTATTATTCTAACATACGTTTCCGGTACGTTTTGAGACCTCAGCGCGGCCCATATGAGATCCCTAGGCACTCGATCGAATGCTTTCTCGAGGTCGATAAATACAATGTGTAAATCCTTAGACGAATCTCGGTGCTTTTCCATTATTATTCGTAGGCTTTGGATAGCGTCCACCGTCGATCTTCCTTCAACAAATCCACACTGGCTATTATCGAGCTTTATTATTTGCCGAAGACGTTCGTTTAAGACTCTTTCGACGATTTTCATTGTGTGTGACATAAGCTTGATTGAACGGTAGTTGTTGCATTCTCGAGTGTCGCCTTTTCCTTTGTATAATGGAACCAAGAAGCTACTTCTCCATTGATTCGGCATAGGTTGTCCACATTTTAATTTATTTAAAAGTTTCGATAGCCAAACGCTGCCGATCCCCTCCATCTTCGACCAAAACTCTGATGGAATGCTGTCTGGTCCAGCCGCTTTCCCCGGCTTCATTTTCCCGATTGCTATACTTATTATTTCGATTGAAACGTTCGAAACTTCCTCCTCGAATAGACCAGCTGTCGGCACGATATCACGTGGAAACTGTTTGTTAAGCAACTCCTTGCAGTATTGCAGCCACCGGTCACAAATTTTCTTTTCATTTGTTAGTAAGCGATCGTCTGCATTTTTGATGTATTTCGGCGAGGTTATTTCCATTGAATTTTTTCGCCTCTGTGCAGCGAGCTTAAAAATATTTGGCATTTTAGTACTGTACGACGTTTGAACTTCTTGGATAGCTTGTCTTCTATCCGCCGATCGTGAGGATATTTGTTCCAACTCCTGGTACAGGTTTTCCGTTTTTGCCGCTCGAGTTCGAGCCAGAACTTTCTTTGAGATCTTTCTAAGACTCCCGTATTCAAGAGCCAGTCGAGCTTTTTCGATATCGTCGCTCCGATCGCATTTTGTCCACGCTTGGAATGCACTCTTCTTGGCGGCCACAGCTCGTTTGGTTTCGTCATTCCACCACCATGTTTCTTTGCCGACGTAATGGTATTTCGATATAGTCCCCAGATGGGACTTTGCGAGTGTTATGCATTCCTCGTGCATGCTGTTCCACATTTCTTGCGGGCTAAGTGAGTCTGCTATACCATTTATATTTTGAAGTACTTCTTTAGCCAGTGCGATAAATCTTGCGCTTCGTTCCTTCGATAGATTATACCACGGGATTTTTGGCTTTCCAAACGATGCCCGTGTTTTCGGTGGTTCCACTGTGAACAACGGTGGTTGTAAATATTAGTGATCATTCTTAAACAAAAGCTTGTGGTGAATGACACGTCAAAAATTAGTTTTCAATTTGGAATATAATATGGGATGATAATCAGTAACATTTTGATTTACAATCTTATACATTTTAGTAAAAGAAGAAGAAAGAGATTTAAAAAGGAAAATTAATCATAACAATTCATAAGTAAACTAACATTGATTTGAGATGTAAATATGATTGTGTTGCTGATGAAAAGGAAGATATTAAAAAAATGATTCAATATTTTCATAGCTCAAGGTGAATAGCCAGTTTTTAACATTTTTAGTGAAATTTGGATATCGAAGAGGCAATCTATTAAATATAAATGGAGTCGTATATGTGTAAAAATGCGAAAAGTGTGTTCTATGTGCAAAGGGTACATTTACTATGAACATATTGTTTACACGTAGATTTGTATGATTTGTATATTTCTACTTGCAATATTACCGCTTTGCTTGAAGAACTCTCTTAAAACTTTAAATACATATAAATGTCTGATTGGTAGAATCCGCAATATTTTGAATAAGGGCCAACTACTAGCTAATCGATTTTTATGTGAAATAATTCTTAATAAACGCTTTTGAGCGGTAAGTAGAGGACTGAATGTATTGGCATACGAACCCCCCAACTTGTTATACCCTATTGCAACTTTGACTGTGCAAGACCATAGTAAATCATTAACAAAACATTTTGAGAACAAAACGGTCTTAGTAGGTACATTTTACGTGTTTTAATCATTTAATGTTTAAGTTGAAATCAATTATTAAACCTAAGTACTTAAAATTTTGAACTGATTCAATCTTGAAGCAGTTTTCTGTGCAGGGTAAATCAGCAGAAAAATTACTATTTCCACATTGATGTATGGGTAAGGAAAACTGTCTACAATCATGAGCATGGAACCATAAATTGAAATCATATAAGCTGTCACCAGATACCTTAAAACAAACTAGTTTTGTTTTATAGCTTATAATTAATTAAGGGTAGGTAAACTACAACTGTAACGCTTCTAGATCTTCATTTATCGACACAATACATTCGAAAATGGTTCCATATCCATATGTAAAAACTATGCCGTCCGCAAAAGCTGTTGGACTGCCATTTGACTTGAGTTTGAAAATAGAATTAATATAAATTAAGAAAAACAATGGTCCAAGTACAGAACCCTGAGGAACACCGTTTTTTAATAACCTGGATGCACTCGAGACCCCATTTATAGTAACTTTTTGTGTTCTTTTTATTAGGTAAGAACGAAGACAATTAAACATATTTCCACGAAAACCAATATTGAAAAGTTTGCTTAGCAAGAGATCATGGTTCACCAGATCGAAAGCTTTTGTCATATCAATAAAAAGACCAATTGTAGATTTGTTATTATTTAAACTTCCATGTAACTGACTATAAACCCTTAAGATGGCGTCCTCAGTAGACAAGCTTTGTCTGAAACCAAACTGATTCTTACTAAGGTAGTTAGACTTGTCCAAAAAAGAGACAATTCGAACTTTTATCAATTTTTCAAAAATTTTGGAAAATGTTGAAAGAAGTGATATTGGTCTGTAATTAGAAATAATATGTCTATTTCCTTTTTTAAAAAGAGGTATGACTTCAGCACTTTTAAGATGGTTAGGAAAGCAACCCATTTCAATACTTTTGTTAAATAAAAAGGACAGAACATCAACGACATACCAGGCGACATTTTTTAATACGAGTAACTTACTCGAAACACCATCATTTGTTTTATTTTTAAGGCACAAGACAGTTTTATAAACTTCAACTGGTGTAATCGGATTATAAACAAAACTATTACATTGAACATCATCCATAAAAGGGACATCTGACCAAGAGGTACAGTTGCAGGCTATACAAGGATCGAAACTTAGTTTTAATTTCTTAGAAACTTCAGTGAAATACTCGTTAAAAATATTAGTAATATTCCCAAGACCTGGTTCCATAATTCCCTATACTTCAATGCTATCAATCTTAACGCCGCTTTTAATTTTAATATTGTGATTAACCATGTCAAATACCTTAGAAAAGTCTAGAAGCACCAAGAAAATTACTTTTTCTTCATCTAATGCTTGTCGTATATCGTCAGTAACACTCAACAGGGCGGTGGTACAACTGTGTTTCGCAAGAAAACCAGATTGCTTTGGTGTGAGCATGTTATTATTTTTAAGATATGTGCTCATCTGGTTTTGCAAAACACGTTCAAAAGCCTTGGACAGAAAGGGCAGAATTGAAACTGGTCTAAACTCATCTGCTTTAGCAGTTTTGGGAATAGGTATAATTTTCGCCAACTTCCACTGAGTCAAATTAGTGTTAAAAATGAAGGTGATAAAAGGCAATATGATTGGTAAGAGTAGCATTACACTAGCATTAGTACAGGGTGTATTTTGTCTAACCCAATGGCATTTGACTTTATCGAGAATATACTTTCTACCACAACAGCACTATCGACCGATCTGAAACCAAAACTATTAACACTTTGATGATTATTTTAATTCCAGATTCTTCCATTGTTTGTATCTCAATAAGTTACGTAAGAATCCCGATTGGACTTTTTTAGTGCTTGTTATTGCATGAGATCTTATTATCCAGTTCTTTATTTTTTGTTGAGCGAATGTCAAGTCTTTTACATATAGAAATTTCTTTATATATCTATGGTCGCCTAACCTAAGCCTCTCAATCACCGAAGCTGGTTCCATGTGAAAATTATGGAAATTAATGAAGCTCTGCCCCGGTTGAAGAAAAAAAGGAATATGTGTGATGGATATCCGCATCTTTTTCGATAGTCAGGTCGCCACGAAATCCCTGGACTCATGTCCTTTTAACTCAAAGGCCGTAATAGACTGCCGATCATCTCTCGTGGAGATGACAGAACAGTTCATTACTCACATTTGCTGGATGCCGGTACATAGAGACATCGTAGGGAATTTTAGTCCCCACGAACTTACCAAAATTGGAACCACTATACCCATTGTTCCCGAGAGTGGTAACATCAGTATACCTATTGCTACGCATAAACAAGAAATAAAGCTGAATGCTCTTAGATGAACAAACCTTAGGTGAACGGTCGGATCAAAATGTCAAGCAACTAATCAAATCTGGCCTAAACTGGATCTGAATCACTCTAAGACTTTGATCTTTCGAAACTGGAAACATCTCAGCACCATCACAGGGGTTAGCACTGAACACTGTCTCTTAGGTAAACATGCAAAAAAGCTTGGCATATTTACAAACGACTTCTGTAGAAGCTACATAGACGAGGAAGAGGAAGAGACAATTCCCCATCTTCTTTGTACATGCCCAGCTCTTTTCCAAAAAAGGAAACTCGACTTAGGAGCTGTTTTCTACAACGACTTAAGCGATCTAAGCAACACAGCCCTTAAAAGTCTCCTACGTTTTGTCAAAAGCTGAAAATGGTTTCGTGAGCAGGAGGATCACAGATCAACGTGGTATCACAACGTGGCAACAGGCCTAAGTTGATTGATCTTTTCTTCCAACAGCCATTATATCCTAACCTAACCTATGGTTGCCAATCTTAAGTATTTCATTCTTTGTTTTACCCTTTATTTTGCTATTTTTTTATGAACTGGGTACTATGAAAATACTATCTATTACTCCTACTGTGAAGTAACTTATCTGTAGAAACATACGAGTGCTTGGGTTGCTGAATTTCATAGCCCAAATAAGAACTTACTTGCGTGTCAGTTGGTTTAAATTTGTATCCCAATGTGTCCTTTGATTGGTAGTTAAGGCTTTTTAGCATCATTAATGAAACTTAACTGGAAATAATATTTTTGCCTTAGCTAAGTTTCTAAGTTTTTCTTAATAGATCGAAAAGGTAGCTGTGGAATTTGTGACTACTCCTACGCTATTGTCCCTTTTTTGGGGATCTGTACCGATTAACTTTTTTATCGATTTCTTGTTTGAGTTGTATGTTTCGTAATATTGAATAGGACTGATGGTTAGATAGACATACCATCGCTAGTTTTCGTGTTTTTTTTGCCAAACAAACCGCTTTAAAGAATCGTCTCTTTTAAGATCACCGTCTATGTGAAGATTCTATGAACAGCTTACGCTTGATAGACTGCATTTTTCTGTACTACGAAATGAATGAATGTAATATTGAGCAGAAATTTAAAGCCTGGGATTGGTGTACACTTGTATTCTTACAGGCTTGTTTCAGAATCTGATTTAGCCTTCTGATAAGTTTAAGTTTACAAATATCATAAGCAGCCTCTCTAATTGCTTTTGCCACATTAGTTGTGCCATTCTTCAATCTGACTAATAATAAATAGGGTGTAGTGCACTGCCACCTTGTGGTCTATTGTGCCCCCTACTTATACCTTGGAGAGGTTTGCTCCCTCTTCCAGATCCCGCTCACAGCTTAATTCACCAGGAATTATGTTAGAGTATTAATGCTCTGGCGTTGGGCTTGGCAAGGAAAAACCGACTCAGAGCAAATCATCCAGACCAGTTTCTTATATGAATCTGAGAATGAGCAGTGGGTCCGTGGTTGGTAAATCCTTCCCTTGAATTTGGTGTTTTCCTAGATATTTAAACCTTTTTGGGTCAATGCCCCGCGACATTCCAGTATATGTTCTGGAGTTTCTGTGGAATCATTGCAGAATCTGCAGAGACCTTCATCTAATATCCATATTTTCCTTAGGTGTTTCCTGAGCTTGCAATGCCCCGTTAGGAAACCAGTTAGGATGCGTAGGTTATTTTTGCTAAGACTGATACATGCTTTAAATCTTTTGAGATTGTAATCTTTTTTGGCTCGTCTCAGACCTTGGAGATCCCGAAAGGTTCTAGCCCTTTTCTCCTTTTTCGATTTCCTGAATTCTTCAAGAAGGGTGTGTTCCCCTACCCCGCAGAATGGTTCAGGTCCTATGAAGGGTTCTGCTGCCCCTTTTCTCGCCACATTACCAGTGATGCCCACATGGCCTGGTATCCAGCAGACAGATACTCTGTCTTTCTTGCCGAATTTGTTGAGACTTTGTAGGCATTCCCATACAAATTTGGATTTAATGACAAAGGAGTCTTTGGAGTACTTTGATAGCTGCTTGACTATCTGACATTATTGCTATGTTACAGTTTCTGTTATTCTTTTGAAGATTGATTCGAACGCATCTTTCTATGGCGCATACTTCTATTTGAAAGATGCTGGTACTCTTGCCCATGGATTCATGGTGTTTCGTTCTTACTCCCAACAATCCTGCACCAGTTCCTTCGTCAGTTCTCGAGCCGTCTGTATACCACTTTATCGGACTGAGCAACCAGTCCATAGACAAATTGAATTCATCTCTTAATTTCAGTTAGAGTTTACTACGGAGTTCATGCACATACAGTTTACTATTTCTTCAAAAGATTTCTATCAGCAGCATCTCTCTTTCAATCTCTGACAGTTGATAATTGATAGTCTATGGGTTGTATCGGGAGAAGGTACGGATTTCGTGTTGCTGGAAGGAAACCTTTAAGTTTCATTTCTGCTTAAAACTTCGTCTGCCTTTAACAACAAATATTGTTTCCAGTGTGCCTTGCTTTCTTTCTGTATAGCAAACCTATGTAAGTTTAACGTTTTTCGTTCGAACCATCCAAGCACACAACTTCATTTGAAAATCCCTTTTTATCATAATTTTATAATGATGCTTGATAAATAGTCGACCTTTCCATGTGCGGATCTAGAATTGATGTGTCAGGGCTATCAAGAGATACTAGTATTTCCTTCATAAGCAACTGAGTATCTTCGCTACAATCTAGTCGAATACAAATTGTGAAATTGTATTAAGATCTATTCAGCTGTGTCAGAAGTGTCCATTTGGGGACAATTTTAATACATATGAGGAAAAGCGAACTTTCAGTATACTCGTATTGTAAAAGAATAAAAAAATATCTGTTGATCAAATTTTGAGCTTTCCTTCTTCTTTTCTTTCTGCAGCTCGTTCCATTTTTTTTTAAATGCAAAGTTGTCTCTGTTACAACCATAATAACCAGCCAGACAGCAGTTTCACGGGTTGCTTCTATTGAGGAGACGTGCCAGTTCCGCTGGTGAATGTCTCGATTCACTACTGCACATGCACTGCTTTCGTGACTGCTTTGGCGGCATTGTAAAGTAAAATCAAAAATAAATAAATAATTCTGAATTGTTCTGTATCTTCAGCTTAACATAGGTGTACGAGTATGTTAATTCTCGCAAGCCCTTCAAATATAAACAACTTCATGGTTTCTGCGAACGTTCTTTTAATTTCTGTTTTTATTAGCTTCATACAAGCTACAGCTGTATTATGCTCTTAAATAAATTAAATTTACATCAGCATGCTCTTATTGCGGGCACACATCAGCAGCAATTCATCAAGTAGCTCATTAATCTCTCATTGGGTCATTATAGCCTTGTTCGCATGTTTAACTAACAACAACCATCATAAACTGTCGATTCTCTTTCATATCGGCCCGTTTGATGGTTGTTGAGTTTCACATTTGAATTTTTATTACACGGCGACAAAAGAACAAGCAGTAGAAGGATGTTTACCCTTTAAATCTTGAATTGATGTTGGGAGCTGAACATAATCACCAAAAAGAGGCGCCACCTTATCAACACTGGACGAATGCAAGCCAACAATGAAAAGTGAAAAAGAAAAGTCAGTCCGAGTGACACATATTGATATCGCCGTCGGCCGGCAGCACCATCATTTCGTTCCGATTTCGAGTTAACTAAAAGTCTCTTAAGGGAGTGGAAAGTCTGGCTACGGCTACAGTCGCTACTATCGCGGCACAGATAAAGCGAGGCTTTTTGCATGAACATCAGGTTCGACGGTAGTGACAACACACATCGACCAACCAAACCACCACTATAACGACATCCGACGACAGGCAGTTAACAATCAATAAATTAAAAGCAACACGCCAGGTAGGTAATCCATCTTTCCGACCGTTTCGCCGTTCTTTGGTTGTTGGTAGTTGGTCTTTGGTAGCGGCACTCACGATAAGGGTCCAAGTGTAAGCGTCCATCCATTCAGAGTACACACCCGCTAATCAAATTCAAACGGAACCACTCCACTGTTGACTGTGGACTGTGGACTGTGGACCGCCCAGCGAGTAATTAATTCTTTTTGCAGAAATTAAAAAGTCATGTTAACCACCTAATTAAAATGCCTTAAGTATCGGCTTCGACTTGACGGCAGCTTAGTAGCTGGTCGCGGCAGCATAAGTGGTTCGTTCGTAGCTTGTATCTCGCATCAGTCGTCCAGGTGAGATCTGCAGATGATCGTGGTTCCTGCAGCCCTTGTCAGGCTTGTGTTGTTCCCTTAAGTGGAGTAACATCACAGTCAGTAACCAAACTGGGTCTACTCGTACCTCGAAATACTACTACCAATAAAATCGCTCAATGAATAACAAGTGAAGCTCATAATGTAAACAAATTAGTAGAAGCATCCTCTCCGGGGTGGTGGATGCGGCCAACAATTTGAAAGGCTAACACGTTTTTATACTTTGCCATTGCTGTAGCTAATACCGGGCGCAGGATGAGGGATACAATCTTAAAAGGCGATTACTAGAGGAGGGTTTTGGAACGTGCAGGTAAGTGCCACTGCTACCGGATTCAGAGCAGGTCAAGTCAATCACACATGCACACGGCTGACCGTAGAATTAACAACGAGAAGCAAATTCAATAGATGGACACCCAGCGGCGGATTTTCAATTGGAATTGGAATCGGGATGGGGATTTGGAATACTCATTTAATATTCTGGACCTCGTCATCTTTGCTTCGTTCGTCGTCCGCCTTTGACCGCTTAAGAGTATTCTCTGATCATCCTTATTATTGCCAGGATGGTAGTGATTTTAGATGCATGTGGATATCACAGAGGTTGATGATCGGTCGAATGGTGCTCTTATTTCTTTTTTTCTTTTTGCGTGTCGATCGTAATCAATGGATCAGTAAGATCGAGTAATGATCGGTTTCGGTTTAGTGATTGCTACTGTTTACGAACGCATTCTGCAGAGGAATGTGCTACTCGCAAATACTCGTAAATGGATAGAAAATTGAGTTGGTTTAAAGATACTTGCCAAGTGTTGGAATGTAGATATTGCTTGGTCTGTTATAGTGGGGAAAGGGGGGCTAGGTTATTTGTTTTCTGTGTACACACCCATGGAAATGGTATGAGAGATAATTAATGCGAAATTAAAACTAACGATCTTGTATGGAAGTTTTACTAGATTTACGTTTAACTAGCAAATTGTGTAGAATATGTGGAAAGTTTAATTTATTACGAGTTAGCTCTAAATCTCTACATATATAGATAGATGAACATGCAGTTTAACGGCAGCAATTTGAGACATGATGAATAATTTATGTTGATCAATTGCGGAGCTCTACTTGTGCAAAATGAAAGAAGACAGCAAAAATGATAAAAAGACTGATAGGAGAAACTTTAGTTTCCTTGCTTAGTGATAATTTTTTCAACTGAAATATTCTTAGACATAAATCTGAATCTAATAAGATATGTATGACGATAATAACGAGGAGTTATTACATAGATCTTTCGACCCTAACGATAAAACGATAAAAACCTACGCAATCATGTGAAGCGAATGAATGCGTATTTCCAGCTGAAACGGAATTTATTTTATTGAAAACTTATAAGCCAACCTATGCAAGTAAAGTTAATTACAATTAGCTCAAAACATAGCCAAGAATAAGGATAGCAAAGCCCATCACATACACGTTTTAGCATACAGCATAGAGCGTTTCTAAGCTACGCACGACACCTACAGCACGTAGTTCAAGAAACCCGTTCTTTCTTTAACGAAACTTCCAGTCGTAGGCTTTGAACTTCTAGTTCGAGGACTAGGGATATGCTGTCGTGCATATACCCTCCAAAGTATGAATGAAATAATATCTGGTATTGTAATGCTTAAAATATTGATTGGATGTCTATCCAGGGAACGGAAATCTTATTTTCCTCTATAAAGGCAATAACGACACGAAAAATTGTAACAACTTCCGGTCGGTGCTGCTAATATTATTTACATGAATGGGGTGGGATCTAGATATTGTTCAGCGAAAAATAATGCAATTCATCAAAATCAATACAGATTCGTGGATGGTAAGCACGAATAATGATGATTTTTGCAACTTAGAATCAAGTTCAAGCATCCATCAATTGAAAGTTGCTATTGTTATGAAGAACAAACAACTTAAAAGTTCCAGTTTGAAGACAATATTGTTCAACAAGCTAGTATATTGTAGTTAAAAATGACATGGAGACGTGTTTTCAAGTTTTCAAAGATTTTTTTTAAAATTTTCGGAGCTTAGGCGCGAATACTACATAAAAAAGCACCTTGACGAAATTCTGCAAGTCCTTCTGCCCATGATGGATAGTGTCACAGAGACAGTAGACTGTACTAGCTATACAACCGTATCTTGACTCCCGATTTTATTACTCTACTTGGATTTTGAACCAAAGTTATTATTCCCATTGACCGAGTCCAGAAAAGTTTGCAAGATCCGATGATGAACTTCCACGATGCCGCCTAGGACCTGGGAAGTCTAAGAGATCATTTTTACAATGAAAGAGAAACGTTAGTGAATCAAGATCTGCAAGATGGGCTTAGTCTCTGTCAAGTTTGGAAGGTTGAGGCCGAAAGACGCACAAGACGAAGGAAGAGGATGGCTGGCGTAACAACGAGAGATGCCGGATTAACAGTAAAACAGAAAACCGAGCGTGCTATGAAGGAAACAATCGACCGCCTTTACACTGAAATGGATGATAGATTCATTCGTTTGCAAGACACTGACAAGAAGTTTCGATTTCTACTGGACATCCGAGGACTACTCGTATGTACCGGCATCAGCTACGATGTCCTCAAGACTAAATGTGAGAACTTCGGCCAGACCTGCAATAACAACGTCTGCTTTATGAAGAGATTTTGGACTTCAGAATGATGATCAGCACCAGGACCAACATCAAACTAACACGACCTGAAGACGTTTTGCTATTCATCGTGCAATACGGACATGAGAGCGTCTTCCCAAATCTTCGAATCGCCATCCAAATATTATTAAGCATTTCGGTTTCCATTGCTAGCTGTGAAAGATCGTTTAATAAATTGCGATTACAACACTTGCCATGGGCGCCATGTTACTTAGTTGGGCCACTGTTTGCGTGAGAGCCCAATGTTTGGTTGTAGCATATGCATCGCAGTGACAATTTACTGTAACTATGACGACAATGAAATGTTATCAATGTCGACGAGTTCAAATCAGCTTAATCACCAAGGGATCAAAATGTGGTAAGAAAACATCATGGTTGAAATATTTGGACACTCAAATGCGAAAGCATAGAACATTAACCAGCCCTCGCCCTCATTGCCGATGTGATTCGAGTTTCACAAAAACAAAGAAGATATTAGATGATCAGACCATGAAAATTCTGGTCATTGGTTAAAACAAAGTAAGAGGCCTTTAGCAAATAAATGAGGAAGGAAAATAAGGTCATTTTCACGTTAAGTGTCACAATGTGATCCGCAAATCAATACCCATCCACCAAAAATTTTATTCCAGAGTGATATCATATATTAGATACGTGCTACAGCACATTATTACGTGCTGATGAAGTAAATGCTTAATTGTTAAAAGGGTTCGAAATATGAGAATTACTAACTGAGCCACCCGGCTTCGCTCGTGGGCATAAACTATTTTAGTTGCAAATTCTTAAGCGTGTTTATTAAATTTTAAAAGTTTCTTAATTTTATTATTATTAATACAATTAATTTATTTCTCGATTTCATATTGAATATTGAATGCTAATGTTAATTTGCGAAGTCTCAGAATTTAGTAAGAATTTATGAATTCGTACTGATGAAGCTGACAATTTTGGTGTTAACCAGAATGTACCACAAAGAGGTAAGGTCATCATAGCATTCTATATCCCAAACATGTTTTCTTCCAAGCCCAAACTTTCTTGAAATGAGGAAAAAGCTGTAGTCTAAAAGCAAAACTGCACGTGTGAAACGAGCACACCCAATTTACGAAACCAACATCATGGATTTTCCCTCACTCCCACACCATCGTAATGCCGCAGTTAATGCTGAAGCTACATACAGCCACAACACCTCAAATGTATGGACCAAGCCTACCAATAACAATGGTGTTAACACCAACAAAGAGCTTTTTTCTTTGGAAGAGATAAACGCACTCACTGCAGAAATGATCACCTTGCTGGAAAATTGTACAACAAAGGCAGAGCAATTTAATACCATCACTCAACTTGCAATTAAGTATTTATATACATCTAAGAAATGAACTTAGGTAGCTTAAATATAATATCTTGGAATGCTAGAAGTATTCGAGCTAAACAAATTGAATTTTATTCCTTCCTTATGACTTACAACATTGACTTAGCATTAGTATTAGAAACTTGGTTGAATTCAACCGACCGCTTATCTAATTCTGTATACAAATGCTATCGTTTGGACAGGGAATATAGAAGTGGTGGCGGTGTTGCCTTGGTAATAAAACGTTCGATACGACATAATTTACTACCTATCCCAAGTACGAAATTAGTTGAAACAATTGGTGTCGAAGTTCCCTTTGTTAACGGGCTTTCATTGAAAATTTTTAGTTCTTATTTTCCGGGCGGGTCAACATCTCCGCAAAAGCGTGCGGATCTTCACAATGATTTACTAAGGCTTATTAATACTAATGATTTATTTCTAATCGGTGGCGATTTTAACTGCAGACATAGGCGCTGGGGTTGTCTTAGGGCTAATGCGTGGGGTAACATCCTTGCGAATTTAAACTCAAGACATCCATTTGAAATACTCTACCCACCAAATCCTTCTTACATTCCATCGAGTAGGAACAGGAATCCCTCAACTTTAGATTTATTTTTAACAAACATTCCTGATCTTTTTACCGAGCCTAAAACTCTTAATGAACTTAGTTCCGACCATCTACCCGTGCAATGTAGTGTAATTCTTTCTCCAGTTGCTTGCACAAGCCAATTTTTTGATATCAAAAATTCTAACTGGAAGTTATTCAGAAGGCTAATGCGCGCAAAACTGGAAAACACATCTGACCAAAATACTAGTCAATCTTTAGTTGATCAAAATGTAGCCACTTTTACGACTGCCATTATTGAAAGCATTGATCAGTCAGTTCCAAAACAAATGGTTTCTAGACATAAATCATTTATCCTTCCGCATTTCATACTTGACATAATAAAGTTAAGAAATACTTGTAGATCCAGATGGAAACGTACGAGGAACGACTTATATCTCACCGAATATAAAAAAATGAATTCTTTACTAAAATATGCAATCGCAAATTTTAGAAACCAATCATGGAGCGATAGACTCCAAGGGTTAGAGAAAGGTAGCAAACCATTCTGGAACATTGTTAAAGTAATTAAAAAGAAACACACATACATACCTCCACTTAAGGTTGGGAACTCTGTGTTACATTCTTGCTTGGAAAAAGCTAATGCCTTTGCAGATAATTTTGCAAATAATCATCTAAATTCTAGTCATGTTATCCCAGACACGCACATAACTTCCTCCGTTGAGCAATCAGTCAACTTCATTAGGTCACACCCACTGATAAGAAATGTCAATCTAATATCCTTAAGTGAACTAAGGGATACTATACAAAATTTAAAAACCAGAAAGTCATCCGGCTTCGATGCGATCAAAAACGTGTTTCTTAAAAATCTTCCAGATTCTTCTCTTAAATATCTGGTGCCTTAAGCTGGGATACTTCCCGAAAAACTGGAAAACTGCCAAGATAAAGAGCAATTTGGATTTAGAGCTTTGCATAGCACTACACACCAAGTGGATCGTATAACAAAATATATCAAAAGTAATCTTGCTAGAGGCTTAAGTACTGGCACGATAATTTTGGACGTAGAAAAAGCGTTCGATACGGTTTGGCATGATGGTTTGGTACACAAGCTTCTGAATTTAAATTTTCCGTTATACCTTATAGAAATTATTGAATCTTTTCTATCTTTCCGAAGTTTTATCGTGTCCTTAAATCAAACCCTCGCAGACAATAAACTGATTAATGCAGGTGTCCCACAAGTCTTATTTAATCTATATACCTCTGATTTCCCCACTTTGATTAACTGCAATATTGCTTTATTTGCTGATGATATTTGTATCTATTCGTCGGATGCAATTGGTTCCAATATTGAAACTTATCTTCAATCTGCTTTAAATACTGTTCTAACATATTACCAAAATTGGAACATTAATATTAATGCTTCTAAGACCCAAGCTATCTTTTTTACACGAAAAAGAAAAGCTTGCTTACTTCCAAGCAACCGCCTTCAACTCAACGGTGTTCCAATTGAGTGGAAATCTAGTGGAAAGTATCTTGGAATTTACTTAGATTAACAATTAACTTTCAAGCTACACATACAAGAAGTTATAAAAAAGATGAATGTTACGATCAAGATTCTCTATCCATTCATCTGCAGGAATTCAAAACTGGACAATGATAATAAGATATTGATTTTCAAGGCTATTTTCCAAGCGATCATGTTCTATGGATCTCCTGTCTGGGGCACATGCGCAAAAAGTCATCTTCGTAGACTCCAGACAACTCAAAATAAATTATTAAAAATGATCCTAAATTTGCCCTGGTTTTTCTCGACAGAAGAATTACATAACATAGCTGGCATCGAAATGGTTTCAACTAGAATTCAGAAACTTCATAGTCAATACAACTTATCTTGTCTGGCTTCAGACAACGACTTGATTACAATCCTAGTTACATAATGTGCAATTTTAACTTTATTCTTATATATTTTTGCTTTCATTGTTATTTATTCATTTATTTATTTATTTATTTGTTTATTTATTTATTTAATAATAATTATTTTCTTTTTGCACTAGTACATAGCACTTTGAAATCAAGTGTTAACACCACTTCTCTCTTCCCTCCAACGAAATAAGGCATTTTATCTGTCAAGAAGGTTTTTAGTGGCTTTCCTTCGAACTGGTAGTATTTCTGTGATATATTATTTATAAATTATATAAATATTCTAGATGTAAGGTAATGCAAACCAAATCTCTGTAAAACGAAGATTGTATTTTGTTAATTGTAAATATTTCTGGCACAAAAACAAAAAAATAAAATAAAATAAATTAATGGAGGTGTCAATTTATTTGGTGGTGTTTTGAGAATCTTAGAGATGCAAATGCGTTGCCTTATTTGTACAACACCTCTTTGTAAACTATGTTTGCCGTTTTTCCCTCAAGCTGTAGAATGGACAGATTGCGAGATGAGCTAACTCTCGAAGTTGCCAGATATAGTTGGCCATGAGAAAAGTAGTCTGCCCTTAAATCAACCCCAGCCTTCTTTAAGGACTGACCCTCAGAAATTTACACAGTTTCTTCTTGGCCGCATCCAGCAAGGATTATCGCCATTGTCAAACTTTTATGTAGTGCTTTATTCTCATTTATTATTTATTTATCTGCAATCTGGTCCCATTCGACATTTTTCAAGGGCTTATAAATTACGTAAGAGTATAACAGGTGCAGCTAATATTAATATTTTGTGTAAATGAATGCCTGGGGGATTAGGAGTGCGTTCGTGTGCAGGTAATGCACAACTCCTTCTGCATGTACTATTGAATCAATAGACTTGTATTCAATTTCAGGAACTTTCAACTTAAGTAAGAGGTAAGCATTGATTTCATTAGCTGCATCATTTTTTTGGTGTTAATATAGCTCGCTCCTTCACCCATATAATCGGTTTGGCACTTATTTTTTTTAAAGCGGGATAAACATTTTCAGTCAGCGCCCTTATGTCGCTCACGATGTGGCACAAACTATGAAGAATTTCTATTTTTCCATCCTTCTCTTCTATGCTTCCCTCGTCTTCATTCCCCAAATGTACTATCATATTTTTCTTAAGGTAACTCCTCTGTTTTTGGCCACAATTAGGATGATTTGAGGCGCAAGGCTTTATTTCGTCAGCACGTGAAATGTCTGAATAATACTGAATAGCGATGATGTGATTAGTTGTTTTTAGCATTACTCATCTTAAATGAATCAGCGTCGAAATTACTAAATTCATCTTTTTTTTATTTTTCAAATCCGATGAGCCATTATTGAGCTCGGGCTGTGTAAACAATGGGGAATTTTTTGTTTTATAAAGCTTCCTAGCTATAAAGATTATTGGTCTTCCTCACCAGGTTTGCACGATCCTTATGTCAGTTCATGTATGAAGCAAGCACGGTTTAGTTGGTTGCTAGGCAATTTGCATTCTAATGATGGATGTCTTGAGCCATAATGAGGTGCTCCTTATTACTATAGGCTTTATAAGATTAAACCAATGCTCCAAGTACTGTCAAGAAATTTTGAAAAATGTGCAAACCCTACTCGTGAAGTAGCCATGGACGAGTCAATGATAAAATTCAAGGGTCGGAGCTATATGAAACTGTATATGCCAAAGAAACCGACAAAAAGGGGGTACAAGGTTTAGATGCTTGCAGATAAAATGGGGTATTGTCACAAGTTTGATATATACACTGGCAAATGCAGAAACTAATCTTGGGCATAGAGTTGTAAGGGGCTTGATGTCAGATTTGAAGCAAAAAGATCATGTGGTGTATTTCGATAACTATTTCACTGGTGTTGAGTTAATGAAAGGCTTGAAGAAAGATGGATTACATGCCTCAGGAATGGTGAACGCCACCCGAAAATATCTTCCACGGTTCCCCCCAGATAATCGTATGAAACGGGGAGACTCTGAATTTTTTTGTAGTGACACAAACTTGACCGCTGTAAAATAGAAAGTTAAGCGGTTTGTGTATGTTCGCTCCAACTTTCCATTCCAAGAAAAATACAGTGATGTTTCACGTAAAAACAAGGATGGAACCATTTTAAAAGTGTCTTGTCCCGCCGCAGTTGTTGACTATAATATACACATGAACTACGTAGACAAGTTCGACCAAAATTTGTCAGTTTATGACTGAGACAGAAAAAGCATGAAATGGTGGCATTGCTTTCGCCTGTTCCAAATGCTCAACCTCCCGCAAAAGGACTTGAAGATATTTAGACGCTCAGTCATAAATGGTTTATTGGCGAAACATTTAGTGGAAAATGCTAAAGAGATCGTCGCCACTTATTGCCAAAAAAGATTGTAAAACTTTCGTTCCCTCGGAAATACGAACAACATCTGCTGCTCACCAGCCAGATCGTAGTACCCGACGAAGATGTTCTATCTGTAACATAGTAAAGAACGAAATAAGGACAAATTGGATTTGTTCCATTTGCAAAGTTCCTCTGTGTTTGGGGAAAAATACATCATGTTTCCAAGACTACCACAAACAATAAGTTGACCCTTGCGGTGCACTGGTTCAAAATTTAACCCACCACCTGTTTTGATAGAGTATTAAAGAAAGTAGATGTAAAAGAAAATGGAAATAATTTATTTTTAGTTTTTTATCTATATAAACATATATGAGTACATTTATAAAAAAAAATTTAAATTTTTATTTTTTTGGTGACGGATGGGTCGATTTTTTTAGAAACTCTCGCGCCGGAAAGAGTCGAAGGGGAGTCGAATCGGAGGCAATTTAATTTTTCTGCCACGTTCTGTGTCATACAAACAGCAACCATAATTTACAACACATTTTTCAACGAAAAATCCAGTTATCCAGGAATTTTTTTATATTTCAATCAGGCAATATTGCCAGTTCTCTCAGGCAATATTCTATTGTATTCCGAATCGGATCAAAACGGGTTCCACGAAGTTGCAGTTTGAGTTTCGAAAATAGGAAAACGTCACACGGTGCCATATCTTGAGAATAAGGTGATTGCTCGATAGTATTGATAGCATTTTCGATCAAAAAGTCACTCACAAGAGTGGATTTGTTAGGTGATGTTTTATCATGGTATAAAATACAAAAGTTATTCGAGGCTAATTCCGGTCTTTTCTAGCGGATACTCTCTCTCTTCTTGTGGAAGCTTTCTCAAGTTATAGTGAAGACTTTTGAGCACTGTTTCCTTTTTCAACAACTTTGAACGTACTCTTGTTCTCGAAATTATAAGTTCCGGTAAATTTCCTCCAAAAAATTTAATTTGAGCAAAAACTTCTGTTTGCCACATAAAATTGCCAACAAACCTTTACTGCCATAATTTTTTTCGTAGTAAAAATCGCCGATGGCACTGACAATCTATATCAAACTATGTAGTCGATAGATGTGGCCAACATTCAGTTTTGAAATAGACAACAGTTGTACCAACATAGAAAAAATTTATTTTTCCACGAAACCAATAACCATTTCTGTTATTTTTTGACGTATGATATGGTTAAAGTTTCTTGCAAAATTGAGTCTAGAAAGTTTTTTTTTTATGTGCTTCTGCAGGCTACATGAAAAAAGTAAAAATGTTTTTGTTGAAGAATTGACTACTCTGTTGTCTGACGAAAAGTCAAAGAATCTATTTATCCTTGGTGATACAGTATAAGTTTATAAATTTTTTTTCTGATTCTTCTATTGTTTAAAATTATTTATCTATCTTAGCGGCAAATGGTTTGGAATCGTGTTTTAGAGAACCTACTAGATTAACTCCTTCAACACAAACTAGTATTGATTATATTTTTGGTAGACTAAGCTCTAAACTCACTATCACCAGCTCCATTTCAGATTTTAAGATCACCGATCATTGGTTTAGTATGGTTGGTTTAGTTTTTCTATGTGCCAATATGAAACAAATTGGTTTGTCTGTACGGTTTGAGAAAGTTAAAGACTTGAACTACGAACGTCGTAACCATCTTCTACTACATGAAAGTTGGACCGATGTGTACCTTGAAAGTAATCCCTCTATTCATCTTTGCTAATATCTTAAAAGCTCATGTTAGTGAATGTCTTACTGAAACCCAAAGACAATGTAGAGTTAAGAAATTTAAGCTATGGATGTCTACAACTTTATTAAAGAAGATTGCAAAGAAGAATAAATTATATATTAAATGCAAAAAGAAACCGAATAATATCAGTCGTAGACTTCTCTATAATAGAGTGTGCAAGGAAGTTTCAGAGGAAGTTATTGTGAACAAAGACAATTATTACACCAATAAACTACATCTAGCTAGAGGCAATTTAAGGAGAGAATGGACAATTATTAACGAACTTATAAATAAAAAAATACCCGCTTTAAATGAACTCAATTGTGTATCTTATCAGGGACATAATATAGTTAATCCTAGTGAAATATCTAATGTTTTTATAAAATATTTCACAAGTCTGGCTTACAAGACTCTTTCTAGTGCTGGTTTCTCTGAATCGTCGAATAATTGTGCAGAAGATTGCTTTGGCAATGAATGGAGTCAAGCCAATAGTTTTTTTTATGAACCGATTTCTTCTTTAGAATTATTTAGGATTATCAACTCTCTAAAAAATTCTAATTCGTCCACCAGAGATAGTTGGTCTAACAAATTTATTAAGAAGGTCTCACTAAATATTGTTGATGTCTTAACGGATATTTTTAATAAAAGTATCTACAGAGGTATTTTTCCTGATGCCTTTAAAACTGCAGAAGTAAAACCTGTTTCAAAGAAAGGTGATAGTAAAAATCTAAATAACTATAGGCCAATCTCTCTTCTTCCAGTGTTTTCTAAAATCTTTGAGAAAGCAGTGAAAAATAGAAAAATCATCAAAATTCATCTTCTTTTTTTTTTTTAGTAATAATCAGTATGGGTTTAGAGCTGGGAAATCAACAGAGGATGCCCTCTTAGAGTTCTGCTGCTTTAACTACGAAAGCCTGAACAATAAAAAATATACGGCTGCTATTTTTATTGACATTACTTAGGCGTTTGATACTGTCGACCATATGATATTAACACAAAAGTTAGAAAAAGAGGGTTTAAATGGTTTCTTTCCTATTTAAACGACCGCAAACAAGTTGTAAAGATTAAAATTGATAGATATTAAAATTGGTAGCAATAACCATCTTGCTTTTATTCCATCTTTCAACACACATCACTTTTTGAACTTTTACTCCTCTGTTGTTCCAAGATTATATAATGTATTGCAGCTTGAAATTAGGCAAAGCAGAAATATTGTTGTTAAGGAATGGCTATTTCACTTCGACCTACATGAAATAAACTATTGATTTAGTCGCATGGTTTAATTTTGTTGAGTGATTAATTTAAATTTTTTAATAATCGATGAATCTTAACATTTCTTTTGTTACGCTCTTCACACCAATTTATTATTATTTTATTTTTTTTTTTAATTATAGTCTTATAATTGATGCATTCGACACTAGATTTAGTTAACTACAGAATGTATCTTTTCATTTTTCAATTAATAAATTATTTACTTTTTAATCTCTCTTTATTTGTATTCTATTAAGTAACTGCTTGTTTCTTTTTTACTTCTGAATTTGTTTTGATTAAGATCTTGCATTCTATATTTGTATCTAATTTTGTCAATTGTAAAGTGAATAAAAATTTTAATGAAAATGAAAAAAAAAAATGAAAATGAAACGTAGATATGTCATTTAGTGGCAAAAAGTAATAAGTATACGACCGATATGGCCTCAAGTCGAATAGAATTTCACAAATTGCATGACAACGCATTGCTTGCAAATAATATTTTTCTGTTTTCCGAGATGATCCTTCAAGTAATTGGTGAAAAAATCCCTTATTACTCGAAAGTCATACTTATAAATACGTCTAACTCGTCTATAAGTTCGTCTCTTCTTATTGACACAACTTGCCGCTTCTGTTTCAGCAAATCGAATATTGCCAATCACTTAAGTATTATCAGCGTATGGAAGTAGTTGCAATAATTTTTGGAAAATAATGCATGTGGCTTCTGAGTTTCTTTCAATTTTCTAAGTTATGATCTTCAAGAGGCCACACAATTCCTTATTGTCTAAACTTTTTTATGACAAACTCAATGATCTTGACATTCTACACAATCTGAGCTAGACCGGGATACCGAAACAATGTATTCGAGATAAACAGCTAGAAAGTATGTGGACTTGTTGACATTGTTGAAATATGTGGTCAAACGTGCACTCATCCGGCCTAAGATCACGCTGATAAGAGCAAATACAATCGTTGAAAAATGGTTTAAGGCTTTCCATGATATGGCAGTCAAAGTCTTGTATAGTGGAGAGCAAGGGTGTACATATGTCTTAAAGAATAGTCTGTAAAACACATTGTTGATGGCTCTTTATCGTTGGTTTTCAAAAGATGTGATCAACCTTAATGGTAGCTTAGTACCTTCATTTAATTTTAACCATGTCCAACGTATATTAAGCTTAAAGTCTTTTCACTAAGATTCTTGAAAAAAGAAAAGAAAAACGCTTTCTTACTCCATGAACGACTGCTGACCCAAACAATCGCAAGAGTAAGAGTTTGAGTTGAGGTGTTATAGTAAATGTCAACGATCTTCATCTGAAAAATATGCAACCTGATTACTTCCTCCTAACAGATTTTATGCCGGTGCCTACCCTAGATGGTAATAAGTCAAACTTCTACCGAAACGATGAAACCTGCTTATTGGTACCTTACCAACTTAATGACTTGAATATAAGTATGAGATACTTCAGGTTATTGTGAGATTTTGTAGTGCTTGACACAATATGATGCAACTTTTGAAAATCGACATCGCTCCTTAAAGAGGAGGGGGTCCAGTAAAACTTGGCTAAAATTCATTGAGATTATTCGAATTGTATGTTTGCAAATACAAAACCAAAGACAATTCGGGACCAACCCCACCTAAACCTTGAATTTTGTTGTTATGTACTTACTAACGTTCTTCGCTTTGAATAGCTTGAGTTTTTGATTTAAGTGCTCCATGTTTTGTGTTTCTACCATTCTTTCCACATGGATAACTACCTTCGACTTAATACTATTAATTAATCAACACGTTTGTAAATTTGTCTAAAAATGTACTCACCTGCTAAACGGTCCTTCACAGCCTGATGAGCGAGTGCTGCATGATGCAGAGGTGGTAGGGCCCATGTTAAAGGAGATCTCTGTGGTGGTACCCTCAAAACATGTCCAGAAGGATACAAATGCGGATACGAATATAGGGCAGTGGCAGCGGAACCATACGGCGCTGATGCAATACTGGTGGCTAACTTATAAGCCGCCATAGCTTCACTCTCCACTGTGTGCAGATCTTTGTCCGGACTTTTGTTGTTATTCTCATATGGTTTTGACAGTAGGCGGGATATACTAAATGGCAGATTCTCACTCGAAGATGATCTTGTCTGTTCTGATTGAAGGGATTCACTATAAAAAATAAAAAATAAAAGAAAAGAGAAAATTAAACAAAGGAATCATTTACCATTAATTCAAGTCAACAAGGCCCTAACTAACAGGAACATGACTTCTGATTAAGTTAATGACCGGAATGATAAATGTATTCCATTTACAACAACATGTGTATCTAATTACAAATTAATAAAAGCGATATAAAATATCTGAGGGAAAAAGTGAAACGAAATATAAACAGCTTTTGGTCAATGCAAACCCACGCGATTTTATGTAAAGATATGCAAATTGGTTTACGCTCCATGGAACTTTAACTGGCCATGTTGTATGGATGAGATTTGAGTTTTTAATGCGAAACAACATTGCTGGTATAAGGAAATTTCAATTCATAATTCTTAAAATAGATTTGACTTCTACAATAGCAACGCGTTAAATTCATATTAAAATTGTTACAGCTGCTATTATGACGGTGAGAAATAAATCCATTTTTCATCAATTTATTTACAAACAACAATTAAGCCAGACGTCTGCATATTTCTCTTATTTTCAAGCTCATACTTTTCACTGACATTTAGTTGGCCATGATAGAGTTTCAATAGGAGGGATCAAGGTTGCAAATCCTAAGAAACCTTACGTGTTACTAGTGTTTTTGATCAAGCACAGATGAAAAGATCTACAATTGCTACAATAACAAAAAAACGAAACCATGAATGGGATAAGCTTTGTACGCTTGCTTGTTGCAAACCAAAACTTGCCAATATACTTAAACAGCATATACTTAGCATATACCTTTGTGACACCTTTTGGACTGCGAATTGTGAACGGGGCCTCGCCATCAGATATGTTTTTTCAACTCACATTAGTTGGAATGCAAGGATGTCCGATAATAGATTACTCTCTGGCTAGAGGGACTAGGGTTGACTGTGTACAAGATTTAAAAGTTGATGTGGTAACATTCTGCGATCATCTGCCCACAAATACGGAGTTCCTAGTTGAAAGCAATGAAGAATCTGGCTCTAGAAATTAGCAAATGCTACCCAAACTTAAGTGGAATTTCAGCAACTTAACTAGTTATCAGATCACCCCAACGTCTCGCTAAACAAAAGTACCGATTCCGAAATAACATTGATCACCTGTGTACGATCTGCTTACCCAACCGTTGGTACCAACAAAAACAAATTGAAACTAATCGAACCTTGGTTTGACGGGGAGTGCTGGCGTGCTAGACAGAGGTAGTTTGCGTGGTTGAAGTCCCTTCGTGTATACGATAATGAGTACTGCGAAAAGCAATACTTGGAAGCAAATAAGACATGCAAAGACATATGTAAATGCAAACAAAACAATTACTTGCAAGAATGCTACCGATTTTTGGACACTGGTAAAGCACTTGAGCGGAATTAAGTTTATGATATATCGAGACCTCACACCAGCAGTTTTGGATGCGCGTTCAACTCGTGAAGAGATTAATAACACTTTGAAAAGCTTAAAAGATGACAAGGCGGCAGGCTCCAACGGAATACCCGTTGAGTTCTATAAGTACGGAACAACTGAACTTATAAATAAGGTCACTTTAGCGTTCAACCAAGTCTTAGAGCATGGAACTATCCCGCAAGAGGATCCACGAAAAAGGAAATAGTCAAAATCCGGACAATTATCGTGAGATAAGCTTTCTCAATGTTTCATGCAAAATATTTACCTCAATTCTGCAACAGCGACTCAATAAGTGGATTAACCAAAAAGGCTTATTAAAAGAATTTCAAGCCAGTTTCAGGTCTGGTTACTCCACGGTCGATCACATTTTTGTGCTAAAGAGCATTGGAGAATCCTTCAAAACGAGAAAAAAAACTTTACAGCTTCTTTATCGATTTTAAGGCGGCATTCGATGCGGTGGATACACGTGCGCTTATTTACAAGCTCTATGGACTTGCGATGTCTCCAAAGTTTGGAAAAGTTTTACAGCATTTGTACAAGGAAACTATAGCGGCAGTTTGGAATTGAGAAGAAATATCAGAATGGTTTCAAACAGAGTCTGGCGTTCGACAGGGGTGTGCATTGAGCCCTTGCTATTCGCACTTTTCATAGAAGATCTAACGGATTGCATTAGTGGTGGTGTAGAGTTTGCGGGGACCACTTTAAAGACCCTTCTTTACGCTAACGACATAGTGATTCTATTTCACTCACCCCAATCGCTCCAATTGATGATCAACCAACTGTATAGGCACCGTACTACTTGGAATCTTAAAGTCAACCACAACAAATTAAAGATAGTGATCTTCAGAAACGGTGGGGGAAGAAATAGCATAAGCAAAAGATGGTTCTATAATTCAATACCTATTGAAATCGTTAACGAATTTAGATACCAGAAACTTAAGTAAGGAAAAGCATCTGAGTGAGAAACTTGTTAAGGCCACTGGAAAAAGTGCTTTGCGAACTGAAGTATGGCGCAAAGCTGTAAGTTCCGTGTTTTTGATGCAGCTGTGAAATCAATTATATTCTCTGCATCACATGTATTGGGATGCGAACAATATGAAAGTGTAGAAAAGCTGCTCAGGTTTTTTATTAAAAGGATATTCCATTTGCCTTCGAAAAACCCAAAATACGCCGTAATGTTAGAAACAGGACGATCTCCACTCTTTAATTAAAACTTCAAAACCCAGATAGACTACATTATCAAAGTTTTAAATGTGCATAATGAAAGACTACAAAAGAAGGCAGCCCTTTAAGTAGTCAACCGAAGACACCGCTGGTATGTAGAATGGAACGAGCTCGCGCAATGGTGTGGTATGCAGCTGGATTTGCATATTGAAAATCTCAATGAATGGAGAGGTAAAATGTATAAGTTAATTGCTATGGTTGATAAGAAGCTTTGAGAGAAGTTTATCGAAGAAGCCACCAGCTCTGTCCATAGAGTGGTTTACCGACGGCCCCGTCATAACCTAGGCCCAAGAAATTACTTCAGAGATAAGAACAGTGTGGAAGCATATCTCGATGATGGTGAGACTTCGTGCCGAGCGTCTACATTTGAATTATTTGCCACATAGAGAGGTTCCTCCCGGCCTATGCAGTCTGTGTAACCGGAGAGAAAAAAAAGATATCTTTCATTTTCTAGGAAAATGCCCGGCCCTAGTAGTAACAAGGCGATCCTCTTCGGCTGCAATTATTTAACTGATACGGAAATGGTATCGTATTTATAGTAAACGAAATGGAGGTGCAGAAACTTTTCATGTACTGTAAAGTTGCGCAAGCTTCCCGAAACAGAATTCGGTAATTCTCGGCGAAAACTTCTGAATTCAAAATAAATAAGAAAGATTGATTTTAGATACTGTTTTGTAAGGAAAAAAAAACTCCAAAAAATTATAGACCTCCACTCAAGGCGCAAAATATTTTACAATTTGGTAAGCCGTCCACACAATCGAGAGTTTGCTCTCCGATAGAGTTCACAATTATAGTCTTGCGACATAGGCAGATCAAATTGAATCCTTTTACTAAGAAGAATATCGCAGCACGCTA
Source organism: Volucella inflata (assembly GCA_928272305.1). NCBI lineage: Eukaryota > Metazoa > Arthropoda > Insecta > Diptera > Syrphidae > Volucella > Volucella inflata. The sequence goes on from OV743716.1 coordinate 230,684,503, forward strand.
CTAGGAGGAGTGTTATCTCGGAAACTTTTCAATGAGTATAGTTTTGAATGAGCAGTTTTTGGAAAAAGAAAATTACAAGACTGGAAAATATCTACATATAGTAGCAGTACCCCATCGTTGATATTTGAATCAGCCAGTGTTTGTAGCTTTAGTAAAATTGCTAGAGTTTAGCAAGCTGCATGGATATGGTGCGAAACTCTTGTAAAGCTAAAGATTATCAATATAGGGATCACAGAAGGAATCATACTAGTATGCGGGAAATCGACAAATATCTCCTTATATCAAGGAAAATACTACTTATCTTCGTTGAAAATACATCATCTTTGATGGAGGACGAAAACTTTTATTTTTAACCAATGCGTCAAAAACCACAAGAGTTCCTTTGACTATATCTCAGCATCCCCAGTATATTTTATGACCAGTCTCAATCAAAAAAGATCAAAAGGGCTCATAAACTCGTATGTAACTCAAGACGCATTTCATCTGTATAGAAGGGAAATGGAAATTAAAACTTATTTTCCACGTTTACTTAGGAAACTCCATTCAATATGATGACATCATAAAGTGCTGGCTCTTTTTAAGTTCCACAACAAAATAAACAGATTTTTCCGGAGGTTACACATTTATTGCCTACTTAAGTCCTAAACAGAGATAATGGGAATTTTGCAAGCCTTAAATGATTTCGATGCAACGATTACTGATTTTTGTTGTAGATTTCTACAACTTGCAGTTTATTACAAAAGCGTTTCGTCCGCCATAAAGACCACAGTTGCAGTCACTGTTTGCTTTTGGGTGCAAAAAGGACATCACGAGGTTTGGTGGCCAGATTAATCATGGAAGCAATCAAGCGGTTTATTAGCTATAGTAAAGTTCCATTCAAATCGATGTTGGTTCGCAATTTTTTAAGGCCCGACATGTTGTGCCGATCTATTGCATTTTTTGTGGTTTTAATTCATAATTATTGGTGAGTGTCAATTAAAAGCCTATTTTGTATCCATTAAAGAAGAGAATCTTATAAATGCCTTGGAAATATTATTGTTGTTGATGATAAGGGACGTACTTCACGTCGTTCTATCAACTGAAACTGAAGGATTTCTTAAAACTCTCACAATGAACCTTCACTTCACCTGTTTAATATAGTCTTCAAATATAAATAGGCATCGACTTTATTAGGTCGATTTGTAGTGTAGAATTCTGACTTTTGGTATGTATTCCAATATTTAGAGCAACAATGTTAACATCTTTTTAAGCCTTCTTTTACGAAACATACAACAGAACTTTAAGCCCATCATAATTCAGTGACGAAGATGATGGAAAATATGTTTCGAAATAGCAACACTTCGCGGTATCTACTGACAACTAAAAAGGCAGTGAATTGTTATGCTAGATTGAGTAAATTTGCGAGAGTTGAAACATATTATTAGAAGCTGCAGAAGATAGTGCTGATGGTGGAGAGGAAGCGCTAAGATTCACAAGGAGCTACAGGCTCAGCTTAGTAAATAAAATAGTTTTAAAAGGATAAGCCAGCAAGTGGATTTCTTACACTTTCCTCGGTCTATTTTTGCAATTTGAAAACGAAATTCGAATCTTTTTTAACATTTATATTCTTGAATAAGTCTTGCCTCAGCAGGAACTACGAGTAGTAAACTTACAATTGTGCTTTTCTTTCGGTGTTGCCTTTGGTATTCATCTTATAAATTCTATGGATAACTATTCCCTAGGATTCTAGTAAGCTGCTCAAATATGTAATACAGTTTTCTGTTGACATTTTCTGCTGACTCTTAGAATACAAGACAGGAGAAGCACACAATAAGTATTGTCAATCATGATCTTCCTAAGCCAACAAAGAAGGCATTTTAGCAACTTAGCAAGCTCCTTTCTTTGAACTATCTTCTCATCAACCATTTTAGTCATGCCCGGTTTTTTTTAGTACTGTCTTCGAAAAGTAGCTCGGAAGAAAGAGGTTTATCTCATAAATAAACGGTCAAAACTCCGAAGTTTACTTTAGTTAATCAATATACTAATATACCTTTTGATGAAATGAACGATCTTTTCTGCCTCGACTTATTTAAACTCGTTTTCAATCTCACATTATTTGTGGAGTCTAAATTGAATTAATATTGATTCCAAGAACAACATTTTGGCATTTGAAAAGTTACCATCAGAATAAGACCGGAATTAATTTACACCCAAAATTCTCAAAAATGTTTCCAAAGTATAACTGATCAGTTCTAGCAAGCTGTCCCTGGTGCTAGTATCGAAACGGAAGATTTCAAAATTTGTTTAGGACAAAACAAGGTGTATGATGTCAACAAGAAGTTGACGAACATCGACGACTTAGACAAAACGTAACAAGCGACAACGGTGATTTCGAGGTAGTAAAGGACTTTTGTCCACCGTGGCTCTGCTATAAATAAACCAACAACACCTCAATCGCTCTTGGCAATCGTTGTGTCTTTGTCTAAGAAAACCATTTAGTAGTAGGGCTTGTTTCAAATACGCTGGCGAGTCTTGGAGAAGAAGATTCAACGACGAACTATATGAGTTTTACAGCCACATCAACCTAGTTAGAGCAGTGCGCATCAGTTGCTAGAGGTAACTAGGACATGTAGAGCGAATAAACACCGTAGATTTTTCGAATCTAATCCAGAGGAATAGCGAAATACCTCTATAGGTTAACACATGTAAGAGGGGATCTCAACTGAATGCTGTTCAACTGGTGTAAGCTAGCTAAGGATCGGGCTTACTGGAGTGCTCTGCCTAGGTTCACTCCAAACTTTAGCGCCACCTAAGATTAGAATAAAATGTAAATTCCAATGAGGGTTTGCAAGAATCGGTGAAGTTTCAGAATGTTTCAAAACTTCGGTGATACGGAAATTTTGCTCCAGATAGTCTTCCTTAATGATCCATAAACGAGCCTAGAATTTTTAATAGATGCGTCCCATTTTTTTTTTTTTTAATTTTAACCGATTTATTTGATACCATTGGTTATGACAGAAGACATTATTCAAATGTCCCCAAAAAAGAGCCACAAAGTGATAATTCACACGAGCGGAACCTCCAATTTACAGGGTTAATTTTGGCGGTAAGACGATCATCGAACTGAAATATTTTATGGCAAGTAGCGTAATTCTGTTGAATGAAAAATGCTGCAAATTTTCCAGCTGCAGTTCATCCAAAACAAAATAAAATTGGTTAAAATGGAGCGATAGCGTTGGGTGGCTCAATGGCACCTTCCGCCGGCTGTTAGTTCTCTAACAATAAATGGATTTCATCATTGAAGATGGTTTTTCAGTGAAAATCCAAAAAGTTTTCCATCTGAAATAGAGCCCCAGAATAAATCCGATGCGTAGGATGCTCATATGACAGGTGTTTTCGCAAAGTACACCATAGGGACGATCTGGATATGTTCAGCTTTTCAGAAAGGTACAGAGTCGATTAATTGTAGTTTTGACTTATCTACTCCTGTAAAGCCGTAGGTTTACTTGTCTCTTTCACTGTCTCACGGCATGGCTGCTGAAAATTGGATTTATAGTAGTACGTAACGATCACAAATTTGAGATGATTTGAGAAAATTTTTCCGTGATTCAACGGTAGAATGAAAACCAAATGAAAGGATTTTTTGTCCGTGAGTTGAGTGAATCCCATTTGGAGAAATGGGGCGCATTTGCTGAAAAATCCTTTAATACAATTCGATGGTACCCAACGATTCGACAATATTCCACCAGTCATTCTGGTATAGTCGGTCGTTTTTAATCGCCGCCAATTAATTATCAATTTGTTAAATAACGGACCTATCCAGGTTTGCCCAATTCAGATCATTCCCACCATCAATCACCCCCGAAAGCTGGTTTACATCACACTGATGTATGTACGAGTATGTCAATAAAGTTATCACCCATAAATTGTACTCGCCCATCAATTTGGCTACTGTTTTGCATGATATCAGCTGTCTTGCAGCCCAAACAACTTTTACAGCGATGAATTGGATTAATTTATGCACTTTCAACGTGAATTCATTGCAACTGCTTAGATGGATAAACAGAGTAATTCGATTCACACTTAAAACCGGACTTTATTCGAAAAACCAATCAAGCCTGCATTAGAAGCACTTAGTCAGCAAAGACTCATATACCCGATACGATATGATGGTGGGAGAAATATTTGTATGCTCGTAAAAATGGAATTTTAATTAATAGCAACCCATCAATCGAAGCCAATAAAGCTGCCTCGCCTCGCTTCAACCTATATGGTATGGTAGATACACGTATGTATGTATGAATATATTTGTACGAGTAGTGTGGAGGGATAATCGTCTTTCAGAAATGTTGCTTTTAACTATACAATGGCATTCAATTAAAATGCAAATAACGAGCTTAGCTCTTGGAGTTTAGAGTTGCCCATTTTGCCGCTTAAAAGTTTCTTAAAATCCCAATTTGTCTCCGATTTTGTTGTTGTGCATCTATTTCTCAATTTCTGGCTATGACAGAATTAATGGCATTTTGTTTGAATGCTGAAAGCCCCCAAATGGTAATTGATTGACAGATCAAATCGAATTTGATAGCTACTAATGGTGGCGCGCTATTGTTAACGAAAATTCGCCTAAAAAGATGTCATTTGTTTGGATTGCCATTGTCATGCTTTGACATTGTTATTGACATTCTGTATGTATACTTGTACCAATAAATTGTTGATAGGATTTAATTTTGAATCATTTTAATCAACTACATAGGTAAACAATTTTGTTGATTGTTAGCCATTGACGGTGTGGGAGAATCGAAATTTAATTGTTAAATCGTGAGCAGCCGAAACGACTCGATGCGGAAATTCACATAACAATTATTTGATTTTTTTTTTTTAGATTTACGAGTATCTTTAGTTGTTTTTAATGAATTTTGTTTTATTTTTGCTCGATGAAAAGTCAACATTTTTGGAATGAGATTCATAATATTTGCACGTCCTTAGCAACAGCTCCTTAAAAAATCACTTTAGCAGTACACAAATGAGTTCATATTATAAGAATTGATTTTTTTGGTATTTTATGTACATAGATGGCAAGTGTGTAGCAAAAGCGTAAAGCGGCGATTCAAGATACTTAAGCAAACCATCAACTTCCATTAGCCACGAAGAAGAACTATGCGGGCGGGATATGTGAAATAAAGAAACGTGGTACAAGAACGGCCAGACAAAAATGGCATTAAGGAATACGAGAAGGGCTTTTGAATTCAACGCGGATTGTGCCTTGAGTTAGACTACGAACGTAGCAAAAATGGGAAATAATGCGATATGTAGAATACTTGCAATTAAAGTAATGGCATTGTAGTATCGAGGTGTACCTACTCTTATGACAGATAAACAAGCGGCAAGAACAGACAAGCCATTATTGAATTTTGAGATTACGGCACAAGTCAATCAACTGAAAGTTGTCAATCCGAATCACATACCCTTCAAATTGCAAGTTTGTTTAATAATATGATGAGGGTCCATCGAATATCTACCCTGTGAGGTTGAAGCTTCCCTCTTCCACTGTATAAAGGCAAAATCGACACGATAAATTGCAACAACTAGCGATCAGTAAAAATAATGTACTATACGAGGGAATTCCAGACATTTGATAAGGTTATATTAGTAAACTCCATAACAATCGATACGACCTTATGAGAGGCAGATCGATATACAGCATAAAGCTTCATGAAGATCTGCATGGCTTCGATGGATTTGAAAAAATCTTTCGATACAGACACCGGAGGTCGTGTATGGATCGCGCTTAGATTTTGAAATTTTTCCCAAGATGAACACAATAAAATAATGGAAAGGGATATGTACGATGATGTTTAAATGAAGGTTAAGCGCATAGGGGCAATGACCGAAGAGCTCGAGGGTAAAGTTACGTTACATCATCATGGCAGTGTCCAAAGTCCGCTGCAATATTCAGTATCAAAATGTTGCGAATGTCAGCTTGTGAGATTTAACGTAATCATTTGAGAAGCCATACCTTAGCAGAATTTCAAAATCTAGAAACTGATAGTGGCCGAATCAGCTGTATTTTACTCAAATTGTTGAAACATAGACAACGCTTTAGTTTTACTTAAGTGGCTATCCAACAACGGGTGGAATTCAGAATGCTACTAAGGTCTACGAATCAAGCCACCCAGCAGAATAGGAGCAACGCAGGTACGTGGAAGAAATACTTATCATATTAGATAAATCTGTGCGTGCTGCATATTTAAAAGATAAACGAAAAAAGAAGAAGCCCTGAGAGTTTTTGGTAATTAAATTTGTGTGAACTTCCGGACTCAACAAAATTGTACTTTATTCAATAAAGGAGCTAGTTTTTACGCCTGGCTATGATGAATTGCATAATTGAGCCTTGACCTTTATAAAATTTTTGCAGATAAAATTTTCGCCAAAACAAACACATGTTTTACGTAAACAGATCAAAGAATAAACTGTAGCTACACAAAGATCGTTTATAGCTGACTTAATCGGAAAATTGACGAACTAAAAGGACGCAATCGGAAGTTGAATTTGCATCTTTGGCTGCTCGCGTTTTCGCAAAAATGTTGTTACCAAACCAAAGAAAGCAGAATTTCTAACACTATTTAGTCAGCAATACAGTAGGATTCAAAAGCGTTTTGAAGGGAAATCGCACTGCAATTAAAACTATCCGACTAAGCGCTTTGCAATGTTTATACCTATACTTGGGATACAGAGGGAACAAACGATTTTTGGAGTGAGTGGCTTTCCCTCCAATGCCGGCATCCAACATTTATTGGAAGATTAGATCATTACTGTAGTTTCAAACATCATTTTAATCCAGCACTTAAGCCATCCAAATGAAAATACATTACCTTTCGATCCACGGGCACATGTAAGAGTTGTAAATGCTTAAACAACGACTTTGTGCCATCACTTCTTAAACAATAAAACGCCTGGTCGCAAGTAGCATACTCTCGCAAGGTAGTTTAAGTACAAATGTGGATACCCTAGTACCTATAGTAGATTTAGATTTTCCTATAGATATTGCAAAATCGATTATTACAGCATTTCTTAAGATTGGTAGTAGTGGTAATGGGTAATATACAAGTATAACCGTCACCCTTCAAAATTTAAAAGAATAAAACGATAGACAGATAGTCTGAGAGATAGTGTAAGGGACTCTAATCACACGAAAATAGCTTAAGTAAGCGTCGTTTTCGGCGAATTTAATGACCTCCACAGCGGGTCGGGGCCTTGTTATGACTGCATTGATTACATTTTAGGTTGATCGCATTTGAAAATTGAAATTTTAAAATTATGTCTTTAGCGTTCTTTGACCAAATTAGTCATATGACACTCTAGAATTCTGTAGCTAGTTCAAAAATTCCCCAGAAACGAGTCCAATTCAGCCATGACACGCCATGTGTATTTGTGCTGGAATCACTCAATTTTCTTTCTTAGAACTAATTCAGAACAGCACGGTATCGCATTACAAATTTACTCATTCATACACTTGATGGAAGAGATATCAATAGAGGTGGCGTTTAACTTAAGGGCAGACGGAAACATCTAGAAACTCAGTTATTTCGAAGACATTGAAATCGAATTTACAGCTATTGAAGACTAGACTAAATGAGTCAACCAGTCTTACATTGATTACAAAAATTGGAATCATCCCAAGAAGTTGAAAATACAGAGTTGTAAGATCCAAGGCCACTAGGTACATATTGGTTAAGAAAATGGATCACTTAGCGGAACCTATGAATGCCATCTGACTTCTAGAAAGAAGATGTAGTGATATTGAATGACAAAATGCAAGAAGTGAAAAAGAATTCGTCTGGGGCAACAGTTGCGATCCACCTGATAACACCAATGTCAATCAGATACCTTATATTGTGATGGATGGACTTGCCAACTCTCCTCATTATTTCGTTGCAGTGGATAAATAGACATAAATAGAAACAGGTATGTATCTAACGAGATAAATGACGACAAGGCCTATCTGCTTTTGTATGTTATCTGTGAAAAAGCGCCTAAATATCTCAAGAAAACCGTGTAAAATTTTCAGGAGAGACAATAGATACAAACTTCAACAATTAGTTTTAGATACCTACTGGGAGTCAATCAAAGGGAGCCATTGGGTCTCATGAAGATATTGTTCTTCATCAAGCATTTGAGGGAAATATGCTTTGACTCAACAGCCAATTTAGCCAGTGGTAATATGAATAAATAGTTTTAGCCAATGAAGCTTAGTTCGAATAAGGTGAAAGCAAATCAATAATCTGTAATATTTAGGCTTCCCTTTGTTGAGTTAATAGTAGTTTAATACATCCTAACAACCAAATCGAAAACCTGGCAAAGAATGGCACTTATTGGAGAGACAAATAGAAGCATGATTGGCTATGAAAGTAAGTTCGCCGACCTAAGTTGGTTGTGAATTTTTTTCAAAGGAGATAGAAGTTCGTAGGGAAATCTCGTAAAGTAATATTTTTGTAACTTAATGGATTATTCAAGATCAGTCTAAGAAGTAAGTCAGAGTAGTTTCTTTAATTGGACCCCCATTTAGGCACAGTGAATTTCCATTTTCAAAATAACGAATTTTTTAACGACAAGTTCTCTATATTCACTAAATGATAGTGAAAGAAGCAAGATTTATCCTGACAAAAGCTGAAAAGATTCATTAGGTACTATTAGTTGCCAGATCTGTAGAACACAAGATCTTCAGAGTTGGAAAACAGGATACTGGGCTATAAAAATGCAAAGGCTTAATCATTTGACAGAGCATTCTTAGTATGCGAATCAAAGCATATCCAAGCATAAGATATCGTAGACAATAGACCTCATATGATGTATAACATACTTTTATTCCCGAAGTGTTTGAATAGTCTCGATCTTGGCGTTTCTTCCAACCACAATGACACCTCAAAACATACATGTATGTGAAAAGTGATTGCAAAGGACGCCAAATCTTCATTCCAACTATATTCTACGTTCAGGGTAGGCATGATAAGGATGATATGTGCTGCCAGCAAATTTTAAAACTGCGTTTAACTTCGAATAACATAAAATTTAGCGACGGCAATCTAACAACAAGTTATATGAATGAGAGGTAAAAAAAATCTTATAGTATTATCTTTGAACATCCAGCCTCCTTATTGTCAAATCAAGAAGATAGGTATGGTGCAGTAGCGACTTATGTAGCACCAAGTCATAACTGGAAAAGTATCAAGAGCGTCCCAAACATATAATGATTTAGGACACTTAGCGTTGGGCCTTAAATAATCTCGACTGTATGTAGACATCTATTTACACTCCAAACTTCACTTGAAACCCTGGTTTTCTTCCATTTTTCTATAAAACACATGTTCCGATAGGTATTCTAAGAGTTTTTATAGTTGATTAGCGTGTGTAATGTTGTCGAGGTTTCATCCTCTGTATACCATTTATTATTCAAACATAACTAACCTCAAAGGAGTTTCAGACTCATCATAGCAACTGCCATCCAAATCAATATCCGATCCCGTTCCACAGGACATCCTTGAATCTGAGTCAACGTCCACGTGTATCTCACGCTCCGTATCATGATCATCATCTTCGTGCCCAGACATTGTTTCTGTCGTTTTATATAGGTATATAAAAATTCACTTAAATTAAAAGTTTAAATGCACTCCACACTGTCAGTCAGCGATAAAATCCCCAACAAAATGCCAAAAACTATCGATTAAGCTAAAGAAACCGCTCAGTAATTCCACTAGGGTAAATTCCTTGACAGTACGAATTGTCACATCAAGAGTTATCGACAATGCACTAGAATTAAATTCGAACATTCGTATTAATTCTCATTGCTACGAGTCATACTACTACAACTGTCAATTATTATCAACTGACACTTGAACCAGAGTCAGTGAAATTAATTACAATTGACAGATGTCACATTAGCGACGGGACGGTTATGCACGAACTTTAACACGCAATTTTCACAAACGAACTCATCTTGTTATGAAGTGCACAACACAACACCACTGATGGCCAATTTAGTTCTGTTTCTTTTGAAATGAGAAAGTTTTCACTATGCAAATTGCTTTAATTAAAAGTGCGGGTCTTGACAGATGAGAAGACAACCGCAACAATAACAGGGAAGAAATGAAAACGAATAAAAAAAAATTTCAATTCCGTTTCCAACCCGGAAAATGACAAATTCAACCGACAAATTCGCGACGAGACAACTCAACAACTCGACAAATTGACGTGTCAGCGTTAACTAAACATTTGGCCGGCAAAATTGGCATACCTACAGCCTACATGGATATGGACATGCCACATGCGTGCTGTTGTTGAGTTGATTTGAAACAGGTTTACCGTTTTGTGCTTCTCAATTCACCCCTTGGAATCAGTTTGTTTGCTTCTGGTCATATGAATCCACTAAGAAACCACGCCCTCTATTTCTCTTTCTCATTCTATGCATGTATCTCACTCTGTCCAAGCACATGGTGCGGAAACAGGTTTAATGGTTACCTGTCGAAACTTGGTATTGAATTTTGCCGTATGACAGATGCCAAGTTAGGCGGAGTTTGAGCGTCAGACCGGCGCAGTGGTTTTATTGCAGGCGGATAGATGTTTGTTGCAAGGATTGTTGTTGGCGGCGAGAAGCCAAAGTCGAAACCAAAGCGGATATGGATATTGAAAGAGTGGCTGGGCTGAGTGGTATATCTGTGGAACGTGAAAAAGTGCAAATGTGTTGAATTAATAGTAATCCTCATCGCCGGGCGACTATAAAAAGGGGGTGGGGTCACGTCGTTTTGTTTTGCTGGTGGTGTTTTGCTTTTCAACTTCCCAGTGGTCGCTGACGTTTGTGTGTTTTTTTTTTGCCTTTTCTTGTATTCGTTTTATTCTCTGTTTTGTGTTTCTTTTCTTTTTGGTTGTTTTTCTTGGATTCGTAGTAGGTATCCACTCGCTTTGAGTTTGAGTTTCCCCTGTCTTAAATGGACCTCCAGCAGTGGCGCTCGTACTGGCACTCGTTAGTCGTTATTCGCTACCTTTTTAAATCGTACTCGCTCTTACTCTGTCTGTCTCATTCGGTGCTTTGGCATTGCCATTATGAATTGGAACAAATACCTTTTCTGTAAATTGTAATTGTAATTTTATATGGAAAGGTGTTCGACCGACTAAAAGGAGTTGCCTGCTGGGTGGTTGACGGTAAGTGGGTGGTTTGAATTGGTTTGAATGGGTGGAAGTTCAATCGGAAATACACTGAAGGCTCAGCTGGGGGTGGTAGTGATGGTGTCGGTGGTGTTGGTGGTGATTATTAATTGACAGCTTTATTGGGGTGTTCTCAAGCATTGCGCCATTAGAGAATAAGGTGCTGCTGGGATTCGTAAGATTTAACTGTTACAAGAGGTGTTTTGCGATTTATACGACAATTGTTAGTTGCTTTCGTTATTGCCCTACCGATGGGAGAATGTTCATGGATAAATGTTTATTTTTAGATTTTCCAATTGAAATTAAAGTTTTATCGATGAGAATTGATTACACTATGTTTTCACTCAGTAATTAGTTAGACACAATTGACTGAAATATACATATACACTTGATAAAGGTAGATATACATACTTACATTGAAATTTTAATGACGGTTCCATGGTATTATGTTATTGCTGTGAAATTTTGTTCAATTGTTTTTGATTTCATTAAAAAATTGCTGGTAGTGATCATTTTCAAATTTGTTGGACTTGCTTTTAAGCACCAGTCGATGCCGTCGTAAGCGTATGATATTAAGAAAAAGATTTCCTTTTTAATACGAGTAGAATATAGTAAAAAGTTAAAAAGAAATTCATACCCACATCAACCCATTTCTAGAATCCAGATCGGTGAAAGTATGCCCGACGAATAGGAGCTGAGCATTTATTGTCATATTAAAGAAAGAAGGTCCAATGAATTGCGCCAACAACAGGGAATTGGTTTCCTCAATATCGCATACAAAACTTAGTGTACTGTGTTGTGTGGACGCTGAAGGCCCTTGCTAACAGTCTGATCAACTGATTTCAATGTGGTCTTAGGCCAAGAAAGTCAACATACTTAGTTCAAATTTTCGCATTACAGTATCCCCGTCAAGCTTAATCAACTGTTCAGGATAACGATGAAGAATGTATTCTATTCAAGGCAGGTCATGATAAAACCGAGACTTTTTTTGATTTAAAAAGGTAAAGGCGATGCATTATTATGCGATTATTTAACATCGTTCTTGAAAGTATTGTGTTAAACTTGCAAGTCAACCCCAGTTACATTTATAATGAGGCAATAGGGACTTATTGAGAAGAACACAATGAGCCATTAATGGAGCACTTCTATTGGAAAGAAGCAGCAAACATAAGTTAAGCGGTTAAAGATGGAAAAACGAAATACAAGGTGGGTTTTTGAATTACTTTTTTGCTAAATAAAAAAAAAAAAAGATTTTGAGTGATGGAAATCTTTATTTTGACCTTTACCAATTTTTCTGTTAAGTGGAAAAGATTATATCCGCCAAGTGGCTGCTGCCAGTGTTGATACATATTTGTGCACGTTTTATCGCATTTTCCATGACTTTCCGCAAGATTTCCGGTGATAACTGTTCGCATTCCTGTCGAATATTCTCCTTAAGGGTTGCGATTATCTGAAGCTTGTTGGCATAAGCCCGCGACTCTAAGTAGCCCCGAAGAAAGAAGTCTGGGATGGTTAAATCGGGCGATCCTGCTGCCCATGCCAAATCGCCAAACGGGAGACCAAAAAACGCTTCCTTCACAATATCCATTGAGGCTCGTGCTGTGTGTGCAGCTGCACGGTTTTGTTGAAACCACATGTTCACCCAACCCCGCTAATCCAATTCCGGCAGTAAGAAGTTGTTTATCATGTGACCGTTTTGCCGATGGTGTACTGCCCAATTACTCCTCCCGCGTAAACACCGCACCACACAATGGCTTTAAGTAGATGTAATGGCTCTTCGTGCACGTGCAACACACGTGGATTTTTAGTGCCCCAGAAACGAAGATTTTGCTTATTCTTTTATTATATCGTGATGATTTTCAATACAAAATCGCCCTATTCGTTGTTGAGATTAAGGATGGCTTGACAGTAATTCACACCCGACTAACGGTCAGGAGGCACTAACTGATGCACTGTTTGCACTTTGTACGGGAACATGTGTAAGTCTTTCACCAAAATTCGCTGTAGGGTCCGTCTGGTGATACCCAGTTGCGTACGCTGTCGTCTGGTTGATGTTTCTTCGTTCTCAGCGACATCGGCAGCCACAGCCGCGATATTCTCGCCTGAACGAGAATTTGTGCTGTCTAGTTCACAAATGCGAATATGATTGACGTACGAAAAATTATAGCATCTTCCGATAGGAAGAGGGACACATAGCATGGGCGACTAAAACAAAATGTCACGACAGGCGGCTTTAAATTTAAGGTAATAAGAAACCTTATCTAACTCAGCTCTGCTACTAACTCCGAACCTTTCAAAAATTATGTGAAGAACGATAAATGCTAATCGCTCCTTCTTCAGTCCAACATGACAATTGGATTGTTAGACCCTTTCTCAAGCAACAATAAAATACCTAAAACCATACGATGATTATCACTATCTTGTTTCATGGTGCAAAAGTTTGGAAATTGACAAAACTGACTGAAGATGCTTTCGTGCGCAAAAGCAAAAAGTTGAAAAGTTCTGCCGATTATTAACTTCCTGATGGGGAAATTGTTGCATTAGCTTCGAAAATCCAAAAGAAAATTGAGGGATATCCTTACGTTTCGAGGTGCTTTTAGTGTTTTTTTTGGATAGGTTTCAAGAAAACGTTTTTGTGTGTGTGTGAGAAGGAGAGTTTGTATGTCCGAATGTGTCAGATTTTGTGGACCACGTTAACTCGCGAACGAAAACTGCAATAGTTTTGAATTTTTGTCAGAAAATGGGCCCGCTGATTTTAAATTATTACGGAAAAATATTCATAAAATAAAACTATATTTTTAGTAAAAATCTATAAACACATCAAGCAACAATATTAAAGTCGTCAATGCAGTTCTAACTACTAATTCGTAAAAACAGAAAGTCGCAGAGCTCATTAGTCTTAATTTTTGGTAAGGTTTTGGTAAGATCAAAATAATAAATTCAATAACAGAAGAGGGTTAACCGCACTTCTTAACTATTTTAATTATTAAAAAGGAATACTTGGTACATAATACAATTAGTTTGTTTTAAGAAATATGTTATTTATTGCAACATCGGGGTAACAGACTAAAAAATCTCTCATACGTTTCTTGAATTGAAAAAATACTCACTCAAAGACTGATATTCCAAATCAATCCGACGTCCATGGACCGATTACGATATGTTGGTTAAATAAGAAGATAAACTCACTTGAGGCACCTTTGTTCTCTTAGCTTTGCCAATATCTTTCAAACTTAACTGGCCAGGTCTAAAGTATTGTTTTATCATTTTCAAATTAATTTGTCCCCAATTCTAACGGGGTTCGAAATATCAGTAAATTCTTAGCGTGACGTGTCGGTTGCAGCTATTTCGGCTCCGTTTGCATCAATTGAGGATAGAACTGTAAAGGCTATACAGTGATACTGATCGCCTCAGAAAACCTGCGATAAATCGGCTTAGATAGCTAGGTCACATTGAACGCATGGATACACCCGCCCTGGCCTAATGGCCGCGCACCTACAAGTTTAGTATTTTTTCACGACGCCCTACCCTAGGTATTTGAAAAAAAAACAGTCGTATGAAATAATAGATAGAAAGGCACAAATATTAAAACATCCACAATATGAAACTCAGTTTTTTATTATATTTATAAGAATTTAGAGTTGAAACAGACACCAACAAGAGAGACTTAAGAAAAACAAAAATAAAATACAATAGCTACTCAGTCAAATCAATGTGACGGGTGAGCCTAGTTATCTCCACACAGTTTTTCAAAGCGGTAAATAGGGCTTGATACTGCTCCACATTGATCCTTGAGCAATTATTGCCATTGATTTCAGCTGAAAATGCAGTTTCACACAAATATGATGATGCAAACGGAATGAAGTTAAATTTGGATATTGTCCAAATTCATTTTGAATAGATAACCAAAACCAAAACTCCACCAAACTGGAACTGGTAAATCTAGTCTTAAGACTGTTCAATGAGAGTCCCATCCTCTTGTGATGTGAATTCTAGTGGAGCTTATGCATGAAATGGATCTTGGATCCACACAAAGTTTTCGATATCATCATCTTCTCGCTGCGGTTTATTCTTCTTTGTTCAACGAACGCTTTCTTAAGCACAAATAAACTCGCTTGTCTGCGACTTATTTCGAGAATTTACAATATATGTATCAATTACTCACTGGGCTGAGAAATCAAATGTGTTGAGAACTGCGAATGTCAGGTTGCAAATTTTTTTATTTACCTCGTTCTCGCTCGACTGATATGTCAAAAGAGAGGTTGCCAACAAAGCTACTGCAATTGCAGTTAAATGTAACAACGTGCTAAATGAATTAAGCAAGTGCAAAATGAGGTATGTTTAAAAATTCAGTTTACAAGCAGCGCGGGCGCCCCTCTTTACTTTCTACGGTGCACCAGGGCGCCGCGGCTCACACTTTGAGAACCCCTGGTCAAGAGAGATTAAACAAAAATCAATTTGCTTTGATTAGATTCTGAACATAGCGATCAAAGGCTAAAAGTTAAGGAATTTGAAGACTGAAAACATATAGGGGCGTCACAATGTACTAAGTATCGTATCCGGCCTATATTTCACACAAATAATACCGGGATAAGATGGCATTTTCAGATAGATTTTTTCGTATCAGGTCTTGTAATGATTGTCTTAGTTCGTAGAGTGGCACTTATGGCAATTCTGGTCAATTGAAAACTTTTGGAAAAAACCGAAACGCGAAACGAAAAAAACGGCCGACTAGGCCGGTATATCACTAATATCAATCATTTGTGGACTGTTGTCCAAAATAATGACAACAGTTTAAATGTTGATCAATTTCATCTAACGATAAATACCAATATTTGTTTTTATTTAATAATATGTTTGCTAGACATATTTTATTAAGATATCCAAGATCGTTTTTGAATAGACAGAACAACATCGATCCCGAAATCAATACTTGAGGTACACTTGTAGAATAGGTTCAAGTCCTGAAACCGATCTTTAGATATAACACTTTACATCTTTCCAGAGGGAAAACTGCAGAAAACGTTTTACAGCCCTGTCATCGGAGCCGAAAATTGTTTTTAGTTTATCAAAGGCCTGTGAGGAGTGGAATTTGTTAAGCATTGCCTTCTCTGGTATGGCTAGATTGAATTGCTATTGGACAGACCATAAAGTCATTTTTTGTTAATACCAGCTTTTCATGTTATCGCAATAGATCTCTCTCGTTCAAAGGACTGTGTTGTTAAAATATCCGTTTATCCGTTGTTTTCTTCCGAGGTCTCGGTGTATGGTAAGTCGTAATTATTTATGCATCACTGGGCATGGACAATTTTCTTAGGACCTTATTTTCAAAAGTTTTCAAAATATTGGCATTCGTTTCCTTGGTAGGTACAATCGCAAGGTTGAATTCTATAAGTCCACACTTGTTTTCGACACTAGGCTCGGAGTGTTCTTTGATACATTTCTCTGTACTTGTTTTCGAGTTCTTAGACTTTTTTTGAACGTGCAACTTATATTTTAACGAACAGATTCGCTTTTATTGAGATCTATCCGCCAACCCTTTGTCCATACATATACTTTTTTGAAAGCCCTGTTTCATCGTTGTTTCATCAGTAGTTTTGCCTACTACTAGTATAGCAGTGTCAACGGCAAAAGAACGATCCTCTCATCTTGGGGAATATCTCAGGTATATAAGAGATACTGAATTGGGCTGAGAACACTTCCCTGTGGTAACCCGGCTAAAATCTCGTAAAATTTCTGAGTTTGATGCGGAAAATTCTGTTCTCGAGATTCGCTGTCAGTATATTATTCCACAAAAGCTCAGTGGCGAAACCTGCAATAATTTGAACCTTAAAACTTTATGCCATACCTGATCAAAGGTTTACGAGACAACAAGACATAGTATGCTTGAGGAAATCTTTTTCTTCCAAGGCTTTCTCAATTACGTCGCTGATTGTATGCACTTGATTAATAGTGCAAAGTCCCGTCATCGTTGCATTTGCAACCGTGTTATTGTCTGATGCTCTTTCTGATGCATCAAACAGGTAATTCATTGGAAGGGCTTTAGTGCGATTTTATTTGCCATTTGATAATGATCAGAAAAGATCCAATGAGAGTTGATCGAAGAGAACATCCAGTGTCGGATCAGAAAGAGTAGCAAAGTCTAGATGGTAAGGGGTCTGATCATTGGGAAAGCATGTAAAATAACTTTTATTAGCGATTTCGATTCCTATTTGTCAGTTTGCATTTCGTGTTATAAGCTTTGCGCTTTAGACTTAAAACTTAAAACACCTTTCACTTGTTGTTGGGCAATTGTTGTGAAAAGTTGGTTTATATAATTATAACATTAAAATGGACACGGGTTTAGAAGTACGTTTTTAAGAGTATATGTACTAATAGTGAACAAAAAATTATAAAATCGAGAACACATTTTTTATTTGGAAATAATCCTAGAACTCTTAAGCTTCTATTTGACAAACATGAATATTGAATGTGTTTTGTCAGATTCGGACCGATTTGGCAAAGAAATAATTGTTAAACTCTCTTGAAACAATTTTTTTTTTGTATACTACGTTGGATAAGAAATAGAATTCAATGCCATAAAGTTGGAACTTTGTACGGAATAAATAAAACCACATCCGGTGTACTCAACACTGGGTTTCTGTTGCAATAATTGATGACATTCTTGGAAATACCATTTGTTGGCCAGAAAAATCATCGGAAATAGCTAGTCAATTTTTGATCAAGAAGCCGGATGTGTTGACTGTTAGATGATCAACAACGATGTACTCAAATGCATTTAATGCAATGATTGTTTGTGGGGTGGACCGATCTATCCATGCTGTTAACTTAATCTGGTCAGGTAAGGTATGTGCCTAATGCAAGAGTATTATGGAATTCTCGATTTTTACTATATTGTGGCTGTAATTTTATGTTACGGATAAAATTACTTGAATTTCTAAATACATTGAAAATGTTGGAAAAAGCCTACGTAATATCGAGAGCAACAGCATTTGAGTACCATAGAGTATTCACGGAGGGCTGAGAAGTTATCGAAACATTGCCTCGTCCTAGCCAGTTTTGCTCGTTTTTTTTTAATATTTCGTTGTGTTTTTCACTCGGAATTTCTTCCAGTGGGTCAAACAGTGAATAAAAAATAATAGTATCTGCCGAAAATGGTGGAATTGTGGCAGACCAACTCTTGGATTTGGCACCATGTTTAAGCACCATCTCACAAGCCCATTCTTGTGAGCTACTTTTTGATCAAAAACGCTACCAATATGATTGAACAAGCACCGTATTCTCCAGATATGGTATTCTGTGACTTGTTCCTATTTCTGAAACTCAAATTAACATTTCGTGGGACCCGCTTTGAGACGGTTCAAAACATAAAAGAAAATTCGCTGAGAGAACTTAAGGCTATCCCGGAATACGCCGGAAAAAATGGAGGGATTGTTCGTGGGAAAAGTGGAGGCTATTTTGAAAGAGACAGAATAAATTTTGATAATTAATTGACAGAATTTATGTGACTGGTTTTGACTACACATCAATTTGTAGTAGTGCAGTACATTACTCACTATATCTTTATTTAATATGATCAGCTTTAAAGAATGCCATTCAATAATAGATGTGGACCTTATTCAAGCAATAATTTAAAATATATGTAAGTATAATCAAAATCGGAACAAATTTTTAATTTATTTCATTGACATGCTATAAATTAAAGGGTTTCATTTTATTATTAATAGATTTTAAGGATATTAAGTGTTTCAAATTACTAGTCGATTAGAAGAGTCCCTGTTTTTTGAGCTGAAAAAATATATGTGCGCAGATTATGGGCCTCTAATGTTTTTGCAGACCAAAGCTAGTTGCCGTTGAATTGAGTAAATAAGCATCCATTTGCCTTTTCCACCCGCTTATTTTTTCTTGAGATTCTGATTCAATTATTGTTCTACCACCTTTCTTACAGGCGATACACCAACCAATGGCTAATGCTCCAAAACACATCGAAGTTCTTACACCGATTACGTTAAGAAAAATATATACCTATTTAGTAATCTAAGCTAAATTTCTCTAATTTTTCAAATTCATTTCATGTATCTATTTAACCCTTTATGGGGTTATGGGAGTTAAGCCACCTGCTGAACTTTTTGTTTTCTTAGCCTTAACAGGTCAGCTTAACTTGTTTTTTACCATTTTCGGTAATTTTAAAAATCTGTGGAGCATACTACAAATAGTCTTTTGCAGGAAATTCAGTTAAGTTTATTACCCTTCCCGTCTTAATTTTACAAAAAGAATTTTTATGTTATTTCTAAAAAAGTATCCCTCATCTGCCTCGGCTTTGTCGCATAAGTTTTTCTACATTCGTTACCTTATCAGCAATTTCGTGCAACACCTTAACTAAAATTTAAGCAGGTCGAATTTTCTTGTGGGTGGACAGAACAGTGCGTCAAACCAACATAAGCCGTTTAAGATGCGAACATGAAGAATATGGAAATCCTCCAGGAAGAATATAGGTATAAGCCTTTTTTTTAGGAACAAGCAAGCATGTGGTTCTACATTTACTTTTATCCACTGAAGTATGCATTTAATTTCGAATAATGCTGCATAGGTCACCCTACGTATCTTTGTTGTACTGCATATCCTGAGAAATTGGCTAAATTTGAAGGCATTGGAACCATTCTACAGCCCACCTAATTTTGAATCATCCAAACCCAAAATTTTAGTCTTCGTACAACGTCAAAGCGACTTTCAATATTGCCACAAGTATGTTAAATTCTCACAAAATATACTGTGCAATTTTGACCCTACATAAGCCACTCAATGCTAAATTTGTATGATACCGTCATTGCAAATTTCTCTTTGGTTTACGACATGGCGCAGGTATTAAAATAATTCTTACCTCGGAACGATGACTTCTTCTAACTAAATAGACGTCAAAACCTTGATTTGCAGGTTTCGAAAAACGACTAGGTAGATGTTTAGACTTAGGTAAGGTTTGGCTAAAACAGGGGTGTGATGGATATGGCATCACCCGAACATTAGGCACCAAAACGGGCCCATTGGGATGCCTGTAGAGCCAGTTAAATTTATATTCAAAGGGCTAAGACCTAAACAATCCCCCCGATGAAACATCCAGTTTTCTTGCAAATACAGGAAGGCCTGCTTAGAATTAAAAATTCCCTAGATCTTTTACTGTCAAAAAGTGACCAGTGAGCCTTGGATACCCTGTCCCCTTCAAGACTTTACTACCTAAGATTGGCAGTTGCGATGGTTTTTTTTTCGATAGTGCCCCTTACCGGTTTACCAAGGGGTGGTTTGATGTTAGGAACCTCACTAGCCCTCCTCTTCTTACAAGCTCATCCGTTTGTTCATTTCCTCTTAATACCGCAGTGTCGTTCCACCCAGCACAATCTCACCCGTTTCTAACTTCGTAATGCTTTAAGCATGTAGACAGCGATATCGTTTCCGGATACCGATCTCACCTGCATTAGCTCAGCCGCCCTGAGGACAGACAGAACCTCTGATTAGAAAACACTGTTTGCATCCGGTAGTCTTATAGACACTCTTAGTACGGGGTCTTCTGAGAAGATACTCGTACCAGAACTTGTTCCATCGCCTGTTTTCGACCCATCTGTGAAAATTGCAATTTCATTTGACCTGATTATTGCATTATTTTCAATCATACGGAATGTCGAAGTCGAACTAGGAAGGAATTAAATCCGTTAAAATTGGTTTACCTTATATACAGACATAATACTCGTACGACCAATTCTAAGTCCGTTATTTCCTAGCGAGAATATTCAAGTATGAATCGTTCCTCCGAAATACTGGCATCTTTACCTGGCTCTTCTTGGAATCATGTGTGTTCTTTTGAAAATCCAGCTGACTGTGCTTCCAGGGGTCTTGCGCCCAAGGATTTAATTAATCTCGACATGTGGAGGCATGGTCCGTCTTGGTTACTTCAAGAGTTAGATTATTGGCCAATTAATCGTGAAGTTGGAACTGAAGAAATTCTTGAGGAGAGGAAGGAGAATATTGCTGTTCACGTATCCGTTACGGTTGAATATTTTCTCGAACACCTGTCGCTTAAATTACGAGTATGTGCTTGGAGAAAGCTCGTAAGGATCGTTGGGTATTTATATCGCTTCATAAGATTTTGTCGTGTATCAAAAGAAAATAGAAAACATGGATATCTTAATCTCTCAGAGCTTCGTGTTGCTAAAAAAAACTTGTCACAAATGGGCTCAAAACGCATTCCGGGTCGAAATAACTGATCTCAAGGCGGTGTGTTTCCAAGAAGTCCAAGTTGTTCTCGCTTTCGCCGTTTGTTGATGTCGGTTTGGTGCGTGTCGGTGGAAGAATTGCAAACGCTAGAGATAGTGTAAAACATCCCACAATTTTGCCCCAGAATCATCGTATTACCCAGCTTATTCTTTTGGATGCGCACATTAACTTTCTACACATCGGTATTTCGGAGGTTATCGTGTTAATTCGTCAGGAGTATTGGATTGTGGGGAGCAGGAATCTTATTCGCAAAGTGGTTCACGATTGTACGAGTATTACGTGTTTTCGTCATCGGCAGTCTAAGTCTATACAACTTATGGGGAGCTTACCATCATCACGTGTGAATCCATCATTTGCTTTCGCTCATACAGGCTGTGACTATGCTGGGCCCATAACTCTTCGTCTGTCTAGGGAAAGGAGGCCTAAATTGGTGAAAGAATACATTTCGTTATTTGTCTGTATGACCACCAAGGTACTCCATATCGAGTTGGTTTCAGATCTTACTACGGATGCCTTTTTAGCAGCACTGAAAAGGTTTATCGCGAGGCGTGGAAAATGCAACGTAATGTATTCGGATAACGGAACAAAGAGCAGCTCGTGTTTTGTCGGAAGTGCACAAATTGATGCAATCGCCGACAAACCATCAGAAGGTTGCTGAAATGTTAACTGCAGAGAACATCGATTGACAATTTATCCCGCCGCACAGCCCTGATTTAGGCTGTCTTTGGGAAGCCAGGGTTAAATTGGTGAAGCAGCATCTCCGTCGCGTCCTTGGAAATAATCTCCTAACATTCGAAGAAATGTATACCTTACTAGCCCAAATCGAAGCCCTATTAAATTCTAAGCCCTTTTGTGTTTCCTCTGATTTAGAACTTGATGCATTAACACCCTCTCATTTTCTTATAGGAAGGCCGAGCTATTTGGAAACACCCATAAATCATTTGGGAAGGTGGGAAATGCTCCAAAATATGATGCAGGGTTTCTGGCGAAGATGGTACACTGATAACTTGACAACGTTACAGAAGCGCCCAAAATGGAGAGAACCCACAAGCAATTTTCAATTTGGCGATATGGTTGTGGGCAAAGAGCCAAACTTGCCACCTCTACGATGGTTACTAGGCAAAGTTGCTTAAGTCCACCCAGGTCAAGATGGACATGTACGAGTGGTAACGCTAAGCACGAAAAACGGAAGTCTTAGGCGCCCTATCACTAAGCTAGCGACCCTACCATGTTCCTGAAATTCCTTCAGCTGGGGCGGTTTGTTTATTAAATTATTGTAAATTTAATTTTGCCAAACATTTTGTTAATACCCTATGGCTCGAACATATTCCTTATGTTTTTTTAATTTCTCTTTGTTTTATCAAATTTTCTATAATATGAGAAGTAAATATATATTTGTGCATCAATATCACTGCAATGACACACACACGCTCTCGAACCGTTAATTTTGATTATTCAATGATCGATTACTGCAATTCTTTTATCATATCAATATTGGACCATTGATGACGTCAAAATATTGGTTTCCAGCGACTGCTGTGTGTTTAATTGCTGTTTGATCAAATTTTGCAAGTTCATTAGAGATCACTTTTGTAGCAACCACCAAATCAGACAGTCAGTCGAGTCATAGGGTTACCTCCCTAGACAATTTAGTCATGATCGAATTGCCAATGTTTAAATAAACGAGTTGTAAAATTTTCATTATCTGTTTTATTGAACTTTGTTTGAGGCATTCGTAATCAGATTCGCTTCTCGTTATTTTTATAAAACAAAATAATGAGTTATTTAAACCTAAGATTACCGTTTGCCATCCTCTGGAGGGTATCATACAGGCCACAGATGTAACATAATTAAATATTTGCTCTGTCTTTTGGAGCAGTCTTTAGATTGAAGTCGATTGAATGCAAGTCTTTGGAATTACATTGCGTTCTCTGAAGTCACCTTGCAGTCTTAACCATTTACTTGAAGTCACCCGCATTCACTTGAAGTCTCTTGGACTTCAAAAATTTTCGATGAGAACTTTGGGACTTCATTAATTTTAGTTGAAGTCTTTGGGATTTCAGTGTTTTTTTTCTGAAATTCTTACCCAACTATCTCTTAGAAAATGTGTTAGTACTCATTAATCTTGACTTTTGTAGATATTTAGCGATGAAACAGAACGTTCTGCAATATATAAATCCTCAAAAATTGCAAAAAATTTATTTGAACTTAGCCAGATGTTGTGTGAGCAATGCCAATTCATAAAAAGAAAGAAAATGTATTCATTTTATTTCAGTTCAGTTCAAAATTACATATAAGTATTTAATTTCTCTAAATTGTTGACCTGTCAGAAAGGCTCCACGCCGAGGTGGCTTAACAGACCAGCAAATGAAAACAGTCTTTCCACAGCTGCTGAAGCAGGTAGGGGTGTATTATATCTAAGAAAAGCCTTCTTTAGAGCTGGATACGAGTATTGATGAATTACTTCAATAGATGTTGATGTATGTGCAAGGTATGCAAAATATTCGGTCTCTACAGATGAACAGTTGGTATTAGATGACTCCAATAGATGATCTGGAAAGTGAAGCAATTGAAGTCTTTTAAGTACCGAAATTAAAATATGATCGTTTGGGTTTACTTGTAACTGTATTTTCGGTTTTTTTTTTCATTAAATGGGCTTAGTTTATTTTCCGAAACGATTTTTTTCTTAACCAATGAACTTATTTCGGCTAATTTACAGTCATTGTACGAAGAATCTAATGCTGGAATCCACTTAAGTTTTGCCAATGGACAAAGCACTAAAGCAACAATTGCATCTTCCACTTTACGTGTGAATGAAATCGTCTGACTAACGACTCTTCGATCATTCAGCTATAGGCGAATAAAATTGTAAGAGGAATAGAGGCAGGTCTTAATTTTTGCCATGTTAAGAGGGCGATAATACTGATTAAACAGTACACACAACTTAGGGACTTGATATTTATTAAGACGATACATATTGTACAACACTTACTTTCCGTTTACGATTATACCCAAAGCACAACTCATTACACAGAAAAGTAATATATGTGCTATATGAAAAACAGGTTTTATTAAAGGTATAAAAAACTTGGGGGATAAGATAAGCTTATTCCCAAAACTATCAGCCACTAGTTCGGCCGATGGTTGTGAAAATTGTATTTTTTCTGCTTCACTTTTATTTTATTAGTAATCAAAGATGTAGTTTCGATTTTCTTCTTTTTTTTGGCTCACGGAAGGTGTATCGTCTGAGTATGTTCTCTTACGATTTGTGACTTGTGTTCCAATAGGAAATGTAGGATCCACTTCGTAGTCATCAGACGAAAAATCACTATTCGTTTCCATTTTTGCACTACTTTACCACAAGTCCAAGTGAATAAGAAAAAACGCAACTTTTTCGCGCGGCTAAACTGATAACGAGACGAGTGATAAGAGCACTGCACCTGTTATTTATTTATGCGGTATGGTCTCGAAAGAAGAAAACAACTTTTATGATGTTTTCGCATATGGTATGCTCTCACACATTTCACGTGCATCTTGCTTGAACATATATTTTGCATATGTCGCACATACAACAGCAATCCGTGCGGCATCGGATAAAGAATAGTGCCGCAGTGCGTCCCAGCTTGTCGTAAGAGGCGACTAAATGGGGCACCAATCATATACAGGCATCTATGACACCAAAAATGAGCCTGTGACACTTTAACACCTTAAAACTTTCCCACAAGTTTGCATGAAATCAGTGGGTTCCCACGTCTGGAGACTACCGGTGGGGTAAAAGAACAGTCAATCAATTCGAAATGAGCATACAAGTGTCAAACCACTCAAACTTTAAACTTCATGGAAATGATCGCAATTAATACCACTACCCCGCTGTTCACCACGGTTGCAACGCACTCGGGTGATCCCAGAGCAAGCAGAAGTGCTTGTGTCAGAGCCCGACGGATTCCGGGGGCGGGCAAAATGAAGTTTCCAAAATATAATAATGGAAAAGCGCCGAGATTCGTCTAAGGATTTACACATGGTATTTATCGACCTCGAGAAAGCATTCGATCGAGTGCCTAGGAATCTCATATGGGCCGCGCTGAGGTCTCAAAACGTACCGGAATCGTATTTTAGAATAATACAAGACATGTACGGAAACGTGAAAACTGCGGTTAAAAGCTCTGCTGGACTAACGAGAGAATTTCCAGTTAATGTCGGAGTGCATCAAGGAAGCGTACTTAGCCCTTTTCTCTTTAACGTAGTATTCGACTATCTTTTAAAAGACTGCATGCGCGAAGCAAATGTAACGCCAATTCCCTTCGCAGAACCCCTTAGATTCATGGAAAATGCGCTAGAGAGGAATAGGTTAAAAATAAGTCGTTCAAAGACGGAGCATTTGACGTGCCCATTTGCGCATCCGTTGCGACATGTTCCGGATATAATGTTAGACGGAATAGTTCTTCCGAAAAGCACTATCTTTAAGTACTTAGGGCCAATCGTTAACATGGAAGCGAAATGTGACGACGACGTAAACCACAGAGTGAGTGTGGGGTGGATGAAATGGGGGAAAATTCGGGAATCTTTTGCGACCGAAAATTTCCACTTAAATTAAAGGGGAAACTCTACACCACGGTTGTCAGACCAGCTCTTATATACGGTTCACAGTGCTGGACAATGTACGAAGCGTTTAAAAACAAAATGACGGCAGCGGAAATGAAAATGTTAAGGATGTCTAGTGGAGTCACTAAACGCGATTGCATTAGATCTACGCGTATAAGAGGAAGTCTACATATAAAGAATTCGGTAACCGAACAGCTTGAGGCGAATAGAATAAGTTGGTATTGCCACGTTCAAAGAAGATCTGCGGAAAATCCAGTTAAAAAGGCACTATCAACAACGGTCACTCCAACTGTAAGGAAACGAGGTCGGAAAAAGAATTCCTGGATTTCTCAGATGGCAAATGCGCAACAACGTCTGGGGTTAACCACTGAAGCGATCCAGGACCGCGCATTATGTAGATGCGTTCTGCGGTCTGCGACATTAGCCAACCCCATAAGCGGAGCAGCAGCGATGCAGTAAAAATGGGAAACTCGTTACGCATAAGTTCGTGTAACGAGGAAAGGGTTAATAAAAAGATAAGAAGAAGAAGAAGAAGCACATACAACAGCATCTCTTCTCTTTCTCATTTGTATTGGTTTGACTCAGAGTGAATGGTAAAGACTGCAAGGTGACTTCAATTCTTTGTAGTTCCAAAGACTTGCATTCAATTGACTTCAATCTAAAGACTGCTCGTAAGGACTGATCCAATCACAGACTTCAAAAGGAATGGTGATTTCAGTACTGAAGTCCAGGTCCTTAAATGAAGTCAATTGGATGAATCGTAAATTATAAAACGATTTCCTTGAATTCAGAGATTGCATTACCGAAAGATTGCATTATTTTACAACTGTGATACAGGCCTACTGCTGGCCAAAAAACGGTACCAAGAGGGAATGATGAACGATAAAGTTCCCATTCCATCTTTTGCAAATATTTGTGTACATCTGATGCATTATATACAAGGACTGTGTATAGAAATGACTGCTCAATTGTTCCAATGTTAAAATCAGCTTCGTTGGCTATTGAGAATGAAAACGGTTTACATATTAATGCATTAATAAAATAAAATGAGTTTTAGAAATATCTATATGGAAAGGAAAATTGGAATCATTGTCGAAAAAACCGATTTTTCTTTTAAAATTGAATACCCCAAGCCAGAAAGAAGCCCACCTATTCTTGTGTATTCGACTTTTCCTATTTTCAATTAACCTCCCCACATTCATAGAAGGATATTTAGATTTTAATATTTCAAAACGACTGCCAACCTTCTCTGAGCCAATTCATAAATCATTTTTGTGAAAAAAAATTAATTTCTGCTTTTGCCTTAATGAAAATAAATAAACAAAATCTACTTGAAGTCAATTGGGGAAATGTTGGTATAATTGGAGTATGAGTATAGGTACTTTGTGCAAACATAAAAAGATATACCGTATCTGAGATCTTCCTCAATTAAATTCCCCACAATGCAATGTAATTGATGATGTATCCTGGGCGACTTAATTTATTTCAAATTTCTTACTCCTTGAAACCGAATGCCTCATCCTAACTTTTGTCGTCACACACCAAGTCGTTCCAAAGGATATGTACTCGTACATACATCTTTTCATATATTTCAGATACTTGTACTTGTACAACCTCCAGCTTCAACTAAACAATTTAAAATTCTTTTTCCCATTTCAATTAAAATTATTGCTCACAGGTAGTGGATGAGGCGAGGTATGGTAAACATGAAAATTGATGTAATCCACTCGGAATGCATTAAGAACACAATGAATCTGAGGCCATTAAAGCGAAATGAAAATCTATGTGGATGTGGGCGCACGCCATGAGTTCGAGTTCCAAGTAACGCCGCCCCCTATAGCCCGGTTCGAGGCCACAGGATGAGTACTCTTGAGAGCTTGAGGCAGCTCCAAGTGCCGTGTAAGTTCACTGATTATTTTATTTTGCTTGAAAATTAAAAGCAAAACAACTACGGCAAAGAACTTGTTGTACGAGTACTACCTTCCACAGCATTTCTGGCGTCCAATCCGCTTGGGTTGGCGGTACTGAAAAATGGCTGACTACAGCCTACACTCGTATCATTAGCTCAGGTTGCATGCAAGTGGCAATGCACAAGTGAATTCAAAGAGGCAACACTACGAGTGCACTTACGGATACAATATGGTGTCTTCCAGCAGAGGAAGCATGTGTACGTACGTATCCACGTACTTACTGAATACAGGTGATGAATTATTACAAGAAAAAGATTCATGTAGTCGCGTGTAGTTTTATAAAGTACGTTTTTCGTTAATTAAATTAATGTTTGCACTCTTTATACTATTCAACTCACTGTGATAAAAAAAAAAAAAAAATAGTTTTTATATTGGTGATACAGTCCAGAAACAGTAGTCCAAAGTAGCCGCATATGTTGTTTGTCATAACCGATTCCGTGGTGTTGTCCAGATGGGTTGCCTCCAGCACTTCCCTTTGTTTGTGATGTGGTTAAAAATCGATTTGTTATTATCTCAGTAATTATGTAGGCATGTCTCCTCTCATCGATGGCTGAAATTGGGATCGTCAATAATAATTTGAGATGATGAGTTGGTGTATTAACACGGGGTCCTTGTGTGATGTCGGTTTCAATCTATTTTATTTATTTTTTTGTTACGGTTCCCGACCATCTCTCAAAATTGAAATCAATTTTCAGGTAATTTCCGGCATATAGGGCGTTTTATTAGTTTGAGGCGATACCGCACAAGTTGTGTAGACAGACCGCAGAAACGACTTGCTACCGTCGAATGATGTGCATGGTCATTAATTTGAAAATTACAGAAAAATAAAACTTTAGAGTGAGAGAAGATCAGTTTATTGCGATTTTATGCACTCAGATGATTTCTGAAGATTTGATGAATGAGGTTTATAATGGGGTTCTCGATTGGGCATTTAAAAGATGCCCCCAAGCATTTCCAATATGCACTAGTTACAGTATGCCCGATGCTCCATTGAAGTGTAATTTCATTAATTTTGATAAATAAATTTGGAATATCAATCAATATCAAATATTGTTGCCAGAGGATCTTCAATTAGCAGCATTCAAATAAAATAAACTTAACTTTCGAACCATAAATGTAAGTTGGTTGCAATTCATTTCGTCAGAACATAAAAATTAGTTTTGACATCGTACGGTTTTTTTTACTTTTAAATTCATTTTTATTTCTTCTTTGATTGTTAGCTTACATTCTAGACAAAAATGCTTAAACTAATTTCGCAATGACTGTTACTTATTCTAGCTTACTGGCTCTTATCGAACTCTCTAAACTTCACAATGTCAATAAACTTTGCCTTTTGGCCTTAAAACTGGTATTATTTATCAATAAGTGGGAAATATTTATAAGAAAAGAGTTTAAGAAAAAACTTAGATACCTTATCTTTTTTTTTTAAATTTTTATCTAAAACTTAGAACTATACCCTCTTCTACTTAACTTACCTAAGCTACTTATTCTAACTTACATATCATGGGGGTGGTGAGCACTCGTAAACTTTCTCTCCGGGTGGTCACCATCTCGATTGCGATTTCGGGTGCCTGGCAATCCTTAACATCGTGTACAAGCACCGCCCAGACTTAACTGATGGCATGAAGCATGAAGAGGAGCTCCTGACAATTAGCGACATACCCGTCGCAGATGAGCCGCTTGTCCTCCGCACCGCGGTGGCGATAGTATATTACCGGGATACCATCCCTACTTTGCACTAAACCTTTAGCCTTACCTTATATGAAGAAAAGAAAAGCCTCCGGTGGCATAAAGCCCGATAGAAGTCGGGATGTTGTGGCTGGCCATTGCCTTTGCAACGTGCCTTCGAATCGTAAAGGGTTTTGTTGGGATAGTATTTCTTGTACTCTGATTCTGGTGTTCTATACAAACCCAGACAGGTCCTAAGACACTGCCTTTCAAACTTCCGACCACATTGCATATGACCTTCACCCTGGAAACAAGTTGACTGCTGTGAAACAGCCTTCTTGTCAGGGCTTAGGCCTTCTTGGCCCCAGCGAGACAAACATCTATGTGTTCGTCAAAATACAGATATTTATCGAGCCAGATACCAGGTATCTTATTACGCTTCTCACCGCTAATGGCATCCCGTGTTGTCCAACGATGGCCAAATTTCGCCAGTTATGTCTGGTATCCCTTGAAGCTCATCTCAATGGAGTCCTAAACAATATTGTTTCTGACTTTTGGAAATTGATTTTCAATTTCCAATCGTCACAATACTCCTTAATATGATCGAAATCACGCTGCAGAAGAGCATTGATGACTTCGATTTTTGGACCTGATCTGTACGCCACTTAATCGTCTGCGTACGTTATAGAGTGATTGAGGGAACCTACTAGATCACTTGTGTAAATGTTGAACAGGATCGGAGAAATCACCGCCCCCTGTTGTAAGCCATTTCTAATATCAAAGACTTTGCTCAAAGTGACGTTGCCACATTTGACAACGATCTTATTTCCCATAAGCATGTTATAAATCTTATATAGTAGATGTTTCTTCCCCCCCTCTAGCCATACGGTAATTTTGACATCCTTCACAACATGACATCTCTGATGAGCAGCTGATTCTGTGGGTCAAATCTCTTTTTTTTTATCGCTTTTGCCAGTCTTCTGAGATTCTTGGGAAATCCGTCAAACGAACTGACTTTCCTAATGGTAAAATAGAGGTCTTATAAATTAATGGCATGAAGTAACATTCTGAAAGAAATAAAATAATATGATGAACTAGCTAAGTATATCCCTAGATAACAACCGAACCATTGTTGATAACCGTGACTAATATCATGAGGTTATCACGCAGATGGGATTGCTTACGCAAGTGTTGGGAATGAAAACAGTGGTTTTGTCATATGCGGCGCTCTAAAGCTCATCCAAATCAAGATGAGGCAAGATTATTTATTTTTATGTTATGACCACTGCGTTAGAGGACATCAATCAAAAATAACAAATATTACAATATTGGCCAGGTTCATTCATTTTAGTTTGATTTATCATATTTCGACTTTAAAATGTTCTTCAAGTGTTCTTCAAGTGACCAACACCTAGTCTAGTCACCGATATTGGCATTTTTGCCAAAATTTAATTAAAACTTCCATCGTTTCACAAAATAACCAATATCAAGCCAAGTCCGAGAAAATGGTTTGCATTTTAATCAATAACCGCGTCTCACCACCGAGTTCTATGTGACATTTTCTATGATTCCAATAGAATATAACGCAACGGTGATTAGCAGCTTTGAAGTGCAGTCTGTATGGCGTAGCCTTACGCAAGAAGTCTTGAGTTTTAAGTAAAATCAATTACGAACGCAAACTGGAACTACAGCATAATAACAAGCAAAAGTTTTGAACTAGAAAACGTATTACGGCAACGTAAAATTGTTATATACATATAGTATATAGGGAAATTTTGAAAATGGCTTGTAAGCGAAAGCTCACAAATTGAGTTATCGCGGATCCGAACAAATAAAGACTGGAGTTGCCATCACTTTGACTGCGAAGCTACCAGATAAAATTGTAAGCACATCAACAATTAGCGACTAAGTAATGGCAATAAAGTGGAATATTGTTAGCGCATACGCCCTACACCTACAAGTAAGTAAGTTGGCGCGTTTTAGATGATATAATATTAAGGAAGGAAATGATTCTCATCAGACCAGATTTACGTGAGCATTTCCGAAAATTTGTACAATAGACGGCTTTCTTATCTAAAAATTTTTTTTACTGAAGAGGAAGTACTTTCAGAGGTATCTTGCCTTGAAGAAGGTAATGATATAGCACCCGATGGCATATCAAAGGTTTTCCTTAGAAAATGTCGCACCAGCTTGGTAAGATCATTGTTTAAAATTGTTAATCTATTTTTAAAGGAGGGGTTGTTTTTTTTTTGGAAAAGCCAATTCATAAATTAAGATCAATTGCAAAATTACAATCTATTCCAAAGATTTTCGAGGCTCTTGTAAAGAAAAATATTTATTTGCTGTTCGTAATCACATGTGTGACTTCCGACATGGTTTTGTTAGCGGTAGGTCGACTGTAACCAACTTATTTTCTGAATATTGTCTCCGTACTTTGGAATCGCGTCGTCAACTTGACACTATTTATACGGATTTTTCCAAAGCATTTGACCGTGTTCAGCATTATTTTTTTTATCATAAAGCTTTCCGCTCTGGATTTTTATTCCTGTTTACTGAAATGGTTTAGAAATTATTTAGTAAATCGTTCCCAATTTGTCAAAATAGGACACCAGCTTTCGAATTTTATTTTAAATCATTCTGGTGTTCCCCAAGGGAGTCACTTAGGCACAGTACTATTTTTCATAAATGACCTACCCTTATGTGTTTCTTGTTCGTATTGTCTACTTTATGCCGATGATTTGATAATGTTCAAATTAGTAGAATCAATATCTGATTGTATCAAATTACCGTCTGTTATTAATAGTATCTGCAATTGGTGATTATTTTTTACAACCGGTTAACGTATGCCCGGCACTATGATCACGTTATAGCTAAGGCTAACTTCATGTTGGGTTTCCTTGTTCAAAATTCGAAGAATTTCGTTGATCCGTATACCCTTATATCTCTGTTTGTTTCTCTTGTTTATTCATTACTTGAATATTGCTCTGTTTACCAAGTAAACAAGCTTCGTAAAGTATATGGTTTTTATAATGTTCCTAAGTATAGTAAGATATGTCAATTTATCTGTGTATTACCTCTGTTTAAAAGAAGATTTTTTAGATATTTTTATCCGTGACATTTTATGTAGTCAGACAATGGATTGTCCCGCCGTCCTTTTTTTGTTAAATATTTATGCACCTTCGCGTACTGTTAGACGTATGAAAATTGCTTCTTCTTAAATTCTAGACACACGACTATTTATGGCCAAAATAATCCCATAACTAACACTTCAAAGTACTTTAATACTATTTCACAATCGATAGATTTTAACGTGGGCGGAAAATGAAATATAAAGATATTGTTCAGGAATACTTTAGACGCTCTTTGTGTATTCATCAATATCATTAATATTTTGTATATATGTATATTTCTCATTTTTATTTTTTTCTTCTATTATAATATATGCATATATATCTACTTTGTGCTTAAAACTTTGTAATAATTAGTTTATCTATGAAAGTTGTTTAATTGAAAGATTAAATAAATGACTACTGTACTCAAGGATTGAAGAATTCAATATCTTAAGCTGTCTAACTACTACAAGCACGTATGATAGATAGGAATAAAAATTGTAAAAACAAATCGTGAACAAGGAACATCAACAAGGATGATGCTGTAAGAAATCGAAAAAGCTTACGGCACGGTATGGCAAAATGGTTTATTATACAAACTATCAAGCTTGTGCAAAATTATTCAAAGTTTCCTGAAAAACCGTGTTGTTCAAGTTCACGTCAACAATTGTGTCTCCTGTTCCTTTGATGTCAAATGTGGTGTGACTCAAGGCTCAGTACATGGACCTATATTGTATATATTTCTTAAGGCCGACTTTCCAGTGTTCTTAAATTACGTGACTACTTTTTCACACGAAAGGGTACTGAAAATGATGCTTAACCTGCCGTGGCATTACCCAACCGTTGAACTTCATCAAAGAGCGAGTGTTGAATTGATTAGTGAAAAAATTATTAAGCTTGCTCTACCCACCGTCCAACAGAAATCTGTCAAACGAGGAGATTGACAGGTATCTAAAACTAATGGACGAGACAATTGAACAGACTATGGACAAAACGATACCTCGGTATCAATACACTGACAACGAAGACTTATTCCGCAACGCAACTATTGACGCACTTCACCGACATAAAAGTAGACTACTCTCAAGACTTAAGACCTTGTACAGACAGTTTACTGATAGACACAACCCGGAGATTATGACATTAAAGTCGTCGATCAAAAACCTCCAAACATTGATAAAAGAAAATTACAGGCATTCTGTAAGTTTGTATTGGAACAATAAAATTCGGGCTGTAAACACCAGCAACCCGAATATGTTCCCGCAAATAAATGAAATGTTTCGGAGGAAAGATCAAGACGACCTTTCATGTCTTAAAATCTCCCGAACGACAGACAATGAACGCATACTTTCAACAGCAGGCATAGATCCAAATGAGGCTGTTGATGATGACAACTTCTTTGTGATCGAAGATCCGCAGGAGAAGGTCGAGGCTATAGGAGCGACTTTCCAGGAAGTGTACAAGACAAATGACATCATTGGTTCGAACCACGATTTGGAAAATCGAGTCCTTACGCACAATTTCTACCTTCGAAATGAAATAGTGAATTGGCGAATCGAGAACACGGGTTTCACCCAGTTCAGTGACGAGAACATGGCAAATAATGTCATCGCCAATGAAAGGGAACAACCCCCGTTCATTTCGAAGGAAGAGCTTCAAACGGTCTTCGGCACAATTAGAAGTAAGAAATCAGTGGGAACCGATGGAATACCGAACATTGTGCTTCGACATCTCCCACTAGAAGCGGTGGACATCTATACCACCCTGTTTAACAATGCGATGAATAATGCACATTATCCGGTCGATCAGTCTCCTTCGAAACATCAGTAAGGTTTTCGAAAAAGTCATCAAAAGAGTCCTGACTAAATGGGTTGAGGACAGAAATATAGTTCCGGATAATCAATTCGGTTTCAAGGCGGGGCATGACGTTATTCATGCCGCGTCTTAACTGGTTTCTGATATCCAATGGAACAAAGCCAAGAAACAGTGCACGGGTGCCTGCCTGATTGACTTGGAAAAGGCCTTCGATACCGTATGGTTAGAGGGACTCTTCTACAAGTTGAACAGACTGGGCATTAGTAAACCACTGCTGTATATTCTTTTCAATATGCTCACAGATAGACAGTTCATCGTGAAAAATGGCGATGTGACTTCTACTGGTACATTCAACATTAAAAACGGTCTGCAACAAGGTGCGGTCAATTCGCCAATCCTTTTCAACATTTACACAAGTGATCTGATAGGTTCACTTCACCATGCCATAGCGTACGCAGACGACTTAATCGCGTACAGATCAGGTCCAAAGATTGAGGTTATAAACATTCTTTTGCAACGTGACATCGATAAAATTAAACAATATTGCGATGACTGGAAGTTGAAGATCAACTTTCAGAAGTCGGAAACCATTCTTTTTAGGACGCCTTTGTCTGGGGCCTCTGCAGATACCAGAAAGAATTGGCGAAAGTTTCAGATCATTTGACACAAGTGGCTGCTTGTTTGTCGAAGTGTAGTCAGATACTTTGGGATCTGGCTAGATCAATATCTGTATTTTAACAAACATATAGATGTTGCTCTGACCAGAGCCAAAGGTGCTTTTGCCCTTACAAAGAGACTGTTTTATAGCAGGCAACTCGATGGGAGGGTAAAGGTGATCTGCTACATGGCCCTTATTAGGCCTATGCTTACATTTGGTTGTCCAGTGTGGTTCAACGTGAGAGCAAGTCTTTTGGAAAAGATTCGGGTGTTAGAGAGGACTTGCCTTAGGGCTTGTCTTCGCTTATACAGAACAACAGAGTCGGAGTACATCAAATTCTATCCTAATGAGGTCTTGTACAATAGGGCGAACCTAATACGAGTGGACAATTTTGTTATTAAGTTGATTCGAAGGCACATTACAAGAGCAATGACCTCGTCGAACAACCTGATCTCCGGGGCTTACTACCCCAATTATATGTATCACGAGAGAGTTCGCTTTGACGGCTTTATTCCTCCAGAAGCGTTCCTCTACCTCGACAAAAAAGGTCTGATCCAGGATAGATTAGCGGTGCCGTTGATCTTCTACGTCGCTCGAACAGCTGCGGACAGGCGACTCAACTACGACAGAGACGTCGCACACGGCAGTGCGGAACGTCTCCGGTTTAGTAGGACGGTAGGGAGTCGCGACATGAGGGATGTTGCTCGGCAGCACCAACAATTTTGGTGGCTTGCAGAAGAAGGGGAAGGTCCATCGTCGAATTCCTCTAGTGGAGGGTAGCTTCGTTAGGGAGCAGAGTGGGTCTGTCTAATATTTAGTCATGGCCGGCTTACATAGGTTTAGGTAGGGTTAAGGTAGCTTTAAGACAAAAATTATAAAAACAAAAAAAAATAAATAAATAAAATAAAAATTTAAAAAAAAAAAGAAAAGAAAAAAAAAACAACAGAGATGGGTAACTCTCTCTTAAAAAAGTGGTTATCCATACCACACCAAAAAAAAAAAGATTTTAGAAATAATACTTATGCAATAAGATAGTTTAAGTAGGTTAAGTAGATTAAGATTTATTTTAGATAGTTTTTAGAGTTTAGTCTTAAGTTTTATGTTATAAAAAAAAAAAAAATGTAAATTCACTAAGTTTTTTTAAATTAAAAAATATGTTTTCTTAGTTTTAATTATATCCAATGTAAAAAAGAAAAATAAAATTTTGAACGATAAGTCGAAAGACAAAATGTAATTGTTAGGTTTAACTTAGAGTGTCCGCATGGGGCCAGTAGGTTAGAATAAGAAAGTTTTCTAAGTTATTTAAGCTAATTTTTAAGCGGTTTTTGTGTCTAACTTGTAAGAATTTCTGGATTTAAATAAATAAAAAATGCATTTAAAATGAAATGAATGAATGAAAATTATTAAGCTTACTTTTAACTTTAAAGAAAAATGTTCCAGTTCTGAAAATCTTCTATTAAAAATATATTCATGCAATATTCTAACTAATGGATAAATGAACGTTGCTTGTATTTCAATTTAAATTTTTTTTTTTGTTAACTTATTCAGTCATTTAATTTTCCTGTTTATTAAATTATTTATTTATATTTATTTGTTTGTTTATTATTTACCTAAGTGGTATTTTGTTCATTTATTAAAATTCTGATATGAACTGCGTTTATTTATTTACTCATTTTTCAGAGTTTTCTCTAATTAAACATTTAAAAGAGGTTTTGCTTGCCATTGGATTACTATCCTTTTTTAGTTTTGTATTCTTGACTTACCGTTTTCCTCTTTGTTCGCTTACTATTTATTTATTTATTTTTGTTCTTTAAATAAAAGGTTTTTCTTTCGCTTTTTCTTTTGTAAATCATTATTCAATCCATATTTATTATATTTCAACTTTTGTTAAATAATGCTACAGATAAAAGATATTTGAATATTATATATATGCAAATCGTAAGCTTATTGAAATAAATTGTTAAGAAATTCGTGTGAAATGAAGATCTATCTAATCTTAAGTTGATCTGAAATAAATAATTAAATAAATAAATTAAATTGAACTACAAATACGAAGACTGCCATGGTGGAACTACTTTCGGAACGTTGTACAACAGCTGTTCTTAATTGCCGATACATTTACAAACCCAGACAGATTACCATTTGTGCCAACACTTCTTTTAATAATAAAATGCAAAAGCTGTTTCAAAGGATCTGTGCGGCATCGGATAAAGAATAGTGCCGCAGTGCGTCCCAGCTTGTCGTAAGAGGCGACTAAATGGGACACCAATCATATACAGGCAACTATGACACCAAAAATGAGCCTGTGACACTTTAACACCTTAAAACTTTCCCACAAGTTTGTATGCAATCAGTGGGTTCCCACGTCTGGAGACTACCGGTGGGGTAAAAGAACAGTCAATCAATTGGAAATGAGCATACAAGTGTCAAACCACTCAAACTTTAGATACACTTCATGGAAATGATCGCAATTAATAGCACTACCCCGCTGGGCACCACTCTTGCAACGCACTCGGGTGATCCCAGAGCAAGCAGAAGTGCTTGTGTCAGAGCCCGACGGATTCCGGGGCGGGCAAATTGAAGTTTCCAAAATATTTTCCTAAACTTCGGTTTGCAAGTTGGAACGTCGGATCGATGACCTCAAAAAGTTTAGAACTGGAAGCGATTATGCGTCGCAGAACTCTACAAATCCTGTGCGTACAGGAAACGAAGTGGTGTAATACAGGAAATAAAGCGCGTTTTCTAGATTTAAGATGTTCTACCATGGAACGGTCAATGGACGAAGCGGTGTTGGAATCGTTGTTGCAGCGGATCTTCTAAACAACATCGTTAATATCTTGAAAATAAGCGACCGCTTGGTGAGTGTTAAACTTGTCATACACAATGAAACGTGGAACATTGTTAGCGCGTACGCCCCACAAAATGGATGCGACCAATCGGAAGAAGATACATTTTGGTCAGAGTTCGGTAATTTGCTTAGAAATATATTTTACCTATCGATGAGATGCTCTTCGTAGGCGGAGATTTAAATGGCCACGTCGGAGAAACAAATGTTGATTATGAGGACTGCCACGGCGGTAAAGGCCTTGGAACCAGAAATTCAACTGGCGAAGACATCCTTGTAGCGTGTAGGGCTTACGGCTTAACCATCTTAAATACAATGTTTATCAAACATCAACGACATCTTATCACCTATAGCAGCGGAGGCCACGAAACGCAAATAGATTATCACCTCTGCAAAATGTCGATGAGAAACCGTGTTTAGGACTGTAAAGTAATACTTGGAGAATCGCTAGTAAAACAACACCGTCTGCTCATTACAGAATTTTTCACAGTGGAACCACCGAAAATACGGGCATCGTTTGGAAAGCCAAAAATCCGGTGGTATAATCTATCGAAGGAACGAAGCGCAAGATTTATCGCACTGGCTAAAGAAGTACTTCATAATATAAACGGTATCGCAGACTCATTTAGCCCGTCACAAATGTGGAACAGCATGCACGAGGAATGCATACGAGGAACGAGCATATGTGATCGGTGGCTTGAATACTGCAAGGAGTTGCTTAACAAACAGTTTCCACGTGATATCGTGCCGACAGCTGGTCAATTCGAGGAGGAAGTTTCGGACTTTTCCGGAAGCGGGGGAACGCGGCGGGACTAGACAGCATTCCATCAGAGTTTTGGTCGAAGATGGAGGGGATCGGCAGCGTTTGCGTATCGAAACTTTTAAATAAATTAAAATGTGGACAACCTATGCCGAATCAATGGAGAAGTAGCTTCTTGGTTCCATTATACAAAGGAAAAGGCGACACTCGAGAATGCAATAACTACCGTTCAATCAAGCTTATGTCACACACAATGAAAATCGTCGAAGGAGTCTTAAACGAACGTCTTCGACAAATAATAAAGCTCGATAATAGCCAGTGTTGATTTGTTGAACAAAGATCGACGGTGGACGCTACCCAAAGCCTACGAATAATAATGGAAAAGCACCGAGATTCGTCTAAGGATTTACACATGGTAGAAAGCATTCGATCGAGTGCCTAGGGATCTCATATGGGCCGCGTGAGGTCTCAAAACGTACCGGAAACGTATGTTAGAATAATACAAGACATATACGGAAACGTGAAAACTGCGGTTAAAAGCTCTGTTGGACTAACGAGAGAATTTCCAGTTAATGTCGTAGTGCATCAAGGAAGAGTACTTAGCCCTTTCCTCTTTAACGTAGTATTCGACTATCATTTAAAAGACTGCATGCGCAAAGCAAATGTAACGCCAATTCCCTTCGCTGACGACGCAGTTATACATAGCGATAACGTCGAAGATTTACAGAACGCCTTAGATTCATGGAGAAATGCGCTAGAGAGAAACAGGTTTAAAATAAGTCGTTCAAAGACGGAGCATTTGACGTGCCCATTTACGCATCCGTTGTGACCTGTTCCGGATATAATGTTAGACGGAATAGTTCTTCCGAAGTACTTTAAGTACTTAGGATCAATCGTTAACATGGAAGCGAAATGTGACGACGACGTAAACCACAGAGTGAGTGTGGGATGGATGGAATGGCGGGAAAATTCAGGAATCTTTTGCGACCGAAAATTTCCACTTAAATTAAAGGGGAAACTTTACACCACGGATGTTAGACCAGCTCTTATATACGGTTCACAGTGCTGGACAATGTACGAAGCGTTTAAAAACAAAATGACGGCAGCGGAAATGAAAATGTTAAGGATGTCTAGTGGAGTCACTAAACGCGATTGTATTAGATCTGCGCGTATAAGAGGAAGTCTACATATAAAGAATTCGGTAACCGATCAGCTTGAGGCGAATAGAATTAGCTGGTATTGCCACGTTCAAAGAAGATCTGCGGAAAATGCGGTTAAAAAGGCACTATCAACTACGGCCACTCCAACTGTAAGAAAACGAGGTCGGAAAAAGAATTCCTGGATTTCTCAGATGGCAAATGCGCAACAACGTCTGGGGTTAACCACTGAAGCGATCCAGGACCGAGCATTATGTAGACGCGTTCTGCGGTCTGCGACATTAGCCAACCCCATATGCGGAGCAGCAGCGATGCAGTAAAAATGGGAAACTCGTTACGCATAAGTTCGTATAACGAGGAAAGGGTTAATAAAAGGATAAGAAGAAGCAAAAGCTGTTTCAAAGATCGAGATAAGAAAGTTTTATATAATATATAAAAATTAATAAAAATCGGCGTCTTACACATCTATGCTGGAAAAACGCGAAGCGATGAGTAGAAGATTTTTAAACGATCTTAGGCGAACCACTAGCTAGTCAATACCGACAGTAGGAAAAGACCCCAACTTTAGACGCTAAATTTGTGAGAGTAATTCTAAAGTTTTATAAACCAAGAAGAAGAATTAAGCGCACAAGGTATATGAAACAAATTTGAAATACAATGAAAAAGTACTTTAACGCCTTAATAACGGTCGATGTTCATACTCCATTACCTCGACTGTCGCACTCGAAGAAGTTTCCGAATCTGGAAAAAAGCGAACAGGGGGAGTGTAGTGAGACCGGATAACATACTCTTTGATGTATGACCGTTAACCAAATATCGAAATCTGCGACTTTATCCAATACAAAACTTAGACCTAAGAGGCACTCAAATGTCTAACCAGTGGAGGGGAGATCTCTAGTTGCAATGTACAACGGCAAAGGTGACTCAGGAAATTTCATCAAATTCGCCAACGAGTTCAAGATAGTCGATATAGCATAATACTTTCAAATTCCAAGCCAAGACAACGTATGACGCGCTTCAAATCTTTGGATAATGGAAAAACATCACAAAACCTTCGAGGAGTCTTTGTTGACTTGGAAAAAGCGTTCAACAGAATTCTAAGAGATCTAATTTTGACGACGATAAGACCTTAAAATGTACCCGGGACGAAACAAAAGTGTATAAAAATGTTACGCAATATGTACCTACAGTAATGTTAAAACGAAAGTTAGATGCCCATTGGGAATAACTGGAGAATTCGAGTTTTAAGTTGAACTATACCAAGGCAGTGAGCAAACTCGTAAGTAGCAGATTAAGGGGGGGAAATACATATAGACCCGTGAATCTTAGTCGATTTTGATTAATTAATTTTTTTAAGAATAATTCATTCGATGTTTTTGAATCTTGGCGTATAGTTAATTATATTTTTAGCTATAACAAAAAAATTTATATTTTTTTAAACATTTACAGTTCCGGGAAGGTCGCAGCTACGTTTTTGATTTGCGTAGCTTCTGGCCTCTGTTGTATTGATCTGAAATAAAAAAAAGAATTCTGAGTGTTTATTAATATTAGATTTTTGTAGATGAAGCTTAAAAACAAAGAAAAGAAAAATCATTTAAATTAAACCAAATTTTTCAATTGTTTTTGCTTCAACAAATTGTGGTGGCTTATCGATTAGTCAACAGTTCGAGCGCCGTATCCTCGTCCTTCGGTATCTACGAGGATCACTTAAGATCACTCACTATACTTCTAGTAGAACACATTTTTCCTAAGACCACTCAACTACATTTCTGACGGCCGCCGCTTAAACGTAAAGTTTATATAACATAAGAAATACTTTGAATAAAGTTTTAAAAATTTTCTTAATATACGAGTATTATACTAACATTAAATGAAAAAAAAGAATGATTTTCTTAAAATTTTACATGTATTTCCCTCCTAAGCGAGTCTGGAAGTTCTCATTTCCCTCTGAACTTCCTCTAAGCACATACTCGTACATATGTATTCTATCGATACCTTAAAGCACAATGGTGCTATGTCCATATAAAATAATATTTGTTTTGGACTGAACTTTTTGCAGACATTGCAAGAATGATTGTAACATAATAAATATCAATTAGTTTTAAAGGGACCCTTGATCTAAAACTTGTTTTTCGATTTCCTAAAACTGCAAGCACTAGCACTATTGTGCCTTAAGGTACGGATACGTCGTACACTAGGCACCGAAATGGGCCCATCGCGATCCCCTGTGGGTCCAGTTGAAATCAACTCCAATTTGCAAAATTTCTCTACAAAAGCCAAGAAGGCCTTTGAAATCCGTACCGTCTATTTCCTCTAAGTTTTCAAAGAAATATTTTCCTAAGAATTTCCTTCGGCTACGCGATATTGCCTCCTATTCACGCAGTATGTGTGTTATGTCCTCAACCGCTTGTAGATCCCCGCAAAATCTACAAGTGTATGTATTTGTCAGTGTTAGTCTCTTTGCGTGGTTCCAGCAGTTGACAGGGTCCTGTCAGTAATCTTATTAAGGTCCTAAGCTTATCCCTAGATCTGTTACTGTCGAGAAGTAGCCATAGAGCCTTTGATGCCCTATGTCCTTTCAGATTCGACCACCTTATGCTGGCGGCCTTTATGGTATTTTCTTCAATAGTGCCCCTTACCGTGTAGAGGGGTTGGTTCGACATCAGCAACCTCACTATTGTCGAGTAGCCCTCCTTTTCTTGCAAGCTCTTCTGCTTGTTCATTTTCTTCTATACCGCAGTGTCCTGGCACCCAGCACAGTCTCACTCGGTTCTGAATGCATAATGCTTTAAGCATTAGTGAATTAAATCGCACTGTTGCCAGCAAGTTTTTTTATCTGTAAATCAAGCGGTGTTAGGTGCAGAAAGGTGTCCAATGCTGCCGTAGAGGTGGTACGGAGCGCACCTGTAATGGCTATGGAAGCCGTGGCTAGTGCGCCATATGTCAGTATGTGTCTCACTACTACCGTATATAGCAGGGTTTAGGCCGCAAATTTTTCCCACAGTTCTATTACATATGAAAGAAGCATTATATGCCGTTTTGATTCTTTCCGCTACGTTGAGATTCCAATTCAGTTTCTTATCCAGAATTACGCCAAGATACTTTGCACTATCGGTATGAATAACATAATATAGATGTCTGAAGTTAAGTCCTTTGTGCAACTGGTCCTAAAACCGTTTTTCTCTACCACTTTTCCTAATTACTAAAAAAGTGTCTTGAAAACTGTTTCGTCAATACGTAAAATGGTGCTGTCGTTAGAAAGAAAAATACGGCACTCTAGATTCATCGAATTGTTCTTAAATAGTTAACGATGAACTACTCGTATATTGATAATCCACATATGCCTTAGTGTTAATAACATTCAGAAATCTTAGCATTATACAAATAAGATAATTCAATTCTTTTTCAAAAGTTGTCCATATTTATAAAATGTTGTGTAGATCTTCAACATATTTGTAAGTTATGATCCTCTTTCCTATGGTATTTTGCCGCAAAGTTATGGTTCCCAACCATTTTCTT
This sequence comes from Volucella inflata, assembly GCA_928272305.1. Lineage (NCBI taxonomy): Eukaryota > Metazoa > Arthropoda > Insecta > Diptera > Syrphidae > Volucella > Volucella inflata. The sequence goes on from OV743716.1 coordinate 230,728,051, forward strand.
TTTTCGTGTTGGTAACGCGTTTCCCCAAAAAGTAAATAAGCAACAACGATAAAAGGTATTACTTGTCAAAAAGTATGATTTCGAAGATATTGTAGAAGATATAGCACCCCACACCATGAGTGTATTCAAACGACTATTTGGGGAGAAGGTGATTTTGTAAAATGGACCATAAGATAGGCATCAAAAATCGTGTTATCTAATGGCATGTTCAACTATTGTCTTTGGAGACATTGCAGGGCATTGACTAATATAATATAAATTAACCAGCTTCAGGCCGTAATATGTGTTTAAAAAATCTGGCTTATCACCAAAATAACCAGCTTCACACTGTCGGATTCAAACTAAAACCTTGGAAATGTTTTTTAAAAGAGTGAAATTTGGAAATGCCATCTCCTTGATACTGGCTTTTGTTCCTCACTTGTGCGATTGTTCTTCAACACTACATTCTGATGAAAAAACAAAGAAATCGTGAAAAAAAGAAACAATACAAAAGACGAAATAAACGAAACGTGCTTTATGCCTCCTCTCTGGCTAATTGGATTCCACCGATTTTATTGTTCCCGCCATCATCCCCTTCCACCTGGTTCAACGTCAATTGGTACTTCATATGAATACGAGATGAGCTCGTTTACTTATTTAGAAGAAATTTCTCGTTTCTTTTAGTTTTTCGTCTCCCCTACCCCAATGAGGCGGTGTGGATTTCGGCCAGTTCCATTTGAGCGGCTTGTAACAGAGGAACAAACGACCCAACAAGGAGTCTTCCATTTGTTGCCTTTATGTCCTCCATTCGAAAGCCACATGAAACACTTCAACAACAGAGCAACACAGAATTGAGGATTCATTTTTATTTCATCTCTTGACTGTAGATGGGGTCCATACTCCATGTATTCGTATACTAACATTTATAGTAGTCTCCTGCTTTGGGTATTATCATTCTGCTCCTCTGACATGCAAGCTTTACCAACAAGCAACACGAAAGAAGAGACATATTTCTGCATCTTTAAGGCATGTGAAGCCACCAAGAGGGGTTGAGGCAAAGTCAACCTTGCACACAAATACCATACTGTGATCATCGTCATCCACATCTGCAGCAGTTAGAACCATACCAGGCGAATCCATTACTCGAGATGCCATCCATAGAACGAGTATCCGTACTCGGCGCGGTTTGTGCCCAGAATGCCAACCAGGTGCCTTTAGAGAATTACAGCCAAGGAAAATGTTAATATTTAAACATCATTGCGACTACGATTGGATGAACATATCGTTTTCCTTTATTTCAGGTGCTTAGGCTTAGGCCGGGATGCCTGGTTGACTGGCCTAACTCTGGTGGTGTGGTTGACACTTTGGCGAAGCTTGGGGTTGCCTCATCGAAATATGGCAATTGCCATTTAATGCGATCCAATTTTGGAGACGATAAATTACTCTGAATTATTCATTAACGTGATTCCTTCGTTTTGGTGTACGAGTATCTTGGACACCCCAATCGAAACCGATTGGAGCTGGTACTTTTTCGTTCTGTAGTATAATAGTTTCGTAGGTCTCGGATTTTTACTTTTGTGGTTATTACAGATTTTCCAAAGGGTAGTTTAGATTTTTCTCACAAGATACATAAACGAGTATAAACATATCTACTCGTTTCGTAGTATTAGATACTTTCTGAGGTAATTAATGAATAGACGATTGCTTTGCTTAGAAAATATATTTGTTTTGTTAATTTGATTGCGGTTAAGTGGGGCGAGAAATGAGACGACTTTCCCAGGGAACAAGCTATTAATGAAGTTATTTCAGTAATGCCTATGGATGCTTCGTATAAGGTGACAACCATAAAATGAGGCAGCAAAAGGAAGGAAATGGAAAATGTTTATGATTGTGGGAAAAACGTTACTAATTTAGTATCCTACTTACCGTATAAAATTAAATGGTGTTGGCTTGTGTGGTGTGTATTTGTTGTTTGGTAAAACACATTCTGATTCTCAGCTGAATAAAAAGGCATTTTTTTGCACTTAGTAAATGAAGATTATCTTATATTTTTGAAAGGACGTATGTACCTAGTCCTGCCATAAGTTTTGTTACAAATATAACATCCTATAAAAAAAAATCAGTAAACATACAATAGTATTCAAAATTGTTTCATTTATTAGATCACAATATTGGTTATTAAAAAAATTGAATTTACTCGAAATGACTGCCTTTTGCTTTAACACAAGCTTCCAATAGAGGTAGCCATTGGACTGTAGCGGCATGTACGGTTTCCATGGGGATCATGGACGTTGCTCTGGTTAATGCTGTTTCAAGGATTTCCAAATTTCTGTGGGGAGTCTTGCAGGCCATGTTCTCCAATTCTGACAAGAAACCATCATCCAGTGGATTCAGATCTGGACTCCCCTATGGTCAATCTTCTGCTGTTATAAAGCCGGGAACATTGACTCTGAGCCACTCCTGGTCAAACCCTTCACAACACCCTCTAGCACATCTTTTTGGTAAACCTTTCCACCAGTTTTTACGTTTTTTTCACAGAAATCGGGGGATGTGAAACCATGGTGAGAGACCCCCCACCAAACCATTACGGAAGCGGGATGATGTCAACGTTGAAACCTTGGAACAAATTTTTTCGCTTCATTAGATGAAGTGCCATAAATATTGTCATTTTTCTTGTTGAAAAATTGTTCCATGGTAAAAATTTTCTCATCTGTGAACAGAATGTTAACATGGCCATTGTCCGCGTGCCTCTGCAAAAGTCACTTGGCTCTTCCTAGCCTGATTTTATAGAGTTGAGGAGTTAGAAGATGACCCGTGGACGATAGGCTCTCATCTGTAGCTCATCCCGAATAAGCCTAGACATGGAGCTGATTGATATATCCAATTCTTTGAACATGATCTTTTGCTTCCTAAGGGGATTTCTCCGAGTTCGTTCACGCACTGCCTTTACTACCGCATTCGCACGAACGACGCGCGGGCGATCACTTCTTGGCCTATCCTTTGCTCCAGACAATTTGGGGAAGCGAGCAATAGCTGGATATGCTGAGTGGTTTTAGTAACTCGAAAATTTGGCCACCACTCTTTCCGCACCTATGCACCGCGAATCGATTCTCTTTAATGCCCCACTCCATGTTAATAGTTTGAAAACTGAAACCAAACTGACTAGTATTCTTCACTGATCAGTGTATGTGCGCGCCTCAAGGGGTTTATGATACCCTTTTACTGTTACCGTAAGTATGTACACGTATAATGAAAAAATATCTACAAATTTCTTCTTTCACTTTTGCTGGAATATTTGAAAATTAAAATGGTTTGTAACAAGGTGCGGTCTCGTGGGATCACTTCACCTTGCAATAGAGTACGGAGACAATTAGATAGCTTACAGATGAGGTACAAACTTCGAGGTCATTAATATGCTCTTTTTAGGACGAGACAGGACAACAAGGGCAGATACTTGCTTGTCAAAATGCAGTCTGCTGAACCTGGGATCTGGCTAGATCAATTTTTAATTTTTTAGAACCTATTGATGTTGCTCTTGGCAGAGCAAAAGGTGTATGTCCTTAAAAAAAGAAACCTTTTATAGCAGTCAGGGTAATCTGCTACATGGCCCTCATTTGGCGCATGCTTATATTTGGCTATCATGTGCGAATTAGCGAGAGAGCTCGGGTGTTTGAAAGAGCTTGCCTTGGGCTTGTCAGTGTTTTTACGGAATAACAAAGTGAAATGGGCTTTTTAGAAATAGCTAACCAGTGAGCTCATCTATTGACAATTAAATTCGTCACTGAAATTGCTTTGAAAATTGTATGACATTTGGACGAATATAAGCTGAGTTATAGCGTCTTAAGTGACAGTATATTTGAATCGTCGGTACATCGATAAAAAAATGCTCAAAGGTTGATATTCAAATGATATCATCAAGGAGTTCGAAAAGAAAAAGAAACCTCCTTTACAACATTGTGGGAGTAATTGAAGTGTAATGTTTTCAATATGATCCAGAAACCAAGCGATAAGTGCCCAGTGGAAGGCGCTAGACGAGTCGAAACCGCAAAGAGCTCGGCTATAGAAGTCAAATGTGAATACAGTATTCCATGAATTGGTCAACTGACTAAAAAGATGCAAGTCTTTCGAGCGCGGCTGGAATTCGAACAGCGAACCTTCCGATTTGGAAACCATGATTGATCTCAGCAATTAGGTCAAGAAAAGAGTTCTTTGAGCACGATATATCATCTGCGAAGCCGGATCTCTTTCGAGTTTTGAGAAAAGATTGAATTTACAAAAATAGTTGGCCCAAGTACTGAGCCCTGAGGCACACCAATACTTTACATACTTACTTTACGCCAATCACTTTACATATTACCTATTTTAATCCTTTGCTTTCTGTCTTTGAGATACGAGGTTTGGTTTACCACTCCAAAATAAAACCTCTAAGCATCTTATGAAGAAAAGGATCATTGGTCAAAGGTATCAAATGTCTTTGTGATGTCTATAAACAGTGTGGCGGTCAACTTTTTAGAATCCATGCTCTTAACAACAAAGCTGCAAAAATTTAAAAGCGCATCTTCCGTTGATCTCCCAAAGTATTGAGGTTGGAAAAGCCTGCTTCTTTTAGAGAGTTACTGGCAGCGTTTATTAAAAACTTATTAAAGAGCTCCGCTTATTAATATTTTACTTATTTCAGATTCTAAAATCAGAAAAACAGCTTACACAACAAATAAAAATTCGAAGTAATACATTCCGTCGAAGAGATCTGTCCATATTTTCAGCACCGACTGCCATTCTGCTACTAGATTTCCGTTTTCGTCCTTGCAGGCTTCCGTTCTGACTTTGTAGCCCTGGCATGTTCCTTTATTCTTTGATTGAATTTTCGAACGTCATTACTGCTCTACCATTTCTACATTTTCTCGGCAAAGTGCTTTTCCTACTCTTTCTTCTTTTCTTTTTTTAATTTATATGTTCCCTCCTTCTCTTCTGTTCGTAGAAATCGCAAGCAGCTCTCGTCCTGCGATGTAGAGCAGCCTGTTATGCCTCCTGTTTGACTGCATAAACCTCCTTACTAGGTAGTGACCAGAGTCTATTGTGGATCCTGGGAAGGTTCGGACATCAAGGGTGTTGTTTGGGTGTCTGGCTTTGACCGCAATGTTGTCAATCTAGTTAACGCTACGAAGCCTAAAAAATCGATTTCGGATGTGGTATCATGCCGGCTTTATTGCCCAATATTGGTCTCATAGCAGGGGCATTGAGCATTTGTTCTGTTTAGGATCATGTCATTCTTTTGTTCTGTAGGAGAGTGTACGTAAATAAGGCCGATGTTCCCGAATTTGGCCTTGATGCGGATTATTACGATGTGTTTGCTCACATGCCGAACACTTTCTTATTTTCTTTATGTAGTAGTCGCCGTTGTAGATGTCACAGTTTTTCATTCATCGCAGTTCTTGGATTGTGAAAATATCTCCTATATAGCAGTCTATGGCCACAGCGAGGTGTACGGGTGCACGTGGTCTGTTAGGGACCCCACATTCCAGGTGTCCTTTTTGAGTTTGCTGGGGTCGTCGACATTGTATCCGTTCGTATACGAGGTCTGTGGTTGTGCCTGAACCAGTATTCATTTCAACGGTTGGGAAGTTACCCCTACGCCCAACGGCAAAATTGGAAGACCAGTTCCTAAGTTTATCCCCAAAGACAAAGGGGGTGTCCGTATCCACTTCGAGGATATGTGATCTGCTGTTGGCTCATGATATTGCTCGACCGTCACCATCACTTTCCCAAAACCCTTACTAGTCTTGGGAATTATTATAAACCTGTGTTCCAAATATGTTCAAGTAGCTCACATAAGCTTTCGCCTTGCAGTCCAAAGAAGCTAACGAATATTTAGTTTCATTGGAGGAGTACAACGACGTTAGATTCTATTTTTTGTAGGAAAACTTGGATCTGTCCTGTTGCTTGCATCCAAGCGGAGAATCGGTGGCTGGAGCCTTACCTTGTTGAACTTCCATGGCAGTTACAGAATGCAAAACTTCATTGAATGTAAAGTAACGACACTGAATTCCAGGACCCAATAGATTCAGTTTGGCTATACACTTACTAAGCGAGGACCAGAGGACAGTTTTTTCAGAAACCTACGTATGGTGTGCTTACAACTTCAGTACCGGCTTCATTGACTCTCTAAATTGGCATTTAATCCGCTATCCTTCAGTGCAAAAGACTGCTGGTTGATTACTGTCATCGTGACAGGGCACTACGCTTTTGCTAAGCAATCAAATGTACTAGGCATTATTGATATAACATCCTTGCATGCTTGCTGTAAAAGTGATGACAATATTGGAAGCACTACCTTTGTAAATGTCTAGCTGCAGGTACTTGGCGCTGGCATAGTGGATGTAAGTACATATTTATTCGGAGAAATTTGAGAAAATGAATCGTTAAAATTCTACAAATACTGTAAATTGAAGTACAAAGTTTGTAGAAAGCGCAGGTCAGCAGAAATATTCACACATTTCTCTTTTTCGCCATTTAAAAAGAAAAACTTCAGATAGAATAGAATTAGTCCTGAAAGCCACTTGCACAATCACCTGTTAAAGTCATTTGATCCTCATCATAGTTAATAAAAATTTAATAAAACAAAAGGCGAAACACTCGTTCCGCAAAAATTCCCCAATTAAATTTCCATGAGGTTAGCCAATTCAGTATCTCATTTCCCAACCAACCGAACTAAGTATTTCTATTTCAAAAGCAATTCACAGGCTTCAAATGGCATCCCGCTTGAATATTTCATCGTACGTAGACTTCATATGCTCAACCAGACCTTCCAGCCACCCCAAATGGCTTTGTTGATTGTTTATTTTTTTTTTTAAGGGAGAGGGTGGAAAACGTTTTCAATTGTTTTCACAACACAACGCGAAATAACATCATTTGTGGGTAGAATACTCGTATATACTTTCATTTCCCCCCCTCATACACAATACCACCCATTGACAACCCCATCTGCACCCATTACCAAAAGGAGAACATAAAAATCAGTATAACTGCGCGGGAAGTACAGATGAAATCCTGAAATTGTTTGTGCCAATCGAGTCCTGGTAGATACATACTCATAGTCGTACTCGTACTCGTATATGAGTATTGCTACTTGAATAAATTATAATAAAGTGCTTGTAATTTGATTATTGTACGATCCCCACAGCTCCAACCCCTTTATGGTGGTAGGCATGGTGGTTTGGGGAAGAAAGGAAATTTATTGCATTTGACCTCGGTCGGCAACGCGATATCGCGGCAGAGTTGGCGCAATTTTCAACACGATGTCGCCAATTTTAACAATTCAGTCGTTCGAGGGGTGACTCAATTATGCTGCATGGCTAATAATTGCCAAACAATCGAATCGAAATGCAATTGTGTTGTAATCATTTGTGCAAATGGTGAATTAAAATGGTAATGTGCTAATTTTCTGCGCGCCGTCTAATTAGTTCATTGATTTTGCAGATACATAATAATTTCTCCCTTCCCCAGAGTGGTGCGAAATCAAAACTAATAATTTTGCGTAAACTTATTGAATAGTTTCTGGTAAAAAACCGGACGAAGGTTAGCCGATTACCTTGGATAGCTGTTTTTATCGTATTCAATGTTTTATTGTAGAATAAGTACTAACTGTAATGGAGGCAAAATTGCATCAAATCGTGAAGTTTATTTGAATTCGGTTAAATGGACCGCATTAAGAGCAATTGCAGCAACTGAAAGATTGCAAGTTCAATATTCCGTGACTTTAAATCGATGCAATTGGAGCTGTTATTACAATATGCCTAAGGCTTTGCCTAAGTTGAGAGTTATAATTTCAATTTTTTAAGGACGGTACTGAGGAATTTACGTAAATAGTATTACTGTATTCACTTACGAGCTTATTCAAGTCGCTGGAGAGCCAAAAGGTCATGTACTCGTAAATGTACGAGTAATTAAACAACAAATATTTAAAAATTATTGTTCACCTTTATTATTCTTTATTCAATTACTGAGCTTAGTTCAAACAGATTTCAGATATTTCAGGACATCAATATATTCCATGACATTCAAAGTTTAATTCAAAACAAGCACCTCTCGAATCATGGCAGACCTACAATAGTTGAACAAGGAGGCAATACACTGAGATTCCATTTCATTTGTCTTATAGCAAATTGTGTAAAGGACTTTTGTAGTCTTTCCAGTCTTGTTATAAAACTAAATTACATTGAAAATCAGATTATAGAGAAATATCCAACGAGAGGTCAAGTTTAAGGCATATAAACGGACTTAAGGGACAGACTGGGTTTGAAAATTCTGCATACGCTTGCTTAAGAAATGCAAGCATCAAGCTTGCTTTAGCAACAACATAGTCTATGTCAAATGTAAACGCAAGTCTCGGATAAAAAATCATACCTAGATCTCAAATTTCCGTTGTTGGGAAAAAGGCTGGAACCGACAATAAGTCGCCTTCCTGCAAATACAGCTGCAATTGTAATATGTTTCCAGATGTAGTTGAAGATGAAGATTAAGTACTAGTTGGGGTGAAAAGTAATTTCGTTGACCGCCAGAATGCGCTGCTACTGCAAAAAAGGTGCCTTGAAGTCCGTTCATACTCGTATTTAGGCAGACATGAAAAATTTCAGTGCGATACTGTCTTTAGTTTTGTTTTGACAGCTGATTGTTGTTGACGTGTTTGGCATCATGTTGAGTATGGACAAAAACGATTTTCGTTCTCTCATAAAACATTATTTTTTGAGAGGCAAAACGGCGAAGAAAACAAAAGAAAAGTTAGATAAATATTATGGGACTAATGCTCCGTCAGATTACATCGTCAAATATTGGTTTCGAGAGTTTCGTGGTGGCCGCAACTCCACTACCGACCAAGTTCGCAGCCAAAAAAATTAAATTTAATGGCTGACCAAAAAGTGAAGCTGCGCGAGCTAGCAGATACCACAAAGATTAGTACTGACCACACACGACATATTTTGGGCCGCGCATGCTCACTCCTGACCAAAAACACGAACGCGAGAGCACTTCGAAAGAGTGTTTGGACTTGCTGGTGCGGAATCGGGCAGACTTTTGATGTCGATTGGTAACTGTTGATGAAGCCTGAATCCACTATTACACACCAGCGAACAGAATGAGTGCCCGGCAATGGACTGAAGACGGCACGAGTGCTCCCAAGCGGCCGAGGGAGGCTCAAGGGGTCGGAAAGGTTATGGCGTCGGTTTTCTGGGATTGTCATGGCAAACTCTTCGTGGACTACCTCAAAAAAAAAAAAAAAAAAAACTCTGTGGCGCCCGGTATGCGCCATGGCCTAGCTTCTTGACACTCATTTGTGTTGCTCATGTTGTCATTTTTGTCACATCTGAGCGGGGCCTACGGTTTATCGCCGAGTCCGAACGGCACTCCTTAGAAGCTTTTTCGTAGGCAATTTTACTTTCGGGAGTTTGCCATTGCCCGCCGAAAGGGTGATGGCGATTTGAAAAATTGTTGGTGACCCAGCCAGGAATCGAACCCAGACTGTCTGCATGGTAGTCCAATGAGCTAACTATCACGCCATCGCCATCGCGTGGACTACCGCGGAAAAGGAAAACCGTCAATAGCGAGTATTACTGTGCATTATTGGAGTGACTAAAGCCCGAAATCGCTGCAAAACGGCCTCACATGAAGCGAAAACAAATTTTGTTTTTGCAAGATAATGCGCCGGCGCATAAGAGCATCGCAACCACGGCTAAAATCAATGATCTACGGCTCCGATTGCTGTCGCATCCACCGTATTCGCCCGATTTGTCTCCCTCGGACTATTATCTCTTCCCAAACCTCAAAGGATGGCTCAGTAATAAAAAATTCAGCTAACGCGAGGAAATCATCGACGCCACGGAGGAGTATTTTGCAGACCTTCCGGAAAATTACTTTTCGGACGGGATCAAGAAGTTGGAAAATCACTGGAATAAGTGTATCAAGCTAAAAGGGGACTATATTGAATAAAATAAAAAAGCATTTAAAAATTTTTTTTTTTTTCGTTCGTAGCCTCCTAACTTTTCACCCCACCTAGTAATAGTTTTGTCTTTCCGCCATTTACACCTGCTGAAATCCATAAGTGTTTCATGTCACTTGATAATAAGAACTCTTGCACTTTCCATGGTATAACAAACTGTCTCTCAAAACGTATTTGTTTTTATGTAATTGATAAACATGGAAGTTATTTGTTCAATTTGAGTGTTCACTGTGGTAATTTTCCCTCGTCTTTGAAAAACGCCGAAGTCGTTCTTCTATTTGAAAAGCTGATGAAAAAACGTATTATATCGTTTTTAAATAAAAACAATTTCTTTAGAAATGAACATTTTGGCTTTCGTGAAGGACGATCTACTGAAGATGCTATTCTTAAGCTGTGCAGTGAAATTATTGATAGTTTTAATAAAAATAATCCCAATCTAGTACTCTTCATACATAGACATGACTAAAGCATTTGATATGGTTAATCACGATATTCTTCTCAATATATTGTATAGGGCTGGACTTAGAGGTAAAATTCATAAGTCGTTCTCGTCCCATTTGTCCAACAGAACACAACGAGAAAAGCTTGATGGAATTCTAAGCAATCAGTTGGAAATAAAGATTGGTGTCCCTCAGGGATCCGTTTCGGGACCATTGTTATTTTCTAATTTATGTCAATACTTTGTTCTACCAAAATCTAGAAGTCATATACCTAACAGCATTTGCTGATGATATGGCCTTAACATGCGACAATAACAGTATTTTTAGCTCTGCAATCAAGCTATTACTATACTACTACTACTAAGTATACTACGACAATGGTTCGCCTAAGCATGAGTTACTTATAAGCAATAGATATGTAGCCTAAGAGAAGCCCATCCACTTGACTGTGATGCCGTCTTTCATTCGAGCTGTTGCACAAAATTATCGTTATCTGTTCAAACATGTGGTAAAAGCAACTTTAATAAAGATTTAGTGTGTAGTCCAAGCTGCTTTAAATAGTGGGTGTTACGGGTTAGTGCACTCCAAGCTCCAGTACGGTATTGTAAGTTGGGGCGCTACTTACTCGTATAACAGCACATCTGAAGCTTTATATTTTACTCAAAAACATAAAGTTAGAATAATTTGTAAGAAAAACCGATTAACCACTATTCCTAAACCTAAGAATACTTTCAATAAAACGTCTTTACATGTTCAAGGTTCTTACAGTTTTTTTCATTCGAAGCGGATACAGCGCAAATCTGAGAAGTTTTAACATATACAATTTAAGAAAAAATAACTTGTCAATGTCTAACATTCCAAGATCTAAAAAAAAACTCATTGCTCGAAATTTTACACAACAGCAGCACCAAGGCTTTTCAATAAGTTACCAACCGAAATCAACGCAATATGTTTCTTAAAGAACTAAATAAAATCATCTTTAGTATGGATAGTTCAGAAGTCACAGTGTTTGTTGACTTAAATCTCTTACACATTTTTCTTCTTAAGTTAATGGTATATATGTATGTAGTGCAGTTTTTTTTTATTTTATTGCTCATTGTTTTTGCTTCAATGTTTTCTTTATTCTTTATTACTTGTGAAAATATTGTATACTTTTTGTATACTGTTTTCTTTATTGAAAGATCATTCGCCTCTAGTTTTCTCTATGAACTACAGAATGATATCCATCCTATTTCTTAATTATTAATCAAATATTATATAATTCAATAAATAATTCGATGATGAAACGACATTATCAGCTTTTTGACTGAGGCCCAGGTCCATCCCGGACTTTAGCGCCACCTAAAGTAAGTAAGTAAGTAACGACACTATTATTTAAGATTTTTTCATACCTCTAATTATTTTTAACATCAAGCAGATGTATAGCTCGGTACGTGACGAAAAGTTTTTTATATGAATCAATTTGTTGTATACCAGTGGATATAGATGGTTAGTGACATCAGAAGTCATTTTGTTGCTAGACCCCGTTGAATTAAGTCAAATTGTTTGTGAATTGAAAAATTCTAAAGAGCGGAAAGTTACACCTTTGTCATGTAATGCTGTTTCGAACAGGAGTGAGTGTTGGAACTGCATCACAAAATATTCAGAGGATTTAAGGAGATTGCTGAGAGGCTTAATAATGTCCTTTCGTCGGCATTTTGCCATTTGAAGAAGCAACATGTGGGTGCCGCATTGTTTGACGGAAAAATATTACATGAATCGGGTCTCCGTGTCCATGTCTCTGCTTGCACGGCATGAAAACGAAACTTTTTTGAACGGAATCGCAACAGGTGACGAGAAGTTGATTCTGTACAACAACGTGTAACGAAAAAGGAGCTATAAACAAGGATTTCAGGTACATGAGAAAGTTTAAGAATCTCGCTAATCACAGATCCATCCTGATAACACCAGGACAGAATGCTGCAAAAACTAAAAAACCGTTTCGGTTCCATCAGATAGATTTCAATGGAAAGAAATTTGGTTACGCCATCGGAGACTAGGGCCTCAGCAACAGGCCACTCTAGGTAAAACGATCGGGTGCCCATATTGCCATACTTCCAAGTTGCTTAATGTTTACTTACATCGTGATTATTCAAAGTTATTCTACGTTTGATTATTTCGCTGATATTGTATTTGTAACAACGGAACAAGGGGTTTCTTAGTTTCTTATATTATAATTGGCGCGATGAAATTAGCGAAAGATCCTCAGCTTGATCTAAAAGATATAATGTCAGGGTTCAAGGATGCTAGTCGACTGTGCAATATTGGAGTCACTTATTATTATTATAGCAAATGCAAATAGGTGTTGTGGTCAACAGACCAGATGTGGGCATAGTACTTCAATCCAATAGCAAAGCTTGTTTATATTTGAATCTAATGAGGTCAAAATAAGTTGCGATCATTTCACGTCTATGAAGATCGGGCACATAGGTCCGGGAATAATTATGAAAAGCAGAGGATACTGTCGTAAGCAAAGGAGTAAAAGAAGCAGACAAGAGATGATTGTTGAAAATTAGAAAGAATTTCGGAGACAGAATAGAGCCCCGGGACACGACCGTATTTATTTTGTGGATATCCTGAGTGGTTTTAAACGCTCACATAAAGAAAAGATCTTATAGGCGATGCTTATGAGATTTATTTCTCTATAGTTAGCGCTCTTAAAGGATGCCATTTCTCACGGAGGTGTGATTTCAGGTATTTGGTTTGCTTTCCTCTGACAAATGGGCTAGTGCGCTTCCAACCAGGTCATCTCCAGCTGCTTTCGATTGCCTAAGAGGTTTTGTTGATGCCAGTAGTCTTAGTAGTAGTTAGCTTCGATATTCCCACATTAACTTCGTTTTGGTCAAGGGATGAAATTCTCTATCATCGCTGTCCAGAGTTAATGGTTCTTTAGCCTAACAGCGGTAGTTTGAACTTCATTTCCATATACAGCACCGACTTCGACTCTACTACTGGCTGTTCATTTTTATTTTTACATCCATTTTGACTTTATTACTTTAAGGCTCATTTCATTCTTAAGTAAGACTTTCGCACCAGGCTCTGCCCTTCTTTTCTGCCCGTAGAAGCTACGGTTCTACTCGTAATCTATCTGGGGCGACTTATTCTTCTGTCAGCTCTTGCAATGGATTGGTTTATTACATAACATATTATGTTTTCCAACGGCGGTGTGACGTGTTAGCCCAAGAAAGTCTAATTGGTACATTGCCAATATCTACAGGACATGTGATTTACCATTTTTGAGCGCAGTAACAGAAGGGCGCATGCTCTTCAGATAACATCTAGGAATTGCAGCATGTCAATCAGTTATGATTCTACCTAAATACAAAGTTTTGACTCCGAACAGAATTATTACTTTGCCGATTTTTCTGACACTGGCACCAGAAACGGTCTTTTCTACGATTTATTTTTCTACTTAGATGGGAGAACAGTCCGAGCCGAACCTGGGTTGGCATTGGCATTTCGATTGGGGTTTTCTTCTTCTAACGCAAGGCCTTTCTCTACTACGTTGCTACCCTAACTAGGGGACTGACAGATCAATGTTATATGTATATCTGTTGTATCTTTTGGTGTATAGCGGGACCAAAAACCGCCGTAAAGCCTTGGGTTCAAATCCCCCGCCTCCGACAGTAATTTTTCCCAAGAGTATGACTGCATGGCTTTGGTCGACCGCTTTTCTGTTCCTTTTTCTTCTTTCTTAAAACCCTATGTACCCTTTGACTCATTCCGAACAGCACTATTTTGTCTTACTGAGGGTTTTAGAAGTCGGTTGAAACAAAGCACATCAGATGCGGCTTCTCTGATGACTTGTTTACAAGCTTACATCTAGTGGTAGCATAGAGAGCACTCGAAGACTGAATCAATAAAGTCTATGTTCTGATTGTAACCGTTAAACGTAAAATTTCTTCAGAGTACTTGTTTGGTGTCCTTGGGTACGCGACTTTAACACTCATGGCTACAACAGAGCCAACTGCTCGACAAGTCTGAAAATTGCGCACTCAATCGCAAATTGATCAATCTGGTTGATATTTAGTCCCTAATAAGATGACTGTCAATTCCCTTTATTACTGTTGAATTACGAATATCCCACCACTGTTCGCTTAATAATTTTTCGTTGCAATCTTTATCGCCAAGAAACCGTCACATGCGCTCTTAATATTTAGGAGTAGCTCAGATACGGTTTTCGGGGGTGAGTTACCCCGCCAGAATGTTCGTATTGTATTTTGCCTATATTATGCACGTGCACTTAAATGCTCTGTCAGACGCAGCATCCTGCAACATTTTGGCGGTGGTTGTCTTTTTAATTTTATATCTCTGAATAATTTGTTTCCATTTATCAAATTATAGTACTTAAAAATTCTCCAGCCTATATTCATGCTTCGAATGTATTTACTTGTATTTGTTGAATGTCATTGGACAATTTTCTAAATGGTGATAACAAATTTATAAGCATTTCCTTTCATATCTAAACTGAATAGGCTTAAAAAAATAATAAGCGATCGTCTAATAGGTAAGCCACCCAGGTATCGGTATGTTAAATGTTTGGCCACTCATCATTACCATCCACACCAATCCCTTGATCATTCAAAAACCGAGAAGAATGCCAATAAAACTGATACTCGTACTTTGTCATGAATGTCAATTCGGAGCACGTCCTACAATTTAATTCTCAGCAAGACGAAGACATAATCTATTTACACTAAAAGCCTATGTTGAAATCATCAAGATGGCAGGGCGCCACAGAAGCAGAGTGACAACCGAAGGGGACTCATTAATTTCTCTTTGCTTATCAAAGAATTTATGTGTTTTCATTTTTCAAATATGAATCCCAATAGAACTTTGTCTGCCCTCTGACGTTTCCGCCAGTTACAACTGTTGCTTGTTGTTGGTTATTGTTGGTTGTCGGCCAGCGGCATAAAGTCGCGCCCTGTCGATATTATATGTGTCAACATTCTGCCCACATTCAGGCGCGTACTTGTCACCGGGCAACACTGAGAACAACCAAGTCTCCACTGATAACCACCTCCTCTCACCTCCAACAAGCTTGATCAGTCCAATTTGGCATATTTCAGAGGCGCGAGTGTGGTGCGCTCTGTCAACATTCGACAAATGGTTTCGGGATCGGGATCTGCTTATCTCGATTGAGCGTCATTAACATTTCGAAATGATGCACTTTGTATCTTAAAAGGTTTTTAGCTCTGTGTATTATTAGCTTTGGTGAATTTGTCCCTCGTTGCTGTCGTTATTTTTTCGTGTTTGTCATTGTCATCATCGGGAGGTTATGACAAGTTGGTTATACTCAAAACAGACGTGTTAACATGTAAATGTGCAGTTTTTTCTTATGACAATTAACTGCGATGTTTTGGGGCTATTTTGCAACTGGTTCTGATGGAATACACTACTCGGAGCGTCCTTCCTATCAGAGAAGATAAATAAAAGTCTGTCATGATGCACTTAATTCGCATCCATCTACCTATCCATCCATTCGTTCATCATGTACTCGTACATTGAGTTGTGGGGAACACCGCTAAGAACATGGTCACGATTTCGCCTGAAACTCTTCCGATTTCGATTGTGGGCAGCAATTAATCAGTCTCCCTTCACTCTGGCTCTAGAGAGCGACCTCTGATCATCAATCAGGTAAACAAGAAGCAATCCGAATGCAGTGTCCTTACTTGCGACAAATTACTCTCACTAATTTACCAACAGAACCCTGGACATTTATATATACCTATACATATTCATATGTGTACATATGTATGTACTTCCACTTCGACATCAGCTTCCTTCATGGACTCAGGAATTTTAAGTGGACCAGGGGCAGCCAACACCATGTCAGAGCAGATTTCGGAACAACAACAAGCCCAAGACACATTCAGAGGTGTCCCTTCAAAATGAAAACAAAGCCATCACTTATGGCAATCGTTGTCGTCGTCCAGTTTGAGATATGTCACTGTCTTGCGAAAAGGGGGCTTAGGAGTAAAGCATGCAATATGGAATATATACACACATACATCTGTATCTGTATAATTGTCAAAAGACCTGAACCCTTCGAAACAAGGATTATGCGTGGGAGTTGTGTGTGGAGCTGGGAGATTACACTCGATTCACTCGCCAAAGTGTGAATTAAATTTAAATGTCATTTATCGCGGTGGTAATTAATGCTGGCCTGATGCTGTTGTTGGTGCTGGGGTGTTAACTGGCACAAGAGCGGGTTTTGGACGTAGTTGTTGTGCTGTTTTCGAACCCGTCCAGTCCAGGTTGGTTATTTATGAATTTCATTAACGACGCACAGTTGAGTGGGGCGTTTGTTTCATGATGTGACGATTTGTAAAGTGTTTAGTGCTTGGACTTTGTTGACTTGTCCATTGTGGCGAATTGGGAAGGGAATTAAGAATAGAAGGACTTGGCAATGTGGGTAGGCAATTCATATGGCCTTTAAGTCTTTGTCTATCGTTGATGGAATGAATTTTCTGTGGTCAAGATATCATGGAATTGTAAATAAGGAATTACAAAAGTGTTATGGGCAATTCACAGTGTGGGCCGTTGACAGGTAATGGTTAATACGTATATAAAAATTGGTGCGCAGAAGTAAAACGTTTAACAAATAAGTTGTAACTCTTTTAGCAATGGCTGGCAATATTGATATAAGAAACAAATGGCAATACTTAAAGGCGAAAAGAAAAAAGTCGTTCGGAGAAGTGAGTTCTCTACTCTGCCGGAGTGGAGTAAATTAAAATCATTATGTTATGGTAGGAAATAGAAATGTAAAGTTCTGCATCTAATGGCCGGATAATTGCAATAAGCATTTTCTTATTTTATTCTTTAATCTCATTTTTCTTCAAAAAAAAAAGAAAAAAAAACATTTTGCGATTAGACTAGAAGAGCCGAAGATGCTAGATGGCCATTGACTTAGCAGACAGATGAGTTAAGAAAGAGAAAAAATTATGTGAACTTTTAATGTAGCTGGGACATATAATCTATATTTGTTAGTATTTCGATGGCATAGGTGTAAAGGATGTTCTTTATTTTAAATTGAAAGGTTTATAAAAAAAACCCAAGAACAGTAGGCCGATATAAGAAGATCTACAATTAGATGTGGGCCAGAGATAATTGCCTACTAAAAGATATTCATAAATCAAAAGGCTCTCATCCGATGATGTATAATAAAAACAGGGACAAGCGCCACAAATAAAATGATCTCACTTTTGAAAAAGGATCCATAGGACACGATTTGTATTCTGGACTGGACTTTACAACCTAAGTTCACTTAAACACCAAATTAGAAATAAAGTTATGGGCAGCCCAAGGTAAACAAAACGAATCAACAAAACTAAATGGTGCTGTGATATCACCCTGCCTTTGGCTTATTTAATTATCATTATTCGCTGAAAGTGTAAACAGAGAAATAGAGCTGCGAGGTATTGGATTATCGGAAGCCGGTTGTCATGTAGAGTCGCAGTTAAAACATATTTAAGTACATCTGTCACACATTAATTATATTACATTCAGGCCGGAATTAACTCAACATTAGAAAATG
The DNA here is from genome assembly GCA_928272305.1 of Volucella inflata. Lineage (NCBI taxonomy): Eukaryota > Metazoa > Arthropoda > Insecta > Diptera > Syrphidae > Volucella > Volucella inflata. The sequence goes on from OV743716.1 coordinate 230,746,037, forward strand.
GACATATGATGGATGAGTTCAAGCGGGAAACGGCGGTGTCAACATTTAGCATGACCATATGATATTTATAATATTCTGAATCTAAGGCTAATAAGAATTTGTTGAATAGTAATCTGAATAAGGAAAGAAATAGTAACGGTTGAGCCCTGAATTCGTCAACGGCAGTTCTCATAAAAAAAGAGGTCTCTGATCTAATGGAAAGGGAAAAATCTAAAAATTTAATTATAATTGGCGACTTTAACATTGACATTTTGAATAGTTGTGAAACTGTTTCGTGTTATTTAGCTCTTTTAGCATCACATGGCCTAGCGTGTTTCAATAACGACCCTACTAGGTCTGCATCTAGTACATCTAGATCATACTAGGTGGGGTAAAAAGTAACCTGTTTTTTTATTTTATTCAATATAGTCCCCTTTTAGCTTGATACACTTATTCCAGCGATTTTCCAACTTCTTGATCCCGTCCGAAAAGTAATTTTCCGGAAGGTCTGCAAAATACTCCTCCGTGGCGTCGATAATGTCCTCGCGTGAGCTGAATTGCCATTTGATTGCGGTTTGGGAAGAGATAATAGTCCGAGGGAGCCAAATCGGATGAATACGGTGGATGCGACAGCAGTTGGAGCCGCTAGTCATTGATTTTAGCCGTGGTTGCGATGCTCTTATGCGCCGGCGCATTATCTTGCAAAAACAACATTTTTTTTTGCTTCATGTGAGGCCGTTTTGCAGCGATTTCGGCCTTTAGTCACTCCAATAATGCACAGTAATACTCGCTATTGATGGATTTTCCTTTTTCGAGGTAGTCCACGAAGAGTATGCCATGACAATCCCAGAAAACCGACGCCATAACCTTTCCGACCCATTGAGCCTCCCTCGGCCGCTTCGGAGCACTCGTGCCGGCTTCAGTCCATTGCCGGGCACTTATTCTGTTCTCTAGTGTGTAATAGTGGATCCAGGTTTCATCAACATTAATCAATCGACGCCAAAAGTCCGCCCGATTCCGCATCAGCAAGTCCAAACACTCTTTCGAAGTGCTCTCGCGTTCGTGCTTTTGGTCAGGAGTGAGCATGCGCGGCACCCAGCGGCAGGATAACTTTTTCATATGCAGAATATTGCCCAAAATATGGCGTGTGCGCTCAGTACTAATCTTTGTGGTATCTTCTAGCTCGCGCACCTTCACTTTCTGGTCAGCCATTAAATGTATTTTTTTGGCTGCGAACTTGATCGGTAGTGGAGTTGCGGCCACCACGAAACTCTCGAAACCAATATTTGACGATGTAATCTGACGGAGCATTAGCCCCATAATGTTTATCCAAGTTTTCTTTTGTTTCCTTCGCTGTTTTGCCTCTCAAAAAATACGGTTTATGAGAGAACGAAAATCGTTTTTGTCCATACTCAACATGATGCCAAACACGTCAACAACAATCAGCTGTCAAAACAAAACTAAAGACAGTATCGCACTGAAATTTTTCATGTCTGCCTAAATATGAACGGACTTCAAGGCACCATAACCTTTTTTGCAGTAGCAGCGCATTCTGGCGGTCAAGGAGGTTACTTTTCACCCCACCTAGTATCTATGGACTTTTCAGTAATGTCTCTGCGATTAGTTGCGAGAAATGTGTACTTGATCTTACGTTTACTGACAACTCTATGACAGGACTCATAGTAAATTACTCTAGAAGCAATATTTGCAAGGCTATGAAAATTAACTTCAGTAACTTAAAAACGAGTCTGTTGTATGAGACGTGGGATGATGTTTATTTTTGTAGTGATGTTTCAACCTCTTTTACTATCTTCTCGAATATCCTAAATAGGTACATTTTAAGTTGTTCATCTTCCTTGTCTGCTAAAAAGGAGGCAAAAAAGCTTAAACCTAAGATCTCAATGTTCTTAGTGAACAAAGTGAATTACGAAAACACGCTTAGGATCAAGTGCCAAAGAAATAAAAAAAGGTGATTCCTAATTGCCGGGATACATATTTTCGTAATCGATTGAATTCAGCTAAAGGAAATCTGAACAAAGAATGGCAATTAGTGAACAGTATTCTAAATAATTTTTCGTCATCAACAAAACCTACTGTTATACAAACGTATCGATGGGCGCGAGGTTTTCGATAAACTTATCATTGCTAATTAATCATTTAACAGCTATTTCACTAATAAAGCATTCAGCTTGCAACCTAGTCCAGTACTGATTTGTTCTTTATGTTCGTCCTGTAATAGTAGTGCTGAACCACTTCAAAGAAACAGCTTTGTATATAACGCCATTACTCCTCTTGAGGTGTCAAAAGTTATTGGCACTTTAAAAAATTCGAACTCATGTGGTGCTGATGGCATTTCGAACGTGGTCGTTAAAAAAATTGCATATTTCTTAGTTGACGTATTGGCAGATATTTTTACTGGGATATTTCCAGAATGTGCAGATGTTATTCCTCTGTTTAAAAAAGGATCTGCTGCAGAGTTATGTAACTACAGACCTATCTCACTTCTTCTAGTCTTCAGTAAAATCTTTGAAAAACTTATAAAAAAATAGGGTAGTGAGTTTTTTTTTTAATTAGAACTGAATTCTTTAACCCAGTTCAATTTGGATTTCAAAAAGGTCAATCGACTGAAGATGCACTTTTACAGTCTTGTGCGGGCTTATTTACTGACATCACTAAAGCCTTCGATATGGTCAACCACAATTATTTGATACTTTGAACGATGGAAAGCATTGATTACAAAGAATTAAACTTGATGGTAGTCCTAGTGAAGTGGTGGAAATAAGTATAGGTGTACCACAGAGCTTTGTTTTAGGTCCATTTTTATTTCTTATATATGTGAATTCCATATTTTAGCAATTATTTTTTAGCAGCATAACAGCTTTTGCTAATGATTATTTTCATTTGCAAATAAAATAGGATAGCTAGAAGCTGGCCTTTATTCCGTAGACTTCGTGTGTTGCCTTTAAAACATCTATATGTACTTTTTGCGAAACGGATATAGCATAACTCTAAGAAGCTCTAGAATTTTTAATCTGAGAGTTAATACTCATGTATTAGTTAATGACCCGGCTTCAAAAAAAAATATATATATTTTCAAACCTTTTTCGCTGTTTCAGCACCTAAACTGATAGGGGGTCATTCGCCTCCAGCCTTTCAAGCTACAGGACTGATTCCTTGTTGTTCTTTTTCTTTTCGTTTTAATATGAATTTGTAATTCACAAAAATTGAATTACTATTGGGAAAAAAAAATCAAGGCTTAATACTTCAAGATCATTCTGAAATGCAGTTCAGAGCCCACAGAAGATAAATCTGCAAAATCTGCAAGAAATGTTGTAGTAAGCACATCTCTGTGATTTAGTTGATTATACAACTGTTAACAGCATTGATCACTTTGTTAGGCACTTCTGCAGTAATAAAATGGTTGGAGTACCAGAATTCACAGAGAAAGTGCTCTATCCGTACAGTAGTGATGTTATCCCTACAAAAACGGGCACAACAAGCTATTTTATACACTTATTAAATGCCTTGCCTTCTTAACGAGCATGCTAAATGTTATAATCCAGCACGGATTCGTAGATAGTGTGACGATATCTCTGTGACATAGCTGTTTCGATAAAACAAACAAATCGCAAATAAGTATTGTATGTACAATAAATTCAATTTACTGTATAATATTAATAATATTATACTTTTGTTAACAATTACTTGAAAGTAGCTCCCCTGTCTTTGATAATATAAAAACTCTGATTATTCTTTCTAAATTCAACGAAAATGTAAAAAAGTTGTAAGAAATTGTAAATTGTTGTTTTATTTAAATTCATGATCCAACAGTACCGCCAAAGTGGCCGCAAATGCAATAATTCAACTGAGTTCACCGCAAATCACATTAATATTGTGCATATATCATTGTTGAACATTTAAATTAAACAAATTCACCAATAAAAGCATCTAACTATGCCACATCAATTGCGGTACTGGCTTTATATCAAATTAATACAATTTAACCGCACCAATCACATTATTCAACGATATCTGTTCTCAAAACTTCAAAGGCGGATCTCAAAAATACGGAATAAAATAAAATTAAAAATTAAAAACCAGAAGCGAAATAAAGCAGTTCATCTAGATAAGCACTAGAACCATCTTGTCATGATTCCTACATAGATAAGTTAAAATATATCACCTATTTAGGCACATCACGAAGATCAAAGGCAACATCTGTGGAACGATAATCATTTTCTAAAAGGTCAATTATAGACACACTTATGTGAACCGATATGCAATCACAATTCTCCCCATCTGGCGGCTACTGTAAACGTAAAGCGCCATCACCTAAACCAATCTAATTCAAATGGTCAATCAATTAATCAGTGGCACATTTAAATACATAAATCTGCTTGGCTCTCCCAATATGTATCTCAGAGTATCTCAGAGTCTTATCTTTTTTCTTTTTATTAAAAATGTATCTAATGAAACAAATGAAACTCGTTCCGCGAATTTCCATCAGACCACCATTCTTCTGGTCACACAGATCGATTAAACACTTTTTAATGAAACCTTAGAGGTATTAGAAGAGATTTATCTTCCCCACTGGCGGCATTGGGCTTCGTAGTGAGAATGATTCAATTTGTTTATTGGGACGCTATCACAAAAAGCATAAATTTTTGTTTGGCTTTTAAGAGAAGCCCACCCAACCCCGATCATGACAAATCGCTCATAGAAGTCAACCAAATCATTATAAATCATCGAAAATAGGGAGATGGAATAGACGAGATCCAGCGGCGGCTCTATGAAAGCTGAACATAATAACTATTTAAATGAAATTCCTATGCTTAATCTGTTTCTGTTATTCTCTTTTATTTTTGGATTTCATACGTTGGACTTTAAAAAAAACCACACAAGCAATCAGAGTATAGTTACATAGTATGACCTAGCACATACTCATAGTTTGCTTTTATGTCATCCATTGTATTGACCAGTGTCTTGGGGCAATTATGATTGGCCTAAAAACAACATTGAGTTGGAGGCAGCGGATCATGTTGAGTAAGGTAATACGATATCTGCCCTTCAATAATCTTTTCTAAAACTTTCGATAAGGATGGGAGAATGCTAACAGGACGTACTCGTTGTCTGTGGTCAAGTTGGCGTTTAGGTATTTTTTTGCAAGATTGGTACTATCTAACTTCCAACTATCGGGAAAAATTTCAAAAGTAATACAAAAGTTAATTACATGTACCACATGTCTGGCAAAATCATTTTTTATAAGTTGGAGTTCAGAGAATCGAAAAGTAGCTGATCATTTGGAACAAAAGCTGAACTCTATAAGTGCCTGAAGACAAAAGCATTATTCTTGTCGTTCACATTTTGTATACTCCAAATGTTTTTAGAGGGTTTATGTACATATACCAAGTTAATTCAAAAGTATCTTTTTTGGATCTTACTTACTTACTAGGTCTCCTTTCACTTGCATGCGCCACCTTAGTCTTCGTCTTCCTCTACTGCGCTGTCCATCGGGGACGAATTCGAAGACTTTTCAGACCAAAGCGTTGTATCTCTACCTTCACTCACCGTCAATGCAGAAGGGATCAAGGATCACTGGAAGAATTTTTCTCTCAAAGCAACCAAGAGCACCCTTATCGATAAGGATGGGAGAATGCTAACAGGACGTACTCGTTGTCTGTGGTCAAGTTGGCGTTTAGGTATTTTTTTGCAAGATTGGTACTATCTAACTTCCAACTATCGGGAAAAATTTCAAAAGTAATACAAAAGTTAATTACATGTACCACATGTCTGGCAAAATCATTTTTTATAAGTTGGAGTTCAGAGAATCGAAAAGTAGCTGATCATTTGGAACAAAAGCTGAACTCTATAAGTGCCTGAAGACAAAAGCATTATTCTTGTCGTTCACATTTTGTATACTCCAAATGTTTTTAGAGGGTTTATGTACATATACCAAGTTAATTCAAAAGTATCTTTTTTGGATCTTACTTACTTACTAGGTCTCCTTTCACTTGCATGCGCCACCTTAGTCTTCGTCTTCCTCTACTGCGCTGTCCATCGGGGACGAATTCGAAGACTTTTCAGACCAAAGCGTTGTATCTCTACCTTCACTCACCGTCAATGCAGAAGGGATCAAGGATCACTGGAAGAATTTTTCTCTCAAAGCAACCAAGAGCACCCTTATCGATTTTGGATAATGTCCATGGTAATAAAAGAGGAGTTATTGCGAACGCGACAGAATATTTCCCTATACAAAGTTATCGTATTTTGATGCCATTTAGAGTACTTGTTTCTCCAAGCCCTACAAGGTACAGTTTTCAGCGGAACATGCCTATCATAGAGGTCGAAATGTCACTATTATAAAAAGTCAAATTTATTATTCACGTTTAAGAAACAATAACAACAGGCCCCTTGGATGAGCCTCGTATCTAGATGCAAGGCATTGTTGTCAATTCAAGCAAAGTTCCTAAAATGAAATGATGCACCACTGCAAAAGACGACAGATCGATGTAACACCTTCTAGCAATATTTGTCCCTGAAGTAAAATTTTGGTTTTGTCAGCTACCAGGGAGAGATCAAAGGGACTCGGAGGGGAGTCACGTGCAAAACTGGTGGCATATATATTTATAACAACAAGTCCAGGAGCAGCCATATTGTTTTAAAGTTGATAAGCCTTGTAGTCACACTTACAGAAACCAACATTGAAGTTACCGCAGATAGCTATGTGTTCATATGGTGACCTCTTGCTGTTTTGAATTACATATATGCGACGCCAATAACACATTTAGTGATACAGTCAGTGATCTCTAGCAAAATACTCGTATACTCTACTTGACAAAGTTAAATTAAATTCGTTGCCACTTCACCAGCAGTTGTGCTGATGACCCTAGGTTAAGTTAGGTTTAAGTGGCTGTTGAAAAACCAACCCACTGAGGCCTATTGGCATTGTGATGCCACGTGGATCTGTGATTCTTCTTCAGAAACCATTTGGAGCTCTTAATAAAGTGTAGAAGACTTTTTATGTCTATGTTGCTTAAGTCACTTAAGTCGCTATGAAAGAAGGCCCCTAGGTGGAGATTTCGTCTTTGGGAGAGAGCTGGACATGTACAGAGGAGGTGAGGGATTGTTTCCTCTTCCCCCTCATCCATGCATCTTCTTGCATGTTTACCTATGAGGCAGTGTTCGGTGATGACACCAACATATAATGGCGCTATGATGTTTTCTATTTTGAAGAATTCAACTCATGGAGCGGTTCAGATCTAGCTTTGGCCAGATATGTTGAATTTGGCCAGGGGAATACTAAACTGCTGCCAGAATTTCCGCCTGGAACATGCTACAGTGAATTGGAAGGAAAGGCTTAGGTTAAGCTTATCGACAAACACCACTACCAACCCCACTACCAACCCCACTGACATACCACAAGGATCTGGAGGGAATGCTTGCATGGAAGCCCTTGACAAACCATTGTTTGGTTGTGGTGTAGACGATGTTTTCTGGTAGGATTCCTAGTACGTTAAGAATGTTTGCGTGGCCAAAAGGTTTATTTGCCCACTGTAAAGTCGCTTTAAGGCAAACAGCTGCGTTGGCGGCTACTTATCTGCTTTAAATGTCGAGGAGTGTAAAGTGAAACAGAGTATCCAGAGCTGCGAAGGGAGTAGTGCGTAGGGCTCCGCTTATGCACAGACATGCTGTTCTTTGGACTTTACTTAGCTTCCCGCAGTTCACTGCTTTGTCTAAGGCCGTCCCCCACATAACCACCCCGAAGGTGAGTATCGGTCTTATGACCGAGATATATAGCCAATGGTTGATGTGTGGTTGGAGGCCCCATTTGTTCCCGATGGCTTTTTTGCAAGAGAACAAAGCTTCTAAGACTTTCTTTACTCTTTCTTGAATTTTAGGTTTCCAGCTTAGTTTCCTGTCGAAAATTAGACCCAGATTTCTCGCTGTATCGGAGAAGACTAAGCTCGTACCATTGATTGATGGAGAGTCTATAGTCGGAATTTTGTGTTTTTTTGAGCAGAGGACAAGATCGGTCTTATGGGGGTTTATTCCCAGTCCACAGCAATCCGCCCAGCTTGTTAATATGTTAAGATACCGCAGTAGCTCTTTAATCGTATGAAGATGTTTTCCTGAGACGGCTATAGCAACGTCATCCGCATACGCAACCACCATGCTACCACCCTCTTCCAGGTATATCAGCAGTTCGTTAATAACGTTAAGTTCCAGAGAAGGGGTGAGAAGACACCGCTTTACGGCGTGCCTCTGCTGGCGCTTCTTTTGACAGAGGAGCCACCCAGTTTGGAGTTAATAATCCTGCTCTTTAGCATGAGATTGATTAAGTCCCCAAGTGAATCATCTACTTTTAGAGCTGACAGCGCCGCCATGATTGCAGATGTTTTGACGTTGTTAAAGGCGCCTTCTACGTCCAGGAAAGCTACCATTGTATATTCCCTATAATGTAAGGATTGTTCGATGTGGCTTGTTAGTGAGTATAGAGCCGTTTCCACCGACTTTCCCTTGCAGTATGGATGTTGTGACGTCGATAGGAGTCTAGGGTTAAAGCTAGATCGTATATGGATATCAATCTAGAGTTTTTAGAAGGAAAAATGATAGACTAAGAAGTCTTATGTCCTTTGGGACAACATGAGAACATTTACCGCTTTTGGGAATGAAAACTACATTTACTTCTCACCATGACAGAGGTATGTGCAAAGCATAAAGTGCAAAGCATCTGATTCATGCTGTTAGGTCCTGTAAGTTAAAACCAAAGGGTATTTATGCCTCAATTGTTATGTGCTGTCATCATACACATGTGTGTTTGTAAAAAATAACCGTTAATAGTTTTTGTTTACTTGCTATCAGTTGTGGAAACTCTGCAGCAGTTGTATTTAAGCCGCGACAAAATAAAGTGCATATTGTGTTTTGTGTGCGGTATGCTGGAATATTTCCAAAATTTTTCAAATTTTTCAGAACAGATCTTTACAATCAATAAAAAACTAAAGGGTGAAGCATTAATTTAAAATTTAGAATTTCATTTTCAGTCCTAAGTTTTATTTTATTTGGCTTAGGCTTTGGTATGAAACCGCTAACACCTGAAGTAAAGGAACTGCTGGTTTTGGACCGTCAAAGTGGATTGACATTCCATAAACTTGCAGAAAAATATAGACTATCAATCTCTGGAGCAAGGAAGATCTGCCTTAACTTTGAACAACGAGGAACAGTTGCCAGTTCTAAAAGTTATTGCGGAAGAAAGCGGAAGACTTTTGCAACTGTTGACCGGAGAATTAAAATTGAGGCTAGGAAAAACCCGTTATCTTCGGCCAAGAGTATCAAGGAAGACCTGGAATTGAATATCACACCAAGGACGGCACAAAGGCGACTCCAGGAAAGCGGCTCAAAAACTTTTTTGCGAAGTAAAAGCCTAAAAAAAAACAGAAAAAAAACACCGTGGCGCTGGCAGCCCAGTATGGGCCATGGCCTAGCTTCTTGACACTCATTTGTGTTGCCCATGTTGTCATTTTAATCACATCTGAGCGGGGCCTACGGTTTATCGCCGAGTCCGAACGGCACTCCTAAGAAGCTTTTTCGTAGGCAATTTTACTTTCGGGAGTTTGCCATTGCCCCCCGAAAGGGTGATGGCGATTTGAAAAATTGTTGGTGACCCAGCCAGGAATCGAACCCAGACTGTCTGCGTGATAGTCCAATGAGCTAACTATCGCGCCATCGCCATCATCGAAGTAAAAGCCTATGCTTCGTTTTATTAACATCAAAAAACGCCTCGCTTTCGCAAGAAAGTTTTTACTATAGCCGCCAACATTCTGGCAAAATGTAATTTGGTCCGACGAGTCCAAATTTCAATTGAAAAACCCTAAAACAAGAAAGCGAGTTTGGTGCAGACCATCCGAAAGGCTAAGCCAAAGGTGCATTCGAAAAACCGTGAAACACGGAGGAGGGTCGGTAATGGGCTGCGGATGTTTCTCCTTTAGTAGCGTTGGAAATCTTGTCAAAATCGACACCAAAATGAAGGGTCCAACGTACGTCAACATTATTAGGGAAGATTTAGCTTCTTCTGCTTCTAAAATGTCTTTGGGAACTTATATTTTCCAACAAGATAACGACCCAAAGCATACGAGCAAAGATGCTAAGGAGTTTTTTACCCAAAATAATGTTGACATATTGGAATGGCCACCTCAGTCCACAGACCTGAACCCAATTGAGCACCTGTGGTCCATTTTGGATGGCAGAATTCCACTGGATAAGCGTCGGAATTTACCATCTTTTTGGGAAAGTCTTCAAAATGAATGGAAGAAAATTCCAGGGGACATGTTAAAGAATCTGGTGCCCAGCATGCATGGCGGTGATACAAAATAAAGGAGGAGGCACAAGTTAGTAAGTTTTTTTTCATTTCTGAAGCTGAATTTTGGGAATTTGATTTTGTTTTGTTACTTTTTTTTGAATTTGCACTTTATTTCGTCCTCTTACATGAATTTTCTTTTTTTTAATATTGCTGTATCTTTTTATTTTTCAAATGAATTTTGTAAATAATTTAAATAGTTCAACAGTTATGAATAACAAGGTTTTGAGAAAATAAAAATAAAAAAAAAATCAGCGGTGTAACGCTTTTACAACTAAGAAATATATTTCTGAGTTTGCTTTTGCACTTTATTTTGTCTGACAGTGTATATAGATACTATCATAGATACTATCATAGATGGCAAACTCTACTATCCCAAATGTAATTCAAGAACCATCTCACAAATTAGGGAACTAACAATGGTTGTACAAGCCTGCAAATTTCTAGAACTTGTTATAATCGATGCAAGTTATACGTTTAGTTCATTATGTATGTGTTATATGGATGAGATTTTCGTGTAAAATGTGAGGGAAATTCAAATCGCTTACAATTCATATGTATTCACAGACAGGGTCACACGAATAGAGGCAATCGGTGGTAAGCGAAATCTCTTAGAACTAAGACACTGTCCCCAAGGCTTGTCACTCAGGTTTTAGCGCCAGTTTGATTGCCGTCCAATAAGATCAAGATTCGTTTATCTAAACATAACATATCGATTTCTTTACTATAATATTCATCTACATAAATTCCTCTAACTATCCACAAATCCACTATCCACAGGTAACGATACTAGACGGAATCTTTGAATTTTTTTCAAACATTTCAATCATAGGTACCTCTTTTTTTATTCATACAATCTGTCAATAATTTGATTCTCTAATGAGGAATAACTTACGAGCATGGCTCGGTATCCTATATTTAAGCCGCGTAAGAGGTTTAATTTAAACAGTTTTGAATTGTGGCCCGACACCAAGCCTGTAGCTATTTGAAAACTATCTCAGCTTAACTACAAAGTTTTTAACCTATTACCGTACTCCTACTTAACTGTAATTTAAGTCACATATCAAGTCATAACTGTCATGGAATAGTTGATTCACAGCAGAAAAGAGTTACTAAAACTGTAAACGTAATTAATCCGCCATTAATCGACCTAAGAGTACTACAGCATTATCCATTCCATTGCTACTTGGTCACTTCTAATTGCCACAAACCGACTTTCCTTGTACTTACACTCATACACAACAGCTAACATGATTGGCAACAAAGTGGTGGACATGCACCACATCGATCAACTCCAATCCACACTGATCTCTTTCATTTCTACTTCACAAATTGGTTTCTCATTCTCATCACATTAATCGCTCATCACAGTTGTAATCGTTGCGATTAGATGCACTTCGATGAAGCACTGCTAAGGCTACGATGAAAGTATCACCGGCCAGCAATTTAACAAAACTAAAGAGTTTACGGAAATCCAAGAGATACTCTTCGGAACCAGCAAAGCACAAAAAGAAGAAAACTACGACCAAATCTAAGGATGGGGGGAGAACACATAAAAAGCTGTGTCCATCGGAAATCGTTTGCTGGTCATAATAACAATATGAAACGTGATGGCTGGCCTTATTCCGCCAGCAATTGCATCACAACCGCCATCACCATAACCATCACCATCATCAGTTAGCTAGCTAGCTCAGTTGTCTGACTGGCTGACTAGCTGACTGGCTGACCGGCTGACTAGCTGGCTAATTTGAAACCATATTGAGTTTCCCTCCATGCTCATGGATAGATACTTTTATATCTATTAAGCGGTGGAACGATTTATTGCGCTCTTGTGGTAGCCAATCAACCTCAGATCCTAAATGGTGTGCATAGCCCTTTAAGATGTTGTTGTTCGCTTGAATATTGTTACTGCGACCAAGTTCAACGCTTCAATCGACCAAATGGGATACTCAATTCCAATCGAGAGCTTGCAATGGTCGACTTAATAGGTTTTCTGGATGGATAGTTTCGATCAGATCTACCCCCTTGCCAACGATCGTCCATCGTTGGCCAATTCAATTTGCGAAATCGGTTTTCATTAAACTGACAGACTATTGAGCGCTACAACCGGAGGGGGCCAGTGCGTGATCGATTGATGCAAGAGCATCACTCGTATTCGTATAAATGAGTATTCATATACTCGCACATATGTACTTGCAGCCGACATTGGACGTGCTGCGCCATTGTACGATCACGTCTGACAATTTCATGACGCAAAAGATGAAGTCGAGGATGTTCAATGATGTCGGCAATGATTACGATGACGCTGATGGAGATGATGAACAATCCAATCCAATCCAATCACATCCAATCCAATCCGATTCAATTGGAGGCTTAAAAGTTTTTCAATTTATTTCGTCGCTTTTCCTCTTTTCCTTTTGCCATTTTTTCTCTACTCGTATGTGCTGTTTTTGCTTTGGCAGATTTGCCATTAATGTTTTTCTGGCTTTTGCATTTTATTGTTTATTTCAGGTCATGGTATTTTATTGCAAATTAAATTGGGGGGAGGCAGACGAAGCGGAGAGACACTTGGCCGATTGTTGATGGCCTATGGCGGATGGCTGATGCCTTGGGTATACCGGTCTACTCATAAAATGGTATTTCAAAATGTCGGCTATTTGGAAACAATGACAGACCACAGATACTTTTAATTGACGCAATTATCATGATAAGGTTATTAGTGATACATGTGCTGTGCATCATAATATATATACACACACAGCATCTTTGATCATTTTGATGGACAATTTAGGATATTAAACTTAAATGCCTTTAAAATGAAGTCGTACATAGATACGCTCGATATGATTATCTGACAGCAGAGATGGTTAAGCTAATTTTAAAAATTTCAAGAAGCATTTAACATAAAAATAGATTTAGCAGGAAACAAGAAGCTTTGAAAGGATACAGCGAATCCGAACAAAACATTAAATTTTCGTTTTAGAGAAAGTTAACTCCAGAAATAAGGTCTATATCTTTGTCTTTGATGTAATTTTTATCGTATAAAGACTATATCAAATCTAATATTTAATACGGCTTGAAGAGATGACAAAACAAGCATTTTCAGTTAACTGATGTACTCGTATGAATTTGCCTTAAAGTGTATAAAATAGGCGTAGGACTGGTGCTGTGTTTGTAGACCTTCCTGTTACATATGATACGATCTGGCGAACTGGAATGGTCTACAATTACTGAAAGACGATACGTTGTAAATCAACAACAAAACTGATTGACAACGTGCTGATTCATTGCTCTTCCAAGTATTCCTCAAAATAAGCGATAGCAAATCTAGATTCAGACTCATTTCTCAAGGATCAGCCTTTGCCATACTTCTTATCAACTTGAATATTCATGACATGTCAAACACTACATCCGAACAATTTTAGTATGCACACGATTGTATAGTAGCTCTAGCCGCACAACACCCGAACATACACTCAATTGAGGCCACATTCTCAGCAAATCTCAGCCCCTGGAAAAATATTTGACGGTGACATGGCTAAAACTGAGTCAACTTCAGCATAGCCGTTTGAAATTGACTTCAACGGTACTATTCTGCGACATATTAAGAGTCTCAAATATCTGGGAATAACCATTGATATATATCTAACCTTTTAACAGCACTGTCACGACACTGAAGCAAAGCTAAAAACACGGACTAATCTGTTTTAAAAATTACATTTAGCTCTCGTGGACCATTACTCAGAACTCTTCCAACTGCCGCTTTAGGACTAGGAAATTTAACTTCCGAATGTAAAGTCCACCGAAAATTGTAAGCCAACTCCACATTGCACATTTTGTCTCTGGAACAATATGGTCTTCTCCAACTCAATGGATTTCAGCTTTGAGCCACAATCGTTTAAACGAGAGAACACACTCGTTAGAGAATTTAACAAAAATTCAAAACAACCGAGATCTTCCAATCTACTATACCCCAACCAAAAAGGACTCAAATCCACCTTTGAGAACTAGGCTGCAGGTGTTAAACTTTATCTCCCTCTGGGGACTGGAGAGCTTTGTCTCAGAAAACTGCTGAACAGAACGCATCATGTGCTTATACATGAACACATGTCTGTGTTGACCTTATTTATTGGGATGCCTAACATACATTAGAGACAGGATAGCTGTGGCCAACATTCACCGTCCTTTAATAACACCAAAGAGGAACTGTGTTAAGGTGACAACTTTATCCTTGATTTGAGTCGAGACCGACATTTTGCCGATCTTAGGGTCACGACGCCTAGTACTTTTTGCAATTCTAGAAGGAAGCAACAACAACTGAAAGACCCTAGACAGCCATCGTAACGCTGTCCATGTTAGAAGCAACCCCGACGTCGTTAACAACATCAGACCTAATGCCCTCCTCTGGCTAAACAGCTTTAGCACTATTCTTTAAAGCTAAATTTAATGTATTCTATGTTTTATACTTAATTTATTTTCTATGAACTTATGTATTTCATTTTCAATGATGCAATGTGTATTCTGCTTTATGTATGTATGTAAAACAAATTTAACAAATTTCTCTTCAAAAATTATATCATGTCTGTTGAACATAACAATAAATCTGATAGTAAAACGTTTTGGCTTTTTATCAATTCAAAAAGGAAGTCTACGGGGATTCCAAATTCAATGCATTTTAGAAACCGTGAATCAGAAAATATTGAACCTACTCTTGTACTTTTTGCAAACTTCTTTCAGTCTGTATACACATGCCATAATGAAATTAGCACATTTCCCATTAGTTCCTCTAGTTGTGTCGATATTGGATCTTTGACTCTAAGCCATCACGATGTTTCCATCACTCTTCAAGCATTAAAACCTACTTTAAACAGTGGTTCAGACGGTATTCCTGCCACCCTGCTCAATAAATAAATGTAGCAGTTCGCTTTCCGTTCTTCTGCTTAAAATTTTCAACCGTTCACTCTCGGAAGGTGTATTTCTTGAAGTTTGGAAGAAATTCTCTTTAGTTCCCAAAAGCAATGTTGAGAATTACAGAGGAATTTGTAAGTTTTCCGCAATCCCTAAGTTATTTGAAAGCATTTTTAAAACTAAAATTAAATTCCTTATAAAAGAGTATCTGCCAGATGAACAGCATGGTTTTGTCGCTGGTCGATCTGCTACCACAAACCTTGCACTTTTTTCGTCCTTTGTTCTGAGACAAATTGAGAAAAGAAACCAAGTTGACACCATATATACAGATTTCAACAAAGCTTTTGACTCAGTCAACCATGATGGGCTAATCTTCCTATATAAACTTGAATGTTTCGGATTTCATTCGCAATTGCTTCGTTGGTTGTCTACTTTTCTCCTCAACCGAATACAATTGGTCAAAATCGGCAACTTGATTTCCGTCCGTTCAAGCGGATTAGCTCCTTTGCTCTTTCGACCCTCTATCGAATTAGTAAGATTTTGTAGTTTTAGAATTAAAAAGGCTTTAGTTTGAGCTCATCATTTAATTTTCATTTGTATTTGATATCTTGAGCTGAGCAGTCATATTTTTGCCACTCCGTCGAAGAGTTCGTTCAATTCAAGCCCTCACGTTTCGAACTGTTTACCGATTGACATTTCCTTAAATCTACACATTTTGCATTCATAATTTAATTTATATATTTAATTAAAAGTCTCCTTCAATGATGCGTGTTCTCTAATTAAGTGCGTTTGATGTGTATTTATACAAAGCTTCCCAAACAAGTTTACCGTTCAAAATGTGTAGGGCATCATTTGAATTTATTATAGCTGCACCAATGTACGAGTATCTCACACGGAACTCACTTTAAATAGGACATCTGGCAATAGAATTGTACACAAACTCCCTATCTTGTTACATAGGTCACATGGAATTGGTCGGTCATGTCGAGTTGGGGTGTAATTTAAATTGATTATTTCCCCTCTTACTTTAAATATTAAATTTATCATCTTCAGTGGAAAGCGATTAAGAAAGTACGTGTGTTCTTGTAGATTATAATTCAGCTGGCTGTAAAGACTTGTATGTCGTGAAATTTCTACTTCCTTTGTACGATGGTCATAGGAAGTGGAACTTGTTGTCTCGAATAGTTTTGTAAAAACCTACAAAATATCTCAGAAATCTGCCAACCTCTTCAAACTGACAGCATCCCCAAACTTAAGCAACATAGAGCAATATAGAGACTGCAGACGACCGAAATTATTTAAGCTTTGAGCTGTGCTCGATAGAATTATTGTTGGTGCATCTGGCCTATAGTGAAGAAACTGCTCTTTTCGCCTCAGCTAGTTTGAGCTGGAAATGTTTTCTTATGCTAATATTCGCCGTGATTAATACACCTATATAGATATATCTACTTGTACCCGCGAGTTATTGAGACACTTTCACCTTTGAAGGTCCATTTTTTTCCTTAAAAGCATATCTACCGCCACCAGCTCTGAATACCATCATTTTAGATTTCTCAAAATTAACGAACAGATTCTCTCTCAGGAACTCTCAAGTCTGTTTATCATTCTCTGCATTCCTTCAGCTGATTCAGATAGTAAAACTTTACTATATAATCGGCGAAAACGAATATGTACTTCCAAACTGAATTCCTCCTCTACTATATCGTTTATAAGAAAAATGAAAAATAAAGTGCTCAGGGCACATCCTTGCCTGACTTGCCTATTTGCGTTGTTAAGTCGTCAGATACTTCCCATACATACGCGACGTTGTTATCGTACACCGATTTCAATAAAACAACAATTTTGCTTGACATTCCTATTTTATATCAAAAGCAGCACGAAAGTCGACGAAGAAGGCGTATAACTTGTTATTCCTTATTTTGAAGGAATGTTCCTTAGGGTAGATAAGATCAGATTACGTAAGAGGTGGGAAAGAAGCCCTTCTCACTGCAGCCTCTATTGGGCCTATTGTGATTACCACATAATTAAAGTTCAACCATGATGACAATAAATGCCGAAAGAAATGTCTTCCTCTTCGAGGTAGAATTTACATAAGTAACGTTGACGTGTTCTGATTAGACGGCCGCAGTGGCATAGTATATGTTCTGCTGACATCTCGTATTCGTACAATCTATAAATATTGTCTTGTGCTGTTCCCATGACTATTAAATGTTTCTTGACTCGACAGTGTCCGGTCAGAAAGCCCGTGACCATTCGATGCTTTGGAGTTGTTTCGTTTTGTTGTGGGAAGCTTTTGCCGAGAATAGTTTGGCTCGTCTGTTACCTACAGTATTTATCCAGTAATGATGTACCTTTTTTGGGAGCCATTTTTTGATACTGTTTTTGGCACTGCTGGTGGGTAGGCCACAGAATGGTCTGGGCATCACGAATTGTGACGCGGATCCTTTTCTGGCTAATTTATCAGCTTCTTCGTTTCCGTCGTGGCCGCTGTGTCCTGGCACCCAAATGAGATGGACTCTGTTTGAGTTGGCCAGCGTTTCCAGTAGCTGAACGCAGTTCCATACTAGCTTGGATCTCATTTCATGTGCCTTGATTGCAAGCAGTGCCGATGCCTTGCTATCCGAGAGTATGTAGATGTTCTTATTTATGGTTCGTCTGTCTAGGATCTAGATTCTCTCGGATGCATAGATATGTTGCATGAATCTCGGTTTGAAAAACCGAGTTGCTTATTTCTAAGCTTGCGTATAGAGAAGTTCTATTACTGGGTTCGAATATTCCGGCTTCCAATCCTTTATCTGCCTTACATACTCGTAGATCCATCCGTGTACCAGACGAGGGAATTTCTGACAAATGTGAGTTTGTCCTCTTCCCATTTGCTGCGGTTTGGGAAGGTTACTTTGAAGTTGTGAGTGAAGTTGTACTTTGATAGACATTTGTCTGTAAAAGTTATTCCAATCAGTTCATTGTTCTTCATTTCTTTAATTAACTCTGGGTGCTGCTCATGAATGGGTGGAAGGTTAAGAATGACTTCCAGGACTGCGGTAGGAGTTGTTCTCATAGTTCTTTTAAGAACTCATTTGCTTCGCTCATGAGTGTGGTGTTTCTTAGTTTTTCCCGCTTTCTTCTCTTGGTGTACGCAACTATGGTGATCAGACCAACCTTTTTGCACCAGTTAGTGACTGGTTGGTTTCTTCAAATCTGCCCCTGATTAGGATTGCAACATCATCTGAATATCCAAGGACATAGAACCCGTCGTCGCTAAGTATTGTCAGTAACTCATTTACCACAATGGATGATAATAGAGGAGAAAATAATCCCCCTTGGGAGCATCCGTTTACAACCGTAATGCTGAGTTTGTTGCTGCCGAGTCTGGACTAATCGGTCGGTAAGATTTTGGAAGTTCAGATGGTCTGCGACCTACCTTGGGAATATATATTACTGAGATTTCTCCCAAGCTTTTTGGTATATATCCTCATATGTGTAGTCTAAGGTTGAATAGTTACTCCCAAATCCAGCTTGAAATGGCGCATTCTAAGAGCTCTTCTGTAAAGAATGGTACCGAGTAGTTCATAAAATAATCTTGAAGTTCAATTGCAAGTAGGGATTATTCAATATTATTGGTTCGCCCGTTAAAAGCTTTGGCGGCTTTCCAAAATTCAGCTGAGGAGCCTGACGAATTTAAGATGGCAACGGTTTGTTGCTCCAGTTGTTTCCTTTTAACAGAACAGTGCTTAAAGTCCATATTGGCTACCATAGCGTTCTGCAACACTCAGTCAGTATTGTTGTAACGTGCTATGATTCAAGACCTGATTTATTCATTGACGTCGAGCACTTGTGACATCGTATACATGAAACTGCTACTGCATGCTTATAAAGAATAAAACCAACTGTCATAAGACGAAACATTGATGTAGTTTTACCTTCTGTTTATATCTCTTTCGGTGCAACACTTCCAAAATGTGAAAATACTACAACAGAAACATGTTACACATGTGGAAAAGGTTAAATATCTGCGTCTCTAGCGACATCTACTTTGCGTTATTATGCCAGTCCATTAAACATCTGCAAATTCGATAGGAGATACAAGACATCTCTAAGCTTAAAGACGCAATTCACTAAGATCTATCTGGGCTTCAGATAGCAATGCAGTTATCATCTGAATGCCAACAACTTTGCTTGTTAAGGCTCAGTAAAAGACAGATGAGGATCTAAGCCTTGGCAGAGTTTTTTTTTAAGTTATAGCAAAAGTAAGTACGATGCCCACATAATTTTTATTTCCAAGTTTTATCGGTTGCTAGAATTCTAAAATGAAACATTCACACCCTATTGAAAGCGATTTATGTTTACCCTTGGTGGTTTGAGGGTTTTTTATTTTTCTTTTCGTTCAGCATCACAAGGCATTGTCAAAAAAAAAACTCCAAATGTACGAGTAACTCTTAAATGACACCTCTGTCGACCTACACACTCATGCGGTACAACAAAATCACAAGCCCAATCCATTACGTCGCGTCTTACAAAAAGCCTTTTAGCCAACGAAAACGAAAAATACTCAAAATAACATTCGGTCCTTGATTAGATAGCCGCGCTTTTAAAATTCACTTAACGATCGGATACATAACCAGGCTGACCAGCCTGCCCAGGAGGCCACAAAGACGCCAACAGAGGGCAAAAATTCGTGCGAAATCAATATTTCGCTTGAAATATGCCTTGCTACACCGTTAATCGACAGGCTAATTAATTTGAAATTGCTTGTCGATGACCGTTTTAACGTTTTAACGTTTTTAACGTTCAACCCGTGGGTCTTACTGTGATCTGGAAACTCTAAGTGATGAGGTAATTAAACGCTCCCGGTTTCTTTATTTAGATTTCTCGTTCTACAACGTAATCATCGATGTTAGCGCCAGTCTCTCACACCTCAATTGCATCTAGCGCCTCGTTCATTCGAGTGTACAACCGTAAGATTGACCGATCGCCAGACAGATGGGAAATCAATGAATTCCAACTGATTAGAACCTGCATTGGCGGTTGATGAGACGCGACGCGACGAAAAGCTTTTAAAGTCACCATCACCATATCCAAGATGAGTGCATTCGTCTTTTGTTATGGAATTCCCAAAGCGACCTCCGGGTCACATTCAATCGAAGATACGAAACGAATACGACTGCAACGTAGACATCTGTGATCGGTGACTCATGGGTTTTATCAGTTCTCGAGCACAGGTACAATCACTTGCGCTAGGTCAAGGTGGGTGACCCATTTCCTGAATCCATTAGACACTCGGATTCTGATTTATCAGCTCTCGATGAGGATTCTCATTCTATGACTCCACACTCTTAATTAGCCGTTAAGAGCTCATCTCATTAATAGTAGCGTGAGCGGGCTCGTTTAATTTACAGGTGGGAGATTGTTCGTTTAATAGGTGATTCGATTTGTGCGCTCGATTTTATTGCTACGAGTACGAGTGCGAGTATTTGCGAATAAATCGAAGATTGCTCGTTGAAGTAGAGATGGGTGAATGCGTGTTAGATTAATGCAATGGCAGTTGAGTTGTGCGTTTTAATGTTGACTTTACGATAAAGTTTAAGTGTCTTTTAGTTGTAAAATAGACAGACAATTTGTGGAGATTTCTCTATGGGAATTAGAAATAAACACGGCCTACGGTAAATGAAAGTATCTTTATGTGTTTTTTTTAAGAAGCCGATAAAGGACATTATTATGGTTCATTTGCTACTGTATATGGAGTCGTAAACGTTTCAATTACGATGAAATTAAAGAAGCATTTTTCACGATCTAAAATGCATTTGTTGTTTTTGGTAATGACCTGCTATTGCTTCGATTAGTTGCTATAAAAGCAGACTTGTGCTCTAGAAAGCTTAAGTGAATATCCTTTCTAAAAAGAAAAAGAAAAAGATGTATATTAAAAAATGCTAGCAGGCCGAAGCATTGGTGTCCATACGGTCTATATGTCCTAGTCCTCTAAGGTGATTGAAGCGCAATTTTCTGACTAGGCCGATGTCAAAGCAAACCTTATCTCATAAGGAATTGTTCTTCCGAAACGAGTGAGAATACAGTTAACGCTACGCCGTCAAAAAGTAGGATTGGAATGACTAATCACCTCACTATTGAATTGTCTTCTTAGCTCAAAGAAATAGCGAATGGCAAAAGTGATTCTTTGCTTTATTTCTGCTAAGGTGTTGCTGGCAGAGTTCATAGCAGTCCTTACTACCTTGAAATTATGAGAGTCGGCTTCTTGATGTGTGTCCTTCTTGTTGACAGCGTATTGATTTTGCCTTTGTTGACAGCTCGATCTGTTCTCACAATTATGGCGTTATGATCTGTATAAGCTAGTAATTGCACAGACTTTGTGCCGCTGCCGGTATTCGCTTGTGAATTTCAATCCACAATTCTTTACGTTATGATGTGATCAATCACTAATTAGCGTTTCGTGATCCGAAGACCCCTATGTCCTTCTGTGTATATTGAAATGAGGAAACAGCGTGCTTACTATAGTTATATTTCAACCCGCCGCATCGTCACTATGCCTGACCGTGGTTCTGGTGGTAGTGGGTTGGCTTCGTTTCCGCAAATAAATAAAATATTTCAAAGGAAAGATCCAAATGGCTTTTCATGTCTTAAGATCTCAAAAACATACTTTCAGCAACAGGCATAGATCCAAATGAGGGTGTTGGTGATGACAACTTTTTTATGATTGAAAATCCGCAGGAGAAGGTAGAGGCTATATAAATGACTTTTCAGGAAGTTTGCAAGGGGAATGACATCATTGGCCCGATTAACAACCTGAGAAATCGCGTCCCTGTACACAATTTTTACCTAAGAAAAAAAAAAGTGAACTGGCGATTCGACACCCCGGTTTCACCCCGTTTAGTGATGAGAATATGGCAAATAGTGTCATCGCCAATGAAAGGGGCCAATCTCGTTTATTTTGAAGGAAGAACTCCAAACAATGTTCCACATAATCAGGAGTAAGAAATTAGTGGGATCCGATGAAATACCGAACATTGTGCTTCGACATCTTCCATTAGAAATTGTGGACATTTCTATCAACCTGTTTAATAATGCAAATATTGCGCATTGGAAAATTGGAAAATTGCGGTGGCACATCCTATCCCCAGAAGGTATGAGGACATATATATTCCAGCGAATCTTCGGTCGATCAGTCTTCTTCCAAATATCGGTGGGGTTTTCAAAAAAGTTATCAATATATAGTAGTTAGAGTCCTGACTCGATTTTGTTATTAGGTTGACTCGAAGGCACATCGCAAGAGCAATGACCTCGTTGAACAACCTGATCTTCGGGTCTTACTATCGAAGTTATATGTATGTAGCACGAAAGAATGACACTTTGACGGATTTATTTTTCCTGATTTTCCTCTGCCTCTATAAAAAAGGTCTTTATACTTCGGACATTACTAAGCACAAGATAAGTTGGATTCGTCCCATTGAAGATTCGATGCTCATAAGTTCGAGCGGAGACAAAGCACAAACTGGAAATGTTAAGCTAGGCGCAAAGTCTGCGTTCAACTGCAATACTTTATGAATAGCATTGGGATTGAGGATAAGGCAAAATTTAAAATTTTTTTGATGAACGCCCAAACAGTTTTCCTACCTTTGGGACATTATAGTATTTTCCGCCTCAGTTTCGGTTCGTATTCAAAGAAAGACATAGCTCGTTTGAGTTTTTTCTCGGTTTTCCTCTGTTGGACCGCAAAAACATTTCTCTAACTCTAACAGCCACTTTACAGCTCGAATCGTACCACGCCTAACCTGATAGGGGATTAAGGACCTCATTCCAAAGAGAATACTGCCTGTGATTATGTCAGCATCCACGTCTTTATCGAGGAAATAAAACGAGAGCAATGACTCCTAAGGAAGTTTTTGTGTCTGCTCCAAGAGGAGCAACTTTTTACTTATCAATTCCAGAAAAAAAACGAGTCTAGGCCCATTTAAAAGCTGAGTAAAGTTGTTTTTCGCAGAAAAGATCCTAACATACCTTCGAATGCCGAACTGAATTCTGTTAAATCCATCGCAGAAATGTGCTCGCTGATGAAAGAGGATAAAATGTCCTTTAGGTAATTTTTGGTCCCATTTGCATCTATGCACAATGGAGAAGGGCAGTACAGCGATGCTGACCTCGTCAGGAAAGCTCGAATATACTAGCTTACTGGCTAGTTTATCTTGAGCATACAAATCATTGTTATTAAAAATTATGCACACAAAGCCAAAAGAATTAAAAGCCGAGAAATCTGTTGAAACGACCCCTGAGGCCTGCAGATTTGTTGCACTCACACAGTGAACCAATTTAGCGCGGGCGATGGAAAGCTAGGGAGGAAAGAAAGGGAGGTACCGATTAACGTTGGTTTTGAATGTTTGGTGGTTATAATGACTAGGAAATGAAGAGTTCGGCAGGCCATTCCATAAGCGAGCTGTTCGGCTTAGGAATGAATCACGGTATTTCAGGGTACGTTCGAAAGTGGGCTTGAGGGTATACTGATGAGCATTCATAGCGAGACGGGTGTAACGGTTTGAGATTTGAATTGGTGGAATACTACTGGCAATTTCTGAGGAGCACTGCTGCTGAAAATAGCGATAGACAGGGTGAGACAGGAGACATTACGTCGGTGGTCGTGGGTGTCAATCGACTGTGTAATATTGGCATCACCTATTAGTTTTATCTCACGGTTTCGAATATTATCTAGCAAGTGCAAAGAATATTGAAGCCAGATCAGAGAAGGTGGTGAAATATTTCTTACATCGCTTAAGGAAACCTTGACATTTCGCAGCATTTTTGGTGACTTCGAATATGTGGTTATTTCAACGTAAGTTGTCATTGACATATTGACATACCGAGAATGGAAAGTTTTTCGGCTTCAACGATGCAAGTGCCATTCATAGCGACAGCAGACAACATTGTGTTTTGGAAGCATTAACCAATTGGTTATGTTAATATCGGAAATTAATGGGCTTAACATACGCTGTGGTACCCGTTCTACAGCCGAAGAGCAGGGACGTGAGTCCGGGAACGAATATAAAAAACAGAGAATACTGTCGTCATCAAAGGAATAGATTGGATTAGAATTAGCAGACAAGAGAACTTTGATGAAAATAAAAAAGAGTATCGGAGACAGAACGGAGCCCTGGGGCACACCAGCATTATTTTGTGATTATCAGACTTGAAACCATCCAAAATCCAAGATCTTCGAGGATCAGAGATCTTAGTAGACTTCGGCTTGTGCTTAGTATATGCAGAAGTAATCAGAGATTATATCTTCGCCAACATTTTTGTCTCCTTCTGTGAAGACGAGGATGGACAAACTTAGAAAAGTTTCACTTACAGATATTGAAGGCCTGGCTCTTGATAGTCAAAACACTTAGTGGCGTACTAACACAAGCATAAGCATTCTTATGTCTAAAGGCGCATACATGTATTAAGCTGATTTCATTGAAGCCAAGATATGGGTAGGTGTCAAGAGAATTGCATTTCTTCTAATTACAACAAAATAAGCATTTCGCTCTACTTGTGCATACAGCAAAATGAAAAAAGATTTTTACTAAAAACATTTTAAATGTCTTATTTCTTTTCCAATATTGTAGCGACTTGGCATAACTGAATTTTTTTTTGACACAAACCAAAAGAAACTTCATAGATTGGAGACTTACAATGTCAACAACCATTATCGGTTTTCATTGTTCAGAATTCCGCTTGTGCTGCCAGCTGTGGGGTATATTTTAAATTGTGGTGATGACCTGAACTAGGTTATATGCTTAGGTAAAAACAATTGGTTGCTGTCTAAATAAGTTTGAAAAGAAAATACACTAGATGGTACGTTAAGCCTTATTCAATCCATCAACCTATTCTGGTCATACTGAATTTGATGTCTTTACTAACAGAACTAACTAACAGTCTGTTAAATGTATAAATTATTTTAGTCAAGCAATCGTCACAGTAAATTTCTTTGAAATCACAACAAATGGGCCAGGAACTTGTGCATCTTGAGGCTAATGAGAGATTGTATCAATTTAGTTGGCATTTCTATTTTTATGTTGCTGCTCATGTAAAACCGTCACATTAGCAACGGCTGAATTAAAGAGGGGAGCCGGTCGAGGCCCAAGGGCTGCTGCAGACAAACTTCATTTGACTTCATTTAGTCTAATTGCTGTCGCAGAACGAGCGTAGACTTTGGTCTCGTTTCGATTTTCTATCTGAGGCTGATGCTACGTACTCGTATACCACCGCCCGGTGCAATTAGCAACATTTAATGAAGTGAGATAAATCTTCTTACTACTGTCGACCAGATTGCCAGAGATTGTCGTCCCACTGTGCTGGAGTCCACAATGTTGAGTTGAATAATCGCAAGTCGATGGAGTGGTAACAATTCGTATTTAAAAGTAATTATGAAATAAATTTATTTAATTGGTGAATCTATTTGTGAGTTGATTTTGGTGATATTTCATAATGAACGAGGTTATAAATAGAAACGAGGAACAGAATGGTTGTCAGTATCCCTTGGTTTTGAAAGAAAGCACCAAAATAAGAAGAAAACCTATATTTTTGGGATGAAGAGCTCATTTAAATACCAATTACTATGTTCTTGTGCTTCTATCCTGCAGCGCCTCGTTGAATATTGAAGTATTACATTTACTTTTCATTCATGACGACATTTTTACGGTAAAAATAAGCCTGAATAAAATGATGTCTCCCAAGTTTGGGCCCAGTAAAGAGGGTTTTCCTTAACAGATTCCTAAAAGGTCAGTTTTTTAAGCCCGCATTTCTATTATTTCAATTTGTTTAGGTGTATCTAGGACAGAGTTACACAAATTTCGGGGAGCGGAACCTTATTATGATAGCTTTAGGGTCTCCCTACCCAAGGTTTTCATATTTTACTCCCAGTTTCTACTATTCTATTAGTAATATACTGGCAGTACCCAGTTAATCTGATTTGGACAGCAAAAACGCACCAACTATCAGCTAAAAATTTAACAGACAACAGGGCTTTAGATTGAGACTGCAATAACCAATAGTTGGTCATTTATTTGAAACCTTATCTAAACTCCCTATCGGGTAAATTGACTGGTTGACTAGATGAAAAAAGAAATATCAACACAAATTATCCCTCGAAATGGATTGTCTTTGGGAACGCAATCACATGACATCTGAGTTCCAATACAAATAAAAAAAAAGGCTTGCATTATTGAAATCAATTATTTCAGCTTCTAACAACTACAAAACTGCAATTCCACAAGCATTCGCCGATACAAAAGTGAATTTCATTTTCAACTGCCAATTGGCATGCTAAAATAGCAGAAAAATTTCCTCAAACAACAAAAAAAAAAACGGAACACCAACACGCTGACTACTCTATAGTCTGCAATTTGCGTTTTTCGCCATTATCCGTAAACAGTGACGTACCGACAAAAGCAAACAAACCGAAAGGATTAACATAAATACAAAGTAGACGGCACCGACACGCTGATTGCCGAGCGGGTAATTGGTATGACAGCCCTGGCCCCAGCCCTACCAGACGCAGGAACAATCGGCATTTAGATTTTTACAAAGAGAAAAACGTAGCAATTTGCCTGCTATACGTAGATTCAGATACAGATATGGGTACAGATATAACTACGAGTACGAGTACGAGTACAAATCTCCCAATATAAAACATGGAGCTTCAAAGCTTCGAAGCCGTGTGCTAATATGTATTTTAGATGCATTGTCGCGCATACCTTGTGGTACCTAACAGGCCCATTAGCGTTTCTCGCATATGCACGCCATGCAATGGGGCCAGTGTCTGTAATTAGACGACACTCATGCCGCTCACTCAGGAATTTTTATTCGATATTCATATTTGTCACCACAGTTGGTGCACATCAATGTGTGACTGCGAGTACTCGCACATCGATAAATCTGCTCCATCTACTAGAAGGTAACAACTCAAAGGTGCTGTGCTCATAAATTCTAAAATGCTTTCAGAATTTGTTAGGGACACCTTTCTTACAAGATGAAATGTGCGATGAAATCACCTATTCACCTGCTAAGATAGATGAGATACAGAATACATTTTAACATAGCAGAAATGCGCATTACGAATTTTTAATTGGATTAGACAAGCGATAGCCTTAAATTAATAATACCCTGAGTAAAACTATAGATTGTTGGCTTTATCTAGTATTTGGGTTGTCTATCGACATCCCGATAAATGGTTTGAGACATCTTGATGTTCGCACATTCTTTTGGGCTTTCATCATCATTTGGTTAACCATTCTATTTCGTGACTAATTACCAAGCCTAGTTCTAGAAGCGTTTTGTATTCGAAATCGATATCCGGTTGTTAAGGCTCAGATTTAAGTGCAAATTAGTGGGTGAGGGGCATAATTATCGCCGTTTAACTTCAGCGAATTTGTATCATCTACTCCTACAATGAGCTTGGGAAAAGGGTATTGTGTCTAATCTAATTTGGGACAGCTTAGGAACAAACATATAAGGTTCGGTTTGAATCATTCTTGAAGACCAGAAGTATCCATTATAGCTGTAGCCAGGTATTTCCCGAAGTAAGAGAGTTTTGTAAAATGTGTTAGATGTGCCTGAACGGATGAAACAAACACCATTTCGAGAGTTTTTGAAAAATAATTTTTAAAATTTCTAAATTGAGTAACAGATTAGCTTTAGTAAGGCAAACGTTTAAGAGGTCACCAAACGTCTATCTACTGTATTCGCGAAATTGAAAAAAATTTATTTTAAGACGGTGAAACCAATCTACGTGCAAGTCTATTTCAGATCACCTTAGACCAATAGCTTGTTAATAATTTCGGTCCGTTTCGACTGCAGGCCGTCTGTTCGTTCTTTTTTCTACTTCGCTAAATTCGTGTGCTTTTTTATATTGCACTGCCTCTTCTGCTTATGGGTTGTGACCGTATATCTTCTTATTACCGATCCAATACTTCTGCATGCTCCTACTACAGCTTTTTCGCAAATTTTTTTCCTAAGTCCGTAGTCTCAAAGCCCGACCCGTAGAATTCACCAATCTGTTACTCCATCTTTGCTCGATAGAATACATGCATCCTTATGGAACGTCGCGTCGGTTCAGATCCAATAGATAAATATTTCGAACTTCGCCAGACAAAGCCGGTCTGCTAAAGGGTCATTCATTTTTCGATTTCGAAAGTAAAGCTAAATAAAACACACACAGCGATACATTTTTGATGAACATTCAAATTCATTATAAAGTTTGGACTTTTCCATTAAGTGTGAAAGACAATATCATTCAAATGGCCGCCTCGGGAAGATTCGGAGCTTGCGATTCTTTTGAGGTAATTTTTAACCACTTTTTCGCACATTTCGGGCGGTATCTCGGCCATAACTTAAGTAATGTCAGTTTTTAATGCGTCTACAGTTCGGGAATTACTCGCGTAAATACGGTCTTTTGCGTAGCCCCATACAAAAAAATCTAATGTTGTCAAATCACATGATCTTGGTGACCAATTACACGACCAGGAAACTTCTTACGCAATAAAGCCATGTTGTGTGGCTTGTTGCTCCATCTTGTTGGAACCAAATATCGTCCAAGTCATGATCTTCAATCGGCGGCCAAAAAAAATCGGTTATCATTCGACCATATCGCTCTGAATTGACTGTAACCGTCCGCCCATTGGTATCTTCAAGAAATATGGACCAATGACACCTTTCGACTATAGAGCACACCAAACAGTCATTTTGGATGTAACGGCACCTCTTCGAGAACACATCATAGTGAGGTGTACGATACGTTAAATTGCGAACGTGGAGAAATCGATTAATTCGGATTATCAGCAACACTTACAGCAGCAATATTTTTGAATGAGCGTGGATTACAGGCCTCACGACATCAGCAACGCTTCCACTTTCTTTACAATTTTACCGATTGCTTGAGTCAGTCAGCCGATTATGACGACCATAATCATCGCGTAATGTGCGAAAAGTGGCTACGTTTGAATCACTACTTTGTAGTAAATTTCAATGATTTCAACGCATTGTTCGATTTTTAAGCTATCCATTATTGTAAATGGCAATATTCAACTAATATTATGACACTTCAAATGACAGCTAAGTTTGACAGGTGTTAAATGCCAATGCTACAAACCTCAAACAACGAAATGAATTACCCTGTACTTTATCACTCTGTCTACTCTTGAAACGCTTCTTATTGTTCCTCACCACCATTTTGGTGTCATTTTTCCGCCACATCTTTTTTTTATCTCTGTTGTTTCAGCTTTTCGAAAGACCGATCAGAGTTCCTGCACACCTGTGTATGTGCTCTCATTTTTCTTGACTTTTTTTTTCTTCTCAACCAGAGCTAGCCTATTTCCTTGTTTCAAATGTGCCAGTTCACTGTTTTGACTATGCTCTGTCATGCGATTTCTTTTACATCATACTTGAAAGAATAGTCCAAAACTCACGCATAAACACAAGAGGCACAATTTTTCAAAAGTCCGTCCAATTACTCACCGATGAGCGATGTCAGTGGCTTTTTCGCATGTACTCGTATTAACACGGAAACGGCGAATATGGGCTAAGCGGTCAACGATTTCAAGGCCAAGTATATGCTGTCAAGCAAAAAGGACACTCAACACCGACGTCTCGACGTTATCTTCGACAGATATAACTTTATGGTAGTTAAAAAGTCTATCTAGGCCTCCTATAAAGTCAAACAACGACACCAGCTCTAAGATGAACGAAGAAAGACTATTGCCAATCGCTGCTTCTTTGGGCTAAGAAAGCAGTAATTGACTAGTAAAACCCTCTCTCGAACAACTAAAGTTACCCTATATAAAACCTTAATAATCCCAGCCCTGCTCTATGGCGCAGAGGTCTGGACATTACCTTTGCCAGAAGAGTGAAGATAAACACCTTTGCTCCGGGCCGAAAAGTTTTCGAATCCGTTCCTGAGGGACAGCTTAGTATAGGGTACTTCAGCTAACTTAGCGTACGAAACTGGAGGCAGCTAGCACAAGATCGAGTTAGCTGGAGACGCTTGTTGATGGAAGCCCAGGTCCACCCCGGACAGAAGCGCCATCTAAAGTAAGTAATATTGGATGGTTTTCAGCATGGGTTACTTACGACAAATGTTGTCAGCAGAAGTCGATTCTTAAAGCTTTTCATCATCGAAATGCACGCTCTATAGAAAATATGACTGCTGTTAGAAAAAGTGTTGAAGAAGATCCAAATATATCGATCTCACGGGAAGCACAGCATTTGGGCTTGTCTTAGCGCACATTATGGCATATTTTGCATTTCCATTTACATCCACAACCTTATAAAGACTAGCTCACTCAGGAATAAAAGCCAGCTGAACAACTTTATCGTTTGGATGACCAATTATGGCAAAACATTTTCTTCAGCGATAAGGCTCATTTTTCACTCGGTGGATACGTTAGAAAACAAAATTGTCAAAAATTGAGAAATAAAAATCCACATACTCTCGAAAGACCATTTTACTCACAAAAATTCTAATTTTTGCTGGTGGTGTCATTGGTCCATAGTTCTTCCAAAATGAAGAAGGTGTAACCGGCACCGTCAATTCTCATCCCTATAGCCAAAACTTAAACGAATTTTGTTTGCCTTAAATCGAAGATATGGATGAGATGTGGTTTCAACAAGAGGGTACAACATCTCACACGACAGAAAAATTTCCTGGACGAGTAAGTGATGTGAATTGGCCACCAAGATCGTGCGATTTGTCTACCTTTGGAATTTCGTTTGTGGGGTTATGCACATAATCCGCATGCTCTTGGCGCTTTTAAAACGAATATTCGTCAAGTTATGGTTGAGAGTTTGCCCAATATGTGTTGAAAAGTGATCGAATACTACGTTGCCAATGTAAAGTCTTGCGGGAACTCGCGTGGTGAACATTTAAATGATGTTACATTCCATTCATAATGGCAAGATCCATTATGTGACCAACAAGCTTTTAGCATGGTGTTAAATGTGTTCATATCTGCGTAATCCATGAACATATCTTACGAAATCATTTAATGCTATTTGCGTTGGGACAAAGAGTCGTGGCATAACGTGTAAAATTCGCAGTTGCCCACAATTTGCAAAGACATCCATAAATTTTTCTTTTTCTATAGTTCACATGGTCATATCCTGATAAGTTTGAATCGATAATAAATCCCAAACTAGTTACAGTATGAATCACATTTAATTTATTTCCAGAAAGTATGAAATCAGATGAGGCATTGAGGCTAGCTTTTTGTTTGAAATTAGAATAACTTGCGACTTATTAGGAATGAATACTGCAAATGTCCTTATTTAAATAGTTAACAAGTTCAGCAGTGTTACTAAATAGCTGAGACAAATACATCTGGACATCATCAGCGTAAAGATGTTCCGAAGTATGAGAACAAACATATGGCAAGTCATTTGTAGACATTCAAAATATCAAAAGGCCAAGGATTGGGTACACCGTGCTTCACCGGTAGAAGTCCAACTCTTCTAGTTTTTACATATCGAAATTTTTTGAAATCTATCGGAAAGAAAGATTTCAAAAAGTCGCGAAAGGCCTTTGACAAGCATGGCGAAATACTTGTAGACCTTAAATCAGCTGCAGAGATCGGAGTAGTTTTTTTCGCGACAGGTTCAAACCGAGCAATTTCCTCGGACTTGGGGAAAGTGGACGTTATTATGCAGTTATGTGAATTATTGTATATGGGTTAGATGGGATAGGATATACGGCAATATCAGTTTTGTAGAGCGAAGTAGAGCATTTAATATAACTGCTGTAACACAGTCTGAAACTTCATTTTCACTTTGGGATAGCAGTTCAAAACCTCTCATTGGATGAAGGGACGAATTTTTTCCGAAAAAATAATATGTAACACTTTAAACCGCTTTGTACCGCTTTAAGCATTAGAAATTCCAATTTGTTACATTACACCAACGTTTTTTAGGAGTTTAGTATTATAACAGTTGAATGGTTACGCATCGCTTTGTAGGCAGTCCATTTACAAGGAGAAGGACTAAGCTTCCACTTCCTATAAAACTTGTTTTGAGCCTTAATAGTCTCGATTACCACTGTCGTGACCAAGGGCAATTTTTATTTTGCACACAAACTGTTTTAACTGCCACATGTAAATCACACATCTCAGTAACCAATTCTTCAAAACAGTAGAGTTATGCGTCAGGATCAGAGAACAACCGACAACTGCGGCCAAGAAGCTAAAAGAGATGCGTTTCGGGATAGTTAATATTTATTGACCTAAAATCCTTAAGGGCAATTTTATTCACTCAAAGTTGAACTCAACTTGAGGGTTTTGTATCTCAACTTATGGTTTTGTTTTTATTCACTAAAAGTTGACGTTTTCAACTTTCAAATTGCAACTCTAGATCTGCTGATCTGCCTTTGATTTTCTCAAGTTGAGGGAGCAAACTCGAGGTTTTGTTTGAATTTTGTTTATTTACTCTAGTTTTTATCTGTTGGTTCTCGACATCGCATATCAAAAAAAAATATAAATATATACCTTAGTAAATGGAAATGTTTTGGGTCAATTATTTTTGGGAAGATCGAACATCTTTGACCAGGGAAGATGAAGAAAATTTGTATGTTGAGAGACACGAACACAAGATGCTTCAAAGTGTTGATTTCAAAAATTGAATGACGGCGACTTCGTATATCGTTTTCGTCTTTCAAAACAAACGACAATGATGGTGCTGGAACTAATACAGGATTCGTTGTCGGTATGATTAAAATGAATAAAAGTATTTTATAGATTGTTTTTTTTTTTTCTTACTTGTGAAAAGATCACGTGAAATAGTATGCACTCCGATCCAATTGGATAGGCAATTGCCTGAAACGTGTGTCCAGAGCTCTTGCCAATCTTGCTTCACGATTCGTTCGTTTGCCGGAAGCGCGAAACGAGCGCCTGCAATCAGCAAGTGACTTTTTTCAATCTGTCAGGTTTAAAAAACGATACGATGAAGAAGAGTTCGAGCATTTTATATTTATTGGAGATTCTGGCTACACAAATACGAACTACCTTGCAACGCCTTTTCTGAAGGTCACAACTGCTATTGAGAATCTGTACAACGAGTTGCAAATTCATACTCGCAATTGCTCCAAACGTTTATATGGCGTTTGGAACAGTCGGCTTTCAGTATTGCCAACTGCCTAAAGGTGTAGAGTGAAAACAGTTCAATCAATCATAGGCGCTTGTGCCATATCTATCGATTAAAATGAATCCCAACCACAACCGGAGATGACAGAATTCGCTAATATGCTAGCCTCTATAGATGTTCCTTCAGGTATACTTTTGGGGAGCATCATCATCTTCTTCTTCTTGTGTGAAAATGATTTTCGGAACTTTTTTTTTTGATATTTTCTAAATTTCCATAATTTTTTTCAATTTTCATAAAAAATTGAAACCTAGTTTAAAATTGTTGCCACAAATATCCCAGGGAAATTTCCAAAAATGCAAGTTGGCTAGCTTGTGAGTATGAAATTCTAAACTGTGAGTTGAAATAGTGAACAAAACAAATTTCCAGCTTGTCGATTGAACCTCGAGTTGAATCCAACTCTCAGGTCGGCCAACTCTAGAGTTTCCGGCAAGTTGAATAATAGTGAACAAATCACCCTAAATGAAACAAACTATCAATGAGACAGCGAAGTGAGTGAAGGTAACATTGTAGGTACAAAACAAAGCGTTGAGTTGTGCAAGGTAAGACTAACATCATTTTCAGGGGATTGATAAAAAATTACCCGGAATTCTTTAATAAAACGAAAACGGTTTAATAATTCACCGATATTAGTTTTATTTCCTTAGCCAACCCCATAAGCGGAGCAGCAGCGATGCAGTAAAAATGGGAAACTCGTTACGCATAAGTTCGTATAACGAGGAAAGGGTTAATAAAAGGATAAGAAGAAGATTAGTTTTATTTCATATTTAGTATAGCAACCTTCAATCCTAAAAACACTTTTCACAAGACTGGATTTTGAAATCTCCTTCAGCTCCTTCTGCGAATTCCCTTTATCCCCTGAATCAACTTAATTCGCTTTCCGCGAAGTAGTAACTTGAGTCGTGGGAATAGGAAGGAGCCATGAACGGAACAGATGAACTTTGCTTTCAATCAAATGAGATGTGTGAGCCGGTGCGTTGTCGTAATGAAGAAACCACAAGTTTTTTTCTCCACAATTCTGGCCTCTTGCGGCGAACATATACGCTGACGTAATATTTCATATTAACTGTCTGGTCTGGCGGAAGAAATTTGGAGTGGACCATACCACGGCAATCAAATAGAACGGTTACCAAATCCTTTATTTTGGATCGAATATGTCGTTGTTTTTCTGGGTTCAAGCTCGTCTGAGAAGCGCTATTCCGATGATTGTTGGTTTCGATTTCATATTCAAAGACCCATGTCTCGTGACTGTTAATGATGCCATAGATAACATTTTGGTCCAAATAAAGTATTTCTTTATCGACATCAATGGGATGCTGTTACTGCGACAAATTCAGCACTCTCGCGGTTTAACTCGTCCGACTCATCCCCAAAATATCGTGCATAGAACTGCACCGATCCGAATGAAACTCTAAGATCGGCTGGTATGTACCTGATGCCTACACCACAGGACGATTTGCGAGGACAATTTTCTTAATTTTCGATATTTACGTCGGTCATACTGGTGGATGATAAACCACACTGTGGTCCGCTTTCAAGTCCTTGTACCAAATTTCTTACGGATGTTTCGCGTTGAAATTACTCTTAACATAGCTCCAAAGAAAGGAATCTTATAAAAAGTGTCAAGTTGCACAATCTTGGAAAAACATGTCAACAAATTGACATTTCATGGCAAGAGAATTTTGTGGGCAAAACTTGAATGTTTCGCGACTTGTAGGGCACTTAGAACTATGCTTTTGAAAGTAGAGGTCGTCCGTTTCCATATATGCACAAAAAGGAGGTTACGCACAGTAGCACAGTAGAGCGCACTATTGCCTATAATGCCTTTTCCGGCCTCATTTTTGAAAATGCGGCCATAAGATTTCCGTTCCACTAAATTACTCTATGTAACCATTTTTTGAACTTTTTTTATCACTGCTGTTCCTGCGTTCTACAGCAAACACCATATTAGATGTCGAGATGTTCATCCTATTTTAGATCAGACTATATCATAGCACATCTTGGATGGCCAATTATAGAAGTTGACCTTATGATACAATCTGGAATCTTTGCGTCCAAGTTCTTCAGAGGGTTGTGTCATAATGCAACTATTCCACATTTTCAACGAAGAGTTCTATTAAAGAACAGGTCAAAATTTAGGTGCGTTGCTGCCAGTAGATCTTGCATACTCTTATATGAAACAGTTTTTTAAAGTGGCTTTTCTTAATGCTTCAAAGCACAACTACATCGAGTATTGCGACTTTTATAGCCATAGTTTTCACCAAAAAACCCTCAAAATGAAAATCACAAAAAAAAAAAAATCACTAAAATACTTTCTATCCAGTTAGCCAAGTGTGCTATCAGGTTCTGGGTTGAACACAGAGTAATAAAACTGCACTCAAATTATATCCTACCAAATTAGTTTCACCTTCTTAAGTGTTCTCCTTTAACGTTCAAAACCACAAGCAGGCATTGTAACGTGTAAAAGGTCGCATAAATGTTCTCTTTATAAATTAGCATAAACACTGCGTGCAGTGTGGTGCGTCGCCTTTGTACCACAATGCACGCATCTTCTTCACATGACGCTGCACAAAATGCAGTGATTAATGCTCGGATGCCTGCTAAGACATTGCATTTTAATTGTCCGCTTAGTCTGATCGCTGGGGACCGTCACGAATTTACATCCCCTGTCGACCAAGTGAGTTAATCGTATTTTAAAATTTTAATTAAAATTACGAGAACTCGTTCAAGTATCTACGAGTAGCTAACGATATGAGATTTTAATTTGTTTGCTATTTTGTGCGCGATAAGTTCCATCTAATTAGAGTCATTATATGCGGCAACCTTAATAATTAAACTAATAGGTGACTGTGAATAAATGATGAGATCCGAGTAGGTGCTCTTTAGATTTGCATGCAACTTACGCTGGTTGGGGACGATGCTCGTTTCACGAGTAGGATGTATTTTCACTTATAAATGCATGATGACTCTGAGAAAATTGACAGAATTTCGCAATCATAATGAAAGCTACGGCATACTTTGAAATAATATATTAAATCAGGCATAAATCAGATGTAGAAAGCGAATCTTATTGAAATATTATAGTTCTTTGTGCACATGTATCCATTGCTTTAGATATTCCTTTGATGAAGTTTAGTATGCAAACGTTCCTTTAAAATCTATCAGAAAAGCAGAATAAGGAGAGTAATAGTGGCACTTGCACAGCGAACGTTCGGCTTCTTAATGGTTCGCAAGAAGTTCGGGGAAAAAAATTGCATATTTAGAAGTAAAAAAGTTGTTAGCAGGCCAGTCACCCCTTCGGGTAGGGGTTAGAATATACCCGAGGTATGCATGCCTGTCGTAAGAGGCGACTAAAATGCACCCTCCGTATACCGAGCGCGAAGTGTATACTAATTATGCAATGAGTAAAACAAATGGAATTATTACCCCAGGTGGCAGACCAGCTATGCTGGAAAATCCACCCTCTACGGAGGTCGGCTCGATGGATTCTGGGGCGAGCCAATTATTGCATCTTATCAACCCGTTCGGAAAAAGTTCACGGGTTTCGAGATCTCCACCACCTAGATCTCCAAAACAAGAAGATAACAACAGAAGTCCTACGACATCAAAAACGTCGTCTTGTGAAGAATGGACCTCATCGAAAATAAATAGCCTTAAAGACGAAAATACCGAACTTCGTACTAGGCTAACCAAAATGGAAGCGACATGCGAAGATCTTAAAAAAGAACTGGAAAAACTGAAAACCAAGGAAAAGTCAAACAGCGACGTTATGTCTATTGAATCTGTTAAAAATATCTACGAAACAGATGAAGAAGAGCTAGGTCGAGAAACCGACTGGATCTTGCAAAAACGCCCCGGAAAAAAGCGTAAAGCTGCGTCTTCTCCCAAAATCGTCTCTCAACGTGAAGCAAAGGGAGATGAATCGAAGAAAAATGTCAACAATAACATGAGTCCTGAAAAAATCAAAGCGGAAAAACAACGAACACCCCCGCCAATCAATGTCACTGGAGTTTCAGATTACAAGAAACTCCAAAACATATTGATGACCCTGCCGAGATCGGACTATATAGTAACATCGCGCAATAATAATGTATGGAAAGTCAACGTCAAGGACGCTGACAACTATCGCATTCTTTCTCGCAAGTTAAGCGTCGAACAAATCCAATGGTTCACATACGAGAACAAGTGCGAAAGACCTATTCGTGTCGTCGCCAGAGGACTGCATCCGTCTTGCCCAAAAGAAGATATCGTAAGTGATTTAAAAAACAAGGGTTTTAAAATCATTGATGTCGTCAACATCGAAAAGCGAGAGAAACAAAAAATTGAAGGAAAGGATATGACAGTTAAACGTAGCCTTCCCCTCTTTATGCTAACCTTTGAGAACACTGAACATACCCAAAAAATATACGATATTAAGTCAATCCTCAACATTATTGTTAAAATTGAGCCTCGACGCAAAAACTCGAAACTGATCCCGCAGTGTAAGCGATGCCAGGAATTTAACCATACGCAAGCTTACTGCCAAAAAGAGCCTCGGTGCGTAAAATGCGCAGGTAAACACCTGTCCAAAGAATGCAACGTAAGCAAACAAACCCCTCCGACTTGTGTCAACTGCAGGGGTAAACACGTAGCAAATTTCCGTGGCTGTGAAGTAGCAAAGGAGTTGCAAAACAGACGTGACAAGTTGTTTAAGCCACAAAAAGAGAATCCCAAAACTAAAGAAAAAACATCGGGATCTGCTCAAAATATCGTTAAAAACGCCAAGGCGAAAGTGATTGATTCCAGTGTTGAAAAGAAAGCATCGGAAAAACTTACATACGCTGAAGCTACCAAGCTAAAGGCAAAAGATTCCGGAGATCCTGCTTCCCAAGTATTTTCCGTTATTCTCGCGCAGCTTGAGCAGCAAAACAAAATCAATGAACTTATTTTAGATAAGCTAAAGAAGTTTGAAAATAGGTTCAATAAAAAACGTCCTTCGCCTAAAAAATGAAAAGGGAAAAATTAAACGTACTCACCTGGAATGCAAACGGAATCTTAGGAAAACTTTATGAACTTGAGTTATTCCTAAGGAAAAACGACATTGACGTTTGTTTGGTTTCCGAAACCCACTTGAAAAATGGGTCATCTGCAAAAATTAGAGGTTTTAAAGACTACTACGCGTATCACCCTTCGGGAAACGCGAGAGGCGGATCCTCTGTATACATTAAAGAGTCTCTTGAGCACAACGAAGATATAAAAGTAGAGCTCGAGTCTGTACAACTAATTGCGGTGCGCGTAAAATCGGTACGGAACTCCTTTACTATTTCAGCCATCTACTGTCCTCCACGATTTACGCCTTCAAAACATATATTTAAAAATATATTCAATTCTCTTGGATCGGCTTTTATGATTGGCGGTGATTTCAATGCCAAACACACTTTTTGGGGATCAAGATGTGTCTCCCAAAAGGGCAAAATACTCTATAAAGCATGTATGGAACACAATTGTGACTTCTATTCAACGGGCAAGCCGACTTATTGGCCAACAGACACAACGAAAATACCCGATCTTGTCGATTTCTTCGTTGTTAAAGGAATTCGTAACTCGGATATAAACGTTGATGAAAGCTTCGATCTTTCCTCCGATCATTCTCCAGTCATACTTACAATGAACGACACGTTTATTAAAAAAACAAGGACCATTAAGACTAACTGGACGAAATACTAATTGGGAAGGATTCAGAAATGAGATTAATAATAACCTAGAACTAGACGTTTCACTTAAAGCAGCACTTGAACTCGAAATCGAAGTGGATTCTTTCGTTGAAATAGTCCAATGTGCTGCGTGGAACAATACACCTTGTCAACGAAAAAACACGGCTAAACGTAACTTAAACTACCCGCCTGAGGTAAAAGATATGATAAGAGAAAAAAGAAAAGCTCGCAAAAGATGGCAAACAACTCGAGCGCCGCAGGATAAAACACGCTTAAACAGGCTCTGTAATCTGCTCAAGGAGACTCTTAAAAGTTACAGAAATTCCGAAGTAAATACATATGTTCAAAACCTGACGGCAGGAAAAGAAACAAATTACTCGCTTTGGAAAGCTTTAAAATGCTTAAAAAGGCCCAAAATCCCCGCGCCACCAATCAAGGTCGGCAATAACGAATGGGCTAAGGGGGATAAGGAAAAAGCGGAGGTTTTTGCCGACTATCTTGAAGAAATTTTCAAGCCCTCCGACGGCCCAACACTGGCACCCGGCACCAATTCTTTAGAAATAGCATATAGTAATTTTGTAATGACAAATGCAACTCTTGCTGCAATCAAAACTGTAATAAGGAAATTAAAACCAAAGAAGGCTCCGGGGTATGACCTTATTACCGGAGAAGTTCTGAAAATGCTACCCCAAAAAGCACTTATAAAGCTCTTACACATTATTAACGCGGCTCTGAGGCTTGAATACGTGCCAAGCCAGTGGAAAGTTGCAGAAGTCATTATGGTACTAAAACCAGGAAAACCTCCAAACGATAAAAAATCATACAGACCCATTTCTCTTCTACCGATCCTGTCGAAAATCTTTGAGAGGATTTTGCTAAAACGTCTTCTCCCAATTATCGAAAACCAAAATCTTATTCCCAGCCATCAATTTGGATTTCGGACTAAGCATTCAACAATTGATCAGGTGCATAGAATTAATGATGTAATTGAAAGATCCCTGGAAGAAAAAAAGATTTGTTCGAGCGTATTTCTTGACGTCTCACAAGCTTTTGACAAAGTATGGCATGAAGGTTTGAAGTTCAAACTGCGACGAATTTTGCCATTAAAGCTTTATAATATATTGACAAGCTATTTTGAAAATAGAATTTTTCGCATTCGATACGGAAATGATGTTTCGAAATTTAAAGATATCCTAGCCGGAGTACCGCAGGGAAGCGTACTGGGCCCACTTTTGTACCTTTTATATACAAGAGATATACCACACGTCGAGGATACTGTTCTCGCTACTTTTGCTGACGACACCGCTATCTTAGCGGTTGGAGAATCAATAGAAGACTCAATGGCGAAACTCCAGACTGCTTTAAATAAAGTCTACGAGTGGACAAAGATCTGGCGAATTACCCTTAATGAGACAAAATCTGTACATGTTGACTTCACCTACAGAAAGATAAATCACTTGCCCATTTCTATAAACTCGGTGTGTATCCCCTTTGCAAACGAGGCTAAGTATTTGGGAATGACACTTGACGCGAAGCTTAAATGGAAAACGCATGTTAGAAAGAAACGAAAAGAACTAGAGGCCAAATACAGAGAAATGTACTGGCTACTTGATAAACATTCCAAGCTAAGCTTAGAAAACAAGCTGCTTCTTTATAAGCAAGTGCTAAAGCCGGTGTGGACCTATGCTATACAACTCTGGGGTTGTACTAAGAAATCAAATGTAAATATAATACAAACTTTTGAAAATAAAGTGCTACGACAATCTGTGCGTGCCCCATGGTTTATAAGAAATAATGACCTGCATCGAGACCTCGGAGTTCCTTTCGTGGAAGATGAAGTCAGGAACTGCGCACGAAAACATAAAGTCCGGTTAAGCGGCCATATCAACAATACAGTCCTAGAAGTCTTGGACGAACGAAACATACTACGCCGTCTTCAACGAACTAAACCGTTGGACCTTGCGCGATAAATTGAAACCGCATTAAGAAAGCGGAATATGTAGGGTCTTCCATTGGAAAGTGTCCTACCAATCGTGACTAACTTATGAAATAAAAACTGCTTGATAAGTTCTACTTAGTTGCGGTATTAAAATCAACAATGAAGGGAGGTGTTTTTAGTGAGTAAGAATCTCACACTACTATGAGCACGCGCTTCTGATCCTCATAGTGTCTGATGGAAGATTTTCACCTGCCCTCGCCGGGAAAAAAAAAAAAAAAAAAAAAAAAAAAAAAGCAGGCCAGTCCACTCAAAACAAAAACCAATTATAACATTGCTGATATATTTTGCCGAGGCGCAGAAAGAAGTTATCACTGGCAAAAATGGCTTTTGGTAATAATTACAAATAGTCACGCGTTCTTCTCTCAGTTGTATTTATAAGGTTGTTCAATAAGTTCTTCGGTTTTTTACGGTTAAAGTAAACACACATTTTCAGTGCAAAAGCGTATATTTAATCCATTAGATATTGTCCACCATGGTCTCTTACTTTCTTTCGACGTTCTGGAAGAAACATAATGCCTGTTTTGAAAGAGTCAACAGACTTATGGGTAAAAAAGTTTTCTAGATACTTTCATCTTCAGGATTGAATCGTCGATCTCTATCGATTTCGTCCAAATCGTTTTGGAGAGAGCCGAACAGAAGGCGCAAGATCTGGAGAGTATGGTTGGTGCTGCATCACTTCCAAACCAAATGAATTGAGCTGTCCCTATTCGGCAACTCTGACCGTTTTTCCTCCACCGCCTACTTCAATGGCGAGCTGAGAGCAATATTTTATAACATTTGTCTGATTGCATGGAAGCAACTTGAAGAAAAAGACATCTCGCCAATACCAGCAAATGCTCAACATGACCTTCTTAGGTCTTGTTGTCGACCGATTGCGACGTTTTACCAGGAGCGCACTATGACCTTTTACGCCGAATGTTGTTGTAAACCAACCATTATCACTCTTTTCAGGAAAGCCTCAAGTTCTTCTCAAGAAAGACTCACGAACCATTATGCGATCTATAATGTTTCTTTCACTGACTTCGTGAAGACAAACATCCACCTTTTTCGACTTTCCAAGCTTTTTCAGTCTTTGCAAAACGGTTATATGCAAAACGGACGATGTTAAACCTCTGAGCGATCTCTCGTATTAACGTTAACTGCAGCCAAGATTTGATCGTCATCCGAGGTGGGTGGGCGTTCAAAGCGAACGGCAACAGTAATGTTTGTATTTCCTGAACGAGAGCGTGTACACTAATGCTGACAAGTGTTAGCGTTTATAGTCGAACCTCCCGTTGCACCTCTGTAGCTTTAATATCTTTTTAAAAGAATAACAGCAAAATATGCCGAAAATGCACTTGAGCACTTAATATAGTAGAAATGAGTAAAATGGGTTTTGTATGCGATGGGAATATTGACAAGATGCTTGGTGTTTACACAAAGAACATAAAACTGTGAAGTTCTACTAGAAATATAGGAATATTATCGATTTGTTTAAAAAATTCTTTTAGTACTTTGAAAACGTAAAAGTATCTCATTGGTAGAACATGCAGGTCTCTGAATCAAAAGATTTTTCTGTGTTTCCGCATTGTGAAAAATGGTGTGAAAGGATAAGCTCTGCTGGACTAACGAGAGAATTTCCAGTTAATGTCGGAGTGCATCAAGGAAGCGTACTTAGCCCTTTCCTCTTTAACGTAGTATTCGATTATCTTTTAAAAGACTGCATGCGCGAAGCAAATGTAACGCCAATTCTCTTCGCTGACGACGCAGTTATACTTAGCGATAACGTCGAAGATTTACAGAACGCCTTAGATTCATGGAGAAATGCGCTAGAGAGAAACGGGTTTAAAATAAGTCGTTCAAAGACGGAGCATTTGACGTGCCCATTTGCGCATCCGTTGCGACCTGTTCCGGATATAATGTTAGACGGAATGGTTCTTCCGAAAAGCACTACTCGTATCTTTAAGTACTTAGGATCAATCGTTAACATGAAAGCGAAATGTGACGACGACGTAAACCACAGAGTGAGTGTGGGATGGATGAAATGGCAGGAAAATTCGGGAATCTTTTGCGACCGAAAATTTCTACTTAAATTAAAGGGGAAACTCTACACCACCGTTGTTACACCAGCTCTTATATACGGTTCACAGTGCTGACAATGTACGAAGCGTTTGAAAACAAAATGACGGCAGCGGAAATGAAAATGTTAAGGATGTCTAGTGAATTCACTTAACGCGATTGCATTAGTCCTACGCGTATAAGAGGAAGTCTACATATAAAGAATTCGGTAACCGAACAGCTTGAGGCGAATAGAATAAGTTGGTATTGCCACGTTCAAAGAAGATCTGCGGAAAATCCTGTTAAAAAGGCACTATCAACTACGGTCACTCCAACTGTAAGAAAACGAGGTCGGAAAAAGAATTCCTGGATTTCTGAGATGGCAAATGCGCAACAACGTCTGGGGTTAACCACTGAAGCGATCCAGGACCGAGCATTATGTAGACGCGTTCTGCGACATTAGCCAACCCCATAAGCGGAGCAGCAGCGATGCAGTAAAAATGGGAAACTCGTTACGCATAAGTTCGTATAACGAGGAAAGGGTTAATAAAAGGATAAGAAGAAGAAGGTGTGAAAGGATAAGAAAAGGCAGAAGAAGAAGGTCTGAAAGAGTTGTAAAACAAGGTAAACTGACAACAGAATTATATTTTCCACAGCTATACATGTACATTTTTTACAATCATAAGCATGGAAGAATAAATTAAAATCACTTACGACTTCATTCCTTCATATTTTGAAATACATATTGTACATAAAACAAAGTCTTAATTTTTCAAGATCTTCCGAGA
Source organism: Volucella inflata (assembly GCA_928272305.1). Classification (NCBI taxonomy): domain Eukaryota; kingdom Metazoa; phylum Arthropoda; class Insecta; order Diptera; family Syrphidae; genus Volucella; species Volucella inflata. Next base: position 230,789,960 of record OV743716.1, read on the forward strand.
TCTTTGCTATACTTTCTTATCTTGTTTCAGTCAGCTGTGTTGTCTACAAATGCAGTTGGCAGTCTATTTAGATTTAGTGCAAGGAAGGAGTTTATCTAAATTAAGAATAGCACAGGACCACAAACTCAACCCTGTGGTACACTATTTTTTTTAAATACGAGGGTTACTATAGCTCCCAATTGCATTTACTTATTGATTCCTACATTTGAAATTAGAAGTAAGTGTGAATTTTTTTTAACGCTTTTGTCATGTCGATAACCAGAGCCATGTAAATTTGTTGCAGTTAATACTTTCATACAACTAGCTACACACTCTAAGGATAGAATCCTCTGTTGACATGTTTCTGTCTAAAAAAGCTATATGGTATGCGTGATTTTATAAGTTTTTCAAAAATCTTAGAAAACGTCGATAGTAGGTCTGCAGTTTAAATAAGTGGGTCCTATTGTTGATTCCGCGCTGAAAGATATATCGATCGATGTATTTTTTGGTATTGTTGATTCCGGCGGTATAATTTAGTTTTGCGACACTTTTGACACTTACTGCAGAAGAAATGACATTATCGACGTTTGAATTTTAATAATTGCGGTTTTTGAGAAATCGAAAGAAACTTTAAGAATTTAAAAAAAAATAAATAAAAAATGGAAATGATGGCGTACTTAGATTCAGATAGGATAGTGAAAATGGTGACTATGTTTTAAGGCGTGAATGAAGGGTTTTGCGATGCAGTGCAGCTGATATTTTCCAAGTGAATGACAGAGAGTAGGTTTAATACAAAAAATGTATTTCCACTGGTCTAAGCTCAGTTCGATTCCATGCAACTTTTGCCTTAACAAAATTGCATTCCAATACATTCTCATGGAACTGGAGCATTCGCCCAGCCAAAGAAAAAGACAGAGGGCATTTTTCACCAAAGAAAAGTTGGCTGACTGTTTACGCTTACGACTGTTTCGCGGAAGGCAGCTATTAGCACGACGTTTGAAAAGACCTTAACCTCAACATTGCGCAATCCACATTTTCGCTAGTGCTGTCCGATGTGTTAGAATCATTAGAAAACATTCTTTGCAGCAAATGGATATCCCTTGAAATGAATGTGGATGAAGAGAGGGAAGTTAAGGCAAACTTTTTCCAAAAGTGTTCTATTCCGGGTGTAGTAATGGTGGTTGATGGAAGTCATGTGCGCATATAAACATGACAAACATCAATTCTATAATGAAATGCGCATGAAATGTAACACAAGTTAAAGTAATGTGCAACATAGAATCGGAAAGAGTGCGTAACGAGTGCCGTACGGAATCAACAATACGACCCATTTTTTTTATTACCTTTTTTAAAAAGTGGTATAACTTCAGTTTTTTTTAGATGCTGGGGGGAAACAACTATTTTGAACACTAAAATGAAACAAGTAACATAAAACATCCACCATATAGAAGCACATTATCTTCAACAATATATTTGATATACCATCACTAACATCGGGTGTCCCATAATTCAACGTCCAATGGCTTTAAATCGCAAGATCTGTATGGCCAATTCTGATCGTAAAAACAGCCGATTACACGATAGAAAATGACTCATACAGTAATTGAATTGTTTCTCAGGCATTATAGCATGTGGTCTTTTGGAAACCACATATTGGTCACATTCATATCTTGAAAAAAAACTGGGTTATCATGTCACGACAACGAACACCATTAATTCTTACTGCCTGACCAGCCATATTTTCGAAGGAGAATGGTCCGATATGCATTTGTTTCTCAACAATTACTCGTGGGTTTTCTGAACCCGACAATTTTTACGAAGCCATCAAGATGAAAATGAGCTTCACCACTGAAGATGATTTTGTTCGACTGTAGCTGACAAACTTTCATTATTATTTAAATAATAATTTTCCCAAAATGTTATCAACTACCTTCCATTCATCTCTTACATTACCTCTTGCTCGTTCAAAAGAATCTGAATAAAGATTGTTGCGTGTATCTTCAACATTTTTGTGCACGGATTTGCACAGATAATTATCATCATCATCATCATCGGTGCGACAACTGGGGTCCGATTCAGGCCTCTTGCAGCAAGTATGTCCACCTATCCCGATCGCGTGCCGATGCCATCCAGTTTTGTACTCCAAGGCTTCGGGCGTCCTAGTCTACGCCATCCTTCCAGCACAAGCGTGGTTTGCGACGCTGCCTTCTACCGTGAATTGTACCGGAAAGAACCTTCCGAGCGGGATCCTCTTCACTTCCAGGAAGATTTCTTACAACTCATAATTGTATCGTCTCCGGAATCGTCCTTCCTCACATATGGGACCAACTATTCTCCGTAGGACTTTCCTCTCGAACGCGGCTAAGAGGTCGGAGTGTATGTTAGCACTGGCAGGACTAGAGTCTTGTACAGATGTCACATGTGTTTAACGTAGGTACCTGCCGTGAAGGCTCAAGCCTACGGTGCGTCTTCGCACGAGATATCAAAATGATAAAGGTACCACCACCAGTACCAGATTCGAAGTCGTGTGTAAGGTACGAACTTCCCCTTTGGTGAAGGGTCGAGGCCTATCTAATACCTCAGCCATTCTGTGGATCATGGCATCCGGTTGCAGTGCAACTCCACATCAAATAGACCAATGATTCCGTAGCAATCGAACAGATGAGCACATGTCGTAGCAGGCTACGACATATGCTCAACCATGAGATGTCCAAGCACCATTTATTCTACTCTCCCCGCGACTTTGGGTGTAAACCACAGCCACCACGATACTCCCACAAGGGGGCCAACTCCTAGGTCAGGCTGGAAAAAATAGTTCCAGGGGCCCCTGACCTCCCGTGGTACCAGAATATAGCTTCCGGTCGAGCTTCGCAACCTTGCGGTCACTTCCAGTTGGGCACCTCACTGCCCAGGACTGGCGGCCTTTAGTACCTCAATTTCTACTACTCAGGCTCTTTCGAACCATACGGTGTCAGTTAGAATTCCACTGTCGTCGTAGGTCTCACCATTGAAGGTGATGCCCATAGCATGCAAGTCCCTCAATGTTATAGTTAGTTTTTTTTTTTTTTTTTTTTAGTTTTAAATGCATTTTATTTTCTTAATCATTAATTCTTACATACTAACAAAAAATGCTTAAATGCTAGCTTACAATTACTAAACAATCTTATACTAACTTACTGGCCCTACACAGGCACTCTAAGCTACTCTAAATTTTTAATACTATGTCTTTCGACTTCATTTACATTTTATTTATGATATTAATTTTCTATTCTTAAGGCTAAGAAAAACATTGTTAACAAAAACTTAGCATATGAAAGAAATTTTTATTTTTTATAAAAACTTAATATCTAACTTAAAATAAACCTTAGTCTAGCTAACCTACATACACAATACACACATATAAACACATAGACATTATACACAATAATATACATACATTAGTATATACCTTCGTATATACTAATATATATATATATTACTTAAATACTAACCTAAACCTATGTAAGCTGGCCATCGCTATTTACAAAGCAAATAGATTGGTCAGCTCTGCCTCATTAGTGAGGCTGGTCCGTAATTGACGGAAACGACGACGAAACATCTTCCCCATCATTCAACCACCAGAAATGCTGGTGCTGCCGAACGACATCCCTCTTATCGCGATTCCCCACCGCCCTACTGAACCTGAGACGATCCACCCTGCCGTGTGCGACGTCTCTGTTGTAGTTGAGTCGCCTGTCCCCAGCTGTCCGAGCGACATGGAAGATTAACGGGATCGCTGACCTATCCTGGATCAACCCTATCTGATCAAAGTAGAGGAATGCTTCCGGTGGAACGAAGCCGTTAGAGCGCACACTCTCATGATAAATATAATTGGGGTAGTAAGCCCCGGATATCAGGTTATTCGTCGAGGCCATTGCTCTTGCAATGTGCCTTCGAGTCAGCTTAATTACGAAGTTGTCCACTCGTATTAGGTTCGCCCTGTTGTAAAGGACCTCATTAGGATAAAATTTTTTGTACTCCGACTCTGGTGTTCTGTACAAGCGAAGACAAGCCCTAAGGCAAGCCCTCTCAAACACCCGAATCTTTTCCATTAAGCTTGCTCGTACATTGAACCACACGGGACACCCAAATACCAGCATGGGCCTGATAAGGGCCATGTAGCAGATTATCTTTACCCTCGCATCGAGTTGGCTGCTATAAAACAGTCTCTTTGTGAGGGCAAAAGCGCCTTTCGCTCTGGATAGAGCAGCATCTACATTTTTGTTAAAATACAGAAACTGATCTAGCCAAATCCCAAGGTATCTGACTACATTTCGACAGGCAAGAGGCTGTCCATGTTGTCCAATGATCGAGAACTTTCGCCAATTTTTTCTGGTGTCCCTAGAGGCTCCAGACAACGGCGTCCTAAAAAGAATGGTTTCCGACTTCTGAAAGTTGATTTTCAACTTCCAGTCATCGCAAAATCGTCTTATCTTATCGAAGTCACGCTGTAAGAGAGTATTAATGACCTCGATTTTTGGACCTGTTCTGTACGCTATCAAGTCATCTGCGTACGCAATAGTATGGGGAAGTGAACCTATCAAGTCGCTTGTATAAATGTTGAATAGGATCGGCGAATTGACCGCGCCTTGCTGAAGACCATTTTTAATTTGAAATATTCCAACAGAAGTCACATCACCATATTTCACGATGAACTGTCTGTTGGTTAGCATATTATAAAGAATGTACAAGAGAGGTTTACTGATCCCCAAACTAGCCAGCTTGTAGAAAAGACCTTCTAACCATACAGTGTCGAAAGCCTTCTCCAAGTCAACTAGGCAGGCACCAGTACACTGTTTTTTGGCTTTATTCCATTGGATATCGGACACCAGTTTAGACGCGGCATGTGAGATAGCATGTCCTGCCTTAAAACCGAATTGATTATCCGGAACTATATGTTTGTCCGCAACCCACCTAGTCAGAGCTCTATTGATTACTTTTTCGAACACCTTACTGATATTCGGAAGGAGACTTATCGACCGAAGATTCGCCGGATTGGATACATCCTTTCCCTTTTTGGGGATAGGTTGAACCACCGCCGTTTTCCAATGCGCTGGATAATGTGCATTATTCATTGCATTATTAAACAGGGTGGTATAAATGTCCACCGCTTCTAGAGGAAGATGTCGAAGCACGATGTTCGGAATACCATCAGTCCCCACTGATTTCTTACTTCTGATTGTGTCGAAGATCTCATGGAGTTCTTCCTTCGAAATGAACGGGGGTAGGCCACCTTCTCTAGCAATGACATTATTTGCCATATTTTCGTCGCTGAACCGGGTGAAACCAGAGCCCTCAGATCGCCAGTTCTCTACTTCATTTCGAATATAAAAGTTGTGCGCCAAGACGCGATTGTCCAGGTCATAATTAAGGTCAATGATATCATTAGCCTTGTATACTTCCTGGAAAGTCGCCCCTATGGCCTCAACCTTCTCCTGTGGATCCTCGATCACAAAGAAGTCGTCATCATCAGCGGCCTCATTTGTATCAATGCCTGCTATTGTTAGTAACCGTTCGTTGTCTTTTGTCCGGGCTATTTTAAGACACTGAAAGTCGTTTTGATTTTTTCTCCGAAATAGTTTATTTATTTGTGGGAACATATTCGGGTTGCTGGTGTTTACAGCCCGAACCTTGTTGTTCCAATACAAACTTACAGAAATTCTGTAATTCTCTTTGATTAATGTTTGAATATTTTTAATCGACGACTTCAGTGTCCTAATCTCTGGGTCTTGTCTGTCTGTAAACTGTCTGTATAAGTTTTTCAGCCTTGTCAGAAGTCTACTTTTCTGTCGGTGCAGTGCGTCAATAGTAGGATTGCGGAACAGATCTTCGTTAGTCGTTTTTTTATACCGTGGTATTGTAGTATCCATAGTTTGTTTTATTGTCTCGTCCATTCGTTTAAGGTACTCATCGATCTCCTCGTTTGATAAATTCCTATTGGACGGTGGGTGGAGCGTGTTCGAGGAGAGTGCTCTTGTCAAGGTTGCGGAGAAGCGTGTCCATCGAGTCTTAGTGTAGTTGTAAGAGTATCTTTGGACAAACTCCCCCAATTCCGCAATTTCGTTGGGAACTGTGATTTCGGTGCTAAAACCGCAATGGTCGCTGTCATACACGAATGTGCGCAGACAGTTAAGCGTTTGTAAATTCGTACCTGTCAGTCGTATACGTTCGTCATACAGTAATAGATCCAAATAAGACCCGCCTCTGGGAAACGACGGGTTATCCGTCGCTTTAAGACCGAGTCTATACATGGCATCGTGCTGACCCCACCAATCGAGTAGTAGGTTCCCTCTAGTATTTGGCAAATTATTTCCCCAATCTCTGTGTCTAGCGTTGAAGTCCCCGCCGATTATAAAATAATTCTCCCCCGATTCCAGCCTCAGAAGTCGAAAAAGTGTGTCGAGCTCTGTAATGAATAAGGTGGATTGTGAAGCTCCAGATGCATAAACAGAGGCCAAGTACAATCGCTTTCCACTGCGGAGCGGGATGTAAATGACGACTGCCTCTAACACCCGGAACCTGCGTAACACTCCATCGTACACTCTGTGGAATTCTATGCCTTCTTTAATGAAGATCGCGACACCGCCTCCACGTTGGGAGTTAGGCCGGTTTCTTCTTTTAACAATATAATTATTGTACTCCAGTTCGTGCTCATCGGTTAGCTTGGTTTCGCTAGCGAAAAGCACATCAGGAGTTTGGTCTTGTAGCAATTTAAACATCGCGGCTCTTCGTTCGATCCTAATCAATGAATTAACATTCACCGCAAGGACCTTCAAAGTCTGTTCCACCATGTGCGTACCCATCACGACATGTGTTGCGTTAGACCCGGCAGCAGAGCGTAGATCTGGTCCACCCGCTTGGCCTGTTCTTGCACCTGCTGTTGCAGCTGAGCCATCTGCCCTTGGATTGCGAGCAAGATGGCCAGCATGTTAGGTGCCGCTTCTGTTGTTCTCGGCATTGGCGCCGGAGAAGCAACAGCCGCTTGCTGTGCCGTAGCCCCTCTACCTGACACCATTTGGGCGTAGGAGATTTGGGACGTGACGGCTGGTGTTTGAAGCCTAACAGGTGAACGTTTGACCTCCACCTTCTGCTGCCGAGCCAGTTTTGCTTTTTTAATGTCGGCGAACTTAGGACAACCCCGATAGTTTGCGGTGTGTCCCACGTTCCCACATAACACGCACGAGAGCTGCGTCCTATCGGATGCTCCGTCCCTACCCAGAGCACACTCCTCGGAACTGTGGTTCTTTGCGCACTTCACGCATCGAGGCTGCATTTGGCAGTTCGATGCGGCGTGCCCGAACCTCTGGCAGCGAACGCATTGTATAACGCCTTCGCTCCTTTTTAATTTCTCCCAGTGAACCACCTGGTAGTCTAGGACATTGATACTCCTAAGACTATCCAGACGGCTTTCGGGACTGAGCTGCACCAGGAAGAACGGCAGACCCCGTTTCTCCCGCCTGGCTCTAGCTGTGGTAAATGGCTTTACCCCCACAAATTTGAGTCCTTCGCACTCCTTCTCTTTGAGCAGTGCCAGGATCTCCTCAGGATCAGAAGACGTTTCCAACCCCTTCAGCAGCATCGATTGCCGCTTTTCACACTTCGGTGTGTATGAATAGTGCTCCGTCGTCGTTTCTTTGAGGAGCTTTTTAACTTTCGCATAGCCCTCCACTGTATTACAGTGGATGGCATGGCGATCGTTTCCCAATCTCTTAATACTAAAATTATTTCCAATGACCAACTTACACAGGTCTTTGGTAGCATTTACCTCTAATTTATATGTGTTGATAGGAGGAACCTTCTCCTTCTTCTTCTGCTGTTGTTGTTGCTGCTGCTGTTGTTTTTGTTGCTGCTGGTGTTGTTGTTGCTGCTGCTGTTGTTGTTGCTGCTGTTTTTTCAGCTGCTGTGGTTTCAGCTGTTGTTGTTTTTGCAGCTGCTGTTGTTTCTGCTGCTGCTGTTGTTGCTGCTGCTGCTGTTTCGTTTGCTGCAGTTGCTGTTTCTGCTGCTGCTGGTTTTGTTGTTGCTGCAGTTGTTGTTTCTCGTTTTGTTGCATTTGTTGTTGGGAGCTCTCTACTTCGGATTGCTCCCTCTGCCTACGCGCAGTTTGTTTTTGCTTAATAGCAAGCACTTTTTCTCTCAGCTTTTCTATGCTGCAGTGTATCTCTTTTATTTCCTCATCCTCATCTTCCGACTCAGATGCCGCTAGAGAGGCAAAGTTGTTGTTGGCCCCCTTATATTGGATGTGCATTAACTCATCATCAGGTTGTTTTTTGTTTTGATGTGTTGCTGTTGCTGTTTCAGCTGTCAAAGCAGCACTTATTTTTATTTTACTGAGGTTAGGAGTAGTTCTTAACCTCCTCCTCCTTTTGATGGCTTTCGCCACGGCACCTCCCGTTATGGGAAGAGCGGAACGCTCTCCACCATCCATCGCGTGATTTGTGATTTCTTTACACTTTCTTCACTTTACACTTCGCACAATTTGAAAAAAAAAAAAAAAAAAAAAAAAGTTCAAGATTTGTCTGGGTTCGAACCCGTGTCTCACGATCTGATGATCGGCGCTGCTACTTGCTTGGCTACCGACACAGTTAATGAAAGTGCAACTAAATGTCTTTAAGAGAAAACTAAAACACAACTGTTTTTCGAAAAGCCGAAACACGAACACGTCTATTCTCAGTCTAGATCTGCGAACGACTGACCCTCAATGTTATAATTGCTGCACTGTGCATAGGACATATGGTGCCTTGTCGCCAGTCTTCCGGCATCTCTCCATCTCTCCATACGTGCACTATGATTTGATGTATTGGTTGGTGTAGTGTTGCTTGATCCATGCTTGATCAGCTCAGCTTCTGAGACTTTATTATATTTGAGCCGGTTTATAGCTCAATGCTTGGTGGCTGCAGTATGAGGTTGTCTTTTTGCAATGACGGTGAGCTGACTATTGAACAGTTTATCAGAGTGCACAGATTTCCCTCTCCTTCCTTATATTATGTGCTGCGTGGTGTGTACTGTGTCATGTTTCGGATGGATTTGTATAACTTCCGCGTCTGGTGCGGACCTCGCTCCCTGTTTTTTCCAATTTCATATTTTTCTCCGAGGCTGCCTTTCGTTGTCTGTGAAATTGTTTTACTTCTTTCCTGAGCCTTTTATATTCCGTTTCGCGTGCACGCGTTCTTTGAGATTGCTGCATTGCTCTGTATGCAGTATTCTTACGTTCAGTACATAGTTTACATTCATCATCAAACCAGTCGCTGCGATCTCTGCGACTACTGTCTAAGATGAATTCAGCAGTACTACTGACTTTATTTTTAAGCTGTGTCCACTTCTCTTCCACGCCCGGTACTCTGATCTCAGGACTAACTCTGTCCTCTTCGTCGAGCCCCTCGAGGGTGAATCTTAGCTTGTGGCCAAAGGTATTACTGGTATTTTTATCGCGTATATCTTTGCTGCGCAATCCGCGCTCGGCACACCATACCAACAACAGTGATCCGAGTGTTGCCACCTCGATTCGAGCGTATCGCGTTCAGGCTCTTTTTATCAACACGTGGTGTATTTGGTTGCAAATGACAAGGGGTGTTACCCAGGTGACTTTACGGATATCCTTACGCGGGAACCTAGTACTCGCAACGACAAGGTTCTTAGGTGCTGCCATTTCTATGACTCGTAGTCCAGTGTCATTAGTGTTCTCCTATTTGTTGAGCAGACATTGAGGATAATTATCGTATTTTTTATATTGTATGCTATGTGGGTGCCTTCTCTATAACACTCTCTATTGGAATAAACAACCACATAACGGTAGGTACACAGTTTTCTGAAATGATAAACAGTTCTTCCGGGAAAAACACACCAAAACTTATTGAACAATCTGTTACTTTTTAGATAAAATCACCGATTTTCATTCTATCTTTGGCGGGCTCACTGCCGCATTTATTGGTTGGCAGTTATATCTGTTTTATTGCAGTAAGAAGTGACAACTTTTTTAACAAGCTTGTAGATAGGCACAAGGAAACCTCGAATTCGATGAAGAATGACACTAAGTGTATAAACAGGAATCAGTACCTACTTTCGCAAGCAATGAGTCCAACAAATTCTAAATTAGAGGACTCTCTGTCTCTGTCATTGCCTATAAATAGGCCAGTTAAATTAATTTAAAAACAAATGTAAGTGATAAGAAGCACAGATACTTCCCTCAAGAAACATTAATTGTGTGTTTACCTTTATCTACCTTGGGCTACTTTTTTCTCTGTAATAAATCAACATGATGTCAAATGTGAACACCCTCTAAGCAAATGACCATAAATTTACTGCCGCAATTAATACTGAAACTATTACCAAATTATAGGCTACGAATCTATCTTAGTAGGACGTAAAGGACACCTACTGCAATTACGAGAAACACAATTTCTCTTATCGTTATTCACACAACAAATGTTCTTTCTTTCTCCTAAGACAAATGCTCACCTGCTGCCACCAAAGACAGACTTCCATCATCGAACCTCAATGATATTCTCCAGATCAAGTAATCAAACTCAACAAAAAGAACTTAGGTATGAATGTAACGAGTAACAAATAACCTTAGCCATTCAAACAAACCAAAGGAAATGGGGAATAACAAATTGGAAGCTCCCCGATCCGATCCGAAAAGGTAAAATTATATGCAATTACTCCAACAGCTCATTTGTTTTTGTTCCCCCCCATTCAGAGCCATAGGAGCCAAGGAGTGAATACTGAAAATCTTTAGACCAGCGCCACCGCCCGCTAAAACTGAGGATGATTGCACGTTCCGCTTGAACGCTGGATAATCCAGCATCAGTGCCCATCCAGTGGCAGACAGTCAGTCCACGGCGACATGGAACTGCGGTTCAAATAATATTTACTCAAGGAATTCATCTTCCACGGAGATCAATGGGCAGCGCTTCAGTCAAACGCACAATTCAAGGCACTCAAAAGGTGTGGGACTAATTAAAGGGCACTTTTAGTAATTGGACTCACACAGGACCACACAAGGACGCCGCCACCGTCACCGCCTTTACTTGGTCAGAACTAATATGGGAGTTTGCGACCCACCTAATCAAGTGTCGGTCTGAGTGACTTGGCCAAATGCGATCGACTCAAGATTGATGAATCTAGACCGATTAAGGGCACTCATTTAAAGAAGAAGCAAAATGAGATCGAGAATCAGAGATCAGAGTAAACCGCTTCTGCATCTGTAAAACCATTTGAACAATCGTCGGAATGATTGGTAAACAGTTTTATCAGCCCCATGGATTTTCGATTATCATTTTGGGTCAGTTTTGGGTAATCGATGATCATTTGACAGGTGCTCCGGTGAATGGGAGAAAGGATTACGAATGTGTGATTCTTTTTTCTTTGAAAGGGGTGTCTAGAACAGGTGAAATTGATGAAAATTGATAGCATTGCGTCGATCACTAAAAATGAATACTCTGGGAAAATACTACGTTAAGAGCTGCCGTAATAACTTTAAATGGAAGCAGATGAAAGTGGATGTGTAGAACATGGAAACTATCATGAAGAAACAATTAAGGTTGGATAAATTCAAAATTTAAAAATATATATATATAATAAATGCATTAAAAGGAGTCTGACTGTCAGTAGGCATCAAACCAAGACCATCTAAATTCTGGATAAAATATTTAGAAAGTCAAAAGCACAGGAATGGAAATTCATACCAAAATTATACATTTTTTTTTTTACTCTCATACATATACATTTGATTCAGCTAAAGAAGGACTTACAGGGACACGCTTTTGTTTCTCAATCCAATAAAAAAGTTAATAGTTCAAATAAATATATAAATCTACTGCTTCCGACGGTATCTGTCTATCATTGCATTTAACAAATGCAAAATCCAATAGATATTTAAGACTTACTTCTCAAAATGGAGAACTAAAAGGAATTCTATCAAATGCTGTGCGATGTCAAAGAAGTTTGAGCGACTACTATAGTAACACCTTCATAAATACTCGTGTATTGGATCGGGGAATTAATTTTATCAGTACGTTAGTAGAGTAAATTGCAGATTTGCGTGGCTCAAAAGTCGCACACATCTTCTTCTTCTTATCCTTTTATTTACCCTTTCCTCGTTATACGAGCTTATGCTTAACGAGTTATGGGGTTGGCTTATGTCGCAGACCGCAGAACGCGACAATAAAGTGCTCGGTCCTGGATCGCTTCAATGGTTAGCCCCAGGCGTTGCTGCGCATTTGCCATCTGAGAAATCCAGGAATTCTTTTTCCGACCTCGTTTTCTGACAGTTGGAGTGACCGTAGTTGATAGTGCCTTTTTAACCGGATTTTCCGCAGATCTTCTTTGAACGTGGCAATACCAGCTTATTCTATTCGCCTCAAGCTGTTCGGTTACCGAATTCTTTATATGTAGACTTCCTCTTATACGCGTAGGACTAATGCAATCGCCTTTAGTGACTCCACTAGACATCCTTAACATTTTCATTTCCGCTGCCCCCATTTTGTTCTTAAACGCTTCTTACATTGTCCAGCACTGTGAACCGTACATGAGAGCAGGTCTAACAAGCGTGGTGTAGAGTTTGCCCTCCAATTTAAGTGGAAATTTTCGGTCGCAAAAGATTCCCGAATTTTCGCGCCACTTCATCCACCCCACATTCACTCTGCGGTTTACGTCGTCGCCACATTTCGCTTCCATGTTAACGATTGATCCTAAGTACTTAAAGATAGTGCTTTTCGGAAGAACTATTCCGTCTAACAATATATCTGGAACAGGTTACAATGGATGCGCAAATGGGCACGTCAAATGATCCGTCCTTGAACGACTTATTTTAAGCCCGTTTTTTTCTAGCGCATTTTTCCATGAATCTAAGGCTTTCTGCAAATCTTCGACGTTATCGCTAAGTATAACTGCGTCGTCAGCGAAGAGAATTGGCGTTACATTTGGTTCGCGCATGCAGTCTTTTAAAAGATAGTCGAATACTACTTTAAAGAGGAAAGGACTAAGTACGCCTCCTTGGTGCACTCCGACATTAACTGGGAATTGTGTCCTTAGTCCAGCAGAGCTTTTAAGTTTTCAGTTTTCACGTTCCGTACATGTCTCGTATTATGCTAACATACGTTTCCGGTACCTTATGAGATCCTTAGGCACTCGATCGTGCACTTCTTCTTTTTTGATAAAACCTACTGCGGTCTACTCTCGCTTATATTACTTCGTTAGTGAGGCCTACAGTTTTCTAATGCATTCGCATTTGAGCGATCTAATTATTTTCTTTCTGGATCCTATTTTGAACCTCTTTTGGACTGCATTTTCCGACGGCTTTTTTCTGTCATTAAATGTTATGGAACTGCATTGCTTTTATCGAAATATCGACATTACGGTTTCTTAGATGGTTAACGACAGAGCCTTAGTATCTACATTTTTTGAACTTTGACACGATGACACCTTCTAAATAAATGTCAGGAGTTCGGGTTGTTGCTTTGGAAAACGGCAATGTGGATATTCATTCTTAGTACGAGTCATTCGTAACCCTTTACCTTCTTTCGCCTGTCTCCAATTGTTAAGTGGACTTAAAAGTCTTCAAAATTTCTCCTTAGCGGTTTCATCTACGAAAAGAAGAAAAGAAATTCCCAACTCGTTAAATAACTAGTTTAAAAGAAAATCGCTCACAATATTGAGGAGAAAAGGGCTTTGTACACCGCCTTGGTATATTTCAATTTTGAATGTTTCGCATCATTCTTCTCATTAGCTCATTGGACACATTTTTGAATTTTGTCACAGGTTTAAAATCTCCCTGTTTTAAATTATTCAACGAGGTGTTGTCTTAACCGATAGGAAATGAAGGCTTAAGTAATAGGGACATCGGAACAAAACTTAGAAAATTAGATCGTAGCGTCTAAAATTATATGAATAATCGCGAAAATTAAAAAAAGTGGTGGTGCTTTCAATAGCCTTAGGGCTCTCGATCTTGCATTTATATTATGAATAGCGCGGAATGCCAGGAATTACTAGAGGCAAGTTTGTTGCCATATGTACGCCGCTTTCCTAACGAACGAGTAAGCGCTAGTGTTCGACACGAAAGTTTGGTTTTCGAGTCACAACATACGAGTACTCGAGAAAGGCCACCCTGCTCTCCAGATGTCAACACTATCGAGGCTAGTTTGAAAGGTTTAATTGGACAATCGGCAATTTCAACAGGTAGACCTGTTTGATCACCCCGATATTCTTGAAGCCTTGTGTAGTTTCAATAGCAGGTCAGATTTTCAGATTGTCATGGACGATAGAATTGTTAATTTCCTGTCGAATATATAAAGTCAAACCTAGATTCTTATAGTTCGCGGCACATGTTACAGATTGGTAGGTGGTGAGATTCGTCATCTATGCTTCTATAAGATAAACTTCCTCCACTGGTTAGGCATTTGAACGGCTTTCATTATTATATCGAATGACATCGCGAGCCATTTGAACTCAACACTTCCGATTATAGCCACACTTCTCAGGGTATGTTATCTTTAGCGACTGCAGCCTCTCGATTCATACTTTTTACAGCTTCGCTAAAAGAGATGATAGAAAATTGAACATAGGGTACATAGAGTCTTTATCTACCTTGGCTCTGCTATCACTTCTGCTAACAATAACTTGCTGGAATGAAACGAAAAGCACTCTTGCCAATCACTGTTTCTAGGGCTGAGAAGGTACTTGAGTAGTAAGTCCTTATTCCGAACAACAAAGAAGATAAGATCTTGATAATTCCAGTTTTACTTTATGGACTTAACCGAATTAGAATGAACAATGTCCTTAGTCGCTTAAACAGGTGAGTTCTTCGTAACATATTCGGTGCCCTTTGCGTGGACGGGCATTAGAGGAGACGATTTAAAGAAAATCAGTGCGAGTTGTAAGGCAGCATCGATCTAATCGAAACTGCGCTACAGTCGACTGAGATAGTAAGGATGTAGAGTGAATAACCACCAATACTACGATCCGTAGGAATAACGTAGTAGAAAATGAAATTACCTTAGGTTGCGCGTCGAAGTCGAATGGGTCCTCAACCGAAATGAATGCGCAACTGAAGGGAGTAAGCACCCGAACTATTACACCACCTAAGAAAGAAAATTGTGGAAAGTCTACCAACATCAGCATAAAGGCTTTTGGGTAATGCAAACACGGACATTTTCGAAAATGACCTGGATTCCACCACCTACCACCATTAAATTCCTGGGAATTGCCGAAAATCCACTCCAAATATGGAATATGGAAGTATAACCAAATGGTCATGTCAAAGGAGTAAACTAAGACCCCCTTCGACCTTATACAGACAAGGCATCAGGTAAAATCATCCTAGATTTTGAAGAGCCCTCATTTAGTTGAAATCTACTCATTTGTGCATCAGTTTCAATGCTGCATTTAAAAACATCTACAGATGTTTGATTGTGAAAACAAATTAACTAAATTTTCAAATCAAAAGTTTCACAAGTCTTACACGTTCTATCGTTCGGCTGATGAATTAGTATAAACCCACCCACGGATTTTTCTGCGTGATGTTTAAGATTGACATCACCAATTTGAATTAACAGAGAAAACATCTTAGCAGTCTCCCCAAAAATCCCAATTCCATCAGCATCAACATAATAAAGCCGATATAAAAAGCACACCAAACCCACAAGATTATGATTTCGCTTGATCTCAGATCCCAGTGTGTCTGACACCATTCAAGGAATCCATTCAAGCTCTTTCACCTTCAACCTTGTTAAAATCTTTTCAATTATAAATCAACGAGTCAGAGAAAAATGCCCTCCCAATCAGTCTGTGCACGGCAGACAATAGCCTCTCTGAGCCAGGTGACATGACAGCTCGAACCTGATGACGTTAACCACAAATCCATCGCAATCCATCACCTGTAGCTCATCTCCAATATCCAGCGATCCTTTTACATTAATAACGATCAATACAAAGGGCGATAAAAATTTCATCCTTTGACTCTCGCCATCGTCGTTGTCGTCATAATCGCTTGGCATTTCAGTTCAGACCAGGCTGAGTAAGAACTGCGGCTTTAGGTTTCAGGCCAAGTTACCTTAATAAGTTGTGGTCAATTAACAGCCAAACGATAATTTGTTGCATTCAGCGTCACTGGACCGCAGAAATATGTGACGTTGTTGCATTTGCTCTGTCTTTGACTATGGCTCTGACTCTGGCTCTGCGAGTATTCCTATTACCGCTGCTGACACGAAGATAAAAAGATACAAGTTTAAACTTATACGGGATACATTGATCCAATGAGCAACAATGTGTCGTCGTCATAAACGGTATGAATTATGTGCTTGCGGTTTATCTGAGACTATTGTTCCTGAGTTAAGGGCCTGTGCCCACTAGGACCAGGGGGCACATTATTTTCATAGTTATAGTATTCCATCGTTCCGTTGGGAGACATTGCATGCAGGCAACAACAGCTCTACCAGAGAGAAACGGAGAGATATGGATAAATTGGCAGTTAAAAATCGTCAAAGCATGCAATATGATGATGGTAATACCTTGTACTTAAATGGTGGTTCAGCAGCAACATTGTATAACAAAATAATGCACGCGCCCAGATTAAAATTACAATTTAGCAAAAAGCTGTCAGCAGCTATTAGTATTTAGTACACTGAAAGATAGAAAATGAAAAATTAAGTCGTAAATAGTTTTTATAGTTACGAGTGACATCGAAGTCAATTATTTATTTGCTAAGAACACAAAAAGATAAAAACATACTTTCCCGTTGCTTTCAATCGGACTTCTGTTAACCGAATTTTACCTAGCTTGGCTCATTTTAAGTAAGACGAATTGCAATTAAAACCACAGCCTACAGATGCACTCCTATGTCCTCTTTTACGATACATTTGCGGATGTACACATAGTGATGTATTTTTTTTTTTAAATTTGTTGTAAGACTTCTTAAAAGATTGATATGTTTGCTAAACATTTTTTACGATTTCCATTCTATTTATATTCACTATCACTTGTATCCTATATAGTACCTCGTGGGTTTTTCTTTGGTGAAGATAAAGTCTGTGAATAAAATAGTTATTGAGTAAAATTTTTTGGCTCGTAGATCTTAGTAATATAGTCATCATAGTTATATATCCTTGTAGACATACTTTGAACTCAGCAACAGCCAGTTTTGAAAACCAATACTTTTTGTACTAATAGTCATATGACTGAAAAGGATATTGTGAGCCATCTATTGTCAACAAGCGTCTCCAGCCAGTTCGATCCTTTGCAAGCTGCCTCCAGTTTCGCATGCTTAGCTGGCTGAGGTCCGTCAATGCAGACGGGGCTGAAAATCACTCTCTCAAAGCGGCCAAGAGCACCCTCATCCATTTTTGATAATCTCCATGCTTCTGCGTCATAAAGCAGTACTAATATACTTAAGTTCTTATAACCAGTAACTTTTGTTGTTCAAGAGAGAGCTTTGCTTGTCAATTGCATTTTTAGTCCGAAGAAGCAGCGATTGGCAAAAGCTATTCTTCGTGGGATTTCAGCGCTGGTATCATTGTCTGAGTTTATAGTGGAGCCGCGTAGATAGACAAAGTATTTAACTACCTTAAAGTTATATTTGTCGAAGGTGATGTCAAAAAGGTCGGTGTTGAGTATCATTTTTGTTTGACAACATACATTTGATCTCGCTCATCCCATTTTCGCCACTTCCATCTGAATACTAGCGAAATCCCACTGAAATCACTTTGCTTTCTTCCGAATCTGTCAATATCATCGGTGAATGTGAGTAATGGGGTGGAATTTTGAAAAATTGTGCCTATAAAGGGCTCATCCGCCACCACCTCTTTTCCAAGACTCTCACTCCAACTATGTCGGAGTAGCCTGGTGAAGGTCTCTTTTGTTCTGGGATTTTTCTTCACCGTTGATTCCAATTGGGGAATTCATCCGCTGGACATCGACCAGTACTCGACGGTTATCACGTGGAGGTATTTTAAGCACAATTGATGTATACAAAACAGTTGCAACACTGGATATCGCCAGGTTGACATCTCTCAATGCCTACCCTATTTCACAGCACCTTACCGTGCTTTGATCAGATTTTTAGCCGACTGCATTGCAGTGCCATTGGAGCAGATCATACTAAAAAACGTGATAATAGATATTTCGGTTATAAATAATTGTCCTGTTTGCTATTGCTTCTAACAAAATCAACTTAATTTTCTTTATACTTTCGAATACTTAAGAACGTACGAATACTTTTAAAATGCTGAAGCGATCAGTGGTTATTTCGCTCCATGGGTGGCATCAAATCTTTAATGGGGAGACTAAATTGTTGAATTTTACTTGTTGTTGTATTTTAGGCCATGACACGTGATTTAATTATTCGAAAAGAATAAAGTCTTTCGGAGCCGGGTTCGAATTGATCTTCAGATCTTATAATTGTGAAGACAGCCACTGTCACTTAACTTAAGGATATCGAAGTTAACTCTCCTTGTTCCGATCACTCCACTGGAATAAAAGGCTCCAACCATCTAATATTATATCTCACTACTCTTTTTCGATTTGTTTTTATCTTATTGCTTTCTTCCTATCTTCTAAACTATCGTCCTCCAATTTCTAGACAATTATGCACAATGATACAATATTCGGAAGACTTGTTTACGATGTTTTATTCATACTAATCCATCTTCGTTCTTAACCTGCCTAGATTTCTTACCACTAATTTCATTTAATTCTTGTCAAAAATTGTTTCCAAATTAGAAAATGGAAAGGAACTTCACATAGGTCCTACAGCAAACATTTAGATAACATTTCGCACTACATACAAAAGTACTTAAAAATTTCAAACTCTCGGATTTCAACAGAAACGAATGTCACGTTTAAGAACGTCAGCATATCATATTTTTGTATTGCTATTTCGGGAATCCTCCAAGATAGATAGACATACTATTATACATCCGTTTCTGTTGATGTACACAGAGAGCATTAACGTTTGCCTTCACATATTATCTCTAACTGACTCTTGTCCAATGAACAATCAAAAGAAGGGCTGATATGCAAGGAGTGATAAGTAAAACTGGGACGGGAAAATGTGAAACCATAGTCAGAAAGGACCAGCTCTTCGAAAGGTTAGGAATCGCTTAGAGACATCTTCTAAATTAGCGGCTAGACTAAGAAGTCACCCTGGAGTCAGTATTTCTATAACTGTAAGCAGACATCTTCATTAAATAGGCCTTAAGGCTAGAAGGCAGCGCCTTTGCTGCTGCCAGAGGCTAACAAAACGAAAGGATTTTTTTGGGTGGAAAGGTATAAGAGTAGGAGATGGCCTGAAGTCCAATAAATGTTATATCGAAGTATGTTCAGTGAATGATACTCGTAATATTGTAGTTAATGATAAATCTTAGTCTTGATTTAGAACAATTTCAATTTGTAATCTCAAGTGAAGATTCAGAGATGGCTTATAATTTGACTATGGCTGTATATGAATTCTCAGTACTGTGCTATAAGTTCATTCATCAACTTAATCCTGGCAAGTGTGAGAACAGCTTACTGGTCTGTGGTTTGGAGATGGTTAAGGGAATGTATGATGATGCAAACTTTAAACGGATGCCTGAAAAGGAACATATTCTGCTGATGTAGATGACATCGGTATTTTTAAAAACCTTCAGGACCCTAACTGGGTTGACTATTCTGATGTTGAGCAGGAGTTGCAGGTTGCAATTACAAATACTAAAACATTTATAAACAGAAGTCTGTGCTATAAATCTACTTACCACCAGTTACTCAGGTGGTCCTTGCAGCCATAAGCTTGAATATACATTTTCAACTATACAAGCCACGCGTCGGAAACGATAAGATATGTTTCAGATTGCTTTTGTTTTAAGTTCCCTTATCTAACCCAAGGCTTTTACGAATTTTCAATGGCACTTTTAGATCCAGCCTTCAATTGAACTATATAAGTTCACATTTAGTTTGATTATGGTTTGAACAAGGTTTCTTCCTCTAGTAGTAAATTTGCATTTTTTTTGCTTATTTCTTTGCCCTTTTCATTGAGATAAATCCAAGGAATAAAGAATAAGAGCTGACAAAACTTGCAGATGCAAAAACATCTTAAAGGAACTAAATATCTATTTCCATCGGTCCCAGTGCCTGTTATTTATCAATTTATCACCTTTCGTTAGGTTCACCTTCCACCAAGATTGAGTCTTTGAATGCAATTATAAGGCGAGTTACAATTATTTCTCTGACAAAAAAAGCCCTTATTGTCAAAAATTATTTATTCATAACTCTACAGATGTGATAAGAATTGATAAGGAAAATCAGTAATATTACTTAGCACTTGCTAATGTCGTTGACAACAAATCATTTGTGTTCAATATGGGTTGAGTTCTTTCCCTTCTGACTTAATTTGTGTCTCCATGTTTCAAATTGTCTTTCATTTTCGTCAATACCAATGTAAACAATAGTTTTCTGCCGCAAAGCACTACAGTCTAAAAAAATTAAAAGTAGCTCTAGACCTCTGAAATCTATGTGACGAAAACTACAGTAGTCTCGAATAAAGTTGACTTAACTGTTGGCAATCGATGTGAATGTGATATGGATAAAAGCATGCTTATGAGCTTGATGACTGAGGCCCAGGTCCACCCCGGACTGTAGCGCCACCTAAAGTAAGTAAGTATGAGCATAGTCTAACAGAAAAAATAGGTGACTCTACCGAGGAAGGCCCTTAAAACAAACCTATGAGTAATAACTTCGAATTTAATGACGTCAATGCGATAACAGACAACAGATAACAGTCAACCTCTTGACGCCTTTAGAAACTACGTGGACATGCATTGACTGCACAGCATAATTTTTTGGAAAGTATGCAACTGAATGACACATCTTTGTAAGATAAAAAGGCTAATGGTGGTCTGACATTTACCCGGAACACTTGTAGTTATTGAAGTACTTAATCAAGTCAGTAAATTGCCAGAAAAACCCTGCGGTATGTTTGTCATGGGAATGCAACCGCAAGCGACACCAAGTTTCTCTGAAATCGCTCATAATTCAGCATTACCATCCGGCCCGAATGGACATGACAGAGTAGCAGAAGGTAAAAAATATGCAACAACTCATTTGTATGAACATCCGAATCATATCGTCAACAACTCTGTCAGTGCGAAAAGATACCAGAAATTGTCAAATCCTTCCTTAACTTCTTAACTTCTTAACTTCTTCATTCATGTCTTCTGATAACATCTATAAGCTATAAGATATACAAACTACAGAGCATATCTACTTTTTCGCATCCACACTAAGCAATATAGCTGAAACTTTTGATGTAAAGAGCGCCATCATAAAATGAATTTCGTATTTAATTGAAAAAATTGTATGTACACAACTGATAAGCCAACACCAAAGTTATAGTATGTGATGATTTCTTGTAATATCGTTAGGGATTCATACCCACTTTGTATTTGTGTGTCAATATAATGACAAACTACACTTGAATCATAGAAATATTGCTTAAACTCTGAGACGCAAATTCTGATCGTTGGGACACCTCATATACGAGTACTATGTTATTAACGTCAAGATAAACAAATGGAATTTAAAAAAATTTTATGTAATGAGGCACACATTTGTCTCATTACCATAGTCGCGTCTTTCCTAATATCAATAAACTCGTTTTACAAGTACTCGTATACTCGTATAAGTTCTTGCTGATCTACCTACATGGTCTTCCAGTTCTTTCAGTGTATCTACTCTAGTTGATTAATAATTTTTCAACTATCATTGTAAGGCTTGTGTTAATGTCCTCAAATTGTAAATAAACATAATGAAAAGATAGGAATAATGTGGGCGAGGGATAAATGGTAGCAAACAAACAAAACGAGCTATGACAACAAAAGAAACGTCTGATACACGTACGAGTTCTCATATCTACTGTTATTATTAAGGTTACAAAATGGCTTCTAATTACGATAGCAGCAGCGCACAGCACACAGCACACAGCACAGAGCACACAGCACATTGGGCCTATCCACCACCACAGTGGCTAGCCGACCATCATTATAATTTATAGTCACACATGACACATCCCCTGTCCGGCGCTACACTATAAAGTACCTTTCAACCTTATTCCTATGAATTACAAATAGCTTCCGCTCTCCTGCACTGCTGCACTGTTCAACTGCCGCATGGACACCAACACGGACCCACATTCTTCGTACTTGCAGCACATTCATCAGTGCAGTTGATGGCTGTGGCAAGTAAATTTATAAAGCGAGGGTTGGCAACTACTTTGGTAGCAGAATGGAAATGGCTGCGACAACGTGAATTTCACTGCTGCAGTGGAACGCTCATGTCAACTTTAAGCACAAGCATTTGTCAATTGAAAAGGCGGCCCAATGTCATCGGGCTGCAGCTTTTGAATAATGATTGCAATGGTTAACATGAACCATTTACTCGGATACATATGCAAGCACTCGTAGTTGAGAGATACTTCATATACATACGTATTTGTAATATGCCTTTTTGAATATACATTTTCGTATCTATATACTCTTACGAGTATATTGGCAGTGTAGGATTAGAGCGACATTTTCGTGTGCTATTTGGCATTAATGGAAAATTAATTGGAGCGATATGAGCCGATAATTGCCCGACATGATGGAAGGTAAAGTTTGGTTGCTCCCTCAATACAATGTTGCTGCTTGCTGGTTGACAACTAAGGCTTTCGCTGGTGTACTTGAATAGGTTAGGAACATGAACTTTTTGTGTACGATAATTACGAGTATATCTTGTTTGGAGTATTTAGCAGAGGGTGACAAATCAATTACATAGAACCGTGCACAATGCCTGCTCAGTGGTTTGCGTATTTTTTAAATGATTTAGTTTGCAGCGTATAAGGTGTTATTCGAATATTCCTTAAATTGAATGATATGTGCAGTTGCATCTACAGAAACAGGGTTGATCTTGAAACTAATAAGTGTGAAAAGGTGGTAGAGCACTTTCTGAAGCTCTACGATTAACAATATGGGTACGTATACAGCATCTGACAATATATTTTGAAAAAATGGCTAGCCTATTGCTTGCTTTTGAAATAAATAAATTACAATAAAATGTGCGTACGTGGTACCACTTTTCAAAAAAGCTGACAAAATGGATAAAAATAATTATAGACCGATTTCCTTGTTACCTTCAATATCTAAAATATTTCAAAAGATGCTCTTTTGACTTTTTGCTCATTTATAAACAAAGGTCTTGATAACAAAAAATATTGCGAGGGTTTTTTCGTGGATATCACTAAGGCGTTCGACATGGTCAATCACAATATTCTTTTGGACAAGCTTTATAGTGCTGTCTTTCCAGCTTTATGTATAATTGGTTTGTTTCTTATCTTAAAGATAGGACACAAAAAGTAAGAGTGGATGACTATCTAAGTGACCCAAAAGTAATTTCATTGGGTGTACCGCAAGGGTCTGTCCTTGGCCCCATCTTGTTTTTGATCTACATCAACTCTCTGTTTGATCAACCATTTGTAGGAAAAGTCACTGCTTTTGCAGATGATCTTGGAATTGCCTATGGTTCAAATAATAACCCTTTGTATCTGGCTGCTGACATAAACCATGATGTAGATTTGCTACGAATCTGATTTGCGAAGCACAGATTAATTGTCAGTAACAAAACCAAAATTATGTACTTCAGCCTTAGCATGCTAGAGTCTCCTGACTTCGAAATATATTTCCATGCACTCGGCTGCTGTCGGCAAAGCATGATAAATTGTACTTGTACTACGGAAGCCTCTAAAATCATGTATAATGACAGCCTAACTTGCAGTGTAAACTGTTTTAAGGTTGAAGTCGCAAAATAGTTTAGGTACCTAGGTGTTGATATAGATAAAAATCTGAGTTGAGGGGAACACATCGAGGTCTTAATAAACTGTCTGCGTTCGGCTATTCATAGTCCTTATCGCCTCAAAAATGTTGTATGAATCATACTTTAAAAAACGGTCTAATACGCAATTTTTCATTCGAAGTAACAAAATGATATAAACTGTTTGGGGGTATATACATCACCAGTCTCCAACCACTTGTTGTGTTGCAAAAGTGTGCCGTCCGAAGAATATATAATGCTCACCTCTTATCCCATTCCATGGTGCTGTTTAGGTTCTTAAAAATCCTGCGTGTTAGGCATTTATACTATTTTAAAGTTTCAAAGATCTTTTTTATAAGGGGTGGATATATGCAAAGCCCAATCTCTGACACTTACAACTTAAGAAGTATTTCCCGTTCTGTTTTACGAAATACCTCCTTTTCACACCACGCATTTTAGAAACTTTTTTTGTGTAGTATCTTGCAAATTATTCAATAGACTCCCTGTAGACATACGACGAATTAGAACATCAAACGCGTTTATAAAAAAAATTGATAATATGGCTCCTTGATTTTAATCGTATTGATATTGAAGTTTTGCTGTCCTACATTGTTTGATTTTTTAGTTTTTTGTGCAAGATCTAAAGCTCCCTGCTCGTTTATTTTTTATTTTTAGAATTATTTAATTGAATTATTGTTCACCCCACAATAAATAATTTAGTTTTGATCTTTTTAGATATCTTTTTACATTGTTTAATACTTAATGTCACTAACTATTCTCTTGTGTAAAGCAATTCTGTAATATAGTAAGTTCGAAAATTTAAGCAAAAAGAGATGTAATGCCTAGATAGTTCGGTTAAGTTGACGGTCGAATAATGATACTCGAATGCCTTCAAAGTCAGTAGTCAGAATACGGTATGATTAAATGCATATTCTCTACATTTGCGAAAACAAACTATTAGATCTCTAAAGGGTCATTGTACTGCCACATATGTATGTCAATTTTTCCCAAAATTAAAAACAAGCTTAGGATAAATTTCAGTCTGTAGAACTTTTGAGATCTTCGAAAATATATTTTTAGAACTAGTTCTCTGAAGAAGGAGAGACCAGAGTAGTTACACCCGAGGTAAGGGCTCAATTTTTTTTCTCTTTTTTCATCTTCACTCATGCAGCGCCTGTTTCCTATCAAGAAATGATCGATCGAAGCCATGTACTTCTTCTTATCCTTTTATTAACCCTTTCCTCGTTATAGGAACTTATGCGTAACGAGTTTCCAATTTTTACTGCATCGCTGCTGCTCCGCTTATGGGGTTGGCTAATGTCGCAGACCGCAGAACGCGTCTACATAATGCTCGGTCCTGGATCGCTTCAGTGGTAAGCCCCAGGCGTTGTTGCGCATTTGCCATTTGAGAAATCCAGGAATTCTTTTTCCGACCTCGTTCTCTTACAGTTGGAGTGACCGTAGTTGATAGTGCCTTTTTAACCGGATTTTCCGCAGATCTTCTTTGAACGTGGCAATACCAACTTATTCTATTCGCCTCAAGCTGTTCGGTTACCGAATTCTTTATATGAAGACTTCCTCTTATACGCGTAGATCTAATACAATCGCGTTTAGTGACTCCACTAGACACCCTTAACATTTTCATTTCCGCTGCCGTCATTTTGTTTTTAAACGCTTCGTCCATTGTCCAGCACTGTGAACCGTATATAAGAGCTGGTCTAACAACCGTGGTGTAGAGTTTCCCCTTTAATTTAAGTGGAAATTTTCGGTCGCAAAAGATTCCCGAATTTTCCCGCCATTTCATCCACCCCACACTCACTCTGTGGTTTACGTCGTCGTCACATTTCGCTTCCATGTTAACGATTGATCCTTAGTACTTAAAGATAGTGCTTTTCGGAAGAACTATTCCGTCTAACATTATATCCGGAACAGGTCGCAACGGATGCGCAAATGGGCACGTCAAATGCTCCGTCTTTGAACGACTTATTTTAAACCCGTTTCTCTCTAGCGCATTTCTCCATGAATCTAAGGCTTTCTGCAAATCTATCGCTTAGAATAACTGCGCCGTCAGTGAAGAGAATTGGCATTACATTTGCTTCGCGCATGCAGTCTTTTAAAAGATAGTCGAATACTACGTTAAAGAGGAAAGGGCTAAGTACGCTTCCTTGATGCACTCCGACATTAACTGGAAATTCTCTCGTTAGTCCAGCAGAGCTTTTAACCGCAGTTTTCACGTTTCCGTACATGTCTTGTATTATTCTAACATACGTTTCCGGTACGTTTTGAGACCTCAGCGCGGCCCGTATGAGATCCCTAGGCACTCGATCGAATGGTTTTTCGAGGTCGATAAATACCATGTGTAAATCCGTAGACGAATCTCGGTGCTTTTCCATTATTATTCGTCGGCTTTGGATAGCGTCCACCGTCGATCTTCCTTCAACAAATCCACACTGGCTATTATCGAGCTTTATTATTTGCCGATCGAAGCCAGGTACATTAAAGTTTATTATCTGCGAGCTGCAGAAGTCTTGTTTTTTACTTTCCAATCGTTGCAATGCGGGATCTGCTCTGATGTATAAATGGGATTCCATCTTTTGTTTTCGCGTTCGAAATTGCGTAGAGGGTATGGATAGGTCTATCAACTAGTCTGAGATGCCCGCTTAATTCCTTCTCACGATTTGAAATTGCCTTTGACATCACTTCGACTTAGAAGCTACATATTAACACAACTTGTCCCTGTGTGGTTTAGATTTCTCAGTTGATGGAATCGCAACTAAACTACCTCCCTGTTTATAGGTAATCACAACAGACTTCTGATCCATTGGGAACAGCGAAAACAGAGCTACTTTTACCCGGTGTGACCCAACTACATGGAAAGGTACGGACAGGCCTTAGTGAGGTTCTATTCTTTTGTATGCCATTGAGTCAAAAAGGGTTTTATGGGGGAGAAAGCAAAATTCAGTAAATCATATTCAATCAGGACACAGCGACGGTTGGGGCTTAATAAAGCAGAGCATGTTGAGACAATTTGAAGGATTTTTTTTGTGATAAGTAGTAACTGTTCTTTCTTATCGTCTTAGACTAAGGCCACACAGTAAGCGGCAAGCGGCAGAGCGACAAAAATCTGGGCGGCAAAAAAAAATAAAACAAATGCAATTGTATCGTTGTGGCCACGCAGTCTCTGAGCGGCAGGCGACGTTTCTGAGCGGCAGAGCGGCGTCACTCAGCTTTCAATTCTGTTCTATTATTTTATTGTAGTGCTGAGAAGCAAAAAGTAATCACATAATATATAATAATTTAACAGACAAACTGTGGAGTAAATTGAAGTAATATGCAGGCACATTGAATTAAATTAATTGCAGTGCTTGGTTTTGTCTCGATACTTTTTTGCAGAAATCGCCATTTTTGGGATGAAATCGGCTGTTAAAGATTTCTGTCTGCGCATTTAAATTTCTGCGTGGATATGACCTTAACAGATAAGTTGTAAGTGGGTAAGCTTCGTCACCAATTAAAAAATTTGGAAGAATAGTTTCTGATCCAGGCAATGCTTGTGAAGGAGGCACATTTAATTTATCAGCTTCCAGTAATTTAAATAAAGTTGAGCCAGCAAAAGTTCCACCATCACTTTGTTTTTTCCTACCGCCAACCTCGATAGTAATAAATTTTTTGTCAGCATCGGCCACCGCTTGCAGTATGATTGAAAAGTAGTAGTAGTTAGAGCCGGAATTCGGGGGACACTTTATTTGGCAGTGTTTTCCATCAATGCTGCCAAAACAGTTTGGCAATTTCCAGCGCATATAGTAGCCACTTATAACTTTATTAAGGTATTCGGTAGTTGGTTCTGGCATATATTCCTCGACAAGTTCTTCCCATATGATGGCACATGTCTCTAAGACAATATTGCTGACTGTGCTTCTGCCCACATGATAAGCGGAAGCTACTATAGATCACGAAATGAATGTCCAGTAGCAAGAAACCTACATATATTAAAAATTTTATGTAAATAACAAAACAAAACTTTACTTTTTGTATTTTTATTTTCAGGATCAACAGCGAAAGCTAAATGGAAGAATTTGAAGGACTCCTACAGAAAGAATCTTCAAAAATTATCACCAACGAAATCGGGTGCCGAAGCAGTTGATTTTCATATTAAATGGCCATATTTTAAAATTATGTCATTTATATAAGACACGATTGCCGGGAGCCGGAGGATTACGAATTTGCTCAAGACGCCAACCTTTCAAATATTGTTGACGATTTGTTAAGCGAGGAAATTTTTTTACCGAAAGCCCGGCGTCCGCTACCAGCACTACTTGCTCAGCAACTAATTCAGCTAGCTCCTTCCCAAGTAAGAACCGAAAACGGCCAAAAATAGCAGACGTGGGGGAACAATTGCTTAATGTAGAGAGAGAACGTCTCGAAATATTAAAAGAGGACATGAAAAGGACGGAAGACAATGCAGACATGAAAGTTTTCCAAAGCTTATTACCATTTATGGAAAAATTTAATGAAATCGAAAAACTCGAACTCAGAGGAGAGTTTCAAAAAATTATTTTTGACAAACAAATTAAAAGCCAAGGAACAATAAACAATTAAATACAAACGTGTGTTTTTTTTAATTTATCTTAATGTTAAGACAAGCCTCTGTTCTGCAGAAATTGGTTTCCTTCGTTTTGTAATTTTAGAACGAACTTTGTCCAACAGCAAATCAAAAGATTGTGTTGATATACGTAGGTATTGCCAGAATCGGTCTTCATGTTGTCGAAGATTATTATACAATACAAATGGCGAAATTCGCCATAAACTGATCTTTTTCGGTTTACTGGATGTACACCAAATCTTCTCTTTTTTAAACTTAAGATAATTCTGTAAATTTTAAAACGACTTTCTTGCAAAACACTGCGGCAAGCAGCACTCTATAACGACTTTTTCACAACTAATCGATCAAGGATTGTCGCTCAATAAATGGCTACTTGCCGCCTAAGCTTGCCGCTCAGCTTTTTGCCGCCCATATGAACACCTATTTTAGTCACATCACATTTGCCACTGCTAGTATATACACGAGCACACGTATGTATATTAAATTATTACTCAGTAAAGTGGCACTTGTGATCCGAAAAACTAAAATAAGTTCTTTTCCCATGACCCGTATACGATCCATGCTAATTTCTGTAGTGTATTCAAATCACCTTATATTTTTTTAAATCTTTGACTAGGAAATCTAGTCTCTGAACCCTGGCGTATAGTCCTATAACGTTACCCGTAATATTGCGATACATAATGTATCTCCGCATAGAGACGAAATCTCACAGTTTATTCTAGTTTGAGTGAAAAATATCGAACACGTATAATAGCATGGCCAATTTTAGAATTCTGTATAAGAGCCCCGAGTACCTATTAGAAATAGTTTGGATCACACAAAAGTGTTTGTCTACCATGCAGATTGGTATTGCAAAAAGGCTCAAGCTAAATCGCCTTAATATTAAAGTTGTGAATTCTTGGTTAATTTAATGCAATGGGAAAACATTTATCATATCCCGTCAGTTAATCAGCAGGTAACATTTCTCCAAGATAGCTTGATAGCACTTTTCGAACAATTCCGCTTAGACATAAAACCTACAGAAGTATCTCCCCTACCTGGTTTAACAGAGATATTTTGGATTTGATACAAAAAAGAAATATTTCATATACTCAGTTAAAACGATACAAACTCCATGTGCTTTGCGATATTTAACGTTCCTTCACAACTCAGTTGTTCTACGAATCAAAACTGAAAAGCGACGATACTGTGAAAATTTTTGAATCCTGTCTTTCAGGCTGGAAAAAGCCGCATGAATAAGGTAATGGGAAACAGCGACTAGGTGTACCTACTGAAGTAGACTGTGATCTCCTAAACTCGCTGTTGAGTTGCTGCACCACTCAACAGAAAATCAAGAGCCTATGCGGTTCACAACTTATTCAAACGAAACAATTGGTAGTATAGAACAATTTAATTTAACTCGTCTAGTAGATGACGATTTTGTCAAGCTTAGCTGTATGTCATATACAAATGTTTCTCCATAAATTAAATCCCAAATTCAAAAAACCTCTTCTTGTTTTATCCTAAAATACAAAACTCATATTTTTAACACTATAATAACCACCTGCGAATATCTCCTTTTATGGAAAAAGCCAAAAAAAAAACATTCGAAAAGGCAATTCTAAAGCAGATGCAAGCGCACTTAACCAGGCATACGCTTTGAAATTCGGCCCAGTCAATTCACTTTTACTTTTCGTCGATAACATTCGAAAAGCCATGAACGTAAACTGTCCTCACTTCTTAACGTTATTGGATTTTTCAAAAGCATTCAACACGGTGGACCACACACTTCTCTGCTAAATAGCTTTGGATTCGATGTGAGTGTTTTTTTTTTTTTTTGCGAAAATGGAAAAAATTGAGTATCGAGCTGTTATTAAATTCTTGTTTTTGAAAACGCAAATCAAAAATGAGTTGGACTCTGTGTATGAGGACTCTACACAATCATTTACCAAAGTGAAATTTTGGGCAGCTGAACTTAAACGTGGCCGTAAGAGCTTGGGATATGATGAACGTTCAGGACGTCCAAAAACTGCAACCACTGACAATAATATAGCTAAAGTTCACCAAATGGTGTTAGACGACCGACGAATTAAAGTGAGAGAGATAGAAGGGGTTATGAAAATGTACAAAGAACGTGTTTGTTACATATTAATCAAGATTAAGGCATGAGAAAGCTTTCCACCTGTTGGGTGCCGCGTTTGCTTACGTTAGACCAATAACGTGTTCGAATGAACATTTCCAACGCTCTGTTGGCGCAGTTTAGGCGCAATAAATCCGAGTTTTAGCGCCGATTAATTACTGTAGATGAAACTTGGATACACCATTATACCCTCGAAACAAAAATTCAGCCAAAACAGTGGACTGCAAAGGGCGAGCCGGCTCCAAAGAAAGCAAAAACTGTTTTTTCGGCTGGGAAAGCGATGGCGACTGTTTTTGGGATAGTAAAGGAGTTATCTTAATTGATTATCTTCAAAAAGGAAAAACCATTACAGGAGCTACTACGCATCATTACTTGCCAAGCTGAAGATAGAAATTGCGGAAAAACGGCCACATTTGCAGAAAAAGAAAATCCTGTTTCACCAAGACAACGCGCTGTCTCACGCCTCAGAGGTTGCCATGGCGAAAATCCATTAATTAGGGTTTGGACTGCTTGACCATTCGCCTTATTCACCAGATTTAGCCCAAAGCGACTTCTTTTTGTTCCCTCATCTAAAAACTGCGCTCGGAGGACAGAGATATTCGTCAAATGAGGAGGCAATCACTTTCGTGATCAATTATTTTGCAGAGAAAAACGCCAAATACTATTTGAAAGGGTAAGAGAGATGGGAGCAGCGCTTGAAGAGAGATGGGAGCATCGCTGGGAGAAGTGTGTAGAGTTACAAGGAGACTATGTAGAAAAATAAAAAAAAATGTTGAGAATTGTTCGGTCGGAAACTTTTTAGACAACCGTCTTATAAGTAAATAATAGAAGCTAGTTTGGTTTAAGCTTTCGATCAGTTAATATGAAGCGGGGCATCAAAGAAAATCGTGTCGCGAGTGTTGAAAAAATTCAAACCAAATTTTCGAACTTCTCAAACCACTTAGTTTATCGAAAATGTTTGTTTATCGGGCTATAAAACGTTTTAATGAATTTTCAGAAGCAGAGGACAGACCAAGAAGTGGTTGACGCGTCGCTCGATCGAGTGCGAACGTTAAGGCTGTGCGTGAACGAATTCGCAAAATCCTCTTCAGATACAAAGGATAATGTCCAGAAAATTGGATATATCCGCTAGATCCATGTCAAGGCTTATTCGAGATGATCTCCATATGAAAGCCTATCGTCGAGCAACGGGGCATCTCTTAATTCCCAACCAGAAAAAAAATAAGACTCGAAAGAAGCAAAGAATTATTACAGCGGCACGCGGTTAATGAACATGAAAATATTTTATTTACTGTTGAAAAATGTTTACCATAGAAGAAGTTTATAACAAAGAGAATGACAAAGTTTATGCAACGTCATCTAAAGAAGCAAAAAAGAAGCAGTTTTTCCGAGGGTTCAGCGCGGACACCATCCCGCTTTTGTAATGGTTTGGTAGGCGAAAGGGGCAAAAGTGTACCAGGAGAATGTTCTCGGAAGTTTTGTCAAATATCATTTTCTACGGGACTACAGTTTGTGATCAGAGCTAGAGAGCATGGCCTGTAAAACTCCCCATCGAAATTTGGACAGCCTTAAGGCAGCTTTAATAACAGCAGCGTCGTCGATTCCTATCGACCAGTACGTGCCGTACGGCCACAACGTTTAAAAGCCTTCGTCAAAGCTGCAGGCGGCCATTTTGAGTAAAACTTTTTTTTCAAACTTATGGTATATATTGTGAACTAATTTAAGAAATAAAATTCATGCTAAAAGATTTACTAGACTTTTTTTTTAGACTTGGGTCTAGTCGTCAATGACAATCTGACTTGGAATGACCATGAAGCAGTTACGATTGGAAAAGTCTACAAGGGACTCCGTTTGCCATTTTTCAGGGACACAAATTTCGGTGAACATTAAGATCGTAAGTATTGCAGAATATGCTACAGTGTGCTCACTTTGAACCTGTGCTAAGATTAAGTCATATGATTTCGATATCACTTATAACGGATTGTGATTAACCATTTCTAAAGAGGATACGAATTTAGATGTGATTCCTGATTCTTACAGGGTAGGAAGAGGAGGTTTGAAAAAGACTGATCCAGAATGTAGATAGCAAGGCATGGAAACTGTTTTCTATTAAAGATAAAGTCCAAAAGTACTGCCTAATAATAATAATATGTCATATCAAAGAACAATTTGGTTTATATCATATATATTTTGAAACTTTTACAAATTTGAAATTTAAATTTTAATGTCAAAGTAAAACACATGCTGCTAAGAGTCATCTTCCTGCTTCACTGCCTGCAAGACACTTCTCAACCTAATTATGAAAATTAACTGAGGATTCATACGCAATTAGCGAAGTATTAAAATGTCACATTGCGAACTCATGTACAGAGTGGTGTGTGCAGTGTAGCTCGTCCGTGCAACAACATGGCACAGCCTCTAACCGCACATACTCGTAAGAACGGGTACCATCCCCGAGCGATCTTCAACTGCAAATTACTTGTTGCACTCAATCAAGATTCGGAGGCTTTGATTAAAGGCGATCTGCTTACCGAACACCGTTTTACTAAACTGGAAACGAAAATAATCATCATCATTAAATTGTCATGCAAGTCGCAAATCCTTTTGATCGTAACCGCTGCTGCCAGAGCCGCCTCTGCGCTTCTGACACTTTATTTTGACAGCTTGTCGTGATGTGCGAAAATAGAAAACCCATGACAGCGAGTTGGATGCCTGTCAAAATTTTCATTTCGATCATTCGAATATTTTCATCCTCATCACTCATCTGCGTTATTATTTAAAAGCAATTAGAAATCGTTAATTGATTGTCGTTGTAACCAAATTAAGTCGCTGACCGGCTATTGTCAGCATTTGCAAAACGAAACAACACATAATCTGTCAAAATCAATGCGGGGTTGTTAATCAACCCAAATGTGGTGGCAAATTCTTGAGAAATTTTCAAAAATCCATGACAAGGCTGAGGTTTTTGTTCGTTTGTTGTTTTTTTTTTTTTTTTCGGGGGCAGCCGAGTATAAACGACAAATGCGAATGTGGATAGGAGAATTTTGACGAACATCCGGGAAGTATACGATGGCTAATGTGTGCTAATTGGACTGTCATGCGGCTTGGCGTCGTCGCTATTGTGGTTATTTTCTTTTTCGACAAAAAAAAAAACCAAATATTTTATGACAGCGACAAACAAGCACAACCAAAAATGTTTTCTTCTTTGAGTCGTCAAGTTTAATTATATATGGGATTGACGAGTTGTGACATTGTTCCAAGAAATTTGCAAAACAAGGAGCCGCGAAACCCAGGCAACATCCGAGTATTTATGCGTTTTGTGTTAATTGGCGTATGACGAATCGACGGTCATTTCCATAATGGGTCTTCGGCGGTGGCGGCGGCGTTAACTTTTTAATTATTTACTTCGTATACAGTCTTAGAAATGCAGGATGATCTAATGTGTTTCCGCTTGTTTAACATTAGAGGGTTTTTTTTTCTTACTCTATCAAGAAATTTTATTTGGCTACTTTTTACCCAGTATATTTGTTTTGAATGTAACTGAATACCTTTTTGGGTAACAAAACAAATATAAAGAGTTCAAGTCGACCAAATATCTTAATAAGCAGCTCCAATCCTCTAATTAGCACCATTTTTCGGTAATCATCTACAATTTGGGATATAAAACTGGTTAAGATCGCTTTCAGTTAAGGGCGTCCTAAGACATCAGGCTTTGCTAAACCAAAGTGTCCTCCTGGAGAAAGTCGAAGGTATTTAGTAGAGTCCTCAACCTAGACTAATATATTCAGAACCAGGAACTTCGTTTTAAGTTGTTTCCTTCTATCACTTTAAGTGGTTAATTTTCGCAGTGGTTTCGTTATGTATTTAATAGAATTCAGGTAGGTTAAAGCTAGTGGCAACGATCACACTCCTTTTATTTCTCTTCACAATGTCAGTAGCATCTGCATGCGTAATCTGAACTCAATGAGTAATTGAGTGTTCTTTATTTATATCTTACCTAAGCTCAGCATGTTATGCACTATCAAGCTAAAAGAGGTATCAAGTTGTTGGTATAGAGTTGCAGGCACTTCCAGACTATGACATATACGGCCTTGTAAACAATGCTAAGACATGCCTGCATTCTAGTTTAATTCAGAGCCTCTTTGTCTGCAACAACTGGCAAATTAGATTCTGTTTCATAAACATACTTTTGTCCGACAGTATTTTACAAATAGGTGAGGCTACGATTCTAACTAATGTGGCTCCCATTTCTTCACGAACAATAGTTTGGTAGAGACATCTTAGAATATTTTGGGGTACTCGACCAAAAAGAGCTCTTACAGCCCTTTGCCATATAAAGCCGTAAAATGTTCTCATAATATGATACCTCTTCTCACAACCTATCAGTAGGTTAGCCCAATTTTTGATTCGTAGGTCTCTTCTACCAAATTTTAAATCGGGAACTGTCAGGACCTTTTGTAAAAGTCGAAAACGAATACTGAAAAACGTTACGTTACTCTTTAAGCCAACATTATTTCTTTAAGTGTTCTTGTGCAGGTTGTGTTTTCTTATATTGAGATACTGATAGAAGCTAGGCCAACATTTTCGTCTGTGTCAGACTTTTGATTACCAATATGTATTTTGACTGACATTGCTTATAATGTATTTTGTTTAAATCTGTGCATGCCCAAAGGGGTTCAGAGGTTGATTGGTCTTAACTTTAAGGCAGCCGCTTGCAGCATACAAAGATTCAAAATAGCAGATTAAGAATAGTTTTCTTGGCATGGACCGGCGGCAAATATTGCCGAAGTGCGTTACTCTGTTTATCCTAAAAGGCAACTAAATGGAGAAAATTCATATGCTGAATACGATTTAGGTACTTTAACACCTAACATGAGCCTGATGCACAAGCATCCAAGAGATTTTCCAAAGTCTGTATGCCTGATCAGATTCATACATTCATGCAGACCATCGCCACGCGGATGTATGAAGCATAGTACGAAATGACGGCATCATAAGAGGAAACGTATATGAATACACTAACCCGCCGGGTACTCCATGTGCAAAGCAGGGAACTAATCCCGGGGCGAATTACTTCCTGAAGGCTGGAAGGTCGGGACACTCATAGAGCTCATGAGCAGCTCTGGTCTTTCTAAGCAGCGACGCGTTATATGTATCTTGCTTAGCTGCGTGTGCTTGCCGGCATTCATCATCGAACCAGGGGTTTCGTTGTGGTGAACGAGTGAAACCTAGCACATCAGAAGCGGCATCTCTGATGGCGTTTTGGCAGTGTTTCCAATGGTCTTCGATGCTTGATGCTTGCGGCATTTCACATCTTAAGAGATTAAGAGACACTCGATCGGAAAAGGACTTGGCGATCTCTTGCGATTGTAGCCGTTTGACGTCGAATTTTCTCACAGCATTAGTTTTCTTGGCGTTGTTTGGGATATCCGCAACCGTACCTTGGCTACAACAAGGTAATGGTCCGAGTCGATGTTGGCTCCTCGGAACGTACGGACATCCATAATACTGGAGGAGTGTCTTGCGTCGATCGCAATGTGATCAATCTGGTTGACTGTTGATTGATCAGGAGTTCTCCAAGTCCCCTTGTGTATGTCGAGATGTGGGAACCGCGTGCTAGCCACGACAATGTTTCGCTCGCCGCAAAGTCGATTAGCCTGAATCCGTTATCGGAGGTGGTGTTGTGCAGGCTATATTTTCCGATTGTTCCATCAAAGATACCCTCCCTTCCTAGCTTTGCATTAAAATCACCGAGGACAATTTTAATGTCATAGCTAGGGCATTGCTCGTAGGTCTTGTTAAGGAGCTCGTAGAAGGCATCCTTGGTGTCGTCATCTTTCTCCTCTGTGGAAGCATGCGCGCATATGAGGCTAATATTGGTGAATTTAGCCTTGATGCGGATTGCTACGAGGTGCTCGCTGACATGCCGGAAGCTGAGGACTTCTCGTCTTAGTCTGCCTCCGACAACAAATCCGCATCCAAATAAGCGCTGCTTTTGCCGTCGATAGCAATTGCCGTAGTAGATGTCGCAGTTTTTCATCTTCTTTTTGTCCGGCCCATCCCATCGCATTTCTTGGATGGCGGTTATGTCTGCTTTGCAGCAGTCTAGGGCCTCCGCTAATTGCTCGGCTGCACGTGGTCTATTAAGGGATCTAACATTCCACGTGCATATCCGAAGCTCATTGTCCTTAAATCGTTTGCGTGGGTTGTCAACAGTAGATCCGTCCATATCCGAGGCTTGTTGATGCTTCGTAACGTAATTTTTTTTAAATGGCCGGGCAGTTACCCCGGCGGCACAACCCCCAACCTGGAGGACCAGTTCCATTTTGAGTGCCCCTAGGACGAGGGATCGGTTACACCGACGCCAGTAACCCGTTCCGGGATGTGAGCGCTTCCGTTGGCCCTTATAGGGCTCGTCCGCCACCATCTCTTTTCCAAGACCCTGACTAAGTCCTGGAAATCCTTTCCGGCCTGAGCTCCAAATATGTCGGAGTAGCCCGGATAAGGTCTTGTTTTGTTTTTCCGACTCTAATCCTGGTTAATGGCGCAGGAAACTCGCTATTTGCCCACTTCACTTCGCAACCTCTAGTGAGATTCCCAGATGGCGCCACGGGGAGGAGTGAAGTAGAACTTATTAGCAGAGCTGCAAGATGTTCGGCTGCAGAGGCTCATTCTCGTCATTTAAGGAACCAGCACCTGTCGGAAGATGCTACTTCTACGAGGCTTTATACTAATCGTTGCCATCCGAAACTAGGGAAAGATAAATCTCTGTACCACCTTGAGCCCTCTGACTATTTCGTGCTTGGCGTCAAAAAGTGATCGAAAAGTTTCGTGTAAATATAGGCACAGAGTGCGCAAGAATTTTGCTAGAACTTGGC
This sequence comes from Volucella inflata, assembly GCA_928272305.1. NCBI lineage: Eukaryota > Metazoa > Arthropoda > Insecta > Diptera > Syrphidae > Volucella > Volucella inflata. The sequence goes on from OV743716.1 coordinate 230,827,386, forward strand.
TGTCCGTATAGCCTTTTCAGACATGTTTAATTAATTTTAAGCATCTAGTTCCTCTTATATTTTAAGGGTATCTTAAGACAATTTATCACATTTATCTGTAACTTGTAAGTGAGAACTTAATCGGTGGGCCATGACGCTTTATCATAATATGTTGGATGTGGCAGCTCTTTGTACCTATCGCATGTCTGATTTAACCAAACCTTAGTGGTGTAACAAAGCATCTACAAAAAGAAAGGTCTTTTTGAAATCGTTGGCCACTGAGTTAGCAACTCAACATATTCCCTAGAGAATTGATGGAGGATCTACGCGAAAATCTGAAGAAAAAAAAATAGTCATAAATTGATAGGCTTCGAAATAGAAACCCCAGTACTACCACAAACTCGTTGCAATAATGTACACCAAAGATGTATAGCATGCAAGATTGATCGCAGGTTCGAAAGGTGACACAAAAACCACCCCAGCTTGTGATTTGTTGCTACGCTGGAAATGGAGTGAAGGTGGGTGATGATGAATTAGATATGGCAGTTCCATCTACCTCTTCTGAACATCCATTATAAAAACGCTCCAAAACACATTCCCCAGTTTCGTTACAATTTTTGCACAGTTTTAGAGGGGAGAACAAAAATTGTGAGATTGTCAGGCCAATCTGCCGACTCGGTTTGATGGAAGCCCTCCACACGAGACAATTTTCCTGCTCGTTGCAAGTTGCGATCGGAAATTGGGAAAGTGGGCCAGCGCACATTAGACTATTTTTACCCCGGGATACAACATTGCCATATGTACACTGTTGAGTGGCAGTAGTGAACAAAATTAGGCCGGATCAAAACCTTTCAACGGAGGAAACAAGGGACTCCAGTTGAAGGTTTCCCTGGAGTTAAAAAAGAACTGATGCTCTTGGGGGGGTCTTTGTAAAGGGTTTTCCAATAAGGACTTGACAACTTTTTTTTTTTAATAAAACGCAAACCATTTGAGATATTTCACAAACTTTATTATCGGCTTGAAGTACAATCAAAGCATTTTACTCGACTTCGTTCATAAGGCCACCGCGGGCACGTTTGCAGCGGTCGATTCGTTGGATAGAATTTTCAACGACTCGGCCACACATTTCCAACATCGTCGGCTTGTTGGAATAAACCAATGACTTAACGTAGCCCCACAGAAAATAGTCAAGCGGCGTTAAATCGCACGAACTGGCCCATTTCTTGCGATAACACGCTCACCATACTTACTCTTCAATAAATTGATTGTAATGTGTGCTGTGTGGCTTGTGGCACCATCCTGTTGAAACCACATGTCGTCCAAGTCTATATCTTCCAAATCGGGCCAAAAATAATCGGTGAACATGGCGCGATAACGCTGACCATTCACAGTAATGTGACGATCGTTATCGTCGACGAAAAAATATGGCCCAATAACGCCGCTGGCATGCAAACCGCACCAAACAGTTATTTTTTGTAGATGAAGTGGTCATTCATGAAGCACATGTGGATTTTCACCCGACCAATAACGCATATTTTGACGAACCCATTGAGCCAAAAATGAGCTTCGTCACTGAAGATGATTTTGCGATGAAATTCCCCATCTTGGCGCATCTTCTCCAGAACCCAATCGGAGAACGTATGTATGTCGCTTCAAATGGTCCATCGACTTCAATTCTTGAGTCAGCTTGATCTTGTATGGGTGTAAACCAAGATCCTTACGCAAAATACGCCATAATGTGGTCTGAGCGATGCCCAATTCTTGAGAACCCCGTGGAATTGACTGATTTGTATCGTTTGCTGCGGACGCCTGAACGGCAGCGCTATTTTCGACACTTCGACATTTTTATAATTTGTCAAGTCCCTATTGGAAAACCCGATAGTTCATCCCAACAACAGTGTATGTTTTCACTTAAGAATGCTACTTCACATTGTAAAAGGCCCATCATAAAAGGAATAACTAATAATACCTATAAAGCAGCATGCAAAGCCATGGGTCTCTTGGAAGACCACTCTCAATGGGACAACATATTATCGGAAGATACTATTTCCAGTTTATCGAGGTCGTTAAGGTATTTGTTTGCCATTATTATAGCGTTTTGTCAAGCAAAATATAGCCGAAGATATACTGAATCGATGAGGGCGAGATTATATCCAATATGATCAAAGCATTTTTGACGAAACGTTGTTAGAATTGGATGAGGTAGTAGATGAATTCTTAGATAATTTAATTCGGACTTTGGACTGCCAATGCCTACAAATATAACGAACCCTGAATTACGAGTAACTAACGCCGAATACGCTAGAGAAACTTCCTACGATCAATTTAAACTGTTACAAATTGTAGCTCAATACTGAAAAATTAATACGTGACTGCTCATTAATACTTTGAGACGAAGCTACAATATCTATCAAGCTTTCAATTTGCGCAGTACGGATTCACCCATGGGTGGATGCACGATATTGTCTTCTGACGAGAATCTTATCAGTGGTAACAAGAGAGAAACGTGCCGAAGAAATAAATTCTTCATTTAAAAGATCTTTTCTGTGGCCACGAAGACCTGGATTTTTCAGAGTTGTTGCCGAAATAGGAACTGGACAGATATCGCAAAACAAAGGGAGAGTTAATGTAGATAATCAAAACATTTGCATTTTAATCAAGAAATTAATAATATAAGTTCTAAGACTATAACTTGGTTCAAGGAGAGAGCTATTTTCTCACCTACTAACGATCAAGTAGGTAAAGCCAACGACTTAATTATCTCTAAAATTAATACACAGGTGCGAACATATTACTCTGTAGACACCGTGCTGGACCATGCAGAGGCTATACATTTCCCAACAGAATTTCTCAATTGCTTGCAGCCTTCCGGATTGCCCCCACATAAATTGGTCATAAAAGAAGGGTGTCCTGTTGTTTTATTGCGAATCCTTAATCCATCCAAATTGTGACTAACCTGACTAAAAATGTTTACTATACATAGAGTGCAAAATTAGGACCGGATGTGGAACTGGAGAAACCGTGTTTATTTCCCGGATTCTAATCATACCAACGAATCTTCCATTCTAATTCAAAAGATTGCAGTTTCCTATAAAATTGTCATTTTCAATTATTATTAACAAACCACAACTTCAGACATTCAACTTTGCGGGCTTAGACCTAAGCGTTGAGTGCTTTTTCCATGAACAGCTATACGAAGCTCCTTCGAGCGCCACTTCCAAACAAAATTTGTTTGTAACCAAAAGTCAGCTACAAACATTGTTTATAAAGAAATTCTATAATCAAAGGCAGTACTTTACATTCTTCACGTCTTTTGTTTTCTAAATTACACTCGTGCGAAGCCGGGGCGGGTCGCTGGTAGTAGTAGTAGTAGAAGAAGTAGTAGTCATAATAATCTTTGTTGTTAATTTTCTCTCTAAGAGGCCTTGCATTTAAATAAAGCAGCTCTCCCCGCTCCTTGTAGATTAGGGAAATTGTATTTGCACTGTGTTGATCTCCTAGGTCATAGGTAAGAGTGCTATACGTGCATCTAGTCAGGCTTTGTCGTGCTTTCTGTTCAAAGAGAGATCGCCCGCCTGCTTATCCATTTTTATTTGAAGTTCCTGTAAAGATCGTTTTAGTGAGGCGACATTATCTAAAGGGAGCGTAACGCCATGCTTGTGGCATAGATTATCCCATTTTCTAGCAAACTGTAACTTTCGGGTAAGAAGATATTTTGCGACAACATGTGGTGAGCTAGTGAGCGAAAATAAATTGTCTACCGTTGAGTATTTACTCCAAAAGTCCGCTTGAAATTCGTTCAGAATGTTGTTTGCTTCAACCCATGTGGACAATCTATGCAGAATAATCCCCGTGAAAATTTTCATTATAGAGTTTAAAAGGATATGCCCCTATAACTCCGAGGATCTTTATTCTCACCTTTCTCAAAAAGAGGGGAAACTACAATATGTTTTCACCTCCCCTACCTCAAAGATGTAATTATACACTGGCGTCAGCTTCTTCAAAAATTCCTCCGAGACATTCATGAAAAAGTCGTAAGGCAGTCGGTCTTCCCCGGGAGCCTTGTTCGGTTTACATCGTTGAACGACATTACAGACCTCCTGGAGTCGAATTTTTCTGTCCAACACCTCCACACTTTGGAATGGGAACGCGTAGTGCAAATGGGTAGCACTGGTTGGTGGGTTAAATAATTGCTTAAAATGTGCTGCTAGGATGCCCACCTCAACGTGGATACCTCGTGCGAATGACGTGTCATTGAGAAATCTTGCATGTTTCCAGAAAGAACGACTGTCGAAAGAGTTTTGGCCAGTTGATTCAAAAACCTTTTTTGTTTTTCTGAGCATATTTTTGTATATTCTTGGTTGGCATGTTTGAAAAGACTCTTCTCACAACTGCTGCCAGTTTCCCCCAGCAATCGCAAGTAAGCAAAAGACTTCCTCCTGGCCGCCTGACACCCCCAGTCAAACCATGGTTGCTTTTTTACGCACGTTTAAGATTTATTGCTTCGAAAAGGAATAGCAGCGTCCAAGATGCAGGACGTAAGAAGGTTCACTCCGTTTATAGAAAATAAACCATTTTCGTTTCTAGATCTGAGTTCTTCACTGTCGCTAGTATATTATATTTGTTTTCTAATTTAAAAACATGATTATTTTAATAAATAAAGTCGCTTTGCTGTGAACTACCCTACATTTTGAAAAGAAATAGCGATAAAACACGATAAATACAATTGTCAACAAACCAGGTTTGATGGTTAACAAGTCTTGCTTGTCTTGAACCCCGACTCTTGAAATCTAGAAGATTAAATACTTTATCTGTATTTGACCACCAGAAAAGAGCCAAACACATCTTTTGAAGAGTTGTATCTAAATACGGAGAAATGAATAGAGAAACACATATATGATTACTTGAAAATCACCAAGACCGATCTAAGCCGAACAAAACTGTTCAACATCAAGTGGGTGTGGCACGATTTTTATTATCGAAATTTATATGATAAACACTTCTAAATATAGTTCGGTTTCTATGTATGGCAAAGAGAGCATGTCACAGCATTAACTCCTACCCTTTCTGCTGAGAACAATTTGCTTTTCTTTTATATAATTTGGAAAAGCAGTGTTAACAACCCACCAGTTAAACTACTTTTTCGTTGATAATAACCACTAAAATTCCCTTCGACATCAAAACGTTCACTCGGAAGCATCTTAAATTTTATTTATTTCAAATTCTGAGTTTAATGGCCTTCTACTATACTTATCATAATTAAAACCCTCTAAAACCAAAGAATACAGCTAGTTAAAAGACTCTTTGACAACCTCGACAGCAAGGTATATATCAGATCAGTTCATGATAACTTCCAGCATCCATTCACTATGCCCCCGTCCACAATTATCACTTTTATCATCCCATAAAACAGTAGTCCCCTTTGTGAGAGGTATTTTAATTTTTCAAAAAATCAATTAAGCCGGCTTATCAGACAAGAGAATTTAAATATCAATTCAATCAAAACCGAACCACTATCAGTTGATTTGAAAATTCATTTAAGGAATTATTTATAAATTAATCCAGGCGGCAATAAAGTTGACCCGAATGAACGATCCGCATCCCTAAGAAATTAATTTTCAAATCAAACAGAAATCAACGGAATGTGTTAAAAGCGCCAGGTTGTGTGTTTTAAAATGTTGCCTTGACTTGGTTTTCCAGTTTTTCACTTCAATACTCATACTCGTATCTTGGTAAGATAAGTTGTCGAACTGTTAGTCGGTGTTGGGTCGTCCCACGAACCGATAATTCAGTGCGGCATTTAGTAAGTGTGTTCCGCTTTCATCTTAGCCGAAAGCGCTTCTAATCGGCGTATTAATTTAATTAGACGAACACAAAGTGCTGCACAGTGTTCTATGGGAAGTAGTTGACTCTCTGTGGATGACCTTAATGTGCACCATTGTCAAATGATGGACCACACGCAGAGGCGGTATCCACTGATATTTGGATGAAACTTTTCTGGTGGTCGTTAAATTGAGCTTCTGTGATGAAATCAAATGCGCTCTACCGAGGCAGCGATCGAATTTTTACGAGCGGATCTTTATTGTTATTCAATTGTTCCGCTGGCTTAATCGACGATTTGTATTCTTATTGATTTTTTGTTTTATTGAATTAAAAGAGTTTAATGGATTTGAGATGAGGAAGACTGCCATCAGATGCTTAAGTGATGACTTTTAAATGGGGTCTCTTTGGAACATGGAGTCTATTAGAAACATCTCAAAAAATTCTCTTTTTTTTTATTATTATTATAGTACATTCAACTGGGAGTAGAGTCGGATAAGATAATTAGTTAAAGGCTATTAAAATAACATGTGTACGTGCTTAGTTGAAAACGTGGCGAGTTTTAATGTTTATCCAATTCATTTTGGAAGCTATCTGGCTAGTGAATATTTTAATTTTTTCCAAGTTGATGTTGGTATTCATTCTTGTTTTGTCATTTGATTGTCAAGATTAAAATTTTGAGGTACTCCGGGCAATTATATGAAATTTTTTTGGTTCAATATTTTGGTTCAAAACTGACGGAACTTACTTATTCACTCAGATGTCGTTACAGTCGTTACAGAAGTGGGAAGTCCTCTACGGTTTCCTCGCCATCCTCAGTGTGACTATGGCTCTGCAACAATGTTTTTTTTATTCATCTTTATAATCATTTGTTTGGTCTTTATCTCCGTGGCATTTTATTTTACTTTTTGGTAAAACTTCTGAACTTCTTCCTAGAAAAGCACCTCTCTATTTTATTGACGCTTCCTATGCCCAATTTTTTCCTTTAAAAGCTAATCTACTTTCCTCTGATTTTAGATGTAGAGCTCGTTGATCCATCCAATGACATTTCGTAGGCGAAATGTCGAAAATCTGAAGAATACGTGATACGCAAAGATTCAATCAGTTTGATATCCTTACGGTATATATTCGTTGTTGTGCTGTCTGAGATATTCATGGACGTACCTTAACTGCAAGGTGATCCGAGCCTATGCTCGCCGCTTGAAAAATTCAGACAACAATTGTATTGGAAGCGAGTTCTGCGTTGGTCACAGCATAATCATGATTTCCAGAAGTTTTATGCTGGCACTACAGTCCGGGATGGATCTGGGACTCAATCAACAAGCGTCTCCAGCCAGCTCGATCTTGTGCTAGCTGCCTACAGTTGCGCACCCTAAATTGGCTGAGGTCAGCTTCCACTTTCGTGCGCCACCTGACTTTCGGTCTTCCTCTACGGCGCTGTCCCTCGGGGGCGGCTTCGAAGACTTTTCGGACTGGGGCATTGATTATCATCCGCCCCGCTCCGCATTACCCAGCCATCCAAGTCGTTGGATCTTCACTCTTCTGGCTAGGTCGATGTCGCCGTGTAGTCCGTACAGTTCGTCGTTGTATCTCCTCCTCCACTCATCGTCAATGCAGGCGCGACCGAAAATCACTCGAAGAATTTTCCCCTCGAAGCAGCCAAGAGCACCCTCATCCATTTTTGATAACGTCCATGCCTCTGCACCATAGAGCAGCACTGGGATTATTAAGGTCTTATATAGGGTAACTTAAGTTGTTCGAGAGAGAGCTTTACAAGTCAATTGCCCAAAGAAACAGCGATTGACAAGAGTTATTCTTCGTTTGATCTCAGCGCTGGTGTCGTTGTCTGAATTCATAGCGGAGCCAAAGTAGACAAAGTCCTAACTGTCATACGCGGCCTTAAAATCTATGAAAAGGTGGTGTGTACCGATCTGAAGCTCATAAGTTTTCTCCAAGATCTGTCGTAGTGTGAATATTTTGTCGATGGTGGACTTTCCTGGCCCGAAGCCACACTGATATATATATGGCTGATGCCTCTGTAGTTGGCGCAGCTCAGAGGGTCTCTTTTCTTGAGGATCGGACAAACAATGCTGAGGTACCATTCAACGGGCATACTTTCGTCCGACCATATTTTACAGATGAGTTGGTGTATGGTCCTAACCAAGTCATCGCCTGCCGCTTTGAAGAGCTCGGTGGTTAGGGTTTATGTCCGTGGCATGTTTTTTTACCTTTTGGGAAAACTTCTAAATCTCATTCCTGGATTAGCAACTCTCAATTTCCTCGACCGCGCGCTTCTCATGCTCTTTCTTTTTCCTCCTGAGAAGCCAGTGTTTGTCTCTCCTCTTCTGCTCATAGAGCTCGTAAGCAGTTCTAGTGTTTTTCTGCAGTGCCGCATTGCGTGCTTTTTGCTTAGCTGCATGTGCTAGCCGGCATTCGTCATCAAACCAGGGGTTTCATTTTGTTTGTCGAGTGAAACACAGCACATCGGAAGGCTATTAGACTTCTGGCAGTGTTGCAACTGGTCTTCGATGATTGATGCTGGCGGCATCCCTCAAGAAATTAAAGGTGACTCGATCGGAAAAGGACTTAGCTATCTCTTGCGATTGTAGCCGTCTGACGTCGTCACAATATTAGCATGTCTTGACGTTGTTCGGGATATTCACAAACGAGCCTTGGCTACAACAAGATGGTGGTCCGTGTCGATGTTGGTTTCTCGCAACGTTCGAACATCAATAATACTGGAGGAGTATCTTGCGTCGATCGCAATGTGGTCAATCTGGTTGACGGTTGATTGATCAGGAGTTCTTCAAGTCTCCTTTTGTGAGATGTGGGAACTGTGGTTCCCATAAGTTGTATCTTAAAGGCTTTTTACTGGACTCTCTTTCTGTCGTGTCATCTAAAATGGTGACATTGCTCCAGCAGGTCTCCAGCAAGGTTTGTAGAAACATCATCGTTATCTACGTACATCAGGCGAAAAAGCTTTGATGTGTTTTGTTATAAGACATTCGCTTACGTCTCGAATATTTTGACAGCTCTATCTTTTGAGTCAAGGTCGAATTAAGACCCCTTACCTATCTTTGCGCCAAGGCACAATAGGTCAAAAGCAACCCTCCCCGTATTAAACCTTAAACCGCAGCCACCGTGACGATTCCGTTAGAGGCTCTACCTCAAAGAGTCAGGCCGGACTCCTTACTCCCGTGGTGCAGTAATTTTATCCCTGGTGAGGATCACTAGTCGTTTTGTCACTCAAAAAGACTGATGACAGACAGCTTTTAGCAACTCCCAATGGAGTTAAAATCTGAAGATGTTTACGATAAGAGCAGTATTGCTTTCCCCCGCTTTTAATTAGACTGCGTCATTATGGGCGAAACCTTTATAACTGGGCGGGGGGCCTGCAGTGGTACATCTGTCTCTATCTGAGGAGATTTTAGTAGGCAGAGCAACTAACCCCTTGCACAGCCTTTTATCTGAAGGGTCAAGCCCGTGTATAATGCACTTTAGCGCTATGAGAGCTGGCGTTGACCCACTCAGGGCTAATCTGCCAATATCTCTACTTTAGTGACCTTATTAACCTTATTAACCTCAGCTCCAAATACGTCGAAGTAGCCCATGATTGTAGAAGCTAATTATCCGCCGTACGTCCTCTGTCTGAAGCCTCGAAAACAAAACTGACAGAACATTTTAACAAAAATTTAGACATTTAGATTAAGCAATAAGGTTTTTCTCATATATTTAAGAAAATGATGTTAGTTCCATTATAAACTGAATTTTCTGAGTTAACATTCAAGCGAATACCTACTTTGTTGAAGTCTACCCATTTTTTGAGTACATTTCAGGAAGTCTTGCGTTATCAGTCTTGATCGTAATCGATTGGTAGTAAAATTTCTGACTTCACAAATGCAGCTGATAGCAAGGTTTCAAATTAGGTAGTCTTACCCTATAATCACGACATCCCCCGTCTTGCGAAGCAGATGACAAGATCTACTGATGGGCTCCGTAAGGAATATGAGGTTTACAGTCGTTGCTATAAATCTGAAAGACTGAATGACTGAAAGACTCTTATGACAGTATTACTTTCAAACTACTTAAAGAAGGGAGACCACCTCTAATCTGATAAGATAAAAGTTTGCCCATGGAGCAAAATTAAATTGAAACTTGATAAAATGCTTCCTTGATATGATTATAAGTAATTCTCAGTGTTATTGTAGAACAGATATGACCACCATATTGCCTTACGACTGTTCTTAGTGTAAGTCCAAGAATATTGAATCGATACCCACAATCTGTTCCCTGATGTTTAGTCCGTATATGACGAAAATTATGAGCTTCATATGCTACTCGTTCATAGAGCTATTTTTAGAATTGTTGTACTTGCCAAACCCAGTTGCTGGCCCATAAAAGCTAGTAATAATGCCATCAACACCTCTAATAGTAACAATCAACAAAATTATGAAAATTGTCAGAGTCTACGTCTTCGAAAACGTTCTGGAAAGTCAAGGCAGTTAAAGAGGTCTCCAGACAAAATTTAGTAACATTTGTGTGGAACAAACCTAACCCACAGCTGAAAATGATGAGCCTGACATCGCACCAAGTATATATCGCTGTTAGTTAGGACGCAGATCCACACTGCAAAATACCAAACCCCAATACTAACAACAACCTCAATGTTGATTCAACATTCAAAATTCTATTGAACTTTGTAAAAACACGAAAACGTTAAGGCATTTCAAATTAAAATGATTTATATCTTTCAGTATCAAAATTAAAATTTATAAATTACAGGGCTTTCCAAATCAAATTATACTAAATGCAAGGGTTTTGAGTTTTCAGGGTACTTAAACATATGTTCACGCGAACTTTTCCCATGAGTGCAACTGTTAAAACTTGGGTTTATATGATAATTGTACAGCCGTTGAAGTCGTGAGAATTATTTTCAGTTGGAAACCCATTCATATATAGGTTTATAAAAATAAAAAAAACAAAATACCTTTAAGCTTGTAGGTTAGCTTCCATTATCCTAAAAACACATAACTTAAGACGGTTAATTCTGATTCTTCAAACAAATATTATCGAACTGTCAAACTTGAAGAAGACAAATGCATTTCAAATCGTCAAATCGGTTACTCCCTACTGAAGCCGCAAGGCTCTTGAGAATCTACCAGAACTAAAGCGCTATTAATTAACAAAGGCTCTTCACCCTATACACCGTAAGGTTAACCTAACTTTACTTGTATGAGCTGAAATTTCATCCACATTTCTTTTCATCTGCACCTTCCTTTCACTTTATATGGGTTTTTCTTCGTTTCCTTTATAAATTTCTATTTCTTCATTTAACATCTCCATCAGCTTCAATTCACATCGAATAATTGCAACTAATTAGATCGACAAAACACGATTTAATCTCGCATACAACCAGGCACAATCCATTAATCATATCCAAACGGTTTCACGGCAAACTCTTACTTAGTGCTACAAATAGTCGGCCCCCCAAACCGTTGATGGCGCATCAAATTCCCCTCAGAGCATCCAATCAAAATATCACCTTTGGGATTACGAAAATATATCTTTGTGTATCCGATGGATGGTTGGATGGAAGCGATGTGTTGTCTTGATCTCTGTAACATGGAGACGAATAACCACTGGACCACCAGCGCTGACATTTGATCGCATCTGCTTTCGTTCGATCGTTGCATGCAACGAAGATGTGCCGCGTTAAATGCTCATTAGTCGTTTTGGGCCCAAAACTGGAATTAATTAACAAATTACCGTAAACACGAGCATTGTGCGATGCACGCTATTAAGTTTTGAAATAATTTGGGAAAATGACCACAGTGAACGAACTCGGAACTCGGAACTCACTGATGGCTTGCATCTGGCCATTTGGGCTTCGATTGAAGAGCCTCTTCGTGAATTGTCAAGATAAAGAAATAAAGTTTTCTTAATTATATTTGTTTGTGGGAAGGTTTTGTTAACACCTCCCAGGCAGAAGAGGCTTAATTACATTAGAGACTTTTATTGTGTTTATCTTATCTTTTGTCATTGCTTTCATAAGAGCGTTTCTTGCTTGGAGCTAAAGATTCCCAATTCATGGGACTCTCCGCAGGTGGTTTCAGTTAAGCATTGAATATAGTGTAAATATGCAAAAAGATATTCGAGAAAATATCATCTTTGGGTTACAATTGGATTTGTACTTTGTTCTAATACCTCTTTGTTTCCCGATTTAAGTTCTTTTTTTGCATCTTAATTCGATCATTGAGTGTTTTATGGAATTTCTTTGGGGACGTTTATACCTATAGGATATACGCAAAGCAAATGGTATAAGATCACTATCAAAAAGGCCTAAAAAGTTGCTTGCTGGTCTGCGTAGCTTGTCTTTGTAGCGACATATCTGCATTGGGAAGACAAATGCAAATTGTCTAACAAGTAGTCAAGTTTAAGGTTGTTGTGTTCAACAAAGATGGGTGCGTCACTTCCTTGGTATGCAGTTTTCCCAATATCCGGACATTCGTTGTCATTTTGTCATGTGTCATTTATCTAATTTTTGAAAGAAAGGCTACCCTGACTGTTTGCCAGGGTTTTGGTATGTATGCCAGTGACAAGCTAGCAGAAAAGATTCTCTTCAAAACTACTAGCAGCTGATATATATATTTTTGGGTGAACGCCATCGGTGCCAGGCTACTACAAGCCATCACATGAAGCAACAGCATGTTCAATGGCATAATCCGTCACCTAAATCGATAAGATATACCAGCTACGGCGTGTTACTCAGCTCACTAGCAGCTTGGTTAATAGGGGCTGGTTACGAGCTGGTTTTGATAAGGTTCGAGTATGTGTTCTGACACGCTTCTACGTTGCCTGATGAGTAAACTAATTTATATGTCTGTCCTTTCAGCTGCTAAAATATCCTTTAAAAATATCTGTTATGAACTAGCACTGCAGTCACCACGTAGGCACCTTTATATTTTGGTTCTCGTTAACGCAATCCTCCAGTATACACATAATCCTCACTTTGCGCGGTTTAACAGCACCAGACCAAACCCGCGCAAAAAGAATCCAAGTTAAACTTTTTGAACAAAATTACTTATTCGTTCATATTTTAAAAAAAATCGCGCAAAAAAAATCCATTCAAGGTCTCTTGCTTTTTCAAGTCCTTGTCGAAGCAAAGCAGTTCTAAGTGGAGGACTAAAGCAGCAGGCAGCTCCATCGTCGCTTCTTCTTCTTTTTATCCTTTTATTAACCCTTTCCTCGTTATACGAACTTATGCGTAACGAGTTTCCCATTTTTACTGCATCGCTGCTGCTCCGCTTATGGGGTTGGCTAATGTCGCAGACCGCAGAACGCGTCTACATAATGCTCGGTCCTGGATCGCTTCAGTGGTTAACCCCAGACGTTGTTGCGCATTTGCCATCTGAGAAATCCAGGAATTCTTTTTCCGACCTCGTTTTCTTACAGTTGGAGTGACCGTAGTTGATAGTGCCTTTTTAACCGGATTTTCCGCAGATCTTCTTTGAACGTGGCAATACCAACTTATTCTATTCGCCTCAAGCTGATCGGTTACCGAGTTCTTTATATGTAGACTTCCTCTTATATGCGTAGATCTAATACAATCGCGTTTAGTGACTCCACTAGACATCCTTAACATTTTCATTTCCGCTGCCGTCATTTTGTTTTTAACGCTTCGTACATTGTCCAGCACTATAAACCGTATATAAGAGCTGGTCTAACAGCCGTGGTGTAGAGTTTCCCCTTTAATTTAAGTGGAAATTTTCGGTCGCAAAAGATTCCCGAATTTTCCCGTCATTTCATCCATCCCACACTCACTCTGTGGTTTACGTCATCGTCATATTTCGCTTCCATGTTAATGATTGATCCTAAGTACTTAAAGATAGTGCTTTTCGGAAGAACTATTCCGTCTAACATTATATCCGGAACAGGTCGCAACGGATGTGCAAATGGGCACGTCAAATGTTCCGTCTTTGAACGACTTATTTTAAACCCGTTTCTCTCTAGCGCATTTCTCCATGAATCTAAGGCGTTCTGTAAATCTTCGACTTTATCGCTAGGTATAACTGCGTCGTCAGCGAAGAGAATTGGCGTTACATTTGCTTCGCGCATGCAGTCTTTTAAAAGATAGTCGAATACTACGTTAAAGAGGAAAGGGCTAAGTACGCTTCCTTGATGCACTCCGACATTAACTGGAAATTCTCTCGTTAGTCCAGCAGAGCTTTTAACCGCAGTTTTCACGTTTCCGTACATGTCTTGTATTATTCTAACATACGTTTCCGGTACGTTTTGAGACCTCAGCGCGGCCCATATGAGATCCCTAGGCACTCGATCGAATGCTTTTTCGAGGTCGATAAATACCATGTGTAAATCCGTAGACGAATCTCGGTGCTTTTCCATTATTATTCGTAGGCTTTGGATAGCGTCCACCAACAAATCCACAGTTGCTTTTATCGAACTTTATTATTTGCCGAAGACGTTCGTTTAAGACTCTTTCGACTATTTTCATTGTGTGTGACATAAGCTTGATTGAACGGTAGTTGTTGCATTCTCGAGTGTCGCCTTTTCCTTTGTATAATGGAACCAAGAAGCTACTTCTCCATTGATTCGGCATAGGTTGTCCACATTTTAATTTATTTAAAAGTTTCGATAGCCATTCGCTGCCGATTCCCTCCATCTTCGACCAAAACTCTGATGGAATGCTGTCTGGTCCCACCGCTTTCCCCGGCTTCATTTTTCCAATTGCTATACTTATTTCTTCGATTGAAAAGTCCGAAACTTCCTCCTCGAATAGACCAGCTGTCGGCACGATATCACGTGGAAACTGTTTGTTGAGCAACTCCTTGCAATATTCAAGCCACCGGTCACAAATTTCCTTTTCATTTGTTAGTAAACGACCGTCTGCGTTTTTGATGTATTACGGCGAGGTTATTTCCATTGAATTTTTTCTTCGAAAACGATGCTCGTGTTTTCGGTGGTTCCGCTGTGAAAAATTCTGTAATGAGCAGACGGTGTTGGCTTACTAGCGATTCTCCAAGTATTACTTTACAATATTATTTTATCAATATTGCTACTAATTCAATTGGCTTATTTAACGCATAGACAATAAATAGCTACTCATACATATACAATCCCTTAAGCGCTCTTGAATCAGTTTGGTTTAAAATAAGCTAGCTTATGAATTGAAATTTGTTAAATTCAAATTCCCCCAATAAGCTTGTGAATTAAAGACAGGTTTAAGCCAAAAAATGACTTAAGCTTTTGCAACTCTGGCTCAATGTTTGGATTACCCGGAGTATTGTCAACCAGTAACAAAACCTTGAAGCTATGCTTTTTCAAATGCAGGTACCCACGAACCTCTGGAAGAAAACATTTTTCAAACAATTCTTGAAACAGTGCGGCAATAAACAGGTAGTTGCTTTAAGTTCACTCCTAAAAATACATAAAATGATAATACGAGTATCCTAGTCATGAAATGATTTTTCTTTCTCAATGGCTTTACAAACCTTTTAAGGACCGAGGTTTTAAGCTCTTGTGAAAAAATAAAAGTTATAGCAGCTTATCACCCGACGCGTTGCTTGCTTTGCAACATAAGTTCTACTGTGAATTTTTTTCCAGAACAGTCCGGTTTCGTCCGCATTAAATGGTCCGGCACGTATCCTTCTAAAGAAATTGTTTGGAACAAAATGTTTGGAAATTCTCGTGCCGCATCTTCATCGGCCGATGCTTCTCCACCCCTTAGTTTCACACTATTGAGAGATTTTCTGTTGAGAAACTTCTGCAGCCATCCATTACTCGCGTGGAAGTCAGACTGCTTACTTGAGGTTGACGGCTCATCTGCTTTTATTCTTTCGTAGAACTCCTTTGCCTTGTGTCTTATAGCCCTTCCATCAATTGGAATCTTTTTTTTTAAAGTGGTCTTCCACCCACCAAGCAAGCGCTCGTTCAGTTTTTATTAGTGCAGCGTAGCACAAAATCGCTTTTCTTTTTAATCCCACGTACCGTAGACTCATTTAATTTGAATTTTTTGCAGCCGATATTATTTTCGCACCACTTTTCAATTCATTTAGCATTTTTGTTTTTTCGCCCAAGTTTAGCTTTTTTCGTTTTGCCGCCATATTTCTTTTTTTGACATTTCTTTTAGTTTTATCTTTTTTTTTAATGGCAACAGTGTTGCCTTTTTAGTATGTGCGTAGATGTGTCCTCAACCATATTTAAATTACATTTTTAAAAATCCCGTTGCGAAAGAGAATTAAAATTAAGACAAAACGCGTAAAAATGGAAAAACCGCATGAAAAAGGTAGTTGGGAGATGTCTAAAAAATCCGCGTAAAAAATAAACGCACAAAAAAAATCGCGTAAAGTGAGAATTAAGTGTATACCAATGGCATTTTAATTAAGAACTGAACGGAACTGAACTGATTTTCTGATCGTTTGAGTTTTGTTAATATCCGCTACCGTCTACTGATGTAAATCATCTAGTTCAAATTCTGTTCCTCTTGATTTTTATCATACTCGTATAATGCTAGCATATCCGTATCGCAGAAAGTATATATTTCTACCAGAATGGAACGGAATATACATATCTAGGTATATAAAGGCTGAGCCAACAAGTGGTGCGGATGTTGGCTGTCAATTACTGAATTCAATGTGGTTGATCTTTCTGACAAATGTCATACAATCTTTGGCAATTTTAGTCATGGAGTTGTTTACCACGCAATAATGCATTTTTGGTATTCAATCTGATGACCATTCGGTCAACATAATCGCCCTAGTGAGCCCGGAATTCAGGCAATAGTGAAGCATTTTAAGTACCGTTCTGATGCCGTTCGGTATTGGGTCAAACTCCATATAAGCATGCTCCGCCACCACATACACGACAAACCATTACCCTCTGTGTTCAAAATCAGCTAGGCACCTTAATTCATCGCCGAAGTCTACAATTGTACTTCATTTATGGCTCTTTGCGGCGAATTTTAAAAGTTTGATCTTTATTTGCACGCTTCAGAATCCAAATTTCACAAAAACTAAATCTGTTAGACCATTTACGATATCGCATTTGTTAACTGGATGACAAATCGCCATTACAATTTGTCATCAAATTTGGTCTTTTTCGATGCAGTGCATTTTAGCATGGATGAGAACGGGAAAACCCATTCCAGATTCACGAAAAACCAATGCGGTTTTGGGTTGGCGGCATCATTGGACTGTAGAGACATTTAAAATGAATGGAGAACATTACTGCTACATGTTGACAGGCTATTTTTTTTTTACAAAATTGAATGAATTGGGTTTGGACGATCTCTGGTTTCAACAGAATGGTGCTACCGCCCAACAAGCCATCAATCAATCAATTTATTGCATACGAAATTTGAAGATCGCGGTTTTTCGGTTAGAGAAATAGTTGATTGATCTCAACGGTCATGCGATTTGACACCTTCAGATTTCTTCCTCTCGGGTTAATTGAAGAGCAAGAGCTATGCCAATAACGCAGCGACAATTCAGGATCTCAAACATAGGATCCAATCTGAGATTGCCACCATTGACCCAATTCTTCAAAAAGTCATTGATAGTTTTGACCTTCGGATTGTCGCTTGCAACAGAAGCCGTGGTGGTCACATGAACTTTCACACTATCTGTTGGGTCACCCTTTGGTACATAATAAGTGTTTGACGTCGTGAGTCAACGCCATTCTTCTTTCAGTTATAGTGCTGACTGTATTCAATGCAACTGTAACTTAAATGTGGACAAAATGATTGACAGAGAAATTTTCGACAAGTCTCAGACTGTAGCCATGTTCTATAATTACGCGAAATCTGTTCGCATCGAGGACACATAAAACAAAAAATTCCACTATTTCTCGCCTTTGGAAAAAAAGTGTTTCTATAACTGAGGGCGAAGACTTCAGAAAATGGTTTCATATTCTATTGGGAGAATCATGGAAACAAACCAAGTCAATTCAAAATTCATTCTTTATTTGTGCATTTAAAGCTTAGGAGAGTCTAGATGCTCTAGATTGATGATCCAATCCCCATTTAGTTAAATGACAAACAAATACGTTTGCAGCCGCCTAAGGAGTTCAACTGGGAACATATTGTAATTCTTTCCATTTGAATTTGTCCTCAGTGTTGGAAGGATGTACCGAAAATTGTCCTCGGACAAAAGATAAATTTGCCGCGCCTTTTATTGCTCCTTCGAAACTCTAGATGATTTCTTAAATAAATAAAATATTAACTAAAATTACTTTTTACGTTTAAATTTGGTGTTTAATCGCTTTTTCTGGATTCTTCTAGGCCATTCTACTATGTCTCGCATGCCAAACACTAAGTGAAAAATTTCGACAGCAAAAGGAACAAAACTTTTCACATCTGAAACATACAGAAACGTTTCTATCGCATCCTTCCAGTCATTTCTTTTCAAAATGTTTCATGTGAAAAGTTTTTCGACATCGAGATTTACAGAAACAGATGAATTATAGAAAGTGTTAAGTCGAAAAAATTGTCCCTTTGCCATGACAATTTCACAGATTCATACAAAACTGGCTAGGTAGTTGAGCTATTGTAAAAAACACCCAGTGATACATTTTTGATGAAAATTTTAATTCATTATAAAGTTTGGACTATACCATTAAGAGTGAAAAGCAAAATCATTCAAACGGCCGCCTAGGGAAGATTCGCACGTGATTCTTTTGAGGTAATTCCTAACAACTTCTTCGCGCATTTCGGGCGGTATCTCGGCTATGACTTGAGTAATGTTGGTTTTTAATGCGTTCGAGGATAATTCGCGTAAACACGGTCTTTTGCGTAGCCCATCAGAAAAAAATTAATCGGTGTCAAATCGCATGATCTTGACGCCAATTAACGTCGCCAAAACGTGGAATTACGCGAACAGGAAACTTGTCCCGCAATAAAGCCATAATTGGTCGTGTTGTGTGGCTTGCTGCCCCGTCTTGTTGAAATCACATATCGTCCAAGTCATGATCTTCAATCACCGGCCAAAAAATATCAGTTATCATTCGACCATATTGCCTCGAATTGACTGTAACCGTCCGCCCATTGGTATGTTCGAAGAAATACGGACCAATGACACCTTTTGACCAAACAGTCACAGTCACCGAGTGAGAAATGTGCCTCATCAGTAAAGAAAATCTGTGTTTATTGTCTGTTGTTCCAACACCCAAGAAGCGTATCTACGGCGTTGAGAATGGTCAGCATAAGGATGAAGATGCCATAGTGAGGTGTACGACTCGTTCAATTGCTGCGAACGCCGGGAAATTGATAAATTCGGATCATCAGCAACACTTGTACTTACAGCAGCAATATTTTCGTCTGAGCGTGCATTACGATGATGTACAGGCCTTACGACATCAGCAATGCTTCCACTCTCTTTAAATTTCTTCACAATTTTACCGATTGCTTGCGTAGTCGGTCGATTATGACGACCATAATCATCGCGAAAAGTGGCTTCGTCTGAATCACCACTTTTGTAGAAATTTTTAATAATTTTAACGCGTTGTTCGATTTGTAAGCGATCTATTATTGTAAATAGCAAATATTTAACAAATATTATGACACTTCAAATGATAGCTAATTTTGGCAGGTGTCAAATCCCAGCGCTACCAATTGGAAACTACAAATTGAATGACCCTGTATAAGCAACCACAGACAGGTAGGTACTGAAAAGGCAACCCTGCATCAATTTGAGATATAGAGAACTTTCGGATGTAAGGCTATTTCAACAGACCTTCAAGTGACAATAACTCAACAGTATTTGAAATTAATCAACAAATGGGACAAATGGGACTTTGAAGGAAACTTCTTACAAAGCTATCCAGCACAAGCACAGACATATCTTTTTATGCCACAACAAAGTAGCTTAAATGCCAAAGATATATAAGCGAATTAAATTTTGTCACATTAAAAACTAAGAGCGAAACCTCTTCTGTAACTAAACTTAGATCCGTTTCATAAAGTCACAGACTTTCACGGGTTATTGCGATATTGAAAAGTGCCTTCTTCCCATACACATTTGCGCTTGGCAATGCAAAAGCACCTTTCCTTGATTGAAATATGATTGCAAAAGTTTCCACTAGTCAGAACATGTTTCTTTAACGGTGAAATATGAATAATATTTTCCGCGTATCTGCAGGAGTACTGTGTCGCTTGTAAGCTTGTCACCTTGCTGAACTTTGAACTCTTGCAAGCAACAATAAGACTGATAGTTTGCTTCGGCCTCTTTGAATTTGAGAGACGATCTTCCTAAGATCGGGGTGCACTCGGTCTCAGCCTCTGCCGTTTCACTGCAGAAAAGTTTTTGAATAGTCCAGTATTTGACGCGAATAGATATTTTAATCTTTATAAAGCAAAAATAATTGATTTACTATTCTGTCCAGAAATGCATTGAAACATTAAACATGACACCAGCGCTGGCAAAATAACTTAAATGAGCACGTTACATGTATAGCTGAATATTATCAATATTCCATTTCTAAATTAGTGAACACGTTATTACTTTGATATCACTTACCAGAGCAGGCAATAAAAAATAATTTTCTCTTCCTTAACATGTGTTCAACCCCACATACCATGCATTTTCTAATAAACAAACCAATTTCGGATAGATTAACAAAACGTCACCCTTATCCCATTCATACGGTCGAAGTTTCAGTCACACTCACTCACTAGCTAGCCGAAAATAATAAAAAGCGATTAATTACAAATTAAGCGAAACTTCTATGTGTACACCACTTAATAGGCAGTCGGTTCGTTCGTTCGTTTAGGCCAGTTCACCAAGATGAAGATCTAATCGAATTGACGTGTTCGACAGTAATTGAGCCCACTGCCACCCCCGTCAAACGTCTGCCTAAAAGGAATACTAATATCTTCCTTCCATTGGGACAGCCCAATTCTTGGTCATTGATCATGCACACGATACCGATATCAAAGGGGAAATCAACCCAAATTAATTCATCAAGATTTCACCGTTCCACTATTTGTTAACCAATTTTTTTTCCACCCTCTGGCCAGTGTTCCTGTCCCACACCAGGTCAACTTCATTCACTTATTGGTTTCAGCCATCAACATATAAAATTTATCGCCCGATTGCCGAACAACAAAAACGCTCCAGAACGCAACAAAAGACTCATTTTCCGTTTCCTGCGCGCGGAAATTTGTTTATAATCGTCGACTAATGGGCACAGCCACGGGGACCGATTCATCATCGGAATCACCACGAAATTACCTTCTTAGGAGACTTGTCATGGAATCGGCTCAAAGAGAAAAAAAACCAGACAAACCAAGACCCGCACGGAGGTGTGCGGTTGGGAAGGGATGGTCCTCTCGATCGATTTGGGTGTTCCGCCACTCATTCTCCACGCACCATCTGACGTGTGACCCAATGGGATTCCTCTATAATTTCTGGAAGAATGACTTCATTGTGACTTCTAATGGTGTACCTCTTTAACCAAGCTGTTACGTTTTGTTTGTCTGACAAAAAAAAAAAACTGGGGTTGGAAGGGGTTTGTGTTTAGAGCCGCTTTAGTGTGGTTACAGAAAAGAATGGTAAATTGCTAAAAAAAAAAACAAAAAAAAGGATTTCTTATAGGTTGAGTTAACCGCAAGAGTTTGTTTTGGCAATGGTTGGTGCACAGCCTAACAAATTAGGGGTTCCATCTAATGGCAGTTGATCTAAGGGTGGACGTCGCGTCATTTGTAACAGCAGCTGAATGAAAACGGATTCTAATTGCTTTATAATGTTTGGTCGATTCTAATTTCCTGTGACTGAAGATTTCTCAACATTTGAGCAATTCGGGCAATGTGCAGGTAAGACAATGGAGAAAAATTATCCAGTACAGTACCTTAAATCATATAACAACATACATATAAATGGATTTCAATTTGCTGTTCTCAAAGAATTTATATTCCTTCTCTAGATGGAAGCATATTAGAGGAGATTATTGTAACGTGTGATTCTCCAAGACCTGTCAATGTAAATAAGATCAAAAATCACACCAAGAATTTTGCATTCAAAAGTATTCGGGATACCTTGAGCAGAATAAAGTCCATTGTTCCTAGAACAGATTTCGAATGATACGGGCCTTATGCTTATTATGTTTCTTGATATGGTGGTTGGAACCAAGACCCTAGCTAGTTCCAAGTTATAGCTTTCTACTGCGGCCCTTTCTCCCATTCGTAGATATTCTGTGTCCCCTTCTTTTGCCATAGCTGGCTGCATTTTGCAAATTGCAGATACACGGGTCCCACACACTTTTCCCAACTCATGAAGCATACTTTAATTCGAACATAACCTGAAAATAAGTTGATGTATATCTCTACCTAGCCATCCCCTGCTACCTCAAAGTGCTCGCTACGTTAGATGTCAGGTTCAGCAGCCTTGATACTCGTATATTGGGAAGTTTATGGTTTTGGTCGCACGTTTATAATGCTCAAGGACTGATGCGCCATATTATCTTCATGTGTAAGCAATAGTGGCATTCAGCCCAGTAAAAAAATCAACATATGTCCTTTTCCACTTATGACGGTTTGAACATCATCTTTGAGACAATTTCTCATAACAGACATAGTGGCATCGTCTCTGTTAGAATGCCATTATCCTCCTGTTTGTGCTGAATCGCATATCAGACTCACGTCAAAGACCTAAAGAGTCGATAAAGATATTAAAATTCTTCTGGCATTTCAACACCTTTTTTTAGGAATTTTAACTGGTCGTTCTGTTTCCTCGATAACGTTGTGGATGCCGCTGCTGATATGATCACAGACACTCTTCTCTTTGGAAGGAGATCCTTTATTCTTCACCGGACAAAGAGTATTATACTCGTACCAAACGAAAAGGCTTGGTACGACTTGAGCTGTAAAGAGGCTTGAGAGAAATTTTTTTTCGGTTCTATAAGACCAACCCCATAGAAGAACACCGGAGAAAATTCAAACGAGCCAGGAATGACTGCAACACCTTTCTTAAGCGTGTGAAATTTATATACGACCATAAACTGAGGCAAAAAATACCACAATGTCGCAAAAGTAGTAACAATTTTTGGTCGTTCGTGAAAAACATTAGAAATTCTGCCTCATCCTCTATCCCAACGCTCATTTACAGCTGTCAGCTATTTGGACAAAGCCAATCTGCTTGCTGCGAACTTTGCAGCCAGTTCAACGCTTCCAGATTGTGCTTTGCCTCCGCCTACACTTGAGTGCGTCGAATCTTCAATGGGACGAATCCACTTTCGCGCTCGTGTAGTAGCAAGAGTACTTGAAGATCTTAACATCCACAATCCCCTGGTCCACATGGTATATCTCCCCTTTTTC
The DNA here is from genome assembly GCA_928272305.1 of Volucella inflata. Lineage (NCBI taxonomy): Eukaryota > Metazoa > Arthropoda > Insecta > Diptera > Syrphidae > Volucella > Volucella inflata. The sequence goes on from OV743716.1 coordinate 230,850,508, forward strand.
TGAATAGGTGTTCTTCTACGCTGGCAAAAACACTGCATAAGCTTTTCCATCAATAATAGTCTTTAGGACTCTTTCCGAGCAGATGGAAAACAACATTTGTCCAGCCCGTCCCTAAAAACGGCGAATCTTATCTCTCCTCTTACAGACCCATTGAATTTACATCCCTTCTTTCCAAGGTCATGGAAACGCTGATAAATCGTCAGCTCATGAAATATCTCGAAACATGAAAACTTCTTAATGACCGGCAGTACGGTTTTCGTAGCAACAGGTCCACAGGTGATTTGATGGCATGTCTCAACGAAAAGTGGTGTTTGTGTTTAACAATGCAATGAATAATGCACATTATCCAGCGCATTGGAAAACTGCGGTGGTACATCCCATCCCCAAAAGGGACAAAGACATTTCATATCCGGTGAATCTCCGGTCGATCGGTTTCCAAAAATCAGTAAGGTTTTCAACTACAGAGGCATCAGTCTCCTTAACATCGCATATAAGATTTTATCCGCCGTATTGTGTGAATGCCTGAAGCCGTTCGTCAACATCACGCTTCTCCGCAACCTTGACAAGAGCACTCTCCTCGAACACGCTCCACCCACCGTCCAATAGGAATTTATCAAACGAGGAGATCGATAAGTACCTTAAACGAATGGACCAGACAATAAAACAAACTATGGACACTACAATACCGCGGTATAAACAAACGACTAACGAAGATCTGTTCCGCAATCCTACTATTGACGCACTGCACCGACAGAAAAGTAGACTTCTGACAAAACTTAAAAACTTGTACAGACAGTTCACAGACACACAACACCCAGAGATTAGGACACTGAAGTCGTCGATTAAAAATATTCAAACATTAATCAAAGAGAATTACAGAATAGCCGTAAGTTTGTATTGGAACAATAAGGTACGGGCTGTAAACACCAGCAACCCGAATATGTTCCCGCAAATAAATAAACTATTTCAGAGACAAAATCAAAACGACCTTCAGTGTCTTAAAATAGCCCGGACTACAGACAACGAACGGTTACTAACAATAGCAGGCATTGATACAAATGAGGCCGCTGATTATGACGACTTCTTTGTGATCGAGGATCCACAGGAGAAGGTTGAGGCTATAGGGGCGACTTTCCAGGAAGTATACAAGGCCAATGATATCATTGGCCCTAATTATGACCTGGACAATCGCGTACTGGTGCACAACTTCTATATTCGAAATGAAGTAGAGAACTGGCTCAGGTTCAGCGACGAAAATATGGCAAATAATGTCATTGCCAGAGAAGGTGGCCTACCCCCGTTCATTTCGAAAGAAGAACTCCATGAGATCTTTGACACAATCAGAAGTAAGAAATCAGTGGGGATCGATGGTATTCCGAACATCGTGTTTCGACATCTTCCTCTAGAAGCAGTGGACATTTATACCACCCTGTTTAATGATGCAATGAATAATGCACATTATCCAGCGCATTGGAAAACGGCGGTGGTTCAACCTATCCCCAAAAAGGGAAAGTATATATCCAATCCGGCGAATCTTCGGTCGATAAGTCTCCTTCCGAATATCAGTAAGGTGTTCGAAAAAGTAATCAATAGAGCTCTGACTAGGTGGGTTAAGGACAAACATATAGTTCCGGATAATCAATTCGGTTTTAAGGCAGGACATGCAATCTCACATGCCGCGTCCAAACTGGTGTCCGATATCCAATGGAATAAAGGCAAAAAACAGTATACTGGTGCCTGCCTAGTTGACTTGGAGAAGGCTTTCGACACTGTATGGTTAGAAGGTCTTTTCTACAAGCTGGCTAGTCTGGGGATCAGTAAACTACTCTTGTACATTCTTTATAATATGTTAACCAACAGACAGTTCATCGTGAAAAGTGGTGATGTGACTTCTGTTGGAACATTTCAAATTAAAAATGGTCTTCAGCAAGGCGCGGTCAATTCGCCGATCCTATTCAACATTTATACAAGCGACTTGATAGGTTCACTTCCCCATACTATTGCGTATGCAGATGACTTGATAGCGTACAGAACAGGTCCAAAAATCGAGGTCATTAATACTCTCTTACAGCGTGACTTCGACAAGATAAGACGATTTTGCGAAGACTGGAAGTTGAAAATCAACTTTCAGAAGTCGGAAACCATTCTTTTTAGGACGCCGTTGTCTGGAGCCTCTAGGGACACCAGAAAAAATTGGCGAAAGTTCTCGATCATTGGACAACACGGACAGCCTCTTGCCTGTCGAAATGTAGTCAGATACCTTGGGATCTGGCTAGATCAGTTTCTGTATTTTAACAAAAATGTAGATGCTGCTCTAGCCAGAGCTAAAGGCGCTTTTGCCCTCACAAAGAGACTCTTTTATAGCAGCCAACTCGATGCGAGGGTAAAGATAATCTGCTACATGGCCCTTATCAGGCCCATGCTGGTATTTGGGTGTCCCGTGTGGTTCAATGTACGAGCAAGCTTAATGGAAAAGATTCGGGTGTTTGAGAGGGCTTGCCTTGGGGCTTGTCTTCGCTTGTACAGAACACCAGAGTCGGAAAACAATTTTTTTTATCCTAATGAGGTCCTTTACAACAGGGTGAACCTAATACGAGTGGACAACGTCGTAATTAAGCTGACTCGAAGGCACATTGCAAGAGCAATGGCCTCAACGAATAACCTGATATCTGGGGCTTACTACCCCAATTACCTTTATCATGAGAGTGTGCGCTCTAACGGCTTCGTTCCACCGGAAGCATTCCTCTACCTTGATCAAATAGGGTTGATCCAGGATAGATAAGCGGTCCCGTTAATCTTCCATGTCGCTCGGACAGCTGGGGACAGGCGACTCAGGTTCAGTAGGGCGGTGGGGAATCGCGATAAGAGATATGTCGTTCGGCAGCACCAGCATTTCTGGTGGTTGAATGATGGGGAAGATGTTTCGTCGTCGTTTCCGTCAATTACGGGCCAGCCTCACTAATGAGGCAGAGCTGGCCAATCTATTTGCTCTGTAAATAGCGATGGCCAGCTTACATAGGTTTAGGTGAGCATTTAAGTAATATATATATATATTAGTATATACGAAGGTATATACTAATGTATGTATATTATTGTGTGTGTGTATGTACGTATTGTATGTAGGTTAGGTAGATTAAGGTTTATTTTAAGTTAGATATTAAGTTTTTATAAAAATAAAAAAATCATGTCCATTTGCTAAGTTTTTTGCTAACAATTCTTTTCTTAGCCTAAGTATAAAAAATAAATATTCATTAATAAAATGCAAATAAAGTCGAAAGACATAGATATAAGAATTTAGAGTAGCTTAGAGTGCCTGTGTGGGGCCAGTAAGTTAGTATAAGATTGTTAAGTAATTTTAAGCTAGCATTTAAGCATTTTTTGTCAGTATGTAAGAATTAATGATTAAGAAAATAAAATGCATTTAAAACTAAAAAACTAACCTATGCTCAACGATGTAGTCGAAGCTTTGCAACTCCAAGGCCCATCGTGAAATCCGAGGATTTAATGATTTTTTCTCTAGTGTCAATGCTAAAGCCTGACAGTCGGTTACTATTTTAAAAGTTACGCCTATGAGATAAATTTTAAACCTCTTAAGAGCATATATAATCGAAAGCGTCTCTAGCTCATAGCTATGATATTTGCTTTCCGTTTCAGTGGCTCGTTTTGAAAAGAAAAATACAGGGTGGAATTTTCCATCGACCTGTTTCTGCATGAAAATTGCACCGTAGCCAACCGAACTTGCATCACAATGCAATTCTGTGGCGTTATGAGGGATGAATAAAGCTAAGACGGGAGATGCTATAAGCTTAGATTTTAACACCTCAAAAGTTTCCATTTCCTTCGCACCGAATATGAATGGCGTGTCATTTTTCAAAAGGTCATAAAGTGGTTTAGCCACATTGGCAAAACCCTTAATAAATTTTCGGAAATAGGAACAGAGTCCCAGGAAGCTATGCACATTCTTAGTAGAGTAAGGATAGGAAAACTTTTAATCGCGTTTAAATTACTGTCATTTGGTCGGATACCATCTTTAGTGACTTTATATCCGAGATAAACGATTTCGGTTTGCAGAAAACTACATTTGTCAAACCTGAGCTGTAATGAATGATCAGTTATGATATTTATTACTTCGCGTAAAATATAAAGATGTTCTTCAATGGACTGTGTCGCAATGAGAATGTCATCCAAATAGGTAAGTATTTTACCCTTTGAAATAAGATTTCCGAAGACATGCTTCATGAATCTTTCGAAAACGGAGGGGGCGTTCTTAAGCCCAAATGGCATCCGCGTATATTTGAATTGTCCTAGCGGCGTTATAAAAGAAGTAAATTTCATCGAGTCATCTGTCAATTGGACATGATGAAAGCCATTCTTAAGATCCAATGTGATAAAAAACAATTTATCCCGAAGTCGATCTAGGTGATCTTCTATGAGGGGTAAAGGGTAGTTATCACGTAAAGTGATTTTGTTCAGCTCCCTGAAATCTACACACAGTCGGAGCTCTTTATTTTTCTTTTGCACAAGTGCAATTGGCGAAGCGTATGGTGAATTGGATTCATGAATTATATCTTTTTGCAACAAATCATCTAAAATTTTCTCGAGCTCGACTTTGTGTGCATACGGAAGTCTCCTAGGTGGACAACGAAATGGGATATGTTTGGACAAGGTTATCTCCATTTTAAAATCTGTTTGCGACAAGCGGTCTTTCGGATGCAAATAAGCGGGCCTAACTATCTCTTTTATTTTGCCTTTAACATTTTCACACAAACTTTTATTAATGTAAAGTTGAAACTCACCAGAATCTGCCGCTACATCGATGTTCATAATCAGCTGTAGGTCATTATCATCAATTGTATCAGCACTAGGAGATGCATATGAAATTTCACGGTGGAAGGAGCTGGAAACCACTGGTGAATCTCGTCGAATTTCGTCCTCGTTGATACGTCGAAAAGCCAAACCTGTTTTCGCAATGAAATCACGACCTAGAATAACAGTATATATCATAGAAAAATTGTTCACTACTAAGAGATTAATTTGTATAATAGAATTTTGAAAGCAAATACGGCTGTTGATACTTCCTACCACCTGAAGTGGGCTGTTGTTGATGCCGCAATAAGCCTGGCTCGTCCTCTCGAGTGTTGCCAGTAAGACTGTTGGTAAATACCTCTCCTGCACAAAACTTATTGGACTCCCTGAGTCAAGCAGCGTCAATAATCTTAACGAGATCTCCATATGTTGGTTTATCCATTCGTAACGAATACAGCACTCAAAATCGTTCATCAGGCCATCCTCAGCTTTTGATAACAAAGTACCCTTCAAAGAGTTCGCATCGTTTCTTTCAGCAGCCGCAGAAGTGTTCACTTTTTGATTTTTTTGTAGTGTCATGACTCGATTTATGTTGTCGCAGTTAGGGGATATGTGGCCAGATTTTCCACACTTGAAGCAGGTAACTTCCTTCTTGTTGCTACTGGAATCAGAGAGTTTAGCAGCAGTACTACGACGATTTTGAGAAACAGTGGAATTAACTCTAGTCACTTTGTCGGTGTTATGTTCCCGGTGATTGTTCTTTAGTTTCTCATATTTCCGCAGCACTTCTTTTAACTCCACAAGGCAGTTAGCATTGTACAGGATACTTTTATTCGTCTCAGAATCAGGAATTCCTCTAATGATGTACTGGATTAAGTCCTCCTCTTCGACAGTTCCATGTGTTGCAATTTCTTGCATATTAAGTACGTACTGTTGCATTGTTTCGTTGCTCAACTTTTTCCGTCTTCGCAGCTCATTGTAAACGTCTGATGTGGTTACTTTTTTTTGGAATTCGTTCTTCAATGCGTTTTTCAATTGAGTCCAACTGCGAAGGCTAACGGTCCTGACGAAAAGTCTTGCTGTTCCCGTGAGAAACCGCTTACCGAAGATGAATTTGTTCCTGTCGTCCAGTTCCAAAACTTCTGAGTACTCCTCAAACTGCTCAATCCAGCGGTTAACGGAGAAATTGTCATCTCCACTAAAAACGGGTATCGAGTCCTCGACGTCCTTGAAGCTGTAAGTTGGAGTCGACCTGGGAATAGATTGAACTTCATCAGTTTGTAATTCTCGCAGTTTCTGTTTCAATTGTCGAATCTCTTCTTTCTTCTTGCATATTCGTTGAAGTTTTGCTATCTCCTCATTCAGTTGTTCCTCATCCTCACTGCTTTTATCAGGCACGTCGTTATCCGGTGGCGTTGAGTCGTCAGAACACTGTTCTATGGTGTCTGAAGAAAACTCGTTGATCAACCTGGTAAAGTCGTCATCCGCAAAATCCTGCACTGCTTCTTCAACTCGAAGTTTAAGTTCTGCCTTGGTGCCGTTAGTAGGAAATTTTAGTGATCTGAGAATACACTTGAGTCTGGATACCGTCGAAGAATCCAGAATCTCTATAAACTTCTCAGACATTATTAAATTTTCACTTTTCACTCGCGAAATTAACTTCGAATTGAACCGCAGTATTAAATTGATTGGGATGTACACTCGACTGTACAGTAGATCTATTAACCGAATCCCACTTCTGAAATTGTAGTAGGAGGTGGGCGCAAAAAGAAACACTTGTTTTGACAGCGATGTTATCTTTATTTGGTAAACGAGGAGAGAAAAGAAAAACTGCACTCTGCTTCTATTTATATCAAAGTGAACTTCGGGTCAATAACCTGATAAGGTGGTCCGAATATTATTAGTGTTGCTAATAGATGTCGTTGACTGAATGTTCGAAAACTTTTTTTTGCACAGGGTGCTTTCTTATATTTTTTTTCATGATTTGTGTATTTTCTTTTTACTTTTGCCTACATTAATAATCCCGGTCCTGCTCTATGGCGCAAAGGCATGGACATTATCAAAATGAATGAAGGTGTTCTTGGTTGGTTCTTGGCATCGACCTAGTCAGAAGAGTGTAGATCCAACGAAGTAGCAATATTTCTCAAAACTGTTCAAATCGATCCATTTTGTAACGCAAAAAATGTAATACTGAATTTCCTTTAACGCGTTAGAACTTTCAGTGTCAAAATAAGAAATGATTTAAAAACATTGGCCACATAGCATAGATCACAAAATGCCGAAAGCACTGCAGATGTTCCTAATTACGAGTACGCTCGGGCCGAGTTGTTTCGTATATACTTTTAATATCAACTTCAGGTATATTCATATTAGAGCGCCTAAATCCTAAAATCTGTAGGAGTCTACCTGAATGTCCTCCAAAGTCAAACCAAACGCAAAAAGCCCTTTAAGGGACCCCAGTCCATAGATGGTACCTTATATTCGGACACTGTGATCTGAGACATCACATGAAACTCATCTGGTGACTGGTGACTTATTTGGAGATCACTATACTCGTTTTCTTTTCACAGCAAAATAAAGGGAAAAAAAATCAGTTGAAGTTGTCTGCATATGTGCCTTGGATCCAGAGCCTTTTGTATTATATCAATTTGATGCTATTTGGCTAACATACGAGTAATTCTAGTTTCCGTGATAACGAATTCGACAATCCTTTTAAAACTTTTAGGGTTTTAAGGTGTAGATACTTAACTTCTACGCCTACCTAGAATACACAAATCTTAAGACTCCCACATTTCTAACAACTTTTATGGCATTTTAAATACAAAGCCGGTTAGATATAGTAAGTCCCCATATTTGAAACTAGTAAATAGCCAAATGCAGTTAACATCTCTAACTGGAGGGACTTGGCGCTAATATGATGATGGATCTTTTGGTATCTGTCATCTCATAAACCATCAACAAATCTCATTTAGCACTATTAGCTGGCTTTTAGGCTTAAATACTACGTCCCACGTTCTGCTTAACCCCTCCTAATGTGACATATTTTTAGTCGCTTGCATCATTCCACTCAGGAGTAACTAATCAATCGAACAAAGGGAGAGGTGCTTTCTAGGCGATGGCTAGTAGGTATTGATGGTGAACAATTCCATGCATTTGTTGCCATATCGCCATTTAATTGTTTACCTCACGAAACAACTTCAAAGTCACACATTTCAAATTGGTACTTATGTTTACTGTGTGATTTTATCAAATTTTTTATCGTTCCTAATGCGATCTATCGATTGGGGACATGCGAAACCAATCAGTTAATTGAATTAGCACCCAGTGTAGCACCTTAAATACGTATATCCGCTACTGCTGTGGCTGTTTATGTATGCGATTCCAATTGTACTTTGATGAACATATTTTTCATTTCAGCAAAATACTATACTTGTAGGTAACTTGAAATTAATTTTTTCAAATTGAATCCATTAGCACATTGCCTAATCGAAGTTATTAGATTAATCCATGATCGTCCAATCATTGTCATTGGAACACAATCACATGCTATTGGTGATAATAGTAGCACGTCACGCCCGGAACAAGATGCTTTAAGATTAATCAATTTAATTAATGCTCTTCGTTTTAGCATTGCTATTATCTTGCTAATTAGTTTCCATACAAACAATTACTATTTGTGACGAACTAGGACATAGACGCCTGCAAATCCTTTCGCAAACACGAGTGACTAATCATAGGTACTCTGAAAGACGCCATTTACGAGTGTGTATAGGTAAATCTGTAATCTGGATCTGAAGTTACGAAACGTAGTATTCAACTGTGTGTCTTATTACTTCAATTACAGTGGAGATACGAGTATGTAAGTCAAAAGCGGGAATACAAGAGGGAGCACCTACAGTATCAGTACCAAGTTACACTGACCAATCGGAGGAGGATTGACCAGAACATACCATGTTGCTATCCCACACTAACGACACTAATGACTTTTTCCAACAGTGCCCATGGCGGACAATATCCAGCGTGCAACCACTTGGGGATTCCAGATCCATGATTGGCTACACAACAGCAACAAGCCCACGATCAGATGAGGATTCGGCTCAAGATCAAAGAGTCCATATCGGTGTGGTGGGTCTTCTTCTTCTGGTATCCACTCCATTTGGTCTGCTGTCCACATGGACTCATGGAAGGTGGGTAAGCCGTCACTTTCTGAACCAACTGTAGGTAAGTAGAAGTAGCAGAGTAGCATAGTGCCATTGTGGAATCTCAATACTAATTAAGTTGATTGGTGCGAGCGCTTTCACATTCCATTGAAGCTCTGGTATTATGAGGTGTCCTCAGTTTCAGAGTGTTGTTACCTCAGTGGTCGGTGCCACCACACAGAAGTGCTAATTGATAGCACAAATGACTTTGTCGGCTGAATCGATCGGCCGTCGGCGGTGGTGTGGCAGTATTGCCACCTCGTATGGTTTCATTACTCTGCAGGTGATAATTAAAAGCGTTTTCTTGCCTACCCTCTTAGTTTACATATACCTACTCGTATTGTAGTATATTTTTCCCAATTGTAGAGAGTTATGGATAAGAATTAGCGAGTTTTATTAATTAATGGCACATGGTTATATTGGGTTTTACCCGATGTCGCATCTTCCATCGCTCCATCGCATCGCTTCAACCATCCAATTGATTCAATCAATTTGAATTAAGCTACGAGATCCACTAATGGTGCCACTAATTGTGGTTTCTCTTTTATTACTTGCGTGTGTTGGATCCTCGGAAGTGGTACTTTTTTTTATTTTTCTTTTTCTTTGATGTAAACACTATTTTTATTGCATAGGCAGGTAAGAAGGGATGTATTTTTGAGTAAATTTATGAACTCTAAGTGTATCTCGAAGACATAATAAAGTGGTCGTGCAAGCTGTCAGAGATAATGGAATGTCAAAATGGAACATGTTATGACTCAGTCTTGGGAAGTTGGTAGTAGGAAGTTATTTGTTACTTGGTAAAAGAAGTTCCTTTCTTTTGTAAAGTGCTATTCCTTTCAGAAGGCATCTGGTATTGGAAGAACTCTATCGTCGTAGAAGGATACTTCGATTGGTCGGTATGAAACTCCTGTTTAGATTGTGAGATACCCATTGAGAGCACGTTTAGTCTTGATCTAAAAAGAATACCAAGCACAAGGCATGGATAGTATTAGCATCAAAATACCCATCCAACTCGTATTGAAGATTCATCATTCCACGCACATGGCGTTCTGCTTTCTTATCAACTAAAAGACAGACCAGAAGTAAAACAAACGAAAAATCAAATTAGATTTGTTATAGCTCAAGTTTACCTACCTTATTCGGATTCACTTAATAAATTAGACCTTAGTGGAGAAAAAGTTAAACCCCAAAATTGAATCAGATAAACAAAATGTAGATGTTAGGTAAAAAGAGCCAAAAAGACCGAACCTCAATGATTGACTTAAGTTGATTGGAAGTTTACTGTGTCATAGGCAAGGATGGCAACGATTAGTATAAGGCCTCGTAGAAGTAGCATCTTCCGACAGGTGCTGGTTCCTTAAATGACGAGAATGAGCCTCTGCAGCCGAACATCTTGCAGCTCTGCTAATAAGTCCTACTCCACGCCTTCCCGTGGCGCCATCTGGGAATCTCACTAGAGGTTGCGAAGTGAAGGGGGCAAATGGCGAGTTTCCTGTGCCATTAACCAGGATTAGAGTCGGAAAAACAAAACAAGACCTTATCCGGGCTACTCCGACATATTTGGAGCTCAGGCCAGAAAGGATTTCCAGGACTTAGTCAGGGTCTTGGAAAAGAGATGGTGGCGGACGAGCCCTATAAGGGCCAACGGCAGCGCTCACATCCCGGAACGGGTTACTGGCTTCGGTGTAACCGACCCCTCGTCCTAGGGGCACTCAAAGTGGAACTGGTCCTCCAGGTTGGGGGCTGTGCCGCCGGGGTAACTGCCCGGCCATTTAAAAAAGATTAAGTTACGAAGCATCAACAAGCATCAACATCGGATATGGACGGATCTACTGTTGACAACCCACGCAAACGATTTAAGGACAATGAGCTTCGGATATGCACGTGGAATGTTAGATCCCTTAATAGACCACGTGCAGCCGAGCAACTAGCGGAGGCCCTAGACTGCTGCAAAGCAGACATAACCGCCATCCAAGAAATGCGATGGGATGGGCCGGACAAAAAGAAGATGAAAAACTGCGAAATCTACTACGGCAATTGCTATCGACGGCAAAAGCAGCGCTTATTTGGATGCGGATTTGTTGTCGGAGGCAGACTAAGCCAAGAAGTCCTCAGCTTCCGGCATGTGAGCGAGCGCCTCGTAGCAATCCGCATCAAGGCTAAATTCGCCAACATAAGCCTCATATGCGCGCATGCCCCCACAGAGGAGAAAGATGACGACACCAAGGATGTCTTCTACGAGCTCCTCAACAAGACCTTCGAGCAATGCCCTAGCTATGACATTAAAATTGTCCTCGGTGATTTTAATGCAAAGCTAGGAAGAGAGGGTATCTTTGGTGGAACAATCGGAAAATATAGCCTGCACAATACCACCTCCGATAGCAGATTCAGGCTAATCGACTTTGCGGCGGGGCGAAACATTGTCGCGGCTAGCACGCGGTTCCCACATCTCGACATACACAAGGGGACTTGGAGAACTCCTAATCAATCAACAGTCAACCAGATTGATCACATTGCGATCGGCGCAAGACACTCCTCCAGTATTATGGATGTCCGTACGTTCCGAGGAGCCAACATCGACTCGGACCATTACCTTGTTGTAGCCAAGGTACGGTTGCGGATATCCCAAACTACGCCAAGACAAACTTTTGCTGTGAGAAAATTCGACGTCAGACGGCTACAATCGCAAGAGATCGCCAAGTCCTTTTCCGATCGAGTGTCTCTTAATCTCTTAAGAGGTCCAATGCCGCCAGCGTCAAGCATCGAAGACCATTGGAAACACTGCCAAAACGCCATCAGAGATGCCGCTTCTGATGTGCTGGGTTTCACTCGTCCACCACAACGAAACCCCTGGTTCGATGATAAATGCCGGCATGCACATGCAGCTAAGCAAGATGCAGATAATGCGGCGCTGCTTAGAAAGACCAGAGCTGCTTATGAGCTCTATGAGGAAGAAGAAAGAGCATGAGAAGCGCGCGATCGAGAAAATTGAGAGATGCTACTCCAGGAATGAGATTCGGAAGTTTTACTAAACGGTACAAATAACATGCCGCGGAAACAAACCCCGAACCGAAGCCTGTAAAGATGAACAAGGAAACATCGTAGTAGAATCGCAGTCGATGCTGAGGATTTGGAAAGATCATTTCTGCAGACTGTATAACGGCGATGATGGACCAAATACCGCTGTCAGGCAGAATCAACCTTTCAACTTGGACGATGATGACCAACAATTCCGTCCACCCGACCTGGATGAAGTGAAGATAGCCATATCGAAGCTTAAGTCCAACAAAGCTGCTGGAGCGGACGGCCTGACTGCCGAGCTCTTCATATCGGCAGGCGATGACTTGGTAAGGAGCATACATCAACTCATCTATAAAACATGGTCGGACAAAAGTTTGCGCGATGAATGCAATCTCAGCATTGTTTGTCCGATCCTCAAGAAAGGAGACCCTGTGAACTGCGCCAACTACAGAGGCATCCGTTTGCTTCGGTTCGGGGTTTGTTTCCGTGACGTGTTATTTTTTTACCGTACCACCGAGAAGCCGGTGTTCGTCTTTCCTCTTCTGCTTATAGAGCTGGTGAGCAGCTCTCGTATTTTTTTTACAGTGCCGCATTGCGTGCTTTTTGCTTTGCTGCATTTGCTAGCCGGCATTCGTCAGCAAACCAGAGGTTAAATTGCGGTGCCCGTGTGAAACCAAGCACATCAGAAGCGACATCACTGATGGCTTTTTGGCCGTGTTGCCACTGTTCGCGTTGTTCGGGATATCCGCAACCGTACCTTGGCTACAACAAGGTAGTGGTCCGAATCGATTTTGGGTCCTGCGAATGTTCGGACATCCATAATACTGGAGGAGTGTCTTGCTTCGATCGCAGTGTGGACAATCTTGTGAATATCGAGATGGGAGCCATGGAGTGGTACAACGTGGTTCGAAAAGAACGTTACAGTCGAAATGGAGCAATATAGATTCATGATATCTGGCTTTTTTATTCGCAATTCAATGACTGCTGTAGTTTCAACATAAAAGCTCAACATGCCCCAAAAACCCTCGCCAAAATTAAATTTTTAAAGAAAACATTTGGGCAGTTGGTCTCTAGGTTACACCTTTGAATTATTTCTGTGAGAATATGTTAATCTTATAAGCCAGAGACGATGAACGACTTCATATCCAACATTCGCCGCGTTATAGCCGATACACAGCAGAAACTGCTTGAAAATTGGACTTCTTGATTGCACTTTCATCGATCAAGTAGCATAAAACTATCATGGCCGTTCCAACTATTTCATTTCTTTTGTATTTTATCATCTTTTATTTTTAAATGCAATACTTCTAAGTCTGATGGTAATTAAAGATTATAAGCTTAACTTACGTATGTCTTACTTTTTAGCAACCTTTTGAAGTGGATGGATACTAGAATTTGTCCCTTAGAAGTCGAATCTTCACTCTCCTCCTACAGATCTGTTGTACTTTCGCCTCTTAATTACAAAGTCACTGAAGCGCTGATAAATTGTCAGCTTACGAAACACTAAAACTTCTCAAATTCTGACCTCATTATGTAGGGCATTTGTCTTTCCAAAATTGCAATAAAATGCTCACATCTTAAGAATTTCAGGACTCACAATTTCGAAAGTTGTACCAATATTACGAAATCAATTGAAATCTTCCAACACCGAGGTAACATCGTTGGCTTCACTTTGTTCTTTCACTGTTTCGGCAGCATGATCTTGTACCTTCAAACTTTAAACCTTAACACCATACCGCTATTTACCTCATTAGTTTACTTTTAACCCCACTTTATGACTTATTCTTTTTGCCCTTATTTTCTTTCTTCCACTCTGTGCTCCTTACATGTTATGATTGCTCATATTCCGCCTCCGTTAATCATAAGGAAAAGTTCCTGCCAAACCAAACCAGAGGACTTATTCAGTAGTAAAACTTTTAGATAAATTCTTCGGAGGTATTTGAGCCTTTCCTTGAAGGCTGATATAGCACTGAAGGCGAGTATAAGACAGCACTCTAAGTATGCTCCTTGCATTGCTTTCTCGCCATTTATTTCTAGCAAGCTTTAGAAATCTTGCACCAGTGGTAATGATGCAAAGACAAATCTTTGAATACGGGTGTTCAGATCTTCGAGTTTCCTTCAATTCTAAAAATTTCAATCGAGTTTCCCGAAGTAAGATCGAAACAGCTCAGGTAAGTTTTTAAAATGAACAATTGCTTCGGAGTCTCCAACTAACACAACTCTCCGCCGATTAAGACATTTACATAAACTGTGCGAAATTGTCTGATACTGCGCATGCAAAAATTGCACACTTCAATAGACTACCGGATTAGTCATAGGCGAAGATGCTTATTCTAACTGACAACTATCGATTTCTCATAGTCCTTGTTTTCCTTGTTTTAGTCTGCCTCGAAGAGGGCTTAGAGGAGAAAGGTTTTCCTTTTGATAGTAGGCCGCTTCGCTCATGTTGATCAGACAAAACAGATTCTAAAACCAAAACGGTTAAGGATCTGGAGAAGCGAAGTCGGTTAGTTCATCGATAAAATATTGTATCTCAGTGTGCGTTTATTTCAAACAAGATGCCGGCGGATAGATGTCTATCGAATGTTGTAGGAAAATCCACATCAAAAAAGAAAAAAACAAATTTAACAAGTTCAAATGCGAGTTTTCTCTTTGACGTTCCGAATCAGGAAAGCTGGAAATAATGACAAACCAGAACGGATCAGATAGCAATGCAGATACACTATTGGAGCCTGTCAGAACTAGAATTGATTACTCAGATTCGCGAGACAATCCTGATCAATTAATATGGCGCGGGAACTACATGTATCTTGGACCATAGCAATCATTAAGATGATATGCTAAGCTATGGAAGACCAAACTTGGTTCCCGAATTGGCACTCTCCATCAGAATACTATACATAAGTCATGTGTCACTTCCTGCGAGATCGACAAAGACAACATAGATTATTCCATCTCTGGGTCTCCAGCTAATACACACATTATGGATGCAATTTCATCAATGATTGTTCATCTTTCGATAAACAATTACGGAACTAACACGTAACACCTAAAGGAAGGAGATACAAGGCAAAATTTAGCAATTATGTTTGTTTAAGATTTTAAATTTGAACTGAAATAAGTTTTATTCTCACTAAAAATGTGTTTTGATGACGAAGACCATCACTACAAACATCTGAGAGTAAGTATTAGTCTTGGAGTGTTGTATTAATTCCAGGAACGCATACAACAAGATATATATCTTCATACCTGAGTTTGCCTACGTCTTCTACATTAATTTAATAATTTTCAATTTCGTAATTGCTTGTTAGGGCAAAATTGCAAGCAATAAGCTCCCTAAACCATAAAAACCTCACCAACAGTGAAGATAGGAAGAGAATCAGATTACTTCACGGTTACTCACATGTTCAGATATTGATTTTAAAATGCTCATTTGTGTTACGCAAATATCACATTCCAACCGATTCCCCAACACAACCCCCAATTATAAACTAATGCCTCCACATGTCAGGTACGAAACTGATACCAAAAGTATGAGGTTATTTCACAAGTCAGAAGGAAACAGCTCCCAAAGTAATTGCCGAATCAAGTTCCTATCCAATAAGCAATTTAAATAATTAAATCCACGGCCCACGTACAAGTACACGTACCATATGCTACTCGTACATGTGGCACACATTTAATCTGCCCCCAAAAATCGTTATAGGATTCAGGCGCACATACACGTGCTGGATCTTACCCCCAATGCAATTAATTTAATCCCTGCTAAATTCAGTTCAGCTCACATTTAACAACAAAGGCAGACCCATAAAAAAATAAATAAACAGATTATTTTCTCGTCGTTAATTCAGAAGGTTGTTACGAATATTTTGGTAGTGGATCAGTACATGCTACAAAGCCTTAGCCAGTATGTCGTTCCAATGGCAACCAATCAAATTGAATTTGGCGGCCACAAAGTCGCTTGTTTGCGCAACATAAAATTGAATTACATCGGATCCGGCTTTATGACAACACCCTGGGTGTTGTTGTACAAGTATTTTCTCTCATTCGGATGGGTGAAATCCTAAAACAAATTTCATTTGCGTCCAACCGATCGAATGATTTGAGGGTGACAAATTCTGAAGAAAGGGCAGCAGTTGTTATGTCCTTTCAAAAGGACAAACACATACACATCCGCACACAGAGATGCCGCAACTATACTGAAATCGAGCATCGAAAACCTGATGTGAATAAACAAGGAGACGACGACTTCGACAGTAGGGTGGATTTTTCGCATCATGACTTCCAATCGGTGGCTAATGCGGATAAATGATCTGACAATTACGACCGGCAGAAAACATTTCGAGGTGTCAGTCATTCAGTTTTGTGGCCACCATTTCCTGGCAGATGAACCCTCTTCCTTAAGCCTGTTGGTACTGTGCATACATACACACACACATCCATAAGCATTTAGAAGAGGTTTCTTGCATTTTCTTTCACCCTCATGTTCCTATGTCAGCAATTGTGTCTCTTGTGTTGACATATTTAGGGATGTTTTATTGGCTGTGAGGCAAAGAATCCTGTTTCCTGCTATACCGATTGATATGCAGAATACCGTACCGTAGATACTCATACCCTTCTTCTATCCAGGGTGTTTTTGTTTGGTGTGATATTGGGGTGCGTGTGATTTTAGGAGGATTTAATTTGCTTTAGCCCAATGTTTGTCCCCTTTTCTAATTTAATTGCAATACAAACCGTGGGGAGGAGGTTGTATCAAGGTTTTCGACTGTTAAATAAGTATGTACCTATGTTTTACACATCGAATCGACAATCGCAACGCATTTGGAAGCCTTTGACAATGAACGAACTCCAGGCATTTTTTGGAGTTTTGTTGTACATTGGAGCATTAAGAGATGGTCATCGTCATTGGGACATCCAATTCCTCGAGCTGTGATGAATTGTACACGTTTCGAGGATTCAATTGGTCTTCGCGCCCAATCATCAGCTAGAACAAACATTCTCCAGCTTGCTGAGATACTTTTGAACGAATTGAATCAGACTTTGTCAACAAATTACATTCTGTCTGAAAATCTTACCACCGATGAGCAATTGAAAGGCTTCCTTGGTCGCTCTAAGTTTCGGCAATATACTCACAGCAAGCCTGCAAAATATGGACTGAAGTTCTAGTGACTCAGTAAGAGGACAACGGCATATCCACTGAAATTTTCAATATACACTGGTAGTTGTGATGAAAGTTTCGGGCTTGGCCATGGATACGACGTGGTGATGTCTTTGGTGCCAAGATATTTGCTCACTGGACGTAACCTAACAGTAGATAATTTGTTCACTTTCGTGAATTTAGCGTTGAAATTGGTGGATACAAAAATAACAACTCTTGGCAAAATCTGAAAAAATAAACAACACAGATGTACCTAAACCATTTGTTGTCAAAGAACTTCTAGATAAAAATAACGAACCTACCAAAATAAATAATAAAAAATCAGTACTGCTCACTTCATTCATCGATTTTAGTATTTCCACAGAGAATGGCATTGGTATCTTATGTTCCAAAATCAAATAAACAAGTTGTTTTACTAACAACACAGCACAATCTTGAAAAGACTATTTCAGGCTGTCATAACAAGCCAGACATGATACTAGATTACAAAAATTACTCCGGACAAAATGTGGAGTCGATGTATCCGACCGAATGGTGTCAATTTATTCTGGCCCATGGTTGTATTTTACAATTTATTAGATGTTGCAGCCTTAGCCACAATCATTATTTTTCGACATTTCAATCCGCCAACAAGGAACAACAAATTATTTAGAAACGACAAAATAATTGAGCTGGCAGAGGAGCTTATGGAACTAGAATTGGATGGCCGTTCACACCCTTCGATCCAAAGTACAATCTCTAAAATAGCTTGGATGCCCTTCGCATTATGGGAAGAAATTTGAAGGTTTTTCGAGTAGTTAACGAGAGACTTTCTCGTAAACAGGTATTTTTCAAATGTTAATACAATATTTTTTTTTAGAAAGATATTTTATTTTTAGACCAGATGCCACATTTATCCAAGAGCAGAGGACAGAAAGAGCAAAACCCCATGTGATGTTTGTGGAAAAAACTCTTGTCTTCACCGTCGAAACATAGTCTGCGTCAAATTCCTCCCAGAACTACAACCGATTCCAGAGTGACTGAGGCTTCTACTACTACACTTCATCTTCCTTTTTGTAAATAACCATCTATTGTTATTCATATTCAAATAAAGTATACGTTTTTGATTAAAATACTTTTTTTCCCCCATTTTAAGGGTTCGGACGAACCCCAAGTTTGGTTTGTGACTTTTTTTCAGTAAATAATTCCAGAAAATTATCTAAAACCGCTTTGTTGGAAAAAGACAAAAGAAAAATTAATTTCGTTCACTGAGTTTTCAGTAAAAGCAAAAGTCACACTGATGCGGAGCAATCAGGTTGCTAAGGAAAAGACAGCATACTTTCGTCCCACCATATTTTTCAGGTGGGTTGGTGAAGACTTATCCTTATGAAGTCACCGCTTGCCACTTTGAAGAGCTCGGCAGTCAAGCCGTCCGCTCCACCAGCTTTGTTTGACTTCAGCCTAGATATTGCCATCTTTACTTCATTCAGGTCAGGTGGACGGAATTCTTCTTATGCTTTTATTAACCCTTTCCTCGTTATACGAACTTATGCGTAACGAGTTTCCCATTTTTACTGCATCGCTGCTGCTCCGCTTATGGGGTTGGCTAATGTCGCAGACCGCAGAACGCGTCTACATAATGCTCGGTCCTGGATCGCTTCAGTGGTAAGCCCCAGGCGTTGTTGCGCATTTGCCATCTGAGAAATCCAGGAATTCTTTTTCCGACCTCGTTTTCTTACAGTTGGAGTGACCGTAGTTGATAGTGCCTTTTTAACCGGATTTTCCGCAGATCTTCTTTGAACGTGGCAATACCAACTTATTCTATTCGCCTCAAGCTGTTCGGTTACCGAATTCTTTATATGTAGACTTCCTCTTATACGCGTAGATCTAATGCAATCGCGTTTAGTGACTCCACTAGACATCCTTAACATTTTCATTTCCGCTGCCGTCATTTTGTTTTTAAACGCTTCGTACATTGTCCAGCACTGTGAACCGTATATAAGAGCTGGTCTAACAACCGTGGTGTAGAGTTTCCCCTTTAATTTAAGTGGAAATTTTCGGTCGCAAAAGATTCCCGAATTTTGCCGCCATTTCATCCATCCCACACTCACTCTGTGGTTTACGTCGTCGTCCCATTTCGCTTCCATGTTAACGATTGATCCTAAGTACTTAAAGATAGTACTTTTCGGAAGAACTATTCCGTCTAACATTATATTCGGAACAGGTCGCAACGGATGCGCAAATGGGCACGTCAAATGCTCCGTCTTTGAACGACTTATTTTAAACCCGTTTCTCTCTAGCGCATTTCTCCATGAATCTAAGGCGTTCTGTAAATCTTCGACGTTATCGCTAAGTATAACTGCGTCGTCAGCGAAGAGAATTGGCGTTACATTTGGTTCGCGCATGCAGTCTTTTAAAAGATAGTCGAATACTACGTTAAAGAGGAAAGGGCTAAGTACGCTTCCTTGATGCACTCCGACATTAACTGGAAATTATCTTGTAAGTCCAGCAGAGCTTTTAACCGCAGTTTTCACGTTTCCGTACATATCTTGTATTATTCCAACATACGTTTCCGGTACGTTTTGAGACTTCAGCGCGCACATATGAGATCCCTAGGCACTCGATCGAATGCTTTTTCGAGGTCGATAAATACCATGTGTAAATCCTTAGACGAATCTCGGTGCTTTTCCATTATTATTCGTAGGCTTGGGATAGCGTCCACCGTCGATCTTCCTTCAACAAATTCACACTGGCTATTATCGAGCTGGTGGACAGAATTGTTGGTCTGCATTGTTCAGGTTGAAAGGCTCATTCTGCCTGACAGCGAGATTTGTTTCGTCATCGCCGTTATATAGTCTTCAGAATGATCTTTCCAAGTCCTCAGCATCGACTGCGACTCTAGCACGATATTCCCATGTCCGTCTCTACAGGCTTCGGGTCGGGGCATGTTTTTTTCTACCTTTTGCTTAAACTTCCGAATCTTATTCCTCTTTCAATATCCTCGACCGCGCGTTTCTCATACTCTTTCTTTTTCCTCCTGAGAAGCCGGTGTTCGTCTCTCCTCTGCTCATAGAGATCGTGAGCAGCTCTAGTCCTTCTATAAGCAGCATCACTGATGGCTTTTTGCCAATACTGCCACTGATCTTCGATACTTGATGCTGAGGACTGTGCACTGCACTGATCATAGGTCTTGTTGAAGTTATCTCTAGTGTTACGGGTGCTCGTTAACAAGTGGAAACTCACGACTTCCTACATATTTCTGACGCATAGGACACATTTCTTCCCAGTAGCAATCAGAAGTGTACGTATATGAGAGTTTTTCGTCCTCCTTATATTCGTCCAATCCCATCGCACTTCCTGGATGGCAGTGATAAGCATATGCATGATAGCACTCATAATCAGTGAGTTCTTCACATCTTTTAATCATCGGTAAAGGATTGTGAGCTCTATGACGGGGTAGACTAGAATATTGTTACTGGTCAAGCATGTTTGTTTATTTCTTTTTTTGATTTTCTTTACGAAGAAGTCTAAAATTCTCATCCTAAAGAATGCTTCTCGGTAAGAAGTCGAAATCTTCTTTAAGCCGCAAGCAGGCCAACAGCGCCTTGGAGGTTTTGAATATGTCATAGCAAAGCTTTTTTATTCTGAATTTTACCCAAATAGTTGAAGAAATAGATGGTGATCCCTTTAAACTTAATATGAGCCAACCTTCCCTTTCTCATGATGAGAAGGGCAATTGGGGAGATTCATCAATAACTTTTCAGTGACAGGCCAATTTTGGAAAATACAAATTTCGCTTGAACTAACATGAACAAACGGCTTAATATCAACTGCCTTTAAGGGATAACTGTCGACTTCTGTTTTGTTTTGCTAAAGGAATAATATTGTAAAAATAAATAAACAAACCAAGCTCAAGATAGTTTTCAACAAGTAAAGACTGATATTGCTTCAAAGCGCCATCAACCTTACATTTATTAGAAAAACACTTCTTCTATTGTTGCGATGTAACTTCATACTTTCAAGGATACTGAGATGGCTGAATGTAAACGGAAATAGGTTTTGTTTTATGGGTGACTTCCTTATTATCTATCAACTCCTTCGTCCAGCTGAAATCTGGAAAATTAACGGCGAAATTTCAAGGATGGTGAATAGTAATGAACAGCGAACTTTGGCTTTAAACTTGTATCTTTCACTCAGTTACTGATGTATGCATTTAGTAGGATTAAAAGTCACTCCAAAGTTACTGTGGTTAAGACGTTTTGAATTCACAAAAATTTACCAAAACTGCGGAAGTTCGGTAACCCTTCACAAAGGGTTGGCAGAAATTGCCAAGAAAATCAAAAAAGTTTTGAAGAGTTTTCCCCTGTGCATCCTCTATTACTCGTAAGTGGTTGCACTTTCAATATCAACTTCCCACTTCGAATTCGAATTGAAAATTTACAAAGAAATTCTCATAATTAGGACGACCAACCCAGATGTGCATGGTTCCACTCAGAAATTACTTATTTAAAAGAAGAGGTCACCAATGACAGACAATGCCACTTCCTGAGAAGAAAACATTTATACTCTACGTCACCACACCACACCGCACTATAGTAAGCAACCATCGATAGACTTTGTCTTTCACAAAAATACAATTTTGTCATTTCAAGCAGACATAGTCCATTAACCTCAGCAATTTACCTCCTTTCGAGTAAATGACACCAATCATCCAAGACGCACTCATCGCCATATACCTACTCGTATGTCATGGTTCTGTCAGTATCTGTGGCAATGTTTCTGTCAGTGTCGCTGTCATGCTTATGTCACATATTGTGGTTCATTCACTTTATACTCATACCACCGTTGACGCATTTAGGTGTTGCGGCAAAGTTTGTGGTTCCATGTACATTACAATACATATGTATGTAAGTTGGGCCTAATCACATACAATTAACCTAAAAGGTAATTACACTCAATTAGGTTTTCCATCAGTAGCCAAGGGGACGGGTCGGTTGGTCGGCCGATGTGGACACAAAACCACCGAGAAACGGTATCACTTAATAACGTTGCGGTCATCATCCAAACTTATCCGGATATCAACATATTGTGTGTCCCTAATTAGGGGGGAATTTTGTCACTCAACATGCGCACACGGTAGTTTTTAAGCTGTAGCTATCCGGGCACGCATAATGGCTGTCTAAACCTTTACTCGTACAGCCTACCACCCAGCAAGAGAGTTTATGTGAGGCGGCGCAGCCGCGAATGGGCGCGAATTAAGTGGACATCGCGGCGGTGGTGGCGACGACGACCAACACCACAGTGACGATGACTGTTAAGCCTGAGAAGCATAAAAGTAATTAGATGCCAGAAGCAGGCAAGCAACACACAACCAACAGCCAACAGCGGCCATGCGTTGTGATGCTTATGTGCGAGTGGGTACTTACCATCAAGATCTGTAGATGCCAGTATGTAGATGTTTCATATGTATCCGCGGTTATGTGTGTATGTAATTGCCACCTGGAAGCGCAACTCTGTTCGGCTTTGATGTTATGCCGACGAGCTTGCCAACCGTCCAATCCATCGATTTTTAACGCGGAGCTGACATTAATGGGCTTTTTGGTGTAAGTAATGAGATAAGTCGTGCCAACTGCCGAGAGTTATGACAGTTGAGTGCTGTTGTTGGTGGCAGAAATGTTGCTGTTGCTGATGCTGCCTCTGCTGCTGCTGCTGTTGTTGATGCTGCCAACAATGATACCACGTCCGACGACAACGTGGTGGTAGTTTAACGATGCTAAAGGTGTTGGTGCTGCCGTTGTTCTGTACATAATGATGACCCACAGCTAAGGAGGCTTTCATTTCAAATTATTAGAGCTGGAGCTACCACCCCAAGTGTGTACATTTGAAGCATCATGTGACTAGCGAAGTGAACGTATGAGTAACTACTTACATGTAAGTTTCAAATTAAGTGAATTAGAATGGTGAATAGGCGTTACAGATCTATTTGTCTTTATAAGAGCTACGGGTAGAGGTCTATATTATGAACAGGTCGAACTTACTGATAAAGGCATCAAGGCCATAATCATCAAAACACCGATCAGTAAGAGGAGAGAAAATTACCACACAAACCCTGGGTTCCTTAGTATCTATTGTAGATGGAGTTTAGAAGGCACATTCCAGAATATCGTTTGTATCTCTACGAGATAGTTAGGAAGTTGTAGAAGCAAAACAATCAGAGTTCATTAACCAAGGAATTTTTTTTCTAGTCGAAGGAGATTACTGAAGTTGATGGCTAACATGAAGCTTTTTTATACAAAAGTCATCGTTTTTCAGTGATAGGGCTTGGCTGCATAGCAGTTACGGCATCCCTTTGTATCTAAAAGAAAGGAAAGGGATCTTGGGAAATGTTCTCTAGAGAACCTATGTAAGGACTTCTCTCTCCCTTGACTGATAGTGTGTGCACACGTAGTTCTTCTGTGAAGTGCCGCTTGATATGTAAGATATTTTGCTTCGTATGCTAGGCTGCTCTTTTCATCAAATAAATTTCGATTGTTTTATTTAGAAGTGGATTCAGGGAATTTGAGCCTGAATTCGTTTTATAAACAGCAGACAGCATAATGTTTTCGAATCATTGAAATACTCCAAAGAGTGCATACGTGAGCCCGGTAGCCATATGAAAAACAGGAAATGCTGTTGTCAGCAAAGGGATATATATCCTGGGGCATACTAGCATATATTTTGTAGATATCAGACAACAGAGCCTAATGCTAAATCTTTCAAATATTTTCGAAATATTAACCGCAATCGTACTGCTTTCACTTAATTACAATACGCCTTGATTCCACATTTCGAAGAGAAATAACATCAAATCACCAGTTGTTTCATAAGCTGACGGATTCTGTTTGTTCTGGGTCTTACAGCTTTGGCATGTTCGATTTATGTTTGGTAAAACTTCCTAACTTCGGCTTCTCTCGAAGGAATCGATGTTCTTCGCTTAGTTTCTTTTCGCAGTTCTTTTCTGCAAAGCCGGTCTGTAAAACTGTGATTTTTGCAAGTTTGATTGTCTGCATTTGTAACCAACCCTGCGGTTTCTTTCTTGGCGAGGATTAAAACCCAGTACAACAAAGGTTGCTGTTTTGCCTGTGATGCCACTGGTTTTCTACGTTCGATGTTAGCGGCATCGAACTTCTCCACTTCAGGGGGGATCAGAAATGCCAAGGAGGCCCTTTGCGACTGTAGCTATTCGACGTTGAACTTCCGCAAAATAGTTCTCTGGCTTAAGGCTGTTATTTATATCTTGTCGGTCGTTTTCCGATCAATTGCTGCGCAGATCCCACTGGTATTCAAATGATCTCTGGCCTATGAAGATCAGGGAAAAATTTTCTTTAGCAGCAAGGGCATCACATGCGAGATCACGACATTACAGTCAGCACTATAGGTAGATGATTAGTATTATTTTAAAAGCGTCAATGTCTGATCACAGATGGATACGCTTCAAGGTGAACTTCCAGAATAGGGCATGTAGTTTTCAAAGGAATCCAAGGAAAACTGATTGGGTCAAGTATACAGAAGTGGTAAATACACACCCGGAGACCCAGTCAACCACCTGCGATAACATTGATAACTCGGACAGGGCGGTACGAAATCTAAATAGGGTACTAAAAATGGCGTTCGAGAAACTTGTCCAGCTAACCGAGCACTTAAAAGGGCCCAGCCGAGATGGTGGAATAGGGAAATAGGTCTTAAAAGGAAAGAGGTAAGGCAACTCTATAAAAGAGCGAAGCTTTTCAAATGTGACACTACGTTGAATGAGTACTACGATTGCAAGAGGCAATTCAAGTTTCTAGTTAGGAAATTGAAAAGGGCGTCATGGCAGAGGTACTGCGAATCTATTATGGCAACAGACGAAGTTTCGAGGTTACGCAAAATGCTTTCAAAAGAAGCGAGCGTCCCTAGCTTATGACAGAACATGGGCTGAAAGCAGCCAGGGAGTCCTGGTAACGTTGGTGGAAACCCATTTCCCTGGTTTCACATTAATAGCTGACTCCGGCTTGCCACGGCACACAGATGACATCAACCTTTCCCTCTCCGAAGGGGAGATTGGTGTTCTTATTAACAAGGAAAAAATACGATGGGCAATTCAGTCGTTTAAACCGTATAAATCCTCCGGTCCGGATGGCATTCTACCTAGTATCCAAAATATTATGGAAATTCTGAGACACAGTTTAAAAACAGGCTATATTCCAACAGCATGGAGAGAAGTTACGGTAGTTTTTATACCTAAGGCCGACAAGCAAGTGCACATAACAGCAAGAGACTTCAGACCAATAAGTCTGTCATCTTTTATGCTAAAAACCCTGGAGCGTTTACTGGAAATTCACATCAGGAACAGATGCAGCAACGGTTTTTTGACCGGATCACAGCATGCCTACATGAAGGGCAAATCCGTGGAAACCGCCCTACATGAGGTGGTGGGGAAAATCAAAAGAAGTCTACACTTCAGTGAGTTTGCGATGGCGGCCTTCAATAACGTAAAGCCGAGCGCCATCAAAGTTGCTTTAGTAGACGCAAACAAAGAACAAGGGATAACAAATTGGATCTCCAACATGCTTGCAGGTAGGGTAATAAACTGTTCCATTGGACAAAGTTCGGCTAGAATGTTAGTGACCAGGGGAACCCCTCAAGGGAGAGTTATATCTCCACTCCTTTGGGTACTAGTTATTAATGATATTCCCAAAAAGCTCAATTCAATGGGCATTAGCACCACAGCATACGCGGGTGACATCGTGATAATAGTGCAGGGAAAATACTTAAACATTTTAAGTGAGATCATGGAGCTTGCCTAGAAGACTTGGGCATGCAGCTGTGGTCTCAATGTCAATCCCTCCAAAACGGAACTGGTTCTTTTTACCAGGAAGTATATGTAAATGAACTGTGGGAAAAATATGGGGCCTTAAACGTGCTATAGTGTACTGGCTATATACGGTAATGGTGAGACCCATACTGGCATATGGCGCACTAGCATGGTAGAAAGCAACAACTAAGAAAACGATCTACGAAAAATTAGCGGAGGTTCAGAGAACGGCTACCATAGCCATTACAGGGGCACTCCGTACCCCTGCGGCAGCACTAGACACCTTTCTACACCTGACACCGCTTGATCTACAAATAAAAAAACTTGCTGGCAACAGTGCGATTCGACTCACTAATCTGGGTCTTTTCAAAAGCAGTAGCTTCGGACACGGCACGATCCTGGAGGAGCTACTACCAGGCAATACTATTAAAACGGATGAAATCCCTTCCTTAATCGATTTCGACATTCCGTATGATATATTAGAGGAAGGACTGGCAAGAAAATGCAGTCAAACGAAATTGCAGTTTTCACAGATGGCTCGAAGACAGAGAAAGGAACAGGTTCTGGTATCTTCTCGGAGGACCCGGAACCGGATACTAGTAGTGTCTTCCAATCAGAGGTTCTAGCTGTCCTCAGGGCGGCTAAGCTGATGCAGATGAGATCGGTATCTGGCAGAGATATCGCTATCTACATCGACAGCCAGGCGGCGCTTAAGGCAAAGGAGTCAATCAACATCAACTCTGACACAGTCAGGGGCTGTCGCACAGTGCTCGAAGCATTATGCGTTGAGAACAGGGTAAGACTGTGCTGGGTGTCAGGACACTGCGGTATAGAAGGAAATGAACAAGCAGACGAGCTTGCAAAAAGAGGAGGGCTACTCGACAATAGTGAGGTTGCTGATGTCAAACCACCCCTTTGCATGGTAAGGGGCACTATTGAAGGAAAATCCATTAAGGCCGCCAGCATAAAGTGGTTGAATCTGGAAGGACAAGGACAGCTGAATAGGGATAAGCTTAGGAGGCTAATAGGAATACTTACATGACACTGTCTACTGCTGAAACACGCAAAGAGACTAAAACTGACAAATATAAACACTTGTAAATTCTGCGGGGATTTACAAGCGGTTGAGGATATAACACACATACCGTGTGAATGTGCGACAATATCGCTTATCGCCGAAGGAAACTCTTAAGAAAATATTTCTTTGAAAACTTAGAGGAAATAGACGGTACGGATTTCAAAGGCCTTCTTGGCTTTTGTAGAGAAATTAGGTGTTTTCATAGGGAAACTGTTTAGGTTTTAACTGAACCAACAGGGGAAAGCGATGGGCCCATTTTGGTGCCTAGTGTCTGTGTCTTATGGCACACCCTATGTTTCCTAACCTCCTGGGTGGATCGTTGTGGATTGCGAATAAACCACCATAAAACCGATCTTGTCCTCTTCTCCAGGAAATATAAAATTCCAATCATAGACCCTCCCTTAATCAACGGTAACAGCTTAGCCTTCTCTGACACAGCGAAATGTGTGGGTCTAATTTTGGACAGGAAACTAAGTTTTAAACCTAATATTCAAGAAAAAAAATTAAGAAAGCCTTAGTAGCTGTATTCTCTTGCAAAAAAAGGCATCGGAGACAACCTCATTGGCCTATTGGCTATACGTCTTGGCTACACGACTGATACTCACTTTTGGTGTGGTTGTTTGGTGAACGGCCTTAGATAAAGCAGTCAACAGCATGAATCTAAGCAAAGTCCAAAGAATTGCATGTCTGAGCATAAGCGGAGTCCTAGCCACAACTCCCTCTGCTGGTCTGGATGTTCTATTTCTCT
Source organism: Volucella inflata (assembly GCA_928272305.1). Classification (NCBI taxonomy): domain Eukaryota; kingdom Metazoa; phylum Arthropoda; class Insecta; order Diptera; family Syrphidae; genus Volucella; species Volucella inflata. Next base: position 230,878,330 of record OV743716.1, read on the forward strand.
TGACACCCCTCGACATTTTCAGAAGACAAGTATTTACTGATGCAGCTGTTCGGTTTAAAGCGACTTTGCAGCGGACAAGTAAACTTTTTGGCCATCCTAACATTCTTAACACAGTAGGAATCCTACCAGAGAACATCGACTACACCATGCCCAAACATTGGAATGACAAAAACTTCCACGAGAGCATTCCTTCTAAATTCTTCTGGGAGGAAAATGCCTTCATGGACGACGAATCAATTCACCTTTACAAGGACGGTTCAAAGATTAATAGTAAGGTTGGTGGCGAAGTTTTCAGTGATAAGCCTTACCTAAGCCTCTCCTTCCGCCTTCCGAAGCACTGTGTCGTGTTTTAGGCGGAAATTCTGGCAATAAAGCGAGCACTATCCTGGCTGTAGAAAAACGTTATATCTTTAATAGATATCCGCATGTTTTACGATTGTCAGGCCGCTATCATGTGCGTAAACTCATGTTCTTTAACTCAAAGATCCTTATAGACTCCCGATAATGTCTTATGGCAGAGTAGTACAGACATCCCAGAGAGCCACTATATCTATTCTAACTGAAAAAGGTAGCATAGGTATACCTATCGCCTCGTGTAAACAAGAACTAAAGCTGGATGCTAATAGAACAACGATTCTTAGGTGGACGGTTGTATAGTGGACGACATGTATAGCGACCAAACAACTTTGGCCAAAACTGGATCTGAATCGCTCTTAGAGTTTCATCCTTCAAAACAGATACGATCTCAGCGCCATAATAGGAGTCACCATCGGACACTGTCCATTATGTTTAGATACAGAAAGGCTTGACTTGTTTTCAAACGAGTCGTTTGAAGCGACTTCTGCAGGAGGAGAAGACAATCCCACTTTTGTACATATCCAACTCTATTTCAAAAAAGAAAACTCCACTAAGGAGCCTTCTGCTACTATGACAAAAGCTCAAAATAGTTTCTTGAGCAGGAGGATCACCGATCCACCTGGCATCACAACCGGCCAAAAAGCCGCTTAGGTTGGTTCTTTTCTAACAGCCACTCTAACCTAATCTAACCTAACCTAAGGGCATCATGCGTTTACGCTTTCTCTTTTGTATCACCACTGACTAAGAACTATGTAAATGTCTATTCTATTTTTGTTTTTACTGCTTTCGAAAGAATATGCTATTAAGGCTCTCATGAAGAATTATTAGATGATATCAGGGTTTTATCTTCGACCTGTATCCCTACTTTTTTTAACTCACTCAATCACCACCAACTCTAATTTTCAGTCGGGCATGTTCCAATATAAAAAGTCATAAATCGTCCTTTTACCTAATAAAGTACGCCCTATACTGTCATAAAGGATATTGAACGGCTTTCAAGTGCACATAATTGAATTATCCACGCACACTTGTTCTCAAATGGAACAGGTTTTTTTTGAGTCACTTTTATTTTGTCATCAATTTCGAGAGCACCACCATAAAACATGCGAAGCGCAAAAATCTCGAACAAGTCAAAAATTAGTTCCGACAAATATTGTGTGCTATTGCCTTGACTGGGGGTGCGGAAGTGTTTGGTGGCGAATTTCCTCCTACCTCTAAGGACATTCATTAGTGCGTTCAGTGTTCAGTCTTGACTATAACCATGACTCGACGGTAATGTGACAATTGCCGTAAGGTACTCGTACTCACACTCAGTGTGAGTCGAGGTCCAACATCGAGTAACGAATGAAGGACATGAATTTTCCAAGTGAACAAGTCTCAATTCAATTTGTCAAATGTCATAAATGTTTATAGGGATTTTTGGTGCGGCTGCTGGGTTTATAGTGCGTGAGATTGGGGTGGGCGATTAGGGGGATGAATGGTTTTAATATACTGGCTGAGGTGATGCATTTTAATGATTTTGTTAACTTTTACTACTGGAATAGCTAATGGTCCAGTGGAGTTTATTGCTTGCGTTATTTGGCAATAAGACGAATGGTGTTTGCAAGAATTTTTCAACATTGAAATGGAGAGCGAAAATTAAATTATTCTGAAAGTTGGTAGAATCTCATACGTAGATAAGGACAGTTGTCTAAAATCAAAATAATATTTGTCAGTGCTATGCTAGAGGTAAGCATGCTGGCGGTATGTTTCTCAAATGAAAACATGATATTGGGAGATGCAAATTGCCATAGTTGGTCCCAAGTCGAACTGAAAATGTCAGTTTTTAATAGGAAACTTAGAATAATACACCACACTATACCCTATTTCGTTAATCTGGGACTGATATACGCTCAAGCCCAAAAGAAGAGGCCATCTGCTTTAATCGCAAATGCAACTTACAGAAACTACACTTCATTCGTCACCAGAAGAGCAAAAGAACGATATTTCCTTTCCAAGCCGATTGCTAACTGCCCATCAAGAAAACTTTGGAGCAATTTGCGCTCCATTACTTACTTACTTTAAGTGGCGCTACAGTCCGGGGTGGACCTGGGCCTCAGTCAACAAGCTTCTCCAGCAAGCTCGATCCCAAGCGAGCTGCCTCCAGTTTCGCACGCTTAGTTGGCTGAAGTCCTCTTCCACTTGCGTGCGCCACCTGAGTCTTGGCCTTCCTTCCACTGCGCTGTCCCTCGGGAGTAAATTCGAAGACTTTTCGGACCGGAGCATTGGTGTCCATGCGCTCTACATGACCCAGCCATCTCAGTCTTTGGATCTTCACTTTTCTGGCTAGGTCCATGTCGCTGTACAGTCAATACAGTTCGTCGTTGTATCTCCTCCTCCACTCACCGTCAATGCAGACGGGACCGAAGATCGCCCGAAGAATTTTTCTCTCGAAGCAACCAAGAACACCCTCATCCATTTTTGATAATGCCCATGCCTCTGCGCCATAGAGCAGGACCGGTATTATTAAGGTCTTATAAAGGGTGTCCTTGTCCGAGAGAGGGCTTTGCTGATCAATTGCGTTCTTAGCCCAAAGAAACAGCGGTTGGCAAGAGTTATTCTTCGTTTGATCTCAGCGCTGGTGTCGTTGTCTGTATTTATAGCGGAACCTAGGTACACAAAGTCCTTAGCTACCTCAAAGTTATATCTGGCTACAACAAGGTAATAGTCCGAGTCGATTTTCGGCCCTCGGAACGTACGGATATCCATAATACTGGAGGAGTGTCTTGCGTCGATCCCAATGTGATCAATCTGGTTGACTGTTTGTTGATCAGGAGTTCTCCAAGTCCCCTTGTGTATGTCGAGATGTGGGAATCGCATGCTAGCTACGACAATGCTTCGCCCCGCCGCAAAGTCGATTAGCCGAAATCCGTTATCGGAGGTGGTTTTGTGCAGGCTATATCTTCCGATTCTTTCACCACAGATACCCTCTCTTCATAGCTTTGCATTACAATCACCGAGGACAATTTTAATGTCATATCTAGGGCATCCTTGGTGTCATCATCTTTCTCCTCTGTGGTAGCATGCGCGCATATAAGGCTAATGTTGCCATCGATAGCAATTGCCGTAGTAGATGTCGCAGTTTTTGATCTCCTTTTTGTCCGGTCTATCCCATCGCATTTCTTGGATGGCGGTTATGTCTGCTTTGCAGCAGTCTAGGGCCTCCGCTAGTTGCTCGGCTGCACGTGGCCTATTAAGGGATCTAACATTCCACGTGCATGTCCGAAGCTCATTGTCCTTAAATCATTTGCGTGGGTTGTCAACAGTAGGTCCGTCCATATCCGAGGCTTGTTGATGCTTCGTAACTTCTTTTTTTTTTTAAATGGCCCGGCAGTTACCTCGGCGGCACAACCCCCAACCTGGAGGACCAATTCCATTTTTAATGCCCCTAGGACGAGGGGTCTGTTACACCGAAGCCAGTAACCCGTTCCGGGATGTGAGCGCTGCCGTTGGCCCATATAGGGCTCGTTTGCCACCACCTCTTTTACAAGACCTAATCAACAAATATACCTAATGTTGACGGCTTAAACAATGCATTTGTTTTAAACCGTAGTTGCAGCTTCTCATTTCATCCGGAAAACAGTCTCCTAATTGATTCACCTCGTCATTTGGAAATGGAAGTAGTTTCTTAAGCTGAAGTTATCCTTATTTTTCAAAGTCTGAGATCAAACGCAATGGGTGAGGATGGTTTACGGTTTCGTTTTGTGAAAATGTTGTGGCCTTATATTATAAATTGCCTTACACATCTGTTTAATTTTTGCTTAACATCTTTGACTTTCCCTAATTCATGGAAAATAGCAAAGGTTATTCCTTTTCCCCAAAAACCAAACCCAACATCGATGAACGATTTTTGATCCACAAGCATTTTACCTTGCTTATCTAAGGTCTTAGAAAAAATTCTTGGAAAGCAAATATCTAGTTATCTTGTTCGTTCAAATTTACTAACACTTGTGCAATCAGGTTTTCGTGCTAGCCATAGCTACTCTACAGCTATGATCACAGTGCTCGATGATATTAGATTAAATTTTGATAAGGAATATCTTACGCTGTTGTGCCTACTTGACTTCTTAAAAGCCTTTGACAGTGTTAACCATCAAATTTTGTGCTTGAAATTGAAGTTATATTTTGGATTTCATGAATCCTCGGTGAATTTAATAAGGAATTATCTTATGAATCGCTCTCAAAGGGTTGTCGTTGATAAGCATTGCTCAAAACCAATCAAAATACTCACTGGTGTGCCTCAGGGTTTAATCCTTGGCCCGATTTTGTGTTATCTCTTTATAAAAGATCTTCCACAAGTTTGTCAAAACGCATCTGTTCATCTTTATGCTGACGACCATCAGATTTATTTATCCCGTCCCATTGGCCTAATGGAAGATCTTGTGGCTAGATTTGATTTAGACTTATCAGCAACAGCTAACTGGGCTGAAAATAATGGTCTAATTTTAAATCCTGGAAAAAAGCATAGGTATTGCACTGAACAGATACCGCCTATTTTCCTTAATTCAACTAGTCTTACTTTTTCCGATACAGTGAAAAAGCATCCGATCATATAAACTAAACTGTGTCAAGTATTTATTCAGGATTGCGAAAACTCTAGTTATTTTCCTCGTTTACTCCAGCTGACAGTGAGATTAATTAAAACTCGGATTGTGCCAATCTTTGAATATGCCATCCCTGCCTACTGTTAACTATAAACATATTCTCAGCACAAACTACTCGTTGCCTTCAATGATAAGGCATCGATTTGACTATTTTCTGGCAATAATCTGGTGAAATTTTTTCCCATTCATCCTTCTGAGCTTAAATCAGGTCATTTTTATTGCCAATTTGGTGGTTTTTTAATCGTTCTACTAAATAACTCCACACATGCTCTATGGGGTTTCGAGCACATGGGGGTAGTTACAGAGAAGCCAACGTCTGACATTATAAGCCTTATGTTTGGGATCGTTATCCTGATAGAAGTAGTAATTTTTCACATACCCAATTTTCTGGCGGTTTCCGATAGATTTGATCTTAAAACGTTTACATAATATTTGTGGTTCATTATGCCTTCTATAATATGAAGATTTCCAGGTCCTGCTGCCGATATTGCACCCCATACCATAACTGATCGATCCTAAACCTTACTGTTGGCTTCAAATTTTTTTCCCGTGGCTCGTCATTTGCTTTTCTCCACACATATGAACGCCCATCTGATCGAAAAACATTGTATTTACTTTCATCACTAAAAATTACTTTATTCCAAAACGTAAAATCTTCATTTTAATATTTGTTGGCGAAGTTTAGGCGTTTTTTCTTATTTGCCTCGCTTATAAAAGGTTTCTTCCTAGCAATTCGGCCATTGAAGTTATGTTTCCTTAATATATTTCTGATGGTTTCTGGGTTGGATTTTTTGCCAAGATATTTTTCTGCTTCAGCAGCAAGTTTTTGTGCACTAAGGTGGTTCTTAGTTTGCCTTGGAAGTCACCGTTCATCGGAATCGGAAAAAGTTTTCCGCTTGCTCGGTTTTGCTTTGTTATCAAAATTATCTCCATCATAATAGCGTTTAATTATATTAAACATTGTAGATCGAGCTTGAATCACTATTTTTTGCAATATTTCGCCCAGATTTACCAGATTTGGAATGCTTTAATATTCATTCCCTAATATCTGCTGAGGTTTGAGGACCGCGTGGTGCCATTAATGATATTCTGTTTGAATAAGCGTGCTTTACTAATCGAAATATTACTTTAAATGAAACAATGGAAATTCCCGTAAGTGTCATATAGAAGACACCCAAATATGTATTGCTACTTAGAGAAAAATCAATTAGAGTTGCCATGTGTCACATTATCACAGCTATAGAATTCGACCTTTTTTTAGTTTTTGATTGTTTATTTTTACTCTGTGTTAATGAATTCATATGATTTTTGTTTCTTAATAAACTGATAGTATGAACGCTCAAATTCGATATCTATTTCATATATAACATTCATAAGTTCCTAGTAAATAATTGATATTTTTCATTTTTGTAAGTGTCTCTTTATAATGTTGAGCCACTGTAATAACACCATCATCTCAGTATTTGGACACGTTGTCCCTCTTTCTCGTCCACACCACTAGACTCTGGAATACTCTACCAACCAGTATAAAGCAAATAGTAGGAGCGGTTAAATACCAAACTAGTGGAGGGATAGCTATGTTGTTTGTCCTAGAGAGTTTCCAAGTTAATAAAGTTGGGTCTTACTCGTATATAAAAATAGTACATAAATGATCCTCTTGGTCAAACTAGGAGTTTTTGTGGTGGTCGCATTAAATCTACAATAGAACATTAGCTGCGGCATTATTGTTGTTCCTTGCGAGATTCGATATGAAAGCCTCTAACAGCCTCTTGCCATTGTAGCTCTTCGGTTTTAAGTTTTTTCACTATTTTCGTATTTCCAAGATATTTGCATTTGCATCTGGGCTGCCACAAAATAGTGGTCTGAATCGATTACGATGCGATCAATGTATGATAGTTAAAGATTTCTTGCTTAGAAGACCCCAAGCCACTTAATGGATGCTGGAGTGTTCCAACGTCTGCTAGCTATATGAAATTTAACTCAAAGTCTATAAGTATGCGCTTATTTTCGAAGTCATGTATTTTGCGGCTTCAAACTGTGCTCCCAAGGAAACTCTCTTTTCCTTACTTCACATTAACTTAACAAGAACAAATTCGTATACAAGGATAAGGATGAAATCATCAAAGACGAATTCTATGGCCTCCTAAACCAAACATGTGTTTAGGTCCCCAGCATTGGTACCAAAATTGTGCGTTGAGATCCTAGTGCTGGGAAGTGCACAGGCTCCTAGGCAAGAAATGTGCGATCAAGAAAGTGGTGGGTTGTGACTGCAGGAATGACTTTCGAAAGTTTTGTTTTTCAGAGAATAACAAACATGTCGGAACTGCAAAGCCAGAATGGAGGCTTGCAAAGATGGCAACGGATAGCTAGAAGTAGAGTCGCGATCGGTGTTTAGAATGTGAAAAGATTTTTGCATGATGGCGATGATGATAGTCAAAATACTTCTGTCAAGCGGAATAGACTATAAACAACATCGTATCCCAAGTCGAATATACCTGCTGGCGCAGACGTAGAATTTGTTTAGATTGGAACATGCAATAGCTCATCTGTAAGTATGCCCAATGTATGGAGTTTCAGCGCCGATGTGAATAGATACATTTTTGATTCGAAAACTTAGGAATATCTATAGTTATTCTCCTAAACAACGCCCCTATGTCATGTTGTATTTTAAAATACTCATGCATAGTCTGAATGATCCGTACCAATATGATTTCAGCCCACAGGAACCCACCATCTATCAAATATCTTGAACACAAAACAAAAACTCTGTGGCGCTGGCAGTTCGGTATGGGCCATGTCCTAGCTTCTTGACACTCATTTGTGTTGCTCATGTTGTCATTTTTGTCACATTTGAGCGGGGCCTACGGTTTACGGCCGAATCCGAACGGCACTCCTTAGAAGCTATTTCATAGGCAATTTTACTTTCGGGAGTTGCTATTGCCTGCCGAAAGGGTGATGACGGTTCGAAAAAATCATTGGCGATGCCGGAGATCGAGCCACCACCCACTGAGCTAACCATCGCGCCATCCCCATTTGCATTAAATGAACATTTCGGACAGCTATAAGTCTATGTATGTATGTTTTTCAAAGATCTAATTTCTATTGTTTGATATTTCTTATTCTGTTATTATTTATAAATAAATTGAAATTGAAAAATTAAATTGAACTCTAATCTTCTCGGCTAGAGCAATGTCCTTAACAAGACATTAAAGTCATTGTCAGATATTTTAAGGCCAAATTGGGTAAGAAAGAGCCTTTAAAGCGCACATTTGATAAACGTTGCCCACAAAATACTCCCTGCAACGATTTTTCATTTTCATTTTTAATGAATTTTTATTTAATTTAATTCAGGAATTCTTACAAGCTAGACAAAAAAAACGTTTAAAAATTAGCTTAATTAACTTAAAATTATCTTATTCTAACTAACTGGCCCCATGCGGACACTCTAAGTTAAACATAATTCTTAGTCTAATGTCTTTCGGCGTTACAAACAGTGCTTTTTTTCATTGCATTTATTTAACACTGAAATTAAGAAAATAAATTTCGTTAAGTAAAAAACTTAGTAAATGTACTCATTTTGTTATAAAACTTAAAGACTACTTAAAAATAAATCTTAGGCCTACTTAACCTACTTAAGCTAACTTACTGTATAAGTATTATTTTTTTTTTTTTTTTGGTGTGGTGTGGATAACCACTTTTTTAAGAGAAAGTTAACCATCTCTGTTGTTTTATTAATTTTTTGTTTATTTTATTTTTTATTTTTATAATTTTTGTTCTTGTTCTTTTGTTGTTCTTAACCCTCCCTATACCTATGTAAGCCGGCCATGTCTAAAAATAGGCAGACCCACTCTGCTCTCTAACGAAGATATTAAGTATTGGAGGAATTCGACAACGGATCTTCCCCTTCTTCAGCAAGCCACCAAAATTGTTGGTGCTGCCGAGCAACATCCCTCATGTCGCGACCCCCTACCGCCCTACTAAACCGGAGACGCTCCGCACTGCCGTGTGCGACGTCTCTGTCGTAGTTGAGTCGCCTGTCCGCAGCTGTTCGAGCGACGTGGAAGATTAACGGCACCGCTAATTTATCCTGGATCAGACCTTGTTTGTCGAGGTAGAGGAACGCTTCTGGAGGAATAAAGCCGTCAAAGCGAACTCTCTCGTGATACATATAATTGGGGTAGTAAGCCCCGGAGATCTGGTTGTTCGACGAGGTCATTGCTCTTGCAATGTGCCTTCGAGTCAACTTAATAATAAAATTATCCACTCTTATTAGGTTCGCCCTATTGTACGAGACCTCGTTAGGATAGAAATTTATGTACTCAGACTCTGGTGTTCTGTATAAGCGAAGACAAGCTCTAAGGCAAGCCCTCTCAAACACCCGAATGTTTTTCAAAAGACTTGCTCTCACGTTGAACCACACGGAACAACCAAATGTAAGCATAGGCCGAATAAGGGCCATGTAGCAGATCACCTTTACCCTCGCATCGAGTTGCCTGCTATAAAACAGTCTCTTTGTAAGGGCAAAAGCACCTCTGGCTCTGGCCAGAGCAACATCTATATGTTTGTTAAAATACAGATATTGATCTAGCCAGATCCCAAGGTATCTGACTACATTTCGACAAACAAGTGGCTGCCCGTGTTGTTCCACGATCTGAAACTTTCGCTAATTCTTTCTGGTATCCGCAGAGTCCCCAGACAAAGGCGTCCTAAACAGAATGGTTTCCGACTTCTGAAAGTTTATCTTCAACTTCCAGTCGTCGCAATATTGCTTAATTTTATCGAAGTCATGTTGCAAAAGAATGTTTATAACCTCAATCTTTGTACCTGATCTGTACGCGATTAAGTCGTCTGCGTACGCTATGGCATGGTGAAGTGAACCTATCAGATCACTTGTGTAAATGTTGAAAGGGATTGGCGAATTGACCGCACCTTGTTGCAGACCGTTTTTAATGTTGAATGTACCAGTAGAAGTCACATCGCCATTTTTCACGATGAACTGTCTATCTGTGAGCATATTGAAAAGAATATACGGCAGTGGTTTACTAATGCCCAGTCTGTCCAACTTGTAGAAGAGTCCCTCTAACCATACAGTGTCGAAAGCCTTCTCCAAGTCAATCAGGCAGGCACGTGCACCTTTTCTTGGCTTTGTTCCATTGGATTTCAGAAACCAGTTTAGACGCGGCATGAATAACATCATGCCCCGACTTGAAACCGAATTGATTATCCGGAACTATATTTCTTTCCTCAACCCACTTAGTCAGGACTCTATTGATAACTTTTTCGAAAACCTTACTGATGTTTGGAAGGAGACTGATCGACCGGAGATTCGCCGGATTGGAGGTGTCTTTATCCCTTTTGGGGATGGGATGTACCACCGCAGTTTTCCAATGCGCTGGATAATGTACATTATTCATTGCATTGTTAAACAGGGTGGTATAAATGTCCACCGCTTCTAGTGGGAGATGTCGAAGCACAATGTCCGGTATTCCATCGGTTCCCACTGATTTCTTACTTCTAATTGTGTCGAAGATCGTTTGAAGCTCTTCCTTCGAAATGAACGGGGGTTGCTCCCTTTCATTGGCGATGACATTATTTGCCATGTTCTCGTCACTGAACTGGGTGAAACCCGTGTTCTCGATTCGCCAGTTCACTATTTCATTTCGAAGGTAGAAATTGTGGACAAGGACTCGATTTTCCAGATCGTGGTTCGGACCAATGATGTCATTTGTCTTGTACACTTCCTGGAAAGTCGCTCCTATAGCCTCTACCTTCTCCTGCGGATCTTCGATCACAAAGAAGTTGTCATCATCAACAGCTTCATTTGGATCTATGCCTGCTGTTGAAAGTATGCGTTCATTGTCTGTCATTCGGGCGATTTTAAGACATGACATGGTTGCTGGTGTTTACAGCCTGAATTTTGTTGTTCCAATACAAACTTACAGAAGCCTTGTAATTTTCTTTTATTAATGTTTGGAGGTTTTTGATCGACGACTTTAATGTCATAATCTCCGGGTTGTGTCTGTCAGTAAACTGTCTGTACAAGGTCTTCAGTCAATAGTTGCGTTGCGGAATAAGTCTTCGTTGTCAGTGTATTGATACCGAGGTATCGTTTTGTCCATAGTCCGTTTAATTGTCTCGTCCATTAGTTTTAGATACCTGTCAATCTCCTCGTTTGACAGATTTCTGTTGGACGGTGGGTAGAGCGAGTTCGAGGAGAGTGCTCTAGTCAGCGTCCTGGAGAAGTGTGTCCAACGCACTCTACTGTAGTTGTAGGAATGCCTTTGAGCACACACAAAAGTGCGAAGACAGTTTACAGTTTGTTGGTTCGAACCTGTCAGTTGTATTCGTGTGTCAAACAACAGGAAATCCAAATAGGAGCCGTGTCTAATAAACGACGGACTATCCGTCGCCTTTAGACCGAGTCTATACATAACACTGTGTTTACCCCACTAATTGAATAATAGATTCCCTATAGTATTTGGTGTATTATTTCCCCAATCGCTATGTTTGGCGTTGAAATCTCCGCCGATAATTAAATAGTTTTCCTCCAATTCCAGTCTCGGAAATCGAAAAAGTGTCTCGAGCTCTGAGATGAATAGGATGGATTGAGTAGCCTTAGGTGCATAAACTGACACCATGTAGAACAGCTTTCCACTACGGAGGGGGATATACATGATGCATGCTTCTAGCACCTGAAACTTACGTACTACACGACTGTATATTATTTAAAAACATATACCTTTTCTTACGAAGATCGCGACCTGAGAAACAACCTTCGCTTGTTGTGCAGTATTTCCCCTACCTGCCGCCATTTAGGCGTAGGTAACTTGGGGAGTAACGGCTGGTGTTTGTGTTACAACAGGTGGACGCTTTACTTCCACCCTTTGCTGCCGAGCCAGATTTACTCTTTTTATGTATTGGAACTTGGGACAACCCCGATAGTTTGCGGTCTGTCCCGTATTCTTACATAAAACACAAGAGGGTTGGCTTTTTTCTGACGCTCCATCCCTACCTAGAGCGCATTCTTCAGACTTGTGGTTCTTACCGCACTTAACGCATCGAGGCTGCATTTCGCAGTTCGACGCGGCGTGCCCGAATATTTGACACCGAACACATTTTAAAATGTTTTCGTACCTTTTTACTTTTTCCCAGTGTACAACCTGGGCTAGCAAGTCTAGGACATTGATACTCCTTAGACCATCCAGTTTGCTTTTGGGACTCAGCTGACAATTTGGTAAGATGGGCGCCATTAGCATTGGCTTGTAACTTGAGGCAGGAACCTCAAACATCAAATCCGGAACTTTATTTCGTTAGACACAATTAAGCTTCCAGGTGAAATAAGTGGAGCAGAGATCTGTGGAGAACTTCACACAGCACAAAACCATATTGTGGGAAAAAGGCGCAAAATTTGAAACCAATTTCAACACCACCAACCACAGACACATTTAAAACAAGATTAGATGATCTAATCAGAAAACTGTGATATAATATCCGAACTATACCTTCGCAGATGCAGACCATTTTTAATGTTAAATATTCCAGCGGGAATGACCTTGCCATTCTTTACAATGAATTGTCTTCTGACAAGCACTATCTTGTGCCCCGATTTTACAACTTTGAGAATTGTCACTCTAACCATTCGTTAGCTAAGGTCTTCAGCAAGTCAATCTAGCATGTATCAAATCATGGTTTTCTTTCTTTTATTAGATAGATCGGAATTCAGACATGATATATTTGATATCGAACCTCACCCTGAAATCGGACTGAATTGTTCTATTCTATGCGAATACCTTGCTGATATTTGGGGCAAGATTCGCCATATACATCTGTATCCTTTTCGGGTTAATGTAAGATATAGCACCACAAGGTCGGTATGCCATCGGTTCACACTGATTCCTTTCTTATCAGCAATTCGAAGATCGAATTGAGCTGAAGCTTCAAAATAAGCAGGGATAGCTTCCATTCTTCGGCGATGACGTAATGACTGAATAAAATAATTTAAGGAAAGAACTTCCAAACGTTTCTCAGACATAAAAAATGCATGTAAAACTATTCACGTCAGCTTATAAAAAAAGCCTGAAACCGATTGTTGTGGAAGATCTCCTCAAATTCAATCAGACATTGAGTTCTGCACGTAAGTTATTATTAAGTCATTTCCTGCCACCTACATACTGTCCTCGTGTAGTACACCTAAGTCCATCTTTTTCAACAAATCTCCATTCGAAAACATAAATTTATGGAATTTTTCGATTCACCAAAAGGTGTACATATCATGACAATCATATTAGCAAATAATAACAGATCGTCGGGGGACAAGAGGGCAACAGAAATTCTAATCACGAATCACAAATCAAATTACCTTTAGTGCCCAGGCCGAGTTCGACCTCCCACAGTGAAATATTAAACGTGGTGCGGGTGTAGGGACAACTAAACATCCCCAAACCCCACAGAGATAGAGTTATTTGCTAGCTCAGGAGCTGTGTTATGTTCGATTTTATTGGCGGTACCTTTGAGCCTTTGTTATCCCAATTAGGTGCCTCACTCCATAGTTTCATAGTTCCATAGCTCGAATGATCCATTGGCTCAGTGAACCAAGCATGCGGGATATCATATTGGAAAAGAGTTTCTCATCTGGCAGTTGGGCGCGCGTCGTCGCCTTTAGCTACGGCAGTGGTCTAAAATTGCACCATCACCATCTCCACATGGTGATGGGGAGGATGATGATGACGATACTAGCACCAACAACGACGACAACAACGACGACGACGACGATAATAATGATTATGATGATGATGATGATGATGATAACAACGGTCCTTAGATTTATGAGCATTTGATCGTGCAGCGTCGTGGTAGGGCGCACCATGACTTTCTGCCTTTTCATGGAGTTTATTGGCGCGATGGTTTCGCATAAGTAATGGTTTCTCTTCTTTCACCTGGGCATCTGGATGACTGGAATCCAGACTCATTTACCATAAACATTTGTACGATTTCGATATGAATTGGTTTCCCATTCGTGGTGTTGGAAATAAATTATGGATAATTTGTCAAGGTTTACGATATGTAAGAAGTCAATACGAAGAAGAAGAGTAGAACCAGAATGTTTTTCTTTATTTTTCTTAGTAAAAAATAGTCTGTTTGATGTTACAATATATCTGAATGCTAGATGCCTAAAAATCATTTCAATCAAAATAAACAGCGTAGAACATAATGAATGTAACTGAATGGTTTATGTGGAGTTAAACACCAGAATTTTAGATAGCACTTGCAAGTCCACTGAATGAAAGACATATTTAGCGTTGAGTCTTTATGTTTCTGTTCACGGAGCGGACTAAGTAGAAGTAGCGTTGGAAATGAATCATCAGCTTGCTACAATGTTCGGCCGTGGTGGGCCCACAATAGAGGGATATTGTTGAGAGAGAAATACAATTACCTCTTACATTTGACGACAGAAAAGCAATTAAGACTCTTGGAATACAATGGCATCCTAGAAAAGACAGCTACACACTTAAGGTGTAGATCTTCCAGTTCAAAAGTGGACTGCGAAGAGAATGATTGTATCCGACATTGCGCGTCCATATGTTTCGATGGGATGGATCTCGCTTTATGTGATCACTAGCAAAATCCTTTTACAAGCAATTTTGGAAACATCATCAAACTTGGGAGGATGAACTTCCAAAGTCAATAATTTCGGCATGGCACAATCTCAGGTTTGAACTCAATGCCATTAACGACATTCCCCGGTGGTTGAGCGTCACTCACGACTCGTGTCTAGAAATTCACGGATTCTGTGATGCCTCGGAAAAAGCCTACCCCCAGCAGTATATATACGCACGGTGACCGTAAATTTGGTTCTTTCCATAACTAGAGTCGAATATCATTTGTGCGGAGCCCTACTGCTGGACTTTGAATAGATAAAAATCTACGTTTGGTGCGATTCGCAAGCAACACTTGCTTGGATAAAACTGGCCCTGCATACACACGTTTGTAGTTAATAGAGTACTAGACATCCAATAGCTTACAGACCACCATAACGCATCCAAGGACAATCCAGCAGATTGAATTCTTCCCCAAAGATATCACAAGGATTTCCAACAAAGAATCTGCCTTCAAAGACAGTAAATTGGCAAGACTCTCGCCTTTTATCGACTAAGATGGTATATTGCGGGTTAGAGATCGACTAGAGAATGCGAATCTGCCATACTCACATTTTCAACTCGTTATTCTACCCCATCGAAACCTACTTGCAAAACTCATAATTCAAGACACTCATATGCGATCAACAGCTAATGATGGCATCTCTAAGAAGTAAATGTTGGATTTTCAATTTGAAAGAAAACGTTAAGAACTGTATATAGCCCTGCCTCAAATATTACAGGTTTCGAACACCTCAAATACAACAAAAGTTTTTGAATTGTTTAGAACTCTATTCTCGTATGATAGGGTTCAATGTTATTGAACTCTTCTGCACTAACATCACTGTATTAACAATAATTAATATCGAAGCAAAGTAATTTTAATAACAAACGTAGGTAAGAGCGTTCCTGCTATCCGAAAAGAATACCTTTTCAACACAGGCATATAGTATTGTCAATGTATGAACTGGTTCGTATATAAGATCTGACAATCTGACAATATCGTCTTCTTTAAAAGTTCAATTTGGATCTGTAACTGCCATTTCTGTGAAAAGAATTATATCTGCACTTAACTGGTACAACTCCTTCTCTTGAGAGCCTCTTGGCACACTTTGATCATGCAAGTAGCGGGCGGCTAACAGGCAAAATCTTCGGACTTGAAGGACACTTTCCATTCATGACAAATAACAGCGTAGGATGACATGATGGACCGTATGAAGGCCTTTAAAAACTAGCTTGCATTCAAAGCAATGATCTCCACTTTAAACAATAATAATAACTGGACACGACACGATTTTGTAAAGCCAATTTTTTCTAACTTAATTTTGATGGGGGCGAAAGTCCATATTTATTTATACAAGCTATTGTATAAACTACTTTTTATCACACAAAATGCTGGCATTTGGCGATACTAAGTTCTAAACAATTTTTGAGGCAACAGATCGAGATACTATCAAGGTCTCGTTGAAGGAGTAAGGAGTCATGGTGAGGAAATGGTTTTAAAAAAATTGGTATCACCGGCGTAAAGGGAGACAGACGAGTGTTTGATGATCCTATCGAGATCGTTTATAGTTAAAATAAAAAGAAGAGGACCTAAATGTTTCCACCGTGGAATTTCAGAGATGGCCAAAACTGGAGTCAAATGTAAGTTAATACTATTGAAATGTCCTTTCCCGGATATATAAATGTTACAAGGTTTATTGTCGAAACATTCGTATCAGCGGAAAAGTAAAAAAGCCTGTTTCAATGAACTCCTTCCTTTATTGTCACCACCTATTCAGTATGCAACAAAATTCGCCGCAGATCTAGCTGCAGGATTTATGTGCGATGATGGTATTGCTGGTGAACATATGGGTCTTTAGGATACGAGCATAATACATGCGATGATCACCTACAGTGGTGAATCAATGGTGCCTGACGTTTCATTCCGAAGGACGTTTGCCATTTAGAAAACAATGATGATGCATGGGTCTTTTATGCGTAAGATTCAGTTGAGGAAATAGGCCGTGTAGAAATGAATAGGGTAGAACTCGCCCTAACTTTTAAAAAGATTACCATTAACGGCTCAAAGGTGTTCGGCATGAGATGATAAAATCTAGATGAACAAAGAGCACGTATGATTTTGTTGGCCAATTTTTTTTGATCAAAACAGATGTTGGGAAAGGAAACTGTCCGCTTAAGCTGAAAAATATACAATTGCAAATTCTCATTCTACTCTAGATCATACTCCAACATGTTGGAGAAACGAACATTTCCTTTTAGCAAAATTCAAAATATCCAGAGCAGTGCCATTTATTTTACTGCTTTACAGCCCAATTATGTGCTTTATAAAAATGACTTTGATGTCACTTCAAATTATGCGTTGAATATAGAAACAGGAGTCCCTTAAATACGTCTGTTAGCGCTAATGTTTCTCACGGAAAAGATGTCATAAAAAGGAAATATACTGGTTTAGAGAATGGGAAAAAATCCGCGGTGATGTAGGTATAGAGTGGGGCAAAAATAACGTAGTCTCAGATAACTGAACAAATGAGGGAAAATCTGGACGAGTCATAAAAGACTAGGTACACATGGTACACAGTGTACACAGAATCGTATATCAGTGATACATTGAAAAACCGTAGATGTCCTGGACTCTTAAAATCTGAACAGTAATCGCTGGATTGAACGCAAATAAATATAGAAAATGAAAAACCAGAAAATGCTCATTATTTAATCGAAACGAGCAGGAAACAGTGACTCATTTTATGGAAATAAAAAAAAAAAACGCTGTGAAGCTGGCAGCCCGGTGTGGACTTTGGCCAAGCTTCTTGACACTCATTTGTGTTGTTCATATTGTCACATCTGAGCCGGGCCTATGGCATATAGCCGAATCCGAACGGCACTCCTTAGAAGCTTTTTCATAGGCAATTTTACTTTCGGGAGTTTGCCATTGCCCGCCGAAAGGGTGATGACGATTCGAAAAATTGTTGGCGATGCCGGGGATCGAACCACGTACCCTCTGCGTGATAGTCCAATGAGCTAACCATCGCGCCATCGCCACCATGGGAATATATCCAACATTAAAAGAACAACGATTGAAATACAGTCAAAGCTCTGTAAGTCGAACAAATGTTTCAGAACTTAGACCCAAGACTTAAATTTTCCCATATTTTGCACTCCATAAGTCGACTCTCTGTAAGTCGAAAACCTCCTTAAATCGAACTCTGCGACATGTTTATCTCATACTACAACACCCATTCAAAGCATGCAAAAACAAAAGAGAAAACAAGCAAAAGAAACGAATAAGTGTAGGTTGGTTGCAAATACAACTTTGTGTTTCTAGTTAAATACAAAACATTTGCAAATGTATGGAGCAGTCGCATCTGCATATAACAGTTGAATTCTTTCGCGTCGTAGAATCATTCATTTTATGTCTGTAATTTTTGGACTCAGCGAAAATTGAAAAAAATTATTTCAATAAAAAAATGCAGATTATCGACAAAATCGAAAAATGCTCAAAAAAGTCTGAAGTTGCCACGAAATTGGGTATTCCTGGAAGTACATTATCTACCATTTTAAAAAATTGGTTAAATATTCGAAAAACTGTGGAAAAAGGTGTGAATTTAAATTCGTTTCGAACAAAGACTTTAAAATGTGCGGGGCTTGATTCGGCTTTACGAAAATGAATTCAATTAATGAGGGACAAAAATATACCAGTAACGGGCCCGATTAAAGAAGAGGCTCTATTTTTTTTGCAAAATCAAATCGCTAGCGAAGGCTGGCTGCAAAAATTTAAAACAAAAACTCCTGGATGACTTCTGCTATTTTTGAGGAGTGGATATTGAAATTTGACCAAGAAGTCACGAAACAAGATCGGAAAATTGTCATATTTCTTGATAATTGGCCGGCACATCCTAAAAACATGCGGACAAAATCTATTGAGCTTGTATTCTTTCCGCCAAATATGGCGGCAAAACTTCAACTCGTGTATCAAGGTGTGATTCAAAATATGAAATCGCATTACCGTAAACCGGGGTTACTTTTTTTGGGAGACGAATTAAAGGATGTTCCTCCCGAAAAAATATGGAATTCTGACGAAACTAGTCTTACAGACGACCCAGGGAAAAAGAAGGTGATTGTCAAGAAAGGCTGTAAATGCCCAGAAGTTATACGAAATCCGTCAAAAACCTCGGTTTCTGTTATATTTTGTGGGAACGCCGCTGAAGAACTAATGCCACCCTACGTAGTGTATATTGCTAGTAAAATGTGGACAACCTGGACTGAAAATGGTCCTAAAGGCTATCGTTACAATATAAGTACATCTGGATGGTTTGATGTCCATATTTTTACGGACTGGCTACAATATGGATGGCAACGATTAGTATAAGGCCTCGTAGAAGTAGCATCTTCCGACAGGTGCTGGTTCCTTAAATGACGAGAATGAGCCTCTGCAGCCGAACATCTTGCAGCTCTGCTAATAAGTCTTACTCCACGCCTCCCCGTGGCGCCATCTGGGAATCTCACAACAGGTTGCCAAGTGAAGGGGCAAATGGCGAGTTTCCTGCGCCATTAACCAGGATTAGTGTCGGAAAAACAAAACAAGACCTTATCCGGGCTACTCCGACAAGCCTCGAATATGGACGGATCTACTGTTGACAACCCACGCAAACGATTTAAGGACAATGAGCTTCGGATATGCACGTGGAATGTTAGATCCCTTAATAGACCACGTGCAGCCGAGCAACTAGCGGAGGCCCTAGACTGCTGCAAAGCAGACATAACCGCCATCCAAGAAATGCGATGGGATGGGCCGGACAAAAAGAAGATGAAAAACTGTGACATCTACTACGGCAAAAGCAGCGCTTATTTGGATGCGGATTTGTTGTCGGAGGCAGACTAAGACGAGAAGTCCTCAGCTTCCGGCATGTGAGCGAGCGCCTCGTAGCAATCCGCATCAAGGCTAAATTCGCCAACATAAGCCTTATATGCGCGCATGCCCCCACAGAGGAGAAAGATGACGACACCAAGTATGCCTTCTACGAGCTCCTCAACAAGACCTACGGTGTCCTCGGTGATTTTAATGCAAAGCTAGGAAGAGAGGGTATCTTTGGTGGAACAATCGGAAAATATAGCCTGCACAACACCACCTCCGATAGCAGATTCAGGCTAATCGACTTTGCGGCGGGCCGTAGCTAGCACGCGGTTCCCACATCTCGACATACACAAGGGGACTTGGAGAAGTCCTGATCAATCAACAGTCAACCAGATTGATCACATTGCGATCGACGCAAGACACTCCTCCAGTATTATGGATGTCCGTACGTTCCGAGGAGCCAACATCGACTTGGACCATTACCTTTTTGTAGCCAAAGTACGGTTGCGGAAGTTGAGGTTCGACAGACATAACTTTGAGGTAGTTAAAAACTTTGTCTACCTAGGCTCCGCTATAAATACAGACAACGACACCAGCGCTGAGATCAAGCGAAGAATAACTCTTGCCAACCGCTGTTTCTTTGGGTTAAGAAGGCAATTAAGTAGCAAAGCCCTCGCTCGGACAACAAAAGTCACCCTTTATAAGACTTTAATAATCCCGGTCCTGCTCTATGGCGCAGAGGCATGGGCATTATCAAAAATGGATGAGGGTGTTCTTGGTTGCTTCAAGAGAAAAATTCTTCGGGCGATCTTCGGTCCCGTCTGCATTGACGGTGAGTGGAAGAGGAGATACAACTACGAACTCTACGGACTGTACAGCGACATGGACCTAGCCAGAAGAGTGAAGATCCAAAGACTGAGATGGCTGGGGTATGTAGAGAGCGCATGGACACCAATGCTCCGGTCCGAAAAGTCTTCGAATCCGCCCCCGAGCGACAGCGCAGTAGAGGAAGGCCAAGACTCAGGTGGCGCACGCAAGTGGAAGAAGACCTCAGCCAACTTAGCGTGCGAAACCGGAGGCAGCTAGCCAGTGATCGAGCTGGCTGGAGAAGCTTGTTGACTGAGGCCCAGGTCCACCCCGGACTGTAGCGCCACCTTAACTGGCTACAATATCAGATGCTGCCAAGACTTAAAAAGCTAGAAGGAAAAATAGTGCTGCTGTATGACAAATTATCTTCGCTGTAGATGCTCTCCAACTGTCCGGGTGCACCTTGTTTGTCTACATCCCAACAGTACCCATTTAACACAGCCGCTAGTTGTTGCATTTTTCCGGCCCTTATAAATATCATGGCGGAAGGTGTTATCAGAGTAGAAGGACACTCCCGAAGGCATCCGAAACACAAACATTCAAAAAGAAAATTGCCCACCACTCCTGTTAAAAATGATGAAAATGATTCACTGAAAAGCAAAAGAAAACCTAACATCTGGTTTTCGGAAATGTGGAATATTTCCGCTGAATGTTAGGGAAGTTTTAAGCCGCATTTCGCGAAGTGCTTGCAATGTGGAAATAGTTGAGTCAGAAAGAGTAGAAGGAAGAAAAAGAACATTCGAGCAGGAAGAAGTGTTTGTGCCGGTGAGACTGTGGCTTTGATTGGGCTCCAAAGACTGAAAGTCCTACTCTTCATCAGAAGTATGATGGCGAAAATGAGCTTGATGCTACTCAACATATGCAGAAGGATGACTATCCTACTTTTTCCTTTTTCTGGCTACAGAATGGAAGACGATGTTAACCAGCCTAGCACATCTCGCCATAGAAAGGTCGAAGCCATGGTTTTGAACGACGATTCTTGTGACGATATTAATTTTGAAGATCTTGTTAATGAAGACAAAGCAGAAACCCAATTTGTTCATTTCCTAGAAGGAAAAATATCGGCGATGGCGATGTTAAGTTGAATCTGGGAGATGTTATTCGAGAGATTGGCAAATTTGTGGCATTGTATGAAGGAGAGGTTTATCTTGAAGAAATAGTCGAACTCGACGAAGAGACTGTAAAGATCAACGCGAAAGAAAAGTCTTTAAAACTATGGAAATGGCCCCCTCAAAGAGATGAATTAAGATACTCATGGACGGATGATTTGGCTCCATTCAACCTCCGAAGAAGGTTTCAAATAGAGGAACTTTCTCCGTAATTGAGCTGCAATCTATGCTTGACTGATGATTCTGAATGTTGACTGATGAATAAATTTTTACGATTACTTTTTTTCATGAAATCAGTATTCGTAAAAATAAATTATGAATTTTAATTTAAAAAAAATTTCAGGTGACATTAATATCTTATCTATAAGAGAAATAGGTATAGATGTTATTAAAACATTTTTTAACCATTTTTAAGAGTTTTTTTTTGCAAGAAATCTGCATAAAACGGAGCAAAGTTACCCCGGCTTAAGGTACAGTCGTCGTTTGCTGGCACATTACATGAAGTTGATAGAATACCAAGACAGTGTTTCTGTTTCTGTATCTTTACTCGAAGCAATGCGGTCCCTTCATATATCTTGGACACTCGATGTTAAGGAGGACACAATCAAGAATTGTTTAAGACATGCTGGCCTCGATGACAACTCATTCTGGGACGATGAAGACAACATTTCCTTGGCTCAACTTCTCACATCACTATCTGATACTGGGTGTAAAGATGATATGAGTTTGCTTTTTAACACTTATTTTCAGCGCGTTAGTGAAGACAATCTAAGTTTGGAGGAATTTATTACTTTCGATAATGATGTTGCCATTACTCATTTTCTTATGACGAAATTCTTATCAATGATGACGGTAACGATAAACAAGACAATGAAGATGATGGAGATCATGACGATAATGGCCCAACAACACTCCCTTCTCCCAATGATGAAGTAAGAGCAGCATGGATACCAGTGAAGGGACTTTCCCACTTATATACAAGAATTTTGACATTATTGACGATCATTTCGAAGATAAAATACTTGCTCAAAAATAAACAATTAGTGCTTTAATTCAATAGAGTATCTGTAGTCTGTTTTCTTTGGATAGTCCATAACAATATTTGTTCCCGTGAGTATTCGACTTATGGAGGTTCGACTGCGTTTCCAAACACATAGGTATTCATAAAAAAAGAAAATGCTTTGAATAATTGATGGCAAATCTGGAGACCAATCGAATGCACTACACAAGTTTGCTTAGACTAATACAGAGAGTTGAAGCCATGGTTAATACTCGAAATACTCAACTTATTTGTATAAAAATCCATTGATTAAGAGTTCTCAATGTACAAACAAATGCAATCACAATATCTACTTTAACAAGTTTCCCATCTAATCGGCTTCAAACTTTGCAGAACAGCAAACAACGTAGAATAATTCCAATTCATTACCGCAACCGCTTTGTCGTCGATTTAACCCAAAACAAGACTGGAAAGCAATAAACTTAAACAAATTATTTATAAAAAATGTTAATATAATATGAAATTCGAATTTATATGTTAACTAGAGCCCAAATAATGCATCTGCTACGAAGATGCGATACAAGTTTTGCCAGCAGACATAACTTCTACCTACCACCTGAATTTTTTATTTTTATTTTTATTTATTTTGGTAGAAATGATTCCAAAAATTGTTTCTGCTTAAACTCGTAAATTTAACTCTTAACTGTCAGTTTACGAATTAAGCTCTTCTTAATTTAAGTTGCCACCAGTATCTAATCCTCTTGTTTTATTCAAACTGTTTTAGACATTTAAAATTCAGTTTTCACCATGTTATTCCTAAATTTGGTCACTCCCAAGGCCAGACCTACGTTGCATGCAATTCCTTTTACTCTGCTCGTACTCCCTTTTTCCTTCATTGCTTCAATAAACATGAATCAAATTTATCTTTTAAAAAAAATGGACTTCCCCCTTTAGGTACCTTATACGGATGTGATACCCTTGGCAAGATTTTCTACTTCCACCATTATTACCTTACCACACCGCCTTCGAGCAGTTTTTTGGATCTCAGATACTTTTATTGTGATTAAGCCGTTCGTCTGTTGAATTATGTGGCGTGAAATGAAGCATTCGCTGGTTGCCGCCACAATCGTTGTACTCGTAGCTGACTGCGACTGCCACCGCTGTAGGTCTGGTATGTAGTCGTATGTCTTCTTCGCAAAGGGCGTGAGGCAGAGGCTTTAAATCAAATTGATCCCCGCTTTAGTTATGTTATGCTTTTGTGTTGTTTTTGTTGTAGATTTTGAATCACCTAATACTAGTATATTTGTACAATTGCGGTGCTGTGTGCTGTGAGAAACAACAACAACATTTTTCGGTGAATTGTTGTGCTGAAGCGGATAAAGGATGTTGGGATTGTTGTCCTCATAGCTACCTTTTTGGGGGGACTTATGCTGTCGGTGTCTTTTTCGTTGCTTTCTTTTATTTATTGCTTTTGCTTCCATTGTCACTGATTCGAATGGTCGATCTAGAACTAAATACAAATATGTATCTGATGACAATGGAATCAATAATACAAATAATCTGGAATTTCGGTTATTTTCTCGACCTGAAGATTCAGAGATACTCATGTCGGTAGCTAAAACACGAGTATCTGCGTTTTGTTTGGCTATTAACGTTTTTGCTGGAAGATTCAAGATGGTATTGTCATAATTTTTGGATTAAGTTGTATCGCAGAGATGCCAACGTATTTGGAATGCGAATTTATGTGTCATTATGTGAATCACGGTGACTAACTTTGGTTTCTTTTTTCTCTTACTCATTTTTTAGATATTTTATTGAATCATTTCAAAGTTCGCGCCCGATTACATTTTGAAGAAAATAATTTAATCAATTAGTCCCCGCTATTTTCTACAATTTTCCTTCAAAAAACGTCGTAAGGTCGTTTACGACAGATTCTGCGGAACAAAATATCTTTCTATTCAAATTGTTCTGAAGAAACCGAAACAGATGCAAATCTGAACGAGCAAGATCTAGGGAATACGGTGGGTGTTAAAGGATTTCCCGTTTTAACTCTGCCAGTTTTTCCAGCGTTTGTCGACCGACATGTGGTCTGGGGTTATCATGATATTTTGGTTTTTTAAAGGCACATTCTAACAGTTCGATTAAAGTTCTTAGATCAGATAAATTGATAGTCTTCAAAAATAAAGAAATTCAGAGTTTGCTTGAGCAAAATGGTATTACTCATCAGAACACAATTGCCTATACACCACAACAAAATGTCAGGGCTGAGAGGGATGTTGTTGAAACAGCGAGAACTATGCTCCATGCCAGGAATTTGCCGCTTTTATGTTTTTATTATGAATCGTTTTGGTCCAAGTCCATCTAAAGGAAAAACTTCTTTCGAGCTGTGTTTTAATAAAAACGATTGATATTCATAGTAAGCACTAAAACAGTTGGCAGCGAGGTACTCGTATTTATGCATATCCCGAATGAAGAAAGACAAAGATAAGATAAAAAATCAAAGCCTGGAGTTTTTGTGGGATATCCAGATAGTGCAAAGGGTTTCCGTATATGGATGGTTGGATCAAATAAGATTGAGGTTTCGAGGGATGTTTTTTTTCAAAGAATATTCAGTTGTCCATCTCGAGTCGAAACAGCCTAGTTTCATACAAGAACATATGGCTGGTAGTGTGGGGCTTGAAATACAGATGTTTCCTGTAGAAGAAGTGAGTCCAACACTTTCTAAGCCCAATAGAAGATGAAAACGACTCAATTTCGAACCAAGTGGGAGCAGAAGAAAATTTAAATCAAATTTCATCTATGTCAACATTAACAACAATAACTTCGAAGTCACTCTCAAAACAGCGTTATGTATGCTAACGTCGTTGAAGGATATGCATTCATCTGTAGTGTGTTTGAACCTTCAACATACCAGAAAGCGGTAGAGTCATATAAAGCTCTTCTTCTTCTTCTTATCCTTTTATTAACCCTTTCCTCGTTATACGAACTTATGCGTAACGAGTTTCCCATTTTTACTGCATCGCTGCTGCTCCGCTTATGGGGTTGGCTAATGTCGCAGACCGCAGAACGCGTCTACATAATGCTCGGTCCTGGATCGCTTCAGTGGTAAGCCCCAGGCGTTGTTGCGCATTTGCCATCTGAGAAATCCAGGAATTCTTTTTCCGACCTCGTTTTCTTACAGTTGGAGTGACCGTAGTTGATAGTGCCTTTTTAACCGGATTTTCCGCAGATCTTCTTTGAACGTGGCAATACCAACTTATTCTATTCGCCTCAAGCTGTTCGGTTACCGATTTCTTTATATGTAGACTTCCTCTTATACGCGTAGATCTAATGCAATCGCGTTTAGTGACTCAACTATACATCCTTAACATTTTCATTTCCGCTGCCGTTATTTTGTTTTTAAACGCTTCGTACATTGTCCAGCACTGTGAACCGTATATAAGAGCTGGTCTAACAACCGTGGTGTAGAGTTTCCCTTTTAATTTAAGTGGAAATTTTCGGTCGCAAAATATTCCCGAATTTTCCCGCCATTTCATCCATCCTACACTCACTCTGTGGTTTACGTCGTCGTCACATTTCACAATGTTAACGATTGATCCTAAGTACTTAAAGGTAGTGCTTTTCGGAAGAACTATTCCGTCTAACAATATATCTGGAACAGGTTACAATGGATGCGCAAATGGGCACGTCAAATGATCCGTCCTTGAACGACTTATTTTAAACCCGTTTCTCTCTAGCGCATTTTCCATGAATCTAAGGCTTTCTGCAAATCTTCGACGTTATCGCTAAGTATAACTGCGTCGTCAGCGAAGAGAATTGGCGTTACATTTGCTTCGCGCATGCAATCTTTTAAAAGATAGTCGAATACTACGTTAAAGAGGAAAGGGCTAAGTACGCTTCCTTGATGCACTCCGACATTAACTGGAAATTCTCTCGTTAGTCCAGCACAGCTTTCAACTGCATTTTTCACGTTTCAGTACATGCTTGTATTATTCTAACATACGTTTCCGGTACGTTTTGAGACCTCAGCGCGGCCCATATGAAATCCCTAGGCACTCGATCGAATGCTTTCTCGAGGTCGATAAATACCATGTGTAAATCCTTGGGCGAATCTCGGTGCTTTTCCATTATTATTCGTAGGCTTTGGATAGCGTCCACCGTCGATCTTCCTTCAACAAATCCACACTGGCTATTATCGAGCTTTATTATTTGCCGAAGACGTTCGTTTAAGACTCTTTCGACGATTTTCATTGTGTGTGACATAAGCTTGATTGAACGGTAGTTGTTGCATTCTCGAGTGTCGCCTTTTCCTTTGTATAATGGAACCAAGAAGCTACTTCTCCATTGATTCGGCATAGGTTGTCCACATTTTAATTTATTTAAAAGTTTCGATAGCCATTCGCTGCCGATCCCCTCCATCTTCGACCAAAACTCTGATGGAATGCTGTCTGGTCCCGCCGCTTTCCCCCGCTTCATTTTTCCGATTGCTACACTTATTTCTTCGATTGAAAAGTCCGAAACTTCCTCCTCGAATAGACCAGCTGTCGGCACGATATCACGTGGAAACTGTTTGTTAAGCAACTCCTCGCAGTATTCAAGCCACCGGTCACAAATTTCCTTTTCATTTGTTAGTAAACGACCGTCTGCGTTTTTGATGTATTTCGGCGAGGTTATTTCCATTGAATTTTTTCTCTGTGCAGCGAGCTTAAAAATATTTGGCATTTTAGTACTGTACGACGTTTGAACCTCTTGGATAGCTTGTCTTCTATCCGCCGATCGTGAGTTCGAGCCAGAACTTTCTTTGAGATCTATCTAAGACTCCCGTATTCAAGAGCCAGTCGAGCTTTTTCGATATCGTCGCTCCGATCGCATTTTGTCCACGCTTGGAATGCACTTTTCTTGTCGGCCACAGCTCGTTTGTTTTGTCATTTCACCACCATGTTTCTTTGCCGACGTGATGGTATTTCGATATAGTCCCCAGATGGGACTTTGCGAGTGTTATGCATTCCTCGTGCATGCTGTTCCACATTTCTTGCGGGCTAAGTGAGTCTGCGATACCGTTTATATTGTGAAGTACTTCTTTAGCCAGTGCGATAAATCTTGCGCCTCGTTCCTTCGATAGATTATACCACCGGATTTTTGGCTTTCCAAATGATGCCCGTGTTTTCGGTGGTTCCGCTGTGAAAAATTCTGTAATGAGCAGACGGTGTTGGCCTACTAGCGATTCTCCAAGTATTATTAGGTGATAAGATGTCGTTTATGTTTAATAAACATTGTATTTAAGACGGTTAAGCCGTAAGCCCTACACGCTACAAGGATGTCTTCGCCAGCTGAATTTCTGGTTCCAAAGCCTTTACCGCCGTGGCAATCCTCATAATCAACATTTTATTCTCCGACGTGGCCATTTAAATCTCCGCCTACGAAGAGCATCTCATCGATAGGTATATTTCTAAGCGAATTACCGAACTCTGACCAAAATGTATCTTTTTCCGATTGGTCGCATCCATTTTGTGGAGCGTACGCGCTAACAGTGTTCCACGTTTCATTGTGTATGACGAGTTTAACACTCATCAAGCGGTCGCTTATTTTCAAGATACCAACGATGTTGTTAAGAAGATCCGCTGCAACAACGATTCCAACACCGTTTCGTCCATTGACCGTTCCATGGTAGAACATCTTAAATGCCTTAGTTTTTAAATCTAGAAAACGCGCTTTATTTCCTGTATTACACCACTTCGTTTCCTGTACGCACAGGATTTGTAGAGTTCTGCGACGCATAATCGCTTCCAGTTCTAAACTTTTCGAGGTCATCGATCCGACGTTCCAACTTGCAAACCGAAGTTTATGAAAATATTTTGGAAACTTCATTTTGCCCGCCCCCGGAATCCGTCGGGCTCTGACACAAGCACTTCTGCTTGCTCTGGGATCACCCGAGTGCGTTGCAATCGTGGTGCCCAGCGGGGTATTGCTATTAATTGCGATCATTTCCATGAAGTTTAAAGTTTGAGTGGTTTGACACTTGTGTGCTCATTTCGAATTGATTGACTGTCATATAAAGCTGATCATTGGAAAATATCTTTGAAAGAGGAAATGGATGCTCATCGAAGAAATAATACATAGACACTCGTTGGATCCGAAGATTATAAAAAAACAAATGAGTGTACAAGGCTAAGCTGTCATCCAATAATACAATCGATTGATATGAAGCCCGCATTAGAGCTAAGGGCTTTATCCATCAGCATGTTATCGACTATGAGGTAACCTTTAGCCCAGTAGCGAAATTCACTTCAATTCGCAAGATTTTGGCTATAGCGGGAAGCAATCAATTAGTTCTTTATCAGTTCGATGTCAAAACTGAGTTGATCAATGGCTTTCTGAAAGAAGAAGTCTTCATGGATCAACCTCAAAGCTATAACGATGGGTCGAGTCGGGTTGCAGGCTAATCAAAAGCCTTAATGGCCTAAAACAGGCATCTAGGTGCTGGAATTCTCTGTTCATAAAGTTGCTTACTGCTTACAACTTTCAAGATTTTTAAGCTAATTCCTTTGTTTTTGTCCGAAGGGGAATGAGGAGGAAAATCTATATTGCTCTATACATAGACGATGGATTAGATCAACATTTTGAAATAAAATTGAGTAAGGCGAATATATATCTTGGACTTCAGGCTGTTGGTGACCTTACGTACTTGGTAGTCGTAACAAGGCCAGACATTGCCTATGCAGTGAGAGTAGTAAGCCGTTTTCTGGACAAACCAACTTCACTGCATGTTAAAGCAGTTAAGCGTATATTCAAAACTAAACTTGGAGTTTAGTAAAGATTTTGGAATACCTTTTGATTCAAACACTTATCATTTTTCTTTATACAGTGATGCCGACTATGGGGGAGATATTGAAACGAGACGCTCAACAAGTGGTTATATATGTAACTTTGAAGGAAGCCCTATCCCCTGGTCATCTGAAAGGCAGCGATGCACGGTTTTAAGCACAACTGAGGCAAAGTTTGTAGCTACATCGGAAGCAGTCAAGGAGTTATTGTGGCTTGTTGCTCTCATACACGATCTGCTTAGTAACAAATACCAAAATCCAACTCTTTATATTGATAACCAGGCTGCTTTGAAACTCATCAAGAATCCACAATATCACACATAGACTAAGCACATCGATGTTCGGATGCTTTTCATACGGGAGAAATTCAATGAAGGCAGATTCAACATTCTCCGGCACATTTGGAACTCAACCCGGTAAGAATTTCCGAAACTAAGTCAGGGTCTTGAAAAGGAGATGGTGGCGGAAGAGCCCTTAATGCACCAACGGTTGCACTCACATCCTAGAACCGGTTACTGGCTTTCGGTCCAACGGATCCCTCGTCCTAAGGGTACAAAAAATGGAATTGGCCCTCCAGGTTGGTGGTTGTGCCCACGGGATAACTGCCCAGCCATGGAAAAAATTTAAAAGTTACGAAGCAAGAACAAGCCTTGAATACGGGCGGATTTACTGTCGACATTTTTAGGCGGATTTGTTGTTGGAGGCAGACTTAGGCAAGAATTCTTGAGTTTCCGGCATGTGAACGAGCGCCTCGTAGCAATCCGCATCGAGCGTAAATTTACCAACATTAGCCTGATATCCGCGCACGCCCCCACACCAAATATGCCTTTTGTGAGCTCTTAAACAAGACTTACGAGCAGTGCTCTAGCTATAGTATTAAAATTGTCCTTGGCGATTTTAATTCAAAGCTAGGAAGAGGAATAGAATATTTCATTTTAAATATCTAATCTTAGTTTTTAGTTCAGTGCATCTTTGGTAGCTCTGTCGGAAGATATAGCTTGCACGACACCATCTCCGATGACGGATTCGATTTTGCAGTCAACCAGATTGATCACATTGCGATTGACGCAAGGCACTCCTCCAGTATTATGGATGTCCGAACGTTCCGAACAACGCCAGGACAAGCTAATATTGGAAGGAATTTCTACGTCAGACGGCTACAATCGGAAGAGATCGACAAGTTCTTTTCCGATCGAGTCTCCGTCGATCCTCTTAAGAGGTCCAATACCGCCAGCATCAAGCATCGAAAACCAGTGACAACACTGCCAGAAGGCCAACAGAGATGCCGCTTCTGATGTGCTGGGTTTCACTCGACCACCACAATGAAACCCTTGGTTTGA
This sequence comes from Volucella inflata, assembly GCA_928272305.1. Classification (NCBI taxonomy): domain Eukaryota; kingdom Metazoa; phylum Arthropoda; class Insecta; order Diptera; family Syrphidae; genus Volucella; species Volucella inflata. The sequence continues at coordinate 230,908,960 of OV743716.1, forward strand.
TTATGAATGGCGGCAGGCACATGCAGCTAAGCAAGATGCATACAAAGCGGTGCTGCATAGGAGGATTAGAGCTGCTCACGAGCTCTATGAGCAGAAGAGGAGAGAGGAACACCGGAGAGACGAACACCGGCTTCTCAGGAGGAAAAAGAAAAAAAACATGAGAAGCGCGTGTTCGAGGAAATTGAGAAATGTAACTCCAGGAATGAGGTTCGGAAGTTTTACCAAAAGGTAAAAAAACATGCCACGGGTACACAAACCCCGAACCGAAGCCTGTAGAGATGAACTAGGGAACATCGTAGTAGAATCGCAGTCGATGCTGTGGATTTGGAAAGATCATTTCTGCAGACTTTATAACGGCGATGACGGACCAAATACCGCTGTCAGGCAGAATCAACCTCTCAACCTGGACGATGATGACCAACAATTCCGTCCACCCGACTGGATGAAGTGAAGATAGCCATATCGAAGCTTAAGTCCAACAAAACTGCTGGAGCGGATGGCCTGACTGCCGAGCTCTTCAAAGCGGCAGGCGATGACTAGGTAAGGAGCATACACAAACTCATCTCTAAAATATGGTCGGACGAAAGTATGCTCGATGAATGGAACCTCAGCATTCTTTGTCCGATCCTCAAGAATTAAGAATCTCTGACCTGCGCCAACTACAGAGGCATCGGTCTTCTTAACATCGCTTACAAGATCTTATCTGCCGTATTGTGTGAACGTCTGAAGCCGTTCGTCAACAACCTGATAGGACCATATCAATGTGGCTTAAGGCCAGGAAAGTCCACCATCGACCAAATATTCACAATACGGCAGATCTTGGAGAAGACCCATGAGCTTCAGATCGATACACACCACCTATTCATCGATTTTAAGGCCACGTATGACAGCATCTATAGAGACGAGCTATACAGAGCAATGCCTAGTTTTAGCATCCCTGCCAAACTCGTCCCTCTGCGCAGGATGACGATGGAGAATGCACGCTGCTCCATCAAGGTCGGTAAACATTTCACCGCGACCTTTGATGTCAGAAAAGGAGATGCACGGATCTATGATAGGGTTATCGTGTAGCCTGATCGTAAATAGCTTTTGAGGTGTTACATGCCAAGAGGAATCCCCTTTATAAACAAAATGATACAGTGTTGATACCATGACTGCGCCAGAAAGCTCTAGCCCAGGATAAGCTGATGCATTAGTGTTTTGTCTGTGTCATCTGTTACGCGAAAATATTGTATACTGCTTCACCATAGGCTTTTGTTGAAATGTAGCCGAAGCCACAGGCCACAATGTCTTCAATTATGGGTAGTTCCCGTCGGATGTTCTGATCCCAGTCGAATACATTTTTGGGCTTAACATATGTATGTCATCTGAGAGACACAGTTTTCGACCAGTTTTTCAAGCATTTGTTGGCTTCCAATGTGTCGATTGGTTTTGGTTAGTCAGGGTAGACTAACGAATTTACGTTTTCTCAAAGAAAGTAATCAAAGGGCGTCAAATCACAGGATCTTGGAGGTCAGTTTACACGTCCAATAAACCAAGTTATGTGTTCATCGAATGGTTCCTTCAAGTTGATTGTTTCGTTTGCTGTATGGCACGTTGCCCAATCCTTCTGGAACCGCATCTTTTTCATATTTTTGCCATTCAATCAGTGAACCAAAAAGGCATTAATAATGGCTCCATAACGAATACGAATACCCGAACACGCTGATGTGCTGAATTTTTGAAAAAATTTAGCCCGATGACTCCATCAGTCCACAGACCGCTCTATTAGTCTCAGCTGAATGGTCTTCCCTTCAAATGCGACAAACTTGCTTATCAATGCCAGTTTATGTTGGGCCTATTAACTGAATTTTCGAAAGCGGATGGTCAAAGGCCAAGCTCTACTAAACGGATGCAATATTCTCTTCAGAACGGACTCTTCTTATGCGTCTTAGTTCCGATTCATCATCGAAGGAAAATTTTGTGCGACAACGGTCAACATTACGGCAAGTAGCGGTCTCAAATGTGAAATTAGGTGCAAGTGCTCTATAAGTTTGGCCCACAGATTCGTAATTTTGGAAATAATGACCTAGAAAGCATATAGGTACCTAGACTTATAAAATGTTAAGTTCACTTGTAACCATTGGCGCGTTAGCATAATTTGACACCATGTAACTCGTGTGCCAAAGTCAAAGCGACGATGTTCATATAAAGTCTCTGTGAACCTAATCGAACGCTTTTCTCATTGCAATAAATATGACTGGCAGATATTTTGATCCATTTCTGAAGAAACTGTTGGTCGAATGCAGTAATTACATAAATCATAGTTTCTACAGGGTGGACTTCCCCTGAACGTCAATATACGAGTATGTCGTCACTACTACTAAACCTTTAGTTGATTCATGTGGGTAATATAGCCATGAGCTGAACTCACTCAAAGGACAACACACAACGTTTTTATGTTATCGTGTACAATTTTTCTGAATCAACAAATTATCAAAAACAATTTTAAGGTGCGTTATATCGCCTTGGTGCGATTGCATAGGAAACATTTGACTCTTTTTCTTCCGCGTTATTTAAAAGACAACTGCCTACATGTAGTTATCTACACTAAAATAAAATATTTAAATAGCCGTTCTTTGCCAAACACACTGTAGTGTACAATAAAATATTTACTGCGGTATAAACAAATACTACGAGGAGGTATAGTATGAGGCATTCAATTTGCCAAGTTGATCGTTTGATCTTTTTGTAAGTTTCGACGACTTGTACCTACAACGCTTTCGTTTGTTCGTATGAAGATACATATAAAATGCAAAACATATTAGTTGAAAAAGTCAGTTGAAGAAAGTAAATTGTCGAAAACATGTGTAGCATAGTCGTTATATTTATATTTTACCCGTCCTTCCACATACAGCTCTTTATTATGTCTACAAATTTGTCGCTACATCGACGAATATCAATGACAGTGCAGTCTATTAATTTTTCAATTAAAATTCGTCCAGTAAGTACCGTATACACCGATTAATTTTATTAGAACTGCTATTTGATTTACTGATTTGCCACATACTAAACGCGTGTAGGTACTCGAACACATAGTATTCCTATTTATATAAAAGATTCGGTGTGCGGCACAATCCTATGTATGAGTATCTATATATCTTTAGATGGTATACACACATTTTTCAGAGTACGCGTGTAGCAATGCGTTAGTACTTAATTGCAAATACCAGTGAAAATGTTCGCTCTAACTTAATTATCTAGACCTTCGTAACAATTAACTTGCGCTAACTACCAGCAGTTACTCTGGGTAGGTGTAGCTACTTCAGTTTTAATTTCACAAAAAATTACGCTCATATTCCAACACAGGGTGACACAGCACGCACATATTAGAATTAATGACCTTCAATAAAGCCCTCAGCAATTAGATTCTAAATTTAAATTAAAGAAATTCATGTCGCACTCATGTTGGCGCTACCACCAATGTCGACCCATTCGCTCCCTAACGCACTTATGTATGTACATACCTACTTACATATGTACTACCAGTCATGGATGTACTCGTACGTCGTCAGCATCAATTACTCGAAATTGAATTACATCCAATTACACTGGGAATAGGAAACTAAATTTATTTCTATCATTTGCCGCCCGTCGATGGGTAGTCCTACACATGAGTGTGTTTGGATTTATTTGTATTTCATGGGGCTTGGAAAAGAAGATACCATTACGGTGTAACCAAATACAACAATTACGCCAGAAATTGACGTCGGAATTCTTATTTGGTTTGAAGAGCGGAATACCAATTAGGAGTTGTAGGTACTCTGGAAATACACATCAGGACATGAATTATTGTTGTGCGCGGATTCGTATCCTAATGTTGTAGCTATCACACCAACTGAAGATACTCAGTAACTCTCATTCCGTGGATATGTAGACTGTGAATTTCTGCCACCATTGTGGCATGAAGCGCTGTAATCTGATTGGGTGTACCTACAGAAACTGGTTGTGTATATAAGGCGGTGCTCAATACGTGTTTTGGTGAGAAAAAGATACGTGCGCAGGGTCCAGCAAATGTAGAATGGTTATCTCGCTTTAGCTTATGGAAAAGTCGGCTTCAGCTGTGTACACAAATCCAGATAGAAGAAGCATGCTTATGTTGTCGGCAAGGTAGTTATATAGGTTGCAAGCAAACATTTGTTGGGAAATGTTTGATTCGAACATTTGAAGCAAGTCGATTTATTTCCCGTCGCTTTGTTGGAATTTGTTTTAAAAATGAAAATAATAATGAGACATCAAAATGACTTAAGACTTTGACTCATTGCTCATTAAAATGATAACGAGCTTGTGATTTGCATGATACCAAGCTTTGGCTGAATGGTTGATAGCTTCGGTGATGATTGTTGCATAATTTCGCTTTCGGCCAATAATTCAATGTTTGAATTATTGTGCATTTGAAAAACCTGTCAAATACGTAGCTAGATTTGAACTGTGGCCTTAGTTACGGAAATAATGTTTTTGAGTTCTGAAAAATTACTTCATCTGCATCCTGGTTTTGCTTGTAGACCCAGGCAATGTATCTGTAATAGATCAACTTGAAAGGTGACTTCTTCTAAATTTTTTTTTCAGTGTTGAGCGTGAGAACAATTCTAACTAATTTACCTGCACACCGAAAGTTGATTAAGTCACCTTCCACTTGAGCGCGTAACCTAAGGCGAGATCTTATTTTACCGCGTTGCGGTCCATGCTGAACTCGAAGACTCTCGGGACCAGAGTTTTGCTGTTCATTTACTTCACAAGTCAATCAATGAATACAAATCGTTGAACAATTATTATTATTATTATCATTCAATTTATTTCATTTACGAGATACAAAATATTTACAAATTTTCTTGATTTCTAAGAAAAAAAAAGAATGAAATAGTTATGTACCTACAATCTATTGTCCAAATGACAAGAGTTGATCGTACAAGGCATTCTATATTTTACAAAGACAATATTGACATAGTTGAAGGTGAGATTGCATGTTGAAGCAAAGAAGAAAAACAAATAAATTATGAATTATAAAATATCAAATTAAAAGTAAGATATTCAAAGAACATTCAAAGAACAAAATTCTTTGATAAATAATCTTCGAGTATTTATGGTCGAATAATCAAAAGACAAGAACCATTTTTTTATTTCATTAAGAAATGAATTTTCCAGTCTTTCGCATCTTATAATGTCTGGCAGTATTAGGTGGGGTGTAAAGTAACCTCCTTGCAAAAAAGGTTATGGTGCCTTGAAGTCCGTTCATATTTAGGCAAACATGCCAAATTTCAATGCGATACTGTCTCTAGTTTTGTTTTGACAGCTGATTGTTGTTGACGTGTTTGGCATCATGCTGAATATGGACGAAAACGATTTTCGTTCTCTCATAAAACATTATTTTTTGAGAGGCAAAACGGCGAAGGAAACAAAAGGAAAGTTGGATAAATATTATGGGGCTAATGCTCCGTCAGATTACACCGTCAAATATTGGTTTCGAGAGTTTCGTGGTGGCCGCAACTCCACTACCGATCAAGTCCGCAGCGGCAGGCCCTCCGATGCGGTTACAGAGGACAATGTCAAAAAAAATATATGAAATGGTGTTGGCTGACCGGAAAGTGAAAGTGCGCGAGCTAGCAGATACCACAAAGATTAGTACTGAGCGCATACGCCATATTTTGGGCTTGTCATGGCATACTCTTCGTGGACTACCTCGAAAAAGGAAAAACCATCAACAGCAAGTATTACCGTGCATTACTGGAGCGATTGAAGGCCGAAATCACTGAAAAACGGCCTCACATGCAGCGAAAAAAAATTTTGTTTTTGCAAGATAATGCGCCGGCTCATGAGAGCATCACAACCACGGCTAAAATCAATGACTTACAGCTCCAATTGCTCCAATTGCTGTCGCATCCACCGTATTCGTATTCGCCCGATTTGGCTCCCTCGGACTATTATCTCTTCCCAAACCTCAAAAGATGGCTCATCAATAAAAAATTCCTCACGCGAGGAAATCATCGACGCCACGGAGGAGTATTTTGCAGACCTTCCGGAAAATTACTTTTCGGACGGGATCAAAAAGTTGGAAAATCGCTCGAATAAGGGTATCAAGCTAAAAGGGGACTATGTATATTGAATAAAATAACAAAACCTTTTTAAAAAAAAAAATTTTTCCATTCTCAAGGAGTTTACTTTTCACATCACTTAGTAAATTAAACAGGCAGGGTGCCGTCGAAAGGAAAAATCTTCCAAAGTGTACTTTGTGAAAAACAGGAACTGCTACAAGGTTTCTCGCATTCCTCGCAAATTGTTGTTATCTATGCATTTATCTAACTGAGTAGAACCCGGCATTTTGAAGAAAATATTTCTAGAGCCTTGTAGCAGTAGAGATACCATAAAGGATTAGTTTTAAGTGTTCTAAACAAATTGAGACTTGGAGTTCAGCGATTTGCTCTGAATAAGATTCTTATTGCATGTCTTTGTTGTATTAGTCTCCAATTTAGATTTTAATAAACCATTATACACAAGTTTTAGATGATGATACAGACTTAGATGATACAGTTGTCTTACCACGTTGTTTTTTAGATATTGTTTAAGATAATGAGTATGATTGGACCAACTAAGCTTACTATCTAAGACAATACCTTAATATTAAAAACTGTCAACTCACTCAATTTTAAAACAATTATTGGTACAAAATGTACCATCTACATCATTCATTAGTAGCGTGTGCAACTCGAAGTGTGATAAAATAATGGCAATTCATTACAAATTATATTGCTGATATTAAATATCATAAATTTCGTTTTACAACTGATTATGAGTGTGTGTATTAAGAACCATCTCCTCAGTAAAGGTCATAGTTTAACTCAGAGAAAATATTCAAAGGTTGGATGAACAGGGAGTCTCCGTAAATCAAGAATAGGATAGCACCTAGTACTGAGCCTTGTGAGACACCAATTACTATATTTTTTCGGAGAACTGTAAATATTCTTGATCTTCACCAATTGCCTACGATTACTTAGACATGAAGCAAACCAACTATATGTACATCCTCTAAAATCCACTTGGAAAAGTTTATCTAAAAGTACATATTTCATGATCTACCCTATCTAAAACTTTTGATATGTCAATAAACAAAGAAGCAGGAATCTCAGAAGAGTTGATGCCGTGATATAGCTCCCCTGTCAAATTTCAACAGTGCAGTTTCAGTAGACATTCCGCTTCTGAAACCAAATTGACAATTACTGCAAAAATTTGTTCTTTTTATAAATGACAACATTCAAGATTTAATACCTCTTTCAAATATTTTTGAAAAGACCGACAATAATGAAATACGGTGATAATTGTTCAAAATGGTATTGCCACCCTTTTTGTGAAATGGCATAACTATAGCCGTTTTCAAAGATTGCGGAAAAATACCTTGACGGATGCTGTTTTTGAAAATAAAGCACAAAACATCCGAGATTTGAAATGAAATTTTTTTCAACATGCGACTAGAGATCATATCAGAGGTGGTAGAATTAGATGGTTTAAGAGAGCAAATTATTTTATGTATCTCTAGAGAAGTGAATGGTTCACAGAAAAAAACTCTCAATCTCTACTAGGTCATTGTTGATCTTATTGGTCATTGTTGTGGTTTGATAAGGTTTGATAAAAGAAATCATTGAATGAATAAGCAATTTCCAAAGGGTAAGATATAGTTGACTTATTGACGTTCAGAATTATATCCATTTCTGAAGTTTTTCTATTGAGAATTTCAATGGTCAAGGTCAATGTCGCTCTATAACCCATACTGTTCGTCGTTACATATCTTCTTTTCCAATTTGCGTTCATGCCAGCGAGAAAAAATTAACTTGAAGATGAAGTTCTTATATAGTGCTTCATTCATTGCTTGGGACAGATATGTATTTTTCAGCTGAGTGCTTTATCATAATACACACCGATTGGCAAGAGCAATTCTTCGCTTTGGTTTTACAATTTAAGTAAACAGCGAAATCCTTTTCACTTCAACATTATGATTTTCTGTTGGGGCTACCTATTGTTCTTATACTTACTTTGTTTTACCTTCATTTACAACTAAACGCATCTTTGACGCATCTGTTCAATCACCGCAAATGCGCTAGTGAAAACTGACAAATTTCTTTCCAGCGTATCCGAGCTGTGTAGAGACTCTGACTTGTAAGTTTCCCAATTCTCCTTCAAATATGAAGTTTAAACGCGTCTCTATTCCGAAATCCTATTTTGAACATTAAATATTTCGGTTGTGTCAGCAATGAGCTTTTTCTACGCAAAAACGGACGAGTTTGGCTGGTAAATCGAAACTGGAAATGTCTCTAATAGCTTGTTTCCATCAGTACTGTAGAATGCGCAGGCTTAAAAATACACTGTTAAAGATCGGTTATACAAAGCTAAGGTCTCAATCACTGGTGATACTCCAATCCATTCAGATTTGACGGATGAGCTGGCATAGATGTTGTCCTTACAAAGTTATCTTCCGCAGCCTTAAAAAAATCGGCAGTTAGTTCATTTGTGTCAGTAGACATACAAGTTTTTACTTTAGATATCGCTATCCAAACCTCCTTCTAAACTATTGGACGTCGTCGCAGAAATAGTCCTTCCAGATTTTCTGTACTAACCGTGACTCTAGTATTACGTTCTTATCCCTATCTCCACATGCCTCTGTTCCTGATTCGTATGCTTAAGACCTCCTTTTAGCACTTTGAAAGAATTTTCCAACATTGTTGTGGTAGGACGTCTCAAATACCAGTGTTCCTGAAAATTGTTTGCTTATAAATCTCGCGAGCAGCTCTTGTCTGTTTTTACAACGCCAATTTGTGTGTTTCCTATTTCACTGCATGTGCTTACAAAGACTGATCATCAAATCAGGGATCACGTTGTGTTGGTCGAGTGGAACCTAACACATTAGATAAGTTGTCTATTTTGCTGCTATTGGTGCCACTGGTCTTTTACACTTGATACTGACATCAAAGAACATCTTGAGAGGTTTTTGGGCAATCGATCAGAAAAGTTTTTAGTTGTCTGCTTCCGTATTCGCACTTTGGCTACAACGATGTAGTGTTCCGAGTCTTGAAATATTCGGTCACGCATTTCAAAATTGTGTCTTCCATTTTTGATTGGTTTTGAAAGATATCCAGTTCCCTTTTTTGAGGTGTGGATCATGTGTGCTGGCTATGAAATAATCTTGTCGGCACTATTTATAAGATTGGTAAGATTGGTAAAAAAAAGAGACAAAAAAAGGATCAACAGCAATTGGACTTGGTTACATATCGAGTAAATGCCTATATACCGAGCTGTTGAAACCAGTGTCTTTTTATAATAAAATATGTTTTTTTTTAAGAGTTATACAATTTTTTTTATTATTCATCCGTATGTCCGCCACACCTTCACTATCATCGGATAAGGTTTCCTCTGTACGCAGCTATCATTGACGCTTTCCCACCTTGCGTTATGATGAGTGTGTGCGGTTCGAAATTTATACTCAACACGATAAATCGATGGTGTGCCATCAAACTCAGTAAAAAACCTTACCGAATCCTTCAATAAAAAATAAAATATTCAGACCAAGAAACGCGATGTCAGAAGTACATATGTAAGTAGGAAAGTTCTTAAAGTCCCCAAAATAATAAAAGAGCATTTATATTCAATCCTAACCAGTCTTGTACTGCTCTTTAGCGCAGAAGTATAGACTTTGGCGAGTGTGGATGAGAACGTACCACAGAAAAATTGATCATCTCTGGCCCCATCTGTATAGTCTCTAAATGGTGAATGGTGAATTGTAAATACAACTGCCAACTGTATGGCCTGCACAGCGACATTCACGTTGTCAGAAGCATACGAATAAAATGAGTCAGAAATGAAAGAGAACAAAAGTCAGGTGAATCGTGTAACTGCCTCAAATGTGTAACTGACTATTGTACAAAATTCTCTAAATTCTGTTCGATTTGTAGGTATATGTTCTGCGTCCATTCTACTTGATAGCGCGGACTTAGTTTAACCCTCTTTCAATTTAAAAACCATTTTTGGAAAATTGTTTTTCTGGAACTGGTTCGCAAGTTTCGTTCAAAAGAGAAATCACACACGAAATCGCATCACATGGTCCTAAATAAAAGTCCAGCACGTTTAGTTACAATTGAGCTCATATTATACTATAGAAATACTTTGTTCAATATTGTGCTTATCAATTTAGCTAAATTCTCTATTTTGAGGAAAATAAACACAGATTTTTTTGAAGTTCCTCTATAGAGCAACTACAAAATTAAAAAAGAAACTAAAAGATGAACTACGGGTGATGATCATCTTCTGTTCCGATGTAATGGCTGGGCCAATCATTATTTGAATGGCATCACCGAAATCGCAAACCGCTCACTATTCTAGTTTCAGTTTTCTAAAGCCGTGTAAAGTTGATGATATTTTAACTTCTTGCCGAGAGTCTAGATACTTTAGAAGCCTTGTAGGGTCATCACATGTTTAATTTGGGAATAAAACAACAACTTCTCTTACTCTGTGGAAATTTCCGGGTAAGGTCAACACTAAAGCATGTTTTCATTTGGTTTGACATGGTAGAGTAGCGTTCCTGTTTGGCATCTCATAATCTCGGCCCACTTCACCCATAAACTTCTTCAAATTTGTTCAATATAGTATTCTGAGGTCCTCCTTGTCAGGAGCCAAAAATCATGGCATTGGTCCAGAACCCTTTCGTTGTCAGTATTCAAAGTCCAGTAACAATTTTTTTTGCCAATGATCGTACAACAGTGTAGTTACCTTGGCCTTTGGTCAATTTTAAAGATCAAGATAAGCGACGAAGGAAAAGTCCCAAGGAGGTTCACTTTTTTTAATCTCCCCCTTGGCCCTGACACTATGGAGCTCTACGATGATTTACATGCCTATTGAGTCTAAACTAGACAACATTTGAAGCATTTGGACCATATGCGGGGTCGCCGATTTGTTAACTGGATGTTGGATCGCCAGGACAATTTGTTATCGAATTTGATCTTTTCCAATGAAGTCCATTTTTGGATGGATGTATACGTAAATAAACAAAATTGTCATTTCTGGAGACCAGAAACCCCATATGAGATTCACGAAAAACCAATACATCTCAAAACATTCACTGTATGGTGTGGATTATCGGTTGGCGGCATCATTGGCCAGTACAGCTACAGTGAATGGAGAATGTTAACGCAACATGTTGAATGATTTTTTTTTTCGAAGTTTAATGAATTGGGTCTGGACTATTTCTGGTTTCAACAGGATGGTGCTTCCGCCTACATAAGCTATCAATCAATCATTCCATTGCCCCAACTTCTTCTCGAAAAGTCATCGATAATTTTGACCTTCGGATGGTCGCTTGCAACAGAAGCCGTGGTGATTACATCTGATACACGAACTCAACAATTTCATTCACATCCTTTACAATATTTGGTTAAATGTTGACTCTTTCGACCTTATATCGCATTAAAACATACTCGTGTGTGTCTAATCACCAAAGAACGACTTCTTATTTACTCGCAATATACGGGATTGCTGTTGAGCTTATAGTAATCCTTTAAGAATCAATAATTATAGCGTTTACCAGCAGGCAACTTCTTCCAGAAGATTCACCCTTATAAAGCTAGAGCCATCGTAGGTTTTTCAATACTTCCACTTTCACTTTCCAAATAATAATAATAATTTCCCAATAAAGATTAAAAACAATCAACCTCCCTGTTTATATCTAATGAACCCAGCTCATTGTACTCGCATTCCTAATTGCAACATTCATTACTCGTAATGAGAAATTACTCCCCTGTGAGGGTTCAATTGTTTTTCTCTTTTTCATTTTTTTTTTTTTTTCAATTACTCCCTTCCCCAAAGGATCCAGAATAGCTAGACCGCATCAACCAAATTTATTGCCTCCCAATTCATCATTCCAGCATTAATCTATCGCTCCTGTGGGATTAATTGACTAACCCAATACCACGTTCTGTAACAGCCCACAAATGACCCACACACAGGATCGAATTAACTAAGTCACCCCATTTGTAAGTCAACAATCTCTGACGGGCCCCCGTCTAATAGGAACAAATTGCTCAATTATTATCGCTTTGTGTTTATCCTCGAAACAGTGTCCTGACAATTTCAATCTGCGCAAAAATCTGCGTAGCGAATGGTGTTTGTTTTCTGTTGTTTTTTGTTTCTGTTAGCACGTATGGATGTACTGAAGCGACTTCTTCGATCGTGATTTATGGGTGCTGGCAAATAATGAATGTCCTCACTCCAGGTGACACAATAAATCTCATAGCTGCTATAGGCGTCTTATTTATTTCACTTACGGTGAGTTATTGCCTCGGATTTCCCACTCAGAGTACGAACCTATAAAATTAAAAAATCAATACACATCAGTGGCAGTAATTCTAATAAGCAAATGAGATGAAAACAGAAAAAAGGAAACAAAGAGAAAAAATTCCCAGGATCTATAGTAAATGCCATTGACATTGATATTAGTGGTATTCTTCCTGTTCAATCAGTGGCGCAATAAATTTCACTTTTCAACTGTTCTTGATCTTGTTTTGAAATTTGAGTTCAACACGTCGAATGACAAAGCGAACAATACACAGGACCCTAGTATATTTCATTAATACGAGTATACTTTGAAAAGGACTCAGAGGACAAGCAATTTCCTCCAGACACAATGGAAACAAAAACACTTGCTGACATCAGCTTAGTCAGTGAGAGAATCCAACTTACAATTGCGCCTTGTTGGTGGTCCTTTTGTGTAGAGGTCATTCCGACAGATTCCGACAGTAATTGTCCTTCATGTCAAACTAAATGGATTCCGATTTCTCCATTAGCTAGGATAATCTATGAACGTCCATTGCATACACCCTCATGTGTGTATCCCACGCACAATCAAAATTCGATACGCGTAGTTAAGAAGATCCTAGTCAGTCATCAGTATCATGCAGTCGTATTCGTATGTTACGAGTATGTACCTGCCAGAGATCCTTGCGGATTGCATTTTGGTTTAATTTAACACCTCAGTCAGTCAGTTCTTTTATGATGTTGCGATTGGATTGGATTAGGTATATCCTAAGAAGGACGCGTGAAACATTTAATTGCTGTAAGGACTTCAAAGAAGATTGCCGACATATTTTGGTTTATAATGCGCTTCAGGTGTCCATTCTGTTGTTCTGCAGCAGCAGGAGCGATTCTGCATTGTGCCAGGACTTAGGTCGATTTGTTGTGCTATTTGGTGTATATTTTATTGGCATTTTATTTATTGAATTCACTTTATTGTACCGCTAAAAGGATACCAGCGAGGACAATGCACTAAGACTTTGGCATTGTGTGAAATTGTTTATTGTACCAATATATTGAGAATTAATAAATTGTTATCCAATTAGTTTATTAGTGTGCACCTTTGGAAATAATAGAGATGTACATGTGTACATGGCGGCAGGTAAACTGGTTGTGGAGCCGCATTATTTTTCGAGGGATATTTAACAAACAAAATTTTCTTCAACCAAGTCACACTAAATACAAGAAAGCAAATTCGAAGCAATCGCCCTGAACTTAGCTGTCAGACAGAATTTAACATTTAATCTGGACGGTGAAAGTCAACACAACAAACAAAGGTTCCGGGTAAAATGAAGTAAGGATATCAGTATACAAAAAAGCAAGTCAGTCAGCCTACTTAATACAGCAAAATACGACTTTGAAGAGATCATGCATCACCTCATTTCCAAGATTTGATTGGTAGAATGCATGTTTGAAGAATGGAACTTTACCGCCGTTGGCCCGATCACAAAAATTTTGAAGGGCCTCTTGGTTAAGTCATATGTCCTCAGACAATTTCACAATCTGAGTGAGTATACATAGAGCGAATGAATGCCAAACACAGGGAGTGATTTTGAATTAATCCCAAGGAAACACAGCTGTTTCAGAAGATGACCCGTTGATGTCGGAATCGGCCTAAATTATGGCTAAGTATCCACTGACCTTGCAAGTTTTCGGTTTGCTACACACAAATGCGTCCATACAAACCTCTGCCAATTTATAATTAAAGGACCAGTTTTGATCAATAAACTTAGACCAGCTCCTAATCTATCCTTTGCTTGTAAGGACGCCTAAGTCTCATTGCAGTAAGAAAGAAAAATATATACAAATCGCGGTACTGGCCAATGTCAATATGGACTAGATTTGCTAAACTTATAACCACGTGTGTCGAACAGCTGACAAAAATAGCAGCACTATAAACGGGACAGCGGATCAATTCCCCAGACAGAATCAACGGTGAAAAAAATCCCGGAAGAAATGAGACCTTATCCGGGCTAGTCCGACATAATGAGAGCTCAGACCAATAAGGATTTCCGAGACTAAGTCAGGTTCTTGGAAAGGAGATGGTGGTGGAAGAGCCGTTAATGGGCCAACGGCAGCACTCACAACCCAGAACGGGTTTCTAGCTTTTGGTCCAACCGACGCCACGTCCAGTGGGTATCAAGAAATGGAACCACCCGACCTGGATGAAGTGAAAATAGCAATATCTAAGCAGAAGTCAAAAAAGCGGACGACCTGACTGCCGAGCTCATCAAAGCGACAGGCGATGACTTGATACAGAGCATACACAAACTTTTCTGGAAAAGATGGTTCAACGAAAGTATGCCTGATGAATGGAACATCAGCTTTGTTTGTCCGATCCTCAAGAAAGGAGATCCTCTACACTCCGATCTGAAAAGTCTTCGAATTCGCTCCCGTAGGACAGCGCAGTTGGAAGTGCAACCTCCTTCAGGTACATAGTTCGTATGACTCTATCCTGTATTAACCATTGGGTTATGTCTAAAGTAGTAAATGAAAACGAGACTCAAGTCCAGAGTATCCGAAGAAATCCAGTGAATACGAAGAACAAGGACAAACCATGAGAAGGTATGATGACATATTCTATAATGATAGCACTGAATTAAGTGGAGAATTCTTTGGGCCTGATTTACACGAGAGACTTGTTGGTTGAAGTTCAAACCTACACGGATATGAATTGCTACATTTAAAGCATTTTGATATAATTGGGATATTCTCGTCAGGGATTAACTTGTCAGCAGGACTCAACTGAGTGTCAATAAGCATATTCTAAGACGTAAGAGTCTATCACGTAGTGATGCTTAGATGCCCATTCTGCCTCTATAGAATTTATTTATATTTACGACCTTCATCTCTTGATTTGTGGATTGTCTTCATGAACCATATTAACGTCGGTCTCCTCAATACAAATATGTACATAGGTGTGTATGTTAACCGTTCGTACCCAAGATTTTTGTTTTAACTTTAAAGTAGTCAGATTTTTGCATTTTCTCCCCGACGCTAAAGGAAATAAGGTTGGATTTAGTTTTCAGAAAATGGGAAATTCGCTGTCCACTCATCTTTCAAGTGGGGTCTGCTTAGCTCCATTGGTCTTCTCTGCCACTAGAATGGGCTTAGAATCATACTGTAAGGAACTAATTTGGCAGAACCACGCAACTTCCTATGCCTCTACATGCCTTGACAACGACACCAATTCGAAGATGCTCTATCTGCAAGGCTTTTCTTAATATAAGTTTCATGCCTAAGATCTGTCCTTCTAGGTATAGGGCCTAAGTTTGTAAATGTTCTTCAAGACGACATCAAGTGACTCCCAAAAGAAAAAAAAATAAGGCAAACAAGCTTAAGGACTATTGATGGATAAGCTAATCTAGTGCTGAAGTAACCTGTTGAGACCAAACAGTCAAGTCATCGGGCTGTTGAATATCATAGTTATATTCTACTGCATGTGAAAATAATTCCCACTCTTCCGCCGTCAAGAATTCAAAAAAGGTCATTCCCTCCCGCAACTTCAGTTGGTTTGAGATTTATGCCTTGGTTTGCTTTGGACTTTCGTGCCAGTTTTCCCACCAAGGACCGAAAGAACGCCCAAATTTACGAATAAGGAAACAAACTTGGATGGTTTCAGAAGAAAGTGCAAGGAAAATATTGCTTTAGGAATTCCACTTACGACGCCGTTGCAAATAGAAGACGAAGTTGGCTGCGTGGAACAGCACTTCCTTTCGAACAAGAGGAATATAACAGGAAGCAAATATACGCGCCCGATATAGAAGGCCTCCTACGAGAAAAAAGGAAAGCACGGAGGAGATGTCAACAATCACGTGCGTCCCCGAATAAACCCTATTTGAACCGCCAATTAAATAAGCTAAAGCAAATGCTGCAAGAATATAAAAACGGTGAGACTTGTATTTACCTCGAAGGCTTGACTGCGGACAAGAGTTCCAATTATTTGCTCTGGAAAGCCGTAAATTCGATTAAGAAACCTGTAATGCACTTGCCACCGATAAAAACAGCCAACGGCGAATGGGCAAAAGGAGACAAAGAGAAAGCGAATTCGTTTGCTGACCACTTGGAAGAAACATTCAAACCGTTCGAAGGACGTGCATTTGCCCAAAAACTTAATCCCAGAACAGGATCCGACAACTACAATATTGGGTGAAGGAAATTTAGGAAGGGAGAAAAGAGAGGTACCGATGTACGTTGGCTTTAACTGTTTGAAGGTTGTAATGGCTAGGAAATAAAGAGCTAGGCAGGGCATTCCATGAGCGAGTTGTTCGGCCTAGGAAAGTATCACGATATTTCAGGGTGCGTCAGAAAGTGGGCTTGAGGGTGTACTGATAAGCATTCATAGCGAGACGGGTGTTACGGTTGAAGATTTGAAGGGGCGGAATGCTACTAGCAATTTTAGAGGAGCACTGGTGGTGGAAATAGCGAAAAAACAGGGTGAGACAGGAGACATTACGTCAGTGGTCGAGGGTGTCAATCGACTGTGTAATACTAGCATCACCTATAAGTTTTATCGCACGGTTTTGAATCCTATCTAGTAGGCGCAAAGAAGTCTTGGGAGCACCTGACCAGATGTGAGCATTGTACTCCAGTTTTGGGCGGATGAAGGTCTTATATATTGAAGCCAGATCAGAGGGGGTGAAATGTTTCTTACATCACTTAAGGAAACCTAGACATATCGCAGCATTTTTGGCGACTTCGAATAGGTACATATACACTTACCGAGAATGGAAAGTTTTTCGGTTTCAACGATGCAAGTGCCATTCATGTGTAATGGCTGTGTATTTGAATTTCGCTTAAGCGACAGCAGACAGCATTGTGTTTTGGAAGCATTAAATTCCACTCTGTTGGTAGTTCCCGTATCCGTATCCGTTTCCGTACCACTGTCAGAGCTAAGGCAAACAATAAAAAACCTAAAAAATAATAAGGCTCCAGGATACGATTTGATTATAAGTAAAACCCTAAGGAAGCTACCTCGAAAAGCGTTTGTCAAGCTCCTCCACATTATAAATGCTCCCATGAGGCTTTTATACGTTCTAAGCCAATGAAAAGTCGCAGAAGTCATAATGGTTCCAAAACCATACAGACCAATTTCGCTCCTGCTGATATTTTCAAAAGTCTTCAAAATTCTCCTACTTAATCGTTTAAAACCGATAACTGAAGAAAGACGATTGATCCCGGATCACCAGTTCGGCTTAAGGTTCAAACATTCTACAATCGATCAGGCCTATCGGATAATAAATGTCATTGAAAACGCGCTAGAGGGAAAAAAGATATGTTCAAAAGTTTTCACCGATGTATCGCAAGCCTTCGACAAGGTATGGCACGAGGGCTTGAAGTATAAGATACAACAACTTTGACCGGGAGAAATGAATAGAATACTCGAATCTTATAGACTGTTTTGGGCTAGATATGGGATTGATACTCTGAATTCAAGGAAATTCAAGCTGGCGTTCCACAAGGAAGCGTTCTGGGGCCATACCTATTCTTACTGTACACACACAATCATACCTCAAAATATTTAGGATGCAAAGCTGCAAAAGTGGAAATCACACGTAAAAAAGAAACGTGAATAGCTCGAAATCAGGCTAAGAGAAATGAACTGGCTTTTCGGAAGATACTCTAAACTAAGCACATATAACAAGCTGCTTGTATATAAGCAAGTGCTAAGACCTTCGACGACTTATGGTATACACTTATGGGTTTGTACCAAATCAAACAATATGTCTATTCCAGAACAAAGCGCTTAGAGCAATTGTAAATGCTCCATGGTATATCAGAAATATCGATATTCACCGCGACCTGGGAATTGCATCCGTGAAAGACGAACTAACAAGCTTTGCTCGTTAACTTCGCACTCGACCGTTCGACCGTTCGACCGTTCGACTTAGCGCTTTAAGGAGAAACCGTATGAAATAACGGTAATAGTGGGTGCCTTCGCTGGAAAGCTACCTACCAAACGCAATAAACTATAGAAGCTTGAGCTACTTGTTAAGGAAACTTAGTCGTAGTTTTCTATAAACAGGTGGTGTTTTAGTGAGTAGGAATCTCCACTACCATGAGTGCTTGTCTGTTTGGATACTATTCATAGCCTCCGTACACAGTACATCCTCCTGGATTAAATTACATTGCTAAATAACAAACTCGTGGATCATACTATACCTGTAATTTCCGTTCGTCCATGATAAAGTGATTCCAAATAAGAATGTTGCAAAGGTTTCACCCATCCTTATCAAAGTAATCCAATGTCTAATTAAAATTAGCAGTTGGCTCACCAGCTGCATCGGCATTAATTAATAGCTCCGAATTCCAAACAGCCAACTGAATGGAATCTTCTCATAAATTACTAGAACCGGAAGTCAGATATGCCAAAATGTGTCTGCGACGCCATCTATTTCACTCTAATCTGTCCCAGCATCACACTTGCCCGATTCCGATAGTAATTCATCATCTCTGACTCAATATTTGCACCTTCATCGAGCACCGTGTGCTATAAGATTTCGACTTTTTTCGCCCCTCTCCCCAATAAGTCGACCCTCTCGGAGAGAGCTGTGCAGATTAGTCCTAGTGGCCGTTAATTTATGTTAATTGCTCTGGTACTTTGTATGCGACGGGCAATTTGCACTTAAAGGCGAAACTATTGGCAACCTAAACTATGAGTGCGAGTATCTATTTCGGGCACTGTACTCAGTCTACGAGTATGGTTGATGGTGGGCCGTCGGCCGACGGCCATTCGTAGACTGCCATTCGCACCGAATTCGATCGAAATTAATGGACATGTCAGCCAATTAATAAATTCAACCGGCATGCAAGTGGAAATCACAAATATGCATCAACTCGAACAGCCCCATCTCAGTGGGCCAGAGATTTTGTATTGCAATTGCAAACTATGTAGGTATACGAGTATCTTGTATAATATCTGTATCTGTGCAGCGTTCAATTAGTTGTACACTAATTGCTATCGCTCTGTTGGTGGTAGTTTTACAGCGAGCTAAGGCAAAGACAACAACACCACCAAGCAGAGTGCATTTTAAATCTGGGCTAAGTGCCAAAAAAGTGTTGAGTTTGAGGCTACACACCACAGCGCCATCTGTGATGCAAATAACTACACCAACACACGTTTGTATGCATCGAGAGAAGAAGAGTGACGATGGCGGTATTCGTGCAGACCTACAGACCACACCGGGGCAATTAGCGTAATTGCAAATAATTTAAAGGATCTTTGACTGCGGTATGAATTGCATGCCGAATCATTTATTTGCATTTTGAGTCATTCCGATTCTGCACTACAGGTACAACTTCTATAGCTGCTGCAGCAGCACGCCTCCTGGTGGTGGTTGCTGTTGAACTAGCTGAATTAAGCTAAGTCGACCCGAGCGGTTGTTGGCACGCATTTGGTAAATGGTAAGACATCACTGGGCAATGGCCACCAAGCAAAAGGAGCAATCATTAGGTAATACTTAATGACAGGTGAAGTCTGGATGTCGAAGTGAAGTGAAGTTTTCTTTGACCCCTCTCTCTTGAGAGTTTTCGTGAAATTGGATTTTTTTTTTTTGTATACACCGTCGATTTGGGATTCAGCTTGAGTCTTCAGTTACTGCATTGTCTTTGGGTAGTTGGTGCTTTCAACGGGTTTGGGGTCTGTTTACAACTCTGCAGAATTGTAGAACATGCAATTCACAGTAAGGTTGTTAATTTGTAGTGTTTTCTTCAGCATTGATGGTTAGTTAAGGAAGAGGTGGTCCTGAACGAGGCTAGCAAAGTGTTTGTTTGCTGTGAACTCTGAACGTGACTTTGACGCCTTTCAATTTGTCAATCATTGTTGAGTTGTCAGTTTGGAACAGTTTGCATTTTCACTTCACACTAGAATGGAAAGTTAATTTTTCTACACGAAGGGCTTCTTCTGCAGTGAATGCTGTTCCACAGAATAAACGAGCTTGTTCATAGTACAATAGCTTGCATCGTACTTTTTGTAAGGAATTAAAAAAACTCTTTAACAAATGAACTTCTGCAGCCCCAGCCCTAGTAGATAATTGTGAGAGTCAAGATGAGTTATCCTTGTCCTGACTATCATCAATGGGTATCTCGGACCAAATTATAACATCATCTGTTGATGAAGATTGAAAACTCTAATATTCGTTAAGGAACACCAACAAACCTAATAGTTCGCTAGTTCGCTTGTCCAGCCAGATGGTACATCCTCTCTTCCTTTGTTTTCAGCCTGGCAAAACAGCTTGGTAAGCCTTTTCATCAATCCCACTCTTTAGTACCCTTTCTAAGTAGCTGAAAAAAAGGATTTGTTCAACCATCGAAATTTTTTAATGGCCGGCAATAGCAACAAGTGCTCCGAAATATCTTAGGCTCTTTAAGCGATGTGGGAACCACTTTCCCCTTTTTGATTTGGTGTGCACTTACAGCAAACATTAAATGGCACGCCATTGCTTCTGATCCAGCCGATGATATTTGTTGGTGCATGTACATATGCCTAGTTAAAGCTCCGTGTGGACAAGACAGGCCTCTATTCGGAGTCCGACAAAATTAGAAGATTCTTTTTTTTAAATCTGTGACCCGCCAATTGCGAGATAAGGCACTTCGACCTAAAAGATGTTTCATACCGTTTTGTCAGAACTTCCGAATGAAGTTAGTTACTCTATCAGCAGGGAAATTCCTTCGATCAGTGGTCTCGAGATCTTCTCTTAGGAAAGTATTCCGTCTGATTCCATTGAGGGTCCAACCCAGTCGGTCACATTATATTTAAAGCCGTGATGTCCTGCAAGGTAGCCTACTAGGTTCCTGATATCGTGCCGACTAAGATTTAGACATCTATTGGCATTTTTGTTGCAAAGGCAGGATGTTTTGTTTAGCCTGTCTTAGACCTGGAGTATCCTCCAAATATTAGATGCATTTCGAATGCTCCCAGTAATTGATGGCTAGATTGATGGCTGTTTTAAGGCTGCAGCAAAAGCGTTTAGGTTCGTAAAAAGAGTTTTTGGACTCCTTTCTGGCCAGTTTGTCGGCCTCCATTATTCATATCAAAACCATCAATACCCTCATGCCCACGAATCCACCATAGTTTGATCTCCTCCTTGAGCGAGCTAAGGGCATTTATCCGTGAACAATGGATGTTATCGCCTTTGATACCAAAGTTATCTGTTACCGCGCAGGTCATTTCAAATTCTATTGTTTTTTTAGGGAGCAGTATCTTTAGGTCCGGTCGGTCGCAAAGATCTTACTCTTTGGTTTGTATAAAACATGTTGAGCTGCGTAAAAACAGTTTGTTGGTAAATAAGTATAGGTCCTATTATTACGTTTATTACAGCTGTGGAGCAGGTCCCAAAGGCTCCGGAAATGCCCAAACATGCAAGACGCAGCACTCATTTTAGCTTTGAAATATCGGTCTTATCTTATCCTAACAATCTTTGTATAGATCCAGTGAGTGATCTTTAGAGAGATCCCCATGGACTTCAATACATGCAACGACAGGCCCAAAAAGCGTTGGTTTCTTTAGTTATTTTATTATTTAAGTGAGAGGTCTAATTTAGTCTTTTATCAAGGATTACTCCCAGATATTTGACCTCGTCAGAGAACTCAACGATTTTGTAGTGAAGTGAAACTAAACCTAGGTTTAAATTTTTTCTTGAAGTGAACGAGACATAGGATATACTATTGGAGTAGTGAAGTCTTACCAAAGTCCTATCTGATAGACCCAACCTAAGGACAGCTGGAGACTGTATTTATTAATAATGCCGGTATTAGCTTGCCTAAATTTTTCCGCAAAGTATTTCAGCAGCCCCTAGGTAGAAGTTGTCCAGCATACATTTCCACACACAGCCAACACCTTATTTTACTAAAAGTGCAAAATATAGAAGCCTCAGAAGCAGATATACGAGTATTTTAACTCGAAGTTATAACGACAAGTGCTAAAATATTAAATCTATAGGAAGGATCGTTTTCCGAGGGTGTTAATCTTTTTAAATGACAGTTCGAAATCTTGTTGAAGGGAAGGAAGTAAAATTGAATGTTAGACGCGTCAAAAATGGAAACATCGACGCATAGATTTGAGCCTTCTTCCATGGTGTTAAATAATTTGAAACGCGTGCAACCAGTAAACGATTTGTTTGCAAAAACGAATTTCCGGTGACGATTATTGATCTTATCCAATTTTATCTATAAATTAGAAAGATGAATTAAATTCACAATATCGTCTTAAAAACAATTACGATACTTGCTGCTTACGCAAGGGTCTCTGATCTTCACGGGATACTTGCACTTGCGTTGAATGAATATTGTGATATGGGTGCCACATAAGGAAAGCACCCACCGCAGATCATTAAGCGTTTTATACCTTTGCATGTCTAATTCAGAGTTTTTTGTTTCGCAAAATGTCTATTAAACGAACGGTTCCACACAAAACGTTTCCAGAGCCCATAGACATTAACAAGACATGAAAATAGCAGCTCCTTAGATTAGATTGCTAAGGGAGGTGGTAAAATATATCGCGGATCACTGCGACCACATATGGGCCAATTGTTATGTCCTCCTCATCTATTATGCCGCAGTTCCCAGTTATGAGAAAGGCAACTAAGTCTTTAGGTGAGCTGGCAGCTATGTCCACCGCTTGGAGGTAGAATTTACCTAGGAAACGTTAACGTGTTTTGATTAAACCATTGCATTCGCATATGTGTTCTGCTCTTTCCACCTCCCCGTTGCAGAGTCTGCATATATTGTCTTGATCAGTGATATTGTGATCAGTCGAATCCGACTTTCACTTAGTTTCAGTAGTTGTTTCGTTTTTGCATGGCAGCTGGCATAAAGTTCTTGGCTTTTCTGTTTCCCTCGGTTTCTCTTCAGAAAATTAGCTTCTTCTCCTCTAGCCAGACTAGCTTTTATGGATTCCATCGATAGCCCACAAAATGATCTAGGCATCATGGATAGTTTATCTGCTTTTCATTGTCTTCGTTTTCACTATGTCCTAGCACCTAAATAAGAAGGACTTTGTTTGATTTTTAGATTCTCTCGATTGCAAAGCTCTCTACGGAGCTGCTTACATCCATACTGATACGCATAGATGTTCTTGTACGAGGAACGTATACCCCGGCTCCAACGCCTTCATTTGTTTTGGATCCATCTGTGTATGATTCCTGTGAATTCTTGGCAAATGTTGTTTTTTTCTGTTCCTAGCTCAGACGGGCTGAAAATGTAACCCTAAAGTTATGCCGAATTCATGTAGAATGTAGGATGAACTTAACAACTCCAACCCCATGGCGCAAAAGTCACGCAAACTTGTTAAAAAAAAAACACGATTGACACAAGAGTTATCAGACGATATACAGGAAGAATATATATTTCCTGTAAGTTGAATAACATTGAAGTTTGCAACTTAACATAGTGATTGAACGGCTTTACAACATGGATGACTCAAGAATCACAGTCCGTACCAATCGTGCCTTAGTGCTCTAAAAGTGTACACAAAGTAGTCAATCAAAGTTCTTATCACTCTCCTCTTCAAAACGTGTTAAAATACTTTGTGTCTCTCCAGACTAGAAAAGTCTTTAAATCGAACTAAGAGCAAACGCTGATTGCAAACCATCAAATTTTGCACATGTGACAACTTTTGATTTGCCTACTCATACTTTGGAGAAGACCGTGTTGACTTTGATATTAACTATCATACCATACACATATCGATCGCAGAATGCACCTTATGCATTTTCTACAGCCCGGACAAAGCTGCGCTTCAAGGACTCAGTAGTTAATGTCAAGAAGTGCAACCTAAAGTATCCAGAACGAACCATAGTTTGTAGACTACTGTAGTCTATTGTAGTTCTAAGCCAATAATCCGTGGAATGCCGTTTTTAAGTCAAGTTCAAGTAGTTTCTGACTTATATGCTAGAAAAGTTCAAATTCTCTAAAACATCCGTTTGATTTTGACACCTCGCAGAATTGGAGTTCGACGACACGTCACAAAATATTACAGCAAGCTAGGTGGTAGCCACGTTGAACTATCAGAACGAATTCAGGTAAAGCATACACTCTACGAGTACCTTTTTGTTTGTTGAAGGATTCTTCAATCGCAAACAATTTTTCCCGTCAGTAAAAAAGAAAAGCTTTAGGTTTTGACTTACTTTTCTGTTTCAATGTGTCCGTGGGTAAGTGGCCATTGTGTCTCTTGTAGGCGCTGAGTCCCAAAGCACGTTTTAAGATGAGCGAAGAGATGTCCCTGTTGCTGTACATCTCCAGAGAAATGATTTTCTGCTTGGGAAACCGATTTCGACAAATTCGATTCTCAACGTCTTTAATGGCTTGTGCTTCTTGTTATTTGCAGTGGCCGCAACATCCAAGAGAGAGCCATATTCCATGTTTGGCGACAAATTGACGTCAAAAACTTTTTATGCGGGAACTTTGCATAAATATCGCTTGTCAAAATCCTTCAAGTTGAAGCAGCTGCCTTACTTGGTTCTTGAGAATGAATATGTTCATTTCGTGCACTAAAACATACATATTATTATTATTATTATTATAAATTCTTTATTTCGTTTTAAGGGTTTACAAAGCAATTAACAAGAATACTGGCATGGCAAAAATCTGCCGTCTGCCTGGAAAGACATTGAGAATAAGAAAAGTATAGAAAAGCAAATGTAAATTTTTATTAATAAATGATAATACGGTAGGTGAGAACGTGATTGCAGTAGTTATACAGGCTTAGCCATCCTTCCGCTCCATTCAGAATTTCATATAAACGCTGCAAATATATCTGACTTTCTTGGAAGTGTTACCTTCGAATTTCCTGTAAAATAGGATAAACGGCTAAGAAGTGGAAGATATCTTCGTTTTCCCTTCTGCTGCATAGCCCACATATTTTTTGTAGACCGTCTCGGTGAGGTATAAAGTTCAAGTTCAAAATATCGACTCTGGTTTTAAAGACAGTACTAATTACTTTGGATGAGAACTCTTTGCTACAATAGCTAGCATCAAACAGCTGGTGGTTTAAGTGTTTGTAAACATTTCTGGACGTAGACGAAGTTGCTCTGGAGAGATTTTGAATATACGAGTATAGTTTTCGTCGACCATTGCTATCAAATCTGAAAACATGTCTTGCCACAGAGCAACATTAGACTTCTGCAAAGAGAGAACTGTGTCGTGGAATGCTGGTATCTGGTTCCATTCTTTGAATGGCTTGGCATTTGTACGAAGAAGTTTCAGCAAGATGGATTTGTGAAGGATACTATTGTTCCTTTTCATTATCCTTGTTATATAGTTCGTGATTGCTTTCAAACTTTGTATATAAATGGGCGTAATATCTGACTCGATGTAAACAGCGTAATTCGGTACTGAGTTTGGGAGAAGGAACAAGCGCTTGAAAAACTGCCTGTGGACTACTTCGAAGGCTTCGAGGACTGTAAATCCGAAAACTTGGACTCCATAACATATGCAGGCATTAACAGTCGCATTGAAGACTCGATATTTAGAGGCCAGATCAATATTTTGATTTGCGAAAAATTTAGGCCACATCATATTCAGAGCGCGTTTAGCCTCATTACATTTGTTAATGGAATGCTTAATAAAGTTGAGGTTGTGGTCAATAAAGACAGGAGACTGTTAGATTGCAGTTGCAACGTGAATGGGTTTTCATCGAGTAAAACCAAATAATCAGCATATAGCAAGACTTTCACCAAGACTTGCAAAAAGAACTCCGCCGGGAAATAGGTGACTGATTTCATCGATGAACAGGGCAAGAATGAGCGGACTTAGGATACACCCTTGACAAACACCGGCTGTTGTTAAAAAACAGTCAGAGAACTCAGAACCATCCCAAACAGTTGCCTTCGATAGGGAAAGAATATTTAAATAAATCAGTAGAAATTTGCGCGACAAACCTAGAAATGATAGTTTGTAAATAAAAGCCCGCCTATTCACTCTGTCAAAAGCAGCCCTAAAATCTACGAAACTCGTAAACTATATACGCCTTTCTTCTCTTTGTATTTTTTGGCGCTTGAAAGAGCGAAAATGTGGTCCATTGTCGAAAAGCCTGGGCGAAAACAGGCTTGGAAACTGCTAGACGATTGTTCACGTCTATCACACATAATAGAAGTAAACATTTTCTTATAGAATTCAAAACAGAATTGCCCTTATAGTTTTCTGGGAAGTTTGCATCACCTTTCTTGAAAATAGCAAAAATAACTGCTTTGTTGAAACTACTGGGGATACATGCATCACTATAGAGTCTATTAAAGAAACGAAGAAGAAAATTTTTCAGTTCCAAAGTGCAGTTTTTGAAAAATTCAACCGGGATACCGTCAATGCTGGTGCATTGTTGTTTTTAATTTTTTTAAGTGTTACTTCAAACTCGGCGAGGTATATTGGGGCATCAAGTTTACTGACAGAAACATTGGGCAATGCGTAGTCAAAGGTAAGAAAGTTCTCAACCGTCAGCAAAAGAGTTCTAAAATGTGCGTTCTTCATCCTTTGACAACGTACACCTACTTCACGAGCATGCATCCAAAATGATTTTGAATTTTTGCAGTTACCTAATTTCGCTGCCAGATTATTAAGGTAGCTAGTTTGTTTCAACAAGCCTAAACGTTTGTAGGTACTCCCTATTTGTATAAAGATATTTATTTTTGAAAAATAGAGAGTCAGTAGATCTGAAGAGTTTCAGATAGACGAAAGACAGTTTGCGCAACTTTCTGCAATTATTCTCAAACCAGTTGTGAACGGATAATAGACATAAAATTTTTATTGATTGCAACAGGAGCTGAAATTTCATCACAAATATGCTCAACAGTACATGATGATTCGGGGGGAAAGAAAAAGGCAGTTGCGATTTAAAAGTGATTTGAACTGAGGAGCATTGCTTAGTTTAAAATAATTATTTGAGTTTCTTCGCTGAGCAGTTATGTCAAAGTGAACTTGAACTTTTATTGGCAGGTGTGCTGATAAGTTGGCCAGGTCGATCGTAAAATCCTCGAACACATTGAGCCACTTCCCGGATATTGTACAAAAGTCAATAAGAGGCTGCCGCTGACCGCTTTTAGAAGCCCCATTTA
This sequence comes from Volucella inflata, assembly GCA_928272305.1. Lineage (NCBI taxonomy): Eukaryota > Metazoa > Arthropoda > Insecta > Diptera > Syrphidae > Volucella > Volucella inflata. The sequence continues at coordinate 230,936,373 of OV743716.1, forward strand.
CCACGAATAGGCCGAAGCCATTAAAAAAATCAGTAATCTAATCAATTATCTTTCATCATTTCATCTTTTGAGTTTCTAACAGGATTAAATAATATTTCTACAGTATCCCTGCATGCATTATCTTTAACTTAATATCCTCTGTTAAAAATCGTGTAAATTCTTAGGCAATATTAACTGCTCAGTTACTCTGAAATGACAGTAGATTCATTTGGAAGATTTGGCCAGAAAAGTCAATAAAAATCTCACAATCGGATTTTATTTGTTTTTGCAAAAACTTAAGTACAGTCGCTAATATGTTAAGTTTTTCCTTCTTATAATTTCGTACCATTACGAATAAGGCAACGATAGTTAACCATCGTTTGATCAATTCCTAAAGAACGTAGGTAGTGCTCTCTCATGAAAAAAAAACATTAAAACCCAAGAACATCATTAAACTTTGTCGCAGCACATTAGCGCGAGTTAAATTTTCTAATTTGTTCCGGGACAGGTGATGAGCGCGCATCGCTGTTTTCTCTTTGAACACATTCAACATGAGCATGCTCATGCCAATCAACGTTCCGTCACTTTAGTGACCGCATTTAAACTGCGCATGCGCAACTCTCCTTGGCAGATATTAAGGGAATTAATATTAATTGCTTTGCAGGTCAGGCAGATGTCCATGACACCATTATCCATCAAAAATTGAACTAAACAACTAATAGAGCTATAGATAAGCCTCAGGGCACTTATAGATAGATTCCACACATCAAAAACTGGCCGTCAGAGACATCTTTAACATCATAGATCGAGGAGTAATCAATTATTGACCACATCGGTTCACCGAACCTTGATATGATTGTAATTAAGTTTCTGCTAATGCAGCCAGCAAGCAAACCAACTCTGTGGCCATCTCATGGTAGGATTCTACTATGGATGAGTTGATTCTATGGATGACTTGTTGGTTGGATGGTTGGCTTTGCTGGCTGATGATGATCACAGAGAGTGAGCAGATCGTTTCGTTCCACTTGAATACCCGAAGCAAACAATGCAAAAAGGATTTAATTTGTCGGCTGGGAAGGTGGAAGGGCCCACGAATTGAGCGCCATCTCGTTTAATGCCTTTAAGGCGTGACCACAGTATTTTATAAAGTGAACCGATCAAAGGATACCGCTGGCTTTTATCTTAGGCCGACGACCAACTCTTTGGCGGTGGTTTATTTCCACCTCTTTCTCCAGAGTTGAAATTGAAATAAAGTATCCAAATCTGTGCACAAAATCACAGAGCACAGAGGATTTGGACTGATTTTATTACCTACCTCCCTTCCACCCCGTAATCTAACCGAAAACATAGTCGGCCGCTTGGAAAACGATACGAATATGTACATAAGTAAAGGTGATGCGCATTTGGAACTGACTGGAGGTGCAAGTACGTGGGTTGAACTTGCAACTAAACGATCAATGTTCAGTTTCAAGTGCAATTAGTTGCAATGTCAAATTGAATTTTGAGTGAGGGGTTTCTTGATGGGGGCTAATTGAAAATTAGAAATTGCAAAGGAAGTGGAGTTTAATGGGCAGAGGGCAAGTGTTTTATCCTTTAAATAGGATTAATGATGTTTGGTCTTGCTGATGTTTGGATTTGGTTTCGAAAGATAAAACTAATGGGTCGACATTGCGGTGTAAACCACAGTATTATCCTTTTATTACTGTGTTGGGCATCTTCTTCATCTTATTCACATACACAAACAGACAGAAGATTGTACTTTTGGAGTTTTCTACATTTCAGCTTTGGCCAAGGTTTGAACCTAGAACCTTTTAGGTAATTGTCGAGTCATTGAGCATGACTATTGAATAAGGTTCATGTAATAACCTGTCGTCTCCTTTCCAAATAAATATTGCCTTCTGGCTAAGGTTGTTGATGGCCAAGTCAGGCGGTTTTCTGAGAAGCTCTTCTCCTAGTCTTGTATAAAATATTTAAAGGTGATATCATTTCCACCTACATGGCACAACACAACAACACTCAATGTATTTACTCTTCTGGCTGCATTCAGAAAAGTGTTGCGATCTTGAACTAGCTTAGAAGTATTAAGTGGGATCAGGTTGCCTCGACTTTGTTTCGTTACCATCTGTATCCGTGTCGAGGGTACTGGTTCCACCCTTGCTATGAGCCTAGGCTAATTTAAAACCTCTTACTGTTGTTAGTGTGTCATCGGGTGAGACCAGCAGGTGTTTTAAGTTTAAACCACAGCCACGTAACGCTCCCATAAGGGGGCCTATCTCTTTAAGGCAGGCCCGAACCGAAATCCAAGTGGCACCTGACTCCTACGTTACCATGTTTTAAGTCCTGGTATATACTACCAGTGGTCTGGCCACTCAGCAAGACCTATGACCGACATCTAGTAACTGGACAGTTCGTAGCAACGTTAGGTGGCGTTAAGGTCTGAAGACGTTATCGACTAGTCTATTTTTGCTCTACCTATTAGCCACCATCATTCATGGGCAAAACGTGAGGCTGAAAGTTTTTCCTTACAATCCAATGCAGATACAATTTAATTTTCCGATTATGCCCAGTATGGTTGATGAAGTTGATCGAGGGTTTGAATAGATTGCTTGTTTCGCTAAGTGGTTAGATCTACCCTGTGAACATTACAATCTCCCTCCAAATCAGCCTTAAGTGGTCTACGCAGAACTCTCCTGATTTTCTAACGTAGTTAGTACAAGTTTGCATTCCTCTATAAGATAAGTGATTTACAGACGAATCTGAATTTAATGCACTTATCTACAGTTTAATGGGTGACTTCAATATCAACATCTTGGAAAAAAGTAAAATTGTCTTGAGCTATATGGAATTGTTAACATCGCATGGCCTAGTTCCATCAATGAACCTACTAGACCTGTCTCAGGTAGATGCTTAGACCATATTTATGAACGGTTCAGGAATGGCTCCTTCAGTAACTGTGAGAAATGTGTTATCGATTTAATGATTACTGATCACTCTATGACTGGGTTCTTGTTTAATATTACTGATAGAATATCCAATTTGAATCCTGTATCTCCTGACAGGGTAACGAAGATAAACTACAACGATCTCAAATACAATCTTTCTTGTGAATTTTGGGAAGATATTTATCTGTGTTCTGATGCTTCTGCTTCCTTTTCAATGCCTATTGATTGTCTAAAGAAGCATATTCTGAGTTGCTCTTATACTTTTAGTCCTAAAAGATCTTCTAAAAGGCTCAAACCTTGGATTTCCAGTTACTTGTTGAACAAAGTTAAGCCTAAAAACAAACTTAGAACTAAATGCTATAAACACCCTGGTAATCTGTGTTTGAAAAGCAAATACAAAAATCTGTGTACCGAACTTAAAAGGTAACATAGAAACTTAAAAAGAGAATGGCAAATTGTTAACAGTATCTTAAACAAATCCTCTGCTGCAATAAAACCGACTGTTATTCGTATTAATGACTGTGTAGTATCTGATAAACTAGCCACCAGCATGCAACCATGTCCAGTTCAACCTACTTGTCATTTCTGTTGGACTACTGATTGCTTTGCTGAACCAATGTGTTCTAATAGTTTTGCACTTGAACCCATAATTCCTCTTGAAGTTTTAAAAGTTATCGGCACTTTAAGAAATACTTATTCATGTGGTGCTGACGGTATCTCCAATATTCTACTTAAACAAGTTGCTTGTCATATAATGGATGTCATTGCTTACATTTTTAATCGCTGCATATTTGAGGGAGTTTTTCCAGAAGACCTCAAGTGTGCTGATATTATCCCATTGTTCAAAAAGGGTTCTACTCTTAAAGTGTGTAATTATAGGCCCATCTCACTCCTCCCAGATATAAGCAAAATCTTTGAAAAGCTTGCGAAAAATAGGATAGTGAGTTATCTCACAAAATCTAAGTTTTTCAATGCTATACAATTTGGCTTTCAAAAGGGAAAATCAACTGAGGATGCACTCCTGCAGTTTTGTGGAAAAATAATGTCAAACTTAGATAGTAAAAAGTGTACTGCTGGTTTATTTATTGATATTAGCAAAGCATTTGATATGGTTGATCGACTTATTCTACTGGATAAACTTGAAAAAGCAGGTTTTCGTGGCTTTATGTTAGAGTGGCTTAGATCTTACCTAAAAAATAGATCACAAAGAGTAAAAATTCAAGAAATCAGGAGTGATCTTATGACTCTCAACTTAGGGGTACCCCAAGGTTCTGTCCTAGGTCCGATTCTCTTTCTAATCGACATAAACTCACTTTTTACACTTAATTTTAAAGTAGCTCCAAGGGCTCTTGCGGATGATATAGGTTTTTCCTATGGTTCAAATAGTCGCCTAGATCTGGTTTCCGACCTAAATTGGGAACTTAGTCTTATAAGAACTGGGTATATCGCCTCTTCCCTACATTCATTTCGAAACAAAGTGAAAATTAGCCCTTCCAAAGTGCAAGTCAGCCACCTTTATTTAATGGCATTGGCAAAAGCTTTAGATAAGTATACAGTTACCTTACTTACAGTCCGGGGTACATCTGGGCCTCAGTCAACAAGCGTCTCCAGCCTGCTCAATCCTTTGCTAGTGCCTCCAGTTTCGCGTACTAACCCTGCTGAGGTCTCCTTCCACTTGCGTTCGCCACCAGAGTCTCCGTCATCCTCTACTTCGCTCTCCCTCGGGGCGGATTCGAAGACCCTTCGAACATTCCAATTTACATGACCCAGCCATCTCGTTGTATATCCTCCTCCACTCACTTCTTCAATCCAGACTGGATTATAAATCTCTCGAAGAATTTTCTTCTCAAAGCAGCCAACATCACCCTCACCTATTTTTGATGTTGTCCATGTCACTGCGCCATAGAGCAGGAGGGGGTTTCTTGAGGTCTTTTATAGCCTAACTTTTGTTGATTGAGAGAGGGCTTTGATGATCAAATGCCTTTTTGGTCTTAAGAAGCAGCGAGCCTTGGTAGACAATATCCTTAATTAACGTCGGTTGTTGAGTGTCCTTTTTGCTTGACAGCATATACTTGATCTTGCCCCCATCGACCGCCAAACCCATTTTTGCCGCTTCAGTCTAAATACTCGCGAAAGCGCCACCAACATCTACTTTCTTCCGATTATGTCGATATCATCGGCGTTTGCGAGTAATTGAACGACCTTTTGAAAGATTATGCTTTATTAAGTCGATTAGCCTGAATCCATTATCAGAGGTGGTGTTCTGCAGGCTATATTTTCCGACAGTACTACCATTAATACCCTCTCTTCCTAGCTTTGCATTAAAATCGCAGAGGAAATTTCTAATCAATTGTAATGTCATAGCTGTGGCATTGTTCGCAGGTCTTGATCAAGACCTCATAGAAGCTATTTTTGCTGTCGTCATCTTTCTCCTCTGTGGGAGCGTGTGCGCATATAAGGCCTTGATGCGGATTGATACGAGGCGCTCGTTCACATGTCGAAAACTCAAGACTACTTGCTTAAGTCTGCCTCCAACAAATCCGCATCCAAGTATGTGCTGCTTTTGCTGTCAATAACAATCGCCGTTTCATTCTCTTTTTTTCCGGCCCGTCCCATCGCATTTCATGGAAGGCGTTAGTGTCTGCTTTGCAGTAGTCTAAGGCCTCCGCTAGTAGTAGGTCTATTAAGGGACCTAACACTCCACGTACATATCCGAAGCTCGTTGTCCTTAATTCGTTTGTATGGATTGTCAATAGTAGATCCGTCCTTATCCGAGGCTTGTTTATGTTTCAGAACTTTTGTTTCGGAATTCCTCATTACCGGCCTGAGCTCCAAATATGTCGGAGTACCCGGGATAAAGTCTCAGTTGCTCAGGGGGTTTTCCTTCACCGTTGATTTCATTTGGGCAATTCATCCGCTGCTGCGTTAATAGCGCTGCTATTATTGTCTGCTGGTCAGCACTCGTGCTTTGATTGAAATCGTTTTTTTTTTGTGATCGAAGAGTTACTACTCTGTGCTCACTTGACCCTGATGGGGCAGATCCTCCATGTGACTCTGTCATCAAAAGTCGGAGAAGTGAAAATTTGCTATACGAGCAGCTTGCGCTCCTTGCTGTTGGTGATTTCATTTGATGATTTGTTCTTTAATAAAAAAAAGCCATTCCCCCTGCATGAAGAGTGGGTTGTAGCATACAATTGACTTCAGGGATATCTTAGCTTAGAGTCAGGCACAACCAACTTGCAATATTTCGAATCTTTTTATTCTAGCCTATGTTGCTATTAATTTGTGCTTTAATGGATAACATACAAGCAGACCATATGTAAAATTCCAAAAGAAAATATAAAAGTGAGAACAAAGAAATGTATTTGATATCGCAGAGTTCCAGTTAACTCATCTCCCGGCACAACACATAATAATTTGCACACAAAACAAAATAGATTTTTTGTTTTAGAAGACCAACATAACCCATAAACTTACGACCTCCGAATCAAAACAAAAAAAATATATCAAGTCTCATAGTTTGACCGCGATATGCCAAAATGCCACTCAGTTAACGTCATCGCAGACATATTCCCACGCCATCACTAAAGGAAGTGCAAATAACCCTTCCACGACGTTCACATCTGTCAAAGAAAATTTCGCGATCTCATTCAAATTTCCTTTGAAATTTAATACCAACGCCAGCGCCAAACCGCCAAATATTCGAATCTTACAGACACATCCCCAGACAGCGATGATGATGACTTAAAGATGACAAGCTATGACTATCTGTGACTCTTGAAAGCGGATGCGCGGGTGAGCATCACATCAATCACGAAAAACGGAGATTCGAAACAACTTTCCCACACTATCTCAACCTAATCACGTAATTGCTCTAAGGAGCCAGCATGTGAAAGAAACAATCTATCCACCCGCCAAAGGATGTATCACATCAGTATGTACTCGTACGATGTGTACAATTCTACTTACAATACTGCGTACCTCGGACCTTTATTAATTTTATGATCTCGCAAATGGCCAAGAGAAGGAAATAAAACGAACAAACAACAACACAGGGTCGTGCCAGTGTAAAGGAAGTCAAATTTGACATTTATTACCGATATCGCCGACAAAAATGCACTTGTCAAATGTGTTAACTGAAACGTCAAACAAACAACTACACAACAATGCAACATCTCAATTTGTAGCCCATCTATGGATGGGGTCAAGTAAATCACTGCTCCTCTCCTGCTCTACTCGTACAAAAGGAACCGCATTGCTACTTCATGGAGAAGAAGAGTCTTCCAAATCGGTAGCTAGTTAACCACTTATCTCCGATGGTGGTATCCGTAGAACAGGCCATTAAAATGTTCCCCAGGTACGAAACAGAGACACCAGAGTGAATTCCGATGGTCATTAGGGGTATAAATGACGACGGTTTGGAACAAAAGAGTTGGACCCACCGCTAAGATGACGTAAAACGTCTTTGATCTCTACCCCAAATGCGTTGTCCAATCAGAAGCCAATCTCTAATGTGATTAGAGTTCTAAATGAGTTTTTCTTCTTCTCATATTCCCTCATCTTAGAATCATGGATGACCGCAACTACTACGGTTGAGTCATACCTCGGTATTCGTACATCCTAAAGCTTCGTGTTTCATAACAGTAGCCATCCGTTTCACGTAAAGATGTTGTCTCGTAAGCAGTGTGATTTCCAATCTGTCGTATTCGAAGACTGACTGGAAATATCCGCTAAGCAATCGTTGTTCACTTATCCGGCCAGATACTTGTACAGTCGAGCTGAAGAGGTGCTAATTAATCATGGGGCTCCGAAGGTGTTAGGTGAAATCATAAGAATGTTGTTTTGGTTATTGAATCTAATTAATTGACGATAATTAATGAACCTAGTTTCGCAAATTTAAATTAATCTGTGCCACGTATGAATACGAATATGTTTAGTGAAAGCTAAGAGCTTCTTTTTGTGCCTCATCATTAGATTAGAGGACACGGTTTAGGTGCTAATTCGAGTCGTGAATGTATCCCATCAAATTAAGCAGAAACAAATAAGATTCGTATATCGATAAACAAAACTAGAAGGTTTATTGTTTTTCATTTCGGCGTAAGTTTTTGTTAGTTGTTTTGGTTTTGGCACTAATTAGTGAAACAAAAGGTTTCTGCTGGGGTGACGTAAGCTTTTGGATATGTGGAAATATAGTAAGTTGGGCGATAATATTTGTTTCAAATATGAGTCGTAGTGATGGTTTTAAATGAGGTTAAACTATTGTCAAAATGAGTTGTCAAGACGTCTTTCACAAAGAAAGGCTTGCAGTTGCACACATCAACTCATCTACTTAATTTGTCTCACAGAAGTATGCCTTAGCGACGAAGAAAGGAGACATCCACAAACTTGATCCCTTCAGTAGATCCATTGATAAAAACGATGTAAAGGTGTAACTGGTTAAACCAAAACTAAGAACTTTAATTATTTCTCTGAAATAAAGATCAATGACACTAACTCTCCATAGTTTCAGTGATATCGCACTCCCAGTGATATCAAAATGGACCAACAACTGGCCCGAATGCTCCTCAAATGAAATAACTTGGTGTGATGTCAGTAACAATTTCATCATTAATCGCGGCGAAGATTGGTTTGGAGAAAAGAAGTAAGGCATGAGAAAAAGGTAACTAAAGGCAGCTAACTTACTGCATACTGCATTTTCAAAGACTAGCCTCTAAGAAGATGTCCTTGCCTTAAGCCCTCCTCAAGAAATAGTTTTAGAAATGTTTCTAAATATTGGAGAAAAATTCATTTATTCCGTGAAGTCTACGTCCAAATTTAAAACTGGCTATTGACTCGATGGCACTTAAGGGCACTTTATATCTTTTGCAATAAATTTCCTTTAAAATGATCTTTTTCTGAAGATTCTGGGGTAATTTTTCGGACAGCATACTAGTCCACTCTACGCCTTGAGAGTTCCGTTCGATGAAATTACTTAGTACTTGTAAAAAATATGAGTTAGCTCTTCAATGGAAGAGTACCAGCATCAGAAGAAGTGTTACTCGGCGTCATCATTGCTTTGGATGTTTCATCCATTTAAGTGCTAACCAGAAAATGTAGATCCCCGTCATGATGCCAGTAGACAGCATACAATGTTTTCTATTAAGTTAGTTCACCTTTTAGAGACGTCGGGAAGTATTCGCATTGTATGTTGTTAACCTGTTGAGCCATGACATCTGCAGTTATGCTCATACATAAGCCAAATACTAATGGAAGCAAACATCTCTGAGATTTGCCAGACCAGTTCATTAACGATATGATTTGTCGTGATCTCATTGTTACCTTTCTTAAGAGGGTTCAGCAGGGCTCCAAGCTCGACTTGGCTATTGCTACCGATGCAAATGATTCCACCCCTTCACTGGTTCTTTACAGTTATTTGTAGTTCGTTGTAGTAGTTCAGGATTGCGTATATCTCCGCTTGGAAGACAGACACAAGTTTTCTTAAAGAGGAGTGAAATGTAAAGATCACCGCTGAATCTCCTTTCTTTTCTCAGATTCTGGCCGAAACTAGTCTTGGGCACAGGGAAAGTCAATTTCGTATTTTTTCTGCAGGAGGTACTACTTCAATTGTCGTGGTGTGTGGTTAGGTGTTTAGGTGTGCATCCGCTCTCCGCTCTCGGTGGGGTATATGATGAGGTTAAAGGTGACATGGCTGCACTTTGTGAGGAATAATCTGTACTACCTTTAGCTCCCTGGGAATGCGATTAAGGTGATGATGTCGTCCAGATCTATTGAGGGTAATCTGTCTATCGTAGTAGGTCTGATTGGTATGCTATTTGGGATGGGGTTCTGGAGTCCGCCGCCTTCAAAGGAATAGCCTGAGAAATTACGCCCTCACCACCGAAGTCTATAGCAATATGACTTGCACTAAGGACTGGTTAAAATTCGGCTGTAAGGGAGATCGGTATAATGGATCGACTTATGTTTCTGTTTACCTGTACTTAGAGTATGGCTTACGAAGATCTTCAGAAACCCTTCTGGATTACAGGTTTGGGCTAACGATGAACAGCGTTTGGTACAAAACTTGCCGATGGCAGTCGTAATGAAGCCCACCGAATTCTAATTTTGATAAAATCATGCCAGTCAGCTTCATTGCTGATGAGAGGGTAGTGAGGGTAAGTTCTCAGTGGAGCTATTTATTTAGCAACGCTATTTTTTTAGTCCTACCAAACTGAATCCCTTTACTTACTGTTCTGCGTAAGGGATATGACCGAAATGTTTGGTCTTTACCCACATGGTTTTAAATTCGTTATGTTTAGGTGGCAAATCGCCAGGTTTATGAGCAGTGTTTTGTGGGGAAATCCAATCTAGTTTGCGTCCACATTGGCCGTCCCTCAGTTCCAACAAAAAGACGAAAAACGAATATGTCGCTGTCAGTATCGATTTTTTTTTACCTTCTTACCAAGATAATACAAAATGTGAACGCAAGACTTTATCGTCCTGAGTTGCTTAGCCAGTTCGGTCGTCCACAACAGAGCACATGTCAGTTAGTTTGCAGCTGAACGGCATGATATAGTGAGTTCCCTTCGGGGTGAAGATTTGACTAGGCATTGATATCAGCGCTAAAACTAATGTTGAACAGTTGCCCTTAATTCTTCCCAGAGGGCTTAGCAAATGTCGGCAGATATCGATTCTACTTTGAAGTAAACAGATACAAAATACAAATCAACAAGACATGAATCGCTATACTCGTAAAGAACGCGGAATTAGTGTTACGATATTTTTGCGCAATAAATCGTCGGTGGTATTGGCGCAGCGTAAATTTCTATGCAGATTTCTCGGTCGTCCGACACTAACAAGGCAAACACAACCACGGTTGCTTACTCGCCTAGAAAAGTATGGGCAACACGAGTTGCTGCCAGGTCTCGCCGGCCTCGGAGTATCTACCAATCGACGTGTCATGCAACTGGGCATCAATCGGTGGTCTGTACAGAGAATTTGGGTGAGAGATTGTAAGATGTTTCCTTACAAAGCGCATCAGCTGTTAGCTATTGACCGCCAACCGAGTGTAACCTACACTCAAGGCATCCTGAATCTCGATCACTTTTCATCGAAAATTATCATGAGCGTAGAGACCCGTTTCTATCTCTGGTGGAAATTGTGAATAAGCTGAATTATCGCTTCTGGAGCACTGAAATCGAAAATCCGCGTATAACCCAAGAAGAGCCTTTGCATCCGCTTAAAGCTACTACATGGTGTGCTGTCTACTGTTGCAGTCATCGGGCCTTATTTTTTCGAAAACGCCCAAACGACTACTGTGGATGGCGAGCGCTAAAGAGCCATGCTCAATGACTTTCTCCGTCCTCAATTGAATGAATTGGGACTAGAGAACAGGTGGTTCTAAGAGGATGGAGCAACTGCACGAGTAACAATCGAGAAGAACTCAAAGAGAGTATTCGTCTAGAATGCTATGACCTATCGCCGAAATTTCTGGCAGTACTTACTTTACTTTAGGTGGCGCTACAGTCCGGGGTGGACCTGGGCCTCAGTCAACAAGCTTCTTCAGCCAGCTCGATCCCTGGCTAGCTGCCTCCAGTTTCGCACGCTAAGTTGGCTGAGGTCCTCTTCCACTTGCGTGCGCCACCTGAGTCTTGGCCTTCCTCTACTGCGCTGTCCCTCGGGAGCGGATACGAAGATTTTTCGGACCGGAGCATTGGTGTCCATGCGCTCTACATGACCCAGCCATCTCAGTCTTCTGGCTAGGTCCATGTCGCTGTACAGTCCGTACAGTTCGTCGTTGTGTTGGAGGCGGAGACTCCACTCACCGTCAATGCAGACGGGACTGAAGATCGCCCGAAGAATTTTTCTCTCGAAGCAACCGAGAGCACCCTCATCCATTTTTGATAATGTTCATGCCTCTGCGCCATAGAGCAGGGACGGGATTATTAAGGTCTTATAAAGGGTGACTTTTGTTGTCCGAGAGAGGGCTTTGCTACTCAATTGCCTTCTTAACCCATAGAAACAGCGGTTGGCAAAAGTTATTCTTCGCTTGATCTCAGCGCTGGTGTCGTTGTCTGTATTTATAGCAGAGCCTAGGTAGACAAAGTCCTTAACTGCTTTAAAGCTATATCTGTCGAGGGTGACGTTCTTCCTGAGACGTCGGTGTTGGTTGTCCTTTTTGCTTGGCAGCAAACACTTGGTCTTGCCCTCATTGAACCGCCAAATCCATTTTCGCCGCTTCCGGCTCAATACTCGCGAAAGCGCCACTGACATCACGCTGTTTTCTCCCGATTATGTCAATATCGTCGGCGTATGCGAGTAGTTGGACGGACTTTTGAAAGATAGTGCCTCTTGTGTTTGCTCGTGAGTTTTGCACTATTCTTTCAAATACGATGTTGAAAAAACCGCATGACAGCGCATCGCCTTGTCTAAACCCTTTCTGGACATCAAAGGTCTCGGTGAGATCTTTACCGACGTTAATGGAGCAGCGTGCATTCTCCATCGTCATCCTGCACAGACGGACGAGTTTGGCAGGGATGCCAAAACTAGACATTGCTCTATATAGCTCGTCTCTTTGTTGGACTTAAGCTTCGATATGGCTATCTTCACTTCATCCAGGTCGGGTGGACGGAATTGTTGGTCATCATCGTCAAGGTTGAAAGGTTGATTCTGCCTGACAGCGGTATTTGGTCCGTCATCGCCGTTATACAGTCTGCAGAAATGATCTTTCCAAATCCTCAGTATCGACTGCGATTCTACTACGATGTTCCCTTGTTCATCTCTACAGGCTTCGGTTCGGGGTTTGTTTCCGCGGCATGTTATGTTTAACTTTTGGTAAAACTTCCGAAAATCATTCCTGGAGTAGCATCTCTCAATTTCCTCGATCGCGCGCTTCTCATGCTCTCTCTTCTTCCTCCTGAGAAGCCGGTGCTCGTCTCCCCTCTTCCTCTCATAGAGCTCATGAGCAACTCTTGGTCTTTCTAAGCAGCGCCGCGTTATATGCATCTTGCTTAGCTGCATGTGCTTGCCGGCATTCATCATCGAACCAGGAGTTTCTTTGTTTTGGACGAGTGAAACCCAGCACATCAGAAGCGGCATCTCTGATGGCGTTTTGGCAGTGTTTCCAATGGTCTTCGACGCTTGATGCTGGCGGCATTGGATCTCTTAAGAGATTAAGAGACACTCGATCGGAAAAGGACTTGGCGATCTCTTGCGGTTGTAGCCGTCTGACGTCGAATTTTCTCACAGCATTAGTTTGTCTTGGCGTAGTTTGGGATATCCGCACCCGCACCTTGGCTACAACAAGGTAATGGTCCGAGTCGATGTTGGCTCCTCGGAACGTACGGACATCCAAAATACTGGAGGAGTGTCTTGCGTCGATCGCAATATTATCAATCTGGTTGACTGTTGATTCATCAGGAGTTCCCCAAGTCCCCTTGTGTATGTCGAGATGTGGGAACCGCGTGCTAGCCATGACAATGTTTTACCCCGCCGCAAAGTCGATTAGCCTGAATCCGTTATCGGAGGTGGTGTTGTGCAGGCTATATTTTCCGATTGTTCCACCAAAGATACCCTCTCTTCCTAGCTTTGCATTAAAATCACAGAGGACAATTTCTGGCAATAGTGATGGAAAATGCTATAAATGGGGAGTGAATATTCATCAATTCTGGCGGCGGCCACTTAAAGCGCCTACATACGGGACAATTTCGTACACAATTTACGACTGCAACTTCCAACCAAAAAATCGCAAAATCGCCTCGTGTGAGGCAGATGGGGTTCCATCACACCAAATCGGCAGATTGGCTAGAGCAATATCACAATTTCTGTTCTCCCTTTCAATAACTTCATTAAAATTGTGTTGTGTGTAGGCGCTTGAAACAAATTTTATTTTCTCGACTTAATCCAGAAGCAGCACCGAAGTTTTTCATTCATAAAAAAATGACAGCCAAAAAACATCGGGTGACAACTCTTGCGCCACCTTCTTTGAGGATATCCCTGTTTTGGCATCTTTCCCAGATACTACCTAGTATTTATGTTACTGATTAAAGTAACACCCATACGAATTTTGAGCCATATTAATAGATAGTAAATGGTAATAAATATTCTTGGATATAACACATAAACAGTTTTATCAATGAAGATCTGAAGAAATTTGGTATGGCTCCAACCCTTCTACAAATGAAATTTGAACAAAAAAAAAAACAAAAAAAACATGACATTATACCTAGCCTCTCACCCTTTTTAGATTTCTCACTGTTCTGTTCATTTATCAAGAATACGGCTGCCTGAAAGGACGTTTCTGAGTGTAAATGTGACTAATAGATGTTCGCTCGCCTTTTATGTTGGCAGTAAATTTTCAACTTTATGGATGCACAATGAACAGAACGACAGAACGGAATTTTATTTGCCTAAGGGTCCCTGCTAAAATCCAAAGAAATTAGGTTGTGTTAAAAGATATGTACGAGTACGAGTAGATAGGGGTGCGCTCCTTCTACAATGTACAAGTGTCCGTGGATAATTTCATTATGTTAACTTGATAGGTTATTTTTAATTACAAATATTTTCAAACATTTTTATTAAGCTCTTATGAATTTTTCAATTCAAATGCATTTAAGACAATCCATAGCCGTTCTTATGGGGATTTATAATTTAGAATTGTGGATTTCCCTTAAGGTGTGACATTGCGAAACGAAAATCGAAAGATATTTCTGCGGCTTTTGTGGTGACACGCCCTCCAGCGCATATACCACAAAGAAGGAATCAACAAAACGACCAAAAATATCCATGATACCATACCAGTTAGAGCTCGAATTTTGATAGCTATAGGTACGAGTACGCGTACGTATAACAACACGGTCACATTCGCATCACAACGCGCCGAGATTTAATGTTCTTCTCTCGTTTTGTTCTGGCCATTGTTTGTTGCTGTTCCGCTTTGTATCGGATCTTTTATCCAGAGTCCGAGTTCCGAGAGATACTTGCCATGCTCGTACATAGTGGCTCATCAAAAACACCAACCGCTTTTGGTGGTAGGTGGCGGCATTTTTATTGATCTTTTGCCGACAATGCAATCAATTTTCCTCAGATTCATCAATATTTTCTTTAATCGCTTTAAACGTTTTGCCTCGCACTCACACTTTGGTTGTAAGTTGAATGTTATCCTCTTTCTATACTTTGTTAGGATGTTGTTTGTTGGGTTTGTTACTTGTGTGCGGTTAATGTATCTAAACATGTATCTAGGGGGATCAATTGATGTATCGCGTTTGATCGTATTTCGTTTACGTATTTATTTTATTTATTTTTCCCGAGATGATAAAATGCGATTTAATGGGTATTGTCGTTTTGGGCAATCGATTGGACTGAGTATTAGTATCTGTGTGTGGGTATTTCCAACCAGCTTTTGATCTTTTTTTGATGCCTTAAATACATGTACCTATATACATATACTCGCGGTTATGGATTCAAAATAAAAATCAAATTCTACTGGTGTGGTAATTAAATATTCAAACTATGGCTTCCGGGATTACGAGAGTTAGTTAATAAATTTCATTTTGATTACGATTTCAATTCGGTGGAAAGTAGGCGTTCAGGAAGTCTGGTGTAATGAACTAAAGACCTTCTTAGGAGTCTTGTTTATAACGAGGGTTGTATAGGTATTCCATTTATCGGACACTATAAAAATTTCTACAGATTCTCGGGATGGATATTTAGGTTCTCAAAATAATATTTTTCGTGTGATGTAGAGACCTGGGGGGGAGTAAATATTTTTTATGTTTTGCTCATTGTATTTTATTTATTTAAGGGGTATTCACGCTTTGTTGTATTTTGTCTTGTAAAAGTGTATTTTTTTTGCAACAAAGAGTGAATGCACTCCGTCATATTTGTAGCAACATTGATTTGTACGTCAAAATCAGCTGATTTCGCTTATAAAATAATTGTAATAATAATTGTAGTCCAATATGGGCCAAATTTCTTTATAATTTCATTTTTTAACAGGCTTTTCCCTTCGGCGCATTTTATTTACGACCACATTTTCCTCGTCCATATTTTTGCCAATTCTTTTGATTTTCAGAAAATTTATAAATTGAGCAAACCAACCAACAATAACCAGCTGTTTTCAATGCAATATTACACTTTTACACTCTTCGTGACAATAGAATTGGAGCATTGCTAAAGTGTAAAAGTGTAACAAAATGACAGCCAGTGTATTTTGTTATTGTATTCTAAGAAAAGGACACACCTTCACAATGAAGCAAGACCAGATACAACGAAGCGTGAATATCCCTTATACCTAGTGTTTTAAATCAAATAATTAATATTTGTTCAAGTACCCCACAAAATTTCAGTCGTATTTACACAATGATTAGCAGATTCCGCGACAAATGACTTCTGTGTCTTCTTGGAGAACGTGAATCTAATGTTGACATTCAAAATAATCTTCAAACTTGTGCAGGATCTTTTAGCAGCACAAAAATCCTATTGCGAAATGTGAAATCGGAGGCACAAAAATGTGTTCTCAACGAAAATGCCAAGCCGAATCATAGGATGTTGAAAAGTATAACTCAATATGCCAGCTGCTGACAAATTTAACATTGGTCCAAGTACCTATAGCTGAAACAATTTGTAGAATTTGTACTGATTTTGGTCGCCGTTTGGACATGTAGAACAGATTAATGATGTGAAGACTCCAACTTGCATTCCCCCGACAAGGTCTGCTGAAGATATTACCACCGTAGCTGAGAGTGTTAATGAAAACCCAGGTGTTCCCATTTCAAGACGATCGAAGAAATTTGGTCTATTCGCAACTACTTTGCATAAGGTGATCTTGAACTACATGCTCATTAGGTCCAGTTGATATACGAATTGGGGCCAGCACCATACTTTGGAAACGAATAAACAAGATCAGGATCTTGTACCCAAAATTATTTCGACAGATGTTGCTCATTTCAATTTGTCTGGGTACGTAAACAAAAAAACTGGGGCTCTGAAGATCCAAACTACGAGTATATTGACTGAGATTTTTTGCCTTAAATTGATGCTATGAACTTAAGCGACGTTAATTTTCAGCCACAACACACTTGGTGAAACAATATTGGCTGATAAATTTCCCGGACGTATAACTTTAATTGGCCGCCGAGATTATGTGATTTTAAACCATAAGCCTTCTTACCATAATTTACGCCAATCCTAACAACGATTCAAGCACTAAGACGTGATGAAACATTTAATCAAAAGATAGGTATTTGGCCAATGTTGTAACTCACTACTAACCTTAAAGCTTCTACTTTATATTAGGGATAAAACATTACCAATTTTCGTAAAAGTATTTCGATTTCCTATTGATTTAAAATGACACCTCCTATTAGATGAGCCTATACATATGTACATACATGCAAATGATTTTTTATTTTTCTAATTTTTTGAAAATTTACCAAAATTATATTATAAATACCAAAGTTTAAAGGATTCCAAGACTTTGCGTCGTTTTTTTCCGAAAGTTTACAACCAGTCCACTTTTGAACCGCTCCGACCCGCCCAGGAACTAGTACTAGTTCGGGATCTAACCTTCTTTGTGCTTATATCCAAGTCATGAAGATTCTAAAACGCTCATTTAACTGCCATTTCCGTTTGAACTGCTTTTTTCCCAACAGAGTACTTTATTGTTTTTTTTTTCACAGCCAACTCCACACTTAAGCCGCATAATCATTATATAGTTTGACAGCTGACTTAGAAAGTCTTACTTGTGAAAAATTACGATTGAATCCAGGCTATAGTTTTTGGGTGGTGTCCTTTCCAATATGGAAAGTGAAAAGTAGGATTTTCGGCATATTTTACTTTTTAACTATCGAAAAGGTAATAATGCTGTTCAAGCAAAAAAAAAATATTTCGATGTCTATGGAGAAGATGTATTGATAGAACGCCAGTGCCAAGACTGTTTTGCAAAATGTCGCGCCGGCAATTTTGATGCTGAAGATGCACCACGCTATGGAAGCCCTATTCAAGCGGCAAACCGCCGAATAAGATCTCGTGAGAGAGGTGATGAATTAAATTTATCGAATTCGACCATCCATGATGGATTGAAACATCTGGGTTTAATCTCAAACCTCGATATTTAAGTTTCTTATGTTCTTATGGAAAGAAATTTGTGCGTCGCGTTGACTCTGTAATTTGCTTCTCAAACATCAAAAAATTATCCATTTTTAAAGCGCATCATCACAGGGGACGTGGAATTGTTTGTCTTCAACAGTGTTGAAGGCAAGAGATCGTGGAGTTAAAAGAACTTCGAAAGCCGGTATTCGGCAAAAAACATTCATTAAATTAAAAATATTAAATAATTCATTTAAACAGAAAAGGCCAGAATTAATCAGTAGAAAAGGTTCCACGAAGACCTCATATAACAAATCGCCAAATGCTTTAACAGCTTGGATGGGATCTACCATACCCAGCATATTTTCCAGAGCTGGCACCTTCTGATTATTATTAGTTTTGATCTCTACAAAATTTTGTATGCGGTAAAACCCTTACCAGAATGGACAAAACCAATACAATGTTCTAAGCCATAACAAGCTTGGGATGGTAAATTTTTCAGGTTTTTTATAAAAGAAAACTAGGCTCGTTGGATATGTCGCAGACTAATAGTTTTTTTCTGTTTTCTTGCAGAGCTTAACGTTGCTATTTGCATTCTTTTTCTGAACTGATGACTTTTGTTTGAATTTTTTCAAACTATTTTCATATTTCTTCTTAAACCGAACTTGTTAAATCTTTGGTTATAACTTAGTTTACATAATCAGAAATATTTAAGGCGTCGGCAGCTAGTGAGTTAATCTTTAAGCTTTTAGTATTGCTTTAAAATTATAACTTTTCTTACGCTAGAATTAATTTTTTTAGTGCTAAAACCACTGTGGGAAGGAATAACATATAATCGCAAGAGATGGCTAAAATTTTCATCGAAAGCCTACCTCGCCAGCATTAAGTTCCAAAGACCAATGGCATCGCCGCCAAGTGCTAATAGAGACTCAGCAAATATTATCCCGATTTGATAAAACATGACGACAAGCTCTACTAGCAGAAGAAATGGGAAGAACATGAGCTGCTCCAGAAGAAGAAGAACGAAACAGAACGAGAGGCACGCGATCAAAGATATTCAGATTTTTTACTACAGGAAAAATGTGCAGAAGTTTTATCACAGAAATATGGTGGAGTCACAGTCGGTAACGAGAATATGGAAAACTTTTTTCTGCAGACTGTATAAATGCGAAACATTCAACACCGTCTGGCAGAAAAGATCATTAAACTTGGAGAATAATAGCCAAAACTTTAGTCCACTTGACCAAAATGAGGTAAGGATAGCAGATTTTTAGCTGAAATCCAATAAATCAGCTTTACCTGACCCCTTATCGACTTCTACAACTTTTAAAAGAGCATACGCCACCTCATTTCTTAAAACTGATCAGAAGAATTAATTCCTTACGAACGGGAAATCAGTATAGTTTGCCCGATCCACAGTGAAAGATCTCCCCTTAACTGCGTTAAGTATAAAGCAATAATTCTCCTTAACATAGCATCGTGTCTTCCATATTGTGTCAACTTCTGCAACCATTTGTTATTAACTAATGACCCCTATCGGTGCGGTTTCAAATAAGGAAAGTCCGCAATATACCAAAACTTCGCATTCCGGCAGAGCCTAGAAAGAACTCAAGAAGTTCTAATCGATACCAAGCATCTTCTCGTCGATTTTAAGGCCGCATATGACCGCATTTAAAGAGATGAGCTATATGGAGCTATGTTTAGTTTCTGTACGCCTGTTTAAATATTAAAACCGACCGTATGTGCAAAATGGCGATTAAGAAAGCTCATTGCTCCATTAAAGTCGGTAATGACTGAATCGGGTCATTCGATTTTAAAAAAAAGTTTAAGATAAGGTGGCGTGACTTCTTTAACAACGGCGATAAAGATGTAATTAGTAGAAAACAGTGCACTGTGACCTGTGCGTTCACTAATATTGAAATGAAACCAAAAGCATGCTGCCAACACCACATTGACGAATTGAAACATTTTACATTAAAAACGGCCTGCAACAAGTTTCGGTTAGTTCGCTGATCTTACTTAACATTTACACAAGCGATTTGATAGGTTCACTTTCCCATTGTATAGCGTACGCAGACGACTTGATAGCGTACAAAACATGTCCAAAAATCAAGGTCATTTAAATGGTTTTGCAACGTGACTCATGTAACGTGTTGATTTTCAACTTGCAGTCATCGTAAAATCTAAAACCAATTTGTTTAGATCGTCGTTGTCTAATGCCTTTGGGACAGCAGAAAGAATTGGTAAACAATTCTCGATCATTAGGCAAGACGGCCAGCCACTTGCTTGTTGAAATGTTGTCACAGACTGGACCGATATCTACATTTCAACAAGAATTTAGGTGCTGATCTGGCCAGAGCCAAATTAATACAAGGGTGAAAGTTATCTGCCCTCATCTGCCACATGCTGGTATATGGGTGTCCCATGTGGTTCAATGTGAAAGCAAGCTAATGGAAAAGATTCAGGTACTTGAAAGGACTTGCCCTAGGGCTTCTCTTTGTTTAAACAGAACATCAGAATCGGAGTACATACAATTTTATCCCAATGGGGTCCTATACAACAGGGCGAATCTAATGAGAGTGGGCAACTTCGGTTTTCGGCACATTTCAAGAGCAATCACCCTGATATCTGGGGCCTACTACCCCAACTACTTATATCATTAGAGTGTGTGCTTGAAAGGCTTCGTCCTTCTAAAGCGTTCCTCTATTTTGACATGAAACGGCTGATGCAAGATATATTTGCAGTGCCGGTAGTCTTCCACGTAGCTCCTGCAGTTGAGGAGGGGTGTCTCAACTGCAACAGAGACGTCGCAAACGGCTGTATAGAATGCCTCAGGTTGAGCAGGGCAGTTTCAAAATGCGATAAAAAAGATGTTGCTCTGCAGCACCGGTAGTGGTTGAGTAAAGAAGATCCGATTCCTTTGTTGTTTCCTTCAAGTCCGGGTAAGCCTAGTCTTACCTAGTCTGTTTTATTGGGTCCCCTTTTATCTTGGCCCCATCTGTGCATTTTTATTGCTCTGAATGGGGTCTATGGGGTTGGTCCCTTGGGGTGTTGTCAGCAGATCGGCATCTTCTGAAAGTGCAGGGTTTTTAGCTACCTGTAGCTTCGCTCTGTGCTTTTTAAGTATGATCTCTTTCTACATTGATTTTCTTGCTTTCTTCGACGTCATGGTGTCCCTGATCTGGGCTCCAATTCGTCTATTTTGGGCTACGGTAAAATAGAAGCGCTTTTCGTTGGTGCCTTTCCAATTTTGCTTCGCTTGGTATGATAGTAACCTGAGCGAGCTGTTCTTTCAACACTATGGGTGTGTTGTTTGGTGGCTTTTCTGGAGGTGAGCTAGTGTCTTCAGTCTTCATCTCTGTATGTTATTCATCTGACTCCGTTATTATGTTTTTTTTTTATTTCTTTCTTGGTACATGTAAATCCCAAGAGTAAAGCGGGAAAGAAAAAAAAATCCGCACCCGCAGAGCTCCTATACGGGTGTAAGGCTATTTAGTACCAGAGGGCGCCCAGCCCCACCGTTAGTCACTGAGCTATTTATGAACCCTCAGCCAGGTTGATTATTGGCACGGCACGGATAACACTGTAATCCAGCCCATGATTGAATCTTAGTTTTCGAGTGGCATTTGGCTCTACACGGGCAAGCCACCCCACCGCAGCAAGGTGTTCAATCTTCTTATATAGCTACCCTATATAAGATCTTAACAATTCCAGTCCTGTTCTATGGCACAGAGATATGGACATTACAAAGAATAGGTGAGGGTGGTTTTAGTTGCTTTGAGACGAAAATTCTTCAAGTGATGTTTGGTTCCGTCTTTATTGACGGTGAGTGGAGAAGAAAATACAACGAAGAACTGTGTAGGCTGTACATCGATCGATCTAGCGAGAAGTGTGAAAATCCAACAACTGAGATGGCTGGGTCATGTAGAGCGGATGGACACCAACGCTCCAGTGCGAAAAGCCTTCAAATTCGCCCCGAGGGACAGCGCAATAGAGGAAGACCGAGACTCAGTTAGGGCACATAATTGGAAGGGGACCTCAGCCAACTTAATGTGCGAAACTGGAGGCAGCTAGCAAAAGATCAAGCTTGCTGGAGACACTTGTAAATTGAAGCCCCAGTCCACTCTGGGCTGTAGCGCAACCTGAAGTAAGTAAGTAAGAAAATAAGTGAAAACCTCGACGAATAGGACAGAACATCACATTCGAAAGCTATGGTATTAATAATATTGTTGGTTAATGACTCTGTCTACGTCTGCTCTGCTATAAATAACCTCTTCCATTGGCAGTTTCTTTGAGCTTGCAAGGTAATTAAGTAGTAAGACTCGTTCCCGAAGAACTAAGGAGACTCTATATAAGACCTTGATCATCGCAGTTCTACTTTATGGCCTTGAAGCATGGACTCTATGGAAAGCAGATGAAGATTTATTTCCCCAATCGTTTCCCTTCTGCGTTCACAAGCTTTGCAAGAAATGATTTTATTCAATGGTGAACCTAAAGAGCTACTCAGCGACATCGGCTTAATCAGAATACGTCGCATTAGTCGCCCTAAATTGTTGTGACATATAAACCATTGCTCCGGCCCGCAGAGCCTTTGAATCTAACGCGGCAGAATAATACCGTCGAGGAAGACCTCAGGTGACAATAGTGAAGCATATAACTAGAAGGGGATTCAAACCGATTTGAAGTGCGCACTTGGAGAAGCTTATTAGATGAGGCCTAGTTTCAGTAATTAGACATAGTTTGGACTCAAAATTAACACAATTGAATCGAATTTAAAAAGTTTATGCAGCGAGAAATTATAAGAAGCGGAACTGCCTTGAACAGGTCACCTTTTCTAGAACTGCTGGATCGTCGACGCCTGTATTTTTTGGGAGAGATACGAGTAGATATAAACTTCCATCCGTATACTGGGAATATTACCCGAAAGCGAACGTGGGGCCGTTATCAACTCAAAGGACTAACCACAATGTGAAAGATAATTCAAATGTAAGGGTTTTAATGGAACGTACCGCAAATATGCCGATATAAAGCAACAAAGTGTGTATCTAAGTGAGAAAAATTCTATCGTTAAGTAATGAAAGCCAATTTAGATTTATTAAATTCAACTCTATAGCCTCATTAAAGTAGTTTCAGTTAGTCATTTGAACCGACATCTCAATATATCCCAATCAATTGACAATTCGCTTGTAATTAGTCACGCTTACATGCAGCTGTACAAAGGTAATTATAGTAATCGCCAATTTCAATCTCGTAAAAGGCACAATCGATCCGATTCCGATTTCACTTTGTCATTTTATTGCTGCCATTTTGACGCGAATGACTTTTCAATGTGCGAATCGCCTTACGAAATGATCTATCAACAATATGTTCCTAATTACGGAACTATAACTGTAATTCAGAACATTTTCATTAGTCTGAAAAATTTTGTGGCAAATCCTGAGTGCAGATGTGAGGTCTGAAACTGGTAAAAGGGTACTTGAGTGCCCTCTTAATTGATGGCGTAGCAAATCACTTCAGTTTGCTAATTTTAACAATTAGGTTGTCTTTGCTTCGTCTGCTGTCTGGCCATATTGATGTTGAATTAGGATGTACCTCCTAGATCGTTAAGTTCTGTTGGAATTTTCTTTCGTCAGCTGCCACGGCCTTACTCGGACTGCATTTACAATAGTTCCGCTTTTTAGCTGCCAAGTTAAACCA
Organism: Volucella inflata; assembly: GCA_928272305.1. Taxonomy (NCBI): domain Eukaryota; kingdom Metazoa; phylum Arthropoda; class Insecta; order Diptera; family Syrphidae; genus Volucella; species Volucella inflata. Next base: position 230,960,054 of record OV743716.1, read on the forward strand.
AGTTTATTACAAAGCACTTATGTTGATTAAATCTTTATGGGCATATTATTAACCACCGGTTATTCATTATGCAATACATAAATTGCAGTTATCACAGTCTTCGTCTAGATCAACAATAAATCGCTTGCCTTTCAAAAGTTTGCGCAGGTATAAGTATAATATGATTCATCTACCCCCCGGGTAAAATTCAACACCTTCAACATTCAACTAATTGACCGCATAAAATATCTACCGAGTTACTCTGTATCTACCCAAAGCAATAAACGTTTTCATTTTAAAATAAAACGGAGGCGTCAAGTCGTCTAATAACACTCACCCTCTTAACAGGTTCAACTTCTACTGTTTCATTTGTACCGATCGGCATTGTACATATTATAATAGATACAAATACCCACCACCACTTTACTTTACCGGATGCCTACTGTGCACCTGTGGCGGTCTCCAATTCAATTTCCTTTGATTTTCCTTAAATGACTTCAATATTTGGCCGGCCGGCGTGATAACGAATACGAGTAGATTCGAGATGCCGCCGCAGAGGTAGTCATCCACACCGGTAGAATTCCCGGCCCAGAAAGGCGTGGGAACAGACATCTCAAACCCAATCATGATGTTAATTATCGTAAGCGGCCTTTGAGAGGATCGCATCAGATCCTTATTCTCTCATTTGATCGAACGATCCGGTTAAAGGTAATTTACACCTAAAAGGACCAAGGACTCTCAATACTACTCGTAAATGATTAAAAATCGTGTGTGGTGCTAGTTTAGGTCCATGGGAGAATATTATTTTAATTGAATCGCAGGATAAGGGTTGTGATTAGAAAGCAGATGTGAACTGAATAGCCCGAATTAAAATAATCCAATACACTGACCATTGTTTGAGATAGGAGCACCAGATGAGCAAGCTGCTCATTAAATATTCTACAAATTGACAAACCAAATACCGGCAGCCTCCACTTGAATACGAGTACATTCTTTTCAAAGCCATTCGGATAAGCAACACACATATGTATGTATAAATTCCATCCACACTTACATCAGAATACATACCACCGACAGAGCAAATATTTGCTTTAGAACAATACACAGAGTTACTCAAATTTCGGTAGCTTTACCAAATTTGTTCGGTATTTAGATACTTTTTCGAGTGAGTGCTGCCCATAAATATGTACCCAGTGGGAATACTCGAACAGTGATTGAGTTTGAGTGTTTTCTTTAAACGCGTGCTTGCGTTTCATTACAGGCCAAAACTATTTAGCCGACAAATTAACGCTTATCGCATGAAGAGGCGCGAAGTGGCGGTACGGACACAGGACATATACTCGTACTATTCGAACCAATGCAACAGACAGACAAATGCATTGTATGAATATCGAGTACTCGTACATATAACTGGTGCAGTCTTATCGATTGAATTGTGTCCTTATTACATAAGCTAGTGAATTCCAACACTAATATGCCCCAATTGCGTCAATTTGTTGAAACTAGCACTACTAATCCATCATTGATTATAAAAGTCAACTAAATCAATTCGATTTCACTTAAACGAAATTGTTTTCAATAAAGAAAATCCTCACTCACATGAGATCTATCCAACACATGGAGAGTATCGTTTGTGTTAATGTTGAAAATTCGCTCGTATCTGACTATTTGGACGTACTATAGTATTGCGCATTTCGCGGTGTGGTCTTCGTGGGTGGTACTGGGTATTAATTAGGACGGCATTATATGTTGAAAGAATCTCATTTAAGTGGAAAATCGATATTAATTGGCGGAAATTTTGTATACTTTGCGTTAGTTTTGCGGTTAAATTGAGATTTTTCTTAAGCGGGAAAGTGCCAGAAACTAGGTCACCCCAGATAGTTGAAATCGTTGCTGAATGACTTTCAAAATTAATATTTTTCCGATTTTAACGTCGGTCTAACATTTACATTGTAATTTCGATAATGATGGCTTCCAAATGGAATTGGTGTTGGGTGAAGCATTAATAGTTACGAGTGGAATGATTTGTCATGCGAGTAGTACAATTGATAGATATGGAGACAAATCGTATGCATGATGTTTGTCGTAATGATTGTGTGGCACATTGTATCGTACTACGTAATATGATATTGACCAGTAGGGAGTATGCATTGTTCCCTTAGTAAGAGCTGCATTTAATTTGCAATTATTTGAAATAGATTTTATTTATTTGCGTTTGCTTGTTTCCTCTATATTTAAGACTAAAGATTGCTTTTAAAGGAAGGGCAACCAGGCAACATTTGCCCTTGGATCTACATATTTTCAGAGTAACTCATCACTAAGAGCGGTTTGGAGCTTGTACTTGTATAATTCTGGGAAGCAAGACAGGTGGCTCTTAAGTGTGATGCCAACGCTTAAAATATTTTCTCAAGCGTATAGGTACTTAGTTCCAATTAATGCTTTCATCCCATGTCGTCATCAATAGTTCTAAGTGCAAACTTATATTTCTTACTTCGAGGTGATGGCTGACGATAGATTGTAGATCAGGGTCTGTGGAGTTTTTTCACATGTTATCACAATAGAATTTGGGATAAAGTTTACTTTTTTAAGACAAATGTATCTGATGACGATTTAAGGACAGGATTTAATAAAAATAAGAAAGGTCGTTCGAAACCTTGAACGCTTGACTACATAGCAGTTTTGAATCAAAGAAAAATTATGTGCCACACCTATACTCCATTGTAAGAGAGACCGAATATTTTTGAAAGAATTTTGCTTTTAAAACGACTGCGGATGTCTTCATCAGCTTTCGGTTGAGCCTATGTTTTAACGCCATGGGATGTTCAAAGTCTTATATAGAGTCAAAATAATTTTTCCGAGTAAGGCGTTACTTTTCAACAGATTTGAGAAATGAGTTGGTGTATGCTCTTTACAAAGCATCTTTACTTGCAGAAGAAGTTTTTCCACATTCTCATCACAGACTGTGATCTTTTGCAATGTTTCCTTCTTCACTTTCACAGATTTCTTGCCCTGACACTGTCGTGGTAAAACTACCTTGCTTTATTCATGGAATATAGCATGCTTCCAGATCTGTTCCTCTTCTTCTTCTTCTTCTGGAGAAGCAGATGTTTTTTCCCTCTCTTCTGCTCTTAAACATCACAAGCAGGTCTCGTCGTTTATCGCAGCCCAACTTTATACGCTTGCCAGCGTTCTTCATCAAACCAGGGAAGTCTTTGTGGTAGGACATTTATCGGGGTGTGTATGATGGCACGTTAAAAACGTTGCCACTGGTCTTCGGTAGTTGATACTTGGGGCATAAAGGTTATTGATAGATTTCAGCATGCACTCCAGGAAAAGATTTTGGTGCTCCATTGCAGATTGGCTACGTTGTATTTTCTTACGGCAGGTATTCTCTATTGTATAATGGTTTTTGGGAAATCAGAACTCGCACTTTGGGCGAAATAAAGTGGTGATGCGAGTCAATGTTGGCTGCTTGGAACGTTTTTCCGTGCATAGCACTAGAGGCAAACCTTATGTCAATCGCAATGTGTAAAGCGCTTCACGCTTCCGAGTATATTTCACAGTTTTTATTCTCCTTATGTTCGGCCCATCTCGTCGCTCTTCCTGGACGGTAGTGACATTTTTGCATGATAGCAGTCAAGGGCTTCTGCTAATTGCTCTGCTGCATGTGGCCTGTGAAGTTTCCGCACATTCCATGTGCAGATACGAGTGTCGTTCTTCTTGAGGCGTTTGCAGAGCTCGTCAACAGTAAATCTTTTTGATCCAAGACCATTAGTTGGTTCGTCAAATCTTTTTAACGTCTTCCGTATAGAATGTGAGCTCAGCCGCTGTCATTTTTCCGTTGAATTTTTAGTTCGTTGTCAAATATAACGATATAAGCGGCTTTAGAACAGCTGAATAAAGTTTATGTGACTATCCAGCCCTCAACAAAATCAGACGGAATACTTTCTTTAGGAAACAACTAGAAACCACAGAACTAAGGGATTCGTCTGCTGATAGGTAGAAAATCTACTAGCCTAACCATAGCTCTGACAAACTCGTACAAAAGACCTTTTAGATCGAAGTGTCTTATATCACAAAAAGCGGTTTTAGAAAAAGCATCAAAACAGATTTTCTATTTTAGTTCGACTGATGTGTTACCTGTTAGCTTCTTACGCATTTATCCAATTACTAAGAGTTGTCCGAAGGACTGTCCCACCTTTAATATGATCGGCGAGAACGAGTTGTTCCGGACTTCTTGGAATGCTGCTTAAATAAAAAATCCAGCACAACATAAGAAGCAACGGTCCTTCTTCACAACCTTGGCTCACTAAAACTCAAACCTTGAATTCTCCGGATAGTCCCTCTATTTTATTTTATTTGAACACAACCGTCATCTCACATGTTGCGAATCTTTTTTATATAATTGTGTCCATTTATTGATTAAATTTGTTTTGTAATCACCGTGGAAATCAAATTTCTGTAAACTCTATCGATTGACTTTTCCTACTTGAAGAATACGAATCTTTAAAGCTTCATGATGTTTTTTGCATCATTTACAGAAAAGTTCCTGCAGCAATCCACCGTTTTGCCTTTGCCTTTATCAATTGGAACAAGAAAGGTCTCCCTTCACTGGTGAGGCAATCGATTGACATAAATCGTAAAATTAGGAGCCATTAATCTGAAGATGTATATTTTTAAAATATCTGCTCATACTATTGCATAGGGCTGCGAATTAACTTCTGATCTGATAAAACCAGGAGTGTTGCAGATATTCGCATCCGCAACAGCAGAACTTCCGTATTAAATTCAACATCCGCATCCGGATCGCATCCACAAAAAATCAATTCGGAGCTTATGCGGATGCAAGTGTAGCACAAGTCGGTACAGGACAGGTACAGAACGAACTATATCCACTTATTTAGACTCACGCTACAAGCACAAATTTTTCAAACCGTTGACGGAAGAAATACTGAGAGCTCACAAAAATCATCTTCATGATCATGACAGCACATATTCTTCAAACTACAGCCAATCTAAAAGAATGAGAATGGGAGATTCATTGGATGTGGTACAATTGATTGACCATTGTTCAGAACAACCTAGCACGTCCAGTACCGCTAGGATCTGTGATCTGGAAGCGATGCTAGATTCGTTAAGTGAAGATGACGACCGACAGTCCCGAAATAGACCTTAAAAAGGAGTTAGTGTCATATCACAGCAAAAAAAAGGACAAATTTATCGGAAAGTCCTCTTATCTGGTGGAAAGATATTAAAGAGTGACGTTTTCTGCAATAGCAAAGAAGAAATTTGTCACCTCCCCCAGCCAGTGTTCCTAGTTAACAATTGTTTAGTGGTGCGGGACTAATTTATGACCCTTTGCGAAATCGCCAAGACCCAGAAAAGGCAGCCAAGTTCCTGTTCATTAAATATAACGCACCTAGGTGTATGTTGAAGTACTCGTATTAAAAGTTTCTTTTTGCTTAAATAAAAATGACTTAAATAGAAATAATTAATGTTTTTATGTAGGTACCAAATCTTACACCAGCATCCGCGGATGTCAAAAAATGTGCATCCGCAACATCCCTAGTTAAGACAGTACCCTTAGAGTCACTACTGATCATACCGAAACCAGTTGCAGCGCTATTAATTTCCAGCAGATAGGATTAAATGGCTAGTATGTAAATTGCCGGAGTTAGAATCCTTCCTCAAATATTGCGTCAAATAGTAATAAACAAATTTTAGTGATGCATTTGCCTACTACCTTGTATTCTGTCTTCATCTTCCAGATGAGAATTTTGATAAATTAATGAGTGTGTCTCGATGCAAAAGTGGTGTATGATCTATCATTCGAATACTTTCATTGGCATTGATCTATACCAACTAAAAGATCTACAATGTCGGTCTTGACAACGTTGTCCAAATGGAGTCTAGTGCCAGACAACAATTTGACGGACCATGCAACCTATGAAAGTGGATTACCTACTCCCACCTCCAGAAGAAGGCCTGTCCTTAAACACATCTTCTGAAAGTTATACTACAACAAGTAATTTTTAAAAATTCCTTCTAGCATTGCCATGGTTCCACCAATGTCTTTCACAGTCAATCCAAAATGCTACAGAAAAAAAATACATTTTTCGGCATATGTATGTATTTGCAGAGCTTCCTCTGGGCTTATAACTTGTATTCAATAAATTGGAAGTAGATGGTATCATCAAAATTTAATTGCATGAATTTATACTTCTGATTACTTTGATTAATCTATGCTGATCTTCACAAATTTTTGTCACTGATACAATGCAAACGGGTCTTAAAAACTAATAAAAATAGTTTCTCACGAATTTATTGACTTCTAGAGAAGTACCAAATTGGGGCCTTGAGTTCTCAGGGAAATTGTTATGTTGAGAACTTTTCTAGTTCCAAAGGAGTTAGACTTCTTTAAAAAAAAAAGCAAATGGGTATGGTAAATATAGGTACACTCGCAGATAGACATGATGCGAAAGTATGAGATCAAAAACTTTAAGTCAATTTAAATGTATTTTAATTTATTCAAACATTTTAGCGCCTATGCAACTAAAAACATGCAAATATCTAGATCCACATTAGCACATATGGTATATTCAACACAGGTAGTTTTGAGCTACCATAAACAGCAAAACAAAAAGGAGATATTCTAAGTTTTTCCAGCAGTTAAAACAATTTAACGATTCAATGCGAAAGTATAATTATATCTACTTCTTGTCTCAAAAAGTAAAAATGTTAATAGCTCAGACTTAGAGACAAGGTCCAAACTAAAACTAACGAGCAATTTAATTAATTGATTTGTATATAGATACATAAATTTAACTAATCACTCTTAATGCATTCAAGAGTATCCATTTACCATCTGAACTTCCTGTTGTAGGTACACACATATCTAAGGCAGTGAGTATAACCGATCACTCTACTTTATTCGTCTAATCACATTTGCAATTAAAATTTACTTAACGATTTCACTGATAGTAAATAACATGTTTGTATCTATTTGTCCACCTTATTAAACAATTTAATAATACCAATTAGCATTCACCAGATAGACACATAGCTGGAAAATAAAAATAAAAAATAGAAAAAAAAAACACCATCCATCCTTGAAGTGACAAATTTTTTCCATAAATTTTCGACCACTCAATAAATTTCAGCCTGCCACTCTAAGTCATTAATTTGAATTTAAAAAAAACCAAAAAACTATTTCCACTTAGGCGAACATAATGCCATACAAAAGTCATAAAATTTAATTTAATTATCTTCCCATAGATACATTTATGTAGTCATAGTCATACTGGTTTGTACGTATCACATTTACATCTCAAGCTCGAGTGTTTTAATTAAGCGCCACACAAACATGTACATACTTATGTACATATGAGTGTGTTTACCTAAAATACTAAAACAAAAATTGGTAGCTACCAAGCAAGGTGCGCACCTATCGCAAACCCACCACCACCCATTTAGCCCCCACAGTGTATCCACTATCAAGTCAATTCATCAATCACAAAATCACTCTTAAAATGATTACAGATATGTACGTACGAGTATATGTTTATATCTATAAGCAGAGAGAGAGGGATCTGTATGCAGATACTCAAACTTATATCAGTAATTCATTCTTCAAATTGAATATCGAATCCATATGTGCCAAAGGGGGTTTCAAAACAAACAAATATTCAAAACAAAACTATCTGTACCCTCGGGTTCAACTAATAGTCGCCTGCAATACAAGTGCACCTTTTTATTCCCGTCGACAAAACGACTCAAACGGCACCGCATATTGTTACTTCTAATTACCGCAAGATACCAACATTACCGACGTATACGAGTGCTTGTTTCTATATAGATGTAATGGAACTTAAGAAGAAACAAATACGTATGAATGTAACATATCTAGATACATTTTAATATTGAAAAATTACTCCAACAATGTACAAGCATCTGACGGATAATTTACCCAACGGGGTACAGATACATTAACCAACCCACTGAACCTCAGCACGCAAGCCGAACAAGGATAGATAAAATAATCTCAAAGCCGTTGATCTCTTCTTTGAATTTGTTGTATCTTTTTGATGTTAGGTTATACATACATAGGTAGAAATGGAATTTTCGATGCTAAGTAGTTTCTTGTTACTTTAGGTTGGTTTTTAGATAGAATCTTAAGAAAGTATCTTTTGGTAGAAAATGTATCTATTGTTAAAAATCAGTACTCATGGGTTGTGGTAAAAACAAATTTGCCTGTATTGAACCGTTTTGACATCCCAAAGCTATTTAGGCTTCGGAATAAAAGTTAAACTGTACGAAAACTGACGTTTTCTCTGACATTTGTCCTATCTATCATCAAGTAATTGTTTTATAAGACCCCCTTTCATGTTTCTAATTAGAAATCTACAAATCTTTAAAAGTATCTATGTATCCATGTCACCATATCTATTGTAAATTAATACAGAACAAAACCATCTCATTCTCATATCTCTAATAATGTCTAACAACCATCGCTTTGACAAAAAAAAAAAAGTAATAATAACAATTCTCATCAAAGAACAACTTCAAACAACAAAGGGCCTCTGCTGATGATCGCCATAATTGCCAACGCTGAACCACCATTGCATTTGTGGTCGCGATTTACCATTGGCTGATGCTCATGTCAAATACTAAAAACGCCTTTTCCCATTGTTCCACAAAGTTTGACCAGATACAAAAAAAAACTGTGGAAAAAAAAGAACTCAAACCAACACCAAGACGACCGAGGGTGGAATTCACAAAACACCAATTTGGCTCTCTCTGTTCGACGCACATCTTTCGTATTGTGCCTCTAACTCTTGCGGCTGCAGTACAGAAAAACCGGATATATCTGTCGGCTGGTTATGTGAACGAGATGGAATGCTAAGTGGGAATCACAGACTTGTCTAGTTAGCTGTGTGTTTTGCTGCTGCTTAACAATCTTCAATCTAGTTGTGAACAGTTGATTGTGAATCGTCGTGCCGAGAGGTCATATGGATTTTTCGAACTTGACGTGATATAGGCGCTAAAACAAAAAAAAAAGAAGAGAGAATACAAACTTATAAACGGATATTTATTTTGTCGTTGTGTTGTGTTGTGAAAACAAGAAAAACTTGTGTGTTGTGTATTTTAAGTAGTAGTTTACCTAAAGTGATACAAATTACATTGAGTAGTATCTGTTACTTACATTGCAGATAAAGAATTGACAACTGCCAATATAAAATCGTATTTGTGACTTATAAATAAGCGATTTGAATAATTAAATTTTAATGATGCTTTGTCCACCGACAATAAGACCACCGAGTCCGGCTGAATCGGAAATTTCAGTAGGAGCACCAAGTCCACTGCCCCATCATCATCATCATCATCACCATTCGCAGCATCATCCAATGCAATTGGCTTCACGTGATGAATATTTTCAGCCGTTGAAAAGATTAAAAATGGTTGACTCTCGTGAGCGGTCACCAAGTCCGACACCACCACCGCCGCCACCAGTTTCTATTTCCATACCACCGCCGCCGGCAACTACAACTAATCAAAAATCAAACATCGAAGGCGTGAAAAGTTTTTCCATTGCTGACATTCTGGGACATGATAAGAATTCAAGAAATGTTGCTGCAGCAGCAGCGGCTGCCTTCCCTCATCCACCATTAGATGTAGCTGCAGCCGCAGCAGCAGCACATCATCCAATCCTAATCCCGGCTACACAGATTGTTCGTCCATGGGATCATTTACTGGGACCAATTCCTGCTGTGAGGCCTTTCATTCCACCGGCATTATTGCACTATGAACAGCGTTTGGCTTTGGACTATCATCGACAGCTGCAAGAGCACTTCAATGCTCAAGCCCAACTTCTGAGGCACATGGGAATGGATATCATCCCATCGGAAAGTGGTTCAGAACGATCTAGTTCGGCTGCTAGTGATTGTTGTTCTCCTGAGATTGCTGCGAATCGGTTATCTGGTGAGGGCCATCCGCAAGGTCATGGAAATCATAGTCGTCATTCCCCGTCTCATGGAAATGGACAACAAGCTGGTTCATCATCAACATCATCATCCTCTTCAGCAAATCAAGCTGCAAATTCTGGAGGCAATGGAAAAACAAAGCCAAATGGAACGCCTCTAGATGCACTGTTTCAGATGACAACGAAAGACTTTAATGAATCTGAAGGTGAGTTTTAAGTTAAGAGTGTTTAGTTAAAAGGCCTCGAAAACTTTGTGTTATCTGACACTTATAAAGGTCTGTCTCAAAAGGTTTCATTTTGTATTTTAAGCTGAAGTCGAAGATCCCGACTGTTTTTCATTTAATAAAGACCAAAACTAAATGGTCATCTATGTTATATAGACCTCCTGTTGGGCGCCAATTTCCCGACTTTAACGTTCTCTTGTATATTTTTACACTGAAAGTCATGTATAGTTCTAACTAATATTTAGTCTTAATTGTGCTTGTATTCCAATATAATTAGCTCGATTTGGCTAAAGAAGGAGACAAAGTTGCACACTTTAAGGGATTTGTAGTTGTACCTCATCTTGTAACCTCATGAATTGTAAAAGTATCTTCCACTAGATTAATGTCTTAGATTTTTCAAACAAAGAATTCCAAGTTACAGTTTCCCTACATAGGTTTCTCGCGTAACAGATGCCTAGTTTAAAGGAAGGTGCAAGGGATTTACGCTGCTATGCCCCTGAATTCATATCAGTTTTCAACACCTTAAGCTGCAATGTTCCCACCAACTTATTGGGCTATCGGATGATAATTAATGCCATGTCAATTTTCTTGCATAACCTTCCCGAAATCCAACCAATGCTTAAAGAAGGCAACCTAAACTATCCCCGAATTGCATTGCATACTGGCTGCTTTATTTTTGGCAATTTATTGACCCTACGAGGCTCCGAATACTAAATGCCACGACGTAGTGAGTATCGTAATAAGTTCGTTGGCCTTACACGACATTTTCTTAAATGAAATGAGCTGATCTTATTCAAAATATTCCCCAAAAGTACCATACTTGCATTTACTAAATTATTTATTGCTAAAATGCTTGAAAACTTTGTCAAGATAGCCCTTTCTGGGTAAAGCCGATTTTATCTGATAAAAATGGGGGTGGAAGCCGTCTTGTTTTGTGGTGGTTTGAATAAACCTTTTCAGGCTTCCATTTTTACTATATTTGTCTGGTTCCCATTTGATGCGTATCTTCTAAATTTTATCTTAAATTTCTAGAGTTGTTTTCGATGGAAAGCTTGCATTCGAAATCTTGTAAAATTCGGCAAAGTAAACAACAGTCGAAACATTTCTAAAGACATAAGTACTTGTGAAGTATTTTAAAATAAGAATTGGTTGTCTAGATTAACTATGTCAATGTATCTACAAAGACATTAGATAAACTTGGTAGTCTCCATACCGAGAAGATCATTGAAATCGCTTCGGCACTATCCCAAATTCATATTATTTGTTTCCTGTAATTTTCGTACAATTATCTGTTGCAAGATTTAATCGCGAAGCCAAGAAAATCATTCCATATTCTTCCACCGATGACTATCGGGATGAGTTATTGAATCTGCTTACTTCGTATGCCATATTAGTACTCAAAAGATACAAAAGAAATTTAACTGACAAAAGTTGGTATGTTGAAGTATATATCTTTTCTTTTAATTAAATGTGTTATGGAGTTGTCACATCACCTTTGCTCTAATAGCGCTTTTCAATTTGCTCTCATTGAATAAGTAACCATCTCCACCTATTTGGAATCAATAAAAGTCAACAATCAATTAGTCATTTTGCTTCCTATCCCACCACATTCACGTTATTCCATTCACTTAACAAATCAATTGCGATAGTTATCAGTCAAGACCGAACGTCATTTCTATACGAGTAGTACGAGTAGACTCGAAACAAAGCATTGGGGGACTAAAGACCGATTCATTCGCGTGACTCGGAACCTATTTAAGCTCAATCAATATTCTGTTAATCGAAAAATTCTATTGCAAATTGCATTGGCACTTGGTATTTAAAGTATTCCTACTTGTTCACTAGTTAATCAACACGAGCACACGAATTTTTTCTTTTTCCGTTTTTCGTTTTTCAATCAACCAAACTTTACAATAACGAATCCACTTACGAAAATTACTTCATAGAATAATTGACTACCAATTAAAAGTGCCATTAATCATGGTTGAGCAAAAGATAAGCCCCCAAGGTGCTGTAGATAAGGTTTGAAAAATATTTGTCATAACAACACCTCTAGTATGTTTTACTGGATAGTGTTTTTGCTGTTAAATTTTAAGAGTTACCCATTTTGAAAATAAATTAAACTGAACTCGTATAGAGTACATTTTCGTTAGATACCAATAGTAACGCCCTCTAAAGATATACTCGTACACCCTCAACGAAACCGACTTTAACCGATGTCTACCGATAGATACGAGTATAAGATTGCCGGTTTGTGGTTAAGACTTTGACTCAAACTCGTATAATAGATTTTTATTTTTGTTTTACGTACTCTAATGACCTTTCGAATGATTAAATGTTATTACTCAACTAATGAGGCGAAAGTGTATCTATGATCAGCGCCTGTGGCAATATATTTGAGGAACCTATTTCCAACAGTAGCTCGAATGGTTTTTTTTTTTGGTTTTTTTTGGCCAACTGCCTAAACAGACAACGATACAGACATAACTATACAATGAAACACAATGAAAATCGTGATTTATGAGCGCGTTTCGCATTTGTGAAAATGACAAATAAAGTATCTCGGTATTTTGTGAATTTTAAAATTAGGTATTTTTTCATCGCCACTGACAGCAGCAGAGTATGGCTTAATTTGCATTCTTGGCAATTTATAATAATTAATTTGTTTTCTTGTCTATTCAAAGAGGCACATAAATTTGTATTATTATGTCGCCTCATGTGGGAACGTAAATTACCTGTTTTTTTGCCTCGATTTCTCGGACATCTCAAGTGTGTTAGTTTGGTCTGATTTTTGGTGTAATATGAAACCTCTTATCTTGAGAAGAAATGCATTTGGAAGATCATTAGGTTGTGTAAGTAATTTGTTTTGGGATTTTTTTAAGGACCTCGTTTTGTCCCATTTAGTGAAATTTGGGGGAGTTTTGTTTTGGTAAACATATGTCAAGTGATTCCTTGTTTTTTGTTTGTTTTTTTGGGCTCTTGATAGTCATTTGAATTATTAGACAAGTGCATATTGGGGAATATGAGATGTTTGAATGTTGGAAATGTGTTTAAGTGAAGACCACGAAATGGTTAAGTAGATACGAATGGATGTAGTAATAATCAAGAGGGTCAGATGGTCAATTTCAACGAGAATTATGGTTTTATGAGTTCCAAGAACACACATAAGGAGATAGTTAGCTGCATATTGATTAAAGAGATATTTCGAGGAAAATACAAAGATACGCCATTGTAGATGCCAAACTGTCTGTTAAGATATTGAAAACTTTGCTAATGTTGCTCGGATGAAGATACATAATTTGGAATTGTTCTGAGAAAAATGAGACCACTCGACGAATTTTTGTAGTTTGCGGCTTACAATTTAAATTTAAAATCCTCAATTGTCAGTTGTTCATCTCATTGTGTTTGTCTGTTTTTAATTAAAAATTATTTCTTGTGAGATCACACAATTTCGAAGCACCAAACCTTTTCAACTTTCCAGTATGATATCACTCTTTTAGACATGTTTTCAAGTCAATTTGACAACAGTTCAACATCTTCTCTCTTGAATTTCTAGAGGAGCTGATATGTATTGGAAAGCGCCTGCCTCGAGATATTCAGTAAGTAATTTTCGAACCAATGGATCTTTAAAATCTCACAACATTATCACAGAGTTTGGGTCATCCTTTCTTTGTACATTTTGAGTTTCATCGAAAATTCCATTTTTTATCCACTGCGAGTACATTTTTTAATCATTGTTGAAAGATTTTTGGCTACAATTTGCGTGCCTTCTTAACAAGTTTGCAGATTCTATTTCAGATCTACCAACCACCTCGGGATTCTATTTCATTCTCCTGTCGAAGACATCTCCTCGCGATTCGACTTTCTATGTGTCTTGGTCAAGGCATTTAACATGAAAATCTTCTCTGTGCTAGCTTGCTAAGTTTGTTGACACTTCCTGATCAAAAAAGTTCTGGTGTTGACAGTTTCTTTGAAAGATCATCGCGCAACGCTCAATAGCCCTTGGTATTTCTATCGTTTTGAGTTGTTTACTCGTTTAACTCGAGTACACATTTTAGTCCAAAGAATGTCATAATATTCTATGCATTGTTGGTCATGTAATCTGATAACATAGCGCTGCTCAATATTTATTTAACGACCGTGGTTAACTCTGCATTTCACTTTGAAAGACAATTGACAGGATAAGCTCTCCAGGACTAAATTCCGCTTTTATCTTGAACTTTCGTATACTTCTCAAGTTTTCATTTCAATCACGAAATGTCCTTAGTACGAGTTATCGCTAGATCAGTGTCTGGTACCTGCTCCGAGGAAATGCTCTGCATCTCCGCATCAGAATTTTAGTAAAAGTCGCAAAGGTAATGTCACTTATAACTAGCACATCAAAGTACGTCGCGCAAACCTAGTCTGAAAGACTACAAGTATGCCGCCGACTTCTTAGACTGAAAGTAAGTTTTGAGCGAGGAGCTTCTTATAAAGGTAAAGCTTATGTAAAGTATTCCATACATTGGCGACTTCGTTTTTATTTTCTGAAACCCTCTCATTGTAACCTGGAAGTCAGAATAGACTCAGCGAATTTACCATGGTTGACATCGTAGTACGATGGTGTAAGGACTGTGTTTGTCTCCGCATTTGGTTTGGTTTGATTTTATTGATTGGTCATTGATTCGACTGATTTTAGTCCTGGCTTGGACTCGGCTAAAAAGTCAGTTCTAAGTACTTTAACTAAATATTTTCGCAATAATTCTTGCTTTGCCATCATTGAGTTGATTCGAAATACAGTCGGCAAGGTAATCGAAAATGAATTGTAATGAATAAGATGACACAAATGAGACATAAGAATTTTATAAACCATATACGCGACAACTTATAGATTGGATCTTGTCACAGGTAGCCGTTGATTTCTAAATGAAGGCTGCTTTACACGTGCAAGCTGATCAAGACTGATAAAACTTTTATAAATACGTATTTCTTTGTTGGGAAAACGAGCGGTGACGCCTTTTAACATAAGCTGAGTCAGACTGTGCAACCAACTTCTTTCACTCGACTTTGAGTGTATTTCAGATCACACATTGCATTATGAAGTTGAGGAAAGTTTTAGCCCCACTGGATACAGTAGACTCTGTGAACATCTGATAGGCAAACTGAATAATGTAGTCTTTGTAGAGAGCGATAATTTCATTAGAAACACTCACTGAGGCGAGCAGTTCTAACTCGGTCTTCCAAAAATTGTATTCTGAACGCTATTCTATTTTATTTTCAGTGGCACGTTAATAGATGGTGAGCCAACAGCTACTGTGGAAGTTTTCATTAAATTAAACATAAATTTATTATGAAATTAATGCAGAATTTGTCTATAGCGATTATAATATAATAATAACATTATTCATATGATCACCACGGCTTCTGTTGAAAGCAACCACGGCTGCAAATTCAGTTTGGATGTTTGATATCCTGAATTGTTGACGGGTTTTTGGCATAGACCAAACTCTTCAAATAACCCCACAAGAATAAATCTAAAAAAATGACAATTTTGTTTATTTACGAACCCATCCATACAAAAATGGGCTTCAACGTTGTCCTGGTGATTCAACATCCAGTTAACAAATCCGCGACGTTGTGGATGGTCCAAAGGCTTTGGCTGTTGTGTGATTTGGATTTTATATGCGTGCAAATGAAGATCGACTCTTAAAATTCGCCACAAAGTCCCATAGCTCAATTGTCGACTTCGGCGAGAAATTGCGGTACGTGACTGGTTTTGAATACTTCGCTCACAGTGGTGATGTTTTGGGGTGTACGTGCTGGCCATACATGCTAATATGGTTTTAGACCCAATACCGGACCAGTTTCGTTAAAACGCTTCACCATTGCACTAATTCCGGATTAATTAGGGCAATTATGTTTACCGAAATGGTACTTTTACAGATCGTCCATTTTCGTAAGTAGATTGAATAATAAAAATACGTCGTTGCATCGTAAAAGACTAAAATTACTAAAATTGTCAAAGTTTGAATTCACTAAATGCCAGTAAGTGACAACTGACACTAACAGCCAACAACAAAAGCAGAATATCATTCAGCAACTAGCTTAACATTGTCAAAATGAACATGCAATCTCTTTGCTCATATCGAAACCTTAGTTAAATACCTTCATTAGTAGGAAATGAAAAGCCCATTTAAGTAATTTTACTTAAATATCTTGGAGTAACCAACCGAAGAGCAGTGGCTAGTTATTCCAAGAGATAAGAACTACGTTCTGCATGCACCTACACCGTGTAATTTAAGTCTGATACTGTCGTTTAGAGTAGTTAAACTTCAATAAAGCATAACTATGGTATTTATTTTTCTCACAGTCATCTGTTATGATTTGATCACCAGGACTTTTCCTCTGCAACATCAGATTTGAGATAAACTCTATAAAAAAAAAAACTAAAGTCTATAATGTAGGGCGCATTTAACCTTCCTTTAGACACACGATAACTTTTAGGTGAGAACCCTTGCCCACCGATCAACTGAAAGAAAACGCAGTTCTGTCGTATTCTGCAGTTAAAGTTTCACCAAATATGATGATTTTTCAAAAGTCGAGAAAGTTATGCTAGAAAGCATTGAACCCGGAATGCCTAATGAGGCAGCACAAAGTGAATCACATGTTTAAACGGATTGATCTCTGAATATAAACGTAAAGTAAGTACAAGCTGTTCTATGGTAAGGACACACTTTATAATTTTGATCACCTTCCAAGCATGGAGAGGTGTATAAACAGAGAAAAAACAACCCCTTTCCCTTTTCATGTCTAAGCAGTGTTGATTTAGACAGACTTTCGAACTAAGCCTCAGCTTCATGAATTATCTGCATGACTGAGCATCGACAATGTGTTTTGAAATTTCTATTTTACTATGTCACTAATGTCATAACTCCATCATAAATTATGTCCTCTCTTACATAACCACACTCAAGCTTAATGATTGCTCTTGCAAATGTAACTTTCATCCGATTATTTAGCATCTATGTGTCTTCGAAAGTACTCAATACACATACTTGTAATTAAAAATAAATTTCCGGCATAATTCCATTTGTGTTAACACTTTCCGTGTAAGATATTTCTTTTAATTAATCTATAATTTCCATTAATTAACATTCAACACCATTTGATTAGCCTTTCGAACTCGCAACGCCACATTCAACTCACAACACAACAACAAGGCAAAGTCACTAATTTGTCAACAAGCGCATTAATCGTTCAGATTTCTAATTAAACTGAGAACAATTAAATGTGATTAATGAGTATCACAAACCTTGTGACATGATCCAATGTTGAATTACAGAAAGCTGCTGTAACAACAGAAGCTCGAAACGCCAAACGCCAAACGACACAGCTTAAGTAACAAGCAACGACGACCAACTACAATGACGACGATGATTTGCATTGTACGAGTATCGTACGGATACGAATTCGAGTACTCGTACAAATAAGACTTTGACTAAGAGTACGTGTTTCTACTTTGGGCTTCCTCGTTGCTACTGTTCAAGCGGCTTCGGCAGCACCAACTCCGTTTTGTATTCATAAATCATTCGTGCTTATTGTGTGTGCCGTGGTAGTTATTAAATTTCCATTTTCAATAATTAGAATCAAAAGTGTAATTTATTACTGGAGACCACAAGTACAACTGATTAATCGGATACCACTTAAGCTTAAGCTCTATTCGAATACCAGTTTGTGTAAGAAAGTATATCTGTGTCTGTGGGCACGCGGCACAAACGAGAAATGTCAGTTATTAAACGAGAACCGGATGATCCGATCCGTTGTTGCGTTGCTGATGGTTGATTTGTACTCGTAATTAGCAGGCGAAATTTCTGAAATTTTATTTGAATTTAATGATCATTTTTCGAAAATTTACGAGTTTACTGTCACGGACTCCAACACTTCGGCGACCAGTGGTTGTTCCACTCAAATTTGTTGTAACAAATGAATCCACACTTTTTTTTTCTCTGCCATCCATTAAGCACTTCCATCAGAAGTAATAAAATGTTTAATTCATCTTTAAGGCAATATCATCGTTGCAATGTCTCAACAACCTCACCTCAATGTATCTACAATATACTCGTAATTCTTGCGGCTCCGACAAGTAAGCGATTAATAAATTTTTCACAACTCATAGTACTATAGATAAACGATGAATGACATTCCGACAAATTAATAGCAGCGAACACGTCCACGAAATTCCCATTCTCGAAATGATTTTCTTATGATGCATACAGATGCATAGATTCACAGATACACAGATGTGTATGTTTACAGATGATAAACAACTTCACAACTTCACAGCTTCATGACAGCTACTCGTATCATATGGCAATTTTGCTCCATTTCATGGTTTAGAGAATGAAAAAGAAAAAAAAAAATAATAAAAATATCTGTTTCCCATAGGGACCGAATGGGACCGAACGGGACCGAGTCTTGGCTGGTAAATTTTCCGACCGAAAATCATTTGTCAATCAGCGCGAGTACGCGATCAAATCATTTACATATTTGTCATCGAGCAGTAGCGTGTGTATTAGGGATAATGTTGCTGCAACATTGCATTAAGTTGGAGTTGTCAACGAGGCAATTAGTTTTCGAAGTTTGTTATTCTTTTTCAGTATTTCGTCTTGTTGTCCCTTTTTTCGGTTTTAGGGTACCGCTATTGCATGTGGGATGATTGATAGATGGATAGATGGGATTGTGGAGTTGAGTGCTAATTGAATTATTAGTAGCTGTTTGGTTTTGACGTGTGGACTTGGGGGATATTGGCATTTTAAAATATAGCTTGCCCTTGCTAAAATAGTTGTTTCAAAACCAAAGAGCATTCATTGAATCTTCGTTATGTGTGTCCTGATGAGACTGTGACACAAACGCTCAGATCAATGTCTGAGAAAATCCTTTATGAGGATATGTAGGTACCTCAAATATGGAAGATGAGTCGTTGATTTACAGTCCTGACACCAACTTGCTCGATGTAATCAGTTAGCGCGTGTTATTTGTTTTAACACATCAGCGCGTGTTATTTGTTTTAACACATCAAATGCTCTCTTATGTTTTATTCTGAGTTTATCGATAAAGTAGTCAAATCTGCCTACACCTTCTTCTTTTCTTAAGTATTCAGATCTTCAGAATTTTATGCATAGATAAGTTACATAAAAGATGTTAATATTATATTAATTTTCAGTGTATCTATTAATTTAATTCCTTGGTTTGACTTTCATAGAATGCAAGATTTTTGATCGTATTGCTATCCCAGCAATACGACATCCTGACCTCACAGTATTTAATAACATCATCTATTGCACATTGTGGTGATTCCAGTTTGAAATATCTCATTAGAGATATCCATCCGCAAGAACTACAACCTTTGCTTTTGACATGTAATATAATCTTAGCACTTTCAATTCCGACTACGCAATCCAAATTACTTCTCCAAGCTGGAGCAAAATTAATCATCCTATCGGAAGATGTTATAATTTTTGTAGATGTCGTCGTACGTCAATCATATTTGACAAACAGATAAGCAATGGAGCGTTATACTCCGCAAGAGCGTGGAATAATTGTGTCGGTTTTTTGACACACGCTAGCGCAGCGTAAATTTCGACGTCGATTTCCCAATTGTGTCGCACCAACTGGCCAAACATTCCAGCGCTTAGCCACTCGACTCGAACAGACTGGAATTACAGGAGACCATGCAGGGCGTGGCCGCCAGCGGACTTGTCGTTCGGGTGAGAATATCGAGGCTGCCGATGTCGCGAAAAAGCATCAACCAAACGACGTGCCACGCAATTGGGTATCATTAGACGGGCACTACAGTCAATTTTAGTTAAAGACTTACTCATGTTCCCGTATAAAGTGCAAACAGTATATCAGTTAATGCCTCTTCATCCTCAATCTCAACAGCGAAGAGAACGATATTGTGTCGGAAATCATCATGAGGAGTTATCGGGCCGTATTTTTTCGAGGACGCCATCGGCAATATGATCACTGTTACTGGCGAATACTACAGGGCCATGATAAAAGACTTCTAACTGCCGGAATTGGATGAGCGGGGCTTGGTGAACATGTGGTTTCAACAAGACGGTGTAACCGCACAAATAGCACAAGTCACAATGGATATTGTGAAGGAAACATTTCCTGGTCTCGTTATCTCCCGTTTTGCCGATTTGGCATGGCCAGCAAAATCGCCCGATTTAACCATTCTAGACATCTTTCTTTGGAGCTACTTGAAGTCGCGGGCTTATGCCAACAGGCCTTAGAAATTCCCAGTCCTTAATTTGGCGCCACCTTGCAGATGCTTGCCTTTAAAGTATTTCTTTTGGAATTGGTTGGGCCACCCTCTGTACTTTTGAGGAGTTGAAGCTTAAAAGACCGCTCCTTGTGTATTGTATAAACTGCACCAGAAATCAATGGTACCGAAAATATAGCAACATCTGCCTCAGCGTCTGTTTCGGCTCGAAATTTCCGAAGTAAATTAGAAGGGGCTTTTGTACCTTGCCTGCAATCAAGAGAACTTCGGCGAATTGGCAATCCTGCGAGTGGTAATTGGAGTGCATTCATAAATCAATTTGTTTGCCCCAAATATTTGTTTGACTAGTTCTTCGTGGAGTTGAAAGGTCGTTGACGTTAAACTTATCGTTACATCAAGGTCAGAATCTTACAAACATAGGCCATTTTGAGCAATTCAAGGTTTCCTTTACAGAGTAGCAGGAGCATGATATAGACACTCCCTCACTCGAAAATATTTTTCAATAGTTTATGCTTATAGTTTGACATCTTCCACGTTGGATTATTTATTCTGCCTGCCACTTGGATGTAAGGCATACCATCGTTATGCGGTTGGTAAAACTTGTTCATCAAAAATTCCCACTCAAACTCTTCTTATCTCTTATTTGCATGCCTCTTACAGCTTTCCATGTACCTCTAGGGTCCCTTGTCCATAGAGTTTACAATACAATTATCAGAGACTGATACTCTACAAATAGCAAGCGTTTTGCATAAAATTTCATTACAGTTCATCATCATATGGTTTAGTATGTAGATATACTTGCGCACCTACGAGTTTTAATGAAGTTATGTCCGAGCAATTGTAATTAATGGCTCCTTCGAAACTTCAGATTGGAATGCTACAGCTCTGTCTTGCATCAAGCATAGTGTGACAAATCCTTTATGTTTTCTTTAAAAAGGGACTGTCAGCTTCTATAAAAGTGTTGAGTCCTGATCTATCTTTGTATTTTTGCTGTGCTAGCTTTGTTTTGCTTTTCAAAGGAATTGATGAGTCTCTAGTACTTAGAGGCGATTGACTGAAATTAAGGAATTATTTTAAGGAACCTACAAAAGGCTGGCTGTTAAGAATTTTAACAATTTGGTATGGAGATGCATACACTTTCAGTGCCTGACTTCAAAGTCACTGGAGTTTTATACACAAAAATGTTTAAAAAAAATTTGTCACCCCAATTAGCTTTAAAGTAAAAACCGTATCCGTGTCCGAACTTTGAATGGCAATAAAAAGAATTAAAAAATAAGGTTAAGCTGCTCTACATTATAAATGCTTCTTTAGCACTTTTATATGTTCCAAGGAAGGGAAACTCGCTGGAGTTATTATGGTTCCGAAACTGGGGAAATGTGCAAATGACAAGAAATCACGTAGACCCATTTCACTTCTGCCAATTATATCTATGGTCTTCGAGAAACCTCTGCTGAAACCATTGCAACCAATAATTGAAGAAAGACACTTGATCCCGGATCATTAATTCGGCTTACGGGTCAAACATTCCACAATCGATCAGGTGTATCAAATAAAGAACGAAATTGAAAGAGCTCTAAAGGGGGAAAAAATATGATCTGGCGCTTTTCTCTACGTATCGCAAGCCTTCGACAAGACACTGGAGTGACTATTCGGATTTCAAAGAAATCTACTCCGGTGTTCCACAAGGAAGTGTTCTCGGTCCAATCCTGTTCCTGCTCTATACGAGAGATATACCACAAGACGAAGGGACCGACAAGCCAGTCGAATCAGCAACGGGAAAACTCCAACGAGCTTTGAACAAAGTATGCGAATGGACGAAAACCTGGCGAATAGTCCTCGATGAGACAAAATCAACGCATGTCAATTTTATGTTAAGAAAGATAAACAACTCACCTATTTCCCTTAACTTGGTACAAATACCGTACGCAAACGAGGCAAAATATCTAGGAATGACCCTAGGCGCAAAACTTAAGTGGAAACCGCACGTTAAAAAGGAGCTCGAAATTAGATCTGGAGAAATGTACTGGCTACTCGGAAGATACTCGAAGTTAAGCGTATACAACAAACTACTTCTTTGTAAGCAAGTGCTAAAGCCGTCTTGGACAAATGGTATAAAACTTTGGGGTTATACCAAACCAGGCAAGCATTTCAAAACACGACGTAGCGCCGGCCGTAAGGACAAACCGCATGCAATGACTGTATTAATAGGTGCCTTCACTGGAAAACTAAAAAACCTAGCGCGATTAACACTACAGAAGCGTAAGCTACTTGTTAAGGCACTTAGTCGTAGTCATCACGAAAGTGAAAAAAATGAGAAAGACGAATTTCCTACTACTATGAGTTCGCTCCGCCGGTTCTCATAGTGCCTCTCTGAGGGATGAGGTTTAGCCCGTAGGCACATAATGACTAGCACTGATAGTATTGCCAGATATACGAATCGCGCATATCTAATTGTACGGACCATTGGTGTCTTTTGAAGCTTCCTGCACCTCTAGGCGCTACCACAAAAGAAAAAAACCCAATTATCTGCTTTTGAATGCCTTGAAACAAAGAATCGAAAATCTTTGACTTATTTCCGTAAATTGTTACTCGTTATCGAAACATTTTTTTTAGGTGAGAGCTAGATTTAGGTAAATATCACATGCATCTCATAGTTTTAATATGTTTCTGGTACATTCCCTGTCGTTTTTGTGGTTAAAATCGTACATCTTGCACATTTTTATGGAGCTTATGAGTATGCATCTCTCTGAGTAGATTTAGCTTTGTATGTGATGACATCAATATTACCCATTAGGCGAAAACAAAACTCGTGCCATTAATCGTCAAGCAGATCGTAGTCGATTTTCTTCCCTCCAAACATCTGAAATCACAAAGCGCTTCTCATTGGTAGCTCCTTTGCATAGATCTAAATTGTAACGTCAAGCTATGATATTTTAAGCCAGCATCAATTAAGGCCACATTCATCGGCTAATTGATTGTTCGATTAATCTCACCTGTCCGGTTTGAGTAATAAATTATCGTTAATTTTTAATAAAACACCTGTCACATTGAGTTATCTTTTTTCCAAATTAATATTATAATTTCGAATACGAGTAGTTTTGGCTAAAACAAGCACACACACCTTTCAGCATTTCAATTCTCGATTTAACCATCTGCGCATTAAGTTCATGCTAAAAGGCATAGCACACTATCAAAGCGCTACCAAAAACAGAAAAAACCCATTCGCATCTATAAGATTCCAATCTAATGTATTCTTATAGTTACAATATTTCACACCTTGTATAAAATATTTTTTTTTCAATTTATTATCTGACTTCAGTCTTAGATACACACGTATACAAACTGGCACCGACACCGACACCAACATCAAACGATTACTACCGACAATTAATTCGAAATCCATTTGGTCCTCTACCTTCTCCAAACTGGTAGCTACCTTTTTTGTTAGTGAAAATACAACTCCACTGGTACCAGCGGCAGTTTGATGTAGCTCCAGCAAACCTTTCATCTTCATAAATCTGCTTATAATCGAAATATGAGTATATAAATTCTAATTATGTGGCTGTAGATACACTTGTATTCATACACAAAAATTCGATACACATTCTACTTGGGTAGTGTAGCCTTACCATACTTACCTACCGAAAAATAAGTGTCAACTAGAAATGGGAATGGAAAAAAACTCGTCTCGTTTAATTTACGCACCGAAGTAGATGAATCCACAAAAGACGGCGGCAAAGTGATGGCTTTTAGTGAGTCGAAAAAAATCTGAACTCGATCGCATACGCAGTTATTCGTACTCTAATCAATTGGTAATTAATTAACTTTATAGGCAGTCATATCTCGTTGTTCGGTCTCTTTGTCATGTTGCGGTATTCCCTCGTTTCCCATTCGAAATCAATTTCTTTCTCATTGGAGTGAGTATCTCTCGAGAAAAGCCATTTTTGACCTCAAAAAAACGTTTGTGGCCACACCGTATCCTATGTATTCGTTCGTATTCACGGGTACGGTCATCGTAGTTGTTTTCGGTTTTTCAATCATTAGCACTCAAATTGATGGCTTGATTATTTAAATTTTTTTGAAGACGTTTTTTGACATTTTTTTTTTTGGTTTTTTTTTTTTTGGTTTTGTGGTAATTTTGTGGTGGTTTTTATCGATTGGCCATTAAGCGAGAGGTATGGCCTAGAGTTAAGTGGCTACTGTCCAATGTTATCTTGGACTCTTTGGGTATTGTTTTGGATATTTGAATTTTTAATTTCGAAATGTTCTTCTAGCGGTTGCCGCATGCTAAGAGGCACCATCACATAATGTAGGTAATAAATTTTGATCGAATTTCACATGGATAACGTTTTGGGTGGCAGTACCATAGAAATATTAGAGTTTAAGTTAGAGTTCTCTCTTTGAGATTATTCGAATTTGGATAAATACCTAGATACTAGTAACTAACTTTGGATTTTTTATTTTTTATTTTTTTTTTTAGATAAATCTCATTTGGATTTGTTTTCGAATCGCCCACAGCCGAAGAAGAAGCGAAAGTCTCGTACGGCATTTACCAATCATCAAATATTTGAACTTGAGAAGAGGTTCCTGTATCAGAAATATCTATCGCCTGCTGACCGTGATGAAATAGCTGCCGCTTTGGGGCTATCTAATGCTCAGGTGGGTGTCATATATTGTATGATTTTTTTTTTTATTGATTTCTGGTGTTAAGTGTTATGGATTTTTGATGAACTAGTTGGGAGTTGTAGGTGTTTAGTAGTAGGCTCGTGTGTAACTTTTATTTGTTAAAATATAGAAAACAAGTTTCGCTTATCTGTACTTGTCTAAGAATTATACAAAAGGCATGGCTAGATACTCAATGTTTGAAGACATTTTAAGAGCATTCATACTGACTCAGTAAGATCCAGTTCGCTGATTGCTTTTTACGACTTTGATTTAAAGATCTTAGCACTCCTTTGTTTTGGAGAAGAGTCGAGGAGAGTGTTTGTTAGGTTTTTTTTTTCATTCCCAGACGCTACTAGATTCTCTATATTCTAGTCTGGACAACATTTAATTCAGTGCATAGGTCAACAAACAGAATCAACTTTGAAGCATCCGAATGACTTGCTTTCAATTATAAAATCTTTTCAGATTGCTTATTCACTTTTGGGTTTTAGAAATTTACCTCAAGTAGAATGTATATCTTACGGTGATAATCTGCCCCTAGGTTAGGAGGTTAGGAAAAATAGGGTGTGACATAAGACACAGACGTTAGGCACCAAAATGGGCCCTATGGGTTCAGTTAAAACCTAAACAGTTTCCCCATTAAAACACCTAATTTCTCTACAAAAGCCAAGAAGACCTTTGAAATCCGTACCGTCTATTTCCTCTAATTTTTCAAAGAAATATTTTAGATCTAAGAATTTCCTTCGGCTACGCGATATTGCCTCGCATTCACAGAGTATGTGTGTTATGTCCTCAACCGCTTGTAGATCCCCGCAGAATGTACAAGTGTCTGCATTTGTCAGTTTTAGTCTCTTTGCGTGTTTCAGCAGTAGACAGTGTCCTGTTAGTATTCCTATTAGCGTCCTAAGCTTATCCCTATTCAGCTTATTAAGCTTCCTAGATCTGTTACCTTTGATACCTTATGTCCTTCCAGATTCAACCACCTTATGCTGGCGGCCGTTATGGTTTTTTCATCAATAGTGCCCCTTACCGTGCAGAGGGGTGGTTTGACATCAGCAACCTCACTATTGTCGAGTAGACCTCCTCTTCTTGCAAGCTCGCCTGCTTGTTCATTTCCTTCTATACCGCAGTGTCCTGGCACCCAGCACAGTCTCACCCTGTTCTGAACACATAATGCTTTGAGCATTGTGCGACAGCCCCTGACTGTGTCATAGTTAATGTTGATTGACTCCATTGCCTTAAGAGCGGTCTGGCTGTCGATGTAGATACCGATAATCTCTATCGGATACCGATCCCATTTGCATCAGCTCAGCCGCCCTGAGGACAGCTAGAACCTCTGATTGGAAGACACTACTTGTGTCCGGTAGCCTTATGGTCACTCGCGCTTCTGGCTCCTCCGAGAAGATACCGGAACCTGTTTCTTGCTCTGTCTTCGAGCCATTTGTGTAAACTGCAATTTCGTTTGATCTTATCACTGCAAGTTATTTAATCTGTAAATCAAGCGGTGTTAGGTGCAGGAAGGTGTCCAATGCTGCCGTATGGGTGGTACGGAGCGCTCCTCTAATGGCTATAGAAGCCGTTCTCTGAACCGCCGCTAATTTTCTCGTTTTCGTTTTCATTTTCTTAGTTGTTGCTTTCCACCATGCTAGTGCGCCATATGTCAGTATGGGTCTCACCACTACCGTTTATTATCCAGAATCACGCCAAGATACTTTGCACTATACGAAAGGGACAGATCCACCCCGCCGATTTGTGGCAGTGTGAATTGCGGTATCTTGTACTTTCTGGTAAAAAGAACCAGTTCCGTTTTGGAGGGATTGACATTTTGACCACAGCTGCATGCCCAAGTGCTGCAAGGCAAGCTCCATGATCTCACTTAAAATGTTTAAGTATTTTCCCTGCACTATTATGACCACACCATCCGCGTATGCCGTGGCTCTAATGCCCATTGAATTAAGCTAATCTGCCCCTATCTCACCTCAATCTTATCAGCTTTACTAATTTTGAATTTTTTTCTTTTTTCTCTCTTTTAGGTGATAACATGGTTCCAAAATCGCCGTGCCAAACAAAAGCGCGACATAGAAGAGTTGAAGAAAGATTTTGACAGCGTTAAAGTATTTTCAGCTCATAAAAGTTTCCTAGAAAATGTCAACGATTTAAGCATTTTAAAGAAAAAACCAATACACGATGGATCAGATAGTTCAGTACCATCAGCTACAGCGATAAGTCCACAGAAATGAAGCGACGTTTGGCGTTCGCTGTAGATAGCAGGACGCAAACATTGTGTCACTGGATAAGAAACGCTGCGCCATACTGTGAGAGTTGATGTCGATAATTTTGTTTTTTAAAGCTTGGCTGGCAATTGAAACGATTAAGAGTCACATCATGGAGAATTTCTACTCACTGCGCAGATTTGAAATATTATTTTTCTCAATTAGTTTAAATAAAATAAATTTGTGTTGAAAGGACATCTAAGAAAGCATTAAAGGCATATGAACGCCTGGCTTTTCGCATCAAATTACGGGGTCATGGACGACAAGACTTCGGAAATGGAGAAGTAAGAATGTTGGAGAGCGGTATGATACTTAGGACGATTGCAATTAAAATTGTGCAAACGCTTCATTGACAACAATATCGATGAATGCTCTATGATTAAGTTAATAATAAATTACAAAATAAATAAAACAGCAAATAAAAAATATTAAATAAAATGCTACAATAATTGGAAAAACAAAAAAAATCTAACAAAAATAAAACGGCTCTTTTCAGGGCCGCCAAATTATAGGAAAAGAGATATACTTTGATTTTCAAGGTGTTGCTGTAGAACTTTGTTCAATAGCACGTTTAGGTTGAGCATATTGGGTAATCACCTTTCCACTTTTTTATTTTCTGTATTTCTTTCTGTTATATACTCGTATAATATCTGCCAAAATAATATATGTGTATCCGGAACTGATTCAATAAAAACAACACAAACCCATTAATCATCAAAATTTATTTTGTCTCATATTTGTGGTCTTCACTTGAAGCAGTACATTTTACCAACGAACAGTCCTATCATCCACTTATTATAGGCATAATCTGGGATCGAATCGACTCAAAACGTCACCCACGTATTAATTTGAGTTTCGGAAATGCCGTAGCTGAAGAAAATGATGTGCACGATCATATTTGTAATGTAATGTAAGATCCTCTCGGATGAGACAGTCTTTCAACAATTTCCGATGGTGAGGTGCTGTAGAAACAGGGTAGACACAACAAAGCTGCTGAAGCGGACTGCCTGACCGCCGAGCTCTTCAAAGCGGCAGCCGATGACTGGGTAAGGAGCATACACCAGGTCATCTGTAAAATACGGTCGGACGAAAGTATGCACGGTGAATGGAACCTCAGCATTGTTTGTCCGACCCTCAAGAAATAAGACCCTCTGTACTGCGCCAACTACAGAGGCATTAGTCTCCTTAAGATCGCATATTAGATCTTATTTGGCATTTTGTGTGGATGCCTGAAGCCCTTCGTCATCAACCTGTCCATATCAGCGTGGCTTCAGGCCAGGAAAGTCCACCGTCGACCAAATATTCACACTACGGCAGATCTTGGAGAAAACCCATGAGGTTCAGATCGACACACACCACCTATTTATCGATTTCAAGGCCACGTATGACAGCGTCTATAGAGACGAGCCATACAGAGCAATGTCTAGTTTCGGCATCCCTGCCAAACTCGTCCGTCTGTGCAGGATGACGATGGAGAATGCACGCTGCTCCATCAAGGTCGGTAAGGATCTCACAGAGACCTTTAATGTCCAGACAAGGCGATGCGCTGTCATGCGATTATTCCAACATTGTACTTGAAAGAATAGTGCAAAACTCACAAGCAAACACAAGAGGCACTATCTTTCAAAAGTCCGTCCAACTACTCGCATACGCCGATGATATTGACATAATCGGGAGAAAGCAGCGTGATGTCAGTGGCGCTTTCGCGAGTATTGAGACGGAAGCGGCAAAAATGGGTTTAGCGGGCAAGACTAAGTATATGCTGTCAAGCAAAGAGGACACTGAACGTCACCTATATAGCTATGATTTTGAGGTAGTTAAGGACTTTGTCTACACGCCACCCGCGCCGAGATCAAACGAAGAATAACTCTTGTCAATCGCTGCTTCTTTGGGCTAAGAAGGAAATCGACTAGCAAAGTCTTCTCTCAAACAACAAAGTTACCCTATATAAGATCTTAATGGTCCCAGTCCTGGTTTATGGACATTATCACAGATAGATGAGGGTGCTCTTTGTTGCTTTGAGAGAAAAACTCTTCGAGTGATCTCCGGTCCTGTCACGCAAACAATGTAAATGAGTGGGGGAGACATAGACATAGATATCGTAATGGGACACAACATAGGGCGTAATTGGCTACTAGCATGCTGTGCCTATTAAGGCATTTCTAGTGATGTCATGAAGGCTTCCAAGGATTAGAACCAAAACTAACTCATCCGACTTATAACGGAGAAACTTTCAATGTTCAAACATATTGTAAGATGTCTAAATGACTTTGGTCAGAGTACCATAAATTTAAATAAATTTAAACTTTATCATGTAGAGAATTAAATTGCCCGGGTAAATGAATCGGAATCTCGTAGATCCAGATGTGAAAAAGCATCCAAGCACCATATCGACAAAGTGTTGAGCGAAATCAAAACTATCGGTTCATCAATGATTGACTGCAACAATAAAACGTGTAGTCCCATCAACTCAATTTGTGATGGCACAGATCTCAATCTCCAGTCAACCTCATATAATCGTATTCTTTAATTTGCAATACACAATTATCCACCACCAAAGCGTAAAGGGTCCATGCTTGACGATATATTGATATGAATGATATCCTTATCTTTGGGGACTTAAATTTGCTGCTTCTGAAGGCTAACGCTAGTTCAACCAAGGAATGTATATTACATCTTCCATAGAGCAGCAATAATGCCTACCTCAGCAAATCCTTACTCAAATGTACTAATTTGCCTTAAACAGATGATCTCTCTCTTTCTTACAGAAAATATTTAATTATTTTTCACTTTATGTCTCCTTCCTCGCCATAAGACATCATCCACTTCTCCTCCTGCGTATAACAGAAGACTTCGCTCTTTACGAAGCAAAAGAAATAAACTATGGGAGGTGTTCCTTTGCATCAATTCTTGTTCCGACTATGTCAACTACCTTGGGTCTTATCTACAACTCAACCAGCTCTATAACTACTTCTATCAACGCTCCCTTGACACTGCGCAGATCAACCTTGATCCTTGAAAAAGAGAATCTGACCATTACCCAATCTTGTCTCCAATCTTGATTTCCCACTTTCTTCTGTTCCGTCTATCCTTCACACAAGGAAAATTTCCTCAAGTTTGGAAGACCTCTTTCATAACCCCAGCTCGCAAAAAGAGATCAAATAATGAAGTAACTTATTACCGTCTGATTGCTTAGCTTTCTCCCATACCTAAAATTATCGAAAGCATTTTATATGAATTTCTAGGCTTCCACTGCATTCCCCTGTCAGCATGGATTTCTAGAAATTAGTTCAACAACAACAAATTTAGTTGAACTCGTGTCGTCTGCGAATTCTGCTCTAGAAAATGGCAATGAAGTCGATGTTATTGCTACAGATCTCGCTAAAACCTTTTTACTCCCTCGGCTTATAGCGTTCGCTTCAGGTCAGCCTTCTCAACCCCATTTCTAACCACTTCTGGTGTCCCACAAGGTAGCCATCTAGGTCCCTTTCTTTTCATCTTAACAGTCACAGTAAACGACGACACTTAGGTCTCCCAAACAATTTCCTCTTCCCATGACTCTATTCTCCTTCCAAAGGGCCTTGATAGACTTTCTATTAAGTGTCAAAAAAAATTGCTTAAAACTTAATTTTTCCAAATGTTAATCTATGGCTATGTCCTTTGAGTCCAACCAATCTGCTCCTCGACCTTATTTTTTGCACGACCAACCCATATCCCAGGTTCAATCCCTAAATATTCGTACATCAGTATTGAATGTGAGAAGCATTGGAAGCTAGCTTAGACCTTTGATCACTTTTTACTTTTCTTGTCAAATATCGGTTTAAAGTATTAATGCGTAAGGAACAATGTGGTTCTTAGGGGGAGATCTTGCTTTTGGTTGTTTTTTTTTTATTGAAATATTTTAAAAACAATTTATGAAGTATAAAAAAGAGAACACTTACGATACGTGTTTCGAACCACTGCAATAAAAATCAAGGTACAAAACAGAATAGATACTTCGTTACGAAATGAAATGAAAATATCACTAACGATGGATCGCTGACATATTGCAAAGCGAAAAAACCTCAAATAAACCTAACCATCATAACAAGACAATGTTAAAGCAAAAAATTGGCATGTTAAATTGCGGTTGATTTCAGAAAGACAATTTCCAAGAATCACATCGAACCATTAAGCCAGCCAATTGACTCATCATACACATTTGAGTTCAAATTCATAACACTAACTAACGATTGAGGGTTGATTGATGAAATTCTCCAAATTGAACCATAACACGTCATTTTTCATTTTGAGTTTCTCTTTTTATTTTCGTTTGACTTTGTTTTATTAAATCGATATATGAAGACAGTATTCGGCATCCCCATTGTGCCATTGGCAGGTCTGGTAACAATTAGGAGAGCATCAACAGCTTGTATAGGTATGAGTACTTTTAGCAATCATCTCTATACATACTCGTAAGCCGAACAAAGATTTATTTCATGTCAACTTGTGCAAATAGATACTTTTTAAAGCCATAAATCTGGAGAACATACAGAGATTCATTCAGGGCAATGATGACAGGCTGAATTACAGAAGCTGATCTAAATCAACATGGACATAGTCATACGAGAAATGTGACAAAGTCTATGTCAGATAACACCAAATTCTGGGACCTTTCTATCATACATTTCAATGTCGTAGCACTTCGTTTACTTCCCTTTGATTCATAAGTGTTCCGGCTTACCATGAACTTATTTCCTTTTGCAATTAGCAAGAAAGGGGATGAGAGATTGAAGATTGGCCATAAGTCGTCTAGATCGGGCTGAATTTATTCATAAGATAAAAATGCCATTCTATGGTTTTGCACACCTTTAATCACTGCATAAAATTAACCACATGCCAGAGAATGAAACCAAGAGCATTCTTGCTGTCTCAGTAACCTCTAGCCCTGCGCGCGTTGCCCTTCCATTCAGTGCATGCGTCGGATCAGAGTTAATCGGCGATCGGAAAAGGAAATCCTTCTTGAGGCTAATTGGTATTTTGTTGCAACATGGCATAGAGAGGAGAGCTCATGACGATATTCTAGACTCTTTGCCTTTACTCATCTTTTCCATTGTAAATGTTGCTCTTCAGACCCAACAACACCCTTTCTATCCTAACCGTGTGCGTCGCATCGTTATGAATCGATGTTTTCTTGCAGTGTCATTCATCTCTGCAGGAGGAACCTGCCGACGACTCTAATGGTCATATTGTTGTTGTTTCTGTTGCTATTGTCGGAGCAGCATCTTTCGATCGCAAAGATACATTATGATGATCCATGTAGCATGCAGCCCCATGCCATATACTAAGACGAGTATGATAGCGATAGTGACCACAATGAGCACGGGAATTAAAATCCCTTTTTTTTTGTATCTGCTTCTGATGATGTTGCTACTCCTGCTGCCGCTGATGCTAATGTTATTGCTGTTGCCTCTACTGAGGCAAAGGAAGTGCATTAAGCGGGAACGTCGTCGTCTTTGGCTTCACTCGGTGCTTCGGTACCTCGGTGCACGGTGACTTGTTCGCTGGGGTTTTTAAGTTTGGTGGTCCAAGATATCCTCATGTGAGCTGCTGGTCAAAGGTACCGACCGCGAGCCCAAGGTGTCGGCTATCAGCTAATTGGATGACGTTCAAAGGTACCGCCAACAAATTAAGAATGAGTTACCAATTTTGGGTTTATATCTCTATCACACACAGATCCCCCTGCTAGTGGTAGATATACCATATACTCGTACTTGTGTTTGGTCAGAATCAGAAGCTCAACTATCTTTTAGGATACGGCCACATGGATGTGGTGAATGAGGCATCATCATCATTTCTCTTTGGCATACGAATACGAACCACAATTTGTTCTCAAAGTCCAAACATTGTTCCGGAATGGTATCCATAAGAAGAGAGAATATGCGAAGGTACGAGCACTAGCATGGAAAGAGGTTTGAATCCATTGGACATAGAGTTGAAGAGCGGACGTGATTAAGCACAAACTGGAGGAGATACACTTGATTTTGTGTGAATGAAATGATTCGAGCCAAAGAATCACAATTCACGATTTCATTTAGTCATGCGTTGTAGTTTCAAAATCGAGTATGCGTCCGAATTTGGTTTTTTTTTTTTTTTTTTGTGAGTTATGCCATGAATCATCAGTGGTTTGCTTTAGTGGTATAAAAGGCAGTATAAAATTATAAGCAAATGCATTTCATTAGCGTCGAAAGAACTTTTGAAGCATATACTTTTGAATACGTTCGTACATTTATATATGTTTCACTAATGACAAGCTAAAACTTAGGGAGCTTTTTGTCGGAGCCACCAAGGCATTTGCTTGAATAGTATTCCAATATGCTTCCAGTACAAAAGTACTCTGTAGACTTTCGACAAGTTTAACAATTATGCATTTGGAAAGGCTTGATCGTCTTGTATCTAAAAATAATTATTATAAATCGATTAGTACTGATGGTCCTTAAACATTAAATTATTGTTTTCTGCCCTTTCTCTTTGACACTCGCATTATGAGCTGCACCTGTTGAGCAAAGAAAAGAAAGTAGTCTGGTCATTAAGGATGGCTTCAAAATTGATTAAGGATGCGACGCTAGTGTGGAGCGCTAGTGAGTTTTCGGAGGATGACAAAATTGGATTTCACTCCTCGCTTGTAACACTGACATCTGTCTTCCAAGCGGAGCGGCTTGCAGTGCATTCTGTTCTGTAGCGCCATCCGCCATCTAAACTATGTTGAGTCCTTTCACAGCTTTACTTAATGCTGGACTTATGGAGTTAGTACGAAGCATAAGTGTATAACCAGCCTCGACGCCTGCTGTGAGAGTGATGAATACGTCGCGAAGGATTACTTTTGTGAGTGTCTAGCTTACGAGGGCATCAGAATGCCGGTTATCGGCGGTTTTATGGAGGATGCTGGTTCAGAAATTTGGCAAGATTAATTCATGACTTCTTTTCATCAACAAGATACCATCAATCAACATCTTTGAAATATCGAAGCAAATTAGTTTTGATATGTTCGTAACGCTGCGGCATACATGCTGCAACAGAGAGATGATTTACCAGACCTGACCTAAATGAATATCTAAGCTAAAACCAAACAAAATAGCTGGTCCTGACAGGTTACCAGCTGATGTATTTGACTCTGCAGGAAATAACATTGTAGAGCGAATACCAACTTATTTCTCAAATTTGATGCTTGATAATGGAATCCCAGTATCGTTGGAGAGCCTCTCAATTACTACTCGCCTCCTATAGAGCTATAGTCTCATCAACATCTCATACAAGATCTTCTCTGCACTTTGTGTGAATGTCTGAAACATTTCGTCAACAACTGATTGTCTCTTAACAGTGCAGCTTCAGACCAAGAAAATCCACAATTGACCAAATTTCTACACTCTTGCAAATTCTGGGAAAATTCAAAAAATCCAAATCGATACTCACCATTCTTTATGCATTTTTAGGCCCCTTATGACAGCGTTTACAGAGGCAAGCTATATAAAGCCACTTCTAGTTTTGGCATACCTGCCAAACTCCGTCGGTCTGTGAAGAACGACTAAACCAAGACCTTTGCTTATCTTTGAAGAAGTGACGAGTTCTAATGTGACTTCTTTAAGATCATACTTGAAAAGATTGCACGGAACTCATAAGCCAACACGGAAGGCACAACGTTTCAAAAGTCTATGTACCTCCTAGAGTACCGGGATAGTATCGAAAAATTAGAAGGGCACACAGCGGCGTGACCGATGTGTTTGCTAGTATGGGCATATAAGCTGCCAATATTCGTTAAGCTGTAAATGAGGGCAAAACTTAGTATATGCTTGCAACAGGTACATAAGGAAGCGCCGAATTAGACAGAATGACGAAGTACTAAGGGACTTTCTCTACCTTTGTACTGCTATCAATTATGCCAACAGCAACTCAGTAGAAATCAAACGACGAATCCACCTTTTCAATGGGTATGACTTTCGCAAAGAAGGCACTTTCCCACAAAAACAAAGAGGACTCTATATTAGACTTTGATCATCCCAGTCCTACCTTACTAAGCTGAAACATTAACTCTATCGAAAGCGAATGAAGATATCAAGAAAAAAAATCATTTCAAATCTATTTGCCCGTTTCGTTGATAGGCTTTGAAGAGAAAGATTCAACGACGATCTGTATAGAGACATCGACCATCGCATCAGTCGCCCGATGTAGCTAGGACATTTAAAACGAATAAACGCCAATACTCTGGCCTGCAGTCATCGAATATAACTCGTAGGGACAACGCAGTTGAGGTAGACCTCGCTATATGTGGCGTGAACAAGTAGAAAGGAACCTTAAAGGACTTTGAGAGCGCGATTGGAGGCACTTAGGTAAAATCTAACTAAATCTTGTCTTGTTCCGAAGGAATAGGCTATTTTTTTTATTATTCTGATCAGATTCGGTAGCAGTTTTACTTAACCCTTCTGCAGTAGGGTTAGTGATTTACCGTTTACAACTAGTGACTGGAACTACTTGAAGGAGCTTATCGCTCATCCAACTCTGTTGCTGCAGAGAAGACAATTAAGGCTAGTTCGCAGTCTTTCTTCAAAGTCTCTACATGTATGTTGGTCATTTTTGTGACCATAGTAGTGTGAGATTAATACACACTAAAATCACCTCCCTTCGATAGTTATGATTGATACCGCAACTAAGGAAAACTTGTCAAGCAGCTTTTTCATCACAATATAATCTCGTTTGGTAGGTGACTTTCTATTCAAAGATCCTTCATTGTCCGCTTTTTTGAACGCTGTTTCAATTTATCATGCCAGGTCCAGAGGTTTAGTTCTTTGAAAACTAAAAAACGGTGCATGTACAATTTCTCGTAGAACTTTACTTTCAAAAGTTTGTAAAATACTAATATTTGTTTTCTTGGTGCAACCTCAGAGTTGTATACCATAAGTCGACACCGGTTCTAGCACCTGCTTGTATAAAAGCAGCTTGTTTTCTACGCTAAGCTTGGAATATTTACCAAGTAGCCAGTACATTTGTCTGTATTTAGATGTTAGTTCTTTACGTTTCTTTTTTACGTCCGTCTTCCATTTGAGCTTTGCATCGAGTCTCATGCCCAAAAATTTAGCCTCATTATCAAACGGAATACAGACCAATTTTTTGTGAATGTAAGTTAAGTTTACTTGCACAGATTTGGTCTCGTTGAGAGCAATTCGCCAGATCTTTGTCCAGTCATATACCTTATTTAGAGCTCTTTGCAGTTCCGCCGTTGATTCTTCTATTTTTTTCCGACAGCTAAAAAGGCAGTGTCGTCGGCAAAGGTGACAAGAACAGTCTCCCCTTGAGGTATATCTCTTGCATATAAGAGATACAGGAGTAGACCGAGCAAACTTCCCTGCGGTACACTGGCCAATAAATCTTTAAACTGCGATACGTCATATCCGTATTTAACAAGAAAAATTCTATTTTCAAGATATGTTGCAAGATTTCGACGGAATAATTTCCGTAACTTTAACTTAAAACCTTCGTGCCAAACCTTGCCAAAGACGTCAAGAAATACGCTTGAGCAAATTTTTTTCTCTTCCAGAGCTTTTTCAATTACGTCGGTAATTCTATGCACCTGGTCAATTCTATGCAATAGGTCAAATTGACGGTTGGGGATAAGAATTTCGTCTTCAATAATTGGCATTAAACGTTTGAGCAGGATCCCCTCAAAAATTTTGACAGAATCGGAAGGAGAGCAATCGGTCTATGCGATTTTTTATCGATCGGAGGTTTACCTGGTTTTAGCACCATAATTACTTCAGAGACTTTCCGTGCGTTTTCTAGCCTAAAAGTGATGTTAATAACATGTAAAAGCTTAGTAAAAAGAGCTCCGCTTTCTCCTTATCCATTTTGTTTGCTGGCGCTGGAGTTTTGGGCCTATTGAAGCCTTTACATGCTTTTCAAAACGAGTAATTCGTTTCTTTTCATGACGTCAAGTGTTC
Source organism: Volucella inflata (assembly GCA_928272305.1). Classification (NCBI taxonomy): domain Eukaryota; kingdom Metazoa; phylum Arthropoda; class Insecta; order Diptera; family Syrphidae; genus Volucella; species Volucella inflata. The sequence goes on from OV743716.1 coordinate 230,997,412, forward strand.
GACATTTTTGTGTTTTTTAAGAGCCTCCTTGAGCAGATTACAAAGTTTATTTAGACGTCTTTTATCCTGCGGAGCTCGAGTAAATTGCCATTTCTTGCGTGCTCTCTCTTTTCCCTTACCATTTCTTTTAACTTCGATTTCAAGTTCAAGTTGTGATCTTATTGATACGTTTAATTCCACGTTATCTTCGATTCCTTTCCTGGATCCTTCCCTTGTCTTTTAATGAGCGTGTCACTCATTGTCAGTATGACTGGAGAATGGTCGGAGGAAAGATCGAAGCTTTCATCAACTTTTATATAATTGTTGTAGATTCCTTTAATTCGTCTCGTCGTCTTTCCTTTCGATTCGTCTCTTTGATATATAAGGAGGATCCACATTTAGCATTTCCCGGTGGGTGATACGCGTAGTAGAAGCTAGGACATGGCCCATACCGGGCTACAAGCGCGACAGTGTTTTTTTAAGTTCATTTTTTATTGAACCTATTTTCAGTCTTTGTTAACTTTTCGAAAATAGGTTCGTTTACTTTGATTTGCTGCTCAAGTTTCGCGTGTATAATGGAAAATTCTTGAGATGCAGAGTCCTCTGATTCCTCGGTCCTTTTAAAATGTAGTTTTGTGGCTTGGGCATATGTTAGATTGAACGATAGTTTACGTATAACGCTTGGCGGCCTTTTTCAGACATTTTCGCCTTAATGTTTTGAATACCAGAGAAATTTGGTCATGAATTCTAAAAGCAAAGTCCTCGGTGTTCTTGGTTTTCGGTGTAGCTGCTGCTTCATTCTTAAAGATACGGTGTTAGTTACTAAGTTAGAGAATTTCTGAAGGTACTCTTTTTAGCTTTACTTGGGTTTTTGTTATAACTAGTAAGTGTCGCTTCAGTGATGGATTGGATAGATACACAAACTGTTCTCTAATTAAATTGCGTCTTATTTGCATTTTTCCTTGCATTTGGCCATAAATGACTTCAATGAGTCCAACGAAATAAAGGAAGATTGCTGTAAATGGAAAGACAACTCTTTAAACTCTTTGACTCCAAAATGATTGAATTCTTCTAGTTGAAGTGCCGAAGTAATTGCTTTACAATGAAGTTCTTCTCAGATAATGCAATCAAATATCTAAATGATTGCATTCACTCAAAATCACAAACATACAAAGTGCATGCATGTATATCTAAGAAAAACAGTTAATTGTGTACTCCAATTTGTCAGTTTGTCATTATTTTTGGTCAATTTTTGGCCTACATAATGTAACGAGAAGATTCTCCACATCCTTGACTGACATTTACGTTCACACAATTTGCGTCAAAAACTATCCTCGTCTCTTAGGAATTTCAATTCCAATCAAACTCTGCGGTCAACATGTCACTGCCAACAGATTGATTTCGGTTGATGTAGATCCTCCGATACAAAAACCATCACACGCACTAAACTCATCACAAGAAAAGACAAAACAACCAAACTGGTCGGACACACGTCCTATTAACAGCATCAAAACTTCAATATCCAGTTTCTTGGTAAAAACCTCAACACCACAATAAAAATTTCTCGATTTCGGACCCTCAAAAAGCGTTCATAAAATTGGAACAAGAATCCGGTCAAATAAATCGTATACCCGCGCCGCTCGTTTGATGTGCTCCCATTGCTCCAAGTCATTTGGATCACAAAAACCACGGAATTCAGAAGCCAGAAGCCACTTATTATCTCCGGAGGCATCAAATGTGTGGGACAATGGGTGCTCCCAGGGGTATAAGAGTTATCAATTGACTGACCATGGTCATTAGGATACGAAGCATTTCCGAAGATCTGAAGAGTAATTTTCGTGTTTTTGAAGCTGTGGTTTTAGGTATTGCGCTTCATTGAGAATTTAAGAAGAATGGAACTGTAAAAAGCCGCAGCCCATACAATGTATTCAACTAGATTCGAAGTTAATTGGTGATGCAAATTTTCGAAATTAAAATTAATGGAAGTCTATTAACTTTTCGAAATTGACTTGTGGGTAGTATTGGTAAGTAATGGGACACCCCTGGGGGCTATCAGGTGCGTAGGATGTTTAACAAATTGATGCACTGTGACCACATTAAATTTGAAGATTCATTTACCGCACACACTGGACTTAAGGTTGGACTTACTATGTATAGGTTTACACACCTGGTATTAGTATAAAGTTGCAAGGGAAAATTATACTTGTACTCCGAATGAAAGCGTGTTTAGATTATGGCCAACAAACTGTTGATGAACCATTTGCGTAACCACTCACTTAAAGAGCTGCATTGTGATTGTAAGGAACGTTAGGATTTTCACGGCTTGGGTAATACCAATTATGTCCTACATATCGGTTGTTGGGTGGAATAGCCTCACTCGTATTTATTAGTAAAACCCTAATTCTACTTTTGCTAAGCCTTATATTAACTTGTATTCTTAATGGATCTTGCTCCTCTTGATATTCACATCATGTGCTTGACATTTGTGTGCTCTTGCGTGCTTAATGTGAGTTGAATTTGGTTTTATCAACGCCCTGTCTGATACCATGAAGCCGGAATTTCTCTTACTCCAAAAGGACGTTGTCAAGTTTTAATAAGCTCATGAATGTCAGTGAACTATGATCGATGGGAAGCGAAACATCTGCATCTGAAGCAAAACTTTGCCCAAAGCCTCTCTGAACCCTCCACGAGTTTTGAGTTACTCCTAGCTAGAGCAAAGATGCAATATTTCTAGCTGAATTCACTGAGTGTTGTTGGTGTCCCATATCACAATGGGATCACTTTCTGGGTCAGAATATACTCGTAGTTTGTCAGAACCCGAACATGTGATAATACTGCTACTGTTGGTTTCATATGAGCAAAACTAATGCTTTCTAACGTCTCCAAGTGGTTGGTTCCTTTTCTGCTGTACTTCTGTAGGAAGGACCGTAGTCTGCTTACCGGCATCATGCTGGGACACTAAGATTTTGCTGTGATGCGCATGAAATATTTGGGCATAAGCGATTCATAATCTTGCGACGCTTGTGAGTGAGATGGGTGAGGACGCCTTGGAGTGTCGCGTCTGCACACATATTAGACTGAAAGTACCCAGAGCTTATGTGATGATTGCTGATACTGTAAGATTCATCACTGAAACACTTACTGAGCTTCCTCTGTAAAAGGAATAAAGAATGCTATAGACTAGTTCTGCGTTTGAGATCCCTGTTCTGACAGAAAATAACAGGCAGTCTGTGTCCTTAAGAATCATACCTCCATCACTTCATTGATATTGATTGATTGCGAAAACTTTTTAAAGGGAACAACAAAACTGTTCGGTATTTTTTTGATGATGTATTTGGGCTCACGCGTCAAGCTATTCGCATTGCCTTTATGATCTTAGTTTAAACGAGTTTATGAGATTTATCATTCTCCCTTTCTGCGTACTCTTGTTAGCTGAGGTCCCTTTTCATTTGCGTGTACCACCTGAATCTCGGTCTTCCTCTACTGCGCTGTCCATCGGGGTTGGATTCGAAGACTTTTCGGACATAAGCGTTGATGTCCATTCGATCTGCATGACCCTGCCATCTTAGTCTTTGGATCTTCACTCTTCTGGCTAGGTCGATGTTGCTGTACAGTTCATACAGTTCGTCATTGTATCTCCTCCTCCACTCACCGTCAATACATACGGGACTCAAAATCACTCGAAGCATTTTCCTCTCGAAGGACCTACGAGCAACCTCATCCATTTTTAATAATGCCCATGCCTCTGCGCCATAGAGCAGGACTTAGATTATTAAGGTCTTACAAATGATAACTTTAGTTGTTCAAGAGAGGGCTTTACTAATGAATTGAGTTCTTAGCCCAAAGAAGTAGCGATTGGCAAGAGTTATTTTTCGTTTGATATCAGGGTTCTCTGATTTCATAGCGGCGCCTAGGTAGACAAAGTCCTTCACTACGTCAAAGTTATATCTGTCGATGGTGACGTTCCACCTGAGACGTCGGTGTTCAGTGTCCTTTTTGCTTGACTGCATATACCCAGTCTTTCCCTCATTGACCGCTAAGCCCATTGTCAATACTCGCAAAGGCGCCACTGACATCACGCTGCCTTCTTCCAATGGACGGGCTATTGAAAGATTGTGCCTCTTGTATTTGCTCGTGAGTTTTGCACTATTTTTTCAAGTTCGACGTTGAAAAAATCGCATGGCAGCGCAGTGCCTTCTCTAAATCCTTCTTTGACAACAAATGTCTCAGTGAGATCTTTACCGACCTTGATGGAGCAGCGTGTATTATCCATCATCATCCTGCACAGACGGACGAGTTTGGCAGGGATGCCAAAACTAAACATTGCTTTGTATAGCTCATCTCTATAGGTCTCTTGTTACGGGTCTTCTCCAAGATCTGCCGTAGTGTGAATATTTGGTCGACGGTGGACTTTCCTGGCCTGAAGCCACGCTGATATGGACCTATCAGGTTGATGGCGAAGGGCTTCAGGCATTCAGACAAAATGCCAAATAAGATCTAATATGCGATGTTAAGAAAAATTATTAGTTGGCGCAGTACAGAGGGTCTTATTTCTTGAGGGTCGGACAAACAATGCTGAGGTTCCATTCACCGGGCATACTTTCGTCCGACCATATTATAGAGATGGTCTGGTGTATGCTCCTTACCCAGTCATCGCCTGCCGCTTTGAAGAGCTCGGCGGTCAGGCAGTCCGCTTCAGCAGCTTTGTTGGACTTCAGCTTAAATATTGCTGTCTTCACTTTATCTAGGTCGTGTGGATAGAATTGTTGGTCATCATCGTCCAGGTTGAAAGGTTCGATCTGCCTGACAGCGGTATTTGTTTCGTCGTCGTCGTCAGTCTACAAAGGTAATCTTTCCAGATTCTCAGCATCGATTGCGACTCTAATACGACGTTCCCTTGTTCGTCGCTATAGGCTTCGATTCGGGGCTTGTGTCGGTGGTTTTTTTTTTACATTTTGGTTAAACTTTCGAATTCCATTCCATCTCAATTTTCTCGACGGCGCACTTCTCATGCTCTTTCTTTTTCCTCCTGATTAGCCGGTGTTCGTCTCTCCTCTTCTGCTCATAGTGCTCGTGAGTAGCTCTAGTCTTTTTTTTGCAGTGCCGCATTGCATGCTTTTTGCTTAGCTGCATGTGCTAGCCAGCATTCGTCATCAAACCAGGGGTTTCGTTGTGGTGGTCGAGTAAAACTCAGGACATCAGAAGCGGCATTTCTGGTGGCCCGCTGGCAGTGTTGCCACTGATCTTCGAAGCTTGATACTGGCGACAAGGGACCTCTTAAGAGATCAAGGGAGACTCGATCGGAAAAGAACTTGGCGATCTCTTGCGATTGTAGCCGTCTGACATCGAAATTCGTCACAATACTAGGTTGTCTTGGCGTTGTTCGAGATAACTGCAACCGTACCTTGGCTACAACAAGGGAGTGGTCCGAGTCGATGTTGGCTCCTCGGAGCGTTTGGACATCCATTATACTGGAAAAGTGTCTTTCGTCAATCGCAATGTGGTCAATCTGGTTGACGGTTGATTGATCAGGAGTTCTCCAAGTCCCCTTGTTGATATCGAGATTGGGGAACCGCCGCAAAGTTGATAAGGCTGAATTCGTTATCGGAGGTGGTATCGTGCAGGCTATATCTTCCGACAGTATTACCAAAGAAGCCTTCTCTTCCTAGCTTTGCATCAAAATCGCGGAGGACAATTTTAATGTAATAGGTAGGGCATTGCTCGTTCAAGAGCTCGTGGAAGGCAGCTTTGGTGTCGTCATCTTTCTCCTCTGTTGGGGGTTGTGGGCATATCAGGCTAATGTTGTTAAATTTAGCCTTGATGGAGATTGCTACAAGGCTGCATACTTTGCAAAATACAGATCTGACCAGTTCTATTGCGGCGATGAGTGCTGAACAGTGAGTGAATATTGAATGCAAAAAGCTAAAACTCGTCAGTTGATTGGCGTTCGTCACACATGGCGAAAGTTTGACAAATAAGCGCTTGTTTCAGTGAACTTGGTTTAGAAGAAATGAAGCCATGTGCTCAAAAGAGGTAAAAAAAAACTGATATACGAGTATATAGCACAGGAAGTTACTCATCAGCGGTCGGGAACCTGTAAAGAATGTGAGTAGTACTGACAATATTAACTGGATGCTTTTGTTTAGTAATGCTTTTATTTATTTACTTTTAGACAACCGGAAAGCCTTGTATCAATTTGCATAACCAGACATGGTAGACGCCCATCCTCACTTTTTCTAGTCCAGGCATCAAAGCACAAACGAAACTAATTAAAGCATTCGGTAGCAAGACATATGTCAACATTCTTTTAGCTAAACCAGGATAAAATATCACTTTGGTTAGATATGTCATGATGAACTGACTCACTTGGCCTCCTTGCTTATATGTACCAAGCTACAATAAGTAGAATAGGTTTACTGTTGAATGAAGTCATTTTAGTTGCCCATGGAAGGACGTGAACATCTCGTTGATCTTGTCATTAGCAGGTGTTATTAATGTTGGCTGTTAGCCGGGAGTACTGCTGTGAACTTTAATTAACGACACTAGATTTTGATTTGAGCTAAAAAGCCTCTGATAATTAGTGGAGGCTGCCTGGAGGAGTCCTATTATACAACAAAAATCATTTACTTAATGAAAATTGGTTAGATTTTGAAACGTATCATTCGAAAGTCCGAATGGAATGCTCCTCAACTTACAGGTTCATTCGTTTAGGGCTTGCACATTGTAAGTCTCGCACTAACTGCTTTCAGTTGTATACTTAGTATGTGGTATGTGTTACTAAAGATCCCTTTCCACTTTAGTGTGCTTTCTAAGGCAACGTTTTTTTTCTATATAAATAGAGAGGTTCAGGCTATACTGTGATTATGAATTTGCATCATTTCGCCCATTACTACAGTCTGTTTGATAACATCGTACACGACAAAAATTAAAGAAGAACTTATAATAATAAAAAAAAAATCAATTGTACTGGTTTATTTTGTTTATTTCCTTGAATGCTTTTCAATTAATATGTTGTCCACTCTCCTCCATTATCAATAATTGCTTAGAGTCTTTGAGGCATGCTTTTTACTAATCTTATAGCATAATCTTGAGACAAAGATCTCCACAAAACTCGTTTTTTTTTACATTATTGGCTAGTAAACGTCTTCGTATCGTATCACAACACACATTTAGACCCCTTTTACGTAAAATCCTTTGTCCTCCATGTAACGATAGAAGAGGATTTTTTTCAAACACGCGTAGAATCATTTTGTCCTGCTTTTTTGTTGTTTTTGGCGTAGACCCACGATCCGGCAAATCATCCACATTTTTAACTTGGGAATAACGGTGCACCCACTTGCTAACAAATGCTTTTGACTTTTTTATGTATTTAGCAGCTGCCCCGTATGACATTTTCGGTCCTTTTGTATGCGTGCACAAGAATACTGCTTCATAACGTGATGCAAACGCGACACTCATTTTAAAGTACTTCCGTCTCTGACAAAAATTTTTTTATTCAAAGCATCTTAGCAGAAGTATTTTTTTATCTGCTAATGCAAATGCCACTTCCAAACCGGTTTTCATAAATGAGTTTTGCCGTATACGATCTTATCAAACGGACTGTATCTCGCTGTATCATATTTCACAAATGAATAAATGCATGATTCTCACTTATTCAATGATGCATAAAATAGTTTGCGATCTAGCTAAACTGTGTGTCTCTTATTAGTATATCTATCTTCAAATCCCCTCATCGATAGGCGCATAGGATTTCAACTAATCGGAAGGCATTCTGCTTCACAGCTTTGTGTATAATAGCCAATGTACTTAATTAATTGATAAGTCTTCTGAATTTAATGGTTGGAGGAGCTTGCTCGGTAAAACCCTTTCGTAGATCTCGCGTTTTTTTCACAAAAGCCGACATTTTTGTGACCCAATTTGCTTGCACAGTTCTAAGGTTTCATTTGGGTGGTGGCTGTCTTCATTAAGAGTTTGATTGTAGTGGTTGTGTAAAACCCGGCAAATCGCATTACATGCAGCGTTCCTAATGACTACCTGATAATTAGAAGCCGCAATTCATACCTGTCTCGAATGTTGCCAAGCCAGCAGTTGCACCTTCGTTACATTTTTTTAAGTGGTAATCTCTCATAATGCTGCCTTTTCTTAACGTTCCGACATTCATAGTCCTAGAGATGTATCTTGTGTTAATGTCAAGTTGTGTCAAATACATTCTAGCTGTGACACTTAGGCCTAACACACTTAAGAAGGTGGTGTCCTAATTGCTTAGTTTTTTAACTCCGTTGCCATACTAACCTAATCTGCTGTCATCAGTTCAGTTTGAAGATAATCGATAGTAACTGCACCCTTCTCAATCGCCTCTCTGATAAAATGGTACTTATAATCCATATGCTTCGTCCGTGACTGCTTACCGCCATATTTCGCAATTTGTTGTGCACTCTGGTTGTCGCAATAGATTAACGTAGGATCTGTTGAAGTAGCCTTAAGTTCTGACATCAAGAAACGTATTGAGTAGGCTTCTTTTGCAGCTTCCGATAGTGCAATATATTCGGCTTCTGCACTAGACGTCGCCACTGTTCGCTGTTTTTTAGACTCCCAACTGACAGCAGCACCTGCAAATATAAAACAGAAACCAGTTTGAGACTTCCTATCGTTTATGTCCTCCGCCCAACTTGCGTCAACATAGCCTATCAAAGGCAAATCAGTTTTTTGATAAACTAATCTTGCATGTTTTGTGAAATTAAGATACCGCATCAATCGAAATTGTGCTAAGCTGCTTACACTATATGCAATGTCAGAGCGACTGAACACTGCAAGATGCATTAAGGATCCAATTAACTCCTGATACTTCTGCACCTCAACAGCAACACGTTCTCCAGTGATAGTTGGTTCTTTTTCAAGCTTAAGCTTGACTTGCATTGGGACAAGGATTGGTTTAGCGTTTTCTAAATTATATTTCATACAAAGATTATTAATATATCGGGATTGAGATATTGATAAAGTTTTATTTCTTCATTTGATCTCAAGTCCTACACAAAGAGAGGGATGTCCAAGATCTCTTATATCAAAGCTTTCTGAAAGTTTTTGCTTTATCAACTTAATTCTTGATTTTAAATTGGACGCGATTATGATGTCATCTACATACGAGTATACTCCTATAATAGTCGTTTCTTCTTCATTAATTTTAAAATAAACGCAATGATCGTACCGCGATTGTGACAAGGTCAAACCCTCGAGCTTTTCGTTTAAAGTTGCGTGCCACTGTCTACTCGCCTGCTTAAGCCCGTAAAGCGCCTTCTTTAAACGACATACCTTTTGTGGGTATTTGCAGTCAACAAAACCCTCCGGTTGATTCATGAAAATCTCCTCGCTAAGCTTGCCATTTAAAAAAGCAGTTGACACATCTAAGTGATGGAGCTACATGTCATATTCAACAGACAGAGCATAAATAAGTCGAAGTGAACTTTGGCGTATAACAGGCGAATAAGTTTCAACATAGTCGATGCCAAACTTTTGACTATAACCTTTAGCGACAAGTCTCGCTTTTCGTCTCTCAATTGTTCCATCTGTCTTGTATTTTGACTTGAAGACCCACCAAGAGCCTATAGCTTTTCGATTCGCTGGAAGTTCGCACAAAGTCCAAGTTTCATTTTCCATAAGGCAGCGATACTCTTCCTTCATAGCCACAGTCCACTCATTAGCATCACGTGAGTTCATGGCTTCTTTTAAATTATTTGGGTCTTCGAGAAAATTTGTAGTCAGAGCAAGCTCAACTACATTTTTTGATTTATTGCATTATCTTATCATCCTCCTCGATTTGATTTCTTTCTAACCAACAGGGTTGGTTTCCGCCTGCATTTTCTAAAGGTATTCCGGAAGATTTCCCTTTTCAATTATATTTTCTTTGCTTAATTCAAATTCAGAGAAATTATTATTTTCATTTTCAGTTTGATTGGTATTAATATCCTCAATAAAATAAACATCTCTTCTTTTAGCGATATCCCTCGATCCTCTTTTCCACAAGCGATATGCTTTGGACTCCATAGAATATCCAATAAGGACAAATTCATCGCTTTTGGGATCTAGTTTGGATCTACCTGAGCTTTTGTAAAGGGCAAAAGCGCGACAACCAATTTGACGAAAGTGACTTACAATGGGTACCTTACCTGTCCAAATTTGTTGAGGCGTTTTTTGTTTGTTTAGCATTGTAGGGCAATGATTCCGTATATAAGCGGCAGTGTGAATCAATTCAGCCTACAAGAATTTTGGAAGGTTCGCTTCGATCATGAAGCAACGAGCCATCTCAACTAACGTGCGGTTCATGCGCTCAGGTATACCGTTTTGTTGAGGAGTATACTCAACAGTCAATTGACGTTTGATACCATTTTCTCTAAAGAAATTAGAAAATTCTTTGCTCAAAAGCTCACGAGCATTATCACTTCGAAGCATTTTAATCTTGAAGTTTATTTCATTCTCAACCTGTTGTTTAAAATTCTTAAAAACGCTCAAGTATTGACTCTTTTGCCGCAAAAAATAAACAAACACTTTACGAGAATAGTCGTCAATAAATGTAGCGAAATAGAGGCTTTTGCTTATTGATTCGATATTCATGGGACCGCACAGGTCCGTATGTATAATTTCTAAAATCCGCTTTGAAGATTTTTCGGTTTTTGTAGGGAATGGGAGCCTCGATTGTTTCGCTTTAATGCATGCAACGCAATCTATTTTATTATTCCCGAACTTTGTCAACCCTTTAACCATTGAATAATTTTGTAACTTACGAAGAGATGAACAGTTCAAATGGCCATATCTCTTATGTCAGCGTTCTAAAAGATCATTTTTCTGCTCTACTTTGTTACACTGATTTTGTTCCGAATCTAGCACAATTGAGTACAGCCCCTTACTTTTCACAGCTTCTACTATTAGCCTATTACCTCGAAAAATATATGCACGTCCTCCTTCTATCAATACTCTGCATCCATTGTCAGTTGTTTTGCTTGTTGAAATGAGATTACTCCTCAAAGTTGGAACACAGAGAGTATGATAAAAACATATTGTTCTCTGTTCTCCTTTTACTAATATCTGTAACTGAACCGTTCCTATGCCCTCAACGCTTGCTAATTTTCTATTTGCAACCTGCACTTGCCCGGAGTAGCCGGTGTCTAAATGTATGAAGAATTTTTTATCGCAACACATGTGCGAAGTGGCCCCCCACTATCTATGAACCAATTTGTTTTAACTAAGCTATTATCTATTGAGCTAACTTTCTGCGAAATTTCCTTTAATAGTGCACTTTGTTCTAGTTATGTTGCAATACAACCTTCCTCGTGTGAAATGCTTTCAACAAACCGCGATTTTTCCTTTTGAATATTTACTAGGCAATCTCGTTTCTTATGCCCCTTTCGGCCACATTGATGGCAATTGTAATTGAAAATAGATTTTAACGTACCTGGTTGCTGTGCATGTGGATTTCTTCTTTGAAACTTGACTTTAAGTGCATCATCCTTACGATTACTTGTTGGTTTCCTTTTATCGCTCACTTCTAGAAGTCTAGCACGTAACACATCCATTTTCGGGGGGTCATTACACGCATCAAAAGCAGCTCGTATGTCCTTATAGCTCTCCGGCAATCCGTCCAGCAACAGCATGACCAGCAGCTCCTCATCCAGTTTGGCATCCATCTCCCGCAACCGAGTTATAATTGAATTAAAATTAATGAGATATTGTTCCATATTTTCATCTTCAATCATTTTGAAGTTAACTAACTTACGGAATTCCTCTATCTTTTGTCGAGTTCCTTTTCGGTCAAACGTAGTCTTCAAAAAATCCCAAAGCTCTTTGGAGGTAGTGAACGCTGGTAACAGCGACACTTGGGCGGGTTCCATAGCAATTATAAGCTCACATCTAGCATCCATATCCTTGATGTTCCATTCCTCGATTTTATTAACATCTGTTTGAGGTTTAACCTCTAGCCCTTGCACAATTTTCAGTAAACGGTTCTTGTGCAAAACCGCCTCCATCTGGGGCTTCCATGTGAAATAATTTTCCCCATTAAACGAAGGGATTTTTCCGGTAAATGTAGTCATTACGAGGCAAAAATGTATATACTACTTTAATTATTACTTTATTCCGAAGGGACTGGGCCCATAACCTCTTAAAATATTCAAGAGATGCTAATAAAAAATGAACGATTATAATGGAATGAAGCAAAAAAAGAATGTACATGATAAAAGAATATAGTAAGTAGTATGGAGAAAATGGTAGTAGAGTAAAGTAGTCAATTTTAGAACATAAATAGTTTAAGCTTGAATTACAATGGTTTAAATAATCTTAAATTCAAATGTTGCTAATTCCAACAGTTAGCATCAATCAGTCCAAATAGGACCAAGTGGCATATAAGTAACTATCAGGGCTGAATCTTTCTTGGCTCCAGCAAAACAAGCATTTGTATGTTTGCCAAAATAGAAATACTGTTCGAGCTGGAGATCTGAGGTACCAACTATACATGTTACTAAATAATGCCAAATCTCTTTGATATCAAACAAAAGTGTCTTGGATAATTGAATTTGTTTCTTCAGCAGACATCGAGAACCGCTCGATGTTGTAAGCCATTATTAATGCCAAAGGACTTTACCACTACGACTTTACTATTTGTTCTATTGTAGGTACTCGTACATCGGACGTCAATCAACTTCGAAAGTGTCCACTTTAGTAGAGCTTTATTAAGTACCTTTCCCTATGCCTTTTGGAACCTTTGAGTGTACGAGTATGATTACTATAATATTTTCCAATGTTACCCAGTAAGGTGTACGTCGACGCTCAGTAACATTTGCGCGGCTAAATTAAGCACATTTAGGTTTATCTCTCCGATTTTTCAACTACAATTTCGACATGGTATTCATGTTTTCCAGCCAGCTTCAAAAACCGACAAGAATATCAGAATATCTTTTACTCGTGTCTAATATGAGCAATACCTACTAGAGTCAACATAGATAAGGAAACGGATCAAATTGGGACTGAAACTCACAAGCCGTCTATAGTTATTTTTCTCATTCATATTAGCATATCCTCTCCATATTAGCCACTATATAAACAACTACACAAAAAAAAAAAGAAAAAAATATTTACTTTAAGCATTTAGCTGATGTAACACCAGGTACACTAATTAACTGGCTGGTCAAATAGCCAAGCCCTTTTACGGAAGAGCTTTCACCCTGCTGTCACAATTTACCGTGTCACCATTATGATGTCATTATTAGGGAAACAGAAAAGATATACACGATTTCCTGGGACACCTCATTAGGTGGACCTGACTAATGAACTCAACCGCGTATTTCTAATGATAAATGAGAAAAGTGTCTTCGAAGACATATGACTGAGCACTCGTTCCTTAATTATGATGTTCTCCAACAGAAAGTTTCTTTCATTTATTTTAATAGATAAATATTACCACAACATGCTGGTAATTAGTTTTCATCTTGCGCTAAATAGGCAATTTTCCATAGAACGTTACGTGCTGGTAGATTGAAGTAGCTTAGTCCAAAGTAAATCAAGGAGTTAGACGTCTTTAGCGAATATCTTTGTAAATGGAAAAGAAATGTTAAACGTTGATAGAAGGATAGAAAGTGCTCATCTTTCTAATGAGATGGGCCACACAAGTTCTATTACTTACTAATCGAGTGCCAACGAGGCTCTGTCTAAACAATTTACCATCTTACTTGTCGGTCTTAATTGAGTTGGAGTTTAGATCCCTAAAGATAGGAGTGGAAAATATTCGAGTAAATACTTGAATTCTCCACGTGCTTTATAGATATCATAGACACAATAGGTGTTCACGGTATAAGTGCACATATCTGCGAGTTGAAATTGTCAATGCCAATATATTGTATCTGTTTCTCCGTTCACTAGGTTATGCGATCAAAAATTCTAAGCTAAGGAGACTCTATTAGACTTCTGATCATCCCAGATTGAACGACGGATTACTCGAGCTGAACAGCGACATAGACCGATCCAGAGAACTGCGCAGCAGTCGCCTGAAATGGCTGGGACAAACAGAATAGACAAATAGACAACAATACTGCGGTCAATAGAATCTTCGAATCCAACTAGGGGAAAACGCAGTAGAGGAAAGAGCAGAGGATTGTTGGGCGCAAAAGTTAAAGAGGACCTCAACCGATTTGGAGTCCTCAACTGGAAGCAGTTACTCGTATCTACAGTTAGGGTAGATTATCTCACTCAACAACTCATAATTGAGCAGAAACGATGGTATCTCTAGTAACGCGATATAAATTCAAAGAACAGTTAAATGCCCAAGCGTTTCTAGATTGGGGCATATATTGGGTATTACTCGAACAATATTTTTTACTCTAAGGCATCAATCGTTGCTAGTTTATCAGCATGAACTAGTCACTCCACGTAACCCTACAGAAAATACGATCTTTGTGTCCAATTGACGGGCGCACTGCTTGAAACCACTCTGTTGCCAAATGGTGTTTTCAATAAAGCGAGGTTGGCAGTATGGGGTCCAGTTAAGACCACTTCAAATAATCGTCATGTATCTGTATCTACTACCAGTAACTTGTGGTTTAGCATCATTTTCGGAGAAATAAGGACCGGTGATGCTACTCTCGTACAATCTACATTGGTTTAGATGCAAGGGCTACCGGAAAACTTTTCGAGGGTTGCCCTTGTTGCAAAAATGTAGATTTTGCTTGTTTACTCGGCCAATTCCCAGTTTATTTAAAGACCAATCACTGAACGCCAAACACACCAAATCGTCGCAAGGCTTTAGATCTTCCATCAATTTGATCGTATTAGCTTTAAGACCAAGATCTTCACGCACGCCAAGTGCTCTATAAGTCTCGGGAGCACAGCTTTGGAAATTAAGGATACCTATGGAAAACTGTGTTGAAAATTAAGGAACCTTTTCTACTCAATGTGACAGCTGATTTAATAAACGAACATCTGGAGAGGCTTATCGATTAAGGTCCAGATCCTCCAATAATCGCGCTATCTGGGCCCCGCCCAATTATCCAGGCTTCTTCCATCAACAACATTTTGTAATTAAAACCGGGGGCAGAGAAAAACTGTACTTATCAATAACATCTTCAGACTTTTATGCCACTGAAGGTTGCTATGATTTGTTCAGTTTCAAGCTCCCGACCATAGGTCTTGTTGAGTGGCAAGACCACTTAACACATGGTACCGTGGGTGTCAGGAGCCCCCGGATTTTGGTTCGGGCCTGACTTGTAAAAGGGAGCATCTTGATGGTTGTGGTTTAAACCTAAAACGCTGGGAGGGTGCACTTGCACATCGGTCTCACCCGATGAAGAGTATCAACAAGTACTGAGTGCTGAGACCCTTACATCAATAAGTGGTTTTAGATGGGCCTCAACTTATACCAAAGGTGGAACCTCTGCTCTCAACACGTGTTTCGAATTGGCATCAATGGAATTGACGAAGAGTGATGGCAAGGCAGTGATCAAGTGCAGATCGAGTTCTTCGTTTCCTCCAATATTTAAAATATTTCATGAAGCTGTTACAATCTTATCTACTTTACCTTAGGTAGCACTACAGTCCAGGGTAGACCTAGGCCTCATTCAACTAGCGTCTCCAGCTAGCTCGGTCCTTCGCTAGCTGCCTCCAGTTTCGCACGATATCCTGACTGAGGTCCCCTTCAACTTGAGTTGCGGTCTTACATTACTGCACTGTCCCTCGAGGATGGGAGTCGACAATTTTTTGGACCGGAGAGTTGGTGTCCATCCTACATGACAGTTCGTCGTTGCATATCTTCGTCCTCCAATCATCGTGAATGCAGACGGGACCGAAAATTAATCGAAAATTTTTTTTATCAAAGCAGCCAAGAACACCCTCGTTTATTTTTGATTATGTCCATGCCTCTGCACCATAGAGCAGAACTGGGACTGGGAGGCAGCGATTGACAAGAGTTATTCTTCGTTTGATCTCAGAGCTGATGTCGTCGCTGTCTGAATTTATAGCGGAGCATATGCTTATTGATAATTCAATACAAATTCTATCTTTCGTAGTACGAACTTCAAACACTGTGGCAGTTGTCTATGATGTATGTATCAACTTTTTGTACAACTTACGACACATATGTAAGGTAAGAGTTTCAGATGTTGTTTAGGAAAACAGAAATATCTGCATGACCCAGGTAAATAGCCAACTAACCACTTTGTTAGAATCTGCGTTCAGTATAACCAATTAAGCTTAAGTCACGTATCCACTTTCCACTTTGACACTTTCTCAAGCCGGTCTTTAATCAATGTCTAAACTGGTTGCGCGCAGTTAACATTAATCGCACATTCTTGTACATGTCGAGGATCCATTATGCCTGTACGTACGGGTACACATATTTGCAGCCTAGTTTAGCTAGAAACACTGGTTGACTTGCTAACCTCGTGGCGTGACGACATGGCAGCGGTATACTTAGATCATTTGAATAATTTATTGGATCCAGGTTGAAATGAGGTGGTGCCACATCAGGCAATACATTCATATGTGTATATTTATACACTCGTATGCGTTGAACGCGTAGGCATCGTTCGAACAAGTAAATTAATTCAGTCTCCATGGAGTACGTAGATCAAATCTTTTAAAATTGGATATCACCCATCCAATTAGAGGTCCATAAAAAATCACCATTCACACCTAGACATTCCTCAAGCAATTGCGGAACCGAACATCGCTTCACAAAGCGGCGCGGTGTAGCACTTTGATCGTGCTCTGATCTTTGCTCTTAGTTGCTGCCGCAACTACGAATATGATAGTTGGATGAGCTGTGGCTTCTGAAGTTGTGCTAATAGCCATCGAATGAGATGGCGCTGTCCACATTCCTCGACCTTCAGCTCGAATAGTTGATGGGGTGATCCTAAGCCACATTGAAAGCGAACAACTGCTCTCCACAGACCACTCACAGGCTCCTCGATCGGCAAAGTCATCATCATTAAGTCTGCTGATGGAATTAGCTATTCGGCCGAGTCATGTAGAGGAAGAGGTAGAGATTAAGTATTTTTTGATTTCGCAAAGCCAACTGGGCAGGAAGATCAGCCTGCCCCACAGAAGTCATTTCGAATCTTTGCGTTTTCCTCGTTTGGTCGTTTGCTTTTGTTTTTGTGTAACCAGAAGTGATCTTTTGTTTTCGGTGCCATGGATCATGTATGACTACCCCTCCTGTCATAATTGTCATTCACAGGCTCTCACCTTAATAATCCATCGATCAGGAGTCTATTATATCCTCGATTAGTCACAGGACAGATGCAAATACTTCGACAATTGCCTCTTAATTAAGGACTTGAATTACATTTTCATAAACCACATTTCGAAGGACTTCTCTATTATAGTAATGCTCGTACGAGTATGTACCGAAACCTTTTACGGCAATCAAAATGTTGAACAGGCCACAACACTGAATGACTGAGTGAATGACTGGCTGGCTGACTTAATCACGACACTATGGCTCCATTAAATTTCGATGACACTCTGACGCATTGTCTAAGGCGGCATCATAGGGCGTGACAAATTTTCACACAAACGACATTATTAGTTGTCAGTTGTCAGTTGTCACAAATTCGGCTCCTGTGTGTGGGTCTGAATTGGCAAGGGAGGGTAGGGTCTCTTATGAGGATTTAATGAATCACAAGTATCTATGGAACTGGTTGCCATTTGATGGGGTAACTAATTGTGATTGACGGATTTGGGACTGAAAATAGATTCACGACGGAGGACAAACAAATTGTTGAAGTCGAGGCACATATGGGCGCGAATAAATTGTGAGAAAGAGAGGCAATCGACCGCAATAAATCGTTTTGAGAAGAGGGTAACCGACAGAAGATTAGCATAATGTGATCTTTTACCACTCGAATTTGACTCCCAAAGACTTATAAATTGTTTTCTAGGGGACACTGAAGGTTATTTACGAGTATGTGCTAAAGGTTTTGAAATTAGATTCAAAACCTGAATTAAACAGTAAAGCAGTTAAAATCAGCAAAATGGGTTTCAATTTGTTGACGACACTGTGGTAGGTTGAATGTCACACGTTTAACTTGGATTCAGATTCGTATCTACCTAGATAAATACATTTCTTTAATCGTAACTGTTGAAAATATTTTACTTTGCAAAATGTGTGTATATCTATTACCTAGTAAGGATATTTACAAAGATTTGCTCGATTCGCACACCCGGATTAAATTTGTGAGCGGAAAATAAGCAAAGATTTCAACGCCAGTAGCTGTAGCACGCAAGACCGTACCTAGTCAAGTCATAAATATTGATACATAGAAAAATCAGCGCCAAATGAAAACGAATTAATATTTAAACAATTTTTTTTTTGTTTTTATTGGGTTATTCAATGGCTACAAATCTTAGAACAACTTATTCGAAATGACTTCCATTTGCCTTCCAACACGACTTAAGACAATGTGGCCACTCATCGATTGCGAGACCCACTTCATGCATTTGGAAATTGTCCAATGCACGGACAAGGGCTCGCTTCAACGACTTAATATTTGAGTGTCAACCAAAACTTGTAATCCGACGGGTTGAGGTTTGGACTACCAGCTGGCCAATCATCCGTTGATATGAAGTCCGGAACGTTGTTTTTGAGCTTTGTGAGTTGGAGCAGAGTCTTGCTGGAAAGTCCATAGCTTGTTGTTGAATATTGATTGATTGAGAGACTTCACTTTCGTCAATGTTTTCACTGCTTTCTCGCAAAAATGGAGCTAGGTTACGCCATCGTAGCACACTCCCCCCAATACTATTACAGACGCAGGATGGTGGCCTCTGGATGACCGAGCATACAACACGATCGTTCTGCTTATTGAACGATTCTTCTACGGCGAAGATTTTTTCGTCAGTAAACAGGATTTGTCTGTGAGCGTTCTTCGCATACCGGCTGAGTAACGCTTTCGATCTTCGCTTGCGTTTTTCCTTCAATGCGGCCGTGAGCAGGAATCCAGTGTGTCGCTTGTACGCGCTGAGTCCTAAATCTTCTTTGATAATGCGAGACATGGATTTTTGCGAAATTTGCATTTCCCGCGACAAGATTTTCTGTTTTCGCAGCGCTTTTCGGTCGATTCGTTTCTTCACGGCTTTGATCGCTTTCGGAGCTCTCACAGTGCGCGGACGGCCGGATCTTTGACGGTCTCGCACTCCACCAGTATCCTCAAACAACTTCACCGCACGATACACAAAATTGCGAGTGATTCCAAGCGGTCGCAACGTCCTAAGGATATCGCCTTTTTCCATGTTGCATTTACGTCACAATGAAGCATAAATATCAACTGTCAAATCGCAATCAATACGAAATGGATGCGCCCAGTGTTGCATTCGTAATGAATGAGTTCAGTTGTGTACCAGTATTTATTACTTGACTAGGTAAGTTCGTTAGCTAGATATGGATGGGAACTGAGATGAGGACATTGATTGCGATTTGCATCGTCATTGTACTCTTATCTCAGCGTAATATTCGGCATAATTGTTGATATGTCATGGTTGAAAAGCCTCTGATTCTGTTACTATTTTTTGTAACGAGAATGAGAGTCCTTCCTAGTAAGACTCCAGCATTAAGAAAACCAGTTACGCCATGAGCTTGAAACTGATAGAATTGCTTTAAAAATTTTGACCAACATCCAGAGATAACTTTTATCTTTCTGTTGCTAAAATTTTGTTCGGTGTCATTGTCAGGCCAGTATTTTCATATTTTCTAAATACACGAGATTGTCATCTTACTCAACCGCCTGTACACTAGTTTGATGTGGTAGCTTTCAACTGATGCTAATCATCGGTGTAGTGAAGATAATTTAGATCGATATCATTGACCATTGAAATGACAATGGTGATGTGATGGCAGTCAACTGGGTTATGAGTTTTAAAATCCTTTGACACGATGTCTTAGAAGCTGCTCATATTGTTCCTACATTTTCTACATATTGTTGACATGCTGACCATCCCAAGTGTGAAAGCTAATTTTATTATCAAAGTCCTTTGGGTGGTAGTCGAATTTTCCTCTTCTTATGACGCTAGTATTTCTCGAGGCTTATTAGCATCTGCACAAAGTAATATGTTCATATTTCCGCGGATAATGTTTTAGCTGTAGCTATAGATAATATGTTCTCCTGGTGTACAGCATGAGCCTATTTAAGTTTAAAGTCGTCGATGGTTAGGTAACATTTTCTTCCATGCTTTAAGGTACACACCTCAAACAAGAAGTCCCACAAGAGAGGAAAGGAAGAGTCCTTCTCCTAGACAGAAGATTTCACTTCACTTCACACTTTCGTGGCAGTGTTAGAAAAGTTGATTTCCTTACCTATTTTGGTGATGGCCGACAAATGAAACCATGGAACTCTTGTCAAAAACTGAAAAATCTATGAAAATATTTTATGACAGTGCCTTTCTCAACTTGGAAATTGTGGAAAGCTAAGCTACTGAAGTTTCATTCATTCGCAGTCCGCAGTTAATGATAAATGGGTTGCAGCATTACTGTTTTACTTGGAATTTGGAACTCAACACCAACATGTACAAAATAAGTAATGTTTTTTCGCAATGGAACAGGGAGATATTCACTTGCACATCTTCAAAACGCTGGACTGGATCCGCTTTATATGTTCACTTTGAAAATGCATTTAAGCTGTAGCACCTATGTAAGTGACAACGATCTTTAGTGGCAGAGATATAGTGATGATCATAACGTGCGACGACAGAATAAGAATGTTGTAAATTGGAAAAGTCCTAAACAGAAGTCTGTTGTTTAAGATTCAAGCATTTATATTTAGGAAATTCACAGAAGGCGGCCAGCGAAGTGAATCAAGATGTGCTTTTAGAATTCTTTAGCACGATCTCGGAGACAAAAACTACTTTCACGACAGCTTCAACATCATCACGGTTTCTCATTTATACAATTTAGGGCTGAAGGAGAACTTCTGCATCTCAATTACATACATTAAAGACAATCATAAATGCACTTTATGCCACTTAATGGTGAGCGTGGATATAACAAGAATTTATCCTTTTGTATCACTTACGATTAGGTCACCCATTTTGTGCTTCTCAAAGTAAATAAAACTAAAACACATCTATGATTTCGATTTTTATATTATATACACGATAAACGGAATAAAACTTCATTCAAATATCCTCCACGGGAGTTCTTGCAGGACTCAAATCTGGCAACGTAGTTTGCGATCACTTTTCAAAACAAATAGGGGGAATATAGTATCTCAGCTATAACTTGATGAATATTTGTTTTAAAAACGTCAAGAGTCTGTGAATTATGTACATAAACACGAGCTTTTGCATAGATCCACAAAAAGAAAGAAATGCAACGATGACAAATTATACGATCTTGGTGGCCAATTGATACTACCAAGACTCAAATTAACTCGTCTAGAAAATTTTTCTCGCAACAAAGCCAAATGGGTCGTGTTGAGTGATATATGATACCATCTTGTTGGAACTACATCTCTTCCACACCCATATCTTCGCTTTAAGGCCAACAAAATCGGTTAACAATTGGTTATAGCGATTTTGGAAGAATAATGGATCAATGACACCAGCACCCTAAACTGCAATTTTTTTTGAATAACAAGCCTCATGACTAAAGAAATGTGTGAAAATTGGTCATCCAAACGCTGATTTTTCAACCACCCAATCGGCGTGTATTCTACGCATTCCGTGCTCAGCTAGGTTCAATTTTTGAGTGAGTTGAACTTTATAAGGTTGTGGATGCAAGTTCCAATGTGAAATATGCCATATGTTCGCTAAGACAACCCAAAATGCTGTGCTCGCCGTGAAATTGACAGATTTTGATCTGCTTTAACACTTTCACTAACCGCAGCCATATTTTCTATAGAGCGTACATTTCAATGATAGATATGCCTTAAGACATTTTCGCAAGGCCAGTTTCTTCACTTTTTTTTTTACAGTTTCGTCGCCATCTGAACGGAGACATAGTGCGCAAAACGAACTTACTACAGAATCACTTGATTCACATTCACGGATTACTTAACGATCTAAATTCCGACCACGCATTAGGTGAGCCCTTTTTTAGTAATAGACGGGGTACGAAAAGAATCAAGAAAAAATCTAATGTGGAAAGCAAATGAATTCGTCGGGTAAAAATGCCTGAAAACCAATTGAAGTTCAAGTTATAGGCTATGTTTGAAGAAGGTAAATCAAATTTAAAATGTTATATTTTTATAGTTTGATAACTCTTCCTTCTATAAGTAGACTGTGGCGGAATCTGTGTGGGAAATCGCATCGTTCTGATGAAAACACGTACCCTCCAAGTCTTCTAGCTCTAATTTATCCCGAAAAAAAAAAAGGTTAACATGGAACGATATCAGCAGCCATTGACTACCAGCGGCATGAAAGCCACGCGATCCATTTAATTTTGCGTATGCAATGTATAAATCCGGATTTTCTCCTCTACTGAATCAACTAAAACTCGACAAGTATGATGGAGATTTGGCTTTAGCACTTGGGCAATTGGAGTTATGCATAGGTCTTCAAAATCTGTTGATTACGGTCTTAATTTTCTTCTCACGTACACGTGTAACCTTGTAGTAACTAATCTCTATAAATTTGATGATTGTGTTGTGTTGCTAAAGCCTATGGCAGACCTGTAACAAAAATATGATAATGAAAGATGAGCTCATCCCTATTGCAGAAATGAGACTAATGATCAACCATTTATAAAGATTATTATAACTTATCGAACTTAACTATAAGAACTCTAATGACTTCCTTCTGGCGCATTTTAATGTTAGTTCTAAAGAAACCCGAGCAGTACTCGAGGAAAAATCGAACTAGAAACATACAAGCAGACTTAACTCTCTATAGCCTATAGTAGACTGCAGGCAACATACCGTTTTACCCTCATAAATTCCTAGTGTGTTTATTATTTTCCGTTTTTAGGCATTGTAGACTGTAGTCTACACTCCAATCTTCACATCAAGTTCAGAACGAATGAACAAAACGATGTGTCATCAAACAATGAAACCCCGTTAGTAGAGTGATTATTTCTAAAAATTTGGACGGATTAGTAGACACATTAGATGATAACGATCATAATACTAATTCTGATTCAGAAGTAGAACCTGCGCCATCTAGTTTAAGTATTATTGACAATTCAGGTCCGATCACAAAACGAGCAAAACTTGAAAAGTTTATATTGCGGTGGAAAAATAAAACCTAGAACTGAATGCACAGCAGTTAGCTTTTACTGGAGACGAATCACTGAGTGCTGAAATATTGGATCTTGAAACTCAAATACAGTTCTTTTTTTTACCTTTTCTCACCAGACCTTATTAACAAGTTTTCTGTAGAAACAAACCTCTATTTGGTTCAAAAAGAACCAAACAACACTTTTCGTTTAAATGACACCGATATCCGTCAGTCTATAGGTTTGGTTTATGTTATGTCACTGGTTCAGCTTCCCAGAGTAACTAACCACTAGAGTTCCATCTTCGGTACACCTCTGATTCAGCAAACCATGTCTTCTAATATATTTGAAAAGATACCACAGTACCTTCATTTTAATGGTAACTCCAACAAGATCCAACAGATTTAGTTTTGCGTTTACGACAGAGGTTGAAACTGGCAAGGAAAATGTCGTCGGAACTGATGACTTAGGAGCGTCCTCCAACGCCGTAGTAAGATTATCGAAAATTATACCACTACACCAAAATTACAGAATTTTTTTCGATAACTACTTCACTACATTCAGATTTTTGGAGTACGTAGCCAAAGAAGGTATGGTACTATAAGAAGAAATAGAAAATCTAACTGCAAGATATCGTCAAAAAAAGTAATTATAAAGAAAGATCGCGTCTATTCTGAAGAGTATGTAGCTAATGTCAACCGCGTTGACATATCAACAGTTGTGTGGAAGGACAATAAATTGGTTACAATAGCTTCTACATTCACTGTTCAAAATCCAATATCGAAAGTTCAGAGATACGACAAAAAAACTCAACATTCCGAGACCTCGTGTTGTGGGCGAATATAATCGACATATGGGTGGTGTAGATCTTATTGATTGCGTAATAGGTACGAGTATATATAAGATACGACTGATTAGCAAACGCTGGCAGATGTGCATATTTTACCACTACTTGGACTTTACGATGGCTAACGCATGGCTGCTCTACAAGAGAGTCTGCAAATATAAAAAGCTTCCTGAGAAAATCATCATGCCATCTGCAGATTTTCGCTTGGAAATTGCAGAAACCCTATGCAAGGACACATGAGGACACAAACTAGTTCGTCAAAACGCCGGTCTATTGAACCGGAACTGTTGGCAAAAAAGCATAAAGAACCTGCTCAACATGTACCTCTCCCCAAGCAGTTCACCAAGGTCAAATCGGACACTGGCCTCAATAGGCAGACAAAAAAATAAGATGCAAGTTTCCAAAGTGCATTGGATTCAGGCATACGGTCTGTGTAAAACGTGGCGTAGCCTTTGCTATTCAAGACACACAAGTGGTTCACAGAAGAAGAATGACACTAACTTACCTATATATACATGGCAAGTCTATTGATCTCAATTAGCTACTTTGTTTAAATTATTTTAAAGACCTCCACAATCACCTATATTTTTAACATGCAAATAGAAGTTAATGTCATAGGCATACATCTACCACTGATTATTGAAAATATTAAACAACAAAGATCCTTAGTGGCTACCTTGTGGGACACCAGACAAAACCTAAATGAGCGTAGATTGAGAAAAACCCATTTTGATATATTGCCTTTTATTTCGAAAGTAACTCGAGATCCGCAGAAAAAGTGTCGAATGGAACGAAAATATGGTTAGGACATAAGCCTTAAGGCAGGACTTTAAATTCATGGAAAACACCGCCAATCGAAAGTTAGAGTAAACGTGTTACTATCACGTTTATCATAATTAGTAAAAAGATAAAGATAAAAATGATCGACAAAAACTAATTCCACTTTCTCTGTTGTGAGCTCTTACAGGTTGAACCAATGCCACAAGAGATGGTACCTTCAAGTTTCATTTTTTGCATTGAATGTCATTTATTTTGCCTTAACTGTTTCAAATATCCGGTTGCTTGAAATTACAGACTCAATGTTCATTACGTATTGTTTACATAAACTCATAGTATGCCGATAAATTGTTGTCTATGCTACATGTGCAATAAATCGATTGTGGGATGGCTTGCGTGGCACGTAGTAACATTTAGATGGAAGCGTAGCCCGCCAAAGTCCAATTCTTCAATTCCTGTTCATACAATTGGTCGGTTATCAAGCGTCGGTAACGTAACGCAACAGTAAGGTTTCATTGATGTCTTGGGAGAAAAATGGGCCAATAACGCCGCCACTCCAAAAACCATACCAAACAAACACACGTTCAGGATGCGTTGTCGTGTATATGACTACGAGCCTCAAATACGATAATTTTACTCTCTTACTGGCCGGCTGGGATGGAAATGAGCTCATCTGAAAAGATGGTTCTTGAGCAAAATTTTCTTCAATTTTGAGCTTCTTCAAGCCTTAACACAGAAGCGATAACGAGGCGATAACGTGTCTTCAATTCCAATAATCCAAAATCTTTATCCGAAATTTTCCTCAGCCTAGTGCGGTTAATATTTGATTGCTGAGATCTTTGGAGCGTTCAGGTCTCCGAGCTTAGGCGCTTCAATATTTACCGTTGAACGCATTAGATGATTCTGGGAATGTGTTCGGTTATCAATCAGCAAACCAGTCTCACGAACTTTCTTCACAAACTTGCGTATATCAGCTGAAGTCTGTGCATTATTTCAACCGAAATTCCCGTTCAAAATTCGCATTGTTTCAGGAACATAGCAGCCATTTTGGAAGTAACTTTACAATGCCCATGCATTTCGAACTCCGAAAAGCTAAGAGTTGTCGGTGTCAAAAAAAGATACGATTCAAAGGGAAACTAACTGAGGGCACACGCCTTACATCATTTAAGGAAAAAAATTTCCAAGCACTGCATCCTTGCACGTTAGAACACATTGCAAGCTGTGAAGTTCTGCAATTTTCCTCAGAATCGTTCCCCAGATACCCTAGGCCTTATAAATACTAGTGCTAACAGAGAAAGTTAAGTTTATTTTCAGCCAGGATATATTAAAAGAACATTAGGTAACATTTTAGCGTTCACATTCGTCCCTGTTAGCCGATAGATCTAAGACAAAAGATATTACTCTAAAATTTCCGCCCATCTAAGGAAATTTTATACGTAAACTGGTGAACTCAGAGATCAATTTAATTTTAAAATAAATGCATTTTATGTGTTACACATATATGTACCTAGATATGTATTCTTAAAAATACGGATTTGTTGGAATTTTCAATACAAGTTTGAATCTAATTATAAAAAACTTTTTGAACAAAAATTAGCCTTTCATGAAACTACATCATTTCCCTCTTGCACTACACACCTCTGTTTCTACAAATAACATCGTCCTCTATATTCTAGATAATATAACCGTATTGGTAGCACCTATTCGTACCTACGCCATCGTTAAGAATGATTATAACAATAAGCTTTTAATTATAGACATTTACAGTTTGCTTATGATGTCTATCATAAGCACATCAACCGCACCCCTTTTTATCATTTCCACCATGTTTGTTCTTCAATTGAACAATTGCTGCCCATGAACGTGTTTGTACTTATTATCACAAAAAAAAACGAAAAAAAAAACAAAAAACCGAATCCACAATGCTAAACATAAAAATCCTCAACTGCCACTCGCCCTTATTTCAACTTTGAAAAAAAGAAAACAACCAAACGATTAGGACAGCCGCTAACGCTAACAAAACTTCACTCCAATTCCCTGTCAAACTGTCAACAAATTACTCACAGAGCAGTAAAATTCTCCCACCCAATGGAGTACATTTTTTTAAGGGACGAGTGATTGGCAGAACCCCACTCGAATGCGCGCACTCAGTTTGACAGGGGCTTACTAATGACAGATAAGTGCGCACGCATCATACAAACCACAAGAGCAACAGAGAAAGACTACAAAGACTAACAATTAAAATTGTTGAAAAAAGTCAACCCCACCGGCAATAAAAAGGGACTTTGTCTTTCCTTCTCCCTCTAACTCCCTTATATAGATTAGGTGTTCCAAAAGAAAGAAAACAAACCAAAACTGGATTTCTCCATCTCCCTCGCATGCTATTGGATTGGTTAACACCATTTACTAGGCCACTCCTCATTGATTGAACTGCAGAAAAAGAAAACAGAAACAAAACAGCATATGAAACGACATCCCTTTCTCATTCTAATTGGAAAACTCGCTTTGTTTCGCTCCCTGCCGACTGAGTGAGTATCTGACAGTAGTTGCCGAATGAAATACTTCGCGGTTCGGTTGAGAAAAAATCGGCAAGTTAGCGCGTCAGCATTTGCATTTGCCGTCGTGAAAAACTGGATTGACGGTGTGAACGTTTTATTAGCGGAAATTTGTGATTTGAGTGATTTCAATGACAACACTGATTTGACAGTTGAATTGAGTGATTTGCTTATTATTTTCGAGTGGTAATTAGTGACAATTTGTGGCCAAGCACGGTACCTATTTACATACAAATCAATTAAACAATGTGTTCTAGCCCGCGTGCGGACAGTCCGGCGGGCTCTGAGATTTCCGTGGGATCACCAAGTCCACCCCCACAACGCAATGATTACTTTCAGCCGTTGAAACGTTTACGTCTAAACGATGTTGCCATGCCTGCCAAATCGACTAGTGATCGAGTGAAAAGTTTTTCAATTGCCGACATTCTCGGGAAGAATGACAATCACAATGAGAAAGATGAGGTTCGGAGTTTGAACTTAATTGTCAGACCATGGGATGCAGTACGAGGACCTATACCTGTGCGACCAGCGTTTTTCCCATCTGCTTTGCTGCATTACGAACAACGATTAGCCGCACTGGACTATCACAGACAACTGCAGGCACAATTGCTACGTCAAATGAGCGTGGAAATGATTGTTCCAGCATCTGAAAGTGGTTCGGAGAGATCTAGTTCAGCGGCGAGCGATTGTTATTCACCAGAAACAGGCACCGGTAGCCGGCTGTCATCTGAGTCAGAGAAAAACGCGCATAGGTGTCATACGAGTAGTGAAAGTGAGCAGAGATTGAATGGCCAACACAATTCTAGTGAGAGTGAGAAGCCCAAGCAAAACGGAACACCACTTGATGCTCTGTTCCAACTGACAAATAAAAACTTTGATGATTCTAATGGTGAGTTGGCATTTTTTTGTTCAATCTGACTGTAATGCAAGTCAAGGGAGTGGGATTTAAGATAAGTAAGTTGAATCTTCGGAACCGCTCATGTAATATATGAGGAAATAGTGAATAATTGTTTGAATTGACAGACCCCGACGGTGTCTTTCTAAATTTCAATATTCAAAGGCATATTGCAAAGTAGATACAAAGTATTCATATGTACATACTTGTGTGTTGTGTCTGTACATTTGACTTAGAGTATTTGGAACTAGGGTTAAGAGTATTCATGGTAGTAAGGTTTATTTAAATACATTTAAATGCCGGCCAGTGCCTTGCTGGGGCATCTAATTTTAATAATGTCTTTTGAATCATTTCTTATATTTGGCACGGCTTACAGTAGTTGGTACTGCAGAGGAAGAGCTCAAAGTGCAAACAACCGATTTCGTAAATTTATATTATAAGGCATAAGGGAATCTACCCGCTTAAAACAGTTTACGAGAGATGATTCTGTATTATTTCAACAGTTAAAGAATTCCAAAGGTCATTTTGCGAAATTGCAGTTGAAATGGAAGCAACCCTACTTTAAGCAGTTGACAATTCATTCACGAATATTTTGCTTAAGCTCCTGAGTTGGTTAGGTTTTTTTTTTTAACGCAAGCCCAACTCTTCGGCAGCCACTCAAGGCACATTGAAACCTAGAAAACGGAAATCCAAATAAAATCTTCATTCTCGTGAACTATCAAGTCGCCAGAAGGTTCTTGAGGAGCTCTGTTCTTGACTCTGCTGCATGTGCAGTAGCTCCATTTTGCTGGAATCATATGAATGAGTTATTCTTAAGTGACGGACGTTATAAATTATCTATTAGGCTGTAAACACAAGACGTCTTTTCTTGATTAATCAGACAACAATCCATTAGTTCTTATAAGTCAACACATAGCAAAGCAGACAAGACAAAAGACAAGTTCCGGTTACTGTGTGTTGAAGTAATTAACAGACGTCTTGTCTGATCCGGTGTGCTTTGAGCCTTATTGTCTGGTATGCCACGCCAGTAGTAGTTTGTAAATGCCCATCGTCATCATATTAAAAATATGAACATAATCATCGGCTATAATCCCAAACCAAAGAGTGAATCTCAAAGGATGTAAACGACGCCGATGATACGCTCTCGAATTGGAAATGTGCTTCATCGTTCAGAAGTTGGCATTTTCAGCGGCTAGCTGTAAGAATCTATTGGCATGTTGTAGGCGCTGTTTTGCATCCTGTGATAATAATTCTTTGGGCCAACTGACTCTTGCATGGAAGCAACTTCAGATCAAGTTCTGCCGATATCCAATTACAATTACGAGTAGACACAGATGGTAACCAAAATAGGTGATGGAGCTTTTTATTATGTTTGCACTAGAAGCTGTTGCAGTCGGAAAGAGCACTCAGACAAAGAACTACTCCACTGTACCTATTCCTTGTGAACTCTTTTTAATCGAATTTTTCTGGAAGCGCTGAAAACTGAACTTTACGAAGGTAGCTCCTCGTTGTAGGACGTTGTAACGTTTCACTTATGCCCAGCGCATTTAAGTGCAGTAAGCAGCCTGAAATTTTCATAAGAAAGAAATAACGATTTCATTTCCCGTGATTCCGTTGCAACTTCGAATCTAGAACACTCAGTTAACTAAGCCTTCCGACAGCATTCAGTGATGTATTGCATTCTCGAATTAGCTTGGGAGTCGTAAGACGGTTCAGCAAGGCTTTAAACACAGCTTCGCTGTCGCTATACCTCCTTGAGCGATTCTTCCCAATACAGTCCGTTGTCGTCAGGGTTACGTATGTATATACCTATCCACTTGTAGGACAGACACAAGTTTTCTTAACAAAAAAGCGTTACCGTCCTCTAGAAAAACAGCAGTGCTGCATCCTATATCGGTTTTGGAGCTAACCGTAAAGATTTCACTGCATTCCTTTACTGGTCAAAAGGCAGTCGGCATCTAAGTACTTAGCTAAGTGCAAGGACTTGGCTTCTTTAGAGGATGAGATGGTCAGAGTCGTATTCACAGCATTGCTTGAATCTACAAAACGAGTATTTCGTCTACGGCAGTTTCATCTAGTTGAATCAAACAGGCCGTCAGAAGTTGCATTTTCTAAAGGACATAAAAAGTCTCAGCTCTTATTCCTTGTTATCAGGTGCGCGCTCTCAATCTTGCCTGCCAGACCTTAAAGCGCATTCTTACAGGATTTTCCGAGTTGGTAAGAGTGGTACATCTTAGACGACCATTCTCTCTATGCTCTTCAATATGATGGAAGTTAGACCTACATATAAGTCTGTAGCTCTTGGTGAGTGTATTTTCAGATTTTCAGCATAAGAAGCTTAGATGTGAAGTTTTCAGCTGGCCTTCATTCATGACGTATACAAGAGTTTACCCTGCCGGGATTGCAATATTTCATATTTAGCGCCAATATCGAGTCCTTACTTAGGTGAGTTGTCAAATTTAAACTCGAAGCTAAATATTATTAGCATGTCTAATGCATATCTGAGACGCAATCTTGGTTAGGTGGTTGAGAATAACGCTTCACCACATGAATTTATTTCTATCTGATCACAGAAGCGCAGTTTGTTATGTATTTGATAAAAAAAATCTCGCATTTTGACGGGGATGGCAGTGGTGTAGTAGTAGTAGCCATCGCTTCTCACTCGGAGGGTCAAGGTTCGAATCCTACTCATGACAAGTTTTTCAATTGAGTGATTGGAACTCAGTCAGAAAAATCTGCGTGTGAAGGCATTACACTGGCGTGTAGATTTGGGTGTTGTAGAGTTTCAAGCACAAAACAACAGTTAAAATTTATAACCTGAATCATTCCGAGTGAAGAAAAACTCTCCGTCCTATTCGGACTCCCATCCCTGAAGAGTCAATATCGAAACCAAAATATACCTGAGTTTCAAACCAACTGCATCACAACAACGCTTTCCTTTCTCCTCCTTCTATCTTTCCGCCCGCGACCAGGCAACGCGTAAATTATAAAAAAAAAAAACCTGTACAAAAGTTTATAAGAGAAGTCGATTAAGGATCATTATTGGAGGGTAGGGCCATCATTAGGGCATAATCATAAAGCCCCTGCGCACGAGGCAATTTCTACACACAATCTCTAGGACGCCACACATGGTTCAATCTAGGATTTCATATGAGTAGATGTCATGTAGCTGTCATCGAAAAAAAAAAAATGAGGTACCTGCATCAAAATTTTCTTTTCAATTTCAAACATGTTGTAATTCTGGAATTGTGGGAAGTTGTCTACACAATATTAAAAAGTGATGGAAGGGAGAACAGAAATTGTTAGATTGCTTGAGCCAATCTGCTGATTTGGTTTGAAGGAAGCTCAACTACCTTCCTCACGAGGCAATTTCCCTGTTGGTTGCAAGTTGCAATCAAAAATTGCGTCCGAAATTGCCTCGTAGGTAGGGGCTTTATGATGATTGTCGGGTTTTCTTGTTATTGTTTTAAGTACAATTACTTTTAGTTTATATGATTAAACTTGCTAAATGTTATGTACATATACCATGGTTCAATAACAATCTAGAGTTTTACTTGTATCATACTGTTCTTGTTATTATTTGCGCATCGACGTAAATATTTCTCTTGGGCCCTTCCTTGGCTCAACTGCCGTTTACATTTATTAAACGAAATTAATATGAATCCCCATTCACTCTCACCATGCTCGGTAATATTAGATTTATAGACCTGTAGCCAAATTGGTTAGGTTGGTTGCGTGTCCCTTATTACTGAATAAAAATTAATAAGTGTTAATTTGTGTACTTCTTCTTCTTCTTATCGCTTTATTAACCCTTTCGTCTTTATACGAACTTATGCGTAACGAGTTTCCCATTTTTACTGCATCGCTGCTGCTCCGCTTATGGGGTTGGCTAATGTCGCAGACCGCAGAACGCGTCGACAAAATGCTCGGTCCTGGATCGCTTCAGTGGTTAGCCCCAGGCGTTGTTGCGCATTTGCCATCTGAGAAATCCAGGAATTCCTATTCCGACCTCGTTTTCTTACAGTTGGAGTGACCGTAGTTGCTAGGACCTTTTTAACCAGATTTTTCGCAGATCTTCTTTGAACGTGCAATACCAGCTTATTCTATTCGCCTCAAGCTGATCGGTTACCGAATTCTTTATATGTAGACTTCCTCTTATACGCGTAGACCTGATGCAATTACGTTTAGTGACTCCATTATACATCGTTAACATTTTCATTTCCGCTGCCGTCATTTTGTTTTTAAACGCTTCTTACATTGTCCAGCACTGTGAACCGTACATAAGAGCTGGTCTAACAACCGTGGTGTAGAGTTTCCACTCTAATTTATGTGAAAATTTTCGGTCGCAAAAGATTCCTGAATTTTCCCGCCATTTTATCCACCCCACACTCACTCTGTGGTTTACGTCGTCGTCACATTTCGCTTCCATGTTAACGATAGATCCTAAGTACTTAAAGATAGTGCTTTTCGGAAGAACTATTCAGTCTAACATTATATCCGGAACAGGTCGCAACGGATGCGCAAATGAGGACGTCAAATGCTCCGCCTTTGAACGACTTATTTTAAATGCGTTTCTTTCTAGCGCATTTTTCCATGAATTAAGGCGCTCTGCAAATCTTCGACGTTATCGCTTAGTATAACTGCGTCGTCAGCGAAGAGAATTGGCGTTACATTTGCTTCGCGCATGCAGTCTTTTAAAAGATAGTCGAGTACTACGTTAAAGAGGAAAGCGTTAAGGACTCATCCTTGGTGCACTCCAACATTAACTGGCAATTCTCTCGTTAGTCCAGCAGAGCTTTTAACCGCAGTTTTCACGTTTCCGTACATGTCTTGTATTATTCTTACATACGTTTCCGGTACGTTTTGAGACCTCAGCGCGGCCCATATGAGATCCCTAGGCACTCGATCGAATGCTTTCCCAAGGTCGTTAAATACCATGTGTAAATCCTTAGACGAATCTCGGTGCATTTCCATTATTATTCGTAGGCTTTGGATAGCGTCCACCGTCGATCTTCTTTCAACAAATCCACACTGGCTATTATCGAGCTTTATTATTTGCCGAAGACGTTCGTTTAAGACTCTTTCGACGATTTTCATTTTGTGTGACATAAGCTTGATTGAACGGTAGTTGTTGCATTCTCGAGTATCGCCTTTTCCTTTGTATAATGGAACCAAGAAGCTACTTCTCCATTGATTCTGCATAGTTTGTCCTCATTTTAATTTATTTAAAAGTTTCGATAGCCATTCGCTGCCGATTCGCTCCGTCTTAACCAAAACTCTGATGGAATACTGTCTGGTCCCGCAACTTTCCCCCGCTCCATTTTTCCGATTGCTATACTTATTACTTCTATTGAAAGGTCCGAAACTTCCTTCTCGAATGGACTAGCTGTCGGCACGATATCACGTGGAGACTGTTTGTTAAGCAACTCCTTGCAGTATTCAAGCCACCGGTCACAAATTTTCTTTTCATTTGTTAGTAAGCGACCGTCTGCGTTTTTGATGTATTTCGGCGAGGTGGTTTCCATCGAATTTTTTCGCCTCTTTGCAGCGAGCTTAAAAATATTTGGCATTTTAGTATTGTACGACGTTTGAACTTCTTGTATAGCTTGTCTTCTCTACATTCTTGCGGGCTAAGTGAGACTGCTATACCATTTATATTTTGCGGTACTTCTTTAGCCTTCTTCTTCTTCGGTTTGTGGTCAGCTGCATCTATTTCTCCATTGTAAAGTTAGCATATCATCGTCTGTGAACTTCACTGACAAAACTTGGGAGTTTGTGACTGAATTCTTCTCAATGATAAATCTTAATACTATACAGTGATTTGCTTGGTTATTATTTGAGAAGTTTTTCTCATAAGGGCTTAGATGGTTGTTTATGTTATTTTGTTACCATCATAGCCGTATTTAAGGCTCCAAAAAAGGTCTGAAATGCCCTCAAATTAGTTGTGTTCTGTTTGAATAAAATGTAATCTTTCTTACGAGGGCGGGTCAATAAGTCCGTGAATTTTTGAATTTCTGACCTCTTTACTGAAACAGCAACACTGCTCCTGTCAACAGGCATCTGTCAGTTGGCTCCTGTCAAAATTTAAACTTGCTGCGTCAGTTAGTTTGTGTTTGACAGCTATTTTTATCAGACTACTCACTAATTTGAGGAGAAAATGGAAAAAAGTGAATTTCGTGTGCTTATTAAGCATTATTTCTTGCGAAAAAAAACCATTACCGAGACCAAGGCTAAGCTTGATAAATACTATGGGGACTCTGCACCATCGATTTCAATGGTAAAAAAGTGGTTTACTGAATTTCGTTGTGGCCGTACAAGCACTGAAGATGCCGAACGTCCTGGACGCCCAGTTGAGGTCTCTACACCCGAAACAATCGAAAAAATTCACGATATGGTGTTGGCCGACCGAAGATTGAAAGTGCGAGAGATTGTGGAAGCCGTAGAAATCTCGCATGGCTCAGTGG
The DNA here is from genome assembly GCA_928272305.1 of Volucella inflata. Taxonomy (NCBI): domain Eukaryota; kingdom Metazoa; phylum Arthropoda; class Insecta; order Diptera; family Syrphidae; genus Volucella; species Volucella inflata. Next base: position 231,032,105 of record OV743716.1, read on the forward strand.
TTTCAATTTTGAATGATCACTTGGGCATGAGAAAGCTTTCCGCAAGATGGGTGCCGCGTTTGCTCACAGTCGACCACAAACACATGTGCAGTTGCCATGGCAAAAATCCATGAATTGGGCTATGAATTGCTCCCTCATCCACCCTATTCTCCAGATTTGGCTCCGAGCGACTACTTCTTGTTCCCAAACCTGAAGAAATGGCTTGGTGGAAAAAGATTTGACTCCAATGATGAAGTCATCTTGCAAATAAAGGCCTATTTTGAGGACCTCGACAAATCATATTTTTTGGAAGGGATAAAAAAATTGGAGAAGCGTTGGACAAAGTGTATAGAGCTCAATGGAGACTACGTTGAAAAATAAAATTATTTTTTTATCAAAAAATCTGTGTTTTAATCCAAAAGTCACGGACTTATTGACCCGCCCTCGTATTATAAAATAACGAGCTTAAGTTCTCAATAATATATAGCTGACGTAGTTCATCTGGTCTATTCCAGCAAGTCTTTTACGTATAGATAGGTTACCTATTACCTCGTATAGATATACGAATCACATTTATTTCGCAACACATCGTATTGCGGTTGAATCTCCGGCTTGTGCCTATGGGTATTTTACAGGTCCATTCTAAAGTCTAAGCTTTCTATAGCTTATACCTAAAGGTAAGTAGGCATAGGTTCGCTTCAGTTATATGTGGTATTATATATTCTCCGGTATCACCAATTGGTCTGTTGCTTTTCCATTCCTTTGAGTTTATTCACAAATATCTTTGCAGGTAGCACCCATATCGAACTTAGAAGAGAGCACTTCGAAAGCCCTCCTTATTCGCTTACTGTCGTTCTATGTATTCTGGCGACAGTTCTTTAAGAAGACATCGCCGTTGTGTGAGGAGTTATTGTTAAGTTCAAGAAATGCTAGGTGACTGCGATCATAGTGGTCTCATAAGTCCCATATGTCCACATTACAAGTCTGATTCGATTATATTGGATTGCGAGTGTTATATCATGTCTGACATAAGTATCTGCAACACTTTAAGGCATTATAGTAGTAAGATTTAGTAAGTATGAACCAAAGTGTTTTTTAAGCCGAACTATTGTATATGCCGTTCAAGAATGCGCCAACCACATTACCAACTCTGGTATCAAAGGCGTCAACATTCATACATTCACGGACAGGTAAGCAGCTATTAAAGCACCTAGCTTACACACCATTGCTTCTTAATCAGTTCTACACTATTATAACACCATTCAAACTCTCAGCTCATGAAACAAAATCAAAATCAAATTGTGGCGGGTTCCAGGACATGAGGGAATTAAAAGCAATGAAAAAGCCGATGAATTGGCCCAGAGAGGCCCAGAAAGGGTCTTTAAAGGTCCTGAACCTTTCTGCTACATTTCCAAATTGACATTAAATGCAGCTATAGTGAGCCATGTTTAAAACAAACCAAACGTGTTATCCAGTCCTTTGAAACCAATGCCAATAGACCCCTGAATCTCAGCAGGCATGATATCAAGAACTCAGTAGGTTATCTCACAGAACACCACGGGGTACGATACAATCTAAACTTAATGAACCTAGCCGCCTTTTCGGGGTGCCGGCTCTGTCTTGAAGAAGACGAATCAACTCAACATATCCCATGTCAGCCGCCAGTCTCTGTAGAATAAGTGGAGCGCTTCACGTAGGCGAGCCAGTAGCATCCAGCAGCACTTATTTGTTTTTAAAAAAATATACAAAATATGATGATCTTCAATAAGTTTGTAAAGATTAATAAATTCTGCGACCATCTACTGATCCTATCGAGTCACATAGTGTTGTCTATTATTTAAATCATGTTTACCATTCTTTGAAGGCGGAAGTTTCGTATCACTTTTTCGCTGGAATATGCACATCGATAACATAACCGTACTCGTACTGTACACTATACAATATGACGGCATTATCCTTTTATCTAACAAGACCCTACCAATCAAAGAGGTAGGGTACGTATAAATAAATTATGGCATTTCCCATGATGGAATGGAATTCAATCCCAGTAGCCGATCGTGAAACTGGGCACCTTCATCATAATCATTAGTGTACAGCAACTGATTACTGGCCACAATGATAAATTCCTTCGCGGAATTCCCAACTCATACATCAGCAGTATAAGCTGTATCGAAGGCAATATTCCACAGAGATCTGTACAGTGAGGCATCAGTTGTGGCACTGAATCGAATCAATAGCCAGACGAATGGACGTCAGTTGAATGAAATTGAAGCCACCTCTGATTATGGAGCGATTTATGCGTACGTGCCTCGCGCAAATTCAATTTAGCCAGAGGTACAGCTCCATCAACCGCACAACAACATCAGCCGGTATATCACAGTGCTGCTGCAGTAGCAAAATAGCCACCAGCAGTAGTCACTTGTTTGACCATAATTTGAGGTCTCTCCGGCTTAACAAGCTGGCAAAGATGAATGTGCTAGAATTCCTTTACCCCCAAGACCGTCTCATCGTCACAAAGACTCGAGTAACTCTCTCGAAGCGGATTGATTAAGTCACCTTCTAGATGACCTTACTACTGTTCTTACGCCGGCCGCATGAATATGATTATGCCATGACATCACGTGATTGCATCAATCCGTTGAGATTCAATCGTATTGAGGCGATGTGTGTGCAGCTAATCAGGAGCGATCCCGACTTTGATTGATTTTTTCGCTCTTCATATACTCATATGTAGGTAGACACTGCGATACAACTGCGAATATGAGTACTCACTTGTATCTGTTAGGTTGGGTGAAGTCGTCTCTGTGGCTAGTGGATCGCAAATTATTGGCATCTGAAATGGGAACAGGAAATTACCGGAAGACTGCGTAGACGTTATGTTGCCTCACATGCATGCATGGCAATCATATGATGTGTGCTCCAAAAACAAATTCCATTGAGTTGATGCGCGTCAGCAGATAATCGATGTTGCTGCTCCTTTTGCCTGAGAGAAATGATGCTGAGGATCCTTCCGAATGATCCCAATAGAAGCATATGCCAGTGGTAACGAGAATATCGTTTTTGTGATGCCCACAAGTTTATTAGCCATCAGCATGTGAAGGTTATGATGGTATGATTACCTGAGGAGCACTTTGCAATTTGCTTTTCACTGTTGCCTTAGCAATGGCATTGAAATCCGTAAACAGTGTAGCAGCAGCAGCGGAAGCAATGTCACGTAGGGCAGTGAAATTGTTACTTTGTGGAATGAGATGGATCTGCTGGAGGTAAGTATTGACCAGGACTCGGAAGCCATCTAATTAAGGGTTGCGTTTGGATTGTTATTCGTTTGTGTGGCGCCTATTGTTATTCATTTTGTGAATAATAATAGTTGGCCAGTTCAGAGGGACTTGTGTAGTAGAACGCAAACACGTTGAATGTAATGGCAAGTGGAATTAGTTTATCTCAAAATTACATCTTGAATGTGATTGCAATGACAAAGAGTTGGTTTCTTCTGTGAACGATTCTGTTTAGTAGTTTCATTAGGCTAATATTCACTCAAATTCACTCAGCTATACTTGTAAAAATCTCAGTTTAAAACTGAAAATATTAAAAAATTATCTTCCAAGTTATTTTGTCTAACGGAGAATCTGTTTCTTAAGTTGTTTTGAAATCTAGCCTTTACTTCAGTGCTTTTACTGAGTGCAAAATTGTGCCGTCTGACGTATTTCAAGTTAAGGAAATGTTCAGAGAGCTAAAATGGGGAAAAATATTCTGACTTTCACAACAGCAACCTCAGTGAGACAACTACAGGTCTTAATGTGGTCATTCACCGAAATTTGATCTATTTTCGTAGCATGGATGGTATTTCTTCCAGCCTGCATGGTGGCTGCATGGATGGAAAATTACACTTAGATTGGGAATATTGTACTCGATGCACTATCTAAATTTCCTCTCAGCAAAACTGACTCTGATCCATCTTTAAGCCATAAACATCAAATGCGTTAACTTTTTTCTTTCAAATAAACGTCACAAGTGTGAACTTTACCTCCTATTAAGCCCATGCAAAAGGTAGTCAGTGGAAGATGATAGCGCAGTCGAGATCGGACAAAGCTGCTGAAGAGAAAACCACTCATACCTCTTAAGAAGGAATGAGTTTACCCAAGTCCAAAGTCGTCGATTATCACGAAAGCCATGATGACTATAACGATGTCGCACATAGAGTAAGTGAGTCACAAAAACTACATAGCAGTGTTGTAGGATCTACGAAAAGTACAAGGGAAGAATATCATATCAACCAACGAAATGAGAGTGTAACGAATGTAAGCGGAGGCCGATAGCGGAAAAATCACTACAAAAGAGCTGGTTTTGTCAGTCTCAGCAATGGGACTGAATGAAAATTAATTGGATCACTTAAATGCGAAAACATCATTGTAATCTTATGTTCCAAGGTTTTCAATTTGGCCAAATCCATCAGCGGCGCATTATCAATACAGATGTGTAGGTGAAATTAGCATAAGACATCATTTTATTCAACCTGGTGATTTCCAGTGTTGATTTTCCATTCAGACTCAGTTTGTTGAACTTATAAGCTCGAGCAGCAGACGAAAACAGCAGCAATATAAACGGGACAGCGGATGAATTCCCAGATAGAATCAACGGTGAAGAAACATCCCGGAACAAATAAGACCTTAGCTGGGCTACTTCGACATATTTGGAGCTCATGCCAATAAGGATTTCCGAGACTAAGTTTTGGAAAAGAGATGGTGGCGGATAAGCCCTTTATAGAACCATGGCAGCGCTGACTTGGTTGAACGGGTTACTGGCTTCGGTCTAACCGACCCCTCATCCTCGGGGTATCAAAAATGAATCAGGCTTTTCGGCCGTTACGGTCAAATCTACTCAATGCAAACGCATTGAGGACAACGAACTTCAGATATATACGTTAGGTCCCTTAATAGGCTGCATGTAGCCCAACAACTAGCGGAATCTCTAGATAGCCGCAATCCAAGAGATGCCATGGGATGGGTTGGACAAAAAAAGGAAAAAAAAAACTGCAATATCCACTGCAACGAATGTTATCGATGGCAAAAGCAGCGCCTATTTGGATGCGGATTTCTATTTTTGGGCAGACTTAGATAAAGTCTCGAGTTTCTAGCATGTGTTCCAACGCCTGGTAGCAATCCGTATCAAGGCTAAATTTTCGGATATTAACCTTACATGCGCCCATGCCCCCACATAGGACAAATATGATGAAACCAAAGAGAGCCTCCACAATCTCTTGAACAAGTCCTACGAGCAATGATGAAGTTATGACATTGAAACTGTTCTCGGCGATTTTAATGCAAAGCTAGGAAGAGAGTGCATCATTGGTAGTACTGACGGAAGATATAGTCTGCACAACAGCATCATCTTTCAAAAGTCCGTCCAATTACTTGCAAACGCCAATCATATTGAAGAAAGCAGTGTAATGTCAGTGGCGCTATCGCGAGTATTGAGACGGAAGCAGCGAAAATGGGCTTAGCCGTTATTGAGGGCAAGACCTATGCTCTATTGTGCAGGACATTATCAAAAATAGATGAGGGTGCTTGAGCCAGAAAAATGAAGATTCAACGACTGAGATGGCTGGGTCATGTAGAGCGGATGGACACTAATGCGGTCCAAAAAGCCTTCGAATCCATCCCCGAGGGACAACACAATAGAGTAAGACCGAAACTCAGGGGGCGAACGCAAGTATAATAATAAGATATATTGGTAACGCATCTCGAGGTTACACAGACAGGAAAACGATTTTCGCAATTCCAAGCAATGTAAGCCGGCGAACCGCTAAGAAGTATATATTTCATACTAGGTGGGGTGAAAAGTAACCTCCTTGACCGCCAGAATGCGCTGCTACTGCAAAAAAGGTTATGGTACCTTGAAGTCCGTTCATATTTAGGCAGACATGCCAAATTTCAAAGCGATACTGTCTTTAGTTTTGTTTTGACAGCTGATTGTTGTTGATGTCTTTGGCATCATATTGAATATGGACAAAAACGAACGTGAACTTGATCCACTACCGATCAAGTCCGCAGCGGCAGGCCTCAGATGCAGTTACAGAGGACAATGTCAAAAAAATACATGAAATGGTGTTGGTTGACCGGAAATCGAAGGTGCGCGAGCTAGCAGATACCACAAAGATTAGCACTGAGCGCACACGCTATATTTTGGGCAATATTCTGCATATGAAAAAGTTATCCTGCCCCTGGGTGCCGCGCATGCTCACTCCTGACTAAAAACACGAACGCGATAGCACTTTGAAAGAGTGTTTGGACTTGCTGATGCGGAATCGGGTGGACTTTTGTCGTCGATTGACAGCTGTTGATGAAACCTGGATCCACTATTACATACCAGAGAACAGAATGAATGTCCGGCAATGGACTGAAGCCGGCACGAGTGCTCCGAAGTGGCCGAGGGAGGCTTAATTGGTCGGAAAGGTTATGGCGTCGGTTTTCTGGGATTGTATTCCAGCAAGTAATACTGTGCATTATTGGAGCGATTGGCGGCCGAAATCGCTGCAAAACGGCCTCACATGAAGCGAAAAAAAATTTTGTTTTTGCAAGACAATGCGCCGGCGCATAAGAACATAGCAACCACGGAAAAAATCAATGACTTACGGCTCCAATTGCTGTAGCATCCACCGTATTCCTCAATGCCTCAAAAGATGGCTCATCAATAAAAAATTCAGCTCATGCGAGGAAATTATCGACGCCATGGAGAAGAATTTTGCAGACCTTCCGGAAAATTACTTTTCGGACGGAATCAAGAAGTTGAAAAATCGCTGGAATAAGTGTATCAAGCTAAAAGGGGACCGAATACCTTCTTCAGAGAACAACTCGACATCACTGTAAGGGATTAACTTGAATTGAATTGAACTCGCAAATCCGAGTCAGAAAATTTAAAAAATAAATCTGTTCGATTTTACTTATACAAAGACTTGCGTGTTGACTGTCCCCACAAACTTCGTCTGCATTCCGAGCAAGAAAGAGGGAACAACAAGGCGTCTAAGTGCACACATTACAACTATTGTCCTCAAATCGTTGAGTAAAGAAATCTGTGGATAGGATCAAACCGTATGACCTAGTGTGATCATAATTAGCAGCATTTAAATAGTGAAACATGCAGGAGCTTGGTGCTTGAAGTGAGTACTCGTAAGAAGCGTAAGATACCATTAACACGAGCTTAGGATCCTTATATTGTCTGTGAAAAATGTTCATCTTCCCTCAGAAAAATATTGAAAATAATAAGAATTGTCATTGAGGCTTTATACCGATTTCATTCTATTACAACCGTCTACTGAGCTTTTAAGTTTATTACCCTTAAACAACCTCTAACTTGATGAGATATAGCAGACGTCAACCGGGATTTTCTTAAACCTTGGGTATACACTATATGCATCTATTCAAGTAGACTTTAATGATTGAGATAAATTTGTTTCATGCAGAGATTAACTAGTCAAGTACTATAACCTTTGTCGTTTTAAGACCCGGTTTCTTAAAGTCCACATTTTTACAACACCTTGTGGTTTCATTTCTGCACAGCATACTACTCGTATATATGTAAGCATAGATACGAGTACCTTCATCCAAACATGCATGTACTAATACCAATGTATACAACTCATCATATGGTTGTTGCCTCATTAACGCATACACTCATCGTGAAGCCAACAATTTTGCACTCTTTGTCATTTTAAATGACCACAATCGTCCTCCTTGCCAATTGTGAGGAATCATCTTAAGCACATTGTTGGCGTTGTACAAATGATGACGAAAAACAACAACAATAACCTGAATAAGAAAAACTACAATCCACAAGTACATGACATGTGGCGTGACCAATTTGTATCGATGATCGTTTTGAGTGTCTTTAATTTTTTTTTTCGTTTGATTTTCAGTCAACTCATCTACACACACTCATAAGCAAATTCATTTCAAAACGGTCTAAATAGACGCAAAAAAAAAAGAAAAATCAACGGCTTACTGCCGCAGCCACAATCTGAATCTCGTAAAAGCGAATGAAAAAAGCCATTAGCATCGATATGAGGTGCGCATTTAAAGTTAACCGCTGAACAATTTAGCCAGTCAGCCATCAACTCAATAGACACGATATTCGTATCTAGTCAAAGCGATACAACAAGTAGATACGACTAACTAACACCAACACTAACACCAGCACTGACACCTATCAGACAAGTTATTTGTTTATTTATGGCCAATAAATTACGCAAAATTATGATTACCATTATTTTGGCCCCTTCTAACGATAGATAGTTGATTGCATTCGCGACACATGACTTTGTCGTTCGTCAGACAGTCTCTCTCATTTGACTCATAAGTTTTTCTACAATTTGTTTTTGTTTTTTGTTTTTTTTTCTCTCTCTCTTGTTTGTGTTTTTACATTTTAATTTATGCAGAGATTGTTGTTTAATTATGGTCACTACTATTACTGGAGGTGATACAAGTGGCGTTGCATTATTACTACTAAACGATTTATTTAAATTTTTAAGACATGTCCGTTTGGGTTATATGGTTGTACTCGTATAGTATGTAATCGGGTGTTTGTATCGACAAGCATCGATGTTGAGAGTAAATGCCTGGGGCGCTTATGGAGCTACATTTGCATTGAAGGAACCACAAACAGATGTTACACGGTTTTGCGGAAATAATTGGGTCACTTGCCAGTCGAAATCGTAAAGTGAGATTAATGATGAGGCGGATGTGGAATTGGTAATTCAGTAGCAGTAAACAGTAATGGACCGTTTAATGAACCTTAGGGAATACCACAAATTTTACTTAACGACTCAAAATTGTGTTGATAGTTAGGGATCACTTGCAAATTCTCAGAAGACTCTCTTCACTGGAGTTTTTCTTTTAGCTGAGCTCAACATGAGACCTACCATATGAGTCTTGAGTACCAGCGGAGAGCCCTCAAATAAACAACTAGATAGCTAGATTACTAGGAATAACGATTAGCGTTACAAAAGAGGAGGCAGTGTTGGTTTCGTACACCTCCATATTTCAATAAAAATAATGTTTTTTTCATTTTGTATCTATTACACTGTAGCAACTAACTTGAACAGTATCTGTGGGGGCTGACAAAAAGTCTTAGGATCTAGAAACTAAGAGAATGGTGGAGAGAGTTAGTTTGTGACGAGGAGTTTGCGCGTTCAAATCAAAAACTGGGAGATTTGAGTTGATTTTCGGGACATATTGGAGATTGGTTAGTTGAAACCATAAAGGGTGCGTTATTCCGGTAGATAGAAGAGACGAGAACAACGTGAATTAAGTGGGTCGGTGTTTAAGGAAATAGAGTTGTAAAGGGATGCGCATTCGATGGAACCTGAGACCAGTCGATGAAAGAAACGAATCTCAACTACAATCATACGATCTACAAAAAAATTCAAAATGCTTATTTTGAAACGGTCCTGATAGAGAGTGAAGATTTAAGGGTCGTTTTAGGAAAGACTACAGAGATTTAGTAGCAGGAATTGACGTTGAATATGCCCTTACAGAGATTGAACCAGAGACATAGCCTGACCATAGAGAAAATAAAGTCAGGGACAAAACGGGCTGTGTTTACATAAGAAGGTTGTAGATTGGCATTTAGCAATGTTGTGTTCTAAGCGGTTTTTGTGCCACCAGATTAAAAACGTATCAAGATCTTCTTAACATCTTCTAAGTGGAGGAATTGGGGTAACAAATAGCTTAACACTTTTTTGTATCGTCGGGGTGATGGGTGATTGAGGAGTGTTTGACGACCATCTCAAGATCATTTACAAAAGAAAAGGGACCCAGATTGACTGGCTTGTGGAAACCAAAGGCGGATATAAATCGAACACAGTAATTTCGGCTTATCAGGAAAGAAGATACCTATTTAAATAAAATACGTTCAAAACCGATATCAGTCTATCTGAACAGATTCAACAGTCGGAAAATTTTATTAAAAGCTTTATCGGTTGCGATAACATTGATTTCTTTGCCATTTTCCAAGGCTGCAAGAGCAGAAGACAGCAATTCAACTATGTTTGTGAATGAAAACCGTGATATCTATGCGAAATTAAAGACTTGCACTTAAAGCTGAAAGCTATGTATCAAACGCTTTCAAAATGTTGGGAAATATAAGAAAGTTTACCAATGGCACGATAATTAGAAACTCTCCCTTTGATCCCTTTCTGTGTATCGGGATTATAAAATAGGTCTTCTATATCTGGATAAAATGTGGAGGGAGGCCATCTGGGGCAGTTAGTATTTCATCTTTCAATTTTCGTTACTTTTTTTCAAAAGCACCAGGATCGAAATTTTGAGTAATAAAGGGGCTAACTGGGAAATTTGATGGGTTATCGAAGTAAGAGAGATGTAATACGAAAAGTTGTAGCAAAAAGTTGGCCATGGTAGGAGTACCGCTTGAAGGTTTGCTTTCGAATGAAATGGAAGAAGGATAACCATCGGCCTTACTCAAATCAGGCAACTGTTCAGGCAACATTAATATATAGAGATTTATAGGTCGATGAAATAAATCACTTGTCCTCCTAGGAAACACAGATACAGTTACAGTTCGAAGAAAAACTTCTAAGTCATATTCATGTCCTTAATCTAAGTCTCTTTTGGTATTTCCCCAATTAATGGTTCAGTTTTCACGCAGTTATTATGCTGAAAAGAAATGCAATTTACGGCTAAATGAAAACCTGAAATGCGTACCTGTCGGACATCCGTTTTCGGATAAGTTCGCCGAAAACTACCTATTCAAAATTGAATTTAAGATTCAGTTAAATACCAAAAAGCAATTCTGAAGCGTTGCAAATGATTATAAAAAAAAATGCTTACTCTCCTGCAGTCGGGGAAAAATCGTTATGTCACCTCTCACAGTGCGGAAAATGACAAGCCCTACAAAGCCATGAATAGGTCTTTTCGAGACTACAAAGCCGACAATTAATTTACTCGCCGGTGCATAGATTCATTCGAGGGAGTTGCTTGCTCTAATTATTTTTTTTCGTCCAAATGCAGTATATAGTTGCTTTAAAATGTATCTGATTGGAAGAAAGGTGATAAGAACTTTTTTATAGGCAAACATCCAAGAAGGCTCAAAGACTAAGATTCAACAAATCGATTTTCCATTTATGATTCCCGATCGACTCATGTTCAATGCACAGCATTGCTTTGAATATGGTGACTCATCTGTAAAACTCTACGACACAAATTCAGTCTTGTGTATTCATCCACTTGGAATCGTGTTACCTTTAATGGCCATAATTTCTCAGACGTGATTAGATTTTATGCGGGAGAAGGAAACATGTAACCATATCACTGCGGCTACAGATGGGTCTATTTTGATTTGTGTCAGTTTAAGCTCGCTTTGATATCCAAATAATAGATAAATCTAAAAAAATCTTTGCGTGAGCTATCAGATATATCCTCTACCTAAAGATATTCAAACTAAGTGACAATGACGTTCAGAAAACATCAGAGTAACAGTGACAGAAAATAAGAGGGTTGTCTGAAAAGTTTCCGACCGAACAATGATACAAGACATTTTTTCTCAATTTTTTTTTTTATTTTCCTACATAGTCTCCTTGTAACTCTACACACTTCTCCCAGCAATGCTCCCATCTCTATAAACCGTCCAAATAGCACTCGGCGTTTTTCTCTGCAAAATAATTGTTCACGAAGGTGATTGCCACCCCATTTGACGAAAATCTCTGTCCTCCGAGCGCAGTTTTTAGATGGAGGAACAAAAAGAAGTCGGTTGGGGCTAGATCTGGTGAAAAAGGTGGATGGTCAAGCAGTTCAAAGCGTAATTCATGGATTTTCGCCATGGCAACCGCTGAGGTGTGAGACGGCGCGTTGTCTTGGTGAAACAGGATTTTCTTTTTCTGCATATGTTGGCATTTTTCGGCAATTTCTGCCTTCAGTTTGGCAAGTAATGATGCGTAGTATGCTCCTATAATGGTTTTTCCTTTTTGGAGATAATCGATTAAGATAACTCCTTTACTATCCCAAAAAACAGTCGCCATCGCTTTCCCAGCCGAAAAAACAGTTTTTGCTTTCTTTGGAGCCGGCTCGCCCTTTTCAGTCCACTGTTTTACTGAATTTTTGTTTCGGGTGTACCCAAGTTTCATCCACAGTAATTAATTGGCACCAAAACTCGGACTTATTGCGCCTAAACTGCGCCAACAGAGCGTTGGAAATTGGAAGAAATTGTCGCAAACGCGACACCCAACAGGTGGAAAGCTTTCTCATGCCATTTTCATAACCCCTTCTATCTCTCTCACTTTAATTCGTCGGTCGTCTAACACGATTTGGTTAGCTATATTATTGTCAGTGGTTGCAGTTTTTGGACGTCCCGAACGTTCATCATCTCCCAAGCTGTTACGGCCACGTTTAAATTCAGCTGCCCAGAATTTCACTGTGGTAAATGATGGTGCAGAGTCCGCATACACAAAGTCCAATACGCCTACGCATATTGCCTTTCAAAAACAAGAATTTAATAACAGCTCGATACTCAATTTTTTCCATTTTCCCAAAAAACACTCGCATCGACTCACTCAAACGACTGTCAACTAAAAAATTGCGCGTCCGAAATGACTGAAACGATGCACAACTAGCATTCACTAGCTTTTATTGACGATTGCCGCTATCTTTACGTTGTGGTCGGAAACTCGTTGTATATTCTGCGAGTGTTATGTTGAGTTAGGTATCCCCATGAACCTGAGGTGTTTTGTTTTTTGGCTTGACAGTATCCAGTGACGAATGCTGCGACTATTCTAATCTGGTTTCTGTACCGTGCGCTCGTTTATCGCCTTGAGTCTTTGTTCAATAATGGTGATCCTTGTTTTTTAGCTGGTTTAAAACAACAAACTGTTTTTCAGTAATTTTTTTGTAGATAATAGAGAATGGTCTTGGCGTCGTGAACGTACAATAGATGCAGATCTTTTGCTGGCTAGTATGTGTGCTATTTCATTTTTGTGTGTCCATAGTGTACTGGCACCAGATTGAGATGAACTCGTTTTTGTTGGCTAATATGTCAGTAGTTAAAGATGATACTGTACTAATTTGCATGTTATTTCACAGACTTTACGGGCTAGAAGCGCAGCTTTCTTGTCAGAGAAATAAATATTCTTCTTTTTTGTTTGTCATAGATTTCAGTTATGAGCTTAAAGTCGTTAATCTTATTTTCACTCTAAATCTAAAGGTAATGGACTAGAAGTTTATGTATAACTTCCAGTGCTGTAGTAGGAGTTGTTCTCATTGCCTTTGTAGTGTATACCAACACCAGCAAGTCTTTGAACCCGTCTTTTGTGGACTTTTGCTTTGTTATTTACCAGAATGACATTCCCAGTAATGTGATAATTGGTTTACTTATGCCTGTTTAAAGTCACACCAAAGATTTTGTTAAGCCAGACTTCTGCTGGCTTCAAAGGTCTATGGTTTTGTCTGACTTTGTCTATGGTGCTCGCTAGTTTTTCGTCGAGATTAAGGCCCCTTTTGTGAATTCTAATGAATCACCAAACAGAGCGGGTTCTTGCAGTTTATCTTGATTTCGCCCTTTTGTTAAAGCAACTGTGGTGCTATTTATCTGGTTAACGTTTAGGCCAATTTTCTTTGAATTTTCCTGTGATTAAGATCCTTATGCCATAAGCGTACCCTTGGATTAAGAACCAGTTAAATGTATATATGGTACTTACTCCTGTATTTTACATGCATCTTTTTAACTGAGCGTGTTGGATGTTGTTGAAATCTTTTGCGATGTCATAGAAGCAGCTTACCACAATCTTTGTGGGGAGTTTCTGAATTGCGTTCGTTGTCGGTCCGTCTTTTTCTGGTTACTCAGCCTAGATACTTATTGATTACTTGTCTTTCTTGTTTGCAATAATTTGCAAATAATTGACAAGTCTTGATGATTTAATAAATTATACCACTTAACCGATGACATTCTTATTTTTAGTATACTCGTACATTTCCACATCTACCTAATTGATAGCTTAACCTTTTGCCATACTCACTTTCCTTAAAATTGCGCCTTAAGCGCTAACTAATTCCTCCTGATTGTTCAATTAACTCGTTTGCTGTTCTCTGAGATTATCATTTGTTTAATTAGTTAAATTATTAATATTATTGCTGACGGTTGCACTAACCTTGTTAGCATGGTTGTCAGATAATAATTTAATCACATCCTTTTACATATTAGTAGAGGGTATCATTAAACAGAAAGTATCGCTGCAATATTAATTAAAAAAAAAGTGCTTTGGCTTTATGGAACATGATCCGGCACAGCCAGTGTAATTTTTTTTTTTTTATCGTGTGTGTGTAAAATATACAAAGTACGAGTTTATATGTTAGATATGCATGATGTATCAATAAAATTTGTTTTGAGTTCTTCCAGTAAATTGCTTGAAATGTTTACAGCTTTGCTCCCGTAAATTAGAGTACGACCAAGTTCAAACTTCAATTGCATGGAGTCCCTTCATTTAGTTTTTATTGGGGCTTTTACTATTCTAATTAACTTATATTCCGAATGAGAGAAAAGTTCTTAGTAACTACTTACTATTTGTTACATATGGAGTAACTGTGGAGCCTTTTCATAGGTGAGATCATGAGATATATAAATTTCTGCTGACATTATTCTCTGATTGACTTTTCTGAAGCTTCATCTACCATTTATGCAACAATCTCATTTTCGCTAAGGGAAACAATAATGTTCCTAGCCAACTCTAATGTGCTGTGATTGTTTAATATGGTCTGAAAATTGCAATCCTTATGTTTCCAACTTTATTGGATTGTATGTTTTGTATTACTAGAGTTTTTATTGATGCCTTGATCTTGAACGAATAAGCTTTTCTTCATTCTTCTTCCACACTGTGGCGCTTAAAAGCCATCATTAACGCTTTTACAGTCGCTAATGAAACTAACTATATTTGCATCTAGTATTTTTCTGATCCATAAAAGCTTCGTAGCCTAAGCAACGAAGTCTGGTATCTTATCTTTATCTCTGCTGGAAATATAAACTCTAACCCATACACATATGTAAATATTTGAAAGGTTTAAAGTCCAGCTTGATCATTGCTACGGCCGTCCTCAAAATTATCCGAGCTAGGAAAACTGAATATGTTTTTGTTTTTTTTATAAACCGAGGTGTGAAAAATGTGTGCAGTGCAGTTTCTGTATTTCGATTTTTTCATTAATTTCTGATTTTTGTAATCACTGTGGCGAGTCAGGGGTTGCAACTAGTAACTTATAACTAGAGACCGGATTATAAGCATTAGCATATTTTGACCATTCTGCCCGCAATATGCAATATTTTTGCATATTGAAAATCTAGTGACGGCACCACGATTAACGCGGGAAAAGGTAGGGCAAACATATATTCCAGTCTCTATTTGTGGTCACAAACTACAAATGTAACAACTTCTACTGTCTTGTGCCTCTCAATTGTCAACTGCGACACTCTTTCCTCTTAAAAATTACGCATGTTATATTTGATACGCTCCTCTATTGCATATTTAAATATTTTTCTACGTATGTACCATGCCTCGCGAAATAAAGTATATCGTCGTGGATATTGTCGAGTTTGCGATAAAAATATTTTATGCATAAAGAAGTTTCAAGTAGACCAGCATATCAAGACAAGTGTTCATATTGCAGGATTGCAAAAGAAAGGCGCAAGGCAACAACTTTTAACGGCGGCAAGTAGCAGTAACTCCACTTTCACAGACCAACCAAAAAACAACTTTAGCATGGATTTATGCGAAGCATTGCTTGCAAGTAATATTCCTCTTCATAAACTTACAAATCCTTCTGTTGAGACACTGATGGCAATGATGTACCAGCACGCGGCTTACAGCTCGCACCAACAGCCAACAACTTCACTCGCGACAATCAACAGCTAACAACTTCACTATCCGTGCAGCCAAAAAAAAGACTTTCCAACCAACGAGGGAGGACATCATTGGCGCCAATGGAGTCAGCACGGAAGAAGGCGAAGCAAATCACTACGTAACAGAAATTTCGAATTTTTCGCTAAAAATCCCGAAATTCTGGAAGGAAAAGCCAGAATTGTAGTTTACACAAGTGGAGTCACAATTATACGTGGGGCGCATAATCTCCGACGTACAAAAATACCACACGATCGTAGCTAGCATCGAAAGCGACATCCTGAATCAAGTCAATATGTATTCGTTGAAGGCAAAGATAATCGAACGCTTCACAGATTCCGATCATCAGCGACTTGGCAAAGTTATTCAAGAGATTGAACTCGGAAATAAAAACCATCCCAACTTCTACGAGAGATGCGCGACTTGGCAGGTTCTAAAATGGGTGACAAGTTTTTAAAGTCACTTTGGCTCGAGAGGCTTCCCCCACACATGCGTTCCATAATCTCAGTAATTACCGAAATTTTAACAAAATTGAAGGAAATTGCTGACAAGATTGCTGAGGTGAACTAGATATCTCGGTCGGCAATCAGCCAGCGCAATTCCCATCCAAATAATTTTTCACCCGATGGTAGCCGCAAATTCCAACGTCGGATAGAGCAGCCTTCGCGCACGGTTGCAGAATTAAACGCGGATTTTTTTCACCACCGTAGGGGGCGTAGTCGGTCTTGCTAACGCTATCGCAGCGACAGTAAGGGCAAGAAGACGAATGCTGGTATCACCGTACTTACGGTACCGATTCAAAAAAGTGTCGATCGCCATGCATACGCATATATGGTAAGTCGTCAAACTAGATGGCCAGTTGTTAGCGCCGACGAATTCTGGCCAACATAACTGTCACCTATTTTCTCGAGATCGTACAAACAACAATTCAATCTCTCTCATTGACACGGGTGCGGACATCTCAGTTCTACCTGCAACGCAAAAAGACAAAGGAAGGGCTCAGAAAAATAAAACTACTCTGTACGCATCCAACGACACACGAATTTCCACATTTGGCGCAAAAGCGATGGCAAAAGGATGGGACTGCGCCGTACTTTTACCTGGGAGTTTGTGATTTCTGATGTGTCCCGGTCAATTATAGGTGCTGATTTTTTCTGGCACTTTGGGCTAATGGTGGATCTGGCGAACCGATGTCTAGTTCATCAGTTAACCTCACTTTCTAGTGTCGGTTCCATAACCTCAACCTCGTCCACGGAGCTCACAAACATCAACCACAAGTCACCTTTCCGAGAGCTGTTGCAGGAATTCAAGGACATAACGCGGCCACTGGTAGGCAAATCAAACACAAATTGCAACGTTTACACGACTGGGCCCCCAATCCATGAACGATACCGACGCTTGAACCGCGAGAAGCTCAGCAATAACTCAGTTCCAGCTATTGATGGAGCAGGGCATTTGCCGCCCGTCGATCAGCCGTTGGGCCGGACAGCCCTCTCCACATGGCAAAGAAGAGAAGCAACAGTTGGAGACGGTGCGGGGATTTTCGGAAGTTGAACAGCGTAACTACACCGGATCGCTTTTCTGCGAAAATATTGCTTGAATCAAAATATACGAAATGGATCAACACTGCGTAAGAACCACATTCCAACAGTTTACCTACACGTTTTGGAAGAGATACGTAATAAGCTCAATGATTGCCTTATTTGAATTTCAGCTGACGAAACTACCGACAGTTGTGGCCGTTATATTGCAAAATTTATTTGTCGGTTCGTTTTATTTGGTGGCCTGCACAGAGCTTGAAAAGACAAATCATTCTACGATCGCCGGATTCGTGAATGATGGTATCAAACACATATTTCCTGCATTATCTGCAGATGAAAAAGTGTTTATATTTCTCTCAGATGCTGCTCCCTATATGATCAAGGCAGTCAAAGCCCTCCAGGTGTTCTATCCCAACTTGATCCATGTGACATGCTTTGCTCACGGAGTACATCGTCTAACTGAAGAAGTACGATTAACGTTTGACAATGTAAATAGAATCATTTCATGGACACTGACAGTGATTCTTAAGGTACCGGCTCGCATTAAAGCCTTTAAAGAAAAGACTTTATTTCCTGAAACAGTGGTAACTCGATGGGGAACGTGGATTGAGACTGTGCTGTTAAAGTGAACACATCGAGGCCATCAAAGGTGTAATTACAGACTTCAATAGCACGGAGTAGCAGTTCGTTAGTCCAAGGAAGCGTTTAACCCCAGCTCGAAACCCAGGGTTTGGCGTTAATGGAATCTGTTGAGTTGATAAATGAAATCCGCCGAATGAACTCCGCATTTGTCAGATATATTCCCCGCTAAACTTAAGGAGAAATATGAAAAGATTTTAAGCAATAACCCAGGCTTTGAATATTTGTGCCAAGTAAGTAGTTTTATCATTGGGACGGGTGAACTTACTGCCCCGTTATCTTAATGGATGTGGAGTGGTCATTTTCCACTTCGTGTTAGTATTACTATCACTAATACTATGCTGAATTAGAAATAAAAAACTTAGGACTATTTTTTTAGTATTTAATGTTGCATATTTTGACACTTTTCATGCATATTTCAAGGTTTTTATGCTGCAGATAATACGCTCTCTACTTATAACAATTCGTGCCTCTTAATGAGGGGTAGCTGAAAAATGCTTTCCATTTGCTTAGTCCGTAAGAAACCGTAAATGTTATGCTATTTGTCAATGGAAGACCTATCGGAGGAAGCAGTCAGTTCTGGTGTGAGTTCGGGTCTTGAAAAACTCGAGCCTGCGAAATCACTAAAAAATAGCAAGGCTCTTTTTTAAGTTTGCGACTGGGTTCAGAGAAGCCTAAAGAGTTTTAGAGTACTTAGAATACGAGAGTGGGTTCAGCCAGACTGAAAATTGAAATTGCCTAGGAGCTTTTCATAGGCTTCCACACAGAATGACATTTTAATATTATTCTTCGTTGGTGAAACCTATTGTACTATAGGCACTAGGTGAGTCAGGCCAGCCAGTTTCCTTCTTCTTGACAAGAGAATAACTATAGTTTTGAGGGCAATATCTGGTGGACTATAGTGTAAATACGATACTTTGTCACCAGTTGTTTGATTCTATTTGGGTGCAGATTTAAATCAATTTTCGGGATAAGAAACGATTTTTCAACTACGCTAGTGTTTTGTAGGTGGTTGATACTGCATCAATATTAGTTAACATTTGATGAATGTCTAAGGAAAATGCCATCAATGCTAATCGATGATTAGCAATAGGTAGGTTGCGATCAGTTGAAAATATCATCTTATTTGAGGTAAAACGATTCCCGAAGCACACTCGGTTTGTTGTGCTGCTTTGTAGAGGTCGAAGTACATTGAAAGCAATGTAAATGAGTACAAATCTTTAGCAGCAAAGCTAATAATGGCAGTGGAGTTGGTGAAATCTTTTTGAAGAATTTAACTATAGGTATATTCACCTGCGTTCATATTTATAGTCATCCGTTTTGTGGTTCCGAAAATAAATAATAACTAAGGCACTTTTATGATTTAGATTTCGATCAAATTTTTACTTCAATTTATTGTTCGAATCTTGCCAATACGAATGGAATATAACCTCATTCAAATGTCTTCCAAGGGAATTCTTGCAGGATTTGATTGCAACTGGGTAATTTTCGACACATATTGGACAATAACACGGCCATAAATTGACGAATATTCGTTTCCAAAACGACAAGAGATTTTGGATTGTGTGCATAAGCATGACACCTTTAGCATAGCTTTACAAAAACAAATGGAACGGCGACAAATCCTACGATCTTGTTGGCCAGCTCACATCACCAAAACGTGATACAATTTGGCTAGTAAATTTTGCTTGCTTCGGTTAATATTTGCGATGACAGTTACACTGTCCTCATTGTCGAAGAAGTATGGACCAACGACACCGCCAGACTTAATTGCCCACCATACAGTGATTCAGCCCCTCGGACAACACTAATGAACTTGACTCGAAAGTCGAGGCTCTAACACGGGCTCTCAACCGAGCACTGGCCGTCTCCTATCTTCTAATTAAACCTAGAGGCAAGAAAAAGCCATATTAGTGGACAACCGCATTGGGGCTGCTTACACACGCCTTTTCAACAAAGTAAACACCTCAAGAGAAGCGTCGGATTGGGACCCATACGAGGAATCCCTCAAAACATACAAAAAAAAAATTGAGGATGGCAAAGCGTGAAACCTGGAGGTCTTTTTGTGATAAAAACAGTGAAGCCTCTGAGGCATCACGAGTAAGAAAAATCGTCTCAACGAGTCCCTCGATGCCTAGCTGCTTGGAAAAAAGCGACGGCTCATGGACGACCTCAAGTGACGAATCACTCAACCTGCTACTGGATAATAATTTTCCAGGCAGCTCCCCTTTCACGGCTAGCAACAATCTTAATAGAACTATTGCAACTGCGGCAAATATTACTGGCCTTATTACAAGAGACAAACTGCTCTGGGCACTGCATAGCTTTAAACCATATAAGTCTGCTGAGCCAGATGGTATAATTCCAGCCGAGCTACAAAGATCCAACGATATAGTCTTGCCATGAAATATCATGAAAATATCATGAGGTACTGCGTAGAACTATCCCACATACCTCTGTCATGGAGAGAAGTAAATGTAATTTTCATTCGCAAAAGCGGTAAATGTTCTCATGTTATCGCAAAAACTCTAGATCGACCGATTGATATCCATACACGAACCAGCTTTGACCCTAGACTCCTATCCGTGACAAAACATGCCTACAGCATGCCTACATCACTAACAAGCCACATCGAATGGTCCTTACATTATAGAGAATATACAACGGTAGCTTTCCTGAACATAAAGGCGCATTTAAAAACGACAAAACATCCGCAATCACGATGGCGCTCTCAGCTCTGAAGGTAGATGATTTACTTGGGGACTTGATCAATCTCATGCTAAAGAGCAGGACTATCAACTCCAAACTCGGTGGGTCCTCTGTCAAAAGAAGTGTCAGCAGAGGTACGCCGCAAGGCAGTGCCTGCTCGCCCCTTCTCTGGAACTTAGTGGTTAACGAACTGCCGATATACCTGGAAGAAGGTGGTCGCAGGGTGGTTGCATATGCGGATGACGTTGCTATAGCCGTCTCAGGAAAACATCTTCATACGATTAAAGAGCTCCTGCAGTATTCTTGAAAAAGATAAGAAAGCCTTTATTCTCTTGCAAAAAAGCCATCGGAAACAAATGAGGCCTCCAACCTCACATCACCCATTGGCTATATATCTCGGTCATAAGACCGGTACTCACCTTCGGGGTGGTTGTGTGGTGGACGGCCTTAGACAAAGCAGTGAACTGCAGGAAGCTAAGTAAAGTTCAAAGAACAGCATGTCTGGACATAAGCGGAGCCCTACGCACTACTCCCTCCATAGCTCTGGATACTCTGTTTCACTTTACACCCCTCCACATTTATAGCAGATAAGTAGCCGCCAACGCAGCTGTTTGCCTTAAAGTGACTTTACAGTGGGCAAATAAACCTTTTGGCCACGCAAACATTCTTAACGTACTAGGAATCCTACCAGAAAACATCGTCTACACCACACCCAAACAACGGTTTGACTAGGGCTTCCATGCAAGCATTCCTTCCAGATCCTTTTGCGAGGAAAATGACTTACTGGATGATAATTCAGTCCACCATTACACCGACGGTTCAAAGACTGTCCAGTGGGGTTGGTGGTGGTGTTTTTGCCGATAAGCTTAACCTAAGTCTCTCCCTCCGCCTTCCCAATCACTGTAGCGTTTTCGAGGCGGAAATTCTGGTAATTAAGGAAGCCCTATCCTGGCGGAAGAAAAATGTAATGTCTGCAATGGATATGCGCATCTTTTCCGATGACTTTTGCAGAAGCTGCAGGGATGAGGAGGAAGAGGAGACAATTCCCCACCTCCTCTGTATATGTCCAGCTCTCTTCCAAAGAAGAAATCTCCAGCTAGGGGGTTTCTTCCACATCGACTTCAGTGACTTAAGCAACACAGACATCAAAAGTCTCCTACGATTTATTAAGAGCTGCAAATGGTTTCTGGAGGATCACAGATCCACGTGGCATCACAATGGGCCAATAGGCCTAATAAGGTTGGTTTTTCAATAACCACTTAAACCTAACCTAACCTAATGGTCTTTCGACAGTGCCATGTGGACTTTCACCTCCCCATATGCGCCAGACGTATCCCCTGATTCGAAAATTAGCCTCATCACTGAAGAAAATGTTGTGTGAAAAGTGGTCATCCACACGCTGATGTCCAAGCACTCATTTGGCGTATGTTGAGCGAGTTGAATTTTGTAAGGGCGTAGATGCAAATTCCAATGCAAAATACGCCGTAATGTGCTTGACACAAGTCTTCTGTTCCAGCTGCAAAAAGCAGCTTATTCGAATCTATTTCATAATATCTACAATCGAATAATACTCGGTGCTGTAGAAACCGCGGACAAGGTCAAGTGAAAATAGATGAACTACTTCACTTCTTCGAAATTGTATTCAGCTGAATGATGTTTAACTATTGAGTGGGTGGTTTGAATGAAAATACGCTCGGGAC
Source organism: Volucella inflata (assembly GCA_928272305.1). NCBI lineage: Eukaryota > Metazoa > Arthropoda > Insecta > Diptera > Syrphidae > Volucella > Volucella inflata. The sequence goes on from OV743716.1 coordinate 231,054,559, forward strand.
TTAGGCTATGTTTGATTGTGAAAAAAGAGTTGAGAATGGCTTGCGGTGAGGTTTTCTTCAGAATATTTCCCGTTTATCTTAGATTCCCATTGAGGTTTAATATCCATCCCTTAGTGAGAATGTTTATTCAGAGTGGGAAACAAAGGATATTTCCCTTTTTCTTCTAAAAATAAACATTCACAGTGCCTTTCTACAAAAAACCACCATTCGACTTCAGTTTACATAAGTACGTATGGCTCATTAGACAGTTATATAAAGAAGAAACCCTCTTATGCACCCAATCATATCCGTCTCCCTTTTTTTCTGGCTTATGGAATATCATTTGCCCTTATTTGTACATACATGAGTACTCGTATCCGAACGTATGGCATTCTATTTAATATCCCACGACACGATTAATTGAACCTAATGTATGGGTATCTATGGCGGAGTGTATCTGAGTATCTGTATGTACGTTGGCATTATCGTCATTACGCATAGCAGGCATGCATATGTAACATACATGTACAACTACAACTACAGAGGCAGAGACATGCCTCATTTGCTCACAATTATGGTTATTTAATACAATCTCAATGTATATCCGGTACAAATGACTTCCATCCGTTTTCCATTCCTTCTACAAACACTTATACCTAATGGCCGTTTAGACCATGTATTCGTATCTAGATACAAAAATTGAACAGTTTGAATGGCAATCGTCAAGTACTTTCCATTTAAACTAATTACCCAGGCTCGTAATCGTATTCATATTCGTGTTGGTATCAGTGTTTGTTTTTGGTTTTAGTTTTCTAAAACCTCAAAACACTTGGGTTTTTGAGTTTACCATATTTGTCAGTTAACGATTACATATGACTTTCAAATGGTGATATAGATACAAATTGTATTTGTATGATTGTAGATCAAGTCCAGAGGGTGGCGGAGATATGTGTGATAATGATGTGGAACAAATGAGGTTGGGTACGCAATCGCGCAAACTTTCTGCATTGTTAAACTAATTAAGCGACTTGTTTTGTGTTTTGTGTTTTGTGATTTTGTATGTTTGTTCATTCTTTTTATTAAGTTGACGTTTCAACGTTTATTTAAGTGACAAGGAGATTTTTCGAGAAGAGAATCGTACTTCCACGCTTACATGTGTAGCACTCGTATTCGTACCTATTCGTACGCACCTGCTGAATTAACCGATGATTCTCAGGCTGCTCAGTGCTCTGTGCTCTGTGGCATGGGTAAAAAGACAAAGAAGTTTGGTAATTATATTGTAATTAGGGATGCATAGTCGTACATACTCGTATACACAACGAACTAGTTACTAGCAAATGTTGCAGATACATTGTGCTAGTTTGATGGTGAATCAGATGATGAAGACGAGTGGAAACTCACGAAAGCCAGTTAATTATGTGATTCCATTGAGAAGGTAATTGTAAAGGCTCTTATCGATGTTGCCAATCAAGTAGGCTTCCACAAATTGGCCCAACACGCCGTAGTACTGACGTTTTCTCCTCCAGCTCAAGTAGGTGGGCTGCACCTTATGTAGTTAAGCTGTAATGTGGTGACATTTAGCTTCGGACTCGAATCAGTGAGTCTTGATTGTGGTGACACGGTTTCTGGTTGAAGGGACCGTAATTTGCATAGTCATCTAGGTGACGTTTTAATTTTGTTAAAGTGCAGTTTCTTCATTGAATTGAAGTTCAAAATTAATCGTTGGGTGTGTGTGGTTTTGGTTTTTTATGTTCAGAACAAGATAACCCACAGATCTAAGATACCGAAGAGAAATTGCATGAGAAATTCCAAACTTTTGTTTTCAATTAAGTTGGTGATTTCAGTAGATTTTGAGATAGGAAGACGGAGTTTGATTACTAATATGGAAGAACATGTACATATGTACGAGAACATATGATAAATCCTACAAAACATGGATATAAATACAAATTAATTTCATTTTCCACTTCAGTATATTTTATTTGTTTTTTTTATAGTTCGGGGTAACAATTTCCACCAAGTGCAACACTCGCAATACAATTTTGTAATTTAGAAACTTGTCATTGCAATTTTCGTTCGTAGACAAGTTTCTTTGCTGTAGTAAAGTATGATTAGTAAGTCGCCAAGCACTTCTCGTTTTGGTTTAAGAAGTGGAAGATCTACGGAAAGCAATTTACTAAAATTTGGAATATTTCCAGCTAGTTTATTTCTAGATATTACCGAGGATCTTGATATAGTAGATCACAATTAACTTCTATCAAAACTTAAGAGAAGTTAGTTGATATAGATGAACCACAAGCCTCTGTCAGGCGTCCTATTCTTTTTTGTTATCGAAATCTTTTCAATATAAACAATACATTCTCTGATGATTTTTCTTTATACTTTCAGTCTGCTTACGATTTACTTTATCATGCCATTTTTACCTTTCATAACAATATACTAGATGGGGTGAAAAGTAAATTTTTTTAAAATGTTTTTTAATTTTATTCAATATAGTCCCCTTATAGCTTGATACACTTATTCCAGCGATTCTTCAACTTCTTGATCCCGCCCGAAAGGTAATTTTCCGGAAGGTCTGCAAAATACTCCTCCGTGGCTTCGATGATTTCCTCGCATGAGCTGAATTTTCTATTGATGAGCCAACTTTTGAGGTTTGGGAAGAGATAATAGTCCGAGAGAGCCAAATCGTGCGAATACGGTGGATGCGACAACAACTGGAGCCGTAAGTCATTGATTTTAGACGTGGTTTCGATGCTCTTATGCGCCGACGCATTGTCTTGCAAAAAACGATTTCGGCCTTCAATCGCTTCAATAATGCACAGTAATACTCGCTGTTGGTGGTTTTTCCTTTTTCGACGTAGTCTACGAAGAGTATGCCATGACAATCACAGAAAACCGACGCCATAACCTTTCCGACCCATTGAGCCTCCCTCGGCCATTGCCGGGCACTCATTCTGTTCTTAAGTGTGTAATAGTGGATTCAGGTTTCATCATCATGGCGTGTGCGTTCAGTACTAATCTTTGTGGTATCTGCTAGGCACCTTCACTTTCCGGTCAGCCAACACCATTTCATGTATTTTTTTGACATTGTCCTCTGTTACCGCATCGGAGGGCCTGCCGCTGCGGACTTGATCGGTAGTGGAGTTGCGGCCACCATGAAACTCTCGAAACCAATATTTGACGGTGTAATCTAACGGAGCATTCGCCCCAAAATATTTTTCCAACTTTTCTTTTTGTTTCCTTCGCCGTTTTGCCTCTCAAAAAAAATTTGCTTTGTGAGAGAACGAAAATCGTTTTTGTCTATACTCAACATGATGCCAAACACGTTAACAACAATCAGCTGTCCAAACAAAACTAAAGACGGTATCGCACTGCAATTTGGCATGTCTGCCTAAATATGAACGGACTTCAAGGCTTCATAACCGTTTTTGCAGTAGCAGCACATTCTGGCGGTCAAGGAGGTTACCTTTCACCCCACCTAGTACATAAGTTAAAATGAATCCGGCTTCAAATAGAATGTGTTGATCATGTTACTTGCATGAGCAAAAAACTGGATTATAGATTTAGTTAGAAGAAATATTCTTTCTATCTTAAACAGTTGCAAGACAGCATTATCATCAAAGCCAGTACTGCAATTTGCATGTCATAAAGTTAGTATAATACCTTATTTTAAGAAACAAAAAAAACAATCAAAGAGTATCAAAGAGTTCTATCGCATAGTCTTAGTTACCATAGTTGTTGGCTTACCCATGTAGTTCCTCAATTTACGTATCCACAAAACAATAAGTCTATGTCACATGATCTACGAGTATGTAGCCTATTTTCTGGTTCAAAGCGTTAAATTAAATGTTAATCGAATCGTTTTCGCAATATGTTATGTTGAAGAAATTTCGATCGATAATTCCACCAACCCAATTACCAACCAAGTCGCTTTTTTAACTGGATGTAATGGCAATGTTCGGTGTTCTGGTTGATCCGTCCCCCAAGTATGGCTATTTTGCGTGTTGACGTAGCCACTAAGAAAAACGTGGGCCTTTTTGGACAAAAACAGTGGAACTGGATCATCGTGAAGCTTTTCAAGGGCCGAACGACTAAGATCCTAACGTAAAATACGCCAAGTTGTTGCATACGACAAGTCACGCTGTGTAGAATGGCTCCGAATCGAGTCATCACGGTCATCGTATACACTCTCGGCTACCATCGCCGCTATATATTTTTCAATATCTGTAAGATGGGGTCTATTTGGTTGCGTTTTATCGAATGAAAGTTGGGTTTCAAACTTTCTGATAGTATAGCGAATTATGGGACAGGCCAATTATTTGGACCATAAGTTGTTCTAAAAGCACCAATCACTTTCCTTGTCGAATGCTAATTTTTGTAACACGGCTGAATAATTGGTAGACGCTATGCAGGGAAATGCCTTTCTGTACGTCTTGAAGAATGACCTTTTATAAAGGTTAAATGAAATCAAGTCTATAATTAGGCATTTTCCTGCTGGGGTGACACATATTCCAACACAATTAACCCAATATTTATTAAACAAGAACTCCCAGCTTTGAACTGTTCAGAAATGTCGGGATTTTACTGTAGAATTAATAGTGATATGGAGAATTTTTTTTAAAAATTCAGAGTTTTGCGGTAGAAATTCTATAAAAATTACAGTTTACGATCATAATTCTGGCACACTTTTAAGTGTTTTAACCACGTCCCTGTCCTCATACAACGTATTTGCGGATGCCCCACGCCCACTGTTGTTTTTTTTTTGTTCTTATAAGCTAAATAACATCCATTTACTCGTATTTCATAAAATATAATTTTATAAACTATTAGATATAAATTTATTTTATTTTGTGACTCATATGTGACTCTGGACGTAGTAGAAACAATTTTTCTCACCAAGTTCAATGAGTCAGATATGAACACATCGACTATTGTAATCATTTTGCATGATAAACGAGTTTTTGAAGTACAAAAACGGTAAATTGAGAGATCGCTGTCAAATGCACCCTATTGTCAATAATATAAGAAAGTTGTCTTGTTTTCTAGTTGATTGTTTGAGGTTAACTAGGGAAAATGACTAATAAAAGACTAACGACTGAGCAATTAATACGATGCTTAGAAGATTCAGATGAAGAAGCATTTAGTGGTGCAAGTGATGAAGAGTATCTGCCGAATGATGACAATGAAGAAAGCGAGGATACCGAGGTAATTGCAAACTTAGCAAGCAGTGCAGACAGGAGTATCGAGAATCCTTTACAAACGCCGGAAAGTTTATCGTCATCTTATACGCGTGATTTCGAATGGAAAAGAGATGTTCTGCTTTTAGGAAGGGAAGCATTTATTGGTAATCACGGTCTCCAGATCATTCCAGCAATTATTGAAGACTGACGAGTAAGTTTAGCCAAAATCTATGCTCATTTTGTACTAAATGAAATTATTGATGAAATGGTCAATTATACTAATAATTATGCTCAGTTGTTGAAGTACGTACTGCATAATTTAGTCGAAAGACTCGATTGAAAAATGTTGGTAGAGAAGATTTGAAAACAATTTTGGAGCAATTATGTCTCAATCTAAACCGTCAATTGACCACTACTGGAAATTGGACGTTCGTTTTTATCTATTTATACAACAGGTTCACCTCAATTCTAAGTCCAAATAGGTGTTACTGAAGAACAAAGGACTCACAAAATAGACCCACTTATACATAAAGTGATAAATTATTTTCGAAGTCTTTACATACCGTCCGATATTATAGTCGTTGATGAGTCTATAGTCAAATTTCATGAAAATAAAAACGTATAACCCAGATAACTATGGAATGAAAATATAACTGGCTTCTACAATTAATAGTTACACATGGTCCTACCAAATTTATTCCGGAATATCGCATCAGTTAGAGGATCTCGATAAGCCTGGTTCAACAGTGGTACAGCTTATAGAACCGCTTTTAGATGAAGGTCGTATTATTGTTGCTGACAACTATTATACCAGTTTACTATTGGCTGAGTACCTAAAAGGTTGCAAAACTGATTTGTGCGGCACTTTACGTAAGAATAAAAAAAAGCGAAGTTAAAAAGAAGAAAACAAATAGTTAAACAAAAGGACAATCTCTATACTGTATTGAAAGGGCGTGACAAACGTGACGTACTTATGATTTTAACATGCCATGGAGGTGGTATGTCTACCGTGGCTACAAAAAGAAGTGACGTCGCAAAACCGGACGTAATAATCGACTATAATGAGACCCTTAAAAGGTATTGATATCTCGCACCAACTTGCTTCATTCCATTATACTAGGCGCATATACAACGAGTTGGCAGACGGCCCTGAGCTGACTATCTTACAAGTCCAAGAACATTTAATCCGACATTTTCTTGGACCAGCAGCATCAGCTATAGAAAATAACATCCCTCAAAGATGTTCAATCTCCTCTAGCACTCCAAGGTCTTTTAATTCAATTGCTTCTTCAAGCAATTCTCGGTATAATCTGCCAGAAATTTCACGAAATGTAGGCTATAAACTCGTAAGAAAAAGATGCACCGGATGCTATATCAAAGTGAAAAATCAAGGGTTATTGATCAGAAAGGCAAAGCAAGTACACACTGAGTGCAAAATATGTAAAAATGCATTCTGTCTAGATTGTTATAGTGAGGAACATGCTTGATTATTTTCAGATTCTTTTACGAATACAAACATTATCTTTTGTATTTGAGTTTTGTTTATTGCACGCATCTTCTACTGGCTAAAGGAAAATTTTCAGGAAAAAGTTGCGAAATATTCTTTTATTTCCTTAAAGATAAGGCCTTTTGCTATACGTCCACGTTAAATTAATTAAAATGTCTCGTCAGGTTCATAACAAAAATTTGTCTAGAATTTATTTTAGAAATGAGACACATGTGATTTCTTAACTTATTTGAATACGCTCTCGTGAGTCATACTATATATGACTCATTGGACAGGGAAATCGTTAAGTTAATTCCTTATATTTTATATACTATATATATATTTATGTATCTAATATGAATTAGGCTTCTTGTGCTTAACACAACGCAATTTTTCTAGATTCAAAAATTTTCAACTCCCAAACCGTTCATGCTTAAACCTTTAAATTTTTTCTCGGCTGTTTCATAAATCAGTAACAAATTACTTTCGCGGTCATTTGGTTTTTTTTAGCGATGAAAACCCCAAAACTTCACCGATTTTCATCCTTTTTTTGTTTTTCAATTTTCGTTTTTAGAGCGAATTTAAAAAAAAAAAAAAAAACACTGTGGCGCTGGTAGCCCGGCATGGGCCATGGCCTAGCTTCTTGACACTCATTTGTGCTGCTGAATGTTATTCAATTTTTGTTTTGCCATTCACATACATAATATCTAAAGTCTGTGCCAGGGATTTTAATAAAACATGATTTTAAACGTTATTTCACTTCTAAAAACTTTAGTAGAATTTTGTCACTTTCTTTTCACAATCTAAAAACTCACAGAAATTTACAAAACCAATGTATTTAACATTCCTTGGTACAAAATATCCGTGAAACATATACCTATCATTTAGAAAAAAAAAAGTAAAGTGACAAGATTTGTAATATTTGAGATAAGTGCATCAATGTGTTGAAAAGCATGACTTTACAGGAACAGCGTTGAAACATTTCAGTCACCCTATACACACTTCTACTTCCACTTGAGCAAAATTATTAATCTTTTTTCGAAATATACCTATGTATATAATTTAATTTATTTAAAAAAACATCAGAAAGTCGTCGTCAAGTTATTTTCATTAAATGTTTTATATAACAGGCTACAATTTTTGTAATAAGCTTTGAATTGATGAAATGATAAATAAATTACTACAATGAGAAACAGTCGGCATAAGTTCGTATAACGAGGAAAGGGTTAATAAAAGGATAAGAAGAAGAAGAAGAGAAACAGTCGGCCTCTCAGAAGTCCAACGGTTTACCAAAAAAATTCTCTTAGCTTGTAAAATATTAAAACAAGTAATACCGAAACGGATGCGACCTTTTGGCCATTTTCATTTCATTTTAAATGCATTTTTATTTTTGAAATTCAGAAATTCTTACAAGCTATACAAAAAAAACGCTTAAAAATTAGCTTAATCAACTTAAAATTATCTTATTCTAACTTACTGGCCCCATGCGGACACTCAAAGATAAACCTAACAATTCAATTTTGTCTTTCGACTTATCGTTCTTCTTCTTCTTATTCTTTTATTAACCCTTTCCTCGTTATACGAACTTATGCGTAACGAGTTTCCCATTTTTACTGCATCGCTGCTGCTCCGCTTATGGGGTTGGCTAATGTCGCAGACCGCAGAACGCGTCTACATAATGCTCGGTCCTGGATCGCTTCAGTGGTAAGCCCCAGGCGTTGTTGCGCATTTGCCATCTGAGAAATCCAGGAATTCTTTTTCCGACCTCGTTTTCTTACAGTTGGAGTGACCGTAGTTGATAATGCCTTTTTTACCGGATTTTCCGCAGATCTTCTTTGAACGTGGCAGTACCAGCTTATTTTATTTGTCTCAAGGTGTACGGTTACCGAATTCTTTATATATAGACTTCCTCTTGTACGCGTAGACCTAATGCAATCGCGTTTAATGACTCCGCTAGACAGCCTTAACATTTTCATTTCCGCTGCCGTCATTTTGTTTTTAAACGCTTCGTACATTGTCCAGCACTGTGAACCGTATATAAGAGCTGGGCTAACAACCGTGGTATAGAGTTTCCCCTTAAATTTAAGTGGAAATTTTCGGTCGCAAAAGATTCCCGAATTTTCCCGCCATTTCATCCATCCCACACTCACTCTGTGGTTTACGTCGTCGTCACATTTCGCTTCCATGTTAACGATTGATCCTAAGTACTTAAAGATAGTGCTTTTCGGAAGAACTATTCCGTCTAACATTATATCCGGAACAGGTCGCAACGGATGCGCAAATGGGCACGTCAAATGCTCCGTCTTTGAACGACTTATTTTAAGCCCGTTTCTCTCTAGCGCATTTCTCCATGAATCTAAGGCGTTCTGTAAATATTCGACGTTGTCGCTTAGTATAACTGCGTCGTCAGCGAAGAGAATTGGCGCTACATTTGCCTCGCGCATGCAGTCTTTTAAAAGATAGTCAGATACTACGTTAAAGAAGAAAGGGCTAAGTACGCTTCCTTGATGCACTCCGACATTAACTGGAAATTCTCTCGTTAGTCCAGCACAGCTTTCAACTGCATTTTTCACGTTTCAGTACATGCTTGTATTATTCTAACATATGTTTCCGGTACGTTTTGAGACCTCAGCGCGGCCCATATGAGATCCCTAGGCACTCGATCGAATGCTTTCTCGAGGTCGATAAAAACCATGTGTAAATCCTTAGACGAATCTCGGTGCTTTTCCATTATTATTCGTAGGCTTTGTATAGCGTCCACCATCGATCTTCCTTCAACAAATCCACACTGGCTATTATCGAGCTTTATTATTTGTCGAAGACGTTCGTTTATGACTCTTTCGACGATTTTCATTGTGTGTGACATAAGCTTGATTGAACGGTAGTTGTTGCATTCTCGACTGTCGCCTTTTCCTTTGTATAATGGAACCAAGAAGCTACTTCTCCATTGATTCGGCATTGATTGTCCACATTTTAGATCATTTAAAAGTTTCGATACGCAAACGCTGCCGACCCCCTCCATCTTCGACCAAAACTCTGATGGAATGCTGTCTGGTCCCGCCGCTTTCCCCGGCTTCATTTTTCCGATTGCTATAATTATTTCTTCGATTGAAAAGTCCGTAACTTTCTCCTCGAATAGACCAGCTGTCGGCACGGTATCACGTGGAAACCGTTTGTTAAGCAACTCCTTGCAGTATTCAAGCCACCGATCACAAATTTCCGTATCATTTGTTAGTAAACGGCCGTCTGCGTTTTTGATGTATTTCGGCGAGGTTATTTCCATCGAATTTTTTCGCCTCTGTGCAGCGAGCTTAAAAATATTTGGCATTTTAGTACTGTACGACGTTTGAACTTCTTGGATAGCTTGTCTTCTATCTGCCAATCGTGAGGATATTTGTTCCGACTCCTGGTACAGATTTTCCGCTGCTGCGGCTAGAGCTCAAACCAGAACTTTCTTTGCGACGTTTTTAAGGCGCTCGTATTCAAGAGCCAGTCGAGCTTTTCCGATATCGTCGCTCCGATCGCATTTTGTCCACGCTTGGAATGCACTCTTCTTGTCGGCCACAGCTCGTTTGGTTTCGTCATTCCACCACCATGTTTCTTTGCCGACGTGATGGTATTTCGATATAGTCCCTAGATGGGACTTTGCGAGTGTTATGCATTCCTCGTGCATGCTGTTCCACATTTCTTGCGGGCTAAGTGAGTCTGCGATACCGTTTATATTGTGAAGAACTTCTTTAGCCAGTGCGATAAATCTTGCGCTTCGTTCCTTCGATAGATTATACCATCGGATTTTTGGCTTTCCAAATGATGCCCGTGTTTTCGGTGGTTCCGCTGTGAAAAATTCTGTAATGAGCAGACGGTGTTGGCTTACTAGCGATTCTCCAAGTATTACTTTACAGTCCTTAACACGGTTTCTCATCGACATTTTGCAGAGGTGATCTATTTGCGTTTCGTGGCCTCCGCTGCTATAGGTGATAAGATGTCGTTGATGTTTAATAAACTTTGTATTTAAGATGGTTAAGCCGTAAGCCATACACGCTACAAGGATGTCTTCGCCAGCTGAATTTCTGGTTCCAAAGCCTTTACCGCCGTGGCAGTCCTCCTAATCAACATTTGTTTCTCCGACGTCGCCATTTAAATCTCCGCCTACGAAGAGCATCTCATCGATAGGTATATTTCTAAGCAAATTACCGAACTCTGACCAAAATGTATCTTTTTCCGATTGGTCGCATCCACTTTGTGGAGCGTACGCGCTAACAATGTTCCACTTTTCATTGTGTACGACGAGTTTAACACTCATCAAGCGGTCGCTTATTTTCAAGATACCAACCAAGCACTTCTGCTTGCTCTGGGATCACCCGAGTGCGTTGCAATCGTGGTGCCCAGCGGGGTAGTGCTATTAATTGCGATCATTTCCATGAAGTGTATCTAAAGTTTGAGTGGTTTGACACTTGTATGCTCATTTCGAATTGATTGACTGTTCTCTTACCCCACCGGTAGTCTCCAGACGTGGGAACCCAATGATTGCATACAAACTTGTGGGAAAGTTTTAAGGTGTTAAAGTGTCACAGGCTCATTTTCGGTGTCATAGTTGCCTGTATATGATTGGTGTCCCATTTAGTCGCCTCTTACGACAAGCACTGGGACGCACTGCGGTACTATTCTTTATCCGATGACGCACGGTCTTCTTTCGACTTATCGGTCAGATCTTTATTTTTTATTTTTACATTGGATATAATTATAACTAAGAAAACATATTTTCTAATTTAAAAAAAACTTAGTGAATTTACATTTTTTTTGTTATAAGATAAAACTTAAGACAAAAAACTAAAAACTATCTAAAATAAATCTTAATCTACTTAACCTACTTAAACTATCTTATTGTATAATTGTATAAGTATTATTTCTTTTTGGTGTGGTGTGGACTACCACTTTTTTTTTTAGATAAGGTTACCCATCTGTTGTTTTTTTTTCAGTTTTTATGATTTTTTTTTTTATAATTGTTATTCTTAAAACTGCCTTAACCCTACCTACCCTATGTAAGCCGGCCACGGCTAATAAGAATTAGGCTGAGCAACTCTGCTCCATAGGGGAGCTACCCTGCAGTAGAGGAATTCGACGATGGAGCTTCCCCTTCTTCTTCAAGCCACCAAAATTGTTGGTGCTGCCGAGCAACATCCCTCATGTCGCGACTCCCAACCGCCCTATAAAACCGAAGACGTTCCGCACTGCCGTGTGCGATGTCTCTGTCGTAGTTGAGTCGCCTGTCCGCAGCTGTTCGAGCGACGTGGAAGATTAACGGCACCGCTAATCTATCCTGGATCAGCTCTTTTTTGTCGAGGTAGAGGAACGCTTCTGGAGGAATAAAGCCGTCAAAGCGAACTCTCTCGTGATACATATAATTGGGGTAGTAAGCCCCCGAGATCAGGTTGTTCGACGAGGTCATTGCTCTTGCAATGTGCCCTCGAATCAACTTAATAACAAAATTGTCCACTCGTATTAGGTTCGCCCTATTGTACAAGACCTCATTAGGATAGAATTTGATGTACTCCGACTCTGGTGTTCTGTATAAGCGAAGACAAGCCCTAAGGCAAGCCCTCTCAAACACCCGAATCTTTTCCAAAAGACTTGCTCTCACGTTGAACCACACGGGACAACCAAATGTAAGCATAGGCCTAATAAGGCCCATGTAGCAGATCACCTTTACCCTCGCATCGAGTTGCCTGCTATAAAACAGTCTCTTTGTAAGGGCAAAAGCACCTTTGGCACCTTTGTTTGTTAAAATACGGATATTGATCTAGCCAGATCCCAAGGTATCTGACTACATTTCGACAAACAAGTGGCTGCGCGTGTTGTCCTACGATTTGAAACTTTCGCCAATTCTTTCTGGTATCCGCAGAGGCCCCAGACAAAGGTGTCCTAAAAAGAATGGTTTCCGACTTCTGAAAGTTGATCTTCAACTTCCAGTCGTCGCAATATTGTTTAATTTTATCGAAGTCACGCTGCAAAAGAATGTTTATAACCTCGATCTTTGGACCTGCTCTGTACGCGATTAAGTCGCCTGCGTACGCTATGGCATGGTGAAGTGAACCTATCAGATCACTTGTGTAAATGTTGAAAAGGATTGGCGAATTGACCGCACCTTGTTGTAGACCGTTTTTAATGTTGAATATACCAGTAGAAGTCACATCGCCATTCTTCACGATGAACTCTCTATTAGTGAGCATATTGAAAAGAATGTACAGTAGTGGTTTACTCTAACCATACGGTCAATCAGGCAGGCACCAGTGCACTGTTTCTTGGCTTTATTCCATTGGATATCAGAAACCAGTTTAGACGCGGCATGAATAACATCATGCCCTGCCTTGAAACCGAATTGATTATCCGGAACTATATTTCTGTCCTCAACCCATTTAGTCAGGACTCTATTGATGACTTTTTCGAAAACCTTACTGATGTTTGGGAGGAGACTGATCGACCGGAGATTCGCCGGATTGGAGGTGTCTTTATCCCTTTTGGGGATGGGATGTACCACCGCAGTTTTCCAATGCGCTGGATAATGTGCATTATTCATTGCATTGTTAAACAGGGTGGTGTAAATGTCCACCGCACAATGTTGAAAGCACAATGTTCGGTATTCCATCGGTTCCCACTGATTTCTTACTTATAATTGTGTCGAAGATCGTGTGAAGGTCTTCCTTCGAAATGAACGGGGGTTGTTCCCTTTCATTGGCGATGACATTATTTGCCATATTCTCGTCACTGATCTGGGTGAAACCCGAGTTCTCGATTCGGCGACTTTTTGGCCGAGCAAGGAAGAGTGCATAGTTGAAGTAAATTTGAAAATTGTTGCACGACTATAGCTAGATAAGCTAAACATATTTCCTTTGATACGAACTTCAGTTTGCTTAAAATGTTTTCTATTTCTAAACACTAAATGTGTTCTAAGTTAATAGATTTCTACTAGTACTTCAAAAACTTCGATGTTGTAATTGTATTTTCAAAAAATCAACACAATTTTTTTATAGCTGTTTCTTGTTTCAAAAATATTGAAAAATACGTTTTTAATAATATAAACCTCAAATTCGGATTCTAAAATATATAACGAGCATTCTAGGCACATCGCGTAAAAGCCGTATGTATTTGAACACGTTTTTCGAGTTGGCGGGCGTGATTTAAAAAAAAAACTACTTGACTAATCTTTCTAAAATTTTAATATGTTATTGTGCATATATTAATGCATGGATTGAACTACGGGCAGAAAGATCGGTATTATAGTTTTTGATTTTTGATACGATTTTGGGCCCAAAAATTGACCATTTTTCGACCAAAATTGTTTCTTGTAGTTCATTCCATCGCGGCTTCGATGCTTAGAACCTCCTTCTTTAATTTTTTGGAGATGTTCCAGTGAGCCGCAATCACGCCCGTCGTAATTTTTTGCGGTTTTTTTTCAAAAAATTCTAGTGGTCTTAAATCACATAAATTTTTTATGTCAAAATGATATCTTGTTTTTTATTAAAATTATACGCTTTTTAAAACATTAAAACAAATTTTTTTGAAGATGTCATGTCCTCTTAAATAACTTTTATTCAGTATGGAGTGCGGATAAACTCCGTCCTTTCATTTAATTTTGTTTTGTCTACCAAGAGCCCATTAACTATAAAAATTTAACCAATCATATTTCAAAATCCACTATATTTACGAAATAGTATCTATAATATTCATGGCTGCTTTGACGGATCTGTTGTTTATTCTTGAATAACTGAAAAATTCTTGCCGGATAATTTTTTTATATTCTCGTTAAACACATGTTATGGTGATAGATTTCGTATCGCGACATAACGTTGGTCAATATAAGTGACACATACGGACCTTAAAACATAAAGATATAACAAGGAGGAAAGGATAATAGCCCATTCACAACGATGTTTGAAAAACAACATTTTCATTTTTATTACCAAAGTTATCCCAAAAACACCATTTCCACATTGTGGTGATCCATCAGCTTGGCTTTGCGTAATATGCTTTTCTACCTAACCATGAAGCTGAGCCTTCTGGCTCTGGAAGTGTCAGATGAAGGGTTGGGTGCCCTAGGCAAAGGGGCCTGTTTAATAACCTTTACTTAAAAAAAATTTTTACAAAAGTGCACATTATTGATCGTTGCAGCTTAATTATAACTGATGAAGCTGTTCCAGCAGCCAGAGAAACAGATTGTAATGCAAATACTCGTACCTCATTTGCATCGTATATTAAATGCAAGTCAGATCACAATTAATCTTATCTTAGTTAGCTTCGAAAAGCAGCAAAAGATACACTAATTTATTCATTACTTATTCAATTCATCGAACAGGTAATAAGTTCGAACAATTCTTTATGTTGATGTGCATTAATATTAATTTCTATCTTTGAGTGTATTGACTAGATTAGTCTGCCTTTAACAGAATTTAATACATTTTTGATTATACCTAGTCCTGCCTACCTAGTTCTATTACAAATATAAAACGCTATAAAAAAAAAACCAGCAAACATATTGCATTCAAAATTGTTTCATTTATTAGACCGCAATATTGGTTATTAAAAAAAATTGAATTCACTCGAAATGACAGCCTTTGTGCTTTAACATAAGCTTCCAAACGGGATGGCCAGTAGTCTATAGCCGCACGTACGGTTTCTATGGAGATCGTGGATGTTGCTGTGGTTAATGCTGTTTTAAGGCTTTCCAAATTCCTGTGGGGCGTTTTGCCGGCCATGTTCACCAATTCTGTCCACAAACCATAATCCAGTGGATTCAGATCTGGACACCCCGTCGGTCAATCTTCTGCTGCTATAAAGCCAGGAATATTGACTCTGAGCAACACCTGCATGAATTTGGCTTTGTGCGCTGGAGCAGAGAGTCCTGTTGGAAGATCCATCTGCATCCATTGAAAAGGGTATTGGTCAAATACAACACAACACAACACCCTCTAGCACATCTTCTTGGTAAACTTTTGCACCAGAAATGAAGGGATGTGACACCATGGTGAGACACCTCCACCAAACCATTACGGAAACGGGATAATGTCAACGTTGAACCCTTGGAACAACTTTTTTCGCTTCCTTAGATGAAGTGGCATAAATTTTGTTATTTTGTTTGTTGAAAACTTCTTCTACGGTAAATTTTTTTTTATCCTTAAACAGTTTTCATGGCCACTTTCACGTGCCACTGCAAAAGTCGCTTGCATCGTTCCAGCCTAATTTTTTTAGTTGAGGAGTTAGAAGATGACCCGTGGACCGACGATAGGATTTCATATGCAGGTCATCCCGAATTATCCTAGACATGAATTTGATTGATATATCCAATTCCTTGGACATGATCTTCTGCTTCCCTTAGGGATTTCTCGGAATTCGGTCGCGCACTGCCTTTACTACCGCATTCGTAGGGACGACAAACGTACAACCACTTCATGGCCTGTCCTCTACTCCAAACAATTAGCCGAAGCGAGCAATAGTCCAATAAACGAACATTCTCGATATTCCGAGTGGTTTTAGCAATTCGAAAATTTGGGCAGCACTCTCTCCGCACTTAAGCATCGCTATTACCGCAACTCGATTCTCTTTAACGCCCCACTCCACGTTAATAGTTTGCAAACTGAAACCAAGCTGACTAGTATTCTTCACTGACCAGTGTATTTGTTGTGAAAAAAAAGTTAACGTTTCTATTCTCGCAAGAAGTTTTGTACGATAAGCGCTGAAAATTGTGTAACAGAACTTATGGCAGGATTAGGTAGTTAGTTTATCATGCTTATGTCAAAGTATTAAGAACATTTGCTTGAGGCTAATTTGGCATATCTTCTGCAGAATGATTCATACAAGTGAGGGAGCCCACAACAACCATGATGACTAAATGACTAAATGTGCCTCCACATACTGGCACGACTGTTTGCAATTTATTCAAAACTAGATGTTAATAGCTTTCCTTTCGAATGGTCCACTATCAATCTTCCCCAGATAATTTATCCAATATTTCATTTTAAACAATTGGATCCATTCAACTTTCACCTCGTTCTTTAATAGAAGTGTTTGACCACAAATCAAATGAAGGCACATTACTTGGACACAATTAGATACTGCTTTCCCAGTTGCTCGCATGCCTTTAATATAAATGAATATGACGTTCATGCATATGAACATATCTATGTATGTAAACATCATTCCTTCTTATTTTTTGTATTAATCTACTCACTCATTTTTCATCACAACACCAAGGAGCAAGCGCAGAAAAATGAAAAAGTAAGATAAGACACCACGATCAAGATCCATAGCCAATGTAGGTATTCGTAAAGAGCGATTCTACATGTCCCACTCGCATCCAGATACATACTTGGTCTGGTGTGTAAGCACATTCAACTCCCTCTCGCTTTAAGTCATACACTGAACTGATGTTGTACGTTGTATGTTGTATGTTGTACGAGTACTGTCCGCTCCCTTCGGCCTCCCATATCGATGATGATAGAGTTATTACAAAATTGTTACCCTGTTCTTAATTTGTTGGCGGCTGCTTTGATGGGGTCTTCCAATTAGCTTGGCCGACACCTTAGGCGGCGGCGGTATCTTTGTCCATTTGTATGGATAGTGGTGGACCACCACCATGTTGTATTTCGTTGTATTCCGTTTTGCGTTCTTTATTCGTTTCGTTTCTTCTTCCCTTGTAGGTATTTCCTTTCGCGTTGTCCTGTATTTTTTATTTTATTTATTTTTTTTTTTATGTTTTTGGCTTGTAGCTCAAGCTGTTATTGCCTTTTGTGTAGCTTTTATCTGATTCACTTTGCTTTACGCGTCATTTAAATTTCTGCATTGCGGTTATTTCTGTTGTTTAATTTGTTGGACATTTTGACATGGAATTGCAAATTTTAGCGCGTTTTATTGTCTTGCTTTTGTGTCGTTTTTAAGATATGAGACCACAACAAATTAGTCACTTAAGGATATGTAAGGCTGGAACTCCACGAGGTTTATCACAATATGTCGATTTGATTCGAAGAAATTGAGTGAAAAGGAATACTGAATTGAAAATATCCTATCAGTTTATATATTCAAGCTGAATAAGGACCATCAAAGGTCCAGATTTGATCCTGAATATCTAATTTTGATAAACTTTCAATCTTTGTCGATCCTCAAATCCTCATTGTCGGATAGTTCTTCAAATCGCAGGTCCATGGCGACCAAGCAACATCCCCCAAATGAGTATACATGGTATTTTAACTTAGTGTACAATAAATCGATTGTTAGACGGCTTGTGTGGCACGTAGCCCCATCTTGCTGAAATCATAGTTCACCTAAGTTTAAATTTTCAATTGTTGGCCATAAAAAATTGCTTAATATGCCCCGATAGCAATTTCCATCGACCGTAACGTTTCTTCCATTCTTGTGTTTGAAGAAAATGGGCCAATAACGCTAGTACCCCAATAACCTCACCAAACATTGGCTTCTCTATGACTGCAGCAGAGAAATGACAACAAAATGAGTGGTCCTTTTGCTTCAAATTCTGAATCAATTGGACCTTTTAAGCGAATAATTCGAGATGTTTGTGCAAAATTGTCTAGTTGCTGAGATCATGGGCGCTTTAATGTTAATAATATATAATAATGAGGAATATACCACCTTGATCAAAAAGTTCCCGGAATTGATTCACCTAAATATTTATTGTCCCCTTCAAAGTAGTCCCCATCGACTGAAACACACTTATGTCAGCGCTTGATCCAATCCTAAAAAACATTTTTTATATTCGGTTTTGGGTATGTCCATCAGTGCTTCCTGCGATTTTTTCATTACTTCCTCTGGGCTGGTGAAACGCGTTCCCCGTATTGGTTTTTTAACTCGATTGAACAGGAAGAAGTCACAGGGAGCCAAATCAGGTGAATTTATTGACTGTTGGGTGGTATTTGTTGCATTTTTCTTCAAAAAATTACTAATAATGATGGCACTGTGCGACGGTGCGTTATCATGGTGCAAAATCCACGAGCTTTCTGCCCACAATTCTGGTCTCTTTCGGCGAATTGCTTCACGCAAACGTCTGTCTATCTGGTCTGGCCTTCTAGAAAAAATTAATGATGCACTACACCGTTGTAATCCATGAAAACCGTGAGCATTGCCTTCTTTCTTGACTGAAAACGACAATTGACTCACGAACAATTTTGAACCGCTCGTGCCACTGTTAAACGACTGTTTTCTTTAGAGAATCGTTACCGAAATGCTTTAATCCGTTTTTTACAAAAAATTGAATATCCGAGTAAGTTCGCTGTTAAAAAATTTAAATTCATTTTTAAAATTGTAAAAAATCGCCATCACACACAACGATAGACGTACTCTTGCCTACGTAACTTTTGCAAATGTCAAGCTATGATGCCACGATTTAGATGAAATATCAACAACAGATGTACCAACTTAACAAAAGAAAAACAGAACTCAAATCGGAACAATGGGAGCGCCACACGGTTATTCCGGCATCAAGGTGGTATTTTTTCAATTGACTTCCTTCATATTCATCAAACAAAGGTTGAGTCAGGAATCCTTAGCTTTGTACGAGTAATATGATCGGTATCTGCAGGTAGATGTCTGCTGCTATTTGGGAACTTCATTTCCTTTAAACTTTATTTATAAAATGTTAATGCACAAAGCGCTCTTATTGCCTATATTTACAAAGATTTAAGATTCGAATGCGTACAAAAATTGGGTTTAGTACCGCTATCACCTTTCACCCTTATGGGTGAGTAAAGAAAGCAAAAAGTTGCCTTCATAAAGCTTGAAGTATCTCGCCTTGTTTTTCCTGGCCAGTTGAAAACCTGGGTCTGATTCTAATATCTGCACTAAAGACACTCATTTTGTAAATATCGCTCAGGGTCCCGATATTGAGAGTCAAAATGCAAGCGCAAGCAATGTAAAAGCCGCTGATATAAAAGGAACATCTCTTTGATAACCTAAATAACGCTTGACTGTGCCATCATAATTTTAATTTTTATTACAAGGTTGGGTAAATGTAATGTCATAATGATAATGTGCGAAACCTTATGCAAATAGTATCGTCAGCATTATGTTTTGGCAATTATACTGTGGAAAGATGGAAAATAAGTTGACATACCTAATACTAGTGCTTATTTGACTAATTTCCCGTCTGTTGTTTTAATGCGGTGTGAGTTTCGTCGTCCTGCACCATGTGCGCGAACATTTAAGGGTTTGGATGAGCGTCTGCATTGATTTGATTGCAGTAGAGATGTCGCTAGAATTGGCGGACACCGTATTGCTCCTTCGGCACAAAATATCATTGCTGTGGCTGGGGTAGTTCAAGAGATTCCACAAACATCAACGAGACAAGGCCGCACACAATTTGTCATCCGGAGACGATCGTTGCGTCGAAAGACCTAAAGATGTTCAATTATAAAGTGCAAACCGTTTACCAATTGCTGCCTGTTTAGAGTCAAGTAAAGTCAACTTACTCCCATGCTCTGTTAAACCTGGTGCAAGGAGAGGACGATTCCGTATCCAAAGCCCATTTTCACTAAATTGCTTATGTGAATAAAGAAAATTTGGTTTCTGAGGTACGGAGAATCCAAGTGATTGTTTGGTGAGACACTTTTAGTGAAAAAGTTATTGGCCCTTATTTTTGAGGACGTCGACGGCACTAACGTAATCGTTACTGGTGAGCTCTACAGGCAGATGCTAAAAGATTTTGTTTTGCCGAAAAATTGCTGATTTGGGTCTTGAGCATTATTAGTTCCAGGAAGATAGAGCAACTGCTTACACAGGCGGGCAACAACGGAGATTTTGAATCACCAATTTAAAGGCCATGTGATTTTCCGCTTTGGCGATTTAAACTCGCCCGTTAATTCTGACAGCTTGTTTTTGTCGCCAAAATTTTTGGAGGCTTGAACCCCAATTTGGAGGCAGATGTTTAGCGAGGTACAATTCAAAAAGCCGTTAAACGAGCACAAATGTACTCGTACATCAACTCAGGCAGCACACATTTGACCAGTAATGTTACCATAAATTGTACACCTTCACTTAATTCTAAGATGAGTACACACGGTAACGGATACTGAAAAGTAAATGCTAAGCGGTGCTCCGATTTACATTTTTTAAGACGTATTTCATACGTCATACCGTGTCAATATGCTAGTATTCCCAGACACATTACTGATTAATATATAACAAAGGTTCGTAGTAAGTTTAAGCGGCCCCTTGCTTCTGTTTTCTTACAGAACAGCTCAGAACTTGGATCCTAATTGTTCATTCATTCGATAACGATAACGTGGGTCCCTTAATTGAATTTCTTGAGGAGGAAAATGCAACTCGATTGACTTTCTCGTGGTATTTATGATGTAATCGAAACTGATTGCAAACTGGCCTTAATATATCTAAAGATGCAACATGAATTATTACTTTTTGAAACGTTCTACGGAATGCACTGAGTTGATCTCAGCCCTTTTAAGTCAATATTCAAAGACTGTATATAAAATCGGCAAGAATTCTTTTAACATTCGGCTCAGTATTGGTAGTTAAATATCTTCCAGTTCAGGATAGATTGGTTGAAGAAATTGAAATCATTCTGATAGTTTTGTAGCTAAAACTATAGCTTCACATGGGAGAGGCTACGGTAGGTAGACGAAATTTTATGGTGAAAAAAGTGGCAAGAGTGCTCCCGAGCGGATATGGTGCAGAACAGCTAATACGGACGCTGTTGCATGCTCAGTTTTACCTAAACCAAAATATGGTCGAACGAAAGTATGCCCGATGAATGGAACCTCAGCATTGTTTGTCTCCTTAACATCGCATACAAGATCTTATCTGCCATATTCTGTGAACGCCTTAAGCCGTTCGTCAACAACCTGATAAGTCCATATCAGTGTGGCTTCAGGCCAGGAATGTCCACCGTCGACCAAATATTCACACTACGGCAGATCTTGGAGAAGACCCATGAGCTTCAGATCGATACGCACCACCTATTCATCTACTTAAGGCAGCATCTATTGAGACGAGCTATACAGAGCAATGTCTAGTTTCGGCACCCCTGCCAAACTCGTCCGTCTGTGCAGGATGACAATAGAGAATGCACGCTGCTCCATCAGGGTCGGTAAAGATCTCACCAAGACCTTTGATGTCGAGAAAGAATTTAGATAAGGCAATGCGCTATCATGTGATTTTTTCAACGTCCTACTTGAAAGAATAGTGCAAAACTCATGAGCAAACACAAGAGGCTCTATCTTTCAAAAGTTCGTCCAACTACTCGCATACGCCGTCGATATTGACAAAATCGGAAGAAAGCAGCGTGATGTCAGTGGCGCTCTTCAGTTCCGTCTACATTGAGGGTACAGCGACTTGGACCTAGCTAGAAGAGTGAAGATCCAAATCCTGAGATAGGATTGGTCATGTAAAGCGTATGGGCACCAATGCTCCGATCCGAAAAGTCTTCAAATCCGCTTCCTGACAGCGCAGTAGAGGAAGGCCAAGACTCAGGTAGCGCACGTAAGTGGAAGGGGACCTCAACCAACTTAGCATGCGAAACTGGAGGCAGCCAGTTAGGGATCGAGCTGGCTGGAGACTCTTGTTGACTGAGGCCCAGGTCCACCCCGGACTTAAGGCCCACTTAAAGAAAGAAGAAAGATGTATGCCAGGCAGTCACAAATTTGAAAACATTCGATACTCCTTGTGAACCTCGAGTCAAATAGAATAGAATAGAATAGGAACGTAGAATGCCCGGTATACTTTTCCAAGAAAACAACTCCAAACAAATTCTCTGATAGACACACCTGAATTTCATCAGATGCTTGTAATATCTAATGAGTTACTCAGAAAAAAAAAAGAAGACTTTTGCTTCAGAGTACCTTTCTTAAATTTTTAATAAACATCAGCTTGAAGCAAGGATTTCATGGTGATGAAAGCATCGTTTCTGTGAATATTTTCAACATTGCCTATCGAAGGATATCTAGACTAAAGAAATCAAACATTTCGATGCACCTTTCACTCAGTTTACCCTTTATGCTGGTCATAATTCAAAACACTTCACTCACGTATGTATATGGGTAACTATACTTTTTTAATTTAATTTCTCAGAACATCATTAATTCATGTTTATTGCAACGATCAAGCTGCATTCGAATTAGGTACGCTTTGAAGACACACATTCCACAGAATTATCGTAAAGTGGAACAAATTCATCACACATTTTACCGTCCACTGATAAATGAACAAAATTAAAGCGTTCAAATCGTTAGCCCGATGGGCCGCATCCAACAAGGAGAATGCCGCGTAAAATGGTGCCTTTGACTCCTCAGACCAAGTGCAAGTGCATTCGTTTCAGAGCAGGTGGATGTGTCGCCTGCATACGATACGACTATGGGAGAGCGAATGCCACTAAAGTATGACACTTCTTCGACTCATAAATATTTTCATATTTACGACTTAAATGACACAAACCACATGTAGCCAACGATTAGATTCATGTTGATATACATACAATTCACTTTCCTGGTTAATCGTTTAAATACAACAAAACCGCCACCATGCCACTGGCCATGGTCTCGAACCAGATTGAACATCAAAGGCCTTGTTCCAGACGACACACTGTACACGAGTACAGTCAATGTTGACAAGTGCCACAAACAACAATGATGACGACGACCGACGGTGATGAACACTGAGACATGGAGACTTGGTGAGTATTAATGCACATAACCTGGACACGAATACCTTTTTAGCGGGATTAGAGTAGGAATACGACTCAAACAACGAATACTTCTCCATTGAAGGTGGGGTGCTCCACTAGGTATGAACACTAACTTAGTATTCGTACGTTTCTAGCCTTTGGCGTTTTGTTTAACACTGAAATGCTTGCGCGATTAAATCGCGACCACCACATCTCGATGGTGCACTTCCATGCGCTTCGCATAAGTGAATTTGTTTGGTAGTGTGTCTTGGTCTTGGTTTTGGTCTTGGTCAGGCTGTGCTAGTGGCATTGATGATGGCAAAGCTAAGGATGGTGGTAGTAGTTGTAACAAGCCGGGCTTGATGGTGTTTTAGGGGGGAAAATGAAACAAGTCAAAGAGCCGGTCTGTGCATGTTACACTCACTCACAGGTACTTATCAGGGAATTACCTGCACGATTGACAGGAAAATTCGCAATTAATTACACCAAGAAAGTTCCTAGCACTGCCAATAGTACTTGCATTGGTGTAGTACATACTCGTACCTATGTAGTACCAGAATATAGCTGCGGGTCAGCACGCAAATGCGAACCTCGTCAACTATGACGATGGTTGACGGTTGTTGAAGTTGCCACTAAAGTGGACATGAACAGTGTCAACGTACTTATTTTTGAAGTCAACTAGATTTATGTATGTTAATATGTGTGTTTGTTTGCGTAGTTATTCTGACTTTCTTTTTTGCTTAATATTCGCGATATAATCGAGGGGAGAAAATGTTGCTTAAATGGTGCATGATCACATTCATGACAAACCTACAGTAAATTATTTTGGAAAAGAAACCGCAGAATCAACGCAAATTTCCAGCTATAACAATTTAATTTTCAGCTTGCTAAGAATCCGACCTGCGAATTTGCAGAGTTGCAGGCCTACTCTCATGTTAATCTCCTCATGGCAATTTGTTTGCCAAAGGTGCGTCCACATTGATTGACATAACCATAACCTTATAGTACTTGAACTCGTAATAATTATTAAAATGGTCATGTTGAAATGGTAATCAAATCGTTAACCCTTGAGATCTGAAAATTTAGCAAGGAACACAAGTGTCATGTAGCTTTAGTTTAGTAAGCAATGGGTTTCAAACCAGCACCGAAAACACTAGTACTTACAGCCAAATGCAAGCGTTGCTCAGATATTTGCCGAGAACGTGCTTCGCGGAGTCTTCATCGCTTTAACATCAATCATCGGAGGAGGTGGCTTCATTTATACGGAGCCATAAGCGTAGAATCACCTAAAACTACTAGTAAACAATAAAAAGGGTCACGTTCAGCATTTGTTAGATCTGCCAAGTTGAAACCAGAAAAAAGAACGCTAGGAGTCCGAATGCGGATTGAGTTATCCTTCTCTCAGCAATACTTAGCGATTTCATTGAAAATCTTCCTTCCTGCAATTACAGAACTTAGTTAATTCGCCTTTCAATTGCATTCGACGAAATTTTGCAATCTTAAAATACCTTGTAGTTCTAGGGCATCTTGAGTGAACTTAGACTGTCATTGCAAGCGCATATACCTAGCCATCTTCACCTGCTTCTCACAATAAAGTCCAATTTCATCCGGATTGCGTTAGTCTTTGAATAGGTAGAATATTATGTTGGTTGAGAGTGATCCTTCTTTGGTCCACTGCATGGTTGTGGGAGGGCAATACTCCGGCGTCTCTAGCTACCAAAACGATTTCTTGATAAATTTTTCAGAGTTGATGATCCTGAAGTGGTTACAGAGTTGGGATTTCATTCTTATGCGTCCTAATATAGAGCAGTTGCCAAGGATTCGTCTCTGCTGCTTTCAAAAACTATTCGAATTTATTTTCCGTAGGAACATTGGCCCATGTCTGTGTTTCACAATTTAGAGATATTTCTTTTCGTGATAAGTATACAGCAGCTGTCGTCAAGGCGAAGTTCTGTGTCCATTACTATTGCGTATGTTGGCCGATACACTGCTTTAGTTCTGATGTCTAGCAGTATTGTCCATTGGATCTTGGCAAGCGATTGTCTTGTTTAATCGGCAGGGAACCTCAGACGTGAATGACGATTAGTGCACTAGAAGTGGGCTTTCAGTCAATTTTGTTGACACTGAGGTTGTTCTCTTTGGAAGAAGGGGGAAGCTTTCTGGTCTGAGTCATTTGGTGCTGTAAGGCATCACCATCCAATTTTCAAAAGAAGTTATCAAGTACTAAGATGTTAAACTAGATATGTACTTAATTCTTATGGACTTAATATGCTACGTCGAAAGCCTCTAAGGCGTTGATTGACATCTCTGCAAACCACTTGTCAGCAAGTCATTTAAATGTGTAAAATTAAGTTCAAAAGGTGTACCTACGTCTTTAAAAACACACATGACAAAGTTGTAAAATGCGCTCAGAACGCTGCAAGGAGGGAGAAGGAAATCTGAACCACTGAGAAGGAAACCTGATATTAGAACCACTCACCCTACTGAGAAACTGAGATCAAAAACTCGGCAGACTGTTGACCTGTGACGAAATGCATTCCACCATTAAGCGGAATGAACCATTTAATTTGGACAAAGATAGACAAGATTTCCAGCCTCCATGCGAGATAAAGTCAGGGCAGCCGTTTCTTAGCGGATACGGACTATACATCATTACAGCTCTTAAATCTGGAACGAGCAAAGTATGCCCGTTGAATGCAGTCTTCTATAAAGCAGAGATCCCCTGATGTGTAGGCTACTGAGGAGTAAATTCCCGCAACGTCGCATATAAAATTCTGTCACCCGTATTAGGTAAACGCATGTGATCCATTATCCACAGTCTGACAAGCCCCACACTAATATGTGGTTTTAGGTCAGACCATACATCAAATATGCGCTTTACGTTGGCACTACCTTTTCTCTCATTTTAGAGGCGAATATGAGACCATGTCTGAGAGTCCGGTATAATTTTGGCATCCCTGAGAATGAAGATGAATGCTGCTCGATTAAGGTAAACAACACTTATCCTTTTAATATCAGAAAAGGACTTAAACAAGACGATAATTTTTCATTGCAAATCTTTTGAGACATCGCAAAAGTTGTAAGAAATAATGGGAAAAACAGAGCTGGCTGTAAAAGTAGAGGGGGGAAAGACGAATTTAACGCTCACTGAAGATAAACACAAAACACATGCTCTCAACAAAGAGGGTGAGTAAGATATCTAATTTACCTCGACCTTGATTTCAATTCCGACAACGACACCAGTATGATCAGCTTTGGGCCCAAAACTAAACTGAGTAGTAAAGCTGTTCCTGAAGCAATCAAAAACACTTCAAAAAAGGCAACGATCAAGCCTGCTTAACAGCGCAAAAGCTTGGAAATTGACTATTGCAGATGAAAATGCTTTTAGTCTCATTGCAACGATGGAGACTAGAGGAGACGTTTCGACAACAAAGTCTACAAGCTCTATGAACTATCACGTTAGAAAAGTTCCGATAACCCAACTTCAATGTCAATCTCAACTTTTGTATGAGAAGATCGACAACTGTAGCAATTTTTTGCTAATCGGTCACGCCATCTCAAACCGTCGTTGCCAGCGGCAATTAAATCATAAAACCTTGAAACAAGTTCGGCTCAAGTCAGAGAAATTTCTAGTAACACCATGAGACGGGATCTTATTTATTTTTATCCGGCCTACTTAAGTATTCTCATTTAGACAGTCGGGTTCCTAAGAACGAAAAAAATTCACTCAAAAACGATTTAATCGTTATCGAAATCGGTAAATGACTTTTAGATTGATTTCATTGTTCGATGACAGATATAGCCACAGGGCTGTATCGCCTGAAGCGCGAAGCATGTTGCGGGTGTGAATAGTCATTCCACGCCCCACAAAGATTATTAATCTTGTCAGCAAGCTTTTCCCCCTATCCCTTCCATCTGACAGTTGTAAACTGAATTTCCAAGGAATTTTCTTGAATCACTCAACCCCAGTAGGTATTCGTATCCACCCGCACTACCGCAATAGCACAACTCATTGGCAACATGTATCCAACCAAAAGGAAGCCCAAAAGCAAACTGTGTCCAGCCACCCAAATGACATCCCATGGATAAATTTATTACTTGTGAATTTTCTGTATCACTGACTTCATTTTCAATTTGTTTTGTGCACCCGTCCTTCTCCCCTTCGAATCGAACAGACCCATGTATGTCAACATGCTGCTTACAAAGGACTAGATTCCGGCTGTGGGTGCTGGCAGTTGTTTTCTTGATGGTAATAGTATAAAGAGTAGATCGCTTAGGAAACAATTTACCCCAGAGAAATGAATTCCAATAGGAAACGATAGGAAAACGAGCAGTCAACACGGAAATGGGGGGACGACATCATTAATTTCCCAAAAGAAGAAAACTCTTTGTGTTGGAGTCATAAAATCAGAAAGGCACTCTTCTTCTCTGATTCAAAGTAGCAAGGTGATGAAAATTAAAATTTGCCCCTTCTCAGGAAATTGACTTCGAAATCGAGTTGACTGAGCATTTTCGGCTCCAGCTGGTGACTCCATCTTTTTCGTGCTGATTTTTATGGTTCATTAAGTCCGTTTCTGGTTGCTTTTTGTTTTTGTTGAAATATGTTTTGTTACCTTGAAGGGTGTTTTCCTAGTAACGTGACAGATACGAGTAAACTGGGTCAAATGGCATAAATCATTGCGTAAAGTCTGAACTGTGTAGAGCCCTTCGATTTGTTTCCACATAAATTGCTACCACTCCTGCTGGTATGGCTTGTATCGGGATTTAATGCCATACAAAAGTGTGAAATAGCATTTAAAACAGGTTAATGGCGTCCGTTTTCCGTTTTCCGCTGGCATCGTAATTTCCCCTTAATTCAGCGAAGACTTTAATGACTGACAAAGGGAACTGCATCAAAGTTTACGATCTCGCTTAGGAAATTTGCGAGTTCGAATGTGAATGCAACTGCGCCAGTGATGTGTTTTTATTTTATGTGTCATGTGATGTAGAATTTATAATTTTATAACCCAATGATGGTTAACAACATTTTTGCAAAATGTTAGTAATTTTATTGCAGTGACAATCCAGTAATTGAGCGGCAGCTCGTTAATTAGACCACTCTGTGATGAGTGAACCGATCGGGCGAGTCAACATACCGGCTTGCTTTATGGACATGAATTTTGAAGCAATCACCTGTAAGCCGATCTTGGTTTTCAGTTTATGGGTTTTGCTGTTGCACTGGGTAACTGTTGCAAGTTAAATTGGATTAAGGTTGCAATTTTATTGATTCCAATTCAAAATCCATTAATTGACGATGATTTACGAGCATCTCCGGTAAGCGGTAGCTTGGTTTCAATTTAACGAGAATGCATTATGCAGATACCCCGAGAGATTGAGAGTTGGATGACAACCTTAACTGGGCTTATTGACTTAGTAAAATTTCCTCCACATATAAAAGTATAAAGCTGATGGCGACATCAGGAAATGACAGAGGATGAGTTCGATTCATGACATAAGAAGGCTTTCAAGCTAATACAAAGTATGAACATTCTTCCGATTCGATTGGATTTGATTTTTCTTTTTATACTAAAATATTTACACACCGTTCTATAACAGAAATTAGTTAGAATGGCTATTTTTTTGAAGATTATTTCTTCCAATATTGTTCGTACTTGTAGTCAACATGAGCCATTCTGAAGCACTAATTTTTGATGACGTGTTCCATGGCTAATCCATGCACACTTTAGACTAAACATACTCACCAAGGAAAGAAGTCTACAGGTGTGATTAAGATCAAGGCGGCGAATCTCTGTTAGATATAATTATTGTTAGTGATAAAAATCTGTTGAAATATTATCAACAACTGTCTGTTCCAGCGTTTTCGTACCACGATCCAGTTTTCTGTATTCTGGATTTGAATACTGACTCTTCCCCAAATCAATCCTTTCAATGTTTTGATTTTCGCAACTTAAATGTATCTAATTTATTTAATGAATGCGGTAACTTGAATTGACACTCAATATACATGGTTCCTGACACGAATGAACAAGTAAGCATTCTGAACTCCAATACTCAATATCTTTTTGAAAAATTTGTTCCATTAAAAACTCGTCGTATTAGGCCCAGAGACCAACCCTGGATGTCCAATTCCATCCGCAGTATCATGGCTCTAAGAGACTCTTACTATCGACGGTGGAAAAGGTATAGGTGTATTGATATGTTGAACAATTTCAAACTGCTTAGAAACCAGGTGACACAGAAGATAAGACGTGCTAAATTCAACCATTTCTCAAACCAGTTAAGCTTTAATAAGTCCTCAAAGTTTTTGTGGAATGAGTGGGTGATGTGAACGTAGAGGAATTAAACAAAAAATTTGCTAATGCTAACTCCAATCAAATAAATACCCCCCACACAATCTCACAGTCTATCCATGAATTCATTGGAAGGATCTTTTACTTTATCTGTCGTAGATCCTATAACCGTTGGCAAAGCTATTTTTGCTTTCAAAATGTGTTGGCTTAGACGATATCCACCCTGACTTTATAAAAATAATTCTACCTTTTATTCCCTCCCACATAACCTACATTTTTAATTACATTATTATGGCATCTAACTATCCAACTCAATGGAAAAGTGTCAAAATCATCCCTATTCCAAAAAAGGAAAAGGCGAATGAATACCGGCCTATTGCAGTCCTTCCACCCACAATCAAATTCATTAATAAGTAATCAAATCAAAGAACATATTGAAATTAACAAGCTTATATGCCCGTTTCAGTCGGGCTTCAGATCCGGACGCAGTTGTATTACTGCATTATTAAAGGTATCTGATGATGTTCGACAAGCTATCGACGAGGACAAATTATCAATAGATACGCTCTTGGATTTCTCCAAAGCTTTTGACTCAGTTATCCCGTCAATTTTATGTAGTAAACTTGCAACTTTTTAAAATTTTTCAAACTCGTGCAATAAATTTATTCTGTCCTATCTCACCAATCGTAAAGAAGCCATCTCTTTTAATCGTCAGTTGTCGTCTTTCCGTCCTGTGAATATTGGAGTCCCATAGGGATCAATTCTTGGACCTCTTCCTTTTTCCATGTTTATTAACGATTTGCCGTCTGTATTGTCCCATTGTTATTTTCGTACATATGCCGATGTAGTTCAGTTGTATTATAGCTTTCCCTTAGGACTTGTCGAGGATTCCATTTCCAAAATTAATGACGACAATCTCCAATTGGGCTTCACAAAATAAACTGATGTTGAACCCCACCAAAACCAAGGCAATTCCCACATTTAAACATGAACCACATCTCGATGATATCCCCTCTATTTTCCGGAATAGAATCCTAGTAGAATTAGTATCCAACGTGAAAAACCTAGCAATTTATCCTGGGGTGATCATATTAATAGCACTGTATCTAAAATATATGCTTCTTTACGCGGCCTTTCAGTAAGTCGCCACTTTCTTCCAACTGCAATTAAGATGAAGTTAGCCAGGACTCTCCTCTTGCCAATATTAACTTATCGATGCGAACTGTTCTCGGATCTGGATTCGATCTCATCCCGAAAGCTCAATGTGGCTTTTAATTCTATTGCTCGGTTTGTTTTAACCTTCGCAGATTTGACCACGTATCTTCCCATCCTTGTCGAATTTTGGGATGCTCTTTTGACAGCTTTTTTAAGTACAAATGCTGCATTTATCTCGGCAATTTGATATACAAAAAACAGCCATAATATTTATTTAAAAAACTTGCATCATCTCCTTTCGCACGCTAAAACTCATTGAGGCCGCTTAAGCATACCTGCTTAGCTTCGCGAAGACAATTTATCATTCATGCCGTCAGTTTTTAGAACAATCTACCCATTGCTACCAGGTCGAATATCGAACTCAAGAAACTGCCCTCAGAAATCTTTTATCATTTTTCTAATAATTATTGAAATTTCTCCAATTCACACAAAGTCTCAATTCTATCTAACTCTAAATACTGAATCTGCTAAAATGAATTTAATTACATTTATGTACAAATACTTTTTGTTTATTATTATTTTTTCTATTTAATTGTACTATATTCAATTCTATGGTGTTAAAACTTTCTTATTGTATTATTCATTAAATTTAAGCACTCTTTCCATATATTTTTCCTGTACATAATCTATAAGAATCTTTTATTTTCTCAAATGTACAGTGGTGAATTAAACAAATAAATGAAATGAATCCGGCTGTCCAAAACATGCACTTCAATTTCAGGTAGCAATAGTCCATAGTCATTGCGCGATAACGGGCTCCATTTTCAGTTACGTTCCGGCCGGTTTCAGTTTTGAAGAAATATAGACCGATGATCCCGCTAGTCCATTAACCACCCCAAACTGTTGTTTTTCTGGGTGTTATGGTAGCTCTTGAATTTTTTCGGGTTGGTCCGTAGTTCAAATACGGCTATTTTGCTTTTTGACGTGGCCACTAAGCCAGAAATGCGACTGATCACTGAACTAAATTTTGGTCGAAAACAGTAGATTTTCTTGATTCGGAGGTCGGGCGGCTTCAGTTCTTGCACGAATTTAATTTTGCATGCTTTTCAGCAAAGATCTTTACATAAAATACGCCGGGTTGTGGCATTCGATAGCCCAAGCTTTTAAGCACGGCGCCGAATCTATTCATCGCTTACATTCTTCCCTACCGCCGCCGCTTTATTTCTTTCGCTATGGGCTATTCGGTTTTAAACTTTTCGACAGCTTAGCGAATTGTGCGTTCGGAAGGCAGATTACGTGGACCATAAGTGGCTATGAGCGTAGAACGCTGTTTTTCTTAATACAGCTGAATAATTTGTAGACGCTATGCCGGGCTAAGCCTTTCTTAATAAATCAAATAAAATATCAAACAATACTAAACCAAGTACCAAATCAGTGTTCATCGACACATGCGTGAGCTCTCATGAAAACTCCACTGGAAAATGTACGTTTTCCAGATTCAAGAGTAGTGACTCCACAATATTATTGTATTTAAAACAAACACATGATCAGCATTGAGGTATCCTGCCTTGAGTAGATTATTGGTGCCTACCCATGCAGTTGGTCTACTTTGGAATATTGTTGTAAAAATTTATTACAAAGCAATGTATCAATGGGAAGGATCCAGGCACCTTGGGAACGCTGCGTTACTTTTCAAATTTGCAAAATGTTGCTGAACAATTAGGCAAGATTTGTTTTCAGTACGTCAGTGCCATATTTGTAGAATTCCATTGGTATCCCGTCCGATCCTGTCACATTATCATCCTCAAGAATACTTAGAGCCTCAACAATACCCTGCAAAACAATGGCCTTATCCAAAATGTCGTTCTGAAAGCCAAGCATGGCGTACTGCAAGAAGAGTTCAAAAGCTTGTTGAAGTGAACTGGAAGGTTAAAATGACCTTGCACAATTTAAGCAAGGAAAGAGGCCAGATCGAAACAATCTGTTAGAGTAGAACAAAACCTTTGTTTCATATTTCGAAAAGCCGGTTTGGATAAACAAGAAATCGTGGTAATGTTTGAGACTAAAATTGTGTTTGCCTTTCAAGCATGGACTAGACTATAAATGTTAGAGGCAACGAAAGCTTTATCGGGAATTGGAAGAAATAGCGGAGAAATGATTTGCGAGTTTGCAATAGATACAAAAGAATTTTTTTTTAAGAATCGCAGAATTTCTTAAAAGTATCATTCCCTCGTCTGTCGCGTTCGAAGAGAACCGGCAGACTTTGCGGAAGTCATTGTTAGCGAGGGCGCAAGTGAATGATAAGGGGGCATATAGTACAACAAGCTAACATATAACATATGAAGTGAGGTCAGTGAAACCATTTAAGTCTTGCGATAGGTTTCGTTTTCCACTATGTAAGGGCAAGGGCTACATGAGAAATTGCAGCATATGCTGATCGGTAAGGCAAATGTGGGAACTATAAATATCTACGATCGAGTTCTAGATAATCGACAATGTAGTTTAATTGAACTCCTTAACAGCAAATGCGGCTTTTGTAACGAAGATCGACATACGATCCAAGACTTATTGATTCTACTGGAAATGTTCTGAAACAAGATGATCATAGGGCATTCATCACTACCAACCAGATTGAGAGAGACGTGATCAATGCAGCAAGTGGCAAAAGACTTAAGTCCTACTAAAACGGAAAGAGTTAACATTTACGATGATGTTTTACAGAAGGTCCCTATCAATTTCGTATATTCGAGCAGAAATTTGTAGAAAAGGTTTGCGTTGGTGGGTAAATGAGGTATTTCACGCCAAATCCACTATACACCTGATCACGCTTGGGTCTGTGTACACCTATTGTGATCCTCGGGTGGGGGAATTGGAAGGGAATGGGAATTCGAATGCGGTTTCCGGTTTTGATTTCCGCTTTCCGTCTCACTTTGGTTTTCGTTTCTACTGTGAACTGGTTAAAGCCATCCTGTTGCGGCCTCAAATTTGTTTGAAAAGAGATGTAAATGATGCAGGAGATAGTTCTGAATGGTCGTGGAACTAATAACTTCTTAAAGTGTTGAGTCTCAAACAACTAATGCCCTATGTCACCACAGTCCCTGCAGACGTCGTTGGGAAGGCGCAACTTGATTGCATCCATTCCCAGGAAATCATGGTCAGTGAGCAATGAGCTGTGACCCTAGGTAATTCAGCTTAGCTTTTGAAAAGAATCTTACTTGTTTTGCATTTGCTGAGTTCTAGCCAAAGTTGTCTTGGTGTCCTGCAGGTTTAAATGTTTTCCGCCTTTCATTGGTTTTTATTTGTAACGTTCGCTCAACTTGAATTTTCAAAGTACACAGTGGAGGTTTGATATTTTGATCTGCCAGTTTCCTTCCTTCGACAAGCTCCACTCCTTTGTGATCATGAACCCGGCGTATCTCAACATAATGCAAGAGAGATTCACAACAATTTGATTTCGACTGTAGCAATTGCTTTGATGGCAGCCTGGCTGTCAATAAATATAGTTTGATCCTAGTGGTATATTGCCTTTGCAAGTTTGGCTTCTTCTGTCACAGCCAATATCTCAGAAGGCGTCAGCAGTATCGTAAGTTCAATTGATCGCTGAACATCCCGGAGGGGGTTGCTCATCAATTTGAGATCGAGTCTTGTAACATTTGGTGAATGGTGTTTCGAAGTCGTGATGGGGTATTATGTAGTCCGTTTTGGAGCATAAACACAGTTCACTAGTAAGAATAGAGTTGACTCAATTTTTAAGTAGTCTTTGCTACAGATTCTTGCATACATAGATTTAGAGGCAGGGTGCCAAGTATATTTCCAGTCCCACTGTTCGGGTTGTCCTTATGGCATGAGTCGTGCCTCCATATTTTTGCCATTAACATAGGGTTATTACCTTTATTTGCGAATTGCCACCACACTATGGTGCCGTGGGTTACAATGAGTGTAACAATAGCAGAGTATATCCGTAGGATAGTTTGGGAGTAAGGTCCCTATTTTTTCCGAAATACACGGCTGCAAGCATTAAAGGCGATCGTTGTTTTCGTTACCCTTTCTTCAACATTGAACTTCCAACTCAGATTTCTACCTAGTACGATACCTAGGCATCATATTTAGCACTGTTCCATAGTCGAAGGGTTGTCCCAACTATGGAAGGAATGCCAAATTGTGGAATTGTTCTTTTATGTGAGCATAAACAAGCTCTATTTTCTGCGGGTTGACTCCCAGCCCACAGTGTTTGACCATTTCTCCAAGGATTCAAATGGTATAATTAAGGATTTCACTTATTGTGGAGGGGGACCGGTGACCGGCCACATCATCCGCGTATGCAATGTTTTTTCTTCCCTTCCTTTCTTAGTTGAAGAAGTATTTCGTTAACTACTAGGATCTACAGAAGAAGTGCTATCATTCATACTTTAAGGGTGCCTTTTGAGGTAATGACTTTCAATACCTTGTTGCATTGATGATCCTGTTGCTGAGCATACAGGTTATCGTTCGTTAGTTTGAAGGCTTCTTTAATGTCAAAGCGGGTGCTTTTTGTCGTGAAGACTTTGATCAATCGTGCAGACAAGTTCATGTAGGGCCGTTTCCGTTCCTTTGTATGGGATTCTGATGCTGATTATTATCTTGTATATGAGTGTATGGCAGTTTGTATAAAGTTCTTATTATGAAGTTAAGCCTATGAACCTGGGATGGGAATGGCTGAGCTCCCCTTCCTTTAGAAAAAGAACTACCTTACTTCTCTCCAGAATTTCGGGACATACCCATACTTTATGTTATAACTAATAGTTTCTTAAGGAACGGTGTCGCAGCCTGCTTTGTTTTGTAAACCATAGTCGGTATGATTCCATTCAGTTCAGGGGATAACCCACCTTATTTTCTTTTCTTCTTGAATTAAAAATATTGGCTACTAAAGGATGTGTCTGTATTTGCTACAGGTTTGGAGTAGAAGAACACCCAGGAAAGCGGGTTTGAATAAAAGGTTTCATTAATTTCACATAGAATATCCATTAAATTTCTAAAACACCAACAGATGGGTCAGAGAAGCGTTTTTCGTTTCACAACTTTATTCCAACTTCCTCGTTCTTGGACACTACTGAAGTTCATACCATTCATATACTCGTATGTAAATGGGTTTACGTTTTAGAATTGAAATAAACTTTGTTCAAATTTTATTATCACATTTTCATAAAATTAGGAAAACCTCTAATAGAAAATGTTTAAGTCAAATGAGACAAACAACTTTTCCATTAACATCATCTAGTTGGTATCTGCTATAGCCGCACAGGTGCAGCAGAGAATGCCTGAAACTTGGCATAAATTTCCTGCAACAGCAAACGATAAACATCGACATGAACATGTTGTTAACTAGTCTTTTGCAGCAAGCCTTGCCCCCTATACTTGATGGGATATCTCATGCGATAATTTCCACAATTTCATGACTCGATTATTCAAATGAGACCACGAAGTGACCAGTCATGTTCTCTGAGTCTCAGTCAATTATTATACATACTGGATCGATTCAATTCTAAATCTGAGCATAAAATCGCTAATTTATTTGAGCCTCGTAGAGGCGGCAGGCCACAGGAATGTCGTTGATAGGTTTTTCTGCCTAGTGCAGAGGCTTACTGGTAATTGGCATTGTAGCAAATTAATAAATTTGCGCGTATTTAAAATTCACGCATGTTATGGGTCCTTTACAATTACAATGCTAAGCCTACAGGCGCTAATATGCATTTGGTTTGTCTTTTCGTAAGGCGCATGAAATTGACAAAACTTGACCACGAGTATAATTGGGAGTTTCCGTAGTCTTGAGAGAGGATTAAGTACATGAATCGATGAAACCACTGATGATGAGGGAATTAGTTGATGCTGATGATATAAAATTTTCAACTTAAGACCTAGGCTTAATTATTTTTCGGGGAAATTAAAATATTGTAAGAAGATTACCAGAAGAAAGTTGTAATAATATAAACGTGGGTACGACCACGTTAAGGAAACAGCAGATTGGGTCTTAAGAGCTGGGTTTTGAATAAATTACAAAATACCTCTCAGTGGCTGCTCACTGGTTGAATGTTTCCCATAACTAACAACATTAAGGGTTCTACCTTTAACTTTAGACATTTGTATCTGTCAAATTAGTTATCAGATTGCAAATTATTGTCAGTGTCATTTTTATTCAGTTGTCTTTGCAATTTTGTCGTGATGGTGTTCACGCTTCAACAACGTTTGGTTCCAAAATTATGGTTCTATGCGCCGACATAATTGACAACACGACGAGATAATTGCATCCGTTATGAAGAGTTGTGAAGAAGATCCAAATTGTTCGATTCGAAGTCGTTCACAACAGCTTGGTTATTGTCCGTCAACTTTACGGAAAATTTTGCACAGAGATCTTGGTTTGAAGGCTGAAGTCGCAATAATTGAAGCCAAATGACGATTGCTACCGATACGATATATCAGTGAATGGGCCCAAAATCAACCGACATTGGATCCGCTATTATATTGAAAAATTGTGTTAGTCGATGAAGCTCATTTTTGGCCCAATGGGTATGTCAATAAGCAAAATTGTCGCATTTGGAGGGAAGGTAATCCAAAATGAGACCATTGAAATGGCATTGCATTATCGGGCTTCCGACTGGCGTATAGTCTCTGCCTGAGTACTACAGCTTTCCATCCTCTACGATCCCAGGCACGCTGCTTCCAGTTGTCCAGACCAAGCGCTCTGAAATCCGCGATGCCTGGGTCTTTGAAATGGAGGTTCGGCCTTCCTTCCGCCGAAGTATTTTTCTTTCGAAGGAACCCAGTATGAGCTCTACCTTCTTGCTTATCGTCCAGGACTCGGCGCCATAAAGCAGAATTGGCAGGATAAGGGTTTTGTAGAGCACACATTTCGTCCTTCGAGTTAGGAATTTTTAACCCAATTGTTTGGCCAAGTCGAAGTAGCAACGGTTTCCTAGGGTAATTCTTCACCGGGTCTCCACTAGGGTGTCATTTGTGAAGTCCATGTTTACTCCGGGGTAGGTGAACTCCTTAACTACCTCGAAATTGTTGCTATCAATAGTGACCTTCTGTCCTAGGCGGTGGACAGATGCTTGTTTGTTTGTTGATAGCATGTACTTAGTCTTGTCCTCATTTACTTCAAGGCCAACGGATTTCGCCTGTTCTTCAATCGCCAACAACGCTTCTATCACGGCACTCTGGGATGATGTCAATATCGTCCGCATAACCCAGCAGCTGAACATACCTGTTGAAGATAGTTCCTTCTGTGTTGACACCTGCCCTGCGCACTATCTGCTCCAGTACAAGATTGAAGAAGTCGCATGATAGCGCATCACCTTGCCGGAATCCGGTGCATGTTTGAAATAGTTCGGAGGAAATACATACAGCGCGTGTTTTCCAGCGTCACGCAACACGGCTGAATCAGTTTTGCCGGGATTCCGGATTCGACCATCGCCATATAGAGCTCCTGACGATGTATGCTATGCTATGCTACGCGGCTTTGCAGTCAATGAATAGGTGGTGTGTTTCGACATGAAATGGTCTTTTCCAGGATTTGCCTCAGTGTGAAAATTAGGTCTATAGTCGATCTGCCGGGTTGGGAGCCACACTGGTACGTGCCGATAAGTGTGTTGCAGAAGAGTTTAAGACGTTCACACAGTACATTGGATAGGATCTTATATGCGACATTAAGCAGGGATATGCCTCGATAGCTCTTGCAAGACATAGGATCACATTTTTTGTAGATGGGGCATATGGAGCTGATAGTCCAGTCATCGGGCTTGTTTTCTTCCACACTACCAAAATATCACCAACGTATTTAAAGAACTCTGCTGGTAAACCATCAAAGCCTGCGGGCTTGTTGTTCTTAAGCTTTTTTATAGCTAAGCTAACTTCTATACTAGGTGATGAAACTGGTTCTTCATTGTCTGGACGTGGGTTCTCTTCTTGCCCTTTCATTCTCTCTACATGATGCCCATTAAGCTGCTGTTGGAAATGCTTCGTAAATACATCTACTATTCCCTGCGCTTCGGTGACTAGGTTTCCTTCACTGTCTCGAAGAGTCTGCGTTCCGGTTTTTTGTAGCCAGTAGCCAGTTGCTTGGCTTTTTTTATAAAACCTCCGGATGTTACTACGATCGCACGAGTCTTCGATCTCCTTGAGCTGGGAAGCTGCGTAAGCCCTCTTCTTTCTACGCAGGATCTTCTTTTCCTCCCTTCTCCTGGCTGGATATTCTTCTCTCGTTGCCCTTGTTTTGCGCTGCAGCACTTTCTTGTGTGCATCTTCTGTCACCTTTTTCCTGTACACGCATTCATCAGCATACCACGGGCTCTTTCTCTGGGGTGTCTGTTACCGTACAGTAGTTTCGGCTACCTCCTTGATGATGTCGCGATACTGGCACCACTGATTGTTGGCGTTTGTGGTAGGTGAGTGCTCAGAGGAGAGTCTCATAGTCAGGCGCTCCCTGTAGGCTCTGGCTAATCCAGGTGTGCTAAGGCGTCCAACGTCGAATTTCTTCGTCTGGGTGGTTCGCAGCTTCTTCTCGTTGGACAGTCGAGCTCTGAATTAAGCCGCGACAAGAAAATGGTCAGAGTCGACGTTTGCCCCTCGGAATGTGTGCACGTTGAGGATGTTGGATGCGTGCCTCGCATCGATTAGCACATGGTCGATTTGGTTGGCGGTTCGACAGTCTTTAGAGCGCCAGGTTGATGTGTGGACCCTTGTCCTAGTGCAACTTATCACCGCATTACGAGCTGCTGCAAAATCGTTGTCTGTTTTCGTTTCATGGATTCTGTGCTTACCAACTAACCCGCCAAAGATGTTTTCCTTTCCGACTTTAGCATTGAAATCCCCGAGTACAACTTTTACATCGAACTCCGGACAGGCTCCGTAGGCTCCATCCAGGAGGTCATAGAACTCCTCCTTGGTGGGATCTTCAGCCTCGTCGGTAGGGGCATGTGCACATATTAGGCTTATGTTTTGGAAAGTAGCCTTGATGCGGATCACAGAAAGGCGATCACATATTGGCTTCAAGTCAATGACTTTTGTCCTAAGCCGATTTCCCACGACGAATCCACATGGTGCCGATATGCAGTCTTTTGTTGCAGCTGTAATAAATGTCGCAATTTTTTCTTTTCGTCATACCTGATCCTATCCATTGTATCTCTTGGATCACGGTTATTTCTGCCTTGTACAGCGTGAGGACAGACTCGAGTTCTTGAGTGGCAACTGGGATGTAGAGTGTTCTTCTTGAAAAGGCATTACGTCTCGAAAAATGTCAGTTTTTTGCGGTCTGTGGGCTTGTGGAGTCATCGGACCATATAATGAAACTAATCGTTAGATGAACGCATAATTTCGCTTAATCTAACCTGTAAATTGGCCTCCGAAATTGTGATCATACGCTCCCTGATTATTTTTTTAAATTGTCTGAAAAAGTGATCGAAAACTCTGTCTTGGTAGTTAACATAATCAACATGGAATCTGAACTGGATTATTACTTAACACACCCAGGGTGGCCGGTTTTATGAACCCATAAAAGGTCACTAAGATTTTGAATCTTCTTGAAAAAAATCCGAACATTTCTGAACGTAATTTTTTAGTTCATAAAGTCAGGAGAAATACGGCTACAAAGTCCAAAAGGTTCCAAATCGGAACGCAAAAAAAAAATTTGGATGCGAAACAACGGCAAAACTTTTGCAATCAAATTTTTTTAACAAATTTTCATGAATTGTAATGAACGATGAATCGTATGTTTTTGCTGGTTTCAACCAGCTTCCGGGGCAGGCATTTCATGCCGCCAAAAGTAGAGGAAATGCTGAAGCAAAGTTTCGAACCCAACCTAAAGCGAAATTTCCATAAAAATTACTTCTTTGGTTAGCAATTTGTTCTTGCGGGCTCCGAAGCCAAACTTTCATCACGACTGGCTCAATAAATGGCGAAATTTATGTTATGATCTATGGCCTGATCTTGCGTCTTGTCACTATCGATTAATATGAGCTAAACAACGTTTCGGTGGTGCCCAGAGAGGCCAATCCTCGTAATTCGCCAGAGCTTAATCCAATCGAAAGATATTGGGCCCTGGTCAAACAATGATCTTTGTTAAAAATAAAGATTAATTTTTTTTTTGTTAATTTTTACAGATTTGGAGACATGAAATAAATACTTTTAATTTTTTTTAATATCTTAAGTTCTATTTTTACTGGGTGGGTGGGTAAATTTTTTCGATGGCACTCCTTTGGAGCCCAAATCGAATAAAGGAAGAAGAAAAGATCCTAGGTAGAAGGCATAGACTTTATTCAGTTTTTAGTTTTTTAGTTTTAAATGCATTTTATTTTACTTATCATTACTTCTTACATTCTAACAGAAAATGCTTAAATGCTAGCTTACAATTACTTAACAATCTTATACTAACTTACTGGCCCCACACAGGCACTCTAAGCTACTCTAAATTCTTATATGTATGTCTTTCGACTTAATTTACATTTTATTTATTTATGATTACTTATTTTCTATACTGAGGCTAAGAAAAAAATTGTTATGAAAAAACATAGCATATGTACATTATTTTTTAATTTTTATAAAAACTTAATATCTAACTTAAAACAAACCTTAGTCTAGCTCCTACATACACAATACACACATATAAACACAAAGACATTATACACAATAATATACATATATTTGTATATACCTTTATATATACTAATATATACATATCTTTCTTAAAAGCTAACCTAATCCTATGTAAGCTGGCCATCGCTATTTACATAGCAAATAGATTGGTCAGCTCTGCCTCATTAGTGAGGGTCTGTATTTGACGGAAACGACGACGTAACATCTTCTCCATCATTCAACCACCAGAAATGCTGGTGCTGCTGAATGACATCCCTCTTATCGCGATTCCCCACCGCCCTACTGAACCTAAGACGATCCACATTGCCGTGTGCGACGTCTCTGTTGTAGTTGAGTCGCCTGTTCCCAGCTGTCCGAGCGACATGGAAGATTAACGGGACCGCTGATCTATCCTGGATCAACCTTATCTGATCTAGGTAGAGGAATGCTTCCGGTGGAACGAAGCCGTTGGAGCGCACACTCTAATGATAAAGGTGATTGGGGTAGTAAGCCCCAGATATCAGGTTATTCGTCGAGGCCATTGCTCTTGCAATGTGCCTTCAAGTTAGCTTAATTACGAAGTTGTCCACTCGTATTAGATTCGCCCTGTTGTAAAGGACCTCATTAGAATAAATTTTTTTGTTCTCCGACTCTGGTATAAGCGAAGGCAAGCCCTGAGGCAAGCCCTCTCAAACACCCGAATCTTTTCCATTAAGCTTGCTCGTACATTGAACCACACGGGACACCCAAATACCAGCATGGGCCTGATAAGCGCCATGTAGCAGATTACCTTTACCCTCGCATCGAGTTGGCTGCTATAAAACAGTCTCTTTGTGAGGGCAAAAGCGCCTTTAGCTCTGGCCAGAGCAGCATCTACATTTTTGTTAAAATACAGAAACTGATCTAACCAGATCCCAAGGTATCTGACTACATTTCGACAGGCAAGAGGCTGTCCGTGTTGTCCAGAGATCGAGAACTTTCGCCAATTTTTTCTGGTGTCCGTAGAGGCTCCAGACAACGGCGTCCTAAAGAGAATGGTTTCCGACTTCTGAAAGTTGATTTTCAAGTTCCAGTCATCGCAAAATCGTCTTATCTTATCGAAGTCATGCTGCAAGAGAGTATTAACGACCTCGATTTTTGAACGTGTTCTGTACGCTATAAAATCGTCTGCGTACGCAATAGTATGGCGAAGTGAACCTATCAAGTCGCTTGTATAAATGTTGAATAGGATCGGCGAATTGACCGCGCCTTGCTGAAGACCATTTTTAATTTGAAATATTCCAATAGAAGTCACATCACCACTTTTCACGATGAACTGTCTGTTGGTTAACATATTATAAAGAATGTACAAGAGTGATTTACTGATCCCCAGCCCAGCCAGCTTGTAAAAAAAACCTTCTAACCATGCAGTGTCGAAAGCCTTCTCCAAGTCAACTAGGCAGGCACCAGTACACTGTTTTTTGCCTTTATTCCATTGGATATCGGACACCAGCTTAGACGCGGCATGTGAGATACGAGTAGCATGTACTACCTTAAAACCGAATTGATTATCCGGAACTATATGTTTGTCCTCAACCCACCTAGTCAGAGCTCTATTGATAACTTTTTCGAACACCTTACTGATATTCGGAAGGAGACTTATCGACCGGAGATTCGCCGGATTGGATATATCCTTTCCCTTTTTGGGGATAGGTTGAACCACCGCCGTTTTCCAATGCGCTGGATAATGTGCATTATTCATTGCATTATTAAACAGGGTGGTATAAATGTCCACCGCTTCTAGAGGAAGATGTCGAAGTACGATGTTCGGAATACCATCGGTCCCCACTGATTTCTTACTTCTGATTGTGTCGAAGATCTCATAGAGTTCTTACTTCGAAATGAACGGGGGTAGGTCACCTTCTCTGGCAATGACATTATTTGCCATATTTTCGTCGCTGGACCGGGTGAAACCAGAGCCCTCGGATCGCCAGTTCTCTACTTCATTTCGAATATAGAAGTTGTGCACCAAGACGCGATTGTCCAGGTCATAATTAGGGCCAATGATATCATTGGCCTTGTATACTTCCTGGAAAGTCGCCCCTATGGCCTCAACTTTCTCCTGTGGATCCTCGACAACAAAGAAGTCGTCATCATCAGCGGCCTCATTTGTATCAATGCCTGCTATTGTTAGTAACCGTTCGTTGTCTGTAGTCCGGGCTATTTTAAGACACTGAAGGTCGTTTTGATTTTTTTCTCTGAAATAGTTTAGTTATTTGCGGGAACATATTCGGGTTGCTGGTGTTTACAGCCCGAACCTTGTTGTTCCAATACAAACTTACAGCAATTCTGTAATTCTCTTTGATTAGCATTTGAATATTTTTAATCGACGACTTCAGTGTCCTAATCTCTGGGTGTTGTGTGTCTGTGAACTGTCTGTACAAGTTTTTAAGTTTTGTCAGAAGTCTACTTTTCTGTCGGTGCAGTGCGTCAATAGTAGGATTGCGGAACAGATCTTCGTTAGTCGTTTGTTTATACCGCGGTATTGTAGTGTCCATAGTTTGTTTTATTGTATCGTCCATTCGTTTAAGGTACTTATCGATCTCCTCATTTGATAAATTCCTATTGGACGGTGGGTGGAAGAGACTATTCATTCCAGCTCAGGATGGCACTTTGTTGGTTCAATCCACTAACGCCAATGCACAGAGAAGTATTTACAGAAGCTGCGTAGAGTAACTAGTCACAAGGTGGTGGTTAGAAAAGGAGATATTACCGCTAACTTCATAAACTTCTTCCAGTCTAAAAAGAGTATGATTGGTCTAGTGGTCCATTGATGTGAATAGCCATTGAGTTTGAGATGAATCTTATTTCTTCAGCCAATCTCCTCGCTGCCAGAAAGCTTGGATAACGGGAATCACAGGATCAAAGTAAATGCTAAAATGCGTCAGAAACCTGTTAAATTAGTAAGTGAGTTGGCTAGAAATGTTTATTAAAGTGGGTTAAAAGCCTAATGAGGTCATAATTTGCCGGACATGTGGGCCTATATGCTGAAAAATGTAAAGCCTTTGGAATTGACATTGTAACGAATAGACATATGTAGACTCACTCTCACGATTCTGCCGTCGAAAAGTGTGCCTGAAGAATGGAAATGCGGTATCCTTTTTGTGATTCGTACGAGTTATCAGTTTGGTCGCTTACAAAATTGTGTTAATTGGTCAGCTATCTGAAAAAATGGCCCAAATATTCAAACTAAGGCAGATTATGGATAAAACGCGTAAAGTATAGATCAATACACACCACCTCTTTATGGACACCAAGGCCACATATCCCCACACTTAGTGGGGATGACCAAGACATGTCTAGTTTTTGCGCCGCTGTTAAACTTGCCAGAAGAGAAAAATAGTTACTCTAAAAGAAATTTAAAGCAACCATCGTAAGACT
This sequence comes from Volucella inflata, assembly GCA_928272305.1. Lineage (NCBI taxonomy): Eukaryota > Metazoa > Arthropoda > Insecta > Diptera > Syrphidae > Volucella > Volucella inflata. The sequence continues at coordinate 231,099,352 of OV743716.1, forward strand.
ATTAGTGTTGAAAACGGGCTAACACAAGGATCTACTGCGACGTCTTAGACAATATTTTGGATCAGAATCGGTGAAAATGATGTACAGTAAATGATGACAAGAACGGACAAAGAAAATCGCATCGCATATCAGCAATTATAATTGATAGCTACACAACGTCAGAAATAAGACGACAATTCGTACTTGCCAATCGGCTTACTTGAGGCCTAGAAAGGTGCTTGAGTAATAAGACCTTTTCAATATATAGGGCACATATATTTCAACGCAGATGATGAATTATTTGGGTGCTTTCCGCAAAAGGGCATATACACAAGATCTATGTTGAACTTAAGGAGCCTTAATGCGTCCAATTCTCTTTTCAGTCAACTTTTCATGATGATGATGCCGAAGACACGGCTTTGTCGTATTATGGTAAGAGTTACGAGTACTTCAACATCTTCTTGGATGTAAACTTTGATCTAGAAATAATGCGAAGATGGTTCAAACCTCACTAAGTTCATGATTTTACATATTTTTGGGAAAAATTCGTGATGATATGCCTCTACAATACCATTCATCCAATTGCAATAGATTCCGTTTGATCAACAGTTGTTCAGACGAACTTGACATACCCACTTTTGCCATGCCAAGCCCGTTGCGCAACCAACTGCTTTGATATTGAACGCGTAGACAGCTTCATGTATTTAGGTACTACTCTTGATTATAAACTCAGTTGGATGGTGCATACTACGTCTTTAAAGCATTATATTAACAGTGTTATTAGGTAGATTTATCTACTCAGTCAATATTGCAGTTTGCCTATCTAAAGTCTAAACTGCAGTATGGTACCCGTATATCTTGTTGGGGTGGAACGCATTCTAATAAAATTGATTAAGACATTTGTATTTTTTAAGGTTTTAAGAGTATTCTTCCAAAGATCTGGATATAACTCTTCAAGAGTTTATGAAAGCCGCAATTTAAGTGTCAACTCTAGAAACCTCGCCCATATACCGTCAATCAGTAAATCACATTTTTCTTATTGTTTTTTGGTTACTGGACCCCGTTTATTTAAAAAAAATTTTAATATTTATCACGCGGTGGCGTAATGGTTAGCTCATTGGACTATCACGCAGAAGGTCCGTGGTTCGATCCTCGGCATCACCAACAATTTTTCGAATCGTCATCCCCCTTTCAGCGGGCAATGGCAAATTCCCGAAAGTAAAATTTGCTATGAAAAAGCTTCTAATGAGTGCCGTTCGAATCCGGCGATAAACCGTAGGCCCCACTCAAATGTGACAAAAATGACAACATTAGCAACACAAATGAGTGTCAAGAAGCTGGGCCATGGCCCATACCGGGCTGCCAGCGCCACAAAATCGATCTGGACAGAAAAGACTGATGTCTTTTTTGCCAAAGTTATGTGGATCGAGTTGACATTAATGCTTCGGCCTAAGAGTCTGCAATTCCAACCGAGCAAACTTGACGCAGAAAAACGGACTAGCGTGGCAGGGATCCTAAAACTAGCATGGCTGTATATAGCTCGTCTCTATAAATGCTGTCATATGCGGCCTTAAAATCGATGAAAAAGAAATGGTTATCGATTCGAGTTCCTACAGTTTTTTCCATGATCTGCTAGATTGGGGATATTTTGTCAATGTTGTGCTTTCCTATTCTTCAGGTTGTTGATGAAGGGTTTCATAACATCACACAATATGGCATATAAGACCTTGTATGTCTTGTTGAGGAGACCTACAATTCTTTAGTTGGTGCAGTTGGGCGGTCTTGGGCATGTTCTCTACAAAGTCACTTCCAGCACCTTTAAATAGCTTGACCGGTAAGCTGTCAAGTCCAGTTTCTTTATTTTTTAAATTCAGCTTAATCCCTACATCATTTTGGTCAAGTTGACAGACGTTTTGGGAAACATTGTCTAAGTTGAAGTAATTATTCTTCCTGATGGCAGGATGTTGGACCTCATCGTCGGTAAATAGTCTGCAGAAATAGTTTCTTCATACTCTCAGTACCAGCGGTGATCGATCGCGCTCTACTTGTTAGTTTTTCTCTTCCTTGGAGAATCAGATTTTCTTGTCGTTTCCTTTGCTCGTAGAGTTGATGAGTGGCTCCTTTTATATGCTTTTGTTTAACTGCAAGTGCTTGCCGGCATTCTTCTTCAAATCAGGGATGTCTTTATGGTAATCGGGCGAAACCCAGCCCATCAGTTGCGGCGTCTCTGATGGCACGGTGGCAGCGAAATCACAGGCCTTTATTGACGCTGCCTGGATTAGGATTGTTGTGAGATTTCGCGACAAGCGTTTGGCGAAAATTCTGCCAGTTTCTTGCAATTGAAGCTTTTTTACGTTATACGTGACAAGACTTAATGTTCGAACGCCCAGAATACAGCAGGATTGCCTTACGTATATCGCAAAATAATTGATTTGATTTAGCTTTTCATGATCCGGAGACCGCCATTCCCCTTTAGTATATTAGGACAACTGTCCTACCAAAGCTGTTCTTTTTTTTATACTACGGATATATCTCATACTTGTTGTCGAAGAGCTTATAGGAAATGTGTTTGGTGGCGTTGGCCTCGTTCACATCACATCTTTTTATCCTCATTATGTTCGGCCCAATCCATTGGATTTCCTGAATAGCAATAATACGAGTATCTGCATAATAGTACTCAAAGGCCTCTGCTTATTACTCGGTTGTACTACATTGCCTCTTAAGGGTCCGAACATTCCAAGTGCCAACCTGATTGTTGCTGCTGATTCTATTCAAGTCCCCAGTTTCCCGATCAATTGCTGTGTCGGTCCCTAGATTTATAAATGAGGCAAAAATTCATCGAGAAGCACTAGCCCAGTTGCACAGAGCTCACGGGTCATTGTTATTGTTAATTAACATGGTTAAACTTTATAGTGATTTGTTGTTATTATGCATCATCAATGACATCATATGAATATCGTTTTAATTTATCAACAGATATATGGCATCGTACAATTTTCAATGGATACAAATGCCCTAACTTATCTTAAACGATGTCCAATTTCTGTTATATAACTCTTGGCCATAACAGCCAAGATTTCATAATCCAAATGGGATCGGCTCCCACCTGAATATTCCAATTTTGGCATCAGCCAACTAAAAAACCCACAATACGCTCTGATATTAGTTCCTCTTGTTATTCACAGAACCAATAAACACAAATTGAATCGCGTAGCCATTTAGCGATTTCCAATTTGCTCCTAACGCACAGTTGCGCACTGGCAGACACCACCAAGCCAGGATGCGATATCGTGCAAAATCACATCGCCAAACTGCGAATTGTCATGTTAAATATTTTTTATCGACCGGCGACAACCCGCCAACAAGTTTCAGTTAGCTGCTTTAGCGGCAATTTAAATGCAAAACTAATTTGAACGTTTATTTACGATACGCGTTTCATTCCTACCGCCGTCCTGTCACCACTGCTGCACAGCAGGACGCCACATACTACTTTCGTACGAATATGTACATACATACTCGTATCTCTGATAGATATTACCATTGGACCAAATTGTCACCATTCAATGGGAAATTATCAGCTTGGATCGATATCTAAAGATGTCAGTACAGCAGGATGCCAAATCTGGCCGCCAACTCGAAGCCACTACGCCATGCGAATTATTTGTAGGAAAACAAAAAAATAAAGTAACGCGTTTTATGCCACAAGATGGGATCGGCTTGATTCGTAGCGAGGCAGTGTATCGGTTTTAATTAAAAAAAACCTTCTGCGGGTCATTATGTTTGGATCTAATGGTATGATTGAGAGCACGGTTTCAAATGCGTAACCACTTCCACACAATGGTTAACAACTAATAGTCACTGGCCAGTTCAAGATCGTCGACAGTCAACAGTCAACAGTCGACAGTCTTCACTGGACTTAAGTCCATTTCCGAAAATCTGAAAATCAGAAAATCAGAAAATCCGTAAGCCCGATGACGATTATAATCGGAGGAATTTCTTTGATCTCTGTCATAATCGTCATGGAAATTGGTCCGTAACACCGCAAGTAGTCGGAATGAATGGTTCTGAGCAGAGGTTCAAAATATATATATATATACGAGTGTGTAAGTATAATGAAACTTGGCGTGAGAGAGGGAGGAATACAAGACGGTTCATCCGCTTTGATGTTGCATGCCAAAGGTGTAAAATAGAGGCGATCAGCTACCACAGACAGCTCAGGTAGTTCTTGTTGAGTCTATGCCGATGGTAATGCTGATGCTGATACTGAAGCTGTGTAGCAGTGGCAGGTTGGTTTCTTTTAATTGGGATCAATTCGGTTTCGGGTATTATGACCACCAGTGCCAATGAGTGAAGCTCTGGCTGACAAGGTTAGAAAGAAAACGAGAAAGAGACGATCACCATCACTATCTGATAATTTTGTTCAACTGATCAGGTGTGCGTTATTCATCGCAACAAATTGGATGTCGATTATTGCGTTTGTTCCTTTGGCTACATGAGTAATTTGACAGGTTTGTCAAAATATCCCATCGCAACGATCGATTGTGTGTTCATGACCTTCTTTGGCAGTTTTCTTCTTTAATTTTTTTTTTTTCGAATTTTTTTCTATCATACGAGTACACTCGTATTTCATATCGAAACGATGTCAGGTAATGATTCATATTATCGTGTGGTAGCTACCAACATTCTGAGTTCGGTAATTGACTTGAATTCGTTTGGTGGACGTTGTGGACATGTGGGAAGCAAGTATTGTAAATTGGGTATGAGTTTTATAAGTCCATTGTCGTCGATGGTATTGTTTAGATGCAAAGGTGCCGCCAACTATTGAACCGATTCGACTGATTGTTATGGGAAAATACCTGCTGATGGTCGCTTATTAATTTTTACTTGTGGCAATCGAAATGGAATTTCTTTTGTTCGGCTGTCTTGTCATTTATTGTCGAATGGAAAGAGGTAATTGGGGATTACAATGTAGTTAGCTCGGTTAAATGGTGAGGTAATGAATATGTTGATAGATTGAGATGTGAACTCATCTATATAGAGTTGGCGATCGATGGAGTTACACGTCTTTTCAAAAATGTGGCGTCACGGGAAATGATATTTTGTTTTGTATTTTTTTTCCTTTTACAAGGAAGCAATGTTTCATTATTTTTTTCATTTTAATAGGAAATAGCTCTGTGATTGCATTGGATTATATTAGAACCATGTATAGAGCATAGATTTTTTGGTCCCTGGAAGGAGAAGACAAATTTACCAAAAATTATCTAGAACTCGAGGATGCCTTGGGAGATATTTGTCTTTGATATTGTTCCCATCTAGAAACAAGATTTTGCATCTAATATTGCTGCATCCATTATCCAAATCTGAACTGGTTTTTCAACAGGGACTCGACTTTTCCTATGTTCTGTCAAAATCAAAATGTCAGTCAACGTTTACACATCTTTTACTCTTACTTCAATTTTCGGTCGTAATTATCGTCACATCAGCCAGGCTATCCATGCTATAGTGAACAAATTCGAATAAAGATGTTCACTTTTGATTGTTTTTGTGTCAGTGAGTCAACGCACTGGTCGAAATACCGAAAATATCCCAGGCGTAAGTGCTTCAGTTCAAAATGAGCCAAATCAATCAATGAGCATGGCTATGTAGAGCTCGCCGCCCACAGTAGTCATTTGACTTGCAGCGTTTTCGAAAATATAAGGCCTGATGACGCCTCAAGCGTAAACAGAACACCATGCAGGAACTTTGAACGGACCTAATGACTCTTCTTGGGTTATTTTGGGATTTTCGGTGCCCCAGAAGCTATAGTTTTGGTTATTCCCAAATCCAGTGATGGAAATTGGCCTTCTCGCTTGTGGTGATTCTGGATGAAAAGTTTTCTCCCTCGTGGTCTAAATTTAGGATGGTTTGAGCATAGATTACATGCGCTTGATGGTCAACAGGGAACAGCTGATGCACTGTCTGCACTTTGTAAGTGAATATCTTAGGGTCTTTCCCCAAAATTTTCTGTAAAGACCGCCGATTGATGTCCAATTGCGTGGCACATCGTTTGGTCGATAACCGTGTTGTCCCATATCCTTCTAAGCGACCGGCTTAGCGTCTTTGTAATCGAACTCCTGTCAGAAGCAGTTATATTGTAGTTTTTGCATCAGTTTGTCGTTAGACCAGGGATTGAAGCAAGACTGCAAGCTGTAGTCTTATTTGCTTTCAAAGGAAATGTATCATTGAATAGAAACACGACAGTTTGATTTGAGGATGGTTCCTTCGCAGACTAAGTGAAAAAGTAACAGAAAAAGTGCGAACACTTTTTACACCCAAGTGTAAGATATCCCGAGGAATTGTCATGAGAGTGAATCAGTAGCAATGCGACTCATTTCTATAGTTTGCAAAGATTTTGCGGACTGCAATCGACTGAACAAAATCAGCAACTCTACTAAAACTCGCCAAACGATAGAACGTGTGGTTGAGGTCTTTTTTATAAGATATGACATATGGTATTGCCACTAGGGACAGAAAGCTACATATCACATTTCATTCATCACTGACTAAAGACCTCAAAAAGAACATCTTCAGGGGAAGAATTTTCTCAATTAACAATAATTAACAATAATTAACAATTATATCAAGAGACAGTTATCAACAAAACGTTTACATTATAGAGCTTCCTCCAAGATTTCGTAACTCGTCCTCTTTGTTAAAGTTTGTTCGATTTCGAAACATTCAGCATGAAGCCATGGGTCGAGTGATTTTACTCAGGGCTCTACTTAACAAGTGCGCAATAACAAAGATCCTATTACCGTCGTAAGCTTAGTCATCGGAAGGCTTGAGTCGTCCCAGTTTTTACTACAGGGTACCGTGCCACAGACATTCATTTTGAACAGCGACTTTTACAGAAAAAGGTATAGTGTGTCCGTCACCTGCTGTGTGTTAAGTGCCTTTTTTCACGAAGCATGAGAAATTACGCAATAGTTATTGTATATAAGAAAGCTGCAAGACACCATCCGAAGGTCAGAATTATCGACAACTTTTTGAAAAATAAGTGAGCCGATGGCCGTAGTTTCAGTTTGGATGTTTTGTTTGAGTTCCTGAATTGTCGATGTGTTTTTGGCATAGACCCTCCTCTTCAAAAAACCCCACAGGAAGAAGTCTAAAGGTGTCAAATCGCATGATCTCGGAGGCTAATCAACTTTTCCTTTAAACGAAAACTGCGATCTCCAAATTTTGTACGCAATAAGTTTATTGATTGATGGCTTATGTGGGCGCTAGACCATTCTTGAAACTAAAGATCGTCCATACACAATTCATGAAATTTTGGGAAAAAAATAGCCGGTCAACATGTTGCGGTCACGTTCTCCATTCACTGTAACTGTGAAGCGAAAACGAAAAACCAATGCATCCATACAGTGACTTTTTCGTGAATCTCTTATGGATTTTTCCATCCAAAAATGGACTTCATTGGAAAAGATCATATTCGATGATAAATTGTCCAGACGATTCAACATTCAGTTAAAAAATCGGCAACATCGTATATAGTCCAAGGACTTCAATTGTTGTGTAATTTTGATTTTATAGGCGTGCAAGTAAAGATAAGTGAAGCCCAATGACTTAGGCCTTGTTGTGATGATATTTTGGCGTGTACGTGCTGACCAAGTACATTGAGATAGAGTTTGACCCGACACCGAACAAGTTTCATCAAAACACTTCACCATTGCACGAATTTCGGCCTCTCTAGGGCGATAATGTTGACCGAAAAGTTCACGAATTTTACGACATGTTACTTATACAGATCGCCCATTTTCGTATTAAGATTGAATAATAAAAACGTATTGTTGCATGGTGAATGACTCCATGACTAAAATTCCCAAAAGTGGTACGACGTCTGTCAAAAAGATCAACCACTTTGAAGGCATTAAATGAAGGTAATTGACTGGCAACATCCAGACCATCTGCTGACTCACCCTCATGCTGTTAACCCATTAAAGAAAAGACGCTGCCAGATAGACAAAACACAAAGGCTTGATGTTGAACGGCTCAAAGAGGCGATAGGATTCTGGATTACTAAATCAATCCTACAGTCATCATGATTTTAACTTTACACTTAACAGTGGACTACTTCAATAATATCAACATCCGAGCAGAAGTGTCTTGTAGTTGTTCTCAAACCCAAAGGAGGATTCCTCGTGACAGTGGCAGTCTTGTACTCGAACTTCGGGGAGTGATAAAAAGAAGACATAACCCAGTCTTTAATGAAGTAGCTATACATTGAGCTCCATATTAAAAGCTGGGGATGATCAGTCGGGTTCATGACTGAAAAATTTAGACGTCAGAACTTCAATTAAAACGGTTTTCGAATTTAAGATCCATTTTATGGATCGAGAGATCGCGAACTCGAGGAGAAAAACACGAAAAGAGAACCGCGGCATAGCAGAGTTACATTATGCATATCTTTATCTTGCGTTGAACCCTTTTGTAACTTCGGCTTGAAATTTACTTTTGCAAACAAAAACAAACGTCAAACGCAATGTATTCATCAGTACAAGCCCTGCTTTTGTATTTGTCCAACATGAAAATATACAGGGTCATTCATTTCATTGTTTCAAATTGGTGGCGCGTGCATTTGACACTTGCCAGACTCAGCTGTCATTTGAAGTGTCACAATATTGGCTGAATGTTTGCCGCATTACGCGATAATTATGGTCGTCATAATCGACCGACTAAGCAAGCAATCGGTAAAATTGTGAAGAAATTTTAAGAGAGTGGAAGCGTTTTTAATGTCGTAAGGCATGTGAATTATCGTAATCCACGCTCAGTCGAAAATATTGCTGCTATAACTGCAAGTGTTGCTGATGATCCGAATTTATCGATTTCCCAGCGTTCGCAGCAATTGAACGTGTCGCACACCTCACTATGGCGTATTTTACATTTGGATTTGCATCTCCATCCTTATTAAGTTCAACTGACGCAACAAGTGAAGCCTGCTGATCATTCACAACGCCGTAGATACGCTTCTTGGGTGTTGGAACAACAAAAAAAAAGGACCGAGTTTTCGAACAACATTTTCTTCAGGGATGAGGCACATTTCTCACGCAGTGGGTATGTAAACAAACAAAATTGCAACATATGGGGCTCAGAAAACCCACAAGTGATCGAAGAAGTGCCGTTGCATCCAGACAACGTGACTGTTTGGTGTGCTCTATGGTCGAAAGGTGTCAGTCAATTCGGAGCGATATGCTCGAATGATAACAGATTTTTTTTTGGCCGGCTATTGAAGATCACAATTTGGACGATATGTGGTTTCAACGAGATGGGGCAACATGCCACACAACATGACCAATTATGGCTTTATTGCGTGGGATGTTTTCTAGTCGCGTAATTTCACGTTTTGGCGACGTCAATTGGCCACCAAGATCATGCGATTTGACACCGTTAGATTTTTTTCTGTGGGGCTACGCAAAATACCACGCTTATGCGAATAATTCCCGAACTCTAGACGCATTTAAAACCGACATTACTCAAGTTATGACCGAGATACCGCCCGAAATGTGCGAAAAGGTGGTTAAAAATTACCTCAAAACAATCGCATGCTGCGAATCTTCCCGAGGCGGCCATTTGAACGATTTTGCTTTTCACACTTAATGACAGGGCCCAAACTTTATAATGAATTAAAATTTTCATCAAAAATGTATCGCTGTGTGTGTTTTATTTAGCTTTACTTTCGAAACCGAAGAATGAATGACGATTAGTGATTTAAAAGTATAACATCTCCATTAAGATAGAGCTACTGCTTAGATAGGCATAAGTGAAAGATAAAAATGTCATCAGTTGTCATGTCTACTTCAACGAAAACCAACTGTGTTACAACAGGACTAAAATGATACATTTCGTTAGGTAAATGGCCAAAATCTTTAATTTTTCAAAGATAGTTGTCCATTGATTAAATTCGTACATGTAGTCAATTGTACTCGTATCATTTAAATCTACCACTTTCCGAATCAATCATCTCTTAATGGTTTTCTTCATTGTCAAAAGGTAAAAAAAAACGTTAAAACGCATAGCCGCAAACGAGTACAGGCCAATCACCAGGTGATGATTCCACTCATTCAACGAACACGGCACCTTACGCCTAAGAGCTCCACGATCTGAATCTAAATCTGAATAAAAATTTCACCTGGATCTCACATTTTTGTCACGGTCACCCATTTAGAAGAACGACGAAGTGTGAAACGCATCACTTTTCATGTCGGTGTCAGCACTCTCTTCGTTGGTGGTACTACATAGTACTCGAGCTGGCATTCAGCATTCGTCTTCGATCATGTTCACAATTGTTGGACTATTGTTGGGAAACAATAGAAGACGATGGCCAAGATAGCCAAGAGCCATCAGCTTATTGTTGTTGTGCTGCACGCATGCTCATGAGCATTGTTCCGCGCTGTTGTTGCCCACTCAAGTCACACAAAAGCCTAAATGATGGCTCTGCTCTATGCCAACAACAATGATGATGATGATCTATTCGATGGAAATTAGTCCTTCACTGTTGCTTTCTTACCATTGTTATTGTTGTTGGCGGTGTATTGTGTTGGTGTTTCCTATTCCTGTTCGAATTCAAAATGACGTGGATGCTAAGTTGAACAGAGGCTTCAAATTGAGTGGAACTAATCAATTGTAAGTTGGAACGTAACCGAAAATCTCTATTTATGACAATGACGATTCCGTAGTTTTTGGGTGTGGAGATCTCTATTACCCTGGATTAGCTGCTGTCTGCTGTTGATGTGCTAGAGAACTGGGCAGACTACAAATGATAGAATAGAAGCACTTAGAACGCAGGTGCTAAAGCAAGATGACGTTTGTGTAGTTCCATATTTTAGTGGCTCATAAATTGCAGGCGTCGGTCGTCGTGATCGTCATCATCATCGTCGGCCGTCTCGGAGTTTAGTGTGATAAGTGGTTTTAAGCAAATACCCACGTAATGTAACCAGTCAGTCTCCAATTGGTTTATGACTTGATGCACTTGAGAATGGAAGTACAGTGGCGTCTGTCTCGGTCGTCAATTGAAGTCATCCTCCGACGAAATCTCATTAAATCATATCGCGGCGCATTGCACTCGATCTAATTGCATTTTATGATGTTTCGTTGGATGTTTGTTTACCAGAAATCGCTGTTGTTTGACTGTAATTAAGGATAATTAGGACACCGGCGTACGAGTACTTGAGATGCGGATTTTTATGACATTTCGGGATTCGTTTGATGGTTAAATGGTTTGTGTATTCGTATATCTACAAGATAAATTGGATTTAAATGGTTCGGATGATGTTATGCAATTGAAGAGATAATGATTGCCTTCACTCAAGAATGATGTCCATTACCTTGTTAAATATGGAATACACATAGAGATAACATGTTTGTCAATACATTGAAATCGTAAAGTATTTTAAAATGCACTTCAAATAGATATAGATACATAACACAGATTTACAAAGGAATGGCCCTTCACCAATTAAGTGAAATAGGATAGTCTTAAATGAGTGTAAGAATCCTGGCACTGTGGAGCCGCTTTACATTCAATCACGTTGCGTAAAATTATTTTAAAATAGCCTACAGAGTGATAATTCACGTTTGTGAAGTAAAAAGTGAAGTTGTATGTGGAACGTAGAAATTCGGGACGAAGATAGGAGACTTTACAGCTCGATGCAAAAATATTCTAAGAAGCTTATTCGTACCTCTTATAAACCCCCTTACGAAAAGATTTAAAAAATTTAGGAAATCTGATGGCATCGAGTCGAAAACTGAAACTTTTCCTTTCATGCTTGAGGCTCACTTCTTAGGTAGCCTTTTCCTTCTATTAATTGAGCTGCTAATGAGATGAGTAACACAACTCGCCATAACTGGTATATTTTGTCGACAGTGGTGACGAATGAGGCCATTTAACATACCGCGGCTTTCTTTGACTCTTACAAGTCGCCTGACACCCATGTCATATACCAGCTGTATTACAAAAAGACATAGATAAGTCGCTCACCAAGAACCTTATACCTATAAGTCTGACTTCCTTCATAATGAGGAGCATGGAGAAAATATGAAGTCGAGATCTATGTACACAAAAGTGCTTTGCGAATGCAACCCCTGTGTGCCGCGCAACACGCTTACCAACGCGAAGGACATTGTTGGAGTGCGCTTCAATATTTATTCGGCAGAATTGAAGGCGCACCCGACAAAAAGGAATCGACATTGAGGGTGCTTTAGAGAACGCAACTATTGACAATATTGTAATTCGACCAGATACCAACAATACTGCTGAAAAGGACACTGATTGTGCCCATGATGTCGGGTTTGAAGAGGGGTTGTATTCAAGGTAGTATTCTGGCCCCACTGATGTGGAAGTTGGTCGCCTTACTGCCCATTGGTTTTAACTTTTAGAAATGGGTTTCAACTAATCCTCCAAGAACCAACAATTTTCTGACTTATCCACTGCTTAATAGCATCATCATTCAATACTACCAACAAGCGAAAGATTTGGGGGGTCACCGACTGTTAAGGCGCAGTCGACCCGCTGGTAGTAAAAGGAGCTGTCGGCAAGGCATGGGCCTACCACCGAGAATGATCCTTCGGACAAACACGGCTATGATGAACCCAATCATATATGGTATATCCTATGCCACATTCGCGTAATGGAATAAGCTCTCAAGAAAATAAGTGTCTGCAGCTTCTACCTAACTCCAAATGACTTTCTCTAGCGTGCCTGTTCATACTCTAGAAGCTTTGAAATGAATCATAATTATCACGGGAACAATACACATTGAACTTGCGCGAGGGTTTGACTTTGATTTTATAGACATGCCATCTGAAGCAATAATACCAGAATTCCTACAGCGAGAGAAATAAGAATTCGACTTCTCCTGTGCAGAAGGCTCCTTTCAGTCAAACTCAGACCAAGGAAAGGAATGCATCCGAGTATTCACGATTCATTCACGGTTAAGTATGGTGTGTTCTTCTGGAGGACATAACTTCATTCCTTGTTGGATGCACTTGAGTCTGTCTTCCAAGCGGATATATACTCGTACATATGCAATCCTAATGTCAATGAGCTATGCCATACGATATTGTGAGGAGCTATTTTCGAACTATTTTTAGTGGAAACTAAATCGTTGGTGATATTTTCAGGATTAGAACCTTCGCTAGGCCTGTGTGCGTCCTTGGCTAGAGTTTTCATTGATAGTTTGATATGAACAAAATTGCAGATGGTATACGTTTCCAAGCTGCCGGCAGAGCAATCGAATCCTTCCCGACTCCTTTAAGAGGTCAGCGATCTTGTTACTGTCCCTTAGAAATATTGTAGGCTCCTTGCTATTATCGGGACGGAACACTACACTATTGGTAAGCACTTAAATGTGCAGGGCATAAGTGAAACAACATCCTGTAACGTTTGCTGTAAGTTTATAACGACATCGCGGAGCACTACCTATGTGAAAGTCTGTCCTAGGCCCGCATCTGCAGAAGATACTCGGCGCTGGCTTGGTGGGTGCTAGAACGGCAGCATCTTTCACCGATGGAACTCAATCTGTTCCGGCAGTTAAAAAAAGAAAGAATAAAAAAAGGAGAATTACTGTAAATAAGCCAAGAGTCTTTTGGTACATTCCTTAGACCCAAAATGCCTTAAGTGACATTTTCGCCGAGTTATCATAAAGGGATCTGGATGATTGATAGATATTAAAAGCTGCATGCAGCTACAATAGCGACGTGGAAGGAGATGAGGCAAGCATCAGTTTAAGCATCTCCTATGCTTAAACGGTACGTTCAATTCAAGTTGTCTTGAATGGTTTCAAGTCTGATAGTTACAAAATAAATGTTGGCGTGCCCCAGGGCTCCGTTCTGTCTTCGACACACTTTTTAATTTTCCCTCCGATCTGGCTTTAATATATAAGGCTTTCATCCGCCCAAAACTGGAGTACAATGCTCACATCTGGTCAGGTGCTCCCAAGACTTCTTTGCGCCTACGAGATAGGATTCAAAACCGTGCGATAAAACTAATAGGTGATGCCAATATAACACAGTCGATTGACACCCTCGACCACCGACGTAATGCCTCCTGTCTCACCCTGTTCTATCGCTATTTTCATGAACAGTGCTTCTCTGATATCGCCAGTAGCATTCCGTCCCTTCAAACCTCCAACCGTAACACCCGTCTCGCTATGAATGCTCATCAGTACACCCTCAAGCCCACTTTCGAACGCACCCTGAAATATCGTTATACTTTCCTAAGCCGAACAACTCGCTCATGCAATGCCCTGCCGAGCTCTTTATTTCCTGGCCATTACAACCTTCAAACATTTGAAACCAATGTACATCGGTACCTCTCTTTTCTCCATCGCTAAATTTCCATCGCCCGCGCTGCGTGCAAACATTTTAAGTATACATAATCCCTTGTGACAAAACAAAATGTTGCTGCCATATTGACGTTGGTTGAAATAGCACAAAAAATTTGTGACCTCGAAAATGGTCAGGCAGACATTCAAAAGAGCTGAGCAACCTTAAGGTAGGAAACATTTCAGGTGGAGCTGGAGGCACAAAGAGAAAGAAAAATATATTGCGCAGTTTAGAATGCAAAGTTTAACAAAAACTATGGGGGATAAAAGGCACTGCAATGGACAACAAGTCCAAATATTCGGTCGGACAACTTATAGAATGTGTTTTAGGCAGCATTGCCTTTCCTACTTTGACGAGGAAGACCTTTTTGAATGTTATTTTCTTTTGCTTACAGAAGTCTACGAAACCTTGGCTTTGTCTGCTTTGTTGGCACACCTCCAGTTGCACAGTCCTGAAAGTCACATATAGTATTATTTCTACTAAGCATCCGAAACTCGTTTTCGAAAAGATTTAATTCAAGAATTGTATTGTAGATACTACTGCAGTACTTTTGAAAATCTACATTGTTTCCGGAGCTTGTTTTTCTTTAACATCAATCCCTGTAGTCGATTTAAGTTCATATGTATTTCGTGTCTGTAAGACTGACTACCATTAACTTTTTTCACACCCTTCAAAGCTCTTCAGCTGTTTGCCGTTTACGACAAAATGTATTTTATACAGCTGAGATAAGAAGTAACTAACCAGGGTCATAAAGAGACCCATTAAGAACTGAATATGCTTCATTGCCGCAGGAATGGGATTTCATCTTGAAATGCTTTTGAATGCTTCATATGTAGTTCACTTAACACAGTTTGAAAGAGGCCTACATAAAATCCTTCAAAGTTAATCCCATATTAAACCAATCGTCAATACTTTGTAAGCGACATCATCGCGACAAATGATATAAAATTTGCAAAAGCCTACATCATTGTACGAGTGTGTCAAAAGAAGTCCTCTCCCAAATATGTTCCTAATTTACAGCTTCTCTTCGCCTTGTCGTCTACAAAATTGTTGTTCCTTTCTGCCGTTCTTCCCCTTTTTCACAATCCTAAAAATGTAAATCTTCCAGAACACGATCTCGCGCAGCTAAAACTGCTTTGATCACATTTTAATGATGATGACCATTATTGTTGGATTCGTTCGATTCTTGTTCTCTTTTTTTTTTTTTTTTTTATGTGGCTATGCCCTACCCCACCGCATGTGCCCATTCCAGAGGACCAATTCACAACACAACTGAGAATCTTTAAGGCTCGGCACATTAAGATGATGAAGTTGAGAATAATACCGGTCCGAGGAGTTTTGTGGTCGACTTAGGAGAAGGAACTGAAACAGGTAAATCTTCGGTGCACACTGCCACTAAACTTGTGTATGGCCAGTGCCTAGTGTTCAACATTCAGAGTCCAGTTTCCAGTATTCAATGCCCATCATCAATGGCAATGGACATACGAGTAGTATGAGTACATACATTCATATGAGCAAAGTCGTATTCATACTCTTATGGTCATTTAGCTCAGTTGACGGGGCACGGGGATTGTTGAATGGCGTATTGAGCGCCATCTCGTTTAATCTACCTTTCAAGGCGTGGCTACAGTATTTTATATGTTCTGATCAAAGGATGCCGTCACTTTGTACAGCACCGACACTTTGTTAAAGAATGTTTCGTGTATGAGGTTCTCCTTTTGTGTTCATTATTAAATTATAAGGGCAGGCATTATAGGGACTTAGTGGTTGACTTTTTCTATGAATTCAACTATGTGTATGTGTGTGTGTGCTTAAATACATTGACGTGAAGCATGTTAATAATGAGGTGTTGGTACGGAAGTTCAGCTTATGTTTAAGTCCCGTGGTCGTGATGTTGACGTAGCACATTTTAAAATCACTCTGGGTACCCTAAGTACTGAGTAGAAGGTACGCATGTTATTAGTTAGAAATATGTACATAAGCAAGGGTCCCCGCTTCTCCCATGTATTTAGTTTAAGTGGACAAGGGTTAGGATAAGTAAATTACAAAAACTTAACATTTGAATGGGATCGATTCCTTCGGCTTTTGTTGTGGAAATAAGGAATCTTGAGTCCATTCAACTCTCATGACATATTTGTATAACTTAATAATACTGTATTATCCAAGTATAAGGTAATGTATGTTCGCCTTATGTAATCAGCAGCATTTTCCTACAGACGTTCCTCATACCATGATCAGTATTTGTTCGCATTTTGTATGAAAACCTGTTAACTCTCATAGTTTCTTACTAAGCAGTAGACTTAAAAGTATGCTAACCAGCCACTTTAATTCTTTTAGATCAAGATTAAGATCAGTTGGAAAAAGATATTTTCGTTTAAAATCTACTTTCACTTGTACACTAGCAGGAACCAAGCGTTTAAAGCAGTAATACAACATAAAATTGAAAAAAATATTTTTGCCGACAGATTATATACAGACGAGTAGAAACAATATTTTCTATTCAAATTTTCTTTCTAAACAAATTTTAGGACGGTTGTAGTGCTCCTGAAAAAGTCGTCGAGAAATCTTTTTCTGGGATATCTGGCAGCAGCTTCATTACATTTCGTTGAATAGAGTCCAAGTCATCAAAATACTCTCATTTCATACCAGACTTCAGTCTGGGGAATAGAATGAGGTCCGCTGTGAACAGATTTGAGAGGTATGGTTGGTGATTGATCCTAGGAACTGATTTTTGAGACAAAGACTTGGTTGCCAAAAATGACAAATAAACAGAACCATTACCGTGAAGCAAGAACCACCTGGCAAATCTTTTCTAAAATTCGATCAAACATTTGAATTTTTACAAAATACTACCCGGGAGAGGGCAATTTGCTGTTACCATTGGCCTTCCATCGCTGGTATTTGTGGTTTGACGCTGGATAGAAGGATCGAATGGAAACATCGTTGCAAAATGTTGTAAATAGTTCTTTACTCATATTGAACTGCTGAAACAATATTTTAACCGCGTCTCGTATACTAATCAAAATCTCAAAGATTTCCTCAGCCTACAAAACAAACACACAGCTTAGGCAGAGAATTATATTGGCTACATCAAGCTATCATTAAGATAACTTACTTACTTTAGGTGGAACTACAGTCCGGGATGGATCTAGGCCTCAGCCAACAAGCGTTTCCAGCCAGCTCGATCTTTAGCTAGCTGGGTCTAGTTTCGTACGCTGAGTTGGCTGAGGTCTCTCGGGGGCGTATTCAATGATTTTTCAGACCGAAGAGTTTTTGTTCAACCACTATACATGTACCACCCATCCCAGTCATTGTACAGTCCATACAGTTCGTCGTTGTATCTCCTACTCCACTCACCATCAATGCAGACGAGACCGAAAAACATTTGAAGAATTTTCCGGTCAATGGAGCCAAGAGCACCGTCCTCCATTTTTGATAATGTCCATGCCTCTGCGCCATATAGCAGGACTGGGATTATTAAGGTTTTATAAAGGGTGACTTTTGTTGTCCGAGAGAGGGCTTTGCTACTCAATTGCTTTCTTAACCCAAAGAAACAGCGGTTGGCAAGAGTTATTCTTCGCTTGATCTCAGCGCTGGTGTCGTTGTCTGTATTTATAGCGGAGCCTAGGTAGACAAAGTCCTTAACTACCTCAAGTTATATCTGTCGAGGATGACGTTCTGGCCGAGACGTCGATGTTGGTTGTCCTTTTTGCTTGACAGCATATACTTGGTCTTGCCCTCATTGACTGCTAAACCCATTTTCGCTGCTTCCGTCTCAATACTCGCGAAAGCGCCACTGACATCAGGCTGCTTTCTCCCGACTATGTCAAGTACGATGTTGAAAAAATCGCTTGACAGCGAATCGCCTTGTCTAAATCCTTTCTGATATATGCCGTAGTGTGCCGGGCCTGAAACCACACTGACATGCACCTATCAGGTTGTTGAGGAAGGGCTTCTGGCGTTCACACAAAACAGCAGATAAGATCTTGTAACCGATGTTAAGAAAACTAATGACTCTGTAGTCGGCGCAGTTCAGAGAGTCTCCTTTCTTGAGGATCGGACAAACCATGTTGAGGATCCATTCATCGGGCATACTTTCGTCCGACCATATTTTACAGATGAGTTGGTGTATGCTCCTTACCAATTCATTACCTGCCACTTTGGAGAGCTCGGTAATCAAGCAGTCAGCTCCAGCATCTCAGATAGTGCTATCTTCACTTCAACCAGGTCGGATGGACGGAATTGTTGGTCATCATCGCCCAGGTTGAAAGATTCATTCTGCCTGACAGCGATATTTGGTTCGTCATCGCCATAATACAGTATACAGTGTACTCATCTTCAAACCAGGGGCTTCGTCGCGGTTTTCGAGTGAAATCTAGCACATCAGAAGTGGCATCTATGATGGCTTTTTGGCAGTGTTGCTACTGCTCTTCGATGATCGAAAAAGAATTTGGCGATCTCTTGCGGTTGTAGCCGTCCGACGTCGAAATTCCTCACAGTGTTAGCTTGTCTTGGCGCCGTTCAGGATGTCCGAACCGTACCTTGGCTACAACAAGGTAATGGTGCGAGTCGATTTTGGCTCCTCGAAACGTTCGGACATCCATAATACTGGAGGAGTGTCGTTAAGATTACAGTCTCTAAACAAAGAATGGGAAGAGTAGCAGAAATAGTTCTATCGGCAAAATATACTACTCTACTTGTACATTTCATTATATATACACGAAAAAAACTTTTTTTTAATAAACTGTGTATTCTTGGTGTATTGTGTGTATCAATAAACCTGATTATCTGTTTACTAAAGAGTATTAGCATTAACATTTTGATCAAAATGTGAATTATAAAAATCAATACAATGCTCATGATTTACTTTTAAATTTAAAAGTTGTTGACATTTAATGCCGGAGTACAATTTTGGTGATATTATCACCTCGTCTGTCTGTGATTTACTTAAGTCACTCAAATTGTCAACCAGTTTTTTCTGTAATTCGCGAATAACAGTTATTGTCTTCCAAATTATCAATAATTGATGGCTTATCCACCATCAAGAAGCATACACAACTAGTCGTGTCACGCGTAACTCATTTTTATTTTATTTCCAATTGAACCTTGGAGCTCAAAACATTTTTGATTACTAGGTGGGGTGAACAGTAACTTCCTTGACCGCCAGAATGCGCTGCTACTGCAAAAAAGGTTATGGTACCTTGAAGTCCGTTCATATTTAGGCAGACATGCTAAATTTCAGTGCGATACTGTCTTTAGTTTTGTTTTGACAGCTGATTGTTGTTGACGTGTTTGGCATCATGTTGAGTATAGACAAAAATGATTTTCGTTCGCTCATTAAACATTATTTTTTGAGAGGCAAAACGGCGAAGGAAACAAAAGAAAAGTTGGATAAATATTATGGGGCTAATGCTCCGTCAAATATTGGTTTCGAGAGTTTCGTGGTGGCAGAAACCCTGCTACCTATCAAGTCCGCAGCGGCAGGCCCTCCGATGCGGTTACAGAGGACTATGTCAAAAAAATACATGAAATGGTGTTGGCTGACCGTAAAGTGAAGTGCGAGCTAGCCATATTTTGGGCAATGTTCTGCATATGAAAAAGTTATCCTGCCGCTGGGTTATGGCGTCGGTTTTCTGTGATTGTCATGGCATACACTTCGTGGACTACCTCGAAAAAGGAAAAACCATCAACAGCGAGTATTACTGTGCATTATTGGAGCAATTGAAGGCCGAAATCGCTGCAAAACAGCCTCACATGAAGCGAAAAAAAAGACAATGCGCCGGCGCATAAGAGCATCGCAACCACGGCTAACATTAACCGTATTCACCCGATTTGGCTCCCTCGGACTATTATCTCTTCCCAAACCTCAAAAGATGGATCATCAATAGAATATTCAGCTCACGCGAGGAAATCATTGACGCCACGCAGGAGTATTTTGCGGACCTTCCGGAAAATTACTTTTCGGACGGGATCAAGAAGTTAGAAAATCGCTGGAATAAGTGTGTCAAGCTAAAAGGGGACTATATTGAATGAAATAAAAAAAAACATTTAAAAAATTTTTTTTTTCATTCCCAAGGACGTTACTTTTCACTCCACCTAGTAAACAACTTTTTTTCATAACAACGCTATAACGAAAGGTTATGAGTAGTAAGTGCGCTCTTAAATTCTATTATTAAAAAAAAAACACCTTCCATCGTTTGAGCTTTCATTAAATTCCAGGACAGCGATGAGAGTATGTTTGATGTCACACTGCCAAAATTGCGGGCAGGGCATACGCGTATATATAGCAAACTCATGGACACCGATGCTGCAGCTCATAGAGTGTTTACATGCACGTTTGTGGGACAAAGGAAGAAAGATAAAGCTCAACCAACTGGGCGGTTGGGATTGCACGCTAGCTACCACTCAAAAATATGTATGTGTATTGATAAGTCAAGGTACTCTAAGAAGTGTCGCATTTTTGCTTTTGGCATTGAATTTTAGTGTCTTACAAAATAAAACTTCAATTTCTTTGTTCGCTGATCAACATGAAATTCATTATGTCAATGTGGTGACACAAATCACTACTTAAGTCCAGGTTTAATAATAATACCACGTTTGCCAGGACCTGATCAAAATTTTAGGGCATTTTGCAGTTTTTCAAATCCATTCGAAACATCATTCCATATTTGTTACATTTTAAATTTTAGGACAGGACTTCGATTGCAAGCTAGATGCTTGTAAGAGCGAAACACGAAGTAGACTTTCTCACTTTCGAACCTTGTCTTAAATCACTACAACTACTTAACTTTACTAACCATCACATCATTCGGAGCATTTTTCTTTTTAAATTTAATTTCAATGTGCTCCTTAACTGAAATTACGCTGTATTGTTACGGATGAAATGTAACCATCAATTAGTGCATATTTAAAGTTTGTTTGAACACAAAGTGACTCTGATATTTCAAAAGTAAGTATTTGACTAGATCTGTACAGGTGCCCTCATTGCGATTAACAAATTCGTCATAGAGTTGACATTTGTTAACAAGCCTCATGCTGGAGGGTTATTTTTCCAAGAAATTATGAACCTTTCTATTTTATTTTTGATTTCTGTCCACAACGTTGTTAATGACTGACTTCTCGTTTGTCTAAACTAAACATTTCTCCTTTTACAAAAGGTGTTTTTTAGGTGCATGAAAAGTTTCGATGGTTGTTGTCTATGGTTTGACAGCTGTCAATGTCAAACTGTGTTGACATTTCTGTTCAGTAAGGTTTGACAATTTATTATGAATTATTTATCGCCAGAACAACGCTTTCAAATTATGGAAATTTACTTCGAAACAAATAAATCTGTTCGTGAGGTTCATAGAGCACTTCGTCAATTTTACGGCCAACATTATCGGCCTAGTAAGCAAGCAATTCGTGCAATTATTGATCATTTTCTCACTAGTTTTACTCTTCTCGATTCAATAAGACAAAGAAATGTGCATACCGAAGAGAATATTAGAGCGAAGTGTTGAAGAAGACGCCGAAATGTCGATTCGTCGCAAGTTACGGTGAATGGAGAGCGCTATCGAGCCAAGCTGACTGATTTTTTGTTTTCAAAAATTAATCAGCTAAACATCGACGACATTTGGTTCCAACAAGATGGCGCAACTTGCTATAGAGCAAGCGAACAACCGTACCAACAATTACACAACAAGACAATTTTTAAAGAAGTAGATACCAGGGCGATGGCGATGGCGCGATAGTTAGCTCATTGGACTATCACGCAGACAGTCTGGGTTCGATTCCTGGCTGGGTCACCAACAGTTTTTCAAATCGCCATCACCCTTTCGGCGGGCAATGGCAAACTCCCGAAAGTAAAATTGCCTACGAAAAAGCTTCTAAGGAGTGCCGTTCGGACTCGGCGATAAACCGTAGGCCCCGCTCAGATGTGACAACAAATTACAACATGAGCAACACAAATGAGTGTCAAGAAACTAGGCCATGGCCCATACCGGGCTGTCAGCGCCACAGTGTTTATTTTTTGTTAGATACCAGGGCTTTCGGCTGTTGTTGATAAATAGTTTACTTTTGCTATTTAATTTGAAATTTCCTGTTTTGAAATGTTATTAAAATTTTCCTGCCCACTACTAACGCTTCTAAGTCGCCATTCGGTCTCCGAAATGCTATTTCACGATTCCTGTCCCTGTATGGGGCCTACTTAAGTCATCTCTGATACTCCGATAGCACATTGTAGAGCAGAACTTACGAGTATATCTTGTAAACGAGAACATGTTTATTTCAACGGTTAAAACATCGGTTGTTTAAAACGTTTAAAACTGGTTGATTAGTGTTGGACTATCTTCTTTTACTTTTGGGTCCAAACGATGTTGTAAAGAGCGTCTGCAAAGATGTATAAGAATACGGTAAACAGCAAACTAGAACCAAAGAAGACAATTCGTTGTGGGAATACACCCAGATACCAGAATCCAGATCAATTAGGCAACCATGAAGGCAATAAGACCGGCCAAACCCTTACTTCGCTTAGGATATGTGCAGAATGATGTGAACATCTCCAGGATAATGGACTGTGCAGCGTCTAAAACGTTGGGGAGTATAAGTTCTCAGTCGATAGCATACGGTGTCCAAAAAGACGACTGGAAATGCTAATGCAACCAAAAACCTTCCTTACTGTGGGTACCTTCTTCGGAGCCACTTCATTTGATTCAATGAAATCATTTCCCAGACTAATAATAAAGTACACAGCTTGAATAAGCGCATCGAGGAATGTGAGGAAGCGGAGATGCTGTGCATTCCACTATTTGCTTTGGGAAAGTGCACATAAGTGCGGTCATAGTAGATTGCATAGCTAAATTGAACCACAGGAGGCAGAGGCTCTTGAAGATTTCCTAGTTCCAGGCATACGTTATCAGAGCATTGTTTGATCTATATTTAGTCATTTAAGAAAATGTAAGCTATTCCCGTTGTTCCGTTTTATTATGTTTTTCGATTTAAATTTGGCACTTTATTTTGTGGAATTTACGAGTATGAAGCGAAACAAAGTCCACTACCAGAGGGAAAGTATTAAGAAAACCCAAAGGGCGCACGAACAAATCGATAGACGGAATTAAAAGCGAAACCGTCCAAAAGAAGTTTCATTTACTAGTAGAAGTTCAGTTCTTGCATATCTCGTCTATGTGGGCTTCAACAGTCGAATCACAAACCATAACATATTTCCGTGTTTAACGCAAAATATTGCAGCTGTTGCCGAAAGTGTGCGAATGAACCTCAATGCACCAAAAATCACAGCAAAAGAATATCAGTCGCACCAGCCTGAGGAGAATTTTGTATAAAGATCTCCGATTATTAGCTTACAAACTCCAATTGACTTGAGGCAAAATGATTATCTGCTTCGCTATTAACCTCTGTTTGAGCTTTAGAGTAGCTCGAAATTTACCACAATTTTGCTCCAAAAATCATCTTATCAGATGAGGCACATTTCCATCTCGTCGGCCACGTAAACAAGCAAAATTGCCATACTCTTATTTGAAGCTCTGAAAATCCACACGTAGTCAAAGAAAATGTGTATTATTGTCACATTTTCCTTTCAAATCAACAATGGAAGAAACGTTATGGTCAATAAAGAGCGGTACCGAGGCATGATAACCGATTTTTAAAAGCCAGCAATTGAGGATTTAGACTAACTATAGTTCCGGAAAGGCGGGCTACGTGAAACACAAGTCGTTCAACAATCGAATCATTCCAAACTAAGTTCAATTATCGTGTAATCAGTCGTTTCGAAGACGCTGCTTGGTCGCCACGGAGCTGCGATTTGACGGCGTTGGACGTTGTTTTTTTCGTAAAGTGCCATTAGAGATAGTTGCTATGCGAATACTCCATCTATTTGTGAAATAGGAGTATAACCATCGAAAATGTATTGAAAAATTTGGTTGACAGGATCGCATATTGCCAAAGCAGCCGAGGCAGTCTTATGAATGAAATAATATCCCATAATTAGTCGGAAGGTTTACTTTTTTTAAAAAAAGCAATAATTGTTGAAAAATATTGAATAGTTTTTTTTTTTTAATAAATTTTTGTTTTTTTTTTAAAATAAACTAAGGGGAAGTCTACCCTTTGCTATAAAAGCCTCAATTTTCAAAAAATCTTAATGGTAACTTTAAATTTAAAAAAAAAAAAAAATTGTTTTAATAATTAAGAAATAATTTTGTCAGATCTTTCAAAATCGCATGGAGGCGAACGAGTGCAAATATAAAATAATTTTTTCAAACAAATAAATATTGGAATAAAAAATATCCGAAAGCAGATGCTAAAATATATTTATGTGCAAGTGCCTCTTAGAACCACTAAGTAATTTTCTCAATTCCCGGACAGTTTTGTAAATTTTTCAAAAAATATTTTTAACAGGCGTATACAAATTCATCTATTATATAATAGTTACCGCAAAGTAAAAAATTAGTTAACTACAGTAAGAAAACTTTTTTATACTTATGTTTCGGAAAGAACCCTTACCTTTGCAACCTAGTGTAGACTAACCACATTGGTTCAATGAAAAATAGCAACAAGAAAACGGCGGCATAAATGCATTCTAATTTACGATCGTGTAATAAAATTCCTAAATACTTGTTTTACACATACACGTGTATCTTGGTTGATTTTTCGGTGATGGAAGTATAGTTCTGAATGTGATCATCACTGTTAGTGAGGACTGTTCGGAGTATGGCTCTGAGGGTGTTATGTTGTTGTTTTAACGATCGTTATTTCACAGCGGCGGCAGCGAAAGACGGTGTTTGTTGTCTGTTGAACAGGCAGACTATGAAACACCTGAGGGTTTGTTATTATTTACGCCGTTTTGAAATGTTTTAGGCAGTAATGGGTATTTAAATCAATAATAACAAATATCAAGGATGGTAATCGATTTAAAGTACTACTTAAATATTTTTATCGGATAAAATTACAACGCACACATGTTGGAGGTGAAAAAAAATTACCTCTGTTTGCTGATCAAAATGATCAAAAATGTAGCAGTCTCCGTAAAACCGTTTTAAGGACTATAACATAAAAGCTATGAAAATACTTGAAATTAAAGTAACTTTCTTAAATCCGAATTAACCCTTATTTATCGTTTTTAATTGATTCTTTTAAAGGTATCAACATCGTTTAAAATAAAATAATCACTGTCAAGACCTGTGATTGAGCTTGAATCGCGACCGACAGTGTCTATTAAAAAGTCGGTTATTTATCTATAATTTAAGAGGACGACAAAATTATTCTTTAGCACAACAGCTTGCATTTTTGAAATACTGCTCTCTAGAAATGTCTTACTACAAAATATTTTTGCAGCCATATAATGAAAAAGATCAAACTATTGCCAAGTGGAAACTTCTGAAGAAAAGTCTTAAGTAAAAAGTGCCGAAGAATGTGTTAAAAAATTGATGAAACTGCTCTAAATTGGAAGTAAAATGTTGAGCTTGAAGCTGAAGCGTTGCTACTGTTTAAGCCTTTGAGATAAAGTGAGTTTACTCTGTCGCCAGAAATTTTCTGTTACTTCGACAATTTTGGGTTAACTCTGTGAGATATGGTGTATCATCCCAATGCTCCTGATTTTTTACGACTAAGCACAAGTGCTGTATATAAAGGTCTTGCAATCTGGAACGACAACTTCTTCTACTCCTATCGGAAGATGCTATAATTTTTGCAAATGGCATCGTACGTCAATCATATTTGACTTTTGTGAACTAGAGAGCAGTATACAAACAGACCGCGAGAGCGTGGAATAATTGTGTTGATTTTTTTGACCAATAAACGGTCGGTGGTGTTAGAGCAGCGCTAATTTTGACGTCGATTTCCACAGGACGCCACCGGACTCGTCGTTCGGCCGAGAATATCGCGGCTGTGGGTGCCTATGTCGCATCATCAGACGGACCCTACAGCGAATTTTAGTGAAAGACTTACACATGTTCCCGTACAAAGTGCAAACAGTGCATCAGTTGATGCCTCCTGACTGTAAGTCGCGTGCGAATTACTGTCAAGCCATCCTCATTCTCAACAGCGAAGAGGACGATTTTGTGTCGAAAACCATCATGAGCGACAGGGCGCATTTCCACTTAAGCGGTTACCTCTATAAGCAAAATCTACATTTCTGGGGAACTGAAAATCCGCATGTGATGCACGAAGAGCCATTACATCCACTTAAAGTCACTGTATGGTGCGGTGTTCATGTGGGAGAAGTGATTGGGCCGTATTATTTTGAGGACGCCATTGGCAATACGGTCACTGTTACTGGCGAACGCTACAGGGTCATGATAGACGACTTCTTACTGCAGGAATTGGATGAGCGGGGCTTGGTGAACATGTGCTTCCAACAAAACGGTGCAACCGCACACAAAGGACAAGCCACAATGGATATTGTGAAGAAGCGTTTCCTTGTCGCGTAATCTCCCGTTTTGGTGATTTGGCATGGCCAGCAAAATCGCCCGATGTAACTATCCCAGACTTCTTCTCTTTGGGGCTACTTGAAGTCGCGGGCTTATGACAACAAGCCTCAGACAATCGCAGCCCTTAAGGAGAATATTCGACAGAAATGCAAACAGTTATCACCGGAAATCTTGAGGAAAGTCATGGAAAATGCGATAAAACGGGCACACTGATACACAACACTGGCGGCAGCCACTTGGCGATTATTATCTTTTCCACTTAACAGAAAAAATTTTAAAGGTCCAAGTAAAGATCTTCATCACTCAAAATCATTTTTTTTTATTTAGTAAAAAAGTAATTCAAAAACAAAATTGGGTGATTAATTTTGCGCCACCTTGTATATAGACTTCAGGGGTTGATTTCACAGACTAAAACAAGTGGTAACGACGAAAACTGTCATTTTCTAGTGGCCTTATCCAATATATAAGACTCGCTCGAAGATATGCTGCCTGGCAGCGCTATCGTTAGCAATTAAACAATTAATCGTCCGGATTCATCGATGTATATTTTCAGTAGAGAGCCATACATGAAACGAATTAAAAAAGCAACGGACTCTAAATACAACCTTTGTGAACTTCATCTTTCAACTTGCATCGGTTATTCCTACATATAATGTCAGATGCGTATGTATATGTATATATATGTATATATATGTATATATCTATAAGCCTTAAGTATATTTTGACATCCACAAGAGCTCTTTTAGAATTTAGAACTGAGTGTGCTTTACTTTTCGTTTTCTTGCACTATTCATATTCTAACTTGAGGCTTCGAGTTTTTATATGTGGGACCGGTTCGTCAAAGTCCATTTTCATTCTCCCATACTTTGAGCGCTTGATTCCTCTACTTGATTGATGGTATTAAGGAACCCTTTTCAAAAATCCTGCGTTTACCAAGATTCGCTTGTCAATCGCGGTGCTTCTTTAATGAATCGCAATTGATAGGCATATCCTCCTATCGACTAACTAAAGGGAGTTTATACACGACCGTCAGCCTTATGGCGCAGAGCGGTGGACTTTAGAGCCTTCTCTCCAAGCTCATGAATCTTTGAGTAGCTATTTTCCGTCATTCTCCTAGGCTAGACGGATTCTTTCTACATCTTGTTGCTGATGCATTAAAGATCTCGTCACATTGCTGTCTCAGGTAGGTTGCCGAAGCAGATGGGGCTGCATCGGAGCTTCAAAATCGTTGAACAAGACTGCGCATGGTGAACGTGTCCACTCCGATATCGAAAAATAGAGTTGAGGGCTCTTTAACTGACTTCTTTCCAATGCCTTCCATATAATACATTTTTTTAATATCAATCCCCCGCTTTTAACTTACGAGTAAATCGGATACCGACAGACGCTCTGTGTGAAACTCCGATGAGGATATCAACTTCTTGAGGTTGGTTCGATATTTGGTGTCCCAATTTGATGGCAAGAGCCATTCGGATTTTTGAATTACCTATTTCAGAAACTTGCATGGTTTAATCACTCAAGTCAGTCTCAGCTGATTTGCTAATTTCTCTTTAATGAAACTCATTTGAGATGTTGAATACAGAATGCTTTTTCTTTGGTGGAGCTGTAATTTCAAATGAACAAATTATTTGTAGATATCCCTAAGAAAGCATATTTTTATACTTCAGCTTATGAATTGGTTACTAATTGTTAATAAGTGAAACTCTATGCAGAGACTTGGAACATTTTTATGTGGGATGACTCTGTGGAAGCCATTTATAAGGCTCTTTTGCAGCTGTAAGGAATACCTGATTCGATCGTTTTGTATTTTTTGTACTTCCTTCATAGACCTTAGTATGAATTTTTGAAATCTTGCATCTAAAAATAAGAGAAGTCAGTTTAGCAGGGTAATGCCTTTGATTGCTTGAGGAATTGTTCCCAAATGGTAAGTATACGTTTGCCTAAGTTTTTAAGGAGATTGTTCATCAAAAGTGCATTGCTGTATAAATACGTAGATTTTGCAGGCTCGAAAGACCTTCTAGTCTAATGTAATGCTCAATTTAGTTGCAGAGTATGCGGGCTCAGTAGTTTTCACAGCGCTCTATCCCTATACTGTCTCAATTTCAAATAGCCTCCTACGAATTTTGCCAGAGTGATTGTTGGCAAAATACGTTTTGGAAGTCGGTTCTTTAACTTGGGTTGATTTCTTAACTTTCCAACTTGATTGTTAGTGCAAAGACATGGTTATTTATTTCACCTTTTAATCTTAAATATTTTTCATCTGGTTCTGCAACCATTTATAAATATTCATTTTAAGGTAAGTTTTCATTGCAGTTTTCTCTGAAATTTCCTTGACATGACACAGAACCATTGCAAGGCTTTTTCGGTGAATTTTCTCGTCCAAAAATTCGAAGAAATTCTGTTATTGGTCCTAAAGATTGTACAGATCGGGCGGACGGTAGTAGTTCATACCCCGACTGAGCTTCTGACTCAGATGGTCCAGTCAATTTTTGTTTTTACTAGACATGTCAGTAGCTGTGTGATCCGGAATTGATGTGAGATATTGTTTTATTTCTTCATAGATCTGTTTGGTCTTCTCGAATGTGTCCTCTGCGACATAACGACATATGGTGTGGGTACTTTACACGTTCGTTATTTTTAGTGATCTCTAGCCATTCAATATAAAAAATAAATAAATCATAATAAAGTGTGAAATATCATATAACAAGTAGAGGTTGGCTCCTACTGAGACCCTGAGACCCAGGTTGGCTCCTACTGAGACCCAGAGTAGGAGCCAAGTGTAGTGAGTGCACTTTTAGGATACGATATTTGGATATTTTATTGGATATGCTTGGCAGTAATTACGATGCGAAACTATTCGGAAGAACAACTGAGTTTGAAAATTAAAGTTTCAACAGCTACATTATAGACAAGCATCTAACCCTGGACTAAATTTATAACTTTAGGACTTTATTAAACGAATTGCTCTTTGTTCCAAGGTATACATAATGGAAATCTGAGAGTATTTCTTTTGAAACTGTTCAACTGACGGATTGCTCGTTACTCATAGAAGAGGAGAGATTGCAATACGCTCTAACTGACTTTTGTCACTGTAGTACCTAAAAAAGCGCCAGATCGGCAACTACACTTAATTAACAAAAAGGTCAGCAATTTTTCTACAGAAATTGGCAGAAACACGTACCCCAGCCTAACTGATTTGAGGAAAATTACAGTCCGATATTGTCAATATTGGAAAAAATATTTCAATATCAGCTTGATATTTTCCGTGTAATACTACCACCACATAGGTTTAGATATAACTAATACAACCAACTTCATAATAAAATCCCTACTTAAACCTCTATCTTGAATTCAAAAATAAGGTCTGTAAGTAACATTCGAAACAAGCATGTTCTCAAAAAAGCCAGCTTAGATGTATAAAAACCAGTCTTTCCCACGGAGTTAGGTAATTTGAATTGGGACTTTTAAGTACTGTTACACAGAAAAATCAGCGCCAAATGAAAACGAACTAATATTTAAGAAATTGTTTTTTTGTTTTTATAAGGTTATTCAATGGCTATAAATCTTAGAACAACTTATTCGAAATGACCTCCATTTGCGTTCCAGCACGACTTACGACGATGTGGCCACCCATCGATTGCATGGCGCACTTCATGCATGGGGAAATTGTCCACTGCACGGACAAGGACTCGTTTCAACGACTCAATATTTGAGTGTCGAGTAGAGCAAGCCATGCCCTCTAATACAGACCAAAACTTGTAATCCAACGGGTTGAGGTCTGGACTACCAGCTGGCCAATCCTTCGTTGATATGAACTCCGAAACGTTGTTTTTGAGCCACAGTTGAGTCGTTTTTGCTTTGTGAGCTGGAACAGAGTCTTGCTGGGAAGTTCATGGCTTATTGTTGAATATTGATTGGTTGAGAGACTACACAATGGGTTCCAAGACGGTCGATAGATATACTTTGGCCGACGTTTTTACTCCTATCTCGCAAAAACGGAGCTTGGTAACGCCATCGTAGCACACTCCCCACCATACCGTTACAGACGTTACGGGATGGTGGCTTCTTTGAACCCTCGGGATGAGTTGGGATGCTTCTCTGGATGACCGAGCATACACACGATCGTTCTGTTCATTTAACGATTCTTCTACGGTGAAGATTTTCTCGTCAGTAAACAGAATTTGTCCGTGAGTGTTCTTCGCGTACCTGCTGAGTAATGCTTTCGATCTTCGCTTGCGTTTTTCCTTCAATGCGGCCGTGAGCAGGTGTCCAGTGTGTCGCTTTCACGCGCTGAGTTCTAAATCTTCTTTGATAATGCGAGACATGGATTTTCGCGAAATTTGCATTTCCCGCAACAAAATTTTCTGTTTTCGCAGCGGTTTTCGGTCGATTCGTTTCTTCACGGCCTTAATCGCTTTCGGAGTTCTCACAGTGCGCGGACGGCCAGATCTTCGTACTCCACCAGTATCCTCAAACAACTTCACAGAACGATACACAAAACTGCGAGTGATTCCAACCGGTCGCAACGTCCTCAAGATATCGCTTTTTCCATGTTGCATGTAAGTAGGCCAACTACAACAATACGATTTTCGATGTCGCCCCATTCCATGATTGTAATGATTTTACGTGACAATGAAGCTTAAACATCAACTGTCAAATTGCAATCAATACGAAATGGATGCGGCCAGTGTTGCATTCGTAATGAGTGAGTTCAGTTGTGTACCAGTATTTATGACTTGACTAGGTAGTGGTTTTCAAGCAAATTAAGTTGGAAAAAGGTCAATAAATAAATTTGCAGGTTGAAAAATATGAGACAGTTTCATTTTTCTTGGTCTCGAGTGCGCATTTTTCAGCACAATTTAGACTAACATATCCGCTTAGGTTAATTTTGATGCCTTAGGTTGGTCATAGTATCACAAACTTATGGAAC
The DNA here is from genome assembly GCA_928272305.1 of Volucella inflata. Lineage (NCBI taxonomy): Eukaryota > Metazoa > Arthropoda > Insecta > Diptera > Syrphidae > Volucella > Volucella inflata. The sequence goes on from OV743716.1 coordinate 231,131,038, forward strand.
TAGTACCCGCAGTTGATGAACATTTGCATCGCATCGAAACTTAATTCCGATTAATAAGCCTTTACAGAACAGCACAAATGCAATAGCACTAAAGCTTAAGGTCTTTCTGCGTTTACTCAGTAGACATGAAAGCCAGTGATGGAAATTCACAACTCAAAGTTATACAAATCTCATTTAAGGGCCCGAGGACAGCACTCGCTTTTGTTAGGCTTTGAGTTAATATTCTCTTCCAATCATTTGCAACTCAAACTTTCTAAGGCAAATCTAACAGACAAAATAAAACAATAAGAAAGTAATATATTCTTTATTTGACAGTAACACAAGTCAATATTAAAAATTTTGAATATAATATCCGAACATAGAGTTCCATAGTTCCATACATAGAGTCCCCATTCTAACGACCTCTAAGATCTCCCAAATGGTTTCCAAGAGAAATCCAATCAACAACTTCAGCATCCATGCTAATGTGGAGGTTTTATTGTTTTCAAAATTACTACCATTAGAAATTACTCGGAAGCTCTTCATCGATGCCGCCTATTTGCGTACAAATGAGGTTCCCAAAAAGATTTAACCAATTTTTTGGCCAACAAACTAAACTGTATGTGTGAAGGTCTTTTATTTGTGATGATTTTAATCCGATCGCGTTGTCCAGAAGCTCAAAAGTATAATCAAAAACTAATTTTAATCCTGTTTCTCTAATGCGACCAGAGTTCAGAGGCATTGGCACTGGTGCTGGTGCTGGTCCCGCCATTCGACCAGCGACGACGTTGGGTGAGCTCACCATTAACCAGCAACCAATATCTAACATCCTCATATATCTCGGTTACTTGGCTCATCGTACCCCAAATAAATTTCATAGGAGTCTCCCGCGCTTACCAGTTTACCACTTCAAAGCCTAAAGCCGAATTTCAGTCGAGTCTGAATCTTCAAAATTCAGACTTTTGTACTCGTACCTGCGCAGGGCGGTATATCTTTTGTTGCGGCCGTGCCACTCGAAATCAAAACCGAAAGTGAAACAAAATTAAAAACAAAGAGGAGCGCGAACAAGATGAATGGGAAATGGGTAGTAGCACCTTCCGACGAGGCTGTTAGCTCATCTGTGGTCCACAGCTATCAAAAGTTAATTAGAGAGCGATGTGTACTCCCGAGCCGAACTGAAGGCGATGTCGATGTTGAAGTTGAAACGAATCAGTGTTTCCTTTTTGTTTTGCGGCTGCCAAAGAATTTACCTTCAAATAGTTAATCCGCTCCGTATCCCAATACCATCACTAGTCCCAGTCGCAGTCACAGTCACAGTCCCGAGATCCCAGTACTGAATTCAGACAGATCGACTGGTCATATATCGCTTTGGGAATTAGTGTCGTGCCGCACTCATCCAGAAGCTAAAACAGTCTGTAGTGTGATTAGAACATTCCTGGTGGGCTCAATCAAATTCCCATTTGGAGTGACCGCAGTGTGATAATTGAGTCTTAAGATGAACTCCCGGACTACTATGACTATAGCTATACTATAGAGTCATGATAATGACGATAGAGCATACATATCCACTTAAGAGTAATGCCACTGCGTCAACCGCCGCCGCCGCCGCCGCCGCTCTGTAGTCACATCGTCGCTATCGTGTGAATCGGATTAGATCACAAAGACCTTTCCATCTATCTGAGTGTACATACGCACGGGTATGGGTATGAGTATGGGTATGGGTATGGGTATCCGTATCTTTGGAGCAAATCCGTAAGCGAATCAACTTGAGCTAATTACCATAATTGATTCCATTGATGGGAGCTCAGATTGACGGGCTGCAGATGTGCGCTCATCTCTCGTTGAGTGGTCCAGACAAAAGTGATGCTGTCAAGGATGATGTTGCTAATGTTGATGGCCTCCGATAGAATCTCAATTAATTACAATTTATTTGGTTTCTCTTGTATCCGTACTTCTGTTCACTTTGGGCTGTGTTCTTTTTAGTTTGAATCTTGCTCCGGGTGTCGCGTCGTTGTGCTCTGTGCCATGTTCTTTTGACTTAAGTCTACTTTTATGGTTATGACTTTTATTTTATTGGGTTTTTCGATTAGGAAGCTACGAGTAGTAGCCACGGTGGCTATAGGTAGTATGAGTGGCTAGTGGGTGATGAATATTCAATTGAGCTGCTTTATTTGTCCGGCTGCTTTGTTGTCAACAGTGTCACAGTGATGTTCGGTTAATGATTTTGCACCTAAATGGGAAATTTATGGAGAACTGAGTGGGCATTAAGTAAGGGGGTAGCTAATTAAGGTAGCAGCCTGTCAAATGAATGGAGTGAGTTTTATTTCTGGTTACTTCTGAGTTGATCTGTTCAACCGTGTTCGATCATTAGAAAGCCGATGGCAGAGCTTGTTAGGAAATTAGCGCATATATCGTGGACTTAATTGATTCAGTCGTAACTATTCAACTGTCAGCTATTAACTTTTAATCGCATTTTATATATTTGCCTGACTGACTTAGTAGATGAGTGGTATCTTTCGAATGGTGGACAGCATAGGTTAGTTGAAATGTAGTTCTAATGTAAGGCCAGTGACGGAACAGAGAAGCAAACAACAAGCGATTCTCACCATTAAACTGAAAAGTTATAATTTTATGAGCTCACATGGCATTTTAATTTTAACAACCGTCAACGAAGCTCCAGGGAACTTAAGAAATGTTTCTCATCAAAGTTGTAAATACTGGAAATGTATGTTTTAAGGGCACTAAATGATTTTATGAGTCGCAGTTTATAAAAAGTTTTATTTCAGAGATTGTATCAAACTTTAACGATTCGTAGTATCATTTGAAAATGTAATCTCTTGCTCAACATAAAGCTGATCTGATGGGACTGTTTATTGACTGATGGAATACTACACTTATGAATGTATATCATGTTCTGTTCTATAAAATGTTTGGCATAAATATCTTCAAGTATTCTAGAAACTAACATAGCCTCTGGGCGTGTTTCGGGACTGGAAAGGTAGGCGTTGGGATTAAGGTCTTGGAACATACTACAGATAGGTTGACATACATTAAAAATAAATGAAAAAAATATAAGAAAGTAAGAAAAGGAATAACAGGCTATCTTTCAACGATATGTCTCAGAGCCATCACTAGAATGTGAATGGGAACAATTCGTATTGCACATGTCATCATTACCATTGAATAAATGTCCTGCATTTATCATTTTTTGCCAAAGAGAGTAAGATTCTTGACTTCTCAGTGTTTTTCCTTCGGGACAGAGCATTTATTGCTGGAATTTCTAAGGCTATAAAGAACCTACAGTGCCAGCATCCACCACATCTGCATTCATAACCTGCAGTCTATGTCTAGAGTATTTAGATGCGTAGAAGAAACGTAGTTTCCCTTTCACAACAGTGAGCCTAAAATGCTTCCGACAGAAAAGTCGCATCTAAAAAACTCTCCTTTGAGCCTTTCGGGATTAGGAACAAGTCCAATAGTGATCTAATTTCCTGCGATTCCATTGAGACCTGGAACTCAACGTTTTTCAATAAATTTAGCTCTCCGATTGAAATGTCTGTCAACATTATGAATATTTTTACTTTTTATAGAAGAGTGGAATCTCACGTCGTCGTGCTCCGAAAAGACGAGCGCAGCATCGTGCCAACCGGGAAGACGCGACTGCATTCCCTTCATGGATCAGAATTAGACAGAAATTATAATATAACTACGGATTCTCAATGCCAATTTCGTATCTTCTATTTAAAAAACAGGCATGTCTGGTAGAGGTCCTATGTTCAATTCTTAATTGACGAGATTGCAGAAACTTGTGAGCACACCATAAACTGAAACAATTCGGAAACAATTTTGTTGCGAAGACTCCTTTTCCCAAGAATCCAAATGATCCAGTCATGGACAACGATCAAGCATCGCTTGCAATTGATCTCTACAGTCTTATTTGCTTCAGCTGGTACTTGTAAAGTAAGTGCACACTTGATTGATCGAACACCAAATGTCGCCAAAACCATCAGTTCTTGGATGCTTGTAGAGTCACATTCTTCGTGATAAGGACAGCACATTAGAATATTTGTGATAATATGCAGAGTCAATATAAGACAACGACTCGCTCATCTTTTTTGTAACAAACTTTCAGTACAGAAGGTATACCATTATGAGTAGAGAAATTACGAATTGAGTATACAATTTTGCTGTGTGTCGTCGTTTTTGAACGTCAGGAATTGGGATTGACAAGTGATTAGCAACTTATGATTGTTGCAGCGTAATTGGTAATGCTATGGTTCGAATATCTGACTTTTATGCCAGCATAGCTAGGTCAAGTTGGACCATTATGCATGACCCTGCCAGAGAGTGCGCCAATTGTTTTACAAAAGGCTTAGTATTTTATGTAGATACGTAAATGCATGAAGAGCTTTTACATCCACTTAAAGTCACTGCATGGTGTGCTGTTTACGCTAGAGGAGCCATTGGATCTAGAGAATTAATGGTCATACACTATGGTCCATATTATATAAACCGACAAGCATAAGGATTCCTCAGTTTGTAAACAATGAATAGACAATCTTGCACTCAAAGCAGAAGGAAGTACAATATTTATACTGCATCTAGACTATACGTTATAATATCTAGTTTCAGCATTCTACAACTCCTAAGATTATGTTATTTATGAGTTCTCCTAACTCCTAGTTTGGGCCCAGGGTTTTCCCAGAGTGCCATCGGAGTGCTAAGGTTCATGGGTCGAAATCGCGATTAATATCTGATGTGTTCAGGATTCATGGAGAAGGAGCTCCGACTTTTTGCTCAGATTTTGAATTGGTGCAGTACGTAGAAATGACCGTCGAAAATCTGAAAACGTGTGTCTGATGTCGTCGAAATATCTAAACGATTTTCTGTCCAGATTGCATCTGAAAAATACCTATGTACAGTCTTATTAGAGAGTGGGAAACACAGCCGCAACAACCCATTAAACTCCGAAAAGGGAACAGTTCCGTTCTTAACAGCCCAATACAAGCGAATCTGCTATGATGGGTGTAAGATGACATAGACACCAAGGAAGGTCAAGAATATAGCTCCAATACAGTGGACTTAAACATAAACAATGGATAGTTGCTCCAAAATGAAGTTTCCAAAATATTTTCATAAACTTCGGTTTGCAAGTTGGAACGTCGGATCGATGACCTCAAAAAGTTTAGAACTGGAAGCGATTATGCGTCGCAGAACTCTACAAATCCTGTGCGTACAGGAAACGAAGTGGTGTAATACAGGAAATAAAGCGCGTTCTCTAGATTTAAAAACTAAGGCATTTAAGATGTTCTACCATGGAACGGTCAATGGACGAAACGGTGTTGGAATCGTTGTTGCAGCGGATCTTCTAAACAACATCGTTGGTATCTTGAAAATAAGCGACCGCTTGATGAGTGTTAAACTCGTCATACACAATGAAACGTGGAACATTGTTAGCGCGTACGCTCCACAAAATGGATGCGACCAATCGGAAAAAGATACATTTTGGTCAGAGTTCGGTAATTTGCTTAGAAATATACCTATCGATGAGATGCTCTTCCTAGGCGGAGATTTTAATGGCCACGTCGGAGAAACAAATGTTTTCAATCGAAGAAATAAGTATAGCAATTGGAAAAATGAAGCGGGGGAAAGCGGCGGGACCAGACAGCATTCCATCAGAGTTTTGGTCGAAGATGGAGGGGATCGGCAGCGTTTGGCTATCGAAACTTTTAAATAAATTAAAATGTGGACAACCTATGCCGAATCAATGGAGAAGTAGCTTCTTGGTTCCATTATACAAAGGAAAGTGCGATACTCAAGAATGCAACAACTACCGTTCAATCAAGCTTATGTCACACACAATAAAAATCGTCGAAAGAGTCTTAAACGAACGTCTTCGACAAATAATAAAGCTCGATAATAGCCAGTATGGATTTGTTGAAGAAAGATCGACGGTGGACGCTACCCAAAGCCTACGAATAATAATGGAAAGCACCGAGATTCGTCTAAGGATTTACACATGGTATTTATCGACCTCGAGAAAGCATTCGATCGAGTGCCTAGGGATCTCATATGGGCCGCGCTGAGGTCTCAAAACGTACCGGAAACGTATGTTAGAATAATACAAGCATGTACGGAAGCGTGAAAACTGCGGTTAAAAGCTCTGCTGGACTAACGAGAGAATTGCCAGTTAATGTCGGAGTGCATCAAGGAAGCGTACTTAGCCATTTCTTCTTTAACGTAGTATCCGACTATCTTTTAAAAGACTGCATGCGCGAAGCAAATGTAGCGATAACGTCGAAGATTTGCAGAACGCCTTAGATTCATGGAGAAATGCGCTAGAGAGAAACGGGTTTAAAATAAGTCGTTCAAAGACGGAGCATTTGACGTCCCCATTTGCGCATCCGTTGCGACCTGTTCCGGATATAATGTTAGACGGAATAGTTCTTCCAAAAAGCACTATCTATAAGTACTGAGGATCAATCGTTAACATGGAAGCGAAATGTGACGACGACGTAAACCACAGAGTGAGTGTGGGATGGATGAAATGGCGGGAAAATTCGGTAATCTTTTGCGACCGAAAATTTCCACTAAAATTGAAGGGGAAACTCTACACCACGGTTGTTAGGCCAGCTCTTATGTACGGTTCACAGTGCTGGACAATGTACGAAGCGTTTAAAAACAAAATGACGGCAGCGGAAATGAAAATGTTATGGATGTCTTTTGGAGTCACTAAACGTAATTGACTTAGATCTACGCGTATAAGAGGAAGTCTTCATATAAAGAATTCGGTAACAGAACAGCTTGAGGCGAATAGAATAAGCTGGTATTGCACGTTCAAAGAAGATCTGCGGAAAATCCGGTTAAAAAGGCACTATCAACTACGGTCACTTCAACTGTAAGAAAACGAGGTCGGAAAAAGAATTCCTGGATTTCGCAGATGGCAAATGCACAACAACGCCTGGGGCTAACCACTGAAGCGATCCAGGACCGAGCATTATGTAGACGCGTTCTGCGGTCTGCGACATTAGCCAACCCCATAAGCGGAGCAGCAGCGATGCAGTAAAAATGGGAAACTCGTTACGCATATGTTCGTATAACGAGGAAAGGGTTAAAGGATAAGAAGAAGATAATTATTTAAAATAACTTGCAAGTAATTCACAACCGATTTTACTACTTATCGTTCACTATTAAGACTTAAGGGCTGAACAAAATGTGAATCTGTGTCTGTATCTCGAAGTTGGGTGTTATTCAACTTCGAGATACAGATTATCCATTTATTAAACTTTTGAAAGTTCGATATCATTTACAGATTCAAGTTTCAGATTCACATTCTGTTCAGCCCTTAAGCTCCTTTTCTTCTGTATTTCCAAAAATCAACTTAACTCACGCTGTTTCTCATCCTGTATTTACACCACATTTGTCGGGCTTTAGTTCTTTCACGTAACTTCTGGCTTGAAACTGGGGTAATAAATGAACTCACCAGAGAGAGAGAGAGAGAGAGAGAGAGAGAGAGAGAGAGAGAGAGAGAGAGAGAGAGAGAGAGAAAGAGTTTATTAATGATGTATGATCCAAAGGTGATGCAACACTGGATTCCTGATTTTACAACATCTATATCTATAGATATATGCAAAATAACCTAATCTTTTTCATATTTTACCAAGGTTTGGTAAGACCGTTTGGCAAAAAAATACATTGTGCACATCTACGCGAAATTACCTTTCCAATGTTGTAAGTATCAAGTCATTCGGTTCAGTAGAACGGTGTAAAAGTGTACGACAAAAATATGCAGAACGTATTTATATATAGATACGTGTAAGCCAAAACACACGTTCTGGGGCTCAAGATGCATCTCTCAGAAAGGTAGAATGCTCCGTGAAACTGGTACGGAGCACAATCATGACTTCCATTCCATGGGCAAACCGACATACTGGCCGCCTAACTCAACGAAAATACCCGATCTCATCGATTTTTTTCATTTCAAAAGAAATATCTAGCAATTTAAATTTCCAGTAATTCTGACAATGTATGAAACTCTAGTTAAAGACAAGAAACAGCAAGACTAACTGGTAGAAATACTACTTGGAAAGGCTACAAAAGAAAAATTTAAGAAAAGGTAGAACTCAAGACAGCTTATGAGCTTGAAGTCGAGCCTTGTCACTTCGCCGTAATAGTTCAATATGAAACCAAAGAAAGCTCCCGGCTACGACTTAATAACCGGAGTACTCCTTAAAATGCTGGCTAGAAAAACATTGATTCACCTTCTTTATGGAATTAACGCCGCAATGATGCTACAATACGTTCCGAGTCAGTGGAAAGTTGCTGAGGCCCAAACCAGGACAATCTCCAAATGAAAAGAAGTGTTATAGATCAGTTTCAGTCTATACACTATAATCTTGCAACTAACCTATTATAATACACTGATAAAGTATATTGAGAAAAGAATTTTTCGTGTCGGACTTCGAAACGAAGTATCGCAATTCAAAGAGATCTAAGCCGGAGCACCGCAGGGAAGTGTTCTTGATCCACTTCTATTTCCCCTTTATACTCGAGATATACCACAAGTAGAGGGGAGCGTTTTAGCTTCATTTGTCCATGAAACTGCTATATTAGCAGTAGATAAAACGGTTTGAGAAACAACGATAGAGCAAAGCGCTCTCGATAGAGTGTATGAATGCACAAGGGCTTGGCGGATAGCCCTCAATGACACCAAATCAGTTTAGGTAAATTTTACATACATAAAAACGAGGCGGTTGTTGTTCTCTACAAACTTTTGAGAAATTGTCCATGCACCGTGGTACATCAAAAATGACGACTTTCACCGAGACCTCGATTTTCCTACTGTCGGAGATGAAACTAAAATCTTCGCGATAAAATACAAAATTCGACAGAACGAACGTATTAAACAATTTAGTCCACAGACATTTTGGACAAGAGGAATTTATTGCGCCGTCGCTAAAGAACTAAATCTTACTATCTAGCTTAAAATTAAAATTAAATAGTGATGAGAAGCAAGTCATGCTGGAACTTTCATTGGAAAGTCACCTGCCCAAAAAGGGTTTATTTTATGATAAAACAACTGTTTTAACTCTTAACTCACTTGCGGTAATATATGAACATCAGTAGCATAGGGAATAGGAATCTCAGACTATCGTCCTCTTAATGATCGGGTCCATAGAAATGCTGAAATCGGCGATTAGAGTGAATAGAGTGAAATCCGATAGCAGTCTGCTGAATGTCCCTTTTGAATGCAATAATGAATCCACTATTATACGAGTACTGTGATAGTATTCCGCTCATAGTTCCACAGGCATTGCTTGAGTTATTTTTATCATACTTTCCGATTAGACTCTTAAACATGGCAGTACGTTTTTCATTACTGCATTTCTGTAACGTCAAATTTCCTCTTGATATTTGACCATTGGTATCTAAGAAACCCAACATCTGTCAAACTAGAAGGTAAGACAAGCAATAAGCCATGAATGAATTTATGTCTTAGTCTCCTTGCTTTCACTTACACCCAAGTTATTCACAATATTCCACTGATTGCTGATCAATGTCTGTTCATTTTTGTTTGTAAAATATATGAAAATGTTGATTGCAAACGACGGTCGTTAATGCTGAAATCCAATTCATAATATTCTTTATATAAATCTCACGACAAAATAGGTGACATTCAGTATAAGTAGTGTGTATCTGTCAAGCTACAACTGAGGTTCTTAAATACACAATGTTTACAAATATATTGCAAGATGGTCTGCTTTAATTTACGGCCTACTTCACTATTTTGGTGATACGTTTGTCATTCTTAAACTAATAAATGCGTGACCATGAAGTTCTCAGTAAGTAACATGTCGACCAAATGTCTAAACAGTAGCTCAGCACTTAGCGATCTTATGATGATAGGGCACGCAGTGCACTTTAATCGGGAATATGCAATTGCGTGTCAGGCGAGCCTCTTTCACCTAAGAAGACACACACACATGCAAAAATTTATACAATTAGATTCACTGATGATATTATTACCGACATACTCCATTTCATTGCCCATTGTCCATGTGCATTTCTTTGAATCAAATGACCACGACTCGTTTGCCATTGTCACTGCTGTCGTTGTCATTTCTGACTTGCGGCGGTCAGTCCATTTATCTTGTTAAAGCCCGAGGAAGCCATCAAAGCATGACCAGACCACCATACCCTGCCACCGAATACAATAGACAAAAATGAATCGGAAAAATGGCGTATATTGTAGCCACAGCACGCTTTCGTGCTCCCAGCAAATTTGTTTTAATTAATTAATTAATAAATTCAACAACTTATTGTTGTACTCGTTCGAAAAGTTAGAATCTACGTTGCGTGCGCGAGAGCGGCACTACCTTTGACACAATTCTGTCAGCTTCGAATGTTGCTTGAGTACACAAGCTACTCGTACGGATAGAGGAGCACCTCGTTCAGTTCAATCAAATGCCGGCAATGTCAAACTGGTTCGGGCATTGGGCCTTTGGAGGCTTGTTATGTTATGTTGTTAGGGAGTGGGAAGATTTCATTGATGGCGAAGGCAACACTGGCGGCAACGTCAAGTGTGTGTCTAATTGGGCACCATAGAGGCACATATTATTTTCTAATTACGGTCGTAATCCATCACGTTAGTTCCACCAGGTTGAAGGGGGTTGATAGGTGGGTTGGTTTCTCGTATCCATTCATTAGGAACTCGTATTTGTTTCGTACAACAACAGCACCCACCCAGTGGCGGTTGTGAGTACATCCACACAACAAACTCGTATGTGTTGGTGTGCATGGTTAATTGTTAATTTTGAAAAATTAATTAGGACATGAACCTGGCAAGTCACGTTTGCCTAAGGTGAAAATTTATTCCTGAATTATGCAATTTTAATTGAGATTTACGAGTACGAATAAAAATGTGAGCTAGGTACTAGTGGAGGCATAAGTACGAGTTCTGTTGGATTAACATTGGTTGTACTATAAGTAGGGAGTTGTTCTGGAAATTAATTATTAGATGTGGATTTAGCGAACAATTGGACTTTGAGGTGAAATTTACGATACAACCGCTCGTAATACCCAACAGGAAGGGATAATTATTTTCAGCTAAGGGAGTTTTTCTTTTCATTTTTATGTCGCTTCGGAAAAGTAGGGTTCATTTCGAAATAAAAGATAAGTCAGTTACGCATTAGCATTCATTAAACCAATTAAAACGAAGAAAGCTCATTATACTGGCAAGGAGTGTACGTACCTATGTAATACGAGTTTGTACTCGGAGGCAATTATCATTAAAAATTTTACTGAAAGAATAGTTTTGTTTTTCAGGAATCCACCTCTTGGAAAATATATGAGGCAATAGTGTCCATAGATGCATATGTAGTTGACATTTTTGAATATTGATTCTATGAGAATGTTTGTAAGCATTGCTTCCCACCACTTGCACTTTAAATGCGCTGAAAAAGTAACACAAAGATTGGTGAAAAATTTTTGGGAAACTAAATAAACTACGGATCTTGTTTGCATTAGCCATAGTCTTCAAAAAACCCCAAGAAAAAAGTAATAGGGCGGTAAATCGCATGATCTGCGTGTCAAATTTTGATCACCAAAACTGGGAAAAACACAACCAGCACCTCATACAGTAACTGAAAAATTTCTTGGGCTATATGGTATGAAGCACTGTCTTGCTGAAAACAGGTATCATCCCGATCCATATCTCGCAATTCAGGTACAAAAAAACAGGATTATCTTACTACGATAGCGAGGACCATTGCTTGAAGCTTTTCTTCAGAAAGAATCCGACGATACTTTCATCCTAAAATCTAGACCAAGCGTTTTGGATTCATTTGTTTTTTAACAATCCCTCGTGGATTTCTGAACCAGAAACTTGCAAATTTTGACGATTAACAAGGACATCAAGATGAAATTGAGCCTAATCGTTGAAGATGATTTTGATTGAAGAAATTCCTACCCAATCGATTATATTGTCCCCGTTGTTTTCTATAACTGTCTTGCAACATATAACCACCTTGCGAATTCCATTTTCATAGCAGCTAAGTGGTTTTCTTTTTTTTAAAAAAAACATCGTAATTTAGTTTCCGACAGCTTCGGAACTTCGGACATTTCTATCCCTTTCAAACGTTCTGAAGGGACCAAAACAGGTGGAAATCTGAAAGAGCAAGATCTCTAGAATGCGATGGGTGCTGAAGGATTTCCTGTTTTAACTGCATCCACTTTTATAGCGTTTATCAGGCGACATGTGGTCTGGCGTTATTACGATGGAAGATGATGCCTAAGTAAGGGAGTTGCTCTCAGTACTTATTCGCTGTAATTATTTCACCAAAAGCTCAAACAATATTATACGGCTGGAATCCCACCAAACAGAAAACAGTACCTTTATTGGCTGCAAGCCAGTTTTCGCAACCTGCTTGTTTCCAGCCTCTTTTTAGTTGCACGATGTTCTACAAAATTCACTTTGCGTCACCTCTTGCAACTCAATCCAAAAGAGGTTCATTTTTATGGCGGAGAAACGGAGGGATACGGCCACGGAGACGCAGTCCAGCTTATTTTTTTCGTGCGGCACACACCTGTCGATCTTGAAAGTTCATCCAAACTTTTTTAATAGCGAAGTGCTGACGAATGGTTAATATAAAGCCGTTTAGTAACAATCCTTAGTTGAAATCTTCGGGTTATTTTTCACTAGGGTTCGCACAATACCGCATCAATCTCGGAAGCCCGTCCACAATAGGGTCGATCGTCCAAAGCCTTGGAGCAGAAGCATGATCCTACCTAGAATTAACTCAACTGGGTTAAGCGATAAAATTACTTCTGATGTCACGTCCTATCAACTGGTATACAACAAGTTCATAAAACAAACAATAGTTGCGGTGTGTAAACTTTCCGCTATATATGAAGATTGGGCACAAGCCTTAGAGTGAAAGAACGAGAGCAGTAAAAGTCCATTAGTCCTGGAGAAAAAATTGGGAAACCTGAAAGAACTAGCAGAGATAGTACGCTCCTAAGAAGTTATCTCAAAAGATTCCTTAAACATCGTAGGTCTCATGCAGAAAGTAGATGCTGCTTCACGGCAAATTTTACTTAGACAAGATTATATACTGACTAAAACCATACAGGGTACTTGGAATCTCTTCATCATTGTTTCAAAAAGGGCTGGTCACAATTCATTCTACTGCAATCAGATTCAGCTTCAAAGGGGATACATACTGAAGTGTGTGAGGAAGGTTGACGTAGTGTTCATCCCCAAACCAGACAAATTTTCAATAATTTATAATAATAATTTTATTTCGGAAGTCATGCCTAAAAAGAAGGTGTTCCTCTCAGCGCTATTGTGGAAACTTGTCATTGATGATCTATAAGTGAAGCTGGGCCTTCGAACAATAGCAAAATTCGGTTGCTTAGTTATAATAGTAAAGAATAAATATGCTAAGGACGTTTGCAATAGTAAATGACTGCTATGTTGAAGAAAATCAATCAACCCCAGTAAAGCTAAACTAGTTCCCTTCAGACGCATGTGAAATAAATGTGAGTCTTGATCAGATCTCACTGTTCACATGTTGGTTTACAGTCGTACATATGGTAAAACCCAGAGAATAACCGCAAAGGTCATCCACTGGATATCCCTTTCTCTTCTGAAACAATATCAATATCTGTTGTAGATTACAAATTTTTTTCTCTATAATATGACTAAGAAGAGATTTGGAAAAAAAACAATTTCAAAAAAATTGTTGGATTATAAGATGAAACGCAAGCGGGGCAAGGAACGTCAATTCGGGCCTTGACCGTTTTATCCCAGCGTTTCATAGTGCTTACAGGCTGACTGCCAGTAAAACTCGAAGCTCTTAACACCCTTTTGTTGTCCTTCTACTTATCATTTATGCAAATTTGAAGAAGTGGAAGTGTACTAAAACATCTATCAAAATAGACACAAGAGTTCTTTGGCAATGTTTTCGTTAGCCGTAGAACAACTACCCGTCCTAACCGAGACTTGTGTCTTTAAGAGGCGTTGTTGCACCTTGAAGGATCTCGAAATCTGGTACCATACCGCAAGATGACCTAAGCACAAAATTCTTACGTCCCACAGGACGAGGTTTATTTTTACCATATTGACGAACAGCACATCGACCTGAAAAAGGTATCATTTGCTCGTCAATTAAAAATTCTTTGAACATGTTTCTGTTGATTTTTAAACATTTGTCTCGTACGCCGTTAATCACTGGCTGCAACTTCCAAAGTAGATAAAAAATACTGCAACGAATGTATACCGCCTTTTCTATCAAGTCAGCAGTGAAATATTGGGAGAAATATTCGTATGGTGATATAACAGCATAAAAAAACAGTACAACTTGTAAAATATGCAAGTTAATGAACCATGTTAACTTTACCTGTATGAATGCGTATTTAATTATCAGGCTGAAATTGCCTTTTTACCCATTGAAACGTTCTTTTGTATGAGCTTATTGTGGCTAAAGTAGAAGCTTCTTGATCTAAAGGTTTAAAACGCTGTGCTAATGGAATCTCATCTTCCAGTCAGATTCCAAGCAATCTTCCACTTCCTCAATAATAGCTTCGTCATTTTCTTCATCGTCTTCTGTAGGCAAAACCAAGTCTTCGTGCCAGTCTATCCAAATAAAGGGATAAAGGTTTAAATTTGTAAGAAAAAACAAGTTCTCGTTTCGGCACTTTATAAAACTGAAGCTGAACTAAACTGAACTGAATTTGGTGAGAAGATAAAGGGCTCATCCCAGGGTAGTCCGCGAAAGGTAAATCGAAGAAAAAGACGTTGAATGTTCTCCATTCGGGATATATGAATTCGCTGAAAAGGGGACCACACTTGGCTGGCATATTCGAGAAGGGGTCGGACAAAGGTAATCTAAAGTGATCTTGTTACATAAGGATTGCAAAATTCCTTAGACCATCGTTTGATAAAACCAAGCGATGAGTTGGCTTTAAGGATTATCTCATCAACATGCGAACGGAAGTTTAACTCTCTCTCGTATAATATTCTATGCTCGCGGAGGTATTAAACCCGGAGTACAGGTTGGTCATGCAGAAAACAAAGTTGAGGGGGAGATTGATTGGACTTACGAAACAAAGTCATAGATTGACATTTGGTGACATTAAGCTCAAAGCTATTTTTTATACACCAGGTGGAAAACCTATCGAGGTCTTCTTGACCTAGCGATGAGAGAAGAGTTGAGGTTATTGTGAATAACAAGTAAGACACCTCTGCATGGAGAGACAACTTTAGGGAGGGCAGGATCATTAACCATACGGAGAGAGTGATCGTCATATCAGAAAACATTATGAGAAGACGGGAATAGCTAATTGCTCTTTATATACGGGATCAGATTGGTTTCTATAAGCGCATAAACGTCGAAAGAGAGGCCATGACATTTAGACAAAACGGCCCGAATTTAAGAGCGCAAGCCTCTTACCTTTTGATAGTAAAATGTAAGAGGTAGTAGGGGAGTGTAGATGAAATGCAGGTTAAGAAGGCAAGTTAGGATCGAAAAACTTTATCATGGTCAACTCGGCTATGCTGAAGGTGAGAAACTCGTTTAGAATGTACATAGCTGCGGAAAGCAGCGAGTAGCTATAGATGCCTTCTTTAACTACGATTGCACAAATTGCGATTGAGGTGTGCACAAATTTCTCAAATTTAAATCTTAAATCACACTTTGGACGGTGTCCCAATTCATACACTTACCGACAGCTGTTTAGCAACTTAATCATTTGGCTCTAATACAATTAACCCTAAATCAGTCCTGCACTGCTCCAATACACTACAAGATCTCTCCCAAAAATAAAAAAGTAAAACCTTGCTGGGTGTCTGGTCATAAAATTATTGTCAGCAATAAAATAGCCGACGCACTGGCTAGAAACGGTTTGGTTGATTCATTCATCGGCCCTAAGCCGTTGTGTTATATCGCGAATTCAGTAATTAACTCAGCAATAAAGATAGAACAAAAATGTGTATATCCCATTGGAAAATCGTCCTTGATCGTCGTTAGGTTAAAATAGACATCAAACCGTTCCATAATAAAACTAAAAAATCCGTTACAATCAAAAGGAATGATGTCCGAGAGACTGGTTGGATTTCTACCACTTTCGATATCTCCTCCACAGTAATTCTTGTTCAGGAAACTAAATGTCGTCTTTGCATGGAAGATGGCATAACTGCGGAACAGGTCAACAGATGTGGTGGACAAGTCAACTTTCAACAATTAAAGTCCGATCTTCCCGGAATAGGTCGTGTTTCTTAGGGTGTCTCAAAATATTGAGGATACTTAAGAAATCAATCTACAAAGATCATACTTTGAAAAAACGTAGCAGCAATCAAATAAGAAATCTGTAAGAAAGCCTCTATCCATTTACCTAAATGAAACTCGACTTTCTTCTCAAATAATAAAATCTAAACAATCACCCAATTCCTTTCGTAGTTGAGGTGTTTAGCTCATCATTTATCCAAAAGATAATTTGCATAACTTGAAAGAATTCCCATTGAAACGATCTTCCTTCCCATAGATCATCATCCATGGAAAAAAGCAAACAGCAATGAGTATTACTGTCGGCATTGTGATTCGTTGAAAAGCAATTAAAAAATCTTTTGATCTGGCTGTCGATGGTGAAGCTAACCGGCACCTTTGATTGATTCAATTTGATTTACACTCCATTCAAAAGCAAATTTAATGAACAACATAAAAATAAAAGAGGAAACATTGAAATCCTGATTTGTATTTCATCGGCTTGGCCCGATGTTGATATCATAAACCCAAGTTGCGATCGGTGTTTTCACATAAATAACCTCAATTAGCATCTTTGATGTGGGATTGTCGGTTGCTTGGATTACAATAAGTTCCGACTAACTTCAATGCAAAACAAATATCCTGGCTTTGTTCTTTTTAGATTAATGAGCCCTAATGTACATATACGAGTATATATGTATTTTTTTCTATTTTCAGATCAAACACATCTTAATCTCTTCGCTAACCGACCACAACCGAAAAAGAAAAGAAAATCTCGCACAGCATTTACTAATCATCAGATTTTCGAGCTGGAGAAGAGATTTCTCTACCAGAAGTATCTATCACCAGCAGATCGTGATGAAATTGCAGCATCCTTGGGATTATCCAATGCACAGGTAAGTATCTGGTACAGTATTTTCGCATTCGTATGTCTTTTTTAACTGGTTTCTATATATGGATGTAAATCTTGTACAATTAGGTCATCACTTGGTTTCAGAATCGTAGAGCCAAGCTGAAGCGCGACATGGAAGAACTGAAGAAGGATGTGGAGAGCGCTAAGACACTGTCAGGACATAATTGTTTTTTAGAGAATGTTAATGACTTGAATATTTTAAAGAGACGTCCCGATAGAGAGGAGGATGACACACGGCGGCGGACGCCAAGGTCAACGCACGAAAGAGGCCAAGAATGATCTGGCGATGCTAAAGCAGATGACATTGCTGTACTATAGCAATAGCAATAAGGAACTTGGATAGATGACACCTTAATTATAAGATTCCCTACAATTTGTACATAGGTTTTTTTTTTTTTAATTTAAATGGAAACGTGTAAATAGGAGTGTCTTTAAGTCTATAGTATTTCGGTTGCTTCATGTGATGTATTTTTTAAGTGTGGTATGCATTTAATGTTTTCTTTTTTGTTTTGCAATCTTTAGTAATGGATTTTGATAAATGAATTTTTTTGTAGTCATACTTTAACTCCATCCTTATGTATTACTTGTAAGAAATTTTAAAATTAATACATTCAAGAGTAAATTATTATAAAGAGAGGAGGGCTGTGTTTTCCTTATTGAACTGCAGTCGCAGTATCTATTTACAGTGAATATGATTTTATATGAATATGTACAGTCAATTTAGAATAGATCTGTTTATAAAATATGGAAAAATCAAAAGGTTGATGTCTGGGACCTTATAAATCGTAGACTACATTTTATATTGATGAGTATGATAGCTGGGATATAATAAAATGTTGGTGGTCGTTTACTCTTCTGGAATTAAGGTGGAATATGTTAGACTGTCGATAGACAATTTCATCCACAAAAAGTCACTGTATGATGAAGAATTTGGACTGATGGTGTCATTGGCCCTTAGTACTTGGAAAATAACGAAGGTGGCACCATGAATAATCATCGCTATAGCCAAATGTCAACTGATCGTGTGATTTGTCGCCGTTGGATTTATTTTTGTGGGACTAAGCAAAAGATCATGTTAATGCATAGAATCTGAAAACTTTTGACGCTTAGGTAATGTATATTCGTCAATTTATGGCCGAGTTATTCCCCGAAACGTGTCGCAAGGTTATCGAAAATCATCTTGTCAGAATTAAGTCCTGCAAAAACTCCCTTTTAAAACATTTGAATAATATTATATTTCATTCATAATGGCAAGATCCAAGCAATATAATGAATTAAAAATTTTATCAAAATCCTATTCATAAATGTATTTTATTTAAATTTGTTTTCGGAACTACAAAAAGGATGACTGTGCACTTAGGTGTATAATGCTTTCAATAGCAAGGTGGGTATCTGCATGTATCCGTTTGTCCTAAAAGATATCCTAAAATGTCCTAATTCATGAAAACAGTAATGTTACCCCAACTGATGTTTAAGGGACACCATCTCAACTGTATAACAAGGTAAGTTTTAGTTGGGTTATAGAGACTTTTAAATACCAAACTAATGTTGGCTATGGGCCCATTGTGATGCAACGAACAAGTGTAGGTTTGCTTTTTGGGAGAGAACTGGATGTCTACACTGTAGGTGGGGGAATGTCTCCTCCTCCTACTCGTCCCTGAAGCTTATTAAGACATTCTCCAGTAATTACACCTACGATATCGCTGACATGTTTCCTATTATAAATATCCTAGAGCGATTTCGATCCAGTTTTAGCTAGATTTGTATTTGACCCAACAATCATCTAAGGTTTGTTCTTCTAATAGCATCCCGCTTTAGTTCTTATTTGCACGTAGCTATTGGTAAAGTGATGATTCCTTTTCCAAGAAGGATTGGCAAATTGGTTAAAATTCGGCGAATTCGTTGAACTGACAATTCTTTGTAATATCTCTGTGGCCCGACATCCAATTTAGTGGATCTCTTTGAGAGATATCGGCAGCCAAAGTCCGTTTTAGAATTTTATGACATTGAATCCAGAGATTTAATAGCGGCCTTACTATCGACGAGATACAGATATCGCATGCAGATGTCACGTTTTTCTTTAGACTGGATAAAACTTCTTAGCTCTGATTCCCACCTTAAACGCGCTATCTATCGCATCAAAGAAAATACCTCCACCTCCCTATCAGCTCCATCTACAATATCTACATGTATGTAGATATGGGTTAGCTTACCATCCAAAAAGGCATCTTTCTCGCAGAACGACGTCGGGGGTATTCTTACATGAAAGCCTTTGTCGAACTAATTTGGAGTTATGATCTATCTTATGCTACTATGACAACTATGCTATAGCCGAATGGCTACGTTAGTAGTCCCTTGCCTGCTAAGAACATCAATGGGTGTCGAGTATAACAAAATGTCCAGAGCCGCAGAGGAAATAGTGCGTGAGACTCTGATTTACGCTAGACTCTGCTTGACGTCCTTTGTATTTTGCTTGGCTTGGTGCAGCTGACTGCTTTGTGCAAGATCGTTCACCAGACGTCGATGAGTATTGGAGGTTGCAGTCTCCAACTATAACCCCAACTCCAACTCCGCTCTACTTGTTTCAAAGAAGACTAATCTGGTACCGTTGATTGAGAGAGGATCAATGATTAGAATGTTGTATTTCATGAAAAAAAGGACAATATCAGTTTTGTGGAGGTTTAAACCCAATTCACAGAGTGGATGCTCTGATCCGAAAAGACTTCGATTCCACCCCGAGGGACAGCACAGTAGAGAGACCGATACCCAGGTGGCGCACGTAAGTGGAAGGGGACCTCAACCAACTTTGCGTGCGAAATTGTAGGCAGCCAGCCAGGGATCCAGCTGGCTGAAGAAGCTTACAGACTATGGCCCAGGTCCATCCCGGACTGTAATGTTTGCGACGCATGCGATAGCAGATCACGTCGTGTCCAATAATGGGTACATTTCAACCATCAAGCAAAAAGATGGTCAGCATTACAAAAGATTATCTCAAGCGGAATACTGATGGTTGTATGCAACTAAGGCCGGCGTGATTTTTGCTCCTATTACGCCATACTATGGGAAAATCACCTGCAGAATTTGTGCTTAAAAGGCTTCCCAAAATATTTTACGAT
Organism: Volucella inflata; assembly: GCA_928272305.1. Lineage (NCBI taxonomy): Eukaryota > Metazoa > Arthropoda > Insecta > Diptera > Syrphidae > Volucella > Volucella inflata. The sequence goes on from OV743716.1 coordinate 231,151,308, forward strand.
ATGCTGCATCCACATAAAAACCCAATGCGATCATCGAAAAGGAATATCGTTGTAAATCCGTAAGAGCTTGCAATGGATGAGCTGATATGGGCTAGAATTTATTCAAAAGATCCTTTATGAATTCCAGCCAGCAGTTCAAAACAAACTGGTTCGGTCTCTAACGATATCAATCCAGAGACATTTGGACTAGCTGGCAAGGTCGAGTATGCCAAACATCGTCAAATTTGGAAGATGAAGCTAGTCGACAAGAAAGACAAACAGAGCAACAGCCCAAGCAACATCACCAGCAGTACGGCGCTCAGAAAGGCTACGAAACAGGATAAATGCAGATAATGTATTGTAGATAATGTTCAGTGGCTTTCTGGTTTTAAAGCAGACAGGCCTAGACATAACCGATGATAGATGAACAAGATCGGCTTACAGTCAATCCTTTTTAAACTGAGTTTATTCGCCTCGCAAGATAGAGGAACCTGGCTAATCTCATTGATCTAGTGCTTAGGTCTATAACTATTTATTTTTGCAATGAAAATACAGGTAGAGTTGAGAACTGGTAAAGTTCTATCGGCTTTCTTCAGAGAAAAGGGGATTGCCACCGAAAAGCTCCAAGCTCCAAAGAACGAACTGATTTCCATCCTATTGATATTCGTATCAAATCAGTGGCTGCTGTTTGTAGTAATTTTTCATTTAATAATAGAGGTTTAAAGCACAATGTGGACCGACGACTTGATGACCTTTTTCTAAGCGCCTTTAAATTCTGGCTTCATAGATATGTCATCAAAGGTAATGGCACCCGAACCCCTGTTGTTGCGCAAGTACAAAACCGAAGTTCATTGTGCTTAGGAATGGTGGCACATTGAGTCCTATTTAAGAAAACAATTTCGCCAGGTATCCAAGGCTGGCTCTGAAACCGAACTTCCGGCAGTTTTTTTTGGAGTAATGACTACTTTTCGTTAGCACATTTCGTCTGTCTCTCAAGCGGAGATAATCATATCGGAACCCAAAATTGCATTAGAATTTCTGGCATTACCATCGAGAATACCAGCAGAAGAAACAAATGATTGCCGACGTATCTTCAAGGTCAATGTAGATTAATGGTGTCGTAACGGGGCATAACGCTTTTGCTAAGAACCTCAGAATGCTTGACAAAACATTTTGTAGAGCACTTCTTCTGAGAATATGTTTGGATCAGGTTATAGTTCCTCAGTCCTAAAGTGGTGGGTATTGGTGAATATTGTTGGGAAAATGAGAATATATCTAGAAGAACAGCTTTATTTAAGCTTAATGTAATAACTTAAGTACAATTGATTTGCAATAATAGCATGAGTTTGAGCAAAGCAATTGAAGATGATGAAATATGATATATTATTTGGAAAACAATATTGTGAAGTTCAACCAGAAAATAACAAGAACATTTTGGAGTATATTAAAACAACTAGGGAGGCTTTTAAGAATATAACTTATGCAAACCTGATCTTGATGAAATGCGGGTAGCATTAGCCTGGCGATGGTAGCCCGGTGTGGGCCATGCTCGTCTCTTTGTCATTTTTAGTCACATAGGTCACGGTGTATCGCCGAATCCGAACGGCACTCCTTAGGAGCTTTTTCATGGGCAATTTTACTTTCAGGAATTTGCCATTGCCCGACGAAAGGGTGATGATGATTCGAAAAATTGTTGGTGATGCCGAGGATCGAACGAACCACGGACCCTCTGCGCGATAATCCAATGAGCAAACCATCGCGCCATCGCGCCATCGCCACCACCAGCCTGGCCTAACAGATAACTGTAAAAAGCCTGAGATAAATACGAAGATATACTAGCAGGTGGTTATATACATAGATGGCGACTTTAACAACTTATCACTCATAGTTTAAGTGAAGCACCATGAAAAAAACGAGTTTCGTACGCTGAAAAAGCAATCCTATTTTTTTTTAATAAGCGGGCACTTACTTACTTTACTTTAGGTGGCGCTACAGTCCGGGGTGGACCTGGGCCTCAGTCAACAAGCTTCTTCAGCCAGCTCGATCCCTGGCTGCCTCCAGTTTCGCACGCTAAGTTGGCTGAGGTCTTCTTCCACTACTGCGCTGTCCCTCGGGGGCGGATTCGAAGACTTTCCGGACCGGAGCATTGGTGTCCATGCCCTCTACATGACCCAGCCATCTCAGTCTTTGGATCTTCACTCTTCTGGCAAGGTCCATGTCGCTGTACAGTCCATACAGTTCGTCGTTGTATCTCCTCCTCCACTCACCGTCAATGCAGACGGGACCGAAGATCGCCTGAAGAATTTTTCTCTCGAAACAACCAAGAACACCCTCATCCATTTTTATAATGTCCATGCCTCTGCGCCATAGAGCAGGACCGGGATTATTAGAGTCTTATAAACGGTGACTCCGAGAGAGGGCTTTGCTACTCAATTGCCTTCTTAACCCAAAGAAACAGCGGTTGGCAAGAGTTATTCTTCGCTTGATCTCAGCGCTAGTGTCGTTGTCTGTATTTATAGCGGAGCCTAGGTAGACAAAGTCCTTTACTACCTCAAAGTTATATCTGTCGAGGGTGACGTTCTGTCCGAGACGTCGGTGTTGGTTGTCCTTTTTGCTTGACAGCATATACTTGGTCTTGCCCTCATTGACCGTTAAACCCATTTTCGCCGCTTCCGTCTCAATACTCGCGAAAGCGCCACTGACATCACGCTGCTTTCTCCCGATTATGTCAATATCGTCAGCGTATGCGAGTAGTTGGACGGACTTTTGAAAGATAGTGCCTCTTGTGTTTGCTCGTGAGTTTTGCACTATTCTTTCAAGTACGATGTTGAAAAAATCGCATGACAGCGCATCTCCTTGTCTAAATCCTTTCTGGACATCAAAGGTCTCGGTGAGATCTTTACCGACCTTAATGGAGCAGCGTGCATTCTCCATCGTCATCCTGCACAGACGGACGAGTTTGGCAGGGATGCCAAAACTAGACATTGCTCTATATAGCTCGTCTCTTTGTTGGACTTAAGCTTCGATATGGCTATCTTCACTTCATCCAGGTCGGGTGGATGGAATTGTTGGTCATCATCGTCAAGGTTGAAAGGTTGATTCTGCCTGACAGCGGTATTTGGTCCGTCATCGCCGTTATACAGTCTGCACAAATGATCTTTCCAAATCCTCAGCATCGACTGCGATTCTACTACGATGTTCCCTTGTTCATCTCTACAGGCTTCGGTTCGGGGTTTGTTTCCGCGGCATGTTATGTTTAACTTTTGGTAAAACTTCCGAAAATCATTCCTGGAGTAGCATCTCTCAATTTCCTCGATCGCGCGCTTCTCATGCTCTCTCTTCTTCCTCCTGAGAAGCCATGGCTCGTCTCCCCTCTTCCTCTCATAGAGCTCATGAGCAACTCTTGGTCTTTCTAAGCAGCGCCGCGTTATATGCATCTTGCTTAGCTGCATGTGCTTGCCGGCATTCATCATCGAACCAGGGGTTTCGTTGTGGTGGACGAGTGAAACCCAGCACATCAGAAGCGGCATCTCTGATGGCGTTTTGGCAGTGTTTCCAATGGTCTTCGACGCTTGATGCTGGCGGCATTGGATCTCTTAAGAGATTAAGAGACACTCGATCGGAAAAGGACTTGGCGATCTCTTGCGATTGTAGCCGTCTGACGTGGAATTTTCTCACAGCATTTGTTTGTCTTGGCGTGTTTTGGGATATCCGCAACCGTACCTTGGCTACAACAAGGTAATGGTCCGAGTCGATGTTGGCTCCTCGGAACGTACGGACATCCATAATGCTGGAGGAGTGTCTTGCGTCGATCGCAATGTGATCAATCTGGTTGACTGTTGACTGATCAGGAGTTCTCCAAGTCCCCTTGTGTATGTCGAGATGTGGGAACCGCGTGCTAGCCATGACAATGTTTCGCCCCGCCGCAAAGTCGATTAGCCTGAATCCGTTATCGGAGGTGGTGTTGTGCAGGCTATATTTTCCGATTGTTCCACCAAAGATACCCTCTCCTCCTAGCTTTGCATTAAAATCACCGAGGACAATTTTATTGTCATAGCTAGGGCATTGCTCGGAGGTCTTGTTGAGGAGCTCGTAGAAGGCATCCTTGGTGTCGTCATCTTTCTCCTCTGTGGGGGCATGCGCGCATATAAGGCTTATGTTGGCGAATTTAGCCTTGATGCGGATTGCTACGAGGCACTCGCTCACATTCCGGAAGCTGAGGACTTCTCGTCTTAGTCTGCCTCCGACAACAAATCCGCATCCAAATAAGCGCTGCTTTTGCCGTCGATAGCAATTGCCGTAGTAGATTTCGCAGTTTTTCATCTTCTTTTTGTCCGGCCCATCCCATCGCATTTCTTGGATGGCGGTTATGTCTGCTTTGCAGCAGTCTAGGGCCTCCGCTAATTGCTCGGCTGCACGTGGTCTATTAAGGGATCTAACATTCCACGTGCATATCCGAAGCTCATTGTCCTTAAATCGTTTGCGTGGGTTGTCAACAGTAGATCCGTCCATATCCGAGGCTTGTTGATGCTTCGTAACTTAATTTTTTTTAAATGGCCGGGCAATTACCCCGGCGGCACAACCCCCAACCTGGAGGACCAGTTCCATTTTGAGTGCCCCTAGGACGAGGGATCGGTTACACCGAAGCCAGTAACCCGTTCCGGGATGTGAGCGCTTCCGTTGGCCCTTATAGGGCTCGTCCGCCACCATCTCTTTTCCAAGACCCTGACTAAGTCCTGGAAATCCTTTCCGGCCTGAGCTCCAAATATGTCGGAGTAGCCCGGGTAAGGTCTCGTTTTGTTTTTCCGACACTAATCCTGGTTAATGGCGCAGGAAACTCGCCATTTGCCCCCTTCACTTCGCAACCTCTAGTGAGATTCCCAGATGGCGCCACGGGGAGGCGTGAAGTAGGACTTATTAGCACAGCTGCAAGATGTTCGGCTGCAGAGGCTCATTCTCGTCATTTAAGGAACCAGCACCTGTCGGAAGATGCTACTTCTACGAGGCCTTATACTAATCGTTGCCATCCATAAGCGGGCACTAGTACCCTTAAATTATTTGCACACAGTGCACAGGGCGTATGAGACATTGGGAGGAAAAAAATAGAGGTACCAAAGTACGTTAAGCTTAAATGTTTGCGAGTTAGAATGACTAGGAAATAGGAAGTTCGGCAGAGCATTCATAAGCGAGTTGACGGTAAACAAAAGAGTCACGACATTTAAGATTGCGTCCGGAAGTTGCTTTGAGGTTATAGTGATGAGCATTCATAGGGTGACAGGTGTTACGCTAAAAAGTTGGGATGGAATGTTGCTGTCAGTTTCTATTAATCAATTCTGATGAAAATAGAGATAGAACAAGGTAATGAAAAAAAGAATGGCTTAAAAAATATTTTAAGGAGTCTGCGACCTATTGTCGCTGATTTGATAAATTCAATCCCGCTCCTACGGACACAAATGATGCTTAACACTCTGGGCGATAAAATAAAACTATTATTCCGGAAAACATAAGAAAAATCACAAAATTGTTTTGAATAACCGTAAAACGAAAGTGGGTGGGATAGCTGACATCATAAACAAATCAATAGACTGTATACTTCATATTTTGCGGGAGTATTTGGGTATGCGAAAGCTCTATTCCATGTGGGTACAGCGCTTGCTCACAGTTGATCAAAAGAAACAACGTATTGATGATTCAGGACGCTGTTTCGAGCTGCTTAAGTGGAGTAAAAATGTTTTTTTCTATGGAATGCGACAGTTGATGTATCTACCATGAATTCTTGAACCTACCTGTCCACAAACCTTTTAAAAAAATACAATGAAGAGATATAACTTCATCTTGATGAATAAAGCCGCATTTTGCCAAAATATTGTGTTTTTATATTTAAGTCCTGGGAAAGTTCGAATTACTTTTTTATTTTCGTAAAAAAACACTCAATCTTCGATACATAGACAAGAGTACTGTGAAGTGGTAAAATAAGATGACGTCATTGCATATGTAACTCATATAATGTCAAGTCCCATGGATGAAGACGGTATACAAATCTTTTATCTTTTCTCTAAAAAGAATCACCTTACGAATGTCATAAATCATTCATTGGTGACGCTCACTTTAACTGAGTTGTTCTAACCACAGTTGCTCCACGACTATTCCTAATATTTTCAAATAAACCAGTTTTGATAACTGCTAAGTGACGTTCTCGGTCTGCTAGGTTTTTCAAAAGCCTTTGATAAGGTCTATTACTACATTCTACTAGATACTGTCATCTGCGTATGAATAACGGATAAAACATTCTCTTCCTTATGCATTCCTTATGCGAAATGGGTAAACAATCTTAGATGGCCGATTATGTCGAGTGTTATATGGTGCAAATGCCTTATAAGTTTGACGCACAGAAATCTATAAATTTTTGTTAACGTGGGACGAGCTTTTGTGTACCCTCCTTAAAAAATGGCATCGCCAGTGCATTGAGGCATTGATTCACACCGTTCATAAGTTCCTGCATGAACGTGCAGCAGTGTGTGGTCGTGCATTGTCATGCAGAAGCACCACACCTTTGGTAAGCATTCCTCGTATTTTGTTCTGGATTGCTTTTCTCAACTTATGTACGTAGAGTTTCATAGTAAACCGCTGCATTTATTGTGTTTCCAGGTTCCATAAACTCGCCCAACAATATGTCTTTACTCTCCCAAAAAACTATGGCCATCATTTTTCGACAGGAACAAGTTTGTTTGAATTTGTTTGGCTTGTTTGGGGAATGAGTGTGTATCCATTGCTTTGACTGTTTTTTGCTTTCTAAGTTTACATACTAGACCCAAGTCTCATCTTCAGTCATAATTTGCTGCAAAAATTCTTTACCTTCCATTTCTAAAAGTTCGAGAAATGCAAAAAACGAGTTACACTTCGTACCTCACATGCGGCGGGAGATGAAATTGTATTCTCCATGGTAAAACGGCAACTATTGGAAAAATACTGAACGAAAACAGTCGAGACTTGGCATATTATCAGAAAATAATGTACTGGTTGCGACATGCAGAAACACGTCACCGAAGTGCACGTATGTAATGAATTGTAACACAAGCGGAGGTTGATTTTGGAATAGCCCTCGTATGAAGGACGACTATCATTGCATTCTGGATAGTTTTTAGAATTGTTATATTTCAACAGCTGTCAAAGTTATTAATGACATCCAGCTGTCAAAATATACAGTAAAGTTTGTCACTTCATCATGCATCGTTTTACGTTTGCCGAACATGCAAAAGCTATATAAAGATATTATCGACATTCCAGCTCCGTAACCCGAAGGCAAACCCGACTTATTTTTCGGTTGGATTTTGCTCAACATTCGTAAAAGATTGTGCTGATGTTAGAATTGAAGTCAGACGACCGTAGACAACGCCGTGAATTCACTAATCGGGCTCTGGAAATGTTGGCCGAAGTTCCAGATACTCGTATTGGTCAAAAATCATTTTCTCGAACAAGACCCATTTTTGACTCAGCGCAAACACAATACACAAGTATTCGGCCAAGCATCACTGCATCCAAAATGTCTCTGGTATGGAGCGATGTTAACTGACTTTCTGTAGTCAGAGCACAATAACATCTATATAATCGAGCTATGGGTTCTGAAACATGCCATGCGCTACATGCCATACATGCGTCGCAACAATCGAAGTTGTGAACGAGAAATTTGGCGATTGCGTCAGCTCACGACGAGCGCTCTTCAAATGGCCGCAGCGATCATGCGATTTGACGGCACTCGATTATTTCCTCTGGGGCTACGTCAAGCCTTAGTCTATGCCAATAACCCAACCAACTTTGGACGAGCTCGAGTCTAACATTCGACACGCTATTTCCGGAATAACGCCGCACAAATTGCACCGAGTTATCAAAAATTGGACCGACTGCTTGATGTGAAGCCGAGGCGGCCATTTCAATGATGTGCTATTCATATATGAACTCAGCTTCAAAATAAGTCCAGAATCGATTTTGTATCTCACACCGGTGTTGTTTTATTTAAATTTATTTTTCTATCGTTCTTATCTGGTCACCCATTATAGTACATTTGTATTTTCCTTGTCTACATGGTTGACTTCATTTACAATAGTTCAAGTACAGAAGTACAACTCAAAATGTGTGTTTCCACCAAGTCAACGCTCAATAAGATACAGCAAAATCGAACAAGGTAGCTGCTTATTCAAATTTATTTGAATTTGATTTTTTTTATTCAAAACTACTGAATCATCCTAGCCAATTGGACAGGCCAACAAAAATATCTATTCATAGATCATTTGCGCATTATTCGCTTGCCAATGAAACGATCGAATTAATTACTTGCCACTGTCTTCTGCGGTTTCCCATCACAACATCTCACTTCTATCACTTGCGGATACGCAACATCTACGAGTAGGTATCCGCAATCGATTTCATTTTGACTTAAAAAAATGTGTTTTTTCTTCTTTATTGATTTTGATTAATTTGCCTAATGGAAATTAGGAAATAAAATTCTCTCAGCTAATCAAGTGGAACATGTGTTATAAATAAAACTATCATTGAGCAGCTCAGCAAGAAGAGCCGGTGACTCTGCGTGGTCCAGCCGAACGCTACTGATCTGATGGTCCGTTTCTGATTGTGGTTTTTAATTGCTGAAACATTTGAGATATATGTGTGTATATTGACTCAGCGCTTTAATTCCACATAAATTCACCCGCTAATGGCTTCAACATAAATTCCATTTGTTATTTAAAATTCTTGATTAATTTGGAATTTTATTGACGTTATTTGGTGTTGGTTTTGTATCTTTTTCTCTTTTTGTTGGTGCCTGCCATATGAGCAGAAAAGATAAAAGCAGAAATTAATCAGCAGCGCCATCTCTGTGATTAATTTAGTTACTGCTTAGGTAGTGAAAAAAGACGGGCAAACCAAAAGGTTTTTGTATGTGATAATTGAAATTTAGAAATTGTTTTTCTATTCACCGCAAAAGAGATGAAAATCAATTCTAAATCAAAATGTTAACCGGTTCCGTTTCAGTGGAGCAATTTAAATAATAAATCTGAAGCCAAGAAAATTGTTATGTTCTGACGATATCCCGGACCTCACTGAAGATAATGTGCTTCAATAGGAAAGGAAACAAAGAGTTTTCTCCAATAAATCACAGCCTATTACTGTGCCTGGACAGTACTTCAATGCTTAAAACTGTAAGAGCTGCACCCTTAAAAATCCAAACTGAAAATGATGTCAACGTCATGAGCGTACTATGATAACCGCTTATATGTAAACAGCGACATCTATATTTCAAAAGTAGAAACCTCAAGCAACGGAGAAGCATTGAAAAATCTAGCGAATATTCTGACCATACGACCATTGGATAATAAAGAAAGTTCACAGAAGATGGCAGGGAGTAGAGCTACCGGCGTTGAATAGAAGTGAAATCAATTCCAAAGTTGAGTTTGAAAAGAACATATTAAAAGTAATTACATCTGTAGTTGGATGGCAATACAAATTGCCATTTTACAGCGTAAGTTCGAAAAAATTTGAACACTTGGAAACCATAATTCATTAGCTTGCAAAAGCGCTCGACACCGTGTATAAACCGAAACTGTGGAAATATTCTTTAAGTGGTACAAGGAGAAAAGAGTTAAAGACTTCCTCTATCGGTAGCCAAAACTTATGGTCTACGTGTAAGAACCAGTTCTCGTAAGAGCTGCTTCCGCAAACCGCTGGAAAAACGAGGCGAAGTGCTTTGCCCTAATTTTTCACGACCCTGCAGCAGAACTATTGCAAACATTTGACATAGAAAACCATAAAAAGTATACGGCTTTAGCACAGGCTATTGAGGAATTTTTTTTGGATAGCCACATGCAGGAAATTTGCAAGGCCGAATGCAGCAAAGAGGAGACACACTGCAAAAGTTTCAAGCAGACGTGAGTAGATTAGCAAGGAACGAGACCAAAGTACGAGTATGGTGAGTTCCTGGGCCAGAAAAGGATCAGAGACCTGAACTCTTTTGTTGCCCTTCTAAAACAGCAGCAATTCTATCCATAAAATGCTGGGAGCGTTCAAAATGCATCTCGTACTGGAGGAAGCCTCCAGGTCTAAGACAGGCCAAACTGGCCATCCTAGAAATCAACAAACATGCCGGCACGATATCAAAAAACATCAATATCACCTCAAAAAATTAGGACAAGTCGACTCTCCGGAGTGCCGATTTTGTCTTGAAGAAGACGAAAGATCTGAACAGATCAGATTTTTAAGCTGAACTAAGGGATTCCCCTGCTGGTAGAGTTACTAACTTCATTCGAAAGGTAGAAAACCTACAAGCCTAAACACAGTTCTGACAGAATCAGTACAAAAGATCCTTTTAGGTCGAAGTGCCTTACTGGGGAGTCAGAAATAAAAAAGAAAAGAAAAAAAGTTTAGCACATTAGCACATAATCAAAGAAATAGCAAAGAGCGCATTTTTTCCGGGAAAACGCAGGTTCAAAGCTACAGTCAGGAGTAAAGATAAAAATGGCCAGGAAAAGTACTTATGGTGAATAAAATACATTTCGTTAGGGAAGTAGCAACTGTTGAATAGTCCTGTGTAAGATTAAATGCCGCGGGACGAAACACTCTGCAAGAAAGACAAGAAGTATGGTGTTGAAACAGCGTTTAACTAGGATAACTTCAATGTCAGTTGAGATACACTCACATTACGGGCCAGAAAATGGTAACAGGAGTCGGGCGTCCCAAGACAATCAAGCTAATAAGACAGTACAATGAAAATCTCCAAGTACAAATAGTCAGTAGTAAGGAAGCAAAACATCAGTCCGCTATCAAAATGAACAGGACTAAGCCTGTAGAGGGTTGAGATACATAGGAAATCAATTTCTCCCAACGGGCGAGATTATATTGGAAGGAGCCAGGAGATACCGCACAGGAGCCAAACTTTGGGGGTATTCAGTACAGTGGTACTTGCTTTGTGAGCAAGATGGTTTACTAAAGAGACAATGGCAATGAGACAAACTTCCGATTACCAACTTCCGTAACCCACGTTACCTCAGCAATTGTTCGACTTCACGAGGTCTGTTTAATTGGGGATGTTTTGGTTCTATAAGCTAGTCAACAGAAAGTTGCTTATATTCCGAGGCTTTTGGTTGGCAAGACAAGGATTTTTACTTGGTTTGGTATTTAACCATAATTAAATCGTCTAAGTTCATCTGACATATATTTGAGGATTTTCTTCTTAAGCAATATTCGTGCTTAAAGGTAGTCAACTCCGGACCTGGTCACCAAATCCTGGTTAAAGGCTATATAGGCACATTTATTACAGTACTGAAAGCTACAACTTTAAAAAAATGTAGTAGAGTTGACCTACTCGTAAGTTTGACTATTTGGTTGAAATTCACAGATAAGATATCGTAATTTTCATATCGAAATCCGTATCACTGTCTGAACTAAAGCAAACAATAAAAAATAATAAGGCTCCAGGATACGATTTGATTACAAGTGAAATCCTAAAGGAGCTACCTCGAAAAGCGTTTGTCACGCTCCTCCACATTATAAATGCTTCTATGAGACTTTTATACGTTCCAAGCCAATGGAAAATCTCAGAAGTGATAATGGTTCCAAAACCGGAGAAAAGTCCAGACGACAAAATATCATACAGACCAATTTCGCTAGTCTTCGAAATTCTACTGCTTAAACGTTTAAAACCGATAACTGAAGAAAGACGATTGATCCCGGATCATTAGTTCGGCTTTAGGGACATATATTCCACAATCGATCATGTCTATCGGATAACAAATTTAATTGAAAACGCACTGGAGGGAAAAAATATATATTCAAGCGTTTTTCTCGATGTATCGCAAGCCTTCGACAAGGTATGGCACGAGGGCTTAAAGTATAAGCTACAGCAAATTTTACCGAGAGAAATGAATAGAATACTCGAATCTTGTCTTGAAAAAACACTGTTTCGGGCTAGATATGGGATTGAATACTCTGAAATCAAGGAAATTCAAGCTGGAGTTCCACAAGGAAGCGTTCTGGGGCCATACCTTTTCTTACTGTACACTAGAGACATACCTCTAGATGAAGGGATTGTGGTAGCCACGTTCGCGGATGACACGTCGATCCTCGCCACAGGACAAACAGTTGAATCCTCGACTGCAAAACTTCGACGAGCTCTGAACAAAATATTTAAGTGGACGAAGAGCTGGTGAATCGTGCTAAAAGAGACTAAGTCAACACACGTCAATGTCACGTACAGAAAGATAAACAACTTACCTTTATTCATCAACTCGGTAAAAATACCGTATGCAAACGAAGTAAAATATTTGGGAATGACCCTAGATGCAAAACTAAAGTGGAAATCACACGTAAAAAAGAAACGTGAAGAACTCGAATTCAGGCTAAGAAAAATGAATTGGCTTATCGGAAGATACTCTAAACTAAGCACATATAACGAGCTGCTTATATATAAGCAAGTGCTAAAACCTTCGTGGACTTATGGTATACAACTATGGGGTTGTACCAAACCAAACAATATGTCTGTCCAACAGAAATTCCAGAACAAAGTGCTTAGAGCAATTGTAATTGATCCATGGTACTCGTATATAAGGAATAGCGATATTCACCACAATCTGGGAATTGCAACTGTGAAAGATGAAGTAACAAGCTTTGCTCGTAAACTTTGCACTCGTCTTGTGCATCATTGCAACCAGGAAATAATCCGGAGATTTGACGAGCCAAACTTGTGCGGCAACTTCAAAAAACAAGACCGTTCGCCTTAGCGCCTCAAGGAGAATCCGTATGAAATAACGGCAATAGAAGCTGCCTTCGCTGGAAAGCTATCTACGAAACGCGATAAACTACAGAAGCTTGAGCTACTTGTTAAGGAAACTTAGTCGTAGTCCTAAAGAAAACGGGAGGTTTTTAGTGAGTAAGAATCTCACACTACCATGAGTGCGTGCTAATGGTGGGCGCAGCTTTGCCACTGTGGTAGGCAGTAGGTGCTCGTGCTTATGGTGCCTGCTGTGGTGCTCTTATGAACGCGTGCTTATGGTGCCCATGAAGATTTTTACATACCCATGGAGAAAAAAAAAACAACAAAAATTTGCTTCTACTACTGGATTTGCTATTAACAAAATGGAGTTAAATAGGAGTTAAAAATCATCAAACGATATTAAAAAATTAATATTGACACCATACTTTTAAACTGGTTCAACCACACCATGTTAAGGCATTCCTGAACTGGATTTTGACACCTTAAGCACCATATGATAACGATGATGCTTGGTGTTGGTGCACTTCTAGATGAAGCAACAACTTTGGCTTGTCCAGGTCTATCTACACAGTTGGGGATTCCGAGGACTTAGTGATTTTTCTTGGCAAATTATTTTACAATTTCCAAGTGATTTTGTAAATGCGTTTGACGTTTAAATTGATCCTTTACCGATTTCAAAGCCGCGCATGATAGCATCTATAGAGACAAGCTAAACAAAGCAATGTCTAGTTTTTGTATCCCTGCCAAAATCGTCCTTCTGTGCAGGATAACGATGAAGAATGCACGCTGCTCCGTATCAATGTCGGTAAAGATCTCATCGAGACCTTTGATGTCGAAAAAGGGGTCATACTTGGTAGAATAGTGCAAACTCATGCTCAAGCACAAGAGGCAAAATAATTCAAAAGTCCGTCCAATAACTCGCATACGTCGATGATATTGACATACTCGAAAGAAAGCAGGGTGATATCAGTGGCGCCTTCGCGAGTATTGAGACGGAATCGGTGAAAATAGGCTAAGCGGTCAAGGAGGGCAACACCAAGTGTATGCTATCAACAAAAAATGACACTCAGCACGGAAGTCTCGGCTCCGCTATGAATTCAGACAACGACACCAGCGCTGAGATCAAATGAAGAATAACTCTTGCCAATCGTTGCTTTTTTCGGCTAAGAAGGCAATTGACTAGCAAAGCCCTCTCTCGGACAACAAAAGTCACCCTTTATAAGGTCTTAATAATCCCAGTCCTGCTCTATGGCGGAGAGGCATGGATATTATCAAAAATGGATGTGGGTGTTCTTGGTTGCTTCGAGAGAAAAATTCTTCGAGTGCATTAACGGTGTGCCGCCGGGGTAACTGCCCGGCCATTTAAATAAAAATGAAGTTACGAAGCATCAAAAAGCCTCGGATATGGACGGATCTACTGTTGACAACCCACGCAAACGATTTAAGGACAATGAGCTTCGGATATGCACGTGGAATGTTAGATCCCTTAATAGACCACTTGCAGCTGAGCAACTAGCGGAGGCCCTAGACTGCTGCAAAATGCGATGGGATGGGCCAGACAAAAAGAAGATGAAAAACTGCGATATCTATTACGGCAATTGCTATCGACGGCAAAAGCAGCACTTATTTGGATGCGGATTTGTTGTCGGAGGCAGACTAAGACAAGAAGTCCTCAGCTTCCGGCATGTGAGCGAGCGCCTCGATAGCAATCCGCATCAAGGCTAAATTCGCCAAAATAAGCCTCATATGCGCGCATGCCCCCACAGAGGAGAAAGATGACGACACCAAGGATGCCTTCTACGAGCTCCTTAACAAGACCTACTAGCAATGCAATAGCTATGACATTAAAATTGTCCTCGGTGATTTTAATGCAAAGCTAGGAAGAGAGGGTATCTTTGATGGGAAAATATAGCCTGCACAACACCACCTCCGATAACGGATTCAGGCTAATCGACTTTGCGGCGGGGCGAAACATTGTCGTGGCTAGCACGCGGTTCCCACATCTCGACATACACAAGGGGACTTGGAGAACTCCTGATCAATCAACAGTCAACCAAATTGATCACATTGCGATCGACGCAAGACACTCCTCCAGTATTATGGATGTCCGTACGTTCCGAGGAGCCAACATCGACTCGGACCACTACCTTGTTGTAGCCAAGGTACGATTGCGGATATCCCAAACTACGCCAAGACAAACTAATGCTGTGAGAAAATTCGACGTCAGACGGCTACAATCGCAAGAGATCGCCAAGTCCTTTTCCGGCTCTGAACTGCGCCAACTACAGAGGCATCAGTCTCCTTAACATCGCATATAAGATCTTATCCGCCGTATTGTGTGAACGCCTGAAGCCGTTCGTCAACAACCTGATAGGTCCATATCAGTGTGGCTTCTGGCCAGGAAAGTCCACCATCGACAAGATATTCACACTACGGCAGATCTTGGAGAAGACCCATGAGCTTCAGATGGATACAAACCACCTATTTATCGATTTTAGGGCCGCGTATGACAGCATCTATAGAGGCGGGCTATGCAGATCAATGTCTAGTTTTGGCATCCCTGCCAAACTCGTCCATCTGTGCAGGATGACGATGGAGAATGCACGCTGCTCCATCAAGGTAGGTAAAGATCTCACCAATCCTTTCTGGAATTTAGACAAGGCGATGCGCTGTCATGCGATTTTTTCAACATCGTACTTGAAAGAATAGTGCAAAACTCACGAGCAAACACAAGAGGCACTATCTTTCAAAAGTCCGTCCAACTACTAGCATACGCCGACGATATTGACATAATCGGGAGAATGCAGCGTGATGTCCGTGGCGCTTTCGCGAGTATTGAGACGAAAGCGGCGAAAATGGGCTTAGCGGTCAATGAGGGCAAGACCCGGTATAAGCTGTCAGGCAGAAAGGACAACCAACACCGACGTCTCGGGCAGAACGTCACCCTCGACAGATATAACTTTGAGGTTGGTAAGGACTTTGTCTATCTAGGCTCTGCTATAAATACAGATAACGACATCAGCGCTGAGATCAAGCGAAGAATAACTCTTGCCAACCGCTGTTTCTTTGGGCTAAGAAGGCAATTGACTAGCAAAGCCCTCTCTCGGACAACAAAAGTCACCTTAATAATCCCGGTCCTGCTCTATGGCGCAGAGGCATGGACATTATCAAAAATGGATGAGGGTGTTATTGGTTGCTTCGAGAGAAAAATTCTTCGAATGCATTAACGGTGTGAAGGAGATACAATGACGAACTGTGGACTGTACAGCAAAAAATCCAACGATTGAGATGGCTGGGTTATGTAGACCGGATGGGCACCACACTCCGGTCCGAAAAGTCTTCGAATCCGTCCCCGAGGGACAGCGCAGTAGAAGAAAACCGAGTCTCAAGTTGTGGACGCAAGTGGAAGGGGAACTCAGCTATGTTAGCGCGAGAAACTGGAGACAGCTAACAAAGGATCGAGCTGGCTGACTAAGGCCCAAGTCCACCCCGGACTGTAGCGGCACCTTAAAGAAGAAGTAAGTCGATCCTTGATAATTGGTATGATGAATAGTATAATTTCGAATTACTTGGATTCACAACGTTCTTTTCAAGTAAAAGCTCTTTCTCTTTTAATATCCAAATAACCAATGCCAATAAATGTGCCACTCACTCGCCAGGGTAAGTAGAATGGCCTTTACCTACGTGTTTGTGTCGGTTGAACAATACGTTCGAAAATTCGAATACCCTTTAGAGATAGGCCAGTTAAAAATTTGCAGGTATGTGTCAGGTAGTAACAACTTGTCATTCTTGTTGTTTATATGATAACCGACATTTAATCTAAAAAAGTTAATAGCCATACCCTAGCGCTGCAAAGAAGCTGTCATTACTTTTGTGTTCTTATCAACTTCATATTAAGTTTGTTGTTGCCAATAATATGTTTAAAATGAAAAATAAATTGAATATCGAAGGGAAATAAGCTCTACCAGGGTTACAATAGAGTAAGGGTAGAGCCATTATCCAATGATCCAAACTTTTCAATTACTCGTAAATATGCAACATTTTATTTATCAACCCTGAACAACGTTCCATAGCATTTTTCGTCCGTTTGAATAACTCGCAAGTTCTCTTAGATTTAAGAATATTTTTAAAACTATAAAAATATTAACGAAAACAGCTCTTGCGGCTTAATTTTTAGTTATTTCTTGAATTTAATAACTTCCTGCCACATATAAAATATTTTTGTTTTCTTAAAACACTAACAAGCTGGTCACTTAATTGACCCACATAGCGTTTGTTTGTTGTCTTTTCATTTTTTTTACAATCTAAAAGATTGCAAAGAACTTCAAACCATTCTACGCACTATACATTCCACTTCCCCGCACAAATATTATCCTAATTTTCAGAATAGATGTAAACAAATTTCATGTATCGTAATGTTCACCAGAAGATTAATTGGCATTCAAATATCCGGCCACAATTAAAGATACCCAAACACCAATATTGCTGCCATTGCCACAGTTTACTTTCCGCAATTACGTAAATCTAGCCGCAGATACTCTACAGAATTAGATCCGCCCTTTTTTACTAGCTCGGGCCACCCACGTCGATTAAAAGCTTTCCACGAGTATCCGTATATTGAAACATCCACTGGCTGTTAATAAAACCGCCCAAAACCATCAATACCTGATTGAGTTTAGAAAAACACCGATGGGCATAAACAGCTCCTATCCAACTCATCAATCCCGTCGAAATCGAATGCCACACGCATTTCGCCGAAACCACCACCACCGTTTGTTGCTGATGGCTTGCAAGATTTCTCCCTATAGCTTTTCATTTTCACTTTCTATTAATTTTGCTTTCACCCGCTCTGGTACAAAAACAAAAATAAACCTATCAACATAGCTCATATCAAACGTGGAGATGATTTCCTCCTCCAGAACCCCTTGAATAGATTGGATGGATCTTGTGAATCGGGTGATTGTGATCCCCAACAGAAACAGTCCTCTACGAGTATGTAGTCTCATTGCCACCGACGAGTTTTTGTTTAGTTGATGGAACGTTAAATATTTACAACTGTAGTGTGCGGTATTTATGGCAGTGGTGGCGGTGGTGTTGAATCTATCATTATCATCGGCAGCGACTTGCCTGCTTAACAGATCAAAAAGCAATCATAGTCTCTTAGGAAGGCAGTGGTAAGTAGCCCGCACGTACATAGTCCCTGACCTCTTTACCGCAGCCTTTCGATGCATACATATTACATATAGTACCATTGGTAAGAGGGTTAAGAAGTTAGGAACGGCGGCGCCCTAATACTAGTCGATGGAGAGTTTTCTTTTGCGTCGTCAGAAACCAAAAAAAAAAAAAAAAAAAATCAAATCAAAGTTCCTTTGTGAATCACATGTGTGCGAATGTTTACACTAGTACCGAGCATTGGTTTGTTATTTATTCGCTCTTCAAAAACAGACATAAATGTGTTCCTTCTAGTTCCAGTACTTAGGCATACTAATAACAGCAGGGGTGGGGGAGGGGGGATGGGTTAAAAGACCAATAATCTGCGTGTCGTTTGTGGTAACAAACCAACATGAGCATAGACATAAATCATGAACGGAATAACATCTGCAAAGTGCGGTCTTAGAATAGGAATGCACCAATGTTGTGGGTATTCCAACGAACATTATATCAGAATGCTATCTGGGGAGATTCCACAATTCAAGGAAAGATGCAGTTCCACTGTCTATTGGCAAAATTATAGAGCAAAGTATGACCAATTAAGAGCTTGACATGTATTGCTACATGTCTAGAACGGTGCTCCTGAAACCTGGAAATCTTAATCTATTCTTCACCTTTTTGCTGGGGAGCTGAAAAATCTACATGACTAGAAGATAGTTAAGGGCAATGGAAAATGGGGTAGAAACAGATAGCACGTTTTAGAGCCGGACTTTACAATTTTATTATTTATTGCACTTTCTGGAATAGGTGTCATATTTCAGTGCATGGTGCTACCTGTGAAAGAACGATTCGGTAATTTTACACGATGATAATAGGCCAGTGTATAGAGCGGCCAAAATTTAAAAACTACTATCGATCAACCATCGTATTCGAACAAGGGATAACAAATTAGATCTGCAACATGCTTGCTGTTCCATTGGACAAAGCTCGTCTAGAATGTCAGTGACCAGGGGAACCCCACAAGGGGGAGTTATATCTCCACTCCTTTGGGTGCTAGTCATAAATGACATTCTCAAAAAGCTTAATTCAATGGGCATTAGCGCCACGGCATACGCGGATGACGTGGTCATAATAGTGGAGGGAAAATACTTAAACATTTAAAGTGAGATCATGAGACCTGCCTTAAACACGATCAGCACTTGGGCGTGCAGCTTTTCACACTGCCAAAACTCGGCGGAATGGATCTGTCCCTTTCGGATAGTGCGAAGTATCTTGGCGTGATTCTGGATAAGAAATTGAATTGGAATCTCAAGGTAGCGGAAAGAATTAAAAAGGCATATAATGCTCTTTTCATATGTAAAAGAGACCCATACTGACATATGGCTCACTAGCATGGTAGAAAGCAACAACTAAAAAAACGACCTATGGAAAATTAGCGGCGGTTCAGAGAACGGCTACCATAGCCATTACAGGAGCGCTCCGTACCACCCCTACGGCAGCATTGAACACCTTCCTACACCTAACATTACAGATAAAAAAAACTTGCTGGCAACAGTGCGATTTGACTCACTAATCTGGGTCTTTTCAAAAGCAGTAGCTTTGGACACGGCACGATCCTGGAGGAGCTACTATATAAAATCCCTTCCTTTATCGATTTCGACACCCCGTATGATATATTATATCCGGAGAGGAAGGACTGGCAAGAAAATGCAGTGATAAAATCAAACGAAATTGCAGTTCTCACAGATGGCTCGAAGACAGAGGAAGGAACAGGTTCCGGAATCTTCTCGGAGGACCCGGAACTGATAGTGTCCATAAAGCTACACTAGTAGTGTCTTCCGATGGCGATGGCGCGATAGTTAGCTCATTGGACTATCACGCAGACAGTCTGGGTTCGATTCCTGGCTGGGTCATCAACAATTTTTCAAAATCGCCATCCCCTTTCGGCGGGCAATGGCAAACTCCCGAAAGTAAAATTGCCTACGAAAAAGCTTCTAAAGAGTGCCGTTCAGACTCGGCGATAAACCGTAGGCCCCGCTCAGATGTGACAAAAATGAAAACATGAGCAACACAAATGAGTGTCAAGAAGCTAGGCCATGGCCCATACCGGGCTGCCAGCGCCAGAGTGTTTTTTTTTTTTTTTTTTTTAGTAGTGTCTTCCAATCAGAGGTTCTAGCTGTCCTCAGGGTGGCTGAGCTCATGCAGATGAGATCGGTATCCGGCAGAGATATCGCTATCTACATCGACAGCCAGGCCGCTCTTAAGGCAATGTAGTCAATCACCATTGCTAATGCTCAAAGCATTATGCGTTCGGAACGGGGTGAGACTGTGGTGGATGCCAGAACATTGCGGTATAGAAGGAAATGAACAAGCAGACGAGCTTGCAAGAAGAGGAGGGCTACTCGACGATAGTGAGGTTACTGATGTCAAACCACCCCTCTGCACAGTAAGGGTCATTATTGAGAAAAAAATCATAAAGGCCGCCAGCATAAGGTGATTGAACCTGGTAGGACATAGGGTATCAAAGGCTCTATAGCCACTTCTCGACGGTAACAGATCTAGGAAGCTTATTAAGCTGAATAGGGATAACCTTAGGACACTAATAGGAATACTAACAGGACACTGCTACTACTGCTGAAACACTGACAAATACAGGCACTTGTAGATTCTGCGGGGATCTACAAGCGGTTGAGGACATAACACACATACTGTGTGAATGTGAGGCAATTTCACGTAGCCGAAGGAAATTCTTAGGAAAAGACTTCTTTGAAAACTTAAAGGAAATAGACGGTATGGATTTCAAAGGCCTTCTTGGCTTTTGTAGAGAAATTAGGTCTTTAATACGGAAACAGTTTAGGTTTTCTGCAAATTGGAGTTGGTTTTAACTGAACCCACAGGGGATCGCGATGGGCCCGTTTTGGTGCCTAGTGGCTGTGTCTTATGGGACATCTATTTTTCCTTACCATCGTAATTACCAGTTCTGGCCCTGTGGGACTTCTTTTTATGACCGTTCCGTGATTCCCATTTACAATCGACTGAAACCATAAAATGAAATGCTCTAAACAGATTTATATTAATGTTTCTCAATCGCATGCTGTGGTATTGATAAAGTTCACAATATCGCTTCTAAAAAGCAAAATAAGCTCTTTTGTTTGTATGACCCTAGTGGTAAGGTTAGGCATTTGTTAAATCCAAATAGAGTTAGAACTGTACTCCTGAGGAACGCGGAAAAATCGTCACAGTCTATCTGGCGTATTGTGCATTTCGTGGTCCATTTCTTTGTCACGTTATTCTTACTGGCCATTTAATGCAGCATTTAGCAGTACGGCTTTTAGAGACTGGAAAAATATGGACTGAGCAAGCGCTGGAGAATCTTGTACTACTCATTCCGTAGAGAATATTTTGAAAGGTGGCGGTAGATCTAGTAGAGGATCCGTCGGCATCCACTCTGTGGCCGATTTTGGTGAAACACACTACGAGGTGTGATCAAAAAATAAGGTGACTTTTCATTTTTAAAAAAATATGTCTATTTAATCATCCAAATTTATTTTATCCCCTTCAAAATAATCCCCCTCTGATACAATGCACTTGTGCCAGCGCTTTTTCCAGTCGTCAAAGCACTTCTGAAACGCACTTTTTGGTATTGCCTTGAGCTCCTCTAGCGATGCAGCGTTGATCTCCTCAATCGTTGCAAATCTTCGTCCTTTCATCGGCATTTTCAACTTTGAAAAGAGAAAAAAGTCGCAGGGGCCAAGTCTGGTAAATACGGTGGCTGAGGCATGATAGAAGTACTATTTTTGGCCAAATAACTACTGCTCATGCGATGCTGCTTTTGATCAAAATTAAGCAATTTTGGAACGAATTTCGATGACACACGTTTCATACCCAAAACATCCGTTAAAATTGATTGGCTTGAGCCAAACGATAAGCCAAGATCATCCGCTATTTCCCTAATCGTGATTCGACGATTTTTCAACACAATTTCTTTAACTTTTTTAACATTTTCGTCTGTGTTTGAGGTGCTAGGTCGTCCGGAGCGAGGTTCATCATTAACATTTTCTCGGCCCTCTTGGAATAATTTATACCACTTATAAACATTTTTTTTGCTTAAAGTTGATTGTCCGTACACTACTGTCAACATTTCAAGAGTTTCTGAGCACTTAATACCATTTTGTACGCAAAAATTAATACAAACTCTCTGCTCCATTACTTTTAACCACAAAAAATCGCCTAGTAAACAAAACACGTCCAACTTTTATGCCTCTCACATAAAAACAACAACTGCTATATGGTTAAAACTATAAACATATGGTCGTGACAAGTGAAGCAACACAACAACAAACAAATTTTGAGTTAGAGTGTACTGAGCGCGCGAAATTTAAAAAGTCACCTTACTTATTGATCACACCTCGTATGTGTTCTTGCAACGTGCACACAGTCCGGCTGATGGACAGGTGTCTGATATAGCGTTTTGGAAATTTGCACTGGCCCGCAAGATCATCCCATTTGATCGAAGTTCTAAAAAAACATCGGGAAATGCCATAAGCCAATGTTTCACATTAATTCATATATTAGTGGAGGCAACTTTTTCATCATTTCATAGACGGGCATCATTCAGTTCTCTCAAATTACGCGGAAGTGAATTGCAAAGGCGAATAGCAGCAACGAATAATTGTCTTTCGGATATTAGGCAAGAGAAATTAGGGAGAATCAAACAGGCAGATCTGTTAGAAGCCGAAAACTGGATTTTATTATAAAGATATGTCGGCTGCCTTGTTTTTATATTGCTAAACAGAACACCAAAAGTACGAAACTTGACGTAGTTCTGAAACGACATCCCCAACAAGTTTTTTGCCAAGTATGAGATGTGGTGGTCGAACCTTCTGAGACTGTAGACATAACGGATAGTGCTCTTGGACGCTACCTGAAGCTTCCTTTTGCTCTCAGTATCACAGTTATAGAATATTTCACATCCATAAATTAACACAGGAACAACTAGAGATTTAGCAAGAACTAACCTTGTCTTCAGAGGTGTGAACTTTTGAGCAGTCCGCAAAGTTCGAAGAACTCCATATGCCTTACCCACAATTGCATTTACTATATGTGGTTATTCCATGTGATTGTTCTATTGAATACCGAGCCAAGATTTTTTGAAATTTCAACGAATTCTATTGCTGAATTGTTCAGCATGATGGCTGCAAAATACTCGTAGGATAGCTCTAGCTTCTTTTTTGAAATAATCGATTCTTTGGGAACACCTCGCACTAAAGGAAGAAATTCTGGCAGAGCACCCTCAAGAGACACCGCCTGTTTACTTTCTCTGAGATACCACGAAAGTAACTTTATAGCAAAGTGAGACATATTCAAATAATGACGTAATTTATCCATAAGAGTGGGGTGGTCAAACACATCGAAAGCTTTGGAGAAGTCTAGAAGGATCAGGAAGGTAACGTGGTCCTTATCCAATTTCTCTCTTATATCTTCTACCACGCTCATCAGAGCAGTGATACAGCTATGTTTTGCACGAAATCCAGATTAAACTGGAACTATAAGATTTTTACGTGTTAGATACTCACTTATTTGCTTATGCATAATTCGTTCACACACTTTGAAAAGAAAAGGTAAGATTGGTATGGGTCTAAATTCATCACCTGTCGAGTTCTTAGGGATTGGTATTATTTTAGCCATTTTCCACTGGTGGGGAAAGATGCCGGTCATAAAAATGGTATTCATCACGTGCGCAATATATGGCAGCAGTAATGGCAATATCGCTTTAATAAAAACAGGATGCACTCCATCCACTCCTACAGCATTTGATTTTACAGGCAAAAAACTTTCGACTATATCTGTGCTTTCTATTCTTGTAAAAAAAATTGGTGTATCTGTTGAGACAGATGTCATATGTGTTTAACGTAGGTGCCTGCCGTGAAGGCTTAAGCCTACGGTGCGTCTTCGCACAAGATATCAAAACAAAGCGTTGATCAGCGCCCTTCGGGTGATAAAGATACCACCACCAGTACCAGATTTGAAGTCATGTGTAAGGCACGAACTTCCCCTTTGGTGAAGGGTCGAGGCCTATCTAATACCTCAGCCAATCTGTGGATCATGGCATCCGGTTGCAGTGCAACTCCACATCGAGTAGACCAATGATTCCATAGCAATCAAACAGATGAGCACATGTCGTAGCAGGCTACGACTTACGCTCAACCATGAGATGTCCAAGCACCATTTGTTCTACTCTCCCCGCGACTTTGGGTGTAAACCACAGCCACCACGATACTCCCACAAGGGGGCCAACTCCTAGGTCAGGCTGGAACAATAGTTCCAGGGGCCCCTGACCTCCCGTGGTACCAGAATATAGCTT
The DNA here is from genome assembly GCA_928272305.1 of Volucella inflata. Taxonomy (NCBI): domain Eukaryota; kingdom Metazoa; phylum Arthropoda; class Insecta; order Diptera; family Syrphidae; genus Volucella; species Volucella inflata. The sequence continues at coordinate 231,175,562 of OV743716.1, forward strand.
CCGGTCGAGCTTCGCAACCTTGCGGTCACTTCCAGTTGGGCACCTCACTGCCCAGGACTGGCAGCCTTTACCTCAATTATCCTACTCAATCAACCCACTAGCTCTCTACTGCGTCTTCTGAGAAATACTTCCCTTGCAAAGCTACAGGTTCTTTCGAACCATACGGTGTCAGTTAGAATTCCACTGACATCGTAGGTTTCACCATTGAAGGTGATGCCCATAGCATGCAAGTCCCTAACCTCCGAATAATTTGGGCACTCGCAAAGAACGTGCAGCCAGTCTTCTTGGGAAGCTCCACATGAGCAATTTGCCGAGCCGCTTAGCCCCCTTTTATGCAAAAATGCATTAAGGGAGCCATGCCCGGTCAACAAAAAGCCCAGGCTGAGGTTAAAGTTCCGTTCAGGAAACCTCTGCATGGTCAGCACATCCCTAAGAAAGCTGTAAGTGACCCTGCCATTATCGCTAGCGTCCCATCTAGATTGCCATCTAGATATCACGCATGCGTTAAGCAAGGCTTTACGCTCCCTCCGGGATAGGCCTTCCACTTCCCTCTGGGAGACCCAATCTTGCTCGTTTAGCGGGAGACCTTTTCTAATCTTGAAGGCAATACCACGACGTATCGCCTCCAGATCAAGAGGTGGCACTCCCAACAAGACCTGCATTGCCTCTGTGGAGACAGTACGGCACACAGGTAGGCAACCAATCAATGCCACTCTTTGGCACGCCAAAATCTGACGGCAGCAGTCATCATTCGCTACCGCATCGTACCACACCGACGCTCCATAAGTTGCACAGGCAACTAGAAGACCGTCGTATATGACACGAACGGAACGCCTGTTCAGCCCCCAGTCAGATCGCAGAATGCGCCTCACCTGGCCTACAGCACACAACATGCGTTTCCGCATTTGCTTGAAATGAGGCATGAATTTCATGCGCTCACCCACCGTTATGCCCAAGTACTTGACCTCAGCCACACACTTAATGGTATCTGTTGAGACAGCGGGGCCACGATAAGTCCTATTTTGATCTACTACTGATTTTTGTTTACCAATCCCTAGCTCACGAAGGTTACTCCATAATTTGCGGCCATCTAACTTGGTATTCAGGCGATTTGAAAAAAACTGTGACTTGGCAGCTCTTATTTCAACAACACTATTTCTTAAGTGTTTGTAGACCTGATGGAGCTCGTCTATCCGAAAGCGTTTCCATCGGCGGTAAGCCTGATCGCGTTGTAACATTAAGAGTAGGATTTCGCTCGTAAACCATGCCCTTGTTTTTTCCTTTACCGTTCCAGTTGTTATTGGGACGTGTGTATCAAAGAGATGGTTTATGTTTCTCTGGATCAGCGATATCATTTTCAAAATATGATAGAAAAAAAAATTTAAAAAAAACCAATAGAATCTTACATTATGGCCCACCTTGCATAGGCTTGATTCGCTTTGATAATGCAATTTCTAAATTACAATAATAACAATGATGAGAGTTGACTTTTGCCGTCAGCCCAGAAAAGAGAGTTTTGAAATATTAAAAAGCTTGGTTAATAACGTGCAGCCGGTGATTTAGAGCAGATTTCGATGAAATGAAGACTGTCTTCTCCTGTCCGACGGTTGCACAGTGTACATTCGTCACTTTCGACATCATTTCTATGTGGCGCATGTACATAGTTTATAGTAATCGCAGCCCCTAGCTTTGAATGCAGTTGAGGTTACCTCTAAACTGTTCCAATCACGAAAATAGTTCTGCTCCCCAAGGTCATGATTTAAGACTCTATAAGTGTTTCTTACTTGGCTTTGTTCACCTTGCCTTTTAAATAGCTCCCGCATGGATCCTTCAATCTTAAATAAAAGTTCCTGCAATGCTTTTCTTAGATCTGTTATGTTTACGTGTACCTCGTATAGGGGTACAATATGCTCGCGTCCCAGCCTAGTCCACTCGGCAAAGAAATGGAGGTTTCTATTTTTAAGATGCATAGCAATTTTATAGGGAAGATTATGGCTTTGTTGCGAAAGAATTTTCAAAACATATAGCGGTGGTAATTCAGTTTCCAGGTGGCGTATTTTCAGGCATTCGGAACATTTTCTTTAGGAAGTATCCCAAGAGTTTTTCAACTTTTTCGAACTGCCAGGTCCCCCAAAGTTGTCCCGCGTAGGACATGATTGATCTTATAGCTGCTTCAAAGGCTTTAAATTTTACACTTTGCGCGAATTTAGTTTTTCCCAATATTCCTCTCCAATTACAATTGATTGCCCGTTTTGACTCCTTTAACTTCTCTTGAAGGTGTTTTTTAAACGATAGCTGAGGGGTAACCACTACTCCAAGGTACTTGTATTCTTTGACTTTCTCTAGTTCTTCATTTTGCCAGGTCCATTTTTCGTCCATTTCGTAGCGCCCTCATCCGTGACGAAAAATCATAACTTTTGATTTGTTGGTGTTAAGTTGTAAGTTCCAAATTTGGCAGTATTGTTGCAGTTTACTTATCATTATTTGTAGCATGTTTGGAGTTTCCGCGAGTATAACAATAGACGTCGTTGTTTCACCCCAGAGTTCGACGGAAACCAAATTGATAAAACGTTTCCATCCCAGACCGCTGTGGTGTTATCTTGGTACGAGTATATTGCTTGTATCACTCTTAGTACTTTTGTCGAAACTCCCAGGTTGCTAAATTTAAAGAATAGAGCTCTTCTGTCGCTACAATCGAAAGCTGCCTTAAAATCAACGAAGAAGGCATGCAGTCTTATACCCTTATCCATTCGGGCGGTGTTTGTGAGCGAGAAAATGTTGTCAACTGTGTGTGTAGAAAAATAATCAGCTTGAAACTCGGTGAGTAAGTCATTTTCTCTTATCAAATTTGTACGGTGTTCCAAGATATACCTCTGTAGTTGGTTGGCTCATTTGGGTCTCCTTTTCCAATATCGGGAATATTATGTTTTTCCTAAAGGATGATGGCACCTCGCCAATGCTGAAAATAAATTCATACGTCTCCGTAAGCTTCTTTAGGAAGGCTTCAGACGCATTTTTAAAGAATTCTTAAGGAATACGGCCTTTTTCTGGAGCCTTATTTGAGCTGCATCTATTTATAACATCCTGGAATGTTATATGTCAGTCAAGCGCGTTTACTTCGGAGTGAGGTAGTGCAAATTGTATCTGGTTTGGATTTGCGATAGATTTGCGGAGGTCTTTTATGTTCGCAAGCGCTGACGTGAGGTTCTGAATGTACAGTTTTTGTTTTTGCTCGCAGATGCTTTTAAACTTATTATTTGCAATCTGGTACATACATTTCGCATTATTGGAGGCCGTACTGTGATCAGTGTGTGTGCAAAATGATCAGCGCTAGGTTTAATGTCTGGATACACATAGTATATCAGTACAAATAGTATCAAGAGCTCGGAGTCCTTGGAAGAAGAAGCTCTTATTTAGTATGGCGAATAGGCAAACATATGTACATATCTGAACCAAGCTGGCTACTGTCCTTAAACATTCTAAATGGCTTCTGGTTATTAGTAATTGCGCGATAACTATCCGCATCAACGCTTCACTTAGCATTAAGATTCGAACCTCCTAAAAACGACTCACTCAAACCGTAGATCTCACCATCAGCAAAGCGACTTCACACCAATCTTTTCCTTCAGTATTTTAGTTTTGGGAATGTTTCGTGGAGCTAAAGTTAACTATGGCTACCATCTTGTAACTGTGCTTAGTTGAAATTTGACATCCTTCTGTTGCAAGAGATGGTTAGAGTGTTTCATTTTATCGAGTTTCCTTAAACCATTTAAGGGGATGCTGTATCAAGTGCAGAAGGCCACTGCGAATGTTGTGAGCCACAACGAAATGTCGGCGAAATAATCGGAATGCAACCAGGGATAGAGGGAACATCTGCCTCCCTGAAAGAAGAATTAAACTTAATTTAGGCCGTAAATAATGCTTAAAGGCTTTAAGAAAGCTCGAGGGCTATTCCTTGGGGTTCACCCTCCATAACTGATGAAAAAATTTAACATATCGCAACTTCTAAAAATCTAACCGAAGGACAGGTTTTTAAAGTCCTCACTGCTCTATGAGTATTATCAAAACCAAAGAGGTTTTCTAAAGAGAAATCAGCCAAGCAAGGAAGGCTAACACATCCCTTATCGAAGAGGCAACACCTGACCTATTTTTCAGGACATAGTGAAAGTTGACGTTGTAATGCAGTGGTTCGGCAAGGCAAAATCAGTTTTTTAAAGCGCAGTAGAATCGCCTTTAACGGCTCCTCCCTAAATATTTTAGTATGGGAAGGGCCTAGCTTTCACTTCCCATGAACCTTCTTGCGAACTCTAATCTCACCGAGACCTTTGGTTTCAAAAAAGTATTAAGAGAAGGCGATACGCTGTCATGCGATTTATTCAACATCATTCTGGAAAGAATAGTGCAAAACTCACGCGGAAAATTACTCGCATACGCCGATGATATTGACATAATCGGAAGAAAGTAGCGCTTTCGCGAGTAGTTCAAGTGCAACCGAAGCGATGAGAGTGGGTTAAGCGGTCAACGAGGGCAAGAATAAGAATATGCTGTTAAGCAAAAAGGACACTCAACACCGACGTCTCGAACAGAACATCACCTTCGACAGATATAACTTTGAGGTGGTAAAGGACTTTGTTTACCTAGGCTCCGCTACAAAATTTGACAACGATAGCAGCGCTGAGATCAGACGAAGAATAACTCATGCCAAACGCTGCTTCTTTGGGCTAAGAGGGCAATTGACTAGCAATCCCTCTCTCCAACAATGAAAAATATCCTATATAAGACCTTGATTATCCCAGTCATGCTCTATGGTGCAGAGGTCTGGACATTGTCTTTGCTGTTTTGATCTTCCGCTCCGTCTGCATTGATGGTAAGTGGAGAAAGCGATACAACGACGAACTTTGTGGACAGTACAGCGACATCGACCTACCCAGAGGAGTGAAGATCCAACTGGGTCATGTAAAACAGATGGATGCCAACGCTCGTGGTCCGAAAAGTCTCCGAGTCCATCCCCGAGGGACAGCCATGTAGATAAAGACCGAGACTAAGGTGGCGCACGCAAGTGGAAAGGGACCTCATCCAACATAGCGTGTGAAACCGGAGACAGTTAACGAAAGATCGAGCTGGCCGGAGAAGCTTGTTGACTGAGGCCCAGGTCCACCCCGGACTTTAGCGCCACCTAAAAAAAATACGGAAAAGGCATCCAGCAGTACGGATATGTAAACTTCATTGAATATTCTGTGTTTATTTTCGCTGAACCTTATACGATTTTTGTTTGCTTTTGCAAGATGTACGGTCAGAATTCATTAGTATTTGAAGAATAACATGGTAACAGGACAAATAAGGTTTCATTGCAGCATATCAGTGAAAAGATGGATTCTCCAAAGATTAATTCCACATCCCAACAAATTTCTTCATCAGATTCTAGAAAATGTTTCCCTTTTCTGCAAGGTAAAGCATTTCACAGTCTCCAAACCTCATGCAATGCGCGAATCACATATATTAAGAGCGCACCCGAAGCTTCATGAATATAAAATATTTTCGTAGTCAATAGTTGAAATCAATATGCAGAACTGTTGATTAATCTATAATGCCAATACCAAGTCTGACCACCCACAATATGGTTTTACTCCTTTATCTTCGTTCTTGAAAACACATCTGATGTGATCGCAAAATGTGCTTAGAACCATTCACTGTAATTGTTTATGAACCAACTATCGCCAGGCCATTTTTTCGAGTGTGAATTTTCATTTCAATTGCGGCAATAAAAGTGAATAATTTACCAAAATATCCGTTTTAGCACATTCATGTAGCTCAATTAATCACCAAGTTCATCCCACGAATGCCATAGACATCGATTAAATGGATTGATCGTAAAAGTTTGATTATCTTTGGCAATTTTAGAAAATCCTCATCTAAACGATACGAGTACACCGGCCATTGTTTTGAAGTTGTTCTCTTCCGAATAGGTTTAGTCAAAGAGAAAGAAACGAATTACGGTTGATGAGATGCTCGTAGTGGCGCACTGTACGACAATTATAATGACCATGGACAGCACTTCCTTTTCCTTGGTCTCAGTCATCAGCGCCATTGTTTATTTGAATCGTAACAGAGCGGCAGCAGCAATGGCAATATACTAACCCAACAATCACTTGGCGACGAAGGATCTTTCAACTGCACCGGTACGAGAAAGAGTAATCACACAACGTACGAGTACACTTATGTGGCAGTGAACCAGTACAGAACCAGCTTCGGATTACAATCCCAAATTTGTGTTTATTTACAAAACTTGCACAGCAGCGAAGACGCATTCTTGCTGGTAGTTCTTCATCTGCAGGATGCTGTCACATCATGGGATGGCTGCCGCCTAGACTCTACTCTACTCTACTCTACTCATGTGGCTCTTTGCACTTGTTTTACGATTCATCTCTTCATGAAGAATGCTCCAGAAGTACACACATATCTGGGGATAGAGCTGGGGTATATAAATGTGCACCATGGTGTTGTTTTAACACACCAGGCAGTCCAACGGGTTTTGTTTATTAAAATCGATGTGTAAACAATCATGTGCATCTGAAGATGCATTCTTCTGAGCCATTAAATGCTACTAATCGTTTCGAAGTGAAGTTTTAATTGAGTTGAATTGGTAATTGATTGATTGTGATTAACTCGGCGGAAGCGAAGTGGGTGTGGATAGATATTTTTGGCGCTAACGTCTTTCAGTAGTTCATATAGATTTTATTGGACATTTAACGCGAGGGAATTTTGTTTTGGAAAAACTGCGAAATGAGTGAATCAGGTGCTTAATGACTTCTATTTCTGGCCTCCCTTCAGTTTGTCTGTAATGTGCAAATGGTATTTGTTGATACAGATACTCGCACATTTTGTACTCGTCATAAGAGTACCGAAATGTAGGAAATATTTATTTGTTTATTGGATGATGGCTTCTCATAAACTTAACCCAATATTAAATAATAACACATTTGTACAAGTTACTTCCCCATCGTCAGTTGTCCGTGGATATGTGGCTTCTATAAATTTTTCCATCCAATAAATCCAGAAATAGATTCCATTATACTCGCAGAAAGATTGCTTTGCTGATTCATGTGCGTGATGGCTGGGTACCCAATCCGTATCGTTATATGACTAATTTTTCTATCCAATCACAATACAAAAAAAAATACAATAGATGCAAGGATAATGGATGGAGCTGCTTTCAAAAGGAAAAGGCGCGACACTATGCCCGGCAAATACTTCTAAATACAATGTCATAACTGGAATATGCCTCGATTTTCGAGATCTAATGAAAACTCGTCAACTTTTGCCGATGCTGTGCCTATTTTTTTAGTCATTGAGTCTGACCCGATTCCCTATATCGTCCACGCCGCTGCTGCTCCTTCAACTCGTACATTTGCTATCACTGCTGTTACCAAACCAATTTCTCTGCGTCTACAAATTTTGGTGAGGATAACCGCAATGTTTAGCAAAAGGATAAATTCTAAACATTCTAACAAACGACAAAGAGCAGTCATCGGAACTAGCAATTATGCTATGGGTTTTGAGCTTGATGTCATTACCCAATTTAAATGATTGCAATTATCGTCACTTAAAGCTTCTACGACTTGTCAGTCTATACTTTCTTATGCCCCATCGGCTTTAAGGTGGACAAGTCTAAGTCGAGATGCCACAACCTGATTGAAGATGATGCTGATATAAATGGTCTTAATCATATCAACTTTGAACAGAAGATATAATATTTCGCAATGCTATGGGAAATGTCATAGATTTAATCTTCATAAGTGAAGAGCTCGTGTCATTAAGCCCAGCTGATATCCCTTTGCTTAAATTTGTATTTTCCATGATGCCTTTGAAATGTCGGTTGATGTATCTATCTTAAATCCTTTAATCAAAAATTCTGAAAGTGTCAAGTTCGATTTGGTAAGAGCAGATTTTAGTACTATAAATATTTTTTTAAGCTCGGGAAAGTTGCTAAACATAGAGATTGCTTTTACTGAGTTTAGAAAAATATATGGCACAATAGAATTGTAGTTTGTGCCAACTTATAAAGTAGTAAAACGGCCTAATAAACCCAATTGGGTTAACAGAAGTTTATCTAGGCTTAAGAATGGTATGAATAAACGGTGTTAACTGAGTAAATGTGATCCCTCCGTGGGTCCTAAGTTTCTGTGATTACGTGAAGAATATAATTTTTTAAAATATATTTAAAACCCCTTGCTCATGATATCATAACTGCTCATATTGATAGTTCGGCTCTACTGTAGATGTTTAATATATATCTGCTCCTACTCATATTCTTCGACTAATGGAACAGTTTTCTTTGTTTCTAGACACAGAATGAATTGTGAATGAAATGATAACCTATAACCGCGGCATGTGTCAATTGCAATTTGTATAGAAACACTATTGATTTCAATATGTCTGGATTGCTTGGTAGTACCCCTATTATGATCTAAAAAAATAAATAAAAATGAAGATTGCTGTGATATGATCAATCTACAAAGGTGGAGTGAAAACAGTTCTACAAATTTTAGGCCTATTGCAATACTTTCTGTTATTCAAAGGAGCTTGGAAGAAGTCGTGACAGGGCCGCTAATATAATATAAAAAATTAATTTAACAACAGGAGTACGATTTTCAAAAAACCGAAGCCCCAGTGAACATCTAGACGAATTTTTAGATACAATAGGGCACCATGTAATAGTGGTATTCAGGGACTTGACTTGAGTTTTAAGAAAAATTGGGATCCGTTGGTTATTAGCGGATTAAGTACAAACTAACTGGTTGTAGAAACATTCCGGTGATAGTTTATCGGCTCCTTTTGGAGTACCACAAGGGTCGAAACTCGGACCAATTCTATTTATTTTTTTCCCACATTATAAAAAGTTAAACAAACTATTTGATTGACCAATATCTGTCAAAGAAGAGGTGACGGTTTTGGAGTTATTATAAGCAATCAATTTTTAGGAATAATAATTTTCCAACCTCAACTCAGAAACGACCACAAATGCCCTTTTTGGTTTCGCCCATATAGACAGGTATGAAGCAGTTATGCTATGGCTTAGTAACATTCGAGCTAAGGCATGGAACTATAGCATGGGGTAATGCATCTAAAACACACACTGGCATGATGCAAAAAGGTCAGGGTACAAATTTATAGAAAATACACAGCAGAATTGTATCCATCGAAACGAGAGACAGCAGCTCAGGGGGATATATTGGCAACCGTTTTAACAAAAAGAAGATGCTCACAGGGTATGTTTCAAATCGAAGAGGGGAGCCAAAGCACAATCTTCACTCTTTTGTTTTTTCTCAAAAGCATGCATGCTTACATAAAATACATCCCGCAACGAATCTGCGATACCGAAAGATTGTCAAAGAAATAGTCAAAATAAGTTTTTCTTCTCAAAGATAGTGTTATAGTTATTTATTTATTTATTCAATCTACGATTTTCACAATCTACAGATTTCGAATTCATTAAAATAATAAAAATTTAAATATATACCAGGTATTGCATGTATTGTAAGGGTGGTAGGACACCAGATATTGCATGTATTTTAATGCATACTCCACTATAGGACGAACAATACTACAATGCAGAGCCTTAAGGGTGTAAGAATCTTTAAAATCACTGGAGTCTCTTTTGGACAAATCCTAGAATTTAGAGTTGATATTTTTGCAAAAATTTTAATGTCATCACCGTACATGAGGCAATGACAATGCCTTAAGAAGTTAGAAAGATCGGTAATAAACAGCAAAAATAATGGCGGTCTGAAATGGCACCCTTCAGGGAGACCCGAACTAACCAAAATCTCCTTCGAAACATAGTCACCTATTGCAAATGGACCACGGAGATTTAGAAGAATCTTCAAGTTCACTCTTCTGATAGCTTTAACAAAATCTGTATAAACCACTTATGGTTCTCTAATGCATTGACTCAAATATTAGTAAATACAATTAAATTTGAAACTGTTGATATGACCTTCCAAAAACAGTTTTGATGGATACTTATATACTGTTTCACTATAAAACTAGTCTTTTACAAGTTTATCTAGAGGTTTAGGAATAATTTGGAGGTTTGGTAAACAGCCAATAGTTTGAAATTAAATCTTTTCCGCCAGATTTGTAAAGAGGCTCTATGGTAGAGACTTTCAACTCTTCAGGAAAAAATCCACTGGAAAGCAAGTTATTAAAGAGCTCTGATAATTGGATACAAAGCGAGGATGCGCTGTAGCATAAAACAATTGGAAAAATCCTAAAAAATCAGCTTTTCTTTGTGACTAAGACTTGTTCAACATCACTAACATCAAACAAGTAACAAGAACAATCAACAATAGATGGAAGGGAGTGGACATAACGAGAAACGATTAAGGCTGCACAAGATGGACTACAAAGCGACGGACAGTCCATCGTTTCCCAGATACGGTTCCTATCTGGATCTCCTGTTATTCGACATACGGATACAACTGAAAGGTACGAACCAACAAACTATCAACTGTCTACATACTTTTGTATATGACAGCGACTATTGCGGTCTCAGTACCGAAATTACTGTTCCAAACGAGATTGCAGAATTAGATGAGTTTGTCCAAAGACACTCGTACAATTATAGTAGGGTGCGTTGGACGCAATTCTCCAGAAGACTTACGAGAGCCATCTCCTCGAATTCGCTCTACCCACAGTCCAATAGAAATCTATCAAACGAGGAGATTGACAGGTATCTAAAACTAATGGACGAGACAATTAAACGAACAATGGACAAAACGATACCTCGGTATCAACATACTGACAACGAAGACCTATTCCGCAACGCAACTATTGACGTATTGCACCGACATAAAAGTAGACTGCTGTCAAGACTAAAAACATCATACAGACAGTTTACTGACATACATAACCCGGAGATCAGGACACTGAAGTCGTCGATCAAAAACCTCCAAACATTAATAAGAGAGAATTACAGGGCTTCTGTAAGTTTGTATTGGAACAATAAAATTCGGGCTGTAAACACCAGCAACCCGAATATGTTCCCGCAAATAAATAAAATATTTCGGAGGAACGATCAGACGACCTTCCGTGCCTAAGGATCGCCCGAACGACGGAAAATGAACGAATACTGCTAACAGCCGGTATAGATCCACAAGAAGCTGTTGATGATGATGACTTCTTTGTGATCGAAGATCCGCAGGAGAAGGTAGAGGCCATAGGAGCGACTTTCCAGAATGTGTATAAAGCAAATGAGGTCACTTGCTTGAACCGCGACCTGGAGAATCGGATCCTTTCGCACAATTTCTGCCTTCGAAATGAAATTTCTAACTGGCGATTCGAGAACCCAGGTTTCACTGAGTTCGATGACGAAAATATGGCAAATAATGTCATCGCCGGCGTGACGGAGCTTCCCCCGTTCATTTTGAAGGCAGAGCTCCAAAAGATCTTTCAATCACTTAGAAATAAGAAATCAGTTGGAATCGATGGGATACCAAACATTGTGCTTAGACATCTCCCAATAGAAGCGGTGGACATTTACACCACACTGTTTAATAATGCAATGAATAATGCACATTATCCAGCGCATTGGAAGACAGCTGTGGTGCATCCTATTCCCAAAAGGGATAAAGACACGTCCAATCCGGCGAATCTTCGGTCGATAAGTCTCTACCGAATATCAGCAAGGTATTTGAAAAAGTGATCAATAGAGTTCTGACTAAGTGGGTTGAGGACAAAAATATAGTTCCGGATAACCAATTCGGTTTTAAGCCGGGGCATGATATCTCACATGCCGCGTCTAAACTGGTATCCGATATCCAATGGAACAAAAGCAAGAAACAATGTACGGGTGCTTGTTTGGTTGACTTGGAAAAGGCTTTTGATACTGTTTGGTTAGAGGGACTTTTCTACAAGTTGAACAGGCTGGGCATAAGCAAACCACTACTGTACATTCTTTTCAACATGCTCACTAGCAGGCGGTTCATCGTGAAAAATGGCGATGTAACTTCTGCTGGAATATTCGACATTAAAAACGGTCTGCAACAAGGTGCGGTTAATTCGCCGATCCTATTCAACATCTACACAAGCGATCTTATGAGTTCACTTCGCCATGCCATAGCATACGCAGACGACCTGGTAGCGTACAGATCAGGTCCAAAAGGTCATAAATATACTCTTGCAAAGTGACTTCGATACAATTAAACGATATTGCGATGACTGGAAGTTGAAGATCAACTTTCAGAAGTCGGAAACCATTCTGTTTAGGACGCCTTTGTCTGGGGACTCTGCGGATACCAGAAAGAATTGGCGAAAGTTTCAGATCGTTGGACAACACGAGCAGCCACTTGCTTGTCGAAATGTAGTCAGATACCTTGGCATCTGGCTAGATCAATATCTGTATTTTAACAAACATATAGATGTTGCTCTGCCCAGAGCCAAAGGCGCTTTTGCCCTTACAAAGAGACTGTTTTATAGCAGGCAACTCGATGCTATGGTAAAGGTGATCTGCTACATGGGCCTTATTAGGCCTATGCTTGTATTTGGTTGTCCCGTGTGGTTCAACGTGAGAGCAAGTCTATTGGAAAAGATTCGGGTGTTTGAGAGGGCTTGCCTTAGGGCTTGTCTTCGTTTATACAGAACACCAGAGTCTGAGTACATAAAATTCTATCCTAATGAAGTCTTATACAATAGGGCTAACCTAATAAGAGTGGACAATTTCGTCATTAAATTGATTCGAAGGCACATTGCCAGAGCAATGACCTCTACGAACAATCTGATCTCTGGAGCTTATTACCCCAATGACCTATATCACGAGAGCGTGCGCTTTAACGACTTCGTGCCCCCAGAGGCGTTCCTCTATTTAAATAAAAAAGAGCTGATCCAAAATAAATTAGCGGTACCGCTTATCTTCCACGTCGCTCGATCAGCTGCGGATAGGCGACTCAACTACGACAGAGACGTCGCACACGGCAGTGCGGAGCGTCTCCGGTTCAGTAGGGCGGTAGGGAGTCGCGGCATTAGGGATGTTGTTCGGCAGCACCATGAATTTTGGTGGCTTAATGAAGATGAGCGAATTCCCTCGTCGTTTCCTTCTAGATCGGTGTAGCGCCATAAGGGCGCAAAGCCGGGTTGTTTTAATAATGAAACCATGGCCGGCTTACATAGTCTAAGTAGATTTAGGGTAGCATTAAGTTAATATAAGAAAATAAAAGAAATGTATAAAAAAAAAACAAAACAAAATTAAAAAAAAATAAAAATATAAAAAAAAAATAATAAAAAACAAAAAACAGAGATGGGTAACAAAAAAAAAAACAAAAATTATGAAAAATATAAAAAAAGTACGTATTTAATTACGTAACGTAGATTAGAATAATTTAAGTAGACTTAGTATTATATTATTATTTTTTTCAATTAGTTTTAGGTTTTACTTATATACGAGGTGTGATCAAAAAGTAAGGTGACTTTTTAAATTTCGCGCGCTCAGTACACTCTAACTCAAAATTTGTTTGTTGTTGTGTTGCTTCACTTGTCACGATCATATGTTTATAGTTTTAACCATATAGCAGTTGTTGTTTTTATGTGAGAGGCATAAAAGTTGGACGTGTTTTGTTTACTAGGCGATTTTTTGTGGTTAAAAGTAATGGAGCAGAGAGTTTGTATTAATTTTTGCGTAAAAAATGGTATTAAGTGCTCAGAAACTCTTGAAATGTTGACAGTAGTGTACGGACAGTCAACTTTAAGCAAAAAAAATGTTTATAAGTGGTATAAATTATTCCAAGAGGGCCGAGAAAATGTTAATGATGAACCTCGCTCCGGACGACCTAGCACCTCAAACACAGACGAAAATGTTAAAAAAGTTAAAGAAATTGTGTTGAAAAATCGTCGAATCACGATTAGGGAAATAGCGGATGATCTTGGCTTATCGTTTGGCTCAAGCCAATCAATTTTAACGGATGTTTTGGGTATGAAACGTGTGTCATCGAAATTCGTTTCAAAATTGCTTAATTTTGATCAAAAGCAGCATCGCATGAGCAGTAGTTATTTGGCCAAAAATAGTACTTCTATCATGCCTCAGCCACCGTATTTACCAGACTTGGCCCCTGCGACTTTTTTCTCTTTTCAAAGTTGAAAATGCCGATGAAAGGACGAAGATTTGCAACGATTGAGGAGATCAACGCTGCATCGCTGGAGGAGCTCAAGGCAATACCAAAAAGGGCGTTTCAGAAGTGCTTTGACGACTGGAAAAAGCACTGGCACAAGTGCATTGTATCAGGGGGGGATTATTTTGAAGGGGATAATTTAATAAATATATTTTTTTAAAAATGAAAAGTCACCTTATTTTTTGATCACACCTCGTATATATATATTAAAAAAAACATAAAAATAAGTTCTAGTTACTAAGTTTTTTTTTTTTTTTTTTTGAATATTTTCTTAGTTCTCAAGCTAAATAACTCATTTAAAAAAATAAATAAATAAATTATATCAGGTAGTCGAAAGACTTATATTAAGTGATAGGTGTAGCTTAGAGTGCCCGCAGAGGGCCAGTAAGTAAAATTAATATTGTTAAGTAAATTAGGCTAATTTTTAAGAATTTTTTTTGTTTAGCATTAAGGTATTACTGAATTAAAATAATAAAAATGCACAAAAAAAAACAAGATGGACTACAAAAACTTTGGAAATGCTCAGCAAACATATGCGCAATGTCATCGGAATCACAAGATTGCTTGTCATTTAAACTCATCTTAGTTGGAAGTCCAATACTCTTTCTTTTTTGGTAAATGAATTTGCAAAAATTCGTTGGATTACTTTTTTAATTTCTTTCAACGGAATGGATATAATTACAAAAAAGAAATTTTGATAAAAAAAATAAACTCTCTTCTAAGCCGTGGCGACTATGGGATTTTGATTTTTTAAACTTTTTATGTGAAATATTTTTAGCATTTTTCAATTTACCTAATCTATTGTTATACTACGGGGGCCGTGAATTTATATTCCTGCAAATCATGGCTACGCAATCCTTAACTACATGGTTGAAAATATCTTTAAAGCAATGAACTTTTCAGATATATTTTTGCTCTGAAATTCATTAGTCCGATTAATTTTTTTAAAACAATCATTCATTAAAATAAGGTTATGAGGATGCTTCGGAAGTTGATGCAAACGATTTAGAGACATTTGGTTGGGGCAATGATATTCAAATCATCTGCCAATGTATCAATACCCACAATAACAGGGCGACGTTTACGATGTCTAGAGGTAACCTTTTGCCACTCACTTTTTTCACTCACATTTTTGGCTATAGAACTACTACGAGCATTAGAAATAGTATTAGCATAAAAATAGCAAGACGAGTTTGAGTCAATAAGAGGCGCAGTTAACTTGGGGGCTGCAACACTAGAACTCATCTGTAGCCGGGGTTGAGAATCGCTCTTCGGAAAGGTAGTATTAGAGCTTTCTTACCACGGTCACTTCACTATGAGTTAGTTTTTTTTATTCAACCAGACGGTTTATTCTATAATTGAACGTCATCAGCGACGGAGGTAAAGCGGAAAAAATCATAAAAAGATGCTGAGAAAGCAAACAGACAAAACAAAATCAGATATTGGTACATATGTGGACAAATCCATTTTTATTAACCTCATCGAGATTTGAAGTGTAAAACAATATTTTGAGCAATCTGCTATAAGGTGATGGGTATTGGGTATCTTCACCCTCAAAATTTAATGAATAAAGATTTGTTACATGTTTGAAAATGAAAAGAAAATTTGAATGCATGTAACTCACATTTTTTTGTTCCATAGCAGCGACATGACTAGGCACCTACTCGTACGATATGATAGATTGGACTGGTAAATTAGCCTGTCTGTACGCGCTTTTAATTGAACAAAAAAAAACCCTTAATGCACAGTGAAATCCAACTGCACTGAGAATTTCAAAATTTTCACCATAAAAGTGAAATAAAATCGTTTAATTTCTCAAATTTTAGAATCTCGTCACTTGTGGACAAAATTTCAGCTGCCAGTGACCGACAATAGACTACAAATTTCATCTCTCGTGTGCGTGTACTCAACACATGTAAATATTTCTAGTTTCAATTGCGTGTGTGAACGTTAGGTTACTCGGTCTCTCGTGTACAGATACACATCCTGATTTTTAAGATGTCTTGTGTAACCCTGGGGTAAGTGATGGTTTCCTACTTCTCGGTTTTCCTTGTTACTACACCTTCATCAGGCCTGAAATGCATTTCAAATAAGATCGTTTGTGAGATGAGACACATATTCAATTGGTTCCTAATTGCTTGTTTCAAATGTTCAAACCTATGTTAGTATCTTTTTACTTCTGTTGATAATT
Source organism: Volucella inflata (assembly GCA_928272305.1). Lineage (NCBI taxonomy): Eukaryota > Metazoa > Arthropoda > Insecta > Diptera > Syrphidae > Volucella > Volucella inflata. The sequence goes on from OV743716.1 coordinate 231,191,915, forward strand.
CATCCGCATAGTAATTGGCTAATATATGTATCACTGTGATAAGAACTTTGGACTCTAGTAGTTGATGATTCTTAAGATACATATCTTATATCTACCTAATTGTAAACAACAGCAAATCCTTAAGCATTAAGCATTTTTGTTGATTTTTATAAAATACAGTTTCAACGAATGCGTTGCACAAATTTTCTGTTTTTTTTGTTGGCGAATTCAATAGAAGATGATTTTTAAAGCTCTTACATGATTTGCTCCTTAGATCATTAGCAACCACTCGATACCAACTTCTTTCCATTTTTCCTCGGGAATTTATCTGGTTATCTGTAGGTTTACCTCCTAAAAAATCTCCCATCGAGCAATACTATTTCACAGACATACATATATCATACTTTAGAGATCCGTTAAACTATTTCTCAACTGCTGGCACTGTAAGAAGAGGATTCCATCTTTTGTGTATCTTCTTCTTCAGTGGCTAGCATCGGCTAAAGTAGACTAATCTGACAAATGAATATGGCTTGCCAAATGCACTTTTTCTGATCTCTGTACTTCGACTCTCTTAATGAATTTCCTTACTATGTTTAGGTCTGTCACATAGTTACAATGGTAGATATACACGTAAAATGTTCAGTGATAGTTTTGTACCTAGTACTATGATATATGCGATAAAATTTTAAAGATTTGTGTCCCATGACAAAGCATTCTACCAAAATTTTTTTCTTACAATTTCAGGATGTTCATTAATATATATTTTAAATTCCTCCGAAAAGATGTTCTCTCACACTAGAAGAAAACTCTGAGATAGAAAACAGTATATGATCAACCTGTCTCTAAAAAGATTCAACGTATATTCTACATACTAACGGTGCGGATTAATCATTAAATATAACAGATCCCTAGAGTTATTAGGGTAATGCCTTAACAAATAATAGAACCAACGTCCATACAAATCCGGCAAAAGCAAGATATTTGCATTTGGAAATGCATTCCATAGAGTTTCGCTTCTCATCTCATATTCGAGGCCAATTTTTCCCATAGAAAGTTAGATCTAACTTGTCAGTATGGAATCTAATATTCAGAAAATCAATTCTGAAATAATTTGTTTGCAAATTTTGTATGTCTTATTTCTTTCCTGTACTAGAGACAACTCTCCGTCCTTAGGCTGTCAGACAATGAGTGGTATTTGCATCAATGAAACAAACATTCATTTTTGGTATCAATTCTTATGACATCTACGGTTGCCAACTTCGATTTCTAACTGAGCCTATCAGAACAGCAGTCACTTGAATCACCATATGGCCTGATAAGATTTGACTTCTTCTAACGAAGATACAACTGCAAACCATCCTTGATGTAAGTCAGTCTCGAGAGTATGCATATTTGGTTAGTCATATGAAGTTTTTCGAAGAAATGAAAGTTGACACAAAACAACACTTTTTTATATAAATAGATGCCAGGAAAATCTGTGTATCTGAATGTATCTATGATTAAGAATGAGAATTCTCCAATCCAGGTTCTTCATTACTTCAAAATTAGGAAAACCCTTAAAACCATGGTGATAAATGGTTACGGCAGATTTGTGATAAATCCTTTCTTCTTTCTTCATTTGAAGTCAGTAATGATAAAAAACGAAGCCAAACGACTACTTCAATCTGACATTAAGCATACCCTTGAACTCTAACACCATGAGAACATTTTTGATAGTCATCAGCACTTAAATTCAAATTACACTACTTCTGTTCCTAATGACATAAAACAGAGCAAACATTTTGGATAGCGAAACTGAAAAAATAAAATTTCCCACTAGGCTAAGCCCTTTGGATACTGTTTTTTTTAATTTATTTACAATACCAAGCGGAGCAATTGAAAAAAAAGGATCAGATATGCTCCGTATCAATTAACACTCCCAAAAATCACTAATTATCTCCAAAAGTATAAAAAACCAAAACTTAGACCTCTTGACTTGGCTCTCGGAACCTACTGCTACCCACTCGAGTAGTTTCAAAAAAGATATTCGACCTTTCAGCAGACTTAAGAAAACCATTTTCAAACAGAAAAGAATTCCATAAAACAATTCTGATTATGAGATACTTGAAAGTCGTTGAAACAGAATTCTTAGTTTCATAGTATCTACATCCATATCTAATCGTACTCAGATGTGTAGTGGTACATACAAATAATTCAATATAAGACCTGTCAGTCATTTGTGACGTAAACAAATGAAGATTTTTTGTTTTTTTGATTTTTGAAATAATAAAAGTAGCTCCTTGCGAATATGAAATCGTCAAAATACTCACAAAATGCAGAAAATTGTTTGAATTATAGGGTGCATTATGCTAGCTTTGAAATTAAATGCGATTTGAGTGAAATGTAAAAAGAGCAAAATTCTGAAATGGATAAGTAAATCCAAATTTTTCAGTTTAAGGTGGTAAAAATCGTAACGACAGATACGGTCTATGCTCTTTTTAACTCATTATTCAGCGCCATAGAAAAATTCAAATTTTTGAAATGTCGCACCTGGTTGAATTTCAATGTTTTATTAATTTTTTATATCGAATAATGGTGAAACAAAGTCTTTTCCATAAGCAAACAATATATTTATTTAATCTTCACAACTATTTTCATCGGTTTTAATCATTGAAACATTACTCTTCGATAACAACTTCAGAACATTATATGATAATGTTTTTTTTTTTTTTTTTTTGGTTGATCTCATGTTTCTTATTAATGGATCAGATGTTAGAAGAAGGCTATTCAGAACATCTATGTTGCAGGTCATTCTACTTTAAGTGGCGCTACAGTCCAGGGTGGGCCTGAGCCTCAGTCAAAAAGCTTCTCCAGCCAGCTCGAGCCCTGGCTAGCTGCCTCCAGTTTCGCACGCTAAGTTGGCTGAGGTCCCCTCCACTTGCGTGCGCCACCTGAGTCTTGGCCTTCCTCTACTGCGCTGTCCCTCGGGAGCGGATACGAAGATTTTTCGGGTCGGAGCATTGGTGTCCATGCGCTCTACATGACCCAGTCATCTCAGTCTTTGGATCTTCAGTCTTCTGGCTAGGTCCATGTCGCTGTACAGTCCGTACAGTTCGTCGTTGAATCTCCTCCTCCACTCACCGTCAATGCAGACGGGACTGACGATCGCCCGAAGAATTTTTCTTTCGAAGCAACCGAGAACACCCTCATCCATTTTTGATAATGTCCATGCCTCTGCGCCATAGAGCAGGGCCGGGATTATTAAGGTCTTATAAACGGTGACTTTTGTTGTCCGAGAGAGGGCTTTGCTACTCAATTGCCTTCTTAACCCATAGAAACAGCGGTTGGCAAAAGTTATTCTTTGCTTGATCTCAGCGCTGGTGTCGTTGTCTGTATTTATAGCGGAGCCTAGGTAGACAAAGCCCTTAACTACCTCAAAGTTATATCTGTCCGAGACGTTGGTGTTGGTTGTCCTTTTTGCTTAGCAGCATACACTTGGTCTTGCCCTCATTGAACCGCCAAACCCATTTTCGCCGCTTCCGGCTCAATATTCGCGAAAGCGCCACTGACATCACGCTGCCTTCTTCCGATTATCCCGTCAATATCGTCGGCGTATGCGAGTAGTTGGACGGACTTTTGAAAGATAGTGCCTCTTGTGTTTGCTCGTGAGTTTTGCACTATTCTTTCAAGAACAATGTTGAAAAAATCGCATGACAGCGCATCGCCTTGTCTAAATCCTTTCTGGACATCAAAGGTCTCGGTGAGATCTTTACCGACCTTGATGGAGCAGCGTGCATTCTCCATCGTCATCCTGCACAGACGGACGAGTTTGGCAGGGATGCCAAAACTAGACATTGCTCTATATAGCTCGTCTCTATAGATGCTGTCATACGCGGCCTTAAAATCGATGAATAGGTGGTGGGTATCGATCTGAAGCTCATGGGTCTTCTCCAAGATCTGCCGTAGTGTGAATATCTTGTCGATGCTGGACTTTCCTGGCCTGAAGCCACACTGATATGGACCTATCAGGTTGTTGACAAACGGCTTCAGGCATTCACACAATACGGCGGATAAGATCTTATATGCGATGTTAAGGAGACTGATGCCTCTGTAGTTGGCGCAGTTCAGAGGGTCTAATTTCTTGAGAATTGGACAAACAATGCTGAGGTTCCATTCATCGGTCATACTTTCGTCCGACCATATTTTACAGATGAGTTGGTGTATGCTCCTTACCATGTCATCGCCCGCTGCTTTGAAGAGCTTGGCAGTCAGGCCATCCGCTCCAGCAGCTTTGTTGGACTTAAGCTTCGATATGGCTATCTTCACTTCATCCAGGTTGGGTGGACGGAATTGTTGGTCATCATCGTCCAGGTTGAAAGGTTGATTCTGCCTGACAGCAGCATTTGGTCCGTCACCGCCGTTATACAGTCTGCAGAAATGATCTTTCCAAATCCGCAGCATCGACTGCGATTCTACTACGATGTTCCCTTGTTCATCTCTACAGCATGCGGCATGTTATTTTTACTTTTGGTAAAACTTCCGAACCTCATTCCTGGAGTAGCATCTCTCAATTTCCTCAATCTCGCGCTTCTCATGCTCTTTCTTCTTCCTCCTGAGAAGCCGGTGCTCGTCTCTCCTCTTCCGCTCATAGAGCTCATGAGCAGCTCTGGTCTTTCTAAGCAGCGCCGCGTTATATACATCTTGCTAAGCTGCATGTGCTTGCCGGCATTCATCATCGAACCAGGGGTTTCGTTGTGGTGGACGAGTTAAACCCAGCACATCAGAAGCGGCATCTCTGATGGCGTTTTGGCAGTGTTTCCAATGGTCTTCGATGCTTGATGCTGGCGGCATTGGACCTCTTAAGAGATTAAGAGACACTCGATCGGAAAAGGACTTGGCGAATTCTTGCGATTGTAGCCATCTGACGTGGAATTTTCACACAGCATTTGTTTGTCTTGGCGTGTTTTGGGATATCCGCAACCGTACGTTGGCTACAACAAGGTAATGGTCCGAGTCGATGTTGGCTCCTCGGAACGTACGGACATCCATAATGCTGGAGGAGTGTCTTGCGTCGATCGCAATGTGATCAATCTGGTTGACTGTTGATTGATCAGGAGTTCTCAAAGTCCCCTTGTGTATGTCGAGATGTGGGAACCGCGTGCTAGCCATGACAATGTTTCGCCCCGCCGCAAAGTCGATTAGCCTGAATCCGTTATCGGAGGTGGTGTTGTGCAGGCTATATTTTCCGATTATTCCACCAAAGATACCTTCTCTTCTTAGCTTTGCATTAAAATCACCGAGGACAATTTAAATGTCATAGCTGGGGCATTGCTCGTAGGTCTTGTTGAGGAGCTCGTAGAAGGCATCATTGTCCTTAAATCGTTTGCGTGGGTTGTCAACAGTAGATCCGTCCATATCCGAGGCTTGTTGATGCTTCGTAACTTAATCTTTTTTAAATGGTCGGGCAGTTACCCCGGCGGCACAACCCCCAACCTGGAGGACCAGTTCCACTTTGAGTGCCCCTAGTGCCAGTAACCCGTTCCGGGATGTGAGCGCTGCCATTGGCCCTTATAGGGCTCGTCCGCCACCATCTCTTTTCCAAGACCCTGACTAAGTCCTGGAAATCCTTTCCGGCCTGAGCTCCAAATATGTCGGAGTAGCCCGTATAAGGTCTTGTTTTGTTTTTTCGACACTAAACTTATATAAGGAAACATAAAGCTTAGCAGCTACTTGACAATATTGTTCGAACTCTTTACTGTTAATTTTGAATCTAAAACATAATATATCTAAAACTACTTTAAGGCGACAATAAATTACAATAAATTTTTATCAATTCCAGTTATAGCTGCTGATAGTTCATGTGCCTCAAAGAATCTTCTGCTGAATTTGATTTTGGGATGTCCACTAACAGTCCGAGTTGTTGCTTGAACTGATGCTGAATTTCTTTTTTTCTAATTTCTACCACTTGCTTTTCCTTCTGAGTGAGTCGAACATTATATTTTTTCACAGGCAACCTGTAAGCTACTCGTACATGTAGTATACTTTCGAAAAATCGTATACAACCATGAAGCAAAGACAGGCCGAAATTTAAATTTTTTTCTTGCACGATCTCCTTATGGATAAGTCTTTCAACTCGAAAGAAGGGGCTTCACATAAATAGCACCTGGTTGAAGATTTGATATGCGTTGAACCATTGCATACCTTACCGTCCCCCAAGGTAATGGACACATCATTAACTTCTGTAGCGGAAAGTACTGCCATTTGTGTTGTTATATGTTCTATTTCGTCATTTATAACTTCATGTGTAGGGATGGCAACGATTAATTATTTGATTAAATTAATCGACTATTTTCATTCAATTTACGATTTAATTGAATAGAAATACTCTTTCTAATTACTCGACTATTACTCGAGTTATTGCAGACAACATTTTGAAATTCAATACATTTTATAATCATCTAAGTAAGCGTACAAGGGCCAAAATTGATCATGTCAGTCCTAAATGAGTGCAAACGGTGTAAACATGGTTAAATTTGTAATATGTAAGCGTAGTTTAATTTAATTTAATAATAAGAATTTATGATAAAACAAACACAGAATGATCAAATGAATATTTAATACGAAATTTTACTTTTATTCCTATTTATCTTTTTATTGCTTTTGAATATACAATACATATAGTGTGCCGACATTCATTTCTGCCCTCGAAAAAGCTGGTAAAGAGACTTAAACCTTGGATATCGAGGCTCTTGTTAAAGAAAGTTATACGAAAAAATAAACTCAGATTAAAATGCAATAACTATCCTGATAACCTGGGTTTAAGTAGGAGGTATAAGAAATTGTGCGTGGAACTTAAAAAGGAGATTCCGATTTGTCGAGATACCTACTACCGTACTCAATTCAGCTCAGCAAAGGGAAACCTGAAAGATGAATGGAAGATAGTAAACAACATACTAAATAAACAACATTTTCAAAAAAACCTATTGTTTTACATGCCGATGAATATGATGTGTCTGATAAGCGTGCTGTTGCTGATGCATTTAATTGCTATTTTTCCACTATAGGCTGCAACTTACGAGGGCGGGTCAATAAGTCCGTGACTTTTGGATTAAAACACAGATTTTTTGATAAAAAAATAATTTTATTTTTCAACGTAGTCTCCCTTGAGCTCTATACACTTTGTCCAACGCTTCTCCAATTTTTTTATCCCTTCCAAAAAATATGATTTGTCGAGGTCCTCAAAATAGGCCTTTGTTTGCAAGATGACTTCATCATTGGAGTCAAATCTTTTTCCACCAAGCCATTTCTTTAGGTTTGGGAACAAGAAGTAGTCGCTCGGAGCCAAATCTGGAGAATAGGGTGGATGAGGGAGCAATTCATAGCCCAATTCATGGATTTTTGCCATGGCAACTGCACATGTGTTTATGGTCGACTGTGAGCAAACGCGGCACCCATCTTGCGGAAAGCTTTCTCATGCCCAAGTGATCATTCAAAATTGAAACCACTGAGCCATGCGAGATCCCTACGGCTTCCACAATCTCTCGCACTTTCAATCTTCGGTCGGCCAACATCATATCGTGAATTTTTTCGATTGTTTCGGGTGTAGAGACCTCAACTGGGCATCCAGGACGTTCGGCATCTTCAGTGCTTGTACGGACACAACGAAATTCAGTAAACCACTTTTTTACCATTGAAATCGATGGTGCAGAGTCCCCATAGTATTTATCAAGCTTAGCCTTGGTCTCGGTAATGGTTTTTTTTCGCAAGAAATAATGCTTAATAAGCACACGAAATTCACTTTTTTCCATTTTCTCCTCAAATTAGTGAGTAGTCTGATAAAAATAGCTGTCAAACACAAACTAACTGACGCAGCAAGTTTAAATTTTGACAGGAGTCAACTGACAGATGCCTGTTGACAGGAGCAGTGTTGCTGTTTCAGTAAAGAGGTCAGAAATTCAAAAAGTCACGGACTTATTGACCCGCCCTCGTACAACCTTGCTCAGTCCAATCATATTGTTCTCTTTGTCCGTCATTTTGTGCTGAAACATTGCAATGTACTAGATTTGTTTTCAGCCCATAACTTCTCTTGAAATATTAAAAGTTATTGGTACCTTCAAAAAATCTAATTCGTGTGGTGCTGATGGTATTAGTAACTCTGCACTTAAACAAATTGGATGTTTCATAATGGATGTCTTGGCATATATTTTTAATTGTTGCGTGTTTGCGGGAGTCTTTCCTGCTGGCCTTAAATGCGCAGATGTCATTCCATTGTTTAAAAAAGGCAACTATAGACCCATTTCACTCCTTCCTACTTTTAGCAAAGTTTTTGAAAAACTAATGAAAAATAGGATAGTGAGTTTTTTAACTAAAACAAATTTCTTCAATCCCGTCCAATTTGGATTTCAAAAAGGTAAGTCGACAGAGGACGCGCTCTTACAGTATTGTTCTCAAATAATGTCACACCTCGATGGAAAAAAATGTACGGCTGGCTTATTTATTGATATAACCAAAGCTTTCGATATGGTTAACCACAATTTTTTGTTGAGAAAACTGGAAAACGCTGGTTTCTGTGGATTTATCCTAAATTGGTTCAGGTCATATCTGGAAAATAGGTCGCAGAGAGTTAAGATAGTTGAAATTAGGAGCGAAATTAAGTTCTTGAAACTGGGTGTACCTCAAGGCTCTGTTTTGCGTCCAATCCTATTTATAATTTATATAAATTCGCTATTTGATCTTAGTTTTAAAGGTTCACCTACTGCATTTGCGGATGACATAGGCTTCTCTTATGGTCTGAACAGTCCTTTGGACCTGGTTTCTGATATAAAATTGGGATCTAAACCTTTTGAGACACTGGTTTGCAAAACATAATTTAGTTATAAGCCCCAAAACTAAAATTATGTTTTTTAACTTATCTTCTGCGCACAAATTGAAGGCTTATGTGTACTTTCATGCACCTCAGTGTGAAAAATACAAACTGTCTAACTAATTGTTCGTCTCCCTCTCCCACTTTTTGTAGTAGTCTAAACTGTAGTGATAAATGTTTTTTAATTGAGATAGTCGACGACTTTAAGTACCTGGGGCTCACCCTTGATTCTAGAATGAGTTTTTTTAATCACGCAGACTCATTGAGAAAGTACTTTCGATGCACTCTTAAACATTTTTACTTTTTGCGTAATTTATGCTCAAATAAGCTGTTAAAGATAATTTACTATGGAATTTTCCATTCTAAGCTGCAATACGGAATTACTTGTTGGGGAGGTATCTACCTAAATAAAATACAGCCGTTGCTGATTTTACAGAAACTCATTTTAAGGAAAATTTGTCGTAAACCTAGTAGATATCCAAGCTTTCCTTTGTTCTGTGTCACCAAAAAATTCTTCCAGTTCGCCACTTGTGTTAAAAACGTTTTTCATGAAGTCTGGAAACCGTAACTTTCGTCTTATTTCAAATTATAATTTACGGGGAAACCTCACTAACATGTTATCTGTACCTTTTTTCCGCACCACTGCGTACCGTAATTTCTTTTCTGTTTTATCTTATCGGTTGTTTAATAAACTCCCACAGTCAATCAGGGCAATATTAATACCCGGAACGTTTTTGAAATGCGCTAAAATGTGGCTTTTTAGTTTTAATTTTGTTGCTTTAGAATCTCTAATTTCTGATATTCTGGTTAATATATATATTTTGCTTTTATTATTTTGATACTGCTGCTCTCAGCAATTACTTTTGATTTCGTTTTTTGATTTACATTTTCTATTAACTAACTTATTACCTCAATTTTTTATGGAGTTGCTTTTTGAGGGTCACCCCACCCAAAACTTATCTTTTATTATACATATGTCCATTGAAGTGGCATTCGTCTCTATTTTATTGTTAAATTAAAATATAGAATGTCACCAGCTTTTCTTATTTTCTTTTTATTTTTATTTTTTTTTTCTCCGTGACATGAATTATAAGTATGTATTATACGAGTATATTGAATTGTATCATAAAATCATAAGAAAATAATAAAAATCAATCAAAATCATAAAAATCAAAAATTTGAATTCTTCTACTTTAAGATCGCTGTATTTTGAAAAATTTAATGTCATGGTGCGATTTTTGCGACTTTTAGGATATGTCTGGGACTCTGTGATAGAGCAATTCTAATACAAGATTCGGCGCTGAACTTGGTGGGTTGAAGTCTTTATGTAATTTAGTATTATTATTTTAAAAAAATTGAAATTAATCGATTTTTTAACATTAATTGCAATATTTTTCCATACCTTTCAATTCATCATTTGATTATTTAATCGATTAAAAAAACATTTTTGCCATCCTTAATCTTGTGTTTCTTAAATAAACCTTATTCTGATTGGTCGGCAATAGCGAGGTGATGATGGGGTTGGGTTTTGCCAAAAAATCAACCATCAACTGAAGTGGAAGTACACATCTTTGAAAAGTATTGGTATCAGAATTAACTTTACTTTCAAACTTCATTGTATTGTTACAAAAAAAGAAAGAAATCAATTGACCCCCACAACGTCTTGCAACACGACACGAATAAAAATAACAAAATCTCTGGTTCCCGAGAGGTTAAACTTTTTTTTATTTTAAATTTGTTATAATGTATTAGAAAGTTGCTGCTGTCGACTGCCCGTGACAATTTTTCTGCTCCTTTTTAAATGCTATCCAATGCCAACGTTTGCTGTTTATTTCCTCTTCTGTTGTTTTACTGCCGTTGTAACGCTGAAATTTACTGCAAAGTTGGAACTGCTTTTATTTGGAGAAGTTCTACGTCACAGGAAACGGCAGATTTTTCTTCGTTAAACCTTTCTAGGTGTCTGTGTTCTTTTCTCCCTTCCTCTACTTGATCCTATTGCTGACAAGCTCGTCGGTGCACTGAATGGGTCGTCAAACAGAACTCACCTTTCTCTGCTGTCAGAAAAAGGGTAAACAAACAAGCGTGCTGCGTGAATTTCGTGAGTTTCACAAAATTTGCAAGACTTTCATTTTATATTTTGGTTTTTTGCAGGTCAGCGGCGCAACAGTATATTGACTTTGATGGGACCCGTCATAACCCCACTTACTTATTTAAATCGAAGATTTCTTATCTTCATCACTCAAATGCTTGACAAATGCTTCTTCAAGATGTAATGTGAGTCTACTTACAGTGTGATCTATCAGCTTTTGCACTTGCATTTCAGCACATGTCTCGGTTATGGAATGAATTACTGGGTAGCATTTCTTTTAACCTTTTGCAGTACAGAATAGCAGAGAAAGAAATTTTTGTTAGTTTCTCTAACTGTTAGTCTAACTGTTATATACAATACAACTCATTCGAGTCATTATTTTCAATTCAGAGGATCCTGTGTGTAGATCCAGTGTAGATCCAGCAAAAAAAAAAATTTTAAGAGGGGCCTTTTCGGGCGGCAGATTTGTTCATAAAACAATTTAATATTAACCACCTTAGTAAACAAAACAAGGTTAAATGTTTAGAAATGCTTAGAATTATAACAAAACCCTATTAAACAAATATTTATTCAAAATTTATTTAAGGCTAAGTTATACAGGGTACAAACAAGAATAATCCATAGCAATTCGAATCGAAAGTAAATTAAAGAACAAAACTGCAGTGCTTTCTTGCAAACCACGATATTCAAGCTTTTTACAAAATTTGTACTGACACTTTATACAAGGGCTTACTTTTGACTGATCGCGTTGCACTTTGTGTCAAGTTAGAGCTTTGGATGTTTTGCATTTACTATGAAGTTTTTCGGAAAATAACAAATCAGGGTTGGAAATTGGCAAAAAAAAAAATAAAGGTTTTTGGCCAGGTTTAATACCTTAATACCACGCAAAGTGTTGATTCAATGTCACTTCCAACTGTTTTATTCGAACCGAGTATTGGTTGAGAAAAGGTGATTAGCTGGTTATGTAGAATTAGATCCCCGGTTCTGTATAAGTCGTTCTGTGTTATCGATTTGTATGAAAGCAATTGACCATATGAATTTATCTTGCCAAAAGGTGGTTTTTAGAAAGTTAAAAATCTAAGAATGATCTCAATTATAATATCGTTCATGTTATAAATAGATATAAATTTCTATTTCATGGCTATAGATTCACAAATTCCAACTTAATCAAATGCTTACTATTCTCGGCAATATATGTTGCGCGCTATGTCTCCGCCTTAACTTGGCTATGTCGAATCTTCAATGGACAAAAGCACTTTCGTACTCGTAGAGTACTTAAAGATTTCAACATTCCCAAATCCGTTGTTCCAGATGGTATAGCGCCCCTTCTTTTTAAGAGTGAACTTTTTCATCAATCCTACTCTTTAGGACTCTTTTCAAGCGGATGGAAAACAGCATTTGTCCAGGCCGTCACTGTAAAAGGCTTATTTGGACCCATTGCACTTAGGCCCCTTCTTTTCGAGCTCATGGAAACGCTGATTAACCGCCAGCTTATAAAATATCTTGAAACACGAATTCTCAATGACTCGCAGTATGATTTTCGTAGCAACAGGTCTACTGGTAATTTGATGGCATGTCTCACTGAAAAGTAAAACGAAAGTTTATATCAATCTAGCGAAAGCCAGATAGTTGCACTTGATATTGCTAATGCATTTGACAGAGTTTGGCATCAGGCGCTTTTATCGAAAATAAGTATATTTAGAATTAATGATTCTCTTCTTCAATGGATCAAAAATTACCCTTCGCAAGGTTCAATTCAATTGAGGAACTATCAACATAGTGGAGTTTAATGCTTTTAAAACACATCGCTGTCTTAAAAGCACTTAGAGAAATCTAAACCGAAAAACTTTCAATTCTCGGTATACTCGTATGTATCAATAGCAATGTACGTTGGAATGACCACATATTCGAAGTTGCCAAAAATACTGCGAAATTTTTAGGTTTCCTCGAGCGATGTAAGAATATTTCACCCCTCCTGATCTGGCTTCAATATACATACATAGGCTTTCATTCGCCTATTCTTTTCTAAGTCGAACAACTCGCTTATGGAATGCCCTGCCGAGCACATTATAACCTCCAAACATTCAAGATCAACGTACATCAGTACCTCTCTTTCTATCCTCCCTAATATTCCATCGCTCGCGCTGTGTGCAATCATTTTAAGGGTGCTAATGAGCCCTTGAGCGCGCGCCAATTATAAAAAATAAAAATAAAATATTTTTTTTTTATTTTTTTTTATTTCATTCTTTATTCTTACTTCCTTATTGAACATTTTTACATTTTAATATAACATTATAAAAAAAAAATAATAAGAATAAATAGTGACATTCATATTGAATTCTGAAATAAAATAGTAACAATGTCACTTCATAGCAAAAATTAAAACTAACAAAAAGTTACAAAAACTGGGGTATTTAGTATTAATTTGTAAATTATTTTAAGTATTCAAAATTAAATTACATACGGCCACAAATTTTTGATTTCTTCGTGGTCAAAAGTAAGAAGCCAGCTCTTAATCTTTTTAAAAAGTTGGTTAGGAGAATTATGAATATGAATATCATCTGGAAGTATGTTATAGTTTGCAAGACACGAGACAAAACAGTGAAGAAGTTTTTGTATAAAATTGTTCGAAACAACGGCACTGGAATAGAATTGTTAGATCCGCTTCGTAAGTCATGTATATATTAGAAATTGAACTTTGCATGTAACCACTTCTTTTAAAAAAAATTTTGTATACTTTATAGTAATACAAATGTTTAAGTGGTAGAATATTCAATGTTCTGAACAAGATCATAAATTGTACCTAACGATTTGCCCCAAAAAACTTTCTAATTGTATATGTTTGTAAAACGATTACAGGCAACAGCTTTGTATGGTAGGCACCGCCCCAGCAATTTATACCATATTGTAGTTTTAAATCAACCAATCCAAATTACACTGACCTCAAGGTTTTATTACTACAGTATTTTCTAAGGTGAAATAGAATACGAATAGTAGAATGTAAATATTTTTTTTTAGGATGAAATATGGTCAGACTCATTTTAAAATCGAAATTGCAACCCTAGTATTTATACTGATTCACTGGTTCAATCTTGAAACAATTCTCATCACAAATCGTTTCTGTAAAATAAGTATTTACCAAATTACAGACTATATCATTAGATATGGGGCATTTGTATGAATGGAACCAGATTTCAAAGTCTGAAGAATGTTGTGTACCAGTTATAATCATGATTTATATCAGCAGTTAAGCCTAGAGGACTTTTTGAACTATAGGCAATTCCGAGATCATCTGCAAAAGGTGTGATCTTGCCTAAAAACGCTTGGCTGAAAAGCGAGTTGATGTAAATAAGAAATAATAATGGGCCTAGGACAGAACCTTGGGGGACACCTAGGTTGAGTACTTTTGGACTGCTTGCAAAATTATCTATTAAGACCTTTTGAGTTCTATTACTCAAGTAGGAAGTAAACCAATTGAGCATAAAACCGCGAAATACTGCACAAAATAATTTATTTAATAAAATATTATGATTCACCATATCAAAGGCCTTGGTGATGTCGACGAAAAGCCCAGCGCAACACATTTTGTTATCTATAGATTTGTAAATAAAGGAACTAAACTCCAAGAAGGCATCTTCTGTACAAAGGCCTTCTCTAAATCCGAATTGAGCAGGGCTAAGCAATTTTTGGTTTTTTACATAGTTCAATACTCGCCTCTTTATAGCTTTTTCAAACATTTTTGAGATTGAAGGCAACAAGGAAACGGGCCTGTAATTTTTTTTGTCTTTTTTATTACCTCTTTTAAAAAGGGGTATTACATTGGCATATTTTAATTTATTAGAAAAAGTATCCGAACTCACACTTAAGTTAAAAATATAAGCTAATATATCAGCTATGTATATTGCAACTTTTTTGAGTGTAATATTTGAGATGTCATCATTACCACGTAACTTTGAATTGTTTAGTGAGCATATAATTCTATATACCTCTGATCCTGTTATCTTTTCAAAAAAGAAGCTGCCATTATTAGCATTTTCTCTCACTAAGTTGTGTCTAATGCAACTTCTACAGTAATCATAAAAATTTAGAGTAGATAAAAGACCTAGCGAGGAAAAAAGTCATTAAAAATGTTAGAAATTTGCTTTGGATCATCAACAACAATTCCGTCGTTTTCAAGTGTTATTGATTTAGAAGAATTGGTTGGATTACATCAATTATTCTATTTATAAAATTCCATTCTTTTTTAGAATTGCCTAAGGCAACCTGTATCTTTAAATGATAGTATCTATCTCGAGGCACTATTATTTCTTTACTAACGATTTTTCTCATTTTGTTGGATCTTAATTTAAGCCTTTGATTAGAGGGATGCTTGCGCACTTGAGCTCCTAACTTATGTTTAAGTTTGATTCTCTTGAGTAAGTTATTGTTAATCCAAGATTTTAATTTGTACTCAGATTTCTTGAGTATAACAGTGTAAGTAAAATTGTTAACATATTTAGAGACAAATCATAAGCCTTCGATGCATCACTTTCAAAATAAATTTCCTCACAGTTTTCTGATTGTAGTTCAATGTTTAGTAAGTAAAAATTTATCTTTGAAACGTAAGCTGAGGATTTATTTTTAATAGTATTAGTACGCTTAATATCATTTAACCATATACCAGTCATACAATGATCAGTTATACTAATATCGAAGTTAACACCAGAACATTGATTTTAGGATTGTTTTGAAAAACGTCCAAATATAAGGTCAATGCATGTACTGGAAATAGGCCTAGAAATCTCATTCAAAAAGGAATATAGGCCGTTTTGAGCCATTATTGCAGGGTAAGAGTCAGCAAAAGTGCTTGATGTTAAAATGTCAATATTAAGGTAACCTAAAAGAATAAGACTAGCTGTCTTTTCATTATCAAGAAATATTGAGAATTCATTTATAAACACTTGTATACCATGAAAGTCTAGTCTATCTATGCAAATAAATTTAAATCTTTCATTACGAAAATTACAAGAAATTTCGATTAAATCGGCGCTTAAAAATTCCAAATAAGTCTTCACGAGCAAAAACTCCTACACCTCCAGGAGCATACGTTTCATTGGGGTTCGCAAAAAATTCATAACCCAGAATTCGGTAATTATTTTATTCGACATTATAGATCCAAATCTCAATTAGAAGTATTAGATCAGGCAGTATCACGAAGGCTTCTAGGTTACACCTTAGGAGATCAAAGTTTTGCCGCAAACTCCGTATGTTTTGATGCACAATAAAAAAAAAGTTTACAATCTTGGAATTTAAAGAGAAAAAATCATCATTCACATTACATATTGTATTAGTGGTAGGGTTGTTGCTATTAGGATCATAATTGTTGAAAAAAATCATTCTTTGGTTGTGTTTCTAGTTTTCCAATACAGAAAGATCTTCAAAAGAGCTAATAGCAACAACCTTACCATTTTAAATTTTTCGCATAAAGATGCGTGAATTTTTAAACCACAAATACTTATAATTTTGTTCAACTTTAATTCTTTTTGCTTTCATAAAGAGAGCACAGACTTAAACTCTAAACGGCTGCACCTAAGGTTATATTTTAATCCAACATCGAGGTCGCAATCTTTTTTATCAATATGAACTCTCCAAAAAATTACGCTGTTATCCCTAAAGTAACTTAATTTTATAATAACTAAAAATAAAATATATATTTATTATTTTAATAAAATTTATTTATAAAATATAAAGTAATGTATAAATAAAGATTTATAGGGTCTTCTCGTCTTTTAAATAAATATTAGCTTTTTCACTAAAAAATAAAATTTTGTTATAAATTTAAATGAAACAGTTGATATTTCGTCCAACCATTCATTCCAGCCTTCAATTAAAAGACTAATTATTATGCTACCGTTGCACAGTTAATATACTGCGGCCATTTAAAAAAATTCAGTGCGCAGGTTAGACTTTAAAAACAAAAAAAAAAAACACTGTGGCGCTGGCACCCCAGTATGGGCCATGGCTTAGCTTCTTGACACTCACATGTCGTCATTTTTGTCACATCTGAGCGGGGCCTACCGTTTATCGCCGAATCCGAACGACACTTCTTAGAAGCTTTTTCATAGGCAATTTTACTTTCGGGAGTTTGCCGTTGTCGACCGAAAGGGTAATGGCGATTCGAAAAATTGTTGGCGATTAAATTCCTCAGTAACGATGGCATCATGATTCATTGCGAAAAGTTATTTTCTTTTTCTTGTAAACGCAAGGCACTGATACTATCAGATAATTGGTTTTTGCATTTCAGATATACAAGAGTTACTTTGACGGAAGAAACTTCTTGTCATTCCTGACATAAGTTACAGTTCTATGCTCGATTGCTGTTCATAATGATGATCATACCCTATAACAGATAACTAAGACAACAAATGAACGTTTGTTTAATTCCCTTCACAATGTTTAAGCATAGTAATAATGTGTTCATCTAAAATGAAGAAAATTTGATTTGATTAGTTGATGTCAGCTGCCATGCACCATCGATCAGTGAATCCACAGAATCTTAAGTAAAACAATCAATGGCTGCAACACCAACAAACCAATGACCAATTGAATAATAATCATCAAATGCCTTCGGATAACAATTCGCCGAGGAACAGCCACAGCTACAGTTACAACCACAAGCTGCAGCAAAAGTAACTCATTGCCGGATCATCATCACCCATCCATCAGATTCGCGTAATGCAACGAACAACCCAGAGTGGGTAAGAAAATCAAACGTTGTTCGCGGGATTAAGCAAATAAACATCGTTGCAACATGTGTCTAAGCGGGAATGTTGCTTAAATCAAAAAATTTCTCTCTCGACTAAATATTTGGATGTCTTGCTTAGAGGGGCCGTTTTAATAGAAACAATTACAAATATACATCTAGATGTGAATACCGTTAGTTGTATTCCACCTGAAAAAGTCTTCCTAGCCCACGGAATTTAGGCCGAAAATAGTCACCTTCAAGTGCTAATTGTGAAATGTAAACACAAGTTTTAGTGATGGATTGTTTTTTGTATGTTGAAAATCAGTTCACTTCATTCATTAAACCTAAAACATGAACTGCTTTCTGCTTTCTGCTTTTGATTTTCTACTTTCTGCCTTCAAAGAACAACAATTGAATCAACTGTTGTTTTTAGTTGATGATGTGGTAGTCACGCACAGAATGTATCTCAAGGTTTTAGCCATAAAAACGTTAAGTATGGATAAACAAACAAAATATAATGATTTTCCTTAATGGACTGCTCTTCTACTTAACGTAAGTTAAACGTTTTGTTTAGTGTCAAGCGGGTGAGTAATATAAACAAATTCAAAAACAAAAAAACAAAACAAGACAAAAAAAAAGGAACGAAACTCTTTCTCCTGGTCTGCCAGACGCTAAAGCTAGAGGCCAAAAAGTTTACACAAACCAGCGAACATCTAATGCAATTGCGATGAATTTTCTTTTTTTTCATTTTCTTCTCTTTGAATCCGTGTGCCACAAGTATTTGAACTGTCAGATAATTTTAAGAATGAAATGTTATACATAACACATTGTTTGATTTAATTATGAAAATTAAAAACAAGCCGCTTGTGGTAGCATAGACTTTCTCGAATCATGTCGATGTGAAAATTTCAAAATAAAAGATTTTTCAGATATTAAATGATAGATGTACAAATCTACGTCGTAGTATGAGAGTGTTTAAAGAATGCCAATTTCTTTTTCCAACGAGGGCAGGTGAAAATCTTTCATTAGACACTATGGGGGTGCAAGCGCGTGTTCATAGTAGTGTGAGATTCTTACTCACTTAGAACACCTCACTACGATATTAATCTACTCGTATATATAAGATGGCACAAAAGTCATCACCCCATCGGAGAATGCTATAATTTTTGCAAATGGTGGATATAAAAAACACGTTAACATGATATGAATCGCTATATTCTTAAAGGAATTGTTACGGAATAATTTTGCGGAATAATTCGTCGGTGGTGTTGGCGCAGCGTAAATTTCGGTGCAGATTTCCCAGTCGTCCAACACCAACTGAGCAAACACTACGACGTTTAGAAGCTCGACTAGAAGAGTATGGGACCACAAGAGATGCTGCAAGGTCTGGCCTGCCCCTGAGTAGCTGTGGTTGAAAATGTCGCAAAGGACCCCTGAGTGTCGATCAGATGACGTGCCATGCAATAAAGCATCAATCGGCGGTCTTTACAGAGAATTTTGGTGAAAGACTGTAAGATGTACCCGTACAAAGTGCAGTCAGTGCATCAGCTGTAAGCTGTTGACCACATGTAACCTACGCTCAAGTCATCCTGACTCTCGACCACGACTGATATAACTTTTCAGCGAAAATCATCATGAGCGACGAGGCCCATTTCCAACACTGTGGATATGTGAATAAGCTAAATTACTGCTGTGTCACCGAAGTATGCTATTTATGCTGGAGGCGTATTTTTTTCGAAAACGCCGCTGGCCAAGCGATTTCTGTGGACAGCGAGCGCTATGGAGCTATGCTCAAAGACTTTCTCCTCTTGCAATTGGATGAATTGGGACTGCAGAACATGGGGTTCCAACAGGATGGAGTCACAGCCGAAATACTGATTGCTGCATTTCTGGGTCGCCTCGTCTTTCGTTTTGGCTTTTCGCAATGGCCGGCAAGATAGCCTAGTTAAACCATTCCAGACTTCTTTTTGTGGGCTTTTTTGAAGTCACGAGTCTATGCCAATAAGCCGCAGACTTTTGAAGCTATCAAAGAGAATATCCGTCAAGAATGTGAGGACCTATCGCCGGAAGTTCTGGCAAGAGTGATGGAAAATGCCATAAGTAGGACCGCAATGGTCTATTCTGGCGGGAAATACTTAGCCGACATCATTTTCTCGATTGAATGGAAAAAAATCAAAGACACCAAATAAATATACTCCAAAAGCAAAGCTTTTCATTCAAAAAAAAATTACAGCCAAAGAACATCGGGTGACAACTTTTGTTCCACTTTGTACGTTTGCAGAAGAAAGTCTGTCAGAAACGGCCAGATTTATGGAAGACCAATTCGCAGATTTAATGCGTCACCGCTTAAAGCTAAACTTATGACCGAATTTAAGGCCAAATAAACGAGAAAATGGCAAAAAATCTTATCACCAACGAAAGGGAGCTCTCTCCATTCTTTTGGAATCAAAGCTTTACCAGAGTTCCAATTATTACTGAGAAGTAAGAAATCAGTGAAAGTCGATGGAGTTCCAAGAATTGCGCTTCTACTAAAAATCTCAATACTAAAAGTGGACATATTCACCACCATGTAAATCCAGGATAGAGGAGAGCAGTGGTGGTGCTTTCAATTTAGTAAAGGGATAAGAAAAACATCCAATCCGATGAATCATTGGTCGATAAGTCTGCTTCCGAATATCAGCAACAGTGTCCTGAATCATTGGGTCGAGAATACAAATTTAGCTCCGGATAATTAATTTATCTCCAACCGTATCTGATATCCTGTGGAACAAAAGCATGAAACAATGCACTGTGCCTGCCTGATTGACCTGGCGAAGACGTTGGAGTCACTTCATCGACCTAACGTTGAACAATATCTTTTAGAATTCGGAAACTATTCTATGTCATTGTCTGGAGCGTCTAGTAATACGAGAAAGAATTGGCGAACATTTTCGATCGTGAGCTAGCGTGTGCAACCATGTGTTTCTTAACAAGTCAGATACCTTGGGATCTGGCTAGATAATTATGTGTATTTTAACAAACATATACATATATAGATGTTGCTCTGGCCAGAGGCAAATGTATTATTTCCCTTCGACGAAACTGTTTTATAGCAGCCAACTGAACAGGAGTATCTCCCTTATCTGCTCCCTTACCTTTATCTGGCATATTTTGGTGTCCCATGTGGTGGCCTTCAGCCACATCATCCTCAGCAGCAATACCTTCGACATCAAAAAAACAACAACTCGCCCGTCACCAACACCAACGGAGAATTGTTCACAATGGAAGAGTTGAATTCGCTCGTAATGGAGATAATTTATAACCTAGGTACATGTAAATCTAAATTAGATCAATTTAATGTTATCGCACAATTAGCGACTTAGTTTCTATCTAATAATGTTAAATAATTTCGATAATAGTAATATGAATGGTATCACATGGAATGCCACAGATATTCGTAGGAAACATGTAGAATTTCTTAATTTTTTTTAAATAATAAGAAAATTGACATTGCTCTAGTCACTGAAACATGGTTGAAATCTAAAAATCCGATTTCATCAATGGGAGGTGACTTAAACTGCAGGCACAGAGATTGGGCCAGCGCACACTGGACTAATTACCCGGGGTTACCCCGGGATAAAACTGGTTTTATGGAAGAGGGAGATGAAGTGTGAAGAGAACACGGGGTGAAATTTTCACCCAGAGATGAAGCGGTTGAACATCGGTGTAAAACCAATAAATCGCATAAATCGTCAATTTTAAGGGTGAGAAAAATATAATAAATACCTTTACAAACAAAATAGGTTAATATGTATACACAATTTTACTCCGAAATATTCATCCTGTGTGCGATTGAAGTAAAAGTAACCCCGGTTTAACCCCGGGTTAAAATTAGTCCAGTGTGCGCTGGACCATTGGGGTTGTCCCTGATCTTATGTCACAACCAATATCAATAAATGAGCTTGGCTCTGACTAAAATCCGGTCCTTTCTCATATTCGTTGGTCGGGTTTAGAAAATACGCGAACTGGACTAATTTTAGAGCAGAAGTGAAAAGAAAGTTGCGAACTATTCCAATGAATCTTGAAAAAATTGAAAGCAAACAGGATGTTGACTCAATTCTTTAGAAATTTTCTAAGGACATTATTAGTTTGGCTGAAAACAAGATCCCAAAAGTTGCGATGAAAACTTACAGGGCTAAGATTCCATATCGCATCTTGCATTTTATGAGAATAAGGAACATACATACACACATGGAAGTGGCAAAGATATCGTCAACCTGTCACGCAAATATTAATAAAATATTTCAATAAAATAATCAATAAGAGTATTCAGGCCCACCGAAATAACGAGTGGTACAAAAAGCTCCAAACACTAGACAAAGCTTCCAAACCCTTTTGGAACATTGTGGAAATTACAATATAAAAAATAAATCCAAGCATATGCCTTATCTCAAAATATAATTGATGATAAATGCATATATCCTGACGAACAGTTGGATTTTAGACGAAACTACGGAACATCGCATTAAATTCTCAGGATATGCAATGCCATTAAAAAACCGTGACATAGGTAGATCCACAGGTATGATCATACTGGATATTGAAAAAGCATTTGATTCTGTGTGGCACAAAGGTCTAATACACAAAATGTTAAACTTAAATTCTCCTCCTTTCCGGTCTAAAATCGTTCAAAGTTTCATGTCAAATAGGTGTTTGGTCCGCTGGTGTACCCCAAGGATCTGTTCTTGGACCAGTGCTACAGAATTTATACACTGCAAATTTCCCATTTCTTCCAGAATGCAATGCAGAAATATACGCTGATGATGCGGCAATATTTTCGTCACATTGAAGTTCTTCAAAAAGCGGCTAAAATATTACAAGATTACTGCACTAAGTGGAATTATTAAGTTAACTATTGGCGGGCTCTCCATAACGTGGCAACTATCTGTAAGATATCTGGGCATTTATTTATTTTATTTTACGGGTGCAACGTGTCATAAACAAAAATTAAAAATAACTCAAAACAAAATTTTAAAGATGATGTTAAGCCTACCCTGGCAACATTCTATATCAGATCTTCAACGAGTAGCCAATAGATTACATAAACCTAACGAATCATTTAAGATCAGATGCGACATTCCCGAGAATCCTCTCATTAGTTAATTAAATATACTAGGTGGGGTGAAAAGTAACCTCCTTGACCGCCAGAATGCGCTGCTACTGCAAAAAAGGTTATGGTGCCTTGAAGTCCGTTCATATTTAGGCAGACATGCTAAATTTCAGTGCGATACTGTCTTTAGTTTTGTTTTGACAGCTAATTGTTGTTGACGTGTTTGGCACCATGTTGAGTATGGACAAAAACGATTTTCGTTCTCTCATAAAACATTATTTTTTGAGAGGCAAAACGGCGAAGGAAATAAAAGAAAAGTTGGATAAATATTATGGGGCTAATGCTCCGTCAGATTACACCGTCAAATATAGGTTTCGAGAGTATCGTGGTGGCCGCAACTCCACTACCGATTAAGTCCTCAGCGGCAGGCCCTCCGATGCGGTTACAGAGGACAATGTCAAAAAAATACATGAAATGGTGTTGGCTGACCGGAAAGTGAAGATGCGCGAGCTAGCAGATACCCCAAAGATAGTACTGAGCGCAAACGCCATATTTTGGGCAATATTCTGCAAATAAAAAAGTGATCCTGCCGCTGCGTGCCGCGCATGCTCACTCCTGACCAAACCAAAAACACGAGCAAATCGAAAGAGTGTTTGGAATTGCTGATGTGGAATCGGGCGGACTTTTGACGTCGATTGGTAACTGTTGATGAAACCTGGATCCACTATTACACACCAGAGAACATAATGAGTGCCCGGCAATGAAGCCGGTACGAGTGCTCCGAAGCGGCAAAAGGTGGTTCAATGGGTCGGAAAGGTTATGGCGTAGGTTTTCTGGGATTGTCATGGCATACACTTCGTGGACTACCTCGAAAAAGGAAAACCCATCAACAGCGGGTATAACTGTGCATTATTGGAGCAATTGGAGACCGAAATCGCTGCAAAACGGCCTCACATGAAGCGAAAAAAAATTTTGTTTTTGCAAGACAATGCGCCGGCGCATAAAAGCATCGCAACCACGGCTAAAATCAATGACTTAGGGCTCCAATTGCTGTCGCGTCCACTGTATTCGCTCAATTTGGCTCCCTCGGACTATTATCTCTTCCCAAACCTCAAAAGATGGCTCATCAATAAAAAATTCAGCTCACGCGAGGAAATCATCGACGCCACGGAGGATCAAGAAGTTGGAAAATCGGTGGAATAAGTGTATCAAGCTAAAAGGGGACTATATTGAATAAAATAAAATAAAAACATTTAAAAAAATTTTTTTTTCATTCCCAAGGAGGTAACTTTCACCCCAGCTAGTATTATATGGGCACCTTTCCGATTACATAAGTAGACAAGATTGCAAAGCACTTTCCTTCAATACGGCTTCATATGACTTACTACTTCTACAACTTTTTCATTAAAAACTCTTTCCTGTAAATTATCCAATTATTGAGAGTTGTTAATGTTTAAGCAAACGTTGCACTTTAAGCTCTTTAATCCACATCGACAATTCCTTCAATCATAAGCCGAATAATTTGAAAATTTATGGAATATCGTCAATTTACACGTCAGAGACAAATTACAGACCAGTGAATATTTTGCCGTCAAAACCATAAATAACTCAAAATATAGTTGTATCTTCAATACATGTACATTGCTTTCATCAATTTTGAATTCAATGCTGGCTTACGTTATTTCCAAACACTATTCAGAATTTCGTTTACTTTTTATTTTTTTATTTTTTTTTTCCATCATCCGCAAATTGACAGCCATTCAATAAGGAGACACTCTGAGTAGTAGCACGAAAAGGAAAGAAGCCAATTACAGAGTCTTCCTCGAAACTCCCTCTCTCTCTCTCTCTCTCTGTTCTCTATCTAGCGTCCTTCGACAGGGTTCTTTAACCAGCTAAAAGGATAATGGCCACTGATGTATTGTAGCTTCTCCCGAAGAAAGCCGAGAAAAAATCATTTAAGAAAAAATTCAACAGAATTCTATTTCTAAGAAGGCCAATCAAGGACGTGCAAGAATTTGCAAAAAGAAAAAATAAAAATTCGAATAAAAAAATCGTGTCCTTCCTCCTCAACCACACAATTTTGTTCGTTTTCAAGAAGAAAAACGTGTCAGAATCTACTCGTACAAGGGCTGCGAAGCTGCTGTTGCTGCTTTTGTTGCTGGTTATTGGCAAATTCTTAAGAAGACGTAAGATGAAGAAAATTGCACATCTTAAATGAATCACTGGGCGGGAAGGACTTTTGTGTAATTCGAATTTAAAAGAAACCAAAAGAACGAGAGGGTGGAAGATATACTTTTTTCTCGATTTCGTTTTATTCATCCCATCATGCTTTGGGATTTTTTTTTATTTTTTTTTTCCTTCCTTCTCCTTAGAAGCTATAATTTAGAGCTTAGGAAAAGTCGTTGGAATAAAAAGACGATAATTTAAAAAGTGAAAGAGCAGACTAATGAGCTGGACGATTAGACGATTAGAGGTGGCAATTATGATTAAGCCGCTACAATCAATTGCAGGACAATAGCTGGAGAACTTAAGAAAAGGGAAACCGAATCAATTGGAGTCATTAAGAATATCCTTGATTCAATTGAAAGAAATCTATCGGGGATGTGCTGTTTATCTGGATGTGTATATGTTTGAGTTGGTTGGAAAACATCCCGTGAGCTCTATTAACTGTGGACTTATGAGATCAACAATTAAGTAACTAGTATTCCAATCATATCAATCCGCACATACAATTCTGAACCATAGGCACCAGGGATACATAGGGATTATACGGCGACTATTATGAAAAATGTTGGATCAATTTCATTTCGCACTTTTTCTGGTTTGATTTAGTGTATGGCAAAATGTAAGCCTCGTTGCTCAGCTTTTGGTTTGTTATACTTTTCCATCCAAACACCATGTCCGCATTTCTCCATATCATCGTCGCTTTATAGTGGACGTTTGTCAGTTTGTCTTCAAAAGAATGAGTATCAATTGTGGGGTTGACGTTTGCATTTAGCAAATTGACTTCGTTAAATACTTTGACAGTTTTACCCCAAGCAGTGATAAACTGATCCTTTATATAGAGCATGAATGTGTTTAGTCCTATTGTCAACTACTTTCGTATCTGTTCTTTTCTTGAATAATTTCGAGATCATTTAACACATGGTGGTTTCCCAGTGTACGAGTTGGTATACCACCTTGATCAAAAAGTTCCCGGAATAACCACCGGAGGAGCGCCTATTCTTCCGATTTGAGTTCTGTTTTTTTTTTTTGTTAAGTTGCTGCATCTGTTGTTGATATTCTGTCTAAATCTTAGCGCCATAGCTTGATTTTGCAAAAGTCACGCAGCCAAGAGTACATCTATCTCTGTGTGTGTTGGCGATTTTTTACAATTTTAGAAATGAATTTAAATTTGCAACAACAAGAGACTTTGGCTTATGAGTACGACACGCAATCCAGACATCAGGCAAGTGAATGGCGTTCACCAAATGAGCCGAGTCCAAAAAAACCACGTCGTTTTCAGTCAAAAAAGAAGGCAATGCTCATGGATTACAACGCTGTAGTGTATCATGAATTTTTGCCAGAAGGCCAGACAGTAAACAAAGAGTATTATTTGGGCGTTATAAGACGTTTGCGTGAAGCAATTCGCCGAAAGAGACCAGAATTGTGGGCAGAAAACTCGTGGATTTTGCACCATGATAACGCACCGTCGCACAGTGCCATCATTATTCGTAATTTTTTGACGAAAAATGCAACAAATACCAACCAACAGCCACCGAATTCACCTGATTTGGCTCCCTGTGACTTCTTTCTGTTCAATCGAGTTAAAAAACCATTACGGGAAACGCATTTCAGCAGCCGAGAGAAAGTAATGGAAAAATCGCAGGAAGCAAGGATGGACATACCCAAAACCGAATATAAAAAATGTTTCGAGGATTGGATCAAGGTGATATGCACTAGAAATCCGTGGACAGATAGTGTGTTTAAATTTAAATAAATTGGCTTTCTCCCAGGAATATTAAAGTGTGAAAAATGGTATGCAGACGATTTGTTAGAATGCAAGTCAAACTGGTATTCGAAGAGTATGTGGTTCAAAAGACGTTATATAAAATTGTAAATTTGAACCGATAATTCTTGTAGAGCATAGTATTACCTAGTTATACATCGATCAGGGGTAGCAATTTATCTCTTTGGGTAGGGATCCAAATATACCCGAGGTTGACATGACTGTTGTAAAGGCCGATTAAAATCCAATGAAGCAGAAATGACAAAAGTTAAACAAATAACTCGCTCTTTCTGGCATGCAGCTTGTGTGTAGAATTTAATGATCCACATATATACTAAACCTTATCCTGTTATATAAACATGACAGTGGACAACACAATATACGAGTATATATTAATTCCCCAGATGGAAGAAGGTAAACTGAACTGTGTAAGTCGATTCCATGGATGAATGATGATAGCGACAAAAAACTTGACGGCCAAAGACTGCGCAATATTTGAAAGTATCCAAAAAAAAAAAATTAAGTAATAGTCAGTATAGTTGAAAGTGAAAATACAACAGATTCACAAACGAAACTAAAAACAAACAACTATTAAGCTAGCAAAAGCAAATAAAACACTTAGAAATAAAAGTTGTCCTGTTGGACTCCACTGTTCAACTAATCTAACAGACAACCATTGGTTGTCTTGAAAATACTGGCATCACCACCACCAACAATGATCAATGGAGTAGATAAATTTGGTAACTGACCAAGAGAATTATTGAGAAACTTACATCATACAGCAACAATAATTGAAAAATTTCGAGGAAAAATCACTGTTAACCTAGCGAACATAAAGTTGAAATGGCACTTATTTCAGAACAAGGCAACTAGACTACTTCGAGCAATCGCCAGAAGTCCTTAGTTTTCATGTAAAGAACATAACTTTGTTGAAGATTTGACTAATGAAAAATTACAACATTTACTTAATCGGAAAAAAAAGAACAAAAGGTAATGATGGGAAACCAATGGAAAGAAATACCTCTTTTCATTCATTGCTATCACAATCAATGCTATTAAATCAATGATGATTATTGTTGGTAGGAGTCAGCCCACTTGAATAAATTCCAACTCAATACCTCAATGCAAACGATACCAACCCTTCAGGCACACTCAAAGCTATTGTAAAAGTTAAATGCAGGAAAAATGAAAAAGTGAAAAGTATCGACTGTTATGGAAACCACAATAATGATAGAGCTTCCGGTCGAAAAAGAATAACAGCATAGGAACAACAGAGTTACTGCCAATCAACAGCCGAATCCTCTTAAAAATAAAAACAAGCAGCAAGTAAATGTTGAAAATAATAAAATGGACAGAATACGCCAAATCGTATTCCAAATTGTGAAAATAGACGAAAAGATAAGAAAATATCAGTGAAGGAGATGCTTTTTACTATTGTTCGAAGAATTAATAATTAGGATAAAATCATTAAGATACTGTGCACAGATATTTCCACCAAAAAGTGATGACAATAATTGTAGAAGTTGGCACCTGGAATGCAAACAATTGGCAAACCACATCTCTGAATTGTGGGTATTTCTATTTAATAAAACACTCAAAGTTTTTGAAACTTGTCGTATAGTTTGTTTATATTTATAACTTCTTCTTCTTCTTATCCTTTTATTAACTCTTTCCTCGTTATACGAACTTATGCGTGACGAGTTTCCCATTTTTACTGCATCGCTTTATGGGGTTGGCTAATGTCGCAGACCGCAGAATGCGTCTACATAATGCTCGGTCCTGGGACGCTTCAGTGGTTAGCCCCAGGCGTTGTTGCGCATTTGCCATCAGAGAAATCCAGGAATTCTTTTTCCGACCTCGTTTTCTTACAGTTGGAGTGACCGTAGTTGATAGTGCCTTTTTAACCGGATTTTCCGCAGATCTTCTTTGAACGTGCCAATACCAGCTTATTCTATTCGCCTCAAGCTGTTCGGTTACCGAATTCTTTATATGTAGACTTCTTCTTATACGCGTAGATCTAATGCAATCGCGTTTAGTGACTCCACTAGACATCCTTAACATTTTCATTTCCGCTGCCGTTAGTTTGTTTTGAAACGCTTCGTACATTGTCCAGCACTGTGAACCGTATATAAGAGCTGGTATACCAACCGTGGTGTAGAGTTTCCCTTTCAATTTAAGTGGAAATTTTCGGTCGCAAAAGATTCCCGAATTTTACCGCCATTTCATCCATCCCACACTCACTCTGTGGTTTACGTCGTCGTCACATTTCGCTTCCATGTTAACGATTGATCCTAAGTATTTAAAGATAGTACTTTTCGGAAGAACTATTCCGTCTAACATTATATCCGGATACGCAAATTTGCACGTCAAATGCTCCGTCTTTGAACGACTTATTTTAAACCCGTTTCTCTCTAGCGCATTTCTCCATGAATCTAAGGCGTTCTGTAAATCTTCGACGTTATCGGTAAGTATAACTGCGTCGTCAGCGAAGAGAATTGGCGTTACATTTGCTTCGCGCATGCAGTCTTTTAAAAGATAGTCGAATACTACGTTAAAGAGAAAAGGGCTAAGTACGCTTCCTTGATGCACTCCGACATTAACTTGAAATTCTCTCGTTAGTCCAGCAGAGCTTTTAACCGCAGTTTTCACGTTTCCGTTCATGTCTTGTATTATTCTAACATACGTTTCCGGTACGTTTTGAGACTTCAGCGCGGCCCATATGAGATCCCTAGGCACTCGATCGAATGCTTTCTCGAGGTCGATAAATACCATGTCTAAATCCTTAGACGAGTCTCGGTGCTTTTCCATTATTATTCGTAGGCTTTGGATAGCGTCCACCGTCGATCTTCCTTCAACAAATCCACACTGGTTATTATCGAGCTTTATTATTTGCCGAAGACGTTCGTTTATGACTCTTTCGACGATTTTCATTGTGTGTGACATAAGCTTGATTGAACGGTAGTTGTTGCATTCTCGAGTGTCGCCTTTTCCTTTGTATAATGGAACCAAGAAACTACTTCTCCATTGATTCGGCATAGGTTGTCCACATTTTAATTTATTTAAAAGTTTCGATAGCCAAACGCTGCCGATCCCCTCCATCTTCGACCAAAACTCTGATGGAATGCTGTCTGGTCCCGCCGCTTTCCCCCGCTTCATTTTTCCAATTGCTATACTTATTTCTTCGATTGAAAAGTCCGAAACTTCCTCCTCGAATAGACCAGCTGTCGGCACGATATCACGTGGAAACTGTTTGTTAAGCAACTCCTTGCAGTATTCAAGCCACCGGTCACAAATTTCCTTTTCATTTGTTAGTAAGCAACCGTCTGCGTTTTTGATGTATTTCGGCGAGGTTATTTCCATCGAATTTTTCGCCTCTGTGCAGCGAGCTTAAAAATATTTGGCACTTTAGTATTGTACGACGTTTGAACTTCTTGTATAGCTTGTCTTCTATCTGCCGATCGTGAGGATATTTGTTCCAACTCCTGGTACAGGTTTTCCGTTGCTGCCGCTCGAGTTTGAGCCAGGACTTTCTTTGCGACCTTTTTAAGACGCTCGTTTTCAAGAGCCAGTCGATCTTTTTCTATATAGTCGCTCCGATCGCATTTTGTCCACGCTTGGAATGCACTCTTCTTTTCGGCCACAGCTCGTTTGGTTTCGTCATTCCACCACCATGTTTCTTTGCCGACGTGATGGTATCCCGATATAATCCCCAGATGGGACTTTGCAAGTGTTATGCATTCCTCGTGCATGCTGTTCCACATTTCTTGCGGGCTAAGTGAGTCTGCGATACCGTTTATATTGTGAAGTACTTCTTTAGCCAGTGCCATAAATCTTGCGCTTCGTTCCTTCGATAGGTAATACCACTGGATTTTTGGCTTTCCAAACGATGCCCGTGTTTTCGGTGGTTCCGCTGTGAAAAATTCTGCAATGAGCAGACGGTGTCGGCTTACTAGCGATTCTCCAAGTATTACTTTACAGTCCTTAACACGGTTTCTCATCGACATTTTGCAATGGTGATAATCTATTTGCGTTTCGTGGCCTCCGCTGCTATACGTGATAAGATGTCGTTGATGTTTAATAAACATTGTATTTAAGACGGTTAAGCCGTAAGCCCTACACGCTACAAGGATGTCTTCGCCAACTGAATTTCTGCTTCCAAAGCCTTTACCGCCGTGGCAGTCCTAATAATCAACATTTTATTCTCCGAGGTGGCCATTTAAATCTCCGCCTACGAAGAGCATCTCATCGATAGGTATATTTCTAAGCAAATTACCGAACTCTGACCAAAATGTATCCCTTTCCGATTGGTCGCATCCATTTTGTGGAGCGTACGCGCTAACAATGTTCCATGTTTCATTGTGTATGACGAGTTTAACACTCATCAAGCGGTCGCTTATTTTCAAGATACCAACGATGTTGTTTAGAAGATCCGCTGCAACAACGATTCCAATACCGTTTCGTCCATTGACCGTTCCATGGTAGAACATCTTAAATGCCTTAATTTTTAAATCTAGGATTTGTAGAGTTCTGCGACGCATAATCGCTTCCATTTCTAAACTTTTTGAGGTCATCGATCCGACGTTCCAACTTGCAAACTGAAGTTTAGGAAAATATTTTGGAAACTTCATTTTGCCCGCCCCCGGAATCCGTCGGGCTCTGACACAAGCACTTCTGCTTGCCTTGGGATCACCGGAGTGCGTTGCAATCGTGGTGCCCAGCGGGGTAGTGCTATTAATTGCGATCATTTCCATGAAGTGTATCTAAAGTTTGAGTGGTTTGACACTTTTATGCTCATTTCGAATTGATTGACTGTTTGTTTATATTTATAACTATTACAAAACAATTTTTTTTTTTAACATTTCGAAATGACCGATTCAGTTCAGTTTCCCGGAGAGAGTTGTTGATTAGCGTAGCTTTTATGTAGGATTTATTGCATTGATCTGAAACAAACAAAATATTCGGAGTGTTTATTAATATTATACTTTATAGATGAACGAAAAAACATGAACAAACTAATAAAAAAATTGTAATTTTCTTCAATTGTATTTGCTCGGAAAATAATTTTTTTAAACAAATTTTCTTTATATATGAAGAGATGTATGCAAAACTGCAGCGCGATTGACAAAGAACTTATTGAGTCTTACGAGTAGTTCCTGCCGATTTAAAAGATATAGTTTTGAGAAAAATGCATTTAAAAGTTGGCCACATTAAAATTCAATGATTATATGACTAACCTATTAGTCAGCAGTTCCAACGCCTTAAAATAGTTATTCAGTGTCCTTGTAGAACTTGTTTTTCTTAAGAACTCTCAACTACACTTCTGATATCGCTCGAATGCTAAGTATAGGAGGGACACGTTTACAAGTTATAAATCAAATTTTAAACATTTTGGTGACACATTCTTAACATGTTACAATAAACTAACATTTAAAGAAAAAAACCACAAAATAATTTTTTTTGAAAATTTTACATGCAGGTATTTCCCCCCTTAATGAAGGTATAGTGTTGCCTGATTCTGAAATCCACTTTAAACTGAGAATAAATATTACAATTTCTGGCTACCCCTATTACTACTCTCTCTACCCAGCTAGCAGTGCCATGAGAGGTAGTGTTATACATTCTGGCTTAAATAATTTAAAACAGCTGCCGTATGCTGCTCACCCAAGCATTGACCTACGGAGGAAGATCTTAATGACCACTTTCCAATTTAGGGCAACAAATTTATCTTTGAAGATGATTTCAATACAAAAACCCACCTAAGGGAGGTCAAGATTTATAACGATAGAAAGCAGGAAGTTTTACAGAGCAGGGCAAAATTTTAAAAGTGATTTTATTCCGACTGGATCGCCCACTAATTGGCCATCTAGACCAAGCAAGATTACCAAATTGTACGGACTTCTTTATAATTTAAGAAATCAAAATAAAAGAAGTAAAGGTTAAGAGCAATGACGATCTTCCATCGGTTCATACAGATAAAAATATAGGACTTTACGGCAAAGGGACGAACTGGTTGTAAATTGTAAGAAATGCTCAAAGGACTTATGAACATAAGACATCCACTTGTCACTAAAAGCCCTATTGACATCGAATAAATTCATTACTGATAATATAACAGGCAGTAGAAGGTAGAGCACCTACTTATCAACACCCAAATTCTGGTGGGACTACCACTTATAGCATTTTAAAACTCTAGTTTATAAATTATTTTTGTTTCCAGATACTTAATTCTTTTTTAGAGTTCAGGGTAATTTCAACTTAAAGAATTGAGTGCAGGTATACTGCAGGTCACAGAGAAGTGTTGTAGGATCCACCATATATTTGTTATATACTAGTGATATACCACATGCCAATAATACGATTATAGCCACATAAGCAGACGACACTGTTATCTTATCAAACGATGGATGCATGGCCAATGCAACAGAAAATCTACAAAATTCAGTTTACGATTGGACGCAACGATGACGAATTAAACGTTATAAGACAAGAGCCTCAAAGTCCACCCAGATGAATTTTACAAATAAAAATATATTAACGAATGCTCCTGTATTTATTAATAATCAGATAGTTTCTGGTAGAGCGTCTGCAGATGCATATAAATTCTGAAATATAAAACTTTATAAATCTACGAATATTATTGGATTAAAAAGGACTAAATCTCACGGACAATTTTGCGAATCAGTATTTAAATTACAAAACGAGTAGGTATATTCTCAAATTTCAATGAATGTTGAAACCAAAATCACTCGTGGATCCTTCTTTGATTTGTAATGTTTAAGGAGGGTGATACATATAGACCCGTAAATTTCAGTTCATTGTGATTATTTTTTTTTATAAAGAATATTTATTCGAAGGTTTTAAAACTTGCCGTATAATTTAGTTTTATTTTTAACTATTAAAAGTTTTTTCTAATATTTCAATCCAGTCTTCCGGAAAGATCACAGCGATAGTTGTTGATTGGCGTAGCTTCTGTTGTAGACATTGATGTAAAATTAAACATTTCTTTTGAGTGTTAACAAATATTAAATTTTGTAGATGAACCCAAAAACAAAATGAAAAAAAATTTTTTGAATTAAACCAAATTTGTCAACTGTTTTTGCTGCGAAAAAATAATATTTCAAACCAATTTTTCAAAACAAATAATCTCATATAAAAGAAACTATTATTGAAAAATATAGTTTTGAAAACATGCATTTATATTTGGAGCACATAAAAATCCAATGATTGTAGTGACTTACGGATTTGTCAGCAATTCCAGCGACATACGATTATAATAGTCCTTCTGTATCCTCACAGAACTGTTTTTTCTTAAGACCACTCACAACACTGCTCATAGATCTACTATACTACAATTCTACTACATTTCTCGTACAATTCATTTTTAAGATGTTATAGCTACTAACATTTTATAAAAAAAAAATGATTTATTGAAAATTTTAAATTTATTTCCACTTAAGAAGAGAAAGACTAAACATAGTCCTTCCTCAACAATCAACACGAAAAAATTCTCTAATTTTTTTTATCGAAAAGGGTATCATCTTTTCCCTTCTTTTTATTTTATTTTATTATTTCAATTTATTGACTTTAAATAAAACATATTTTTGTGTCTTTGAAAAAAATAAAAAATGTTTATGAAAGGACTCTTAAAATTAAAAGAAGGCATTTTACTTCGTAATTCTATTCTATTTCTTATAGGACCTTCCCTCGACTTTACTCCGATAACACATTGGCTTTCTTCGGTCACAGATTTGATGCATCTTTCGACACTTTGTGTGTATTTTCAGTTCTTTACCCTGCGCCAGCCATGAAAGTTCATCATCAGTCATCATTACTCAGCTTGGTAAGGTGGTCGAGTAATTTGACATTCATTCGAAAAAATTATGTCCATGTTGTCCGTAGCGTTAAATTTAATGTTTGGCGGCTTAAATATTCAGTTCGATGTATAGGTTTGCCTCGCTTTTATAATTCGTTTTAGAGCAAACTCTCTGACATAGACCCTTTCGTCGAAGAGCATTGCCACCAAAATGTTTTCATGATGTGCGAAAAAAGCGTTTCCCTCAATTACAGGATCAACGATTGATTTTAAATTGTCTGGCAACCAACTTGAAAAAGAGATGAGTTGGAAAACATGTTGCGGGCCATATATCAATAACGGTTTGTTTTTTATCGAAAACCACACTGGTGCATACACTTTCATTGTAAACTCCACAAGAATTTTAAGGTTGTCTGATGGGTTTCTTGAACTAATGTAAAGTCTAAGTAATCTATTTGCAGTTGTGACCCATCTTGAATGTGCCATTTTCCTAGACCGGGAGAACAGTAACCCTTTTTTATAGCTTGACACATTTCGAAAAGATATTTTTGTTCTGTACTCAATGATTAACGATTTTTTGCTTGATTTCAGGTATATTTCCGGTCACAGGTGAAACTTAGCAACATCAGTAAATTCACAATCGGTTAGTGACTTACCGATAGGGCCAGAATATTCACCATGGACCGAAGTAGATCCATCAAATTTCGTGAAGAGATGGCGTAGTGGCAATTCATTCGCATGAAGTAAGCATATTGCCCACTGTAATGGTCGACCGAATTCCATTTCCATGTAGCGAATTATCCGTCCTTTCCAGTCAGTATTGGTTGCAGTGCCCCGTCATGTCAAATGCAAACAATTTTTTTCAAATCAATTCCCTTGTTTTTGAAAAAATTAAGCATTGAGTTACTTATTTCCTTCCCGGTACCAGATTTAGTAGTTATATGGCCTGAGAATATGGATTCTGGTTCGGCAAAAATGGAAATATGCTCTTCAAGAACCTCTTCCGATAGTATCGTCCATCTTTCTCTTCGGAAGTAAGAGTTTTATCTTTTCGCCCATCAAAATAAATACTCCGAATTACGACATTATTGCATTGGTTTGATAGGCTTACTTTTGATTTTGACAAAGCTCGATGTATTTTATTTTTATCAATAACAAGAGTCTTATTTTATTATTATTCCAACATCCTGTAGTACTGCTGCAGCAGATCCTACGGAAAGCCCATATCAATCACAAACTCTTGCTACAGATGGTAGAGTCAGTAAATTCCGATTACCTGATGATGTTGACGTTGGGGGCTCTGATAAAGAGAGCTGTGTCTGAACTAATTTTGGACTAATTGTAGGAACTGTATTGACTTGCTCTAACTTTTCTTTTGAATCTACTGTGTCGGAAAAAGTCGATACGATAGTAGATTCAGCTCTTCGACTACCTAATGCACTATGCTTTCTATCAAGTCGCTTTTGAATTTTTTGGGTTTCAATCTTGTCAATCACCTTTTTTCTGTCCTCTGGTTCACTAAAAACGACAATTTTGTGTTTGAAAATGCAAAAAAATCTTGCAATCTGTTGTGATAGCTTGTATTTTTTTTTTTTCGAATTTTGGTATCTTTTAAGTGTTATATATTTATCAAAGTGTATTTTAATTCTTTGTAGTATTCAACAATGACACACAATTGGAATTGACGCATTCTTCCATATCTTTTCGATTTCTATACTCACAATTACAAAAACTTCGGAATTAGATGGATTTCTGCCATTGTACTCGTATTTTGTTTTGAGATCGCTTTGTATCTGATTACATCTTTTACTGTTCGTAACTTGTTCTTGCTTACTTCACTAAAGGGGCCGAAAACGGGACACATTGTTTCTTGTCGACGAGGTCCAGAACTAATTTCGATTTTACGTTTAAATAATTTTTCAGAGAAACAACAAAATTAAACAGTTTTTCTGATAAAATACCAAATACCAAATACCAGAAATCGTTGATAGAATATCTACATTTTTATAAATATCAGCGATCAAAAGATATCTTTAAAAAATAGGTAAAATTTACATCTTCAATGTACATAATTGGTTCTTAAAAAAATTAAAAATGTTAAAAAAATAAGAAAAAAAATATAGTTTTCGGGGTCTTTCGTTAAGGTAATCATAAAAAAAGAAAAACAATTGTTTTTTTTAAGATTTCAGCGGCCGGTAGAGGCCCAAAAGTAGCATCCGATTTTTTGTTGTTTTTTGTCCCGTTATCTTCGTTAAGATACTCCAAGAAAATTTTTGACGGAACAGCCTAATGTACACCTTGTGT
This sequence comes from Volucella inflata, assembly GCA_928272305.1. NCBI lineage: Eukaryota > Metazoa > Arthropoda > Insecta > Diptera > Syrphidae > Volucella > Volucella inflata. The sequence continues at coordinate 231,228,743 of OV743716.1, forward strand.
CCTCATATGTAGCTGCTAATGGTGAAGCTGGTTAAATAAATCTACAAATATCAGGTAGATGCACACCCATATTTCTCAAATTACTCAGCTTACTCAGCCTCTGAAGCTACCTGGCTCCGCACTACTAAAATTATTACTCTTTTCTCACCGCAGTATCGCCATTTATGTACATGCTTACTGCTTAGTGATGTACGAGTACGATAGTTAGCCAAACTCCACTCAACTTTTATCCATGTTCCAAATCGAAATTCAATTACATATGGCTAAATGCATCTCCGTAAGCATCGACTTTGGTTTATTTTCGACCATTGACTTCTGGAAAATATTAAATCGGTGTCATAGTCAACAAACCCTTCAAAACATGTTAACCATAGATTGAGGATAAGTTTTATAATTCGTTGTTCTGTTATAAGGTAAAACTAAGTGTCCAGTTGTTTCCAAGAAATCTAAAACAATTCGTCAAAGTCACATACCTAAAAATACGCACTTCCACTCAGTTTCCCAACAGTAATCCACAGTTAATTATCGAATTCTCGTAATCCATTAAAAGAAAAACTCGCGCAACATTTCTATTTCCCATTGATGAGTATGAGCGTCAGCAGCAATATTCCAAACAATTCTCATTTGGTAACCAGAAAACAAACATCAGCATCAACAACAGTTTTGTGCCACCCACAACGTCCCATCTCAACACACATTGTAAGGTAATCGAATTCTCGCTTCTATTAGAAAACACATATTCCGAAATACAATAATTAATCTCATCTATATCCACCCCGCCCACTTTCGAAATGCTAAACGTCTTAGTACGTTCCTATTCCTACTCGTACTCGTACTCGTACTCGTACTCCTATATGTTTACATTACAATATACGCGATAGCAATCATAAAAATTTGAACAGAGAATTAGAATAAAAAAAAAACAAAAAAAAAATTAAACTCTTCAAGGTTTTCAATTGGGGCTGCCGCTAGAAGGCTGACTTCTCAGGAAAGGATTCGATGCACCTAATTGACGGATCCGTTCACGCACAAACTGCTATCCAAACAACTTAACTCTGGAGTTCAATTTTCAGTATCGTGCGTGCCAGCCACTCCTGTGAATCCAAAAGAACAACAAACGAGGCATTTACTTTTTAAGTGAACTTCAAGACCTGAGAAACCAAAGAACCAAAGAACCACCGAAACCCAAAGAACAAAGTGAATCACTATCGAATCACTAAAAAAATAAATCGCTCCGAATAGTAGGTACAACATGTGCGCAGCAGACTTTAGAAACGTTCAATACAAGCAATGCGCGCCCTTGGCATGTGTCTTCATCTTCAATCCAATAGTTTGATTGTTCCAAGCGTTTTAATTGCCTAAACACCAACAAGGTGGAATTACATACGAGTAACGAGTTTTGGATCGATTTTATGACTCCTTAACACGTTTCCTTGTAACGACATGTGAGGTAGGAACACGAATTATTGTTAAGTTCAACAAGGACTCGTACAAGTATTTCATTTTGCTGGTGTCAACAAACTAATCCCCTCAACTGTGCTCAGAAGATTATCCTTAATTTGCTATTAATTGGCATATTGTTCCTTCATTTCATGTACATTGTTCGTCAAGTTCTTAACAGAAAGGACAAAAGGATAAAAGAAAAAATAAATTCTATCGAATTGTATATGTCCGAAGAATAAGGGATGCAGAAAAATCTTCTCTAAGAGTCTTGCCTAGAACCAGGATAAAAATTACCCTAAACAAGTCATCTGACGGACGTGCAAAGGCGGTTAATTTGTGGTCAGCGAAACGGAAGAGAATCCTTTTGCATAAAATCGCAAAAGTTTAAGCACGACCTGAAGCAACCCTTAACGTAATATCGTACTTATGTGGTGATGTCAATTGGATGAGTACAAAACGGATACAATAACTCGTACTGGTGGCATTTTGACAGACACCTTCTTGTGGCAGAGTATATTATTTTATGAATGAGGGTTGAATTGGCATTTGAATTCGAAAGTGCATATGTTATTCGCCTGAGCACTCTTAAAGTGGAAGTAATAATCAAGTTATTTGAAATCTTACGAGGACTTGGCGATGTCTTCCATATATACATGCCATGGATATGTAATCACTGTTGCAGAACTTTAAAGCAAAAAAATATTTTCAAAGAAGAGTCAATAGACATGGTAATAGCAAGGAATTTGGCGGAAAACTGCAACATCAAAATAATTGCATACAAAAATTTGCTGAAACATTTGCAAGACAAATAAAATGTATTTAAATTTGTTAAAGATAGTGAAGCAGTAGTATTATTTTGTAATAACATACTTTATTCACCACAATGCGCTGGAGACTAAGTAGCAGTCTACCAAGAGGAAGGAAGTTACTGGCTCTGACTCTGTTGATGGAATTTTCTACTCATCGTATGCAACCAATAACCGATGCCACTCTAGTGGATATAATACGGAAGAGGTATTGAAACCCAACGCAAAGCAGTGATTTTATTCAATCCACGATATTTTAAACAGAGCAGTGCCTTAACCAATGCAATTGCGGAAAACCCACGAAGCTTATTAACTTGTTGAGTTTAAAAATTGTGTTAATTAAGCCTGGGAGAAAGTTGAAGCAGACAATATTTGCATTCAGTGGGTGGGCCGGGGCTCAAGTTGCAGTGAACTGGCTTCCAAATTGGAAGGTTCGGTGTTCGAATCCCAGCCGCACCAGAAAGACTTGCATTTTCTCAGTCAACAAAAATCAAGTAGGGATGTATAATTGGCTAGAATATAACAAAAAGCCAGCTCTCACTAACAATTTAGTCTCCCTATTAAATGTTGGATGCCACCCATGCACAGTTGTCGGTCTTGTATGGAATCAGCGGCCAAAAATACTTCCACTGCCTATAGCAAAGTGAAATCTTTGTCTTAGCTTTTTATATTTATAATAAGTAATAAACAATAATATTAACATAAATAAACCGCTCCAAACCCCTATCCCTTGTAATGATATGATAATGACGATAACGAATTTTAATTTATTAAAAATAGTTAAAGTTGAAAAAATAAAATTGTTTGAATATTATTCAACTAAATCAAAAACTGATTTTTATAAAATCGATTCATTTTTGCATGATAATTTTCATTAACCAGTGATCAGAGGATCTGATCAAAAGTAATCGGTTAACCAATTCCTGATTTGGAGCGACCCGTGAGTTCTTTCGTGTATGATGCAGTCGATACATCTTAACGTCCTTATTTCTTGACCCAGCAGCTTCTTCAGAGAGCGCAAATTTTCTAAATTCTTCTACATTAATTTTGTACCCAGATGATAAGGCTTGCAGTAATGTTGCACAATTTTCAATTAGGTGTTTTTCTATGCCTGTTATTTCAGCAGATAAATGAGCATCATTAAAAAAATGTTCTTGCAGTGTTCTCATCATTTGAAGATCCACTACCACGTGTTTTTGATTTATCGACAATTAGACCCATATTTTTACGAAACTAAGACTGATTTGCCATTGTCTGATTTCAAGTCTATAATAAAGGTGAAGAAAATATTCAAAAAATCGAATGTAGGCATGTAATGGAGACAATCCAAATTTGAAGCGATCTGTTCGAACTTCTTTTTGTAAGCATTTGTCAATATCATTCATCTCAGTAGGTTTGGCTTGGCATATGCAGCATTTTGCAGATGAGGTTTCAATTAAGGCATTGCATACTTTGCCATCCACCATTGTAAGTTGAAGAATATGATCGACGTAGAATTTTCCGTTGGTAGCTGTTTTGAGTTCAGTGGAAGTCAATTGTTGAATTTTGTTCTTAAAATATAATTCTTCGTTTTTGGTTAAATGAATTGATCCCTTTTGAAATTGAATTCGAATAGGGCGGCAATAGAGGGTGGACAAAGGTCGAGGGTTTTTCCAAAACACACAAAAACGCATGGTAGAATAACAACAATAACACAGGGAGGGGCAAAAGGTGGCAGCTCAAACTAAACATATAGACTTAGAAACAATTAACTAATCTTAACAAACATGTTTCATTTGTGGGCGAGACGGGATCACAACTTTTTCTATAACTTAGGTCAATATATAAAGAAAAATACACCACTCAAGAGGTCACATGTCATTACATAAAAATCGCTTAGTTATATAGTCTGTACCTTTTAGTTCAATATTCATTATAATTTAAGGCAATTAAACGCGATTTAGTATTACAATTTAATTTTTATATAATACTCGCAGATAACTTCTAAGCTCCGTTCAGTGCACAGTTCGGGTGTTTTCATTGTCTCCTTTCTCTCGCTATTTGTAGCGCGTGCGAATGGGATAGAGCAAAAATTAATTTACCGTTTGTTTTGTTGTTCTTATAAGAAAAAGTTTTGATACATACTTACTTACTTTAGGTGGCGCTACAGTCCGGGGTGGACCTGGGCCTCAGTCAACAAGCTTCTCCAGCCAGCTCGATCCCTGGCTAGCTGACTCCAGTTTCGCACGCTTAGTTGGCTGAGGTCCTCTTCCACTTGCGTGCGCCACCTGAGTCTTGGCCTTCCTCTACTGCGCTGTCCCTCGGGGGCGGATTCGAAGACTTTTCGGACCGGAGCATTGGTGTCCATGCGCTCTACATGACCCAGTTAACTCCGTCTTTGTATCTACACTCTTCTGGCTAGGTCCATGTCGCTGTACAGTCCATACATTTCGTCGTTGTATCTCCTCCTCCACTCACCGTCAATGCAGACGGGACCGAAGATCGCCCGAAGAATTTTTCTCTCGAAGCAACCAAGAACACCCTCATCCATTTTTGATAATGTCCATGCCTCTGCGCATTAGAGCAGGACCGGGATTATTAAAGTCTTATAAAGGGTGACTTTTGTTGTCCGAGAGAGGGCTTTGCTATTCAATTGCCTTCTTAACCCAAAGAAACAGCGGTTGGCAAGAGTTATTCTTCGTTTGATCGCAGCGCTGGTGTCGTTGTCTGTATTTATAGCGGAGCCTAGGTAGACAAAGTCCTTAACTACCTCAAAGTTATATCTGTCGAGGGTGTCGTTCTGTCCGAGACGTCGGTGTTGGTTGTCCTTTTTGCTTGACAGCATATACTTGGTCTTGCCGTCATTGACCGCTAAACCCATTTTCGCCGCTTCCGCGCCACTGACATTACGCTGCTTTCTCCCGATTATGTCAATATCGTCGGCGTATGCGAGTAGTTGGACGGACTTTTGAAAGATAGTGCCTCTTGTGTTTGCTCGTGAGTTTTGTACTATTCTTTCAAGTACGATGTTGAAAAAATCGCATGACAGCGCATCGCCTTATCTAAATCTTTTCTGGACATCAAAGGTCTCGGTGAGATCTTTACCGACCTTGATGGAGCAGCGTACATTCTCCATCGTCATCCTGCACAGACGGACGAGTTTGGCAGGGATGCCAAAACTAGACATTGCTCTATATAGCTCGTCTCTATAGATGCTGTCATACGCGGCCTTAAAATCGATGAATAGGTGGTGGGTATCGATCTGAAGCTCATGGGTCTTCTCCAAGATCTGCCGTAGTGTGAATATCTGGTCGATAGTGGACTTTCCTGACCTGAAGCCACATGGATATGGACCTATCAGGTTGTTGACGAACGGCTTCAGGCGTTCACACAATACGGCGGATAAGATCTTATATGCGATGTTAAGGAGACTGATGCCTCTGTAGTTGGCGCAGTTCAGAGCCGGAAAAGGACTTGGCGATCTCTTGCGATTGTAGCCGTCTGACGTCGAATTTTCTCACAGCATTAGTTTGTCTTGGCGTAGTTTGGGATATCCGCAACCGTACCTTAGCTACAACAAGGTAATGGTCCGAGTCGATGTTGGCTCCTCGGAACGTACGGACATCCATAATGCTGGAGGAGTGTCTTGCGTCGATCGCAATGTGATCAATCTGGTTGACTGTTGATTGATCAGGAGTTCTCCAAGTCCCCTTGTGTATGTCGAGATGTGGGAACCGCGTGCTAGCCATGACAATGTTTCGCCCCGCCGCAAAGTCGATTAGCCTGAATCCGTTATCGGAGGTGGTGTTGTGCAGGCTATATTTTCCGATTGTTCCACCAAAGATACCCTCTCTTCCTAGCTTTGCATTAAAATCACCGAGGACAATTTTAATGTCATAGCTAGGGCGTTGCTCGTAGGTCTTGCTAAGGAGCTCGTAGAAGGCATCCTTGGTGTCGTCATCTTTCTCCTCTGTGGCGGCATGCGCGCATATAAGGCTTATGTTGGCGAATTTAGCCTTGATGCGGATTGCTACGAGGCGCTCGCTCACATGCCGGAAGCTGAGGACTTCTCGTCTTAGTCTGCCTCCGACAACAAATCCGCATCCAAATAAGCGCTGCTTTTGCCGTCGATAGCAATTGCCCTAGTAGATGTCGCAGTTTTTCATCTTCTTTTTGTCCGGCCCATCCCATCGCATTGGCGGTTATGTCTGTTTTGCAGCAGTCTAGGGCCTCCGCTAGTTGCTCGGCTGCACGTGGTCTATTAAGGGATCTAACATTCTCATTGTCCTTAAATTGTTTGCGTGGGTTGTCAACAGTAGATCCGTCCATATCCGAGGCTTGTTGATGCTTCGTAGCTTAATCTTTTTTAAATGGCCGGGCAGTTACCCCGGCGGCACAACCCCTAACCTGGAGGATCAGTTCCATTTTGAGTGCCCCTAGGACGAGGGGTCGGTTACACCGAAGCCAGTAACCCGTTCCGGGATGTGAGCGCTGCCGTTGGCCCTTATAGGGCTCGTCCGCCACCATCTCTTTTCCAAGACCCTGACTAAGTCCTGGAAATCCTTTCTGGCCTGAGCTCCAAATATGTTGGAGTAGCCCGGATAAGGTCTTGTTTTGTTTTTCCGACACTAATCCTGGTTAATGGCGCAGGAAACTCGCCATTTGCCCCCTTCACTTCGCAACCTCTAGTGAGATTCCCAGATGGCGCCACGGGGAGGCGTGAAGTAGGACTTATTAGCAGAGCTGCAAGATGTTCGGCTGCAGAGGCTCATTCTCGTCATTTAAGGAACCAGCACCTGTCGGAAGATGCTACTTCTACGAGGCCTTATACTAATCGTTGCCAACATCGTTTTGATACATGCAGTGTCAAATTTCAGAATTTATTTTTTTATTTTTGGCCTATGAAATCGACCACTGTCCCATGAAGCAAAATAGCCATTGAGCCCAAAAATCTTTCTTCTCTCTCTGTCCAATTTTCCAAAAAAAAACTTTACAAATGCTTGAGGCATTATAAATGTATTCATACCCACTTGAATGGTAAGTTATTTTTTATTTTAAAAAAAAGCAGATGGTTGCGATCTGGAAAGCAGAATGCAGTGCAATCTCTTGAATGGCTAAACAGGGCTGTGCCAAAAGCGCCCCCTCAGTCCCACTGGAAACTAATGAAGACTTTGAGGTTATTAGGTTATAGAAGCTGATGAACCATCGTCTAGGTTCCGAAGCAACTTGCACAACAAAGACGCGTTTTTATACCCAAAATCATGGACTGGATACGGAAAAGTCGAAATTCTATCTTAAACAAGAATCGGGAAAACAAGGACGGCTGTTCTGTCATTGTGGGCTTCGACAAAACTTCTTGCAAGGCCATTCAATCTAAACATGACAAAAGAAACAATATGCACCTCGAAAATAATCATTTACACTTTATTTCTATCGTAGTGTAGGAACTGCTAATCTATTTTACTTACTCTGATCAAGCTTCAACGTGACAAGTCTCCTTCGTATTCCTACCTAGGAGATTTTCGCAATAAATACAGAAGCTCACATATCTCCCACACCGGAACCATGGGTATAGATATCGCATATGTAATTTTAGATGTTTCTCACTACTATGTTATGTGCGATCGAAAAGACAATTCTTTATCCCAGAAAGTGTATTGCATAGTCTGTGTCTTCCTCCTGATTTGGGTTATCTGAACAAAACAGTGAGCTATCACCTGAGCACATAGGAGCTGTGTATGAATATAGTTACAGTTTCCATGAGTTCGGTTTGTCCAAATGTCTGTAGTTAAAATCAATCTGTAGGTTAGTCTGCCCATCGTGGTTTTGTTGCATCAAGCTTGCCACCTGCTCATTTAAGTCGTTCTTTCTTCTTCTTGTTCCTCTTGACTGCTATTTTGGGTACTAGAAGTTCTCTTATTATAGGCTCTCTGCATCTCGTCTGCAAGGAAATCGATGGAAATTATCCCTGCAATAACAAAGTTTCTTCATCTGAAATCATTTCATTTATTCTTTATGAGCTAAGTTGATATGTTAATGTTAACTTCCATTGCTTACATTGTCGCTAAGGCCTTCAACCAAAATGGAGTAGTGTACGAGTTTATACAGGACTGAATTCAGTATCTTGCAAATTAATTTTCTTCACTCGTTATTTGGTAACGGGAAATGCATGCAGAAAGTTCTGCATGTAGCTTTGAAGGCTTCTTGCCAGGGTAGTTGACGAAAGGTATAAAGCTTAGTCTATTCCTAGACACTTTATAGAGCCTTTTGGTCTGATGGCTTGACCTTCTAACTTTATATCAATGCATTCCACATTTTCACGACTGGTTATGAAAATAGCTTTCGTTCGATCCCCTGGTTCAAGGCCTGCAAATATATGAGTAAGCCAGTCTTTGATACGATTGATTGCATCGTTCGTAGTTGATTCTATCTCCAAAATATTCTTTGCAACAGCTGGCAATGGCGATGGCGATGTCGTCAGCGAATCCAATTATTTTCACTCATTGTGACAGTGTCAAACATAATATTCTAGAGTAGAGGTCCGAGTTTAGATCCTTGTGGGACTCCCACAGTACAATTCCTTTCATCGATCTCAACCTTCTCTCGCTAAAGTAGCAGTATACAATCTCTCGCAAGTTGTTTGGTGTATCCATTATGGAAAGTGACCTTTTTATAAATGACCAATTGGCTGAGTTGGAGACATATTTGATGTCAAGTGTCAGTCCTGTACGGCATTCATTTGGTTTCATTGCAATCCTTCTTCCTTTGTTTCTTCGGCTGCTGCGCCTGCCACCACATTTACGGCATCGCCACACGGTGCAGAGCGATTCTCAGAATCCAAGCTCTTTCTCTGACAATTCTCCATGTCTTCTGCCACAATGAGATACCTATGATTCTTTCAAATATTTTTCCCAATATGTCCTGTAAGTATGTTATTTGATCTGAGAGAGGCAATCATCTCCTTAATTAAAGCTTTAGTCCGATCTTGTTGTTGCTAAAACAATAGTTAGAGGAAGATGTTCAGAGCTCGATCGGTTTCCCCTTCAATTTTTATATTGAACTGTCATCACCAGAAAGGCAACAATCACACATTTATAGCATCATTTCAGGAAACTAGAAAACTTCTTAGCAAGTCATTCATATGTATAAGATTAATTTAAAGGAAAGAGTGGACATTTTTGCGAAAAGATCCAAACATTCGGTGTAGCCAGCCAAAGCCCTCAAGCAGACCAAGCTGACTGGAATCATTTAAAAAACCCGATGGCATATGTGCTGAGTCGAAAGCAGTTTGATTCGTAGGGAGTACAATGGATCAGTCTTTTTTACGGATTGTCCTTTTCTGACGGAAAAAAAGCAGCAAACAGTGGATATTTCCGTCGAAAAAGATTAAGGTAAGGTTCAGTCGGCCCAAAAGCACATGCAGTTCTTTGGTATGCAAGCTTCATCAAACACATTTGATGACCATCAAAAGCAAAACAATCAGGCGAATATTGTGTGAACTTATAAGAGTAGTTAGCGAGAAAAAAGTTGAGCATTCATTAAGACGACGCAAAGATACACGCTTATGTAATCGCCACGAGGAAATTTTATAAATTTATATACACAATGTGGCGCAAATTTAATCATCCTATCGGAAGATGTTATAACTTTTGCAAATGGTGTCGTACGTCTATCATATTTGATATAAGTGAACTAAACAGCTGCAGTATATAAACAGACAAACAATCACTCCGCTGTCAAGCCATCCTCAATCTCTACAACAAAGAGGACGATTTTGTATCCAAAATCATTATGAGCGACGAGGCGCATTTCCACTTAAGCGGTTACGTCAGTAAGCAAAATCTACGCTTCTAGGGCACTGACGCACGAAGAGCCATCCACTCAAAGCCACTGTGTAATGCGGCGTGAGTGATTGGGCCCTATTTTTCGAGCGCGCCATCGGCAATACGGGCACTGTTACTGGCGAACGCTACAGGGCCATGATAAACGACTTCTTACTGCCGGAATTGGATGAGCGGGGCTTGGTGAACATGTGGTTTAACAAGACGGTGCAACCACACACGCAGCACTAGCCACAATGGACGGAAACGTTTCCTGGTCGCGTAATCTCCCTTTTTGGCGATTTGACATGGCAAGCAAGATCGCCCGATTTAACCATCCCAGACTTCTTTCTTTGGGGCTACTTGAAGTCGGGGGTTTTTGCCAACAAGCCTGAGACAATCGCAGCCCTTAAGGAGAGAGAAGATTCGACAGGAATGCGCACAGTTATCACCGGAAATCTTGCGGGTCAAGATCATGTTGAGATAAAAATCGTAAAAAACAAAAGGTTGTCATTCCTAATAAGAAATAATATCAGCCAAATGATATTCATGGCCTCTTTCTACGTGCAGGTTCTTTTGAAAAAATTGTTCAACGAATTTTCGCACATTTGCGTCTTTATTTAATCGACATAAACACGAACGTTGACTTTGAGTGTGAAGACGAAACATCCCGCAAATTTCGAGAAATCATTTCTTCAGGAGACTTTTTTCGTAGAAGAGCAATGGTGCCACACAAATGACATAGCGACATTTTTCTTTGAAGATGAGCTATCGTGCAACTTTATCAATTTGGTGCTAAATACAACAAGGCCCTACCTCAAGAAAAAAATTGGTACGACACCGACATATTTGGTCTCACACGATTTACCAATGTAGAATTCTTTATGACAGCTTACAGCTTGCTAGAGATCCATAAATTATACCCTTGTGGAGATTGTTTGTTAGTTTTCAAAACACCTGTCTCAAAAGATAAAGCTGGTGCGCTAAAGACACGTAATACTTCCAACAATACAGTACCTGTAAATTCGAATTTAATTTGTCCTAACCCTGCAAATTAATTAATATTTGTGTCATTACACATTGAACAGGCCAGGAATGACATACGTGAGAAACTAGTCTTGAAAGACTTCGCTCAATAGTTTTGATGCCGATGCAATCCTGCAAGACCACCAGCTCTGTTAAAAGCTGCATTAGTTACTAACAGTTAGTAGGAGCACTTCATCACCAAATGCAAACGAAAGATAAGGGAAGACCCTTTTAACAATGACTTGCCCAAGAGAATAAAGCAAACTAAGCACCTGAAAACTCGTACTACTATGATAGCCTAAGCAGAAAGCATCTACATACCTGAGGTAAGCCTTATTCCAAAACAGAAGGAAAGTTCAATCAAAGGTTCGGCCGAAAATCTTCACAAATCAGCAGCATAAATTTACTCAAGTACAAGAATATGACAATTAGTCTAATCAGGTCGCAGTAATAAGGCTACTAAGTCCCACCTTTCAAATAAGAGGAAGAGAAGAAAAAATGCAAATTGATAACTTTTGCAGTTTCAGGTAAAGGTCGTGATATCAACTGATTATCGGAGTTAGAACTGCTTTTACATAGCTTCGGTTGCTTTAATCTGTTTTTCTTCCACACTCTTATTCTTGTGGCAGTTGTTTGTGAAATACCTATAGCGCATTGCGTCCCCTTAACCATATACTCAAGGTGTCAGCCTTGCGTATTTCGAATGTCATTTTCAAATCAAATACCAAACAACTAACATAAACTTGAATCACAATGATTCTATTATTTTGCAAACTTACTCGTATTTCTTGCAAAATTACAAACACCAACAGGAAGCTTAATCTAAACATCCTTTCTGGTAAATTTGCTATTTAAATGCACATCCTTTTCATCAATTTATTTACAACCACCTCTCAGTTTGCGATAATGTAAACTAAAACCTAATTGCAAGAGCAATAGCACCCATTATGCCTCAAAACATTTGCTCTCCACTTAGATTGGCGCTAAGTTCAACCACAACATTGCTTGCGCGCCCCCCATTTACGAGTATGCAATTTTAAGTTGAAAATTATTTTTGAAAAATCCCAACATCATTTGATAGCTCTCTAGAGTTCTTAAAGTTTCCAAAGACGCTGACGGTGACAGCTCTTAAATGTTTACATGATCACAAGAATTTGGACAGCGGAAATTAATTGAAATTAATGGTAGTCCGAGTAAAGGCGTTAATGTGCGACTACTACTTCGTACATGGACTGGATGGGATTTTATTTTTATCTTTTTTTATTTTTTTCTAATTCTAAGAGCAAAGTGTTATTAGCTCATTACAAGTGCGAGAAGTAAGCAAACTTGAATAATTTGCATGTCTAAAAGAGGTCAGGAATGCGCTTAGACTGCACTGGAGGTAATGGAAATAGCTTTCGTTCAAAACCAAGGTATTTCAGTAAATAGATAGTTATACAGCATTTTGTATTGTACACAAAATCAGAAAATCTTTTCTAGATCATTAGAAAGGCTCCTGAATAATGTACAATTCTCACCTCAGTGGATTGTGTGTTAAAGCGCCCCAAGTGTGGGGGGATCTCAGCCAACAGTCCTACAGCCAATATCAGTTGCACTTGATATTTCTAAGACATTTGACAGAGTTTTCGCTCAGGCTCTTTTGTTGAAAATGCGTGCTTTTGGGATCGACGACTCTCCTCTTCAATGGATTAGAAATTACCTTTGGGAACGTTCAATTCAAGTTGTCTTGGATGGTTTCAAGTCTGATATTCACAAAATAAATGCTGGTGTGCCCCAGGGCACCATTTTGTCTCCGACACTCTTTGCCGACTACAGTACTCTCTGCTTTTCATATTTGTTCCCGGACTCCCGTCCCCAGCTCTTCGGCTGTAGAACGGAAATGGCAGCGTATGTTAAGCTTATAAAATTCCGATATTAACAGCATAACCAATTGGGGAAATATCAACAAAGTGGAATTTGATGCTTCAAAAACACAATGCCCTACCGAGCTCTTTATTTCCCAGCCATTACAACCTTCAAATATTTAAAACCAACGTACATCGGTACCTCTATTTTCTTCCTCCCTAAATTTCCTTCGCCCGCGCTATGCTCAAACATTTTAAGGGTACATAATCTCTTGTTCGCGCGCAAATTATAAAAAAAAAAACTTAATGTGCAAAACTTGAGGCAGCTAATGAAAGGTCAAGCTAGCTGAGGACACATGTTGGTTGAGGCCCATGTCCATCCCGAAATGCAGCGAAATCTTAACCTTAACCTTGACTACCACAAGTATCAAGTTCTAATATAAGAATCGCACAGTTTTATTTGCAATGGAGACGTGAGCTGAAAGATAAATTCGCAAATCTAATATGGATTCACGTCCTCACGGATGAAATTGCCGATTTTATAGTTATTACTTCTACAAGCTTCCCGACCAAACGTATGAGCAATGTCCACAGTTAAAATGGTCCATTTGCAACGCAATTGGAAAAAGCAGTTTTTACGATTCCACTTTCGAAAATGGACTAAGGCTAATCTACTTTAAGGCAGGGATATCCGGCATTTTTTTATATTAACACGTATTTTCTTCAGATCAATTTTTGCCGAAAAGTCCGGTCATCAAAAACCACGATCAGATTAGTTATAAAGTGATCGACAAAATGCGCAGATTGCTCCGAAATGCCAAAACGTAGAAGTCCACTTCTAAGCCTAATAATTCTTTAAATGGTAGCAAAATCCGACTATCTTGAATTGGTTTATTTTTTGTCGTATTATAATTGATTCATGTTGATTTGGCCTTTTCAGTGGGGCTAAGGCCAGCCTGTTAATGTATTACTTAAAGCTGGCAATGCCGAAAGCTTGACTTAAAAGCGGCGGTAGAGCAATACTGGACTTATCGATAATATCTTCAGATTTCAATGCCACTGAAATTTTTTACGATTTGACCTGTTAATGCTGTACCGTGGTAGTCAAATGCCCTCCGGATTTCAGACCTAAAACGCAGAAAGAGTTTTTCAGTTGGTTTCAACCCGATGCGGAATTGCAAAAAGTAACCCTGAATTCAGCGAGAGGTTTTAGTTCAGTCACCACTTATACCGAGGGAGAAACCTGTGCCCTCAACCCGGGTTCCATATTGGTATCAATGGAAAATACAGAGAGCGATGACAAGGCGTATCCCTGCTGTCAAGGATGTATGTGAAACCCGTGATATTAAGTCCCTCGAGACAGCTGCTCACGTATACGACACAGATGTTCTCTGACTCATGCCACTTGGCAGATAATAGAATCGTTGCAATTTTCGGAGAAGATTGGCCTGATTTTTTTTCTTTTCGCTTGGATTCTGGGAGGTAGTATTGGATCTAAGTTTCAACGGCGGTGACGACTCTTCTCAAAAACTCCTCAGAATATTGCTTAAAGGGCTCCATGCGCTGCTTCGAAGCCGTTTCCGTATCCGTTTGTTGTCCGTCGGGCGGACAGGTTTCTTGGGCTTAACTTATCATGTAAAATGCTGATTGTTGTTCTCTGCGATACACCTATGTTGCTTGCTACTTCACGCACTTGCGTTCGGCATTATTCAAAATCATGCCCCAGAATTTTCTCAATTATCAAATCTGTTAGGGACTTTGCTCTTCTGATCAAAAGCAGATGCAGCTTTAAGCAATTTCGCACATTTTTCATCCAAAAATGAAATTGGAACTACGGATCGGTATTGCCTTTTCCATTGTCAAAAAACAAAAAAAAAAAAAAACACTGTGGCGCTCGCAGCCCGGTATGGGCCATGGCCTAGCTTCTTGACACTCATTTGTGTTGCTCATGTTTATCATTTTTGTCACATCTGAGCGGGGCCTACGGTTTATCGTCGAGTCCGAACGGCACTCCTTAGAAGCTTTTTCGTAGGCAATTTTACTTTCGGGAGTTTGCCATTGCCCTCCGAAAGGTTGATGGCGATTTGAAAAATTCTTGGTGATATAGCCGGAAATCGAACCCAGATTCCCTGCGTGATAGTCCAACGAGGTAACTATCACGCCATCGCCATTGTCGAAAAACACTTTTAATAAAAATAGCTGCCATAAGTATGAGGAATTTGATAGGGAAGTGATCTGAGATAAAATACGGCTTAAAATGTACAACTTAGTCATGCCAATAAAAATTCTCCGAACAAACCCAGTGATAAAGTCTGTCTATGCGAAAAAAGATAGACATACACACATTAACTAAACTGCTTTCAGACATTCACTAGACTAGAATTCCGTCGAAGTTTTCTAAAACGGAAGAAAAACATTCAAAGTCATAGAACTCTGACCTCTTTTCTGCAAATTCCTCAGTTATAGATGTTTGTCATGACAGTAGCAAAATCACAAAATACTCGTACTTAAGGCCCATTATGACGATTGCTAATTCCTCACAGCAATCGCAGTACATAGTTGCCCTGTCTCCGGAAACATGCTGAGAACTAAAACAACACCACACCAGTGTCTGCTCCAAATTTCCAATTCGCAACTATGACACCCTTCGACGAACTGTCAAATGCTGAAAAACACATCTTTTAAAATTGTTTTTTTTTTTTTTTTTTTTTTTTCAAATGTCGTATCCACACATGTGAAAACAGTCATCACAATCCAAAAGAAAACTGAGTAACCGAAGAAATTGGTTCAAATTTTGAGTGCTGTTCTTAAAAACGGCGAAATTGAGTGATTGCTTTCAAAATAAAATAAAAATCAGCTCCATAAATATGGGCGTGCGTCGACTATAAATGGCTGGGTTTTCCAAAGACCAATGTCTACTTTGCATGAAAGAGTATAATGAACCATCGAGATGATGCACTTGTCGAAAATATGATCTTTGTACGTGCCGACATGTGGTCTGTTGGTCTTGTTTATTTAAACAAAAAACATCGCAAATGGTTTTCAACTATTATTTACGAATTGAAAGTAATGTCAGGAGCAATAGTTGGATATTTTTTGTAGCGCATTGAATTTCACAATGAAGTGTTTATGTAAACGATTTGTATTACATGCAACAAGTAAAACCAAATATTTTTCTTAAATGCCCTGAACAGTTGCTGTAAGTCTTAGGTTTTGTGATGTTAACAAGACAATTTAATCTTCAAATACTTCTGCAGCTAAAGGTTTAAAAATGTAAAAGAATTTATGCACCAAGCTTAGTTCAACACTACGTCATCAACGCTGGGACGATACGCAAATAAAACATAGCTTTTCAATCCCATTGGTTTCAGAAGTTATAACAGTACGCTACCATTATCAAAAGATGCCGATACACCGACTTATATACTCGCTATCTGTGAAATATTATAAAATGAACCGAACAAGAAAACGATCAGAAACTCTGAGACATACTACACCCATTGTGCCAAGAAAATACTTTGAGAAGGTTGGATGTCAGTCGCTTACAATCGCCAGACTGTTTGTAGACAGAGTGCAAACTACTCGTAAACATCCTAAACACCCCACCACTTTACCTAGAACTCATGAAAGAAGCAATTGTACCTAAATGCAAAAATGCTCATCGCAAAAGATGAATCAAATTCCAAATTAGCTTATACTGCAATCCTACATGAATTCAGAAAAACGAACTCCTTGGAATACACTAAATAGGTAAATTTCTACCACGATATAACTTTAGGCACAACTTTAGGGTTACATTTCCAGACCGTCTTGACTGGGAGCAGAAAAAAACCAATATTTGCCAAGGATTCACAGGTATGGGACACAGATTGATCCAAAATAAATAAAGGAGTTGGAGCCGGGGTATACGGCCTTGCCCATAAACATCCATACGTGCCAGGATGAATATCAGCAGCTCCTTATTTCAGGCAGAATTTCACGCATTTCAGCTTTGCATTCGAGAGAAAACATTTATAGTACATTCTCTCCGATAGCAAGGCAGCCCTACTTGCAATTAACGCTCTTTAAATAAAATCAACTCCTACAATTACTGTCCACCACAAACAAAGTCCATCTTATGTAGGTGCCAGGGCATAATGAATACGAAGGCAATGAAAAAGCAGGCGAACTAGCCAAAAAAGGATCCGCCTCTCGATTAATGATCCCAAGACAATTCTGTGGGCTATCGATAAACACCATAAAAGGAAGTATTAAGACCTGACTAATGGAAAAGAAGCTACAGTACTGGAGGGAAACTGAAGGAAACCGACAAGCCAAGAACTATACCAAACACCTGCCGAAGTACTAAATGGGGTGAAAAGTAACCTCCTTGGGAATGAAAAAAAAAATTTTTTTAATTTTTTTTAAATTTTTTTTTATTTTATTCAATATAGTCCCCTTTTAGATTGATACACTTATTCCAGCGATTTTCCAGCTTCTTGATCCCGTCCGAAAAGTAATTTTCCGGAAGGCTTGCAAAGTACTCCTCCGTGAAGGAGCCAAATCGGGAGAATACGGTGGATGCGACAGCAATTGGAGCCGTAAGTCATTGATTTTAGCCGTGGTTGTGAAGCTCTTATGCGCCGGCGCATTGTCTTGCAAAAACAAAATTTTTTTCGCTTCATGTGAGGCCGTTCAATCGCTCCAATAATGCCCAGTAATACTCGCTGTTGATGGTTTTGCCTTTTTCGAAGTAGTCCACGAAGAGTATGCTATGACAATCCCAGAAAACTGACGCCATAACCTTTCCGACCCATTGAGCCTCCCTCGGCCGCTTCCATTGTCCATTGTCCATTGCCGGGCACTCATTCTGTTCTCTGGTGTGTAATAGTGGATCCAGGTTTCATCAACAGTTACCAATCGACGCCAAAAGTTCGCCCGATTCCGCATCAGCAAGTCCAAACACTCTTTCGATGTGCTCTCGCGTTCGTGTTTTTGGTTTGGTCAGGAGTGAGCATGCGCGGCACGCAGCGGCAGGATAACTTTTTCATATGCAGAATATTGCCCAAAATATGGCGTGTGTGCTTAGTACTAATCTTTGAAGTATCTGCTAGCTCGCGCATCTTCACTTTCCGGTCAGCTATTGACATTGTCCTCTGTAACCGCATCGGAGGGCCTGACGCCGCGGACTTGATCGGTAGTGGAGATGCGGCCACCACGATACTCTCGAAACCAATATTTGACGGTGTAATCTGACGGAACATTAGCCCCATAATATTTATCCAACTTTTCTTTTGTTCCCTTCGCCGTTTTGCCACTCAAATAATAATGTTTTATGAGAGAACGAAAATCGTTTTTGTCCATACCCAACTTGATGCCAAGCACGTCAAAAACAATCAGCTGTCAAAACGAAACTAAAGACAGTATCGCACTGAAATTTGGCATGTCTGCCTAAATATGAACGGACTGCAAAGCACCATAACCTTTTTTGCAGTAGCAGCGCATTCTGGCGGTCAAGGAGGTTACTTTTCCCCCACCTAGTAACTACTAAGATTGAATAGAAGTCAGATTCGACTGATCACAGGCTTTCTTACAGGGCTTTGCCATGTGAAAAAAAAACACCTGATGACCATTGTGCTATGCCAAGACAATATATGTAGACTCTGCAACGAGGACTTGGAAACAACAGAACACGTACTATGTGACTGCAATGGTTTAATCAAACGTTACCTAGTTAAAATCTACCTCGAAGCGGCGGATATAGCTGCCAGCACACTAAAAGACTTGGCCGCCTTTCGCACATTAAATGAGCTTTAAATGGAGAACATCAGAGTAAGCCCACCTGTGGCCGCAGTGATCTAGGATACATTATGCCACCTCTCCTAATAATCTTATCTAATCTAATCTTGATGACAGAGTCTCCCTCAACTTCTTAATATTTGTTTATAAATCTGCAATAGACCGATGGGTCAATTTCAATTTCGATTTTGACCTAATAAGTTCGCTATTCACTAGGCAGAAACTCCGCAGCAAATCGTATGGAGATGATTCCAGAATAGCAAATCGCTTTTCACTACGTCTTTATCGATTTAGGGATTTCTTTTGATAGCATCTATAGAGACACATTTACAGGGCCATGCCTAGATTTGGAATCCCTGCTTATATCCCAGTATTTTTCACGTTATTCTGTTAAATTTCTCGCATATGTACAAAACATTTGATATTATTGAGAAGAGCCAGTGGAATGTCGCTGGGCATTTGTAAGTTTTGAGGCAGAACATCCTGTCTTCAAAAAGAACTTCTCAGATAGAACGTTACAACCGACCATTATAGTTTTGAGGTGGCGCCTGGGGTTTTAAAGGGAACAAAACGGGCTCGATGGTTATAATTGGAGCTGCTTATAGAGGCATTTTTTTTTAGAAATCCCAGAGCTCTGGTCTGTAAGATGTCGCTAAAATTAAAGTGGGTAACGATGTTTCGAAGATAGCACTTGAGTTCCAATTTAAAGTTGTATGCGTGCAGTGGAAAATTAATCACTTTAGTTGCTTTGCTTTTAGCAAGATGGATCAGATTTTATAAAGCAAAAATCCTTTTCGTTGTTATAAATTTTTGCTTTACGATTTCAATAACCAATTTGGCCAGAGATACATCCAAACAACTAAATAAGTAGTGATCCGAGTCGGTGCACTTTAGTTGCAGCAACAATGAGGTTACATATCTTTCGCAGGCTTACGATTGCTGTGCAGTTGTATGTGGCCATTGCTAGAAAAAGTAATCATGTTCGATTCTTGTCATTGCGACTTTGCAATAGGATACTTGCTCTCTGTACCGGCTTTAAGAAAAAGAAATAGACCATGCTTATCGATCAAGACACATTTTTATCAGTGTTCGCTTGAGGACAGGATAAATTATTATGCCATCGAATCACGACAATATGCAACGAGACATATCTACTAACTTTTATAATTAATGTCATGTTAGTTTATAAGAATATTGTTAGTATTGTATCTTAAGATCTGTAATCATTTTCAGTCTGATTCGAGAACAAATTATTCCTTATTGATGGTTTTCGAAACCATGACCTCCAATTCAGTGTCAGTGCATCAACCAAATCCACTTTCATCCACTTCAGCCAAAACACTCCACAACTTGAAACAAAGTCTTCGATTTGCAATAAAAATTTCCCTCTTCCAATTGACTGAAGGCAAAGCAATAAGTATCCAAGCACCACCAAGTATGATCAACATTAAAGTGCCACTTTGCATAACCACTAGCAACCAGAAGCCAGCAATACCAATAGCAATCACCAATTCCACTTGAATTGATCATAAATTTCGAAAGTTGTACTTAATTCGGCTGCAAGAACGCGCTTTAAATTGCGATATTCATCTGCACAACCATATGTGGTCATTTAGCAGACGATGACTATCAATGACCGCATACCACCCCTGAAATTCTGCTGAAGAAAAATTTCTAAATTAGATGGCTCATCCTCACTTCAGTTTGTTTATATTGTGTGGTCGACACCCTAAGACAATTATTCATCCTGAAATTCTACAATACGGTACGGTTGAGACTTGTCAATTTGTAGACTAAACTGTCTCCTGTCTGCAACTGTAACTGCTCCCAATTGCAACCCTTGACTAGAAACAAATTTCAAAATAATCAACTTACAAGTATTTAGCTAGCAGTCGATCATTTTTGTTTTTCTTATGGGATGTCTCTTGAAATCGCCAACGTGTTTACATTCATTAGTAGCTACTTGAGGTCGTCGCCTAATTCTATATATGTATGTACATTGTACATTCAAAGCAAAGGTTTGAAGGACACCACAGTGTTTATAAACTGTGAATGTCGCGACATCCAAACAACAGCAAACTAAACACCAGTAACACTTGATAGACAGTGTCGTCGTAGTGTCATCGTTCGTCTGCATAGTTGTCGTCGTTGAAGTTGATGTTTGCGTGGTAGCCTTGGTCGTCACCAACCACATAGGGTGCCACTTGACATGAACGTCACTGGCCTACCACTTGTTACAGTTTGAAGGTCTCATTACCAGTACCTTAGCTTGGCGCAGGCGACATACTCTAAGTAACATCAAGGAAGTGCAGTAAGGATATGGATTTATCCAGCAAGCAACATGTGTTGCGAATCTCTTGCCACTTTCCAGCCCAAACAGCTAGGGTCAGGGTGCGTGTGGTCTCTAAGTGGTTGTGTGAGAATTTTCGACTAGACTTACTATGCCAATTTAGTACGAGTTTTGACTTTTCTCAAGTACTTCAACTGTCGAAACAATGATTATAATGCCAATCGCATATCCAACCTTGTCTAGACAGATTCGAATTTTGCGACATTTTCCGGTCCACTTGGATGAATCTTCCAAAAAACAAACACTTACAGCGTCACACCCATGTTGCGCCAATTTTAAGTGTTCGTAAAGTGGATTTTCATTTTAATTCTACAATAATCAATAATGTGGTTCGTATTTGGATATCAATTCTCTGAATTAGATCAAATCACTTGGATGGTACCTATAGAATTGCGTAGATGCGGCGGCGGCGGCGGCAGCGGCCCATTCAAAACCATAAATGTTTAGATTAATTGCAGTGATTGTATGATTGTAGAATTGTGGGTTTCTGCAATTTTAGAATCGACAAACGAATTTATTTAGAATTATTACCCAGGCCAAGAGGATGCATTTGTGGAAGTTGTTTTGCGCACACGATAATGGGAGTCTGCTTAGGTTCTCTTCGAAATTCTTAGACGCGATATAAGAATGAATAGATACTGGTCAAGGTTAAGTGGCCGTTGAGGTAGGATCTGGTGAAGTGGATTTAAAGTAAATTTTAAGTGGAATTCATAATTGAATATTTTTGATTTGGATTTGATCATAGAACTAAATTCGATTGTTCCGATTCGAATTGAATTCGAATTTGGAATCGATGCAACCACAAAACCAAGTAATTGAGCAGAAAATGGATTGCATCAGAATTAAAAATATTTAATTGAGGCAACTTGGCAGATTTTTGTTTGTTTTTCGCTTAAAAAAGGATTTTCCCTAAAAGTACCTTTCCTTTTGCGGATGTGGAATCTACGTATACCTATCGCTAAAATGGAATTTGATATTTACAAGAAATTCGTTGCCTTCAAAACATTATTTAAAAAGAAAATTAAAATAAATCTTTGAAAAGTTTTAGCCGACTAGTCGAGTTCAATTCAGCTCTCTTCTACCGCCACCGAAAAATACTGTAGTAAACTTTTCGAAAGGCATATTCGCACATATCTAACGATGATTGATGATAGTGAACCGTTTTTATATTGGGTTGGCTAAGTATGAAGTTTCAAAACTTACCCTCTTATCTGAAGCACAAAACTTGCGGGAACACAATAATGCCTTATACAACTATAGTTTCATTGAGACAATAACTTAACATAGATTACCAACTTTTTTGCAGATAGTGCCGAGGTTGGACTGACTACTATCACCACCAAAACATATTAAATCAGGTAATCTAACAATCCATGTAAAAGTCTCTGAAGCACCTACAAGAATGTGGTGGTAAGGAGTAATTAGGTGTCCGTCTATCCGATCACCCCATCACCAATAAAAATCATATTAGTCAGAAAGTTATCTACTAACATTACGATTTCACAAAGAAAAGAATGCAGCGGGATTCAGGCAGAAAATATTCGCGTATACCACCTTGATCAAAAAGAATTTATTCAGAAAATTAAAAATGCAAGTTTTTCCGTATTCATCTAAATCCATATTGTCCCCTTCAAAGTAATCCTCATCGACTGCAACACACTTATGCCAGAGCTTGATCCAATCCTCGAAACACTTTTTATATTCGGTTTTCGGTATGTCCATCAGTACTTCCTCCAATTTTTCCATGACTTCCTCTCGGCTGCTGAAACGCATTCCCCGTAGTGGCTGTTTTAACTCGATTGAACAGAAAGAAGTCACAGGGAGCCAAATCAGGTGAATTCGGTGGCTGTTGGATGGTATTTGTTGCATTTTTCGCCAACAAATTACGAATAATGATGGCACTGTGCGACGGTGCGTTATCATGGTGCAAAATCCACGAGTTTCCTGCCCACAATTCTGGTCTCTTTCGGCGAATTGCTTCACGCAAACGTCTTATAACGCCCAAATAAGACTCTTTGCTTACTGTTTGGCCTTCTGGCAAAAATTCATGATGCACTACAACGTTGTAATCCATGAGCATTGCCTTGGATGCATTTCACAGGAAAAGAAGATACATTTGGCACACAAGGAGCCAGGCCTGAGGTAATTGGTTTAAGCGAATCCACCAAAGAATTTTCCGAAAGAAGTGGAGTGAGTAACTTTTATAAGATACCAAATCAGCCTTCAACAAAAGGATATATATCTAGATGTCCATAAAACTGTCAATTCAAAATTAAACTTGGAGATTTTCAGTGCCCATCGCTTAGTAGCGCAGGAAGCGTAAATATACTCGTATTTGAGCGATTCGGTAATCTTTTCTATTAACATCATCAAGGATCAAGGATTGTTCAGATAATAATTTCGTTTTTTTCCAACAGGAGGACTTAATTGTATTTTTGCACAGTCAACTTCACACTTAAGCCAACTAATCCTTAATTATTTTGACACCTTACATAGAACACCTTGCTTGTGGAAAAGTTCGAAATGCTGTTCAAGTAAGAAAGAAATGTTCCGATGTGCATGAAAAGATGTATTGACAGAACGCCAGTGCCAGAGGTGTGCAAAATTTCTTTCCGGCAATTTTGATGTTGAACCACGTTCTGGAAGCCCAGTTCAAGCTGATGAAGACACAATAAATTGATGGAAACTGCCGAGTAGGAACTCGTGATATCGCTGAGGGATAAAACTTATCGAATTCGACCGTTCACGATCATTTAAAATGCCTAGGTTTAACCTCAAAGCTTGATATATCAGTTCCTTATGTTCTTACGGAAAGAAATTTGTGCCGTCGCATTGATGTCTGTGATTTGCTACTCAAACAACAAGAAAATGATCCATTGTTGAAGTGCATCCTCACTGGGGGCGCGAAATGGGTTATCTACAACAATGTTATGGGCAAGAGACCACGGAGTAAAAAAGATGATCTGGCTCAAAGCACTTTTAAAGAAGAAATTCATCAAAAAACGGTGATGCTATCTATTTGGTGGGATTTTTAGGTTCTACCGGACAACACAACAATTATTCTGAAGTGTACTGTTATCAGTTAGACAAATTGAAAGATTCACTTAAACAGAAAAGGCCAAAACATATCAAAAGAAAATGTGTAGTGTGTCACCATGATAATGCAAGACCTCATACAAATTTGGAAAGTCGCCAAAGCATTTACAGATTTGATGGGATTTACTACCTTACCCATACAATTCTTCAGATCTGGTACCTTCTGATTATTACTCATAATTGTTCCGGTCTCTACAAAAAAGACCTTTACTTCAAATGACGAGGTCAAAATTCACATGGATCAGTTTCTTGCCAGCAAACAACACACATTTTATGAACATGGAATCATGCTACTATCAGAAATATGGTAAAAGGTATTGAGCCAGAATGGACAATATATAATCACTATAAGAAAAACGTCTTTCATTTATATAAAAGAAAAAACCGAATCACTTTCCGAACAGCCAATACCTGTAACAAATATGGTTTTCGAAAAAACGAATACGACTCGATAGCCATAATCAACTCGGCTGATCACAAGAAGTATCCATATTAAATACGACAAACAGCTTAGTAATAACGTACTGCAACAGCGAACATCAAATCCGGATATAACAGGTGATTGTTCCACAGGTACGTTTCCAGTTTGTATTTCACAACATGTGGCGTGTTACAGTGATATAGTACAATATTTTGATATTTTATTAGGGAAGCAGCACAGTGTCCACAAATTATTCAGCTTTATTACAAAAATCAGTGTTCTACAAGGAATGTGTAGAATGTGTTAAGAATCGGCCTACTGAATACACAATTCGCTATATTATTGAAAGTTTTGAAGCCCAGTTTTCATTATTGCATAATGTGCGACCAAATAGATCACATCTAGCACGTAATGAAGAAAATATAGCCGCAGTAGAGGGGATTATTCCCCATGACCATGATAAATCGACTGAACTTGTTTTTAACAGCTTGTGGTTAAGATCTCGGTTTAAAAACATACAAAGTTCAATTTGTGCGGAAACTGAAGCCGAAGGACCCTCCAAATCATCACCGTTCTAGGCGTTGAACTCTTATATAAATTCCAAGATCACTCTTTCTACGAAAAGACTCATTTCATAGGAGTACGTTCAAGAACTGACATTACAAGTACATCCAGAAAAAAAACAATGATCTGATGTAATTTATGAGTTGATAGGTTAATCGGTTCATTTCTTCAAAACTGAAGCTGGACTGAACGTAACTGTGAATGGGGCCCTTTATCATGCCTGATAACAGACTATTTGCTGCGTGAAATTTAAGCCCGCGGTGTCGACGACATTTGGTTTCAACCTGGCGGTGAACAACTAATTTCATATTTTAGACCACTCAAAAATATTCAACGTATAAACGTAAGGAAAGATTTTTTTATATAATAACAAAGATTATCAAATAAAATTGAATTTTTTTTTTTCAATTAAGTACCTATTTAAGAATCACTCGTTATTACAATCTATGCTTGAATTACGTGAACCACCGTAGAGCTTAGAGTTAAGGCGAAGAACTAGCATGTCACCACCGACTTTTGCTGTAAGAGTTTTGTTTTAGGAACTACAGAAATACTCGTACCAACCGAAAAAAGAAAATGTGGAAAATATAAACTTTCACGACTTAATAAAAAGACGCCGTTTGATTTGTGAGAGTAACAATTAAACAATCATATCAACAATAAACAATTACAGAGAAAGATAAAAGATAGTGCTTAGGATTTCGGCCGCTTTAAATACATGAAAAAGTAATAGACAAAGAGCCCACAGTAATTTTTGGGTGTGAATGATAACACAAAATAATTTGCATAATTAGGTAGTTCTTAAGTAGTTATTTTTAAATGTTAGCGTCTTGCATGCTCTAGTGTGGGAAATGGTGAGTAATACTATATCAAAAATGCAGTTTTTTCGAAAGTACAAATAATTGGTATAACAACTTAACTATCATTTCAAAATGTAGAGTTAAGCGCCCTGATAACAAATATGGTGGTCCAAGACGTTTTGCAGGGGGCCTTCTGCCTGCAAGACGCACTAATAGTAGGCTAGAAATCGATTTTTTAATATATTTATTTAAACAAATGAAAACTAAGTTGGGAAAATCTAACTCTATTAATTCTCATCCGATGAGTCGCTACTGAAAACATCTTTGTCGCTATCAAGTCCGCATATTATAGGACTTTTGGCAATGTGCTCTAACTTGTTCGGGGTAGTTTGACCTTCAAATCAATTGATTTTGTACATGTTATTGGCAAGCATCAACCCACTGTCCGCAGGTGTGCATTGGACTTTTTCGTTGTTCACAGCATTTTTCCAAATCTTGCAGATGTTATTACTTCTTCTTACTTGCTGTAGAAGAACTGATTTATTTGGAGGCAAAAGACTTCCTTCAAAACCTATAATCAAGTGAAAGCAAACATTTAGTTTAGAAAATTCTTAAAGGCGAATAAAACTTCTACGAATGTATAGGTTATATTCGCCACATATATGTGCCATATGTATGTATGTTTTTAAAAACATTCTTTGCTGTGAGTCTGCAAGATTTGTAAAAGATTTCACATCTGGCTTCATCGACATTGAGGGCTCTGGTTTGGGACATACAACAAACGAATTTTTGTATTTCGTTTATACCTATATCTTCTTCAGCAACAGTCATTTCATTCCCAAGTTTTGGTTATGCCAGTTGTAATTCAGGGTTTTTTTTGAAGAATTGAAAATGGTTTAATTTTACCTTTTTTGAAAAAAGACGGTGAATAATCACATCCAGTAATACTGTGAAAACCATGTAAGGCTGCAAACAGTTCTTCTTCTTCTTCTTCTTATCCTTTTATTAACCCTTTCCTCGTTATACGAACTTATGCGTAACGAGTTTCCCATTTTTACTGCATCGCTGCTGCTCCGCTTATGGGGTTGGCTAATGTCGCAGACCGCAGAATGCGTCTACATAATGCTCGGTCCTGGATCGCTTCAGTGGTAAGCCCCAGGTGTTGTTGCGCATTTGCCATCTGAGAAATCCAGGAATTCTCTCGTTAGTCCAGCAGAGCTTTTAACCGCAGTTTTCACGTTTCCGTACATGTCTTGTATTATTCTGGTATACGTTTCCGGTACGTTTTGAGACCTCAGCGCGGCCCATATGAGATCCCTAGGCACTCGATCGAATGCTTTCTCGAGGTCGATAAATACCATGTGTAAATCCTTAGACGAATCTCAGTGCTTTTCCATTATTATTCGTAGCTTCCACCAACAAATCCACACTGGCTATTATCGAGCTTTATTATTTGCCGAAGACGTTCGTTTAAGACTCTTTCGACGATTTTCATTTTGTGTGACATAAGCTTGATTGAACGGTAGTTGTTGCATTCTCGAGTGTCGCCTTTTCCTTTGTATAATGGAACCAAGAAGCTACTTCTCCATTGATTCGGCATAGGTTGTCCACATTTTAATTTATTTAAAAGTTTCGATAGCCAAACGCTGCCGATCCCCTCCATCTTCGACCAAAACTCTGATGGAATGCTGTCTGGTCCCGCCGCTTTCCCCGGCTTAATTTTTCCGATTGCTATACTTATTTCTTCGATTGAAAAGCCCGAAACTTCCTCCTCGAATAGACCAGCTGTCGGCACGATATCACGTGGAAACTGTTTGTTAAGCAACTTCTTGCAGTATTCAAGCCACCGGTCACAAATTTCCTTTTCATTTGTTAGTAAGCAACCGTCTGCGTTTTTGATGTATTTCGGCGATGTTATTTCCATCGAATTTTTTCGCCTCTGTGCAGCGAGCTTAAAAATATTTGGCACTTTAGTATTGTACGACGTTTGAACTTCTTGTATAGCTTGTCTTCTATCTGCCGATCGTGAGGATATTTGTTCCAACTCCTGGTACAGGTTTTCCGCTGCTGCCGCTCGAGTTTGAGCCAGGACTTTCTTTGCGACCTTTTTAAGACGCTCGTTTTCAAGAGCCAGTCGATCTTTTTCTATATCGTCGCTCCGATCGCATTTTGTCCACGCTTGGAATGCACTCTTCTTGTCGGCCACAGCTCGTTTGGTTTCGTCATTCCACCACCATGTTTCTTTGCCGACGTGATGGTATTTCGATATAGTCCCCAGATGGGACTTTGCGAGTGTTATGCATTCCTCGTGCATGCTGTTCCACATTTCTTGCGGGCTAAGTGAGTCTGCGATACCGTTTATATTGTGAAGTACTTCTTTAGCCAGTGCGATAAATCTTGCGCTTCGTTGCTTCGATAAATTATACCACCGGATTTTTGGCTTTCCAAATGATGCCCGTGTTTTCGGTGGTTCCGCTGTGAAAAATTCTGTAATGAGCAGACGGTGTTGGCTTACTAGCGATTCTCCAAGTATTACTTTACAGTCCTTAACACGGTTTCTCATCGACATTTTGCAGAGGTCATAATCTATTTGCGTTTCGTGGCCTCCGCTGCTATAGGTGATAAGATGTCGTTGATGTTTAATAAACATTGTATTTAAGACGGTTAAGCCGTAAGCCCTACACGCTACAAGGATGTCTTCGCCAGCTGAATTTCTGGTTCCAAAGCCTTTACCGCCGTGGCAGTCCTCATAATCAACATTTTTTTCTCCGACGTGGCCATTTAAATCTCCGCCTACGAAGAGCATCTCATCGATAGGTATATTTCTAAGCAAATTACCGAACTCTGACCAAAATGTATCTTTTTCCGATTGGTCGCATCGATTTTGTGGAGCGTACGCACTAACAATGTTCCACGTTTCATTATGTATGACGAGTTTAACACTCATCAAGCGGTCGCTTATTTTCAAGATACCAACGATGTTGTTTAGAAGATCCGCTGCAACAACGATTCCAACACCGTTTCGTCCATTGACCGTTCCATGGTAGAACATCTTAAATGCCTTAGTTTTTAAATCAAGAAAACGCGCTTTATTTCCTGTATTACACCACTTCGTTTCCTGTACGCACAGGATTTGTAGAGTTCTGCGACGCATAATCGCTTCCAGTTCTAAACTTTTTGAGGTCATCGATCCGACGTTACAACTTGCAAACCGAAGTTTAGGAAAATATTTTGGAAACTTCATTTTGCCCGCCCCCGGAATCCGTCGGGCTCTGACACAAGCACTTCTGCTTGCTCTTGGATCACCCGAGTGCGTTGCAATCGTGGTGCCCAGCGGGGTAGTGCTAGTAATTGCGATCATTTCCATGAAGTCTATCTAAAGTTTGAGTGGTTTGACACTTGTATGCTCATTTCGAATTGATTGACTGTTCTTTTACCCCACCGGTAGTCTCCAGGCGTTGGAACCCACTGATTGCATACAAACTTGTGGGAAAGTTTTAAGGTGTTAAAGTGTCACAGGCTCATTTTCGGTGTCATAGTTGCCTGTATATGATTGGTGTCCCATTTAGTCGCCTCTTACGACAAGCTGGGACGCACTGCGGCACTATTCTTTATCCGATGCCGCACGGATGCTGCAAACAGTTATGAACCCAATTTATTATAAATAGAATTCACATCTATTTATCGTATGGTATCGTATTGTTCCTACGTCAATCCCCACTTTAACGTTATTTCTTAGGCTAGGTAAGTTATAAAGAACTATAATTAAGACGTCCGTGTCAGAAGACTTTATCACTACAGTAATGTCTTCGGGCAAAAATGACAGATGCAACATTATGCGGGTATCTGCTTTGAATTGTTATTTCCAATACGAAGAACGCATTTTAAACTATAACGCGTGTCACTCATGATTAAAGCAAAAAATATAACTCAAGCAACCTACCTGTCAATTGTCCAAAAAAGTATTAAGTTTAAAACAGATATACTTGTTAGAGAGACCAAATTTAGTTTGAGAGTTTTGTTTTGCATATGGTGCAGTTACAACTGCTTTCAAACATAATAATGATTCAACAATAAATCCAATTTCATTAAATATGTGTAGTTACATATATAATGTAGCATTTGTATATTGCTATAAGAGAAATACATAATCTCAAACTCTTGATATTTGAGAAGATCGGGTAAATAACAAATGGATAATAAGAAAAGTAGGTATTTAAGTCCACAAAGATAAAGCCTTTTGTTAGTACAAATTGAGTTCTAGCCTGCTATTAGTGCGTCTTGCAGGCAGAAGGCCCCCTGCAAAACGTCTTGGACCACCATATTTGTTATCAAGGCGCTTAACTCTACATTTTGAAATGATACTCGTAGTTAAGTTGTTATACCAATTATTTGTACTTTCGAAAAAACTGCATTTTTGATATAGTATTACTCACCATTTCCCACACTAGAGCATGCAAGACGCTAACATTTAAAAATAACTACTTAAGAACTATCTAATTATGCAAATTATTTTGTGTTATCATTCACACCCAAAAATTACTGTGGGCTCTCGGTCTATAAGTAGTAGTAACGACAAAATTGGTAAAGTATAAATCGCCCTTTCAAGAGTGGACTTTTTGGAAAAGTCCTTCTCAAATAATCAGTAATTAGGCAATAAGTTTTCAAATCAAAATTTATAGAATATGAGCAGGGACATTCACAGTATTTTAATGTGTTTATCGACTTCATTAATGTCAATGCGGCTTTGCAGAAGGGAGGTTAACTGAGATACGATGCAGTTCAATGTCAAAGTAAAACTTCGATGTGAAAAACATCTATACATTGTTTTTCTTCATCGATCTTGAGAAAGCATCCGCATAGATGTCGAAAAATACCAAAGTTGCTGTAGATAGTAGAGTACACAGCGGGAACAACAGAAAAATTTGAGGTTAAATTTGGAATTGACTAGTGCAGTGTTAAAAGGTTTCTTGCCAATGCAATAAGCTCTCGAGATCTTTATTTTTTTTTTCTCTCGAAATATTAGTTCATTGTATCGGGTTTTCTAATAGGGACTTGACAACTTTGAATTTAATTTGTGAACGCACTCTTTCACTAATCATCAAACTGTCACTGTCAATTTTTTGAGTAAACTCAACATTTTCATCATGGTTAAGTACAAGTACACGAACGAGCAACGTCTGTAAATTATAAAAATTTTCCCCCGAAATTCGAAGTCGGTGACGCCCTAGTAGACAGGCACTATAAAAAAAAAATTAATAAAAAGACGGGTTGGTCGAAGTGTCGAAAATATCGCTGCTGTTCAGGCGTCCGTAGCAAACGATCCAAATCAGTCAATTCCACGTCGTTCTCAAGAATTGGATATCTATCGCTCAGACGACATTATGGCGTATTTTGCGTAAGGACCGATGGACCATTTGAAGCGACGTACGTTCTCCGATTGGGTTCTGGAGAAGATGCGCCTGTTATCTTAAGAAATGGGCCAGTCGATTGGCCGCCTCGTTCGTGCGATTTAACACTGCTTGACTATTTTCTGTGGGACTCCGTTAAGTCATTGGTTTATACCAATAAGCCGACGACGTTGGAAGAGCTCAGAGCTAACATTGAACGCGAAATGGCGACCGTTTCGGCCGAAATGTGTGGCCGAGTCGTTGAAAATTGGGTCCAAGGAATCGACCGCTGCAAATGTACCCACGGTGGCCATATGAACGAAGTCGAGTTCCATTCATAAATGTTTTGATTGCACTTCAAGCCGGTAATAAAGTTTTTGAAATACTCGTATCTCAAATGGTTTGCGTTTTATTTAAAAAAAAAAAAAGTTGTCAAGTCCTTATTGGAAAACCCTTTACTATGCGTATGTAACACATTTATATATGTAGAAGTCATCGTTTCAAAATGCAAAGCCTTAAGTCGTAAACGAACAGTGGGTTTGCGATGACGATAACAAGCTAAAGTTAGCTTGGTGTGGATATAATGCCATGAAAACTAAGCAGATTCCATATTCAATTTCAATTTCTGTTTTATGTCCTACTTAATCCTTCGATCAGCGACAGCTTCGATAGCGTTGCATTAGCAACAAGGTCGGTGGGGACCTACAAGGATTTGTGTACAATTTTTCAAGAAATCTACGGTATTTTCATCATGCAGTTGTGCCTTAATGCTTTTTTTTTATTAACTTATAGTCGTTCTCAGTCCGAAAATGTATATTCTAGAGAGAAATAACAGAAAATAAACAAGAAATGTGTAGGTAAAGGTATTTATATATTAATTAAATATATATTTTGTCTGTGTAGCTAGTGCAGCAGTGCAGGCTTGGCACCGATATACGCTCGGGTTTTCCGCTGTCTTTTATACTCCGCAAGACATATGTGGCAAATGCTGATTTGAACGCGGTACAAACGAAGGAACAGGTCCTGGTGTTGGTGTTGCTACTTAATTTTGTTGTACGTGGCTTTCAATTCAACTTACCTCAACATCAAATGTGCTTCCATACCATTTCGAATTTTGGGAGAGCACGTTATTCGTTGATTGATGGCTCGTTCTTCAATATTTGAAATTGACAATTGTCTCGTCAACAACTTCGAACATAATACTCGTTTGACCGATTTTTGGATTAGATAAAATTCATCGTATATTATGATTGAGGCCAATGGAGCAATATCGATCATATTTTACCATAAATCATGCCTTTCGAACTACACAACTACCAATCTTTTATTCCGTACTTGACTGGCTTAGATGGAATCTATTGTGTGAAACGTATCCGTCCTCGATCAGGAAAAAAGTTTGTAAGATGCAGTTTTGCTAATGAGTAATCTCTCCAGCCTTGTTATGGCATTTTCAAAGGGAATTAACTTTGTGATAGATATGAAACGATTATATGATAAAGCGGCTTCATATATTGGACAATGTGTTAGGTCCCATAGTTCAGCAGGCTCGCTGTTTGATCTACACATTCCAGCATACAAAATGATGGCCAAAAGTGTGCCATATCTTCGGTGATTAAAGATCGAAAGATAGTAAATGGATCATGAAACAAGTTTTCAATGGCCCTGGCTTGCTTCTAGTGCAATCGACAATATTATGAGGACTAATATGATTAGTCGCTGGTGGATCTTTGTACCATTCTGTGCCATTTTTGGAAATAAAATGGGCAGTATCAGTCCCAGCCTGATGACGGGCAACAGTGGCAGTACCAGCTTCTTTACGAAGCTTTTCTATCTCATCAGCGTGGTCTTCATCGAACTCATCATCATCCATTTCCACATTCACTTGGCTTTCGATATCGGACACATCAATAGCACCTTCTCGATAATTTTGCATGTGGCACCCAAGCCATGTAGGGGAAAATTCGAGATGTATGACCAGGCCAAAACAAGTTCCGTAAGCTCACCCTTTCCTTAGACGAAATGCAAAAATGAAAACAATAAATAATTCTCGTAGAATAACCATCAACGGATGCGCTAATGCTGCTGGCTATTCGACTGTGCAACTGTTCGACTGATTTCCTCCTAATCATTTTATTGGTCATAAGACATAGATAAAGATGGTACATGAAGAAGGGCCATAAACAAATTATTTTCTTGCCAAATTCCTATGTATAACCCTTCTCCCTTATTTTCCATAATCTCTTCTCCATAATACACGCAGGTCCCTAGGGACCTTGTCGCTAATTACCGTACTAAATGTCTTCAAAATTAAAAACCTCGAAGTGCAGTGCCCGCATCGTTTGGGAATAAGTTTTAATCGCTTTAGCATTATTTTTTTTTTTATAGAATACAGTAAGCATCAAGCTTCTACCACTTTGTAAGCATTAAAAAAATCAAAAGGTCCCTAGAGACCATGTCGCTAATCGTAGGGTTGAGTGGGGCATATGTCCGAAAAGAAAAAAAATTGAACTCATGTCCCGGGGACTCATGTCCCGCAGTCTATATGTTGTCAAAATCCATAACATAAGTTGTATCTATGGGCGTTACATATTTTAACTTGAAGAAATAGGAACAACAACAACAAGTTTATTTTAACAAAAATAAATAACGCAACCCTCGATGGCATGTAAATTACTTTCAACAGTGATATATTCTTCAAGCGTAGATTATAAATCGTTCCACTAAATGTGACAAATTAGCCCAGTCGGATAGTATTAAATTAACTTAAAATTTGCTTAGTGTTCCCAAGAGATCTCTTACCTCTTCGGTAGATGTGGAGTGGATGGCCGTAAGATGGATAAGTAACACGTCAGTGAATGACAAAAGACTGATCAACATTAAGTTACAGTTTATTGACTAGAGAACCGAGTTAAAGTAAAGCTTACTTTCCTAAAATCAAGTATTCGTGTGTGATGCATTCTACACGCTGGAAAAAAATTTGCAAGAAACGGCAACGAAAAGGCAGTATGAGGTAATAGGAGACCCTGAGAAGGCTAAGAATATGAAGCCTACATTTGCCATGATAGTTAAGTTAACAGATTGAGTCATGTAAGTTAGGGTTGGAATAATCCACGGCTAAATGCTTTTACTACTCTAAACAAGTTAATTACAAAAACAAGTTAAGAGCTGGCAAAGATCGCTGTTAGTACAGAAGTCAGCATGATTAACAAATACCTACTTTGGTATGATTGTATCTTCCACACTTAGGTGAGGAAAAAGATCAATCGACATGCCGCGCCTAATTCCTATTTGTTCTATCAAAAAACTTCGGCAAGTCTGTCCTTCAGAGTCCCGTCGGCAGCTTCGCAGACATAGCTAAAACATTGAAATAGTTTATAAAGATTTGATATTAAAGTTGATGCCACATAACATAAAACTAAAAAAAAAAACAAAAAAACCTGGAAGCAATTTTTCCACATTCCACAGCAAAGAAACATTCACAAATGCATTATGCAAACCAGATATGTACATAACATACGAGTATTGCGGAGCTTTTCTGAGCGAAGATCTATTGGGAAAAGGTAGAAATATTTTTGTGTGTCCTGTACCAATTGTTGCACACTTTAACTATGGCCAACCCTTTTACGGACTTCTTCACTTAAGTCAAACAAATTTCTTCTGATGTCATATTTTTTTTTTATTTTTTTTTTCTTTATTGAACAAACATATTTAAGCAACTACACATTCTAATTTTTACACTTAAAGCATAGTCCTACGTCCTTTTGGTATACAAATTTAGACCGAGGTCCGTTGTACTAAATTAACTTAACTTTTTTTCAAAATACGAGTATTTACAATCACTTAGCACAGAATTCCAGCTAATTTTGGGGGTTTTAATCAATTTCCACATTTTCACATTCCTCCCCGTCCATGACATCACTGTCACCTACACTGTCGTTTGTTGTTATCGTACTTGCAGACACCCCCGTGGTGTTGGGGGAAGACGAATCACCTACGACATCTAACCGTCTCATTGCGTGATCGTTACACGATGATTGTGTTGGACTAGTTGAATCCTGACTTGGTGCGGGGGATGAGTCCATAAACCGATGGCCGTCATCACTTTTCGAGAAATTAATG
Organism: Volucella inflata; assembly: GCA_928272305.1. Classification (NCBI taxonomy): domain Eukaryota; kingdom Metazoa; phylum Arthropoda; class Insecta; order Diptera; family Syrphidae; genus Volucella; species Volucella inflata. The sequence goes on from OV743716.1 coordinate 231,264,179, forward strand.
GGCGCCCCCTTAAGGTGAGAAAGGAAATTCTGCGAGGGATGTTGTGTGGTGGCGGCTGTCGAATGAGCTCCGTTTGGTGGTGGAATGGCTGTCGGAATTTTCGACTGATAAAAGTATGGAAATGGAACTTGTGGCAAAGGAACTCCATACGCCATTTGTATCTGCAAAAAAATGAAAAAAAAAAATTTTTTTCATTAAAAATTGTTCATCTCGTGTACACTTGAAATGCTTACCTGATGCCGATAGATATTGAGAAGAGCAGGATCCAGGCCACCGGAGTAAGGTCCCTGTGGAAACATGTGCGAATATGGGCTGTCATCTCGCACTAAAACTTGAACTGGAACTCTTTTGGTAGCATTCAAAAGAGCAGCTTCATGTTGTTGAATTTGTTTTCTCTTGGTCTTGTAGCGACGGTTCTGGAACCAAATTTTCACCTGAGTCTCGGTAAGTCGAAGATTCTTTGCCATTTCGGAACGCTCTGGGCCAGATAGGTATCTCTGCTGGGCAAATCGTCGTTCCAACTCGAAAACTTGTGCATGACTGAAGGCAGCTCGTGACCTCTTCTTCCGGCTACTCCCGCTTAAACTATCGTCGTGCAGGTGAGACTGCTGTCCCGTCTGATATAATGGCGGAGGTGAATCACAGTCTAAAAATTTATACAAAAGGCCACTTTAAGTACACACAGGAAACACAATGGTATCAACTTGTATCAGGATAATAGCCTAATAGCTTTATTTACCTGAATCATTACTGGCACACCGTCGCATGTCAATGGGGTGCATCCTGCTGCCACCTTCTGATGATGACGGTGATGAGTGAAAAAGTTTCATATGTGCCGCCGCAGCCGACCGACTAAGGTATCCTTCTCCACGGTTATTGTTATAATACTGAAAGTAGTCTCCGTGTATGTTATCACCATCACAAGGTGGACTTGGATTTGAAGAAGTGTCTGGTGTATGCCTTGCGCCAAGCTTGTAAATGCTTAGTTCATGTTGTCCTAATAGCATTCCAGAATCTAATGATTTACGGCGTGAAATGTGTGGCGTAATTGTAGTATTATTGCGGGTGAGAATGTCGTTGATTGAAAACGGTGTCGATAAACTCTTATTGCTGCTCAACGTATCCATGATACTCGTAGATAATCCAATAAAACTCGCTAAAGGAACTCGACAACGACAACTGACGTGACTCGAAGTCCGCGACCGAATGAATACTTTAGTACGGCCGCAAGTGCTCAAATAGTCCTCCTCGATTGTTCCACAACTGAGTACTGAATATCGAGTACCGAGAATTGAGTATCTGAGTGCTGAACAAATTTTCCACCCTCTCTCTAAGCAGAGCTAAGTGCCCATAAACCATAAAGTCTATTTTTAACCCCCTAGCCAGGCAGGCGAGCTATCTGACAGCGGAAGAGTGTGTGTGAGTGAATTGTGCAACAGTGTATTGGTTCTGTGGCTGGCAACTTAAGCATCTGGCAAGTGCCTGTGATTTACGATGGATGTGCTCTTCTATCTCGTTTTATCGTTCGCTGCCTGGTATTTTCGATTCACCCTCTCATCCAGGGGTGAGTTCATTGTGTATGAAGAAAATCTTCTTAAAAGTATCTCAAAGATAGTAAAAGTGCTCTCCCATTGGCTGACGCCTGTGGCAATTCGTCGCTTCCTATTGGAAGACGGTCGAAGGAGTCGGTCTTTAGCAGTAGTCATCGCTCGATTTCGGTCAATTACCGCACACTTTGGGGGTACTGTTCGAATGGATTATTCGATGTGTAATTGATTTTTTTTTCTTTTTTTTTGTCAAATTTGATTAAGGGTTACCTAATTAGGACGCGTGTGGGTTTGGATTCTGGTTCGAGCTCGATACAATGGGAAACCTGTACCTCAGGCGATAATCCCATTTAACTTATGAAGTTCAGTGAATTGGATTTTTATTGTCACCCCATTTCGAGGGTTGATATGTTGACACATATTGTGATGATTGCGGACATTAATATAATTTTGATGTTGCACACTTGCGGGTCATATAAGTAGTGGTAGAGTAGAGTTTTGGTTAAAGGCACTTTCGTTTGAATGAATCTGAATAAGGAGCGCGTAATTAATAAGCGGTTTAAGTACAAGCGGAAGGATATGATATGCGCATGTGAAGATTTATTCCTACTTTGCTGTGTAGAGCTAGGTGTTTAAAGTGCAGAAAATTAGGGTTATTCACTTTGAAGTATTGTTACACTTTCTGGTGGATTATTGCTGGTGGTTAACATTTTTAGGGATTGTGTCGAGTTGTGTGAATCGATTAGGGATTAAGTCATTAGACCTTCTTGTTTTCTAGTAGGTAATTATCTGATGTGTCTTAAACACATTGTTCTGTTTAAAATGCAAACCATTCCAAACGATTCGCCGAGATTTTTTATCAGAAATATCATAAATCACATGGTGAGAGAGCAACAGAACTGGATAATGCAATGCGATTTCGGAAGTGAAGAGGCGGCAGTTTCTTTATTACGTTTAGTTAGGCTATCTCACGCATACCTTCACTGTTCTATGAAAGTATTATATAATCTCAAACGATTTCTTCGAAGATTATTCAACTCCTGCCCTCGGCTTGTTGTGAAAGTTATCTGAAATCCTTCGGCAGAAACGCCTCTTAGAAAATTCATTAAAAGTTTTTGAAATAAATAGCATGAACTCGCATTGTATTCGTGGATTCCGTCCATGGGCTCTAAGGTGTAGCAATAGGTTTAGGTGATATCACGTCCCAGTCGGTTCTTCTTTTTTAGTTAGTAATTGCTGCAAGTGCGGGCTATCTAAAAATTGGCTAAAATCTGAGTTCATCCTTGTCCGAAGCGTAATAGCGGTGTTGTTTCAAAAGGTATAAGCACCACAGTATACTTGGTCACATAACATAAGGGGTTGCAAGTTTGGCTTGGGCGAAATCTACGACTACACGAAGTCTCAAAAAGCTATAGTAAAGTACCTAGTACAAGGTGGCGCAAAATTAATCATCCAATTTTGTTTTTGAATTACTTTTTTCCTAAATAAAAAAAAAAACGATTTTGAGTGATGGAAATCTTTATTTGGACCCATATAATCTTTTCTGTTAGGTGGAAAAGATAATACCAGCTCAGTGGCTGCTGCCAGTGCTGACACACATTTGTGCTCTTTTTATCGCATTTTCCATGACTTTCCGCAAGATTTCCGCTGATAACTTTGCGCATTCCTGTCGAATATTCTCCTTAAGGGCTGCGATTGTTATTGTTTGAGGCTTGTTGACATAAGGCCGCGACTTCAAATAGCCCCAAAGAAAGAAGTCTGGGAGGTTAAATACTGGTCATGCCAAATCGCCATCGTCCTTTTCGATGTTGAAATTGAGGATGGCTTGACAGTAATAAACAAGCGACTGACGGTCAGGAGGCATTAACTGATGCACTGTTTGCATTTTGTTCGGGAACATGTGTAAGTCTTTAACCTAGCGATATCTTGTATTGCAATTGTTTTCTACACATCAATTGTACCTTCAATACCACGACGTGGTAAGCGTCGGTTACTGGTCGATGTCCATCCGTACTCGACTTGCTAAACTTATAAGTGCAAGTGCTGACCAGCTCCTGACAAAAATAGGAGCACCATAAACGGGATAGCTGATGAATTCCCCAGATAGAATCAACGGTGAAGAAAAATTCCAGAATAAAAGAGACCGTAGCCGGGCAACTCCGATGTGTTTGGAGCCGGTAGGAATTTACGAGACTAAGTCAGGGTTTTGGAAAGGAAACGGTTGCAGATGAGACTTTTATGGACCAGCGGCAGAGCTCACACCCTCGAACGCGTAACTAATAGTTGAACTAATTCTTAGTCGTAGGGGTATTAAAACTGAATCTAGCACTCGTGGAAAAACGATGAAGGTTACGAAATAACGACAAGCCTCGGATACGGACGGATCTGTTGTTGACAACCCATGCAAATGAACTAAGGACAACGAGCTTTGGATATCCACGTGCAGCCGAACAACTAGCAGAGGCCCTAGGCTGTTGCAAAGCAGACATTAGCGCCAAAAAAAAGATAGAAAACTGCGATATTTACTACAGCGACTGTTATCGACGAAGCAGCGCCTATTTGGATGCGGATTTGTTTTTAGAGGAAGTCTTAGGAAAAAAGTTTTGAGTTTTCTGCATGTGAACGAACGCCTCGTAACGTCAAATTTGCCAGCAATTGCCTGATATGCGCACATGCTCCCACAGAGAAAATAGATGACTAGACCTAAGACAGCTTCTACGAACAACACCTACGAGCAATGTCCTAGCTATAACATTCAAATTGACCTCGGCGCTGCATAGGATGACTAGAGCTACTCACAAGCTCTATGAGAACTGGCCGCTCAGCATTTGAAGCGCGCTGTCGAGGAAATTCAGAGATGCTACTCCCGAAATGAGAGTCGGAAGTCGAAAGGTAAATAAAACATGCCACGGACACAAAGTCTTCGATTCCGCCCCGAAAGGACGGCGCCGTGGAGGAAGACCGAGACTCAGGTGGCGCACGCGAGTGGAAGGGGACCTCAGCCAACTTAAAGTACGAGTATGAAGGTGGTGGCAGCTATAAAAGTTGACTGGAGACACTTATTGACTGAGGCTCAGGTCCACCGCGGACTGTAGCGCCACCTAAAGTAAGTATCTAAGAAAGTAAGTATTATGTTGAATTTGAAATTATACTAGGAGTATAGATAAGTGACTACTTTTGCTTACATGTATTAGTTTTCGTTGCAAGTCACTTAATTTTATTTCAACAAGTTTAGAAGTACGCAGAGAACCTCTAACCATTTTCTTAGCAAACCCCAAAGAGAACTTATGAAATGTATGCTCGACAAGAAAGGTATGTGCTTATTTTAAATTATTGCAAAACAGATAGAAGAACATGTAGCCATCAAAGTAGGTTCTCGTTTCCCGATTCAAAGCTTTACGGCCGATTTTTTCCAGCTAGACCTGATACTATTTTTGATACTCGGAACCAGCGAAAAGTTAGTACTTGTGCATGTCTTCACATCGATAGTACTCGATCTAAATTCACTCACTGGTCTAATACCCATCTTGCCACTATTTTGGCATCGGAAATATCATGTTTATATAATTTCTATCATTTTCAGCGCGTCATATTTTTGTTCACTTTCTTGGGAGAATATTTAGACGCATTTGTCTCCCAATTGTTTGTAGAAATGAAATAATTATATCATATACGTGTGTCATTGGTTAGTGCGTGTTTTGTGTAATATTTCTGTGGTATGCGCGATCGTATGGAAGCGTGCGTGGTTGGTTATGTTTGATTATTTTTCGCCATTTCATTTTACTTGATTTTATAAATTCTTTTTGTTTAATGCGTATGAAGAACGAAGAAACGAAAAGCAACAAAGGATGGTGATGATGTGAAAAAGTCTCGCTGCCCTGGGATCAAAACTACACCGATTTGTTGTGCGATGTGGTATCTGATATTGGGCTAAAATCACTGTTGAACTGTCGAACCCATGGCGCTATCAATGAAATCAAGAAGGCGAATTGGGTTTCGATTACTGAGCGCTTTAACTATCCATCATAGAAAAGATATGCATATAAAATTAAAAAAAAAACAGAAAATAGAACTGACATCAATAGAAACTAAAATCGAACGCACCCACGTATTTATCTACACTTTTCATGAGGACAGCCCATAAAATATCAAAATCGAGTACTATCTCTTGTGAACTGACCTACTCCAGGTACTAACGCCGCTAGACTGCCAATATTTAGGGTGCAGATATTATTGAGTACCAACTTAGGTGGATTAGCGCATTAGTACTTGGTGAAGAAATGACCTGGTACCAAATGAGTATTAACTAGTACTAACGGTGAAGAAATCGGTCGTAAGACTGTTTGGGTAAGTTTAAACATTGAAATTAAGTGCCCCCTAAAAGTATTTTTTATAAACAAAGTTACATAAGAAGTTTGCAGGGCCATATTTTTCGCAATGGAATGGTAAAAACCTGCAGACAATGCTTAAAGTATGACGTGAAAATCCAGGCAAGGAGGGTAACTTTGGTAAAGCAGTTGGGAAGGACAGTCTCCACGCCACCAACTCCGGAAATAGGCACAGTCTTATCAATATTACGGTAGGGAGCAATGTTACTATAGCCAACACACGGCTTCCAGACCTTGATTTCCATAAAGAGACCTGGCTGAGTCTTTTTTAACAATTCGTCAATCAAAGTGATAATATCATCAACTCGGACAGCTACCTTTTTGTAGCCAAGGAACTGATGTGGATATCCGAAATTGCCTAAAAACACAGCAACATTGCGAAGAAATTCAACATCGAATGGCTATGATCACAAGAGACCGATTGAGTTTTCTTTAACCGTAAGTAAAACGTAGTTTCAAAGTGCCCCAAAATTTTTTTTGTTTTTTGGGTGGTTAGGTGTGAAAATCTTCATAGACACTATGAACCCGTTGCTCATAGTAACGTGAGATTCTTACTCACTAAAAACACGCCTCCCGTCCTAAGGACTACAACTAAGTTACCCTATAAAGTAGTTTCCGTTTCAAATAACGTTCGCGTGGGGCAGGTAGCTTTCCAGCTAAAGCATCTGTTGGTACCGCTATTATATGCGCATAGTCCTTATCGAGCCAAGTCGAATGGTCTTGTTCTTTGTAATCGACGCACTAAGTTTGTCTCGGTAGTGATCGGGATTGTTGACTTTAACTTTCCACACATTGTTGCGCAACCTTAACCTTATACTTAGATTTTAGCGTTTCTTTGAGAAAGTAATGCAACTTGTTATAGTCCGAGACCCCAACAACGTTGATTGAGGGTGAAAGACGTAATTTTTTTCAGAGTTGCTTTTTTGTGACTCCCGGCCCTTATCTGGAACGACTTCGGGTGAAGAACGAGCTTAACGTTTCTTAGACGGTCTTTTTTTTAGGGTCCAATTAGTAAGTGTGTAAGCTCTTCTTCGTCCGTATGGTATTCGCGATTAGTTGAGCGGAGTGCTTACTTGGGCTTCATTTATATGCTTTTTTTTTCAGAATCCTGTTTTGCTCTCGAAGTATGTCTACTTCTTTTTTAAGCTCTTGAAAAAGTAGCTCCATTTGCTTAAGCTTCGTAAAGAGTGTGTTTTCCTTTTTTATTTTTCGCTTTTATTACCGTTTTTTCGCGCGTAGGCGCTTCGGGCGGACCTCTTTTCCCGGAGACATTCTATCTTGGTGGTGAAGATCGTGATACCCTTGAACTTTTAGAGAAGAGATCAAACGAGTGCGGTAAATTCGTTGAGTTTACTGCGTTATCTCAGTTGTTTGTATTATTTGTTTTTTTTGTTTAGGTTCATACTTAGATCGCACGAGTATGGGGGAAGGGATGTCCACCGCATCAAAGACCCACGTTACAACCAGAGGACGCCAGGTATCCGGAGGGCTCCGTTCACTGTGCTCTATTGATTTTTACATCCCGAGCACCGTTCAGGCCTTAGAACGGGTCACATAACACCTTGCCTTGAGGATAGGATACTTATTTGAGTGGCGGCATTTACTCGCCACCTCACGGATCTGGGAATCCGGCCCAGATGGACTACTAAACCTGAGGCGAAATGGTTGAGTTTATTTCATTTTAAACATCTCATTCCATGTGCCCCACATGATCTCATCCACAATATCTGCAATCGCCTGTTCGACAACTAAAAGAAATCATAATGTTGGGACAGTTAATATTAACAGATTTTTACAACATTTCGTAGCCAATAACCAAATTCATTTATCTTTTCATTTCGACGTTGTTTGGTTGTATTAAAGATAAATCGATCATACCGCTGATGGTTTAAAAAAACTTTGAAGAGTCCAGGATATCCTTAGTAGTTTTTGATTCTTCAGCTGAAACATAAAATCTTATTAAAATGCTTAAGCGCTCGTGGTCTAAATATGACTTTTACATAGCCACTTGTCTTTCTTCCGGTTGTTTTGACAAATCTGCTTCCACTTGATAGTGTCCTACTGCTGTCTGAAAAGGTTGCAATTCAAGACAACGTCCCCTATTATTACCGTCCCATTCAGTGGTGGAATATTCAAGCCAAATGTTATCAAAACTGTCGTCTAACCTTTCCAAACTTTTGATTTTCCTTTTGAAATTGGCACTCATCACTTAACGCTGTGCTATGTTTGGCAGTGCTTCGATGCTTGATGCTGGAGGCAGTGGACCTCTTTAGAAATCAAGATAGACTCGATCGAAAAGAATCGAGTGGAGATCTCTTGCGATTGTAACCGTCTGTCTTCGAAATTCTTCACAATATTAGCTTGTCTTGGGGTTGTTCGGGATATCCGCAAGAGTACGTTGGCTTCAACATGGTAATGGTACGATTCGATATTGGCTCCTTGGAACGTTCGGGTCCAACGATTTTGCTTGATGGACCGAAATATTCTAGGTAGTACAGTGTGAAAGCTCTTACGACGCGACTGTCATTCAGATCTCCACATGGAGAGATTGTATGATTGCACTGCTTGGTCAGTTCTTTCCGAGAGAGGAGCGCGTTGAGGACCCTTTTATTGAAGAGCCTCCGGTCCCTCCGGAATTAAGGGCTGAAGAGGTTGAGCAGGGTGTTTCACTTCTTCGTTCCAGGAGATCTCCTGGAGCAGATGGAATAACTGGAGAGATGGTGAAAGCCATCTGGAAAGCTATTCCAGAATACGAGTACCTGCTTTGCATTTATAGCAAGTGTATTGCCTGTGGCTACTTCCCTCAGGATTGGAGGGAGGCAAGGGTGGTTGTGCTTCTGAAGTCCCCCGATAAGATTAGGTCTGATCCTGGATCATATCGGGGCATCAGCCTTCTTTCGGTACTTGGAAAAGTGCTGGAAAGGGTCATGGTGGAAAGGATTTCTGAAAGTATGACAGAACCAATGTCCCCATTCCAATTCGGCTTTACAAAAGGCAAGCGTGTAGAGGATGCTTGGTCTTTCCTCAAAAACAGAGTCCAGAACAGCAGAGCCAGTGTGATTATTGGCATCTTTATTGACTTTAAAGGTGCCTTTGACATTTTGAACTGGCAGAGTATACTCACCAGGTTGAAAGAATTGGGCTGCCAGGAAATTGGATTTGGGGAAGCTATTTTTCTGGTAGAAGAGCGAGTGTGGTCAATGCACATGACAGCGTTTGCGTTGACGTGGAGAAGGGCTGCCCCCAGGGGTCCGTCTGCGGTCCTTTTATTTGGAACCTGATGATGGATCCGCTTCTGTGGCGTTTGAATGAGCTATGTGGTTGCTGCGCTTATGCAGACGACCTGCTCCTTATCCTTGAGGGTCAGTCCAGGGCTCTTGCGGAACAAGTAGGAGAAAGAGCTCTTTCAATCGTTTCTGAATGGGGAGAAAGCGTTGGCGTCAAGGTGTCAACAGAGAAGACTGTTTCAATGTTGCTGAAGGGCAAATTGAAAACGAGACGTCGGAATCCTTTGATTCATATGAATGCCGTTAGCATTAAGTGTGTGGCTGAGGTCAAATACTTAGGCATAACGGTGGGTGAGCGCATGAAATTCATGCCTCATCTCAAGCAAATGAGGAAACGCATGTTGTGTGCTGTAGGCCAGGTGAGGCGCATTCTGCGATCTGACTGGGGGCTTAACAGGCGTTCTGTTCGTGTCATATACGACGGTCTTTTAGTTGCCTGTGCAACTTATGGAGCGTCGGTGTGGTACGACGCGGCAACGAATGATGATTGCTGCCGTCAGATTTTGGCTTGCCAAAGAGTGGCATTGATTGGTTGCCTACCTGTGAGCCGCACTATCTCCACAGAGGCAATGCAGGTCTTGTTGGGAGTGCCATCTCTCGATCTGGAGGTGATACGTCGTGGTATTACCTTCAAGATCAGAAAAGGTCTCCCGCTAAACGAGCAAGATTGGGTCTCGCAGAGGGAAGTGGATGGCCTATCCCGGAGGGAGCGTAAAGCCTTGCTTAACGCGTGCGTGATATCTAGATGGCAATCTAGATGGGACGCTAGCGAATATGGCAGGGTTACTTACAGCTTTCTTAGGGATGTGCTGAACATGCAGAGGTTTCCTAAACGGAATTTTACCCTCAGCCTGGGCTTTTTGTTGACCGGGCATGGCTCCCTTAATGCACTTTTGCATAAAAGGGGGCTTAGCGGCTCGGCGAATTGCTCATGTGGAGCTTCCCACGAAGATTGGCTGCACGTTCTTTGCGAGTGCCCAAATTATTCGGATGTTAGGGACTTGCATGCTATGGGCATCACCTTCAATGGTGAGACCTACGATGTCAGTGGAATTCTAACTGACACCGTATGGTTCGAAAGAGCCTGTAGCTTTGCAATAGAAGTATTTCTTAGAAGACGCAGTAGAGAGCTAGCGGGTTGATTGTGAGTAGCTAGAAGAAATTGAGGTACTAAAGGCCGCCAGACCTGGGCAGTAAGGTGCCCAACTGGAAGTGGTACTGGTACCACGGGAGGTCAGGGGCCCCTGGAACTATTGTTTCCAGCCTGACCTAGGAGTTGGCCCCCTGGTGGGAGTATCGTGGTGGCTGTGGTTTACACCCAAAGTCGCGGGGAGAGTAGAACAAATGGTGCTTGGACATCTCATGGTTGAGCATATGTCGATGTGGAGTTGCACTGCAACCGGATGCCATGATCCACAGAATGGCTGAGGTATTAGACAGGCCTCGACCCTTCACTAAAGGGGAAGTTCGTGCCTTACACACGACTTCGAATCTGGTACTGGTGGTGGTACCTTTATCATCCGAAGGGCGCTGATCAACGCTTTGTTTTGATATCTCGTGCGAAGACGCACCGTAGGCTTGAGCCTTCACGGCAGGTACGAGTACCTACGTTAAACACATGTGACATCTGTCATTCAGATCTGTCGTATGGTAGTTCAACTTTATCGCATGGTCGAACGTCATGTTGTGTGTGAACACTTTTCGAACTCCTTCAGAGCATTTTTCATTTTCGTCTATGATTTGAACGAGTGAGCAACAGCGCGGAAGAAAGAAAATTATGCCCGGATCAAATAAAAAGTTATTTTCTTCTCTCTTTCTCTTCATTCTCCAAGAAGAGTGCACGCTTCCATGTTGATGCTTCGAAATTGCCCTCACGAATACAGTTTGTCGACGATGTAGTGCAATGTCAACAAAGCAATGTCAAAGAAATTTGTTGGTCCCTGGACCACGTAGTACAATTGGTAGTACAATATGAGCGCCGCTATTAAGGGACCTAACATTACACTTGCATATCCGAAGCTCATTGTCCTTAATTCGTATGCATGGGTTGGCACAGTAGATGCATCCGAATCCGGAGCTTGATGTTGATCCGTTACCTTCATCTTTTTAACATGGCCGGGCGGATTAGCCCGGCTTAGGTCTCATCTGTTCTTCACTTATATGGAATTCATCCGGTGTCCCCTTACAGTCTGCTGGTCAGCAGTCGCGCTTATAAGCTTAGTAAGTCGAGTCAATTTCAGCTGAAGTGGAATGTATCTGACTAACTTTATAAACTCAAAACATCAAAGCCATCGAGCCAACAGATTTGATGTTTATCTTTGCTGTGCTTCCATGTTTTCTAGTTAAAAATTGATTTGAAACTGGACCTAGCAAACAGATCTCGGAATTCATCTATTTATTTGTGTATTTGACTTGGCACCTTTATAATGAAATTATTCTATTTGTTCTATGTAAATAGATAAAACTGAAATGGATGCATAGAGGTAAATTATCTTAAAAATCAAAATACTCGAACAGAATAACTTTAAAAGCGATTCTTTTGCTTTCGTTGATTGAACCATAAAATTAAAATATTTGACGATGCGCTGTCATGCGATTTCTTCAACGGGCGAACATAAGAGACACAGTTTTTCAAAAGTCCGTCTATTTACTCGCATACGTCGATGATATTGACATATTCATCGGAATAATCGAAAGAAAGTTGCGTGATGTCAGTGGCGCTTTCGCGAGTATCGAGACTGAAGCGGGGAAAATGGGCTAACTGGTCAACGAGAGCAAGACAAAGTATACGCTGTCAAGCAGGAAGCTCGTCTACCAAGGCTCCTCTACAAATTCAGACAAAGACACCCACACAGAGATCAGACGAAGAATAACTCTTGCCAATCGCTGCTTCTTTGGCTAAGAAGGTAAATCAGTCATTCAGAGCGAATGGACACCAACGTTCTTCGAATCTGCTACCGAGGGACACCGCAGCAGTGAAAGACCGAGATTCAGGTGGCGCACGAAACTGGGGGCAGCTGGCAAAAGATTGAGCTGGCTAGAGACGCTTGTTAACTGAGGCCCAGGTCTATGCCGGACTCTAGGAGCTTGTCGACGATGGGTCCACAGCTGATGTCATACCAGCGCTTAGATCGAAGAATAATACACGGAATCGCTGATTTCTTAAACTAGGAACACAATTGGTTTGGGCGCGTAATTGTTAGGGGATACAAAGAAGAGAGAATGCCCAATGACTAAGATGACTGTATCATGTAGAGTAGATAGGCACCAATGTTCCGGTCCGAAAAATCTTTCAATCCGCCCCTTAGATGAAGTAGATGCAGACCGCGAGTCTGGTGATGAGCGAAGTGCGGAACTTCTGTCGTATTTTCTCAACGAATAACGCCAATCAATGTGTGAGAAAACATCCTGCTCTCCCAAAGTTGTAATGACTTTCATAACGAATCTTGAAAAATGTCGGTAATTAGTGATTGCGTGGCAGGCGAGTAGATTAGAGGGCTGTAAAGTGAAGTACATTATTTCAGAAACACCCCTCGTTAAATTTTTTAAAACTTTTTTGATTCCAAATCGATAATGAATGCATGGAGAATTTTAGAGGTGTCACAATGTTTCTGTGGCATCAGCATCGAACGCTGAAAAGGAAAAAAAAGCGCAAACAGTTCAGCGCCATATGAATAAGGTGCTAAGTAGTTTCCATCAATTACCCTTTGCATACACCGACGATATTACCGTTGCTTCCAGTAGTCCGGTAGAACACGGAAAGCATCTAAAGTCAATTTTAGGGAGGTTGCGAAAGAATGCACCGACTGCCTTCATCTATTGATTTTTAATCAAGGAGATTACCACTTACGCAAACAAGGTACAATACTTACGATCGAGAACTCGTAGCCATGTATGAAAGAGTTAAGCATTTCAAGCATATACTGAAGGACCGTGAGTTCTGCATCTACTCGGATTATAAGCTACTAACATACCTATACATATGTTTTCAAACAGAAAATAGATAAAGCTAGTTAACCACCGATATTCGGAACATACCGGGAGATGACAACAGTGTGGCAGTTTCTTTTTGTCAAGGATCGATGCCATCAAGATTCAGTTATCTAAGTCAGTTAATTTGGCAAAAAAGCAAGACAACGACAAGAAGCTGCATCAATTTTTACACGGAACAGATGAAAAACGTTAAATGCAACTCCAATTGATGAAGGACTTCAACTTAGCTGGAAACATTTACTGCGACTTAGGTAACAGTCGCTGTTGACAGTATTTCCCCAGAATGCGATGATTATTTGAAAAACTGTACGGGGTTGAAGTCAAAACATTTTCACCCAGCCTTACAAATGCCTAGGTATGAGAAGGAGTTAAAGTTGTCAAAATATTTAAGTTTACTGGCATTCCAAAAATTTTAACGTGAGATCAACTTTTCTCATTCTCATATATCGACCTTGTAGGACATTTGCCACTATCAAAAGGTTCTCGTTCTTGTCTCACTATGATCAACAGATTAACGCGATGGCCTGATGTGAACCCGATGGAATACATGTCAGCAGTAACAGTGGCAATACAACTTAAAGCCGGATGGATTGGCAGGTTAAAGGAATCGTAAAAGGAATTCGCGTCGACTATTTATCACGAACTGTCGTTAAATTTGGGATACGCCCTGAAACCCCAAGGCATCCCACAGTATGGTGGAGCAACTTTGTCGTAAGCTGAAAATGGCTAAAATGTGTCCAAGTGTTCGCGCTTTGTTAAAACCAGACATGAATGCATCAGCAGCATAATTTATGTACCTTGGGGACTACTTTGCACCTACCAGGAGAATTTTTTTTTTCCGAATCAGCGATGTCATAGCCAGACTGATTTTATAAAAAAGTTTAAAAAAAGGTGCAACAAGCCAAACCAACTAGCGCAGCTCGTCACGAAAATGGTTCATTTAACTAACTGTTTTTATGCCATCGAAGTACTGCTGTGTTCTCATCTACAACTGTTGCAAAGACAAATAATGGCTTGAAGTGATCGCGCTGTACCGGAAGGATACCCCAACGCTACACCGAAAGGGGTGTAGTGCAATATATTCATACAGACTAGTGACAGTTGCTTTTCCATCATAGTACAAAAGATTCATGACTTATTCTTGTTTAGCTAGCCTGCGTGCATATACCACGCGGTTAATTTTTTAACTTAACAGTACAGTTTTACTGGATGGCAACGATTAGTATAAGGCCTCGTAGAAGTAGCATCTTCCGACAGGTGCTGGTTCCTTAAATGACGAGAATGAGCCTCTGCAGCCGAACATCTTGCAGCTCTGCTAATAAGTCCTACTTCACGCCTCCCCGTGGCGCCATCTGGGAATCTCACTAGAGGTTGCGAAGTGAAGGGGGCAAATGGCGAGTTTCCTGCGCCATTAACCAGGATTAGTGTCGGAAAAACAAAACAAGACCTTACCCGGGCTACTCCGACATATTTGGAGCTCAGGCCAGAAAGGATTTCCAGGACTTAGTCAGGGTCTTGGAAAAGAGATGGTGGCGGACGAGCCCTATATGGGCCAACGGCAGCGCTCACATCCCGGAACGGGTTACTGGCTTCGGTGTAACCGACCCCTCGTCCTAGGGGCACTCAAAATGGAACTGGTCCTCCAGGTTCGGGGTTGTGACTGCCCGGCCATTTAAAAAAAAATAAGTTACGAAGCATCAACAAGCCTCGGATATGGACGGATCTACTGTTGACAACCCACGCAAACGATTTAAGGACAATGAGCTTCGTATATGCACGTGGAATGTTAGATCCCTTAATAGACCATGTGCAGCCGAGCAACTAGCGGAGGCCCTAGACTGCTGCAAAGCAGACATAACCGCCATCCAAGAAATGCGATGGGATGGGCCGGACAAAAAGAAGATGAAAAACTGCGACATCTACTACGGCAATTGCTATCGACGGCAAAAGCAGCTCTTATTTGGATGCAGATTTGTTGTCGGAGGCAGACTAAGACGAGAAGTCCTCAGCTTCCGGCATGTGAGCGAGCGCCTCGTAGCAATCCGCATCAAGGCTAAATTCGCCAACATTAGCCTCATATGCGCATGCCCCCCACAGAGGAGAAAGATGACGACACCAAGGATGCCTTCTACGAGCTCCTTAACAAGACCTACGAGCAATGCCCTATGACTATTAAAATTGTCCTCTGTGATTTTAATGCAAAGCTATGAAGAGAGGGTTTCTTTGGTGGAACAATCAGAGAATATAGCCTGCAAAACACCACCTCCGATAACGGATTCAGGCTAATCGACTTTGCGGCGGGGCGAAACATTGTCACGGCTAGCACGCGGTTCCCACATCTCGACATACACAAGGGGACTTGGAGAACTCCTGATCAATCAACAGTCAACCAGATTGATCACATTGCGATCGACGCAAGACACTCCTCCAGCATTATGGATGTCCGTGCGTTCCGAGGAGCCAACATCGACTCGGACCATTACCTTGTTGTAACCAAGGTACGGTTGAGGATATCCCAAACTACGCCAAAACAAACTAATGCTGTGAGAAAATTTGACGTCAGACGGCTACAATCGCCGTCATCAGAGAAGCCGCTTCTGATGTGCTGGGTTTCATTCGTCCACCACAACGAAACCCCTGGTTCAATGATGAATGCCGGCAAGCACATGCAGCTAAGCAAGATGCATATAACGCGGCGCTGCTTAGAAAGACCAGAGCTGCTCATTAGCTCTATGAGCGGAAGAGCTGCTTCTCAGGAGGAAAAAGAAAAAGCATGAGAAGTGTGTGGTCGAGGAAATTAAGAGATGCTACTCCAGGAATGAGGTTCGGAAGTTTTACCAAAAGGTAAAAATAACATGCCGCATGCTGTAGAGATGAACAAGGGAACATCGTAGTAGAATCGCAGTCGATGCTGCGGATTTGGAAAGATCATTTCTGCAGACTGTATAATGGCGATGACGGACCAAATGCCGCTGTCAGGCAGAATCAACCTTTCAACCTGGACGATGATGACCATCAATTCCGTCCACCCAACCTGGATGAAGTGAAGATAGCCATATCGAAGCTTAAGTCCAACAAAGCTGCCGGAGCGGATGGCCTGACTGCCGAGCTCTTCAAAGCGGCGGGCTATGATTTGGTAAGGAGCATACACAAACTCATCTGTAAAATATGGTCGGACGAAAGTATGCCCGATGAATGGAACCTCAGCATTGTTTGTCCAATTCTCAAGAAATGAGACCCTCTGAACTGCGCTCACTACAGAGGCATCAGTCTCCTTAACATCGCATATAAGATCTTATCTGCCGTATTGTGTGAACGCCTGAAGCCGTTCGTCAACAACCTGATAGGTCCATATCAGTGTGGCTTCAGGTCAGGAAAGTCCACCATCGACCAGATATTCACACTACGGCAGATCTTGGAGAAGACCCATGAGCTTCAGATCGATACCCACCACCTATTCATCGATTTTAAGGCCGCGTATGACAGCATCTATAGAGACGAGCTATATAGAGCAGTGTCTAGTTTTGGCATCCCTGCCAAACTCGTCCGTCTGTGCAGGATGACGATGGAGAATGCACGCTGCTCCATCAAGGTCGGTAAAGATCTCACCGTGACCTTTGATGTCCTGAAAGGATTTAGACAACGCGATGCGCTGTCATGCGATTTTTTCAACATCGTAATTGAAAGAATAGTACAAAACTCACGAGCAAACACAAGAGGCACTATCTTTCAAAAGTCCGTCCAACTACTCCCATACGCCGACGATATTGACATAATCGGGAGAAAGCAGCGTGATGTCCGTGGCGCTTTCGCTAGTATTGAGACGGAAGCGGCAAAAATGGGTTTAGCGGTCAATAAGGGCAAGACCAAGTATATGCTGTCAAGCAAAAAGGACAACCAACACCGACGTCTCGGACAGAACGTCACCCTCGACAGATATAACTTTGAGGTAGTTAAGGACTTTGTCTACCTAGGCTCTGCTATAAATACAGACAACGACACCAGCGCTGAGATCAAGCGAAGAATAAGTCTTGCCAACCGCTGTTTCTTTGGGTTAAGAAGGCAATTGAGTAGCAAAGCCCTCTCTCGGACAACAAAAGTCACCCTTTATAAGGCTTTAATACTTCCTTTTGTTTTATTACCATTTGAAGCATATTGTATCGTTTTTAAGTTCAAAACTTGTGTCCATCATTATACCGAATTTTCAGCTTGGAGTACTTAATTTATTTTTTCAAACCATCATATCGGTCGACCTCCAAGAAGAATTTCAAACCATAATTCTCGTCGGAATTACTTCCCTACTGTTGATCTCGAATCAACAGTGTCACACTGATATGATATTTCTGTATTGTTTGACATTTTATTATGGGAAAACTTAGCCCGGCATAACGTCTTATAATTGTTCAGCTTTTTTGGTGGACGAAAATCAGCGCTCTAAAGTAAATGTGTTTTGTGCTTTTAGAGTAACATAATCTCTATACCAATGAACAATTTGAAACCCAATTATCATTATGGGACAATATACGACCACATAGACCACATCTACTACGTAGTGAAGAAAATGTAGCGGAAAGTATACGGGATGACCATGATGAATCGATTCGTTGCGGTTCTCAAAAGCTTGGCTTGTCGTATGCAACAACTTGGCAGATTATACGTAAGGATGTTGGTTTCGTGCAGGATCTGATGCCGATCGACCTTCCGAATCGTCTCTGTTTTATTCGTTGGGGTCTTGTGCAACACAGCCCGTGAAACCATGGCTTTATTGAAAGAACGATTTGATTTAATTTTCACGCTTGGATCATGTGACATCACATTTCTAGACTTTTGGCTTTATGGTTACGCTACGTCCATAGTCAACATGTATGAGCCGGCTACAACTGAGGAATTGCCGGCCAACATCGTTGAAGCTATCGAGTCAAGCCCCACTCGTAGTGCTCGAACAGTTCAATGTAAAGAATAATTCTTTTGTAATACGATAATAAAGATTACCGGATAAAATTTGATTGTTTTTGATTTTTTGTTATTTCTGAAAGAAGCACCAATGGATATCGGTCACTTTCTTTGCCGACCAACGATGTTTAAGTGCTGCTTCAAGTTTCCCTCACTTAAACGCTTTCTTACCTCAGAGATCATCGAACTGGATGGTATCCCAAATAAAGCCTTGAAAGTCGCTATCAAAACACGACGAGATCTGTTTGTCGTAATGTTCAACGCTTATTTTCAAGAAGGCGTTTTTCCTGAGCCCTGGAAACGCCAAAGATTTGTTCTCCTGTCGAAAGGAAAGGGGTATCCAAACTAACCTTCGTCCTACCGCCCCTTTGTCAGCTTGACACGGTCGGTAAAATCCTTGAGCAGATAATCTACAATAGACTTCTACCAGCTATTGAAACAGCAGGAGTCCTCTCAGAACACCAATACGGCTTCCGTAAGTCACGCTCTACGGTAGATGCGATCAACGTGGTATTGACGAGAGCCCGAACCGCTATAGAAGGCAAGCGCTGGAAATGAGGAACCAACAAATACTGCACGATAATAACCCTTGGCGTGAAGAACGCATTTAACTTCGCGAATTGGGAACGAATCATGAGCTGCTTGTATCGAATCCAGGTACGGGGCTACCTCCTTAAAATAATAAAGATTTAATTCAAGGCTCAGACCTGAGCTTCCTCCTGTGGAATGTTATGTATGACGAAGTTCTGTTCTTACCGATTCCAAGGGAGGCGTCAATTATCGGCTTTGCGGACGACATCGCCGTGGTAGTTGAGGCAAAAATGAAAGAAGAAGTTGAACTGCACTGTAACGAGGCAGTTGCTACTGCAGGACTATGGCTAGCTAGCGCTGGACTAGAACTTGCCGACCACAAAACCGAAGCAGTGCTTATCACAAGTATAAAAGTCCGTGAAACGATCAAGTTTAGAGTTGGAGGGCATGAAGTACTGTCTCAACCGTTTATTAAGTACCTCGGAGTGATTATTGACCCTCGTCTAAGCTTCAAACAGCATCTTGATCACGCATGCAAAAAGTCATCGCAAACTATTAGTGCACTCTCAAGGCTTTTTCTTTCAGGAGCTGCCAGTTCCATACACATGTATGCAGCAGAAATATAGTCAAGTGCCGCGAAGGTGAAATCTTACATACGGGGAGGCAAATCCATGTACCGCCTTAGCCCACTAAGGGTCGCCAACGCGTTTCGAACTGTTTCGAACGATGCTTTACTCGTCGTATCTTCAATGCTTCCCATCGATATACTCGCTGGAGAAAAAGAATAACTTAAGTGCGAGCGAGTACCAAATGGCCGAAAAGAAAATATGAAAGAAATCAGAATATTGCAGCCTGGCAACAATAATGGGACAAATTCCCAAAGGGAAGATAGACACACCGTCTCATAACGGTGCACGGCTGTTTCAAAGGATATCTCTTTAAACGCAGACTCAAAACCAATCCAAACTGTCCGCATTGTGAAACAGCTTCCAACAACGGGGAACACGCGTTTTTTCATTGCCCACGATACGAAACCGAAAGAATATCCAGATAATATCGTTAGTTATACTCGTGTGCTCGAGAGCAATGAAAACTGGACCGTCGTTAGTAATGCGGCGGTACGTATTCTAAACGATTTAAGGAGGATTTTAGAATGCAAACGCTATGCGAATAATGCTAAGTCCTTATTCCGAACCACGCTGTAGCCCCGCGGAGAAAAAAAAAACAATCGGCCTGTTTAGTAATGGAGGTGCTTTTAGCCGGTAAGAATACGGCACTACCAATAGGCGTCGGACCATTGGTGCTTCTTGTAAGGTATCCACCCATCATCACAAAAAAAAAAAATAAAATAAAAATGTTCCATAGATAAATTGTACAAACAACATATTTGTGACTTTTGGTGGTCCCACAACCCTTCTTTCTTATTTTTTCTTCGCCATTCCACCATTCACAACCAAAGAATTACAAGCACCACTCCATAATTGATGACACCATTACATCACTGTTTAATACAAATATCAAGGACATGCAATTTTACATAAGGTACTTTCCTTTTACATCACCGCGTATCCGAATCCCACCCACATATGAACTGCCCAACAGTTAAGGGTGCTCGCAATCAAAGTGTATGTACTACAAAAAAATCATTGTAAACACAGGATACTCTAATCCCTCTTCTTGTCAGAGCTCATTTAATGGATTATCAAAATCCACTTCAAATGTTTACTCATCGCATTATCTGACCGCCATGGGTTCTGGGCTGGGTGGCACAAACCATGTAACTCGAAACCCTTCAGAATATATCAATTAACAAGTGATTCACAAACGAAGTGATACATCATGATGAGAAGTTATAAAAGTCAGATGGTTTACTCATGGTAGAATAAAGATGTGTTCATGTTTCTGCATATGTACAAAAATGTATGGTACCGGGGAAAGATACATATGAAAGTATACATATTGCCATTAATATCAGCTAAATGAACAAGTGCATGTGAATATTAAGAAGACTGCGAATCAAATAATTTCTCAAGATTATTAAACGCACTACTACTGACATCTGTTGTCGCAATGCTGTAAATTGATCTATCAAGTTCTAAAATCACTACAGAGACTCGGCCTGAACTGTACGGTGGATAATGAATTTCGGGTAATTCGTTCTCTACAATTCATTTTTAGCCCATACAATATCTTAAAAATATGGTTTGTGCACTTGCTTAGTTGGTGTAGGATAAATTGTAGATGATGTAGATAGTATCGGCACCAGGGACAATAGTGCTATGTCCACTTTTGTCCCGATTTATATTACAATAATAAGAATAAAATATAAAATAATATTCTTTTTGAACTGAACTTTTTGTAGACATTCTAAGAATGATTGTAACATCCAAAAAAAATACGACCTTTGAAAATATCAATTAGTTTTAAAGGGACCCTTGATCAAAACCATGACATTTGGTGTGGAAAATTATGAAGCCGGCGTAGAACGACTGTCCAAAGATGCATTGTGTAACGAAAGAGGAAGGAGGCTTATAGAGTTCTGCGATTGATGAATGGGGTGAGTTGACGTTCATTGTATAGGTACTGGGACATCAGTTATTGACTACTGTTTGGCAAGAGGAGACTGGAATTACCATGTCACCGATTCGGAAGTGAAGCAAGTCATATACTCTGATCATTTACCTATCATTGTTAAGGTTGCTCACTACACGCCGACAAACGAGCAAATAAGCGATATGATGTTGCTCCCAAAAATGGTATGGAACGAGAACAAAGCCGCCGAATATAGAACGAAAATTCATAAGAAATTGCAAGGAAGAAATATTACGACCGTAGCGGATATGGAGCAAATTATAAAAGAGTCATATCCTACCGTAAATCCAAACACCCGCAAACAAAATAAAGGTCCGTGGTTCGATAAAAATTGTCAGAGAGCAAGACGTGTGTCTTTTGAGTGGCTTAATTTCCAACACAGGTACTCTCAAAAAGTCGTATCTAAGAGCGAATCAGGAGTATAAAGATGTTTGCCGACAAAGTAGGCGAAATTACTTGAAAGAGAGGCGCGCAAACTGGGGTGTTGTAGCAACGCATCTGAGTTTTGGAAACTCGGAGGAAGATATGTGATCAACAGACGTCTAAGCCCTAATATCCTACTAGATCACTTCAAGAGGCTACTGAACTTATCAGTGAGCAGTCCTAGCTTTCAATATGCTGCGCCAGATATACGAAACAACTCATCAGGAGCTCACGGGTGTGCTGCTTTGTCTGAAGGATAGAAAGGCGACATGGTGGGACGGTATACCGACCGAATTTTTTAAATATAGTACAAAGACAACCTCATTGGCCTATAAACCAGCATATTATATCATGTGACAGTGTCCCAATGGTTTAAAGAAGCTCTGATTTTTCGGCGATATATCGGATTCTGCTTACTATCGGGGAATATCGTTCTTAATTTCATCGAACAAAATCGTTGCAGCAATATTGCAGAGTCGGCTGTGCACATGGATAGAAACCAATAATCTGCTAAGGGAATTCCAGGCGGGTCTGGCTACTCAACTGTCGACCACATTTTCGTATTGAAAAACGTAACAGATAAATTCATAGCCAGAAATATTCTATTTGCCCTCTTTATAGACGATATAGTGGACTTCCTCCCAGGAAGAATAGAAATTGCAGGGATTCTCAGTAAAGCCCCCCTGTTCGCAGATGAATCTTTGCAATTGATGATTAATAAATTGTATGAGTACTGCAACCTATGGAGCTTGGTCGTGAATTTGGAGAAATCCTAGATAATGCTATTTAAAAAGAGAGGTGGTAGACTTGCTTACAACGAAAAATGGCACTTGAACGGAGAAAGTATAGAAGTTGTAAATGAATACATGCATCTTGGAATCCTTTTAACAAGTAGCCTTAGTATGATAAAACATCTGAAGGAGAAACTCTAGAAATCTAAAACTGTCATCAATGTAGTGTGGAAAATCTGTTTCAGCAACTCACAGATTACGAACGTACAGTAAATTCACAGTGCTTGAAGTTGCACCGGAGGCAGTAGTTTTGTTTGTTTTGCAGTTTTTTTGATTAAGAAAACCTTCCACATCCTTCCAAAGGCTCCGAACTATATGCTCATACTTACGTTCCAGATAAACTACACATATGTCAGACAACCGACTTCAAAAGATAGTGGCCTTACACGCGAACACAGAAGAAAATAGCATGGTTCGAAGAACGGCTGGAATTAGCTCGTGGGTGTGGTGTAGAGCTGATTGCGGAAGCTATGAACTGGGAGAACTAACACATTAGCTCATAACGAGAGTTGATGAACAGATTAGAATGAAGTTTGTAGAAGAAGCGACTGGATCACTACATCGTAGTACTTATACCAGGATAAATCACAATCTTGAAACGAAACGAGGAGAATTTTCTTTGGAAAAGACTTCTTATCGGAACAAGGAATGATATCCCTTCTCAACGAAGAAAACGTTACTAAACTATGTTTATACTGCAAAATTGCATTAAAATATAGAGGGAGTATATAAGCAGGGAACTTCTAAAAGTGTTGGTAAATGTATCTATGTATATATAAATAAATAAAATACTTATTATTAGCTCTATTGGCAATCTGGCAGACGGCAATGCCATGCTAACTGATTTTATTTTGTTACTATATTATTAAAATTATTACGTAAATAAAAATCTATCTATCTATCTATCTATATTTATTTTTTTTACTTCTGCTAATTCAGTTCTCCTTCGTTGCCTCGCTGGCTTTCGATCCAGCAGACTTCATTTTTCTACCTACTTTTTAAGCCTTAAGTTGACAATCATCTACAATACTTTTCGTAAGGTTTTTGAGAATCATTGGTATACGAACTCCACTTCTTCTTCTTATCCTTTTATTAACCCTTTCCTCGTTATATGAACTTATGCGTAACGAGTTTCCCATTTTTACTGCATCGCTGCTGCTCCGCTTATGGGGTTGGCTAATGTCGCAGGCCGCAGAACGCGTCTACATAATGCTCGGTCCTGGATCGCTTCAGTGGTTAACCCCAGACGTTGTTGCGCATTTGCCATCTGAGAAATCCAGGAATTCTTTTTCTGACCTCGTTTTCTTACAGTTGGAGTGACCGTAGTTGATAGTGCCTTTTTAACCGGATTTTCCGCAGATCTTCTTTGAACGTGGCCATACCAACTTATTCTATTCGCCTTAAGCTGTTCGGTTACCGATTTCTTTATATGTAGACTTCCTCTTATACGCGTAGATCTAATGCAATCGCGTTTAGTGACTCAACTAGACATCCTTAACATTTTCATTTCCGCTGCCGTCATTTTGTTTTTAAACGCTTCGTACATTGTCCAGCACTGTGAACCGTATATAAGAGCTGGTCTAACAACCGTGGTGTAGAGTTTCCCCTTTAATTTAAGTGGAAATTTTCGGTCGCAAAAGATTCCCGAATTTTCCCGCCATTTCATCCATCCCACACTCACTCTGTGGTTTACGTCGTCATCACATTTCGCTTCCATGTTAACGATTGATCCTAAGTACTTAAAGATAGTGCTTTTCGGCAGAACTATTCCGTCTTACATTTTATCCGGAACGGGTCGCAACGGGTCCATCTTTGAACGACTTATTTTAAACCCGTTTCTCTCGAGCGCATTTCTCCATGAATCTAAGGCGTTCTATAAATCTTCGACGTTATCGCTAGGTATAACTGCGTCGTCAGCGAAGAGAATTGGCGTTACATTTGCTTCGCGCATGCAGTCTTTTAAAAGATAGTCGAATACTACGTTAAAGAAGAAAGGGCTAAGTACGCTTCCTTGATGCACTTTCACGTTTCCGTACATGTCTTGAAATATTCTAACATACGTTTCCGGTACGTTTTGAGACCTCAGCGCGGCCCATATGAGATCCCTAGGCACTCGATCGAATGCTTTCTCGAGGTCGATAAATACCATGTGTAAATCCTTAGACGAATCTCGGTGCTTTTCCATTATTATTCGTAGGCTTTGGATAGCGTCCACCGTCGATCTTCCTTCAACAAATCCACACTGGCTATTATCGAGCTTTATTATTTGCCGAAGACGTTCGTTTAAGACTCTTTCGACGATTGTCATTGTGTGTGACATAAGCTTGATTGATTGATTGATTGGTATTCAAGCCACAGGTCACAAATTTTCTTTTCATTTGTTAGTAAGCGACCGTCTGCGTTTTTGATGTATTTCGGCGAGGTTATTTCCATCGAATTTGTTCGCCTCTGTGCAGCGAGCTTAAAAATATTTGGCATTTTAGTACTGTACGACGTTTGAACTTCTCGTAAAGCTTGTCTTCTATCTGCCGATCGTGAGGATATTTGTTCCGACTCCTGGTACAGATTTTCCGCTGCTGCGGCTAGAGCTCGAACCAGAACTTTCTTTGCGACGTTTTTAAGGCGCTCATATTCAAGAGCCAGTCGGGCTTTTTCGATATCGTCGCTCCGATCGCATTTTGTCCACGCTTGGAATGCACTCTTCTTGTCGGCCACAGCTCGTTTGGTTTCGTCATTCCACCACCATGTTTCTTTGCCGACGTAATGGTATTTCGATATAGTCCCCAGATGGGACTTTGGGAGTGTTATGCATTCCTCGTGCATGCTGTTCCACATTTCTTGCGGGCTAAGTGAGTCTGCGATACCGTTTATTTTTCGAAGTGCGATAAATCTTGCGTCTCGTGCCTTCGATAGATTATACCACCGCATTTTTGGCTCTCCAAATGATGACCGCGTTTTCTGTGGTTCCGCTGTGGAAAATTCTGTAATGAGCAGACGGTGTTGGCTTACTAGCGATTCTCCAAGTATTACTTTACAGTCCTTAACACGGTTTCTCATCGACATTTTGCAGAGGTGATAATCTATTTGCGTTTCGTGGCCTCCGCTGCTATATGTAGGTGATAAGATGTCGTTGATGTTTAATAAACATTGTATGTAAGACGGTTAAGCCATACACGCTACAAGGATGGTTCCAAAGCCTTTACCGCCATGGCAGTCCTCATAATCAACATTTGTTTCTCCGACGTGGCCATTTCAATCTCCGCCGACGAAGAGCATCTCATCGATAGGTATATTTCTAAGCAAATTACCGAACTCTGACCAAAATGTATCTTTTTCCGATTGGTCGCATCCATTTTGTGGAGCGTACGCGCTAACAATGTTCCACGTTTCATTGTGTATGACGAGTTTAACACTCATCAAGCGGTCGCTTATTTTCAAGATACCAACGATGTTGTTTAGAAGATCCGCTGCAACAACGATTCCAATACCGTTTCGTCCATTGACCGTTCCATGGTAGAACATCTTAAATGCCTTAATTTTTAAATCTAGAAAACGCGCTTTATTTCTTGTATTACACCACTTCGTTTCCTGTACGCACAGGATTTGTAGAGTTCTGCGACGCATAATCGCTTCCAGTTCTAAACTTTTTAAGGTCATCGATCCGACGTTCCAACTTGCAAACCGAAGTTTATGAAAATATTTTGGAAACTTCATTTTGCCCGCCCCCGGAATCCGTCGGGCTCTGACACAAGCACTTCTGCTTGCTCTGGGATCACCCGAGTGCGTTGCAATCGTGGTGCCCAGCGGGGTAGTGCTATTAATTGCTATCATTTCCATGAAGTTTAAAGTTTGAGTGGTTTGACACTTGTATGCTCATTTCGAATTGATTGACTGTTCTCTTACCCCACCGGTAGTCTCCAGACGTGGGAACCCAATGATTGCATACAAACTTGTGGGAAAGTTTTAAGGTGTTAAAGTGTCACAGGCTCATTTTCGGTGTCATAGTTGCCTGTATATGATTGGTGTCCCATTTAGTCGCCTCTTACGACAAGCTGGGACGCACTGCGGCACTATTCTTTATCCGATGCCGCACGGATAGGTATACGAACTCCACATGAATGATAAAACTTGGTGGTGGATTAATGAGACCAAAATGGAGATATACGGATAAATCAGACTTAGAATAGAGGACACGTACTGTAGCAGTACAGTCATTGTATTCAGAGTTAGAAGAAGTGCACGTCAAAAAATATGCAAACGATTGAAAACGAATTTGCAGTATATTCAATATCCGTAAAATGAATACGAACAGGAACGCTTACTATAGAGAACAACATATACCTAACGTGCAATAGATGGAAAGAAGACTTTAACAAGTTATTAAACGAACATTTTACGCTAAAAGAAAAAGATTTTTTTAGCTATAGTGCACAATATGGAAACAGCAGATTTTGTGGATCCTGAAGCTAGGGAGAACTAAAAACACTGTAATACCTGTGAAGTGCTGCAGGGCCAAATCACATAGAATGGCGACCATGGTGATTTCTGGATTTAAAAGCCTCAAAATTTTGACTAGTTAAGTGGTAAAATGCCATCCGAAGCGTAATCAATATACTCAGAGCTTTCTTGTACTTCAAGGAAATTCTTCGTTTAAGTACTCTTTCCACCTATTTATATTTTGTTGTTTACCTTTGATAGGTTAATCTGTTCATCTTCAATGTTTTTGACGATTGAACCTCTTCCGAGTTTTTCTTCATTGTGACGCAATCTTTAGTATGTTAGTTTATCGGGTAACCGATCCTCGAAGTGGAACTGCAACATAGGGAACGTACTGACGATAGCACATAGGGAATAACCAAAAAACCATTGGAGAAAATCAGAGTAGTGTTCAAAGATTATAGCTTCTTACAATTGTCTAGGTTTTTGATTAAATTTGAGCCCGCAACGAATTTTCTTTTTTTTACCGATGACAACGCCCTTTTAAGCACACAACAGTCCTTTAGACGATTTTTAATATTTGGTTAAAAGCGCTAAATGATAACACAACTTAGAAGAAGTCATCATGTGGAAAAGTAAAATTTCGAAGACCTAGTTTCTATCATAAATCCTCAAGGAAATTGCGAAACCGATGTCTCACAAGGAAGGGTAAGCGTCGAATATCTCAAATCTCACGAAAATTGACGGAAAAATGCTGCGAGTTGAAGGTTTTTTAATACAAATTTATAAATCCAGATATACTCAGAACAATTGCACGTTACAGTCGTACTATAGTGATGGATGATGTACAAGAAAGGAAGTATTAGTGGTATCGGACATGACAAAAAGTGATCGAGGTTGTTAGAATATCCAGCCCGAAAACAATAGAAAGTGACCTAAGATTGGCAAATTTACCCAATCCCAAAAGTGGTGCATTAGCAATGAAGATATGAAATATAACATTAGACGGCTTACCGGTAAGTTTCATAGCCAAAATAACGAATGAAATTCCTCCTTTGATCGACTTCGACATTCCGTATGATAAAATATATCCGAAGAGGAAGGACTGGCAAGAAAATGCAGTACTCAGGCAGATAGCTCGAAAACCGAGGGAGGAACAGGTACTGGTATCTTCTCAGAAGATCCAGAGCTAAGAGTGTATATAAGACTACCCGACACAAGCAGTGTCTTCCATTCAGAAATTCTGGCTGTCCTCAGGGCGGCTGAGCTAATGCAGATGAGATCGGTATCCGGAAAAGATATCGCTATCTACATCGATAGCCAGGCCGCTCTTAAGGCAATGGAATCGACTAAAATCAGATCTGGTACAGTCAGGGGCTGTCGCACAATGCTCAAAGCATTATGCATTCAGGACCGCGTGAGACTGTGCTGTGTGCCAGGAAACCGTGATAAAGTGGGAAATGAACAGGCGGATGAGCTTGCAAGAAGGAGAGGACTACCAGATAATAGTGAGGTTGCCAATATCAAACCACCCTTCTGCTTAGTAAGAGGCACTATCGAGGAAAATGCGATAAATGTGAATGCGAATCTTGAAGAATAAAAGGTATCCAAGGCTCTATGGCCACTTCTTGACAGTAAAAGATCAAGGGAGTTAGTAAAATTAAACAGGGATAAGCTTAGTTCAATACCTAATAGGAATCCTGACTTCACACCGTCTCCTGCTGAGACACGCAAAGAGACTCAAATTGTCAGAACATTTTTAGCTACGATCTGCATGTAGTTGGGGACATAACACACATACTGTGTGATACGAGGCACTGATTTCAAAAGCCTTCTTGCCTTTTGCAAAAAGATTAGCTGTTTTACCAGGGACATTGTTAAGGTTTTTGCCCTTTGAAGATAAATTCAAAAGGTTCCACAGGGATCGCGATGGGCCCGTTTTGGTGCCTAGTGTTTGTGTGATGACACACCCGTGTTTTAACCAACTTTTAACTTTCATAGGCAAAGACTTAGGTTGGGCCTGATGTGTGAAAATCAAGTTTTTTATTTTGTTTATCGATTTCTAAACAGAGCGAGAGTCGTGAAGCAACCATTCTGTGTAGGTACATATTTCAAAACATAATATAATAGACAAATTAGAGGTATTTTGTTCGGGAAATATTCAAATAGATAGGCATATCATAAGTGTAATCACGAATGCGAATTCTTCTGATTGGAAACTATTATTTTTATTGTCATTTCATGCAGCCATGGAACTAGCATAGATATCACTAGGTACATAGGTACTGTCTTTTACTAGTTAATCGAATCTGGTATATATTTTCTGGTAAAAGAGCGCTGAAGTTCTACTTTAAAGAGTCGTCAGTATAGACGTTTTGACCGCATGTAAGATTTATTTAAAACACCTTGGCAGAGCAGAGCAGAGAGCAGGTTTAACTTATTAAAGAATTGAAATTCGTTGGGAGTTTAGTAAGATTTTGAATAAACCATCATTAGTGAAGGTATATGGGTGTCCTAGGAAAAATCAGCTGTTGCTCTGTTACACCACCGGTGCTGAGAATATGGAAAACCTCTTTTTATACTGTATAATGGGGACGAATCTTAACATTCTGCAATACAGATCATTCATCTTAGATGATCATTGCATAAAATTGCGCCCACCTGACCCTAATCTAAACAAAGCAGCTGGACTTATAAGCTTACAGACCAAGATATTCAAAGTTGCTGGAAATGGCTTTGTGAAGAGCAAAGACAAATTAATTTTTTTGGATCTAGTCAGATTTCTGATGAATGGATAAGCAACCTCAACTGCGCCAACTACAGAGGCATAAGTCTCTCTCTCAATATCGAATACAATATTTCATTTGGCTATAAGAACATACTTGCTCCTAATTAGTTCAGTTTCAGACCAGAAAAGTGCACAATCGACCCAATCCTTACACTCCCTATGGCATTTCCTGAAAAAAGATCAAGTAGTTGAGGATCATTGACGTCTAGGAATTTAGTGTATTTATTTGTTCTTATACCAAGTTCTTATAACGAATTTTTCGATAGAGAAATAAAAGTCCAAGTCGATATCCACAATCTTTTCATCCAATTAAAGGCCGCGTATGACAGCATTAATAGAGACGAACTCTATACTATATTTCTAGGTTTGGCATCCTTGACGGCGCTCGTTGTTTCGGGACACACAACACGTTAGAGTCGATATCCATAATTTCGAGGAAGTAAAGTCTTTTACCGGGCTTCGAAATAAATTCTGTCAACAATGCCTCAGCAGATATTTAACAAAGGATCACTCTTGTCAATCGCTGTCAGCTTGGGCAAATAAGACAATTGAGTAAGTTAGGGGACTCTATAAATAACATTGATCATCTCAGTACTACTTTACGGCTCTGAAGAATGGACTCTATCGAAAGCGGAGGAAGATATCCTTGGTCGCTACAAGACAACAATTTTTCTTACCGTCCTGGTCCCTTTTGGGTTGACGGGCTTTCGAGAAAAAGATTCAACAATGAAGTAAAAGCGCCGTTTAACGACATCAACCGGTGAATGAACACAAATGCTTCGGCCCACAGAGTTTCCGAATTATACCCTGATTGCTCATATACGATTGCAAACGATCAAGAGATACTCTGATATTTTCAAACTCTTAAATATAACTACAGTACACTAATTTAATTGCAGCGCACAATAGTATCTGAGGAAGCTGTTTATCGTGTAAAGAAAGAATCAGGCATCAGACTACAATAAATAGGCAATAACTACTTTCGAAAGCGATTTTTGCTCTCCAGGACCACCAACTTTGATCAATTTTGTTAGA
Organism: Volucella inflata; assembly: GCA_928272305.1. NCBI lineage: Eukaryota > Metazoa > Arthropoda > Insecta > Diptera > Syrphidae > Volucella > Volucella inflata. Next base: position 231,294,944 of record OV743716.1, read on the forward strand.
AAATCTCTATGGTTTCAGGAGTAAGTAAGGAATTGCTCTCTCACTCTTGTAGTAGTATCATAATAGGCCTGTTCTTACTTCTTAATGCATTTCAAATAGGGACCACTCTTACTTTAGCTAAGCTTTCAGTTCTTCGCCACATTCCAAAGAATTTTGACAATTATTTGAATCAATAGACAAGCTATGAAGATTCATATCTCGATGTGCTCGACAACTCTTCTTTCTGCAAATGTCTGCTTTAAACTCTTTATTGCTTCTGCCGTACTATGCCTTATTTAAATTATGTAGGTACTCCTTCTTTCACGATACTTGTATCACATTATTGTAAAAATTTTCCCAGCAACCATACTGGATTTCGTGGAGGCGTCAATCATTTCACCCTTCTCTTACAAATTCAATCAATTTGTTATCTGAAAAATCCATTGCAGGCACAACTATGGCAGCACAATTTGTGAGCGTCCATTTGACTTTTGCCTTACGTTTATGTGTCTTATGTCATAAACTCCCCAGTTCTGAAGGCGAGACTCGTACATTCAGTCAACCCCTAGAGTATCCAAACTTATGAGTACTCATATAACGCCACACTACAAGTACTTGATGGCTGTCACATCGCAGCAGTCAAAAGTAGCATGAGCTCATCGTATCCTCACCGACATGGATGCCTAAAAATATATGACGAAACAATTTGTCGGGAGATAAAACTAATGCATACGTCCGTCCGTGATCTGCCTCTGTACACACAGATGCCAACTAGAGGCCATCACCCAGTCAGCCGGCATCCACCATCCACCATCCATGAGCAAGAGATACTCATAAACTTTCCCCGAATGCGGCTGCCCGCTTTTTGATCCGACTTCCAGACTGATTCCCGTATGAAATGAACTTTGGCGCAATTAAGGCGTATTAATTGCTTGTATTTTGATAAACTGAGTGCTCCCGGGCACGTATTTATCTTAAACTGGTGAATCCATTGAACAGAGTCCCCCTTTTTCCAGGCAATCGTTTTCTTTTTAATGGACATGGCGAGATCTATGGATGGAGCAATGAAGTCATTGAGATGGAGATGGATGGAGGCTTGAGTATGAATTCTCTGGTCTATGGTGGGTTGGTGTGTCAAGCAAGATCCATCAGAAATGTAAAAGATACGAGTAGATGTCATAAATGTTTTAATGAAATGTGATTGACTATTATATTGAAATAAAATTGAAATTTTGCAAGGAATTGAAAAGATGTTAAAATCGCTGTTGTAAGAGCAATGAAATATTGTATGAAATGTGTGTGTTCAACAAGATATTACTAATACCATAATCAATTAGATAAGAAAGATACAAATTACTACTAATAACCTTAGTGTATCTTGGTGGGTACACGATCACATCAAAAACACAGGCTGAGAGGCGATACAACGACGTAGTAAGTACACGATCCCCGCAAAACATGACAAGGCAGATTGATCAGATTGCAATTTGTGTATATAAAATTACCTTGGGCCATAGTATTTCAATGGTACACAAGGTACAAATGCGCATATCAAGAGCAAAACAGAGCTGTGAATAGTGCAATAGACGTCAGGCAGCTACAATCGCAAGAGATGACCACAACCTTTGCCTACTTTTCTCAATTCCTTGCAAAATCTTACACCACCACTAGATCTAAAAGCGTCGCTACCGAAAGAAAAAATATCGCCTCCTAAAAGAACACGAGGTGAGCCCAAACGAAAACATGTGGGCCCTGTGTCATGTCATATCCCGGCAGAGGAAAAAAGCCAACCGCAATTTTCTCTGAGGAACAACAAGAGATCAAAGAGTTCAAAATATAAAAAAAAAAGTTCCAGATCAAGAAAAATGAATTAAGGCCTTCAAGGAAAGTGAAGGTGAAGGAATGGACCTTTCCTTCGAAGGCAAATTCGAATGCTTTTCGAACTGGAGCACTTATATCCGCCTCCTCTACTTGACCCGGCTACATCAGTCGTTAAATCTTTAGTCTTCTGGTCGGCGTCGCTGTGTAATCCGTATCTTCCCATTGTATCTTCTCCTTCACTCACCGTCTATGTAGACGAGACCAAAACTCATTGAAAAAGTTTCCTCCAAAGAAGTCTATGTTTGTACGCAAAGAAGCATATCTAGAATTATTAAGATCTTTTATAGGACCACATTTGTTGCTTTCGAGAGGAGTTCGCTAGTCAACTGCGTCGATTGGTATGGATTATTCTTCGTTTTATCCCAGAGCTAGCAGAGACAAAGTCCATTACTACCCCAAATTTGTATCTGTCGAGAGTGACTTTTTATCCGAGACGTCGTCGCTGTTGCACTCTTTTCTGCTTGACAGCATATAGTTGGTCTTGCCTCGTTAACCGTTATACCCATTTTAGCCGCTTCCGTCTCAATACTTGCGAAAGCGCCACTGACATCGTGCTTCTCAATATCATATTCGTGTGCTAGTACGTAGTTGGACGGACTTTTGAAAGATTGTGCCTCTTATGTTGACGTTTGCACTCGTGGTAGCGCATGTGGCTTGTCTAAATCTTTTTTTGACATCAAAGGTCTCGTCAAGGCACCGGCCTTGATACAGCAGCGGGTATTCTCCATCGTTATCTGGCACAGATGGACGTGTTTGGCAAGGATGCAAAACTTACATAGTGATTGCTCTGTATAGCTCGTCTCTATAGATGCTGTCATACGCGGGCTTGAAATCGATTAACAGGTGGTGTATATGGATTTCAATTGTTTTCTATAAGATTGAGGGAAGGGAGTATATTTGATAGATGATGGACCTTCCTAGCCTGATATGGGAGAGGATTCTTCCTTGAGAATCGGACAAACAAAGCTGAGGTTCCATACACATACAGATGAGTTGGTGTATGCTCCAAGCTTTGAAGAGCACAGCCGGCTGGACAGAATTGTTAATATAGGTATACATATACCAGGTTAAAAGCTTCGTTCTGCCTGACATCGGTATTTGGTTCGTCATCGAACTTTCTGCAGTCTACAGAAATGCCCTTTCCAAATCCTCAGTATCAACTGTGACTCTTTTACTATGTTCCGTTGTCTCTCTAGGTTTTGGTTCGAGTTTGTGTCCGTGGCATGTGTCGATTTCCTCGACAGCGCACTTCTTCTTATGCTACTTTTGTTTCCTACTGAGAAGCCGGTGTTCGTCTCTCCTCTTCTGCTTGTAGAGCTGGTGTTGCTGGCTGGTTCTTTTATGCAACACCGCTTTGTATGCATTTTGATATGATGTATTTATGTTACGACGCAACTCCTTGTCAAATCAGGGGGTTCGTTGTGGTGGCCGAGTAAAACTCAGCACATTAGACGCTTTATTTTTGATGGCTTTTTGACAATTTAGCCACTGGTCTTCAGTACATGATGTTAGCCGCATAAGGGTTCTTAAGATATAAAGGGAGACTCTCGCAATGTTTGAACATCATCCATAACACTAGAGAAGCGCCTTGCGTCGATTGTACTGTAGCCAATTTGGTTAACGGTTGACTGATCCCCAAGTCCACTAATGTATTCCTTGCGATTTTTCGAATATGCAGATGACGTTCAGTGAAAATCAGCGGGCTGTCAGTAGTGAAATCAAAATACAGACTGCAAAAAAAAAACCACCGGAACCGACTAATTGAGCCGAAGATAACAGAAGGGAAATATTATTTTGAGATGCTTTCTATCGACTAGTTAGTTAAACGACTATTATTTATTTCAAAGAAAAAACTATTTTTTTTACAAAATTACTTAGCCTATATGGTTTGGCCTTTTATAAGCCGTCTACCAGATTGACATTAAAAATAACAAAATAATTTGGCGCTACTTATGCTTAATACATATATAGTACATGAACTAAAAAAAAATAGATAGCGTTTGTAAATACTTAGAAATTTTCTTCGATTATGCAGTTCGTGTTGCGCAATGCGTTCACTGCGTAGTTATAGAGTAGGTCCCAACCTCTGCCACCATTCAAGATATGGATTGCTTCCTCTATCCCAAGTGCTTGAGCCCCGAAGGAGTTTCGGTGGAATTCTATAAGTATGGGGCATTTCTCAATGAAGTGCAACACATCCTCACGTTCCCTGAGATAGCATAGCTCGCATAAAATTGGAAGCTCAGGGTGGTGCGGTATAAAATTAAGATTCAAAAGTTCGCCTCTTAGTTTGAAGATGGTACTTGTTTTAACCACCGGGTAGCTGTTCAAAACATACGTCATTTCCTGCAGATAATGATTCATCTTGCTGTAGTAAGCTCTGTATTGAGGTGACTGAGTTTCATTTACAAGTTTGTCATGAATTCTGTGACTGGTTTTCTGAAATAGCATTTTTTAGTTTTTTTTTTAGTGATTCCTGCTGCTCGCTTGGTGTTAAAACAAAGTTATAACCGCTTTCTGCTCCTAGTATTTCCCACTCTTGCGCGAGTACCAACCTCGAAATTCTTTCCTGGCTCAATGCATAAACATAATCATAAGAGTATTCAGAAACAGGGATGCCACTCCAGTCTCCAAGTGCAGCATATACTCGTAATTGGGCGAATTACTCGGGAGTTTAAAAATCCGTCTTAGAACAAAGCGGAGAAACTTTTCCACAACTTCGAAAGCGCGGTAGGCCCAGACTTGCGTCGCATACAGCAGGATGGAAGAGGCTGTAGCGCGGAATATTTTCACTTTCGAGGTGTGAGAAATGTGTGTGTTCTTGATGGAGTTTCCCCCAAACAGCACAGATCGCCCTCGAATAAAAAGGCTATTGAGTAGAAAAGCATTACCTCTAGTGTAGAATGTGACGCACTTAACTACCCTTATCTCCCCTACCTACCTGTTTAGATCGGATAAAAACTTTCCTGGCTTCTTTGAGCGAACGATTATTTGGTACCATCTGTGTCAATCTAGTGAGAAGATATTTGTATTTGTGCAAGACAGAACTGTATCGGCGAAGTTAATTTGGTTGGAAGGCTGCGAAAATAAGGCAAAGGTACCAGTCACTTTATGGTTTGGATCTACGAATACATTTCACTGGAGAAATGCCTTACCTTAAGTAGCGCGAGTACCAACACTTGGGGTAAAGGTATTTAAAGTGATTTTCACGTGTGCAACCAGAGAAAGATAGCTAGGAATTGAGGTGGCTGAAGAAGTACGTTGAGTTGTCTTCTTGTTAATTTTATTCCATTTCTAGATTGATCTAGAATGCAGGGATAATCCTTTCAATGCGACTACTAGGACTACAGAACGACTTTGACGATTAATATATTTGGAAAACAGCGAGCTGTCTGTGGGGGTTCGCCGGTATTGAGAAAGAAGCTACCAAAATGCTTTTGAGTCAATATATACAACATACAATATCGACGAATTGCACAGTATGTCACCATCGATAGCTACAATTTGGAGGTTGTAAGGGACTGTGTCTACTTTGGCTCTGCTACATATTCTGCCAAGAATACATCAGCGAAGATTTACTCTTGCTAATAACTGTTTCTTTGGCTAAAAAGGGAATTGAGTAGTAAGGCGTTATCCCGCAAGACTAAGTATGATTATCCCAGTCCTGCCTTCGAGATATATTCGGTCCCTTTTGCGTTGAAGAAACTGGAGAAGAGGATTCGATCTGACATGTAGACCCGGAAGGACAACGAAGCAGAAAATAAGCTCACCTTAAGTGGCGCGCAAAAGGAGAACTTAACCAACTTGGAGTGCGCAACTGTAGGCTTGTTTGTTGAGGCGGGCCCCCGCCCAATCATCAAGGCTTCTTCCATCAATGAGGTTGTCTAATAAAAAGCGGGGGTAGAGTAAAATTGGTCTTATCAGAAACATCATCAGACCTTTCGCTACTTATGGTTGCTATGATTTTCCAGTTACAAGCTGCTGGTCACAGGTCTTGTTGAGTGGCAAGACAACCGGTAGTCCATATCAGGACTTAAAACACGTTATCGTGGTAGTTAGGAGCCCCACGGATTTCGGTCCTGGCCTAACTTTTTGAGGTAGGCCCCCTTGTGGGATCGTCACGGTGGTTGTGGTTTAAACATAAACGCAGGGAGAGTGGGCCTGGTAGGGCTCAATACCCGGAGTGGAGTAACTATAAGTGCTGGGTACTGAAACCTTAAGATCAGTAAGAGGTTTTAGGTACGCCTCGACTTATACCAAGGGTGTAGCTGTGCCCTCAACGCATTAGTATTATTTCAAGTAGCAAATAAGTGATGGCAGGGCATATCCTTGCCCCCATGGATGTATGGGCATCCCGTGAACTTAAGTCTGCACGATATGTGTTCACGTTAAACAAAGGACACATCTGTTAGTTGAGGCCCAAGTTCACTCCGAACTGTAGCGCCACCTAAGTAAGTAAGTAGGTTAGATTTATCTGCACTCCTTATCGATTTTTTAATAAGCCTTGTTCTTCTTTTTTCATATATCTTTATTTACAATGTTTTATTTTTACTTACAACCTTCAACTTAACCTACAACTGAGTACTCGTATGTATTTACTAATTTAATAACCTAAACTCTGATCTTATACTAGAGCCAGTAAGCTTTTGGCGGTTCATAGGCATTTACATAATGCACATTGGTTTCGTGCTCTGCAGTTAATTCATATTTCAACGCTCCATTCGAAGGATATGGTGGAGGTGGTGGAGCTGATACTACCGGCACTATGCCAACGGATCCATGCATATGCATAGTCATCCCTTCCATGGCAGATTTCTCCGATTCTTCGTAAATTCCGATTGGATACTTTTTCCACTCAAGACCGCATTTTGTATTATTAGGAACTGAGTCTGTGCTTTGGGAGTGATTAGCTGTGCCAGAATCTATGTCCATGCGTTTTGACTTGTAACGTCGATTTTGGAACCAGATTTTCACCTGAGTCGCAGATAAATTGAGTTTGTGAGCGATGACTTCTCGTTCGGCTCCAGTCAGGTATTTCTGCTGACGAAATCGACGTTCTAACTCAAGTACCTGAGCTTGAGAGAATAACACACGAGGCTTTCGTTTTGCTCGTGGTTTTCCATTTTTTCGCAACTCACAGCGGGATGAGGTCACTTGGGTGGTATCTTCTATGGAAAATAGGAAAAAAAAAAAGAAAAACATTCAATTTTAATGAATGTAGAAAGAAAGTAACTTGAAAAAAGTGAATTGAGTATTCAACCAAAACTTGTGTCTGAATAGAATTTGACGGCTAAATGATTTGATTCAACTTACTTTGTTTCATTCCGTCAACATCATTTGTCTCGTCAAAGTCACATATAGTCTCTAACTCCTTTACGTGTTGCGAAGGGACTCCATCCTGGGGACCATCAACCATATGTCCTGCAACCGGAACAGTTTCCTTCTCTGTACTAGGACATGACGATCTACTTGCACAGACATCTACTTCGGCCGAGCTGTTCAGATCCAAAGTAGGCGAAGGTGTTACGTAAGATTCCGGCAGCGGTTCTTGTTTCATATATGTGCCATCACTCAGTTGAATATGAGAGTTATTTGGAGCGATCTCCACATAAGGATACCCATATCCTTGTGGAGTAGCTACCGGGTAGTATTGCGGGGTGTACTGATATGTCTGTAGATGCGGGTGATGGCCGTGTGGATGCGGATGTGGATGTGGATGTGGATGATGTGGATTCGTATTATAGTCATACGAAGAGTATATATGACTTTGTGATAGGTACCCAGGAGGAACCACGGCTGGATCCTGATATCGATCATAGTCCGGGTACATGCTATTCGGGTGAGTTGTGCTGAAATTAGAAAAGTACTCGTTAACATGTAAATTTAGTCCTAAAACACATGTGAGAATAAAAGATGAATAGTAAAAGGGAACAATTTCGCAATGTCATTTTGGTGTCCTTATGAAAACTAAAAATAGGGACTGTGCACGCAGCAGGAGTTGGTAATATCATTTCATGCATCATTACCCAAATATGTAACGAATGCGATCCGATGCAACAGAAAGGATACAGAATAATAAATGTCAGCAACACATGTGTTGACCAGGATGTGCATTTTGTAGAGTGTCCTTTGAGTTTCCGTTCTTCGTCTTTGTCTTTGACATTGGTTTCTTTTTTTAGCACCAAATTCTAATGTTGTGTGGGCGACATCTATTTACATAGCGGTTGCAAGAAAAAAAAGGAAGAAGGTAGAAAAGTCTGCGTTTGCGTAATGAGACTTGAAATAACTACACTGCTTTAAGATTAGTTGAGCTGATTCTGAATGAAAAGGGAATAATTTCACAGACATGTTGATTGAAATCTTCCCAACGACTTTCATATCCCGTGGAATACATATGAAGTTGAAAATTTGATTGATAAACTATCCAATCTTCTGCCTGATTAATCGATTTGATTTGAAGAACAATTGGAAAAGGAATGAAAATAGCTTTAAAGTGACTTTAGTTAGAAGATTTAGGTAGCTCGGGCACGAATTCACTGTCAACTCTTTAGATATTGGCAAAAGCAACCTGCGCAAACTGCAGGCTATTACAATCAAAAAGAAAAAACTATTGAAAATCTCCCGAGACTGTTTGGAACTTTTGTAGATAGATACCTGTCCATGTGACATCCGGTGTATGGTTCGTTTTGATTCACCAAATTCAAAATATCTTTCACTGAGAATGGCGTTGTGTTGCAAGAATCCGAATTGGTTAAACTTCCAGGACTCGGCTGATTGTATTCGTAGTATCCTTGTTGAGAATGTTGTTGGTGTTCTTGTAGCATTGTTCTTTTAAAATTTTCAATTTTCAATTTTCATTCACTATTCAAGCACATATTCACTGGGAGATTTTTGTCAAAAATCCGATTTTCCCGCCACAGTAGGTATTTCAAAAATATCAACGACTCTTCTTGCCACGGAAATTATTTTCGATTTTGAATTTTTCTCATTTACGTCTTCCATAAGTTAGAGTTGGTGTTAAACTGACCGACATACTGATGTGGAAAATTTGTTCTTGTGTATTGGAAAAAAAAGAAAAATTCAGAAATTTTTTCTGAATCCAAACAAATTACCCACACCCTCATCGGTCGTTTGGTTATTTTTCACCCACGCAGTAGCATCCGTCATTTACACAGATACATTATTCGAGATATGGAATTCGAAGGGAGTACCGCCTTTCAAGATGGCAGAAGCGGCGACAACCAATCAGATGAGTTCTTCAGTTCCATTCGTTCCTATCATCAGGGTGAACGTTTGTTTGTTAACAAATATTTTTGTTCCTTGTACTTGATGTGTTGGGATTTGTGTTATTTTTACGAGCAGAGTTTATCGATTTTTGCACAAAGTTGGTGTAATTGTCAATTGATGGGTTTATGGTACTTAGATAGCAATTCAGCAAAGCCACTTGTGGTGCTTGGGAGCTCTTCACTGCGATTTGTGTGGAATTATCACTTCAAGTAGCCAACACACAATTGAGTGAATTGAAGTGTTTTAGAGCTGTTTTAAGAGGTAAATACCAATGTACTTGACGATTCTTGAAGATTCAGGTGAAATAAGTGGTTCCAGACGCTATGTTTTAAAACTGTAGGTTCAAGTTAAAGGTCAGTAGGTGATGGAAACGTTTGCTGGCACTTGTATTCAAATCTAACTAAAAGATCTTCCACATTTGATGTAGATAGGTATATCGCATATACTGTTTGATTAAAAACGCCAATGATACTTATGCTCTAACGAACAAAGTCATATACATATGTTTAGAAACACTGCTCTGAAATTTTTGTAAATAAGTTTATTTTCAATTTTCGCTAACCCATGTTTGGAATGTGGCGCTCCCACTGCTCCGATTTGAGTTCTGATAAGTTGGTACATCTGTTGTTGATATTCCTTCTAGATCTTAGCGTCATAGCTTGACACTTGCAAGACTTGCGTAGCCAAGAGTACATCTAACTCTGTGTGTGTTAGCGATTTTTCCATTACTTCCTCTCGGCTACTGAAACGCGTTCCCCGTAGTGGTTTTTTTAACTCGATTGAACAGAAAGAAGTCACAGGGAGCCAAATCAGGTGAATTCGGTGGCTGTTGGATAGTATTTGTTGTATTTTTCGTTAAAAAATTACGAACAATGATGGCACTGTGCGACGGTGTGTCGGTGCCCACAATTCTGGTCGCTTTCGGCGAATTGCTTAACGCAAACGTCTCATAACGCCCAAATAATACTCTTTGTTTGCTGTCTGGCCTTCTGGCAAAAAATTCATGATGCACTACGTCGTTATAATTCATGAAAACCGTGAGCATTGCCTTCTTTTTTGACTGAAAACGACGTGGTTTTTTTGGCCTCGGCTCATTTGGTCAACGCCATTCACTTGCCTGATGTCTGGATTGCGTGTCGTACTCATAAACCCACGTCCAGTAAATCATCTCTTTTCCGACGTCAACACGGTCTCTTTTTTGCATGAAATTGAGATCTTTTGGCACCAACTTTGCTGCTACACCACGGAAACCCCTGCGCTTGAGCCGCTCACTCAATAACACTTACGCATTGTTTTTTAAAAACTTTTTTGTGATCTTCGCTGTATCTTCGAGGTTGTTCTCCTGAAGGAATTTCCAAATAAAAGGCATATTTTCTTCAGCCCAAGGTATCAGCTTGTTTTCTAATATCTGGACGTTTTTTTTAGCATTTAAATTTCCATCTATCCGATGTTTCGGACCGATACCATATCAAGAAAAACAACCCCAATCGCCGACTAATCCACCGCTATGTTTGATGACTGAAAGAACGTACTTAGGATTTAAAGCTGCTCCTTCTGGCCGTCGTATTGTATGTATCGAAAACCATGTTGCCCCATCTGATTGACTCTCGTTTCATCGCTCCATACTATGTGTTTCCATTGCTCTATTGTCCAGTTCAAATGTCACTTTGCAAATTATATTCTCATTTTTCTTTATTTCGGTGTTCTAAGCCGTTTCTTGCGTGCGACTTGTCCATTCAATACAGATTCTACCAGGCATCTTCTTAAGGTGCGTGTAGATATCGGAGTAAGGGTTTCTTCCAAAATCGGGCGTTGAATTTCTCTTGGGCTTATTTTGAGAACGAATTTTGCAAGCCGATTTATTCTTCGATCAGTTTATAGATATGTTTTGCGTGCCCGGTTTTGCGTTGCTATATTTTTCGTGGTTTCAAAAGCCTGGAAATGCTTAATGGCAACATAAACTTGTTAAACCGAGCAATTTAATTGAGTTGTAATGAATCGGTATGATGTTTTCAACTTCCACATCTCAACGATTGCCTGCCAGGTCGCTGGAGGGCAACTTTTTGCTTTTCTCATGTGAAATGAAGCTAATAGACAATGAAGTCTGTCACTCAAAATTTAAAGCATTCGCTCAATCACAGATTTACATTGAAAATTGAAAATTGACTTTAAAATTTGTGCTTCTAATTATATGGCAAGCTAAATTACTACAGTTCAGAAATGTTCCACATATACGGCACGAACAGCAAAAAAAAAAAAAACAACAAATGAATTGTCTTTTGATATAAGATGCCAATATTTCTAATCAAACTAAAAAAAAGTACTCTCTCTTCGTACTGAGATAAAAAGTTCAATTGTATTTCTTATTAGTTGGCCACAGCTGTATGTATATTCCAAGATAGATACACTTTTAAATGACAAATCAACAAGAGTTGAACGATTTTGGTCTTCGAACACAAAAGGTATAATGATATAAAAAGTAATAGCCAGGGCTCAGTTTAAGTTTAAATACTGACTCAGCTTCCAGACTGAAAAGATGAATTGTTGCTTCAGAATACAATTAAAGTGTTTTCCCTACATTCCATTTCCTTAACCATTTCTACAAATTTCTGTTTGGCTCTTTGGTATAACTTTCCTATGTTCCTTCTGGGGCAAGTTCTCTCCGTTTTCTCTATCGCTGCATGAGCCGCTTTCGTTCTTATATGCAACATCTGTTTTATACTTCATCCTTCATCAATCAAATGAGGGTGGCCGAGTGAAGCCCAGCACATTAGTTGTTGCATTTCTGATGACATGTTTGGCAAGGATGCCGCTGATCCTCAGCACTTAAATCAGATCTATGGACTTTGGGAGATATGCCTAAGCGAAAGATCTGGTGGTTTTTTGAGATTGTTGATACTTATAGATCGGAATATCCCACCTCAAATATATTGAAGTAGTTTATAAGAGCAAACTTCCATGCTGACATTTGACGCCAAAATTGATTTAATGACGCGAGTTCTTCCCCCGTACTTCTCCTTGATGGGATACACTTTCGACTGAATATTATAGTTTCCAGAATAGTACACGGTAGCTAACAAAAGGAGGTTCAATATGGAAAGTTGAGGTAAATTAATAGTTCCACCACATGATATCGCCACAGCAAACATATACGTATCTATTATAGTCGGTCGATTGATTGAGAACTGAGAACCAATGGAGTTTCCATAAAACAAACGATATTCTCTTTGTTGCGAAGTTTACATAAAATTGGAATATCGAGTCGATGTGGGTAAAAATTCAGATCTGCCACTTCGACATATTCAGATTGAGGGTATGACAGGCTATGCAAGACTTCGTCAGAATCTAAGAAAAGAGATGGAGATGATTAAATCCTCATTCTCTATGGCAATGCTCTCATCTACAAATAAAATTATTGACAGCAGTTTAATAAATGAAAAAAAAGTCGATTGGGTCTAAGAATCAATACCTAAGAGTGACAATTTAAGTCTGCCAACAATCTTCGGATCTGCACGTAACAATTAATAGGGCGACTGTAGAATGCAGATATCACTGCTATCTACGATGTGCGGTAGGAAAGGCTGCACATAAGAAAGATGAAAATCTGTAATATACACAATATGTACTATCGTAATTGCTATTGGTAAAACAGATCATATTCGGATGCCGATTTTTTACATACGGTTATTTTGACAAGAAATTTTAAGCTTCTGAAACATCAGTCAGCACCTTATAGCAATCTGTATCAAGACAAATTTGTTTACATACCTAAGCCTAATATAGACCCATGCCAAATGCCAATACGGAAGACAAAGACGAAGTATTACATTGAAATCGGAATAGGCTGTTTTAACGGCAGGTCAGTTTAAGCATAACATATACGAGATAATGTCTGGCAACAGACTTAGGCTTTTTGACTCTGCAACGGGATGAATTACCACTATAGCAAGTGCAAAGTTTCCTTATTTCAATATACATAAAATGACATCTCAGTCTCTGGGTCATGAAACGCTAATTCCAAGTGCTCACATTACAAAGGGCTTAAGGCATGCCTCCAGCCGACTTTACTCAAATCAGCTCCTTGTTGCAGCCAAGGTGCAAATGCTGATTTCCCAAGCGACACAATCAACCAAAATACAATGAGATGGTATAACGATGAATAGATAAAAAAAACTATGTACAATTTTTATTCTCTTCCCAAGAAATATATTCTCCTATACGGGATTACTAATACAACTAACTCTTAAGGTGGTGCTAGGGCCCGTACAGGCACCTTAGCCAAGAAACGTCATCAGCCAGCTCAATCTTTCAATAGCTGCCTCCAGTTTCATACGATAAGTTGGGTTAGGTTTCCTTCTACTTGTGCGCTGACCTTTCCCTTGGGGACAGATTCGAAAACTTTTCAGTGTCAACGTCGCTTCTCTGGCTAAGTCAATGTCATTTACAGCTCGTACAGTTCGTTGTTCTATTTCCTCCTTCACTCAACGTTTATACTTATGGAACCGAAAATCGCTCGAAGAATTTTTATCTCAACATAGCCAAGAGGACATTTATCCATTTTTGTATAAGCCCATGCCTCTGTGCTTTAGAAGGGGACTGGGATTACTAAGGTATTATATGGGCTAACTTTTGTTGTTCAAGTAAGGACCTTGATAGTCAACTGAACTTATAGTCCAAAGAAGCCACTCTTGTCAGGAGTAATTCTTCGTTATCACCTTAAAGTTATATCTGTCGAAAGTGACGTTCTGTCCAGACTTCAGTGTTGGGTGTCCTTTTTGCTTGACAGGATTTACCTACTTAGGCCTACTTTCACCGCTTCCGTGAAAGCGCCACTGACATCACGCTGCTTCTTCCGATTGTGTTGCTCTCTAAACCTCGCCAAATGCGGCCTTACAATCGATGTATATGGAGTGTGTATCGCACCTGCCGTAGTGTGAATATTTGATCGATGGTAGACACTCCTGGTCTGAAGCCACATTGATATAGACGTTGACGAACGGCTCTAGACGTTAATACAATACATCACATAGGATGTTGTAGGCGATATTAGGAAGCCGCTTCTTTAGTTAGCGCAGATGAGCTAGTCTCCTTTCCTGAGGATCGGATAAGCAATATGTATATTGTTTGTATTGTATATGTATGTTACAGCAAACTTAAATTGCAATCGGATGCACTGAATGCACTGACACCAAATCTTATAGGAAGAGCAAATGGCCAAGACAAAAACCAGATAAACAAAAGAAAAGTACCGAGTCCGAAAAATAAGTGTCAGAGTTTCTTAAAAGAAACAGCATTTTGAGCTCGCATAATAGAGTTAAACCATCTGTAGAGGGTTTTAAATCTAAAACAAATGATCTTTACAATTTTAAAGCATTAAACCTTAGAATTTGTATCTACTAGTTGTACTCTACAATGAATAGTGTTGGAGAGAACCCAAAGTCTCATTTGAACGAATGCATATTGTACAACGTGTGCGATTGCTGGCATTACATACAAATATGTGGCACAAAAAGTAGACACTAGTATTGCCGTTTCGGAAACTGAAGTGATTTTTAAAAATGATACTGCTCTGGTACTTAATAATCATTATAATCAATAATCAGTTACTTAATCCACCAAAAGCTTATATTTTAGAACTTTCAATCTTTGTTACACCCTTATCCTCAATAACTGTCTTCAGACGGTCATGGCTAAAATTCAAATATCTTCAAAATTGAAAAAATTACAACAAGAAGCATCAATAGAAGTACAACCAAAAGCGTCAACATCGTTCCGGCCAAAGAAAAGAGCTCGATCACCATTGCCGAATTTAGAAGTTTCAGGACCAAGAGTGATCCCACCAGCTGGAGGGAATATCTAGATAGCACATCGAAAAAGATTTCAGTGAATTTTAAAACATTTTATGGCGAAAAAAGTCGTTGGAATTGCACGTGAATGAAGTCGCGTTTAGAGGAAAAACAGATTTACCATCGAATGTTAAAAAACTTCGAACACGTTATGAGTTTTTCTTTTACTTCCTCACCGATGAAGTTAGTAAGTCTGGAGACAAATCGATCTGCAATAACAGAAAACGTGAACAAGCAATTTAATGTCGATAAGCACGGCATTCATCGATTCACTGGAGTTTTAATTTTAATGTCGATTTTGCGGTATCCAAACATAGAATCACACTGGGGCGAATACGGATTTCGACACATTCCAGACTGTATGGCCAGAAACAAGTTTGAGCAAATAAAAAAGTATTTATCGTTGAACGATGAATCAAAATGTGTTCAAAAAGGTCAACCAGGATATGACCAAATTTTTCGATTCAGAAAGGTTTCGGACTTTTTAATTGAACGCTTTGATTCCATTCCAAAAAATGCTCATTTGTGCACGAGCAAATGTGTTCGACTAAAATGATAACTCATTTGCGCCAGTATTTACCTGACAAACCACATAAATGGGGCTACTCGTATCGATTAGAAACATACACTGGAGCCAAAAATGAAGACATAATTTTGCCTGGTACATCAAACATTGGTTTAATATTGTTAAAAAACATTAAATATTTCTGTTACATTGAAAATTGCTTTATTTCCTATATTTACAAATCAGGTTGGCGTAAACAGTACCAAATTTTATGAGTTTACCTTAGAGCTCGTAGCATTTTTAGTCTTGGCACTGTCAGAGCAAATCGCATTTCAAATATGTAGCAAGTTACCATCAGAAAAAAGCGAAGAAATCAAAAAAGCCGAAAGAGGGTATTCAACAGAATTTGTTGGAACCGTTTACGGTGTCGATATTTCCGCCGTATTGTGGAAAGACATAAGAAATGTGAAGTTGTGCTCAACATTTGTTGGCCATTCCTGAGGGCGAGTCCAAATTCTCAGCCTTTTAAAATTGTGATGTACAACCGAAAAGAAAGATCTTATATAGATGACTGTCCACAAACTATCCGTGAGTATAATGCACACATGGGTGGAGTTGATTTCACGGACTCTTATATTGGTCGCAATGGACTTCAAATTAAGACAAAAGATATGGCTACAAGAATTTTTACCATTTTCTCGACATGACAATATCGGAGACTCAATGTGGAAAGCAATCGAAATTCTGATGATCAAATAGCAAAAGATATGCGATGAATGAATTTCGCACAAGTCTTGCAAAAGAACTCTGTGCCTCTGTTAAAAAATGGCCTATTGGCCATCCTTCATCTAGCATAAGCGACCATTTTTCCAAAAAAATCGGGCAACAAACTAGTAGATGCTCTATGTTCATGTAGATTTTACCATCTCAGGCTTAACTTCTTTGTGATTTTAATGGTAATCTTTATTTAACTCAGGGCGAGTTCTACCCTATTCTCTTCTAGCCCACCTCTCTTCTCTCAGGCTTTTTAACTAGGCTTTCTCCTCCTACACTGAAGTTTTTCGGTTCTCAAAAAAGTATACTAGTCCTGTCTGCATGAAAGCATTATGCAACCGCTTGTCACTATTCCAGATTTAATATTAGTTGATTCGAAGGCCCTAAGTGCGGTCTGACTACAATTTCATGGTTACGTACTGCGTCCGGACAATCTTTTTTTTTTCAATCGACTAGACAACCACTTTCGTGGCATTGTTTCTAATTCTGAAGGAAATTTTCACATTCATTCATTTCTACACGGCCTATTTCCTCAACTGAATCTTACGCACAAAAGACCCATGCATCATCATTGTTTTCTAAATGGCAAACGTCTTTCGGAATGAAACGTCAGGCGCCATTGACTCACCACTGTAGGTGGTCATCACATGTATCATGCTCGTATCCTAAAGACCCATATGTTCACCAGCAATAGCATCATCGCACATGAGATCATTCGATGAGAACAAATACGAATATCGAGCAAAAATTTGCAGATACATTTAAATTATCGGAAAATGAGATACTTCGATTCATCATCGTGCGAGTAGATATGAGTACAACATATGAAAATACATATTTATAATGCGGCAGCAAGCGAATGGCTTTTGACTCTTTCACAGAACTTACATTGAGAAACAGAAGCCAGATCTTCCTTTGATATAGTCGTACATCACAGACGTAAAAATAACGATCAATTAGCTGAAGATATCGCGCAATTAATCGATCCCCTTGTGTCTGCCTCCGGACGCACAACTTGATAGACCGTTGATGATCCCATTCGCCGCGATCGCCCTTGCCACCCACTTTCTTGTTTTTGTTTTTTTTTTGAAATTTCATTCGAATCAGAGGATAACAGAGGAAAAATTAAAAGGCCATGTGCCCGAGATGTTGTTATCTCTCCGACGAGAAGATTTTTAAATTTTTTCATTTTCGGATATTTTTTTGGTTTTCCCCCTTTCCTTACTCAAAACTAGGGTATGTGCCAGGGCCCGGGGTAGTCGCTCAGGTTGTATGTTAGCTCACTACTGTTGCTGTGGCAGTGTGGCAGTTGTGCGCGGTTTCCTGGTTAATGGTAGTTTGTTTCTCTGGCACTATAATGTTCTGAATTGCGCATTCCACTAATGAATTTATGGAAACGATTTTCTGAAGTGGATAGCATCAGAGAAATGTTGGAAATGCATTTGGCGACTAATAACCAGGAGCGCATGTGCATTTCATCTGTCCATATGAGTGCAGAGCCAGCGGCACTTTTGAAACCTCTGTCAAGGTTTCCGTTACGAAAGGATGAAGGTAATTTATTAATGTCCTGTGAGATAAGTTTTTTTCTTTCTCAGTGTTTTCAGTATAAAGTACTTTGAAAACTGAAAGGATTGGTGGTTACAGTACATTTTAGTAAACACATTGGTTTTTAACAGACGTCTATCTAATTAATTCGTTTATATCGGATGTGACTATAGCAATGCATAATCTCATCCAAAGATTCGCAAAATTTGAAAGAGAAAAAAGGGGAGGATGTAGGTAGAAATTGTTAACCTCCAACAAAGTCTTTGTACCTACTCGTATAACCTGATCATTCGGTTGTATTTCGAGGAACCTAAACAAAGAGAAAAACTATGGCACAAGCATAATTTACTCGATACATCGAAGGCTGATGAAACAAAGACTAATTAAATACAATATTTAAAATCAAGAGCAGCAGTTCGAATAATGTTGCCAATGCAAATTAGGGCCGTCATATTTTGTTTTAGGGGCACAACTAGGGGCACATTATTTTCAGAAAAGGAAGACGAAGATCGATACAGGTTTTAGAAGCAGCTAGTACAATCCAGTCTTCACTTTCTGTTATTCAATAATTTGATGTTGCTATCCTACTTGGACAAGCTGAAGAATCTGTTGTTAACATTTAGGATTGCCAGGCATAACTGTGCGATTAGGTTTAGCAAGTGCAACCGCATGACGATTATCATCCAAATCTAACGACTGACACCAAAATGTTGACATAGTTGGGAGAAGGCAAAGAAGATATCAAACGACTTTGATGAGGGAAACCAACGTGGAAAATGAAGTTTAAAACTTAAAAAAATCATTACAAAGCATGATCCTAGGACCAAGGACTTTCATGTAGTCTATAGAAAATGTGTATACACATACTTTACTGGACAGACGAAATATCGAGAATGCATTCGATTCCCACGAAAGGATGCTACTTCGCACATTAAAATGACTTGGACAATAATCAAAAAGTTTTAAACATTTTCATATTCATATTCTTTTAGAGGTTATTTCTCCAAAGGGAATTTTATGATAGATCACGAATGGATTATGTCACAGGGATATGCGATTTTGTTCTGTATTTTATGACATTTTATAATAGAAAGACTAAGTTCGGCACAGCAGCTCTACAAATTATTCAGCCGTGTTACGAAACTGGCGTTCTACGAGGAAGATGTTTCGTGCGCTTAGAGCAAGTTATGGTTTACATAATCGGATAATTCGATATGAAATCGAAAAGTTTGAAACCCAATATTCATTTCTGTAATATGTAATTAAATAGAGCACATATGGTTTAAAAGCATACTAGATTCAAGTCGTGGAGAAACTGAAGAATTTCGACTTTCAAAATGGTCTCCGTTTCAGTCTTTGGGCTCTTAAAAAGTTTCAAGAAGGTTCACATACCATATAGCCGTATATAGGGTTCGGAGCTACCTGAAAAGGTTCAAGGGCTGAAATTACATTACGATATTTTCAACAGCCGCATACATTTCTGGAGGTTTTAGAGGCACCGAAAGATGACAAATTTCCACAATTATAACTGACAAGTACAACTATTCTACCTGCTTAATGACATAATAGATAATTGAGTAGTAACCCATTGTTTCTTCAGCATAAATTGACACAAATAAGCTGCTGAAAGAGTAGCGAGCTGGATTCAGAACGATTATTCCACCGTTGACCATGTGTTTGTCGGGGTCAAGGGTGTCGTAGGGTCATTTAGACTCAGAACAGAAGAACTATATGCAGTCTTTTAAGGCCGCTTTTGATGCAGTTTACCGAAAATCATTACTCTATAACTTTTACTGCGTGGATATGTTACATAAGTTTGGTCGAACAATTCAAAATCTACCTACATATATACTGATATCAGTGCTGCTGTTTAGAATGGCGATTTATTTCCTGAGTGTGAGTGCGGTCTCTAGTGAGGCAAGGATGTGCTTTGAGGTCGAGTTTGTTTGCTCTCTTCATTGAGAAGCAACTCTGGTACTGCCAGGAAATTACCTTTCATCTTCCACATCACAAAACAAATTATATGCTCACGTTGGAAATACGTGGATTAGGGTGGATAAGGTTCTCAAAGTTCTAAACATGCCAGATTATCAACTAAGATAGGTACGGCAGAAATCGGGATAGCATAAGTAATGGTTAGATCTGGGGTCGAGCTAAAAGTCAAAAATGATATGGACTGGAAGCCTTAGCTTCAGCAGCTCATCGCCGGTGTGGATCAAAACAGAATTTGTGGAGAGTCGCAGCATAGAAAGATCTACAGCCGAATGTGCCACAATTTTCAGCAAAATAATTAGATACTTATTTCCTTGATAAACACAGTATTGTTAAAATAGCGGCGGTGCTGAAGCTACGTGGAAGCTTTTGCAATTTAATTATATACCACACAAGGCTGAATTACCGTCTTTGTTGCTGTGCCATAAGGCAGACAGGGAAGACGTTTCGAATTTTTTTGGCAGATGTCCAAAAATCAGGGAGACAAAAGGGAAAAATCTTTTGAAGCGATTCCCTATCGGAAAGTTTGAAGAGTTCTAAAAAAAACTAAATGCTCCAAGTTAACAGTCCTATACGTAAATAAATTCACTTTAACATACAATACGCGTATTAAAGATAGAGGCGGACACTGTCGGCATTGATCCTGATGAGCGCAGCAGCCTGAAAAATGCAACAGTTTGTTCTGCCAATAAAAAAACAAACGAATTGCAATAAAAAAGGGCTACAAATAGATAAAGATTGGTATCAACAGATAGCGTTAGTCGCAAAATTCTAAACTACATACAGACACAAGTTGGAAGAGGGATTACCCAAAAAGTATCATCATGCTGTACAACGGCCAATATACTCTTTTCATCAGGAAATACGGAAAGTGCGAGTTAGCTTACTGTATAATATCTAAAAGCCTAAGAACATATGATGTCGTTATTTCCATTAAAGACCACTTACTCAATGTTATCACATATTTCTCCAACTAATCTATGGTACATTGCATTGCTAAAGCGCCGCTTATAGGGTTGGGTTGATTTGGGGACCTTATGACAATCCCAACTTTGTTAAGAACTTTGCATTTCTTAATCGATTGGAAATGCAGAAAACATGAATGATAGCGGCAACAATGAAAAAGTAATGTTTTCCTTTAGGGCTGAACGGGGGGACTGTAATTTAAAACAAACAAAATACAGTCGAGTTGTGTTTAGGAAAACCCAACTCTACATCATATGCAATATTGCCATCGCAATTTCCTTGGTGGTTAGAGTGTAAGTATCTAAATAGGTGTTAACTGTTGAGCTTGCGTTTTTTCTGAAATGCAGATGTTAGGTTTTAATTACTTGAGGTTGCGCTACAGTCTCTCGCCACCAGCTAGAAAAGTCAGACCGAAATTTTAGAAAAATGTATAAAAATACACTGAAATAGTTTAAATAACAGCACCGAAGAAGAGAAAGAAGAAAAGTTAATCTGAGATCTTTCAGAAGATTGCTCTACCACTTTGCTGTCAACTTTCAACACAGTATGAATTGGACACCTCTGGAGAATTTGTTAGGCTTTTGTCGGAGTCTGCTAGAGTAGCTGTTCGTTCAGAGTCAGATTCGTGGACAGGATTGAAAACCTTCTTGATAATAAGAGTTTTTCGAGCGCCGAGATTCATAGAAAACAAATGAGACGTATGCAACAAGAAGGAGAGACAGTGTTGCAGTATTTTCATAAGACAAAGTAGATTGGACCACGTGTGGAAATCTATAATAATATAAATAATATCAATAAAGATAAATAAGATTGTAAACAAAAAATAGAGGTCTATAGGGCCTTCCCAGAAAGGAATCAATCCAGCTTGCAGATGAACAAAAAGGAGAGTCCTACATGCATGGCATGGCAAAAGGGGAAAACTTGAGTATGACTTGTTTTATTGTGGAGCGAAAGGTCATCGTTCAGCCGAATGTCACAAGCTTTCAGATGGTCCTATATTTTTCAAATGTCAAGAGTTGGGTCATAAGGCCCCACAGTGTCTTAAAAATCAAACAGCAGCCGAGTTGTGGTAGTTTCTTTCACTTGATGCTGGAAGTGAGGTTTCGCTACGCAGATCGCAAGAATTTATCCAGCTGGGTTTACAACTTTGACGGAACAAAGAATACCGGCGCTAGACTTAGCAGAAAGTAATGTAGAGACTTGGTGGTGCTGATGTCTTGGTGGTTTTGTAGCCAAAATCTCATTTCATGAAAACGTTTTTCAAGAAGAAATTCATGTTATCTCAGATAGATTTCTTTCGAAGTCCGTGATTTAAGGACAAACTGTTTTTAATGACGCTCAAAATTTGGTTATTCCCGTAGATATTAAAGCTAAGAAACTCAACAATATGTTAGAATGTTTTGCAATAAGCGAGAGGTTGAGCTGAAAGTACTGAATGAGCAGTACAGAAGAAAGACCAAGAATATTGTATTAGGTGCGCAACTAAGTCCTAGTTCTTTGTCAATAGATAGCTCCAGCAGTAAGTGCTGGCCAATTTTGACATATCCAAAACGTCATGAACCAAGCTTTGATATATGGTAAACTAACTGTTTTGACACATAAGTGGTTTTGTTGTGTGAAAATGTCTGATTTCTTGCCAAATAGTCATTTGCGTGAGATGTTAAAAACGGCGGCTAAAGAGCATCGAGAGCTCCAAACAGTTTACAAAGATGCTGCTTTAAGTGAAACAACGTACCTTGATTGGTTACGTCGCTTGATTTCGGTGATTCAGTGATTTCGATGTTGACGACTGTTCGCTTGAAGAAAGGCCAAACTCCTTCGAAGGCGCTGAATCGGAGGCATTGCTCGATTAGGATTCGTGCTAAATGCAAGAAGAGCCTGCTACAGAATTAGGAGCTACCAGCCAAGCCATTTGCAAGCAATTTCATGCGTTGGGAATGATTCAAAAACAAGGAACTAGGGTTCCTTATGATTTGAAGTCATAAGACTTTGAGCGTCATTTTTTCGCCTGTGAACAAGTGCTCCAGTGGCAAAAAGGAAGGGTTTTATTCATCGCATCGTGACGGGTAATGAAAACTAGACTCATTACAGTAACTCAAAGAGAAGAAAGGCATAGCGACTGCCCGGTCATGCTTCTACGTGGCTCGGCCGAATATTCACGTTGCGAAGGTTAAGGCGTGTATTTGGTGGAACCAGATAGGTGTTATTTATTACGAACTGTTGAAACCTAATTAAACCATCACTGGGAAACGATATCGACTACAATTTATGTGATTGAGTCTAGCACTGCACAAAAAAATGACACAATACGAACAGAGGCACGAAAAAATGATTCTACAGCACGACAGCGCTCGGCCTTAAGTTGAAAAACCCGTCAAAACCTACCTGGAAACGGTCCTACCCCACTCGCCATATTCCCCAGAAGATATAAAAAAATTGCTCGATTCATGGATAGCCTTAACAAATGAACACTTTTACTGTAACGGTATTCGAGTTCTGCCAGAAATATTGGAAAAAGTCGTAGCTAGCTAAGGGCATTTCATTTGTAATCATTCTTTCACAAGAAAGTTGCATTTTCATCAAAAAAAAAAATAGCGAGAACTTAGTTGCGTTGCTAATAAATGGATACGAGCCAGTAGAGACAGCAATTTTGGGATGTGCCAGTCATATAGTCTTAATGTCAAAAAAAGACGGGAGCGTCATCGAGAACTGAATACTCAAGTCATAAGAGATCATTTTCCACTCCCCCTTATAGAGGATCAGCTTGATCAGTAAAGTAGCGCAAAAATATTTAGTACGATAGACCTTGTAAGCTACTTCTTTTATGTTTCGATAGAAAATAGCAGCAGAAAGTTTACCTCCATCATAACACCAAGGGGATAGTACGAATTCTTGCGAATACCTTTTCAATTTTCCAACCTCTATGTAGTTACACAGATGCTATCGAAAATTTAAAACGTTTTTCAGGCTGGGTAAGAGAAAATCATGTCGAAAAACCGCGAGTGATTCGCATCCTGATACGACGACATTTAACATAGGTCATCATAGTTATCAAAGTTACAACCTCAGAGATTCAGCAACATCTATACTGGCATCTAGGAAGTTCTACATCTATTTTATAGCCCACCAGTACTATCCAGGGACACAGAGAAGCCTTGAGAGGTCTCCTACATTTCGGAAAGAAAGTTTGTGGATAGAAAATGTATTTATCCTACGCTCTAGACCGATACATTCATTTTTACAAAGGTTTATTACTTATTACCACTTTAAAGGAAAATATTAAAAACATATAACTCATACAATTATTACACACACACAACGAAATGAATTAAAAACGGTTCCTTTCAAAAATGAGCACTTTCCTTTCAGGCAAGATTATGGCAGGGGTATATTCTCACATACGGGTATTCAAGGGACGAGAAAAAGATGTCAAAGTCCAGTGCTGCTTTCTTTGAAATTGAACCGCCAAAAACTCGTCTTAAACTAAAAATCATTGTAAGCAATAAATTTTCACAATAATTGACCTTCACAATGCAATAAATTAATTGCCCATCACTTGGAGTAGTAAAAATTCTTTTAGTGTAACCGCTTAATCACCGGCCACTTGAGATTCCATCATAACATCTGAAATCCTTTCACTAATTTTCCAAATTTTCTTTCGGGAAAATTTCAAAACCCATAGTTGTACTGCATTGCATCCCTGAAATTTGTTTATTTAATGTTTCACCCGTCGACAAGAGGAGCAGTTACTCCATCGTACTCGAAATATTGATGCTGCAATGTTTACGGCGGCCACAAATGTCACCCGCGCGATATTTCAATCGCTGACAAATTTAGTTTTAAATGTTTCAGACCTTAGACCACTTGAACTTATACTCGTATGTAATTTCCAATCGTATGTGTACATGTATACGATTGTATGCAACAACTGACAAGTGCGCCAGTGTGCCCTATGTTAACCGCAGTCAGTTGTTCGTAATGAAATGATAAACAAGGATAACGCTGTGTGGTAATGCTCAAGGATAATTGGCTCCTAGTCTGGTGTCTAGACATTTTTGCCGAAGTCCAATCTCACGAATGTCACCAATGAAATTGATATAAGTCCTTGGTGTGGTTGTGTGAATGAATGAATGTACATATCTGCAGGGATATATTGACGAAATTAGAACAGAGAATATTCAAAGGACATAGGCATTTTTATGCAAACAAAATTGCCCTACATAGAAGCATGTGAAATCTGAGAACGGTCGAGCAAAGGCGGACAAGTAAATGAATGGATATGACGGCGAGGCGGTTTGTTTTTTCCATCACACCATATCGCCAAGGCATTTGTATTCGTATCTAGCCGATGCTGAAAGCCTATGCTGACACTTTCTTCCTGAAAAATTAACGCATGATTGATTGGCAGCGAAATTGAATATTTTCAATGTCCGGGATTAAGTCAGACACTGGATCAATGTGGCATGGGATGAGATTAGTGTCGGTTACAATGTTGACTTTGTAACTTATGCTTAGTGTTACACTGAGTTGAGATTGTGGCACATAAAGGGTGCTTTGTTTAGAGCGCACTTGTTTAAAGGGTGGAAAAATTGAAGTATTCAAAACATATGTAATCGTAGAGTTTATTTTTGATTAGGTTATTGTACGATTAGGGATAATTTACATATAAATAGACTGATCACTTCCTTCAATAAATCTGGGCGTATGGCATCAATGGTGGCTTGAATATTGGCTTCCAATACTTCAAGAGTTGCTGGTTTGTCAGCGTAAACCAATGACTTAACATAGCCCTATAAAAAGTAATCGAGAGGCGTTAAGTCGCACGAATAAGGGGGCCAGTAAACGGGACCACTTATGGAAATAAAGTTGATACTAAATTGATTTTGCAATAAATTGATCGTTAAGGGCGCTGTATGGTAAGTTGCACCGTCTTTTTGGAACCAAATATCGTCGATGTTTAGCCAACTAATTTTTGGAAACAAAAAATCAGTCAGCATGGCTCGATAGCGCTCGCCATTCACCGTAACAACAGTTCAGCATCTTCTTCAACACTTCGCGCTACAGCAGCAATATTCTCTTCGCTACGCACATTTCTTTGTCTTGTTGATGCTTTTGAATCGAGACGAGTAAAATTAGTGCGAAAACGATCAATAATTGCACAAATTGCTTGCTCACATAATTGGTCTAATGTTGACGGTAAAATTGACGAAGTGCACTATGATTTTCACGAACAGATTTATTTTTTCCAAAGTAAATTTCCACAATTTAGAAGCGTTGTTCTGGCGTAAAAACATTCAATATGAATTGTCAAACTTTACTTACTTACTTTAGGTGGTGCTACAATCCGGGGTGGACCTGGGCCTCAGTCAACAATCTTCTCCAGCCAGCTCGATCCCTGACTAGCTGCCTCCAGTTTCGCACGCTAAGTTGGCTGAGGTCCTCTTCCACTTGTGTGCGCCACCTGAGTCTCTACTGCGCTGTCCCTCGGGAGCGGATTCGAAGACTTTTCAGACAGGAGCATTGGCGTTCATGCGCTCTACATGACCCAGCCATCTCAGTCTTTGGATCTTCACTCTTCTGGCTAGGTCCATGTCGCTGTACAGTCCATACAGTTCGTCGTTGTATCTCCTCCTCCACTCACCGTCAATGCAGACGGGACCGAAGATCGCCCGAAGAATTTTTCTCTCGAAGCAACCAAGAACACCCTCATCCATTTTTGATAATGTTCATGCCTCTGCGCCATAGAGCAGGACCGGGTGACTTTTGTTTTCCGAGAGAGGGCTTTGCTACTCAATTGCCTTCTTAACCCAAAGAAACAGCGGTTGGCAAGAGTTATTCTTCGCTTGATCTCAGCGCTAGTGTCGTTGTCTGTATTTAAAGCGGAGCCTAGGTAGACAAAGTCCTTAACTACCTCAAAGTTATATCTGTCGAGGGTGACGTTCTGTCCGAGACGTCGGTGTTGGTTGTCCTTTTTGCTTGACAGCATATACTTGGTCTTGCCCTCATTGACCGCTAAACCCATTTTCGCCGCTTCCGTCTCAATACTCGCGAAAGCGCCACTGACACCACGCTGCCTTCTTCCGATTATCCCGTCAATATCGTCGGCGTATGCGAGTAGTTGGACGGACTTTTGAAAGATAGTGCCTCTTGTGTTTGCTCGTGAGTTTTGCACTATTCTTTCAAGTACGATGTTGAAAAAATCGCATGACAGCGCATCGCCTTGTCTAAATCCTTTCTGGACATCAAAGGTCTCGGTGATATCTTTACCGACCTTGATGGAGCAGCGTGCATTCTCCATCGTCATCCTGCACAGATGGACGAGTTTGGCAGGGATGCCAAAACTAGACATTGCTCTATATAGCTCGTCTCTATAGATGCTGTCATACGCGGCCTTAAAATCGATGAATAGGTGGTGGGTATCGATCTGAAGCTCATGGGTCTTCTTCAAGATCTGCCGTAGTGTGAATATCTGGTCGATGGTGGACTTTCCTGGCCTGAAGCCACACTGATATGGACCTATCAGGTTGTTGACGAACGGCTTCAGGCGTTCACACAATACGGCGGATAAGATCTTATATGCGATGTTAAGGAGACTGATGCCTCTGTAGTTGGCGCAGTTCAGAGGGTCTCCTTTCTTGAGAATCGGACAAACAATGCTGAGGTTCCATTCATCGGGCATACTTTCGTCCAACCATATATTACAGATGAGTTGGTGTATGCTCCTTACCAAGTCATCGCCTGCCGCTTTGAAGAGCTCGGCAGTCATGCCATCCACTCCAACAGCTTTGTTGGACTTAAGCTTCGATATGGCTATCTTCACTTCATCCAGGTCGGGTGGACGGAATTGTTGGTCATCATTGTCCAAGTTGAAAGGTTGATTCTGCCTGATAGCGGTATTTGGTCCGTCATCGCCGTTATACAGTCTACAGAAATGGTCTTTCCAAATCCTCAGCATCGACTGCGATTCTACTACGATGTTCCCTTGTTCATCTCTACAAGCTTCGGTTCGGGGTTTGTTTCCGTGGCATGTTATTTTTACCTTTCGGTAAGACTTCCGAACCTCATTTCTGGAGCACCATCTCTCAATTTCTTCGACCGCGCGCTTCTCATTCTTTTTCTTTTTCCTCCTGAGAAGCCGCTCTTCCGCTCATAGAGCTAATGAGCAGCTCTGGTTTTTCTAAGCAGCGCCGCGTTATATGCATCTTGCTTAGCTGCATGTGCTTGCCGGCATTCATCATCGAAGCAGGGGTTTCGTTGTGGTGGACGAGTGAAACCCAGCACATCAGAAGCGGCATCTCTGATGGCGTTTTGGCAGTGTTTCCAGTGGTCTTCGATGCTTGATGCTGGCGGCATTGGACCTCTTAAGAGATTAAGAGACACTCGATCGGAAAAGGACTTGGCGATCTCTTGCGATTGGAGCCATCTGACGTCGAATTTCCTCACAGCATTGGCTTGTATTGGCGTAGTTTGGGATATCCGCAACCGTACCTTGGCTACAACAAGGTAATGGACCGAGTCGATGTTGGCTCCTCGGAACGTACGGACATCCATAATACTGGAGGAGTGTCTTGCGTCGATCGCAATGTGATCAATCTGGTTGACTGTTGATTGATCAGGGGTTCTCCAAGTCCCCTTGTGTATTTCGTGTTGTAGGAACTGCGTGCTAGCCACGACAATGTTTCGCCCCGCCGCAAAGTCGATTAGCCTGAATCCGTTATCGGAGGTGGTGTTGTGCAGGCTATATTTTCCGATGTTCCACCAAAGATACCCTTTCTTCCTGTCTTTGCATTAAAATCCCCGAGGCAATTTTAATGTCATAGCTAGGGCATTGCTCGTAGGTCTTGTTAAGGAGCTCGTGGAAGGCATCCTTGGAATTGTCAAACCCTGCCAAATAGAAATGTCAACAAAGTTTGACATCGACGGCTGTCAAACCATAGACAACAACCATCGAAACTTCTCATGCAGCTAAAACAACACCTTTTAGTGTCTTTATTTTAGCTTTTTTCTCAACTGTTTGTGTTCTCCCTATCTATACGAGCACGTTATTGTATGTGGAGATTTTAAATCCAGACTTGAAATATTCGCGAGCTTTGCAGATTAATGGTATTGCACCTTCTCTAGGAGTGCAACACTTTGTTTTAATATTAAATGGACAGCACGTTTCGCCAAAAGTTACATTCCCAATCTTTTCGACCAATTTTAGCTCGGCCGTATGTCTGACCACGGTCTTCCTTTCCAAGAAGGATTATCGATCCATGTAAATTGATGACCTTCATTATGCTGCCTTATCTGTGCTATGGGGTCGTTACTGATGGTTGCTATGATTTAGGTCTTGTTGAGTGACAAAACCACCGGTGGTAGTCCATACCAGGACGTAAAACACGGTACCGTGCGAGCTAGGTGCCCGCGGACTTCGATCAGGGTCTAGCTTGTTGAGGAAGGCCCTGTGGGAGCGTCTCGGGGGCTTTGGTTTTAACCTAAAACGCAGGAAGGGTGGCCCTGCTGGGCTTATACCCCGAGTGAAGTGGCTATAAGTGCTGGCTGCTGAGACCCTAAGATCAGTAAGAGGTTTTAGGTAGGCCTCGACTCATACCAGGGGTGGAGCTGTGCCCTCAACACAATTCCGCATTGTTATAATCGAATGTAGGTTGCGATGGCAAGGCGAATCCTTGCACCCATGAAAGTATGGGCATCCCGTGAACTAAAGTCTCCACGGCAGGCGTTCACGCAAGTAATAACAATTGTTGTTCTATTGTTGTTGTTGTCTTAACGCCGATCGTTATGTTAAACTTCATTATCTTTCAGAAATAGGTGTCCCTTTATAGTTAATGGAAGCGTAGTCTTTGAAACTGAAGTTGAAATTGAAAAAAATTATGCGAAACAAATCAGTTTTTGCTATTCGAAATGCCAAAGGCAACTACTATGCACACCCCTCAACTTCCGAGAAATCTTTGGATAAATCTACATTAACTAGTTATCTTTAGTACGAGATGTAATGCTTTATATCAAATTGATCTGATCTCCTAAATGGAGATATCACATGATTTTAGTGTAGATCCATCTAAATGTCTAAATCACTCTACAAGAGGCTACGAAGTACCAACCTTAACCGAGTATGCGGTGATTATTTCTGTTGCAGAGATAAAACCAATCACTGTTGGTACAACTCTATTCTTTTCCATTTATAGTGTCTACCTTAATCCACATTCTTAATTACGATGTTAGAACATCAACTCGAACCTTGAAAAAGTGCCAGAGTTAAACGTTTTTCCAAAAACACAATTCCGGTATCCGCTGCAATTTAAGACCCACAAGCGCTTTATCCAGTTTATCAAAAGCCCTTGAGAAATAGCTTTACAACTGATCCGTCATTTAACAGTTAATGAGTAGCTTCATGAGCGACAACCTGGATTCAGATTTAACCACAGCTGTTCCACTGCAATGATAAGCACTTTACAGGAAAGAAGTCAAGATTTCGATAGAGGTTGTGTCACGCTTCCTTGCATGATTAATTTTTCAAGGGCTTTTGAAAAGGTTAACCATGGAATCCCATCCTGGAAGCTAAAAATGTGTTTGGCTGTGTTGACTTCTCTGTTCATCATTATGCTGATGCAGCCTAGCAGCACGTCAGAAAGCTAATTAGAAATATATGTGAACTGCTTGGTAATCTTATGAGGATCGTGCCAGTATTACGCTTGGTCTGCAACCAATGGATGGATTGAGGGTACATAAGTGTTAGGTTATTCCTATTTCCAATTAAACGTTACCCCTTAGCACCTTGCATAATGTTTTACGACTTGTCCGGGTTTGATCAGGAGTTCTAAATTTCGTCAAATCGTTAATTCTGCCCTTGATCACATATAACCAGGTATACAGTTATATTGACTCTCTATCTCAGCATAAACTACAACAACTAGCATTAAATAATTCCATCAGATTCATCCCTGCCCTACAAACAGATGACCATGCTTCATAGTATTCAAAGTGCTAGAGATGTCTTCAAAATAGTATATTGACGCCAGCAATAGCATTGTTCAACACAAAATTATAAAAAATAAGCCACGTTCCTCTGTTGAGGCTAATTGTTCCGGCACACAGTAAGACACAGTTAAGGCTCTGCCTTAATTAAAATTGAATTATTCTGATGCTAAGCTGCCTGAATGCCTGAAGGGTTTCATTACTAAATTCTCACAGCGGTTTTG
This sequence comes from Volucella inflata, assembly GCA_928272305.1. Lineage (NCBI taxonomy): Eukaryota > Metazoa > Arthropoda > Insecta > Diptera > Syrphidae > Volucella > Volucella inflata. The sequence goes on from OV743716.1 coordinate 231,325,921, forward strand.
GTATTAATTTACTTATTGATGGAATTAACAAGCTTCCTAAGCGTTCTCCGTTTCAATTCGAGATTTCATCCAAATAAGTTACAATTACATCTCCGTAAGCAGATTATCCGCTACAGCTTTCATTACAAGCCCCAAACTGGATAGCAACTGTGTGACTCTATACAAGAAAGAACCTATGTTATCATACTAATTTGCGAATAATTTCAATATACTTGAACACAGAAAAAAACTTAAGAACGGTGGGATTTTTGTTGCAAAATAAGAAACATTGTCCACGCGAACACATGACGTTGATTGTTATGTCGCCAACACCATGGACTTGTTCTCTCAAACTTCCTCTATGCGTTCCACATCAGATAATTTCTCGTACACTAGCCACATAGTTTCAGCAAAAAATTCCTCAAATGAAGGCCAATTGAAACGGACTAAACAGCCTATGTTTTTAGGATTTTTAAGTGGTAGTCATCTTTCTTCGTTAACGACGTGGATGGCGTCACCAACAGGATTAGAAAAATTCTCTCTTAAGAATCAGACCCTATATCCTTTTTTGGATAAAGTATGGAACCAAAGGGAAAGGCGTGATACGACTCTAGGTTTAAAAGACTACCAGAGAGCTGTTTCTAGATCTTCAAGACCAACCCAAGAAACTATAAGGGCAAAAAGTGTCTGCAGCGTCTTTCTTAAGCGTGTGAAGATGGAGCAACAAAATACTATAGTGGGCCTTGGGACACTACCTTTGGGGGCTACAAGTTCCAAGTCGTTGGTCACAAGCAACATTTATATTGACATTGCAGATGCAAATTTTTTTAACAAGGCCAATTTTCTTGCTTATCACTCCGCAACACCATATATAATCATGAACCCACCTACAACTACTAGGTCCAGGGGGTATATCTCCCTTTCTTTTGAAATGGTTTTCTTCCACACTAACAAAACTGCTGTGTAAGGATTTCGATCAATCACACTCTTTGAGGATAAAAAAAAATCGATGTCCTTGAAAAGGCGAATTTTTCTCTCTCACCCCCATAAACCATATGATAAACCAAAATACCTTAGGACTCATAGACACTGATGATTTGAAGCCAGAGCTTGGCATTGGAGTATCTTTTGAAATATATTAGGAATTATGTATCTCATCAAATGTTAACTTCAAGTAGGTTTGGACGGTTTGAAATCAACAAATTAAATGCTGGCGAACCAGAGAGTGCGCTCGTTTCATTAAAAACTCTTGTCTGCTACTTTTAATGAATCGTGTTTATTTTCAGAAGATCGATAATAGTACTTTGTAGCATGGAATCCGGGATTTATTGCAAATGAAATTGCTACCGATTTTAAGAAACCCTTCCATCAAATTTCTCTGGAAATTTATATCATCAATCTTAGGGCATGTGGCCTTCAAACGAACTTAATTATGTTGTTAACCATGTTTAGATGACCGTCATTACTTACTTACTTAAGTTATGCTACAGTTCGAGATGAATCTGTCCCTCGACTACCAAGCTCCTCTTCCTCTAGTTGTGTACTAAGAGTCTGTTTAGGTTTACTTCGACTTGGGCGCGTCACCTAAAATAAAGTCTTCCTCTAATGCGTTGCTCCTCCGGGTTTAATTCGGCTCTGCGGGTCTTGACGGTCGATCTATTGACCGTATATTGTACGAAAGATTTTCTCTCGAAACTAACAAGGATGTCTTTATTTGTTTCCGTTAGAGTCCATGTTCCATAAGGTTTTGTATAGAGTCTCCTAAGTTTTCTGAGATAGGGCTCTTCTACTCAATTTTTTCGTAGCCCATTGTGATTGGCAAGAGTGATATGGATATCATCGGCGTACGCTAGTAGTTGCACAAAAAGATTAATACAAATTGTCCCTCTGCGTTTCGCTTGTGAGTTCCGCACCAAACTTTCTAGTATGATGTTGAAGCAGTGAATTTCATTCATCAGGCATTAACTATTCTGGCCGGTCAATTGTTATTGCGGCTTTTATTTTACGTTTACATCTTTTTACAATTTTTTGTGGTGCTTGGCAAATCCACATTCGCAACAGGCTGGTGATCCGAGGCAATTTTGGGATTGTTCGGACATCCAGAATACTAGAGGCAAGCCGTACGTATATCGAAATATGATTCTCTTGTGTATATTGATATGAGAAATTGGGCACACGGTTTTCTCATTGTCATAGTAATTTAGCTTCCTATTGGCCGAGCATGCACTTACCATTTTTGCCTACATGAGCAAGGGCTTACGCATGTTTCTGAAATTCACTTTGAGTAAACTCACCAACATATGCAGACTTTCATTAACAATATAATTTTGATTTACCCTTCTTGCAACTGAATTCTTACTGAACAAATTGTCCTGAATGCGTCGAGAAGTCCAGTCCAATCATTCTTTTAAGTCACAACTCTGGAACTCAGCTGTGGTGCTAATAAGCTTTATCAGCCTCGAAACTGACACTTGTATATTCAAATTCCAAATTCGGACAATAACCAAGTTACGCAGCTATCTTACGTGCGCACTTGTAATTGAGATCCGCTCGATGGGTCCACACCCACTATATAAGGTCATAATGTGATTGAGATACACAATACTTCACTTCTACGAACGCAATGACCATCTGATATCTTTTACTCCTGTCCACAGTTCACTTAGACAATAATAGAACCATTTTAACAACAAAAAAAAGAAAGGTTGTTGCACGTGATAACCACTTAAGTTCCAGACGCATTCAAACCAGTTCCACATTCATTTCGATTCCACCTTGTACTTAAACCTTTAAGTTCAAACTTTATAGTTTACATTTATTTCTGATAGATGGCAAGTAGACATGATTTTAATACAATAGAACGAAAAACGGTGCGCAAATTCCCAACGAAACAAAGATTTCAGGATTCTTTTATTTTTGTAGAATTGGTTTACTACTCTTCTCTATGAAATCGATTGGGGTTGATAAAAGCCACGTCCATGTCTGAAAAAATTGCATCACAACTATTCTAGATACTATGCTTTGGAAGCTAATTTGTCTGACTAATGTTTGTTGGTTTTCAAATCTTCGTACTAACAAGAATAAGTCATCAAATTAAACACATTTATCACATAGCATCAATGTCGTTGACAAAACTTTACCTAGTTGTAGGCAAAGTAGTAATTCATAGAAGACCTATGCAAGGTAAGAAACCATTTTTGATGAAGCTACACGAAACACAGAGAACTGTGTCAAAAAGCTGTAAGAACTGACTCCGTCAGGTTTCATTCCACCGCATCAAGTAATGTCACTTATATTGTACCAAGCGATAGAGACTTCCACAAAAGTCTATTGCCGGCATAGGGCGCCAGTAAGCAGTCCTAAATTGAGACATTTCTCTTTCAACTGAAGCCCTGATATACGATGTAGTCAGTGTTGACGTAAATAAGAGTTCTGAGAAGTGGTCTGGTATCCAGTAGTTTAAATAAAAATCGTTTTTTGGATCTAGACGGTATTTGAGGATCAAAGCGGATCGAAGCAGTTAGCACACACAATCCAGTGTAAGTCATACCAAATTTTCTTCTGGAAAAGTGCGTAGGTACTAGATTTTGAGGGCCGAATAAACTAGGTTGGTAAACTTCGGTAAGCCTGAGGCTATTGCTAAGAAAGCTATTCCTACTGCCACTCCAAGAATACAATAGGAGCAAACGATACAAATAAACGCCAACGAGAGATAGCAGGTTTCTAACCTGTGAAATCTCAAGACATCTATGGCAGTAACTCAGAATATCGACAACAAGTAAAATTCTCCTGAAAAAACAAAGTTTGTTGTACAATATAAGCCACAGACCAATATCTTCTGGAAATGAATGGAATGAAGTGCACCATACTGACGACAACCTCTGCAGAGGATGAGGAAACGTAGGCTCCATTCTCTGTTGCACAGTTTCAGGCTCATTAATTTGAGACAAAGAACGGTAGGAAGCTACTACCTCCACGACATCTAAGCGTTATCAACAACAACCTATGAACCGCAACCAAATTACTTACCCATTTCCTTCGCGTTGGCATTATAGTGGGCTTGGGAGATATCGAGTGGAATCGGCTTCAGAACACCACAACCCGATAATATCTAACATAACCTAACCCTGCTAGATTTTCCGCGATGGACATTTTGATATGTTCCCAAGGTATTATTGGATGAGTGAAATACTCCCTTTTATCCAGCAAACAAAACTTTAAATGAATTTACAAATAGAAGTAGAAAAATTAGAATAGATGATACTATTATGGCTGGGAGGTGTCAACTTGGATGCCCATTGTTGTTACTCCTACTACTTGTCAAATGTCTATACCTCCAAGTAGTAATTATCGGGCACTGGCAAAGATAAAGTTAAATCCCTTTGACATATTTTGAGCTCAGTCCGGTAAGAATTTCAAAGACTAAGAGAGGGTCTTGTAAAAGTGATGGTTGTGGATCAGCCTTTAATAGACTAACGACAGAGCATCCCCGAGCGGTTATGGCTTTCGGTCCAATCGAGTTAAGGGGTTGTTCCACCTGAGCATCTGCCAGGCCATAGAAAAAACCTAATGTTTGAAACCAACAACAAGTCTTGGATACGGACTGATCTACTCTTGACAATCTAAGGCAGAACAATTTCAAGATAGATAGTTACATTAAAATTGTTACTTGGAATGCGAGAGGGATTCGAAGCAAAACTTCAGAGTTTCTAAATTTTTTAAATAACAGCAATATTGATCTTGCTTTGGTTACTGAGACTTGGCTCAAACAAGGTATACATCTATCAACACTTGAATTTAAATGCTACCGAAATGATAGGTCCAATAGGACTGGGGGCGGTGTTGCGATTCTTATCAGAAGATCAATTCAACATTCGCTCTTAACTATTGTCAAAACGCGTTATATTGAGAATGTGGGGATTGAAATAAAATTAAAGAATCAAAGGTCAGTTAAGGTTTTTTGTGCATATTTTCCGGGTAAAACTGCAGCAGACGAGAAAAGAACTAATTTTAAAAATGATTTAAGAAGACGTTTCACCTTAAACGGTGACTTCCTGATCGGAGGAGATCTAAATTCCAGGCATAGGAATTGGGGTTGTGTTAGAGCGAATGCATGGGGAAATTTACTTTCTGATTTTCTTGTTATGTTGCCAATCTCTGTTCTGTTTCCTCCTAGTCCAACCTATGTCCCAGCTAGTTCTCGTGGTAGTCCTTCCGTCCTTGATTTACAATTTGTTACAAATGTGCCTTGTTACATAACAACCCCAGTGTCTTTAAATGAACTGAGTTCGGATCACAATCCGGTTTTCTGTCGTCTTCTATGGTCAGGAGAAAAAAAAGTGGAATATGTTCAAGATTTAAAAAACGCCAATTGGACGCGATTTCGTTCAGTAGTTAAATCTAAACTGAGGAATATTCCCATGGATATTGATGGCATATCATCTAAAGAAGACGTCGATTGTCTTGTAAAAGACTTTTCAGAACATGTTCTCAGGTCGGTTGATGAAAGTATACCAAAAGTTCCCAAAAAGAACCACTGCCTAAAGTTACTTTCCCAAATACTGAACTTTATTAAACTGAGGAATGTTTGTAGACGTAATTGGCAACGGTATAGCCTACCCATTTTCAGGCAACAAATGACATACCTGAATAAGCAAATAATCATAAAAATTTCAGAGTTCCGTAACGTAGAATGGAACAAAAAACTCAATATACTTGATAAAAACGGAAAACCTTTCTGGAACATCGTCAAATTAGTAAAAAACAAAAGCAGACAGTTACCTTTTCTAAAAAGCGCTTCGAACACATACTTTACAGATGTCGAAAAAGCCAATGCACTTGCCGTAAACTTTTCCAACAATAATAGTGTCTCACAAAACTTAGGTGATGCACATACCGACACTCTTGTAAGCAACACCATTCAAGCTTCTTTAGAAGAAAGATTAGACCCTCCTTCTTCCAGTATTTTTGTTACCGAAGAAGATATACAATTTATATTAAATAACCTTGGGCCCAGAAAAACAGGAGGACTTGATATGTTAAGAAACATTTATTTAAAGCAATTTGCCCAAATCAGGTATAAAATACATAGCATTCATTATAAACGCATGTCTAAAATGCTGGTAAACCTCCAGAAAGTCTGGAAAGTTATAGACCTATCAGTCTACTAAGCAACCTTAGTAAGATATACGAAAAGATATTAAAGGAAAAAATCTTAAAGTTCACAGATGATCATAAAATTTTTCCCAACGAACAGTTTGGGTTTAGGCTTCATCACAGTACATCCCATCAGGCACTGAGAATATGCAACTGCATTAAAAGAAATCGATCTGAAGGAAAATCTACTGGCATGGTTTTATTAGACATTGAAAAGGCATTTGACTCTGTTTGGCATGAGGGTTTGATATACAAAATGGTACATTTCAACTTTCCTCCATATCTCTGTAAAATAGTCCAAAGTTTCCTGTCCAGTCGTCGTTTCAACGTCCATGTTAACAGTAGTATCTCTGACCTAATACACTTTCAATCGGGTGTACCACAAGGTTCAGTTCTTGGCCCAATCCTTTATAACATTTATACATCTGATATACCAAAGTTACCGCACTGTGATATAACCATATTTTCTGATGACACCGCAATATTTTCATCTCATGAATTCGCTCTTAATATTGAGAGGAATCTCAAAAATGGAACGGAAATATTATTAAAATATTACCACAAATGGACAATCAAGCTAAACGAAGTAAAAACTCAGGCTTCTTTTTCACTCGGAAAAGAAAGTCATGCTTTTTTCCCAGCTTCCAACTTCAACTGAATGGAAGCTATATAAATAGGGAACCCTCTGTCAGATATCTAGGTATTTACTTAGATACCAAACTTACATTTAAGGACCATATCACTAAAACTATAAAGAAAATAGGAATAGCAATAAAGATGCTGTATCCATTTATTAATAAAAAATCACTAATCTCCACTGACAATAAAATTATATTGCACAAGGTAATCTTCCAGGCGATTCTGCTATATGGATGCCAAGTATGGGGCGACGCTGCAACTTGCCACATAAACAAATTGCAAGTCTCGCAAAATAAGATTAATGCAAAGCTAGGAAGAGAAGGTATCTTTGGTGGAATAATCGGAAAATATAGCCTGCACAACACCACCTCCGATAACGGATTCAGGCTAATCGACTTTGCGGCGGGGCGAAACATTGTCGTGGCTAGCACGCGGTTCCCACATCTCGACATACACAAGGGGACTTGGAGAACTCCTGATCAATCAACAGTCAACCAGATTGATCACATTGCGATCGACGCAAGACACTCCTCCAGCATTAGGGATGTCCGTACGTTCCGAGGAGCCAACATCGACTCGGACCATTACCTTGTTGTAGCCAAGGTACGGTTGCGGATATCCCAAACTACGCCAAGACAAACTAATGCTGTGAGAAAATTCGATGTCAGACGGCTACAATCGCAAGAGATCGCCAAGTCCTTCTCCGATCGAGTGTCTCTTAATCTCTTAAGAGGTCCAATGCCGCCAGCATCAAGCATCGAAGACCATTGGAAACACTGCCAAAACGCCATCAGAGATGCCGCTTCTGATGTGCTGGGTTTCACTCGTCCACCACAACGAAACCCCTGGTTCGATTACGAATGCCGGCAAGCACATGCAGCTAAGCAAGATGCATATAACGTGGCGCTGCTTAGAAAGACCAGAGCTGCTCATGAGCTCTATGAGCGGAAGAGGAGAGACGAGCACCGGCTTCTCAGGAGGAAGAAGAAAGAGCATGAGAAGCGCGCGATCGAGGAAATTGAGAGATGCTACTCCAGGAATGAGGTTCGGAAGTTTTACCAAAAGTAAAAATAACATGCCGCATGCTGTAGAGATGAACAAGGGAACATCGTAGTAGAATCGCAGTCGATGCTGAGGATTTGGAAAGATCATTTCTGCAGACTGTATAACGGCGATGACGGACCAAATACCGCTGTCAGGCAGAATCAACCTTTCAACTTGGACGATGATGACCAACAATTCCGTCCACCCGACCTGAATGAAGTAAAGATAGCCATATCGAAGCTTAAGTCCAACAAAGCTGCTGGAGCGGATGGCCTGACTGCCGAGCTCTTCAAAGCGGCAGGCGATGACTTGGTAAGGAGCATACACCAACTCATCTGTAAAATATGGTTGGACGAAAGTATGCCCGATGAATGGAACCTCAGCATTGTTTGTCCGATTCTCAAGAAAGGAGACCCTCTGAACTGCGCCAACTACAGAGGCATCAGTCTCCTTAACATCGCATATAAGATCTTATCCGCCGTATTGTGTGAACGCCTGAAGCCGTTCGTCAACAACCTGATAGGTCCATATCAGTGTGGCTTCAGGCCAGGAAAGTCCACCATCGACCAGATATTCACACTACGGCAGATCTTGGAGAAGACCCATGAGCTTCAGATCGATACCCACCACCTATTCATCGATTTTAAGGCCGCGTATGACAGCATCTATAGAGACGAGCTATATAGAGCAATGTCTAGTTTTGGCATCCCTACCAAACTCGTCCATCTGTGCAGGATGACGATGGAGAATGCACGCTGCTCCATCAAGGTCGGTATAGATCCCACCGAGATCTTTGATGTCCAGAAAGGATTAAGACAAGGCGATGCGCTGTCATGCGATTTTTTCAACATCGTACTTGAAAGAATAGTGCAAAACTCACGAGCAAACACAAGAGGCACTATCTTTCAAAAGTCCGTCCAACTACTCGCATACGCCGACGATATTGACGGGATAATCGGAAGAAGGCAACGTGATGTCAGTGGCGCTTTCGCGAGTATTGAGACGGAAGCGGCGAAAATGGGTTTAGCGGTCAATGAGGACAAGACCAAGTATATGCTGTCAAGCAAAAAGGACAACCAACACCGACGTCTCGGACAGAACGTCACCCTCGACAGATATAACTTTGAGGTAGTTAAGGACTTTGTCTACCTAGGCTCCGCTATAAATACAGACAACGACACCAGCGCTGAGATCAAGCGAAGAATAACTCTTGCTAACCGCTGTTTCTTTGGGTTAAGAAGGCAATTGAGTAGCAAAGCCCTCTCTCGGACAACAAAAGTCACCCTTTATAAGACTTTAATAATTCCGGTCCTGCTCTATGGCGCAGAGGCATGGGCATTATCAAAAATGGATGAGGGTGTTCTTGGTTGCTTCGAGAGAAAAATTCTTCGGGCGATCTTCGGTCCCGTCTGCATTGACGGTGAGTGGAGGAGGAGATACAACGATTAACTGTATGGACTGTACAGCGACTTGGACCTAACCAGAAGAGTGAAGATCCAAAGACTGAGATGGCTGGGTCATGTAGAGCGCATGGACACCAATGCTCCGGTCCGAAAAGTCTTCGAATCCGCCCCCGAGGGACAGCGCAGTAGAGGAAGGCCAAGACTCAGGTGGCGCACGCAAGTGGAAGAGGACCTCAGCCAACTTAGCGTGCGAAACTGGAGACAGCTAGCCAGGGATCGAGCTAGCTGGAGAAGTTTGTTGACTGAGGCCCAGGTCCACCCCGGACTGTAGCGCCACCTAAAGAAAAAAGAAAATCTAAGACTCCCGTATTCAAGAGCCAGTCGAGCTTTTTCGATATCGTCGCTCCGATCGCATTTTGTCCACGCTTGGAATGCACTCTTCTTGTCGGCTATAGCTCGTTTGGTTTCGTCATTCCACCACCATGTTTCTTTGCCGACGTGATGGTATTTCGATATAGTCCCCAGATGGGACTTTGGGAGTGTTATGCATTCCTCGTGCATGCTGTTCCACATTTCTTGCGGGCTAAGTGAGTCTGCGATACCGTTTATATTTCGAAGTACTTCTTTAGCCAGTGCGATAAATCTTGCGCTTCGTTCCTTCGATAGATTATACCACCGGATTTTTGGCTTTCCAAACGATGCCCGTGTTTTCGGTGGTTCCGCTGTGAAAAATTCTGTAATGAGCAGACGGTGTTGGCTGACTAGCGATTCTCCAAGTATTATTTTACAGTCCTTAACACGGTTTCTCATCGACATTTTGCAGAGGTGATAATCTATTTGCGTTTCGTGGCCTCTGCTGCTATAGGTGATAAGATGTCGTTGATGTTTAATAAACATTGTATTTAAGACGGTTAAGCCGTAAGCCCTACACGCTACAAGGATGTCTTCGCCAGCTGAATTTCTGGTTCCAAAGCCTTTACCGCCGTGGCAGTCCTCATAATCAACATTTGTTTCTCCGCCGTGGCCATTTAAATCAATAGATATGAGCTGTTGCTTCATTTTTTTTTAACTGAACTGACTTCAGTAACAGTGTTGAATGTAATAACAAAAAAGGAATATTTGACGCATCATCCATCGCGAAACACAAGAGACACTTGACCTATTGAAAACCCCTGAATTGAATTGAATTTTTATGAATGAATTCAACAACTTCAATGAGTACCTCACTGTCATCATCAATAAATACAATAAATACAACAAAAGTCTAACGAAATTCTATAAATTTCCAAAGAAATCAAAGGCGAATAAGACGAGTTTTTTTTTATAGATAGACCTCCAGTGACCATAAGTTTCTCACACGTCCTGCCGGCAGCACTTTATGATTGTTTAACCCTCCCTCTCTCAAGAGCAATAATATGTGCAACTAATTGATTTATTATACCTGTTGTATGGGTCATCTTCTCCTTTTTTTAAAAAAATAAAAAATAAAATCTCTGATAATTGCGTAACTGTCGAATGAAATATATTATACTCATATACATGGATAGGGATGTACACAGATATGAAGAAGATTCCTACTCCAACAAGAAAACAGGACAAATTTTCCGGGCAATTAATAGATCACAAAAGGTTTAGCTGAACGCGCACAGGTACAATCAATTCGGAATGTCGTTTTGGGATAAAGAATTTGATGTTCCCACGTTTTACAGCAGCAACCCAATCGGTTTCAGATTGTTTTAGATTAAGAGATCAACATCAGAGCGAGTGCTTCTTTATTCCTTTATTTTTTATTTCTTTGTGGAGGCTAGATCATAGAACGAACATGAAGAAGGTAACTCTCCATTTTTGGGATCTGATCGAAGTGATATATTTTATTAGAATTTTAATTTACTGACACTGATGGGACTATAAAACGAAAGTGGCTAGTTAACATGTGGCTGTGCTATGTATTGGCTGAGGCGGCAAGTGATCATAGGTACAGATACGTGAATGCAATAGAAGAGATGCTGCGTTGAAAGTATATGAATTGAATGGTATTCTATTATTTTCTCCGAAATTTGACTTGACACATTTTAATTGGTTTTGGATCTGAATATTGAGCAGTTACCGATCCTAAATTTGAACGCCATTACCTGATATTTGATAATTTCCTACAAATCGCATCACGCATCCGTGAGCAGGTCGCCCGCACGCGTCGAAATGAGTGAGTATCTTATCACCTTGCTTCCCACTATTTCGTTTATTTATTGCTTCGCTAGCACTCGAAATTTTCATTATTTCTAAAACTCAGCCTCTCTATTGACTGCAATGCCGATAAATGCTTATTTCTGCCCAACCTAGCATTTTTTTCTGTCCGGACCATGTTTGTGGAATAAACAAACCTTGCATGATTAAAGGGTTTCACACGACTATACTTGTATAGCGAGCGATCGGAAAGCCCGAGATATGTGCCGAACTCACTCTTAACATCTGAACTTGGGCAATGCTTATATACTGCAGATATAAGCTTCACGGGGTTACGTCTGAATATTTTTCCTATAAATCAATATTACCACCAACAAAGAAGGCAAGCTCGTTCAATACTGTCATTTCAGGGGGATGGGACATATGATATGCTACGATACCAATGCTCAGAATACTCTTTGGGGCATTAGTAAGTCCAACTTGAGACACATTCATTATCTGGATTTTATACTATCGCCTGACCTGGTTGTCAATAATGTTGCCTTTCAGTGATGTCTTGACTTTGCTGAGCAGGCGAATCCACAGAAAATTAACTGGAAAGGATTTAAAGAGGACCTTGACAACTCACATAGTGCTCTCCCTAAGCTCAGGACAAAACAAAAGCTAGAGGAAGTGATGAGACAACTTTTTAGTAGAGGCCCTGTCAAACCCAGCTCACAACCAACTCCTAGTAATGAAGCTGCTAGTGAGCTTAATGACACAGCTCGCCATAGATGGTATATCTCATTGGTTGACAAATGAGGCCAATAAATATGCTGTTGGCTCCGTTGATGGCTTTAAGTCACCTGGCACTGATGGAAAATACTCAGTTGTCTTACAGTTGGGTATACATCAGCTTTATATTGAAAATCCGACTACTCGCTTGCTAAGAGCAACATGCTATTACCACGGAGGATCTTGCCGCAGTACGCTTCAAAATCTGGCATGCGGAATTCGAAAAGCACTTGACATGAAGGTAAACTTCCTTCGGATTCATCGGCATTGAAGATGCTTCCGAAAATTGGATAAAAGCAATGCTGCTCAATAAGACATTGATTGCTTTTGCTTATTGTGGTCAATGTGCTATAGCGGGGGTAATTAGGAGTTGCCCATAGGGCAGCGTTCTGCCTTCACTACTATTGTGCATGCGCTCGACAGTTTTACCGTCTATCCACAAGTATTTTTGTTCTTCTTACGAGAAGATAAAGCTATCTTGTCTGACTCATCTATTGAAGTAAGATAGCTTGAGAACCATTTTGGTGGATTGTGGATACGATGTCTAAATATAACTTTCCTTAGACAAGACAATAAACTGGTTGGTTTGATGGGGGCCCAGGAGTTCCTTTAGGAATTCCTCTAGACAATCCTATTAGCCAGCCAGAATATGGAGTACCAGATTCCATTCATTCGGTTGGCCCTACAATCCGTGTGATATCTTTTCGATTAGACAGAGTATTATGTCGTAAAACTTCGGATAGTCGTCTAAAACATTTTTGTCTGCAAACAGTCATCTGCGTAACCTCACCTTCAGTGTTTTCAGGAATTCGCACACTAGCTCTTGATTCAAATCTTTCTCATCTTCTAGGATCCCAAATAATTCAAACCAATTCCTACGTCGATGACTTAGCATTGGGCAGAGACATAATTGATGGGTTGACGAAGCTTAAAACTGAAGAGGTTGGTGTACTCAGGTTGGTGTACTCACATCAGCCGGTTTTCTATAAAAGCAGTGAATGATCAACTTAATATCGAGTTCGTGTGAATTGGATCTTTAGCCCTTGTCATGAGAGGAGTAAGAACTATTTTACAGAATCTTTGAAAGGAAAAGTTAAATTGAGACGAACGAATTCCAGATGAACTCGTTAGCCGTTGGAATTTAATTCATCAAGATCTGCACCATCTCGAATCTCTTCACATTCCCAGGTAACTATGGTCTGATAAACAACGGAAGGAACTAGTATACATACATTTTGCGATGCTTCATTGGACACTTATGCAGCCGTTATCAACTGCAGAAGCATAAGCCCATAATATCATATCAGTACCTTTGGTAGCAGCTAGAAATAAGGTTGCTCCAATCAAAGTTCTCTCACTACCTAGCCTGGAACTATGTCTAGCAGTTTTAACCTGTTTAATTAATAAAATAAAGATTTCTTTCCAGGCGAAAGAAGTTATAACCTTTTGTTGGGAGGGATTCATCTATAGAACTCCATTGACTGTCATCTCCTCCCAAAAGATTGTCAGTATTTATCGGTAAGAGAACATTCAAAATACTTTCATCAATAGCTTGTAAATTGTGGAATCACGTTCGCTCCGCCTGTAATCCAACTGACAACGATACTATTGAAGTCCCCACAGTGTTCTTTGTTTTCTTTGGAAATCGATATTATTGCCCATTTTTTGACTCTTTCGGAGCGCTTCTTCTCGAAGGTCGATTACAGGAATCAACCATCAACCTACAATGAAAAGCAAATGACACCCTGTTTCGAAGTTCATAGTGCAATATATTCATAAGCGATACTTACACCCCGGTGTGATACTAAAATTTTCATTTATGAAGCAAAACTTCTACATTTTCGGTTGTAGAAACAGTGCTCGCACGTTTGTTAATGATTGTGTCGTGTTCTTCCTCCAACTTTTGTTTAATTCAGACCAATTAATAGGTAATCTCCAATCCGAACGCATTCTTTTTTCGTGACCGTTTAGCAAAATCGGCTGCGATTAATTCAGACAAAATTCGAAAACCTCTCTAACAAAGGTTATCCATTTAGAGGATACTCGGTGATCTTTCCTCAAATGCAGTTTTACTGGCTTAAAATCGGTTCGTGGGAAGCCAGTAGAAATCTGGAGTGATAATGACTCAAAACATATACTTGGAGAGATATTTGATCTCCTTCGTAGTCAGTCCTATGAGCCACTAGCTACACTATATTGTCGTTGTACGAATCTAAATCGCTCTCTTTTGCGGTTTGATCACAGTCATCGTAACTTCGATTTTTCTGATTTTTGGTATCAAAAATGTGTTTGCTCGTGAGTTTTGCACTATTCTTTCAGCAATGATGTTGAAAAAATCGAATGACAGCGCATCGCCTTGTCTAAATCCTGTCTGGACATCAAAGGTCTCGGTGAGATCTTTACCGACCTTGATGGAGCAGCGTGCATTCTCCATCGTCATCCTGCACAGACGGACGAGTTTGGCAGGGATGCCAAAACTAGACATTGCTCTGTATAGCTGCTGTCATAGGCGGCCTTAAAATCGATGAATAGGTGGTGTGTATCGATCTGAAGGTCATGGGTCTTCTCCAAGATCTGCCGTAGTGTGAATATCTGGTCGATGGTGAACTTTCCTGGCCACACTGATATGGACCTATCAGGTTGTTGACGAACGGCTTCAGGCGTTCACACAATACGGCGGATAAGATCTTGTATCCGATATTAAGAAGATCGAGGCCTCTGTAGTTGACGTAATTTAGAGGGTCTCCATTCTTGAGGATCGGACAACCAATTCTGAGGTTCCATTCATCGGACATACTTTCGTCCGACGAGATATGTTGGTGTATGCTCCTTACCAAGTCATCACTTGCCGCTTTGAAGAGCTGGGCATGTATGCCGTCCGCTCCAGCAGCTTTGTTGGACTTCGGCTTAGATATTTCTATCTTCACTTCATCCAGGTGGGGTGTCTACAATAATGCTCTTTCCAAATATTTACCATCGACCGCTACTCTACTACGATGTTCCCTTGTTTGTCTTTACAAGCCGTACGTTGTTTGTGTCCGTGGGCTCTTTTTTGTTTTTTCACATTTTCCTTTTTTATCCGTCGGTTTGCTAAAAGATTAAGAGAGACTCGATCGGAAAAGGATTCGGCTATCTCTTGCGATCCCTCACAGTATTAGTGGTCCGGGTCAATGTTTGCTCCTCGGAACGTTCGGACATCCATAATACTGGAGGAGTGTCGATAGCAGTGGGGTCAATCTGGTTGACGGTTGATTGATCGGAAGTTCTCCAAGTCCCCTTGTGAATATCTAGCTACGACAATGATTCTTCCGCCGCAAAGTCGATAAGCCTTAATCCGTTATCGGAAGTGGTGTCGCGCAGGCTATATCTTCCGACAGTGTTACCAAAGGCAACTTTGGTGTCGTCATCTTTCTCCTCTGTAAGGGCGTGCGCGCATATCCGGTTTATATTCGTAAATTAAGCATTGACGCGGATTGCTACGAGGCGCTCGTTCATGCCAAAAACTCAAGATTTCTTGCCTAAGTCTGCCTCCAACAACAAATCCACACCCAAATAGCAGGTGGTTTTGTCGTAGAAGATGTCGCAGTTTTTCATACTCTTTTTGCCCGGCCCATTCCATCGCATTTCTCGGATGGCGGTTAGGTCTACCTTGCAGCATTCTAGGGCCCCCGCTAGTTGTTCGGCTGCTCGTGGTCTGTTAAGGGATCCAACATTGCACGTGCATATCCGGAGTTCGTTTGCATGGGTTGTCAACAGTAGATCCGTCCATATCCGAGGCTTGTTGTTGCTTCGTAACTTTTTTTAATTTTCCATGGCCGGGTAGTTACCCCGGCGGCACAACCTCCAACTTGGAGGACCAGTTCCATATTTTGATATCCCTGGGACGAGGGGTCGGTTGACCCGAAAGCCAGTAACCCGTTCTGGGATGTGAATGCTGCCTTTAGTCCAAGACCCTGACTTAGTCTTGGAAATCATTACCGGCCTGAGTTCCAAATATGTCGGAGTAGCCCAGATTACGTCTCATTTGTGTCGGGATTCATTCATCCGCTGTTCCGTTTATAGTGCTGCTATTTTTGTCTACTGGTTAGCACTCGTACTTATAAGTTTAGCACGTCCAGCTCGGATGGACATTGACCAGTAACCGGCGATTACCACGTGGTGGTATTATAAGCCCGATTGATGTGTAGAAGATGATTGCAAAACTGGATATCGCCAGGTTGATATCTCTCAGTGCCTACCCTATTTCTATAACACCCCTTTAAGTAATGGTATTTTCGCACCACTTAAATTTGTTTACAATGATACGTCCTACCAGCGCCCTCTCTAAAAATCATTATCTTAGACCTTGCTAGGTCTAAGGGACAAATTCTAGATTTTGCAATAGTTTTCGACCCGAATCATCATTAGCTGCATACCTTTACTTTTAGGTATAACAGCATCAAATGTGCAGATTAGAAACTAACTTAGCCACAGCTAAGACCATAGGTTCAGCTCATACTCGGTCTCGTCAGCTTATAAATGTATTTCCAGTTGTAGCAGTATCGAAAATAAAATATTGATCAAACCCATTTAATTCGTTTAAAACATGAGATACGCCTTTTCTTTCCGAACTTTCACTCGTTGCTGTTAAGCAAAAGAATCTTGGTGTTTTTTGATATCTTGTTTCTTCACACACATACGATGGATACAGATGGATAAAGATATAACATACATTGTGAGTAGTCTGCCACCTTATTTCTACAAATCTCTCATAATAACCCAATTACTAATTTCACAAATAATTTGGTCAAACATCTTCGTAGACATTTAGAATTCATAAGAATGTTCGCGGAGCACCTTCATTTTGCCACAGTATCGTTTCATGTTGACTTGCGTCATTTACACCGATGATTGCATCCACACATCGCATCTAATAAATTCTCGTCCAAGGTGTTAATTGGCTATTTACTTAACGTACCTGTGATTTTCGGCGTACTACCGTCGGCTTTTATCTTAAACCGACAGTGGTAATGAGAATCATTTCGACTGCCATCTAATTGAGGGATAATTAAATGTTACGAGTACAAGTAAAGAGATGTATCTGACGGATGAATGAATGCTTTTATCTTTAGTTGCCGCCAATGGAAATACCTCTACCGCCTTCGTTATCCCGGTAATTTAAACCATTCAAACGATGATTGGTGATAATTTGTAGTGATCATCTAAATAAGTTAACGCTATTAATGACTTTGTTTACAGCAGCAACCTAGTTAGCAGATAGTTTTGTGTGTCAGTGATTTTTTTTACATCTACTCTTACCCACCAATACAGGAATCTTCTCTTTGTTTTGATTAATTCGCACTCTAAGGACAAATTGATTGAACCGCAATGACAATCGATCTGTCAACCAGTCATTCTATACATACTCGTATACCAGAAAAAAAAAACCTACGAAATCGCAGAATGTCATTCGGATATTTCATACACATGTAGAAGATACGACTGTATCTTCGATGACAAAAAGTAAAAAAATGTTGCGCGTGAAATTAAATTTGCCACATCAACTGTCAACGCACATTTCTTGAACACGTCAAAGCGCCGCATTAAAGGAATCTTCGTCTCAAATTGACAAAAGGACCTGGATTGCAAGGAACGAGGAAGAGAGAAAGAGTGAAAAAAAAATTGCCGTAATCATCCTTCATCACACGTCAATGGTGGTCCAGTGCAAAGTCATAAATTCATCGGCAGCCGCAAGGATCCTTTTTCGGGTCCATACTCGTAGGTTAGCCATAGGATTGTGTAGGTACAATTCGAATCGAAATTACTCGTATAACTGATTTTGTGATGTTAAGATTTGTGAGACGTTTTCCAGATATACAAAAACCACGCACAAATTTTTAATTCGATTTTTGAAGAGACTGCCGCGACTGGCCACCGGTCGGCGGCTGTCTACAACCATCCATTCAGGCGTAGGCTTAGACGCTTGCGTGTTCCCCGTACACTGTCATGTTTTTATCGTGTTGCAGAGATAAAATGGGAGACGACATCATGTCGGACATTCCTACTTCTTCTGCTTCTTAATTTATAGTTAATTGAGCGTTTATTTTCGTTTTTTTGTTTTTTTTTTTTCTGGAATAGATACAGTTGTACGATCCATGCTGGTTGACCACTAGATGTTGATCTGATGCTCCGGGCTTCTCTAGTTAATTATCGCTTCGGTGCATATTAACTGATTTTAAAATTCCTATCAAAGCCTACGCATTGAACTCACGTGATCCACATTTATGGGTTTAAGTATCTGTATAATGCCTACGGATACTGAAACGTCTTACTTAATGTATTCCCTGGAGCGGGTGAAAAATGCTGAGTTGCAAGTAATCAATTGAGAGCAGTCGATTGGGTATATAAATGGGAATAGCGTTCCTTGGCTACCTTTGGACTTATTATTGAGATTAAGCAATAAATTTAGTCCAATATACTGGTCCAAGAAGTGTTAGGATCGAATTTCCGAAAACTAATTGAAACAGTGTAAATAAATAGAACTTACCCCGTTGACATTTGAGCTTGATATAGGGGTAACTCGGCTTACATCTGTATATTTTCTGGTTAACAAATTGACCTGAAGACTATAATAATTTACATCTACTCGTACACTTTTGTTGTACAATTTAGAATTTTAAACATTCGAGAACTAGCTACATAGTGACGTCAAGTTTTAAGAGAAAAAAATGGAAGAGACTGAGACTGCTTACTCATGGATATAAGAGGTGCGTATTGCATTTCAAATCAATCGGAAGAAAATACACATTGACGCTGAACACATTCTAGCCCTCTAAATCGATAAATTCTGGCACTTTTAAATAGGCCAATTCTCCATGTAGAGCAAACAATTGATCTTCTTTTCTAACAGTTGGGAACTCAAAAACTTTCTTAAAAAATAAAAATTATAGAACAGTAGGTAAGTGAGGGTAATTGGCGAGTGTGATTTTTCGCTTTAATCCCTGCGAATGTGTTATGCTTTTGAGTTCCACTGAAGCGCTGGTAGTCAAAGCCCCTATCACATCCAAGCTATAGTTTCCTGTTGTGTAGGGCTGGCAAAACCGTTGATGAAGGATCTAATTCTTTTGTCGACATCATATAAAATACTTAGTTTTACAATACTCGTAACTTACTGCTAAGTCCTTCTCCGCCGCTGACTGAAAAATTGGCTCTGTTCGCGATGTTTCCGTTGAAATAAAGCTACTGCAGAATCAAGAACTACGAAGATTACGCTGAGCATGCTCTTTGTGGCTTTGAGTGGTTTCATTCATTCATTTCGGTGGCGCTACAGTTTAGGGTGGACCTAAGCCTCAGACAACAAACGCCTCGAACCAGCGCGATCTTTTGTTAGCAACCTCCAGTTACGCACGCTAAGTTGGCAGAGGTGCTCTTTCACTTGCGTGCGCCACCTGAGTCTCGGTCTTCCTCTATTGCGCTGTCCCCCTCGACAGATTCGAAGAGTTTTCGAACCAGAACGTTGGTGTCCATTCGCCCTATATGATTCACCCCTCTGAGTCGTTGGATCTTCAATCTTCCGGCTAGGTCGATGTCATTTTACAGTCCATACAGTTCGTCGTTGTATCTCCTCCTCCACTCACCGTCAATGCAAACGGGACGACGGGGCCGAAATCACTCGAAGAATTTTCCTTTCAAAGCAGCCAAGAGCATACTCATCCATTTTTGATAATGTCCATGCCTCTGCGCCATAGAGCAGGACTGGGATTATGAAGGTCTTTTAAAGGGAAACTTTTGTAGTTGGATAGAGGGCTTTGCTACTCAAGTGCCTTCTTAGCCCAAAGCAGAAGCGATTGGCAAGAGTTATTCTTCGTTTGATCTGAACGCTTGTGGCGTTGTGTAAATTTATATCGGAGCCTCGGTAGTTCTATTTCTTAACTACCTCAAAGTTATATCTGTCGAAGGCGACGTTATGTTCGAGACGTCGGTTATGGGTGTCGTTTTTGCTTGACAGTATATAATTGTTCTTGCCCCTTTTGATCTCTGTTGACTCAATACTCGTGAAAGCGCCACTGATATTACTCTGCTTTCTTCCGATTATGTCAATATCATATGCGAGTCTTTAGAAGATTGTGCTTCTTGTTTCCACGTGAGTATTGTACCATTCTTTCAACAATGATGTTGAAAACCTGAGATTGCCCTGCATAGCCCGTCTCACGCGGCCTTCATATCGATGAATAGGTGGTATGTATCGATCTGAAGCTCATGGGTTTTCTCCAAGATCTGCGTGTGAATATCAGGTTGTTGACAAACAGCTTCAGGCGTTCAAACAATACTGCAGATAAGATCTTGTATGCGAAGTTAAGGAGACTGATGCCTCAGTGGTTGGCGCAGTTTAGAAAATCTCTTCTTTGGGGAGAATCGCACAAACAATGCTGAGGTTCCATATCTTACAAATGAGTTTGTGTATGCTCCTAACCAAGTCATCGCCAGCCGCTTTGAAGAGCTTAGAAATTGC
This sequence comes from Volucella inflata, assembly GCA_928272305.1. Classification (NCBI taxonomy): domain Eukaryota; kingdom Metazoa; phylum Arthropoda; class Insecta; order Diptera; family Syrphidae; genus Volucella; species Volucella inflata. The sequence goes on from OV743716.1 coordinate 231,346,591, forward strand.
TATCTTCACCTCATCCAGATCGGGTGGACTGAGTTGTTGGTCTACATCGTAGAAAGGCTCATTCGGCCTGACAGCGATACTTGGTTTATTACCGCCGTTGTACAGTCTACAGAAATGCTCTTTCCAAATTCATGGCATTGACATCGACTCTACTCCGATGTTCCCATATTCGTCTCTACAGGCTTCGGTTCGTGTCCGAATCTTATTCCTGGAGTAGCATCTCTTAATTTCCTCTTGCAGGCTTTGATAAGAAATTTCTTCAGGTGATTTACCTTCCCGTCTGCATACACAGTGAGTGGAAGAGGAGATACAATGACATTGACTTAGCCACAAAAGTGGAAGTCCAACGACTGAATTGGCTGGGTCATGTAGAGCCAATGTGCACTAATACTCCGATTGGAAAAGCCTTTAAATCTGCTCCTGGGGAACAGCGCGGTAGAGGGAAGGTCAACCAACCTAATATGTAGAACTGCAGATAGCTAAAGGGCCACGCGGACTGTAGCGCCACCTTAAGTAGGCAAGTATGTGAATGAAACACTTTTTATTTGCTACAATTGAGGTGATCTGATTCTTTGATATGATCCACATGCAATACATTTTTATCCGATATTATTTCACAAATATGTTGTTGCAGAAGTCACATTATATGTACGAGTATATGGACTAATCTTCCTCTTTTGATCATGACGAAGTAAGTTGTTGAAAATCCTCGAGGTTAAACGGTTTACCGAAGAAATTTTTCCACAGCTGGCAAACTACTACACGTATCTAATATCACATAGTCGTCCTTATCTGTGCATGCCTTAATTTAATATTTATGCATTTGACGAACATTCAATTTAGTAGACCTTTCGAGCATTGTACTATATAGTTGGAGAGCAGCTTGCGTCTTTAGTGGTCGGGCGAAGCCTAATTTATAATATCCGCATGCCGCATCTCTTATGGAGACTTGGAAGGAATTGTTGCAATACTCGTATTTCCACTTCTAACCGTTTGATTTTAAATTTTTTCGCGGAGGTTTTGAAATTGGAAATTTTTGCTCGAACCATGGCAACAGTTAGGTAGGCTATTTCAGCCTTGCGTGCGTAGATCGCAGTATGATTGATCTAGTTTTTAAACATGTGAATGACAGATGTTGAGGTGTGGAAAGAGATATTTTCTTTCTTTTCTTTCCTCTCCAAATATTTTTGTTGTTGCGGGTAGGTGAGAAATCTTCATAGGTACTATAAGCCCGGTGCTTATAGTAGTGTGAGATTCTTACTCACTAAAAAACACCTCCCTTATGCAAACTACGACTGAGTCCACACTCAACAAGCCGTTCTTCTTTCGCGTTTTATTTTACTTCAGTTAGATATTTTGCAGGCGATTTTCCATTGAAGTGTCCTACGCCTTTAAAAATTAAGCGCTCTGCAGATATCATTGTTTCTAATGTACCACGGTGCACTAACAAACCCTCGGAGAACTTTGTTTTGGAATGTCTTTCAGATGTTAACGTTACTAGTTCTGTTACAACCCCAAAGCTGAATACCATATGTTTAGACCGGTTTTAGCTCTTCACATTTTTTCTTAACGTGTGCTTTCCAATTAAGTTTAGCGTCGAGTGTCATACCAAGATATTTGGCCTCGTTCGCAAAAGGAATTTGTACTGCGTTGATAAACACAGGTAGATTGTTAATTTTCTTGAGAGTAAAGTTCACATGGACAGACTTGTTTTCATTAAGCGCGACTCGCCAAGTCCTTGTCCAATTGTTAATCCGTGTAAGGGCGCGTTGTAACTTAGCAGTTGTTCTTCGACGGTTTTGGCCAAAATATTAGTGTCATCAGCAAATGTGGCCAGCACAGTATTGTCCATTTGCGGTATGTCGCGGGTAAACAGCAAATATAGCAGAGGGCCAAGTACACTTCCATGCGGCACCCTCGCCTTTGTTGTATTAAAATTGGAATAATCGTTTCCGTGTCTGACTCGGGAGAGTCGGTCATCTGGGTATGACCTTAAGATTTGAGACAATTGATCGGTTCGGACTTGTCAAAGTTTATATTTCAGGCCCTCGTGCCATACCTTATCAAAGGCTTGCGAAAGGTCAAGGAATGCGCTTTAACTGACTAGCTTACACTGGATTGTTCGTTCAATTAGATCGGTTATTCGATGGACTTGGTCAACAGTAGAGTGTTGGGTTCTAAGGCCAAATTAATGATCGCGCAAGAGGTGATTTGTGTCCATAATCGGCTTAAGACGATTAAGTAAGATTCACTCGAAGACCATCGATATAATCGGGAAGAGCGATATTAGTCTATATGACTTGACTTCAGTCAGCGGCATACCGGGTTTCGGAACCATAATAACTTTGGCAACTTTCCACTGATGCCGTACATGCTTTAGACTTATGGTGGCATTTATAAGATAGAGCAGCTTTAGCAAACCTTTTTTCGGTAGCGCTTTAAGTGCAGAAGGGGGCTTTATTGGGCATAAGCGTGTCTATAACTTGTTTAAGTTCCCCACGTGTAGCCTTTTCCATTGGAAGGTTCCTCGTCACGTCTAGCGTATTGACATTCTCTGGTAGCACTACCCCGTCGAATAGTTTAAACGTTTCTGCAAGATGGTTGGCGAAAACATTAACTTTTTCTTTATCTTCTTTCACTCAGTCATTTTGGTTTCTTCTTATTGATGCCACATGTATTTGGGGCTTTAGAAGACTTTTAACAGCTCTTCATATGGAGTAATTGGAATCAATTGTCGCTGTGAGGCTTTCTAGGTAGTTATTAATGCCTTGGTTATTAAAGTCCTTGATCGATTTTTTAAAGAAGTTGTCGAGCCTATTAAAGAACATTTTATCTTGTTGAGCCCGAGTTTCATGTCACCTTTTCCGCACTCTTCGTTTCTTCCTTATCATTTCCCTGTTTTCCGGCGGGTATCTTGTGCCAATAGTGGCAACTTTATTCGATTCGCCTAGAGTGTTATTCCAGGCCGCCTGATTTATGACTTCAACAAACCGTTCATCTTCTTTTTCAAGTTGATACTTTTTCGAAAACCTCTATTTGGAAGTCTTCCCAGTGAGTTTTTTTGTTTTTGTTTCTTAACCGAGGATTTACCAAATATGGCGTGAGAGTCATGAAAGGCAGTCTTAACTGCACATATGTCTGGTAAAGCGCTCTTTGAAGAATCCTTTGGTAAAGCCGAACTTTTTCTCTGCAGAGGTATGTTCGAATATCAGATTCAGGTCAGCAAATTTAGTCCGGATGCGGTTATTCAAGCATTGGCTTACAATTTTCAGATGACCTCATATTCTCGGCTCTTTAATCTGGGCCCATGGATCTATTGTATCGTGACAAGTAGGGCTTCAAGTGGCTATTAAAGAGTTTTCTAAGCATAGCCTCTCGCCATGATAGCATGAACTTATTACATGAAACCCTTTTAGTATTTTACACAGCCAGGAGTAAACGAGTTGGTACTTCGGAATTTGCACTACATATTACCTGACAAGGTTAACTTACCTTTCTCTCCACACATTAGCATTTCATTATTTTATTTTAGACACATGAAAAAAAATAATATAAATACTAAAGATATCTTTATCATTCTGTCGACAGTATTTTTGTTTTTATTTTTGTATATGTCATCCAACGGAGAAAAAAAAAATCAATTTTGCATCCATTAACAATCATTAGTGATAGCCTGAAGAAATGAAGAAACTATAAAACACATTCTGACCTGTGTCTGTATCTCAAAGTAATTAATTGCCGCACCAATCCAATTAATCAGAAGTAATTAGCATTTCACAATCTAAAAATTGAAAAAAAAGGATCTGCAATCAAACACCATTAATCAATTGAAGTTAAATTAAAAATTAATTGCGACTCTCACGCCAATCGCCGTGCTGTCATTAAGCTAACTAGCATCAATTATCATCGAAAGTTTCACAGTATCTCAGCCAAATCAAATGCTAACAAATATCCGCCGCCATCGCCTTAGAGATCCGATGAAGGCACGGAGGTAACATTAAAGTACCGAGATCCACCCGCTCCTAACCAGTCATCTATCGGCCCTTCGCATCCAGCTCAGACTGTGACTAATAATAATCGACGTGCTGGTGCTGGCAATGATTGAACCGCTCATTGAACGCTCATAACAATTTCATTATCGCCGATCAGTGATCATCTTGAAGTCGGCTATTGGCAGTGGGACAGCACCAGCGACGTCGGCGAGCAGAGAGCGGAGAGCCTGCGACTGCCACATTATCGGCGCATTAAAACCAACTCAACTCGCCCAAATTAACCCATTGGCGATTGGTAATTATAAAAATAAACAAAAATATCTTGGAATCGTTAGCGCGCTATATGGATGCAAAGTGTAAATTGATAATCGCTTGGGTCAATAGCAGCACCGTTCAGTCAACTTACCTGAGCACTGGATGCGATCACTTCGGAGAGATGTCATTGCAACGTGGACTGAAGAGCTGGTGTCGGTCACATCTTCAAAGGTGAATCTGTTTAGTGTTTGCACGATGAGTGGCAGTGGTGGTATGAGTACGATTCGTAGTGTTGCTGTTGGCCACTTGAAGCAGTAGAAACCTTGAGTGGCAATTTTTGGGCACTACGGATCCCAAATTAAAGAAGCAAACACCGACCAAATGGACAAATACGAGTATGCACGTATGAGTATGGGCGGATGGTGTATGGTATACGAGTACATGTCGGCGCAAAGGATTGATGTTTCCAGAAGGTTTGGAGACTTAGTTTGTCTCAAGGTATGTACGATTATGCTGGTTTATAGTGGGCACCGCTCTTCCACTCAATTTGTCGGAATATGGTAAATCCGATGGGTAAATATCAGTGCATAGATCTGGTGGCGGCGCGGCTGCAGCAGTAAGAATACTCATACGAGTAACTTCTGCAGCAGCCTGCTACGTTGTAGGTCAAACAGTGAAAATTTGTTTACTTAAAGCGGCCGAAACCGTTGAGGACGCTGAAGGTAATGTGCCGGCGGAAAGACACTAAGCTGCTTTTTGGTATTGAATTGGAATGAAGTGGTTGGGCTACATCAACAAATTTTTGGCTTGAGTTGCGACGATATAATGAAAGGTTTACCGGATCAATTTGGAAACTGGTGTTGGACTCTGGGTTTAGCGATAAAGGAGTGCGCGCTCTTTCTCTTCTTTGTCTGATTTATCTTCTTTACCTTGTTGTCGAGTCAAGAGTTCATTGAATATTCCATAGATTCGAAAAATATTATAAGTCTTGTAGTTTACCATATTATTCAATACGATCTAAATATTGACTGATTGACTTTACAGGCAATTGTTCTTTTTACTGATCCACAGAACACATTGATTCCATCACTCAAAAAGATACAGATACTAAAGTGACCAAATATTAATCCTTGTGGATGGAGCCTCTAGCTTTATCGATAAAAATGGAGACGCGACCCGAGAGAATCTACACTATTGCAACAACTGGATTCGTTTTTATATTGCCTTCAAAGGATTTAACTAAGTTTTGTCTTGCAACATCTGGTATTTTGACCATAGCAGTGAAATGACCATGCTTATCTATTGCTTATATTGTCCTTGTCTACCCTAGTCTACTCTAGGACAATAGAGGGCCTGTTTTGCTGTCAGTTTCTCTAAGGTTTTTTGAAAAGCTCGGCAAAATTCATAATGGTTTTTATACTCGTATAGTGAGTAGCAGTGATAAAAGAACTGACGTGGGGCAGCTTGAAGGAAGGAAATAGATAGTTCTGGTTTGCAGGTGACTTCAAGTTTAATATTTTTTAGTTTTTGTAGTCTGTTGTTCCATTCAAGGAGGGTCCAGGATGTCCCAAAAGCCCTTATTATTGGTAATGGTCTTGGGACCATTGATCGGCGATCAAAGTTTGCATTGTTTTCAGAGAGTTGAACATGGGCTCACTACAGATGGTGGTGCATCCGGCTTACTAGAGATGTGCTTTACTTCCTCCAATATCTGCATTGTGGTTGATCTGATGGATGCAGCTTCCTCACTAAGATAATTGAATGGATCTGATATTTTCAGTATATTCAGCATGCTTAAGTTGTAACGAAGTAGATTGGTCAGCCAACGTTGACATAATTTTCCTCAACTGAATTGAAGTTGACTGAATCGCTGGTAATGTGTTTGAGCAGTGGAACCTATCAAAATCTCCGAATTTGTTAATTTTTAAGTACAGAGATTGAACAGCTGATTTTATGGTGCTTACACTATTATCGAATGAGCAGTTTAGAGTGTCATAGCTCTCGGAAATGACTTTGCTTATATTTGTTCCTATATATTGTACTTCGGATTTTAGCACTGAAATCGAGTCTGCAAGTCCAGTTAGTGGCTGATTATGACATTTTATAGCCAGCATTATATGTGCTAGGGAGATGGTCCGGCACTCTAAACAAAAGAAGCAGAATATGCTCTTATATTCATCAAGATGAGTCTTAGCAGTTTTGCTTAAACCAATCCATATTGGATGGAATTTTTTTCCAAATATCCCATTGCATGAAATCATTTCCACAGAGTTAGTACGTACAACGCAGTCAGCAAATCCACAGGAAGACATGGTGAGGAAAATAGAACTAGTGTAAAGGTTTTTTTCAAGATAGAGACGTTTTCAGCCTGCATGTATAATAATGTCCTTCAGCATTCTGTATCATATGTATAGCACAGTAGTAAGGTCACGGCGAGTATAACTCAAATTTCGCTGTCAAACAGAACATACCATTTAACCTGGAAGGTGAAAGTCAATAGATCCGTCTACCCGGCCATAGCAATATCCAAGTTTATGATAAACAGGGCTGCTGAACTGGACAATCTACATTTAGAGCTATGTAAGAGCATACCTCAGATGATTTGTTCGGCAAAAAGCATGTCAGAGCACATTTGTCTCATCCAAACTAAGAAGACACTCTTGACCCTCTCAACCCGAAATACCAGTAGTGAGTCTCGTAGCCTCTTATTCTCGTTTTCTATTTTAAATGCTGAATAATTCTTTAATTAGAGATTTTATTTTTGAATATTTAATGCATTCTTTCTGCATTTCTATTTGTGTATAGGAATTATATATAGTGGAGATATCGATGCTCCTTTTGAATTCAAGGATCAAACTCCAGAGTCGTTGTAGATGGAGAGCTTTCAGAAGCTCAAATTTATAGCACTTTTATTAATAAGGACGGAAAGATCTGAAATATGACCAGCCATCTTTATCTTAAATAAAATTAACAAGTTTTCTGAATGAACAATGAAATACAGTTGTTTCTTGTCTCTTTGTATGTGAAAATAGTGAACTGTGTCAAACAGAGTAATTCCTTAGGTATAACTGCTTTAAGTTCTTTATAAACGACAAAATGTTTTAGTAAGCATTGGTCTACAATATATTCAAAACTTGTAGTATAGCAGCCGATGGATAAGGACGGGCTTACTGCTTTTAATGGGCTGCTGTACCGAATCACAATTTTCAAAGCAACTATGGGTGTTACCCTGTTTTAAGATTTTTTCGATTTCACAGCGAATTTACTTCAAGTTGATAAGTTGGCATCAATCCCATCGGTATAGGTGCATTTGAAAAGCTCGAATTCTGCAGCTAGCGATGGTATTTCCATCTTAAAAGATGTACCAGTAATGGAAGCATCATTTCAAGATTATTTCCTGACGCTCGTAAATGCGCAAAGTTTTTGCATTGTTCGAAAAAGGGTTAGTAGCTGTCAAGAGTTATTATAGGCCAATCTTTCTTCTCCCGGTTTTTACCAAAATCTTTGAAAAAATAGTAAAAATCAGAATATTGTCATATTCAAATAAGTCATCATTTTTCAGTCCTCTTCAATTTGGCTTTCAGAACGGTAAATCAACTGAAGATGCCCTTTTACCATTATTCTCACAAATTTTGTCGAACCTTGAGGCCAAAAAATTCATTGCTGACTTGTTTATATATATTACAAAAGCGTTAGTCATGGCCAAACATATCGCATTTTTAAAAAAAACTTGAAAAAGCTGGCTTCGAAGCTTTATCTTCAATTGGTTTAAATCTTACCTCTCAAATGTATCTCAAAAAGTCAAAACTGACGAAACGAGAAGCGAAGCCGTGTTTCTTAATTTGGGAGTGCCTCATGGTTAAGGGATAGGACTTATATTTTTCCTTATTTTTATTAACTCTAACTCACAACCTTCGCAGATGATGTAAGCTGTTCGTACATCTTCTAGCAGCGCTTAAAATGTAATATCTGATATCAATTGGAATCTAAGTTTCTTTTAGGGTATGGTTTGCTGAGCATAGTTTGAATATTAGCCTTAAAACGAAAATTATGTTTTTAAAGCTCTCCATCCCAATAAGTGTCAATTCAGATTTCTACTTCCATGCAACGGAATGTCAAGAATATAATATGGTAACCTGTTAATGGGCACAAAACCAGATAATCAAGTTTCTAGCAAAAAGAGTAGTCGAGGAACTTTGCCACTGTAAGTATAGTTATTTCACCACTACAGAACTATCTAATGTTTATTGAGAATTGGATAGTTCGTTCAATCCGAAAAAATTGAACTTGTATCCCATTTGAATTTCTGACAAAAAAAGATCACGCAAGATCAACTTAACAATTGTTGGATTCGCCAAACATACCAGAATAGCGTCGCATGTTACAAAAGAAAGTAGTTTGTGTAAAGTCAACCATGCATCATAAAATAAAAAAGCATCAAAAGTAAACTTATTTTATAACTAAACCAAAGGCGGTGTCTTCATGAAAGGACCGATTTTCATTTTCATTTTCATTGCACTTCTATTAAGATTTGTTACAGCGCCAGTTATAGACGCATCAGTATCCTTAGAATCACATACAAGAATTTATCTGCAGTCTTATTTGAAAGCCTTACAGTAAATAGTCCGACTGACTCCTATCAGGGTAGGTTTAGGCTTCGAAAGTTCACAATCGGCCTACGATAAAGTACAAAGAGCACTGAAGAAGAGTCTAGATATGGAGAGCGCCCTCTTCCAGATCGATTACAGACTGTGCCGCCATCTATGTACGAGTAACTAAGCAGGTAAATTTCACACTAAAGTTGTCATCGTTTCGCCGACTTCCTGTTTTTTTTTTCCCAAATAACAGTTGCTTCGTCAACTGATAATAAATCAATTTATTCGAAAATTGTTCGCAGACGATCTGGTATAAATTGCCATACCATGAACCATACCACAGAATGTAATGCAAATACAACTCCAATCAACCCATCTTTGCCTATTACCTAAACAAATTGGGGAACTATCAACAGAGTGGAATTTAATGCTTCCAAAATACAATGTTGTCTGCTGTCGCTTAAGCGAACGTCAAATACCCAGCCATTATCCATGAATGGCACTCGCATCGTTGAAACCGAAAAACTTTCCATTCTCGGTATGTGTGTCAATGACAACTTACGTTGGAATGACCACATATTTTCGAAGTTGCCAAAAATGCTACGAAATGTCTAGGTTTCCTCAAGCCCACTTTCTGCCGTACCCTGGTATTTCGTGATTCTTTCCTAATCCGAACAACTCGCTTATGTAATGCCCTGCTGAGCTCTTTATTCCCTAGTCATTATAACCTCCAAACATTCAAGACCAACGTACATCGGTACCTCTCTTTCTATCCTCCCCAATTTTCCATCATTGCAATCATTTTAAGGGTGCTAATAACACCTTAAGCGCGTCCCAATTATATAAAAAAAAAATTGACTTTCCAAGATTTCTCCTTAAGCCACCCGTTCCTATCTACCACCATCATAATACCAGTAAAATTGTTTAGTTCTTAGTTTTAAGAACAATAACAAGAAATTAAGCTTCTTGTTTGTATTAAGAACGACTTAGCTGTTCAGTATTAGTGCAGGCATTGTAAAGTCTTTCGCCTTCATTTGCCCTTCATTAGCTTGTAGAGTTAAACACGATGGACAGTATTGTACTTATTTTAGAACAGTATTTGTCGTATTTTAGCCATGAATTAAAGTTTATTCCTGATTTTCAGGACTTGTGTGGGAAAATTTGTCACTCAACATGTCTTACCGCCGACCAGGTAGATGCTGTTGAAAAGTGCGGTCATTGCTAACATTGTCAACTTTATTCTATACTTGCTTACGGGACTAAAAAGCAGTAGAAAAGTTCAGAAACCAACTTATGATATTTTTATCAGCTTTTGGTAAATTCATTTTAGATAACATGCCATACGTATACAATTAGATTGATAAATTTCTTATAGATAGGCTTCATAATTTTTTGCTAAAGTAACCTTTTTTTTACTATATTGCTGTCATGGTTCAGTGAAGCAGCGATTAAAATAGAATATCCTTGCTTGATTTCTACAGTTATGTCCTTATTTAAATTAACAGCATGGTCAAGGTACAAATAGTACGTTCTTTACTTGAAATGCTAGCCTCCAATGTATTCAAGTCGTTAATGTTGTTCCATGTAGACTGAATCTGCGTTATGTTTTACCTGCCTATGGCAGTAGATCCATCATTTGGCTAACAACGGAAGATAGTCTGGACTTCTTGATAAACTCGTCGCTTCAACTCGTTTTCGGAAATGGAGCCTTCCAGGCTTTGCCACCAAAACAAAGCTTTAAATAAACCCTTCTCTCTTTTTCTATCTCCGTATTAAAATCTCCAAGTTTGCATAGTGGTTTGGACATTCCAACCTAAGCAATATTGACCTTTTTCTGTGTGGTACATTGCCGCATATACGAGGGCGGGTCAATAAGTTCGTGACTTTTTGAATTTCTGACCTCTTTACTGAAACAGCAACACTGCTCCTGTCAACAGGCATCTGTCAGTTGACTCCTGTCAAAATTTAAACTTGCTGCGTCAGTTAGTTTGTGTTTGACAGCTATTTTTATCAGACTACTCACTAATTTGAGGAGAAAATGGAAAAAAGTGAATTTCGTGTGCTTATTAAGCATTATTTCTTGCAAAAAAAACCATTACCGAGACCAAGGCTTAGCTTGATAAATACTATGGGGACTCTGCACCATCGATTTCAATGGTAAAAAAGTGGTTTACTCTATTTCGTTGTGGCCGTACAAGCACTGAAGATGCCAAACGTCCTGGACGCCCAGTTGAGGTCTCTACACCCGAAACAATCGAAAAAATTCACGATATGGTGTTGGCCGACCGAAGATTGAAAGTGCGAGAGATTGTGGAAGCCGTAGGGATCTCGCATGGCTCAGTGGTTTCAATTTTGAATGATCACTTGGGCATGAGAAAGCTTTCCGCAAAATGGGTGCCGCGTTTGCTCACAGTCGACCACAAACACATGTGCAGTTGCCATGGCAAAAATCCATGAATTGGGCTATGAATTGCTCCCTCATCCACCCTATTCTCCAGATTTGGCTCCGAGCGACTACTTCTTGTTCCCAAACCTGAAGAAATGGCTTGGTGGAAAAAGATTTGACTCCAATGATGAAGTCATCTCGCAAACAAAGGCCTATTTTGAGGACCTCGACAAATCATTTTTTTTGGAAGGGATAAAAAAATTGGAGAAGCGTTGGACAAAGTGTATAGAGCTCAAGGGAGACTACGTTGAAAAATAAAATTATTTTTTTATCAAAAAATCTGTGTTTTAATCCAAAAGTCACGGACTTATTGACCCGCCCTCGTATCAACACCTAGGCGAACTATTCAACTGCAAATAGTCTGTGAAACATACAAGGATAGCACTTTCAAAGCTACTCCTTTTCTACGCTCATTGTAAAATCATCCAAATCCTATTTATTCAAATGGCGCAACCCTTAGTTTTGTAGACTAGATGCTTCCAAGGACCCTGTCAATAGGTCACAACGATATGAGTATAGTAAGAGCATTGTTGGATAGTTATGTTTCCGTTTGCATTTTTATTTCGAAATCCGGCTAGATATCCTTCGAATATGTTAAACTATTGAATATGGAATCAGGTTATGGGATTCGAACGTCGCCATAACCGCTATCACAGGGTGTTTTTCGCCGAATAAATAATCCTGCATCTAGTTGGTGTTTAACTCATACACCAAAGGCTATACTTGCGCCGATTCAAGGTAGATTCAGCACATAATGGGCCAGTCTTGTTATGTTTGGCGATTTCCTCCATCCTTTCTAAAATGGGCTTGAGATCGCTATGAAACCTAGCAAAGCAAGGTTTTTAAGGTTTATCAGACCTTTTTTTATCAACGTAGTAGAAGTTTTCGCTTTTGATTAATAATGAACTATACTTCAGTTCAGTCAATTTGGAAAGGTAGCCTATATTGGGACTCTACTCATTATTAACTATTAAATTTTTAAATTCTTAAATTATGCTGGAATTGTATCCAAAGCTTATATTTGCTTACGCCTATGTACGAATGTGTATTTTTTGTTTTGTGTGCATTCTTCAAATCGCCACTGGCTAATTTTTGAATTTCCATTCGCATGGAAGTTTTAGACGTAGGTTTCGTATCTGAAAAAAGCTACAAAGCTGGCTCCGATCCTAATTTAAAATTAGTCAATAACTCAAGTGTGTCACCAGCACTGCACATATATAAATTTAAGCTGCAAACTACTAGCCTACTAGTGTATGTCAATGGAGACATAATTTTTCGAAAAAAAAATAAATCAAAATGCTGGGCGGGTTCATCTACTATGTTAGACTAACAAACACTATTTACGAGTATATGCGTTCTTTGGACTTCCCAAACGATCCCAATCTCGTAAATCCAGCCTTTGATGAGTGACAAAAACAATTAACCGTCATTGTTGGGTCGTCATTCCACTAGTACCCACTACCTGTCTAGCCAAAGAATAAAGTTTAATTGCCATCACAAACTATAAAGTCGGTACGCCCCTTCTCGTTAGGGACCACTATCGTAAATTCACAACCAAACTACGCTTGCTTGCAATTAAAAGAAATAAAAAGACAAAACCGAATCTGGTCACTATTGGGTATCTATTGGGGGGCTCATTTGCCGATCATTCGACGTTCATTCTCGGATTATTTTCTGAATTGTTCGCTCTTCCTCACCCATTCTGCTAATTTAAATAATTTCACGGTACCATTTAATAATTATGTATAAAAGTTCTTTCCCCTATTTTTATTTATTTTTTTCAATTTCATAGTCGTCTCCATTGTGTCTCCGGTACCGCCCCAATCATTTGCGGCTAGAGTGATAATGAGCGGCGCATCGTCGTTTATTATTTGTCTCAGTGTGAATCCATCTAAATCTCATTTGATTCTTGCCCCAAAAACACAAGCGAACACAAACACAGTTACACAAAACCAACAATGGGTTGCTTGAATTGGTTTTATAGTCTACAAATTATCATATTAATAAGCATGTTGAAGGCTTCGATTCAGGCGTCATCCTGTGCCATAGCGGCCCTGTAGAGATGATTTGTTGAACAATTCACACCGGGCGCACACCGTCTAACTAGAGTTGCTTCTCTTGATGGTGTATTCGGTGCGGAGAGGATTTATCGAAAAATGAAAAATTAAAATTTTATGAGTTTATTAGGATTAAAAATTCTAATTTGATATTTGTTGTTTTGGAAACATGAAATATTTTTATTGCCCACAAAGTGGAGAGCAATGATACTTAGATGAGGCGTTTTGATTGGAAAATGTGATGCGTATGCTCCGAACAGGTTAATAAATTTAAGCTTTGTGGGCTTGAAAAATTCCTTCAAGGCTTTTGATGGTGTGTTACAAGTGTATTATGTTTTTGGAATATTAAATATTAAACAAATATTTATTCAAATATCACTTAATCGAGGCCTTTCGATTTCTGTTTTATTTCGAGATAACAGCAAGCAGCCAAAACAAAATTTGAATATTTTGAGACAGCTTAAATTATTCATTGAAAACTATTATTGTGGTTTTTCGAAAATATTTACACTAGTACTATATATTAGATTGACATATGCGCTACGATGGAAATGCTCAGAAAATGCAACCGGCAATCACCTCCTTAGTTGCTAACAATGTTGACCAAATATATCCTGGTGAGAGCTTGTTCTTTCACAAAAATGTGTACGTTATTTCTTCTTACAGACTCTAAAGTGCGGTCTATCTCGGCTGCATGGGGGCTTTCACTAGCATATGTGGCTTTGCTCTAGACCCATTGAATTCTGAATTCTCAAGGCCATCTTCCATTTTTAAAGAAGTGGTCTTTAGTACAACACGCACTGGAATTTCTTTTCCGACGCTTGCCTTACTTCCTTGTGCTCAAAAGGAGCTGTTCTGAGACTGGAAGAGAAAATAGCCTATTAAGGATGCGGCGCACTGTGGAGTGGTATGAAAAAACCGCTCAAAATTATTTTATGATTTTTTTTTGTAAATAAATCAATTGAAACACAACATATTATGAAAATTAACTATTTATTCTTAAATATTATGAAGAATTTCAAAGAAAGTGTATTTAATCAGAATCTGAAGGTGAAAGGTCGTCTTCATGTTGTTCTTTTTCAATATCGTCCATACTTATGTTGTTATCGTCTTCTAGAGGCATGGCAGTTCGCTTGGGATAATGGTTTTGTTCTCTTGTATTGCAGTGCTCTAAGGCTGCTAAGGTACGGGTCTGAGCTCAACAGCAGTCTGTGTAAGACGTCTCTGTTACAAAAAACACGTAAACATTTTCGACTAAATTTCAGTCTATGTTGCCTGAAGTGTTTGTTTCGAGCCTCCGCTGCCTTCTCCGATAGCTGGCAAATAGGCAAAATTGCATGGTTTATTACCTCTGTGCCATGTATCAACACTTGGTGTATAGTTGGTGACATGGGTTGCCAGCCGTACTGATCTTTGTACAACTTAGCGGTATCGTGGGCGAAGGTATTAAATTTGTCTGCATTAATTCTATATCTACTAGAAACCACTTCCAAAATAGTTTTGAAGCGAGTTATCAAATTAAGATTAACCGCAGTTATACGAGAATAACACTCAGAGTCATTGAAAAACCTTCTGGACGTGTTGCCGTTATTGGTATTACCAAATCCCACTTTGGGTACATCTACTGGGAGCCCCATTTGCTCTTTGAACGCGCCTTGAATTACCTCCTTTGTAGCTTTCACAATTGCTTTTTCTTCAACTGATCGTGCTTGCCACTTTTTAAAGGTTTTTTTATAGGCTAAATGGAGAAGCGATTCGAGAGCCTTAGATTCATGGAGAAATGAGCTAGAGAGAAACGGGTTTAAAATAAGTCGTTCAAAGACGGAGCATCTGACGTGCCCATTTGCGTATCCATTGCGACCTGTTCCGGATATAATGTTAGACGGAACAGTTCTTCCAAAATGCGCTATATTTAAGTACTTAGGATCAATCGTTAACATGGAAGCGAAATGTGACGACGACGTAAACCACAGAGTGAGTGTGGGATTGATGAAATGGCGGGAAAATTTGGGAATCTTTTGCGACCGAAATTTCGCACTTAAATTGAAGGGGAAACTCTACACCACGGTTGTTAGACCAGCTCTTATATACGGTTCACAGTGCTGGACAATGTACGAAGCGTTTAAAAACAAAATGACGGCAGCGGAAATGAAAATGTAAAGGATGTCTAGTGGAGTCACTAAACGCGATTGCATTTGATCTACGCGTATAAGAGGAAGTCTACATATAAAGAATTCGGTAACCGAACAGCTTGAGGTGAATAGAATAAGCTGGTATTGCCACGTTCAAAGAAGATCTGTGGAAAATCCGGTTAAAAAGGCACTATCAACTACGGTCACTTCAACTGTAAGAAAACGAGGTCGGAAAAAGAATTCCTGGATTTCTCAAATGGCAAATGTGCAACAACGCCTGGGGCTAACCACTGAAGCGATCCAGGACCGAGCATTATGAAGACGCGTTTTACGGTCTGCGACATTAGCCAACCCCATAAGCGGAGCAGCAGCGATGCAGTAAAAATGGGAAACTCGTTGAGCATAAGTTCGTATAACGAGGAAAGGGTTAATAAAAGGATAAAAAGAAGAAGGATAAGCGATTCGAAAAAGCGAATCCGTGCGTGAAGAATTGAGAGTCCAAACTTAAGTGCTTCTACATTGACTTGCTCAGTTTTAATAAACTTATTGAAATCCTTAGAAGTCTGTCCACAAATATAGCACCTCATAGTAGAGGCAGTATCTATAGCAGCATTGCACACTTTGCTGTGAACTATTGTAAGCAACATGGTATGCTTTATTTTTGCTATTTTATTAGAACTGATTACTTCTGTTTCTCTGAGATGCATAATTTGGTTTTCAATGTAATTGATTTCATCTCTGATAGCATCCTTAGATTCACTAATGAAGCTTATGCGTATAGGCCTGCAAAATCTAGGAGAAGAAACGACTGGGTTTTGCCATATGATTTTTTCTGTTCGCCATCAATCATTACAACAAGTCGCAGAGGAACGAGTGGGCTTTGAAAAATATTAGCATCAATGTCAGTGCTGTTTTTAAATATCTGCTTATACTGCAACTGTTGCGACCCATCACCGCCCCATTTTGAAATCAAAACCATATTTTTACTCTCTTCCTCTGAACGCGTTTCTAATACATCTTCGACATATTTGCAAGGGCGTAATGCAGTGTGATCAAGCAATGCTTGCAGGTGTATTCATGCTCATTTCAGTGACACTGATAAATTCGTTATCAGGAGTACCCTCAGTTTTTGACTTTTTTATCAATGGGTAGCACGGATAGATACTTTTGCTGGCACTTTGTATCACTTCCCACTGCTTCCTTGTAAAGTCGCCTTCAACAAATATTACCAATGCCTCTTGAGGTGTAAACTTTTTCAGTGCAACTTGCTTCGCAGAAGAGGAAATCAGCTTATAAAGTTCCTTAGCATCGGTTGGCGAATAAGTAACTTTTTTGATTATTTTTGACGCATTAGAATTTTCTAAAGTACGCTGACTTACGCTGGCTGCAAACGTCAACTCTTCGACTGATAGTTTGTGCAAGGGCTGAACAAAGGGCAGTATAATGCTTGTTTGAAGCCACTTTTCATTGGTTTTAAAGAACCTTTCATCTTTATAGCTCGCAGCAGCCCATTTTTTCTTGAAATCGCTTTTAAAATATTTCAAAGCATTGCTGACACAACTGTTTTGTTCGATTGGACATTTTTAAATTTGGATAAGCTTTTCCTCCAACAACAAAAGTTTTTCATCAACTTTGTTATATCTAAAATCTTTTAGCATATCGTATAATTCCCTTCGGGTAAAAGTCTTGACCTAACCGACGAATCTGCAAGGCAAGTACGAAATTCTGTCTCGGCGTAGGCAGACAGTTTTATTGCGGTCTACGATTGCCAAGAGACTAAAGATTATGCCCATAACAATATCATAACATACTCAAAAACAAAAACACCATTATATAAAACGTTTTATTAAAATTAAACATTAAATTAGGACTTCATGAACACCGTTCGCATACAACAAAATCATGCAGACAAAAAAAATCAAATTTTGTATCTTAACATCGATGATACCTTGCATTTCCATATTCAAATAATTTCCTTTCTTAATTTCACCACACAAAAAAACAATAACCAAATCAAAAATGAGTCGCGTACAAAAGTGCAGATAACCAATAAATGCAGCACCGACAATGGCTAGGTTCTGACTGATAATGTGGCGAATCGCAATAGCGCTGCAACTTTTTTTTGCATAATGCGTGGTGGACCGGATATCAAGCTTGAAGAATAGCGGTGGCAACCGAAATTTATGACAACTTGATTTTGTTGACTTTTGAGCGATTTTGGCATAGAAATACTGTACAGTGTGGCGGTTGTATTGATAGTTGCGCTTTATATGAGCTAACTGCAGATACGAGGGCGGGTCAATAAGTCCGTGACTTTTGGATTAAAACACAGATTTTTTGATAAAAAAATAATTTTATTTTTCAACGTAGTCTCTCTTGAGCTCTATACACTTTGTCCAACGCTTCTCCAATTTTTTTTATCCCTTCCAAAAAAAATGATTTGTCGAGGTCCTCAATATAGGCCTTTGTTTGCGAGATGACTTCATCATTGGAGTCAAATCTTTTTCCACCAAGCCATTTCTTCAGGTTTGGGAACAAGAAGTAGTCGCTCGGAGCCAAATCTGGAGAATAGGGTGGATGAGGGAGCAATTCATAGCCCAATTCATGGATTTTTGCCATTGCAACTGCACATGTGTGCACCCTTGCATTGTCTTGGTGGAAAAGAACTTTTTTCTTGGCCAAATGAGGTCGTTTTTTTTTCAAATCGTCATTGAATCGGTCCAATAAGTTGGCATAATATTCCTTATTGATTGTTCTTCCCTTTTGAAGGTAGTCAATGTGGATTATCCCGCGTGCATCCCAAAAAACAGTCGCCATAACTTTATTGGCTGACAAACCCACCTTGGCCTTCTTTGGCGCCGATTCACCCTTAGAAACCCACTGTTTTGACTGTTGTTTGTTCTCTGGTGTGTTGTGATGGATCCATGTTTCGTCCACGGTTACAAAACGGCGCAAAAACTCCTCCATATTGCGATTAAACAACGCCAAGCCTTCCTGTGAAGTTGTTACACGATTGCGTTTGTGGTCGACTGTGAGCAAACGCGGCACCCATCTTGCGGAAAGCTTTCTCATGCCCAAGTGATCATTCAAAATTGAAACCACTGAGCCGTGCGAGATCCCTACGGCTTCCACAATCTCTCGCACTTTCAATCTTCGGTCGGCCAACACCATATCGTGAATTTTTTCGATTGTTTCGGGTGTAGAGACCTCAACTGGGCGTCCAGGACGTTCGGCATCTTCAGTGCTTGTACGGCCACAACGAAATTCAGTAAACCACTTTTTTACCATTGAAATCGATGGTGCAGAGTCCCCATAGTATTTATCAAGCTTAGCCTTGGTCTCGGTAATGGTTTTTTTTCGCAAGAAATAATGCTTAATAAGCACACGAAATTCACTTTTTTCCATTTTCTCCTCAAATTAGTGAGTAGTCTGATAAAAATAGCTGTCAAACACAAACTAACTGACGCAGCAAGTTTAAATTTTGACAGGAGTCAACTGACAGATGCCTGTTGACAGGAGCAGTGTTGCTGTCTCAGTAAAGAGGTCAGAAATTCAAAAAGTCACGGACTTATTGACCCGCCCTCGTAACATGGCTAACCGAAACAAGGCATCTGTAAGAGATCAGCGGCTTCCCAGCTGCCCTTCAGAAGGAAAGAGTCCAGTCTGCCTTTTGCCATCGTGGGGGGGCGGGGGTATTGCACTTTTCCTAGGTACCTACATGCGCTGGACATAGGTGATACAACATCCACCAAATTTTACTGTGAAGTCATAACGATGCCACGAAGCACTTTCTCCGTGAATGTGTAAGACATGAGTTCTATGAATCAGACACAATATTACAGAAAGTGCTCCGAGCCAAAACTATTTTTTAAATACTTCTTATGTAGGACGTGATGCCATGCATTTGAGGAAAATATGCTTTCGCTTAAAATCTCTGCTAAAGGGTGAACCAACAGCTACTGTGGAAGCTTTCATGAAACTAAAGACACATTTATTTTGAAATCGATACAGAAATGGCAGTGGAATACAACACTGTTTTTATGATCTGTTGCAAGCAACCATACGAAGACCAAAATTATCGATGACTTTTGGAAGAATAAGTGGATCATTGGCTACAATTTGAGTTTGGATGTTATGTTGAGGATTCTAAATTGTCGCTGAAATTATTGACCTTACTCTTCAAATAACTCAACACAAAGAGATCTAAAGGTATCAAATCACAAGACCTTGGAGGACAATCAACTTCAATGCGATCTTGAAATTTCGTACACAATAAACTGATTGTGGGCGGTAGCACCATCCTGTTGAAACCAAAGATCATCCAGACCTAGTACATTCAATTTTGGAAAACAAAATTGTCTATCAACATGTCGCGGTAACGTTTTCCATTTACTGTAACTGTCTCTCCAATCTCATCTTCGAAAAAGAAGAGGCCAATGATTCCGCCAACTCATAACCCCAACCATACAGTGACTTTTTTTTGGGATGCATTGGTTATTCGTGAATCTCGTATGGGTTTTTCGGTCCACAGAAATCACAATTTCGTTCATTTACGTACTTAGATCAAACTCGATAACAAATTGTCCTTGCGATCAAACATTCAGCTAACAAAACGGCGACGTTATAGATGGTCCAAGGGCTTTAATTGTTCTATAATTTGGATTGCATAGGCGTGCAAATAAAGATCAACTTTTTAAATTTGCCGTAAGCGAGGTCCAATTGTTGAGTTCAGCGACGAATTGAGGTGTCTACCTATTCTTTAACGCTTTCGCTTACAATGGTAAGGTTTTGGCGTGTGCCTATTGGCCGAGTAAGCTGGTATGGGTTTTACCCGATACCGAACCAGTTTCTTCAAAACGCTTTACCATTGCATGAATTCCCGACTTACTATGGCAATTATGTCGACTGAAAAAATCACTAATTTTACGAAATGTAACTGTTACAGATAGCGAATTTTCGTCAGCAGAACAAAAATGCATTGATGCGTAGTAAGAAACTCCATGAAATTGCCAAAGATTCTATGACATTTGTCAAAAAGATCGATTAAATCCTTTCTTTGAAAATACTTAACAATTCATCCGTCGGCAGGAAAAAGCAAATGATACTGCTTTTTGAAATGCACAGGACAATAGACGAGTCCTGGGTTTATGTATAGAAATCATTTATTTAGAAAGTGGAAAAATGAGTAAACTAGGAGAAGATTTTACTGCAACAGACGATGTAAACGTCCCGAACTAAATCTACAACAGCAACATAATGAGTCGTTTACACTAATCTTGTTTCCAGCTCGTCATGTAGGCGACGAACCTAATCGTCACACTTTGGTAGATCATAGAAAAGCAAGTAAACTTCGATTTAAAACTTACCTCATTCATTTTACAGACTATAAACCTGTAATTCATAACTAATGGTCCCCGACTCAAAAAAAATGATCTTAGTTTCTGGTTTTATATATATTGATGGAAAGATGTTGATTGTTAATTTTTTGTAGAATGAATGTAGTATTACTATAAGTCACCTTATTTATTACTCAGGCACTCAAAAAACTGAGCATATTGGAAAGAAAGAATTAGATATTGATTGAGTTCGATAACTACTCTGCAGGAGATCTCGGTGTGATTGCCAGGTCAAGCACAGAAAACATATTGTGTAAACAATATTATTGTATTACTATTATTGTGTAAACAATCCTAAACCTCCAAATACAAAAATGAAAACATCGGCCTGTGAATATAAAAATCTTTTGTTCTGAATGTTGGGAAAAATTGCAAAGATAATTTTTAAATTGGATATTGTGTCGCCGAAACCGGGAAAATTCTGAAAAGAGATTTCAGTCGAAATAATCCACCAACTGCAGCTGCTGTACAGAAGTTAACAACGTTCGTAAGACCGGTTTACTGATTGATAACCAAGCATATTCCCTTGATCGTTCTGTGCACTCAACGGTTTATTCACTTCAGTTGAATCAGGAATTGAAACACAATGAGCACCCGCTTCGTTAACGCTTCGATGTTCGATTTCAAATGAGGCTCATATGAGGATTTCAAGTGTGATTGTTTAGTGTGGTTTTTGGGGTGGTGGCACTATTTGCCAATTTTACTTCGAACACGTCAATAGAGGAGACGTTGCAGTCAAAGCGCTCAAGGGAGAATATTGCACCTTTTGCCGAAAATGTCCATCTAATCCCGAGAATATAAACGCGCCATAGATTTTAGCAACTGTACATCAGTCGCACTAGCCAGAAGAAAATTTTGCATACAGATCTCCGATTAATTATTCGCTTACAAGGTCCAATTGACCCAGAAATTGAAGCAAAAAGACCCTCCCTTTCGTAATCGTTTCCCCGCTCATACTTTTAAAAGTTGATAACAATTTTTCTGACAAAAATGAGTCGCACTTCCATCTTGGCGGTTACGTAAAGAAGGCAAATTTCCGAATTTGGGGCTCAGAAAATCTACATGTAGTCAACCTGAACGTTTGCCTACTTGGTGTGGTTTTTAGAGGCATTATTGACCCATTTTTACTCCAAGATCCATCTTTTTGTAACGACAAAGTTACCGCCAGTTAAAGGACTTGGACTTGGACTTGGACTTGGTCTTGGTTCTAACAAGATGAAGCTACGTGCCACACAAGCCGTCCATCAATCGATTGATTAGACAGTAAGTTGGGTAATGGTTGGGTTTTGACGATGTTACTTGTCCGCCACGGAGCTGCGATTTGACACCGCTGGACTTTTATTGTGGGGTGCCATTAAAGATTGATGTTATGCGATAAATCTAGAGACGATTGAGATAGAAAAGTGGCCGAAATCATCAAAAATGTTTTCAAGAATTGGGTTGATCGGATGACTACTGAGAATTCAGCCGAGGAAGTCATTTGAATGAAATAAAATTCCAAAGTTACTTGGAAGATTCGCTCTTTTGAGATTCTGTTGGAAAAATTAAGAGAATAACTTTACAGGACTTAGACGTGTAGTTATGTATTCACCCTCCACTCATCACATCTTGTGGATTCCGTAAAATACATGCATTAGATAGAATACTCCATAGACGTTCTGAATTTCCAATTGAGCTTAAGGAAAACCTCCAAGACTATTTTCGCTGGAATTGCTTCAACACCGTACTTATCATCTTTCTATTCAGTTGAAACGATTTTCTCTTCATAAAGCAATGTTTGATGAACGATACAAAAAGGAATTTAATGCGCGAGGGCCTTACGAAAATTATTGAATTTGTTTCCTGGAAATGTTCCATTACATCTCCGGAAGAACCACTATCTCTTTGAGTGATAATTTTTATTGTAAAACGTTGAAAAGGATAAAAGGAATAAAATTGTAAAATCATCTCTTATAATATTTTTATACAAACGGCCCAACATACATCTACATAAGTGCATATAAATGTTAAATGTGTTAAGCCCCACTAATACGTGGCAACTTCCGGTATCGGCAAAAATATTACTTCAGCTAATAACATCACAACAGGTGTAAATACTTATTATAATAGAAACGTATTAGACGTATTTGTTCTTCAAAAGTCACTTACCAAACACTTGACAAACTTGTAGTGCCTTCAAACTACATTATCGCGCCGCCACCCTGGACGCAGGACATCAAAAGCGGCTATAAAATCTCTTAAACATACAAAAGTTGCAAGGATGCTTTATTTGCGAGAACGACAACTGGGTGCAAAGTGTTATAAGAACAAAGGATTCCGAAACAAAATGTACCGATAATCGGTCATAAATATTCCGATCAGTGATACATTCAAGTACCTGGAGTAGGTGCTTAGGTGTTTCACTTTATACCACGCCGCCAGTAACCTCTCAGTTTCTACATTATGATGGTAAGACATGAGTCTGTTCAAAAGGATTTCGCACATGTATCCGTGGGTCATCAAAAAGTTTCACGTTTCCCACAGGTGTAGGTTAGCAAAACGGGACTCTAATTCATTTCAGGATGTTTGTTTATCTTACTCTCCTAATGTGTTTTGTGTTCCGGCTTTTGAATTTGCATGCACCATTCGAAACAGCAGGTACTCGTAAGAACTTCTGGCAATTTTTTAAGGTGCCAATCGATTCGTGAGTTTCAGAAAAATTGGACAGGACACCCGCTGACTTATTAATTAGTCGGATTAAGTTAACATATTACCAAAAAGTTATCGCGTGTTGAAAGTTAATTTTTATCAGTTTGCTGGATATCTATTATAACTTTTCGATTGCCATTCTCGTGCATTTCGGCAAGAATTCAAAATCGATGGATGGATGTTGCATACATGTATAAGTATCTAAGTTATTTTTTGTCTTTGAAATAACTCTCCATTAAATGCGTTGATATGCGTAAAATCATAAATATCATTTGGTCGTTTTGGCCTCTGATTAAACTGTCAACAGTAGCTATCCTGTGAAAAGGACCACCTGGATGCTTTTACCAACCATTTAAGATAAGCCATTGATTAGGGATACAGGTAAACAAAACTTTGAAATATAGCGCCGAGTCTTTGTAAGACTTCGTTGGTGTTCTGCATTTAATCAAGATATTTATTTGAGGAACCAGCACGTGGTAAGATTAAGATACGGTTACAAATAAAATTGTTAAATGTCGAATTACTGACATCGTGTTTATTAGTTGTTGGCAATTGTACATGTATATTGTCCAGAAAATGAGATTGTTAGAGAGAAGTTTCATTTCAAATTTAACAAGCGTAAATTACTTGAGTAAATTCTAGTGTATTGCATAGGAAAAGTCACTTAAAGCCTTCCTAAAATCAATGAACAATTTCACTACGTACTCTAATTGCACCACGCTTATGAACATATATCGCCTCTGTGTTATTAAACTTTTGCTTATGCTTTCATGTAGCTTTCAAAACATATATTTAAAAATATATTCAATTCTCTTGGATCGGCTTTTATGATTGGCGGTGATTTCAATGCCAAACACACTTTTTGGGGATCAAGATGTGTCTCCCAAAAGGGTAAAATACTCTATAAAGCATGTATGGAACACAATTGTGACTTCTATTCAACGGGCAAGCCGACTTATTGGCCAACAGACACAACGAAAATACCCGATCTTGTCGATTTCTTCGTTGTTAAAGGAATTCGTAACTCGGATATAAACGTTGATGAAAGCTTCGATCTTTCCTCCGATCATTCTCCAGTCATACTGACAATGAACGACACGTTTATTAAAAAACAAGGACCATTAAGACTAACTGGACGAAATACTAATTGGGAAGGATTCAGAAATGAGATTAATAATAACCTAGAACTAGACGTTTCACTTAAAGCAGCACTTGAACTTGAAATCGAAGTGGATTCTTTCGTTGAAATAGTCCAATGTGCTGCGTGGAACAATACACCTTGTCAACGAAAAAACACGGCTAAACGTAACTTAAACTACCCGCCTGAGGTAAAAGATATGATAAGAGAAAAAAGAAAAGCTCGCAAAAGATGGCAAACAACTCGAGCGCCGCAGGATAAAACACGCTTAAACAGGCTCTGTAATCTGCTCAAGGAGACTCTTAAAAGTTACAGAAATTCCGAAGTAAATACATATGTTCAAAACCTGACGGCAGGAAAAGAAACAAATTACTCGCTTTGGAAAGCTTTAAAATGCTTAAAAAGGCCCAAAATCCCCGCGCCACCAATCAAGGTCGGCAATAACGAATGGGCTAAGGGGGATAAGGAAAAAGCGGAGGTTTTTGCCGACTATCTTGAAGAAATTTTCAAGCCCTCCGACGGCCCGACACTGGCACCCGGCACCAATTCTTTAGAAATAGCATATAGTAATCTTGTAATGACAAATGCAACTCTTGCTGAAATCAAAACTGTAATAAGGAAATTAAAACCAAAGAAGGCTCCGGGGTATGACCTTATTACCGGAGAAGTTCTGAAAATGCTACCCCAAAAAGCACTTACACATTATTAACGCGGCTCTGAGGCTTGAATACGTGCCAAGCCAGTGGAAAGTTGCAGAAGTCATTATGGTACTAAAACCAGGAAAACCTCCAAACGATAAAAAATCATACAGACCCATTTCTCGTCTACCGATCCTGTCGAAAATCTTTGAGAGGATTTTGCTAAAACGTCCCAATTATCGAAAACCAAAATCTTATTCCCAGCCATCAATTTGGATTTCGGACTAAGCATTCAACAATTGATCAGGTGCATAGAATTACTGATGTAATTGAAAGATCCCTGGAAGAAAAAAAGATTTGTTCGAGCGTATTTCTTGACGTCTCACAAGCTTTTGACAAAGTATGGCATGAAGGTTTGAAGTTCAAACTGCGACGAATTTTCCCATTAAAGCTTTATAATATATTGACAAGCTATTTAGAAAATAGAATTTTTCGCGTTCGATACGGAAATGATGTTTCGAAATTTAAAGATATCCTAGCCGGAGTACCGCAGGGAAGCGTACTGGGCCCACTTTTGTACCTTTTATATACAAGAGATATACCACACGTCGAGGATACTGTTCTCGCTACTTTTGCTGACGACACCGCTATCTTAGCGGTTGGAGAATCAATAGAAGACTCAACGGCGAAACTCCAGACTGCTTTAAATAAAGTCTACGAGTGGACAAAGATCTGGCGAATTACCCTTAATGAGACAAAATCTGTACATGTTGACTTCACCTACAGAAAGATAAATCACTTGCCCATTTCTATAAACTCGGTGTGTATCCCCTTTGCAAACGAGGCTAAGTATTTGGGAATGACACTTGACGCGAAGCTTAAATGGAAAACGCATGTTAGAAAGAAACGAAAAGAACTAGAGGCCAAATACAGAGAAATGTACTGGCTACTTGGTAAACATTCCAAGCTAAGCTTAGAAAACAAGCTGCTTCTTTATAAGCAAGTGCTAAAGCCGGTGTGGACCTATGGTATACAACTCTGGGGTTGTACTAAGAAATCAAATGTAAATATAATACAAACTTTTGAAAATAAAGTGCTACGACAATCTGTGCGTGCCCCATGGTTTATAAGAAATAATGACCTGCATCGAGACCTCGGAGTTCCTTTCGTGGAAGATGAAGTCAGGAACTGCGCACGAAAACATAAAGTCCGGTTAAGCGGCCATATCAACAATACAGTCCTAGAAGTCTTGGACGAACGAAACATACTACGCCGTCTTCAACGAACTAAACCGTTGGACCTTGCGCGATAAATTGAAACCGCATTAAGAAAGCGGAATATGTAGGGTCTTCCATTGGAAAGTGTCCTACCAATCGTGACTAACTTATGAAATAAAAACTGCTTGATAAGTTCTACTTAGTTGCGGTATTAAAATCAACAATGAAGGGAGGTGTTTTTAGTGAGTAAGAATCTCACACTACTATGAGCACGCGCTTCTGATCCTCATAGTGTCTGATGGAAGATTTTCACCTGCCCTCGCCGGAAAAAAAAAAAAAAAAAAATGTATGTGAATAAAACGGAGGGTAACCATAGCTATACTGGAATAAATTTCATATCACTGGCCTTTTTGAACTTAAATTTGGATGTCTTCGATGGCTGTTATACACCGAAGTTACGTGGCTTATGAACGGAACCAGACATAAAAATACGCGTCTAATAAGATAGAATGTGAATATAGAACCATTAAAGCCACCTTTGGCCTAGGCAATGTTTAAGATGTTGTGACGCCCATGCTAAATGCGAAGTGAAACACGACCTGGAACTTTAATTGACCCTTACTGAGGACTATCGACAGCTGAATGCAGAAATTGATACCTCTGCCAAATAAATCTAAGATCTGAAGTATATCACAGTAAGCGGTCCACTGTTGTTTACTACCAACTGATACATGAAGACGCATTCAAATTCATATTTATCCCCTTTTTTAAGCGACGCACGGTTGGGTGCTGTAGAAATAGGGTAGACACTGAGAGATGTCAACGTAGCGATATCCAGTGTTGCAACTATTTTCTACACATCAATTGTGCTTGTACCTATGTAATACCTTCTCGTGGTAACCGTACCAGTACCCGAGTTCGATGTTTATCCGGACTCCAGTTGCTAAACTTATAGGCCCGAATGCTGAAAGCAGACAAAAAAAGCAGCACTAAAAACGGGACAGCGGATGAATTCCCCAGATGGAATCAACGGTGAAGAAAACATTCCGGAACAAATGAGACCTTAGCCGGGCAAGTCCGACATACTTGGAGCTTAGGTTGGTAAAGATTTACGAGACTATTTCCGTATCTTGGAAAATGGATGGTGGCGGATGAGCTCCTAAGCTGATAAGCCCGATCCCGATCAGGTTACTGGCTTCGGTCTAACTAACCTCTCATCCTAGGTGTATCAAAAATAGAAAAAGATGAAAGTTACGAAGCAACAATAATCCTCGGATACGGACGAATCTATTCAACGGATTCATCCAAATGAATTAAGGAACACGGCTTGACAAAAATAAGATGGAAAACTGCGATATCTACTTTGGTGTATTATAGGCCGCAAAGACAGCACTTCTTTGGATGCGGATATTGTTCGAGGCAGACCTTGGAAAAAAGTTTGCGTTTCCGGCATGAGAGCAGCGCCCGGTAACAATCTGTATCAAGAGTAAATTTACCAACATTAGCCCTATATGCGTGCATTATTTTGTTGTATCCAAGGTACGGTTGCGCATATCCCGAACAACGCCAAAACAAGCTTATACTGTAAGAAATTTCGACGTCAGATGGCTACAATCGCAAGATATCACCAAATCCTTTTCCGATCAAGTCTACTTTGATCTCCTCAAAGGTCCCTTGCCACCACCATGAAGCATCAAAGACCAGTGGCAAAACTGCCAAAAATCCATCAATGAGGATCCTATTGATGTGCTGGATTTCACTCGACTACCACAACAAAACCCCTCGTTTGATGACGAATGCCGGCAAGCACATGCAGCTAAGCAAGATGCATACAAAGAGGCCCTGCATAGGAGGACTAGAGCTGTTCACGAGCTTTATGAGCAGAAGAGGAGAGACGAACATCGGCTTCTCAGGAGGTAAAAGAAAAAGCATGAGAAGCGCGTGGTAGAGGAAATTGAGAGATGCAACTCCAGGAATGAGATTCGGAAGTTTTACCAAAAGGTAAAAAAATCATGCCACGGACACAAACCCTGAACCGAAGCCTGTAGAGATGAACAAGGGAACTTCGTAGTAGAGTTTCAGCCGATGCTGAGGATTTGGAGAGAGCATTTCTGTATACTTTATGACGGCGATGGCGACCCAAATATCGCTGTCACTTAGAATTAACCATTATACTTCGACGATGTACTTGTAGACCAAAAATTCCGTCCGGCTGGCGATGACTTGGTTGGGAGCAAACACAAACTTATTTGTAAGATATAAAACCTCAGCATTGTTTGTCCGATTCTCAAGACAAGAGATGTTATGAACCGTCCCAACTACAGAGGCATCAGTCTCTTTAACATCGCATATAAGATTTTATCTGCCGTATTGTGTGAATGCTTGAAGCGCTTCGTCAACAACCTGATATTCACACGCAGGTCTTGGAGCAAACCCATGGGCTTCAGATTGATACACGAGCTTCATCGATATGAAGGCCGCGTAAGACAGCATTTGTAAATACGGGCTATGCAGAGCAATGTCTAGTTTTGGCATTCCGGCCAAGCTCGTACGTCTGTGCAGAATGACGATTGAGAATGGACGCTGCTCCATCAAGGTCTGTAAAGATCTCACCGAGACCTTTGATGTGAGAAAACGATTTAGACAAGGTGATGCGCTGTCATGCGATTTCTTCAACAACATTGTCGAAAGAATAATGCAAAACTCACGCGCAAACGCAAGACGCACAATCTTTCAAAAGTTCGTCCAATTACTCGCATACGCCGATGATATTGACATAATAGGAAGAAAGCAGCGTGATGTCAGTGGCGCTTTCGCGAGTATTGAATTTGAAGCGGTCAACGGGGACAAGACCAAGTCTATCCTGTCAAGAAAAAGGACACAGAACACCGACATCTCGGAAAAAACGTCACCTTTGACAGATATAACTTTGAGGTAGTACCTAGGCTCTGCTTTAAACTAAGACGAGGACACCAACGCTTTGGTCAAACGAAGAATAACTCTTGCCAATCGCTGCTTCCTTATAAAACCTTAATAATCCGAGTCCTGCTCTATGGTACATTGGCATAGATTCTATGAAAAATAATGAATGCTGCTCTTTGCTACTACTTCGGTCCTTGCATTGATGTTAAGTGGAGGAGGAGATACAACGACGAACTGTGTGGAGTGTACAGTAACATCGACCTAGCCAGAAGAGTAAAGATCCAACAACAGAGATGGCTGTGTCATGTAGAGTGGATGGACACGAACATTTCGGTCCGAAGAGGACCTCAACCATCTTAGCGTGCGAAACTGGAGGTTGCTAACAAAAGATCGAGCTGTCGGGAGACGCTTGTTGACTGAGGCCCAGGTCCACTCTGGACTTTATCGCTACCTAAAAGATGTTAGTATTGTGCTAGAATATACCGCGAGCGATGGCAGATAAAAAGGAGAGAAAAAGGGGTACTGATGTATGTTGATCTTAAATGTTTAAGGCTTAGGTAGGTTTCACGGTATTTAAGATATGTAGAGTGGGCCTGAGAAAAGCGAAGCGGATGTTGGAGGGCTCTTGGTGAAATTAGCGATGGAACAAGGTAAGACAGGAAACATTAAGGTGTTCAAGGGTGCAAATTGGTAGTGTAATATGATATTGTTTACAAATTCTGATATTGATGCCATTTGCGTACATGAGACGTGGTTTATTCAGAACTTCAAGGATTGATGTCTAAACTTGTATCGCCTTGATCATGTGACGAGTTCCAATGGAGGTGGAGCTGCTATTTACTACAAAACTTCTTTAAGATGAAGAGACATTCATTCTTCTTCGGAGCTTGTATTTCTTATCTCTGACAAGACAGATAGATGAAGTCCTTGGTTGCGTGTTGCTATAACCTTAATTGATAATATTCACCTGAACGTACAACAATATAATTATTTTCGGCGACTTTAGTTTTCAATGCATCGTGTTACAAAGGAAATGACGACTTACACCAAGACTTCGAACTTCCTACTGTCGAAGAAACAAGAAAATTCCCGATAAAACACAAAATTTAAGTAAACAGACATATTAACAATGTAGTCTTACAAATCTTCGACGAGAGGAACCTATTGCGCCATCTAAAAAGGTCTAAACGGACTGAACTCGGCTAAAGGATCGAAAAGCCAACAATGTTTTCAGAGCCCATACTCTTAACATTGTTTAGTTTCACTGTTGCCAGTTAAGCTCAATGGGACTGTTGAGATGAAGCGCCCTGTAATGAGCCAAACAATTTTAAACGCAGGGGTAAAAAATTCCATTGTTCACAATGATTCATCGATTTTATGACTCTAGTCAAGTTTTTCTAAGCAGAGGTCTGAGATACGCGCACCAAACATAATTTGAGAAAAGTAATACTGCAAAATACAAGACGCTGTCGAAGCAATACTTCAATACAAATTGTAAAAAAATTACGAATTTGAAAAGATTAGATGAAGTTTTATGAAATTTTAGATGAAGGAAACAATCACTTATATAGTACGTAGCTATAGACAGATTTTTTTTATATTAAAATATGTTTTTACATACTAACTTGGGAATTAAACAGTATTACAAAAATATTGCTGATATTTCGTCGCACCACATGTTGCCCTAACATTATCTTGAAGTATTTTTCGCATGAAAGCATACACATTGCCAAGATAGTGGTCATCGATTTCGTTGACCCATACCTCTAGGTTAAATTAGATTGCCTAGGGAGATAGTAAAATATATATCGAATCACTGTGGCCACAGATGAGCTTATTGTAATGTCCTCCTCATCAATGATGTCGCAGTTCGTGCGAAAGGCGACTAAGTTAGACTTAGGTTCGCTGTCAGCTATGTATGACCGCCGCTTCGAAGTAAAATTAACGTAGCTACATTAACTTGTTTTTTTTTAAACCATTCCAGTCACATAGTATGTGTTCTGCTGTTTCCACGTCCTCGTCTGCATATGTTGTCCTTGCATTTCTGTTCAGATTTTCTCGAATGCAAGGCTCTATTGCAAGAATTTTTGCCTGAAATACGGAGCTGCTTATATCCATACTGACATGTATGCATGTTTTTGTGCGAGGACCGTATACCCCGGTTCCAACTCCTTCATGGATCCAAAACATCCATCTGTGTACCATAGATATGAGTCCTCAGCAAATGTTGGTTCTTTTCTGCTCCCAGTTAAGACGGTCTGGAACCCTTAAGTTGTGCTGAAAGAAATATCGTGGTAGACATTTGTCTTTTAGTTCGTAGTTCGTTTTTTATGAATTCATGTAAGATTGCAGTATGAACTAATTTGGAATTTGATTCATCTTCTGTGATGAGCGTGTAGGCATGTGGTAGGTTGTTGCGACTTTTATTGCACCAGTAGCACAGCCACAGCCTATTTTGTTGAGTTTAGCCTGTGCTAACTTTTTTATGGCACCATACTTGATAGTAGGCATCGTTTTTACCGTATACATCCACAGTTTCATTTTGGGGCTTAGTCAACAATTTTTCCAAACTAGACTTTCGCTGGTCCATAGTGAGGTCCTGGCCTTGTCAAAAGTTTTACCGAAGAGTGTAACATTTTTGAGTCTATCTCGCCTTCTTCTCTTAATGAATGCGAATATGGTGCTTTTCTTGGGATTGGCTATAAGACTAACCTTGGTGCACCATTCAGTAACTAGGTTCAGATGCCTCTGGATGCGATCCGAGACTGTGTCTTCAAATTGACCCCTGATTAGGATAGCAATGTCGTCTGCATATTCTTGGACATAGAAACCATCATTGCTGAGAATAATCAGTAATTCATCAATTACGATGGACCGTAGTAGGGGTGAGAGTACTCCTCTTTAGGAACATCCTTTCGTACTGAGTTTATTGCTGCCTAATGAGGTTTATATTGCTTTATTCTCTGCCATAGATTTTTTCCATTTACATGTAGTGTCGTCAACTCCTATGCTTTGAATACCTCTATATATCTGGGAGAATGCGGTGTTGTCTATATCGAGTGTTGTCTTATCTCTGAGAGATTTTTCAATCTTTGTCGTAAGATTCTGTAGAACCATATCTCTACAATGATGTTCTTGACATCCAGCACGGTTTTTGGCTTTGAATTTCTTGCTCAAACGTTTCCGATAGTATTTAGGTCTGTACTGTTTCCTGATAAAAATATGGGTTCTATCCCTAATTCTACGTTTAGAGTATTAATCTATTCAAACAATTTGAAATTCAAATTCAAATACTTATGAACTTTGGGAAGCTGCTGAATCATCATGAAAAATTGATTTCGATAGTTTCACTGTCAGCGAGAGCCCTCGAGCATACCTAAGTATCCAGCAAAAATTGCATTGATGCATCCCCACCCCATAATAAAGGGGCATTCATTCTTTTTTCGCACTCGCAGAATGCCATTCTTTTGAGGTAATTTTTATCCACTGTTTCGAATAAACACGGTATTTTGTAAGTCCCACAGAAAAAAAATTAAAGATATCAAATCACATGATGAATTACGTGACCAGGAAACTTCTCACGCAATGAAGCCATAATTGGTCGTGTTGTGTGGCTTGTTTTCCCGTCTTGTTGGAACCACATATCGTCCAAGTCATGATCTTCAATCACCGGTCAAAAAAAATTTGTTATCATTCGACCATATCGCTCCGAATTGACTGTTACCGTCCGCCATTTGGCATCTTCGAAGAAATACGGACCAATGACACCTTTCGACCATAGAGCACCCCAAACAATCACTTTGTCTGGATGCAACTGCACGTTTCGATCACTTGTGGGTTTTCCGAGCCATATGCGGAAATTTTGTTTGTTTGCATACCCACCGAGTGAGAAATGTGCCTCATCACTGAAGAAAGTGTTGTTCGATGGCTCCGTGTTCATTGTCTGTTGTTCCAACACCCAAGAAGGGTATCTATGGAGTTGGGAATGGTTAGCAGGCTTCAATTGTTGCATAAGTTGAACTTTATAAGGATGGCGATGCAAATCCAAAAGAAAAATACGCCATAGTGAGGTGTACGACACGTTCAATTGCTGCGAACGACGGAAAAGCGATGAATTCGGATCATCAGCAACACTTTCACTTACAGCAGCAATATTTCCGACTGACCGTGCATTACGATGATGCACAGGCCTTACGACATCAGTAACGCTTCCACTCTCTTCAAATTGCTTCACAATTTTACCGATTCCTTGCGTAGTCCGTCGATTATGACGACCATAATCATCGCGTAATGCCGAAAAGTGGCAACGCTTGAATCACCACTTTTGTAGTAAGTTTTAATAATTTTAACGCGTTATTTGAGCTGTAAGGGATCAATCATTATAAATGGCAAACATGCAACTAATATTATGACTCTTCAATTGACAGCTGAGTTTGGCAGATGTCAAATGCCAGCGTTACCAACTTGAAACTACGAAATGAATGACCCTGTGTAAGGAGAATATTTTACGGTGTGAGCTATACATTCTTCGTTGTGGCGTTCCCCTATTCTAGAATGGTTAAAATTTTCAGAGTATGATCCTTTTCACTTTGACTTAGGATAAACATCTGCGCAAGTATGTACCTTGACGAGAACTGCTGGAATTTCGTATTAGAAATTGCCTAGTGTTGGGAGGGCTGGTTTTGTAAATCTATTTATCTGAGTGTTAAGCGTTTGCGTTTCGATATATAAGAGTATTTTTCAGCATGCCGGGTAAAGTGCTATGTAGAGCAAACTGATTTAACGAGCAGCTCATCTTTGAGCTTTTTGCTTCGTCACGGGGTGCTTAGAGAATTCGCGTTTCGTTGCTGTTCTGTTCTAAATTCCTAAGATCGCACATTATTCGTACATGGTTCACAGCAGCCCAAAGATCTTCAGATTTCAACATATATTGAACTATGTTTTCTGGTGTTGGCCGTTCACCAAATTCTTTTCACAATATAGCTCTTTCGTTTGCATAACGCGCACATTCGAAGAAAATGTGCTCCACGTTCTCTACCGCGTTAACGCAGCGAGGACAGGACGGACTCAAATCACGTGACCTGTCAAGATCTGTGTAAGATAGTAATTCAGTTCGCCGTGTTTTCGTTTCACCCAACTTTCTTGGGATTAGTCGGTACGTCCATTTCCCTTTTTGGGACTCGTTCCATTTTTGTTGCCACGCTTCTATACTGCAGCTTCTTTTGAATTTCTTCGCTTTATTTATGGATGGCCCGATTTGCACGCGATTTTCATAAAGACGTCTAGCTTCTAAAGCTAGGATATCGGTTGGTACCATAGAGGATAGTACCAATATCGCGTCGTGGGATACCGTTCGAAATGCACTGCCAACTCGCAGTGCATATAATTCGTACACAGATTTGAATCCCTTCATGTGTGTCTTTTTGTTCGTGACGTCAGCCCATATTTGTGCCCCGTACAGCTGTATGGAGGCTACAACTCTCGCAAGCATTAATCGTTTGCTTGAAATTAAGCCGAGCATCTTTTATAGTTATCGTCTCTAGCACCCTTCTACTCATAATGAGAACCGATTCCGTTTTATGCTCCACGAGGTCTAAAATCATATCGCGTAGCCAGTTTTTTATTAGTGCTATTGCTTCGTCGCAATACAACTCGATTTCTTGAAGTTGTTTCGCCGCGACTACAACAACAATATCGTCCGCTAAACCTATAATGGCGGATTTCCTGGGGACTGGGAGATGTAGAATGTCGTCATGCATCACGTTCCACAGTAAGGGACCTTGGGGCACACCTCCTGTAATTTTTTATAATTTCGTCCCGTCGTCGGAGTCGTGAAATTGAAACCTTCGGGTAAAGTAGCTCCTGATCAATTTTAATATGTACTTCGGTACCATTAATCTTTCAAGGCATTGTAAAATGCGCGACGAGTTCGAGGAATTAAAAGCATTTTTACTGCCTCCTTTCCATCGTCTAACTTCTGTGGCCGATTGGGCTATGTCTATTACGACTTTAATCACGTCTATTGTCGATTGGTCCTTTCTAAGGCCGTACTGATATTCCGCAGTCCATCATTGGCTTCAATGATAGGCTGTAGTCTGTTGCATATAATTCGCTTAAATATTTTGCCAATAGTGTCAAGCATACAGATCGGTCGATAAGACGGGGCTCCTCCGGTGGTTTATCTTCCTCCATTGCTCCGGAAATATCCCCTAGCTTAAGCATGCATTCTTCATGCTAACGAAAACGTCTAGGCGGGCCTTCATCGCCATTTGGTATGCCGTCTGGACCGAGGTCTTTCCGATCTTCTACACTATCGATTGCAGCGGTGAGTTTATCGGTTGTTAAGGCAGGAATGTGTTCACGTAGTTCTCCGATCTCGCTCAGTAGAACTCCGTCCCCTCTCAAGGAACAGAGTTTCTACGATTCTGCTGAGAAATAGCGGGCAAGTTGGTGCCGCTCTCTGAGGCGTTTTGAGCCTGGCGGTTATGATTTTGTACGCTTTACCCCATATATTTTCGTTCAATTGCGTGCAAAGATCCTTCAAGCACTGTCTTTTGCTAGACTTAGTTGCGGATTTGAGTGCGGCGCCTGCTTCTTTATACGCTGTCCTCAATATCAAATGTCTATCCGTATCGCGTCTAGACCATTGGTATTCTCTTCATGCCTTAAGACAGGCTGATCGAAGTACCTTAGTGTCGTCGTTTCACCAATATGATGGATGCCGGCGGTTTTGTGTCCCCGTTCGAGCCATTGATATATCGCAGGCAGCGTGCAGTTGTCGCGTTACTTTATGTACGATCTCGTTAGCTGTACTGCCTTCAACTAAAGCTTCAGCGATTACGTACTCTAAGAGCTCCTCATATAAGGTGTTTACGTTCCATTTAGCCTTGCTAGTTTGAGACTAAGTGTTTCGAGGCTGTGTAGGTCTATGGAGCTCAATTATAATTGCGTGATGGTATGATTCGACTTTACCTCAATATTTTTGTACGCCGATGAGTAGGACACAATTGACAAACAAATGCTACTCAAATGCGAAGCAAATAATTGAAACAGATACATCATAGGGCTGTCTGCCCTCGACACAACACATCCTAAATTAGCATGCGCACAAAGTAGGGAAATAGCCAACAAAAAATTAACAACTTTTGAATGAAAACAATATCAGCATGTTTTATGTATTCAAAAAATGGTAATCATGTCAAAATATCATCAACAGTTTTATGTCACAAAACTACAGAAGTTTCGCCTTGGACTCATCAGTGCATTCCTCCAAACCATGTTCATAATGAATAATAAAAAAAAACCATCGTCTACCCTTCACACATTATCACCACGAAGTCCGTGAACTACAAAAATTGACCATGTCTCCACCCATGTTTACACATGATCGTCAGTGGGCGACATGCTCGCGCAGTCGCACGCTAATTATGTCCAATCAATTACTTAGGCAAGACAAATTTTTGAGGCAACATTCTGGACCATAACCATCACGGCGGGACCTCAACTCATCTTCCTCGCTGTTTCGGTTTTTATATTCATTTGGTGCGCCTGCTGCGAAAAGATTTGTTTCCACTTTCATGTTTCGTGATCCGCACCCAGGTGAATTGTACTTAACAGGCTCCGGAAATTATGATTCGTAATTAACCCCTCAGAGTGCTTATGATGTTAGGAGGACAACGAATCGGTCTCTGAGACTGAGACTAAGAGGCGAATAAATTTGAACAAGATCAACGGCACCCATAGTGGATAGGTTAGGTACCCTTTCGTCGCGTCAGTTGAAATTTATTCGAGACCCTTTAACCGCCCTAAATTGCTCTTGTATTAATTAACGACCGAATAAATTCTCAACGAGTATCTTTAACATTTTAAAAACCTTTGTGTGTATCCGCAAGTACACTGTTTCCGAATCTAGTTACTGCACAAATGCAGTATCGATCCTAATCATAGTCAAACCCAGGTTGTCTAATTCCGAGAAATTTTCGGCTTTGGCTACTGGTTTGTTGGTAATAAATTTCTTGACCCACAACTATCGCTGTCAACACCGTATCTACATGCACTTGGTGCAGGTTGAACCTTTCCCTTTCAGAAAATTAGTGCGGCAGGATCAGTTTTCCGCATTATGCGCTACCTGGTGAAAGTGTCTGCACCCATAATTCTATTGATATCTTCATAATTTCGTGTTGCTAGTTGGCATCAAATATGAACATGAGCATGACCAGACCATGACGGCAGTAGTTAGAAGGTGTATCCATCTTAATTAAGACGTTAAAAAAGGCGAAATGATAGAAAGGGGGCGTGTGGTAGCCCAGTCTGAAGAGATGGTTATCCGATTGTCTAAAACGTTTGTAACGATTACTTGGAATTCTAGTTCCACAGATTGTCCAGAAGTGATACGAGCGGGTCATTACATTTTATTGGACATGAATTCCCAGCTGCAGGTGGAAAATTATTTTGTCATGAACTCGTATTAGCAATGGCATTTTGTTGTTTCGTTGACATTGAGTTAGATTGATGTTGGGGGTGAGTTGGTAGGGCACCTATTTCCCTGAGAGAGTGATTATAATCTGGAATCTGACAATTGGATGCCATAAATATGGGAATGGAACGTTTAATTGGAGGCTGGTAGGGGCATTCAAGTGACAATGGACACTTGTTATAGATTCGTCGAATAAATGTTTAGACGGGAGCTGTAAAAATTGTGTTACAAGAAGGATTCCCAGTGACTTGATTTGATCGATTAAGAATGATTTATGTCCACATTTATTGTGACAGAATTGTCTGCAGTGGCCGCAGGTGGAGAGACTTTGGGTTTATATATGACACCAGTTTGGTAAATTTTATAAAGCAGATGCAAACTCCCTGGCTTTCATTGGCTTCTTCTACTGATAGGAGAGATAATAAGTATCTTTTGGGTATAATTAGGTTAAAGTAGGGCTGGATTTCTTTAAAAAAAAAAATCGTAAGTATATGTTTGACGACTTAAGTGTTCTATATTTATTACTTATGTAAACATTCCATACATCTGTCCTTGAATTTAAAATTTTAATTTGTAACATTTGGTGGCATAGAATAAATGTTACTTCATCTAAACAACCATGATTAACTGCTTCGACTACCAATCCTTAAAATACAGTCTCGCACTACAATACGAGTACAATTGAAATGACGTTTCAATTTGTTACTTGATTTGCACTTCTTCTTCCTTGAAGTGGATGTAATTGAATTGTGTGAATAAAAGTCATAAGATAAAATTAATTGACAAGTTCATGTATACCAGAGGGCTACAAGAAAAAAGTATTTTCAATTCCCCGCGCATGTCGGAGGAGCTAAGCGATGGAGCATCAAAGTTCAAGCCAATAAAAGTGTTCACTTTATGGTTTATACAATATTTAGATATGTTCCAAATTCTATTATTGTTCTACATGGCTTATGCCTACAAAGTTAAGCATTGTACTTGCATTTTTTAGTTTAGTCGATAATTGTTTCCAAGACAACTTATCGAGAAATTTCTCGAAATTTCTCGAAATTTCGTCGAACCCTGATGCTGAAAAGAAATCAATTTTAAACTCAAATATACAAAGGCGTATTGTGCGGCAGATTAAATCTGGAGTATATGAAAATGCGGTCCAGATTAATAAGGCATTATACCAAAAAGATGGGATTAATGTAACATGGATGGCAACGATCAGTATAAGGCCTCGTAGAAGTAGCATCTTCCGACAGGTGCTGGTTCCTTAAATGACGAGAATGAGCCTTTGCAGCCGAACATCTTGCAGCTCTGCTAATAAGTCCTACTTCACGCCTCCCCGTGGCGCCATCTGGGAATCTCACTAGAGGTTGCGAAGTGAAGGGGGCATATGGCGAGTTTCCTGCGCCATTAACCAGGATTAGTGTCGGAAAAACAAAACAAGACCTTATCCGGGCTACTCCGACATATTTGGAGCTCAGGCCGGAAAGGATTTCGAGGACTTAGTCAGGGTCTTGGAAAAGAGATGGTGGCGGACGAGCCCTATAAGGGCCGACGGCAGCGCTCACATCTCGGAACGGGTTACTGGCTTCGGTGTAACCGACCCCTCGTCCTAGGGGCACTCAAAATGGAACTGGTCCTCCAGGTTGGGGGTTGTGCCGCCGGGGTAACTGCCCGGCCATTTAAAAAAAATTAAGTTATGAAGCATCAACAAGCCTTAGCTTGTTGACTCAGGCCCAGGTCCACCCCGGACTGTAGCGCCACCTAAAGTAAGTAATGTAACAGCGGTTTTCGTGGACGCGCTAAAATTAAAAAATCCCTATTGACTGACCGCAATTAAGACTACAATTTGCCCAAAAATATAAGGATTATTGTGTGCAAGGGTAATTTTGTCGGATGAGACAAAAATAAACCGTCTTAGGTCCGATGGTCCCTTATGGATCTGAAAAAAGCTAGGTGAGCCAATCAGCTATCGCTATATCAAATCAACCTTAAAATTTGGAGGAGGAAATCTTATGATTGTCTTCCAGTAAGATAATGACACAAAACTCACAGCCAAAATTAGAAAAGCGTGACTACAGAATCAGCCATTTCAAATACTTGATTGGCCACCAGAATCTCCAGACCTCAATCCGATTGAACATCTTTGGGTTGAGGTTAACCGTGCTATTTCAGATTTGCCTGGAGATTATCCAAGTTTGCATGAATTATGGTACCGCACTCAAACTGCTTGGCAAAATATCACCGCAAATCAATGTAAAAAATTAATAGAATCCATGCCAAGATGAATAAAAGCGGTTCTCAAAGCAAAAGGAGGATATACGAAGTACTAAGTAGGAACAGTTTCGCAAAGTTAACAAATTGATCAAATGCCCTATTTTTACTTTTGTTGTATTACTCGTAAATTAAGTTAAAAGATGCATTTGGTTCTCATTATTTTTTATACTGAATTATAATATTATTATTTTTTTTCTTTCAAAATTTCGTTGAATTATCAGCACAAATAAAAAAATTATTAACAAAAGTCTTTTATTCTGCTAATCATGCGATCAAAAAGTTGAGTCACTGTACATATACAGCTCTGCATCAAATAGTTATACATCAGTGAATCTATAAACACCATTGAATCCTAATATGACTCTCAAAACTGTTTTGTGTTGGCCACAATCAGTTCTATTACTGTCTTAAAAGAGAAGATTCGTCGTTTTAAAACGAAGCAATCAGAACTTACGCCTCTGACCATTAACTTCTACTCTCACCTTATACTTATACTTAAACCCTTTGATCCTGGTACCTGGGAATATTCTTGAGAGTATTATTTACAATAAACTATCAGCGGTGGCTGAAGATAACGGAGCTCTGTCAGACCATTGGTATGGCCTTAGAACATCGCGTTCTACCGTGTCGATGCCATAAAAGCGGTAGTAGATACACCTGCTGGTGGTGGCGATGGCGCGATGGTTAGCTCTTTGGACTATCACGCAGAGGGTCCTTGGTTCGATCCCCGGAATCGCCAACAATTTTTCGAATCGTCATCACCCTTTCGGCGGGC
The DNA here is from genome assembly GCA_928272305.1 of Volucella inflata. NCBI lineage: Eukaryota > Metazoa > Arthropoda > Insecta > Diptera > Syrphidae > Volucella > Volucella inflata. The sequence goes on from OV743716.1 coordinate 231,387,586, forward strand.
AATGGCAAACTCCCTAAAGTAAAATTGCCTATGAAAAAGCTTCTAAGGGGTGCCGTTCGGATTCGGCGATAAACCGGCCCCGCTCAGATGACAAAATCACAATATGAGCAACACCAATAAGTGTCAAGAAGCTACGGTCACAGTGTTTTTTTTTTTTAGATGCAGCTACTGAGTCTATACAAGGGAATAGGTGGTGACGGGGAGTAAAAGAGTACTGTGCAGTATTAACGCTTGATGTTAAGAATTGATTTAATTCGGCGGACGGGGCATTTATCAGAAGGTCGCAGGCAAGAATGAATACGCATTACCTTATGGACATTGTCATGGACTTCTTTAGGAATAGGAAGTTGAGATACCAGACTGACAATGATGTAAAATACTACAATGTAACTGCCGGAGTACCGCAAGGTTCATTTCTTGGACCCCTCCTGTGGTACATTTTCTACGACGGAGCTCTGCGGCTAACACTGCCCGAAGGAGTTAAAGTGATTGGTTTTGCCGACAATATTGCCGTGGTGACAGTGGCAAAACATATCCACACCGCCACAAACGAAGCAAGTACGAGAATTAAGGGCTGGTTTGAGTCCGCAAGGCCGCAGAATACCCGAACTTCACCATAGGGAATCAAACCATAAGATCAAAGGACTCACTTAAGTAACTATGAGTCACGCTTGACAACAGGCTTCGTTTCAAAGCAAAGCGCACGTCGAATACTCCTGCAAAAAGGCATCGCTAGTGCAGGCAGCAGTAGCACGTATGCTTCCAAACATAGGAGAACCCGGACCTGCGCGGAGGCTTTTGCTTTCTAGAGTAGTAAGCTCTGCCCTTCTGTACGGTGCGCCGGTTTGAGCAGGTGCACTAACAACGGGGAAAGTAAAGAACAGACTATCCTCGACGTACAGGCTCCGCCCTATAAGAGCAATAAGCGGATTCCGAACGATTTCGGGTGAAGTCGCTTATGTGATAGCAGGAATGATCGCCATACACATTCTGGCAAAGGAGATGCCAGGCGTCTGGTGTCTACCACCGAAGTCAAGACAGGTTATGAATCGGGGATGCCATGGCACGTGCTATTGTACCTTTGCAGATCTACCACCTCCTTGGATCCTTGGAGGGAAAAAAAGAGGCGCAATCCGTGACTCAAGTGAATTTAAGTTACTTGTTGCACACCCCTCAGTAGAGCTATTTCGACGCATTCGGAGCCCAGCTTTAAAATGATCTATATACTCGTTTCCGGCGATGGCGCTATAGTAAGCTCATTGGACTATCACGCAGACAGTCTGGGTTCGATTCCTGGCTGGGTCACCAACAATTTTTCAAATCGCCATCACCCTTTCGGCGGGCAATGGCAAACTCCCGAAAGTAAAATTGGCTAATAAAAAGCTTTTAAGGAGTGCCGTTCGGACTCGGCGATAAACCGTTGGCCCCGCTCAGATGTGACAAAAATGACAGCATAAGCAACGCAAATGAGTATCAAGAAGCTAGGCCATAGCCCATACCGGGCTGCCAGCGCCACAGTGTTTTGTTTTTTTTATATACTCGTTTCGGTATCCTAAATTAGAGATGACGAGGCAAGAAATTTGCCACCTCTTGTCAAGGGGTTGCACGTGGTTCACATAAAAATCAGCAGTCCTTAACGCGGATGGATATATTGTTGATAAGCCTTTATAATGTTTCATGGTCAATGAAATTCGGCTTTGCGCATAGAATGTTAGGACAATAAACAGACCATGTGCTGGATAAACATTTGCTGTTCGAGGGAGACTGTGTCAGAAAGTCTTAAGTTAGCCACATTATGACATCGTCAAAGATGAATTGCATGACCTCTTAGACCGAGTATATGCTCAGTGTCCCAACTATTATATCATGCATTGAAGGACTAGAATTGCTTGTGAGGTCTCAGAGGAAAAAGAAGGAAGCTTGCAAAGATGAACTTGACACCGAGAAGTAGAGCCGCGGTCTGCGCTGACAATATGTAACGACTCTTTTTGCGGACTATATAGCGGGGATGATGATAAAGAAACCCAAACTCACACAAAGCGTCCAGCGAGCACTCCTTCGTAAAAAACTTAAGCCTGCTGGTTGTAAAACGATTTCAACAAGCTTAGGATAGTGTTTTCAGATGTCGCGATATTATTTAACAGTTTTTTCTCACCAGAATAATGCACTGGGACTTAAAATGGCAGTTTTGAAGTATCCCATTTCTTCCTCATTTTAATGACCTTCTAAAGCGTGAAATCTCTCTTTTGATTCAGGTCTTGAATGATTTATTTTACATCGCCAGAAATGAAGAAATGTATGTGGCTCCTATTTTATACACGGAGTAGTTTTGTTTTTACATGAATGTGACTGTATATTACTTTTACTGTCCATATTTCGCGATGTATGCAAATGATTTTTTGTGATCTTAAGTTCGCCAAATCTGAGATTAAAATTGGCCGTGGTGTGATTAGTCTATTATAGTACATTTGGCGCAACATACTTTTTTTTAGAAGCGGCTTGTACTGATTTCTTTATACCTTTATTTGTTGTGCGAGGTGTTTTCTCTATTTTTACTACCTATCCAGAAGGAAAAGGAAAGAAAACGTTATAAACCTTTGAACATGAGAAGTACGCGATCGAAGAAATAGAGGTATCCTATACAGCAAAATGTTACCAAAAAGTAAAAAAAATTGTTTGAGTAACAGTCGGCACTGAGGACATGGAGAAATCAATTCTGCAAACCATTTGTTTGCAAAGACAACCCGAATTCCGCTGTTAGACAAAATAAAGCATTCAATCTGAACAGGGAAAGTCAAGAGATCCATCCACATGACCAAAAGAAATGAAGGTAGCAAGAACAAAGCTTAAGTAAAATAAGGCAACTACCCCCGGCAGAGAGCTTTCATCAACTCACTTCACATACGAGTATATTGCCGAACGATGAACACCGTTTGCCCAATCCACAAAAGAGGAACCCTATTTAACTGCGCCAACTATTGAGTCATCATTGCGTACGAGATCTTATCCGCCCTCTTATTTAAGCGCCTAAATTCATTTTTCAATGACCTAATTGACCCCTATTTGTGAGCTTTAAGGCCTAGCAGTTGCACAACAGACCGAACATTCACAGTAAAACAGATTTTAGAAGACACACCATGGCCTTATCGATATTAGAGCTACATATGGGAGCATCTACAGAAATGCCCTATTCGGTGCCATGCCTTGATATTCTTGTCATACTTGTCAGATTGAGCAGAATAACGATGAAGTGATACTCACTGCTCCGTTAAGGTCGGAACCAATTCTGCAAAAACTTTTCAGCAACATACTTGAGAAATTGTGCGAAACTAGTAAATCACCATACGACACGCAACATTCCAACGGTCTGTACGCTGATAACATTAACCCCATAGGCAGGAGTCCCTGAACTGTTACTGGTGCTTTCGCAAGGAACAGAAGCGTGAATGAGGGCATAAATAAGTACTTGCAAACAGGAAGGGACACACAATATCGACAAATCGCATAAAACGTCACAATAGACAACTACAACTTTAAGGTAATCTGGAAATATGTATACCTCGGCTCCGCTATTAAATATGACAATGACTCATCGATTCCAACCCGGAGTTACAACCCAGTTACAGAAAAACTAGCTGACAAGTGGAAGGATACTTTAACCAACTTGAAATGCGCAACTCGATTCAGTTACCCAAAAACTAAGGGGAGAAGTCTACTGCTAAAGGGCCGAGATTTGTTTATTTGAGCATTCAAGGTATTTTTTCATAATGTCTGAATATGATATCACTTGACTGGCCGCCGCCATAGATGATAACCATTTGGGCAATTGGTTCACCCCATCTTGACGGATGTTCTCTTTAAGGGCTGCTAGAGTTAGTGTTCACATAACCCCGAGGCCTTGAATAACACCATACAAAGAAATCTAGGGCGGTCAAATTGGGTGATTGCAGGTCAATGGAAAATGGAAATCGCGAAAATGCGACATCTGACAACAGGAAAATGCCTGAATTACATTGCGTAGTATGCGCCATTGCTCTGTCTTGGTGGAACCACATGTAATCGAGTCCCAATTCATCCAATTGTGGAATAAAAAATTCACTGCTCATAGTTCTGTTGCTCTCAGTACCCACAGTCTAATGCCCAAAATACATGAGCAGAATTTTGTGTGCAGTGAAATTAGAATACACATGTTCTAATTCGCGAAGCTACATATAAATGCTGCACGCATCGCTGTTCTGCAAGACATCTTTTTTAAATTCGCTGCAATCGATAGTGTCACACATAAGTGACAGGAGCTGTAAAATGACAGCAACCGATGCGATTGACTTCAAAAAATATCTGCACAACTGTTTCACGGGCAGAGCTGCCAGCAGTACTGCAAGTAGATTTTCTGCACATGTGTTTTAGGCATAATGGTATGGTCACTGCGTCTAACGTCGTCTGGTCGATGTCAACGGAGCCTTTATGACATATTTAGTCACAGGAGTCCGGTACGAGGACTTTTCCGTGCCGTGTTTCTCCAGCCACTAAGATTAAACCACCAGTGGGAAATGGACGGTTAGGAAAATGAGCACAAAATACGTCTTGTTCCAAAATCACAGACGAGTTGTTGATCAAAAATATTTTGACGTTTATTTCACGTTCTTCAGGAGAGTAGCTTCCCATTGCTTATTTATACAAATTCCAATTCAGTTTGCTTCCATTTGTAAATTCTATGACACTTTCCGATAGGGTAATAGATTATATCCCACCTTGTACTTATATTAGATACGATTATAAGCAATTCAATGTAGTAGGTTAGGTTAGGTTAGTTTAAGCAGGGTGTGCCATAAAACATATCACTAGGCACCAAAACGGGCCTATCGCGATCCTTGTGGGACCAGTTAAATTTAGCTTCAAGTGGCAATTTCCCAACCCATTTCTTTACAAAAGTCAAGAAGGCCTTTGAAATCTAAGTTTTCAACGAAATATTTAAGCCGAAATTTCCTTTGGCCACATTCCCACCGCTTGCAGATCACCACAGAATCTACAAATGTCCGTATCTCATAATTTGAGTCTCTTTGCGTGTTTCAGCAGGAGACAGTGTCCCGTCAGGATTCTTATTAATGTCCTAAGCTTGTCCCTGTTCAGTTTTATTAACTCCCTAGATAGTTCATCGTCAAGAAGTGGCCGTAGAGCCTTGGATACCATATACCCTTCAAGATTCGACCACCTTATGTTGAAAGTCTTTATGGTGTTTTCCTCGATAGCGCCCATTACTGGTCAGAAGAGTGAGTTGGTGTTAGCAACCTCACTATTATCGAGTAGCCCTCCTCTTCTATGTAACAAATATTTGGCTGGCTGCATTTACAATTTAGACTTATGTTTTTGAGACGACCGCTAGGTGACAACGCAATAGTTCCGATAGATTGACTAAAAAAAAGGTCAGTAAAGGCATTCCTTTACTTTCAAATTGTTGTTCCTAAGGACTCGGAAAACAAAGTATTATCCCTAAAACTGTTTCTAAAACTGGAATCAGTAAAATCAAGCCTTTGACGAAAGCATTGCTGCGATGGTGGTTGTAATGAAAATTTGAGTAAAAGTAGTTATGTTAGCTGAAATATTTTTATGAGCCAAAGTTCATCTAGGGAGGTAGAACTCCCATAAGAACATATTGATGTACGCATTTAACAAGATTAATGATGAACGTTGACACCTACCTTATTAGCATACACAACAAATGGTCGAACTTCATTAGGTATTACTAGATAAAAAAAAACATGCTGTTACAGGTCTTCAGATCTAGACCCAGATTCAAGACCTGCTCCGCAAAAAAACAGACAACTAAGTCCATCAACCTGTTAGTTCTAGAGTCCTTTTGCAAAATAGACCAATCAATTGATTTGTGTATATTTGTTTAATTTAATTGATTTTCCCGTTTCAGTAAAAACTAAAAGGAATATCCTTCCTGTTAAGAAACAAATTGTTTGACTTTTCACTATTTATGCTCATCAATATGAAAACATACATACAATCGACAATGCCAAGGAGATTCTCAAATATGCGCTTTGCCAACCCTACCACCATAAATCATGTCAAGTTGACCGAAATCTTGTTTCTGCCCAAAATACGTATATCAGACGACATCTCGAAACTGATCATCCATCGATGACTGCCTTGATCGTCCTCCAAGAATTAATTATCCTCAGAGTTATCATCTCCACTATACTTGCAGCAGACTTCATATAACTCCTCTGCTTCTAAGATCGAGAGATAATATTTTGATATTCGTGGTGCAGGCTAAAAATTTGTCAAAAAGGTCCGTAAAATGGATTTTCAATTTCAATTTTCGATTTCGTTTGCGGTTTCTGTCAATGTCACCGGCTGCCGGGCTGCTCTTGTCGTCATTTTCATCATCATCGTCTCGAAAGGATACGAATATACTCGTATGCTGCTGAGAGGGTTTCATTACATTTTTCTTGGAAACAAAATCACTGTGTCCATTGTTTTCCCAGTACGAAGTTAAATTTATTGTTGAATTTGATGTTGGGATCTTTTTGATGAGAGAGTGATTGATTTCACGCTCCACTGACGATTTTTGGCGGGTTTTTGTTTCTCGTGAAGGTAAACCATTACAAAGGATCAGTGTTTGTTGAAGGGAGTATCGTATGACTTTTTATCATTGTGTACCTGCTGAGCATTAAATAAGATTAAAACTTTTCAAGAAAGCAGATTAAACTCTTGGCAGTGTACATATTTACATTCTACTTATAATTTTTCCTCTTTTTCTTATACATTTCCATTGGTGAGTTCATTCACCATGAAGGGCAATAAAAGCGCTTTCAAAATCACCTATTTGGTACCACTTTGATTTACTTCTTGCACTTTACTAAACATTCTTCCGGCAGCGATGATTAGTAAGATGGTCTTGTTTAAGTTCCAGTTCTATCTATCGCTAACAGGATGCGCCAAATGGAACCCAAAGGTGATTCGCGTCTCTAACTCTGGTTTTCAAGCTCCACATGGATTGCAAGTGTTCATATCTACGGTCCAAACACAATACACCTATGTGTGGTGGATCATTTTGCTTGGAAAAGATCTGTGAATTTCAGAACGAAACTCAACATCAATATTAGATTTACTTACTTACTAACTTTATGTCCTCCGGGGTGGACCTGGGCCTCAGTCAACAAGCGACTTCAACCAGCTCGATCCTTCGCTAGCTGCCCCCAGTTTCGCACGCTAAGTTGACTGAGGTCCTCTTCCATTGAGTCATAGTCTTTCTCTACTGCCCTGTCACTCGGGGTTGGATTTGAAGACTTTTCGGATCAGAGTGTTGGTCCTTCCGCTCTACATAACCCAGCCATTTTAATCGTTTGATCTTCACTCTTCTGGCTAAGTCGACGTCGCATGAACAGCCAATGCAGTTCGTCGTTGTATTTCCTTCTCCAATCACCATCATTGCAGACGGGACCGAAGCAGCCAAGAGCAGTATCATTCATTTTTGATAATGTCCATGCCTCTGCACCATAGGGCAGGACTGGGATTATTAAGGTCTTATATAGGGAAACTTTTGTTGTTCGAGAGAGCGCTTTGCTAGTCAATTGCATTCTTAGCCCAAAGAAGCAGCAATTGGCAAGGGTTATACTTCATTTGATCTCAGCACACACCAGTCTGAAGTGATACTCGTAGCAAAGCCCAGGTCATTAACTACCTCAAAGCTATGCTTGTCGAAGATGACGTTCTTTCTTAGAAGTCGGTGTTCAGTGTTCTTTTTGCTTGACGGCATAAACACCGTGTTGCCCTCATTGACCGCTAAACCCATTTTCGCTGCTTCCGGCTCTATACTTGCAGAGGCGCTACTGAGATCACTCTGCTTTTTCCTAATTATAACTTTTAAAAGATTGTGCCTCTGTATTTGCGCGTGAGTCTTGTACTGTCCTTTCAACAATGATGCTGAAGAAATCGCATGACAACACATCGCCTTGTTTAAATCCTGTCTTGACATCGAAGGTCTCGGTGAAATATTTACCGACCTAGATGGAACAGCGTTCATTCTTCATCGTCATCCTGCACAAACTATGCATTACTCTGTATAGCTTGAATCTATAGATGCTGTCATACGCGGCCTTAAAATCGATGAATAGGAGGTGTGTATCGATCTGAAGCTCATGAGTTTTCTCCAAAATCTGCCGCAGTGTGAATATTTGGTCGATGTGGACTTTCCCGGCCTGAAGCCACACTGATATCAGGTTGTTGATGAAAGGTTTCAGGCGTTCACACAAAATGACAAATAATATCTAATATGCGATGTTAAGAAGCCTAATGCCTCTGTAGTTGATGTAGTTCAGAGGGTCTCCTTGAGGATCGGACAAACAATGCTGAGGTTCCATTCACCGGGAATACTTTCGTCTGACCATATTTTGGATATCAGTTGGTCTATGCTCCTTACCATTGCCTTTCGCTTTGAAGAGCTCGGCAGGTAGGCCGTCCGCTCCAGCAGCTTTGTTGGACTACACCTTAGATATTTCTATGTTCACTTCATCCGGGTCGGGTGTCTACAAAAATGCTCTTTCCAAATACTCAGCATCGACCGCTACTCTACTACGATATTCCCCTGTTCGTCTTTATGGGCTTCGGTACGTGGTTTGTGTCCGTGGCCTCTTTTTTGTTCCTTCGCATATTCCTTCTTTATCCTCCTGGAACGTCGGTGTGATTAAAGGATTAAGAGAGACTCGATCGGAAAAGGATTTGGCTATCTCTTGCAATTTTAGCTGTCTGACGTTTAAATCCCTCACAGTATCAACTTGTCCTGTCGCTGTTGGAAATATCCGCTGCCGTACCTTAGCTACGAAAGATTAGTGGTCCGAGTCAATGTTGGCTCCTCGGAACGTTGGGACATCCATGATACTGGAGGAGTGTCTTCCGTCGATCGCAATGTTGTCAAAGTGGTTGATGGTTGATTGATTACGAGTTCCCCAAATAGGCAAAGTCGATTAGCCTGAATCAGTCATGAAGGCTATACCTAAAATAACCGAGGGCAATTTGTCATAGCTCGTAAGTCTTGGTCAAGAGCTTGTTTAAGTTGTCTTTGATGTCGTCATCATTCTTTTCTTTGGAAGCGTGCCGGCATATAAGAATGGGGTTGCCAAATGTTGTTACGGATTGCTAAGAGGCGTTTATTCCATCGCCGTCGCCGTGACATCCCCATTTATATCAACTTCAATTTGGTGTTGATAAGTAGATCATACATATACAGCAGTAAGTAGAAGCCACGTACCCTAATACTAAATAGTTCGAATAATTAGGTAGTGTAGATAATTTGTTTTTTATTTCAGGAATTCCAAATGGTTTTATAAATTTTGCACAACTCCGCGGAATTTTCCGGCCATAGTCGTTGTTTCTATGATGGTATATACGAGTATCTTTACAATTTAAAACACACTGCCAACTTCAAATACCTTTTTTGCTGATTTATTGAATGAATGTTGGTTTTTGTACGATTTACAACTTCATTCGGACTCACAAATTGGTCCAAATTCTGAAAATCAATTAAGTTCTCCTAAAAGCCATTTAATTACAACAATTAATAACTCAACACCAAATCGCTTTTAATGCATTCAACGAAACAACCGCAAATCTGAAAACATTAATTCAGCATTCATTAAGTTTCAACCGCCAAAAAGATTGTTTCGCGATCGTCAGCAATTTGAATCTCAGCAAAACAAATTAAAATTGTCCAACTCATAGGTGAACAAACGATTCGACTAAATGGAAATAAGATACTTTCAGGTCTCATCCAGCTTCCATTCATTCCAAGATTCGAATCGAGAAAAAATTTGTCAAAGATTTCCCACAGATAAGCCAAACGATCGCCAAGAGTTAAGCATATACAAAACCGAATACAGTGACAAAATCTCCGGCATACCAGAGAGGAGAGAGAGAGACAATATTGAAAACATGATTCCGGGAATCGAAAACGATTGGTAACGACGATTTATGGACGAAATTGAGACAAAGGCCAGTCGACCGTCGATGACATCCTCGAAAATCGAAACAATTAATTTGATTTGAAATTAATGATCTATGAGATGCGCATTCGCTTGGTAACATTTTGTTCAGTCCACTTAATATAGAGGAGTTTTGCCGGATGCCGGGCGCATATCAGAAGCAACCGGAGAAACCTGCTGTGAGTTTGGAATGTTTTTTTATTCAAATCGTTGCATTCTACTTAAACAAGGAATACATTAAAATATATGTTCTACTTTTTTTTTGTCAAATTTGCATAAGGAAATAGAATTCGCTGTTACGAGTATGTGGCATTGTATCTATTTGTTTAACGATTTCATATGAAAGAATTTCAACCAAAAAGTGCGCACATTTCGGGCCAATATTTAAAACCAAAGTTTTGATGGACCTATTCCGAAGCGTTTGAGATAGAACCTTAAGAGCGCTTTCGGTTTCAGTCATCATAATTGTCCCACCAGACAAGCTGTGAGTACTATAATGGATAAAAGTGGACAAATTCTAGTTAACATATTCAGTAGTGAATGTTCATGTGCCAGTGAGACAACACACCGGTTGAAGTAGAAAAAAATATCGCAGCCGTAAGCACTTCGGCTCAAAATGAGCCAAATCAGTTGATTTAACGCCGTTCACCGGAACTGTTCATCTCTCAGCCTACTTTGTGGCGAATTTCTCATAAAAATCTTGGCTTTCACCGTTTAAAGATCAAATTGACTCAAGTACTGAAGCATCTGAAACATTTGATGTGCCGAAATTGCTCCGTTTGGGCTCTACAAAAGTTTGAAGAAATTCCTGAATTTAAAAAAAAAAATGTTCAGGGATGTAGCTCATTTTTGGCTTAATGGCTTTGTTGTTGTTGTTGGCTTTGTCAATAAGCAAAGTGATTTCATGGGATCCACGAAAAGTAACCGTGTGGTGAAGATTTCATACAGGATGTGTGATTCAATATCGTGTTACCTTGAGAAATGGTCCGATCGAAAGGCCGATTGGAGAATCCCTCAGTTTATGGAGTAAGGATATGTATGATGCTCCTGCAATTTTTTTTTCTTTCTCAGATAATCTATAATGACAACCCCATGACTATCCCAGGAAACAGTTGTAATCACTGTTCCTGCCGAAAGAGCAGTCTTTTGCCAGTTTTGAAAACATTTTCTCGCCACAGACCACTGTTTTGACTGTGTTTTTGATTCTGAAGTAAATGATGTATTTCCATTTCATCTAAAGCAATTAATAAGCGGAATTTATTGCGCCTAAACTACGCCAACACAGAGTTGAAAATGTTAATTTCAACACGTTTTTTTGGTCCGAAGCGAGCAAATACGGCACCCAATCCGCAGTCAGCTTTCTCATGCCTAAATTTGCATTTAGTATCTGGTAAACGCATTCCATATAGATGTTCATAGCCTCCGTTATCTCTCAAACCTTAACTCGATGGGTGTCTTATATCATTTGGTGAACGTGAGCTATCATGTCGTCAGTGCTTCCAGTTTTTGGTCGTTCCAAGCCGCCAACCAAACTGGGACGGAAAAGTTGAAATTAAGTTGGCCAAAATTTTACGGTGGCAAATGATGGTTCAAAGTCCCCATATCTAGCGTCCAAATAAAAGATTTCAATGCATGCTGAGATAAATGATGGGTTTGTGAAAATTAATTAATAAAATCAATCAATTTATGATAATTTGTACGCAGTGGGATGTCAGAGAAGGTGTCCAATAGATTGAATTTTGTGCGATGATCCAAGACGTATGATGTATAGGCGTTTGTGTGCCAGGCGTATGTGAAATCCATCCAAAGTGATCTCGACAGTCACACTGCAGAAAAACGGTAGTCTTAATTGTTCTTTTTACTTACATAACTCTCATTTAAACACTATTTCCACTTTAAATCACAATATAAATCCAAATGAAATATACTCGACATTGTCCTCATTGGCCCTTAGATGCGTTGATGCCTCGAAATCTCAAGAACGGCTTCACTGAGTAAATAAAATAAAAGATATACGTAAATAGCATAACGACTATTGTATCGCCCTAATTGGACAATTAATTGTTTGCAAAATCTGTCAGACCAATTTTCAAACGGATAGGGTCGTATATTGGCAAAAATCCGCCAAATGAGGGCTCTCAAATGTTTTTTTTTCATCGGACTAGACCAACATACCCCCAGAGAAAATAATACAGGGATGTTAAATCACATGATCTTGGAGACCAATTCATCAGTCGGTAATGCGAAATGATGCCATCATAGACTGTTTACTTTAATAAATTGGTTCTGGCGCACGCTCTACTTCAGGTTTTCCTTGCAGATTTTCCTTGCTCTAAATTGGCAAGTTTTGCTTCCTCAAGTAATCATATAATAAGAAATGAGGCTCATCGCTGAACAAAAGTTTTAAGTAACGCGAAACAATGTAACTTCTCTGCTATTCTCTGAACGTATAGTGTGCAGGACTGTGATTAAGCGGCTTGAATTCTTGATTCCGAAGGATCTTGTAGGCTAGTAAATGAAAATTTTTCCTCAACAACTTTCATAAAGAGGATGGCCACAGCTCAAATTGCAGTGGACGATATCGAACTTACTCAATTAAGTTTTCGTCATTGAAACGCTTTGAGGTAGGTAGCTAAAACTTCTTCGACACCACTGCGGATATATATTATCAGTTAGGGAAAACTGCAAGAATACGGATGACCGTAAAATGGGCGTAGAACAAGGTAAGTTCTCTGAACGAATTATGAATTTCGAAATAAATTCGCACAAAGTTCCAGCGACCGTCGATTTACTGAGAAGCAAAAATTGAATGGAATTTCGAAAATTGTGCTTTAACGTCTCCCAATGGGGTCACTTGAAATCTATAGTTCTGTTAAGTAATGCTTTGAATAAGGCTCACTATTCGTCGTATTGGATGACAGGGGTATTTCCAACTCCCAAAAGGGATAAGGAGACTCCAGTTCCGCAAATTGTTGGAGATAAGTATTCTCCCAAATACCAGTAAGGTGATCCAAAGAGTCCTGACTTAGTAGGTCGAAGACAAAAATATTGTTCCAGATAATCAACTCAGTTTTAAAGTAGGACATGATATTATTCATGCCATGTCTTAACTGGTTTCTGATATTTTGTGGGACGACAGCAATAAAAAAAGTACGATGCCTCCTTGATTGATCTGGAGAAGGACTTGGTTCGAGGGACTGTTCTTCGAACTGAACAGTCATTAGTAAATCGGTGCTTGTTATTCTTTTTGATATACTCGTCTGTAGATCTGCAACAAATTTCTCAACAATAATTTTATTTTAAATTGTTCCAGATGTAAGTTCATTTAGTGTCTCTTGGGCCTGTTAAACAGAAAGTCCCTCTGAAGATTAACCCTAGGCAGGTTTCTAGTTGGTTCTATTTCCCGGAACCAACAAATTTGAAAAAGCTTGTGGAATTTCTCGGAGAAACAGGATTTTTAAGGCGTCTTATCAATTCAGATTCCATTTTGACAAAACCTTTGACTAATTTAACGAAGAAAAATTCAAAATTTATTATTGCAGCTCCTCAACGACTATCGCTCATTCGAAACAAGCTCTCACGGGCAAACCAGTACTCAACATTAATCAGCAAGGGGTAGAAATCGAGGTGCACACGGATGCGAGAAGGATGGGATTGTAAATATTCTTCTGCAGCGTGGAGATGATAATCAGGTACATTCAGTATTTTATTCTAGTCACGAAAAGAAAAAAAGGGAACTACGATGGCATAGTTGTGAAAAATTCCGCGTATTCTTGCTGGGGACCAAGTTTAAAGTTGCTATGAATTGTGCCACATTTCCCCAAACGTGAAGTAAGAGGCAGCTGCCAAATGATGTGAGATAGGTGATGTACATGCATGACTATGATCTTGAAATTGAGCATTGTGCAGGATCTAAAATGCTTCATGTTGACTCTCTTAGCCGATCTTCAATAACAGTAAAAGCTCGAAAATTAGAAAAAAATAAGTTTTAGCGAATTCGAATTTTCAAATTTTTTCGATTTCCAAGCGTTTTTTTTTAAAGAGAGGAGATCATAATGTGAACCTATTTTTAATGCAAAGTGAATAAGTACGGCCAATTTTCAACAATTTATTTCTAATGTAAAAAATAAGATATTTAATTCAAACTTTTTACTGTCTCAATGATACATATTTCACAAAGTTTTTCTGAAATTTTCGTAGAAAAATATAAACTCGGCATTGTGGCGTCATTTCCGGCGACCCCTCGGAAAAAAGGTGCGTCCGGGTTGACAGCAGAACGCCTTACAGCATCATCTGAAGTAAAAGTAAAAAACACGTGTTTTAGTTAAGACCATAAACTAGAACTTGAAAATTGGATTTTCGGCAGACCCTTTTCCAAAAAAAAATTTCAAAATTTTGGTGAAAATTTCACTACATTTTGTTTTTTTTTAAAATGTTTGTAAGCAAAAAAACAAATCCTTCGTCCGAGTTCTTGTGAATTATATCTCAAAGACTTGTTTAAAATTTCATCAAGATCGGTTGAGTAGTTCTTGAGAAATCTTAACAACCGACTTTGAAAACACAGTTTCGAGAAAAACGCGTTTAAAGTTTTGAGTGAAAATAAAAGTGGGAAAAACTATTTTTTTCAACCAATATTGAATCGTCGATTCCTGGGCCATAAAGTAGAGAACCTGCTGCAGCTGCAATGTCCAGGGCATCCTCTTGTTTTTGTCTATGACGAATCCTGGCTTCGCGAGTCCAGCTAACAGACTTTCTCTCGAAACACACGAGAGTGTTGAAAAAACCATAGCAAAGTCTATGATCGAATATTGGAGCGTGTCTTCCTCTGGCACGTGGAATCGTCATGGATCTCAAGATTTTTCGGATTAAATTCCTGTTTTCTTTTCTTAGGTCTATCTCTTCTACAAGTAGCGTCCGCTATCTGAACTCTGGAAACATTCGGCATTTTTAATTGAATAAAATTTACAACGGACACTTATAACCTCAAAATAAACCTCGTGGTTCAACAGGAAATTACCAACTGAAATATTTCTAACTAGTTGCACTTAGAGAGAGAGAGAGAGAAAGAAATGGACAAGCATGACGAACTAACAATAGACAAGCAGCTGCTTCGTTATACCTGCGCCGCGCTTTGCCTAACTGGCCTAGAGCCCGCAATTTCTCAGGGCTGTATCTCCGAACCTATTACTCGGATCAGCGTGAAAATTTAGGATAGTATTCTAGAGATGTTGTAGAATTTAATAAGAATAAATAAAAATAAAATTCGATTTCGAAATTCCTCTTAAAGAAATAAATGAATACAATCTCATAATTTCAAATAATTGTATCTTACTTATTTATTTGCTATACAGCACAGCTATATGGTTACGGAAATAATGAGAATGAAAAACTATACTGATGCAACAATCCACAAAACACAACGAACAAAAACTAGGAAAAGTTACGTAACATTTTTTATCCGTAGAGATAAATTTCTCGCCTTAACTTATTTATCATTTATCATTATTCTCGTTTTACAATTAGTATAGGTAGTGACATTTTGTATTAAATAACATAAATAGAGGCAAATGTCACTTTATATTAAACTATTAACAGTGGGGTGAACAATAAGAAAAAGAGAAAAAATAAGAACCATTTTATTCTAGATGCAAAAAGGAAAATTTGTTTAGAGTATATTGAAAGCTATTAGTCAATGTAGTGTAGCAAAATCTCGATTTCGTTCTGATTGT
Organism: Volucella inflata; assembly: GCA_928272305.1. Classification (NCBI taxonomy): domain Eukaryota; kingdom Metazoa; phylum Arthropoda; class Insecta; order Diptera; family Syrphidae; genus Volucella; species Volucella inflata. The sequence continues at coordinate 231,403,304 of OV743716.1, forward strand.
AGCTAAAAAGCCATTGTTTAACTCTTTTCATGAAAGTACGCAAATTACCTACGAATCTTGTATCTACAGGGAGACTATTGAATAATTTGCAGGATAAAATAGAATATGAATTTCTGTAGCAGGTGGTACGAAAAGCAGGAATAGCGACAAGAGATTGTTGATGGCTCCTCAAGTTGTAAGCGTTAGAAATCGGACTCTGCATATAACCACCTCGGATGAAAAATATTTTTAAGACCTTAAAATAAAACAGATACCTAACTGGTAGGATTTGCATGTATCTAAAAAATTCCATGGAGTGGGCCAGACTAGAAGAACCACAGATCTTCCGTATGACACACTTCTGTAGATCAATCAACGGCTGAATTTTACTCAGGTAAGCAATTCCCCAACATCCTATACCGTACTGCAATTTCGACTGAAATATCCCATAATAAATTGATTTTAGAGTATTAAAAGGAAAAAAATTCTTTAGACGGTAGAATGAGCGAACGGTAGATAACAGATATTGCTTTAAACTTAAAATATGGTTAGACCAACCTAAATTTCGGTCAATAATAACACCTAGGTATTTAAAATGGCTTACATTTTCAATTTTAAAGCAACTGTCCTGGCAGGGAACATTCACGTCGAAAGACATTTTAGAGCATTGGACAGAAGATGGAATGTGAAACATGTTAAACCTTGCACATTTAGAAGCATGGAATACGACCTCAATATCTGGAGACTCGTGCGTGGTAAGACTGAAAAACATAAGTTTTGTCTAATCGCTTACTATGAGCCTATGCTCCGGGAACCAAAGTCTTAGCAATTCAACATCATGGTTTATATCAGCCACTAAGTTTAAGGGATTGGCGGATTCGTATGCGATCCCAAGGTCATCTGCAAAAGCCCTGACTTTTCCTACAAATGGCTGGGTAAACAAGGAGTTGACATACGAGGTGTGATCAAAAAGTAAGGTGACTTTTTAAATTTCGCGCGCTCAGTACACACTAACTCAAATTTTTTTTGTAGTTGTGTTGGTTCACTTGTCACGATCATATGTTTATAGTTTTAACTATATAGCAGTTGTTATTTTTATGTGAGAGGCATAAAAGTTGGACGTGTTTTGTTTACTAGGCGATTTTTTGTGGTTAAAAGTAATGGAGCAGAGAGTTTGTATTAATTTTTGCGTAAAAAATGGTATTAAGTGCTCAGAAACTCTTGAAATGTTGACAGTAGCGTACGGACAGTCAACTTTAAGCAAAAAAAATGTTTATAAGTGGTATAAATTATTCCAAGAGGGCCGAGAAAATGTTAATGATGAACCTCGCTCCGGACGACCTAGCACGTCAAACACAGACGAAAATGTTAAAAAAATTAAAGAAATTGTGTTGAAAAATCGTCGAATCACGATTAGGCAAATAGCGGATGATCTTGGCTTATCGTTAGGCTCAAGCCAATCAATTTTAACGGATGTTTTGGGTATGAAACGTGTGTCATCGAAATTCGTTCCAAAATTGCTTAATTTTGATCAAAAGCAGCATCGCATGAACATTGCCAAAGACATGTTAAACGACGTCAATGGCCCCCTGCGACTTTTTTCTCTTTCCAAAGTTGAAAATGCCCATGAAAGGACGAAGATTTGCAACGATTGAGGAGATCAAGGCTAAATCGCTGGAGGAGCTCAAGGCAATACCAAAAAGTGCGTTTCAGAAGTGCTTTGACGACTGGAAAAAGCGCTGGCACAAGTGCATTGTATCAGAGGGGGATTATTTTGAAGGGGATAAAATAAATTTGGATGATTAAATAAATATATTTTTTTAAAAATGAAAAGTCACCTTATTTTTTGATCACACCTCGTATATGAGAAATAATATAGGTCCAAGGACCGAGCCCTGAGGGAAACCAAGGTTGATAACCATAAAGTCACTTAGGCTGGATTCGATTTTCACTTTTTGTTTTCTGTCTTTTAGGTAGGACATAAACCAACTATGTATCGAACCACGAAAACCTACATTATATAGCTTGTTTAGAATAATACTCGTATTATGGTCAACCATATCAAACGCTTTTGTTATATCAACAAAAAGTCCAGCACAAGACCTTTTTTCATCAAAACCTTTCTGTATAATGGAGCAAAAATCTAAAAGGACGTCTTCAGTAGAGAGCCCAGCTCTAAACCCAAATTGCATTGGACTGAAGAATTTTATTTTGTTCAGATACTCTAACACTCTTTACTTTACGCATTTCTCAAAAACTTTACTGATAGAAGACAACAGTGAAATTGGTCTATAGTTGCTTTTTTCATGTTTGCTTCCTTTTTTAAATAGGGGAATAACAATAGCACATTTTAAATCTTCAGGAAAATATCCGGACAGGATACTCAAATTGAAAATATGCTCCAAAATATTAACAATATTGAAGGAAATGTTTTTAAGCATAACATTGGAAATACTATCGCTGCCACAGGAGTTGGAGCTATTTAAGGAGTGGATGGTCCTCAAAATCTCAACCCCAGAAATTGGTTCGAAAAAGAAGCTATCCCTTTCAAAACTAATATCTGTAAGCCTGGATTCGGGATAGCAATAATTGCAAATGTTAAAATTATTTGTTTGAAAAGAATGTTGCCCAATTGAAGCAAAGTATTTGTTAAATTCGTTTGCTATTTCTGTGGGTTCTGAAACATTAATATTTCCATTTTTTAAGACAACAGAATTATTTTGCTTGGTTACACTTCGATTCATAATTTTATTGATCACTTTCCATTCTTGTTTAAGTTTCCCTAGCGCAGCCCTTATCTGATTGTGATAGTAATCATCGCGGCATTTTCGTACTTCAATATTTATTATTCGACACATACGGTTATAGCGACGCTTTAGACTAGCGTTCTGTGGATGTTTAAGGCACTTTTTTCATAATTTGTGTCTTTGCCTAATTTTCCTAAGAAGTAACCAGCTAATCCAAGGCTTTAGCCTGAAATCTGTCTTTTTAGGGATAATGACATAGCTAACTGAGCTTATATAATTATTTAATATCGTCAAAAATAAACAGCCGAAGATACATTATCTTGAGTATACACCTCTTCCCAATTTTCGAAACGCAGTAAATTATTCAGCAGCTCGTAGTTAATTTTATTCAACTTTCTTGGAAAATTATGCTTTTTTTCTTTTTTACTTTCCAAGCCATTAAAAATTACACCAGTCATACAATGATCAGATATTTGAAGATCGAGGTTGATACCAATGTAAGCATTAGGACTAATTCTCAAAAAACGAGCAAATACATGGTCATGCAAGTACCTGCAATTGGTCTAGTAATATCATTCATTAAAGAGGTTAAATCATGCTCTGCCATAAGCGCTAGATATCAATCTAACACAGGAATAGCGTTTAGCAAATCCAGATTTGGAATTCGTCTAGAAACACATGAACTGACTGTGAATTAAATATGTACACACAAACTAAAGTAAAATCTTCATTTCCTACGTTAATAGATATTTTCATAATGTCTGCACTCACCAAATTATAGCGCTTCATGTCACATTCTTCCAAATCGTACAAATCTCGTATAAAAATTCCAACTCCCCTTGCAGAATACGAGTCATTGGCATTTGCAAAGAACTTATAACCAGGTATAGTATATTCATTAACCTCGTAAGAATAAATCCAAATTTCAGACACAAAAATAATTTCAGGCAAGTTCTTAAAGGATTCTAGGTTACTTACTAATAAATCGAAATTTTGCCGTAAGCTTCTAATATTTTGATGAATAATGTAAACAGTTTTGCTATTAGTAAAAGAAAATAGACTATCAGTATTGCTACTTGTAGCTTGAATGGTAAGGTCGTTGTTTATAAGATCAAAACTTTCATTCATATTAAAAAACATTTCGTAAAAGTGTGATTCGAAATTATTAAATTGCATTTGAGTCATCAAAAGATCTTAAAACAAAAACTTCATCATTTACATCCTTTCTCAACAGAATGTTACAATTATTAAACCATAAATATTTGAATTTTTTTTCTGCTTTAAGTTTTTTTGCTGCCATAAACAATGCACGAGTGTGCTTAGTGAAACAATGATTGATAAAAATATTTCTTTTACTATCACCAGTAAATAACGAGGAGTTCAGCTTCTACAAGGCCAATGATATCATTGGCCCTAATTATGACCTGGACAATCGCGTCTTGGTGCACAACTTCTATATTCGAAATGAAGTAGAGAACTGGCGATCCGAGGGCTCTGGTTTCACCCGCTTCAGTGACGAAAATATGGCAAATAATGTCATTGCCAGAGAAGGTGAGCTACCTCCGTTCATTTCGAAGGAAGAACTCCATGAGATCTTCGACACAATCAGAAGTAAGAAATCAGTGGGGACCGATGGTATTCCGAACATCGTTCTTCGACATCTTCTTCTAGAAGCGGTGGACATTTATACCACCCTGTTTAAAAATGCAATGAATAATGCACATTATCCAGCGCATTGGAAAACGGCGGTGGTTCAACCTGTCCCCAAAAAGGGAAGGATATATCTAATCCGGCGAATTGGAAAAGGTGTTCGAAAAAGTAATCAATAGAGCTCTGACTAGGTGGGTTGAGGACAAACATATAGTTCGGGATAATCAATTCGGTTTTAAGGCAGGACATGCTATCTCACATGCCGCGTCCAAACTGGTGTCCGATATCCAATGGAATGAAGGCAAAAAACAGTGTACTGGTGCCTGCCTAGTTGACTTGGAGAAGGCTTTCGACACTGTATGGTTAGAAGGTCTTTTCTACAAGCTGGCTAGTCTGGGGATCAGTAAACCACTCTTGTACATTTTTTATAATATGCTAACCAACAGACAGTTCATCGTGGAAAATGGTGATGTGACTTCTGTTGGAATATTTCAAATTAAAAATGGTCTTCAGCAAGGCGCGGTCAATTCGCCGATCCTATTCAACATTTATACAAGCGACTTGATAGGTTCACTTCCCCATACTATTGCGTACGCAGACGACTTGATAGCGTACAGAACAGGTCCAAAAATCGAGGTCATTAATACTCTCTTACAGCGCGATTTCGATAAGATAAGACGATTTTGCGATGACTGGAAGCTGAGAATCAATTTTCAGAAGTCGGAAACCATTCTCTTTAGGACACCGTTGTCTGGAGCCTCTAGGGATACCAGAAAAACGGACAGCCTCTTGCCTGTCGAAATGTAGTCAAATACCTTGGGATTTGGCTAGATCAGTTTCTGTATTTTAACAAAAATGTAGATGCTGCTCTGGCCAGAGCTAAAGGCGATTTTTCCCTCACAAAGAGAATGTTTTATAGCAGCCAACTCGATGCGAGGGTAAAGATAATCTGCTACATGGCCCTTATCAGGCCCATGCTGGTATTTGGGTGTCCCGTGTGGTTCAATGTACGAGCAAGCTTAATGGAAAAGATTCGGGTGTTTGAGCGGGCTTGCCTTAGGGCTTGTCTTCGCTAGTACAGAACACCAGAGTCGGAGTACAAAAAATTGTATCCTAATGAGGTCCTATACAACAGAACGAACCTAATACGAGTGGACAACTTCGTAGTTAAGCTGACTCGAAGGCACATTGCAAGAGCAATGGCCTCGACGAATAACCTGATATCTGGGGCTTACTACCCCAATTACCTTTATCATGAGAGTGTGCGCTCTAACGGCTTCGTTCCACCGGAAGCATTCCTCTACCTTGATCAGATAGGGTTGATCCAGGATAGATCAGTGGTCCCGTTAATCTTCCATGTCGCTCGGACAGCTGGAGACAGGTGACTCAACTACAACAGAGACGTCGCACACGGCAGGGTGGATCGTCTCAGGTTCAGTAGGGCGGTGGGGAATCGCGATAAGAGGGATGTCGTTCGGCAGCACCAGTATTTCTGGTGGTTGAATGATGGGGAAGATGTTTCGTCGTCGTTTCCGTCAATTACGGACCAGCCTCACTAATGAGGCAGAGCTGACAAATCTATTTGCTCTGTAAATAGCGATGGCCAGCTTACGTAGGTTTAGGTTAGCATTTAAGAAAGATATATATATATTAGTATATATAAATGTATATACTAATATATGTATATTATTGTGTATAATGTCTATGTGTGTGTATGTGTGTATTGTGTACGTAGGTTAGCTAGACTAAGGTTTATTTTAAGTTAGATATTAAGTTTTAATAAAAAATACAAAATACTGTCCATATGCTAAGTTTTTGTTAACAATGTTTTTCTTAGCCTTAAGTGTAGAAAATAAATATTCCTTAACAAAATAATAATGAAGTCGAAAGACATAGATGTAAGAATTTAAAGTGGCTTAGAGTGCCTATGTGGGGCCAGTAAGTTAGTATAAGATTGTTAAGTAATTTTAAGCTAGCTTTTAAGCATTTTTTGTTAGTATGTAAGAATTCATGATTAAGGAAATAAAATGCATTTAAAACTAAACTAGGAGTTCAGCTTCTTTTTTCCATTTTGTTTGCTTTTCATAATTCTCTGAAATTTATTTAGCGATGAGAGATGCACGCATATAATATTATTGTGCGTACGTTTCAATTCACTTGATGAATTCCTTTTTTCTATGCGCTTTACGTAGATTTTTTGGATCTCATTAGGAGCGACAGAGATGTTTAGTGCAGGAAAATACCTGCTTAGATATGATTTTATTTCAGACTTGTAATACTTTAGTTTGAAAATTGGAAGTTTTTCTTCCATTTTCCAAGCTTTTCGTACAAATAAAATTCTATTCTAATTTCCAAACAATTCCAATTTCCACGAGTTCTAATTATCGAGCTTTGCCTGTATCTATATGCTCGTAATACAGCAAGAACTCAAAGAAAAGCCCTACGAGCTATTGCTTAAAGAAATAAACGGATTTTTCTTTTAGTTATCCCAAGGAACATGGAAACTGAAATCATAATGAAATATCAAAAGGATTTTTCATACCCAAGCTAGAAGAAAGAATACTGAGGTGTCTGAGAAATTTTATTAAATGCATCCTGGCAAACGAAAAACAGACAAGCAGGAAGAATTCCTTTATCAACTGGACAAAGGGGAAAAGCCATTCGACACTTTTCATCTCGACCATATATAGCCCATGGATTTGACGGTAAAAAAAATATAAATACATTCCAACAATCACAGACGAGTTTTCGTCTGGTTCATCTGGTTATTTCCAACAAAAACGGTATCGGCTGAAGAAACTTTGCGAAAAATAAAAGAAATGTTTAAAAACTTCTGAGCAAACGAATATATTGACCATGTTTGTGTTACTACGGGCTTACCAAGAGGCAATAGACAGACTGAAAGTTCAAACCGCGTTGTTATTTAATTTCTCTAAAGGCTCTCTGCCGATTCATCTGAAAAATGGTACAAATTTGTACCAAGGGTACAACAGCACGTTGCAAAGATCGATTCAACGCACTCTGTTTGAAGTCCTATTTGCTGTTACTATACGGAAAAAAGATGACACTGATATCTTGAAAATGATAAAGTTGAAATTTCTCAACCACCACAGCTAAAACCAAACAAATATAATTAAAGACGAATAGTCGTCGTGGTGGACCTTGTAGCAATCAAAAGAGCGCAATTTGGGGTGGGCGATACATTTTTCTCTGATACATAGGTTCGAAGTGATCTCAAAAGGAAGAGGTGGAGGCTACACAGTGAAGGAAGTAGCATCTCGTGAAGGCCCACAATCAACACTGCAACTAGTTGTGATTTTATGAAACCCTGGCGAGGTGGAAACGAAGACATTGATTGTGAACCTTCATCTGAGGCGGATGAAGTACAGGATGGCTTCCAAACTGAAGGATCTAGGTGATAAGGCACTCTTGTAACTATGCCACGCTCTGTAACAGTGTTAACTAGCCTCATCACAGTTCATCTGCTCCGAGGAACGCGGCCAAATGTCGATAATCACAAACTCCAAAGCATGATAGCGACGTACTACCCAGATTCCAGTTTCATCTTCCCAATTATCCATTTTTGTTAAATCTAATTGTTAATCTGTAAAATAAAAAAAATTAAACTGATTAATTACACAGAAAAGAAGTTATAACGTTTATTTTTGCTGACGCGTTTCATCAGCCACACTATAGTTCTTATCGGGCCTAAGAACAAAAAGACTACGGCGTCTGAGAGCCGCTTAAGTATGTATAATATATGGTATACCCTATATCTTTTCTATCACGCCGTCGGGTTAGCAACAAAACGAATTGTTACAGAAGTCTATGATTACGGTGAGAGATGACTAAAAATTTTAAGTAAGGAGTGACTCAAATGTTAAGGGTGCAAAATACAATAAACATCTTCGTTGGACTAGGATTGGCATCGTGATGCTGACAGCTTCATTAAACGTATGTATCATTCAATATCGAACAATATTTGCAACTCTTCAAATGCTTGATATTTCGCCTGTCTCTGTCTCTTGTACCAATGATAATGCAACTCTTCCTGTTTGCATCCGTTTTTGTTCATTTATGAGAAATTTTTTAACAAATAGAGAAAGAATTATTTATTTCATTTACATGAGCAAGTATTTTTTAATTTTTAAATTGTTTACGATTTAACTTTTTCCTAATTGCGATTATGCAGTCCGTTGTGGATGTTGACATCCTTGAGCATTATCTTCATTTACAGCACTATTGCACTACACATCAAATCCCATGAATTCTAGCTCTTCTAGTTTCGATTATATTTTCTTTTCAAATTCTGTTTATGCAGACGGGATTGAAATCTCTCAAATAAGGGCGAAAAGCATTTTATGTGACACTTTCTTTATTTTTGGTTAAAGAAACTTGCAATACAATATTTCACAATTATTTTTTAAATCCAAAGTTAAAGTGATTATTTGCTTAATCTTGACAGCTGGCGTGTTATGGTCATTTAAATTCACAGCGCACCCTAGGTGCAGAAAACCCTGTACATTTCCAAATTTATTAAACAAGATGTCGAAATCCTTTTGTGATTTCAAATATATCTACGAGTATTACAGTATTTCCCTATGAGGTCTCGTTTAAGAATACGCCTACTTTCCTAAAAATTATCAGTGTTGCATTAGATCCCCTCTAATGCTCGACCTAATTACCCTATGCCTCAGAATACATGTACGTAGCTCGGCTAGATTTGCCTAAAAAAAAGGAAAAAATTATCGCTTTACGTTTAAAAAACTTTGGGAAATATAGCAAACTCCAGCCAGAGGGTTTATTCAAAATATGTTTTGGCTGAAATGAAGCACCGCAAGATTTTGCCAAAAGTTAGTGATACTGGCTTGCTTACGGACAACACTCATGGTCCCACTCGAAGTATGGTATTTTCTGACGAGATTGTGGATGCCAGGGCCGAGAGTGTTTGACTCAATCTAGAAGCATAGACTTGCTATCGATCTCACAACTCAACATTTCACCCACCAGTTTGATAAGAATTTTGCACAAAGATCTTTGCTTTCAACACATTCATCTGCCATGCCACACATCTCTTCAAACAATCAATTGTGCACTAGGTTCGGTAATCATATTATCAGCCTCTTTGGCTATATCAATTGGCCGCCTCGGAGTACCGATCTGAACAGTTTGCTTTTGTTTTGTGGGCCGCCCTTAAAAATCGATGTTATGCGGACAATCCAAAAACGATTCAAGCTCTTTAAGCAAATATCATTCAAGCCATTTGTGGGATGGAACCTGAAACAGTTAACAATGTTTTGAAAAATTGGATGGACAGAAAGAATGTGCTTTTGCGAATGTACTCGTAGGTGAGGTAGCCGATTTCGTCGAAAATCCATGGAGTTCTCTTCTTGCTCTATTTTCCGTGAGTAGAGCACCAGGCACTTTTTTTAACAAGTGTCGGCTAACAATTTCTATTATTTTTGGAAAGAAATAGTATTAAGCAATTGCAAATTTAGAAATGTTTTGGCGAGTTAGTCAAAAACTCTTTCATATGGTAAAACAAATTATATGCTAGCAAAAAAGGGACGCTCATCGAATCGGCTAGAATTTCACAATACTTACTTACTTACTACGAAGAGTGCCAAACACTGGCAACCGCGGTAGCCTCTTTAAACGAAGGTTTAAATTTCCTTGTTATCTCTAACCTTGGGCTGTGGTTCGAAGATACACTTTCCTGCAGCATTAACTTTCATTCGCTCGATCTGGTCGATACAGTGCAGTTGATGTGCTTCAGATCCGGGCCCAAATTCCTTTCTCGATATTGTACAATAAATGTCTATTCTTCAAAACTTACGTTAATATAGCACAACAGGCAGGATGTGTTGTAGAGCATGAGTTTAGTCTTCTGAAATAGGGGCTTCGAGCCCATTTGTTTCGTGGTTTCCTAGGGTAAGTCTTGATTTAATCTCCACTACAGTGTCTTTCGTGTAGTAATAGTTTGCTCCGAGGTTGGGTAGTTGACTTGAAAAGTTACATATATGACGCCGCGCTAGGAGCGACCGATTTTAACAATGGGGTAGCTGCTGGAAATGATCGATTAACACTCCTATAGTTACCTGTGCCTTTTTGTTTTGGCCGGTTTGCTGCAACTTAACAGCAAATGTTAAGATTTTAGAGCTCTGAATTTGGCTGCAATATGGAAGTGGTCTTAACCGAGTTTTTACCTACTGAATGCTTAATATAACGATCAGTGGCTAGACTGGGGACATATATGAACCAACATAGATGTCAAACTTTCCAGATATCGGCCGTTCCAAAAACCGGTTTCTTCTGATGGCCCCTATCCGTGTTAAACCTGTCCGTGAATACGTGTGAACGTCAAAATTTAAGATTACGTTATCCATAAGACAATAGCGAGGTGAATTATTGCTTTGACATTTCTAATGTTTACATCATTAATTTTGTGTTAGTTTGAAACAAATTTTAATGTTGGACAATAAATTACTTCTTTATATTTTTCAGGACAACAAAAAAGGGAATCTGAAGACATCTACAACAAGAAGGAACAATATTCTACAAAATACTGCTGCCACCAACGGATTGGTTTTTTGTGGATGTGGCAAAAGCAGTTGGAATAGTTTGTTTACGTTTCCTTTTCATTAAGCAAAAGTATTTTCATTTGAAATTAATTAATCAAACTTCTTTTTTTGCAGAATAATCTTACTATTCAACATCTTGGCAAATGCTTTGGAAGAGTGGAAACAACCCTAACTAATTAAAGACATGTGAGTAAAATGCAATTGTTTCGATTAAGCCGTGAATTTAATGCTTTTTTTTCACAGATTCAACATTTGTAGTTCGAACATCTTGGCGAATCCGTCTTAAGAGTGGAAACATCGGAATTAAACAAAAGAGTAACATGAAATTGTTTCAGTTTAGCTGTGAATTGAATGCCTTTTTTCTTAGCGATTCAACATTTGCAGTCCCACCATCCGATCCTGGCAAAAGGGTGAACAACAGAAAAGTTGGTATTTTACGGTTTGGAAACGTAGTATGTATATTTTGTTTTGTTTTATTTGATAAATAAAATATATTTATACTTAAAAATTTACAAATTGTGTCTATTTATTACTTTTGATAGGTAATGCATTTCCAAACCACCATTGAGGTATGCATAGTGGTTCGTTAATTGATTTTTTTTGGTTGGGTGTTCGATTTCCCCAGGAGGCCTATTGCACCCATTCTACATTTTCACTTTCAGGTTCCCGACAAAAAACCGCAAAAAAATGCAAAGAATTGTGTTGATCATCTAGCTTCTGTCAATGAGAAAAAATAATTAATAAATGCAAATATACGAGGGCGGGTCAATAAGTCCGTGACTTTTGGATTAAAACACAGATTTTTTGATAAAAAAATAATTTTATTTTTCAACGTAGTCTCCCTTGAGCTCTATACACTTTGTCCAACGCTTCTCCAATTTTTCTATCCCTTCCAAAAAAAATGATTTGTCGAGGTCCTCAAAATAGGCCTTTGTTTGCGAGATGACTTCATCATTGGAGTCAAATCTTTTTCCACCAAGCCATTTTTTCAGGTTTGGGAACAAGAAGTAGTCGCTCGGAGCCAAATCTGGAGAATAGGGTGGATGAGGGAGCAATTCATAGCCCAATTCATGGATTTTTGCCATGGCAACTGCACATGTGTTTGTGGTCGACTGTGAGCAAATGCGGCACCCATCTTGCGGAAAGCTTTCTCATGCCCAAGTGAACATTCAAAATTGAAACCACTGAGCCATGCGAGATCCCTACGGCTTCCACAATCTCTCGCACTTTCAATCTTCGGTCGGCCAACACCATATCGTGAATTTTTTCGATTGTTTCGGGTGTAGAGACCTCAACTGGGCGTCCAGGACGTTCGGCATCTTCAGTGCTTGTACGGCCACAACGAAATTCAGTAAACCACTTTTTTACCATTGAAATCGATGGTGCAGAGTCCCCATAGTATTTATCAAGCTTAGCCTTGGTCTCGGTAATGGTTTTTTTTCGCAAGAAATAATGCTTAATAAGCACACGAAATTCACTTTTTTCCATTTTCTCCTCAAATTAGTGAGTAGTCTGATAAAAATAGCTGTCAAACACAAACTAACTGACGCAGCAAGTTTAAATTTTGACAGGAGTCAACTGACAGATGCCTGTTGACAGGAGCAGTGTTGCTGTTTCAGTAAAGAGGTCAGAAATTCAAAAAGTCACGGACTTATTGACCCGCTCTCGTATACACATACCACGCAAGTGGAAAAAAAATTGTTTTACTTTTTAGTCCACCCAGGTAAAATATTAAATATTGTGCAAACAAATTTTTTTCCCCATGCATAATGCAAACTTACCTGGATTCCTTGCATCCTGGGCGGTACAAGTGGATATGCGTCTTGCGTCCTAAACAGCATTTTTTGGGATTCGCCATATTGATTGGTCTATAAAATATAAAATATAAACTTATTAAATTATTGAATACAAAGCAAATAATTATTTTCACTTACAGCTTTGCTCCTTTTTCAGAACAATATTGACATTTCTTCATTTCACCCCGGTGTGGGCAAATTTTTTGGTTCACCATGAATGTTTTTATCAGAAGGGTCGGTTCCGAAAAATATTAATTTATAAGCTTAGAATATTCGAAATATGTATAGATTAAAAATACATAAAATTTGATTATTGTTTTAATTTCTTATAAATACATGAAAGGAATAATGATCACTTTACATATTTTTATTTAAGCAAATCTAATTCAACGCAAACCTTTTGTGAAATTGATTTTAAAATATTGGTTAAGTAGCAAACAGCAAACAAAACAATAAGCAAACTATCTATTTAACTATTATTTCTAAGTATTACTCGTATAAAGAATAAACTAATTCTTCAAAAATGTTGTAAATATATACATACGTGTAACTGGACACATTTAACTTAAAATAGAGAAATAAAAATGCTTTATGGCAAATGGTAATTTTCTTACTGAACACCGCAATTGAAAAAAAAGTATCTACTTCCATGAATTAAATTTTAAAATAATACCTAATCTAAAAAGTTTCCGATTGATCACTGCCTGACATTCTCGTTGGACCGATTTTGAAGTAAACAATTAAAAGCTATCATTTTTCATGCTCTGATTCCAAATAAAATGCGCGACTATTGAATGATTTGTCGGGGAGTTAGAACTCGAGCGACGAAATTACTACAAAAGATTGTCCAGAGCTCCTAAATATACCTAAAGCTTACACAATTGATTTACAATACCAGTTTAAGTTTTCTGATAAGCTGATTTGCAATTCGTTTACAACTTGAAATAAATCTTTTAAATTATGATTTCAAGGTCTCTTACTAATTTAATTCTGAAACCATCATTTTTTGGTACACTTTAAGCAAAACAAAAGTATTTTTTCATATGTTCTACTATATTTACTTCTTCACCACCTTGAAATAAATATTGACCACGTTAAAATACTTTTTCTTTTATGTTTGCTTTTTTTTATATATACCTAGTTGACGTTACGTGAAATTTGCTGTCATTTTAGCTATTTTGACAGGTATCAGGCTTGGATTAGTGTTGGTGATTCACTTACAGTGCGTTTGTGAAAAAGGTCCAGGCTTGCAACTGTAGTAGTAGAGTTTGCCATCTATGTTAGTTCATTTATGGCTGGGGATCAGTAAATCATTCTTGTACATTCTTTATAATATTATAACCAAAAGACAGCTCTTGATTGGTTCACTTCCCCATCCTATTGCGTACGTAGACGATTTGATAGCGTACAGAACAGGTCCAAAACTCGTGGTCCTTAATACTCTCTTACAGCGTGACTTCGATAAGATAAGACGATTTTGCGGTGCCTGGAAGTTGCAAATCGACTTTCAGAAGTCGGAAACCATTCTCTTTAGGACGCTGTTGTTTGGAGCCTCTAGGGATACCAAGAAAAGTTGGCGAAAGTTCTCGATCATTGGACAACACGGACAGCCCCTTTTCTGTCGAAATGTAGTCAGATACCTTGGGATCTGGCTAGATCAGTTTCTGTATTTTAACAAAAATGTAGATGCTGCCCTGGCCAGAGCTAAAGGCGCTTTTGCCCTCATAAAGATACTGTTTTATTGCAGCCAACTCGATGCGAGGGTAAAGATAATCTGCTACATGGCCCTTATCAGGCCCATGGTGGTATTTGGGTGTCCCGTGTGGTTCAATGTACGAGCAAGCTTAATGGAAAAGATTCGGGTGTTTGAGCGGGCTTGCCTTAGGGCTTGTCTTCGCTTTTACAGAACACCAGAGTCGGAGTACAAAAAATTTTATCCTAATTAGGTCTTTTACAACAAAAAAAAAAAAAACACTGTGGCGCTGACAGCCCGGTATGGGCCATGGCCTAGCTTCTTGACACTCATTTGTGTTGCTCATGTTGTCATTTTTAGTCACATCTGAGCGGGGCCTACGGTTTATCGAACGTCCGAACGGCACTCCTTAGAAGCTTTTTCGTAGGCAATTTTACTTTCGGGAGTTTGCCATTGCCCGCCGAAAGGGTGATGGCGATTTGAAAAACTGTGGCTGGTGACCCAGCCAGGAATCGAACCCAGACTGTCTGCGTGATAGTCCAATGAGCTAACTATCGCGCCATCGCCATCGCCAACAGGGCGAACCTAATACGTGTGGACAACTTCGTAATTAAGCTGACTCGAAAGCACATTGCAAGAGCAATAGCCTCGACGAATAACCTGACATCTGGGCCTACTTCCCCAATTACCTTTACCACGGGAGTGTGCACTCTGATAGCTTCGTTCCACCAGAATCCTGGATAGATAAGCGGTCCAGTTAATCTTCCATATCGCTCGGACAGCTGGGGACAGGCGACTCAACTACAACAGAGACGTCGTACACGGCAGTGTGGATCGATGGATGGATAAAATGCATTTGAAACTAAAACTAAATAACCATCATGTATAGTACATTTAATTTCCTGGATGTGCGTAGCTTATTGCTTGACAATATCAGATTTTTTAACACCCCAATTAATGTTTGTAAGTTACGCCCGAATAAACTAAGCTGATGATGAATTTAATTTGGGCTGAAGTTAAATATATCAAAGACAGTTTTAAATCTACAGATTGTACAGAATTTATTAGTACGAGTATATATATTAATGTAAATTAAACTTAAGACCTTATAAAATGGTATAAGTAAATCCAATTGATAACTATAACGCTGATGTCAATACCAGTAAATGACTTGATAATTGGTTCCCACGTCCATTTGTTCTCTCAGAATTACCTCTAAAATATCAATATTTGATATCTTGATATAAAAATGGGCATCCAATACCGTAAAATAGAAAACATAAAAAAAATCTGTAATCGGTCGAGCATGTAGTCAGATCAGAACTTATGACTTCCACCCGCCATGTAGACATCCAGTGTCGACTGAAATCAAAGAAACTCACATCTTTGCATCCATACTCGTACATCGGAAATTAGATTTATCTCAATAATGGTGACGCGGTCTGATGGACCCTTCTCTCTTGCGGACGCACCCCACTGTGGTAACCTTAGGGCCGCCACTGCTGCTGCTGAGAGCCGCCAAATACAAAAAAACCAAAAAAAAAAAAAAAAATAAACGGAGCAACCCAGAGCCATAGGAAGGAAACATTACAGCATAAAAGTTAATAATAAACATAATTCCCAATCGATGAGATTTATGGGCGCATTTGAATCTCATCGGGGACGGACTACCCCTGGTGCGCTGTGTAGTTTGTCGGTCGAGTTGGCGGTAGTGTTCTAAAAGTTTTCAATCTCTCTGCCTAGATTCTTATCATTCGTATTGGGGAAAACATTAATTTTTCCCAATCTCTACAAGGAGTAGCTTTTTGTTTTTGTTATTGTTCTTATTTTTTTTCTTTCATCGCAACCAACAGATATTTGGCGGTCAATCATGGTCTTTGGGTTATTGCCGCATCTCTGCTCGACAAAGGATTCAAACTCTGATGGTAGGTACAAATAATGTACACAACGCTTTTGGATGTTTTGGTATATTCCGAAGCGGCAGTGCTCTGTATTCACAGATTTGAATTATCACAGAAGTTTGCCGCTATCGATGCAAAGATACGCATTATTTGCAAAAGGATTTATTGAATGCCTGTTGACGCATTTGTATCTTGTTTATGGCGAAACCAATACTAAATGATCGGGAATATTTTGTTATTTTACGAGTATTGTGATTTTTGCTTGATCAGCATCGAACTTGCACACCTGCCAATTTGGATATTTACAAGTCTATGTGTGTTCATATATTGATCGGAGATCAGAACATCGAAATCTAAGTATACGTCGTCGTATGTGTATATTATTGGAGGGTTCATAGTTGCTAAAATCCTTTATGATTTAGTTTGTTCTTGTTTATTAGGTGAATACCTTATACAAGCTTGTGATCAAAAACAAAAGTAAGAAAATAATTGTAAGTTGTGCCTTGACACTAACGATACGGGTAGGAGATGGTGTCATTGTCTGACTGAGACAAAGTGTTTTGTAGGTGAAAGCAGATGAGATAAACTTTACGTATATGGAGACTGAATGCGCCTAATAACGCAATCAAAAAATTGTGCACTTACATGTGCAAGGATTCCCCTGTGAACCAGGGGCTCAAACAAAAACTACCTATCTTACCGACTCCAGTTCCAAATCATCTGATGTCCCTTTGTATGAAATCCAAGTCTTTAGGTGCTGTAGATTAAAATGTCTAAGCTATCTAAGTCGATGATTTCTAGTCTTTTTGGCAAGGTTTATGTCACCTAAGTGGATTGGACCAAAAATTACGTGGAAGAGTTTTTCTTCCAATCGACGGCTTTTTGTTTAGATAGGACAAATAGGGTGTTATACAGTGACTTCTCCGTTAGTAGTTGAGTCATCCTTTTAGTCTAAAGAAATTGCGATTTTTTAAAGTCGATCTATGCTTGATCTCTACGGGTTGAAAGGACAGCTTGGTTGTACCACTTTAAAGGTGTAGATTCAGTGTCGTTTCGTTTCGGCCCATATTTACCACTTAACCCATCTTCGACGCTGAGACTCTCTGCCACATTGTCATATCGCTGATTCCTTCTCAAATTATCACAGCCCTGTATCGTTTGAGCACGGTGTTGCTTCCTTCTTTGACTTTCTGTAACTTTCATCGCTTATGCTTACATTTCTCTATCACAATGTAGCCAAGTGAATGGCTGCAACAAAGCAGGAGCTTAAGTGACTTAAGTCGTTGTGGAAGAAGGCTCCTAGGTGGAGATTTCTTCTTTGGAAGAGAACAGAGAAGGTGACGGACTGTCTCCTCTTCCTCCTCATCCATGCAGCTTCTGCAAAAGTCGTTAGTACTCGTAAACATGCCAAGTCTTCCTGCATGTTTACCTATGAGGCAGTGTCCGGTGATGACACCTATAATGGCGTTAAGATGCTTTCTATTTAGAAGAATTAGACTCATGGAGCGGTTCAGATCTAGCTTTGGCCAGATTTGTTTGGTCGCTGAGCATGTCGATCCAACCGCCCATCTATGGTTTGTTCTTCTGTTAGCATCCAGAATTATTTCTTGTTTGCACGTAGCGATAGGTATACCTATGTTTTCTTTTGCAGGTGTGATAGGTATAGTGGTTCTAATTTTGGAAAGTTCGTCTGCCCTGCAATTCCCTGGAATGTGTGTATGTCCCGGCACCCAGCAAAGGTGAATATTAAACTGCTCCGCCATCTCCATTAGAGGTGATCGGCAGTCCATGACTGTTTTTGAACCTAGAGAGCATGAGTCCAGGGATTTGATAGCGGCCTGACTATCGCAAAAGATGCAGATATCCACTGCAGATATAAATTTTTACTTCAGCCAGGATAGGGCTTCCTTAATTGTCAGAATTTCTGCCTGGAACACGCTACAGTGATTGGGGAGGCGGAAGGAGAGGCTAAGGTTAAGCTTATCGGCAAAAAGACCACCACCAACCCCACTGACAGTTTCTGAACCGTCGGTGTAAAAGTGGATTGAATTGTCATCCAGTAAGGCACCCCACAAGAATCTGGAGGGATTGCTTGCATGGAAGCCCTTGTCAAACCATTGTTTGGGTGTGGGGTAGCCGATGTTTTCTGGTAGGATTCCTAGTACGTTAAGAATGTTTATGTGGCCAAAAGGTTTATTTGCTCACTGTGAAGTCGCTTTAAGGCGAGTAGCTGCGTTGTCGGATACTTGTCTGCTATTAATGTGTAGGAGTGTAAGGTGAAACAGAGTGTGCAGAGCTGCGAAGGGAGTAGTGCTTAGGGCTCCGCTTATCCTCAGACATGCTGTTCTTTGGACATTACTTAGCTTCCTGCAGTTAACTGATTTGTCTAAGTCCGTCCACAGCACAACCACCCCGAAGGTGAGTATTGGTCTTATGACCGAGATATATAGCCAATGGGTGATGCAAGGTTGGAGGCCCCATTTGTTACCGAATGCTTTTTTGCAAGATACTAAAGCTACTGAGGCCTTCTTTATTCTTTCTTGAATGTTAAGTTTCCAGCTTAGTTTCCTGTCGAAAATTAGACCCGGATATTTCGCTGTATCGGAGAACACCAAGCTGGTACCATTGATTGAGGGAGGGTCTATGGTCGGAGTTTTGGATTTCCTAGAGAAGAGGACAAGATCGTTTTTATGGGGCTTTATTCCCAGTCCACAGCGATCCACCCAGCTAGTTAATATGTTAAGATTATACTGCAGTAGCTCTTTAATCGTATGAAGATGTTTCCCTGAGACGGCTATAGCAACGTCATTCGCATGTGTCTACCTAAGTAACAGATCTTGTATTCTTACCATAGTATGCTAGTCTACCAATTGTATATAGTTTGAGTATCGGTTTATTCATAAATTCATCTATTTTGCAGATTCTTTGGATCATGAACTGTTTGGGTATCTAGTTTAGAGAATATGGGAAGTTTATTGAATACTTCGTGGACTTGCTAGCCTGTCTTGAGACATCTGATGTAAGTTGATTGCTTGAAGTGGTTGAGTTAGATGCGAGAACTCTGTGTCAAAGTTGTCACAAAATTTCCATATTGGTAGATTATTGCACCTTAGGCAGGGGATGCATTTGCATAACTGTATAGAGCTTAACCACTATCATTATGGCCTTCAGAAGAAATGAAATTACGGCTTGCCGGTGTGACGGGTGGAAATGTATCCTTTCCATTTTTTGTAAGAAAACTGACACAACAAAAAGCTCGTTTTATACTTAGCCCGATCTTGGTTTATGAGCCAATAATCAGGCCGTAGGAAGTTCCTTAGGCTATTCGTAAGATTCGTTCCAATATCTGAATTAAGTTTCTCCTTACACTAACACTCCAATTATTTATTCATCCATTTTGAATGTAATGGGTTATGCGTCTATGACTACAGTTTAAACTATCCTACAAGTCCCAATTACAATATTGCCATGGGGTTTGATGAATGACATGGGTAAAAACCACTCAATTAAATTAATTTCCATTACCAGTTCAAGTCGACAAGTCTAACGACATAATTAAGCCCACGTTCGCTTCGTAACGACACTGTCAACTGCAAGTCCGCCCCTATTCATGTGCCCGGCTACAAACATGAACCAATGAGCCGAAAATTTTCTTTGCAAAGCATAGTCAGAAACACGCTCATAAATAATCCAAAACATCGAACCATAATTTGCTGAGACGTTCACAGCCCAGGATCAATTTGACTGTGCGCGCCCAATCTGAATATCACCATCCAGCCAGCCATTTCAGCGTTGTATCTGATAGTTTTAAGCTCGCGATTCAAAGCGCCGGCCGGTCGATTCCATTTGTAAATCTCCGCTTGTTACTTGAGTCAATGTTAAACATAATGCTTCGATCCGATTCAGATACAATTATTATTTTGTGCTGTTTGCTCGTGTAGCTCATAATAAACATGTTTAGCAGTGCGGTCGGTGCTAAGCAAGGAGAGGTGATTCTCAGGCCTCAGTTCCCCGTCTCCAAGCCGCAGTCACAGCCACAGCCACAGTTACAGCCACGGACACATCCATATGACAATCGTTCATTCATAGAAAGTACCTTTACACGGTAAATTGAAGCAATCACAGCAATCGTTATCGTATCTCAGGCAATGATACAAATACGACTATGTCTACGACGACTATGAATTCTCGTACTTTGCCGATGAGAAAGATGTAAAGATACAAAAAATACAAAGATATTTCGCTTCGGATGCGATTTATTTAATAGCACAACTAGTGTCAGGCCATTATGTCTCTATCCTGGTACCCTGAAGGGATATCGTGTGCGCTGCGCTGTGCACAGTATCGATTTTGAATGGCGATCCTTGTGGGGGTGATCGATCCAAAACAACCTTTAAAGAGCACTCGTATAAGATGGAGCAACTACGAGTATGTACAATACGAATCCATACATATCTGTACCGAAGAATGAAACGTTTACTGCCATCAATAATATTTCCGCCATTCCACACCATTTCAATGGCCTACCGCTGCAGCGAAGGGGGCTTGACTAGGCCGCAGTCAAACTCACGTCTTTATTTGAGCCTGAGATCGAGTGGATACAAAATTTGTTTGATCCAACTTTAACGATCGGCAAAGATTAAATAAATTAAATCCATCGAAGGCGAAGCAATGTTGGAATGGCTGCCTTTTGCCAATTGTCCGCACGTTGTATGTAGTCGATTGGCAATAAAACATATTTACATTTGCTAAGCTACCCTGCCGTCCCCCCATTATCGTGCTCCTCTGTGAGTTGCAATGCCGCTCGAGTAATTCTGTCATAAGTTCTTCAATCGGGGGGATTGCTTATTTCGTTATTTTTGGGGTTTTCGGTCTCGGGAGGCCTTCTGAAGTTTTCTTCTTCTTTCGGGGGAAATTTATTGAATGGAAAAATTCAAGAAATTGTTGTTTGGATGGCTGCGCATTGGATAAATGTGCATTGTTGTTCGTCGATCAGATGCATTGAATTGCGATGACTTAGGATGCAAACATGTACTTATAAATAATTGTGACATCAAATAGAATTTCTGCAGCAATAAATCAATGGAGTGAATGGCATTTTATTGGTTCTTAACTGTTACGGTGATGTGTATGAGTCACCTTCTTGGTCATAAGGTGGCGAATAGATACTTGAACGCAAATGACCATTTTTAGATGGAAAACGTGCATGCAGTCATGTACATAATAAGACAGCACAAATAGCAATTGTAAGTCTTGCCTGTTGCTAATGAAAAGTTTATACTGTAGTAACGAAATAGTTTGGTTTATGTTGTAGAGAAAGAGCGGTTTGTTATGCTTAAGTTGAAAGTATAGACCATCTAGCTATCTATGTGGATGACTGACTTATGGTCGTCATACTCGTAGCATTATCAGCAACAACCAGAAAGTGTCTCCAGGCTGGTAATCAATTCACACTTCTTAACATCATGTGATATGATTTAGAGCTGATTTTGGTACAAAAAAGTTCAGATACATTTTTTACAACAAATAAATCACCCATGCGGTCTGTTACCTTGATCAATTATCAAAAAAGAACTGCGCTGTTTCCTCAGACCTTATGTTGGTACTGCTCCGTAATATGTCAAGGTTCGTTCTATAGTCTTGGAGCTCCTATTCTTCCATTTATTCAGCCCGATTGAGCAACTGGTATTATCAGAAATCGGTCGAGAATAAGCTTGTTAAATATTTACAACGTCGATCTAACCAAAATGTTGGTTTTTCATCAGGATGAGAATAGCATACTCAAAGGCTGATCTATAAGGGCATAGTTTCGAGTCACGATGTAAGCTCGACTGGGCAGTTTGCGGTTGTAGATTTCCAGTTGGCTGCTAGGTGCAACATATATATGAAGCAGTGCCATTCGATATATTTAGATATATTGCTTCTTCTATCTCTTAAGTGGGACATATGCAGGACATATTTATTTACAAGGTAGTGCAAAAGTTGTCACCCGATGTTCTTTGGTTGTAATTTTTTCTAAGAATGAAAAACTTTTGTCTTACATTTCTTTCAAGACGAGAAAATGATGTCGGCTAAGTGGCCGCTGTCAGAATTGATGACTATTCGGGTCCGATTTATGATTTATTTTTCACTTACCAGAACTGCCGGCCAGTGCAAATCGCCAAAACTGATTATTAAGCGACCCTCAGAATTGCGGTTGTGGCTGGCGCAGTATACGCCGTTGCTACATCCTGTTAGTTTTTTAGTTTTAAATGCATTTTATTTTCTTAATCATGAATTCTTACATACTAACAAAAAATGCTTAAAAGCTAGCTTAAAATTACTTAACAATCTTATACTAACTTACTGGCCCCACATAGGCACTCTAAGCCACTCTAAATTCTTACATCTATGTCTTTCGACTTTATTTACATTTTGTTTAGGATTTCTTATTTTCGAAACTTAAGGCTAACAAAAAAAATTGCTATCAAAAAACTTATCATATGGACATTCTGTTTAATTTTTATAAAAACTTAATATCTAACTTAAAATAAACCTTAGTCTAGCTAACCTACGTACACAATACACACATACACACACATAGACATTATACACAAAAATATACATATATTAGTATATACATTTATATATACTAATATATACATATCTTTCTTAAATGCTAACCTCAACCTACGTAAGCTGGCCATCGCTATTTACAGAGCAAATAGATTGGTCAGCTCTGCCTCATTAGTGAGGCTGGTCCGTAATTGACGGAAACCACGACGAAACATCTTCCCAAATGTGGAACCACCAGAAATGCTGGTGCTGCCGAACGACATCCCTCTTATCGCGATTCCCCACCGCCCTACTGAACCTGAGACGATCCACCCTGCCGTGTGCGACGTCTCTGTTGTAGTTGAGTCGCCTGTCTCCAGCTGTCCGAGCGACATGGAAGATTACCGGGACCGCTGATCTATCCTGGATCAACCCTATCTGATCAAGGTAGAGGAATGCTTCCGGTGGAACGAAGCCATTAGAGCGCACACTCTCATGATAAAGGTGATTGGGTGATTGAAGCCAGATTATTCGTCGAGGCCATTGCTCTTGCAATGTGCCTTCGAGTCAGCTTAATTACGAAGTTGTCCACTCGTATTAGGTTCGCCCTGTTGTAAAGGACCTCGTTAGGATAAAAAATTTTGTACTCCGACTCTGGTGTTCTGTACAAGCGAAGACAAGCCCTAAGGCAATCCCTCTCAAACACCCGAATATTTTCCATTAAGCTTGCTCGTACATTGAACCACACGGGACACCCAAATACCAGCATGGGCCTGATAAGGGCCATGTAGCAGATTATCTTAACCCTCGCATCGAGTTGGCTGCTATAAAACAGTCTCTTTGTGAGGGCAAACGCGCCTTTAGCTCTGGCTAGAGCAGTGCCTACAGATCCCAAGGTATCTGACTACATTTCGACAGAAAAGAGGCTGTCCAATAATCGAGAGCTTTCGCCAATTTTTGCTGGTATCCCTAGAGGCTCCAGACAACGGCATTCTAAAGAGAATGGTTTCCGACTTCTGAAAGTTTATTCGCAACTTCCAGGCATAGCAAAATCGTCTTATCTTATCGAAGTCACGCTGTAAGAGAGTATTAATGACCTCGATTTTTGGACCTGTTCTGTACGCTATCAAGTCATCTGCGTACGCAATAGTATGGAGAAGTGAACCTATCAAGTCGCTTGTATAAATGTTGAATAGGATCGGTGAATTGACCGCGCCTTACTGAAGACCATTTTAATTTGAAATATTCCAACAGAAGTCACATCACCATTTTCCACGATGAACTGTCTGTTGGTTAGCATATTATAAAGAATGTACAAGAGTGGTTTACTGATCCCCAGACTAGCCAGCTTGTAGAAAAGACCTTCTAACCATACAGTGTCGAAAGCCTTCTCCAAGTCAACTAGGCAGGCACCAGTACACTGTTTTTTGGCTTTATTCCATTGGATATCGGACACCAGTTTAGACGCGGCATGTGAGATAGCATGTCCTGCCTTAAAACCGAATTGATTATCCCGAACTATATGTTTGTCCTCAACCCACCTAGTCAGAGCTCTATTGATTACTTTTTCGAACACCTTACTGATATTCGGAAGGAGACTTATCGACCGAAGATTCGCCGGATTGGAAATATCCTTTCCCTTTTTGGGGATAGGTTGAACCACCGCCGTTTTCCAATGCAGTGGATAATGTGCATTATTCATTGCATTATTAAACAGGGTGGTATCAATGTCCACCGCTTCTAGAGGAAGATGTCGAAGCACGATGTTCGGAATACCATCAGTCCCCACTGATTTCTTACTTCTGATTGTGTCGAAGATCTCATGGAGTTCTTCCTTCGAAATGAACGGGGGTAGCTCACCTTCTCTGGCAATGACATTATTTGCCATATTTTCGTCGCTGAACCGGGTGAAACCAGAGCCCTCGGTTCGCCAGTTCTCTACTTCATTTCGAATATAGAAGTTGTGCACCAAGACGCGATTGTCCAGGTCATAATTAGGGCCAATGATATCATTGGCCTTGTATACTTCCTGGAAAGTCGCCCCTATGGCCTCAACTTTCTCCTGTGGATCCTCGACAACAAAGAAGTCGTCATCATCAGCGGCCTCATTTGTATCAATGCCTGCAATTGTTAGTAACCGTTCGTTGTCTGTAGTCCAGGCTATTTTAAGACACTGAAGGTCGTTTTGATTTTTTCTCCGAAATAGTTTATTTATTTGCGGGAACATATTCGGGTTGCTGGTGTTTACAGCCCGAACCTTGTTGTTCCAATACAAACTTACAGCAATTCTGTAATTCTCTTTGATTAACATTTGAATATTTTTAATCGACGACTTCAGTGTCCTAATCTCTGGGTGTTGTGTGTCTGTAGACTGTCTGTATAAGTTTTTAAGTCTTGTCAGAAGTCTACTTTTCTGTCGGTGCAGTGCGTCAATAGTAGGATTGCGGAACAGATCTTCGTTAGTCGTTTGTTTATACCGCGGTATTGTAGTGTCCATAGTTTGTTTTATTGTCTGGTCCATGCGTTTAAGGTACTTATCGATCTCCTCGTTTGATAAATTCCTATTGGACGGTGGATGGAGCGTGTTCGAGGAGAGTGCTCTTGTAAAGGTTGCGGAGAAGCGTGTCCATCGAGTCTTACTGTAGTTGTAAGAGTATCTTTGGACAAACTCCTCCAATTCCACAATTTCGTTTGAACTGTGTTTTCGGTGATAAAACCACAATGGTCGCTGTCATACACGAATGTGCGCAGACAGTTAAGCGTTTGTAAATTCGTACCTGTCAGTCGTATACGTTCGTCATACAGTAATAGATCCAAATAAGACCCGCCTCTTGGAAACGACGGGTTATCCGTCGCTTTAAGACCGAGTCTATACATGGCATCGTGCTGACCCCACCAATCGAGTAGTAGGTTCCCTCTAGTATTTGGCAAATTATTTCCCCAATCTCTGTGTCTAGCGTTAAAGTCCCCGCCGATTATAAAATAATTCTCCCCCGATTCCAGCCTCAGAAGTCGAAAAAGCGTGTCGACCTCTGTTATAAATAAAGTGGATTGTGAGGTGCCTCAGGTGCATAAACAGAGGCCAAGTACAGCCGCTTTCCACTGCGGACCGGGATGTAAATGACGACTGCCTCCAACACCCGGAACCTTCGCAACAATCTCTTGTACGCTCTGTGAAATTTTATACCTTCTTTAATGAAGATCGCGACACCGCCTCCACGTTTGGATCTGGGCCGGTTTCTTCTTCTAACAATATAATTATTGTACTCCAGTTTGTGCTTATTGGTTAGCTTGGTTTCGCTAGCGAAAAGCACATCAGAAGTTTGGTCTTGTAGCAATTTAAACATCGCGGCTCTTCGTTCGATCCTGATCAATGAATTAACATTCACCTCAAGGACCTTCAAAGTTTGCTCCACTATGTGCGTACCCATTACGACATGTGTTGCGTTAGGCCCGGCAACAGTGCGTAGATCTGGTCCACCCACTTGGCCTGTTCTTGCACCTGCTGTTGCAGCTGAGCCATCTGCCCTTGGATTGCAAGCAAGATGGCCAGCATGTTAGGTGCAGTTTCTGTTGTTCTCGGCATTGGCACCGGAGAAGCAACAGCCGCTTGCTGTGCCGGAACCCCCCTACCTGACACCATTTGGGCGTAGGAGATTGGGACGTGACGGCTGGAGTGTTGCTACATCCTGTTGGAACCACATGTTCTCCAGTCCCAAAATTAAAGCATTTTCCTATAGTTTGGTGACTTTTGCACCACCTAGTATATGTCGATGTTCGCTGTTCGTGGTTTACTTGGGCTTCAACCCATAAGCGTCTCCAGTTAGGTCGATCTTTGACCAGCTGCCTCAACTAGTAAACTCAAAGGTTGTTGAGCTTTACTTATACTTCCTTTGCATGACTGGAATGAATGACTCATTACCTAACAAATTTTGGCCATCTTTTGTACGCGATAGGCTCTTCAAATACCATGTCAAAGTTCATGTACAGTTTTATTATATTTTTTCTTCTGAGGCCTTTCATCGCAGATAGAATCAAAAAACTCCAGAAGTATTATATTATATCTTGCGCTTGAAATGACCAGCGAATTCATCATTTAACTTCACTAATTTCCATGCTTCTGCCGCATAGAGCAGTATCGGAAATAATTCGCCAGAAACCAATTGCTTTTGCCCTTATGTGCACTGCAACTAAATCGGTATTTCTTGTAAAGTGACACAGTAGATACGCTTTTTTGCCAATGTTGTCAATGTTGTCAGCGTGTATTGTTGACAGATTCTTGAAAACGGTGATTTTGGTGTTGGAGTTGATTGGCTACCTGTGTGTTTCCTTGAAATCTTCATAAAATTGGGAGCTCCATGCTGAAAGTCAGGTGAAAGGGTCGACGACTGTTGAAATCGATGCTACCGATCTGCTGCAATTAACGCAGGTTATAAACTAATTTATAATAAGTTGAAGGATGCCAAAGACGTTTATTGTGTTTACAGCGTTAAATACCTTTGAAGCCAAGGCCCGTATTGATCGATTTTGATGCGACCTTTTGTATAATAATGTAAAAATGTCTTGTTAATTTAATATAGGTGTTAATGTATAACCGTCACGATCTTAACTTCGCTTATGTATGTAGTGACGTGTACTTTGCTTTGCTTCTGATATGATAATGATATCGAATGTCCTGGTTTCCGACTTTGGGAAAGAATCTCAAACCTAAAATTATTTTAACCATGAAACTTTGGACGTTTTTCGCCTTCGTCAGAAGCTCAAAAGGGTATTTGTTGGGGTGATTAATACAAATTAAGCTGATATTGGCAAATCTAGTCTCGATGCTGTCGGTTACATCGTATCCAACAAGATCCTGTTTCTGTTCTCTATACCAATCATAGTGGTATTTGTCACGGGGTCGTGTCCTACTAAATTTAATAGAAGGAAATGGGTTTTATAGTAGTCTTGAACACCCGCTAGTTGTTTAGTTGTATGTGGCCTGTTCAAGTTTTATTCAGAGATACATATATTTCATTGCTATATTTGCCTTTGCGGGGTCGTCAACCGCAATCTGTCCTTATTCGATTCTGTTAATTGCTTGACATCTGTAGGCTTTAAACGTGACCATATACGAGAAGTTCCCACATATAAGAGTTGTAAATACATTGCACCGACGTTGGTCTAAATTGCGAAGCTTAATTCCATTCTTTATTCCGTGATTTTCTTGAATGTTTTTCTGAGTTTGTGCTTTATTGATAAAGTATTGTTTTCGTTGGTCTCTTGTTCGAACTTTAGCTATTATAATTCTCGACTTCTATTGGCAGAGAAGATTTTCCGACGATCTGCTTTGAGCAGTAAGCGTCTATTTAATAAGTCAAATACATATTTAAAACTCATTCACAAAACGCTTTTGAAGAATGATATCAGAAAATAAAATCCTCTATTTGGATACAGACTTCATTGTCGACAATGGTTTTCAGGCAAGAGAATGTATGCGGCACCATAATCATATCAGCCTTTTTAATTTGCTAACTTATAAAGCAGTAGTAGTAGTAGTAGTAGTAATTGACTTTCTTCTTATCCTTTTATTAACCCTTTCCTCGTTATACTTATGCGTAACGTGTTTCCCATTTTTACTGCATCGCTGCTGCTCCGCTTATGGGGTTGGCTAATGTCGCAGACCGCAGAACGCGTCTACATAATGCTCGGTCCTGGATCGCTTCAGTGGTTAGCCCCAGGCTTTGTTGCGCATTTACCATCTGAGAAATCCAGGAATTCTTTTTCCGACCTCGTTTTCTTACAGTTGGAGTGACAGCAGTTGCATTTTTAACCGGATCTTCCGCAGATCTTCTTTGAACGTGGCAATACCAGCTTATTCTATTCGCCTCAAGCTGTTCGGTTACCGAATTCTTTATATGTAGACTTCCTCTTATACGCGTAGATCTAATGCAATCGCGTTTAGTGACTCCACTAGACATCCTTAACATTTTCATTTCCGCTGCCGTCATTTTGTTTTTAAACGCTTCGTACATTGTCCAGCACTGTGAACCGTATATAAGAGCTGGTCTAACAACCGTGGTGTAGAGTTTCCCCTTTAACTTAAGTGGAAATTTTCGGACGCAAGAGATTCCCGAATTTTCCCGCCATTTCATCCATCAAACACTCACTCTGTGGTTTACGTCGTCGTCTCATTTCGCTTCCATGTTAACCATTGATCCTAAGTGCTTAAAGATAGTGCTTTTCGGCAGAACTATTCCGTCTAACATTATATCCGGAACAGGTCGCAACGGATGCGCAAATGGGCACGTCAAATGCTCCGTCTTTGAACGACTTATTTTAAACCCATTTCTCTCTAGCGCATTTCTCCATGAATCTAAGGCGTTCTGTTAATCTTCGACGTTATCGCTAAGTATAACTGCGTCGTCAGCGAAGAGAATTGGCGTTACATTTGCTTCGCGCATGAAGTCTTTTAAAAGATAATCGAATACTACGTTAAAGAGGAAAGGGCTAAGTACGCTTCCTTGGTGCACTCCGACATTAACTGGAAATTCTCTCGTTAGTCCAGCAGAGCTTTTAACCGCAGTTTTCACGTTTCCGTACATGTCTTGTATTATTCTAACATACGTTTCCGGTACCTTTTGAGACCTCAGCGCGGCCCATATGAGATCCCTAGGCACTCGATCGAATGCTCTCTCGAGGTCGATAAATACCATGTGTAAATCCTTAGACGGATCGCGATGCTTTTCCATTACTATTCGTAGGCTTTGGATAGCGTCCACCGTCGATCTTCCTTCAACAAATCCACACTGGCTATTATCGAGCTTTATTATTTGCCGAAGACGTTCGTTTAAGACTCTTTCGATGATTTTCATTGTGTGTGACATAAGCTTGATTGAACGGTAGTTGTTGCATTCTCGAGTGTCGCCTTTTCCTTTGTATAATGGAACCAAGAAGCTACTTCTCCATTGATTCGGCATAGGTTGTCCACATTTTAATTTATTTAAAAGTTTCGATAGCCATGCGCTGCCGATTCCCTCCATCTTCGACCAAAACTTTGATGGAATGCTGTCTGGCCCCGCCGCTTACCCTCGCTTCATTTTTCCAATTGATATACTTATTTCGTCGATTGAAAAGTTCGAAACTTCCTCCTCGAATGGACCAGCTGTCGGCACGATATCACGTGGAAACTGTTTGTTAAGCAACTCCTTGCAGTATTCAAGCCACCGGTCACAAATTTCCTTTTCATTTGTTAGTAAGCGACCGTCTGCGTTTTTGATGTATTTCGGCGAGGTTATTTCCATTGAATTTTTTCGCCTCTGTGCAGCGAGTTTAAAAATATTTGGCATTTTAGTACTGTACGACGTTTGAACTTCTTGGATAGCTTGTCTTCTATCCGCCGATCGTGAGGATATTTGTTCCAACTCCTGGTACAGGTTTTCCGCTTCTGCCGCTCGAGTTCGAGCCAGGACTTTCTTTGCGATCTTTTTAAGACGCTCGTATTCAAGAGCCAGTCGAGCTTTTTCGATATCGTCGCTCCGATCGCATTTTGTCCACGCTTGAAATGCATTCTTCTTGTCGGCCACAACTGGTTTGGTTTCGTTATTCCACCACCATGTTTCTTTGCCGACGTGATGGTATTTCGATATAGTCCCCAGGAGGGACTTTGCAAGTGTTATGCATTCCTCGTTCATGATGTTCCACATTTCTTGTGGGCTAAGTGAGTCTGCAATACCGCAGAGTACAACAAGTTTAACACTCATTAAGCGGTCGCTTATTTTCAAAATACCTACGATACTGCAAATAAGATCCGCTGCAACAACGATTCCAACACCGTTTCGTCCATTGACCGTTCCATGGTAGAACATCTTAAATGCCTTAGTTTTTAAATCAAGAAAACGCGCTTTATTTCCTGTATTGCACCACTTCGTTTCCTGTACGCACAGGATTTGTAGAGTTCTGCGACGCATAATCGCTTCCAGTTCTAAACTTTTCGAGGTCATCGATCCGACGTTCCAACTTGCAAACCGAAGTTTAGGAAAATATTTTGGAAACTTCATTTTGCCCGCCCCCGGAATCCGTCGGGCTCTGACACAAGCACTTCTGCTTGCTCTGGGATCACCCGAGTGCGTTGCAATCGTGGTGCCCAGCGGGGTAGTGCTATTAATTGCGATCATTTCCATGAAGTGTATCTAAAGTTTGAGTGGTTTGACACTTCTATGCTCATTTCGAATTGATTGACTGTTCTTTTACCCCACCGGTAGTCTCCAGACGTGGGAACCCACTGATTGCATACAAACTTGTGGGAAAGTTGTCAGGTGTTAAAGTGTCACAGGCTCATTTTTGGTGTCATAGTTGCCTGTATATGATTAATGTCCCATTTAGTCGCCTCTTACGACAAGCTGGGACGCACTGCGACACTATTCTTTATCCGATGCCGCACGGATGTAGTAGTAATTGACTTTATTTCATTAAAAAAATGTTACAAAAAAAGTTTCTAAGTCTATTTTGGTTTGGCACAAGGCCGTCTACCTGATTGGCATTTACATATTTCAATATAATTTTGTCTATGACATATATATAAATATTTAACAATACGGATGTTTTAGAAGTCTCTTTCGATGATGAGTTTTCTTTAATGAAGTGCATTCACTGTGTAATTAAACAATAGATCGTTGTTCTCCATTTAAGAAACCGATGACAACTTCCTCCCCCAGAGCATTAGAACTGAAAAATTGTTCCCGGAATTCCCTTAAAATTGGATATATTGCTAGAAAGTGTAGCACGTCTTCCCTTACTCTCATATTGCAGATATTGCACAAAATTTGCAACTCTTGTCTGTGCGGTATGTAATTCAAGTGAACCAACTCTCCTCTCATTTTGAAAATAATGCTTATTTTATCTGTCGTAAAGCAGTTTAAAAAGTATTTTATTTTGCTGTGGTACAACCTATATTGTGAAGATTGGGCTTGACTGACATATTTATGATATATAGGTAATATATAATGACTTGCAAAGTACATCTCTTTGTTTCTATCTTATGAACATGCCGTCTGATGCGGCTACAGCAGTATTTTTAAAAAATGTCAACCATACCTCGATTCAGTACTGTCATTGACTAAGCCTTCATTACTTTCCCCTACATGCTTGGTCAGGATTTCCACTGATAATTTGGTTAATCGTGAGCAGAGTTGTACGTAATATGATTTACAGAATGCAGATAAACATTTTGTTTCTAAAAAATCCAGCTAACTTACGTCTAAGGGTTAGGCGTTAGCTGCTCCAATTCCTACATCGCTGGCTATAGGTATATCAAAATGTTTGTTTGGCTTACATGTGCTGCATGTGCTGGCTTCTGATTATGGAAAGCTACAAAGAAATTAAAACTTATTTATTTTAGTTAGATTACAGTGGCATTCAATAGCACCTTGGTCTGTAACATGATCAACAGGACCAGCTTCATTTCTGATTGCATTGCATTGAGCATGAAGGGCAAATTTTCGCTACAAAATGTCGGTGTGAATTTTGATATTAAACGCAAAATGAATTTACTAATACTAAATACATAGTAACTCTTTTTGGAATCATACTGGATCCATTTCCCTTACCGGATTGTGCGCCTTTCAGTTACCAGGCTCTGTGAGCTGATAGCAATCAGATGACGAACTAGGATATTGTGCGTGGCTGAACCACTTCTATGACTTAAATGTCATCAGAAGCCACTGAAACTGACCCAATTCAAAGAGAGTCCTCAACTAATTTTCTTAGACCACATGCTGAAATTCATAAAAAAATGCTAAAGTAAAAGAAGAACATCCATGTGGTTGGAAGAGCCCTTAAATACTTAGTCCTGCCATATATTCTGTTACAAAATTTCCAGCGCTTATCGTTCAAAACTTCTTGCGGGAATACAACCGCTTACTCTTTTTTCAGAACACATGCACTGACCAGTGAAGATTACTAGTCAGTTTGGTTTCAGTTTGCAAACTATTAACATGGAGTGGGGTGTTAAAGAGAATCGAGTCGCGGTAATAGCGTTGCAACAGTCTGAAAAGAGTGGTGGCCAAATTTTCGAGTTGCTAAAACCACTCGAAATATCGAGAATATTCGTTTATCGAGCTATTGCTCTGTCTGGAGCAGTGGAGAGGCCAAGAAGTGGTCTCCCGCGCGTCGTCCGTAGGAATGCGGCAGTGCGTGAACGAATTCGTAGAAATCCCCTTAGGAAGCAAAATATCATGTCCAAAGAATTGGCTATATCAGTCAGATCCAAGTCCAGGCTAATTCGGGATGACCTGCATATGAAAGTTCACGGGTCATCCTCTAACTCCTCAACTAAAAAAGAAGATGCAAGCGACTTTTGCAGTGACACGCGACAGTGGCCATGAAAACATTCTGTTTACGTATAAAAAAAATTTTACTGTGGAAGAAGTTTTCAACAAACAAAATAGCAAAATTTATTCCACTTCATCTAAGGAAGCGAAAAAAGTTGTTCTTGTGTTAGTCTATCCAAAAGAGGACCTATCGCCTTTTTCTTGATGCGATTTATTTGATTACAATGATCCAGACGAGATAAATGTGGTGGCATCTACATGAAGTCACAAATTGTCAAAAATACGGATTTTACGTTAAGCTAGTTACTACCGTAATATGGTCGTCTTGATCGAATTTGGTGGTAGTATATTTAATTTTCATTGTTAAGGTATAACGCCAATTTTTATTTAAAAGCGATAGCTATCTTTACTGGCAGTAACTGAACTCTAGAATAGATTCATATGCCACAGTTTTGAGCTTACCAAGTCAAAGAAACTTATTCTCCAGCTTCAGAGAAATGTATGTTGATGTTGTTTAGGGAATATTAGTTTGTTGACGTTTTTTTTAGTTATTGTAGCGATTATAAACTCAAATACCTTAGAAGCACCTACCAACTGTAGTAGGTACCTTCTTCTTTAGAATCCGTTCTACCTGATTTCGTTGTGAATGGCTGAGCCTTTCCCATTTTATATTTTTATAAAATCTCAATTTATTCCTGTCAAATTTAGGCGACATAGTTTCTGCATATTTTTCGAAATTCTTGCCCAAAAAATCAAAACTATTGTGTAATAGAAAAACGAAACGGATATTCAAAACCAAGGGCTGCTTAAGTGTATACCGCAGTAGCAATGAGTTCTTCAAAATAAGGATTTTGCATTAGTATTCTTTCAAACTACGTATATATGTAGGTGTAGTGATGCAGCGTTCCTGAGGCTCACCATGCAAAATGCTCAATAAAATAATAATTTTCAACAGAGTGCATTCCATTTTCACATGGCACTCCATTAAATTATCTTTAATTCGTTTGCCGCATGCAGAACTTCTATTGAAGCATTCCAAAACAATTTCGAAGTTTGCAATTACGCCCAGAAGAACGTCAACCATAGTTTGCCCGTATTGCCATAGTTTGCTTCCATAGGAGCTGGGAAACGACTAAGAATGACACACAAATACCTAAGAAATGAAATGAAAGTCATATCCATTTCGAATCCCTGCTGGAGAAACTTTATTCCAGGATTGTTATGATTATTATGTTCCTGAAGTCCTATTTGAGCTGACGGTTCGCATAAAATTCACATAAAGTCCTGCAGGAGGAAGGGGTGACTTGGAAGCTTGCCACTCGTGCATATGCCACACGATATTAGAATTTTTTCATTGTTGAAATAAAAATGCGAACAGAAGTTAGAGAAAACAGTGAGCGGTTATATCCCCCATGAGTGTAAGATCTTAAAAATGTAAGGACAGAAGGAAGGAGCCACAATATTATCTTTTGTTATACATGGGCCGTGGAACATCTAAGCTATTTTCCTTTTTTTATTGCAAAACGTCTGTGAAAGTGATGTTAGTGTCTTCTATTATGCGATCTTTCTGTATTTGCGAAACATAAGATTGCAAAATGTTGCCTTAAAAAATTATTTATTACCTCGGGGGGATTTTTTAGAGATGATTCTATGTGCATAAGTCTCCCGCAGAGTGGCACAATTGTTGGTCATTGTTTTTGCATTTTATTAACTCTCCTAACAACAGTAGGCTGACTAGAATGAGGATGAAGTGAGACACTTATTGGTACCTATCCTAAAACGTGGTTACACATTCTTATCTTTCAATTCTTCTTTGGGTTAGTTCACATTTCATGTTAATTTTTTATTTTTTATTTTTTCAGATAAAATAAGAATCGGAATGAATAGATATTTGTACATTCTTTCAGTTAAATTTGGAATGTAATCGAATATTTTAAGTTTTGAAATTAGTCTTATAACGCCTCATATCTCTGCTGCATTTTATTGTACACATTATAATACATGCACAGTGTGGCAAATAATATTAAATGGCGTAAGAGAACATACCATATTTCTAGAAAAACTATGAAGATAAACTTAGTCGCAGTATCCGCTGGCCTGACTCAACGAACTCTTGCCATTGAAAATGAGCTAGATGCTTTCTTTCAAATTATCAATATTTCTATATTTCTACCGCCTAATCGTCAAGTTCTTTCCGTATAACATTCGCGAAGTTAAATTGACTGTTAGTGAAAGCGCTAATCTCGTCATTCTGGAGTATATTATGTTTTGGGAAAAAGCTAGAATCCCTTTCAGAGCTATAGCTAACTGTGTAAAAAAGCTTGTGGATCTTCACCATGCTTGGAGGGAGTTTAAAAAAAATTCTAAAAAAATACAAGATATTTACAAGCGTCGTGAGGAGGTCTTTAAGAACAATTTAGATAATTTATTTGATATAGTACACTTTGGAAGTTGCTTTGGAACGTATGAAAATTGAAGAAGATAAGATATTTTTACAAAAACAAAGAGAACCAGGGCGTCCAGGTTGTTTAGCGGTTGTAGACAAAAAGTTAGCCAAAATAGAAGAAAGGGCAAGACCAAAAAAATTAAATGAAGAGAAAAAAAGATGTGAGCAAATGTGTTTCGGAAGTTTATCGTCATCTGTTACTACGCAAGATTCTATTGAAATGCAAGGACATCACGATCAACTTACCAGCTCTGATGCAGCCTTGAGGAGCCCTTGGAATCCACCTCTCAAATGGTAAGTTCTGAAACTACTACAAAAAGAGGAAGGAAAAACTTTATCACATCTAAGTTATGAGCAGCTTTAGATAGATGTCAATTAAAACACAAGGGATTCTGTCTATATACTTCAGGCTGTAGTAGAAGCACTAGATCTTAGCTGTGATGATTTTCCGATAAACAAATCGTCTATTCAACGTATTCGCACACAGTGTCGAAAAGATAGAGTGGAATCTATAAAATCTGATTTTCAGAATAATATGCCTGAAATGGTGACCGTCCACTGGGATGGGAAATTATTACCTGGACTTGACGTGAGAAGTTCTAAAGAAGAACGCCTGCCAGTTCTAATTTCATTTCGAGAAAAGAAACAACTTCTGGCTGTATCCAAACTGGAGAGCTCTTCCGGCTAGAATCAAGCTAAAGCTGTGTTGAACGTACTTTATGACTGGAACCTCGATGACAAAGTACAAAAAATGTGTTGTGACACAACTGCGTCTAATACAGGGCGATTGAAAGGGGCTTGTGTACTTTTGGAACTAAAACTAGACAGGGAATTACTACTCATTGCTTGCCGCCATCACGTTTACGAACTAGTTTTTAAATGTGTGTGTGCCCTGATATCCCACTGTTCAAAAAGTTAAGAGATAACTGAAAAACTATTAATCCTGCTGCCCCCTGAAACATATACCGATATCTTCACACGAGATTTTTGTAATACAACAATAGGAGATTTGTTGACATTTTATAATCAAGAACTGCAAAAAACCATTGGACGTGACGATTATCGGGAACTGATTTCACTATTCATTATTTTCTTAGGAGGAGACAGAGTGAAAAACAAAATTAAAATTAGACCTCCTGGAGCGATGCATCAAGCAAGGTGGATGTTGCAATCCCAGTTCAAAATTAGCACCAAGGATAACAGAGCACTTCAAGACGTCTATTTATTCATTGCGATTTTATATGTAAAACCATGACTTGGATCTAATCTAGGGGTGAAGGCACCAAATCAAGGATTTGTGCTTTTTAAAGAGGCTTAAGGAATATGGCTCCAATATGAAACTGTTGACAAATTGATCTCCAAAGCAGCCCTGAGCAAGTTTAGTCAACATCTTTGGTACTTGTCAGAAGAAATTGCCATTTTATCACCCTTTGATGATGAAGTTAATGAACAAACCAAAACGAACATTCTAGTGAATTTCCAAAGAGAAAGTTTGTATGATTCTGGGAAGAGATACATTCCATCTGAAGAAGATATGTCTGATTATTTGTATAGTAAGTAGGAATACAGGGTGGCAACGATTAGTATAAGACCTCGTAGAAGTAGCATCTTCCGACAGGTGCTGGTTCCTTAAAAAACGAGAATAGGCCTCTGCAGCCGAACATCTTGCAGCTCTGCTAATAAGTCCTACTTCACGCCTCCCCGTGGCGCCATCTGGAAATCTCACTAGAGGTTGCGAAGTGAAGGGGGAAAATGGCGAGTTTCCAGCGCCATTAACCAGGATTAGTGTCGGAAAAACAAAACAAGACCTTGGAAAAGAGATGGTGGCGGACGAGCCCTATAAGGACCAACGGCAGCGCTCACTTCCCGGAACGGGTTACTGGCTTCGGTGTAACCGACCCCTCGTCCTAGGGGCACTCAAAATGGAACTGTTCCTCCAGGTTGGGGGTTGTGCCGCCGGGGTGACTGCCCGGCCACTTAATTAAGGCATCAACAAGCCTCGGATATGGACGGATAAACTGTTGACAACCCACGCAAACGATTTAAGGACAATGAGCTTCGGATATGCACGTGGAATGTTAGATCCCTTAATAGACCACGTGCAGCCGAGCAACTAGCGGAGGCCCTAGACTGCTGCAAAGCAGACATAACCGCCATCGAAGAAATGCAATGGGATGGGCCGGACAAAAAGAAGATGAAAAACTGTGACATCTACTACGGCAATTGCTATCGACGGCAAAAGCAGCACTTATTTGGATGCGGATTTATTGTCGGAAGCAGACTAAGACAAGAAGTCCTGAGCTTCCGGCATGTGAGCGAGCGTCTCGTAGCAATCCGCATCAAAGTTATATTCGCCAACATTAGCCTTATATGCGCGCATGTCCCCACAGAGGAGAAAGATGACGACACCAAGGATGCCTACTACGAGCAATGCCCTAGCTATAACATTAAAATTGTCCTCGGTGATCGACATACACAAGGGGACTTGGAGAACTCCTGATCAATCAACAGTCAACCAGATTGATCACATTGCGATCGAAGTAACACACTCCTCCAGTATTATGGATGTCCGTTCCTTCCGAGGAGCCAACATCGACTCGGACCATTACCTTGTTGTAGCCATGGTATGGTTGCGGATATCACAAACTTTGCCAAGACAAGCTAATGCCGTGAGGAAGTTCGACGTCAGACGGCTACAATAGCAAGAGACGGCTAAGTCCTTTTCCGATCGAGTGTCTCTTAATCTCTTAAGAGGTCCAATTCCGCCAGCATCAAGCATCGAAGACCATTGGAAACACTGCCAAAACGCCATCAGAGATGCCGCTTCTGATGTGCTGGGTTTCACTCGTCCAGCACAACGAAACCCCTGGTTCGATGATGAATTCCGGCAAGCACATGCAGCTAAGCAAGATGCATATAACGCGGCGCTGCTTAGAAAGACCAGAGCTGCTCATGAACTCTATGAGCGGATGAGGAGAGACGAGCACCGGCTTCTCAGGAGGAAGAAGAAAGAGCATTAGAAGCGCGCGATCGAGGAAATTCATAGATGCTATTCCAGAAATGAGGTACGAAAGTTTTACCAAAAAGTAAAGAAAACATGCCACGGAAACAAACCCCGAACCGAAGCCTGTAGAGATGTACAAGGGAACATCGTAGTAGAATCGCAGTCGATGCTGAGGATTTTAAATGACCATTTCTGCAGACTGTATAACGGCGATGACGGACCAAATACCGCTGTCAGGCAGAATCAACCTTTCAACTTGGACGATGATGACCAACAATTACGTCCACCCGACCTGGATGAAGTGAAGATAGCCATATCGAAGCTTAAGTCCAACAAAGCTGCTGGAGCGGATGGCCTGACTGCCGAGCTCTTCAAAGCGGCAGGTGATGACTTGGTAAGGAGCATACACCAACTCATCTGTAAAATATGGTTGGACGAAAGTATGCCCGATGAATGGAACCTCAGCATTGTTTGTCCGATTCTCAAGAAAAGAGACCCTCTGAACTGCGCCAACTACAGAGCCATCAGTCTCCTTAACATCGCATATAAGATCTTATCCACCGTATTGTGTGAACGCCTGAAGCCGTTCGTCAACAACCTGATAGGTCCATATCAGTGTGGCTTCAGGTCAGGAAAGTCCACCATCGACCAGATATTCACTCTACGGCAGATCTTGGAGAAGACCCATGAGCTTCAGATCGATACCCACCACCTATTCATTGATTTTAAGGCCGCGTATGACAGCATCTATAGAGACGAGCTATATAGAGCAATGTCTAGTTTTGGCATCCCTGCCAAACTCGTCTGTCTGTGCAGGATGACGATGAAGAATGCACGCTGCTCCATCAAGGTCGGTAATGATCTCACCGAGACCTTTGATGTTATGCGATTTTTTCAACAACGTACAAAAGTCACCCTTTATAAGACCTTAATAATCCCGGTCCTGCTCTATGGCGTAGAGGCATGGACATTATCAAAAATGGATGAGGGTGTTCTTGGTTCTTGGTTGCTTCGAGAGAAAAACTCTTCGGGCGATCTTCGGTCAATTCAGCATTGACGGTGAGTGGAGGAGGAGATACAACGACGAACTGTATGGACTGTACAGCGACATGGACCTAGCCAGAAGAGTGAAGATCCAAATACTGAGATGGCTGGGTCATGCAGAGCGCATGGACACAAATGCTCCAGTCCGAAAAGTCTTCGAATCCGCCCCCGAGGGACAGCGCAGTAGAGGAAGGCCAAGACTCAGGTGGCGCACGCAAGTGGAAGAGGACCTCAGCCAACTTAGCGTGCGAAACTGGAGGCAGCTAGCCAGTGATCGAGCTGGAATCAAAGTAGGAATACAAAAAATAGTACTATTTTCAATAAATTGTTAATAATATTGCCTTATTTATTGCTGCAGGAAAATCATTAATTGATTAATTTTATCTTCTTTTAATAAATATTTCATAAAAATTGTAATATTTCAATTGATTTAGCTATATAACGGAAAGTGTTAAAAGCAGCAATTTTCAAAATCTTCAAAGTTCTGTCGGCACGGGTTAACGTTGACGTAGGAAGATGAAATTTTGTATTTAAGTAAGTCTGGGTAGTTTAAAAAGAATTAGTAGGTATGCACTTCGATATCTAATAAAAAATTGTTTTCACCCATATAAGGGACACCCTAATGTATATCAATCAGCTGAGAGTTGACCACCAATATTCTAGAGATCGGGACTGTAAGAACATTGATATGACAGAGTTTATGGCGTACTTCGGTCTTTTATATTTGATCGGTATACAAAAATCAAACCATGCAAATGTGAAGGAGATATTTTCCAGATAAGAAGAGCTATCATGAGTTACAAGCGATTTCTCTTCATAGCCCTTTGCCTGAGATTCGATGACAAGAGTACCAGACTCGAAAGGCAGCGATACGTGACGTCTTCCAAGTTTTGATCAACAACTGCAAGTCATCATTCAATTTGAGCTAATATACTACAGTCGATGAGATGCTACATCCATGTAGAGGTCGTTGCAGTTCCATTCAATATTTTCCCAGCAAGCCATAGAAATACGGGGTGAAGATTTTTGCGTTATGTGATGCCAAAACTATCTACACATCCAATCTGGGAATATACTGCGTAAAACAACCCGATTGACCACTTGCGGCCTCCAATACTCGAACAGATGTTGAAAAGTGTTTTGTCTCTCCTATGGATGGCTCAAACCGAAATTTGACCATCGATAATTGGTACACAAGTGTACTACTAGCTGATTATTTGCTTATGAAAGAATGACAATTTGGGAACAATGAAAAAAAAAATCTGAAATCCCAAAAGAATTCTTCCCAGACAAAAGTGGAGCTGTTGAGTCGACTCTTTTTGTTTTTCAGAAGGACAAAATGATAGTTTCCTATGTACCACGGAGAAATGAATCTGTGATACTAATATCAACTTGTCATGACGACAGCGATATAGATCCCAACACCAGAAAACCCCAGGTAATACTGGACTATAACGAAACTAAAGGCGGAGTGGATACTGTAGACAAAATATGTGCCACTTACTCGGTCTCTAGAATAACAAAGAGATGGTGATGTGTAGTTTCCTACACTCTGCTGAATGTTGGCGGCATAGATGCTCAAATTTTATAAAAATTTGCCTGTCAAGCAAAGGCTCCCAAGCTTCGAAGAGTCTTCCTGAAAAAATTGGCGTTCAGTTTGATGAAACAGCATCTTATTTTCAGATCAAATCTCAGAAATTTAACTCAAGATGTCAGTGCTTTTCTTAAAGCACTGTCAATTACCGCAGTGTGCGCCGTTAATATGTATTGGAAAGAAAAAGAACTTCACCATCAATGAAGTGTTGTCGTTGCCAATTGTTTACGTGCAAGAACCATTCTGCAGTTGAGGTGGCTTGCAACAATTGTAAGAATCATAATGCTGACTCTGACCAAAAGCCTTCTAAAATATTTCGTTTTTAAAAAAAATTATGTATCTGAAGTACTGCCTTGCGTTTTGTTGTTGAAAATTAAAAAAATATTTTATAGCTACTGTTTATGTATCTATTTTTTCATACCCTCACATCAATTTCCCAACATTAATGCATATAAATCACCATTTTCACGAAGAAAACTTGATGACGTAAAATTTACGACACGCGCCTGCTCAGGGAAAAATGCTCAGAACGCCCGCTGAAAGGCTAAACAAAGAGGGGCCAATAAATTGGTAAAAATCCATCAGAAACATTCCAGTTGATGCAACAAGTGTACTGTGATGAATTTTTTGAGTAGAGCAGTGTTATTTTCGTGTGACATATATGTTTTTTGGGGATAGAGAGACGGTAAAGGATGACAAACACACGGGAAAGCCAATTTCAGTTCGGACGCTTGAAATTATCCAAAAAGTAAGTGATCTTGTTGCGGAATTTGTTCCAATTGGTGAAGCAGTTACTGCCGCACCTGATTTGGCATCGTGCGACTTCTCTTTGTTCCCGAAATAAAAATTGAAGTTGAAAGTATACTTTTTTGACGACATTCCGACCACTCAAGCAGCTTGAACACGGTCACTGGAGGCAATTTCGCAAAAAGAGCAAGATCAGGCATTTGAATCGCTGTAACAAGTGTATTAAATCTGGAGGATAATATTTCGAATAGAAACACTAAAATATAAACAGAAATCCTGTTTTAATATGTCTTCTAGAGACAGTTCGCGATATTATTTGCCACACTGTGTATGATGATATACAGTAAATCGTACAAAATGTTTTATTATGAAACGAAATGGGCCTTCTACTCTCTTGAAAGATGAACTCATGACGAATCACTAAACGATTGATGACCTTTTAACCACTTAGACATGAATTCTGGAATGTTTACGGCCCCAGCGCATCCCAAGCGACAAGCAAATGTAATAAATATTTTAGAGTGAATTTTAGAGGTTTTTGGATACAATATTATGTGAAGAAATAGTCTTTATCGGTCGGATATCCCGAACAACATAAGGAGATCCTAGTGTTGTGATGAATTTTAATTTCGGGCCACAATCGCAAGAGATCGCCGAATCCTTTTCCGATCTTCGACGAGGTCTTCTACGGCCAGCATCACAAAGACCACTGTTAGTACTACCAAAAGTAAAGGGTGAGCTAACATATGGTGAGGCACCAGACAGGCACCTCAATTCGTCACCGAAGTGAACTATTAGCCCTCACTTGCCGCACCTTACGGTGAATTTTAAAAGTTGATCTTCATTTGCACATTTCCTTTGTACAGTAAAGGCACTAGTATCCGGACAGTGTTAGTGTCTTGTGAGCTTGTCAAGTGGTTTTGTTTAAGAAAAAAAAACAGTGGAAGCATTTGCAAAAAGTAAGTAAATTAAGATCTGTTTATTAATTCTCTACAAAAGAAAATTGTTAATTGTGAGTAAATATGACAAATTTTGATAGTTCATTAAAAAAATAATAAAAAGTTGTTTTTTAGAATATTTTTTAGTGTCCGGATACTTAAACTAAAATTTAGGATATTTTTCATTCCCGGACACAGTGTCCGGATACTGAAAATATGAGGGAAAAGGAAAAATCCCTTTCTTAGGCTCTTTAATGGAAGTTTGGAATATATTTTGTGTTTTAATGAAAGACAATACATTTCTCTCTCAATGTTTCAGTATTCGGACAGGGTTACCTAAGTTAAAATATATGTGTCCGGGTACTGAAAAATTAGATTCAGTTTCCGGATACCTTTGTTTTTATGTTTTAATGTAATTTTAAGTGTTTTTATTCCTTTTAACTTCCTAGGTATCATTTAAGGAATGAATTCAGAAATTATTTCAAAGGCCTTAGAGGATATAAGGTCGAACCAAATAAGTCGCCGAAGAGCTGCAGCTAAATATGGTTTGACGTTCAACACTATATGACAGGCTGCAAAACAAAAGGTTAAACAGTGAAAAGGAAACTAAAATGGGTCCAGATCCTCACTAAACAGCAAATGTGGCTGATAATTTGCTGAATACCGTGCAAAAGATAATAAAGAATTCAAACAAAACCGGTAAGACATGGATGCGGCATTTATGAAACAAAATCCAAATCTAGCTTTAAGAGAAGCTGAAAACATTAGTAAAGAGAGAGCAGTTGTTAGACAGGAAAGCATTATAAAATGGTTCGACAATTATTTTAAAAGTATTAGTCAGGAATATATCATGTATGACCCGAGTAGAATATTAAATGGCAATCAAACCAGCTTTCGTCTCTACCAGTTATAGCCCCCAAAGACTACAAAAGTATTTATCAGATTGCTGTTGGAAACAAAAAGGAGGCACTGACAGTCGTCATTGTTTTTTCTATCGACTGAAAACTATTCGACCTAAGGGTGGGTTTCCATATGTGCCTCCACCGAAGACATTGTGGAGAGTATGCCAAAATCTTAGGTGAAAGTGTATGGATGAGGAGGGAAACCTTTTTGAGTATATCGCAAACTGCGTACACAAACGCTTGCTTGATGAAAAAGTGGAACGTCCTATGATATTGTTCATCAATGGACAAAAGTCACATTTAACACTAGAGTTGAGTGAGTTTTGTTCCAAAAATCAAATTGTTTTGTACGAGTTGCCACCGAATACAACCTACATCATGCAGCCAGCTGACGAAAGTGTCTTTAAATCCGTAAAATCTGAATGAAAAAAGCAGTTCGTGTTTGGCAAGAAAAAAATGTAGGTCAAGCACTTACTAAACGAAATTTTCGTCCACTTTTAACTGAAGCAATATTGAAAAATAAGGATATGATGGCAACGATACAAAGCGGTTTTAGAGAGTGGGGTTATACCCATTGAACCCTGAAGCTGTGGACTACTCAAAATGCATCAGGAACAACTCTGAAAATTTGCTGATTGCTGAAGCTCCATATCCATCAAATGCCGAGAAACATTAATTAATATTAATTATACCTACTATAAGAAATAAGATACAGAGTTTATTTTGGTTTTTTATTCTGTGAATTATTAAAAAAAAAACTTCGAATTTTTTCAGCAAGCCTCCCCCATTTAAAGTGGAAAATATATCTTTCTGAGAAAATGTTAGTACATATACACTATTATATACAATATTATTTGCCAGCATGTTTGTTTTGTACCGTAAGAAATAGTGTCATTATCCAAAATTTGTTAAAGAGCAGTGTGTGCCAATTTTCATGGTATAAAGTCATAGTTTTTTGATTATAAATTTTGCAAAATAACAGAGTAAGTTAAGAATTTAATTATTTTTTATAAAAAAAAATAAAGAAAACCCTGCATAAAGTTGTATATATCATATATGAT
This sequence comes from Volucella inflata, assembly GCA_928272305.1. Taxonomy (NCBI): domain Eukaryota; kingdom Metazoa; phylum Arthropoda; class Insecta; order Diptera; family Syrphidae; genus Volucella; species Volucella inflata. The sequence goes on from OV743716.1 coordinate 231,448,231, forward strand.
ATTCCATGCGATCTTTCCGTGCGGCATCGGATAAAGAATAGTGCCGCAGTGCGTCCCAGCTTGTCGTAAGAGGCGACTAAATGGGACATTAATCATATACAGGCAACTATGACACCAAAAATGAGCCTGTGACACTTTAACACCTTAAAACTTTCCCACAAGTTTGTATGCAATCAGTGGGTTCCCACGTCTGGAGACTACCGGTGGGGTAAAAGAACAGTCAATCAATTCGAAATGAGCATACAAGTGTCAAACCACTCAAACTTTAGATACACTTCATGGAAATGATCGCAATTAATAGCACTACCCCGCTAGGCACCACGGTTGCAACGCACTCGCGTGATCCCAGAGCCTGGGGCTTACTCTGCGGTCTGCGACATTAGCCAACCCCATAAGCGGAGCAGCAGCGATACAGTAAAAATGGGAAACTCGTTACGCATAAGTTCGTATAACGAGGATAGGGTTAATAAAAGGATAAGAAGAAGATGATATTCCATGCGATCAGTGTGAAAATAGTTGATACATCACATTTGATGTATATATATATTATATGCATGTAATATGCATTAAAGATGTACATTTTTTTAGATAAATATGACTAAAAAAATTCTTACGGATGCTGAAATTTCACAAATAGTTGCTAATTGGGTGAAAGTGATGATGAATTTTAAACTGCAGATGACATATTTGACACAAACTACGATATACACGAAATACAGAATCTCACTGATGTTAGAGCAGAAGAGCAAGAATGTGAAGGGATTGAAATAGAGGACGAACTCTTTGATATTCAATCCATGCCCATCATTTTCGCGGATAGTGAGGATGTATCTGAAGATGATTTGGAAACAAAAGGGTTTCTTCTGCGAAAGCTCTGAATTCAAGGGTAGCACAGAATTGTCTGAAGATGTGTTAGAACTTTCTACGCCATATTCGTTTTTAAACTCTTTTTGATTCAAAAATCATCGACCAAATTGTATTTGAGACCAATTTATATGCTTGTCAGTCCAATACAGTCACATTTTTTTCCATATCAGCTGTTGAAATACAGAAATACATAGGCATCTGTATGGTTACATCAATACTACAGATCCCAGATGTAAGGAGATATTGGAATCCAATCATTGATAACGATCTTATTAAAAGAACTATGTCAGTGAAAAAGTTCGAAAAGATTCGCCAATATTTACACTTCAGTGCTAATTCCGAAATGGTTCCAAAATCAAATCCATTACATCACCGTATTCACAAAATTCGCTCTCTTGTCAATGACTTAGTAAGAAACTTCCAAAAAGTTCCATATGAAGAATTTCTATGTGTTGACGAACAAATGTGCTCCACCAAAGCCAGAAACTATATGAAACAGTATCTCCCAGCAAAACCTCATAAATGGGGCTACAAGTTCTTCGTTTTGTGTGGAGTATCTGGATACGCTTACAATTTCGAACTATACTCGTATACTGGTCAAGAAAACGACGATCGCTTCCGTCCACTTACTGAAAAGAACTTGGGTGCTAGTTCAAATGTTGTAATTCGCTTAAGTCGCAACGTTACTTTAAATATATTTCATAAGATATATTTTGACAACTATTTCACGTCAATCCCATTAATTGGAGAGCTTTATAAGAAGGGTATGTACATATGCACTCTTTAAGTTTTGTTTCTATTTTCATACACATATTAAGACTAGGGATTCTAAGTCTGGGAACAGTCCGAAAAAATCGATTACCCAACTGTAAACTTTCGGACGACAAGTATTGGAAGGACCAAAAACGTGGGACTTCCCTTGAAATAGTTAGTTGGACTGACGGAATGGATGTTACTGTAGTTGCTTGGAAAGACACTAAAGTGGTTACAATTTCATCTAATTTCGTCGGTAGGAAGCCTATTTAAAGACCCCAAAGGCACGAAAAAGGGCAAGGTATAATAGAAGTAAATTTCCCTGCTATTATAATAAGTTCATGGGAGGGATGGACTTGGCTGACTCTCTTCTTGGGTGATATAAGATTAAAATCAGATCCAAGAAATGGTACCACCGAATTTTCTATCACTTATTGGACATGACGGTCTGCAATGCATGGATTTTATGCAAGTAAGAAAAATACGAATGTTATTTAAATTCTTACATATAATTTACAATACCTAGACGTGCAGAATCACAGAGAAACTCAGAACAGAAGCTTCTCTCCCTATCCGAATTTAAAATACCTGTGGCAGAGACCTTGTGCCGATTAGGTAAACAATCAAATCGACCTGGAAGACCGCCAATTGAGCTTAGCAAACAGATCGAAGCCAAACGCAAGAAAACAACAGCTGCAGCTATTCCACCAAAAGAAGTCCAAATCGATGGTGTCGATCATTTACCTATTTGGATGTCTCAAACTAACGTTCGTTCAATGTGCCAAATGCAATGCTGCATTATGCTTCAATAAGGACAGAAATTGTCTTTGCATGGTATATCATATATGATATACGTACAAATTGCTCAATATCTCAAAATTGGCTCAACATATTTCAAAAATATTGCCATTTTTGAACTCAGTGAGGGGAAATACATATAGAAATATTTTTTTCATATAAAAAGAAAAATTCATGCAGTTAAGGGATAAAGACGAAAAGAAATGTAAATTCGTACGAAATTGTCGTGTCCGGATACTAATATAAAATTGTCCGGAAACTAAATTTTGCTGTCCGGATACTAGTGCAAATCGGCTTTTTTTTTTAGATATTTTTACAATTATTATGTTAAATTTGCAAAATTTATTTAGTTTGTGCTATCAAAAATTTATTAAGCTTTCAGATGCAGTATTACAATATTTCGAAGCTTTCATACTAAGACGACGAATCAAACTGAAAGATATCAAATGTGTTAAGTGTCCGGATACTAGTGCCTTTATCATAGATTGCAGCATAATTCCTTGCTCTTACAGAAAAATTAAGAAAAACTTCACAAAGTTTTCTTTGCAGTTTTTCTATTTTTATGAAACATTTAATTATAAACTTACTCATTAAAGGAAAGAAGTCCAAAGTTGTAAAGGGTTCCTCCTGGCCCTTTTTTAAAACAAATCCTCGTTTTAGTAGGTGCAAGCGCCATCATAAACTTAACTATCGCACACAATCGCTGATCGTATCCCCCGATTGAATCTTCGCATGTCATTTGCATAAATCACACCCAAAGATTTGAATACCTGTAAACGACGACCTTACTACCAATCGTTCCGACCAGCACCGTAGGATTCCAGCGAAAAACGTCAAAATTCGTATATCGACTCATTTCTTTGCTTTTCACACAATCGTGCGTATGCAAATTCACCAACATATCGGCCCGTTGCCGAATTGTTCAGAGATCTCTATCTTCCAATGCGGATTCTTTTATTTAGCTTTCTGCGATTTCCGATTTCGAAAACGATGTCAAAATCTCCAATCTCCTTTGGCAAAAGGACATGTCAACGAGCGAAACCAATAAAAGAAACATCTAAATGGAAATTGACATATCCGCTCGGTTCGCAATTGTTTGCCTACATACTCATACGATGAATGAGCTGCCGAATGGTATGAAGGCGCCATTTTATGGTCTCCTTGTTTTCTCGCCCCCGGTCTCATGATCAAATCACAACCCTACTCTAATTCGTTTTTATGTCGTTTCTTCGTTTTTAAATTGAAAAGTGCATATTGCGTTTACTCAACTGACAATCAAACAGTTTATATGCAAAATCGTTGCTCCTTGTTGGCTCTGCCAACGTACGGATACTCTTCATTCGGGAGGACATGAGAATAAAGAAGAAACGAATCACTGCCATTTTCATCGATATTCGAAGGAGAACGATAATAAAGTGCCAATGTACGTGATATCGCGCTATTCTTTTATTTCACTCTCGTTTTCTTTTTTTTTTCGAAAATTGAAAATTGGAAAATTGAAGGAATTCACTCTCTTATTGGCCCTTTGGATGGCAAAGCAAAAACAAAAATAAAGAAAAAAAATCACAAAATTTGCATATGAATTCTGTAGAATGGCAAACGACGACACAGCGGACGTAGCGGGAGGTGTCATGAGGTGAATAATAAAATCGAAAAAGGATAAAATGTATTTTCACTCAAATTGAGTGATTAAGATTCGAATCTGCGAGCTTGAGATTTGAATATTTTCGTGATGTTACTGCTGAGTGCTAGAAATGTCAGCAGCACCAGCATCAGCAGGTAATGGTGTGTCATGTCGCAAAGGACTCGAATTTAATGACAGGATATTCAATTCGGATATTTGACAATGATCCGGGAATGAAATGAAATTCAAGAATTCTATTTGCACAGTTGAGAGCAATTGATTAAATAGAAAAAGAGCAGAAAAAAAAACCAAAAAAAAAAAAACTTATAAACGGTTCCTTTTCTGTGAGAGGATTTCTTTGTGGAAACTCCGAAATGTCCTTTTAATCGGTGTTTAGAGAGGTTTAGAGACGGTTTGCCATTGATGAGACTGATTGACAGATGTTTCTGGTGGAAGGCAAATGTTTGCTAAGGTGCGTTTGTTGCTTGTCCCGTATATGATGACATTTTTTAAGCCCTCATCGGGAAGAAACAAAGGGCGGTGATCTTTTTGAAATGATGGCATAAGTCAAATACCAGTTGGTATTTGATACTGTACACTACGAGTATGTGCCGTACGGATTTGTTTTAACTGCAGATTAGTTGACTAAAGTGGTGGGAATTTCGACAGTCATTTGCACCTGTTTTAAGACGTGAAAGAAACTACAATTAATATCAATTTGTAAGGACACAAGTTTTAAAATATCTTTTCATTTCAACGAACTAAGAATTAATACTTTAACTTATTACAACATAATACTTTCGATTTTGTTGCAAGAAAATATGCAATTTTCTCACAGCTTATGCTCATACCTTTGCGCGATAACTACCTATACAACTATATTCCGCTATTTATGAAGAGTTTTAAAAAATTAAATACCTTTATGAGAGCAAATACGAGTATATCTACATTTTTTTTGGGTGTCCATAGTATCCCCATTAGATGCCAAACCCGAAATGCGATCTCTTTTTGATTCGATATGCAGGGCTTTCTGGTAGCCCTGATAACAGGTCTTACCCATCAACAAAAGATGAACATAAATTAATCTTTTTCTAGTCACTCGTCGTCGAATTCAGGCGGACTTTTTCAAGTCGTCTAAAACGTCCTTAAAATGAAAGTTTGGTTATCCTTATCGGCACTTACCTGGGGGCTGTCGCTAGCAGTGACGTTTTGTCCTAGGCCGTATAGAGCTCCAACGAGGTAGATTCGATAGTGAGTCTAGACTTAAAACTAGTAGTTCTCTTCCGGAATTTTTTTTAGTGTGAATATTTGATCGATTGCATGCAACATTTAGCAGGGATATGCCTTACAAGGCACGGGATTGATTTTCTTGAACATTAATTGACCATGTGCTAATCGATGCGAGGCACGCATCCAACATCCTCTACGCGCACACATTCCGAGGGGCAAACATCGACTCTGACCATTTTCTTGTCGCGGCTAAATTCAGAGTTCGCCTGTCCAACAGGCGAACGCGCCAGAAGAAAAAAAAGACGTTGGACGTCTTAGCACACCTGGAGTAGCCAGAGTAGCCGAAACTTCTGTAGTGTACCAGCCACCCCAGAGAAAGAGCCCGTGGTATGATGATGAATGCGTGTACAGGAAAAAGGTGACAGAAGATGTACATAAGAAAGCGCTGCAGCGCAAAACAAGGGCACCGAGAGAAGAATATCGAGCCAGGAGAAGGGAGAAGGGAAAATAAAATCCTGCGTAGAAAGAAGAGGGCTTACGCAACTTCCCAGCTCAAGGAGATCAAAGAGTCGTGCGATCGTAATAACGTCCAGAGGTTTTATAAAAAAGCCAATCAACTGGCTGCTGGCTACAAAACCGGAAGGCAGGCTCTTCGAGACAGCGAAGAAAATCTAGTCACCGAAGTGCAGGGAATAGTAGATGTGTTTCAGCAGCATTTCCAGTAGCTGCTTAATGGGCATCATGTAGAGGGAGTGATAGGGCAAGAAGAGAACCCACATCCAGACAATGAAGAACCAGTTTCATCACCTAGTATAGAAGTTGGCTTAGCTACAAAAAAGCTTAAGAACAACAAGCCCGCAGGCTTTGATGGTTTACCAGCGGAGTTCTTTAAATACGGTGGTGATACTTTGGTAGTGTGGAAGAAAACATGCCCGATGACTGGACTATCAGCTCCATATGCCCCATCTACAAAAAAGGCGATTCTGTGTCTTTCAAGAACTATCGAGGCATATCCCTGCTTAATGTCGCATATAAGCTCCCTTCCAACGTACTGTGTGAAAGTCTTAAGCCCTTCGGCAACACATAAATCAGCGCGTACCAATGTGGCTTCCGGCCCGGCAGATCGTCTATAGACCAAATTTTCACACTGAGGCAAATCTTGTGAAAAGACCAACGAATTTCAAGTCGAAACACACCACCTATTCATCGACTTCAAAGCCGCGTATGATAGCATACATCGTCAGGAGTTCTATATGGCGATGGTCGAATTCGGAGTCCCGACAAAACTGATTCATCTGTGTCGCGTGACGCTGGAACACACGCGCTGCAACGTGCAGTTTGGAAGTATTTCCTCCAAACAATTTCAAACATGCAACGGATTTCGGCAAGGAGATGCGCTATCATGCGACTTCTTCAATCTTGTCCAGGAGCAGATAGTACGTAGGGCAGGTGTCAACACGGAAGGCACTATCTTGAACAGGTCCATTCAGCTGCTGGGATAGAAGCATTCACGGCGATTGAAGTACAGGCGAAATCCGTTGGCCTTGAAATAAATGAGGACAGGACTAAGTGCATGCTATCAAAAAACAAACAAGCATCTGTCCATCGTCTAGTACAATATGCCACTATTGATAGCAACAATTTCGAGGTGGTTAAGGAGTTCACCTACCTCGGAGTAAACATGAACTCCACGAATGACACCCTAGTGGAGACCCGGCGAAGAATTATCCTATTTACCCATTGCTACTTCGGCTTGGCAAAACAATTGGGTTCAAAACTCCTAACTCGAAGAACGAAATGTTTGCTTTACAAAGCCCTTATCCTGCCAGTTCTGCTTTATGGCGCCGAGTGCTGTACGATAAGCAAGAAGGGGGAGCTGGTACTGGGTTCATTCGAAAGAAAAATACTTCGGCGGATTTTTGGTCCTGTGTGCGAGGTCCATTCGCCCTGGAGGAGAAGATACAACCGCGAACTCTATGAGCTGTACCAAGATGTGGTACATACGTCGACTACATTGGCTCGGCCACATTAAGCGAATGGACAATAATGCTCCAGTTAAGAGAATCATCGAATTCCAGCCCCCAGGTTCGAGAAGACAAGGAAGACCGAACCTCCATTTCAAAGGCCAAGCCATCGCTGATGCCAGAGCTCTTGGTCTGGACAACTGGAAGCAGCGTGCCCGGGATCGTAGAGGATATAAGGCTTCAGCGTCTCAGGCAGAGACTCTACACGGGTTGGGAGCCGTTAAGTAAGTAAGTACCTGGCTGATAACTTGGTGGATACTCTCTCCAACTATCAGAACCAGATGCCTCGTTTTTCTTCAACCTTTCGTTAGTTGAGCCCACCTTTTCATAATGGAGGGCGAGAGGGTGCTTGTTTATTGATGTGGGTTCTGTTCTTGTCCTATCACTCTCTCTATTCGATAACCATAGAGTAGCTGCTGGAAGTGTTGCTTAAATACATATACTTATCCCTGCGCTTCGGTGACTAGGTTTCCTTTACTGTTTCGATGAACATACGTTCTGGACTTCAAGCCATTCCTGTGGAACATCTGTTTCTATCACAGGGCTCTTCGATATTCCTGAATTGAAATACTACGAATGCGCTTTTCTTTTCATGCAACATCATTTTCTTCTTCAGGCTCTACAGTCGGCATACCAAAAGATCTTTCCGATTTTGGCTGTTAGCCTACGAAGGTATCGGCTAGCTCTTTGATGATGTCGCGATACTAGTTCTATATATTGTTGGCGTTTATGGATGGTGAATGTACAGTCGAGAATGCCTGTCTCTTACGCCTTTTACAAGCTCTGGCTACACCAGTCCTTGTAAGGCTTTCAATGTTGAATTTCGCTTTTGGGGCCTATTTTATTGCAACAAGCCAGTGGTTCGGCAATCTGGAGTTTGACAGGTTGCTTTGTGGATTTGTAGTTCTTGAAACATTGTGCTAATAAACACCATACTACGAGCTGTTGTCTGCTTTCATGGAGGCTGTGCTTTACGAGAAATGCGTCAAAGATGTATTCCTTACCGATTTTGTCACTAAAGTCCAGACACACTCCATACCATTCGCCCAGTAAGTTCATAGAACACCTCGTTTTGCTTCACAGGAAGGGGAGTGTGTCATGTTGACATTTTGGAATGATGTCTTGATGCCAGGCAATCGGTAATCAGTTTCAAGTCATTCATTATTGACCGTAGTCGATTTTCCACCCGAATCCGCATCCTTATATTTATAGACACACCTTCGTGATAGCTGCAATAAATGTCGCAATTTTTCCGATTTGATCTTATTCAATATACATATCTCCTAAATCGCTGTAATATCTGCCTTGTACGGCGTAAGGACAGACTCAAGTTTTTGAGTAACACCAGCGATGTACAGTATACTTACGTTCCAGGTGCATACTCCTCATCTGCGGTTAGTGAACGTTCAGGGGCGAGATCTTAACTGAGACCCATTCAGCTGGTAAACGAGGCTGGTATCTCTATTAGAACTATCCGTCGGTTTATTCGACAATAAAAATCTGAACAGAGTTCAAACAATTTTCCTAAATGTGTGAAATTTTAGTTCGAAATTGCGGAAAAAAAATATTACAGTGTCGCTAAGCTAGTTAAAACTTTTGATCGTTCTACCTATCAGCTCTTAAGAAAAGGCTTATTTCCTTGCTACGCACTTCGCAGCTCAACGTCAGATTGCGCCATGTCTTAACCTACACTAGAATACCCAAGTATTCTTAGGACCAATTCGCCTAAGCACTCGCGAAGTAGCAAGTGTACCACAAGTAACTTCTCAATAACTATCCCGGTATCAGTTCTACTTCTGACACAAATAGTGCTTTTTGTCTGCCGGAACTCCCATTTCCACGTACTTGCTTCTTAGCTTCAGAACAACAGAACGGCAGCATACTTAAAGCTTTTTACTAATACCACATGTTAGCCATTCACCCTCATTGCCTAAACCGAAAAACTTTCCATTTTCGATATGTTCATCAATGACAACCTTTGTTGAAACACCCACATAGTCGATGTCACGGAAAATGCTGCGAAATATTTGTATTGTCTGAAGCAATGTTAGAATTTGAATTGAGCAAGCAGAACTAATTTTTTGGCTGATTTTAAGAACAGGTGGACAAGATGTTGTAGAAAACAAGAGAAGTTTCTTGCTAATAATAAAACTTGGTTGGATACTTCAATTGGGTTTAAGAACAGTTCAAGTCAAACTGTTGTTTCTTGTGAAAAAGCTGGCCGTCCAAGAAAATATTTTGTTAATTCCTCGCAAAGAAGCAAACGTCACAAGACTGAGTCTTTGAGAAAAATTCACTCAACTGAAGAGATAACATTTGCTACGCGAATGAGCTTACGATCTTCTGGTCAGTTAGAAACATCAAAAGTTCTGAAATACGTTGCCAGAGATTCTCCCGAAAGAGCTGCTAGATATAGAACAGCATACAGACATTTTGGAGTCGCAGAACGGAGGCAACTGACTGGAAGACAAGCTTTTTCTATGTTCGTGGAAGCTAAACTCACCAGACTCACCAATACAATATAGTAAAAGCAAGTGATAACCTTGACTAAACATATACCATAAAAAAATTCAACTTGAGTGTTACCCTTCTAAACCTTCTAATGAACACATCACGGTCACGGATACTGTTGCTGAAAATGAATTGCAAGCTTTGCTGAATCACGCAGTCCAACGCTAACTAGATGCTCAAAAGGAAGTTTAAGAAGTTCAAAAGACAGACATTTTGAAAAATCTAGAGCTTATATGTAAGTGTGGCATGGTTGGTTCCGGGAAATCGGAATACGAGCAACGTTTCTATGATCCAAATTCTGAAGTCTCTAGCATCTTCTTGGAGTCGCTAGTATCCGTAAGATCAGTTTTGAATGCGCCAGGACATCAGCATCTCATAATTTGGCAAAATGAAAGACCTTCATCCACACGATACTGCCGACCAATAAAGTTTATGTTTCAACGTGAAGCAACAGAGTTAGCAAGGATGGAAGTAAAAATAATGCGGAATCAAATCGAGGAGCTACAGCCAGTTATATACAACATGAATTACATTGAAATATTGTACATGTTGCATTTACAGTCTGTTGGATATATACATACGATCCAATATCTTAATAGTACATAGATCATCCGATATCTTTTCCGTTAACCTTACGTAAATTATCTTGTATTTACCGTATTATTGCAAGGCCAATGTTAAGCCACAATGTAAACTCGAGTTCAGTAGCAGCAAAACCTCCACAACGTAAACATCATACAAATATTGTTTTATTCGCTAAACATTTTGGTCCTAGTCGAGCCGAATGAAGTAATCGGTATAGTATACCTATAGACAGTGAAAAGTAAAACTTAAAATAGTTTAAGTTCGGGAAAAAAAAAACATAATGCTCTGTGTCGGACATTTGAAACGTACAGTGTGTGAATTAATTCAATAAAGCCAGATTCAATAACTGCATACGAAAACGAATCAAATAACTGATTGTTGCTGCTGGATTATATTGGACTGCAGGTGGACTGTATTCTGGATGTTGCTAGTTGATGAACGTGTGTTGCTGCTGTTGGACATAAGTAGATTGGACATAAGCTGCTGTAGAAAAATTCGTAAAGTATTTGGAAATCACAGGTAAATTATTTTCTATAATTATACGTGACCTAAAAGATGGAAGAACTAAAGCGCAAGAGGGCTACAATAAAAGGGCAGTTAACACGTGTTTGTAATTTTATTAATGATGCGCCTGGGGATGACTTATGCTTGAAAGAACTTATTGAACAGAGGTTAGATAAGCTGTCAGAGTCTTTTAAAGAATTCAATGATGTTCAGTTTTGGATAGAAGGTTTAATAACTAACGCGGAAGAACTTAAAACAGAAAGTGAAAGTCAAAGAACTGAGGTAGAGCAGAAATATTATCAAGCTAGGGCGAAGGGAAAGCCTTTATTAAAAGGTTTAGTAACACATGAAGGGTCAGATAATAATAATGGAACAGCTGTTCATGAAACTTCAATTGATAAGATAAACTCTGCGATTACCACACTATTGGATCATCAAGCCACACTTGGAGAGCTTCTTTCACGATTTGTTCAACCTCGTGCCAATCATATTGCTGCAGTGCACTGTGAACTGTGAACCAATTTTCTGACGTTGAACAACCTATTTCACCGCCGCAAATGCCTGAAGTTGAATCTTATCAAATACCTGCACAGACTTCTGCATCCTTTCCCACAGGGTATCCTTATCCAGAAATTAAATTTAGTCCTATAAAACTACAAATTTTCGATGGTAAATTAAAAAATTGGCCTAGTTTTCATGATATGTATGTATCGCTCATTCATTACAATCCGAAATTGAGTAACACACAGAAATTTTACTATAGTTTTGATATCACCGAAGTAAATTATATACCAGCATATGAACAGTTAGTAGCTACATATAGCAAGGAAAACTTTATTGTTGAGGAACATTTGAAAGCTATAATGGATCAACCAGGATTAAGTTATGTTTCAGAAGAAGGGTTAAGGGCTTTAAAGTCATTGGTTAGCGATTCTGTCGGCGCTTTAAAAGCAATGAAAATTCCAACAGATTATTGGGATTGCTGGCTTGTATTTGTAGTTTCGTCAAAACTTAGATAAATCTTCTCAACAGCTATGGTGACGGGAAAGTGCTCAGAAGAAGAATCCAACATTTAAAGAGCTTCTCGAGTTTTTCGACAGGCGAATTTATGAAGTCTGCATGATTGGACAACGTAGTGCTTCGAGACCTTCAACGCATAAGTTTAATCTGCCAAACAAAGCTAGGTGTGCAGCTCTTGCTTCTTCAATTTGCGTGTTTTGTCCTGAAAATCATTATATAGAGAAGTGTCCTGGATTTGGGAAATTGAGCATTAAAGGGAAGCGAGATTTCGTAAAAAAACATGGATTATGTTTCAATTGCTTAAGAAAACGTCATATAAGTAAAATTTGCCAGTCGAGTTGTTGCCAATTATGTAATAGAAAACATAACACGTTGCTTCACGAGGATTTCGCTAGTACGTATTCAAGGTATTCTACAAATCCTACTGTACAAATATCTGAAAGTCAAGGATAACCGTTGCCTAGTGTGAATACGATGAATAGTTTATCTACAACACAAAATTCTCTGTTGTTTGCATCAATTCTACAGACTGCATTAGTGTTAGTTATGGATCCTTTAGGTAACTGGCACTTATGTAAAGCATTATTAGATTCAGGGTCTCAAGTTTCTCTTCTTACTGAAGCATGTGCACAAAGGTTAAGTCTCCCTCGAACGAACGCACGCATTGCAATCAACGGAGTGGGAACAGAAGCTTCAACTTTCACCAAGGGAGCAGTAAATTTGCTAATAAAATCTCGCATAACAAATGAGCAACTCCGTGTACCAGCTTATATTTTAAGGGAAATTGTTTTGACTCTGTCATCGGTTGCAATTGAGAATTTGCACCAGGAAAGATTGACATACTTTTAGGATGCGATTTTTTCTTTCGCATCATGGGCAAGATGAAATTGGAATCAAAGAATAAGTCGTCTATAGCACTAGAAACTATATTCGGCTGGGTTATTTCGGGTAAACCACAAAATAATCAGGGAGAACTTGGAAATTTGACTTTGACTACTTGTTTGGACGTGGATCAAACTTTGAAGCAGTTTTGGGAGGTTGAGAGTATAAAGAATAAGACTAAGTATACTGAGGAGGAACAATGTTGTGAAGATCATTTTGTAGCGACTCACAAGCGTCTATCTAGTGGTCGGTATATGGTAAGATTGCCTTTTAAGTAATCTATTGAAAAACTAGGGAATTCTAGAAATATGGCAGCTCATCTACTAAGCTCAGAGTAGTATTTGACGCTTCTGCTCCAAGTACATCAGGACACTCTCTTAATAGTCTTCTTCTAAATGGACCTAAAATTCAATCAGATCTTGTTGAGATCCTGGCACGGTTTCGGAAATATCGAATTGGATACACAGCAGACATTGCTAAAATGTACCGTCAGGTGATGATGCATCCCAAGGATGCACTTTTCCAAAGGATGTTGTGGAGAAAATCTGAAAGTCAGCCTGTCAGGGAATACAGTCTGCAAACCGTAACATATGGGACGACGCCTGCCCCGTTCTTAGTTATAAGGACATTGAAACAGCTAGCGTTAGACGAAGGGGATCAGCATTCTGTTGAAGCAGAAAATCTGTTGAATAATTTTTATGTGGATGATTTTATAGGAGGTAGCGATACGATCGAGGATGCGTTGGGTGTTAAAACTGATTTATGCAATTTACCAGCTAAGGGGGGATTTGATCTTCGAAAATGGGCGTCTAATTCTGCAGAATTTATAAGGAACATTCCTGAACATAACTTTGAAACATCAGTTTTAAGTCTTTCTGAAGATATGGCAATAAAGACTCTTGGGCTATACTGGAATCCATCTGCGGACATTTTCTTCTTTAAGGTTTCATTGGGTGAACAAAAAATAGCAAGTAAACGTATTGTCCTTTCAGAAATTTCAAGGATCCAACAATCATAATGGCGAAAGTTCTTATTCAAGACTTGTGGATTGCTGAAGTTTCTTGGGATGATCCACTTCCACCTCCACTTATGAAAAATTGGTTTGCTATAAGACGAAACTTAAAATGTTTGGAAAATATTTCTATACCACGTTGGATAGGAACTGAAGGGGTTGGATATCGGAAGCAGTTACATGGTTTTCGGATGCGTAGGAGCGAGCATACGCGGCATGTGTTTATATATCCGTATACACCAAAGGTAATTATGTTGTTTCCCTGCTTGCATCGAAAACCAAGGTTGCGCCTGTCAATCGCATTAGTATACCCAAATTGGAGATTTGTGGGGCCCACCTTCTGGCAAAGTTGATTGCATCTGTAAAGAAAAAATATGGGTTTGGATGATGTTGATTGTTATGCATGGACAGATTCGCAAGTGATTTTGGCGTGGCTCTCTCAACATCCTAGTAAATGGAAAACTTTTGTAGGGAATCGAACATCAGAGATTTTAGAAACGGTTCCTAGAAGTCGGTGGCGGTATGTTCTTTCGAAGCTTAACCCTGCAAATTGTGCATCAGATTGGACTTCAGCCCAATCTACTGCCTTCATTCGATTTGTGGTGGAAGGGACCTAAGATTTTACGGGACATCGATGCGATTGAGAACAAATTCATTTTAAAAAGTCCAGAAACTGATCTTGAGAAAAGGAATACTCCAATTTCGCTGGCAACTACTGGAGAACGAACCTACATGTAATGCAATTCTTATTCGCTACTCATCATTAACAAGGCTTAAACGAATAACTGCTTGGTGTCGTCGATTTATATTTAATACAAAAACAAGGGACAGAGAAAGAAGGAAATTTGGATGGCTTTCAACAACTGAGCTGGAAACAGAGCTCAATTTTTGGATAAAGAAAACCCAAAATACAGCATTTCCACTGGAATTAAGTCGCTTAAGATCTTCGAAAGAAATAGGAAGGGACAGCAACTTAAAATCGTTGGATCCCTTTGTTGGTGATGATGGTATACTGATGGTGGGGGGCAGAATCCAAATGGGGAGGTTTGTACGAGTATTTCAACAAAAACATCCAACAATTCTACCGAAAGATTCTCATTTGACGAATTTGATTGTGGCTCATTATCATCATAAGTATCTACACGCCGGGCCACATCTCATCCTGGGTGTTATAAGGCAATATTTTTGGATCCTGCATCTTAAAGGAGTTGTTGTTAAGTTTATTCGAAGGTGTGCTACGTGTCAGCGGTACAAGGACCGGCCTTTAGATCAACAAATAGGAAACCTGCCGAAGGTACGCCTTGAAATGTCGAAACCTTTCACGAACACAGGGATGGATTATGCCGGGCCGATGAACATACAATCTTGGAAGGGTCGTGGGGCAAAACATCACAAAGGTTATGTGGCTCTATTCATTTGTCTATCAACGCGAGCAATCCACCTAGAACTTGTTTCTGATAATCACTTCTGATGATGTGATTGCGCTTTAGAACGATTTGTCGCCAGGATAGAGCTATTAAAAGAATTTTAAGTGATAATGGGTCTAATTTTGTGGGGGCATCTTCTTGAACTAAGGGAATTCTATAAGTTGATAAAGTCATCAGAATCAGTTCATAAATATCTGTCAGACGAAGAAATTCATTGGGAATTCATACCTCCACACGCGCCTCATTTCGGGGCCGTTTGGGAGGCCGGCATTAAATCGACAAAATTCCATCTCCGTCGAGTTATGGGACAAACATCCCTAACTTTTGAGGAATTAAGCACTTTACTTTGCCAAATAGAGATGTTTCTAAATTCTCGTCCATTGACTCCAATTATAAACGATAAAGATAGTTTAGAACCATTAACTCCCAATTATCTACTTACAGGTGGTCCAGTAATGACGTTACCTAAATTGAATTTTCGCGATGCTAAATTAAATACCCTTTCTCGTTGGCAGTACATTCAGCGTTTACAGCAAGAATTTAGACAACAATCTCTCACCTTGCAAGTGGTCAATGGGTCGAGTAATCAAGCTGTATCCTGGTGCAGATGAGCTCATTCGAGTCGTTGAGATACGAACAAAATCCGGCATTATGAGACGTAATATTACTAAATTGGCATTACTTCTTCCTAACGAAGATTGACATATTGACATATTGAATATTGAACAATATTGAATTATGTTATATAGTAGTTATTATTTTTATTATGTTTGATGATATACAAAATATGTAAAGTTAACGTAATATCATGAATTGTTTACTAAATTAAATACCCTAAAAATCATACTATTAGAAATCTAGTATATATTTCTTTCGAAGACCAAGTTATTATATTGTATTTGAAAAGAGTTTTCAAAAGTGTATTTACCGTATTATTGCAAGGCCAATGTTAAGCCACAATGTAAACTCGAGCTCAGTAGCAGCAAAACCTCCACAACGTAAACATCATAAATAAAATAGTCATCAAACATTAAACATCATAAAATTATTGTTTTATTCGCTAAACACTTATAATAATAAAAAAAATCAATTGTACTGGTTTATTTTGTTTATTTACTTAAATGCTTTTCAATTAATATAATGTCCACTCTCCTGCATTATCAGTAATTGCTAGGAGTCTTCGAAGCATGCTTTCTACTAATCTTATAGCATAATCTTGAGACAAAGATCTCCATAAAACTCGTATTTTTCGTGATAATTGTTTGACCGTCGACATCTTCTTTCCTTGGAGGTTTAGCTTCATGAATGCCCAAACATCGACGTCATTTTCTTGTTTCCACGCACTGCACAAACGACTGCGATGTTTCGGGTCATTATCTTCTTGCAGTAACCAATTCCCATTCGTTCTTTTAAACCACCTTTGGGCAGATGGTAATAAAGCCTTCTTATAAATTTTGACCATGTTGGGTGCGTTTAAGTTATTTGTAAAAATAACAAATTGCCAAATCCATGTTTTGAGAAGCATCCCCTTTGCCGGGTGTTTGACGGTCCGCTGGATTAATTTATTGGATTGTGTACACCAGGTATGAGTGATGGGGAGCCCATGCCCAAAAAAAAAAAGTATCTTAGCAGAAGTATTTTTTTATCTGCTAATGCAAATGCCATCTTATATCCAAACCGGTTTTCATAAACGAGTTTTGCCGTGTACGATCTTAACCAACGGACTGTAGAATGTTATTCTAATAGACACTACTCCCTTGGAATTCGGATTGTCGGTGCTTCATGTCTGGATCTGAATGTTTGTTCCACCTAAGTTACAAAAAACCTCTGATGAAATGGCAAATTCGAGACGAAGAAAAAAAAATATTCAAAGATGAATTTGGAAGCAGTAATGATGGAAATACAACTAGAATAACCGGTTTAGATATTGAATTGATAAAGAGATTTAAAACAGTCAGTGTTACAAACCATAACCAGTGGACACGCAATAAAGATGGACAAATTCCAACAATATGCCACTGGAACGGCTAAGCTGTTTGTGCAAAAATACCATTGGTACTCAATGCAGAGATGATCTCTCTCACCAAGATTGCAACGTATTCGGATGCGAATGTTGAGATATGATTAGTTGATTGTTACACACCGGGGAAAAATCTGGTCGTTGCAGATCACTTGCCCAGAACGCCGTTGACGGATATTCCTGAAGAAGACAAACTGAACGAAGAAATAAGCGCATATGTACATGAGATATCTTTTCATAATATAAAATTGAAAGACGAAAATATTGCTCAGGTAATCAAATCGCAAATAGATGACTCAGAGTGTCAACAATCAAAAATATACCTTAGAACGCAATGGCCGTCGAAAAACAAAATTAGTTTGGAGATGAAGAACTTTTATGCAGTAAAGGACGAGCTTGTAGGAATTGACAATGTGCTATTATGGAAAAACATAGTCGTCATACCAAAAAATTTAAGGCATATGATGCTTGCAAAATTGCATAATGGCCATCTGGGTATTACGAAGACAAGAATACGTGCTCAAAGAACTATGTGGTGGCCCGGAATATCTAAGGACATTGAGGAGAAAGTGCGGACTTGCCCCGCATGCGTACAACAAAGGACAAATAAGCATGAAACACTAATAGCTTCTGATTTTCCAGAATATCCATGGCAAAAGGCAAAACCGGATTTCCGGAATAGGATAGAATAGGATAGAAGTGGAGTAAAAGAACTGAGTGAATTAGAACCAGGAGATTTCGTGTGAATTACTGATCTCAGAAGGCACGGGAAAATTGTAAGACAAGTTCAGCCTCGTTCATATTTACTTGAGACAACTAAGCGGGATATTCGTAGGAACAGAGTCCATTTAATTAACGCTCCAAGCCCATTACTGAGATACCACTAGCGGAGACACCTGATAGCATTCAAGCAGCTTCCAATAAGAATTCCACAGGCGATACGGTAAGGACAGACGAACACCAAGACGAAGGGCTTCCTCTTATACGCGTAGATCTAATGCAATCGCGTTTAGTGACTCTACTAGACATCCTTAACATTTTCATTCCCGCTGCCGTCATTTTATTTTTAAACGCTTCGTACATTGTCCAACACCGTGAACCGTATATAAGAGCTGGTCTAACAACCGTGTTGTAGAGTTTCCCCTTCAATTTAAGAGGAAATTTTCGGTCGCAAAAGATTCCCGAATTTCCCGTCATTTCTGCACCCCACACTCACTCTGTGGTTTACGTCGTCGTCACATTTCCTAAGTACTTAAAGATAGTGCTTTTCGGAAGAACTATTCCGTCTAACATTATATCCGGAACAGGTCGCAACGGATGCGCAAATGGGTACGTCAAATGCTCCGTCTTTGAACGACTTATTTCAAACCCGTTTCTCTCTAGCGCATATTTCCATGAATCTAAGGCGTTCTGTAAATCTTCGACGTTATCGCTAGGTATAACTGCGTCGTCAGCGAAGAGAATTGGCGTTACATTTGCTTCGCGCATGCAGTCTTTTAAAAGATAATCGAATACAACGTTAAAGAGGAAAGGGCTAAGTACGCTTCCTTGGTGCACTCCGATATTAACTGGAAATTCTCTCGTTAGTCCGGCAGAGCTTTTAACCGCAGTTTTCACGTCTCCGTACATGTCTTGTATTATTCTAACATACGTTTCCGGTACCTTTTGAGACGTCAACGTCGCCCATATTAGATCCCTAGGCACTCGATTGAATGCTTTCTCGAGGTCGAAAAATACCATGTGTAAGTCCTTAGACAAATCTCGGTGCTTTTCCATTATTATTCGTAGGCTTTGGATAGCGTCCACCGTCGATCTTCCTTCAACAAATCCACACTGGCTATTATCGGGCTTTATTATTTGCCGAAGACGTTCGTTTAAGACTCTTTCGACGATTGTCATTGTGTGTGACATAAGCTTGATTGATTGATTGATTGGTATTCAGCCACCGGTCACAAATTTCCTTTTCATTTGTTAGTAAGCGAACGTCTGCGTTTTTGATGTATTTCGGCGAGGTTATTTCCATCGAATTTGTTCGCCTCTGTGCAGCGAGTTTAAAAATATTTGGCACTTTAGTATGGTACGATGTTTGAACTTCTGTATAGCTTGTCAGATCTGCGGATCGTGAGGATATTTGTTCCAACCCCTAGTACGGGTCTTCCGCAGCTACCGCTCGAGTTTAAGCCAGGACTTTTTTTAATATCTATCTAAGACTACCGTATTCAAGAGCCAGTCGAGCTTTTTCGATATCGTCGCTCCGATCGAATTTTGTCCACGCTTGAAATGCATTCTTCTTGTCGGCTACAGCTCGTTTGGTTTCGTCATTCCACCACCATGTTTCTTTGCCGACGTGATGGTATTTCGATATAGTCCCCAGATGGGACTTTGCGAGTGTTATGCATTCCTCGTGCATGCTTTTCCACATTTCTTGCAGGCTAAATGAGTCTGCAATACCGCAGAGTACAACAAGTTTTACACTCATTAAGCGGTCGCTTATTTTCAAAATACCTACGATATTGCAAAGAAGATCCGCTGCAACAACGATAGCAGCACCGTTTCGTCCATTGACCGTTCCATGGTAGAACATCTTAAATGCCTTAGTTTTTAAGAAGAAAGAAAACGCGCTTTATTTCCTGTATTACACCACTTCGTTTCCTGTACGCACAGGATTTGTAGAGTTCTGCGATGCATAATCGCTTCCAGTTCTAAACTTTCCGAGGTCATCGATCCGACGTTCCAACTTGCAAACCGAAGTTTAGGAAAGTATTTTGGAAACATCAGACAATTCTTTTGTTTCCGATTAAATGTATCTTACTGTAAAAATAATTTTTGCCAACAAATCTTACATTTGGCCCCTGTGTGCGTCGGTCAGGTGCTTCTAAAAATATCTGTACAGTAGAGCTTATTGTAAACGCCAAAGACACCCTACAAGATTTCCCTCTATCACTAATTCCACAGTCCAGGTTCAAACGTATTCAGAAATATGATGAATTGTTCTTAAACAGTACAACTCACTTATCGAATGTTCGTTATAGTCCTAATAATGTGCAAAAATTCAAAACCAATGATACCTAAAACGAAGGGCAATAGGCCCTGTGAAAAAATGTGTTCAACTTCCAAGTGCTTTTTCCAAATATATGAAAGATAAAGGACACTCAGATGACAGATATAAAAATCGGGGTATGACATTTTTCATTACCATTTCGGATACTATTCTGACCAGCATCGGCTCAAGGAAATGTGTTTTTTCGAGTTGAATCATCCCTAAAGAGCTTTGCATAACATAATTTTAAAATACAAAACACTGTCCCATTTTTTTGGTGATTAAAATTCAATCCTCGTTTGCTACAAATTAATCGTATAAATTAAAATAAGTACAAACATCCATTAATGCCGAGAAGGGTCTCCTCAACCATTCATTCCATCGCATCTATTAAAAAGGGAAAAGAAACAAAGTGAAATCAAAATTCATAACATGAATAAAAATCACTCGATCAGCATTTATTGACACAATGAATGGAACAAACGATTCACATTCGGTCAATTTCCTGCAGTCCTTTCCCTGTCCAAATTGTTAATTTTGCAATTTCCCATGTCACTCCATAAATAAGATCCTGCTCAGACACGAGACTTCAATGGACCGATGCTATTCATACAAACAACGATTGCAAAGAAAAAATATTATTTCACTTTGCACCCTTTATCGCACCCACGGTACGTTATATAGTATGAATGCCACCAACAACGCCGCCGCCAGCAGCAGCAGCACTACCACCACCCCCCCATCATAAAACACAATAACAATATGAAAACAGATTAACTCGTCAAACGGTCTTTGACTTTCTCATTCCTTGGATTTGGTTGTAACCCGATTTAAGGGTGAATTTTTGGGAATCCCAATTTTCTATGGCATTGTCGATTATTCTTCTTTTTTTTTTCGTTTAGATACTTCCGGTCGTAGCAAGTGATTGTGATTCGTTTTGCGGCTCCAATCAAAATTCCATCCTTGTTTGGCAGGGTTGTCCGTACCATAGTCCCATAAAAAATATGAGACTTTTCTCCCTTCTTTTTATAGTAGCGGCAGCATCAATCTGTTATCCGCTCTATTAGCTGAGGGTGGATATGATGCATTGCCAACAATCACCCTTGCAGATTGTTTGTGTCAATTGTTCGTTCATTTGATTTCTGGCCTTGCTGCTTGGGCTGGTATCGCATTACAGACGAGTGTGAATCAACATCGTCCTCCTATTACAATGACTTAATCATAATCCCATTGTGCGCCCGCACTCCTTTTAATAATAACCAGGGGGAGGCAAAGATGTTGTTTTTGTTGTTTTTCTTTTTCTTTACTCTCTCTCTCTCATGGGTTAATTGGTTTTTGTGATTTGGCAGCCAACGCGTGCTTGTTAGCTTGCCTCATGAATAGTTTCGGCAATTAAGAAGGACGTGCAGTTGTTGTTCTTTTGGCATACTACGAGTATGAACTTTATATGAGCTTGATGGTTCAGTTATTTTAGATGACAATAAGACTTTGGTGCAAGAAAATTGTTGCAAACTCTTTTTCTCTTAGCCACTATGTCTTGTTGTCTTTAAACATACACACGAGTACACATACAGTCAAACTACTTATTAATGCATTGGACAAACTCTAGGAATTCTAGGCAATAACAACGTCTATTCGCTCTATATGTCTTATACTACTCTGACGATTGATACCCATTTGTCTTACCAGATGAACGTCACTTCGGAGTTCGCTGTCATATCTTGCTCCTCCAAAACCCGTCAGTGCAAATTCGACCAAAAATCATTCGAAGAGTCGTAAGGTCAAAACGGCGATGATATTGTTACACATTTATGAACACAGCCCGAAAATCCTAGTTGACGATCGACAGAAGTCATAGTGGTGGCAACAAGTCGGAGAATCTGGATTTGCTTATAGTTTTAATAAAGTTTCACTTTCAAAGCTAACATCGTGTTTTTGTTGAGCTTGAATCAACAAAACCTGTAACCATACTTTGGTTGAACACTTAAACATCAACGTTTATGCAACAATTTCTCCATCTGTCTTCGCTTACGCCGAAGAAGGGGAATAGTAATTGGCAATTGTTATTTTCGTTTTATTTTTGCCTTTCAGTTAATAGGAAAGTCGATTAAACCTTTTCTTCCTCTGGAACAGATTTACACCAATAAATGCGGCGTTATTTCGCTTATAGCGTGCCGAGTGTCGGTCTCGAGCTCGTCCAAAATGGTTGACTTGTTAGCGTGGACTACAGCATGTAGCGCCGTATTTTTGAAGCTACAGCTCGAATATATCGATGTTTTCGACAGAAAGTTGGTTAGCATCACTCTATATCTGAGATCATTGACGTTAAGGGTGTCTCACTCATTTCGAAAGAAATAAGGTTCGATGATGCCGCCATGCCATAAACCACACCAAACATTCAATATTTGTAGATGCATTGATGCCTGGCCGAACACTTGTGGATTGTGTTCGCTCCAATAATGGCAACTTTGTTTGTTGACACAGCAGCTGAGCCAAAAATGAGCCTCGTCTGAGAAGATGATTGGGCCAACATTTCCAGCGCTCAATTAGCGACCTTACGGTATTGTCCATAGTCGTATGGCTTCAATTCTTGCGTCACCACCAGCTGATCGAAATTACTGGGTCTTCTTCAATACGGCTCATCTATTTCGTTTCATTTTTACAACTGAACCGGAATTTTGATAATTTTTTTTATATTATAATTTGAGCACGTTCAGCAAGCAAAAACGATGCAAGAGGAAATGGCGCCTTATTAAATAATTTGACGGCTGGATGTCATTGGTAACTTTGACAGCTGGTGAAACATAACAATTGGAACAACAGCTGGTCAGGCTTTACGGGCAAATGTTTTGGTATACGAAATGAACATATTTATTCTCCAAAATCAATGAACGCATCTACTCCCACTTGATGGCTGTTTGACAAGTGACATTTATGCTAAGTTCCCGCGCAAAAAGTTCTTGACCTCAGTTGTTTGCAGTCGTCGAATGGAGCTCGCTCGAGATCATGTTGCCCTAATAGACCTGAAAAGAGCAGCAACGATAAAAGCGAATTCTTTCGAATGTTGCGTATTGTACAGTGAAGTCATTTGAACAACTATGTATACTAGGTGGGGTGAAAAGTAACTTCCTTGACCGCCAGAATGCTACTGCAACAAAAAGGGTTATGGTGCCTTGAAGTCCGTTCATATTTAGTCAGACATGCCAAATTTCAGTGCGATACTGTCTTTAGTGTTGTTTTGACAGCTGATTGTTGTTGACGTGTTTGGCATCATGTTGAGTATGGACAAAAACGGCGAAGGAAACAAAAGAAAAGTTGGATGAATATTGAGGGGCTAATGCTCCGTCAGATTAGTTTCGAGAGTTCCGTGGTGGCCGTATCTCCACTACCGATCAAGTCCGCAGCGGCAGGCCTTCCGATGTGGTTACAGAGGACAATGTCAAAAAAATACATGAAATGGTGTTGGCTGACCGGAAAGTGAAGGTACGCGAGCCAGCAGATACCACAAAGATTAGTACGGAGTGCACATGCAATATTTTGGACAATATTCTGCATATTCTCTCTCCTGACCAAAAACACGAACGTGAGAGCACTTCGTAAGAGTGTTTGGACTTACTGATGCGGAATCGGGCGGACTTTTGGAGTCGATTGGTAACTGTTGATGAAACCTGGATCCACTATTACACACCAGAGAACAGAATGAGTGCCCGGCAACGGACTGAAGCCGGCACGAGTGCTCCGAAGCGGCCGAGGGAGGCTCAATGGGTCGGAAAGGTTATGGCGTCGGTTTTCTGGGATTGTCATATCATATTCTTCGTGGACTACTCGAAAAAGGAAAAACCATCAACAGCGAGTATAACTGTGCGTCATTGGAGCGATTGAAGGCCGAAATCGCTGCAAAACCGCCCCACATGAAGCAAAAAAAAATTTTGTTTTTGCAAGACAATGCGCCGGCGCATAAGAGCATCGCAACCACGGCTAAAATCAATGACTTACGGCTCCAATTGCTGTCGCATCGACCGTGTTCACCCTATTTGGCTCCCTCGGACTATTATCTCTTCCCAAACCTCAAAAGATGGCTCATCAACAAAAAATTCAGCTTAAGCGATGAAATCATCGACGCCACAGAAGAGTATTTTGCAGACCTTCCGGAAAATTACTTTTCGAACGGGATCAAGAAGTTGGAAAATCGCTGGAATAAGTGTATCAACCTAAAAGAGGACTATATTGAATAAAATAAAAAAACATTTAAGAACAAATTTTTTTTTCATTCTCAAGGAGGTTACATTTCACCCCACCTAGTATACTGGTGGAATTATCGACGAGCAAGGTCAGCATGTCGCGCATCTGATTTAGGCGTTAGTGCACTCAGACCCAGACCTTAACTAGTCTACAAACTATGGTCCAAACGGTGAAGAATTTTCCAATGCATGAGATGCACACTGGAATCGATGAGTGGCAGAACTGACTTCGACTGTCGTTGCTGGGGGTAATTTTCAATAAGTTGTTCTAAAATTTGTAGCTTACACTGGATTTGGCCTGGAAGCTTGACCAGCTTGTAACGCTTTTTGCTTCTGTTGGCACACACCAATGTGTTAGATTAGGCCGGTTCCCGTAGAGGTGCATTAAGACAATTGAAAATTAATTGTGAGAATGGGAAGCACTTCAATTCGTGTTATTTGTTTGGCATAGGACAGTGGTAGCTTGATGTGGTTGAGCTGGGTACTTTTTATCCTATAAGTAATAAAGTGTGTTGGGACATCTAAATACTGTGGAACCCATCTTGTGCTGGTTAGTCATCTTGCTGTGTAAAATGCGACCATCTCCAAACACAATCGATCAGTTAATCATGCAGTTAGTGATAAGATTGCTGCTTGATTGTCAATGAGGGTACTCGATTCAAACAGAGTCAAGCATCGGGCTGATGAAAACCTGAGAGTTCAAATATGATTCCGTACGTAGGCAGCTTAAAGAAAATCGTGTATGCAGAGATATTGAAGAAAGATTCTGTTTTACTAAGATTGAGTTCGCGTTATTTTTACTCTCCACTTCAAAGCCCAATAAGTTGAATTAATCTACACATACCTGACAGATGCTCCTCTTATCTTATGTTATACCAACTTCCAACAATGAGTCGAAGAACCTTAACTCGTATCTAATACGTTATGCAAGTTATGCCTGCTAATGGAAATAATAAAAACTGACAACTATTGTACATAGTTCGCTCCTTGATTCTACTGGACGAAATTTAAATTTTCATACAACTTTTCTGCACGCATAATCTTCATGGGTTTTCTCCACTTCTTAACCGCCCCCGAAAACCCTCACAAACAGTTTATTTTTTCTGCCAGGAATATGGGAAAATCGCATGAAAAGTAAATAAATTCTCCAACACAATAAAGTGCCCAGCATGAATAATTGCAAATTAATGTAAATCGCTCGCGAACATGAAGCGTTTTTATTTATTTCTTCAGGAGTCACCATCACCGTCACCGTCACCATTAATATCACCAGCATCATCGTCCTTTACTGTGGTGCGTACAACATATTTTCTCCTTTCTTCATTTTATTGCAGTCACAGTAAAAGACGCCAATAAAATGAGAAAAACTGCTTAAGGGCGGTTTTGGGGTTGGGGTTTTGAGCGGTGATCTGAGCTGGTACCCACTACCGAGCATATTTTTTCAGTAACAGTTTTTGTGTGTAAATGTTTTTTGTTTTTTTTTTTTTTATCACGCAGCATTAAGGGATGAGGCCTTGACGTAATTTCAATTAATTTTGATATACGGGCACAGTGCCAAGGCTGGTCTCTAGGAAGAAAAATCACCAGAAATACTTGAGGCGGAGCTGGAACTTCCAAGTTGGTATTTTTGTTTTATTACTTTATTACTTAACATCAGCGGGAGATTTATTTTGTTTCTGTTTTTTCGGCTTTTTTATTTATTAACTTTTCATTTGTGTTGGCAAAAAAATATCTTTAAAATTCGAGAATGGAAATTTATTTGGCAAATTAAGTTAAGAACGCAAACAGCAGAACTGCGGTTCTTTTTTATCTTGTTTTGAACTAGGATTGTTAGCAACTAAAGCAAAAGACTTGATTTTTGAGGATTAAGAGATGCTTAATCCTGTCTGGTCTGTCTCAACGACCAGAGAAGATGCGATCAACTAGAGCTTTTTCCCGAGGCAGATAAGAAAGGTCGATCCGATGGAACCGTACTTCATAGAAGAAATGATCTTCACCCTGTTTTCGGATTATTCTGCAGAGAAAAGGGGGGACATATGGGTTCTGGCCCAGATGCGATACCGAGCAAAGTCCTCAAGATCTGCAGAGAAACCACCTGTAGTTCTGGAAATGCCATATTTGACCATTCAGTGGCCACTGGAAACTCCAACGTATAAAGGCTATTAATCTGTGCTTGAATTTTATCTTGTGCGATGACTTAAACAATGACCTCCTTCTAGAATCTGACCTAATAAATGATCTGGGATCATTAAACTTGTTTCCCGTAAGCTCAGTTACTCCAACCCATTCTAGTGCTACATCTAGCACCCAACTGGATGTTAGTGATCTCAATAAGGCGCTTTTCTACGACTAGTTGTCAGCTCCCTTTACTTAACGTTCGATCTCAATTACAGTATACCGTCTATCCCGACACAGTTCAGGGACTTTAATAGCATTGACTTCGCTGTGCTCGAAAGAGACATGCGTGTTATTAACTGGGAACAAATTTATTACATGTCCTCACCTAATCTGCAAGTCAAGTTCTTGCAGTCGAAATTGGTTGAACTATTTAGGAGCCATACGAACGAAAACTTTTAAGCCTAACCACAACTCCTGGTTGACCTCAGATATTCGCCACGCGACAAGTTGAAGAGTTTCATGGAACTTATCACTCACTTCGTAATATAGTTGTTTGCAAAATACGGGCGGCCAAAATTCAAGTTTACTCGAAACCGTTGAATCCTTCGTCAACCGGAAAACAGTTATGGCAGAATCTGAAGGAGATTGGGATGGGAAACCAAAGCCGCAGATATCTTACTAACGCTGAAGGAAATGAGCCAAACAGGAATTTCGTATCCCAACCCTCTAGTCATGGTTCAATCGCTCCAAACTATGACTCAACTTGACACGTTCTATCTCATTCAAACAAATCTTTCGCTTTTCCTCGTATCCTACAGGTTGACGTAGTTGACAGCTTGCTTTCAATTAAATTCAACGCTGTTGGAGTGGACATGGTCCATCCCAAGTTCCTAGAAATCATCTTTCCCGTACTCTTGCCTCACATTACCCATATCTTCAATCAAATCTTCACAACAAGCGTTTTTGCTTCAGTCTGGAAGTTAACGAAGATAATACCTGTGCCAAAGAATCCCTCGTAACCGAATTTCGCCCTATTGGTATACTTTCTTTTCTCTCGAAAGTTTTCGATAATATTCTAAAGAACGCTTGGAAAAGATACTACAAACGAGGATAAAAGAGTGCTGCAATCTCTCCTATGTAAACGTTCCGCGGTGGCCGCTCGACGTGTATGGCGTTTTCCGAGGTTCTAGGGAGTGTAAAGCAGGTTAGGCAAGACCCCCACACAACTCATCTAATTCAGCAAGATGGACCAATATCCCATAGGCCTTGATTCTGTAATGTGTACTGAGTTACATTCGAAAGATGCTAGATGATGACACGACACACACGAGCAGCGGCTCGAAAGATGCGCAGTCGAGTCGGAGTCGCCGAAAGCAACTAACCTCGTTATAAAGCATCGGGTCCCACTATCTTCGCAGCAGCCGTTATGGTAATCGCGAGAACCAAGCCAGTCGGACACGCAGAGATAAATTTCTGTCCCTGGAATCCGATCAAGATAGCGACAGGAGGAATATAACATTGGCGTGCTTGGAACATTAATGGGATGACTAGGTTATGGACAGAAGGACAATCATACCAAAGCTAAGCCCATGGCTGAAAGTCATGGTGAGGAAAATTATACCGGATTCGGGCATATATTCCTCTTTTGCGCGAGATGGCATCAGAACCGACAACTGTTAAAAGACCGGCCGGGGATGATAACCACGACTAAAAAATCATCTTCATGAGGTTAAGTTGCGAAGACAAATGGATAATCTATGGGCACCTATGACCAGTCGGTAATAACACAAAAGAAAGGGGAGGCGGTGGTCGAACCTGCATTGCATCAGTCTTACGCTATCCTTTCACCTCTTCACTGAACCGCGGAGATTGAGCTTTCATTGCTTTTTGAACCACAGTCTACAACGATCTTCTTCGGAAGTGGCAAGACGAATTTATATACTCAGCCAAATCTTCTTTATAGGACATTTTTTTATAATGTGTACTTGCTATAAGATCACGTTTTGTTAGCCCTGTTGATGTTCATTAAAATCCGTCGATTGACGATATTGACAACGAACCCTTGATATTAAAAAAATAAAAAAAAACACTTAACACTCATTTGTGTTGCTCATGTTGTCATTTTTGTCACATCTAAGCAGGGGCTACGGTTTATTGCCGAATCCGAACGGCACTCCTTTGAAGCTTTTGCAATTTTACTTTCGGGAGTTCGCCATTGCCCGCCGAAAGGGTGCTAATGATTCGAAAAATTGTTGGCAATGCCGGAGATCGAACCACGGATCCTCTGCGTGATCAATTAAGCCAGCCCAAAACTGACTCTATTCAGTAAATCTCCTTAGTACTTGACGATAGAGCCTAAATATTCGAATGTTGCACATGTCGGAACGAATTTTTAAATAATTTAGAAAACAGCAATGCACTTGTTTGGTGTTAGATCGACTTATTAACATTCGATAGTTGCGATCCTCTAGAAAAAGATTTTCTACACTGATTGGTGTGCTTTATCTTCTATGATGTGCATTTATTTTAATTGTAATCGTCATCGCTTGTACATACGTGTGTCCTTCTGATAAGTTCCTTCCATTCATTTTAACCCTTCGTTAGCGTGGTTGGGTATGGTATATCCTAGAGCTACTTATATTTGCTCTTAAATCTTCTTCAGTTAGATGTATCCATTGTTGTTGCTCATAGCTTTTCAAAAGCAAATTCTTAAGAGAATGTACTTATTTTGCGCATCGTGTTAGCAATTAGTTCATCGTGAGAACTCGTGAAAGTCGGTTGGTGTGTAACATACCCCAGCACACTAATATCGTAACTTTTTGTGTACAATTTTTTTTAAGTAAGTCAAATAAAAATCTGTTAGTTTTATGCGTTATTTATTATTATAAATTTAATTTAAGAAAAAAGGTATGTACAGTCCGTTTGATAAGATCGTATACGGCAAAACTCGTTTATGAAAACCGGTTTGGATATAAGATGGCATTTGCATTAGCAGATAAAAAAATACTTCTGCTAAGATGCTCTTTTTCTGGGCATGGTCTTCTATCACTCATAACTGGTGTACACAATCCAATAAATTAATCCAGCGGACCGTCAAACACCCGGCAAAGGTGCACGTTTGGGGATGCTTCTCAAAACATGGATTTGGCAATTTGTTCATTTTTACAAATAACTTAAACGCACCTAACATGGTCAAAATTTATAAGAAGGCTTTATTACCATCTGCCCAAAGGTGGTTTGAAAGAAGGAATGAGAATTGGTTACAGCAAGAAAATAATGACCCGAAACATCGCAGTCGTTTGTGCAGTGCGTGGAAACAAGAAAATGACGTCAATGTTTTAGATTGGCCATCACAGTCGCCGGATGCAAATCCCATTGAAACTGTTTGGGCACTCATGAAGCTAAAGCTCCAAGGAAAGAAGACCTCGACGGTCAAACAATTATCACGAAAAATACGAGTTTTATGGAGATCTTTGCCTCAAGATTATGCTATAAGATTAGTAGAAAGCATGTCTCGAAGACTCCAAGCAATTATTGATAACGGAGGAGAGTGGACAACATATAAATTAAAAAGCATTCAAGTAAATAAACAAAATAAACCAGTACAATTGATTTTTTTTTATTATTATAAGTTCTTCTTTAATTTTTGTCGTATACGATCTTATCAAACGGGCTGTATATGAAATGTCATATGAAACAGGGCCGAACCGAAGAGTTTAAAAGAAGCTCAGACGAAGAATCATTTGTAGATAGATGAACAAGTTCAGGAACTATATGAAACAGGCGAAGATGATGAGGAGGATAGTGTCGAACCGAATGATGTTGAACCGGATGGTGGCAGTAACATATCTTATTTTGATAAAGATATGTCGAAACGGTCCGAGAGTCCAGCCAACAGAAATGTTTGAACTCGTGCAGAAAATATAATTATTCATTTACCTGGTGTAAAAGGCATGGGAAAAGAAAGAAATACGCCACTAGGTTGCTGGCTTCTTTTTATAATGGAAGACATGCTTGATAACGTTGTATCTTATACAATCGTTAAATTAACAAACTTTGCCTTCAGATATGATGCAAATCACCAATATTTAGTGAAACAAGTAGAAGGAAATATATTAAAGCTGTCTTTGGCTTCGATTATAGAAATCTAATAGACAGAATCTTTCAGAGCTTTGGAGTACAGACGGCACTGGCATTGAATTATTTCGATCGACAATGTCATTGCAAAGATTTTATATTTTGATACAATCTCTTCGATTTGATATTGAAGAAAGCAGAGCACAATGCTTACAATTTGATAAGTTGGCTCCCATCAGGACCATATTCGATAGCTTTGTCGACAATTGTAAAGCACATAATTCTCCAAGTGAGTACCGTACAATTGATCAAAAATTGAAGTCACTTAGAGATCGCGTATCATTTCGACAGTTTATGCCAAATAAACCCGCTGAATATGGTATTTGCCCTTGTAGACGCGAAGACATTTTATTGTTGGAACATAGAAGTATACGTTGTGATGCAACCAGAGGACGCTTTTAGACAGAGTAATAATCCGCAAGATATAGTTGGGCGTTTGATAACAAACATTACATTCGATAATTGGTTCACAAGCTATCCTCTAATGATTAATCTTTTAAAAACGCATCATCTAACTTCAGTTGGTACGGTCTGAAAAAACAAAAGAGAAATACTGTCAGCTCTACTCAATATTCGAACGAGAGAGCCGTGCAGTTTTGTGTATTGCTTGCATTTAAAGAAGAAATCACAGCTGTTCCCAAAAAATCGAGATATGTTATCCTATTTTCCACATTACACCATGACGTCATTATTGGAGAAAATGATAAGAAGTCGCCTGAAATAATCGAATTTTACAATTTTACGAAAGGTGGCTTAGACCGGCAGATAGAAGACAAGCTATACAAGAAGTTCAAACGTCGTACAATACTAAAGTGCCAAATATTTTTAAGCTCGCTGCACAGAGGCGAACGAATTCGATGGTAATAACTTCGCCGAAATACATCAAAAATGCAGACGGTGGGTTAGTAACAGATGAAAAGGAAATCTGTGACCGGTGGCTTGAATACTGCAAGGAGTTGCTTAACAAACAGTTTCCACGTGATATCGTGCCGACAGCTGGTCTATTCGAGGCGGAAGTTACGGACTTTTCAATCGAAGAAATAAGTATAGCAATTGGAAAAATGAAGCGGCGGGACCAGACAGCATTCCATCAGAGTTTTGGTCGAAGATGGAGGGGATCGGCAGCGTTTGGCTATCGAAACTTTTAAATAAATTAAAATGTGGACAACCTATTCCGAATCAATGGAGAAGTAGTTTCTTGGTTCCATTATACAAAGGAAAAGGCGACACTCGAGAATGCAACAACTTCCGTTCAATCAAGCTTATGTCACATTCAATGAAAATCGTCGAAGGAGTCTTAAACGAACGTCTTCGGCAAAAAATAAAGCTCGATAATAGCCAGTGTGGATTTGTTGAAGGAAGATCGACGGTGGACGCTATCCAAAGCCTACGAATAATAATGGAAAAGCACAGAGATTCGTCTAAGGACTTACACATGGTATTTATCGACCTCGAGAAAGCATTCGATCGAGTGCCTAGGGATCTCATATGGGCCGCGCTGAGGTCTCAAAACGTACCGGAAACGTATGTTAGAATAATACAAGACATGAACGGAAACGTGAAAACTGCGGTTAAAAGCTCTGCTGGACTAACGAGAGAATTTCCAGTTAATGTCGGAGTGCACCAAGGAAGCGAACTTAGCCCTTTCCTCTTTAACGTAGTATTCGACTATCTTTTAAAAGACTGCATGCGCGAAGCAAATGTAATGCCAATTCTCTTCGCTGAAGACGCTGTAGATTCATGGAAAAATGCGCTAGAGAGAAACGGGTTTAAAATAATTCGTTCAAAGACGGAGCATTTGACGTGCCCATTTTCGCATCCGTTGCGACCTGTTCCGGATATAATGTTAGACGGAATAGTTCTTCCGAAAAGCACTATCTTTAAGTACTTAGGATCAATCGTTAACATGGAAGCGAAATGTGACGACGACGTAAACCGCAGAGTGAGTGTGGGGTGGATGAAATGGCGGGAAAATTCGGGAATCTTTTGCGACCGAAAATTTCCACTTAAATTGAAGGGGAAACTCTACACCACGCTTGTTAGACCAGCTCTTGTGTACGGTTCTGAGTGCTGGACAATATACGAAGCGTTTAAAAACAAAATGATGGCAGTCGAAATGAAAATGTTAAGGATGTCTAGCGGAGTCACTAAACGCGATTGCATTAGATGTACGCGTATAAGGGAGTCTACATATAAAGAATTCGGTAACCGATCAGCTTGAGGCGAATAGAACATTCTGGTATTGCCACGTTCAAAGAAGTTTTGCGGAAAATCTGGTTAAAAAGGCACTATCAACTACGGTCACTCCAACTGTAAAAAAACGAGGTCGGAATAAGAATTCCTGGATTTCTCAGATGGCAAATGCGCAACAACGCGTGGGGCGTACCACTGAAGCGATCCAGGACCGAGCATTATGTAGACGCGTTCTGCGGTCTGCGACATCTTCGTCAACCCCATAAACGGAGCAGCAGCGATGCAGTGAAAATGGGAAACTCTTTACGCATAAGTTCGTATAAGGAGGAAGGATAAGAAGAAGAATTGGCGTAGACACTTTAGATGAACTATCTGCAAATTATAGCGTGTCAAGAAATAGTCGACTTTGGTCTCTTACAATATTTTTTTCATTTTCAAATACTGCTGCTGTAAGTTCTCAGCTTTTATAAAACAAATACGAACAAGTTCAATTTGAAAAGACGCGAATTTCTGAAAGAGCTTGGAGTTCAGCTTATATCGGAGTTTCGGAATGAGAGAACACAAAACTCGTACATACCATGAGAACTACGTGAAATTAAGAATGGCGAGTGTAGTGAACCTTCTACTAAACGACGCAAAAATAGTACAAGATTTTCTTTTTGTCCAAGAGATAAGGACAGAAAGACATTTTATGGCTGTTTGATCTGTAGAGCAGCGCTTCGCATGGACCAAGCTTATTTGACATGCAAAATTGTTCAAATATTGAGAAGCCATAATGTTTTTGTTTTAAGATATTTTCTTAAGTACTTCTTAAGTTTAACAACCTTAGTTTTCTGAACTGAAATGATCTCAATTTGTAATGTACGAGAAATTACATAAATTTAAGTTTTTAGCTAATTTTTTGTTTGGGGTATACTATATAACACCCCACAACACTACTCGTGTAACTTCTTCTGGCCACACTAACGAAGGGTTAAGGTGAATTTCATAAAAGTACTCCATCAAATGGTTTTCGAATGGATGAAGTCAGTCAGCAGATCTTTTAAAATTTCAGGATATTTGTCCATCGTCCTCAAACTCTGCATCGCATCGGATAATGATCTGTCTCCCACAATTCTCTGCTAGATTTTCATTTTAAAATTCCTCATACATTCCTCGTTTCATTAATGTCTTATACTACTCTTGCACTTACTATCGAACTTGTTCCAAAAAGCACTTTGAAGCTTTCTTTGCAAATTTAGTGCGCAAATAGTAATCCTCCGCTGGGTGTATCCTCCGTAGAATACGAGTGTTTGCAAATGCTCAATTCTACTGCCTTGGTATGTGGGAATTTTCAAACGTGTATCCAAACGGTTGTATCCTGAAGTGGGAACTTAATCACGCAAACAAACTTCGAGTGGCCGCAACAGATGTTAATGTAACTCAGTCTCGTCTTGTTGAGAATCACTCTGGTGGACATTCCTTGCAGTTCATCTGTTACCAACATTTCTCTGTGTGTATGCTGTAGTGACGTGGTCTTCCATGCAAAGGTGGCATTCAATTGCCTGGCCAATTCTAAGTTTGTGTGAGTGATATCGAAGCTGGCAGTGCCCCGTATTCAAGCTGACCACTCTTCTGATATCATCATTTTGGAAGGCTTCCAGAACTCCTTTAGCCAGTTGAAGACCAAGTAAATTCTCCCAGTACAAGAAACATACTTTGTTCTTCTCCCTTTTTCTCGGTGAGTTTATTGCTGAGTATGTCCTGCCGCAGAAGGCCATTCAACGAATCCTGTTCACCCTCTTCACTGATTTTCTTCAATACCCCTGTGCTCTAGTACTTTCTAGAGCTTGTCTTTCTTCCTTTAGATACGAGTAAGTCCTGAAGATTTTTGAAATAGTGAAGCACCGATTCGACCGTTTCTTTTTCTCTAGTAAACTACAATATTTGTGAATATACTACCTAAATCAAAAAGTTCCCGGAATAACCACCGTGTGGCGCTCCCATTATTCCGATTTGAGTTTTGTTTTTTTTGTTAAGTTGGTATATCTATTGTTGATATTCCCGCTAAATCTTAGCGTCAATGCTTGACATTTGCAAAAGCTACGTAGGCAAGAGTGGAGATAGATTTCTCTGTGTGTTAGTGATTTTTCCATTACTTCCTCTCGGCTGCTGAAACACGTTCCCCGTAGTGGTTTTTTAACTCGATTGAACAGAAAGAAGTCACAGGGAGCAAATCAGGTGAATTCGGTGGCTTTTGGATGCTATTTGTTGCATTTTTCGTCAAAAAATTACGAATAATGATGGCACTGTGCGACGGTGCGTTATCATGGTGCAAAATCCACGAGCTTTCTGCCCACAAATCAGGTCTCTTTCGGCGAATTACTTCACCCAAACGTCTCATAACCCCCAAATTATACTCTTTTTTTACTGTCTGGCCTTCTGGCAAAAATTCATAATGCACTACACCGTTGTAATCCATGAAACTGTGAGCATTGCCTTCTTTTTAGACTAAAAACGACGTGTTTTTTTTGGTCTCGGCTCATTTGGTGAACGCCATTCACTTGCCTGATGTCTGGATTGCATGTCGTACTCATAAACCCACGACTCGTCTCCAGTAATGATCCTTTTGATGAATGAGGGATCGGATTCAACCTCGCAAATCATCTCATTTGAATGAAATTGAGGGCTTTTTGGCACCAATTTTGCTGCGACACGACAGAAACCCAAATGATTAGCCAAAATGTCTTGGACGGTTCCATAGGCAATGTTCAAGTTCTCCCATGTCTCTCTGATGGTTAATTTGCGGTTATTGACCAACATTTCTTTTACTTCATCAAAATTTTCGTCGGTTTTCGATGTCGATGGTCTGCCACTGCGTTGGTGTTCATCATCTTCGATTGACTCACGACCACTTTTGAACCGCTCGTGCCACTGGTAAGCGATCGTTTTCTTTAGCGAATCGTTGCCGAAAAACTTTCCCAACATTTCCAACATTCGTGCACCATTAAATCCGTCTTTTACGCAAAATTTAATACAAGTTCGTTGTGCAAATTTAAATTCATTTCTAAAATTGGAAAAAATCACCAACTCACACAGATGTACTCTTGGATACGTAACTTTTGCAAATGTCAAGCTATGACGCTAAGATTTAGAAGTAATATCAACAGCAGATGTACCAACTTAAGAAAAAAAAAACAGAACTCAAATCGGAAGAAAAGGCGCTCCTCCGGTGGTTATTCCGGGAACTTTTTGATCAAAGTGGTATGAATGGGGTCGGCTTTCATTTCGGTTTCAAAAATATAACTGGCATATTCTTGGATGGCATGAAGCTCCGCTTGAAAGATGTTTGTACTTTTTTCTATTGACCTTGTAATTATTGTTTTTTTACCTTTTATAGTGTCCAGGTATAGTGTGCCACTTTCTGCCTGGTAATGTTTGGTAATGCATTTTGGTAGTCTCATCACATAAATTTCCTTTCGAAGCATAACTTTGTTGGAATATGGTCATTTACCACGCAGATCATGTCAATGAAAACTTCAGTAAGATCTCTGGATATCTAACCATTGAATAGAGATACCGTGCTAGTTGCACACTATTCTGAGCTCTTCCTTCAAACCCAACACTACAATGTTGTATTTCAACGTTTCTTTCGAGCTTATCAGCCTGATATTGTCGTGCCTTTTTAAAGTAAGTTTTTTTAGTCTGAAATTTCATGAAAGAATTGTACTTATCCCACCCGAACAATTACGCGTCAAGTGATGCGGGGAAGTCGTGTAAATTTGTGCTCATTTTAAATATCAAAATTACCATCTTTCTATCTGTTTTCCTCTCTGAATCTCAAACTATCTCAATCACATTAGATTCTGAAATTCATTATGAGTTTTCTCAGATGTTTTCCTTTTTCTTATTCCTATTTAACTCTGATTAAAAATCTTCTACCTAATTACGCATCAACCATTACCGTATTTTGTAATTATGAAACGAATACTGATGAGTACGAGTACCTACCTATATAATACGAATGAAATTATAACGTAGCGTATGTCTCTCATTTTGTTTCATTAGTTCTCGTACCGGCCAATTTAATAGTCAGTGTGCCTTCCTTTACTTTCCCCAGATTGGTGGTTTGATCTAATTAACATTCCTCTTACTGACATGGGCAGTTTATCCCATGAAACTCTGGCTTCCCGTATAAAAACATTATAAATCCATTCGCAATTTCAATTCATAACAAATTGGAATTAATTTTCCTCTGCATCCTTTTTATTATCCTCATTTATGGCAGTGGTGTCCGCCCTATAAAATATTCCCCATCTCACTGTTCGATTGAACACAATGCGTCGATACGAGTACGAGTGCCATGTAGCTACTTGAAACGAAAAATTAAACATTTATTAAATTTTGATTGGAATGGAACGCATCTTGATTCTCAGAAGATGGAGAAGAGTAGAATATCGTTACCCCAGATTGTCCTCCACCTCACGGGGTTTGACATTCCGTGCTGGCACAAAATTACCATTTAAACTGCAATCAGACATCCAGCATGATCGTCGGTCGTTCTCCATCAGCTTCGAAGTCCAATTCCAATTGCAATCATCATTGGCAACAGATCCTGCGACGGAAGCAAGAGGACAATGACAACACCGACAGCCACAGCCACAGCCACAGTCACAGCCAGAACAAACCCAAGAATGGCGGATAGATCTACATTGCTATGCAACAATTCAATCCCGCGGAAAATTTAGTACTGCGATTGCGAGAAATGAGGTCCGTAAATGCGGTCGGATGATCCCCCCAAAGGAACCCCACCATACAGGAGGACCTCGGACTCGGATCAGATCGAATCTGGATGTGGTCTGGATGCGACTGCGCGTCATTGCGACTGCAAATGGAAAATCGTTCATTACAGAAATAACGAACTCCTTTTTTAGCGTTATTTTGTACGGCACGGATATCAATTGGGCATGTTGTATGCCGCTGACGGATTCTGTCCCATTGCAGTGACTTTGAGCGACGAGTGAGTCACGCAGAATCGTTATAAAGACATCAACCAGCTAGCCCAAGTGGAAGCAATGAATGGTAATTTTTGGCGAACATAGCTCAGTTGATGACTAGATGCTAGGTACTCGAATATACTCCTGTCATGTGGCCACCTTGGAGTGTGGTAAAGGAATTCCAACTCGAGAGTTAGGATATCAAGTTTCCTAATAAGCATCGATGGTATAATTTTTGAATTTGTACTTGGCACTGTGGCAGACTTTTAAGAATTTTTACTTTTCGTCTACAATACTCGTAGTTTTCGCTCAATTTTCGCTTAATGATGGAGAAAAGCTGAAAATCACCTCGCAACAGTCATCGGATTTCGTCGGCTGGAATTGAAATTGATTCGAGATTCGAGTGCTGCTGAATGACAAGCAAATGTTGTTGCACAGCTTCCAAACACATCAATTGTGTCAATCACGTGAGTTGGTTGACATTTTGTAGATTTGGGTAGGTTGGAGCCGGTTATTTTGGGCATCTGCATGCGCGCAAGATGGATTTATAAAGTCCAAGTCCCTTTGATTAAGGGTTGGATGTGGTCGGTTGCTGTGTGTATTTTTTTTTTAATATCTTTTTCTGCATTCGTTGATCCTACACGTTCACCTGGAGTGATGGATGAATTTATGAGTGCATGCAAAAAGCTGTGTGCTCCATGTGAGAAAGTCACAGAATAAATTGCTGTGATGACATTTCAGGCACGGATCGTTATCCAGTCGATTGAGGAGATACTCGCATTTGCATATTGCAGTTGAGTTATGTCATTCGTTTGTTTTTAATTTGACATGTCAATTTGTGGTGTTTGATGGAGGATACGAGTATGTGCGGACTGGTTCTGATACAATATTAGCATTTCAAGTTAATGCTAACAAGACCTGAAGTTTTCTTTTGGCGTAATTACAATAAATTTTACCATCTCATTATTTCTGTAATTTATTCCAACGTTCCAACGTTAAAGGCAGTCAAACATTTTTGTAAATCTTTGTAATTTGTACCTGCGTGGAATTTAAATGATTGAAAGATGGTCTTGATGGCAGTTCAAGCGACTTGAATCTGTGTTGCTCTTGTTTACTTTGTAATTAAGCTTTGCGGATACATGGGACCGGTTAAGAAATGGATTTTGTTTAAATTATAACGACACTCAATGTTGGTTGTTTATATATTTTGTGGCTAGAACCGACTACGATTCCTACAATTCCCATGACAATTTAAGACCTAATTCTAGCGGGTCTTGTCTCTGTCGCTTATTTGTATGCAAAAATCTGATAAGAGTGCCAGTAAGCTGCCCGGCTAATTTCTGTGTTGGACGTTTTTGTCAATACGGCAGTTACCAAACCCCACTAATGACAGAATACTCCCAAAATAATTTTTCTCTATTTTATCTTAAGCATTCAAGGTGTAACAACGAAATAAAGCTCCACTAGAATCCCATTCCGGTACGTTTTTTTTAATTGTATCAAACATTGCAATAACTATACATTTGATGTCGCCAAAGATCCTTCAAAGTGAAGTTTCCTCAAGCAAATGAAGAAATACTCGACTCCGTCTGATCTGACCAAAATTCTAGTATAATGACAATTGCATCTGGTCAAATGCTTCTAAAATCTTTGAGCTCTGATTAGATGCAATAAAACTCCAGGTCAATGAGGCCCACCAACACAGCCAAAATGATTTTGCCTTACTTTGTTCTAGAGCTATTTTCGCCAACTGTATTACAAGCGCCATTGCCATACAGCACCTTCAAAACTCTCAACTCTAACACACGTCCTACCATAAATGCCCAAAAGATCTGTTCTAGTCCGTTCAACTCGCTTGTGTTATGTACATGTACGCTGACAATCTTACCAACATTATAAGAAGCTCGCTGCTTCGAAGCAAATTAAAAATTCCTGATATGCGCGGATGTACATATTGTTGACGGCCTTGTAAAACCAATAAAGAACTCCGGTCGTATCTGCACATGAAAGGTTGGAACCTTAAATAGGGGAACAACTAGCAGAGGCCCTCGACTGCTATAAAATAAATATCACCTTCATTTAGGAAGTGCGGAGGGCTGGATAAAAAAAGGATGAAACTGTAACATATACCACGATAAATGGTACAGAAGCAGCATCTATTAGGACACGAATTTGTTGTAAGCAGCAGACAAGGGCAGGCAATCTTGATCTTTCAACACGTGAGCGAACGCCATATATCAATACACATTAGAGCTTTATTCATCATAAAGCATAAGGATAATATGCCAAGGTGCTCTAATAGTGATACTAGTAGTACCAAAGACCTCAACAAAGACTTCAAGTAATTTCCGAAGTTTGACGTTATTGTCGTCTTAGGTGGTTTTAACACCAAAATGGGAAGAAAGGCCCTTTGGAACAGAGCAGAGGGAAGAATAGCCTAGACAACATCACATTTGAAGGCGCACTAAAACTCAATGACTTTGCTGCTTTGAGGAACATCACAGTTTCTCATTATCGAACCGTCAGCTAAATTAATCATATGAAATGAAGCGTATGAAATTTCTCTAGGGTTATATGGTAGATGTCCAACTGTTCCGAGTGAGTCCCTACCTCACTCTACTCAAAATACATGTATGAATACTTCCGACAACACAATAGCGCAGGAATGCTGTGAGGATATTTATCGTTGAAGGACTACAACTGCAACAGACCGTTAGAGACTTGGTCGATCGGGTATCTTTCTTGATATGTTCTATGCTATTGGCTCTGATTGACTTTTATTAGTTCACAATCGACAAAATATCCACACTAAGGCAGGTCCTCAAAGAAATCTAAGAAGTTCAAATCCATACGCAGTACCACTTTGATGATATTAAAGCCAAATATGATAGCATCTATAAGGACGAACTATACAGAGCTATGTCCATACCTAAGTGGGTAACCCTACCATACTCATGGAGCTATGCAGAATGACAATGGGGAACGCACCCTGCTCAGTAAAGATAAAAAAAGATCTTTTGCCGTCATATAAATTTCTCAACATCATACCTAAGTATGTACACAAGTCTACTCCAGGGCCACAATTTTTCAAAAGTCTATACAACTATTTGCATGCGCTGATGACATTGACAATGTGGGCCGTTTTGTTATATCACCAACCAAGCTCCCAGACCTTCTAGCGAGGCACTATCGTTATTTGTGGCCTGTCGTTGTCCTCATGGAAAACAATTCCTTGTCTATTGCCCAAAGCTGGCGGCTTCTGGGCGATAGCTTCTTTCAGACGATCGAATCGTTGACAGTACAGGTCTGAATTAAGAGTTTTTCCGTAGCTCATAGTAGATACCCTGACAGCAAATCTTTCCTGACCATACATCCTGGCTCAGCCACCGTTTGCGCCGACTCACAGCTATTCGACCGACCGTTTTCACTTGAGGTTGTCGTAAATGATTCACTTTTCATCACCAGTCTCTATCCACTTCAGAAATGGATCGATTTTGTTCCAATTGAACAGCGATTGTCAGCGAAGTCATGTGGAACGCATATATTCAAATGGTTCCAAACAGATTTTGTGCAATGCTTAGCGCCTGGGGAATCGAAACAGTGCTTATATGACGGTCAAACTCGACGATTTCCATGATTTTATCGACATTTTCGACAATTGGCATTCCAGAGCCAAAACGGAATAAACGAAACCAAAACTGGGCATGATTGGCTGTAACAATACCATGACCATTGACACTATTCATATTTTCAGCCGCCTGGCTTGCGTTTACACCTTTATCGAAAAAAACTGTAAAACACGGCGTATTTTCACTTGATGTTGTCCATCTTTGACGCGCGCTCAAACAAAACTGAGTCAACCAATCACAAAACTGTCAAAAAAGTTTTTTAAAACGAAGTTTCATCTTTCTGACGCGATTAGTACACGTCTTATAGGGTGTACACAACGCTAAATGTGGATTACTAAGACATCTGTTGAACAAATAATGGATTTCCTTAAACTACACCTATTCCTGTCGATACTATGGGTACATATGTATTACCAAATAATGAGACATAACGTCACAATAGACAGCTATAACTTGGAAGAAGTTAGAGACTTTGTATACCTCTGCTGATAATCAAACTCTTGCCAGTTGCTTTTTTGTCGGCCTATGAAGGCAAGGGGTCTCTGAAAAGACCCTCTTTATCATAGTTCTACTATATAGTCCAGAGGCATGAAGGTTAGCAAAGTCGTCTGAAGATTTCCTTTTGCTGTACAGAAAACAAATGTTGGTTCCCCTGCAGTTGGTCCAGCTTAAGGTGTCAAAATGCATTCGGTTTAGGAGACGATGTCACCAGCAAACACCAGCAACCCGAATACCGCAAATAAATAAAATATTTCTGAAGAAAGATCAAACCGACCTTTCATGCCTAAAAATCGCCCGAACGGCAGACAACGAAAACATATGAGGCTGTTGATGATGACAACTTCTTTGTGATCGAAGAACCCCAGGAGAAGGCAAATGACACCATTGGCCCGAAATAGGACTTGGAAAATCGAGTCCTTGTGCACAATTTCTGCCTTCGAAATGAAATAGTAAACTGGCGAATCGAGAACTCGGGTTTCACTCAGTTCAGTGACGAGAGTATAGCAAATAATGTCATCGCCAATGAAAGGGAACAACACGCGCTCATTTCGAAGAAAGAGCTTCAAACGATCTTCGACACAATTAGCAGTAAAAAATCAGTGGGAACCGATGGAATACCGAACCTTGTGCTTTGCCATCTCCCACTAGAAGCGATGGACATTTATACCAACCTGTGTAACAATGCAATGAAAATTGCACATTGTTAAACATTGGAAAACTGCGGTTCAAGGCGGGATATGATGTTATTCATGCCGCGTCTAAACTGGTTTCTGATATCCAAAGCTAAGAAACAGTGTGCGGGTGCCTGCCTGATTGACTTGGAGAAGGCCTTCGATTCCGTATGGTTAGAGGGACTCTCCTACAAGCTAAACAGACCAAATATTCACACCACGGTAGGTCTTGGAGGAAACTCATGAGCTTAAGATAGATGCACACCATCACTGTATCTATTTAAAAGCCGTATATGACGGCATCTATAGAGACGAGCTATACAGAGCAATGTCTAGTTTTGGCATACCCGCCAAACTCATCCGTCTGTGCAGGATGATGATGGAGAACGCACGCTGCTCCATCAAGGTCGGTATGGATCCCACCGAGATCTTTGATGTCCAGAAAGGATTAAGACAAGGCAATGCGCTGTCATGCGATTTTTTCAACATCGTACTTGAAAGAATAGTGCAAAACTCACGAGCAAACACAAGAGGCACTATCTTTCAAAAGTCCGTCCAACTACTCGCATACGCCGACGATATTGACATAATCGGGAGAAAGCAGCGTAATGTCAGTGGCGCTTTCGCGAGTATTGAGATGGAAGCGGCGAAAATGGGTTTAGCGGTCAATGAGGGCAAGACCAAGTATATGCTGTGAAGCAAAAAGGACAACCAACACCGACGTCTCGGGCAGAACGTCACCGTCGACAGATATAACTTTGAGGTAGTTAAGAACTTTGTCTACCTAGGCTCCGCTATGGACATTATCAAATGGATGAGGGTCTTCTTGGTTGTTCTAGAGAAAAATTCTTCGGGCGATCTCCGGCCAGTCTGCATTGACGGTGAGTGGAGGAGGAGATACAACAATGAACTTTACGGACTGTACAGCAACATCGATTTAACCAGAAGTGTGAAGATCTAAAGACTGAGATGGCTGGGTCGTGTAGAGCGTATGGACACCTTTGCTCCGGTCCGAAAAGTTTCGAATCCGCTCCTTAGGGACAGCGCAGTAGAGGAAGGCTAAGACCAAGGTGGTGCACAGAAGTGGAAAGGGACCTCAGCCAACTTAGCATGCGAAACTGGAGGCAGCTAGCCAGGGATCGAGCTGGCTAGAGACGCCCAGGTCCAGTCAACAAGTGAAGAAAGAAGTTGTTGCAAAGGTGCAAGGGTTGAGAAAGTATTTTTCAGCTGGATGTATTTTGTTCCTTCGAAAGTTTTAAGCAGGATCGACCAATGGCGGGCTTTTGTATTGAATTTTCCTATGCGTTTCTTACAGTCAAGTTGATTCAGTTTTACCATCGAAAAGCAGATAAATGCTTTCTGCCGTCTCCTTCCATTAATCAATTAGGTATCTAAAAGTTTGATAACAAGTTGTCATGTCATTACAGTGTGAAAGAAAGATATCCATACGAGTATTTTCACTCTGAAACATCTTCCGACAAAGTTAGTGTCAAAATGTCCTATAACATTTGAAAGAGGTTGAAAATGTTGATTGCCTTATAACAAGATGTCTCCCACCTTAATATTTTGTACGGACTTTTATCAATAATTTGACTTCCGTCCCATTTCTTACACGCGAAAGTTCTAACAACTTCCCTAACACACACATCCTCAGCTGGCATTTAACCCACATGGATCCTCGTTATCAGTAATTTCAGACATCAAAACAAACGACTTGATATGCTACCTATTCGCTATTCGTTCTCTGATGCTCGTACAACATTATACCGTTACACAAATCAATAAACACTTTTGTCATCAAAAGTTTCCAACATCACTTTACCAGTCATCATCATCATCATTGTTGCCAACAC
The DNA here is from genome assembly GCA_928272305.1 of Volucella inflata. NCBI lineage: Eukaryota > Metazoa > Arthropoda > Insecta > Diptera > Syrphidae > Volucella > Volucella inflata. Next base: position 231,492,847 of record OV743716.1, read on the forward strand.
CATCGTCATCAGCAGCATCACCTTCCCCATCACCATCACCGCCACAACCATCACCATCACCATCAGCATCAACATCAGCATCAGCATCAGCATCGCCATCATCATCATAGCAACGACATCATCATGAATCTATCACGAGATTTTTATTATTTATTCGTTGACATCCAGAATCATGTAGTTCGTGATGTACCGATCCGATGCTGAGGTCTATACAAAGTCGTTGTCGTTGTCGTTTCGTTTTCGAAGCTGTCGATGTGGATATCGATGTCGAATGTGAATTGTGAATTGTGAATCAACCCAACAATTGTCGTCGTGGCGAAAACTTTTCCCAAGCTTTAACGCCGCTATGACTTGATGTCATTTGTAGGTCCGGTAGTAGCACCACCGGCAACATCATGATGTAGTGGAAGGTGTATCAGTTACATTGTAGTCACATACCCTCCAACTCCCTATCCAAAACCCATATGCATCTGGAAGTTACACACGTTCGATTCGGAAGTTTTGCAATTCAAAAACGTGCACATTGCTTTACCGGATATTGATACTCCTGTAAAAGGATTTCCCCCCCATGCCATACACACCCATCAACGAATACTACTCTGGCTGATGTGGTGTGTCCTCGTAATAAAAAAAATCATAACTCCCACCTCCAAATCCATTTATCACTTAACCGTGTCGTTAAAAAATTTTAAAACCCACAAGAACAAGGATTTGAACAAACGGATGAGGCACCCGGTACACCATCCCGGGAACAAGGAACAAGAAAAACTTTTTAAAAATCTCATTAACCGGCCGCACTGCAGAAGGAAAAGTGTTCGTTTGGCAGTTCAGAAATCAGGATTCGAAAACTGCACAACGCTGAAATATAATCCTTGCGCTATAAAAGGAGCGCTAATAGGTTTTTGTTAATCATAAATGACGTTATCCTTTTTTGCGCTGGCCGACTATGAAAACTTGTAGAGCCACGTGACATGCCGTCGGTCGATCATTCGTCAAGATAATCGCAGAAGGAAATTAAGCCTATTTACGATGAACAATACATGGTTGTCGCCTTCGACAGCAAACATTGCGCCGTAGGATGATGATTCTGCGACGACCGTTGTGTTATAACCGGTGCATACAAGTACAAGGCAAGTGATACTCCCGTGCAACCACCACAGTACAATTGACAACCCCACGTGTGGGTAAACGTCAACGCTGACTGGGTTACGGTTAAATTGCTGAAATAGATTCGTCGATGATATTACTTATCCGATTAGGATGCTGTAGCCAAATATGTATGTATGTACATGCATGCACACGAATTCTTATGTCATGATGAGGATTTTATTGATGTCAAATGAAAACGTCAGTTATGGCAAGTTCTGTGATTGCCATTTAAAAGTTAACTCAGTCGTGTACTCACATGAGTATGAAGATATTGATTTTTACAATTGTATTGTGCTTAATTTTAAATGGGAAAAGATACCGGTTTTGCTTCATTCTCCCCCAAAATTAGCTCCTACTCAATCGAATTTAATACTACTCGTATATGTATCTGCGGTGTGAAAAACCATGATCTTGGCCTGATGTAACAGAAGACGGCTTAGTTAAAAGCAGATCAGATAAATGTCAAATTTTTAAGGTGTATGCACTTGACAGAAAACCTCTAGAATAGTACTGAGAACACAATAAAACTTCCATTGGGTATCCAAAAATATCATATGATATCGACAGATATACATATGTATTTCTGTCGGAACAGAGCTATCCGTTGTACTCCTTGAAAGTTTCTTTTAATGGAATCGTTCAGTCTATCGAAGAAAGATGAGTAAGCGCTTCAGTGATAAAGCACCCACAGTACTACCACCCACCACACCTTAGCCAAGCACGCAGACAGACCTAACGTAGATTCGGGTCGGGCTGACAAGTTCATCGGCGATTTCATTTCCGACGATCCCATTGTGACGTTGACCGAGACAAGACTCAGTGAATTCAGCTTTCCGACTGCGTTGTGGGGTTTTGGATTCTCGAACTATCTTGAATGTCATAAGAGCGTTCAGCAGAGATCTCAGCGCTGCTTGGCTATTGATACTGATGAAAATGCCTCGGCTCCTCCAACGGTCTTTTAGTTTAAGTTCGCTGTCATTAGGACGGTCGCATGTGTTCCGAAAGAGGATTGAAATTTAACGTTGTCGTCCTGCATATCGTATTCTGGCTCTAATTTCGTACAGATTGAGTTAGATGGCTTGTCCATAAGAGCAGATTCAAAAGACAGCTGGCGCACAAATCATCATACCTCCAGTGCATAATGTATCGGAAACCACGAAATATGGCTTTGACAATGGAGCCCATGTAAATATCAAGGAGAGCAAGATTCAAAAATGCGTAAAGAGCGGAGCCCCCATGCAATCGATGCATACCGTTCATTGAAAGCAGTAATGACATATTTTGTGAGAGCTCATTCCACCAAACAACTGATAAGATACAATTGCTCTTTTCAAAAGCGTGTAGATCCAGATGACCATCGTAGGTGGCAGCTACTTTAGACTGGCAGAAGGCCCGTAGCGCCTTGGAGGCTTTCAACATAATATGTTATAGAAGTTTGTTGTCCAAGATGACACTCAAATACTTAGTTTCTTGACACAATGGGATGGCAATGCCATTAAGCTCAAGATAATCTGACAGCTTCCTTCTTCTCGTAAAGATGACAAAGGTAATATACTCAGGGGATCAACTTAGAACCCATTTCTGGTGCAGCAATCGTCGATCACGCCTATGGCAGTCGCTATACATGATTCCATAGACAGTACAGCTACATAATACACTTATGCTTGTGCATGGATGTCAGAACTATCGAACACGTTGAGCAGTCATGCACCAGCACCAGCTACTGCGCGTCGTCTTATTCAGCGCATTAATAGTTTCGCTAATATGACCTGGTTCTGATTACGTTACTCGAAAATGAGCCTCAAAGAGGAGACGGAGAGTCTCCACTTTCCATTTAGTATAGGTACCATCCAATGTCTGAGTGGTTCCAGCCTGATTGATCTTCGCCTTTTGAGGACTTTGACCAGCCTACTGGTTTCTTCGACAGTTTCATTCTTTCGTAAAAGTCTTAATAAGACACACTCTTCCCAATTATAATAAGCTTGTTTCATTTTCTCTTTGCTCCGATCTGTAAAGATTCCAGTTTTCTTCTAAATTACAAAGGCACTGCCGATCTGCAGGATTGCTTTTAAGTTAAACAAACTAAACGTCGATACCAAACGTTGATACAACCTATTTCAATTTGATTGCCTTTGGGCTTTACTTGTGATCTACAATTCATGCTTTCGCCCTTGGCTGTTCTTTCTGAATTAGCTGTTAAGCTACAAATTGGTAGGATTTGGATTTGGTCTCTCCCATGAAAGTCTTTGTCCTACATATCTTAGTTATCTTAAACAGTTGATTCGTTCTTTTCCATCTCGAAGAAGTATACGGCTGTTGTGAAACCTATCTCAACGTATAATCTCTCCACTGTCACCAAAGTGCAAAACAGTATGACCAACACCTTAAGCAATGATCCAAAATGGGGATCACCACATCCCTATCCATCTAAGAAGAAGGATTATGGGTATCAGGGGTATATGAGAATACTTCCATGACGTTATATTCACACAGGATAGAGAACTCTCCTGTTTGTGCCCCATTCGTTTTCTAAGTCTTAGATATAGTTGCTTCAGGCATAGGCCGCGAGAATGGAGAATGGCACTGATACTTCGATGCGAATGCTGATTTTTCCTATGATTCGTTATTACCACCACCACCGAATGCAGTAGCAGAATACAATGAATACTGTGATTCCAGGAAGATGGTACTTATCCTATGTTGGGAATGCAACGCAAGTGACAATGGTCTCCTGATTTTCGTACTATTGACTGAAATGCTGGTCGAAAGTATTGGCTCTCAGACAGTAACGTTTAGGAGATTAGAAGCTGAAAATACTATTGGTTGTCGTGTCCGGCTCAGAGAACCAACTATCCCGACATGGAGGAGAATATCGAAAGGCCCGTTAATGCTAAGAACATAACAAAAGGTAGAGGATGCTTTCAAAACCTCAACGGAGGTGATAGTCCAGCTAGGAAACAAGTGTGCAGTTGTTTCATGATCGAGCCCAAATTTGCAGCGACTATGGAGAAAACTGGGAAACTTCTTAAGAACTCACTTAAAACTTATTTGTAGATAGACTAGGATCTTCACACACCTAAGGAATGAGATGGCTCCTTATAAGGACTTTGCGTGAAACTAGTAGGAGTCCAAGTAGTCAAAATGACGAAAATCGGTCAGAGATACAATTACTTAATTACACTTGATGATTACTGGTATCCTTGCACTGACATACAATTATATACCTAGCCACCAGCAAACAGTTAGGTTAACTTCTATACCAACATTTGACGGATAAGATCACTGGACTCTCGCCAAGAGCTCCTGACATATCATGTTCTCCTTCATGTTGAAGAGCATGGAGAAATTGGTCAAGCCTCATATACGCAATCTGTTACTCTGTGTAAGAAGCAACGCTGAAGATCTTTCGGCAACTTGATTCTAAGTTCGACGGCATGTGTATCTCGGCAGACAGCATGGCGTAGTATACGACTAATCATATCTTTTGTGGATCACAATGCTGTTGATACCAAGACTCTGACTCGCACTCATTATTTGTGCGTATGTGGTATAAGCATTCGCAGAAAATGAAGCTGGATCATGTCCAGCGATCGGATCTATAGCACAGGTAACTCTGGACGTGATCACTGTTAAGGTCACTAAAATTCGGCTTTAAGCAAAACTAATGTTGTTCACTTTACTAGAAGAAAGAAGCCTCATCTAGTACCCAAAGCCACCATAATGCTATTTGTATCCTGAATAACAAATTTCTTTCGACTAACATGCCATGTCCCTGTCGACCTTATGGTAGTGCAAAGACACATTTGCAAAACACGTAGATTGTCACTGAGGAGGGTCATTTGGATCTTCATGACTTTGATAAGGCCTATTGGGGAACAAGATCTCAGTCAGTAACTTTTTTTCGGTTCGGTCTCAGAACTTGCGAACTTTATTTTGGTCTGCGAGCTATGATTACTGATTGGCATATGCCTTTGTCGAGCTGGATCATGTTGCCATTCTCATTGCCGTAATCAAATATCTACGAATTGTTCCATCTTAAATACTAGGTTGAGGCAATTCAAGTCTCTGTAGATATTTTCAGTGAATATGTCCAGGGGGCTTTAACAAGCGGTACTTTTAGTAAATGATTACTTTGTCTTCCACTTTTCGTTAGCTTCAACAAAGGGTTTCCTGATAATGAATCTATGGTTAATGTTGTCCTATACTCTCCAAATCAGTTTATACTTACTATTTATGAGACTATGAAGTATCTAAATACATATATACATATATTCTGTCTTTAAGGTCTAATAAGAAAAGATTAATAAGGGCTTGTGGTAGAGGACATCCAAGTCAATTTCTGTATCAAGAAACATTTGCCTAGCTGTGTAGATAATCTTTCAAATGGTACTATTTCCCAACTAAGATATTGAGATCATATTTGTTGTCCAGTCTCATATTTCATGATATTCGATGTCCTAGTCACAAAAAGCGCCATTACCCCGATGCCAGCTAATGCAGACACATATATCATCTATCCCCCCAGCCAAACACAATATGCTTGCTAATAGTACATCTTATCCTGTCCTCTGCTAATCACCCTTTATACCAGTTCGTGCCTGTACACTTTGTCTAACACAATTCAGACGTATTAAATGAAAAAATTACCCCTCAATGGATCCCCAAAAAAGGGTCATAAACTTTTCCACCCCAAACTTCACCCAACCATTGGGAAAAAATCATACTCTGTATATGTACTCGTTTGCATTCACCCTTTCAAGCCCCAATACTTCAATCAAGATTCCCAGCTCGTCACCACCATGCATGGATTCCCTCGTACGTGGATGTGAAAACAACCCTTAGCACCTTACCTTTTTGACAATTCCCCATCCCACCGTTTAAGCTACAGAAACTATGGAACTCCGACACAACCAGTTGGAGCTGGGCCTTATCTCTGCACACTTAATTACGTTTAAACGCTTTTTCCCGTGCTCATTCGTCCGTTATGAGAATTACTCTCCATTATGTAGCCATTTTGGAAGAAGAAGCAAAGCCACCCCCGACAAACCCTAGTTATGTGCAGATAACATGCTGTGTCGAAGTTTTCCCCATGAATTACAGCCGTACACTGTACGGCCCTTAATAAAGTAATTAAGATGAAATTTCGTATATGAGTGAGATTCCAATTGCGACCCAGCACGGAATGAGGCGCTGGCGATGGAGTTGGGGGTGGACATACAAGGGGGATGGCCGATAGCAACAATTGCTCTCCGGGTGTAATTAATTCATTGTTTCGTTTTCTTTTCTTTTCTTTCAGTTTTGCTTTTATTCTGTGTTTCGATCTGAGCGGCAAGGTGTTGGAATTAATGGGGTGTTAAAGTTAATTGCCGTGGCATGGATATTTCCTACCCAGAAAATTTTAATTGCACCAGCAACCATTAAAGTTGAACATGAAAGCAGTGGTGTTCGGTGTTGGGTGTTGGGTGTATGGGGGTTTGGTGTTGAGGAAAAATAAATATATTTGAAATTGTTGCTAGCTACTTTGGTATGAAATACGAGTATCTCACACCAGCGACCGTTTAAGGGCGGTCTGGTATCTAGTGGAGTAAATTGTAAATTAGGTGGATGGATCAACCCCAAATGGTATCATTATCATCATGGCCACCATTTTGTGCCATCTACTCGTGCTCAAGTCAATGCCGGGGATGCAATTTATTTGATTTAACGCCCCAGTGTCGGTTCAGAGCTGCGACGGCGGTTGGCTTAATACGATAAAACGAATAAAAATAAATATATTCGCAGATAAGACGACGAATGAGGCTGCATCTTGAGTGGAAATGGTGGCAGAAAACAGGAAGGACCTGCTCAGTAGAATGGCGATGGGATTTAAACGAATTTTTATTTTTTTTTTTTGGCACTGGCAGACAATGTGGCAAGTGTGGATGGATTTGGATGGAGGGTGTTGAGCACACAGTGTGCTTGTTTATTTATCTTAATGGTTTCCGGCTGAGTTTTATTGAAATATAATGATCCACTTCGGATACGAAGGAGAGCGAATAGGTCCTTGAAGATGAGACTTACTCTTCCAAATACATTATCACCTAAATTGAATATTGGAAATTTTTAAGAATATCAGTTACTGTATGCAAATTGAATTCGGGGTTACACCTACTGTTTTTAGTTGATTTACATTTTTTGGTAAATCCTTTCTCTAGGAACCAATATAGCTTTGTACAGACGGACGTTTCGTTACCTGAGACCAACATAGTAACTAATAGATTCAAGAAAGACGTGATATCCATATGGGACTTATTGACTTGACCTTTTTCACTCTTCTTCGTCCCATAAAGTGGCACAGGTTTCGGCAGGTATAGAATACTATGCTTCCTGTATTTTGGACGATAATTCTTCTTTATTTCTGGCTTTAGATTCCCCGATCTTCCGTTTTAGAGCGCCCCAAAAGTGTTCTATCGAATTTAGATCAGGGGATTCCATAACAGCAATTTTATTTGTTTGGAACCATTGCTTTGCTAGTTTTGAGGAATGCTTTGGATCATTTGCCTGCATAAACTCCCATTTTAGCGGCATATCCTCTTCAGCAAATGGTAGCATTACGGTATTTAGCACACATTTTGTCCTTTATGTAGAAAAGTGGTCCAACACCAGATGATGAGGAGCAGGCCCAAATCATTAGATTACCTCCACCGTCCTTTACTGTCTTCTTTGTGTATCTTGGGTCGAATTCGGAATTTTTTGGTCGTCTCACGTACATTTTTCCATCAGATCCAAACAAATTGGTCTTTGTTTCATCTGACCCCAAGACATTGTTCCAGTTTTCATAGTAGAGGTGTCTGTTGGCAAAAGTTAACCTCTGTTGTATATTTTCCTTACTTAGAAATGGGACTCTTCTTGGGCTCATTGCCATTAAACCTGCGTCGCTTAACCTGTTCCTAATTTTTCTAGTAATACTTTTAAAAAAAAATAAACGTATTTTACTAATGCGAAATACTATAATCCTTTGTTTCTATTATTTTTTCCAACACTGTATATTAATTTTCATTCAATTATGGTGGACGTATGTGCATAATTACTAGTACTGACGTTGCCTTGAGCGATAGCCAATGTGAAAGTGATATGGCCTACGCTATGTATTACCATTCAGTGGTAAGTCTTTAAGTTGAGTTAGGTTCTGATGAAAATAAATACAGCAAGAATGAGCCGTAGGACTCGGTTGTAAAATTCACCATTGAAGAAGCCTTCTTTTCTACTCTGAAGGGAAATCGACGAAGAGTATTACGTAGCATATCGTACCTTAACTATTTAATTTTAGACAAATCCTAGGAAATAAAGGAAATTTCACTCGAAATTACATATTACGAGTAATTCCTTAAGGATAAATGCATAATATCGGTTATTGAACATATTTAGAACGAGAGAATCATTATCATTCGTCCAAAGGCTCGATTAATCCGAAGTTTAACAGAAACTCACAAGACAACTTGGTCTGAATTTTTAAATTAGTCAAATACGACTGCTTTTAGGACAAAGAAGTCTCAGTATTGTACCTATACAATACCTTGATACTTACATCAATAGTTTAAGGTAATTGATTTTACGCTCATGGACGTCATCTGTGTCCCTTACCGATAGGTTGGCTCTTATTCTCGGTATGCTATCTCACTGTAGTTTAACATTTTTACTTAGCACTTAATTTGGCAGCTTTCTCTCTTACGTCAATTGTGGGATAAATACCCCGAGAGCCTGCTCACATGCTCATATGTATGTCCTGAGTACTTGTGTATGGTTTAAAACCAATAGTCAAGGCGAGAAGAGGTGGAAAATTTGGTACTGCTGCCCAAAACACGTTTAGGATGTAAGCAACTTTTCAACAAAGATCTTTTAACAAAATTTTAAAGTTTATTTTAACAGTACTGAAACACCCAAGGATTAAAGATATGGTATAAAACCGAATGCGATAAAAAAATGTGACAAGACGTATGTTATACAGACGCTAAAAACAGAACCGCGGCGCATAGTGGGCCAACTTATATGACGGACTCAGAATAAACTCAAAAAATGAATTGAAAGAGATGAGTTCACAAAGCGGTTTTTCCATTAATATACAACACATTCCAATACATCATTTGCAAAAATAGTTATATTGTTTACTTGCATTGTCACTCCATGTGGTCTAATTAAAAATAACGTTTCATTTCTTTTTTGGTGGGTAGGTGTGAAAATCTTCATAGATACTATGAACCCGTTGCTCATGGTCTCATTCTTTGTAATCGACGCACTAAGTTTGTCTCGTCCAGAATTTGGAGTATTTTATTATTACAATGACCATGAAGACGAATATGGAGTTTGCGAGCAAAGTTAATTATTTCGTCCTCGACGGTAACTATTCCTAAGTCTCTGTGGATATCACTGTTTCTGATATACCATGGGGCGTTCACGATTTGTCTTAGAACTTTGTTTTGATAGCCTTGGAGAATATTTCGGTTGCTTGGTTTAGTACAACCCCAAAGTTGTATACCGTACGTCCAAACGGTTTTAAGCACTTGCTTATAGATGAGCAGTTTGTTATGTATGCTTAACTTGGAATGTCTTCCTAGTAGCCAGTACATTTGTCTGAATTTATTTTCAAGTTCATCACGTTTCTTCTTAACATGCGGCTTCCATTTCAGTTTTACATCTAGTGTCATTCCTAGATACTTTGCTTCATTTGCATATGGTATTTGTACCGAGTTAATGAAAATGGGAAGGTTGTTTATTTTCCGGTAAGTAAAATTAACATGAGTAGATTTGGTAGCTCGTTGAGAACAATTCGCCATATCTTTGTCCATTCATAGATTTTATCCAAAGCCGTTTGTAGCTTTCCAGTAGCTAACTCGACTGAAGTATCTGTAGCTAGTATCGCCGTGTCGTCCGCGAACGTGGCTACTATGGTACCTGATTCTTCCGGTATTTCTCGAGTATAGAGTAAAAACAATACCGGACCAAGTACACTTCCTTGCGGAACTCCAGCAGCGATCTCTTTAAATTCCGAGTATTCGGTGCCATGTTTAACACGAAAAATTCTGTTTTCCAGGTACGATTTCAGAATCGTATGCAGCTCTCTCGGAAGAACCTGACTTGGCTTAAAATTTAAGCCTTCATGCCATACCTTATCGATGGCTTGAGACACGTCAAGAAACACGCTAGAACATATCTTTTTCCCTCTAGGGCTTTCTCAATTTCATTCGTAGTTCTAAATACCTGGTCAATTGTGGAGTGCTTAGTTCTAAAACCGAGTTGATGATCAGGAATTAGACGCCTTTCTTCAATGATCGGTTGCAAGCGCTTCAATAGGAGTTTTTCAAATATTTTAGATATTATCGGCAGAAGCGATATCGGTCTGTAGGACTTTTTTTCATTTAGAGATTTGCCTGGTTTCGGGACCATTATAACTTCGGCAACTTTCCATTGGCTTGGAACGTTTAATAATCTTAGCGCGGCATTTATAAGTTGGAGCAGTTTGATCAAGGCTTTCTTTGGCAACTCCTTGAGAATTTGACCTGTTATCAAATCATAACCAGGGGCTTTGTTATTTTCCAATTTTTTAATTGCTTGGTTAAGTTCTCGTAGGGATACTCTTTTTATTCTAAAATTGTCCGGTGTCGTAATTATATAATTAGAACCTCCTGTTAACGCCTGTCCATCAAAAGGCTTAAACGTTTCTTCTAGGTGCTCGGCAAATAGATCCGCCTTTTCTTTATCTCCTTTTGCCCATTCGACATTATTTTTTCTTATGGGAGGAATTTGCATTTGCGGCTTTTTGATTCCCGAGCGAGTAATTTGAACTTCTTTCGCCAGTCAGAACTTCGAGATATGTAGAGATATTCCGATTTTTGTAATCTCGTATTGCTTCCTTCAACTTGTTGCATAAGTGGTTTAAGTATGTTTTATGCTGGAGAGCACGGGATTGTTGCCATCTTTTGCGCGCTCTCCTCTTTTCTCTCACCAGTTCTTTTATTTCTGGGGGATATTTTATTTCATTACTTGCTTTCTCTTTTCTTTTTGGAGTTGGAGTGTTGTTCCAGGCAGCGTTCTGCAGGACTTTGATGAATCTGTCGACTTCGTCTTCTATTTCGTTTTGTGTTTTTAGCGGCACGTTTAGAACAATATGTTCATTGCAGTAATTTCTAAAACCGTCCCAGTTAGTTTTGTTGTTAGTTAATCTAGGCGCCACTTCTTTCTTAATTAAGAGTATGCTTAGTGTCAAAATGACTGGTGAGTGATCTGAGGAGAGATCATAACTTTCCTCGATGTTTGTAGAAATTTTGGCTGCTCCCTTTGTGACAAAGAAGTCTACAAGATCAGGGGTCTTTGTTATATCCGAAGGCCAATATGTTGGTTTTCCTGTCGAGAAAAAGTCAACTTTACATTGCATTCCGGCTTCATAGAGTTGTCTGCCTTTCGTTGAATTACATCTTGAGCCCCAGAAGGTATGTTTCGAATTAAAGTCACCACCAATTATAAAAATCGGTCCGAGTGAATCAAAGATACCTTTAAAGTCAGTCTTTTCTAGCTTGCATCGCGGGGGACAATAAATGGATGCAATGTTGTAGTGCAGGTGGTTATATTTTACGCGAACCGAACTAAACTGCATTGCATCGCATTCAATCTTCATATTTATAGAGTGTTCAATACAATCTTTAATGAACAGTGAGGATCCGCCTCTGGCATTTTTTGATGGGTGGTATGCATGATAAGCACAGTATCCCTTTAGTTCCACACGAGGTCCTTTCCTCAAGTTAGTTTCAGAAATCAAGCAAATGTCAATATTGGCTTTTTGTAAGAACACTTCCAGTTCGTCGAGTTTTTTAATAAGGCCGTTTGCGTTCCACGTCAATATTTTAAGCACTTGTTTCATATTCATGCTTGGAATTGAGTTTTACGTATTTCTTTCTAGAGATTGCACAATTTTTCAACTAGAAGTTTATTTGTTCTGCCTTGCTCCTCAAGAGTCGTGAGAATTAGGGAGAAAACGCGACCCACTGGATCTGGCGTAACACCGCTTTTTTATTACCTTGCAACGTAGCTTGTGCATACGTTAGCGCGTCAATCGGTGGCGGATTTTCCTTTGCGATCTTTTTTTATATCCTTCGACTTTACTGCGACGGATTTTTTTTCTTTCACTGCCTGTTCTTTAGCAATATTAGGTTTATTTGTGGTTGCGTTTGGGTTTAGACGTAAGGTTTTTTTAAGCGTATCGCACCTTTTTTGGAGTTCTTTCGCCACTTCACATCCGCGATAGTTTGCTGGGTGCTTTCCTTGGCAATTTATGCAAGACGGTGGAAGTTCTTTATTTAAGTTGCACTCTTCTGAGAGATGTTTACCGGCACATTTTACGCAACGCGGTTCTTTTTGGCAGTAAGTCTGCGTATGATTGAAGCCTTTGCAACGCTTACATTGTGGGATCGATCTTGTGTTCCTTCGCACAGGTTCAATTTTGACTACGATATTTAAAATAGTTTTGATACCATAGATATCTTCTTTATTTTCGCACTTATCGAAACTAAACATAAACAGTGTTCTTCTCTTTTCTTTTTTAATAATATTTACGACGTCTAGAACTTTAAAGTCCTTTGCATGGAGGTCGCTTACAATATCGTTTTTAGTACACGAAGGGTGAAGTCCTCTCGCTACTACACGTAATGGTCTTTCTGACTTGTTTTCGAAAGTGTACCATTGGATCTTCTCGGTGTTTAATTTTTCGGAAAATTCTCGGTAGTCATCGGAGTTGTCGACGTTAACTTTCCACACATTGTTGCGCAGTGATGTAACCTTATACTTACATTTAAGCGTATCTTTGAGAAAGCAATGCAACTTGCTATTGTCTGAGACCCCAACAACGTTGATTGGAGGTGGAAGACGTAATTTTGTTGGGAGTGGTTTTTTTTTGTGACTCCTGGCTCTTTTCTGGAACGACTTCAGGCGAGGAACCAGCTTTACGTTTCTTAGACGGTCTTTTCTTCAGGGTCCAATTTGTTTCGCGCGTAAGCTCTTCTTCGTCCGTATGGTATTCGCGACTAGTTGAGCGGAGTGGACTGCTTTCTTAGGCTTCGTTTATATGCTTTGTTTTCAGTTTCGTTGAATTTACTGCGTTATTTGCGTTGTTTGTATTATTTGTTTTATTTGTTTTGTTTTTGTCTAGGGTCATATTTAGATCCCACGAGTATGGGGGAAGGGAGGTGGTCCACCGCATCAGAGGCCCCTGTAATGCGGTAAGGCTACGTTACAACCAGAGGACGCCAGGTATCCGGAGGGCTCCGTTCGCGGTGCTCTATTGATTTTACATCCCGAGCACCATTCAGGCCTTGGCACGGGTCGCATAACACCTTGCCTTGAGGATGGGATACTTATTTGAGTGGCAGCGCCCCTTCACGGATCTGGGAATCCGACCCAGATGGATTTTAGACGCCTCTTACGAAAGGCATTCCTACCGCGGGTATATTCTAACCCCTACCCGCAGGTGTGTCTTAATAAGTAGTGGAATTGGCGAGATTTGCTACGGAAAAGCTAAACATTAATATGGAATCGATAGCATCAAGTATGTACTAACTTTCTAAATATGGTTTTGTGTAAAAACTATAAAAGCTATTTTATATTTTTTTTTTTTCTGTATATGTGCTGAATTTTCAAGGAAATTTAAGGTCCTTTTAAAAATTGCCAAGGCATGAGTAGATTTCCACACGCTTCCACCTCGAAATTTTCATTCGTCAATATAAGTTGACTTCTTGTGTATATAATTGACAAAAAAAGCTGGTGCTCATATGTGCTCCTTTTTTTTATTTAGTTTTTTCCAATCAACTGCTTCAGCAAATGTGGTTTATTATTTCACATATATTCCTTAAAAGTTGTTATTTCCGTAAAGGTTCGCATTCAAACGATTTGGTTTATTCAAGGATGGAGTTATTTAAACCCATGAAGGAATTGGGGCTTCAAACACTGGAAGTTCGAAAGACTTTAATAATATCGAACAGCAGCTATTGAAGCGCTACAATCCCAGTGCATCTCAGTTTGGTTTGTCAGTGCTGCACTATTGGATTCGAGCTTTGGAGTGCTTTTTGCATGTGGGCTATAAGCAGTAAAAAAAATGGCAAGTTCGTAAAGAGGAAAAGGATGTTGTTGCGGCAAATAAGGTTCGAATACAAAAAAAGAGATCGAATGGGTCTGATTATTGATCAACTTAAGCCTGGTTTTGGGAACTCAATTGATGGCAACACTGCTAGGCGATTTCTCAGCAACGCAAATGTGGTTGCTGAAATCTTAGGTGCCGATAAGATATTGTTTGAAAAATTGCATGTCATATTGGTAGCTATTTCGAGTGGATATGGTATAAACAGTGAAAAGTTCAGAGTATTCACACTGCCAAATACTCTGTAAATCTTTATCCTTCGTATTACATGCCTCCAACAGTACACAAGCCATTATCCCATGGTCCGGATGTGATTTCTGCTGCACTTCTTCCAATAAGCCAACTGTCTGAAGAAGCACAGAAGGCCAGGAACAAAGATGTGATGAAGATATTTTTAATTTAATGTTAACTACATCAATTAAAAAGCTTCAGGAAGCTGCCAAAAAAAAAAATTGTTGGTGACCTAGTCAGGAATCGAAACCAGACTCTGCGTGATAGTCCAATGAGCTCATTTTCATTCATTTCATTTTCATTTTAAATGCATTTTTATCTCAATTATTAATTGATTCTTACATGCTAGACAAAAAAAATGCTTAAAAATTAGCTTAAATAGCTTAAAACTATCTTATTCTGACTTACTGGCCCCATGCGGACACTCTAAGTTAAACAAAATTCTTAATCTACATGTCTTTCGACGTTGTTTACAGTACCTTCTTTTATTGCATTAATTCAAAACTAAAACTAAGAAAATAAATTTTATTTAGTAAAAAACTTAGTGAATGGACATTTTTATTGTTTTTCTCTTATTATAAAACTTACAGACTACTTAAAAAATAAATCTTAAGCCTACTTAACCTACTTAAACTATCTTATTGTATTGTTTAATTACTATTTCTTTTTTTTTGGTGTGGATTACCACTTTTATTAGAGGAGGTTACCCATATCTGTTGTTTTATAATTTTATTTTATTTTTTTTTTGTTTTTATAATTTTTGTTCTTAAAGCTACCTAAGCCTATGTAAGTCGGTCATGACTAAATAAATATAAGACAGACCCACTCTGCTCCCTAACGAACCTACCTAGTACAAGAGGAATTCGACGATGGAGCCGTCCAATGAGCTAAGTATCGCGCCATGGCCTTATAACTTATATAATTTGTGAAACACATATATTATAGTTTACTAAAAACTGCGGAACTATTTTCTTTACGTTTTAGGATTCCTACATAAAAATGTTGTTTTCAGTATAGCTAGCCCATCATATGAATTGATTCCAGTTTTTGAGGTATCTTGCCCCACTGTGCGGCGGGGGACTACAGTCCCATATAGTTCTATAGCTTAAGGAAATTGAAAAGTTTTAGGACAAAATGACATTCGGAACTTGTGTGCGTAATTAGATTGCGGGTCTTAAAGCACAACTTGCTTAATACTATAGTAATGCAACAAGTAAATTCTACAATGACTGACTTGCCCCTCCCTTCTAAACTAGGGTGAAACTTTTGAGGCTATCGTGTAAACATGTATCATTAGTAAGTAGAATATAGGCCTCTTATAATCTATCAACAAGAAATGATAAAAGATTCCTCACAGTAGTAACAACTATGAGTACACCAGCAGTAGTAACTAAAATCGAAAGCGCTTTTATACAACATTCATAACCAAGTATCGTGATTTTGCTCGTACATATATACTATCTACAAATTAAGCTCATCAACATCATCACCGCTGCCAACTATTACATCATTAATCCTTCCTAAGCCTGACGTTGTCGTTCATTAAAAGACAAATGTGACAAGAGTCACAAGGACAAAGATGTCTGGGTTTGTGCATGAAATGTTGGGACGCATAGCAGATCTGATATATATTTGTAAGCCCCATGTAAATATGTCGATTAGACAGATCGAATACGAAAGCGATAAACTGAATTACAACATTTCCATACAAAGTTGTTAAAAATGTATGCACGTGCTTTTTAAATAAATCCGAGCGAAGTATTAGAGCGAAATTGTTAATAATATAAAGTTACCTGTTTAACTAGACGATTCTATCATGAGTATGAAAAGTGATTTACTGTACTACATAGGAAGATCGAGGATAAGATAAGATTTTTAGGATCCTCTAGGGCAGATAGGGGTCTTCTGACGACAAACAGATTGATAATATTGCTGTTACGATTGGTTCGTGTCATTGGGTTGTTCCATCGTTGAAAAATCAAAGACAATCCTACCGCGAAAAAATGATATCAGGTTTGTGAGAGGGCTGCAATTGCAAAGCATCAAGTGCGTAGAAGCAGTGACAATGGCGTAATGTAAAGAATTCAGAAATTCCGCTTTTAATGTACCAGATTTCATAGGATGAACAGACAAAAGTATATTTTGATTAAACGTGAAATACATATCTGTTGCAATGCACTTAAGGACGAGGGCTTAGTTAATGAGAGCTGCTCAGCAAAAGCGGCGGGACCAGACAGCATTCCATCAGAGTTTTGGTCGAAGATGGAGGGGATCGGCAGCGTTTGGCTATCGAAACTTTTAAATAAATTAAAATGTGGACAACCTATGCCGAATCAATGGAGAAGTAGCTTCTTGGTTCCATTATACAAAGGAAAAGGCGACACTCGAGAATGCAACAACTACCGTTCAATCAAGCTTATGTCACATACAATGAAAATCATCGAAAGAGTCTTAAACGAACGTCTTCGGCAAATAATAAAGCTCGATAATAGCCAGTGTGGATTTGTTGAAGGAAGATCGACGGTGGACGCTATCCAAAGCCTACGAATAATAATGGAAAAGCACCGAGATTCGTCTAAGGATTTACACATGGTATTTATCCACCTCGAGAAAGCATTCGATCGAGTGCCTAGGGATCTCATATGGGCCGCGCTGAGGTCTCAAAATGTACCGGAAACGTATGTTAGAATAATACAAGACATGTACGGAAACGTGAAAACTGCGGTTAAAAGCCCTGCTGGACTAACGAGAGAATTTCCAGTTAATGTCGGAGTGCATCAAGGAAGCGTACTTAGCCCTTTCCTCTTTAACGTAGTATTCGACTATCTTTTAAAAGACTGCATGCACGAAGCAAATGTAACGCCAATTCTCTTCGCTGACGACGCAGTTATACTTAGCGATAACGTCGAAGATTTACAGAACGCCTTAGATTCATGGAGAAATGCGCTAGAGAGAAGAGGGTTTAAAATAAGTCGTTCAAAGACGGAGCATTTGACGTGCCCATTTGCGCATCCGTTGCGACCTGTTCCGGATATAATGTTAGACGGAATAGTTCTTCCGAAAAGCCCTATCTTTAAGTACTTAGGATCAATCGTTAACATGGAAGCGAAATGTGACGACGACGTAAATCACAGAGTGAGTGTGGGGTGCAGAAATGACGGGAAAATTCGGGAATCTTTTGCGACCGAAAATTTCCACTTAAATTGAAGGGGAAACTCTACACCACGGTTGTTAGACCAGCTCTTATATACGGTTCACAGTGCTGGACAATGTACGAAGCGTTTAAAAACAAAATGACGGCAGCGGAAATGAAAATGTTAAGGATGTCTAGTGGAGTCACTAAACGCGATTGCATTAGATCTACGCGTATAAGAGGAAGTCTACATATAAAGAATTCGGTAACCGAACAGCTTCAGGCGAATAGAACAAGCTGGTATTGCCACGTTCAAAGAAGATCTGCGGAAAATCCGGTTAAAAAGGCACTATCAACTACGGTCACTCCAACTGTAAGAAAACGAGGTCGGAAAAAGAATTCCTGGATTTCTCAGATGGCAAATGCGCAACAACGTCTGGGTTTAACCACTGAAGCGATCCAGGACCGAGCATTATGTAGACGCGTTCTGCGGTCTGCGACATTAGCCAACCCCATAAGCGGAGCAGCAGCGATGCAGTAAAAATGGGAAACTCGTTACGCATAAGTTCGTATAACGAGGAAAGGGTTAATAAAAGGATAAGAAGAAGAAGAAGAAGAAGCTCAGCAAAAGCGAAAAGCCTTACAAAAAAAAAAGGAGAAAATCATATTAATATTGGAGCCAGTGCTGACAATTTGAATGAATGACTTCTTTTGACTGCTGAACAACGATGATTATGAAAATATCTGCTGTCCGTGAGAAAAGAAATATCCAAGTGGACGAAGAAACATAGATTCAATGAATAGAATCTCAGCATTATCTGCCCATACTAGAAAAAAAGCTGCGTAAACTACAGGGGAAGACCAAAGAATACAAAATCTGTGGTTTTCACTGTTTCAACGATTTTAACGTCTCAAATGAAAGAGAGCAAAAAATTTCTGGGATGCAAGCCGATATTACACTACATATAAATTTAGCACATCTTCCATATTGTCCGCATCTTCGTAGGATTTGTCCCTCATCAAGGAGATCAAAACGAACTTCATTCATTACCTGAAAAAAAGGTAAATTAATTTCTGAAAACAAAATAACTTCGCTCGTTTAACCTGCGTAGAAGTCTTGGGTCGGTCTCTTCTGGAAAAATCAAATTGAGTAACGGTGAGAACTGATATTATAATACGCCTAGTGCCTTCGAGTAAAGGCATATTCTTGTCCACTAGTCTGTAAGGCAACCATGAATTAACCACTTCTCAGATGAGTGGCCAGCACCATTTTTTGCTACTGATACGAATCCTATGATTGCCTCTCAATCTATCAATAAATCGGTTATACTCTTGAATAACTGTTGGCTGTGGTAAGTTTTTGTATTTCCTTTCTTGCCTATCCCAGCGGCGATACAAAACTTGGCCGATGCCGGCTTCACTGTCAATGTTTGTTGCTATTGTAACTTGACTATTATCATGCCACCGAACTAAGGAAAGTTTATATTTCCCTTTTTGAATGGCATGATGTGAACCCCTTGGCCCTTTTTTCAAGTCTCATAGTGGAGCCCTTTCTACTTGATCGCTTCTTATTCTGCCCAAGCAATTGATGTTATAACTTTTAAGAGATTCGAGCAATGGAAGAGAATTAAATAATTATCAATGTCGACAGTACCTACTTGAAGGAGGAAGAAAATTTACACACAGCCTCCCCGTAACAGTTGACCCCAGAGGTTTTCCCTTTTCTTTCGTGTGCGCTGGTCCAATGTGGGCTCAAATGTTGAAAGGTATCCGCTTGACATGATGAGGCACCAAAATTTGAAGCCATAACGGATTGGTTTTCCCCTAATAAATTATTTGGCGTAGTGGTGCCCCTAGTAAGGCTCTATAGCTTCGTTTTGCCAACTCTTGAAATTTTGAATTCAAATGGTCAATAAACGGGCAAAGTCAAGGGAATCCAGCTTATGATTATCATTCAGATGAAAAAAACCAATGTATTAGCTCAAATGTGTTTCTCGACATAGAAAAAGAAACAAGGGAATTATGCGCATCTTCCCTCGTTTCCCAATTGTTTTTCGCACGGGAAAAACTAGGAACATTATCAAAATCCGCGGTTTTGTCCAAGTTTGTCCTCTCAATACACCTTGCTGCTACATTTTTCACAGCAGTTATTTCAATTTCCTGTCGCAAAATACCTTTTCCAAGTTCATTTAAAGTCGCTGCTTCCCTACCCTTATTGTCGCTGCCGTCATCGTCTATATCACTGTTGTCTCCATCGATTCCACCAGTAAGAACGACCTCCACAGAATCTGCTTCATATATTCCGAGTCCACCAGCTTCTTCTTCATTTAATTCATTTAGAATTTTCAGAATAGCTTCACCGTCAATTTTTGGCTTAAAACTGGAAAACCAAACTTTCATCACCTGCTTATGTCCAGCCTTCCCCCAAAGTCTAAACATTGTAGGTGGAATGTTTTGAATTAATGTCTGCCGATTGTTTCCTTGCTGTAATTGAGACAATTTCTCTACTTTCGACCATCATATTGCGTTCTCTTATAACTCAAATCCTTCAGATTTTGACGAGATGAAGCTGTCTATTCAACATATTTAGTCAATCGATTCATAAAGACATCTCTGTACGCTTATTGCTTTCACATACTCGTACCTACTCTCCAAAGATTTTGTGACTTTTACTTTTGGGTCGGTGATTTCTTACTGGGATCTAAAGTATGTTGTTCTTGAACGGAAAATATCTTAGTTTCCTTAGAAGTAGGTAATTTATAACCCCTGCCCTTGCAATTCGTCATTGCTTTAGAACCCTTTGAGCAAAGGACCACCCAAGTAAGTACCTTTTCGTATCAATTGCACATACGAGTACATAGTTTACAATTTCACTAGCAAAAGTGAGTATGTTTTATGTCCGTAACTTATTTTTACATGGAAATATAAAATGCTTTCCCAGAAACTGCCATTGGCCCTAATCCATACAAATTTCGAAAAATTTCATTCATTAAGCGGTTAAGGTAAATTTTCAACTTTCTCACGCAACTAATCACATTGCTCACTTACCATTTAACGCGTTAATTGAAAGCAATTACCGAGCAATCTGATGAAGATTAAAAACTCCAAATGAACCCATTCATTCCATTTCCATATATTTTGTACACCCCCGCGCAAACTCTGGCTTCCATTACTAAGAAGCGAAATAGTTACAATTAAAAACCATGAAATCAACGACCTGTTAATGGCTGCATGGAGTTCTTCTACTCGTATTCCACGAAAGCCCATAATGCCTTACTCCAAATGCCCCTCATACTATGGTGTACCAACTTTTGCTACGCACAAGTGATCATTTCGCTCACAAGTGCGCACTCATTATATTCATAGTTCCTAGATCATGCACTCCAGCACCGCAGTTTCCAAACAATTTCCTCAACACAATTTTACGAGCGCAGGAAATTTCCCAGTATCACCTCACTTTCTACAACTCCATTGAGGATAGAGCAGCCCTCCTCCACCTCCAGGTGAGAGTGCCGGCAATAAACGTGAAATTAAAATTAAATTTTGATAATGGGTCCCGTTGTTGTTGACTTGATGTTAGAATTTAAGAGGTGAAAGGTCCCTTCCACACAAACACAGTCGCAAACATATACACAAGTACGTTCGCCGGGACTGAGTAATAAAAACGTAATAATATGCAAATATCCTTTGCAATAAAAACCGAATCAAATTAAAATTAGTCTCATAAAAGCTACAGAGTGAGAGATCCTCGACACTGATGGGATGGCATGTCACATCGTTGTGTCGAAGCCCATTTATCATCGTGGCTCAGTTTCGTCAACGCCGGTTATTAAATTATAATGCCATCATCGGCGGCGGCGGGGTGCGATTCTTCATTTAATGGGTCTCCGACTCCAATTTTAACGAAGACCCGAACCCATCCTTTTCGGGGCTGTAATAAATTTTTAATTAAAAACCCGCACCGCAGCGTATACTGAATACCCGTTCGTGTTGCGTTATCCTTGTTATCCTGTTATTCTCTGCAATATGTATGCAAATTTTGTGCTTGTTGTTCAGGTCGTGTGACAATACTTTGGTGACGCTTGCCAGCTATTCGTAACTTACATGAGAAAGCAAATACGGATCCGGAGACGATCCTGCTGTTGCAATGAATAAATTTGAAAGGAACGCACACAGGATTACATCATGTTCGGGTAATAATCGTTGGGAACGTTTTTTTTTTTTCTTTTTTTTTCTGGTGCTTCCTGCATGCTGTTAGTTTGCCTGCTCATCATTTAAGAGAAGTGCGAGATTTTTTGTCCAAGGATAATAGGAAGAAGACTGGTGCGACAACCCTCTTTTATTATTGAATTTAGACATACCATAAACGACCCGCCGCATCCTTTTTGCCTCCCTGTAATGCAATATGTTTTATGCAACCCCTCGCAATAAACATCCGTATTCGCATTCATAGCATCTAAAGTATCTGAAGCTTTTGAAACATCCCTAAGGGAACACTTCACAAACCACAAAATATTATCGAGAGATGATTTTTTTTTTTTTTTTTTACCAAAATGGGGTTACGTGTATATGAAAGGGTACAAGGGAGTACTCGTGCTCACACGAGGGTGGACATGGAGGATTACTATCGTTCGTCTGGTTAAGTCCTTTCGCAGTGATATTAATATTTCCAATGATATGGAAGGATGGTTCGTGTTTATTGCTTTATAAGCCTATTGAGGGTGGATATGGATACAAAACTTAGAAATTGATTCAATTATACCGACGAGAGATGAGAATTTGATTACTGTAGGGGTTTGGTAGTTCATTTGTTGGCACGAGTACAGAAGCTGGGTATATTGGTGATTTTTTAAATAACAATTAAGAAAAGCTTAAGCATCATTTGGTATAGATAGAGCAGTGCCTTTACAATGTTTTTGGCAGCATTTTGCAAAGAAACATAAATCTATGCTGCGGATATGTGGTAGTTATTGTCTTTCTACTAATAATATTAATTCCTATAGTCAGAACCAAAAATACAATGAACTAAGATTGTACTCGTAAGATCAGGTTTTGCTACCCCTGCTGACATCTGCAATACTATTGTTTTCTTCGCTTGACGTTTACATACTCGTGTTATACTTCTCATTAATTATTCAGTAAACCATTTCAATCAAAGATATCTGAATTAACTTCAGAGTTATACTTTTCAGCTGCGGTTTGACTTCCGTAAAAGTTAACTAGACATCTTGAAGATGTAAGAAATGTTCGATGTTCGTCTACTTCTATTTCTGTCACCTTGAAAGAAGTGAAGAAGTCGTTAACTTCTTTTCTTTTTTCGTCACATTCTTAGTTTTACTTAAGACTTTCTGGTTGGTTCGCGTTCGTTTTTACCCTCCTTCAATCTGTGTATATCCAACTTTTTTCTTACAGACCTTTTATTTCATTACACGATAATGGACTTAGGCCCATCTCAGGTAACAACTAGTGCCTAGGCCTAGGCGTCATCTTATGCAAGCCTTTAAGGACGACAACGGGATAACTGCCTCAATATCATATACAAATACACCGTTGTCATACACAGAGCATCAGTTAAAAACTCACAGAACGTCCCTGGATTTTGTATCACTTAATGACGTCACTATTGCAGACGTCGGTTAGAATACATTTGGTCTGATGGCATCCTGCGGTTATACTCATTTTTCAATGGAAGGCATAAACAAGAACATAAGCAGGTTCGGTTTCCAAAAAAAACATTTCAGCTTTTTTTTAGAAAGTTTATGGATGAACACACCATAACCTGGGATCTAATCAAGCGTCAGTGAGTTCAGAGAAGTCATCCATTCTCGAATCAGCAAGTATCTAAGCTGCACAGATGTTGCTATAAGTATTGCATGCATATCCTAACAAGGAATAAAATCATACATTGTCGTCCCCCAAAAAGACGAAACGCTGCAATCTAAATCAGTTCTGAAACTATCCATGCAGGCGCGACTACATTCCTTTCTTAGCTCAAATTGTGGTTGAACCCAATCTCGGGAACAGGTAAAGTCAATTTCGGTATAATTCAGCTTCATGAGTTCTAGTGTCATTGCAAAGTCATTGTCAAAGAAAGTTGGCGGGCAAAATCATTAAGTGAATTGGAACGTAGAGAGCTCCTGGCTCTGCAGTCGAAAATGACCTTTCCTTAGGGTTTGGTAAAGTAGAGATAACTTCTTCCGTAACAATCGACATCTTGGACAAAAGTGACCTTATCGTAGCCATGTAGATCCAGAGAACCCTCCTGGTGACAAGGTTATGCTTCTTTACGCTAACAGAACGCCCACAGAGCCTTGAAGGTTGGAGAAGTCGCACAGATCTAGTACTGCCTGGGTCAAGTCCACCATAGCAGTAGAGATATAGCCACTCTTCGAAAGTTTGGGTGAACAAACTATCACATATTGGATACAATCAACATTTGCAAACAGGGTCCAATTTGCCAGCATTGCTCTTATCCACAAAATAGTGATTAGTCTGCGCCGTGTTATCTGAGGTATGCATGCCATCAAAAGTTGTATGTACAGTATGATGTCATGTATGTATGTATAAATATTGCCAATAAAACATAGTCAATGGTCACATAAGTCACCTTGTGCTATCTCTATTTTCACCACCAGTGCCCCAATGAAATTGCCATTAACATTCTGCACCTTAAAACCTTTAAACCGTAATACCCGTCTTGTTATGAATGGTCATCCGTATAGCCTCATGTCCTTTCCTTAGCCGAACAACTCAACGAGTATTCCTTCAAATACGCTACAAATTCCGTCTACCAGATATTCAATAGCAGGCTCGCTGGATGTTTTGCTTTATTCGGCATATTTCACCTTGCACCGAAAAACAGTCTACACATTCTACCTCATATAAAGCTTGACCACCCTTTTCATGCTCAAATGAGTCAAACTTATCTGTCCTAAGCTCTTGGTGAGCAAGGAGTCATGTTTTTCGATTTTGGGTAAAAGGCTATTTTCACTGTTCGCCGAATATGTCAATGACAGGCTTGCAGGAAAGATTGTCTCAAAGTAACTAACAGTTTATCTTAGTTCCGATTTGGTTCCCTGGGAAGTGGATCTCAAACGTTTCTACTTTTGACTAAGCGCAAGTGCCATCCGATTTTTAAAATGTTTCCAGACCAGCTGATTTCCAGTGAGCGTTTCAATGTTATTGCAAAAAAATCTTTCAAAAGTCCAAATTAGCATCTGATATTTCTTCCTCCAAATGGGTCTTAATAGTCGTATTCGTATTCGTATTCGATAAATCCATCATGCAAATATGTAAAATTGGGCGTGTGTCCAGAATACTTCACAGAAGTTGGTGCAGAAACATCTGGTCCTACGAGCTTACACAATTTAGGAGGATTGAGACCTCTTGATGATCATATGTTGGGTGGATGGCTCCTATTGCCCAATTCATTGGCATTAATGTATAATGGTATTCCACTTTCATGATGTCCGAACCTTCTAAGGATTATTCGTTAAGTACGAAGAAACGTTACTGATATGGTGGGTGTGGACCCCAAAATAACAATGTACTGCTTACTACCTCAAAAACCAACATTGAAAAATGTTGATTTGAGCTCTATGGTTCATTGGTGTAAGTGAAATATATTACACTCACACGTCCAGAAATGCAGCATTATAACGTTTGCCTTAATTTCTCAACCCCTGCAGTTCACGTATAATATTGAGAAACTCCCCTTATTGAGATTGAATAGTCTAAGGGACCACATATAACTCCCAAATGTGTTTTTCGTCAAACGTTGATAATGTGATTTCGCAAACAAACTCAATGCTGAGATTCGTAATAAGAAACTTTAAGGTTTTCAATGATCCATATAATCTAAAATCATTGTATTTGTCGACCAATTATATATGGAATCCTCATCAACGAACTCATATCGCCCGGGTTGAGAAAGTTCAAAAAATGATCACAAAGTTTGTGCTTCGAAAGACTTTCGTTAATTCTAATTACACTCCTTATGAGATCCGATGTAGTTTAATGAATTACAATCGCTGGTCTCTAGAACCAAAAGGGTCACATCAACAGTCCCTTATGACTCTCTATGTCTAAAGTTAATGCACCATCTCGCAGCCTACGTTCTAGAGAATTCGATTTTTTACATGTCCCTTTTTATCGTGCAAGCCATGCAAAATTTAAGCCTATTACTTCAGCATGTGTTACTTTCAATCTTCTCACCGTTGCTTAAAATTCCATCTCCGTAAGCAAATTATCCACTTCTGCTTAATTTACAGAAGCCCCAAACTGGACAGCATTTCGACCTTAAACGAGTTCGATGCGCTGTGTGACTCAATACAAAGAATTGTATCCCTGTATCCTCATACTGAAATCTTTATTGCGGGCAATTTCATAATTCACAATTCTGGGTGGCTTCGGCATTCTGGAGAGACAACACCCAAAGGACGGTATGTTGATATATTTGTTGCGGAAAACAACTTTATCCAGCTTATAAATGAGCCCAAGCGAATACCAAAACCTGGACTTGTTTCTCACTTCTCACACTGATCAGTACACAGTTGATGTGCTCTTGCTTCTAGGCTCTTCGGACCATTGTGCCATGTCAGCTAAATTCTCGTACATTGCGCACACAGTTAGAGAAAAAATTTGTAAAAGAACCATATGGTAAAACAAGAAAGCCAACTGGAACACTTTCCTTAGGAATTTTAACTGGTCGTTATGCTTCCTCGATAATGACGTGTATGCCGCTGCTTATATGATCACAGACACTATCATTTGGAATGAGATCCTTTATCCCTCACCGGATAAAGAGTATCAGACCAAAGGAAAAGGCGTGGGACGACTCGAGCTGTAAAGGGGCTGCGTCAGGTTGAGAGAAATGTTTTTTCGGTCTTACAAAACCAACCCTACAGAGGAAAACTGAAAAAAGTTTAAACGAGCATCAACGCCTTTCTTACGAATGGGCCAACAACTTTGGCAAAAAATACTACAATGTCCCAAAAGTAGTAATTGTTTGTCTTCTTCTTCTTATCCTTTTATTAACCCTTTCCTCGTTATACGAACTTATGCGTAACGAGTTTCCCATTTTTACTGCATCGCTGCTGCTCCACTTATGGGGTTGGCTAATGTCGCAGACCGCAGAACGCGTCTACATAATGCTCGGTCCTGGATCGCTTCAGTGGTTAAGCCCAGACGTTGTTGCGCATTTGCCATCTGAGAAATCCAGGAATTCTTTTTCCGACCTCGTTTTCTTATAGTTGGAGTGACCGTAGTTGATAGTGCCTTTTTAACCGGATTTTCCGCAGATCTTCTTTGAACGTGGCAATACCAGCTTGTTCTATTCGCCTGAAGCTGTTCGGTTACCGAATTCTTTATATGTAGACTTCCTCTTATACGCGTAGATCTAATGCAATCGCGTTTAGTGACTCCACTAGACATCCTTAACATTTTCATTTCCGCTGCCGTCATTTTGTTTTTAAACGCTTCGTACATTGTCCAGCACTGTGAACCGTACATAAGAGCTGGTCTAACAACCGTGGTGTCAATTTAAGTGGAAATTTTCGGTCGCAAAAGATTCCCGAATTTTCCCGCCATTTCATCCATCCCACACTCACTCTGTGGTTTACGTCGTCGTCACATTTCGCTTCCATGTTAACGATTGATCCTAAGTACTTAAAAATAGTGCTTTTCGGAAGAACTATTCCGTCTAACATTATATCCGGAACAGGTCGCAACGGATGTGCAAATGGGCACGTCAAATGCTCCGTCTTTGAACGACTTATTTTAAACCCGTTTCTCTCTAGCGCATTTCTCCATGAATCTAAGGCGTTCTGTAAATCTTCGACGTTATCGCTAAGTATAACTGCGTCGTCAGCGAAGAGAATTGGCGTTACATTTGCTTCGCGCATGCAGTCTTTTAAAAGATAGTCGAGTACTACGTTAAAGAGGAAAGGGCTAAGTACGCTTCCTTGATGCACTCCGACATTAACTGGAAATTCGCTCGTTAGTCCAGCAGAGCTTTTAACCGCAGTTTTCACGTTTCCGTACATGTCTTGTATTATTCTAACATACGTTTCCGGTACGTTTTGAGACCTCAGCGCGGCCCATATGAGATCCCTAGGCACTCGATCGAATGCTTTCTCGAGGTCGATAAATACCATGTGTAAATCCTTAGACGAATCTCGGTGCTTTTCCATTATTATTCGTAGGCTTTGGATAGCGTCCACCGTCGATCTTCCTTCAACAAATCCACCCTGGCTATTATCGAGCTTTATTATTGTATTTGCCGAAGACGTTCGTTTAAGACTCTTTCGACGATTTTCATTGAATGTGACATAAGCTTGATTGAACGGTAGTTGGAGCATTCTCGAGTGTCGCCTTTTCCTTTGTATAATGGAACCAAGAAGCTACTTCTCCATTGATTCGGCATAGGTTGTCCACATTTTAATTTATTAAAAAGTTTCGATAGCCAAGCGCTGCCGATCCCCTCCATCTTCGACCAAAACTCTGATGGAATGCTGTCTGGTCCCGCCGCTTTCCCCGGCTTCATTTTTCCAATTGCTGTACTTATTTCTTCGATTGAAAAGTTCGAAACTTCCTCCTCGAATGGACCAGCTGTCGGCCCGATATCACGTGGAAACTGTTTGTTAAGCAACTCCTTGCAGTATTCAAGCCACCGGTCACAAATTTCCTTTTCATTTGTTAATAAGCGACCGTCTGCGTTTTTGATGTATTTCGGCGAGCTTAAAAATATTTGGCATTTTAGTACTGTATGACGTTTGAACTTCTTGGATAGCTTGTCTTCTATCCGCCGATCTTGAGAATATTTGTTCCAACTCCTGGTACAGGTTTTCCGCTTCCGCCGCTCGAGTTCGAGCCAGGACTTTCTTTGCGATCTTTTTAAGACGCTCGTATTCAAGAGCCAGTCGAGCTTTTTTGATATCGTCGCTCCGATCGCATTTTATCCACGCTTGGAATGCACTCTTCTTGTCGGCCACAGCTCGTTTGGTTTCGTCATTCCACCACCATGTTTCTTTGCCCACGTAATGGTATTTCGATATAGTCCCCAGATGGGACTTTGCGAGTGTTATGCATTCCTCGTGCATGCTGTTCCACATTTCTTGCGGGCTAAGTGAGTCTGCTATACCATTTATATTTTGAAGTACTTCTTTAGCCAGTGCGATAAATCTTGCGCTTCGTTCCTTCGATAGATTATACCACCGGATTTTTGGCTTTCCAAACGATGCCCGTGTTTTCGGTGGTTCCGCTGTAAAAAATTCTGTAATGAGCAGACGGTGTTGGCTTACTAGCGATTCTCCAAGTATTACTTTACAGTCCTTAACACGGTTTCTCATCGACATTTTGCAGAGGTGATAATCTATTTACGTTTCGTGGCCTCCGCTGCTATAGGTTTCGTTTCGTCCATTGACCGTTCCATGGGAGAACATCTTAAATGCCTTAGTTTTTAAATCTAGAAAACGCGCTTTATTTCCTGTCTTACACCACTTCGTTTCCTGTACGCACAGGATTTGTAGAGTTCTGCGACGCATAATCGCTTCCAGTTCTGAACTTTTTGAGGTCATCGATCCGACGTTCCAACTTGCGAACCGAAGTTTAGTAGTAATTGTTTGTCGTTCGTCAAAAATATTGTGCAAGCTTTTTCATCAATCATACTCTTCAGGACTCTTTCCGAGTAAATGGAAAACAGCATTTTTTCATCCCTTCCCAAAGAGGCGAATCTTCTTCTGTCTCCTCTTGCAGACCCATAGCACAAGGAGTGCCATCGAAAAAATCTACCCACCGAAAATTAATAAAAGATGCAGTAAAAATAGAACTTAGAATATTAAAAAAAATTAAAAATATTTATTTCATGCCTCCAATCTGTAAAAATTAACAAAAAAAAAACTAATCTTTATTTTAAAAAAATTTTTTTTAATTTTTTCAGGAACACATTCCTTCATTGTTTTTATGGTCCCATCTGTCACCTTTTAGGAGCTATTTTTCCAGCATTTTTTGAATTCTTACAGGGTGTTGAAAGCTTTTTTGGTGGCCCTTTACTCTTTTTTTACCAGGGCCCAATATCTTTCAATTGGCCTAAGTTCTGGTGAATTCGGAGGATTGGCCTCTCTGGGCACCACCGAAACGTTGTTTAGCTCATACCAATCCATCGCTCTCTTTCCATAGTGACATGACGCAAGATCATGCCAAAATAAGGGGAGTTCTCGATGATTGTTGCAAAAAGGCCTTAAGCGCTTCTGCAGGTACTCATTTACATAAATTTCGCCATTTATTGAGCCGTCGTGATGAAAGTTCGTCTTCTGATCCCACAAGAACAAATTGCTTGCCAAACAAGGAATTTTTTTTGGAAATTTTGCTTTAGGTTGGGTTCGAAACTTTGCTTCAACATTTCCTCTACCTTTGGCGGTATAGAATGCCTGCTCTGGAAGCTGGTTCAAATCAGCAAAAACATACGATTCATCGTCCATTACAATGCATTAAAATTTGGTCAAAAAATTTGATTGAATAAATTTTGACCGTTGTTTCGCATCCAAATTATTTTTGGGCGTTCCGATCTGGAACCTTTTGGACTTTGTATGTTTTCAAGCCCGTATTTCTCTTCACTTTATGAACTAAAATATTTGAACATTCTGCTTTTTTTTTTGCAAAATTACGTTCAGAAATGTTCGGACTTTTTTCAAGAAGGCTTAAAATCTTAGTGACAATTTTTGGGTTTTTAAAATAGGCTTTTCGACTGGCATGTCTCCCCATAAAGTGGAACCAAGGTCTACATCCACCTGGCGAAAGCATTTGACAGACTTAAGCATCAGGCATATTTTTTCGAAAATGCGTGCAATGGATTAGAAATTAGCTCTTGGAACGTTCAATTCAAGTTGTCAAGCCTGATTTTCACAAAATAAATGCTGATGTGCCCCAGGGTTCCATTCTGTCTCCTACACTCTTTTAAAAATTCATCAATGATCTCTTGTCTGCTTTTTCTAATCCAATATACTCCTTCGCTGAAGACAAAACTCACTGCTTTTCATATTCGTTCCCATACTCACGGCCCTGTTCTTCGGCGCTAGAACAGGAACTGCAGGGTATGTTAAGCCCATTACATGTCTAGGTTTTGGAGTACCTATGTTATTGGAGTACAATGCTCACATCTGGTCAGGTGCCCGAAGACTTCTTTGTACCTACTAGATAGCATTAAAAACCGCACGATAGGACATATAGGTGATGCCACTATAACACAGGCGATTGTCTTCAACCACTGACGTAATGTTTTCCGCCTCACCTTATTTTATCGCTATTTTCACCACCCCTACTCTACACAAATTGCCAGTCGCATTCCATTATGTCGCTATGAATGCTCATCAGTACATAACAAAGCCCACTTTCGGACGTACTCTGCCAAGCTCTTTAGTTCCTAGCCATTACAACCTTCAAACATTTAAAACCAACGTATGTCGGTGCCTTTCTTTTCTTCCTCCCTAAGTGCAAATATTTTGTGCGCGAGTCAGTTAAAATTTTTATTTACTTGTAGTCTCTAAGAACGATAGTACTTGATAGAGAATAATAATAATAATATCATAATTGATATCAACTTAAAAAAACAAGGGCACATGTGCCTTAAAAACACAATAAATAATGCAATTACACCATTAACGAGTACAACATCCCCGTGTAACGCAAATGTAGTTTGTATGTTGAATTTGAAATCACAAAAAAAAAACATATTAATAAAAAACCTACAAATCCAACCGACTTCAAATTCAATTGATATCAGAATTAGGTAATTAAGAAAAATTACAATCGAAGAAGCAATCGTACGCATGTTCATCCCCCTTAGGGATGATGCTGCCGTCCGTCGTTTAACATTTAGATTATCATCAGAGCAGAGCAGAGCATCAAAGGCCACTCAAATATTTACACAAAACATCTCGCATGCGTGTGCACGTTATTAGGTGAGCATAGGTCCTTAGGGATTTCAATCGGCGAAATAACTACTATCACCAGGCCGAAGCCGTTATTGTAAGCGTCCTTGTCTCGATTGGCAAATGCTGTAAGCCGATTAGGCCTGCATCCTGTTGACTTTCACATGAAAAATCCAAATGTCCTTTCACATTGTGAGTGGGTAGTTTTTTGTTATTCCAAATACGAATACGAAATCAAATCGGCGAAAATGCATTGTTTCTGAAAAAGATAGGAAGATACTCGTAGCTAAAGGGAGGATGAGGATTTACTTGTTATTTGGTGGTGTTTTGTGTGTTTATTTTTTTTTTATTGAATAGAAATACGAAATTAACGAATTAGGGAAATGATTGTGAGAAACGCAAATAATAGAAAGCCATTACAAAAGGATAAGTGAGTGCAGGAAATTAATAAAATTTTGATGAATATTCCTTGCTTATTAGGAGAACGATGCTTCAAGGATGTTGTTAGTTGCGCTGCAATCGAATTTCTTATCGTATTTCCTTTATTGTTCGAGTATGTCGTAACTTTCTTTCGTCAAAACCAGAAGAAGCAAAATTAAGCAGAATAGTTATTTGGTTGTAAGGAAATTTACACACACTTCTTAACCTCTTAACCACCGAAGTTTTACCAAAAGGTAAGGAATACATGCCACGGACACAAGCCCTTAACCGAAGGCTGTAGGGACACATAAAGGAACATCGTAGTAGAGTCGCAGTCAATACTGAGGATTTGGAAAGACCATTTCTGCAGACTGTATCATTGCGATGACGAACCAAATACCGCTGTCAGGCAGAATCAACATTTCAACCTGGACGATGATGACCAACAATTCCGTCCACCCGACCTGGATTAAGTGAAGATAGCTATATCGAAGCTTAAGTCCAACAAAGCTGCTGGAGCGGATGGCCTGACTGCCGAGCTCTTCAAAGCGGCAGGCGATGACTTGGTAAGGAGCATACACCAACTCATCTCTAAAATATGGTCAGATGAAAGTATGCCCGATGAATGGAACCTCAGAATTGTTTGTCCTCAAGAAATGAGACCCTCTGAACTGGGCCAACTACAGAGGCATCAGTCTCCTTAACATCGCATTTAAGATCTTATTTGCCATTTTGTGTGAATACCTGAAGCCATTCGTCAACAACCAACCTAAACCAGGGGTTTAGGAAAGTCTACCATAGACCAAATATTCACACTATGGCAGATCTAGGAGAAAACCCAGGAGCTCCAGATCGATACACACTACCTATTTATCGATACTAAGGCTGTGTACAATAGCATCTATAGAGTTGAGCTAAACGGAGAAATGTCTAGTTTTGCCATCCGTGCCAAACTCATTCTTCTGGCAATGATGACGATGGAGAATGCACGCTGCTCCATCAAGGTAGGTAAAGACCTCACCGAGACCTTTGATGTCAAAAAAGGATTTACACAAGGCGATGCGATGTCGTGGCATTTCAACAACATCAGACTTGAAAGAATAGTGCAAGACTCGAGCATAAATACACAGTCTTTCAAAAGTTCGTCCAATTACTCTCATACGCCGATGATATTGACATAACTGAAAGAAAGTAGCGTGATATCAGTGGCGCCTTTGCAAGTACTGAGACCGAAGCGGCGAAAATGGGTTTAGTGATCAGCGAGGTTGAGCAAAAAGGACACTCAACACCGAAGTCTCGGACAGAACTTCACCTTCGATAGATACACCTTTGAAATAGTTAAGGACTTTGTCTACCTATGCTCTGCTATAAATTCAAACAACGTCGCCAGAGCTGAAATCAAACGAAAAATAGCTCTTGCCAGCCGCGCTTCTGTGGGCTAAGAAAGCAAAGCCCTCGCTAGAACAACAAAAGTTGGCCTAAATAAGACATTAATAATCGCAGTCCTGCTCTATAAGAAAGAGGCATGCACATTATCAAAAATAGAGAAGATGCTCTTGGCTGCTTAAAGAGGAAAATTCTTTAAGTAATCTTCGATCCCGCTTGCATTGAGGGTGAATAGAGAAGGCAATTCAACGACAAACTGTACGGACTGTTTGTTTGAAGTAATGAGCATTCATAGCGAAATGATGGTAACGATTGACTGTTAAAAGACAGACAATTCTTTTAAAGCACTTGTGGTAGAAATGCCGGCATAACGAGCTAAGAAAGAAAACGAGCATAACTTCGATGTTGAAAAGTGTAAATTTGCCATAACTGCAATGTTCTGAGTCTTGTCTAGCAGGTGCTGGAAGTAGCAGAAAGTTTGCTGTATGACGCAGCTATTGTTTGTTTTGTGGACTTGGTGTTTACCAGTGTATAGGTCGTGACATCAGAAGTCATTTTATCGACCTCATTGAGTTAAGTCATATTGTGTGTGTAAAGTTCTAAAACAAAGAACGAAACCATGTGAAGACTGCTGCATGAGTCTCGAAAAGGGGCAAGTATTGAAACTGCACCAAAAAATATTGAGAGCATTTAATCGGATCATATTCCTGCTCTAAGGACCATTTAAAAAGTTGTGTAATAGATTTCGGGTCGGTGATATGACTTTGGGGATGAACCCTTTTCTGGACGGCCTTCCGAGATTGATGACGCCATTGTGGGTGCCTTATTGTAAAATAATCCCAAGATTTCAACTAAGAACGTTGTCAAGATGCTTACTATTGATTATTCGTCAGCTTTTCAGCATTTAAAGAAACTTGGATTCACTTCCAAGCTTGACACCTGAGTCGTTTGACGAAAAATAAAATAAACTGGACCGCGTCCCTGTGGGCATATTCTTGTCTTGACGCCATGAAAACAAACTTTTTTTGAATCGAGTCGTTAGAGGTAACAAGAAATGGATTCTGTACAACAACGTGCTGGCTTATATCCAATAAAAATTAGTTATCTGTTTGTTGGGATTCCAGCAGTATAATTTTTTATAACTTTTTTCCCGAATAAGTACTGTGAGCAAGTCCCTCAGCCAAATGAGCAAGTTTAAAAAAAGTTTTCCAGTTTTGGGTTATCTAAAAAAATCTTCCATCATGAAAACGCACATGTTGTCATACGACAAACGCTACAGAAACTAAAGAAGATTAAATGGGAAATCCTTCAGCACCCACCGCATTCTCAAGACCTTTCAGTTCCTTCAGAACGGTCTGAACGGAAAGAAATTTGGTTTCTCTGGAGCTGTCAAAAACTACTTTACGACGTTTTTTAAAGGAAAATCAGAATTTATATATTAGATATCAGACCAAACCATAAACTAAGAAGCACCGCGTTGAAGACCACTACTTTATGAGTCACCTCTCAAGGAAAAGTGAACAAGTCGTCAACGAAATACTTTTTAGCCTGAGAAGGAGGGAAATATAAGCAAGTGCTATCGCGGATAATGTGTTTCTTATGGCCGTCGGAAATTTCCCTTCCACAAATAGTAAAATTCTGAATTAAACCTTAAAAACTTCAGCGTTTCAGAATGCTTGACCAAACCTGCAATATTAATCCCTGCTGTAGCTTTAGTCATTTTAGGAAAGATTACTCAGCGGTCGATGATCCTGAAAGAACACTTTGTTCGCTGACCAATGCATTACAAAATCTATTTACATCACCTTTGTTAGGTTATCTCTACGAGTATGCTAGCCAGGTATGGTCTTCTTCATAGGATATTCAACGTCTGAAGCTATCTAATACAGATTCCCTCAGCTTTTTTGTAATAATCCACTCCATTTGCGATCTGATCCTTTTTTTCGACGAAATAACTACCAACCGACACACGATTTTAGCGAGCCATTGCCTCGTTTGCTACTTAAAGCTGAGAGTGAAAGTGTTCGATTTCCAATGTACGAGTAGCTCCGCAAAATTTTGACTACCCTTACTTAAGTTTTGCTATTAGTTTGATAGCAGTTTGGTTCTAGATACCCCATCAGGTACTTTGTAACAAGTCTTCCATAAATATAATAAGCTCGATTAGGGCTCGGCCTACTAAAAATCTTTCTGCCAAGTCTATCAGCCTGATGAAGCCATCGACGAGTAGATCCTTCTAAAATTTGTTAATCACGGATCGCGACTAAAGGCCAAACATTTGGGAAGAAACTAAATTTAAATTTAATTTCAAATTTTTGTTTGAACTGCTATAAGATGTGAATGTGATACATCATCTTAAAAAAGTCATGTAAGAAGCAGTTCTATGTCTCAGACAGAAACTCTTGACTGAGGTCTGCTGCATGATATGTCAAAGTTTTGTTCATCAAGAAAACCTTAAGAAGGTGTA
The DNA here is from genome assembly GCA_928272305.1 of Volucella inflata. Classification (NCBI taxonomy): domain Eukaryota; kingdom Metazoa; phylum Arthropoda; class Insecta; order Diptera; family Syrphidae; genus Volucella; species Volucella inflata. The sequence continues at coordinate 231,528,723 of OV743716.1, forward strand.
GGTTTTGTGAACAAAGCTTTAGTAATCCCGGACTTTGTTGAACCAAAACAATTCTCAGTCACTAACAAGTGTAGAAATATCTTTCAACGACTTTATGACAAGTAAAAATTAAAAGTAAACATTTTCTTCTTCCTCAAATGCTCACAAAGTACCACTGCCTCTGGGCAGAAATATAAAAAGCATCACCAGATATTCAAACAATTTTAATTTAAAATTCTCTAGCGGCGTGTCGCTCGTTTGTTTCAGTTGAAATGCTGAAATTCTCGCAATTTCTTGTTCGTTAAACCATCCGGGGGCATAGTCAATCGGAATCGACTAACATCGATTCACATGCCCGAGCTTGGCTTCCATGGAAGATCACAGCTAAAACAATTGTCGAGTCGTTGGATCTTTGAATACTTTGAAGCACATGGGCCGTTGTCTACCGCAAGGACAGAAATTATGTTCCACTCGCGCACCGATAGTGAGAAACAATGATTGGATTGGATACAAGGAAAACACTAGACAATGCAACGACGATATGGATACACTTGAGCACATCATCACGAATATGGGCGTCCAATGAATATTTCGAACCTTTTCGCGTACCATCATGCATCATCATCATCATCAGCATCATGGACATCATCATACCACAGTTCAATTCGTCCGATCTTGGAGGCTTTGTGTTGCATGTATAAGTAGGTACATACCCATAGAGATGAATGTTTTTTTTTTTTTTTTGGTTGAAAGGCGGAGGATGACATAGGGAATTGTTTGTCAATTTGGGGCATCTTTATAGGCGCTAGCCCACAACACAATCGCGTTGTATGTAGGGACCGCTGCTATTGCTGCTGCACAATGACCATGCAAACGACGGATGTAAATATGCAAATTAACAATATGCATCCGTTGGATTTCCAAGAAGAGGTGACCCTTGCCTCGTCGTCGGTGGAAGTGAAATGGCTGAATGGCATAGAAAAAATTGTGGAATGGTCCCGCGTTGGCTGGTTAAGTCGTTGAGTCTTGTTGATGTCTCAATTCGCGATCGCGCGAGAATCCTAAATGTGGTATGTTGATGTTGCTGCTGTTGCTGCTCGTGCATCCGAGCATTTCCATACCACAATCAAAGGGTTGGCGGGTATGGAATGTATTTGTCGTCGTGGCACGATGTAACCGTGGACTAAAGCTATGCTTCGACCATATAATGTGACTTCTATTGAGTGTTTTGCGCTTTTGCTGGTTGGAGTTTTCTTGGTGCTCAGAGCCTTGTTACTCAGTGTTTGCTGCAGCTTGGTGGTTTGTGCTTGGTGCTCAGCTAATGGGATGCATCGACATGTCGACTGGCGATACTTTATTTCGTGGAAATTTCTGACTGACATCGAAATGGACTTATAAACAAATTAATTCACCGATGTCATCACCGTAGTCGGAGTTAGCTGGAGTCAGTCGTTGGCTCTGGTGGTGGTGTCGTCGCATAGTTTAACAGTGTGCACACTGTTGGAGGGTTATGCGCGAAAAAGGCTCTTTGGAATGTTGATTGTGCTGAGTTCAAGAGAGGTTTGTTCGAAGACAATTGGCAGATGCTAATTGACACTTTGCTTCAAATTGCTCCTTTCCTTTGGAATTGTCTGTCTGAAATCATTTAAACGAATCATTTTAAGAAATAATCAAACAAATCTGATCTATTTCTAAGGTAAATTTAAATTCATTAGTATGGAAAGTTTTGATACATTACAGACTTCTCTTGTCCTCATTAAAATCAGACTAAAGCTTCTGCAGTTAACATAACTCACACATCCTTGTTTGATTTCTTCAAGGGCCAAGTAATATTTGAGTTGAGAAAGAAATTAAGGTCCCTCTTGCTTGGATTGACTCGAAAGACTACCAGTTTGCCTATCACTTTCAATTTAAACAATTTTTGTGTTATTGAAAGATCAGTTACACGGGTTGATCATTTTGCTAACTACCCAAGAGACCATGTTAGATATTCACTATTTTTCTGGTGACAAATCCAAGACCAGAACATCCGGTTATGCATGCAAACAAAAGGAATGGATGAATCGAACAGGCGATTATTATTCACCGACATATCCTGATATGCCCCATTACCAAGGGCGAAGATAAACGATTTTACAGAACCATTCTTTTGCACGCTTATGGTTATCGAATATTTAACATGCTGGTAAGATCGTTGATGAAGAGTCCCATACCAAGCTGAAATATACTTATTTCAGCAAAAGTTTCCATCACCATGACATACAATTAGGTTCCTTAGAGTCCCCTCATCAAAAAAAACCCAATTGCGATCGACTCATGTCACTGGTTCGGTATTACCGATATTGAAACTTTCTAAGATTTCTTTTTAATTAATTTAAATACTTTGGTAGCCAAAAACGTAAGAAAGTAAACGTCTGTCTTCGGCGCCAAAAAAAAAAAAAACAAATTATATGATACCCACCTACCACTATGAAGCTACTGATATGATTGAACTTTCACACAATTTCCCGCATCCAAGGGAAAATCTACTCTTCCAAAAGAAAAAGATCGAGCTGCTGCAGAAACGTTATTTTGATGTTTCAGCTAAAAGAAAAAGAAGACATGATATTCAACCTAAATACCACTTTAGCTACTATTCAAAGAATAAGACGAATATGCCGGGGCTACAAAGCCAATGTTGTGTTCAATCACAACAATTTATGACATACGAGGCCAGACGAAGTCAGTTACCAAAAACATACAATAACACAACTGCGTACACCGGTTTGCACCTCTATTCATTTCTTGCTTATCATATTGCCTTTATGTGTACTCGTATATTTGTAGAATAAGCAAATTGTACTATTTAAGGCGAGTATGTGCGCAAATAAAGTTCAGTTCGTTAGAATACACCTGGCTGTTTATTGATTTGACTTACCCGAACACCAAGCATTGATGCGGTGAACAACTATCAGCTTGCCATCTGATGTAAAGCTCTCCTGATGCAATAGTGTATGGTGTTTTTCCTATTACACTGCTAACATGTTCGCAGAGTAGTGCATGCACTCTTTTTATCATGCCTAAGGCAGTTTAAACATAGCCTAGCAAGTTTAACTTGCTCCCACCTTTCCTTAGGAGTCTAGTTTAATAATTTAAGATTGTGGTCACTCTTGCAAACTATGCATTTAGATCGAGTTGCTAAATGATAATTGCGAATGGAGACCTTTGATTCCTCTTTGGATTGCCTTTGCCGTGAGGATCCTATCACTTCCAATGCTTGGTATCTCTTTTGTAGAAAGTCGTACAAGTTTTGGAGAGAGGGCATCTTATTCGGATGTTTTAAACCTGGTTTCTGCTTTACTGGTCTAAAGCCTTTGTAATTAAATGAACAATAAAAGGTCCCCACGATGATGTTTCAAAGCCCATGGAGATTTTTGCTAATAGGCCCTCTTCTGTTGCATCCAAAATTGTCTTAATGGAGTTTGATGGTGACTGGTTTCCTTGATGACCAGATTTGAGCATTTTTTCAATATGCACTCCAAATATTTTCCTTTCGTTATCATATCTTGCCTTTAAAGTTTTCCAGGCCGATGTATAGTTTGCACTTGAATTGGTTAAATGTCTGATAAGTAGCATTGGTTCTCCTTCCAAATGCGTTTTTTAGGTATTCCATCTTTTCTGTAGTACAGAGTGTGACTTAATTACGTATAATTGTTGTGAAAATATCACAAAACGATTGCCATTCCAAATAGTTTCCTTTAAATATCGGAATCTTTAATTGCGGCAATCGCACCTCAACTTGATGGTGTCTGTCTTCAACCTTCAATCGGTTAGTTTCGTTGGGTTTGAAAGCCATCTTATGAAGTCATCGATTTATTTCATTTTGTACCTCCTTGTACTCATCTTTCATTACATAGCTTGTTTTTAGATAATCCTCTGATGCGTTAATAATGAAGTCTTCTTGCACCTCGGTGAAGCTTCTAGATTGCTCCAGCAATATTATTTGTTGGAAATCATGGGCTACAGTTGAATAGCCTATGAGAATAGCTTCTTCAAATTCCATTACATTGTTAATGATGGCGTTCATCTTTATTTTTAATTTGCGTTACCTCTGTGATTGCTCACGTCCTATTTTTTCTTCTGAGGGTGCTGGTTCGCTAATGTATGAACTTTTTTTCGTTATTTTTGCCTTTAACTCTTCATACAGTTGCTTAACTTTCTCCACATGCTTTATAGCTTCCTTAATTTGTTTGTGGTTCTCGAGGAACTCTACCCAGATTTCCTCTATCCCTTTCAATTTTCCTTCTAAATATTTTGCAGTTTTTCGTACTTGTCAAAATTTCTGCTAGTTTTCTCTAGCTCTTCCGTAAGAGATTTTTGTCCAGGTACAATGATGTACACCTCAGTCTTATCTAACACCATATTTATTAGAAATTTTCTTGATCAATCACTATCACTTTCACAACCAATGTGAGTCCTGGTTACGCTGTTTAGGTTGCTGTTCTTTCGTCGAAGGACCAATCAATGTTTGAGTGAATTAATTACTTTGACCCCTTACCGCTGGCGGGGGGAAGTCAAATAAATAAACAGCCAAGTGTATTTTAACGAACTTAACTTTATTTGCGCATATACTCGCCTTAAATAGTAAAATTTTGCTTATTCTACAAATATACGAGTACACATAAAGGCAATATGATAAGCAAGAAATGAATAGAGGTGCAAACCGGCGTACGCAATTATGTTATTGTATGTTTTTGGTGATTGACATCGTCTGGCCTCGTATGTCATAAATTGTTGTGATTGTACACAACAGCCAAAATTGAAAAGCCTTCAAAGATGTTCATGGACAACTATATGTAGACCCAAAGTCGGTGCTGAAAATATTGAAAGACTATTTCTGCAAACTGCGTTAAAGTCGATTTACAGATGTCAATCAGCTTAGTCTAGAAAGCTGAGTTAAAAACATGGTCAACCATATAATAATGTAAAAGGATAATGTGCCCGAAGCTTGGAATGTAACCATCGCTTTTCCAAATCTTGAAACAGACATGTTAATTTCAGATCGCCACCATTTATTTGCCGACTTCAAAGTCTATTATAACAGCGTGCCTTGGGACGACCTATTCAAATCCATGTTTAGTTATGAGGCATAATTATGAAGAATTCTCGCTGCCACATAAAGATCGGTAGTGAATGATTCGATATACATACATATGTACATATTCAATGTCCAGAAATGTCTAAGACAAGCTGACGCTCTATTATTTGACATTTTAATATCACTCACTGACCACAAAGGAGTCCTAGCAATTGCTTGCGTATGTGATTGATGTGATTGATTGATGTGATTGCCATCAATTAAGCTTTTGTGAATATTGAGGCGCATTGGAAATGGAAATGTGTCTGACGGAACACAAGGGCAAAATGAAATATTTGCTGTCATCAGAAAGGGACGCGCACCACAGACGGCATGGGCAGAACGTCAGCATTGACGTTTATAACTATGACATTGGCTATCGAGGCTCTGTAGTATAAAGCAGCTTCAATGACATAAGCGCGGAAATCTAAGGCAAATTTGATATTGCCAATTTGCTCTTAAGACCAAACTGGCTTTATACAAGACCTTTATCATCCCGATGCTGTTCTGTCCTGGCTTGAACTCGAGCTCTAGCTGCGGAAAACCCGTAGTAGGGGTGGTTGGAACAAATATCCTCACGATCGGCAGATAGAAGACAAGCTATCCAAGAAGTTCAAACGTCGTACAGTACTAAAATGCCAAATATTTTTAAGCTCGCTGCACAGATGAGAAAAAATTCAATGGAAATAACCTCGCCGAAATACATCAAAAACGCAGACGGTCGCTTACTAACAAATGAAAAGGAAATTTGTGACCGGTGGCCTGAATACTGCAAGGAGTTGCTTAACAACCAGTTTCCACGAGATATCGGGCCGACAGCTGGTCCATTCGAGGAGGAAGTTTCGAACTTTTCAATCGAAGAAATAAGTATAGCAATCGGAAAAATGAAGCGGGGGTAAGCGGCGGGACCAGACAGCATTCCATCAGAGTTTTGGTCGAAGATGGAGGGAATCGGCAGCGCATGGCTATCGAAACTTTTAAATAAATTTAAATGTGGACAACCTATGCCGAATCAATGGAGAAGTAGTTTCTTGGTTCCATTATACAAAGAAAAAGGCGACACTCGAGAATGCAACAAATACCGTTTAATCAAGCTGATGTCACACACGATGAAAATCGTGGAACGTGTCTTTATCGTATGCCTTTGGCAAATAATGAAATTCGATAATAGCCTGTGGATTTTTTGAAGCATTCAATCGAGTGCCTAAGGATCTAATATGGGCGGCGTTGACGTCATACGGGAACATGAAAACTGCGGTTAAAAGCTCTGCTGGACTAACGAGAGAATTTCCAGTAAATGGCGGAGTGCATCAAGGAAGCGTACTTAGCCCTTTCCTCTTTAACGTTGTATTCGACTATCTTTTAAAAGACTGCATGCGCGAAGCAAATGTAACGCCAATTCTCTTCGCTGACGACGCAGTTATACTTAGCGATAACGTCGAAGATTTACAGAACGCCTTAGATTCATGGAGAAATGCGCTAGAGAGAAACGGGTTTAAAATAAGTCCTTCAAAGACGGAGCATTTGACGTGCCCATTTGCACATCCGTTGCGACCTGTTCCGGATATAATGTTAGACGGAATAGTTCTTCCGAAAATCACTATTTTTAAGTACTTAGGATCAATCGTTAACATGGAAGCGAAATGTGACGACGACGTAAACCACAGAGTGAGTGTGGGATGGATGAAATGGCGGGAAAATTCGGGAATCTTTTGCGACCGAAAATTTCCACTTAAATTAAAGGGGAAACTCTACACCACGGTTGTTAGACCAGCTCTTATATACGGTTCACAGTGCTGGACAATGTACGAAGCGTTTAAAAACAAAATGACGGCAGCGGAGTCTAGTGGAGTCACTAAACGCGATTGCATTAGATCTACGCGTATAAGGGAGTCTACATATAAAGAATTCGGTAACCGAACAGCTTGAGGCGAATAGAATAAGTTGGTATTGCCACGTTCAAAGAAGATCTGCGGAAAATCCGGTTAAAAGGCACTATCAACTACGGTCACTCCAACTGTTAGAAAACGAGGTCGGAAAAAGAATTCGTGGATTTCTCAGATGGCAAATGTGCAACAATGCCTGGGGCTAACCACTGAAGCGATCCAGGACCGAGCAATATGTAGACGCGTTCTGCGGTCTGCGATTTTAGCCGTAAGCGGAGCAGCAGCAATGCAGTTAAAATGGGAAACTCGTTACGAATAAGTTCGTATAACGAGGAAAGGGTTAATAAAAAGATAAGAAGAAGAAGGAGAAGAAGATTGATCCGGTATTTAGAAGATTAAATTACCCAGCTTGGATCGCGCATTTTAGGATTATGTTAAAAAGAAAGAATTGCCGGTAAAACACCTGCCCAATTCAGACTATGCCACATTTTAAGTATCTTACTAAGTATCCAAGGGGTCGTCTGTCTCGGAATAGTTGAACTGATGTAGTTTGACCTTAACTTCTGGGACAACCCGCATGTTTTAACGTGCTTTTAGTGCTTTGATCTGTAGGAAATAGAAGACAGGACAAGAAAACTCTGCCTCCATTCCAGCATATTCAACTCTTTCAGTACAAACCTAAATGCAAAAAGGCTATTACTGTGTAGACAAAATGAAAATAAGGACAATAGAAGTTTAATTGCTTTAGATAGTAACTCCTATATTCCTAGACCGTTCATTTTATTCCTGGACTGTTTTATTGATCGATTAGGCTTCACTAGAGCTATGTACGAGTATATGTACATAAAAAATAGTCTCGAACGACTAGCGCACATGATCTCTTCAACGAATAAATTCATTGTAAGCCCGACACGACTTTGCCCCTTATAAAGGGTGTCCCATTGACATTTCGGGGCTAGTTAAAATGGAGCGCTATACGAAAGAACAACGCATTGATGACCCAGTTCTTAGCGCCTAAATTACAAGATAGGGATGCCGACAACATGTGGTTTCAACAAGACTGTGCCAAATGCCATACAGCCAGAGAAACAGTTCAATTACTGCATGAGTCAATTCCTAATCGTGTAATCGGCCGTTTTCGAAACCAGAATTGGCCATCCAGATCTTGCGATTTAACGCAATTGGACTTTTTTCTTTGGGGTTTTTTGAAGTCAAAGGCCTCTGCAAACAAGCCCACGACCACCAACGCCTTGAAAGTGGAAAATGCGAGGTATATTAATGAAATTCAGCCACATATATGCGAAACGGTCATAGAAAATTTCAATAAAAGAGTATGTACTTGCCAGTAAAGCCGTGGCGGCCATTTATCCGATGTGCTATTCCATACATAACCTCAATCTGTACATTCTATGAATCAATAAAAAAATTAAGCTTTCTTATTATGGCGCCCGATACTTTATGTGTTGCTTGTATTATCATTTTCTGTACAACAAGAGACGACTTTACTTATATTTCCGACTTAAAAAATCTGGAAGTGCAAACAGATCCTCTTGTTTAGTTGTCAACGAATTAAACCTTTTCGCCACACCACCAGCTAGCCCTTCATTAACTCGCAAATCTGTTGAACAATTTGGAACTTACTTTTGTTTTAATTGCAGAAAACACGTTAAATATCATACAAACATGAATATCACTATTTGGGATTTAGCTTCTACCATGTTTAATTAAAAGCACCTGACAAATGGCCACTGTCCTGGAATGCCAATGCCCACAGCTCATTGTCTGTAAAACAACTAACAAGACAGCAGCACTTATTAAAATGTTAAACAATAAAAGGATTATTTGACATGCAATCGAGATTAATTGAAAATCCCACAAAATTGTAAAAATAAATAGAAATTGGTCCTTCGAGCTGAATTCATTCAATGAAACAAAAACTACTCGGACCATCCCTGTTAGTAGGAATAAATTAATTTTAACGATAAAAAAAATTACAAAACCTGCTGTTGGGGCAGACTGAATTACACTTTAAATTCATAATTGAATTTTATAACAACCTCATTCGGTGACAAACAAACAGACATGTCAAACTATCCCGCACTCTATTGTGTCAGCTGGAATTTCAATTAAAAATTTACATAACCACGGCCATTTTACAAATCAATTTGTGCCCCACAATAGACAACAGGAACTCGTTCGTTCGTTCAATGTTTGTTGTTTGTACGAGTATTGTTGTTGGGGTTAGTTCTTTGGTCGCGTTGCTCGTTTGTCGTACTGCAAATGCCTCCTGTTTGTGTGACACGAACAGCAACGACAGGATCCATGCTGCCATAGCAAATGATGGGTAAAAAGGATTTCTTTGTTTCTTCTCTTTCGAATCTCGATTTTCAACTCTTAACTCTAGACTCTCGACTCTCGACTGTCGACTCTTGACTGTCTTTCTTCATTTTTTTTTTTTTATGAAAAATTGATTCCCTTTCGGTTTTTCCAGCTTCAGATAGGAGCCATCAAAAGCGCGCCCCCTTCACGTTTAAAGCCTTTGGCTGCATCATGTAGCGAATGTCATCCAATTATTTTTCCACTGCAAATCCGTGATTGGGAGTTGGGTTTTACCATTCAAATGGGAGCTCTCAGGGAGGTGGTTTAAGGACAACAACCTGGAACTGGGCTTGAATATCCCCATATACTCGTACACCACGGCACAGTGCTATTGGTTTCATGCTTATGGGTGTGGAATGGAGAACCATGATGTGGAGGTGCTCTGTTTTGTTTTTATTTCTTTCCTCTCCTGCTCCTGCTCCAGAAAAAAAAATACAAGCTAACAAGCTAACTAGAGTGGTATAGTGGAGTAAACAAAGGCAGAATGGATAAAATATAATAAAAACATAAATGTCAATTTAGCATACGCGCGCCAATCCATTACGGTCGCATAATTTATGGGTTGCCGTGCTGGTTAGATGATGTTGCACAATTTGGTCACATGGAAGTGGAAGCAAGACTTGGTTGCAATGCAATTTGCACGACAAAAGTACACGACCGACCGGCACTGAATTGTGTACTAGGGCTCTTGCAGCCGGGTGAGTATTCAAATGAACTGCGAAATGATGGGCTTCGAGGCTCAGCCCACTTCGGTTACTACTTCAAAAATAACAGAAAAACAAAAACCCAGTGGGAAGCGGTAACACCTATTTTGCTAGCAGAAACTTCATATACGGGCTTACACTTGTTTTTTGCTTTTATTTGCACAATAGATACATAGAATGTACTCGTATGCACAAAAGAAATCCCTATATTCGACATATTTTATTGCAGCTACGAAATTTTTGAATTTGCTTTGATTTCCAGATCTAAGTTGTTTTGTTTTACACAATCGAAATTGTGTTATACGACTACACGGTATGCGGTATGCCCCTTGACTATGCATTCTATCTTTTTCGAGTGCAAGCTCTTGGTGTGTAAGTTTTTAATGAAATTTATAAGAGCACGATATTAAAAACAATAATCAGATACTTTAGTAGGAAAAGTCATTGAAATCTTCTGTGAAGGTTTCTTATACCAGGAAAATCCATTACATGATCATTTTCAGATGAAACCTAACATTACCCATCAGTAGTTTAAAAATGTCTTCATCCATGTAGTTTCCTATTGACATAGCACAGTTTACAAAATAGTCATCTCGAAAAGTAGTCGTAAATTTTTGCAATTAATGGCATTTTCTACTGCCATGAGTAGCTACGCATTTTCAGAATATGACGAAATGTAGACACAAAATTCTTGTAACATACTCGTATTTGGGGCTCGGGAATCCACACGTAGTCATAGAAAAATCCAAGCATACTGAACGTGTAAGTGTTTGATCTGGTTTTTGGGTTGGCGGCATTATTGCCCAGTTTTCTTCCAGAGCGACTCTACCGAAGCATCTTGGTCAAGATGTGGCTATATACCACACAAGCCGTCAAACAATTGATTTTTTGCACTCCAGGTTTATTCATCGTGTGATCGGCCGTTTTGGTGATGTTATTTTGCGGCTACGGAGTTGCGATTTGACGCCGTTGGACTTTTTTGGTGGAGTGCTTTTAGAGATCGATGCTATTCGAACAATCCAGGGACTATGTAGGCAATAGGGATTGCAACTCTTCGCCGTATAACGTTCTGCAAAGAAAATATTCCTTTGCTTGTTTTGCCGGCGATTTAACTGCAAGGCTAGGAAGAGAGGGCATCTTTGGTAGTACTGCCGGAAGGTATATCCTACACGCCGTTGTCTCCTATAACGGATTCAGGCTAATCTACTGGGCGACGAGGTGAAACATTTTCGTAACTGGCACGCGATTCCCACATCTCAATATTCACAAGGGAACTTGGAGAACTCCTGATTAACAAAGCATAAACCAGATTGAACACATTGTGATCGATACAAGCCACTCCTCCAGTATAATGGATATCCGAACGTTCCGAGGAGCCAACATCGACTCGGATCATTACCTTGTTGTAGCCAAGTTGCAGTTGCGGATATCCCGAACAAGACAAGCTAATATTGTGAGGAATTTCGACGTCAGACGGCTGCAATCGTAAGAGATCGCCAAGTCCTTTTCCAATCGAGTCTCTCTTAATCTCTTAAGAGTTCCACTGACGCCAGCGTCAAGCATCGAAGACCAATGGCAATACTGCTAGAAGGCCATCAGAGATGCCGCTTCCGATGTGCTGGGTTTCACTCGTCCACCACAACGAAACCCCTGGTTCGATGATGAATGCCGGCAAGCACATGCAGCTAAGCAAGATGCGGCGCTGCAAAAAAAGACCAGAGTTGCTCATGAGCTCTACGAGAGGAAGAGGAGAGACGAGCACCGGCTTCTCAGGAGGAAGAAGAAAGAGCATTAGAAGCGCGTGATCGAGGAAATTGAGAGATGCTTCTCCAGGAATGAGGTTCGGAAGTTTTACCAAAAGGTAAAAATAACATGCCGCGGAAACAAACCCCGAACCGAAGCCTATAGAGATGAACAAGGGAACATCGTAGTAGAATCGCAGTCGATGCTGAGGATTTGGAAAGATCATTTCTGCAGACTGTATAACGGCGATGATGGACCAAATGCCGCTGTCAGGCAGAATAAACCTTTCAACCTGGACGATGACGACCAACAATTCCGTCCACCCGACCTGGATGAAGTGAAGATAGCCATATCGAAGCTTAAGCCCAACAAAGCTGCTGGAGCGGATGGCCCGACTGCCGAGCTCTTCAAAGCGGCAGGCGATGACTTGGTAAGGAGCATACACCAACTCATCTGTAAAATATGGTCGGACGAAAGTATGCCCGATGAATGGAACGTTACCATTGTTTTTCCGATCCTCAAAAAAAAGAGACTGAACTATGCCAACTACAAAGGCAATCTTCTTAACATCGCATACAAGATCTTATCTGCCACTTTGTTTGGAGACGAGTTTTACAGGGCAATATCTAGTTTTGGCATCGCTGCCAAACTCGTCCGTCTATGCAGGATGACGATGGAGAATGCACGCTGCTTCGTCAAGGTCGGTATAGATCCCACCAAGAATTTCGATGTCAGACATGGGTTAAGACAGGGCGATGCGTTGGATCAAGCGATCAACGAGGGTAAGACCACTTTCGGCAGGTATAACTTTGAGGTAATTAAGGACTTTGTCTACATAGGCTCCGCTAAAAATGCAGACAACGACACGACACCGAAAAATAACTCTTGCCAATCGTTGCTTTTTTGAGTTAAGAAGGCAATTGACTAGGATCATGTAGAGCGGATGGACATCAACGCTCCGGTGCAAAAAGTGGAGGAAGACTGAGACTCAGATGGCACACACAAGTGAAAGGGGACCTCAGCCGGCTTAGCGTACATAAATGAAGGCAGCTAGCAAAAGGTTGAACTGGCTGGAAATGCTTGTTAACTGAGGCCAAGGTCCACCCGGACTGTAGCGCCATTTAAAGTAAATAAGTAAGTGTTTTGTCTATCCCACGTTGTATGGCTGAGTTACGCATGTCGCTCTCGATAAATGCTATTTTAATTTAGCCGACAAATGTTGGACTATATTCACACAGGATCCTCCGCGTTAGATCTTATTTTATCTTGGACGAAGGATGATCCGCAAATCGATTTTTCGGATATAAAACTCCACGAGTCTTCCATGCTCTTCAAATGGGTTTGAACTCTTGGCGAGAGTGTCATCTTTTCCTGCTTTAGGTATAAAAGCTACTCCATTTTATATCATATCATTTTTGTCACATCTGAGCGGGGCCTATGGTTTATCGCCGAATCCGAACGGCACTCCTCAGAAGCTTTTTCATGGGCAATTTTACTTTCGAGAGTTTGCCATTGCCCGCCGAAAGGGTGATGACGATTCGAAGAATTGTTGGCGATGCCGGGGATCGAAACACGTACCCTCTGCGTGATAGTCTAATGAGCTAACCATCACGCCATCGCTGCCTTACCGAGAGGGACAGAGATCAGAAATTACTGAAATCAGAGCCCATTCTTTCGATACACAAACCAATTGACAGGCTCTAGGACCCTACGACCGTATTCATGGGGTGCTCCACTAAGCATTTGTGTCGAAAAGTCATTCAATTAACGCGGCGTTAGTAAACATTGTCAGTGTTATTCTAAAAGTGATCAAAATTAATTGTCCAGAATGATCAGAGTCAAAAGCACGCACGATCTTTGATACAGAAATGGTGATATTTCTTATGACTAGGTTTGAAAATAAATGCTCACTTATCTTAGCATATGTACCCGTAACTCTTATACACTGATTTACACGGGAATACATGCCTATGTATGTATATAAAAGCAAATGAATGTCCTCGCATTTCATTTTGTGTGGAAAATAATGAATCCGACAATATTTTCTTTTTTCCACACCAGTTCCTATATTCAGCAGTCCTTAACATCATCTAATAAAACTAAACGATTCAAATCAAATGAAAGAAATTGCACAATATGGAAAAACATCAAAAACTGTTGTATATACAAAAATACGCACCCTCGACAGAAATCATCCATACCAGCCAGCCCCACGTTAAGTTGGATTGTAGGAAAATAATCATAATAATAAAATCCCGTCAGCAGTGACTTCGGATTTGCACTAAATTCGAATTTATAATATGACAGCATGAGATTTTTCCCATCCCGCCATCAAAACCGCACACAAATTCAAAAAAAAAAAAAACCAGGCGAAAACCGTCCACCCTTGTGAGGCAGCCCTAATGGGATGAGAAAATAGAAACCACATACTCCACAAAACAACACTACAATAACAATCAACAACGACAGCAGCAACCGAACCGACACACAATCTGTATATGTAGACAGTCAGTCCATCCCCGCAGCGATTTCCTTCCACCCACTCTCATCTCTATTTCAGTATCTCATCCGATTTTCGCAACATCATATCACCGTTATTATTACTTTTATTATATTGCATTATTATGCTCGACATCGGTCGGTCCAAGAGCCACCCCCAAACCATCCATCTATCACACAAAAACACACACACCCTTTCCGAGGGTGCTAGAACCCTGTACAAACGAACGAACGGAAAATGAAAAGCGAACAACAACAAAAAAAATTACCAAGAAAAAACCACCCAAAGTCGGAGAGAGAAAATAAAATCAAAACGGTTTTTATGCTAACAAAAGATACTTAAAAAAGTATCTACGATATTGCGGCGAAAATAGGCCGGATATTTGATCTTGGAGATTAAGGGATTGTCGCCGTTTTGTGCAGACTCAAGAGAAAATTGGACCCCATTGTGTTCCATTGAAGCGAAGAATATGCTGCTGCTGCTTCTACTTCAGCTGCCACTGCTGCTACTGCTGCTGATTCTTTTCTAAATATGGACGAGTATATGGAAAGGCAGGTTTGTGTGTGTTTTTTTTTTTAAACTTTTTGCCTTTTGTGCACAGAAAAACTCCCTCCCACCGCAGCACATAAACACTGCTAAAGTACATAGAAGGATGTCAAACTTCAATTTTATTTCTCATATTTTTCAAAAAATGGAAATTAAGCATCCTTGAAGCGAAGCATATTGTGCACAGGAATATATACCTACATACATATGAACGGAGCAGAGTATCCACAACCACACAGGGTGGGCATCGTCGTTGGCATATAAAGTGTGTGTGAATGCAAATGTGAGCCAATAAAATGGAGGATCAAATGAAGAGCGCATGAAATTTATTTCATCCCTCGAACGGGGGCAGGGGACATGAGAGATGGGGGAAACATTGAAATTTTACCCAGGAGACGGGGTATCATTTTATATGAAACTGGTTGAAGTGGAAAGATACCGTCACAACTATTTGAATGCAATTTCCATCCAGGGTTACCAATCAAAGTTAGGCATGGGGGTATACATTTTGATGTATACGATGTAATAGATACGGTTTGAATACTTTCCTATGAACTGACAGGAGACCTGTATATATATATCCCTACTCTGTTGAAAACATAAAAATATAAGAATGTTGCAAAAATTATTTGCAAATAAAATATTTGGACAATCGCACTTACTCGAGTCAGAAACAATCATATTCAGCTATTCTCCAACAAACAGAGAAAATTCTTTCTTTGACTAAGAGTGCCTCAAAATCAAGAAGAAGATCAGCAAGAATAGGGCAATAAGAGAAATGTCTCTATAAATAGCTCAATCCACTTTCGCAGATACAAAATGTCAAAATGCACGTCAACAAGCCATGAATCACTATACTCCTAAAGAACGCCGAATAATTGTTACGATTTTGTCACGGAATAATACGTCGACACCTAGCGTGAATTTTGGCGCAGATTTCCTGGTCGTCTGATACCAACTAGGCAAACACTACGACGACTAGCCGGTCGCCTAGAAGAGTATGAGACAAGATAAGATGCTGCCAGTCCTGACTGGCCCCCGTTATGCTGAGAAAATCGCAGAAACCCCGGGGTATCAATTAGAAGACATGCCACGAGATTGGACATTAAACAGCTGTATTTTTAGAGTATTTTGGTGAAAGACTGTAAGATGTTCCCTTACAAAGTGCAGACAGTGCATCAGCTGTTAGCTGTTGACCGCCAAGCGCGTCTAACCTACGCACAAGGCATCCCGAGTCTCGATAACGAAGCAGCCCACTTTTCATCGAAAATCATCATGTGCGACGAGGCCCATTTCCATCTCAAAACTATCGCTTCTGGGGCCCCGAAAATCCATATTTAACCCACGAAGATCCATTACACGCTCAAAGTTATACATGGTGTGCTGTATACTATGGTGGCATTATCGGCGCTTATTTTTTCTAAAACGCGAAGACCAAACGACTACTGTGGACGTCGAGCGCTACAGAGCCATGCTTAACGACTTTCTCCTTCCTCAATTCGATAGACTAGGACTGAAGAATATGTTGTTTCAAAAGAAAAGGGCAACGGCGCATACTGCCCGAGCCACAACTGATATGCTGCAGGCTGCATTTTCGGGTCGTCTCATCTCTTGTTTTGGCTATTTGCATTGACCGAAATGACTGCCTGACTTAACCGCTCCAGACTCGTTTTTGTGAGGTTTTTTGAAATCAGGAGTCTATATCAACAAGCTTCAGAGTCTTGCAGCCCTCAAAGAGAATATCCGTCAAGAACGCGAGGACCTAGCTGGAAGTTCTGGATAGAGTGATGGAAAATGCCATAAATCGGGCCCGAAGGGTCAACAATTCTGGCGGCGGCCACTTAGCCAAAATCATTTTCTCGATTTAATGGAAACAAGTGTAAGGCATCAAATAAACAGAATCCAAAAGCAGAATTCAAGTTTTTCATTCATAAACAAAATTACAGCCAAAGAACATCGGGCGACAACTTCTGCCCCACCTTGTATAATAATCTGAATCGTTCAATCGTAACTTGTAACAGATACTCTTTTCCATGTCTACACGCCTGATGACATTTTATTGAACTCATTCGAAAGGTTGTTTTGTGATACTTAATTTTTAGTGTATCTTCAGGCATATGTCAACCAAGGCTGTCTCGATGTGCGTATATCGCACTTCGGTAGTGCTTTGCTTTAAAATTTCAACGATGCTAGCTTATCGGCAAGAACTAGCGACTTCATGTAGTCACACAGAAAATCATGCATTAAACCACGCGATCTTGCCAGCCATTTTACGGGTCCATTTCCTGAAATGCCTTTATTGCCAATCTGTAGTTGTTCAATAAAGATTTCTTTTCGTTGATAATACAGGGGTGGTTCACCATTATATTGGAAATACAGTTCTTCAACATTGATGTTTCGCAAATTTGAGTACGATCGGTTAACTACGATACAATGGCATCTGGTGAACATCTAGAGATTCGTCAATTCTGCTTGTATACGTAGCCGTTTAACCATAAATGAGCCTCATCACTGAGCAAAATTTTACGGTAAAACACTGAGTCAATTATAAATGGTCACGCGACTTTTGCAGCTTTTCGGAAAATTGGATTTTGTAAGGCTTGAAGATATTTA
This sequence comes from Volucella inflata, assembly GCA_928272305.1. Classification (NCBI taxonomy): domain Eukaryota; kingdom Metazoa; phylum Arthropoda; class Insecta; order Diptera; family Syrphidae; genus Volucella; species Volucella inflata. Next base: position 231,546,189 of record OV743716.1, read on the forward strand.
CGCTAAGACCAAGTTGCCGCAACCGACAACATATGGATAAGTAGAGGTCATCTTCAAAAGTAGCCTTCACAGTTGCGATATGTTCTCCTGAACGAATTGTTCTCGTCTTTCTTGGTGTTTGGGTATCTAATAACGTAGCGGTTATATCGTAACGAAGTAGTCAATAAGTTTTATGAGCAGACCTTCGATAAAATTTGAAGAATTTAAAATCGTTGTTGTGTCATTCATTTCTCTGTGGCCTTATTTAAATCGACAAGGCCCTCAATATCTCAAAAATCAATTCAATTACCCGTGACAATCGCTCGTGAAATAAATAATTAATAAATAAATTTAATCAAATACAGAGGAGATATTCACAGTCACCTTCAGTAAGTGATGCTAAACTTAATAATCTACAGAAAAGAACAACGCGGAGCCCTTTAATAGAGAATATTTTGTACAACATTTTGACGTGCTTAGAATGCTTTGGTCGATGCTTTCCTTCTTACCTCTCACACTGATAAATACACTGTTGATGTGCTATCACCTCTAGGCTCGTCGGACCATTGTGTCATACCAGCTAAATTCTCGTACATTGACCACACAGTTAGAGAAAAAAATTCCTAAAATACTCTCAAATACGAGAGAGCCAATTGGAGCGGACTAACACCTTCTTTAGGAATTTTAACTGGTCGTTATGCTTCCTCGATAACGACGTGAATGCCGCTGCTGATATGTGCACGGACACTGTTCTCTTTGGAATGAGATCCTTTATCCCTCACCAGATAAAGAGTATCAGTTAGGTTGAGAGAAATATTTTTTCGGTCACAAGACAAACCCGATAGAGGAAAACAGGAAAAATTCCAACAAGTCAGGTATGACTGTAAGGCCTTTCTATACGACCAAAAACTCAGGTAAAATATACTACAATATCCCAAAGGTGGTAAAAAGTTTTGGTCGTTCGTCAAAAACATTAGAAATTCTGCCTCATCCTCCATTCCAACGCTCACTTACAATGACATTCTAGCTGACAGCTCTTTGGAGAAGGCCAATCTGCTTGCTGCACACTTTGCAGCCAGCTCAATGCTTTCAGATTGTGCTTTGTCTCCCCATGTATTTGAGTGCGTTGAATCTTAAATGGGGCGAATCCACTTTCGCACTCGGGCAGTAGCAAGATTAAAGATCTTAACATTCACAAATCCGCTGATCCAGATGGTATATCTCCCCTTTTTCTGAGGAAGTGTTCTTCAATGCTGGCAAAACCACTGCGTGAGCTTTTCCATCAATCCTACTCTTTAGGACTCTTTGCGAATAGATGGAAAACAGCATTTGTCCAGCCCGTCCCTCTCCTCCTACAGACCCATTGCACTTGCGTCCCTTCTTCCCAAGGTTATGGAAAGCAGATAAACCGTCAGCTCATGAAATATCTCGAAACACGAAAACTTCTTAATGACCGGCAGTAGGTTTTTCGTAGCAACGGTCCACCGCTGATTTGATGACATGTCTCACCGAAAAGTGGAACCAAAGTCTATATCAATCTGGCGAAAGCCAGGTAGTTGCACTTGATATTTCTAAGGCATTTGATAGAGTTTGGCATCAGGCTCTTTTGTCGAAAATGTGTGCAGTTGGCAGCGATGACTCTATTCTTCAATGGATTAGAAATTACCTTTCGGAAGGATAAATTCAAGTTGCCTTTGATGGCTTAAAGTCTGATTTTCACAAAATAAATGCTGGTGGGCCCCAGGGCTCTGTTCTGTTTCAGACACTCTTTTTGATTTTTATGTATGTTAAGCTCATTATTTTCCGATATTAACAGCATAGCCAATTGGGGAACTACCAACAGAGTGGAATTTAATGCTTCCAAAACACAATGCTGTCTGTTGCCACTTAAGCGAAATTCAAATATTCAGCCATTTTCCATGAATGGCACTTGCATCATCGAAACCGAAAAATTTTCCATGCTCGGTATGTCTGTCAACGCGTTGCGAAATGTCTAGGTTTCCTCACGCGATGTAAGAAATATTCCACCCCCTCTGATCTGGCTTCAATATATAAGGTTTTCATTCGCCCAAAATTGAAGGACAATGCTCACATCTGGTCAGGTGCCCCCAAGGCATCTCTGCGCGTACTAGATACGATTCAAAACCGTGCGATAAAGCTTATAGGTGATGCTTATATTACCGAGTGGATTGATACCCTCGACCACCGACGTAATGTCTGCTATCTCACCCTGTTCTATCGCTATTTTCACCGTCAGTGCTCTTCAGAAACTACCAGTAGCATTCCGCCCCTTCAAACCTCCAATCGCAACACTCGCCTCGCTGTGAATGCTCATCAGTACTCCCTCAAGCCCACTTTCGGACGTACCCTGAAATATCGTAATTTTCTTCTAAGCCGAACATGCAATGCCCTGCCGAGCTCTTCATTTCTTAGTCATTATAACCTCCAAACATTCAAGACCAACGTACATCGGTACCTCTATTTATTTCCGCTGTGTACAATAATTTTAAGGGTACTAACAACCCCTTGAGCGCATGCTAATTATAAAAAAAATAAAAAATTTGTTGTCTTGATTCTACATTTTAGTAGAAAGACCAATTAATGTGCATGGAGTTATAATGTGAGTTACTGCGCATCCTTTAACAGGAATTCCAATATAAAACTGATGAAGTAAGCTGTACTTTTAGTTGTCTTACATTTTTGATGTGCTGGCAAGCTTTCCAATAGCGAACTCAAAACCTTTGGCATATTCCAATAGACATCATTCGTAAACAATAGATTAAGCCTAAGGGACTCCCAACAATGAACAGAACAACCCATTATGCCTATCGACCTGCAACTACAATACTTCAGATCTTAAACACTTGATATTCTACTAATCGAGATCGTTCGGACGCTGTGCGTTGTAAATGTTTGAGATAACATCAACGTTTCATTGGAAAACCTTTTACCGATGCAACCAAACCATTTAGGATTTGATTTACTTTCTGAATACCCAGTCATCGGGATGTAAGTAGTAATTCTTCTGGAGGTATTTTATGTAAAAATTAAAAGCAATCAAGAAATTCAATTCTGTCGGGTCATCCATAATAATCTCATACAAAGGGATTGTTTCTTCTACATATTGGCCGTAACTGTGCCTTACATGTTCCATTTTAAAGTTCCAATTTTCGATGACGCACTCGAGCACTACGAGTAGTTTTTGCTTCATGACTCGAGTTATGTTGGCCTCTATTTCCTTAATCATTGCCAGCTTATCCAAGATCCGGTCCAAGATCCACTTAACAAATTTTTGCTCATTTTGCTTATTGACGTAGCCATAAAGCCCGAGCATTATGTAGACGCGTTCTGCGGTCTGCGACATTAGCCAACCCCATAAGCGGAGCAGCAGCGATGCAGTAAAAATGGGAAACTCGTTACGCATAAGTTCGTATAACGAGGAAAGGGTTAATAAAAGGATAAGAAGAAGAAGACGTAGCCATAAAGCTAGAATTAGACCTCATCACTGAACAAAATTTTGGTAGAAAACAGTAGATCTTCTTATTTTATTTTCATTTATTGCATTTAATTATTTAATTACCACTGTACATTTGAGAATATAAAAGATTCTTATAGATTATGTAGAGAAAAGATGTATGGATACAGTGCTTAAATTTAATGAATAATGACAATAAGAAAGTTCTTGTACCATAGAATTGAATACAATTAAATTGAAAGGAAATAATAATAATAAAAAAAAAGTATTTGTACATAAATGTAATCAAATTTATTTTATCAGATTCAATATTTAGAGTTAGATAGAATAATTATTAGAAAAATGATAAAAGATTTCTAAGGGCAGTTTCTTGAGTTCGATATTCGACCTGATAGTAATGGGTAGATTGTTCCATAAACTGGCGTCATGAATGAAAAATTGTTTTCGCGAAGCTAAGCAGGAATGCTTAAGCGGCCTCAACGAGTGGTAGCGTGCGGAAGGTGTTGATGCAAGTTTTTCAAATATATATGATGGCTGTTTTTTTATATATCAAATTGCAGAGATAAATGCAGCATTTGTATTTAAAAAAAGCTGTCAAGAGAGCATCCTAAAATTTGACGAGCATTGGAAGATACGTGGTCGAACCTGCGAAGGTTAAAGACAAACCGAGCAATATAATTAAAAGCCACATTAAGCTTTCGGGATAAGACTGAATCCATATCCGAGAACAGTTCGCACCCATAAGTTAAAATTGGCACTAGGAGAGTCCTGGCTAACTTCATCTTACTTGCAGTTGGAAGAAAGTGCCTACTAACTGAAGGGCCGCGTAAAGAAGCATATATTTTAGATACAGTGCTATTAATATGATCACCCCAAGATAAAAAATTGCTACTGAAGGTTATACCTAGGTTTTTCGCGTTGGGTACTAATTCTACTTGGGTTCCATTCAGAAAAATAGGGGGATATCATCGATATGGGGTGCATGTTTAAATATGGGAATTGCCTTAGTTTTGGTGGGGTTCAACATCAGTTTATTTTATGACGCCCAATTGGCGACTGCAGATAAGTCGTTTGGCAATGGCATCCTCGACAAGTCCTAAAAGAAAGCTATAATACAACTGAACGTCATCGGCATATATACGAAAATAACAATGGGACAATACAGACGGCAAATCGTTAATAAACATGGAAAAAAGAACAGGACCAATAATTGATCCCTATGGAACTCCAATATTCACAGGACGGAAAGACGACAACCGACGATTAAAAAAGACGACTTGTTTACGATTGGTGAGATAGGACAGAATAAATTTATTGCTCGAGTTTGAAAAATTCTTGAATCCAACGACTTAAATGGAGACGATTCGGAAGGTCGGCGGACTTCAGTTTTTACCCAAATTAAATTTTGGTTTTAATACCATCCTAACATAAAATACACTAAATTGTTGCATATGACAAGTCAATCTGTTGAGAACGGCGCCGAATGAATCTATCACGGTTATCGTCTACCCTCTCCGCTACTGCCTTTATATTCTCTTCACTACTGGTTTATTTGGTCTCGTATTATCCAAGAATGATTTCCATAATTAAATGTTACAAAATATAATATATATACATAAATACGATATCAGTATGACATAAAATCCCAACTGGAAAAGGGACCTCTAAAAGAATCAGCCTTTTACTAGAAATGTCGAAATATGATAGTCGCGTATGGCTCTTTTGGTACAAATAGCGTAAAACATGAAAAATGAAATATATTAACCATATACTGGGTGATAAAGTTTAGTGTCTTCTCTAATGATTTTTGCAAGAACCATAGATATAAGGGAAAAAGGGGAGCAGCACAACATTTCTTGTCAAGTTCTTACCAAATAGATTTCTTTATGTTTCAACCCCGTAGACGTATCTCTAAAGGGCATAATAAATTTTAGAGGTGTCTGATTATGTCAGGGTTTCTCTAGATATTTGCCTCTCTTTCACTACACAAGATCTCTATGCATGAACACGATCGTGTGAGCCTTTTAAAGATTAAGATCGATGGATCCTTATTGATCTGGATTCTATCAAGCACCAAAAAGCTCTAAGGCTTAAAATTTATTTTGTGCTTGTGTACCCATTCTCGTAAAATGTTTGCTTTTAAATTTCAATTTACAATTGCCTAATTGATTCAACAGAAGTCAGTTTTATACGCAAAAGTAGCAGAAAGTACGAGTACCTTACTTTTTATTCACCTTCTTCTTCTTTTCTTCTTCTTATCCTTTTATAAACCCTTTCCTCGTTATACGAACTTATTCGTAACGAGTTTTCCATTTTTACTGCATCGCTGCTGCTCCGCTTATGGGGTTGGCTAATGTCGCAGACCGCAGAACGCGTCTACATAATGCTCGGTCTTGGATGGCTTCATGGCACATTTGCCATCTGAGAAATCCAGGAATTCTTTTTCCGACCTCGTTTTCTTACAGTCGGAGTGACCGTGCCTTTTTAACCGGATTTTTCGCAGATCTTTTTTGAACGTGGCAATACCATCTAATTCTATTCGCCTCAAGCTGTTCGATTGATCGAATTCTTTATATGTAGACTTTCTCTTATACGCGTTAAGTGACTCCACTAGACATCCTTAACATTTTCATTTCCGCTGCCGTCATTTTGTTTTTAAACGCTTCGTTAATTGTCCAGCACTGTGAACCGTACATAAGAGCTGGTCTAACAAGCGTGGTGTAGAGTTTCCCCTTTAATTTAAGTAGAAATTTTCGGTCGCAAAAGATTCCCGAATTTTCCCGCCATTTCATCAATTCCACACTCACTCTGTGGTTAACGTCGTCGTCACATTTCGCTTCCATGTTAACGACCCTAATTACTTAAATAAAGGCTTTCCGGAAGAACTGTTCCGCCTTACATTATAGCCGGAACAGGTCGTAACGGATGCGCAAATGGGTACGTCAAATGCTCCGTCTTTGAACGACTTATTTTAAACCCGTTTCTCTCGAGCACATTTTTCCATGAATCTAAGGCGCCTGTAAATCTTCGACGTTATCGCTAAGTATAACTGCGTCGTCAGCGAAGAGAATTGGCGTTACATTTGCTTCGCGCATGCAGTCTTTTAAAAGATAATCGAATACAACGTTAAAGAGGAAAGGGCTAAGTACGCTTCCTTGGTGCACTCCGATATTAACTGGAAATTCTCTCGTTGGTCCAGTAGAGCTTTTAACCGCAGTTTTCACGTTTCCGTACATGTCTTGTATTATGTACAATAAACCGTACCGGTACCTTTTGAGACCTCATAAGTGTTCCCTAGACGATTGAATGCTTTCTCGAGGTCGATAAATACCATGTGTAAGTCCTTAGACAAATCTCGGTGCTTTTCCATTATAGTTCGTAGGCTTCGGATAGCGCCCACCGTCGATCTTCCTTCAACAAATCCACACTGGCTATTATCGAATTTCATTATTTGCCGAAGACATTCGATTAAGACTCTTTCGACGATTTTCATAGTGTTTGACATAAGCTTGATTGAACGGTAGTTGTTGCATTCTCGAGTGTCGCCTTTTTCTTTGTATAATGGAACCGAGAAGCTACTTCTCCATTGATTCGGCATAGGTTGTCCACATTTTAATTTATTTAAAAGTTTCGATAGCCATTCACTGCCGATTCCCTCCATCTTCGACCAAAACTCTGATGGAATGCTGTCTGTCTGTCTGGTCCCCCCACTCACCCCCGCTTCATTTTTCCGATTGCTATAACTAGTGAAGTCATAAATACTGTTACACAGAAAAATCAGCGCCAAATGAAAACGAATTAATATTTAAACAATTTTTTTTTGTGTTCATTGGGTTATTCAATGGCTACAAATCTTAGAAAAAATTATTCGAAATGACTTCCATTTGCCTTCCAGCATGACTTAAGACGATGTGGCCACTCATCGATTGCGAGACGCACTTCATGTATGGGGAAATTGTCCACTGCACGGGCAAGGGCTCGCTTCAACGACTCAATATTTGAGTGTCGAGTAGAGGAAGCCATGCCCTCTAATACGGACCAAAACTTGTAATCCAGCGGGTTGAGGTCTGGACTATTAAGTCGGAAATGTTGTTTTTGAGCCACAGTTGAGTCGTTTTGGCTGTGTGAGCTGGAGCAGAGTCTTGCTGGCTTGTTGTTGAATATTGGTTGGTTGAGAGACTTCACAATGGGTTCCAAAACGGACGATTGATATTCTTTGGTCGATGTTTTCACTCCTTTCTCGCAAAAATGGTGCTTGGTAACGCCATCGTAGCACACTCCCCACCTTGCCATTACAGATGCGGGATGGTATCCTCTTTGAACCCTCAGGATGAGAGATAATGCGGCCGTGAGCAGGTGTCCAGTGTGTCGCTTGTTCACGCTGAGTCCTAAATCGGCTTTGATAATGCGAGACATGGATTTTTGCGAAATTTGCATTTCCCGCGACAAGATTTTCTGTTTTCACAGCGGTTTTCGGTCGATTCGTTTCTTCACGGCTTGAATCGGCTTTATATAGTAAAACTGGTAGCAGCTTTCGTACAATACAGTATTAACTACGTACTTGGTCTAAAAAATGCAATAAACTAGCGATTAGTTCTGAGGTTCCGTGTTATATTTAAAAGATTGTGGTCTTACTTTGTTGATAAATGACTGAGATCGAACCAAAGTCTTTTTTAATGCGCTGCGTGTGTAGTATAGTTACGCCAAGTGAAGCTTTACAGCATGTTTAGTTTTCTATTTGAAGACAGTAAATACGTATGCCATTTTGTCACTCTCCTATTTTCAGGAGCTTCGTTGTAGGTTCCCAGCCTTCAATGTACTTATTTACGTTCCAACACATATTTTAGCTCCCAAAAGCTTTGATTGAAATACCTCTTTCTTTGAAGTGGAAATCTAGGCAAATCCAGCTTTAAAAATCCATATGCCAAATTGGTGATTCCTTTTAGATTCAAGTACTCAAAAAACTTATAAGATCCATTAATGCATACCTACTCTTATTTTAATTAAAATTTGCAACGGTATACCAAAAAATGGAAAAAAAAAGATAGAATACTTGAACATCTGACATTTGACCCACTGAACAATCGACCTTTACAGTTCCACTTCTTTATCCGCTCGTCGTTTAAATTGAGTAGTCAATTAAACTGTCATCCGTTGTCAATTTAACAATACTCGTACACCACCATCTCAAACCATAATTATACTTTCCACCGCACTGATATTATTTTTGGATGCGAAATTTTCAAAAAACCTCTCTCAATCAATGTTTTTGATGTAAATATCAAAATGATGAACACCTTCGTCAATCAGCAGGTAAAGATCATCAGCAACAACAATGCGAAGCCAGATAATCGTCTCACCACAAGGAATACGAGTACACCTTAACACAACGCGCCATGTTTGTTATCCTTTTCGTTCAGGTTGTTGAGTTTTTCATCTTTTATGTCAAAAAGTCAAGTTGACACAAATTACGAACCACAAAAAACAACGAAAACCCGTGTAGAGCATGTGTAAGGACACAAGATACGAGTATCTATGCCAATGGTCAATGAGCTGGGATCCTTGTTTTCACTCCAGGATGATGTGTGTGAAGGGAAATACCCATTTTGAATGCAAGGATTAAAATCCTGACACATGTCATATTCTTCGATTGACGGATGGCAATTTTATAATTCAAAAAGGATCTCTCTATTGCAGGAGGGTTCCTGACTTTTGAAACAATCGATTATGGGATTTGTGTTTAGATTTTTCAGTAACACAAAAGCATCAGTTTGTTATCCTCTTTGGTTACCAATGATTCTTAGGTGCGAAAAGGTCTGCATTTTTTGCAGCTTCATCTACAAAAATGAGAAATTGCAATTTGATTGTTTGTTTAGTTAAGGATATGCTCTGTATGAATCCTTGGAGGATTTGGCTTATGAGCTGATAATTTTTTAATCTTATTGTGCTCAGTGACATTGATCGATTTTTAAATTTGCGTGCAAAATTTTCTAATAACTGAATTGCAATGAAAATTTGGAAAATTGGAAAGAATACGAGAAATTGTTTATGGAGAATAGTTTTGTAGTCTTGAGTGGGATACTTGAGATGCGATTCATTGTGGCGTTTAAATAGCATTTATGATTGTATAAAGACGTCAATAGGTGCTTGAGAAAAACCTTATTCCGAGAGTGGGGAACTTCATTCACTTCAGAATGGATCCGTGATGGATAGGGATAGGTTATTTGTTACAGGCTTTGTTGAAGTGTAAGTACCTATACCACCCAGATTGTATTAGCATGAAATGACTTCTAAAATATTTTCGTTTATACTTTAAAATATCACAGATTTGAAAATCCAGAAATTTGCTAAAACTATCTTGAAACTTTTTCCCAACAATCATATAAAAGGAGGTCTATTTGCAGCATCTTAGAAATTGGGCAAGAGTTGAAAAAGTGATATAGTACGAGATAAACAGACATGTGTGCTATTACTCCTATATTTTTAGGCTACTCGCTACTATCTCTGATAGCACAAAGCATCGTGGAAAACTACCAGTGAGCAGATATTGAATCGTGGCAAACCTACCTACCTTCCTAACAACTTTGTCTTGAGACGTGAAGGTGTTAACGTTGGAAAGTGCTAGGTCAATCCTAAATTTGAATGCAACCCCACCTTACAGTAGCAACAATTGCTTCTAATCATGGTACCCAAACACGTATGCCAGGTAAACACACCCTACAATTATTTTGTGCTCTATTATTTCAGTTATAAATATAGTAAGCAGTTATATGCACAAAAATGCAATAAGAGTGAAGCTGATTCTGAGCAGCTGTCCGACCTAAATGTCGAAAAAACAAACCCTACTTTATGCAGTATATCTGCCTTAAACAAGACATTTAAGAAAGGAAATTATTTTTGTTAGCCAAATACAAATTTATACCTGACCCAAGATCTATATACTTTGCGAAACATATCAAATTCTACTACTTCTCAAATAAAGCATATTTGTGCGCCGCGCGGATAGGACAAATGCAGCAAGGGATGTTATTGCAAATTAAAGCATATTAAAACAATCCCATAAGAAGCATTTCATCTGTACAACGAAGGAGCGAATACGTCGTTATCCTTTCTTGTTCGCCGATATAAGAGCTCGAGTATTTCGGCGTGTGCAATATAATGCTTTTCAGAAGTTGAGAAAGTATCCTGCGAAAAATTCCCAAATTAGAAACAGGGCCTCTTTGTAATTTCAACTCCCAACCAAAGTGATACGCGTAGAATTAGTTATTAAGAAAAGGAGCGCAGTAAGGCTGGTATTGTTTTTATCCTAAGACTAGAGGGCTTCGCGTATTACTAAACATTTCAGATGAAGGAACAAATTATTTCGTTCTAAAAATATAGCAACAACTTTTTATGATTGAAGCAATATGCCAAAAGGTTTAGGTACTTGCTAACAAAAAAGGAAACAATGAGGAAAGAGGAGAGACCTGGTCAGTAAAATTATAGCTATGGGTACAAAACTTGTGAAAGGTTTGACGACGCAAGGAAAGGACCACTATAATTCGTAACTCTCCGTCCCACTGATGCTGTAATCTAAAATAGAGCAGCGATATAATAGCGGCGAGACCAAAAGTCAAAATACCAGTTCTTTGTGAACAGAAGATGGCTCTGATACTGAGGCTAATAATATAAATAGTAAGTGCAGTGCTATGGTGGTGCGATGGTTAACTCATTGGGCTATCGCGCAAAAAGTCCGTGGTTCGATCCCCGGCATCGCCAACAATTTTTCGAATCGTCATCACCCTTTCGGCGGGCAATGGCAACCTCCCGAAAGTAAAATTGCCTATGTAACAGCTTCTAAGGAGTGTCATTCGAATTCGGCGATAAACCGTAGGCCCCGCTCAGATGTGACAAAAATGACACAAAAATGTGCAACAGAAATGAGTGTCATGAAGCTAAGCCATGCCCTACATCGGGCTGCCAGCGCCACAGTGTTTTTTTTTTTGTTTCTTAAGTGCAATGCGTTCAAAACAAAGTCAGGCGTGCTAGAAAAGCCCCATGCATTTGTGACATGACATTCCTTTGAGTCTGGAAAAACAACACTGATGTATTTCTATAAATAGATATTTCACTGGAGAACTGACGCATTATATAATCATGCGTTCCTTTGAGCTTTTCGGCGCAGTATCATTTAGTCAAAAAAAGTATATTATCCAGAATGGCACCCAAATACTTAGCTTCGTCAAAGAAACCTTATGCACCAGTTCTGTCAGTTCCTCCTTCTCGTAAAGAAAAAAGCCTTTTTTTAAGGGATTGACCGAATGGCTATTTCTAGTGCAGCAATCGTTCATCACATCTAGGGCTATGTGGGCAAGGGCAACAAAGCCATATTCTCCGCATTTGCCTAAGTATGGATATAAGAACTATACTGTGACTAAGACGTGAGTCGACCAAAATGCACAACAGCAGTGGAGAGGGAGCGCCACCTTGACATAAGCAATTATGATTTCATTAACCGACATTACAGGACTAGTGATTCGTCTAAAGTGTGTGGATTATTCGAGTTACACACGATGTAAAAAGTTGCGATTCCGAAAACACCCTCAATTTTCATAAAAGCGCCCAGTCTTTTGAGTGCCCGCGTTGGAAGGTATGTTGCATCTCGGACAGAGGATGCATTAGCAAAAAAAGTCAAAAAAATACATTCGCAAAGCAATTTTGTAGTCTTTAACAGGAGGGAGTTGCAATTGACTGGTTAAAAATTGTTTCATCAGCATATTTGATGCCCTCATCATATACTAAAACCGATGACATGTGCTACCTACGGCTTCTTGTATTAATCTGCTCACTTAACTTCATAGATATGAGCTGGGCGTATGCTGGTTCTGATAAGTAACCTGGGAAATAAGGAAGCATGAGATTGGAGGTTAGAACCAAAACTCAATATAACTGTCATCAGATGTCTTCGCTGACGACGCAGTTATAAAGGCTTTTGCAACAAGGACCTGACTACTTTTTTTTTAAATAAAACGCAAACCATTTGAGATATTTTGAAAACTTTATTATCAGCTTGAAGTACTCGTATAATCCGAACATTTATGAATGGAATTCGACTTCGTTCAAGTGCCACCGCGGGCACTTTTGCAGCGGTCGATTCGTTGGATTTTCAACGACTCGGCCACACATTTCGGACGAAACGGCTGCTATTTCGCGTTCAATGTTGGCTCTGAGCTCTTCCAACGTCGTCGGCTTGTCGGCATAAACCAATGACTTGACATAGCCCCACAGAAAATAGTCAAGCGGTGTTAAATCGCACGAACGAGGCGGCCAATCGATTTTGCAATGAAATTCACCATCTTGGCGCATCTTCTCCAGAACCCAATCGGAGAACGTACATCGGCATCAATTCTTGAGTCAGCTTTATCTTGTATGGGTGTAAACCAAGATCCTTACGTAAAATATGCCATAATGTGATCTGAGCGATGCCCAATTCTTGAGAACGCGTTGAAATTGACTGATTTGGATCGTTTGCTACCGACGCCTGAACGGCAGCGATATTTTCGACACTTCGACCAACTCAACATCACACAACGAATATGTACTCGTAAACTCAAATTTTTGCACCAAACTTGTTATTACCTATCTACTAGGGTGAGAATTACGACCGAAAATTGGAATTAACGCTCTTAAAGTTGCACTCCGAATTTCGCTAGAAAGTTTTTATAATTTGCAGACGTTTCTCGTTCGTGCACTTTACCATGATGAAAAGGTTGAGTTTACTGAATAAATTGACAGTGACAGTTTGATGATTAGTAAAAGAGTGCGTTCACAAACTAAATTCAAAGTTGTCAAGTCCCTATGGGAAAACCCGAAGCAGTAACGTCGAAGATCTGCAGAACGCCTTATATTTATGGAAAAATGCGTTAGAGAGAAACGAGTTTAAAATAAGTCGTTCAAAAATGGAGCATTTGACGTGCCCATTTGCGCATCCGTTGTAACCTGTTCCGGATACAATGTTAGACGGAATAGTTCTTCCAAAAAGCACTATACTTAAGTACTTAGGTTCAATCGTTTACATGGAAGGGAAATGTGACGACAACGCGTAAACCACAGAGTGAGTGTGGGGTGGATGAAATGACGGGAAAATTCGGGAATCTTTTGCGACCGAAAATTTCCACTTAAATTGAAGGGGAAACTCTACACCACGGGTGTTAGACCAGCTCTTATATACGGTTCACAGTGCTGGACAATGTACGAAGCGTTTAAAAACAAAAATGCGATTGCATTAGATCTACGCGTATAAGAGGAAGTCTACATATAAAGAATTCGGTAACCGAATAGTTTGAGGTGAATAGAATAAGCTGGTATTGCCACGTTCAAAGAAGATCTGAGGAAGATCCGGTTAAAAAGGCAACTGAAGTCACTCCAACTGTAAGAAAACGAGGTCGGAAAAAGAATTCCTGGATTTCTCAGATGGCAAATGCGCAAAAACACCTGGGGCTAGCCACTGAAGCGATCGAGGACCTAGGAGTATGTACACGCGTTCTGCGGTCTGCGACATTATCCAAGCCCATAAGCGAAGCAGCAACGATGCAGTAAAAATAGGAAACTCGTTACGAGGAGGAAAGGATTAATAAAAGTATAAGAAGAAGAAAACGATCTCTTGAGCGAATCCAGTCCTTGTACTCGTAGTTTCCCTCATTGGAAGACATTGTGCTTCGATACTTTGGAAGGACTCTCTTAAATCCGAATAAAATCACTGTATAGTGCATAAGACTATGTGAATTACCGAAGGAAATTGGTACAATGGTGCCTCCAGTTCAAAAACTTTACAACGGATTGGATTTTCTTCCCATGAAACGCATGGTTTCGCCAATCCAAATGTGAAAAATTTTATTGCTTACGTAGCCATCTACAAATGAGTCTTGTCACAAAATTCAACACTATCATCCTACACTTGTTGAGCAATGAATCCTTTGACGAACACTCTTCCCGTATGTGGTCTATAGGCTTCTTGGGACCACATTGCCGAATGTATATTTCCGGAATCTCTTGACCATCTTCAGGGTAAGAGGTCTGATGTTATCTATTAAATGACCTGGATATGCACAAATGCAATCCACCCAATATCGTCGAATTTTGAAATTATTCGTTTCAAAGTTGATCCAATCGTTTTTGGGAAACCGGCATTATCTTTTATAAAACTAATTTCGATTTCAATTTTGTGGAAATTGTGTAATTTTGAAACGCTTCGAAATTACGAGAATGTGTGGGATATACGAAAGCAACATATAACAAAAGCGAGGTCAATATGTTGAAAATGTTCTCACAAATTTAATTTTAATATTTCATGATATACACAGCTATCTTTAGTTGTTGATTATTGCAGCATATCATTGCGAGAGTGAAACAATTTACTTGGCTTTTGCGTCAAAAAAAAAATCCCTTCCAGGTTGGCCCCACTTTGAAAGTGTGTTCAGGATTGTTATCGTGTTGCCACAACCACTTTATGACATATTGCGTCATTACTTTTTAAAGCTCAGAATGAAATGGTCCATCATTCCATGAATTTTGTAAATCCGGCCCGATTTCTTCGTCAGAAAAACTTGCCCAAACTTCCACATTTCTTTTGCCACATTTAACTGTGCCTCTTATTCAATTTGAGCTCATCAATTCGCCTTTTTAGTTTCGTAAATGTCTCAGCTCAACGGAAACCTTCATTTTGAACTTGACTCCATTTAAACTCAGAACTGTTTTTCATTTGACAATAGTCAATAAGCCCACCTCTACAGCTCGTTTTCAGCTAGACCCACCGGAAATGCCCAACCTTAACTCTCTATTTAGAGATCTTACTGATTTTTAAGAATTCTTTTCTTATAATACTAAGGATTGCTTGATGTTGGCGTTTGGAGATTAACGTGGTATACCCATTCTATGAATTGTTCCCAAGTAACTTAAAAAGCGAAATCGTCCTATTTTTAGCAATTTTTCATGCCATTTTAGCAAATTTCTATTTTAATCCAATTTATAAAGGAAACCGATCTTTTTGAAACTATTTAAGCAACTAAATTGACCTCTAGAAAAACATCAGATGATTAAACTCGTAATTGTGCTTATAGTGCATTTAGTGGAACCATTAACTGAAATACGTAGTAGCTGACGGAGTACGGGTACATGTGTTTTAGTTTTGCCACAGCGAGTTGAAAAATTTAACTGTTTATTTGCTTTGAAATAAAATTCTTGTTAATTTCTTAGAAATGATAAGTGTTGCGCACACACGCTGTTATTGAGAACTTCAACGCTTAATAAAGTAATCTGAGAGCAAATCGAAAGTCGAAAAGTATATAAGTAAAGATCTAGATGTACCATATAGTCACTGTGTTAGTTGCTATAGCAAGGCAACCCCCCATACAGTTGAAGAACTGCATGTGACCAGAAACTATCGAGTATCCTTATGACATTCGCCCAATCACAGAATACAATGTTTCTGTTTGTGGCTTAATATTGAAGAAAAACTCGAATCACAACTTTGGTAACATTTTTATTTACAAGGGTCAAAATGCAAGAGGTATCATTTAACGCACTTGTTTCCCCATGAAAGTACTGAACATCTGGTTTATGTAGGTCACTTTCTCTTGCTCCATCATTCTACGATTGAGTGATGAATCAAGTGATCTAGCCCTGGGTTCGAAAGTTTAGACAGAAAAGAGGGTATGGTCAGGACAACACTGCTCGAAACGAATTTGCGCGAATCGATAAGGAACATTGTAGGCTTAGCTGCGATTGCAAAAATAAATAAATAAATATGTGTTCCCAACACATAAGGAGCAGGCCAGGCGTATCCGCAGATATGATTATTTTAGTCTAAGAAGTCGGATCAACATTTTGGAACAGCAGAAACCATTTGAAGCACACTGTTCTGAAAGGAAGAATATTTTCTTGTGAATTAAAGGAGCATTCATTACTAGAATCTGTATCTCAACGGGACATCAAATTAAATTAATTTTAAAAACAACGTTGTTTGACGTAACAACAGAACGTCAGTTTAACAGGATAGTGCCAGTCTGCAGGCAACTATAGTCTCTATGGAGAAGCTTAGGACAACTTATCCGAAGAAATTAAGAAAGAAGTATGAAGACAGACACATTTTACAAATTTGGTTTGTTTGTAGTGGTGTCTCAAGTCTAAAGTTAAACATAACAAGACTTAGATCCTGAAGAAAAATATCTTCCTTGAAGCTTGTCCCACTGTGTTTATGCTTTGCTTTCGAACATTTACGGGTTGTAAGACTTCGGCCGCTAAAATGTTGCCGTTAACCAAAACAATCCGCATTATAAGGGTATGTTTTGTAAAAACAAGACACAAGACACAAATTGTATTTAGTTTTAAACTTGAAGAATTTTGAACTCATCTATTTTTTAATACGAGGGCGGGTCAAATCGCTCGGAGCCAAATCTGGAGAATAGGGTGGATGAGGGAGCAATTCATAGCCCAATTCATGGATTTTTGCCATGGCAACTGCACATGTGTTTGTGGTCGACTGTGAGCAAACGCGGCACCCATCTTGCGGAAAGCTTTCTCATGCCCAAGTGATCATTCAAAATTGAAACCACTGAGCCATGCGAGATCCCTACGGCTTCCACAATCTCTCGCACTTTCAATCTTCGGTCGGCCAACACCATATCGTGAATTTTTTCGATTGTTTCGGGTGTAGAGACCTCAACTGGGCGTCCAGGACGTTCGGCATCTTCAGTGCTTGTACGGCCACAACGAAATTCAGTAAACCACTTTTTTACCATTGAAATCGATGGTGCAGAGTCCCCATAGTATTTATCAAGCTTAGCCTTGGTCTCGGTAATGGTTTAAAATAAAAAATTCACTTTTTTCCATTTTCTCCTCAAATTAGTGAGTAGTCTGATAAAAATAGCTGTCAAACACAAACTAACTGACGCAGCAAGTTTAATTTTTGACAGGAGTCAACTGACAGATGCCTGTTGACAGGAGCAGTGTTGCTGTTTCAGTAAAGAGGTCGGAAATTCAAAAAGTCACGGACTTATTGACCCGCCCTCGTATATAAATCTATGCGATGCAAAGATTTTCACGCACTGTAGTTTTTGATATTGAATTTAAGTAACACATCTTCGCTATAGTCTGCCATGGACCTGGACCTCAAACGAAATCAGTCTAACACGTTTGATTGGCCAAGGGTCCCTTTCACTTGCGTGCGGCATATAGGTCAAGTGTACTATCCCTCGGTAGAAGATTCGAAGACTTGGGCTCTACATATTCAAGGTATTAAGCCTCTACTCTTTTGGCAAAGCCTATATCCCAGTACAGTTCGTAAGTATAGTTCGTCGTTGTATTTCGTCCTCCACTTACGGTCTATGCAGACGGGACAGAAAATCAACATACAAATTTTCCTCTTAAGCATTCAAGACAGCCCTAATTTATTTTGATAAGGTCCACGTCTCTTCGCCATAGAACAGGACTGGAATTATTACGGTCTTATATAGAGTCACAAAGGTCTCGGCGAGATCTTTTCCGAAAAAGTTTTTCAGGGATGCCAAAACTAGGCATTGCTCTATATAGCTTGTCTCTATAGGTGCTATCATATGCCACCTAATAATCGATAGATACGTGGTGTGTATCGACATGAAGCTCATGGGTTTTCTCCAAGATCTGTCGATGGTCGACTTCCTTGGCCTGAAGCCATACTGTTATAGACCAACCAGGAAGTTGACGATCGGCTTGTGATATGTTTTTTTTAACGAAGTTGCGAACACTGACGCATCTGTAAGACTGCCGCAGTTCAGTTTGTCTCTTTTCTTGAGGTTCCATTCATATAACATACTTTGTCTGATCATATTTTACAGATGAGCTGGTGTATGCTTTTTGCCAAGTCATCGCCTGCCACTTAGAAGGCCTTGGCAGTCAATGGACGGCCTGTCCGCTCTAGTAGCCTTGTTGGATTTTATCATAGATATGGCTACCTTGACTTGATCCAAGTCGGGTGGACGGAATTGTTGGTCTACATCAGTGGTGCCCAACTGGTATTGCTCCAAGGGCTATTTTGAAAACCCCGACATGCTACGCGGGCACCACCACGTTAAAAAAAAACAAAACAAGGTGAGAGAAAGGAAACTTTTTATTTGTTATGGCATAGGTACACATAGATATGCTTTAGAAAAATGCTTTAATTATAAGTGCACAGTGTCGTATGTTTTTGTATTTAACAGGAGCCATCGGCTTGAAAACCTCGTCGCTTTTGTTTTCTGCCCTTTTAAGAATGATATCACTGCGAAGTAAAACAATTTCTAATTCAGCTTCCGCTTTGTTAATGAAGCAATTCGTTTGCATTAATGAAGCTGGTTTTGAAACATCGATATTTAAGAATGGTTTTTTGACAGAAATAAGGAGAGGTTCCGTACAAAACATGTTGTCAAAATATTGAGTTGGATTATATTCGGCAAGATAATCAGCGTCCAAAAAGAGAGTAAACGAAGGAAAATGTTGAAAATTTTTCTCCTCTAACTACCTATTCCATTAATCGATTTTGTTCATGAATGCCGAAATTGCACTCACCAAGCCTGCTATGTGTTTTTCTCTTCCTTGCAGGTTTTGTTGAGGCTATTTAGTTTTGCAGTAAAATCAGTTAGTAAAACCAAGTCGGTCAGTCATACTTTATCATGGAGCTATTTTTCGTAGCTATAAGCAAATCTTTAAAAATTCGGTTGTTCAAAGCTCTTCCACGAATGAAATTTACAATCCGCACTACAATTATCATTACATGGCCAAGGCTAAGTTTTTTGGCGATCAAATTAAATTAATTTTAAATTTAAATTTTGGAAAAATCTTCATCCTTTTCGCACAGTCCAATAAATCCAACATTTCAGCCGACCATAGCAGGTGCTCCATCTGTAGTCATGGCTACCATTTTCTGCATGGGTATATTCTGTTCAGCATTCATCTTTTTTATGGCGTTGTATGGTCACCGTTTGCAGACGGAATATTTTGTTTGATCACATTGATTGTCACAAAATGTGAAAATCACAGATCACCCTAGCCGATTCCACCCCAGGATAACAAGGACAACGCAGCCTGCTTGTTGGCGGGCGCTCAGAAATCAGGCCGCGAGCTACGTGTTGGGCACTACTGGTCTACATCGTCCAGGTTAAAATTTTCATTCTGCATGACAGCGGTATTCAGTTCTTTATTGCCGTTATACTGTCTAGAGAAATGCTCTTTCCAAATGCTTCCTTCTTTTCTACAGGCTTTGGTTCGGAGATAATTTTAATATCATGGTCAAGCACCACCTTGTCCAAGAGTTTGGAAGGCTCTCTTTGGTGTCGTCTTCTTTCTCCATTGTTGGCGACGTGCCTGCATATGAGAATAATGTTGGCAAATTCATATCCGAATTTCGTTTGCAGAGGTTATAAATAGTTCATCCATCCGTATTTGAGACTTTTTGTTGCAACCTAACCGTTCCATTATATTTACCCCTAAGACTATTAAACCGAAGCCTGTCACCCGTCCGGGTATGTGAGCACTGCCGTTTGTCCACTTAGTACTCTTCCACAATCATCTCCTTTCCAAGACCCTGACTTAGTCTCGAAAATCTTAGCCGGCCTAGGCTCCATATATATCGGAATGGCTCGAATAGAAAGATGATAGAATATCTACGAACCGAATATCAATAGAGACGTTGACATTGTCGTCTACCGTCGTTTTTGAACTCGTACGTGGTCTGTTTTAAATGCTTTTGCCCCTTAACAAAGTCTGGAAACTGAACGGCGAACAGTGAGCTCGTTTAAATTCACGTCCATTATTGTATTAATAATATCTACGCCGACTGAGTGGCTTTAAATTCGTAACTGAAAAATATATCTAAACATTTCGTTAAAAATTAAAAATTTAGATCTGTCATGAATGATAAAAATGGCACACGTCATAAACACGTACAGTTTCATTTCATACAGAAGAAAATTTAATCTTTTCGCAGAGATGTATACCCAAAGCATCCTATTTCAACAGTACAATCGAATAATAATGCACACGGAATGCTAGGATTTTTTTCTTTTTTTAGATTTCCTTAAAATAATTCAGAACTTGTTGGTACTTCTTGAAAACACAGTCGAAAAATTCCTCTTTAAGGATACGAGTATCTATAACATATACAACTGACAATTTCATTAAAAAGAACTGTAAATCATTGAACTCCAGATTTATTTAATACTCCGCACTTAATAAAGATTTTTCAAACAAAACGTGCATACCCCCGACGGCACGCACTGTATTTAACAGTCTTTCTGATCTAAAACAAAAAAATGCGCAATTTTCCTTTCAACACAATTCCTGGTGATTCATTAATTACATCCCTATTCTCTGTTTAGACTTAATCAGGCCAGGGCTCTTGGAAATCCTTTAATTTTATCTAATCCATTTTGCTACTAATTTCGCACAAATTTCATCCCCATCACAATAAAAAGTTCACAATGCGCAATATCACTGGCTGGTCTCACCACCAAACACCCTCCAAATTAACGCACACCCATTCGGTTCTTTGCTGACCTTATTGACTTCAAATGTATGCCCTCACTTTCCTTATCCTCTTTAATTAAATAAATTTTAATTATTGTTAATATACTTCTAATTGCACAAAGGTACCTTTTCCACCCTTAGGCCATCCTGTCACCTTCACTTTTCGAAGCTCAACAACGAGGTACATTGGTACATTGCTTGAACCCTTCCCTTTAAGGATACTTTTGGTCATTTGTTCATATTCACGAGAAGAAAATTGACCGACAAAACGATAACTACCCCAGCATCCCTGTAACTAAATACTGTACGAGTGCGAGAACAAGTACATAGTTGCTTTGCCATACTAATTTCTATCATTTTACATGTGTGTGTGCGTGTGTGTTTGTGTTGGCCAAAAACGAGCAAAGAACCCCTTTTAATCGATAGCAAAGCAATCCCCTGCGTGAGATTATTCAAAACCCACAGAGGGGAAACTGAGCCACGTCCTGCAATTGGTGTTTTCTGTTCTTGGAGATCAGCATGCGCTCTGTGCAGGTAAATAGTAGGAACTCTCTCAAGCATATAACGGTAGGATTGCGGGGGAGATCTGTGGTTGTAGTGGTAGTACAA
Source organism: Volucella inflata (assembly GCA_928272305.1). Taxonomy (NCBI): domain Eukaryota; kingdom Metazoa; phylum Arthropoda; class Insecta; order Diptera; family Syrphidae; genus Volucella; species Volucella inflata. The sequence continues at coordinate 231,567,769 of OV743716.1, forward strand.
GTATACCAACTCAACCCCCGTAGAGCCCTTTTTTTTTAATGGAAACCATATCAATATGTCCAATTGTGGAAAATAATTACATTGTAACAAATTTCTCTCTTTGGTTGTGTTTTTTTTTTGCTCTCTTTTTTGATGCGCTACGTTTTATTAGCAGGGTGGGTGGCAGTAGGCGGACGAGACATGGAAGAGGATAACTTGGCAAAAGGGTTTGAGTTCTTACTTGCCACATATGAAATAGAGACGAGATACTCGCACTCGTACTCGTCGTATACGTTCTCATGCTTGGTGCTGTTTCTTTTTTTTGTTTTTTTTTTTTGGTGTGGACTTTGTTCGCTTGAGCGCCTCTGACCCTTTGCGAACGGATCACATAAATAACGGTCCATTTGAATGGGAAAAAGTTCAAAATGGCGTCATTGTCGGTGTCCTTGTTGCCATTGTCGTCGTCGTTGTTGTCGATTGGAGCATAGTTAAACGTAAACGTACTTGAGCTGCGACACGACAAAAGTGACAACAATTTGGGGGTGAGTTTGGATCAATACGTAAAATAAGATTGGGTGTGGTAGTGGTGAAAAGTTGACATTCTAAAGAATACCATTTCGTGTTAAGTGTATGTGTGTGAGTTAGTAATTAAATGCCCATCGTTGGGTAAAATTGCCAACTATTAGCACAGCTCTACCGTAACACAGAAGAAGCTGGGCACGCAAAAATTGGGAGGCGAATCCAATTCAACGATGACATTAAATTTTATTGATTTTCCCATAGTCACCACGAGGGAGGAATGGGTAAATTCTTCTCCTTCAGTTTCCTTCAGGTGCTTCACCCAAGAGTCGGTAGGTATGCAGTGGATGGGACGTCCTTTATTTGTTACAGGACACTGCTCCTATTTGTGTAGCATCTCCGAAAATTGATTTTAATCATTAGCGCCCTACTGTCGAACCGTTATACAAGGTGAAATGTACGAGTACGAGTACCTATGTATCTATATAATTGTGTTGATCTTAGAAGTAATCGAAAAGAGACAAGGGCTGCCTTAATTAATTTTTGGGGTGGCAAAAAGGTCCTTTTTGAGTTAATTGCTTACAATGGAGAGTTAAAAGGAATTTATTTGACAGCGGTTCCGAAAAGGAAGACAGCATTTTTTTTTTTGTTGGAATGAGCTTTGAATTTTCATAGAAAATTAGGTTTCTGCTTTTGGATGGCAAGATGCCGGTTAGCTTATCAGCTCATGATGAACTCTTGAGTGTATTGGAATTTTACAATTTAATAATTGCCTGAGTGATTTTCTGTGATGGGCGAAGTGAATGAGTTTTCATTTTCTTTTTATTTGTAGAGTAGTTGCGAGGTCCTTTATTGATTTTTGTTTCTTTTGAAGTGTGGTGTTGGATTGAAAAGTGTTTTTTTTTTTTTTTTTTTTTCATTTCCAAAGCTACATATATACGTTTTCTGTTTTTTAAATTTTTAAACACATTCTAGTGGGATCAAAAAGTATGGTGGAAATGTATACAACTTTTTTTGTAAGTTTGGCCATTATCGTGGTGCAAAAAGCAAGAGTTTTGTCCCCATAGTTCTGGCCTCTTTTTGCAAATAGCTCCACGTAAATGATGCATAATATTCAAATAATGTTCTTTGGTAACAGTTTGGCACACGAAGGAATTCATAATGCCCACACCACGATAATCGAAGAAAACTGTTCTTGATTTTTGAACGACCTTGGCGCAATCATTTTGGTCTTTACTCACTTTTTGCATTATTCTCTTGGTTGGTTGGTATGTTTCGGGTCGTATGCATAGATCCAAGTGTCATTTTTAATAATGATGCATTTCAAAGCCCACTGATAGTCGAAGGTATTGTTTCGCAGATACCAATGCGAAGCTCTTTTTCCATAAAATTAAGTGTTTTTGGAACCAAACCAGATTTGTTTTTTTCCAGGCACAAAAGATCGTTCTGGACTGATCTGAATAAAGTTTTGCATCAGTTGACGGACAATGATAGTCTTCTGCAATATTCTCTTCCGCAGTAAAAATTTCATTCCCCAAACAAAATTGAATGCAACTTCTTTGCTCAAAAATTGTATCAAAGACATTGTAAAAAAAAAATCGTTAAACTCACATTTTGCTGCTCGCAAAACACGTTCGTAACTATTTAAGAAATGCAGTTTGTGACATGAAATTTGACACAGATGTCAGTGGGAGTACCTACTACCAACCACAAAAAAAAACCTGTGTCTGACACACGGAATGAGATTGGGGTTCAGACTCTAGTAAAAATTTTATCTAATACCTATGAAGGATTTAAAGTCTGCCACTTCAATGCTCGTAGTCTTAGCCTTTCAAAACTTGACTGCGTTCGGCACATTTTTTTAATGATTCGGGGGCTGACGTTATTTGTGTAAGCGAAACATAGTTTAAAAGTCTTAATGATGAAAATGGTTACAACCGTATTTATCGCATTCCTGGGTACTTCTTAGTTCTGCATAACAGAGTTACTGAAACTCTTAGTGGGGGGATAGCAATTTATCATAAGACAGGTTTGACTTGTAAAATGTTGGAAAAGTCATTGGGAAATGACACTGAATACATTCTTGTCGAAATTTCCAATGGAAATGTGAAATGTATTATTGGTTTAGTATATAGCCCCAACCGTAATTGCTCGTTTGATTCGTACGAGCATATTATACTATGCGGTGATTTTAATGAGGATTTGCTGAAGAATGATAGTAGATCTCGTTCACTCCTGGATGCTATTGCATCGTGTGGTCTTGTGGTCGCTAATTCTCATGCGACTCGCTTTGGCCCTGACACCCCTCCAAGTCTTCTTGACTTGGTGGTTGTCTCAGACCATACAAACGTGCTACTTCAAGACCAATTGTCACTGGAAGCAGTTTCAGACCATGATCTTCTGTTTTGTACATATGACATTGATTTCTCATCAAATCCCCTGCTAAACACCTTTCAATTTCGTGATTTCGCAGCAATAAATCATAGCATCCTTCACCATCATGCGAGCCTTCTACCGTGGCATTCGTATTACTTTCTATCGGACATTAATGATAAAGTAGAAATCGTTCAGACCCTTATTAAAGATCTTTTTAATATACGAGTACATGTTCCTGTTAAGACCGTTACAGTGCGCAATAGTAAATGCCCATGGTTTACCACTGAGGTGCATAATGCTATCAAAACTCGTCGAAAATTATATGCTAAATTCAAAAAACTTTCTACTAGGCACAATTGGGAAATGTTTTGCAGAGTAAGAAATTACTCTTCATTTGTCACCAAAAGAGCAAAAAAAAAAACATATTTTTTGTCGAAGCTCAGCATTGATCAACCGTCAAAGAAACTTTGGGCAAATTTACGTTCTATTGGGATAGGAAAGAGTCATATACAAACTAAAATACCAGATGCAGATGAGTGATTTGATGCCTTTTCCCCTAACCCTAGTTACAATTCTTCGTTTTCACCGGAAAATCAACTTTTCTTTGGTGGATCACCGTTGTTGGAATTTGAAGTAATATCTGAATCGGATGTGATCTTACAGGTTCGTGCTCTCAAATCTAAAGCGATTCGTGAGGATGGAGTAAACTTACGATTAATCAAAATAATACTTCCCCATTTAATAAGCTCATTAACTCATTTATATAACTTCTGTATTACCTCGTCAACCTTCGCGGATTGTTGGAAAAAAGCGAAAGTCATCCCTGTGCCCAAAAAGAACAACCCCTGCTTAGAAACAGATTTCCGTCCAATAAGTATTTTACCTTGTTTGTACAAAATCTCCGAAAAAATTCTTGTGAAACAGATTTCCAACCACCTCAATCGTTTCAATCTATTATCGCCAGTGCAGTCAGGGTTCCGATCTGGTCATATCTGTTCTACAGCTATGATCAAAGTGCTTGACGATATTAGAATTCAATATGACAGGGAATATCTTTCAATGCTCTGCTTACTTGATTTCTCGAAGGCTTTTTACACGATCAGTCATGAGGTTCTTTGCACTAAACTGAAACTTTATTTTGGTACGAGTGATTCCTCGGTGTGCTTGATTAGGAATTACCTCACAAATCGTGTTCAAAGAGTTATTGCTAACTCAAAATGCTCTCAACCAAAAAATATAGTTTCTGGAGTTCCCCAAGGTTCAGTTCTTGGTCCAATTCTTTTTTGTCTTTTTATTCATGATTTACCTCAAGTGTGTCGAAATACATATGTACATATGTATGCCGATGACGTCCAGATATACCTTTCTCGACCACTTGGCCTGGTAGAAGATCTTGTGGATAGATTTAATTCGGACTTGTCTTCCATTGAAAAATGGTCTCAAGACAATGGTCTGATTCTAAATCCAAAAAAGAGTCAGATAATTTTAATTTCAAAAAAAATGGACAATGTCGAAGAGTTACCGCCTATTTTTCTCAACTCCACAAGGCTAATCTTCTCTGACACCGTGGTTAGTCTTGGATATAAAGTAAATCGGTCTCTTTCTGCCACTGATCATGTTAACTTAATTATAGCGCGTGTATATGCAGGATTGCGAAAGCTCTGGCTGTTTTCTAGTCTTACACCAAACTGAGGTTGATAAAGTCCATTCTGTTGCCGATTTTTGATTATGCTGTAGTTATCGACTGTAAACTAGATTCTTTCTGCCAGCACAAATTACTTGTTGCTTTTAACGATATGGTTCGATATGCCTTTGGAGTAAGAGGATACGATCATATAACCCTTTACCATAAGTATGTCCTTGGGTGTTCATTTTCTGATTTTTGGACATTAAGATGCTGTGTGTTTTTACACAAATTAATACATAAACAATTAAGTTTAAAAAAAAAATAAGTTACGAAGCATCAACAAACCTCGGATATGGTCGGATCTACTGTTGAAAACCCACGCAAACGATTTAAGGACAATGAGCGTCGGAAATGCACGTGGAATATTAGATCCCTTAATAGACCACGTGCAGCCGAGCAACTAGCGGAGGCCCTAGACTGCTGCAAAGCAGACATAACCGCCATCCAAGAAATGCGATAGGATGGACCGGACAAAAAGAAGATGAAAAACTGCGACATCTACTACGGCAATTGCTATCGACGGCAAAAGCAGCGCTTATTTGGATGCGGATTTGTTGTCGGAGGCAGACTAAGACAAGAAGTTCTCAGCTTCCGGCATGTGAGCGAGCGCCTCGTAGCAATCCGCATCAAGGCTAAATTCGCCAACATAAGCCTCATATGCGCGCATGCGCCCACAGAGGAGAAAGATGACGACACCAAGGATGCGTTCTACGAGCTCCTCAACAAGACCTACGAGCAATGCCCTAGCTATGACATTAAAATTCCTCGGTGATTTTAATGCAAAGCTAGGAAGAGAGAGTATCTTTGGCGGAACAATCGGAAAATATAGCCTGCACAACACCACCTCCGATAACGGATTCAGGCTAATCGACTTTGTGGCGGGGCGAAACATTGGCGTGGCTAGCACGCGGTTCCCACATCTCGACATACACAAGGGGACTTGGAGAACTCCTGACCAATCAACAGTCAACCAGATTGATCACATTGCGATCGACGCAAGACACTCCTCCAGCATTATGGATGTCCGTACGTTCCGAGGAGCCAACATCGACTGGACCATTACCTTGTTGTAGCCAAGGTACGGTTGCGGATATCCCAAGCTACGCCAAGACAAACTAATGCTGTGAGAAAATTCGACGTCAGACGGCTACAATCGCAAGAGATCGCCAAGTCGTTTTCCGATCGAGTGTCTCTTAATCTCTTAAGAGGTCCAATACCGCCAGCATCAAGCATCGAAGACCATTGGAAACACTGCCAAAACGCCATCAGAGATGCCGCTTCACTCGTCCACCACAACGAAACCCCTGGTTCGATGATGAATGCCGGCAAGCACATGCAGCTAAGCAAAAAGCACGCAATGCGGCACTGTAAAAAAAGAGAGAATGAGAAGCGCGCGATCGAGGAAATTGAGAGATGCTACTCCAGGAATGAGGTTCGGAAGTTTTACCAAAAGGTAAAAATAACATGCCGCGGAAACAAACCCCGAACCGAAGCCTGTAGAGATGAACAAGGGAACATCGTAGTAGAATCGCAGTCGATGCTGAGGATTTGGAAAGATCATTTCTGCAGACTGTATAACGGCGATGACGGACCAAATACCGCTGTCAGGCAGAATCAACCTTTCAACCTGGACGATGATGACCAACAATTCCGTCCACCCGACCTGGATGAAGTGAAGATAGCCATATCGAAGCTTAAGTCCAACAAAGCTGCTGGAGCGGATGGCCTGACTGCCGAGCTCTTCAAAGCGGCAGGCGATGACTTGGTAAGGAGCATACACCAACTCATCTGTAAAATATGGTCGGACGAAAGTATGCCCGATGAATGGAACCTCAGCATTGTTTGTTCAATTCTTAAGAAAGGAGACCCTCTGAACTGCGCCAACTACAGAGGCATCAGTCTCCTTAACATCGCATATAAGATCTTATCCGCCGTATTGTGTGAACGCCTGAAGCCGTTCGTCAACAACCATATCAGTGTGGCTTCAGGCCAGGAAAGTCCACCATCGACCAGATATTCACACTACGGCAGATCTTGGAGAAGACCCATGAGCTTCAGATCGATACCCACCACCTATTCATCGATTTTAAGGCCGCGTATGACAGCATCTATAGAGACGAGCTATATAGAGCAATGTCTAGTTTTGGCATTCCTGCCAAACTCGTCCATCTGTGCATGATGACGATGGAGAGTGCACGCTGCTCCATCAGGGTCGGTAAAGATCTCACCGAGATTTTTGATGTCCAGAAAGGATTTGGACAAGGCTATGCGCTGTCATGCGATTTTTTCAACATCGTACTTGAAAGAATAGTGCAAAACTCACGAGCAAACACAAGAGGCACTATCTTTCAAAAGTCCGTCAATATTGACATAATATTGACATCGGGAGAAAACAGCGTGATGTCAGTGGCGCTTTCGCGAGTATTGAGACGGAGGCGAGGAAAATGGGTTTAGCGATCAATGAGGGCAAGATCAAGTATATGCTGTCAAGCAAAAAGGACAACCAACACCGAGGTCTCAGACAGAACGTCACCCTCGACAGATATAACTTTGAGGTAGTTAAGGACTTTGTCTACCTAGGCTCCGCTATAAATACAGACAACGACACCAGCGCTGAGATCAAGCGAAGAATAACTCTTGTCAACCGCCACAGAAGCGCGGCAAAGCCCTCGCTAGAACAACAAAAGTTGGCCTAAATAAGACATTAATAATCGCAGTCCTGCTCTATAAGAAAGAGGCATGGACATTATCAAAAATGGATGAGGGTGTTCTTGGTTGCTTCGAGAGAAAAGTTCATCGGGCCATCTTCGGTCCCGTCTGCATTGACGGTGAGTGGAGGAGGAGATACAACGACGAACTGTATGGACTGTACAGCGACATGGACCTATCCAGAAGAGTGAAGATCCGAAGACTGAGATGGCTGGGTCATGTAGAGCGCATGGACACCAATGCTCCGGTTCGAAAAGTCTTCGAATCCGCCCCCGAGGGACAGCGCAGTAGGGGAAGGCCAAGACTCAGGTGGCGCACGCAAGTGGAAGAGGACCTCAGCCAACTTAGCGTGCGAAACTGGAGGCAGCTAGCCAGGGATCGAGCTGGCTGCAGAAGCTTGTTGACTGAGGCCCAGGTCCACCCCGGACTGTAGCGCCTACTAAAGTAAAGTAAGTAAGCAATATGATCAAGAGCATCGATATGTTTAATATTTGGCATAAGGCGACTTACCAAATTGAAAGTTTAGACACAAAGAAAAAGATAAATACCCGTTGTAAGGCCTTTCATAGAAGGTGTGAGTTTTATTCGCAAAAAAAAAACGAATTTTTATCTGCAAATAGTGTTTGGCTTGATTGCATCGAAGATTTCAGGTCTGCACAGGACTAAATAGAAGAAAAAATGTCGCCAATTAATCAAGGCACACCAAACAAGTCATTTTTAGAAAGCTCGTCTAGAATTAAGAGGAGACAAATTGCTAAGATCGCATGTGTTTTGAGCATTGTCAGTCAACAGACAATTTCCAAGCCAAACAACTTAATTCAAATGATGCTTTGAAACTTTTGGTTGAGGCCAAATTGTCAAAACATCAGTATCAAGTTATCAGGAAAAGATTGAAGTTGATATTTTTCCAACCTATGCTAAGGTTCTTAAAGCGAAACAATACTGCTACCCAGAGTTTGAAAAATAAAAATTTCCGATTCAGCCGCCAAAGTTACCCTTCAAGGACTCCTTAATCATACTGCCCAACGCATTGTAGAATCCCAAAGAGAAATTTTTGAGAATTTGAGACTAAATTAGTCTAATTTCGGTAATAATATAAATATTTTACTAACTTGGTCTCTAGTCTGAATTTAACCACAGGATGTGTAGATTAATGTAGTGTACGTCTTATGTAAAAAAATTAATTGATTTCAGTGTGACTAAATGAACTCTTACTCTTGATTTAGGTAATCTTACTTTAATTGGTAAATGGGGCTTTGATGGAAGCAGTGGACAGTCCGAATATAAACAAAAAATGTCTAACGATTTCAGTGTTTTGGCTATGTTTATAACATCATACGTTCCGATACAACTTTTTTCGCAAGAGAGCTCTGAGTCTGAAAAGAAAATTGCATGGCGAAATCCTCGTCCGGGATCAACTCAATACTGTCGACCAATACGTTTTCAATTAAAAAATGAAACGGCAGAGTTGAGCAGAGCTGAGGAGGAATATATCACAAGATACGGCTTGTGAAATTGTTGCAGAATACCCTTGGTACCCATTGCCAGCTTCAGTACACAAAGTTCTTATTCACGGAGGACAAATTGTGAAACATACCATATTGCCCATAGGCCAATTTACGGAAGAGGTAGCAAAGGCGAAAATCGAAGATATTAAATTTTTCCTATCGAAGAATACACGAAAAATATCTAAGCTGTCAACAAATACAGATCTATTGAATAGACTTCTTCTTACCTCAGACCCTTTGCTTTATTACTTTAATCTTGAATTAAATTAAATAATATATAAAATTAATCACTTTCTCAACAATTTGTTTTATTTTCTATCATTTAAACCGAAATTTTGAGTTTTGACCGCCCTTCCCATACAAATGAAACCACTGTGCGATGGGGCGATCACGCAGAGGGTCCGTGGTTCAATCTCCGGCATCAACAACATTTTTTCGAATCGTCTTCACCCCTTCGGCAAGCAATGGCAACCTCCCGAAAGTAAAATTTCTATGAAAAAGCACTAAAAGAGTGTCGTTCGGATTCGGCGATAAACCGTAGGCCCTGCTCAGATGTGACAAAAATGACAACATGAGCAACACAAGTGAGTGTCAAGATGCTAGGCCATGTCCCATACCGGGCTGCCAGCGCCAGTGTTTTTTTTTTTTTTTTTTTTTCGTTCTTCATCGATAACATCGTGACATTAGCCGAACATTGCCAATAGCAATGGAATGATATTGCTTTAGTAGCCGTTGCCATTGTTGACCACTTTTTGGGCTCGTTTTACGGCATTTTCCTTGGCTTTCTTCAGCACTTTGGGCGACAGGTTTTCCACTTCCTAACGCATGTTCTCATTGAGGGCTGAGCATATTTTGTAACCTATTCAAATCCCCCCCATAGAATGAAGACTAGGATGGTTGAAATGTCTGCCTTAGAATATCGGTTGTACTTTTTACTCAGTCCTGCTGAAACCACATGCGCTTCAGTCCGTTTGGTTCGAACCATCCTCAAAACAAATGCAATGGCTGGTCACGTATTATCTTCGGATTTTTGGTCCTTCAGTACTACAAATTTTGGTTGTTTACTTATCCATATAGGTGGAACGTGCAGTTCGTTGTTGAGATTCAGCAGAGTTTGAGCGTAGGTTATACACAATTCACGGTCAACACCCATTAGCAGATGTACTCTCAGCACTTTATAAGGAAACAGAGTCCGTAGTGAGATTAGGAATTCCAATTTAGGCTATGTGAAACTTAAGGACATCCAGCAAAGCCACCAAATGTTGAAGAGCAATGACGAAGAACAATATCTACATTGTGCATAGGCAAATGCTGATTGTTCATAGTAGCATACTTTGGCAAAATTGTTTCATTTCTCTATGGTTAGCTGGTTTATGTTGGCGAATTAAGCTTTGACCCGAATTCAATCAGGTTTTTACACTGCCGCCCGAAACTCAAGACTTCTTAGCCAAATCTTCTCTGGTAACAAATACACATTTAAATATATCCGCGTGGTTCAACTAATTGTTTTGATGCTTGTGGACTACGAGAAAAGCTGCCCTCTGGTTCCAATCTGCTCAGTGTTCATTTACATTCGCGCAGTCGAACCAAGTATATTGCAGAACGTTTTTAGTAGTTAATGTCAACGACTCTCCTTCTATATTGCTTTAGAACTATGTTTCCTCTTCCAAAGACATTATAAAACATTTACGCACAAGCGAAATAAATTTTTGCGGGCATCTTTCACCAAAATATTTTATTCTTCCAAGAAGACTATTGACTTCAGTGGCATATTGCAAATGTGTTGATATATTTAATTCTGTTCTTGTTCACTTAGCATCACACGTCATTTGCCGACTTGTCACATTTAGACAAATTTAAACATTTTTGGAATAGCAATGCATCCCACACTGCAAACGTGCTCTTAAGCAAAGACATCTCATTCCAAGCTGTTCGTCATACAATGCACAATATAATGTACATACTCGTATGTATCTACACAAAACTCATATCCTTCTCCGTCTTAAAAATGCATCTCTGCATTTCGTGGAATTAGCACTGCTCGAGCGCATTTCATGTCTGAAGATTTTTATCGCACGTTTCTGTGCCACTGTGTGTGACACAGCATCAGTACTGATACTAGTAGTAGCATCCAACAATACGAATACACCCAAAATGACTCGGTCCGACTCAATGCAACAGAAAATTAAGTAGCAGGCAATAACTAATTACATTCGCAATTATTTCATGTTTCGGCCAATTTAATGGGACAAATTTATCAGTGCGGTGTCATCTACTTAGAATTGATTGCGTCCGACCTACGCGTGCTCTGTCGTTGTGGGGAAACGAATTCTGTCAGTGAATGGAGAAGGAACGCTGCTGTTGTAGCATTGTCTGTAACTCATACTCGTATCTCCCTGTGTATGTCATGGCACTATGCCACAATGGCCATAATTCTGTAGCCCAAATTCACAAAAATCGCATCCGTATCTCTGTGGCCAAAACAAAACGAGCACACAAATGAAAATTTCAGCATCACCATCAAATTTATTCAAAAATTTCCATTTCCATTTTCATTCCCATTTTGTGTGCGGATACAGATGAATTGCAAAATGGGCAACAATTAAGATTTGTAATTTGATTGTGAAAAAGGGGCCTTCACTTGCTGTTTCGTTGTTCCATAGTTGGTTTCATACACTCAGTCAATCAGCACTCACAGATGTGAAAATCATTCTTATAGACAGAGGTGCCCTTTGTTTTCAGATTCGAATGAGTCTTCAGTTGAAAATGTGCTCAAATCATTATTTTTCACACAGAAACTGTGCACATCTGAATTAGGATGATCACTTTCTCAAGTCGCAATTAAAAATCCGGCAAATTAACCTCGTTCCACAATCTCGCTCTCGATACGCTTAGTTTTTAATTGCGCTAATTAAAATATTCCTTATCCTCTCACCCCCACCTCAGAAGTAGAAGAAGTAGGTACGTCAACACTGGTGGTGCTGGTGCTAATGGTAATTAAGAGTACCGACTTTTGCTCCATCCTGCGTACCAGTTGGGCAATTTTTTTTTCTTTTCCGAAAGCCTGAAACCATTGGTACTCGAGCAAACCTAGTCGCGTCGAGGAAGATGCATTTCGATACGATTATTAATTTTTCCCCGAAATGAGCACACATAAGGGAGCACTAGCTTCTTTTCTCTGACTGAGGGGACGAAAGGCATTTAACACCCACTACCTCGACTATGCCTCTATTGGTTGGTTGACTGGTGGTGTATGCGCCTGGGTGGGCAATTAAGTCACTCGCCAACTACGAGTTGCGGGTTGCATCAACATTTCAATTTGAGCAACCGTTTCAACTAACATCTAATTGAGGTGGCGGTACCGAGGTGAAATTTCATTTTCAATTAAAGCATTTCATTTCGAATTAATGATTTGAAATTTTCGTGGAAATTGGTAATAAAATGCAAATTACCTTCCTCCGATAGATACATACAGAGCGGTAGATGGGAAAACCAAAGTGTACGACACGGCGCAAGGTATGTGAAGGTATGTATCGTAGTCAGAGTCGGTGATTTGGTTTCAGAAATTGGAATTCCTATAAAATTATTTGAAATTTGATTGCTGTAAGAGCATGGAATGGGGGAAAATTTTGATTTATAGGACCACCCTCGATGGGAAGTGGGGAATTGCTCATCCATGAAAATGGTATCAGGTAATTGGAACTACGAGAAGATGAGATATTAGGTGTTCGGCGAAGCAATAGATATAATCGTAAGGCTTGTGAGAAAATTTACATTCTTGAGGGTCATGAAACTTTGCCTAACACAATTTACAACAGCTTGAATATGTGAAATCCTTGCAACTTAATTTAATCATGCGAGTGTTACAAATCACCATGAGAACTTTAACTATTAAGAGTTTTTTGTAAGGAGATCAAGGCATCTAGGTGTGACGTCATTGTCCCTAAATGGGCCCACGGCTGCTAACAATTTTTGGGCGCAAAATTTTGAAGAGTCCTGACTCTCACGGACATCTAGACGTATATATTTGACTTCAATACTACCGCGCGATATGGTTTTACAATTTTTTTTGTTATAATATGCACCGTAAATTTTGGCGTATTCGAAAACTAAAAATCGCTTTGCCCAAGGTTGTTAAATCGGAGTCTACAACTAGATGGAGTGCAAGGGTGGAAGCTGTGAAGGCCATTAACAAGCTCCTTGACGAGATTCTCCAAGTGCTTCCGGCAATTATGGATTGTGCCACGAAGACCGTAGTCACAAAAAGTGACGCCAGGCAACTGTACAACCGTATCTTGACTCCCGATTTTTTGACTCTACTTGGATTTTGGACCAAATCCAGAAAAGATTGCAAGATCCGACGAGGAATTAAGCTCTGCAAGATGGGCTTAGTCTCTGGCAAGAGTGGGAGGTTGAGTCTGAAAGATGCACAAGACGAAGAAAGGGGATTGCTGGCAAAACAACGAGAGATGCCGGAAATCGAGCGAGCTATGAAGGAAACAATCGACCACCTTCACACAAGATTCATTCGTTTGCACGATACTCATAAGGAGTTTCGATTTCTACTTGACATGGGAGGACTTTTTACCAACATCAGCTACGACGTCTTGAAGACGTCTTGTGAGAACTTCGGCCAGACCTACAATAGCGACGTTGATGGTCAGCAGCTTTATGAACAGATTTTAGACTTCAGAAAGATGATCAGCACCTGGACCAATATCAAACTAACAAGACCTGAAGACATTCTGCTATTCATCGTGCAATACGGAGATGAGAGCGTCTTCCCAAATCATCGAATCGCCGTCTAAATTTTATTAACCATTTCGGTTTCCATTGCTAACTGTGAAAGATCGTTTAGTAAATTAATAAAAAATTGGGGCGCGATTACAACACTTGCCATGGGCGCCAAATTACTCAGCTATGCCACTGGACCCATAAGTAAAACAATACAGTACCGTATTTTTCGACATCGGAAGATGCATTAAGCTGTCCTTCGATCCGGCCTGAATTATTTCTATTATTTTCTTGGGCACAGCTGAATAAACGATTCCCAGTATCGCATCCCTTTATCATCCCTTTATTCAAGTTCTCCAGAAAAACCTAAATTTTCCATGTTTCAAGTAATGTATAGTAAGCTTCGATATTTTCGCCAACATTCTTAGCACAACAGTAAGTGGCTTACCATATCCTGGACTTTTTTGATCTTTTAAGAGATAGACCGCCTCAAGTTCAGATAAGGAATCTAGCTTACTACATTTATTCCCCAATACTGATAAAAGCTGGTCATTGTTTTCAATATCAAAATAAAAGCAGAATAACTTATTTATTCAAAAAAATGAACAATTTCAATTAACTTAAAGTCAAAAGTTTGAGCTTGAGTGTGCCTGATAATAGCATCCTTACCTTCCTTATAAGAACGATTTATCTTCCCAATAGATATAAAAGTGTAACTGTTTGCGGATTCAAATCGAAAGGCTATCTTTTCACAAAGCATTGACCCTATAAAAGCAGAACAGGTAAACAGTTCTTCAAGTATTCAAAGAATAAAGATTTAATTTAAAAATTCGTATAAGAAGGGTTATTGGCGTCGCTAGTTTAAGACATTCCCATGGGGTGTATTCTATTCTCTTGAATAGATACACATGAGGAAGACTTGTGTCAGACTCTGATGTTTTTTTCAATAACACCAACTACCCTTATAGATTGCATTTATCTAGTGAGCATTTAGACATCTAAAAGATTTTTAACAATTCTCTGTGGATCGTCGCAATCTTTGTATTTTATTATTCCACTATAATACACACAAATATATTTCACCTGCATTCGCCTTTTGTTGCCTTTGTAAGGCAAACGGGCTTCTGCAAACTATTCTTATTTGGATGGTCTCCTCAATGACACCGAGAATCAGCAGATGCTTTTACATTTCAGTGGAAATAGAAACTATTTTTCTTTGGGATTTTTCGTTGGAACTACTTTCAATTTTAACTATTAATTTTGAAACAAACTCTTGATATTCTTTATACGAATACTTCGGCGTATAGGCCTACGTCCTACTATTACTGCGTCACATTGTCGTAGATATCGTGTAACATTCTTACATAGGTCTCTGGTAATTTAAAAAATCTCAATGCTGTACAAATTAAATCACACGGAACTCTATCAATGTTCAGTCGCAATGTTGTTTTCGCAACTCGCCGTCAACCGTTGTTACCCGTAAAGTTCAAATCGCTTCTTACGAAAGCCGCATTAACTTCTACGAGTAGAAGTTAAATGAAATTGCGCTCAAAATTCCATACTTGAAAAAACCGATCGGAAATTGTTTCAGTTTTTATGTTGCTTTCGCCTTTATAATAAGTGATTTCACTCCATGTCATTTACTTTTTAAACATTATTTCATGTAAATGTTGAGCACGACTATGTTTTAGTTGGTCCATACCGAAAGTCTAATTTTTCAAGCATATTACCTGGTATCTCGTTGAAAACACGTGCAGTGTTGTTTTCCAAGGCTGCAACCGAAGCTGGCTTATCGGCATAGATGAGCGATTTTACGAATCCCCATAAATAGTAGTCTACGGGCGTCATATCGCGCGATATCAAATCGCGCGGCCAAATCATCGGTCCCACACGAGAGATAAATTGCTAAGCGAACTCATTTTTCAATTTATCGATCGATTCGCGTGCTTTGTAGCGCCGTCTTCCTAGAACCACATATCGAGCAGGATCAGCTTGTGCATTTTGGATAGTAAAAAAGTTCGAAATTATTGAACGATAGCCGGTGCCACTGTAACGTTGTTCTCCCGGTCATCTTTGAAAAAATACAGGCAATAACTCCCCCAGACCATAAACTGCAGAGGTGAATTGGAAGCTCCTGTGCTGCTTGACGTTGCTAATGGGACGAAATATGGCAATTTTGTTTATTAACATTCTCAGACATGAGCTTCGTCCCTGAAGACAATTTTCGATAAAAGGAAAATTCCTCTAGCTTTCCTTAGGACCAATCACCGAAAAATCGACGCCGCTACACGTCGTTTGGCTTTAATTCATTCACAAGCTGTAAGGTTTTAGACCGATCCTTACTTAAAATCTTCCACGTAGTCGAGTATCACATTTCCAATTGCTGCAAATGGTGACGAATGGACAAACGACGGTCTTCATTAACACTGGCGGATACGTCAGCAATATTTTGTTCTAGACGCACTCTACGCATACTACGTGGCTGATTTGATGTTCAATAGATTGAAATTGGTGCGAAATTATGTCCCAATGGCTTAAATTGCTTGCTTAGAAGGTCGATTATGACGACCGTAAAATGGTCGATGTGCACGAATTTTGATTATAAAATTCAGTAATTTGTTGACTGGCTCAACAACAATTTTTCAAGTCGCCATCACCCTTCCTGTGGGCAATGGCAAACTCCCAAAAGTAAAATTACCTATGAAAAAGCTTCTAAGGACTGCCGTTCGAGTTCGGAGATAACCGTAGGCCCCGCTCAGATGTAACAAAAATGACAACGTGAGCAACACAAATGAGTGTCAAGAAGCTAGGCCATGGCCCATACCGGGCTGCCAGCGCCAAAGTGTTTTTTTTTTTCTGTATTTTCATAATGAAATGGGAATGCTATCTAAGCATGGTTGACTTTGACATATCGCTGTATTGATAGAAAAGTGTCACAACTCAAAATTCGGCGTTTTTAAGTTATGGGGTCACAAATGGCCCTACTGGTTGTCAGAACTTTGTGAAAAAACGTCGCAAGTGTACGAGCATTCCCTAGCGGTAAGGCAGCATTAGTGTCGTCCTTAGAGCCGTGTACATTCGTAGCAAACTTTCAAACCGCTCTCCTGAAAAGTCAATGTTTTTTGTTCTATCAATGCACCGATATAACACTGAAAAATCACACAGCAAAAAAATCATCCGGTATAACTTCATCCGTTTATTGAATAAAATCTGCCAGTTACACGAACATCATAGACCAGCAGTTATCATGGTTAGTGTTAGTTAGACGTGTTGATTTCTCGCTCGATAATAACTATGGTTAAAACGTTAATATACTAGGTGGGGTGAAAAGTAACCTCTTTGACCGCCAGAATGCCCTGCTACTGCAAAAAAGTTTATGGTGCCTTGAAGTCCGTTCATATTTAGGCAGACATGCCAAATTTCAGTGCGATACTGTCTTTAGTTTTGTTTTGACAGCTGATTGTTGTTGACGTGTTTGGCATCATGTTGAGTATGGACAAAAACGATTTTCGTTCTTTCATAAAATATTATTTTTTGAGAGGCAAAACGGCGAAGGAAACAAAAGAAAAGTTGGATAAATATTATGGGGCTAATGTTCTGTCAGATTACACCGTCACCGTCACTCCACTACCGATCAAGTCCGGAATGAGTGCCCGGCAATGGACTGAAGCCGGCACGAGTGCTCCGAAGCGGCCGAGGAAGGCTCAATGGGTCGGAAAGGTTATGGCGTCGGTTTTCTGGGATTGTAATGGCATACTCTTCGTGGACTACCTCGAAAAAGGAAAACCCATCAACAGCGAGTATTACTGTGCATTATTGGAGCGATTGAAGGTCGAAATCGCTGCTAATGGCGAACCTATCCTCACCATGAAAGAATCTCAAATGCGTGTTTTCCCAAATATGGAGCAGGGACTCTCCTTACTCACCGAGGAAATCGAAGATCGAATCTCTGTGGTGACGACCTTCAGCGTATTGCCTTAATTGGAGAAAAGCTTGAAACCTACATTAACGCAACTGAGAAAACCCTGTGTGGCCTCCAGAAGCGAGTTGAGGAAATCGAAATGCCCTTATTTGATACAAAATTTCTGGCAGGGGGAGTAGCTGCCTTGCAAAAGACATGTGATGAGCATGAGCACTCCCAACGAAAGAAATGCCGTACTAAGATCAGCCAACGGTGGAAAATGGCAAAAATAATTCCAATCCCTAAAAAAGCTGGAAATCGCTCCCGCTTCAATCAAATCTTAGCAGTTGACAATGTCGGATAGTGCCAGTACTAGTACAAGACTTTCTCACCAAATCACTAAACAGTATTTTGCTTTCAATGCTTAGCTAAACTCCAGTAAAGATTGTACCTACTCGTATGTCTGAAAACCCAATGCATTACTAGTTTATAACTGGGACATTTGTAATGTTTTTGGTTACTTTGAGAAAAACAATTTTCGCGAGTACCGGTGTGTTTCGTACAAGATCGCTTAACAATCTTTTGCTTTCACTGATTAGCTCCAGCAAAGATTGTATCTGTGTCCGAAGACGCAATGTATTGTTTGTTTTCGCACACTTGCCTAATAAATAGAGTAATCAGGCCAAAATATTTATATTTGCTGTTTTTCCGTGATTTTTGAAATGCCACCAATATTATCCAAGAGTCTAAATGTCGTTTCTTGTTCAACTCTGTTACAATTTTCATGCTTTTCTTTACATTTTTTTTGTATAAAACTTATCTTAACTTCCCAATTTCCAGGGATTTTACAAATAGGACATTTGTAGTCGTTCTTGCCGTACGAATTTGAGCCAGCTTTCTTCAAATGTAATAGTTTCTATGCGACAGGGACTGGAACAAATCTCCAGATTAGAAATATTGCTTTGTTTGTATTTAATTGGGTAAATTAGTATTGAGTAACTATTCACAACTTGTTATTCTCAAAAACACTTAAGAGTGAGTCAACAAAAAAATAAAAAAATAAAAATCTCCAAGTGTCGGCAACTGATAACTCGATTTCATCGAATCTGTCATCAGGTCAATATCACTGTTTGCACTGAAATCAATTTTTTTCCAACACAAACATTGACATACGTCATGTTTCTGTTAAATTTATGTTCACCACCCAAGGCTCATTAATAAAAATTAAATCACTCGATTTTCAAATATTCGCCTTAAGTTCCTACTGTCCAGTTGTTTACGTGCCTATTGCAATATTGGCCTGTTGAACTTTCCGCCTTATCGCATTCTCACATAAGCCTCTAAAAATTGATAACTTGGCTTGAATATGTCTATTTTTCCTCTGATATGTAATTAAATTAATTGGGTTTTAATTTTTACTGATTAGCCGTGCCTGACCCTACATCTGACATTCACACAAAAATTCTCTGAAATTAATTACGAACAAATGTGTTTTTTTTTTTTTACAAAAAAACAGAAAAAAAAATGAGAAATACAAAATTATAATGTCGATTTGCTGAGTTCTGGACGAAAACACTTACGTACGAGTATCTACGCGTATGTGTTGTGTTGCTGATAGTCTAAGTACTTGTTGATAATTAGTTTTTTATTCAAATACAATGTTGTTTTCGTCGTAGATTATGTACGAGCTATTGCTGGAAGACATTGTCTGACATTGTTGACGTCCAAAATAGAGCAAAACTTGCGTCAAAAAACAAAAACACAATCAACCTGAAGACAAACCAAAATAAATCTTAAATTACCAAAATATTTTGGAGGACTTTGGAACGTATAATAGTTTTTTTTTAATTGTTAGTGGTGATAGATAGTTTCAACGGTTTTACAATTTTCAGTTTCCCTTAAATGCGAACACCACTGAACCGCAATCAATGCGGCATATTCCCGGAAAAATAAAAGCAAATCTAATAGATTTGTTAAAGTTTATTTTGAATATGAAACTATTCCACACTGCTGAATGGTACAAGTTGTATTTAAACCAATTTTTGCTTTCGTTCATCAACTTCCTATCAACCCAATCTTACTGTAAAATTATTCGTCTGCTCAAATCAGTCTTTTGAAGACATAATATATACTTGAGTCTTCATAGGTAGATCGACTAAAGTTCTTATGGAATGCATTGCCAAAAATATTCAATAGTGGCCCTCTTCGTCCTGTGTTTTAAAAAAAATAACCATTAGCCATCTCATGGTCAAAAGGTGTCGAAACAATCAGCAGCTCACGCCCGCAACTATTCAAGAATATTGGTGTCCTGTGAAAAATGTTTTTGCGTCTGGTGCTTAAAGAATTGACGGCCGATCGCAGGGAAAACATAGGACATGGCTTTCCGAGGATACCTGGAGACTGATCGATGAACGAAAACGGCTGAAAGCTTGCATAGCAGCAGGAAGGAGAGAGCTGGAGTCTCTTTATCGCATGAAGATGAGAGAAGTACAGCGTAGAGTACGACGTGACAAGCGCAACAAAGTATCTGACAGGTGGTTGCAGCTTCAGACAACACCCGGTGAAAAGCCTAGACGGCTCTTTGCATTTTTTATGGTATTGAATCGTGTTTTCGCTATCGATATGCTCCCAAATCAGACGGAGCTGCCCGAGGTACAAAACTCCCGAATACGTACCGCGACCCCCAGTAAGGAGGATGACCAAAGTACTTATAAACAACAAGGGGGTGGGACTTGACGGTTTTCCCGCCGAGCTCTTACGAACAGCGCCAACAACGGTTGCTGAGCTATTGCTCACTTTAATTAGAAAAGAAGACGAGTGGAAGCAGATTCTTAAGAACGGAAATTTAATGGAGTGCGACGACTGGAGAGGTACCGGCGTGTTCCTCGCTGTAGCTTAGATAATAGCTAAAATAATCCTAGAGCGAATCAAACAATACCTAGAAGACACACTGGATGCCGAACAAGCAGGCTTCCGCTCTGGATCTTCCTCCCACACCCTGCGGATTATCATCGAGCAGAACATTGAACATCGATCACCGCTTCACCTACTGTTCATTGATTTTGAGAAGGCATTCGATAGTGTCAACAGGGAGTCTATCCCAGAGAAATTCAATTGCTATTATCAAGGGTACATATGCAGGGTCAAAAGAGGAAGATTATCAGGGGAATTCGAGATTTAAAGGGGGGTAAGACAAGGTTGCATTCATTCGCCAATACTATTCCTTTTGGTGATTGGTGATGTGCTTCGTGCAGATTTGTCGACAACAACGGAGGAATACGATGGACTCTTACATCTCAACTGAAACATATTGACTACGCTGACGATGTATGCTTATTTCCTCACAGAATTATGGATCTCCACCAAATGACAGCTGATGTGGCAACAACTAAATTTATCAGCCTTGGTAACTTTGTTCCGCTCCAAAGTCATATGCGTGCTTTTATATGGGTGTAGCTTGTGGAGAGGGACCATTAACATCACAAAAAAGTTACAAAAGTTCGTTACCAGGTGCCTGCGTAACATTTCAAGGATTTTCTGGCCCAACCATATCTCTAATGAACACTTCTACAAGAGAACAGGTCAGGACCCTAAAGGCATCGTCATAAGATCATCCAAAGGCGAAAGTGGCAATGGATTGGTCACACGTTCCGAAAAAGTGACAGTTTCATAGCTAGCCATACTATGCAAAGGAAGCCGTTAACTCAGGATGGCAGAATACCCAGCGGTCCGAGGAGAACATGACGCAGAACGGTTGAGATGGAAATTGGGAAAAAGTTGGGGAAAACCTAGGCACATTGCCAGAAACTGTACACACTGGCGGGTAGGTGTAATAGAGGCCCTATGTCCCACAAGGGAAAACAGGACGTAAGAAGAAGAAAAAAGGGTTCATTAGGCTTAACTTATTCACACTAACAATTCAAACAATTTCAAACAAAACATAGTCACTAGTATTGCTCATATGTTTTGTATCAAAAGTGCTTCGAGTGCAGAAGGTGACCCCATGTTGGGTGGAAAAGGACGTCAACGGACTTAGACCGGAAGTCAGCTATAGACCGGGAAAACTGGAGATCCTTGCTTCACCGCGAACTGTGGAGCCGCCTAACTTACTAATAATGAACTTCCATTTTAGACAATGTGAAAATGTCTGATCTTACGCCAAAAAATTGTCATTTGCGCGAAGTGTTGATTTTCTTCTTTCATTCGAGGAAAACGGTCGCTGAAGCTCATCGAAAGCTCCAACAATTTTACAGAAATGCTGCTTTAAGTGAAACAACGTACCATGATTGATTCCGCCACTTCAAAGATGGTCATTTCGACGTTGATGACTTTCCTTCGAAGACCCTGAATTGGGGGTATTGCTCGATGAGGATCCGTGCCAAATGCAAAAAGAGCTTGCTTCAGTATTAGGAGTTACCCGCCAAGTCATTTCCAAGCAATTGCATGCGTTGGGAATGATTCAAAAACAAGGAACTTGGGTTGATTTGATGCCAAGGGACGTCAAGCGTCGTTTTTTCGCCTGTAAACAAATGCTCCAGTGGCAAAAAAGGAAGGGTTTTCTTCATCGCATCGTGACGGATGATGAAAAATGGTTTCATTATAGCAATTGTAAGAGAAGAAAGGCATGTGGACCGCCTGGTCATGCTTCTACGTCGTCGGCTAGACCGAATCAGTGGAATCATATCGGTTTTATTTATTATGAACTGTCGAAACCCAAGAAAACCATCACTGGGGTACGGTATCGACTTCAATGCGATTGAGCCGAGCACTGCGCGAAAAACGGCCCCTATACGAGCAGAGGCACGAAAAAATGATTCTAGCTATACAGCGCGACAACGCTCGGCCTAACGTTGCAAAACCCGTCAAAACCTGCCTGGAAACGGTAAAATCGGAATTCCTACCCCACCCGCCATATTCCCCAAAAGACATAAAAAAATTGCTTAATTCGTGGATAGCCTCAAAAAATGAACATTTTTACCGTAACGCCCTTGGATTTAGTTTTCCAAACAGTCACCATGCATTTGCGGGCTTAGGGAATCCTTTTATAAATACGCTGGTAATGAACACCTTTAATACGCAGACTTTCGACACTCCGTCAAATTCTTTCCTTTCTGATGATGATGTGAAATTTTATATTGAAAACCTGAAAATTTTTATCTCAAGCATCTACCGAAAGCTGGAGTTAGATCGTTAACATCTATGTTCAGTGCATGCTTAAAAATTCAGTAATTTCCTGACGCTAAGGTGATACCTATACTTAAGGCTTAGAAAACCTCATGAGAGTCCCAAGAGCTATAGGCCAATAAGTTTGGTTAGTAGTGTAAGTGTGTAAGTAAATTATATGAACAAATTCTTAAGCAAAAAATCACTAAGATCATAACTGACCGTAGCATATGTCCTGACATCCAGTTTGGCTTCAGACCACAACAGAGCACATCCCACCAAGTACTCGAATTTCCAATATTTTCAAATACAATCGTCAGCGATGGTCCTTTTAGACATTGCCAAAGCTTTCGACACCGTTTGGCATGATGGTCTCGTGTACAAATTGATTAACCTCAACTTTCCTTCATTTCTTTGTAAAATAGTCCAACATTTTTTGCCAGTTCGTTCTTTTTAAGTAGTTGTGAATAGTAGTGTCTCTAGTTTCAGTAGTCAGGTGTGCCGCATGGCTCCGTCCTTGGTCCTATACTGTACAATTTGTTCACGTCAGTTTTTAAGAGTCTAACTTATTGTCAAGCCCCCATTTTTGCAAATGATACTGCAATACTACTCGTATCATCGCAAAATGCGTTGGATGTATCAGAATGGTATTACAATATGTGGAGAATAAAGTTTAACTGTGATGAGGTGCAAGCAATCTGCGTTAAATATCTTGGTATTCATCCGGACACCCAACTCACTTTTCATGAACACTTTGCTAAAACCTTACAGAAAGTCAACTTAGCTATTAGGATATTTTATCGCTTCAAAAACAGAAAATCTGCCCAAACAAAAACAAAATTATAATACACAAGCATTACTCTTGTATGGATATCCAGTATAGGGAAACTGTGCACAGACCCATATTGAAAAACTGCAAGTGTCGCAAAATAAATTGGACATCCATAAAAGAGCATAAGTTGAATTGATATCGAAAAGAATCGAAAAGCTTACTGAAAATTTTAAAAACTGATGTGCTTTAGCTGACAATTGCCTTATATCAAATTTAATTAATGAAAGTTATTAATTACCAGCTCTTATATACGGTTCACAGTGCTGGACAATGTACGAAGCGTATAATGCGATTGCATTAGATCTACGCGTATAAGAGGAAGTCTACATATAAAGAATTCGGTAACCGAACAGCTTGAGGTGAATAGAATAAGCTGGTATTGCCACGTTCAAAGAAGATCTGCGGAAAATCCTGTTAAAAAGGCACTAGCAACTACGGTCACTCCAACTGTAAGAAAACGAGGTCGGAAAAAGAATTCCTGGATTTCTCAGATGGCAAATGCGCAACAACGCCTGGGGCTAACCACTGAAGCGATCCAGGACCGAGCATTATGTTAGACGCGTTCTGCGGTCTGCGACATTAGCCAACCCCATAAGCGGAGCAGCAGCGATGCAGTAAAAATGGAAAACTCGTTACGCATAAGTTCGTATAACGAGGAAAGGGTTAGTAAAAGGATAAGAAGAAGAAGATTAATTACTTATTTATTTATTTATCTGTTCTTTCATGCACTTATGTATTTATTAATCCCTGCTAACTTATTCTCTTTTGTATGAAAATCTATTTTTGTTTCATTTTCTTTTTGAATTGAGGTTTTTTTTCCTCCAACTTATAAATCTCATAAATATAATCACTACCATTCCGACAGCAAAATAATATTTCAGTAGAAAGATGTATACCTATACGGAAAAATCAGTGCCAAACGATAACGAATTAATATTTAAACAATTTTTTTTTTCGTTTTTATTGGGTTATTCAATGGGTACAAATGCACGGCCAAGAGCTCGCTTCAACGACTCAATATTTGAGTGTCGAGTAGAGCAAGCCATGCCCTCTAATACGGACTAAAACTTGAAATCCAACGGGTTGAGGTCTGGACTTATGAAGTCCGGAACATTGTTTTTGAGCCACAGTTGAGTCGTTTTTGCTTTGTGAGCTGGAGCAGAGTCTTGCTGGAAAGTCCATGTGCCATCGTAGCACACTTCCCACCATACCATTACAGACGCGGGATGGTGGCCTCTTTGAACCCTCGGCATGAGTTGGGATGCTTCTCTGGATGACCGAGCATACACACGATCGTTCTGCCTATTGAATGATACTTCTATGGTGAAGATTTGCTCGCAGGAAACAGAATTTGTCTGTGAGAGTTTTTCGCGTACCGGCTGAGTAACGCTTTCGATCTTCGCTTGCGTTTTTCCTTCAATGCGGCCGTGAGTAGGTGTCCAGTGTGACGCTTGTACGCGCTAAGTCCTAAATCTTCTTTGATAATGCGAGACATGGATTTTTGCGAAATTTGTATTTCCCGCGAAAAGATTTTCTGTTTTTGCAGCGGTTTTCGGTCGATTCGTTTCTTCACGGCTTTGATCGCTTTTGGAGTGCTCACAGTGCGCGGACGGCCGGATCTATGACGGTCTCGTACTCCACAAGTATCCTCAAACAACTTCACAGCACGATACACAAAATTGCGAGTGATTCCAAGCGGTCGCAAAGTCCTAAAAATATCGCCTTTTTCCATGTTACAACCAACTACAACAATACAATTTTCGATGTCGCCCCATTCCATGATTGTAAGCAATTAATGTCAAAAACTTTTTAGGTTACAATGAAGCATAAATATCAACTGTCAAATAGCAATCAATACGAAATGGATGCACCTAGTGTTGCATTCGTAATCAGTGAGTTCAGTGGTGTACCAGTATTTATGACTTGACTAGGTATAATATCACATCTCTGTAAAATGTAAAATGTGTGGTAACAAGCCAATGTAATTAGTTTTATACGAAATAAAGATCTATCTATCTATCTACCGGTACCCAGTAAAGGTATGCCAGAGGGATGAGAAAAACATGTAGTTAGCGATGGGTAATACTTTGAATGAATCATTTGTAAGCATTTTTCCAAAAAAATTCACATGAGTAAAGATATTTTGGGCTCGTGATGCAGAATTTTAAACACGATGACATATCAGCTATGAAATAGTAAAAGACCATTACGACAGGGTGTTGATGTGCTAGATGGCGGAGAAACCAGATCTATGCTTTATGATTAGAGTGATTCTTTTCCCGCTTTAGAATAAATTTTGCTTCAATTTCAGCAATTGAAAGCAGCGGACAACTTTTAAATTTGCATACTCCAAAAAAAATTGGGTTCATTTTAAATAGGAGTTATGGATGTTTACTTTCGAAATGAACCCAGATTTTTGGACCTTTTAAACACCAAACCATTGCATTTGAGTCAACAACAACTGCAGCAGCAACAACAACAGCTGAACAACAGTCCAATAACGATGCAGCTTCTCTACGAGAAAATTCTTTGTTTAAAAAAAATAAACATAGACTTTCTAAACATAGTCCAGGAACTAGACTCTCAGACTAAAGATCATTAACCTTGAGAGCAAATTAAACTGGAGGGAGCAGAAGCTGATGGAGAATGTCATCGAAATTGTTGGCGTACCAGACGCTAATAACAATAATGCTGAGGAATGCGTGCAAAATTTTTTCGTAAAGCGCATAGAAAAAAGGAATTCGTCAAGTGAATTGAAGCGTACGCATAATAATATTATATGCGTGCATCTCATCACTAAATGTCAAACAGAGAATTATGAAATTATGAAAGAAAAAAGAAGCTGAACTTCTCGTTATTTGATGGTGATAGTAAAAGAAATATTTTTATCAACGATTGTTTTACTAAGCACACTCGTGCATTGTTTATGGCAGCAAAAAACCTTAAAGCAGAAAAAAAATTCAAATACTTATGGTTTAATACTCGTAATTGTAACATTCTGTTGAGAAAGGATGTAAATGGTGAAGTTTTTGTTATAAGATCTTTTGATGACTCAAATGCAATTTAATAATTTCGAATCACACTTTTACGAAATGTTTTTTAATATGAATGAAAGTTTTGATCTTATAAACAACGACCTTACCATTCAAGCTACAAGTAGCAATACTGATAGTCTATTTTCTTTTACTAATAGCAAAACTGTTTACATTAAAAAAAAAAAACACTGTGGCGCTGGCAGCCCGGTATGGGCCATGGCCTAGCTTCTTGATACTCAATTGTGCTGCTCATGTTATCATTTTTTGTCACATCTGAGCGGGGCCTACGGTTTATCGCAGAGTCCGAACGGCACTTTTTAGAAGCTCTTTCGTAGGCATTTATACTTTCGAGAGTTTGCCATTGCCCGCCGAAAGGATGAAGGCGATTTGAAAAATTGTTGGTGACCCAGTCTGGAATCAAACCCAGACTCTTTGCGTGATAGTCCAATGAGCTAACTATCACGCCATCGCCATCGCCATCGCCGATATTTACATGTTTACATTATTCATCAAAATATTAGAAGCTTACGGCAAAATTTCGATTTATTATTAGTAAGTAACCTAGAATCCTTTAAGAACTTGCCTGAAATTATTTTTGTGTCTGAAATTTAGATTTATTCTTACGAGGTTAATGAATATACTATACCTGGTTATAAGTTCTTTGCAAATGCCAATGACTCGTATTCTGCAGGGGGAGTTGGAATTTTTATACGAGATTTGTACGATTTGGATGAATGTGACGTGAAGCGCTATAATTTGGTGAGTGCAGACATTATGAAAATATCTATTAACGTAGGAAAAGAAGATTTTACTTTAGTTTGTGTGTACAGATTTAATTCACAGTCAGTTCATGTGTTTCTAGACGAATATCAAACTTTTTTATGTGATGAAAAATCGATTAACCTTGTTGTTTAAGGCGACTTCAATCTGGATTTGCTAAACGCTATTCCTGTGTTAGATTTATATCTAGCGCTTATGGCAGAGCATGATTTAACCTCTTTAATGAATGATATTACTAGAACAATTGCAGGTACTTGCATTGACCATGTATTTGCTCGTTTTTTGAGAATTAGTCCTAATGCTTACATTGGTATCAACCTCGATCTTCAAATATCTGATCATTGTATGACTGGTGTAATTTTTAATGGCTTGGAAAGTAAAAAAGAAAAAAAGCATAATTTTCCAAGAAAGTTGAATAAAATTAATTACGAGCTGCTGAATAATTTACTGCGTTTCGAAAATTGGGAAGAGGTGTATACTCAAGATAATGTATCTACGGCTGTTAATTTATTTTTGACGATATTAAATAATTATATAAGCTCAGTTAGCTATGTCATTATCCCTAAAAAGACAGATTTCAGGCTAAAGCCTTGGATTAGCTGGTTACTTCTTAGGAAAGTTAGGCAAAGACACAAATTACGGAAAAAGTGCCTTAAACATCCACAGAATGCTAGTCTAAAGCGTCGCTATAACCGTATGTGTCGAATAATACATAATGAACTACGAAAATGCCGCAATGATTATTATCACAATCAGATAAGGGCTGCGCTAGGGAATCTTAAACCTGAATGGAAAGTGATCAATAAAATTATGAATCGAAGTGTAACCAAGCAAAATAACTCCGTTGTCTTAAAAAATGGAAATATTAATGTTTCAGAACCAACAGAAATGGCAAACGATTTTAACAAATACTTTGCTTCAATTGGGCAACATCCTTTTCAAACAAATAATTTTAACATTTGCAATTATTGCTATTCCGAATCCAGGCTTACAGATATTAGTTTTGAAAGGGATAGCTTCTTTTTCGAACCAATTTCTGGGGTTGAGATTTTGAGGACCATCCACTCCTTAAATAGCTCCAACTCCTGTGGCAGCGATAGTATTTCCAATGTTATGCTTAAAAACATTTCCTTCAATATTGTTAATATTTTGGAGCATATTTTCAATTTGAGTATCTTGTCCGGATGTTTTCCTGAAGTTTTAAAATGTGCTATTGTTATTCCCCTCTTTAAAAAAGGAAGCAAACATGAAAAAAGCAACTATAGACCAATTTCACTGTTGTCTTCTATCAGTAAAGTTTTTGAGAAATGCGTAAAGAGAAGAGTGTTAGAGTATCTGAACAAAATAAAATTCTTCAATCCAATGCAATTTAGGTTTAGAGCTGGGCTCTCTACTGAAGACGCCCTTTTAGATTTTTGCTCCATTATACAGAAAGGTTTGGATGAAAAAAGGTCTTGTGCTGGCCTTTTTGTTGATATAACAAAAGCGTTTGATATGGTTGACCATAATATTATTCTAAACAAGCTATATAATATTGATTTTCGTGGTTCGATACATAGTTGGTTTATGTCCTACCTAAAAGACAGAAAACAAAAAGTGAAAATCGAATCCAGCCTAAGTGACTTTATCGTTATCAACCTTGGTGTCCCTCAGGGCTCGGTCCTTGGACCTATATTATTTCTCATATATGTCAACTCCTTGTTTACCCAGCCATTTGTAGGAAAAGTCAGAGCTTTTGCAGATGACCTTGGGATCGCATATGATTCCGCCAATCCCTTAAACTTAGTGACTGATATAAACCATGATGTTGAATTGCTAAGACTTTGGTTCACGGAGCATAAGCTAATAGTAAGCGATAAGACAAAACTTATGTTTTTCAGTCTTACCACGCACGAGTCTCCAGATATTGAGGTCGTATTCCATGCTTCTAAATGTCCAAGGTTTAATATGTTTCACATTCCATCTTCTGTCCAATGCTCTAAAATGTCTTTCGACGTGAATGTTCCCTACCAGGACAGTTGCTTTAAAATTGAAAATGTAAGCCATTTTAAATACCTAGGTGTTATTATTGACCGAAATTTAGGTTGGTCTAACCATATTTTAAGTTTAAAGCAATATCTGTTATCTACCGTTCGCTCATTCTACCGTCTAAAGAATTTTTTTCCTTTTAATACTCTAAAATCAATTTATTATGGGATATTTCAGTCGAAATTGCAGTACGGTATAGGATGTTGGGGAATTGCTTACCTGAGTAAAATTCAGCCGTTGATTGATCTACAGAAGTGTGTCATACGGAAGATCTGTGGTTCTTCTAGTCTGGCCCACTCCATGGAATTTTTTAGATACATGCAAATCCTACCAGTTAGGCATCTGTTTTATTTTAAGGTCTTAAAAATATTTTTCATCCGAAGTGGTTATATGCAGAGTCCGATTTCTAACGCTTACAACTTGAGGAGCCATCAACAATCTCTTGTCGCTATTCCTGCTTTTCGTACCACCTGCTACAGAAATTCATATTCTATTTTATCCTGCAAATTATTCAATAGTCTCCCTGTAGATACAAGATTCGTAGGTAATTTGCGTACTTTCATGAAAAGAGTTAAACAATGGCTTTTTAGCTACAATCAGAACGAAATCGAGATTTTGCTACACTACATTGTCTAATAGCTTTTATTATACTCTAAACAAATTTTCCTTATGAAATTTTTTTGTTCACCCCACTGTTAATAGTTTAATATAAAGTGACATTTGCCTCTGTTTATGTTTTTTAATACAAAATGTCACTAACTATTCTCGCATTTAAAGCTGCAACATACGAGTACTTTTGTTATTTTTTTTAGAAATTATTTGTAAATTGTAAAACGAGGATAATGATAAATAAATAAATAAAAAATAAATAAATAAAAATTATTCTTCCCCATTCGTTTGACAAGTTGAGTTGTGATTGAATTAAAAAACCTGTCGAAGCAGAGCACTCAGACAAAATTTAATCGATTTAATTCCTTTTATATTCGCAGTGTTTTACAGAAATTTCTCAGATGCATCTATAAGGGCGTCAGAACTGCGTCTTTCGCACTGACGAACAGCATTAACATCGCTGACCTCTTAAGGACATCGAAAAGTATTATTTTTATCTGTCATATGATTTTTACTGTTAAAAAAAACTTTCCCTGTTGTGTTTGGTGTTAGTGATTTCTAAACTCAAAAACGCGCATAAGGATTAAGTCGTTCTTCCTCATACTAGTTAATGGTAAACTTATCTCTGATGATAAAGTTCTTGCTTTCATGTGAATCTATGAAATTTGTTAAAAAAAATAATTTTTCATTTAAAAAATATCTTAACGGACAGATCTTGCAAGACGAGTATGATTATTATACATTACGCTGCATTCAAAATGATGCAGAGATTGACAAATCTAAAAAATCGGCATCTAATTCTGTAACTAACATATTCTACCTCCAACATCCACACACTTTTTTGCCACTTTGTAACCATCCATTGAATCTCCACGTTTTTGTAGGTACGTATCTGTATCTATTTCACATTAATGATGATACAATGCAATAGCGCAACAACTTAAATATTCACCACAAATCTCATTAAAGTCGAATCGAAATAAAAATCTCAAACGCCAGGTAGTAAAACCTTTTGTTCCGATGCATCTCGATTATTCTCACTTCAGCTCCTCACTTTGTAATCAGCTGTCATCACTTGAATTGTCTTTCTGAGATCTTCCTCAGCACTGTTTTCTGTTTCGGTATTTTTTTTTGTTTTTTTATTTTGGAATGCAGTGCAATTTTTCCATTTTTCCGCAACTTAAGTTAAGTGCTGGCGTCCGAAGGAATTCAATTTTCTCGCCTTTTTATGGCCTCGGCGCGCAACCCTGATCCGAGCTACAAAAAAGCCTGTGGAATAATTCATGACACCTCAGATCTGCAGCACGTCCACCTATGGGCAGGGTCGACAACACACATCACTCGTGCTTGTACTGCGTACTCTTGTATAAATTTAATGAAAAATTGTTAACAATATTTTCCGGTTGAAGTCTGTGTGTCTTGGAGTTTTTCTGAGGCTTGGTCCATTGATGCACTCGTGTGGCTACCCGCTTACAGATTGAGACATCAATCCGACAACAGCCTTTGGCTAAGGTCAATCATTTTCTTTGTTCAATCTTACGCTATTGCAGTTGCATTGTGCTGGGGAAGCTGTTGTTGTTTTGGAAGGAACCAAATAATCGGCATAAATTTTGCGCCTTACTCAGGGTCTGAGTCCCTCTGGGGGACGGGAAGGAAAAATTGCTGAATCTATTATTGCGACATCTCAAGCTCTGAGAAATCGATTGCGGAAAAGCACTTCTAGTATACTACGCTACTCAATTATGTGCACTTGGTGTGCGCTGAAGTTTGACGTTGTAATGTGTCAATTTCAATTGTGGATTCTGTTTCATTCTCCGTTAAACTTGAATAACTTGTCTACGATGACAGTTGCTATATGTCAGCATGCTGGCATTGGCAGTGAACACATCCATTTTGCGTAGAAGCCCATCTCTCAACCACAAGATAGCTATGGGTGCACCACAGTTTTTGTACAAAGTTGGCGGAGAAGCAATTTAGCGCAATAACACTTCAAGGTCCTTACAGATCAGAATACGAGTATACGAGTGCCATTGAGGCAGACAAAGTGTAATCAAAAAAAGTTTGTTTTTGGATAATCGCTTAAGACGTGGCTGGGGGTAAGCCACACAAAATCGGGCACAACAAGTGTGCCACCCTATTGCCTGCAGTGACCAGGCCCCCTGAGGAGCGAAAAATCACATTTGAATGAGGCCTATGCATACAAATGCGTATCCATTCTAGCCGGCTTTGCTGTCGACCATTATAGCGACGTCGAACTGACTGACACTTATGCGGCGAGCTTAGTGATTGCGTCAAGATATATGTGAAAGCAATCGACATGGAGATACACATCGATGGCAGCCCACGCACATCCCGGCGGGAGTGATGGTGTCCTGTGGCGCTAGGATGGCTGTGTACACAGATGTGTTTGATATCCGCGGGATTGAACAAAAGCCTCTGAATGGACGTTGCCGCAATCACCACTTCATTAGGCGGAAATATCCCTTAATTGCTTCCCAAACACACTGCGGGAGATTTTTCCATTCGCTCAATGTTAATACCATAGAACGTTGGCCAGATAGAAGTTTATTTATTTTTTTCTTTTTTCTCTCCAATAAAATGTTCCAAATATTGCCAAGCAATTGGTGGTATATTGGGTTCGAATTAATATTCGGGTAAATATTAAATCTTTATGGCATACTGTTTGGTGTCCATTTCAATAATGAGAACGGTCATTAAAAATTTGAAAATTGACTATGAGGAGTGAGTTCGTTATCTGACTGAGCATTGATTGTAATTCAAATCCATTCTAGCACATACTCGTATGTCATAAAATATTTTTTTTTTTTTTTTTGTTGCTATTCAACTCAATAAAAAACAGCATTTGAACAATTCTAAGCGTAATACAGTAGGCCTTTGAAAATATTAATTACGTTAAGCTATTCAGGATGACATGCATTAAAAAGAGTGATTTGGTTACGAACACTTGTATCTGGGAAAATATCGCTTATAACTACTACAAGTTTATCTTTTCTAATAATAATTAGAAGAAACAGATTTCCTTTTGAAAAATGAATGAAGCATATGCGATCAAGAACTCACAAAGAAGTTTCGTTTCGACCTACAAGATTATGGATATAAAAGTTCTGAAGTTGGGTCATAGAACCTTCAATACCGAGCTACTTCGGCTTTGAGTAGTGTATGCCTAGAGGCTTCCTTTTCTATAACACTTTTTTCAGATCTTGGCAGGGATGAAATTGAAATAGATTCGTATTTGGGACATGCTGCTTTTAGCATCATTTCGGTAGATTTATATCTCTCTTTTTACAAAAATTTTCGAACTTCCTGTATTACCGAATTGCTTTACACAAGATAATAGTTACTGACATTAAGTATTAAACAATATGAATAGATATAAATGTCCCTTCAAGACTAAATTATTTATTGTGGGGTAGACAATAATTCAAATAAATAATTCAAAACACAAGCTTTAGAGCTTGTGCAAAAAACTAAAAAATCAAACAATGTAGGACAGCAAAACTTCAATATCAATATGATTAAAATCAAGGAGCGTTTAATGTTCTTATGCGTCATATGCCTACAGGGAGTCTATTAAACAATTTGCAAGATACTACAATACACAAAAATAATTTCTTAAATGGGTGGTGCGAAAAGGAGGTATTTCTACAACAGAACAGGAAATATTTCTTAAATTGTAAGTGTCTGGGCTTTGCATATATCCACCCCTTATAAAAAAAAAACATCTTTGAAACTTTAAAAAAGTATAAATGCCTTACAGGCAGTATTTTTAAGGACCTAAACAGCTCCATAGATTGTGATAGGCGGTGAACCATACATTTTCTTCGGACGGCACACTTTTAAAACACAACAAGTGGTTGTGTTTATGCCATATTGTAACTTCGAATGAAAAAATGCGTAGTAGACTGTTATTAAAGTATGATTCATACAACATTTTCTGAGTCGATAAAGACTACGAATAGCCGACAATTTTTTAAGACCGCGATGTGTTCACCCCAACTCAGATTTTCATCTATAACAACACCTATGTAGGTACCTAAACTGTTTTACGACTTCAACTTTAAAACAGTTTGCATTGCAAGTTACGCTGTCATTATACATGATTTTAGAGGCTTCCGCAGTACAAGTACAATCCTTATCATGCTTTGCCGACAGCAGCAGAGTGCATGGAAATATGTGTATTTCGAAGTCAGGAGACTCTTGCATGCTAAGGCTGAAGTACATAATTTTAGTTTTGTTACTGACAATTAATCTGTGCTTCGCAAACCAGATTTATAGCAAATTTACATCAAGATTTATGTCGGCAGCCAGATCCAAAGGGTTATAATTTGAACCATAAGCAATTCCAAGATCATCTGCAAAAGCAGTGACTTTTCCTACAAATAGTTGGTCAAACAGAGAGTTGATGTAGATCAAAAACAAGATGGGGCCAAGGACAGACTCTTGCGGCACACCCAATGAAATTACTTTTGAGTCGCTCAGATAGTCATCCACTCTTACGTTTTGTGTCCTGTCTTTAAGATAAGAAACAAACCAATTATACATAAACCTGGAAACACAGCACCATAAAGCTTGTTCAAAAGAATGTTATGATTGACCACATGGAACGGCTTAGTGATATCCACGAAAAGACCGGCGCAATATTTTTTTTGTTATCAAGACCTTTGTTTATAAAGGAGCAAAAAGCCAGAAGAGCATCTTCAGTGGAAAGGCCCTCTCTAAACCCAAATTGTACTGGACAAAAAAAGTTGAAACTATTCAAATAACCGCACATTCTCTTTTTAAAAACCTTTTTAAATATTTTAGATATTGAAGGTAACAAGGATCTATAACTATTTTTATCCATTTTGTCAACTTTTTTGAAAAGTGGTAATACGAACACATTGTAACTTATCGGGAAAGTTTCCGGTATTAACACTTAAATTAAAAAGATGAGGTAAAACGTCAACAACATTACAGGCGATATCATTATCATTATTAGTTATAAGTAGAATCACAGCGAGGACTCTTTTGAAGTTAAACGTTAAACACTTTGTTAAATTATTACTCGTACCAATAAAGAGTTACCTGAACTGATACTATTAACCACTAAGACCAAAATCAAAATACTGAACTTAGAGCTTCCATGCTCAATAACTAATCATTTTCTCTATATTATAGTACTGAGTATCTGGTGTCTAGATGTGTCTAAACACGAAATTCTTTAAATAACAAAATCATCCTTCTGAGCGTACTATATGCAAAACTGTAGAAGAAATTCGAAGAGACTGCTTCAGTTTCAGGTATCTTGAGATTTATCCGTCATCAAAATGCAGGAATATGGCTGCCGTTAGCGAAAGTGTTGAAGAAGATCCATCTATCTATCTATTTCACAGCGAGCACAGTTTTGGCCTTGTTTTACTGCACATTGTGGCGTATACTACGTTTTGATTTGCATCTACACCCTTTTAAAGTTCAACTGTCTAAACATCATCCTTGAGTTGACCAATGCTCATACAACAGTTTCTTCAGCGATGAGGCTCATTTTTCACATGTAACCGCCGAAAGACCATTGCGTATACAAGAGTCAAAAAGTCCATTAATTCTCATCGCTATAATCAAATGGTAACAAAATTTGTTTGACCTCGAATCGTAGATATTGATGTGGAAGGCTTGTAGTTTTAACAAGATAGTCCCATGTATCACACAATACGACCCGCGAATTATTTCGCGTTTTCATAATATAACTTGCCACCAAGATCGTGTGATTTGTCGCCGTTGGATTTGTTTGTTATTACATATTCGTTAAGTTATGGCCAAGTGTATTGCCTGATATGTGTCGAGAATTCATCAAAATTAACCTTCTCAGAACTGAACCTGAAGAACTCCTGTAGCGAACATTTGAATGTTCTATTCCATTAATAATGTCAAGATCCAAACAATTTTTTTTATATAAAAATTTTATCGAAATCTTAATCATAAACGTGTTCTATTTAAATTGCATTTCGGTTCAACAAAATGCATTACCCTTTCGTGAATACTTTTACTTCTTCTTCTTGTAAGATAACGTTTTATTTATCCGACATCTATCTATCTTTATGTTGTATTTTTCTTTTATACATGTTTTTTTTATGTTTCTGTTAAAACTTGACGAAAGAAAGGGATACAGTACAACAGCATTCGAGTCCATCCCATTCACCATGCATGGTACGTTCACTGAAATAAAGTGCTCATATGGTGTCTGAGCATTTTGTACACAAGTTATATCCTCGTTTCAAAATCTGTAGAAAGAAGCCTCCACAGAGCGGAGTTGTCTTGTTGCCTCTTTTATGGGTCCTGGTCATCAATAATACATTGATGCAGTTCGATAACATTGGCATCAAAGCAGTCGCGTACGGGAACCACGTAGTTACTTCAGAATCAACGATGTTGCTCTTGGTTGAGACTTCCATTATGCTAAGAGCTTGGGCCACAATTTGTGCACCTGGCGTGAACTAGTTCTACTTACTACTACTGACTTCCGACTTTCAAGCTTCCACATCCCAACAACCAAACATTTAGCCTATCCTCCAGAGCAAGGTACCTTTGAGTCATACTTGACTGAATATATAACATAGGGTAAGGGACACTGCCGTTGTTCATAATAATCTCACTAATAGAACGATCGTGTTGTGACCCGCCTTAAGCAAATCCTACCTGCCAATAAACACTTGGTATTGGGACCATAGCGTGCTCCGCCATAGGCATGCTCCTATCGACAGAAGCTCTCATCGTGCTACTCTAAATACTTCCTCATAGTGTTATCAGACTCAGTGAATCTGTATTCTGTTCCCTGAATCCCTATGGTTAGAGTAGACACTCTGATCTGTTGCCAAGGGATATGGCTTTGAGATAACAATAACTAACTACACGATACCTAAACTCAATGGATCAATATTCTACTACTATTGAAAATTAAAGTATCGACTTCACCTTATCGGAATAGTTAAGGAACCTCTACAACATCCAGACAGATATGGTCGACCTGCAAAAAAAACAGAATAAGTGACTTCATCAACAGAACTCGCACCGAGAGAGCAAGAACCACAGCAATTAACAAGGGTGACTGGTCTTGCGCTCTGCCATGTTCAGTAACAACTTACAAGAAGAAGAAGCCATATTCCACTTTCTCTGTGACTGCCCTGCACTAGCTAGAACGAGGTATCGAATACTTGGCGAAACATGTTTTCTTTGAGGAATTCATCAGAGATTTCCGACATAAAATTCCTATTCCTACTTTTTAAACTCCGAAAGATGGATTTGAAAACTACACTTACTTTTCCCAACTAATGCAAAATAAATTACTTTCCGTAAAAAGACATCCGTTCTGATCTTTTTTATTTATATTTATTACTTTTGTCACAATTTTTGCAGAATTCTTGGACTAGTCTTGCTTGCTCACCTTTGTTCTTCTATTGAATGTATAAGACTTAGGATCTATCCTGGCATCTTTATTCCGACAAAAAAACACCAGACTTTAGGTATCTGCCTTTGATTTTTTTCAAATATTTTACAAATCAGTATTCAATTTGCGATGCGTACTCTTAAGAAGATTATGTGAATTTTTCTTCTCCAAAATCGACCAACTGAGCTCTCTTTTCACTACGTTTATTCCCAAAAGAGCATGTACTGACTAGGCTCAGTTTTGGCCTGTTAGATTTGTAACAAGAAACATTGCCGTTTCTAGAGTGAAGCAATTAGGGAAGAGTCTCATGAGACTTTATTACTTTATTACATTATAACATTATTATCGGTAAATATTTTTTTAAAAACTGTGGTCGGTGTTCATGTTTCAGTGATATACCAGCCGATCTTGGAGTCTCATTCGGATCGGTGCAGTGTTATGAACCATATTTTGGGTATGACACAAGTTAAAGCAGGAGAGTGCTAAATTCATTCCAGAAACAGCATTCCATTGATGTCGCTAAAGAAATGCTTTACTTGTCCCGCAAACTTTTCATCTCGTTTTATTGTATTATCGTGCGTTCTCCTAAGTATACATAACACTGCAATTACTTACTTTGGGGAGCTGTAAGATCAGTACAATGATTTTGTTAAAATTTGACGAACGAAAGGGGTACAGTATAGCAGCATTCGAGTCCATCCCATTTACTATGCATTGTACGTTCACTAAAAAAAAGTGCTCATATCGCAACAAAATCCGTAGATAGAAGCCTTTGCAGGGCGTAATTGTTTTGTTGTCTCCTTTATGGGTCTTGGCCATCAACAATTCTCATATCTTGACGAAGTTCAATTACCTTGGAATCAAAGCAGTCTCGTACGTGCACGATGTAGTTACTTTAGAATCAACGATGTTGCACTAAGTGATTAGTAAACTTACAGAGAGGGCTCCAATTATGCTATGCGCTTGGGCCACAGTTTGTGCACTTGGCGTTGGTCCGAATAAATCTGGACTAGTGCAGTGTACCAATCAAAACAAAGAACCCAAAAACATTGTATAAATTATCATCAACTTCGATAGAAGTCATAAATGGTGCACAATGTCGCAGTGCATAAAACTGACCTACTAACGTGCCATTTGTGAGGTGTCTGACTCTTTGTGTGATCGATACAATGTCTAATTAAGTGTTTGGGGAATAGAAATATATTACATGACTATGACTATGAAGCCGAAATACGATGTCATGCGACTCACTAGATATCGATGTAGAACTCTGGCAGATATTATGGCGTTTACGCCCTGCCTTTAGGAAATATCATACCCTGTACATTGTACCTCCACACTAGTTCTACTAACTTCCACTGACTCCCGACTTTTAAGCTCCCACATCCTAACAACCAAACATTTAGCCTATCCTCCAGACCAAGGTACCTTGCAGTCATACGTGACTTAATATATAACATAGGGTAAGGGATACTGCCGTAGTGCATCATATTCTCACTAATGGAATGCTCGTGTTGTGACCCGTCTCAAGCGAAGCGTTCCTGCTAATGAACACTTGGTATTGGGACATTGGGGTGCTTCTATCGACAGAAGCTCTCAACGTATATATTTCCCCTGGATTTTGTCGGAATAGTCAAGGAACCTCTACAACATCCAGACAGATATGGTAGACCTGCAAAAAAAACAGAATAAATGACTTCATCAACAGAACTCGCACCGAGAAAACAAGAATCACAGCAATTAGACTGGCCAATTGCCTTGCGCTCTGCCATGTTCAGTAACAACTTACAAGAAGAAGAAGCCATATTCCACTTTCTCTGTGACTGCCCTGCACTAGCTGGAACTAGGTATCGAACACTTGGCGAAACATGTTTTGAGGAATTCTTCAGAGATTTCTGACATGAAATTCCTATTACCATTTGTTCAACTCCAAAAGATGTATTTGAAAACTACACTTACTTTTCCAACTAATGCAAATTTAATTACTTTTTCGTAAAAAGACGTCCGTTCTGATCTTTGGTAAATTTTCGTGATTAAATTTATTACTTTTATTACAATTTTTCTAGTATTCTTGCACAAGTCTCGCTTACTCACCTTTGTTCTTCCATTTAATTTATAAGACTTAGGATCCATACTGGCATCTTTTATTCCGACAAAAAAAACGTCAGCCCTTAAGTATATTGCCTGGATATCGATCAATTTTTGCAATTTAGTTGTGTATTTTATGCAGATCTTAAATATTTATACTAGGTTTGATTCGACAAATTTCAAATATTTTAAAAATCAGTCTCCAATTGGCGAAGAAAATTTTGTAAATTTTAACTCTCCAAAATCGACCAACTGAGCTCTCTTTTCGCTATGTTTATTCCCAACAGAGTTTGTACGTTTTGGCCTAATCGAATTGTAACAAGAAACATTACCATTTCTGGAGTGAGGCAATTAAGGAAGAGTCTCGTGAGACTTTATTACATCCACTAAGGTTCAGTTTGATATGGTCTTCTAGCTTATACATTATCATTATCGGTGAATATTTTTTTAAAAACTGTGGTTGGTGTTCACGTTTCAGTTAATAGTCAACTGATTTCATTAAGAACGATCAGCGATTATTTGTTTAAAAGTGTGGACGATATTGATCCAGACGATACGATCAAGCATAATAGTGCTATCTGTCACTTTCACTCATCAAAACAGTGTCCCCAAAATTGAACGGATTGATTACGTTTCGGCAAAATCAGCCAAAGGAGCCATATGTTTGAATCGTTTTAAGGACATAATCTCATAAAGCAATCCTTAAATCATTAAGAAAGATATTTGATTTCAACTTATTTTTTTATTGTTACTGCTTAAAAAATAGTTTTATAGCTCTGCCCCTTAAAATAAATTAGACAACTAGGTACGGTTAATCTTTTAAATATCTTCTTAAAATATGCATTTGTTGAGTTGGCGAAAAAGTGATTAGGGCTTTATTGAGACAAAACTGGTCATCATCATTGGTAAATCGTTTACTTTTCAAAGGTTTCTGCAAACGTCGAAACAAATGACAATCTATGGTGAATCTGACATTATTCCCGACGAAGGTTCAACAAGTCTCAAAAGCTACCACAGATGTTATCACATGTGTCATCGTGAAGCACGATTACCTTTTGATTTGCCAATTCTGATATTTTTTCCTTTATTGGTTCGTCCATTTTCATTACACGACACCTTTATAACAAAACACAACCTTTGATGGAGTTCGACTGGTTTGCACTGCTACTTCACAACAATTATTATCATTGTATGTAGATGATCCACTTCTTTGAATTAAGCAAATATCGATTCATTGTATTGAGTAAATCTCTTTCAGTTTATGTGGAACCCAAATATCAAGGTTTTTAACAAGAACAGGACATTTTAAATAATTCCCAACTATTGTACTCGTATGTGTAGTATTTAACCGTTCTGCAATCTATCGGAGAGTTCAGTAGGTACCAACCAAAACTATACCATCCTTCAAAACAAAAATCTCCAAAGCAGAATTTTTTAAACCCAATTAAACGCATTCGTTCTGTTATGCATATCACAAGCCCTACATATCTCTTTGTAGTTACAGGTGTAAATTAAGCTACTAAATGCTTCCAAATTCCAAAAATAAAAAAACCATAACATTAACAAAAGCGAGAATCAATGAATCCACTTGTAGAAACCAAAAGTACAGTCTTGCCAAACCACCTCCAACTGACCCCAAAGGAAACAGTCGAAAGGTGCCAAATGATTTCGTTCAATTCTCAAACGAAAAGAACGCAAATTTTTCAATTGGAATTCTTACGTCACGCAAGTGTTGAATATATATATATATATATATATATATAAATATATAAATAAAATAAATACATTTTCCAATAAAAACATAAAGCAACATGGCTCAGCGGTGTAATAGTATTTACCGACGGCCTAACTTAGACTTATGTGAATTGGTCCTACAGTATTTTCTGTGCAACCGTGTGTCTCTCAGTTGTTATTGTTTGTTTTCGTTTTCGTTTTCGGAGAGTGTACTTTAAATGAACCAATGACTCTTAAACGATTGAAAGTACTAATTGTTGCATCCAAGACATTGTTTGTATATTGTTAGCACACTGACCAATACAGTACTGACTTTTGCAGCGGATTTAAAGATATGAAATGAAGTGTCAAAAAGGCGCTTTTAGCACATAGAGCCCAGAAGGATTACAGCTTACATTCAAGTCATATCCTTATTCCAGTGATCACTTCAACCCACCGAAAATAATAGAACATACGCTTGCGATTGATTACATGGATTAAATTTCTCTACTAAATAAGTGAAAATTTATTTATACCGCTGCTTTTATATACAATTTTAGATAAACTGTCATAACGCAGAGTTGAAACATACTAAAGCAGTATCCTTTCCCGACCTCGATTGTGTTTTTATTGAATGAGTGTTCTTACATTTATATTTCACAAAAAACTAGATTTAATTCCTTCAAAGTATTAACCAGTAAATAAGTCATGAGTTGGTTATTGGGAAGACAATGGTTTATTCTTTGAAAATTAAATCTTTTGAGTCTGGGTTTCAGTCCAATTTTTATTTTTGAAAAAATAATAGGAAATAGTAGTATAACATAGTAATAGGAAAATTGCTATTAAAACGAAAACAATTTGAAAAGGACTCCATTAGTTGAAATAAGCGACTACATACTCGTATGATTGTGATGCATTAACTACTGCCCTTAAATACTCGTATGTTACTACTTTGCAATTTTTTGAAATGTAAGAAAGTAGAAAACAGTCGATCTCGGATATTTGGTATCGCTACTTTTGAAATTGCCAGCCTTCGCCTATTTTGGAATTTTTTTTCTCTCACATACATTTTATTTCACAAGCACAGCTATGGTCAAATATTAACAGACAATCGACAATCAAAAGCAATCAATGAAGTGCCGTCAACTTAAAATATCTTCAAACAAGTTTCGAAATGTTTTTGCACAGCAATCCTTTTGAGAGGTAGTAAAACCATTTGCTTAATTTCAGAGACTTACTACAGCTCAAATATACATATGTACAGTGCGCGAATAAAATATAGCATAATTCGTTTTTCTAGAGTTTTGTTTTTAGTAAAGAAACAGACTTAGTGCCTTTCTTTTGCAAACAAGCATTAAAGTAATTTTAATTTCTCGCAAAAATATTCCAATGGTTTTCGATAATATTTGTGTCTGGTGATCGCGCTGGCCTATTCAAAACATCAAACATCGCTATCCGAAAAAAAACTTTTTATAAATCTTTGCTGTTTGCACCGCAGCATTATCTTGCTGGAAAATAAGCGGCAAATTGGTATTTTCTCGAGCTGGTTGTGTTATTCCACTTAAAGCCAAATCCAGGTGTGGTACGATTTTAGATCAGTTTTACCATAGTAGGATATTATACATAATAGTTCCTTCCACATATTACCGACGGTGACGTCTCAATATGGGCTCCCATTTTCTTAAATCATGATAATATTATGCCAGACCATCGGGATAGTCATAGTTAACCTTAATACACTTGTTCCATAGCAAATCGCAATCTATCCCCCTTGTGTTCTGCCGTGAGTGGTGATTGTTTCATCAGTTTCTTACAATTTAATCTTGGGGACCCCTTCAAAATTTTCGGATCTTTTCCTGCTTGTTCAGCGTTTTTGCGAGCCAATAAATTTGAATTCGACACAACTCTTAGAATTGCACTTCTATCCCTTTCACTTACGGC
Organism: Volucella inflata; assembly: GCA_928272305.1. NCBI lineage: Eukaryota > Metazoa > Arthropoda > Insecta > Diptera > Syrphidae > Volucella > Volucella inflata. Next base: position 231,610,812 of record OV743716.1, read on the forward strand.
CTCTTGAGGTCCAGGAACGCTCTTCTTCCCGCTCTTCTTCTTAAGGTCTTTGAGGAAATTCGAAATCGTTTTTCGGCTTCTTTCCAGTTTTTTTTTGCAATTTTGAAATTTCCCTGATTTTTGTTAAAACCTTTATTTCGTTACCAGCTTTATAACTTCTGAACATATCCTGTTCTTTAATTCCTTTCCTACACTTCTTTACTCAAAGATCACTAAACCTCGACTAAACACCTTCTTGAAAAAAGGTGCTTTTTCTTATCTTTCTTTTTTTTTCCGCGCTGTTATTTAGACTTATTCGCCTTTTCTAGGGAATTGTTTATAACTATTGCTGGTATCCAGTTAAAAGCTATGTGGCATTATTAAAGAGTGAAGTGGTATAAGAAAGAAAATATTTAGGTTTCTTAAGAGTTGGAATTAGAGGCGCGATTACATGTTGTGCTATAAATTTCATCCGACCACTGTATATTCTATGATGAAGTTTGTTACGTGCTTGTAAAAATGGCCATTATAGGTCCTTGAGAGTCTGAAAAAGCATTCGTGTGGCTTGACGATGACGATGTTAACTATAGAAGTAAGACACGTGCAATTTTTATCTCAAGCGCTCACCTTTTACTATAGTCACAATCTCGATTAAAGAAAAAAAGGAGGGGAAATAGACTATCTGCACACATGTTTAACGTACAGAGGACTAGGTGATATAGTATGCAGAAAACTTGGACACGTGCTTCATTAATAAGGCTATTTTTTGCAGGCCCCTATAGCATTTAATTGCATTAACTCCTGGTTACGTTATCTATATGAGAAACTGGTATCTGAAAAAATTACCAAACTTAAAGACGATTTTTTGTCCCGTCTTGATGACCTTCCGGCTATTGAAATAAAAGAATGCGAAAGCCATCTCGGTCCTACCATTTAACTTGTCTTTTTCAACAGGAACTTTTCCTTTTTTATGGAAGAATCGTCCCTATTGATCAAAAAGGAAGTAAAGTCGATAATTGTAGGCCTATAGCAAAACTCTCTTGCATACCCAAACTGTTCGAAAGCATAGTCTATCAACAATTGCTTCCGTACTGTAGGCCAACTATATTCACAAATCATCTCAGTTTCATGAAAGGCTAATCAGCCGCTCCTGGTCTACCTGAGTTCATCTGTAGGACGCTTTGTACTTTAGAAGGCTTTAGAATATTTCAGCAAGGCATTCGTTAAAATTTCTCATCAACTTATCATTTTCAAACTTAAAAAAACTTTTTTTTCCCCTCCTTTTGTAGCATGGATCAAATTCTATTTAGATGGCCGAGAGTAAAGAGCCATCTTTGGTTCTTCAATATCCGAGTCCATTAAGCAACATCTGATGTCCCTCAGGGAAGTCACCTTGGAGCAATCATCTTTATCATAACGATTAATCTAATATTTCTATTTTCGCTAATGACATGAGAATTTCCAAAGTCATTGCCTTCCGATTCCCATTGCTTGCACGATGTCTTACATAAGTTTTTGGCAAGCAAAACTTTTTGAAACTTAATGTCAACAAATGCCAAGCGATAACCTTCCCCGCCCAAGAAACTACTTCATTGGCGATGAGCCTATTCCTTCCACTACCGAAGTGCGGAATCTAGGAACAATTCGTGACAGAGAATTAAATTGCGACTCACTTATGGAGAGCATTATAAATAGCGCTTACTCTACAATTGCCTTTATCAATAGAATTTTCCAACCCTTACGTTACAAGGTCTCTATGCATTACTTTCGTGAGGCCTTTTCTGGAATATTGCAGTCAAGTCCAACGAAGGTTTATCTCATCCATATGGATTATCTCTCTATGGAAATTGACTAAAACTAATTAGCATGGACCTTTCATTCGACCTAAATAGCAGCAAACATGAAATCAAAACAGCCCTGCTCAATATGTCACTCCCTTAACATCCCTCTTCGCCCCATTGGATTAAGAATATTTTTGTTAGTTTTTAAGGCTACGTTTAAGTTTTTCCTTATTAATAAGCTTAATAAAGTTGTCCGTCGTAGACCCGGGCCAATAATAGTAATAAAAATAGGTAGATTGCCCAAATTAAACTTCGAAATAAATGGCAAATTATAAGACGAATTTATTTTCCTAACCGATTGATATTGAGCAGACCAAATGAAACAGAAGTATAAGTAGTTAACTAGTACTGTTGCTCCACCCTAAACTAGAATTCCCTTTCAAAATTTAAGGACTGGACTCCCAAGTCCTGAAGAAGGTTAGTCCAAATTAAACAGGAGAACTTCTTGGGGTCAAATCCAGTTTTGTTTTTTTTTTGTTAAATTCATTTTACAATAATTATTTTACAACCTACAATTATTGGTAGGAACACAAAAATTAAGAACCGCGGTGCGCAACAGGCATTCTTGAAAAAAGGCCGATTAAATTTTTTACGCGGTTTTCCTTGTTCTAAAGTGCGGAATTACTTAACGTATTCTCTTTTCTGCTAAAAAAAAAAGAGCCGAAAGTATCTTCACATTATGTCAATCAGCCTTATCATAGTTAGATACCACTTTAAGGGCTTGATGACAAGTACCAAAAAAAAGCGCAGTTGAGATAAATCGAAAAATCCGTCGGCAAATGAACATAATCCAGAGTATATGATGGTGGTTGTTAAAATGAAACAATTGCATTTAATATTTTTTCTTTAAAAAGGAATTTTTGTTTTTATAATTTTTCTTCTTTAATTCGTAAGGATTTCCATTTTTGTTTGTTTGTTTTCTTTTTTTCTTATATTTTTTTTCTGTTTGTTTTGTTTTGTTTTTTTGTTTTTTTAAATATAGTTTAAAATAATATACAATTAGTTTCTTTAGGTTTACGATAATACAATAAAGAGTTCTTAACACTATGTTTACATGTCTATCCATATACTTCTATAATATATAATATATATATTGATGTATGTATTTACAGAATGATTAATAAAACTTTTTGCCCTTAAAATGAATTAAGTACAAAAAATTTCCATTTATCCTTTGCTTTTACTTATTCAATCGTGTGTGTGTCTGTTTTAAGAAACGAAATAAACAACAACAAAATAAATAAAAATTCTAAAACAAAACTTAGATTTTCGATTGTTTTTTATAGGTAAAACTCTTGATTTAGTCAACTTTTTTTTCTATTTTATTTACAAAAACGAAAATTAGAATTAAAATAAATTTTACACTCATTTTGACTGATTGATTTAGTTTTTACAATTTTTGAAAAGTATTTATATTTTTTTTTTTGATAGTTTTTCTTCTTTTGTTACAACCACGCAGTGAATAATACAAATGAGATAATTTTTTTCATTTTTTTTTTTTTGTTAGCCATTAAAACAATTATTTACAATTTTTTTAATTTTTTTTTTTTCTCTGTTTTATACTGATAGCAATTTGCATTTGTTTTGAATAGTTTTGACTTGAATCGCTAATACACAGGGTGATTTGAAGATGAAATTTTTTCATTTGTTTTTTTTTTTTTTGTTTTTTAATACTACTTTGCATTTTTGTTAATTTCTATTTTAACTGGACATTTGTGTGTTTGTTTATAATGTTATTTATGCGTATTTACAAAATGCTCTAGCATCACAGCAATTTTAGGGGGAGTTATTGGGGGATTTGGGACATGTGCACTCTATCCTATGTGCATAAGATTTGGATGAAAGTAACCCATGTAGAGTGGGGCTCCAGGTGCTCCACGTCCCAGGGCAGCCATTTTAATTTTTTCGATTTCAGCTTCTTGGAGGCGTTTCGCCTTGGCACGTCGATTTTGAAACCAGATTTTTACCTGTGTTTCAGTCAGCCTTAATGATGAGGAGAACTCGGCACGTTCTGCGATGCTAAGGTATTGTTTTTCACGGAATTTCTTCTCGAGCGAGAGTAATTGTTGGGTGGTGAAGGGTGTTCTTGGCTTACGGTTGGGCTTGTGTTTTCGGAGGTTGCACTTGATGCGAGGGGGTTCATTGTTTTCTGGAAAAAGAAAGAAAAATTTAATTAGTATAAAATTGTTTATATTTGGAAAATATCTTATAATATCTAGGAAGTCTTTGGGTGGAGAACGTTGTAATCGGTCTTAAAATCAGAAAACTATTTCAGAAGGTATGTCTTATGACAGTTTATATAAGAATATGTTGGAGTTGCAATCAAAATGAAAGTGCTTCGTCTCCGAGTGATGAGTTTTAACAGCCAAAGAGGCAGGCAACCTAAAATAGACCTTAAGGCGATGATCACGGAATGAAAAAAAAACATTAGTTTTGCCGTCGGTGAACATAATTTGTAAAATACAATCGAAAAGCAGTCGCGGTGATACAGATTATTTTCAGCAATCTTTGTGCCAAGCACTGTTTCGCTATATTTGATTTGAATTAAGTTAAACTTATGTATGTAAGCCCAGTGGATCAGTACCGACAATCATTTGTCAGCCCTGGGCACGAACCTTTAGCGTAAAAACTCGGTGGTACTACAGCTCTATCAACAAAACAGAACGAGGCACGGAAGGCTAGTTACTTCGAAAATTTAGGAAATTTTTAAATATGTTTTGGAGGCATTGACACCTTTAAAATGTCAAACATTGTTGTACGACTAAAATGCTGAAGAGCCACGTAATTCTAGTTTAAAAGTTGATGCTTGGCGGCTTCAAGTTTCAGAGATTTAAAACTATAATGCAGTTCTATTACTTTGATAATAGTTTTTATTGTGAGAAGTAATGCAAATATTATAGCTCTACCCATGCATATCTTCTTTACATTTACATTTCATAGAATGACGTACTTCAGCAGGGCCAAATTCCTTATGTTTGCTTCGTTTAGCAGCAAAATACCTGGATCTAATTCTAGTTTTTAGTCAAGAGCCGAAAAGAGCTGGTATGAGCAATCTAGGGACTTACCTCCTCCCGGCAAACCAAATCAAAGAAGAGTATTTAAAGCGTAAGGACTGTAGATGCATTATCGACCCTAGGATTGATATCGACTTCTTATAGCACTATAGACACCCCATAGATAGTCAAAGAAAATCTAATCTGACAAAAATTTATCAACTCTTGAATTTGAAGCACGTTCTACACCATTCCATTTAGTTCGTCTCTCATTAGATTCATCTCAAACTCAACTGCAAATGAAATGGCATTTTAAATATTTTCTCAGTGCCCTACCCAAGAGCAAACCGAAATTACTCCCAACTTGAAAGACAAACTCGCTCAATTTTCAAAATACAACTCGTGAATGAAAATTTATGTTGACTTTCCGCCTATTCAATACTCGAAAGTCATTATTTTTCTCCAAAACACATAGCCACACGCTGCTTCTTCCGAAAATGGAAAAACGAAAACATATATCCAAATAAAAGGAAGAGAAAAAAAATAGATACATTCCACCATTAATAGGGTGTCGTTTAAGCGATGCCCTAACCAAATGTGTATCTGTACAGTGGCATACTGTTCTGCCGCTATGGTCTGTTAACTCGACTAAATGAACTGAAAAGTGTTAATTGAACGCAAAGTAACATAAATTAATGCACCGAATTCCAATACATACATACAACATTGTCATATATGTGAGTGCACTGAAAACTAAAAGTACGTTTAGAAAAAGATTTAAATTTTCGACATTTTCCCAGATGACTGACATAAAACATGGTACAACTTGAGACTCTGCAATATGCAGCTGAAATCAATCGACACCTTTCTATCTTATGTCGGCTTAATGCAATTGGCACATAGCACAGTCAATCTTCTTCCTTTTTTTTTTGTTTTCTTCGATAAAAAGACAAGTAGATACCGTATTCGTATATTTGTATTTGTATCTGAAGAATCAGTGCGAAACCAAATGAGATATAAGAAAACCTCAGCCTCAGTAGCAACCGCAAAATGACAAAGAATACAACAATTTCCAACAATAATTATCTAAGTGGCCAATAAATTCGCTGTCTAAACTATTTGTCAGGCATTAAAGAAAAGACACAGTGAGCGCCGCACTATAAGACTCAAGCTTAAAAACTCTTTCTTTTCTCGACAAAACAAAACAAAAAATAAAAAATTAAAATCATCCGAAAAAAGATTCATGCGAGTATGTAGGTATTCTCCTCTCAGATACAAAATATTCGTACACATAAAAAAAAAAAAAAAATTTAATGTCGCCTTCAGCGGTACATTGATTTTAAACCACAACCACAAGCAAAAAGATTTTAGCTTGTGTGCAAAACCAACAACGCCACAACGACGACAAACAACTCACACTTGACGAGTATCTATTTCGAGATTAAAATGTAATTTAAGGGATTTTTAGGTCTTTTGTTCGTAAATTGTTTGCATTGATTCTACTCAAGACCAAAAGATACAAACTTCGAATGGCTATAATGTCACATGAGTGGTATTTTAAGTGATTTTTAAATAGGGTCAGACGAGATCATACATTTTGGCATTCTTTTACTCTACTCCTGGTGTTGAGTGATTTATCGAATCTATGGATGTAAATTTAATTTCAAACTTGAATTAGTAATAAGAAAATTTAATTAAACACATCATTTCTTGTATTTTTAAAAGAATTTCTTTAAACAATCTATCTATCCCAGAAAAACAAAAAACCAAGACAATGAAAATTTCTTGCTAAAATATTGCATTTAACGCAATATTACCCAATGTGAAATGTGCCATTAAATTGACATTTTTTCCTCAAATAAGAAGGGAATACTGTATGCCTACATATGACACATTTTTAGCAGCAGTTGCTTGTGTGTATGTGTGTGAAATCGGCCAGAATAAAAAATAAACGGTTCCATACTAAATTCATTCATAAAAACAAACGAAAGTGTTCGACACTCAGCACCACGAGTATGTTTCTGTTCCCATCTCCACTGCTGCTGCTGCTGCTGCTGCTTATGATGATTCTCGATTATATTCCTGGAATAAGAATCCGAGTCAGATTGTATTTTTATAGCCCTACCCTGCAAGACGGCACGCATCCATTAAATTCAAAGTGAAACAGTGCGGCTATCTCTTGAGGATCATATCTGTAATTAGTACAACATACTAAAGTTACATTTCTGACATTGGATTTTTCTACTACTACCTATAACTGGTTTTACGTTGCAGATCGATTTAACTGTTTAGATATTTAAAATCAATAAAATCGACAAGAATTTTTATATGTAAATAGATACATACTCGTACGTGCCTATAGCATTTGAGGTAAATATTTAAGGAGGAACTAGAATTTCCATTTCAGATAAAACTCAAGTGAATCTAGAATCGATTTGGGTCTAGTGTGTGTAATAAAAATGATACTCTGGCTATCTTATTGGTTTCTTATTGCAGCCGCTTATATTAATTATTAGAAAGTAAAAAAACAAATAAAACAAATGGTCTTGCTAGGAAAAATTTATTTATTTTCGGTTGGAAACCTAGTACCTACATCTCTCATTGTTTTTCCCTTTGTTTCGGAACCCCAGCTCTAAGGCAGTGTCATTATCTTATATAGATAACATAAAATCTACAAAATCACCTACGAAGCGCATCTCTAAAGTGTTGATTACTTTGGACTTCTGTTCTTCTTTGTCGTATAAATACCAAACAAAAGAAGTAAACAAACACCTATTCCATTCATTCGATAGAGAGATATTTATCTGAATTAATTAAATAAAACGTTTTTATTACAACGATCATTATCCACACATACTCGTACACAACAAGAGAATAATATCAGAATAAAGACTACCATTCCCCACATGGTTGCCTTGTGGCATCTCATTGCATCTCTGGGGTGTCTCACTCGATTTCAGGCTCAAATTTATTGAATTTCTTTCAACAAGGTCCTTATCTGAGCTTACAAATCGTATAGGAAATAATATTTCACCTCGTACCAAATTACAATATAAACAGAAGCGCATCCTCTTGTAACACATGTTACCTCTGGCAGATACATTCCACAATCCTTTTTTCCTCCTTTTTCTTTACCAATTTCTTGTCAATTTGAGTTTTTCAAATTTATTAGATTACCGATTATTTTTAATGTTACGTTTAATTTGGATATGACATTTGTCAGAGACAGAAAACAGATACAACCCACATTCGGTACACAACACACATGGTTTAGTCCATGATGAGGACTCTTACCAAATTAAACGAATAAAAGAGGGAGTATCTCATTAACTACCGGTTTTGGTCTTCACTTCACAAGATATTTTTCTCCGCTCTTTGTTTGGACTGTGTTTGGGATTTTTTTTAAATTTTTTTTTCTATAGCAAAAACTACAGGTATAGTTATGGTATAGTGTTGAGTTGGTCTGAGAACATTTAAATTGTAATTTATCTCAACATTCTTTTTAACCAATTGGTGTTGTTTGTTCCTTTTTTTTTCTTTTATTTTCCTCCGTTTATCTTGGCTTACCACAGAAAACATATAAATACTAAGAAGGAATGACTGTGAAGAAGATGCTAATTTGAAATCCATATGTCACTCGAATTTTATTGTGGCTCCCATATCTTTTGATATGTCAATTAAGTTTATTCAGTTTATTCTGTCGCAGTCTATAGGCAAACTTAAACAGCGGCTCTGGTGGTAATCAAATTCAATTTAGTGGATTCGCTGCGAATATCGTTTGTATTTAATTAGTTTCTACACACAGAAAACATAGATACCAAATGTTATAAATTATTGGAATGTGAGAAATAACGAGCAAATTGCTGACCATGCTAAAAAGCCGGCAACTGGTAACTGGTAACTGTGCGCGTAAGAGGTGTGGTTGATACGCACTGTGAATCGTTGAATGTGCCAAATTTAATTGGGATCACAAATTATTGGATTTTTATTACCTTCACCTCATTTGTGTGTGACACAACACTGTGTTATTACAAACAAATTTAGATACGTCGTCTTATAAGAACCAACAACAAGCAAGGTACAAGGAACGAGAGATTTCAACAAAGAAGAAAGATTTAACGACGAAAGGAATGCTGTTGGCTGCTGTTTATGTTTTTGATCAGGACATTTGAATTTCGTTCATTTTATTTAAATGTAATTTGATTTCGATTTCAAACTTCGTTGTCACCGAATAAGTATAATTCAATCAATTATTTGATTATACCATCCATAAGATGACATGAAACCGCAGAAGTGCTTATGAATGCAAGTATTTTACTTGACATACCTATTACAGATTCAGAGAGTTTTTTTTTAGGAAAAAAAACAAGTCCCACTGTGATTGTCCCATTTGTGACAAATTTGGCTCTAATTAAAATTGCTACACAAATGAAAATGCTTTTATTATGAAATCCCCAGTGCGCACGCGAAATGAACAAAAAAAAAACATTTCAACCGCCATAGTTGTACAGCGAAGCGAATAATTGCGAACATGCCTACAGATATAGATAACGATATAGATACAGACTTAATGTACGTGCCTTAAACTAATTGCCTCTTACGCAGGGGAGGTGAAGAGATTTGTTTTAAAAAAGCACACTCTCCATTTCGTGAATTTAATTTCCAACAATGATCAAGGGAATTCGTAAAAATCAATGAAATCAACACGCTTGGCGATGAGTTTTGGAAAAAAAAAAAAAAAAAAAAAAAACAACCTCAGGACATGTACTCGCAACTGAAAGCCTGTGAATCTGGGCATCACCAAGTCTGTCTTCAATCGTTGTCTCGCTACAACTTAGTTCAACCAACTAACCAACCCATATGTGTTTACACATTGGCCGCTGATCTCCTGTTGCGAGAGCCTAGCAAAAGCAATAGATACTCGTACAAGTACAAAATGTGTATCTCCTCATATATAGGTACGAGTATATGCACAAAACGTAAGACAATTATGGTAAAATACGAAACCTATACCAGCAATTAGTTACAAATGATCAATTAATTTTGCAATAAAAATTACTAAAACACGAATTCACCTTGTGTAGAGGATAGGATACCCATGCAGCACCAGCACTAAAATGGGGAACAAATATTCGCAAAACAATCTGAAAATGGTCAAAAGTATCTTAACTGAGTGTAACGTTTGGTTTGGTTAGTTGTTTTATTTGTCGTATATCCCGTGGTTTAAAGGGAGATACTGCTGCCAGAAAAGTCACTTTTGTATTTCTTCCATTTGAAATGAAAAAATTCAAAATTAAGTGTTGACAGATACGAATACGTGTTAGGTGGTCAGCGTGGAGAGGCGTAAGCGTAATAAAAAAAAAATGAAACTCTTTAGTAAAATGGTCGTGGAAAGTTGTTGACTAACGAATTTTGGCATTTTGAGCTATCCGTATGATTGACGTACGAATATGTACAAAAGAGATGATTGCTTAAATTTATTTGGTCTGGGTTGTGGTCTGAAAGATCTCTAATAGTGTTGCAGATGATGGTTTTATTGATTTAAAAGTGAAATACATGCACTAACACTTCACTTATTGTAAGTAAAGTTTCCATTTTAAGAATACGATTCACATTCATATTACAGGGGTTAGAACTATCTTCCAAAATTTATACGGTATGCTCGAATGAACAGCAACAGACTGCTGTTGAAGGGTGAAGTACCACGAATATTTTCCATTCTCTGATTGGCTCAATATCCCTTCAATGGTAGCGAAAAGTTAAGGGACAATTACTTACGTTAAGCTGCCTGGAGATTTCTTATTGAAACCTAAATACAATTGCAAGCTCGAGTGATTTTTCGATTGGTTAGCGTATGATATATCCAAATACGATTGTGAGTGACTTTACAGTTTGTTCAAAACAAATTGATAATAGGTCAATCTTAAGAAATCCAATTCATGCTGACAAAAAGCACTGTCTTCTAGAGTGCAGGCCAACTGTCATTTGGTTAGAGTCCTTTCGCATTGTAGCCACCTTGGGATAGCTAAAAGTAAGATTGGTATTGATGTGGACACGCAAATTGATATTCTACGGAGCTAGTCTATTCATCTTAGCCATTTTAATCGAAAACTAACTGAGCTTTGTACATCAGGACATTTTATATGCCATAAGTGTAATAAACACATCTTAAGTGGATGAAGCAAATAGAGTAAAAACACCACTGATCCCAAAGACAACTAACAAGCTTTGAAATAGTCTACAAAGCTAAAATAAAAACCACTCCTTTGACTGCAAAAATTCAAATGAAACCAAACCACAAGTCTCTATCGCCCCCTCCATGTAAACGATCCAATCAAGCTTAACCCTCCATTTGAAAAAAAAACGGAATCTCAATAAACAAACTCATAAAATTAACAACTATTACCCGTTTAATAATTACTTCCTCTTTTCTCTGTGCCATGGATTCCAACTAAACCATCGCATATTACAGATACTCTGTCTGTTCGTTAATATACGTATCGCCGCAGCGTTTAACTGGTAAATTGACTTACTCAAGCCCCCTACATAGGCCTGGTCAAACTCTTAGTTCCTATCTACAAATTTCTACAACAAAATGTTCACATGTGGAATGTAACTATAGATTCTTTTTTTTTGTGTATGAACGAGTACTACTGGACACACATAATGATATGTGTAGCGCGTAACGTCAATTTATACTCTGCACATGAACATTATTCATTTTTATCTTGGCCATTTAATCACCGTATCTAATGCGTGTGTTCTAAAACAGAAAAAACATGCCTTCAAGCATAAGAGGCACACTCTTTAGAGAACGCATTGTAGTGAAGTGCTAATAAAAAGATAAAAACCCATACAAATTGCTCTAGAGTCAACTTAAAGATATACATTATCGTAATCATAGTTCAAGATATGACTGACAACCCGTTCCAACGGACGAAAAAGGGGTCTGTCTCTCTAACTGGGTTGTAAAAATAAAAAAAACATTTTGTGTAATCAACGCGCAGACTTGTCTTTTCAGATGGACTTGAGTTTGGATTGAGAAATTGCAGAAATATTAGAATTGTAATTGTATTGTAATTGTATTGTAATTGTAAGCTTGTTATTGTCCACTCGTATCACATAAACCTGTACTTAACAATTTGTTGTAACATATAAATTTTTCATCTTGTAAAGTTTTATTAGTTGGCGCCGCACTTGTATTCACAGATAATCACAACTAATAGCTGTGTTCCAACACCTTTTTTCTACTATTTTGTCATATAATTTGAATGCTAATCACTGAAGAGTAATTTGTTTACCCCTTTACAAGTCCACAAATGGAAAAAACTCTTGGTTATACGAATTTGCTGAGTAATTCAAATACGAATGTTCGTATCTATCTATCAGAAAATATCTATTCGGGGTTAAAAATTAATTACGAATTGTTTTTTTTTTTTTTGCAGAACAGAGAGAGAAAAAATAAAACAATTTTTAGGTGTGCCTGGGTAGTCATACTGGCAAGTCAAGTCAAAGTTGCATGCAACTCTTAACCTCATAATATGCATACTGCACGCCATTTCAAGCCAAGCAGCTAATGGGCTCGTTTATGGTTTTGCGGAACGTACAATTATTCGTACTCATATGAGTATCGTTCATATCACCATGGCTTATCTATAGATGTTTTGTTTTAGATACATTCGCACCTTCTACCTATTTTGAATTTGAGTTAAGTTTTTTTCTCTTTTTTGTATTTTCTTTAACTTTGCAGCACATTTGTTCGTTTATTTGTTCAAGCGAATGATTAATGTTGAACAGAGGTAATTTATTTGCATTAAATTACCATATCATTTGAGAGTTGAAGTTTTTGCTATTCACTTGCTCTCTATTGCTATTGATTTGAGATTTAAGATGTTTGTACGATTTTATGGACATATGTATGTATATTGAGTGTATTTTTGCTAATTTTTCATCAAATCCAATTGATCTATAGATCAAATTTCAACACACTTTTAATCGTATCCTTTTCGTTGAGATACATACTCGTACGTGTGGAATTTCAAATGGCAATCCAACGTTTGTTATTCATTATTGACTTAAACATGGTGACTTGAGTAGGTTATGACATCTGTGTAATTGGTTTTGCATTTGTTTATTCTTCTGTGTCTAGATACTAATTAATTTTCCATGTTGTGCTATCGTTGTCAGCGAGTTGGTTTATAACAATTATCATTGTTACCTAGTGCTTGTATTAGCATGTGGATCGTAAATTATTTTGCATCAGAAAGCCATGTTAACAGTCGCATTGATATCTGTCAAATACGACAATTGATTGTCGTTAGAGTGTAGTACACTTGCTTTTCAAAGATTTATTGATTAGATATTGGTTTTTTTTTTTTAAGAAAACATTTCAATTAACGTTGTTCGAGGATTTGTTCATGAGTGTACAGCCACGATTTGAACTTTCATTGGGATTGGAAAATCATTAGGTATATCTTCTTCCGATCTATTGGCCTTGTTGATTGGCAAATATTTGGAAGAGCTTGATATAAGAGTAGTATTCAAGAAAATGGAAGTTTTTAGGGTAATACGTGGTATAGGTACAGATGCAAATGCTGTTCTTACACAACAGTCCTTAGTGGATTTATGAAAAATGAATTCTTAGCTCAACATATATAATGACATAAGTACAAAGATATGAAGGTAAACAGTTTACGATTACTACGACAACTGCATAGTTTTTTGTTTGAATAAAAAATTATTCTGTGCCGCACGTAAATGGATTCATATGGTATTAGAATACATAGGTATTTGCTCTTGGATGCAACTCCTTGCCTTCCAAACTGATCTGGCTAATTTCCCAACAAATGAACGACTTGCATTTTCTTATTCAAATCTTTATATAACTTCTTAATTCATACAGACTCTTTATATATGCAATTCATAAACTATCTATTAGATCTGAACCACTTTGAAACGACATTTTTCCCTTCATCAATTCCAAATTATCACAAATTCAATATAATGTACCATTAATCTACTCAATTTATCCCAGATGCATCATTAATCATGTCACAATAGATCGACTTCCCTCTTTCCAAATATTTTTTTTCTCTCTTTTAGACATAGCTTCTCGGTGTATAGGTATATGCCACCTTTACGATTATCCATCCCTAGTGTAAAATACCACAAAAAAGAGATAATTACCATCATTCAACGAAATAGACACTTTTGGTTTGTTGTTTTTTTTTTTTTTGCTTCTTCGGTGAGATAGAGAAAGCAAACGAGATGGAGGACCTAATAAAAAATATAAAAAACTCACACACATAACTGCCTGTCTATTTGCAACCCCTGAAGTACGTTTTATTATCAAACGACCCTACGCCAAGCGTCAGTAGCTCGCATTTAATTACACAGATCTACGAGTATTGATGTCGCAAAACATTTAAATGATTATTATCAGAACTATCTATTGTTATTTGCAGATGGAATCCACAAAGGTAAAAGATATGAGATTTTCATTTTGTTCAAATATCAACTTAATTAAGCGAAACAATTTCTATACTCGTAGTTCGGCCCTCAGAAGCCAAGCGGCATCAGAAGCCAATCTTAAAGACAAACATACTTTCGGCTAATCTTCGACATTGATCAAGACGTGTGGTCTGAACCTTTCTGAGTTAAGGTCTACCTTCTAACACCTGATGAAATGGACGACCTTGCTGTGCAATCAGTTTATTTTCTTCTTTTTTTTTTTTTTGTCCTTCTTGTAGGTACACTTTGACATGGCGCACCTGTTTTATGTTTGCAATAAAACTTATTGGCAGCTTTTTTCGTTACGTATCTCTAGATACAAAATAAAGTATTAAATTAAAATGTTGCACTGTGTTCAATTATTTAATGTATTTTATCTTACCGCTGAAATAAATTTCAGTTGCGAATTGTTGACGTCGTTCGTCTTAAGATTTACATCGAACGTCAACGCATTCTTAAGATGTTTTCAATAACATTGAGAAGGGAAGAAAAAGGAAAGAAATCGACAAAACTTAATTTGTCAACACACCCAGAAACAAGAGAAAAAAATCAATTTTTAAATTTAAATACTCGAACACGATTCACATGGTGTTTCGTGATCGTTCCCATGGATTCCAATTCAACGGCTACTAACAACATATCAATCCATTGGAGCTCATACCGCATCAGATACTCTACTCACTCCTACATGTACATGTCATTCCTCGGATTGTAGTGTTTTTTTTATTAGGCAAATAAAAATGTCAATTTTATTATAGTATCTGGTGCTAATGTTGTAGTTGCTGCTGTTATACATAGATATGGCGCTGGTATGATATCCACCTAAGTGTGTTCGGGTGAAGGGTATCCCCTCACAGCAGCCATGCGACAGCAGCGATAGCTAAATGAAAATGTTTTAAGGTGATGAAAGTAAAGAATCTTATTCGTCTTGGGTCTCTTGCTTCTATTCAAGCAACCAAGCATACACAGAGAACAAAGAAACGACATTCGAAACAAATTGTTTATCTAACATTCTTCCAATAGGTCTCCTAATTATTGTTGTTTAAGATATCTATATCTGATGGGACCTAGCAAAGGGTGGGTGCCAACTACAATCGAATTAATCAAATGCAAATAAGAATTTCTATTCTTGTGGTTGAACAGACTTTCTGTTTCCTGTTTGCCTTTACTTGTACTTCTACGTGATGGGGGGGGGGGGGGGGGTGTAAGAAAGTTGTTTTTTGTGCCAAAAAATACCTTTAACACTTAAATGACAAATTTCTAACAGGGCCTAACGAATTCCGTTCGAGTCTTAAGTTGTCAGTCAAATTCCTGGCAAACATCAACCTATACAGTGACTTCAAAGTAAATGCAAACTAGATACCAGCAAATCCTTTCACAAAAACAGAAGGGCTTTACTGCCCCAATCCTTTTTTTTCTCTCTTCTGTTTGTGGTTAAATGGTTGAATGAGTTGAATAGGTTGAATGGGTTGAATAGATTGAATGGGTAAAAGTATACTGAATAAAGAAGGGGGATTTTATAAAACAAAGTGCGGAATAGAGTGACTCTTTAAATGCCAAAGACCGTGACAAAGTGTTTGCTGTTACAAAAACTAGTGCGAAATGGCTGCTGATATTTTATGCTAACAATGGAGGCAAGAAATCCAACCGGTCTGTCAGTCCGGGATTGTGACTTCGTGTTAGAGTAAGTAAATTGTTAAAAGTGTATACCTACTAATGAAAATGAGGAGGAGGAAGTTGCACGTTTTTCGATATTTATGTTATCGCAGGAAATTTCAATGATTTTCAACTACATGGTAGGTTGCATATATGCATTCAGATTATCGAAAATTGTCTAAAAATTAGAAAAAAGATCGATTTGAGAAGTAATCTTGATTTTCTTTCGCCTTATTCTCAAACGGGTAACGGTAAATTCAATGCATCTTTCATTTTCTCATAAAAGAAATAGTACTCGTTCATATAAGACACATTTTATTGAAAACCGTCAACGATTAGTAGGAAAAGATACTTGTGGAACCTATTCATTAACAAAAAAATCAAACCTATCGTTCCATTATCAACTTCAAAATGTCAACGGAAAACTTCAAATTAAGTTCAAATTTAATAGATATTCACCCAAATGTCCCATTTAACATGAACATACCTCATGATGGGCATACGATTGGATCTACTCCCTAATTTAACCCGGCGACGGTAATTTCACATACAAACACTGAATGAAAATAAATTGAAAGCTTGATTGTTTTGGTGTACTCTAACCGTCGGGGATTTCATTTCTTCATTTCTAGTTCATAATGTCAGACAGTGGTTGGATTAATGAGACTTGACAACATAGTCGTATGTATGCGTAAGCGAGCAGACATCGTTGATTGTTTTTAATAAATTGGATCCATTAGGGCGCGAGATAAGGCAATTGGGTGTTTGTTGAGTACAACTTTAATTGAATGTGGGCGGAAAATGGTTAAAGTGAGACAAATAACAAAGAACACTGATATACAGTCTAATTTGGGTTGATTTATGTATAGTTTGTGGGTTTGTGGGGGGGCTTACAATAAATAAATAAGGAAAATCACGTACGTAAGTAAAGCTTACCTCCACCAGGTCCAAAGCTTTGTCCGGGAAATAATCCAGGCGGTCCGAATGGTGGCATTTGTCTAGCACCAGGCCATGGAACTCCAGCATTTATACCACCCCAAGCAACTGCTGCTGCGGCAAGTGCACTAAATGGAGTCGGTCTAATTGGAACATGTCCCGCCGCTAATGCTGCTGCCGATGGTGATAGAATATGGGGGGAGGATTGCATTGAATTAAGCATCTCAGGCGATTTACTACTGTCTAGACCCGGCGTTGATCTACTATCATTATTCATATCTTCAATATCAACAATAGAGTCTTCTTCCTCCTGATTCGAATCATAGTCAACTTCCGATTCGGCCGAACTGTGTGGCGTGTGACGTTCATTTTTCGTCATTGTTGTGGTCGTGGTCAGACTACTGTGATTACTCTCCTGATGATGATGCAATGATGAAACAGGTGATGATGAGTTATTTTGATGATGGCTGGGTAGATGATTTGATGAATTACTATTAGTACTGTTGCTGCTGCTGTTATTGTTATTGTTATTATTACTATTTTGAAGGTGATGATGATGAACGGCAGCAATATGTTGCAGGTGAAGATGTGAATGTAAGTGCATTGGCGTCGCAGGATGATGTGCCGCTGGTGGTGATGTTGATGTTGTGGATGCCGCCGATTGTGGTGAAGTTGTGGTGGCGGTTGTTACAGCAGCAGTTGAAGAGGAGAGGTTTGTTGGTAGCATCATATCGATAGGTTCGGCAGGACTTCGTGGTCTTGTATCAGCCAACAAAGATGCTACGCTAAAGTTACTCAATCTTGAGCTGGATTTATGGATTTGTTGATGCGATGTTGGTGGAACCGTCGGGCTCGTCATCGTTGTTCTTACACCAGTCACAGTCATTCCTGATAGTTTTATCATATATGGGTGTATTTTTTTTTTTAAATAAAACCAGCACACACACACACACAACACACTGATAGGTTAAATTTAGGGTTTTCCTGATTTTTCTTTTATTTTTTTTCCAAAATCACTGGAGTTTTCTTTTAATCCGTACTCATTTGGATGGAAAGAGAGTGTGTTTATTTATTTTTGTTCACAAATGTTTCACTGAAGGATTATCCTTGTATCCTTTGAAGTATTTTTGTTATCTTCTTCTTTTTTTTGTTTAAAATCTTCACTAACACATTTCGTTTTCGACTAATTCAACAAATTGAATGGAAAAAAAAAATCGTCGCTTTGTGAAACATAAACACGATAATATGTACGGTTGTATCTACAACAGAAAATATGAAGTAAATCTGATTTTGTTTTTTGCTGAACGTAAAAATCGTACGACAAACACGTCCAAATGAGATCACGACTGGTCTACAACTGAAGCACATGAGTTAAGATCGCTGTTCATTCACTCGTCGTGGCATGCTATCCACACATACTCTCGCACTGGGTTGAAATGCCGTGGAACCTGTTTTACCACTCTGAAAATTCAAAAATACACACCCTTTCCTATCGGGGCAGCTACCCTAAAATATGAATAAGGACCAATA
Organism: Volucella inflata; assembly: GCA_928272305.1. Classification (NCBI taxonomy): domain Eukaryota; kingdom Metazoa; phylum Arthropoda; class Insecta; order Diptera; family Syrphidae; genus Volucella; species Volucella inflata. The sequence continues at coordinate 231,629,257 of OV743716.1, forward strand.
AAATCCGATTCTAGTTTGTTTTGTCTCTCTTGACTATGGAGTACGTAGTCGGATCTATGTTAAATGGCAGCTGAGTTGTTGTTGCATAGATAAAGATACGCCTCTTTGGTTAGTTGTGTATCTTACAGATATTTGAAGGGGAATAACTGTGCGACATTGGTGAAAAACGTTGGTGATTTAAAAGTAAATAAATGGATTGACTATCTCGCTTTGGCAAGTGGGAATTTGTGCGACAGGAGGTGGAGGTTTTTCGATATGGCAGACTTTAGATACTTTTTATTAGTTTTGTTGCTTGCCTGTCATTTACTCATATCTCTATCCCACTTCAATGGATCTTTGATTGCGTGTGAGAGGTGGTGTAACCAGTCACACAGATTTTGTTTTGTATTCATTTTGGAAAATATGAAGATAATTGCCAATCGAATAATAAGCAATGGGGACGTCCTGTCTAGGCAGTCTTCTTTCTCTCTTCACATTACTTTTTTGTTTCTCTTTCGCAGCGACTTTGTTGTTGTTGGTTTTTATTAGTAGTTTTTTTTTTTTTGTTCGTCGTGTTGTTTGTTTTTGTTAGTTTTTCTCTCTCAATTGAGTTTTGATTTGAGAGTGTCGTACTTTTTATTGTAGTTGCTGCTGGTGGTGCTTAATCGTTTTCTCTTTTACTTGTACCCCCTTTTTTTTTAAACATGGTAACTTGGTGCAAAAGTATCTATTAGATACCAGTATGTTGTGATATGTACACATTGTGCATGTGCATGGTGGTTTGTTTTTCTTTCTTTCTGTTTTCAGTGTTCGGTTAAGGTGGGGATTTTTGGTGAATTTTATAAAATTATATTGGAATATTATTGCAGTGGTGGCTTGTGAAAATGTGGTCATACAGTAGGTAGTTGAAGAAAAGGAGAAAATTAATTCATTTAATAAAAAAGATTTAAATCTGCAAAGGAAATTATGTTTTTTTCGTAATATACCAACTTTTTTGTTGGTTAATTTCTTTGTTGCCTTTGAGTGAGAGAGTGAGAGAGAGCGGCAGATACATAGATACGAGTATGGTGCAGAGTTTGGACTGTAGAGTGAAGATATTGTGTTGATAAAGTGGGGTTTGTGCGTTCTTTATTACATGGAAAATCTATTAAGGATTCCAGTGGGTGTTGTTAGTACCAGTTAGAGACGGGACAGTTTTCTTTTTTTCTGTCTTTTGTAGATCTTTACTTGACTTGACGCTAATTTGTTTGTTAGAAAAAGCAATAAGTTTGTAATTACATTGTGTGCAGATTAATTGAATGAATCTTTGGTAAATTGATTATCAGTTCGATTGAATGTGGCTTTTAAATTGATTAAAGTGTACCTACGTTTTTTCTTTATTTTTATTTTCCAACATAGAGTCATGTTACATAGAAAACCATGAATGCAAACTCCGACGGATATGGTTTTGCGGGTTGAGACCCAATCTTTCCGATGGGAAATGAAATTAATCACATCTTCAGTTAATGGAGAGGGTTTTAAGATTTTCTTCCAAAACTCATTTGGTCCAAGATTTCGAAATGTGAATTTTTATTGAATGAGAACTGCAAGTTTTATAGTCGTATTGCCGTTGATCTCAGCACATGCGATCAAGGAGATGTTTTTCTTACAGCATATTTTTGTATGTATCTATGAATGTGTGTTTATCTTCAAAAAATAAGTTTAGTTCTTTAACGTCACTTTTTAAATTTATTAAATTCCGCCGGTCAAGAAAAATAGCCCTTCAAAATGGTTTAATGTGAAAGGACGGTGCAGGATGTTTTTAAACGGAATAAACTAACAAAAATCTGACATTTTTAGTTTTAAATGTGAAAAAGTTGAAAACTACCATTTAAACGAGAAACAAATTCTTGCTTTCGTCCCGCAAAATAAAGGGTGATTCATGAAACGTGTACCTACACAATTTCCATGAAAAAAATCAAAAATATTACCCTTTCAAGCTGGGTTTGATCCAACGCAATTATAGTTTAAACTAGGTAAATCTCGGGCATTTGAGCATCCATACCTGGTTAATAGAAAATCAAGTGAAGATTGCAAATTTTGTTTACATTTTGGCAAATTTCTTGTTTAATAAGACGGATACCGTGCCGAGCATTGTTTTATAATGGCTTCGATAATTTGGAACGCATTGGCATACACTTAAATTTTTTAGAAACCCAAAAAACATCTCAAGGCACTCGATCAAATAATCTTGCAGGCCATCTCATCGGTCCACTTCTCAAAGTGATGCGATTTCCGAATTTTCCGAATTAATTGTTTGGTGCGATGTTTGGCATATAGCGCTGTCTTGTTGGATCCAAATATTCTTCAAGTCTATTTCAACCATATCAGTTTATAAACGACCTTCCAAGATATTGCAATAGACATACGAACTACCTTCTTTTCCATAGAATATTCGACAGGTTTGTATGATATATGCTCAAGATCAGAAACTTATATGTAATTTTGGGGATTTTCACGAAATTGATGAGGAGCCGAGTTAAAAAAAAAAGTGGAAGTTCTTCGTAATCCGTTTTGTTCTATTCGCATGAAATTTCAAATCAAACGTTAAACTTTTTTGCAACCTTAAAAAAACACAACCTTACTGCTGTGAACATTGGAGAATAGAAACATTTATATTTCGTTGAATACGGCTCTAATTTTCCAGGAATTTCCACTTTACGCGAACTCTTCCTGGTATTTACAAGAGTATTGCTCTCCTATAGCTCTCGTATTTGGTAACCGTATCGAAATAATGGTACTTTCGACTTGTTATTTTTTGTTGAATGTTTTTAGAATATTCAAACGATCAGCTGATGTGTCCGACACTTAGCTACGGTATTATATTGAATCAAATTAGATACCAAATATAGTACGATACTAGGCAAAGTTGAAGTTTTTTTTTCCAAAAAAGGTAAGCCTTAATCACATAACGTACCTACTTATGTATTTTGTTAGGTGGCGTTTTATTTTCAAGCTAATCTGAGCCTCAACTAACAAACCTCTCCAGTTAGCCCGGTTTATGTTCCCTTCTACTTGGGCAACCCATCTAAGATGGCGTCTTCATTACTGTGGTATCCCTCCGGACGAAGCGTTGGTATATTCTACAAGTTCTAGCCATTCCAGGTGACTGATACACAAGTTTTTTTTGATTAGATCGATGTCCCTGTACAGCTCATACATATAGGTACATGACGTTGGATTTTTTTCTCTGAGGCACGAATTTTTGTCTCTCGAAACGACTCGGCATATCTTTATCCGCTTTTGATAGAGCCCGTGCTTTAACACAATGTAGTAGGAGTGGGATGATAGAACTTGAATACTCAATTGCCTTCTTAGATCAAAGAAACATGATTCTTTATTTTATTTTTACTAAGGTGTTGTTGGATTGGAACTGACAACAGAGACACGGTCAATAAGGTCCCTTATTACCTCAAAAATGCCAAGAATATCAAAAGTAGATATGACTTAAATAGAACTCGTCTCTTTAAATGCTGGCATGTGTTGCCTTAATCTGCGGGAATATGATGAGTTGACAATTGTAGACTATCCTGTTGATTGTTTACGAAGGGATTCAGACGTTCACACAGTATGGTAGATCGGATCTTGTTTCCGATGTTGAGGAGACTTAAGCCTACGTAGTTGGGAAAGACGGTTTTTTGTCAACCGGGCAGACAATACTGTGATTCTATTCATCAGGTATGTACAAACTCTTCTGACGAGATCTGAGCAATAAGTTAGTACAGGCTCGAAAAGTCATTTCTAGTAGCTTTGAACACCTCAGCCGGTAAGTCGTCAGCTCCAGTTGGTTTATTCGACTTCAGCTCAGATATTGCTATGCTTACTTCATTTAGGTCAGGTGGACGGAATTTTTTGGAATCATCATCTGAATTGAAGGGTTTATTTTCCCTTTGCGTGATAGTCAAATGAGCTAACCATCGCGCAATCGCCACCAGATAATATTATATGATGTCCCAGATTGGATGTTGTGCAAAGTAATCCGATCGTGTAATTTTCGATTTTCTACTCATTTGCTCAGCTTCTTTTAAATTTTGGCGCCTGGAGGTACATACCAAAAGGCTTCAGAAAATAATTGTATTCCTGTGTGGCCTGATGAAAATGATGCCCTTTAAGAAGAACTCGAGGAAAGCGCGTATATTCGGTTACAGTTGATTTGGCACACTTGAAAGCTTGCTATGTTAGCTTGGGAACAAAACTGCAATAGCTAATCCGAAATCACCAATCAGCTTAATGACCATTGTCGTTGGAATTGTCAAGTTAATGAAAACCTATCAAAAAAGACAATGAAAAAAGGTCACAGGAACTAGTAGAGTTGTCAAGGCGCATGTCGTTGAGGATATCGAAAAAAATATAGTTAAGCCTAAAGTGAAAAGGACATTATGTTTGATGGCATATTTCCAGGATTGTTACCTCACAGGAGCATACAATCCAGGTCATAGCATCTTTCGAAAGTAGAACATTCCAGCTGCGCTAAACGAACCAAAATTCATTACTATATTGAAACTAAGAAACAAAGAATTATATCAGCATCCAGAAAGCTACCGACTTATCGCACTTTTTTTTGGAAAAAAAGCGGATTAAGATTTAAACGCACTTATTCAGACCAAGTACTTGCACCACCAACACATACGGAAGCTGACCACAAGTATAAAACATCGGCATCATTTACTTATCTAACTCCTGCGTACCACTAAGTCTGCAAGAATGACTTGTTTTGCAACCTTAGGTTGTATCATGCAAAAAGAAAAGCACGGTTCTTAACCGCACACTTTCTCAATGAAATAGCTTGACATTTTGTCCTACTCATACATTCACAGTATCTACAACTATTGATTAAACTTACTCTAAAAAAGGTGTTTACGATCGAATGAATCTGTGAATAGACATAACCGTAACACGTACGAACGCATATAGAACTTAATGTACACAAAATGAAGGACATTTGACGAAATTGTAAATTTGGAGCTTTTCAAAACGCCACCCACGCTGTCTGAGTAATAAAGAATTTGCCACAGAATTTGATGGCAGAAATTTAGGATTCCTATCTTAGGCAAAGCTACCATTCTACAGAGCTAGAAAAGCCTTCTCACGAACAACAAAAGTTGTTGTATGTAACAACGAACTGTACGGGCTTTACAGCGACATAGACATCAACTTTATCAGTCTTCTGAAGGATAACGCAGTAGCGGAAGACCACAACTCACGCTTGTTGGCTGAGGCCTAGTTTCACTCCGGGTTGTAGCGCCAGTTTATGTAAGCTAGTAACCTTAAGACAACAAGCAGTCCAGGCTAATATCTCTTCCATCCAGTAACTTCTATATTAATGAACCGAATTTCTTTAAGATAGTATATCCTCAGCATTTTTGAAATTGAACTGGCAAATAACAATACCATTCTTTTTGAACCACAGTTCTCATACATGATCTGATACATGATAAATGTCTGATCATCTTATTATATTGACATTAATCTAAGCTCCGGCCTCATTCTTGAAGTAATAAATACTGAAGATACCACCTCCGTATAATCCTCATAATAGAGTGCATTCTTCTAATTACAATGGCATCTGGATTACTTCCTGAGTATCAATCAATCAAGCAATCTTGCTTGTTTATGCGGCAAACAAAATTGTACATTAAAAATTGGGTAAACTTCCATCCAATCACTCAACAACCCGCCCAGTAAATGGTCACTTGCCATTTAATCTTGCACAGCTGGACCTTATAAGCTTTGAGACCAAGTTACACAGAATCTTCCAGATAGTGGATATGGATGGACAAAAAAATCTGCCAACGACGACGAATCGATAAGTTGAGCCGCAATATTTTCATTAGAACGCACTATTTTTCTTCTTGTTGGCTTATGGGCATCCAAAAATGTGAATTGGGTGCGAAATTCAACATTCAGATGGCCCACTGTAAAGTTATTATCCAAAAAATTACCAAATGTCTTAGAACCACGATCGACGTCCGAAAGAAGATACCGTCTTTGAATATGAAGGTAAGAACTCTAGATTTTGAAAATAAATATTGTTACCACATCAAAGTAGTCACTCAAACTTGTCATGACTACTAGAGTAAATCTATTTTGTGTTGCTTTATATTGCTGGAGCACACATTAAGCCAAAATATGCAGATAGGTTTTGTACAAGGTAATTCTTTAACAGGTACTTTTATCAAAAATTAAAAACTATTAATTGATTCAATTTTATCGAGTAATCTTTATTACCGTACAAAACTATTTATTTATTTTTTCTCTCAAATATTGGCCGTAACTGCGCCCTACATGCTCCATTCTGAAGTTCAAATTTTCTATGACGCGTTCGAGCATTACGAGTGGTGTTTGACGAATAACTCAAGTAATATTGGCCTCATACTTTGGACTTTACGTACACTCAAAGAAAAAGTCTTGTAATGTGGTGTTACATAACCTAGCCGGCCTATACACCGATCTCAAGCATGCAATTAACTTTTCACCGAATTATTCTTGCAATAAGGCTGTGGTTTCACGTAGTGCCGTCTTATTGAAACAAAATTTCGTCGAGACCACGGGCTTCAATTTCAGTCAGCTAATAATCTATTATCATGACGCAATAAAAGGTACCATTCAGAGTTACGTTCCGGCCGTCCTCGGTTTTGAAGAAATATAGACCGATGATTGTATAATACCAGTCATAAGCTACCCCAAACCGATGTAATGGTAGGTTTTTTGCTCATTGACGTAGCCAAATTCGTAGGGCTCATCGCTAAAAGAATTTTTGGTTGAAAAGAGTGGATTCTCTTCAAGCTTTTCACGAGCCTAATGACTGAAAGGGGAACGATTAGTTGAGTATGGACAAAAACGATTTTCGTTCTCTAATAAAACATTATTTTTTGAGAGGCAAAACGGCGAAGGAAACAGAAGAAAATTGGATAAATATTAATGGGGCTGGTACTCCGTCAGATAACACCGTCAAATATTGGTTTCGAGAGTTTCGTGGTGGCCGCAAGTCCACTACCGATCAAGTTCGCAGCGGCAGGCCCTCCGATGTGGTTACAGACGACAATGTCAAAAAATACATGAAATGGTGTTGGCTGACCGGAAAGTGAAGGTGCGCGAGCTAGCAGATACCACAAAGATTAGTACTGAGCGCACACGCTATATTTTGGGCAATATTCTGCATATGAAAAACTTATCCTGCCGCTGGATGCCGCGCATGCTCACTCCTGACCAAAAACACCAACGCGAGAGCACTTCGAAAGAGTGTTTGGGCTTGCTGATGCGGAATCGGGCGGACTTTTGGCGTCGATTGGTAACTGTTGATGAAACCTGGACCCACTATTACACCCAAGAGAACGAAATGAGTGACTGGCAAAGGACTGGACCCGGCACGAGGGCTCTGAAGCGGCCGAGGGAGGCTCAATGGGTCGGAAAGGTTATGGCGTCGGTTTTCTGGGATTTTCATGGCATGCCCTTCGTGGACTATCTCAAAAAAGGAAAAACCATCAACAGCGAGTATTACTGTGCATTATTGGAGCGATTGAAGGCCGAAATCGCTGCAAAACGGCCTCACATTTGTTTTTGCAAGACAATGTACTGCTAAAATCAATGACTAACGGCTCCAATTGCTGTCGCATCCACCGTATTCGCCCGATTTGACCCCCTCGGACTATTATCTCTTCCCAAACCTCAAAAGTTGGCTCATCAATAAAAAATTCAGCTCATGTGAGGAAATCATCGACACCATGGAGGAGTATTTTGCAGACCTTCCGGAAAATTACTTTTCGCACGGGATCAAGAAGTTGGAAAATCGCTGGAATAAGTGTATCAAGCTTAAAGGGGACTATGTTGAATAAAAAAAAAAAAAAACATTTAAAAAATTTTTTTTTTCATTCCCAAGGTTACTTTTCACCTCAACCTTCTTCTTTTTATCCTTTTATTAACCCTTTCCTCGTTATACGAACTTATGCGTAACGAGTTTCCCATTACAGCATCGCTGCTGCTCCGCTTATTTCGAATTTCGCATAATAACGAAAACTAGGTTTCAAACTCATTGATGCCATGTGCGTTCGGTACTCCGATTATATGGACCATAAGTAGCTCTAAGCACACGAAACACATTCCTCGTAAAACCCTAACATTCGTAAAACAGCTGAGTAGTTTGTGGACCGGGCTTAGTCTTTCCATGATAAAATTTTAAAAATTGTTGGACAAAAATACCATATCAGTGGGACACGACTCATGCGCGATATTTTATGAAATCTTCACTGGAATAAGTACCTCTAAAAGAATCACCATTCATGCTCCAAGCAGGAATTGCGAAAATTTGCAATTTAACAATTATTTACTTTTCTAACCCAGGACTTCTATGAAAAGGACATCATTGGGATATCTTTTCCATTAGATGATTTCACTTCGAACTATGTATCTCGAAAATTGTTAACAAATCCAAGACATGTGAAAAACAACAATAAAATTGAATTCTTTTGTCCAGCAAGCACTGGCATCATAACTTAATGAGTGCGGATAAATAGATTAATAGATTGGCACAAAAAGATGAGTAATACTCGAATACCAGAGACCAGAAACAAAATGTTTTGATTGGAAAACCAATTTGACAAGCCAAAGGTACAAAACACCACGAAAGAACTGTGAAATTATTTTAATGAGAACTCAACACACTAGCAAACTTTTGTTTGCCACTAAAATACTCTATTCAAATGTGTTTGATAAATCACATCCGACAATTTAGCCAACCACAAATTAATTAAGTGGACATTTGTCTGAATGGCGAGAGTAACGAATGCGTAGACGCTTTTAAACTATCACCTACGCAGTCTAGCATTTTGATTAATCGCAGCCACTTGAGTAGCATTCATAATTATGAGTCCATAAATAAAAAAAAAAAAAAAAAAATAACATAATAATGATTGTACGCCCACTAAACCCTAATGGCTATCCAAGTGCTAAAGGTGGACAAATCAGTCGGCCAAATGATGGAATTTGTTGCGGCATAGCCATCAGAAAACCACCCGTCTGACGGCCGTGACAATTAATGACTTTGCTAATGGAAAGTTCTGTAAATTTTGTGTAATTAATTATGAAATTTCGCGTTACTTCGCCAGTCAGCTGGCAATTAACCACTGATTATTTAAATCTTACGTCGGGAATTAATTAAGAATTATGGCAGCACCATTGTGCCATGGTATAATACTTAAGGGCAAGACACCCCACCATTGATTGCTACATACAGGCAAAGTCTTTATCCAAAGTCATGGTAGATGGTGTAACTAAAGCAACCTCCTTATGTACGAAGTACGAGTACTTGTTTGTGGGGTGAAACCAAAGAAAAGCAGACACAGTTGAATCTATGAACAGGAAGTGTGGGTAGAGTTACTATAGTAACTAGCAGGCGACCCCACGATGCTGATTACAGTGAAATGATGTAATTAAGACGTTGCAAGAGCCGACAACGATTTAATTAGGCAAAACAACCCCTAATTGAGGAACGAAATTAATTACAATCGTTTATACGAGTATATATATTCTGTTCTTTGACTTTTGTTACAATGGCGGAGCTTATAGGGTTTGAGTTAAAGGCTTAGTTTTGATTTTATTTTTTTCTTTAGTTTTACAACGCTATACCCATCGCAGCGGAATAAATTTTCTTCTTTATGGTATTGAGCTTCTTTTTTTTTCTACATATAATTGAGCTTCATATTCTTTGATGGTGCATTCCTAATTAAAAATATTTACTCGTCTATTCGTATCGTAAAAGTGTGATTGGGGTGAGGTACGTATCTGGTGGTATATTTGTCGTCACAATCAATACAAACTTTTGAAAATAAAGTGCTACGACAATCTGTGCGTGCCCCATGGTTTATAAGAAATAATGACCTGCATCGAGACCTCGGAGTTCCTTTCGCGGAAGATGAAGTCAGGAACTGCGCACGAAAACATAAAGTCCGGTTAAGCGGCCATATCAACAATACAGTCCTAGAAGTCTTGGACGAACGAAACATACTACGCCGTCTTCAACGAACTAAACCGTTGGACCTTGCGCGATAAATTGAAACCGCATTAAGAAAGCGGAATATGTAGGGTCTTCCATTGGAAAGTGTCCTACCAATCGTGACTAACTTATGAAATAAAAACTGCTTGATAAGTTCTACTTAGTTGCGGTATTAAAATCAACAATGAAGGGAGGTGTTTTTAGTGAGTAAGAATCTCACACTACTATGAGCACGCGCTTCTGATCCTCATAGTGTCTGATGGAAGATTTTCACCTGCCCTCGCCGGAAAAAAAAAAAAAAAAAAAAAAAAAAAAAAAAAAAAAAAAAAAAACAATCATTTCGTGAAGCTGGCTATATTCCAAATCTGGATACCACCAGTGTGCACAAGCAAATTTTAAAATGTAGTGAGCAAGACGATACTTTCCTTTTATTTAAGGTATACTTTTACATAAGCGACTTTGCAGCCATTTAACAGTGCAGTTGCATCAATGCCTTGAGAAACATAGTCTGAATTGGCCCAAATTTATTGAGCTCCATCAATTAACATCCTTTTAAAAAATGTTCTGTCACCAGGAAAGCCGCAGGCTTTAAAGTGTTGCCCATATAATTCGGATGTAGTTTGTCAACTGATTTACTAGAATTGGTGAAAAAGGTGCGAGAATACGGGACCAAGTGTCCGAGTGCCTCTCATTTGGGGCGTTTCGAATGTATCGTCTAGTTATATAGGGTCTTCCAATAAGGGCTTGACAACTTTTTTTTAAATAAAACGCAAACCATTTGGGATATTTCAAAAACTTTATTATCGACTTGAAGTACAATCAAAACATTTATGAATGAACCTCGACTTCGTTCATATGTCCAACGCGGGCACGTTTGCCCTGATCGATTCGTTGGACCCAATTTTCAAAGACTCCACTACACATTTCGGCCGTAACGGCCGATATTTCGCGTTCAATGTTGGCTCTGAGCTCTTCCAACGTCGTCGGCTTGTTGGCATATACCAATGACTTAACGTAGCCCCACAGAAAATAGTCAAGCGGCGTTAAATCGCACGAACAAGGCGGCCAATCGACTGGCCCATTTCTTGAGAGAACACGCTCACCATACTTACTCTTCAATAAATCGATTGTAACGTGTGGTGCGTAGTTTGTGGCACCATCCTGTTGAAAGTACATGTCGTCCAAGTCCATATTGTCCGATTCGGGCCAAAAATAATCGGTGATCATGGCGCGATAACGCTAACCATTCACAGTAACGTGACGATGGTTTTCGTCGACGAAAAAATATGGCCCATAACGCCGCCGGCATGCAAACCGCATCAAACAGTTTTTTTTGTGGATGAAGTGGTGATTCATGAAGCACATGTGGATTTTCACCCGACAAATAACGTTATTGCCTGTCTACTAGGGCGAGAATTACGACCGAAAATTGGAATTAACGCTCTTAAAATTGCAGTCACCGACTCCGAATTTCGGTAGAAAATTTTTATAATTTGCAGACGTTGCCCGTTCGTGTACTTTACCATGATGAAAATTTTGAGTTTACTGAATAAATTGACAGTGACAGTTTGATGATTAGTGAATGAGTGCGTTCACATATTAAATTCAAATTTGTCAAATTCCTATTGGAAAACCCGATATAATATTCATCAGGCGACTTAAATTTTAAAATTTGCTTTTCCAATAGTTTTGTCAGACTATACGATCACTCTCAATTGAAAGCGATGCTGAACAAGCCACATCTAGATTCATGGCAGCTAGTGGTGCATTATGACTAACATAGCTGTCCCCTGTCATGAACATGCAGAAAGATTGACTATGTTTTGATACCCTTTCTCGATCCTGACAGCACACAGCTCTTGTTAACTTGACAGGATACGCAACTGTCGACACATATTGACGGGGAGATAATTACCTTCAAATACTACCACAGGAATCTGTGTTACGATCAAGATTGTTGATATGCTTTTGAATTGAAAAATTGAGCGAGGTTGCCATCTGCTGTAGCGTGAATTGCTAAAGATCTTTAAAGAGAGAAGAAAATTGAGGAGAAACGACTTTTCAGACGCAAGAAATGCGATCCAAATGGAAGTGTCACCTTAACGAATGGCGGATGGTCTATTGGCAGTTTATACGAGTTTATACAGTGAATCCCCATGTATCCCCATGCCCAGCTACTGGAATATCAACGTTCTCTGGTTGTTCCATAAGAAATGCGATCCCGTGATCTTCGTCTACTACTTTGGTGTAATTCTTGTGACCATATCTGCGTCTAATGTGAAAAATTGAAGCCCATCATCACATCATCAATATCTACACAAATTTGGCTCCATAAGTGCGGCGTCAGTTAAGTACACACTAGTACAATGCGTTAGTGCAATGAGTAAGGATCTTCTCAAGTCATTTCAGATATGGTAATTCTCATGCAATTTCTTTCACTTGATTTTGGAGGAAATAGTCCCTGCTGAAGACATCATCGGAAAAATCCACTATAAGAGTATTATATTGACGACGTTCGCCAATTATATTCATGTTGATATGCCGGCTCATTAACACCAGCTATAATATCAGCCTTGAAGCCCAGAAAAGAAAAACCTTGTCAATGGCGATACGCCAGGCTTGCCTGACTTGAAGGGTGAGGCCTTTCTAAATCCGCCAATCTAAGGTTCATGTCGCCCTGTAGTATTTGATCCATTTTTAGGTACTTCAGCGAAAGTGGGAAACCCATCATTGAGATTGAGGTTAAACCACAGTCGATACCTTTATCAAATAAGGCTGAAACCGACTCTCGACTGGGAATGGAAAAGCTTTCAAAAAGAAGGTAGCTGGTTAAATGTGTTTTCCATCAGTTACCTACAGATCTGATTTCTTTTAAGAACTAGATATTGTTGATTATACCTAAACAGGTGTACTACAAATCATTCATACTTTCTATCCTTCTTTACGAGGGTTGTCTGAAAAGTTTCCGACTCGCAACGTAAAGATAGCGGCACTCGTCAATAAAAGCTAGTTACTGAAGTTTCAGTCATTTTGGACGCGCAGTTTTTAGTTGACAGGCGTTTGAGTGAGTCGATGTGAGTGTTTTTTTGTGCAAATGGAAAAAATTGAGTATCGAGCTGTTGTTAAATTCTTGTTTTTTGAAAGGCAATACGCCTACCCAAGTCAAAAATGAGTTGGATTCTGTGTATGGGGACTCTGCACCATCATTTACCACAGTGAAATTCTGGGCAGCTGAATTTAAACGTGGCCGTAAGAGCTTGGGAGTTTGTGAACGTTCGGGACGTCCAAAAACTGCAACCACTGACGATAACATTGCTAAAGTTCACCTAATGGTGTTAGACGACCGCCGAATTAAAGTGAGAGAGATAGCAGAGGTTATGAAAATGTCCAAAGAACATGTTTGTTACATATCAAATCAAGATTTAGGCATGAGAAAGCTTTCCCCGCGTTGGGTGCCGCGTTTGCTTACGTTAGATCAAAAACGTGTTTGAATGAACATTTTCAACGCTCTGTTGGCGCAGTTTAGGCCAAAATCCGAGTTTTGGCGCCGATTAATTACTGTAGATGAAACTTGTATACATCATTATACGCTCGAAACAAAAATTCAGTCAAAATAGTGGACTGCAAAGGGCGAACCGGCTACAAAAAAAGCAAAAACTGTTTTTTTCGGCTGGGAAAGTGATGGTGACTGTTTTATTTGGGATAGTAAAGGAGTTATCTTAATCGATTGTCTTCAAAATGGAAAAACCATTACAGGAGCATATTACGCATCATTACTTGCCAAGCTGAAGGCAGAAATTGCGGAAAAACGGCCACATTTGCAGAAAAAGAAAATCCTGTTTCACCAAGACAACGCGCCGTCTCACACCTCAGCGGTTACCATGGCGAAAATCCATGAATTACGGTTTGAACTGCTTGACCATCCGCCTTATTCACCAGATCTAGCCCCAAGCGACTTCTTTTTGTTCTCTCATCTAAAAACTGCGCTCGGAGGACAGAGATTTTCGTCAAATGAGGAGGCAATCACATTCATGAACAAATATTTTGCAGAGAAAAACGCCAAGTATTATTTGGACGGGTTAGAGAAATGGGAGCATCGCTGGGAAAAGTGTGCAGAGTTACAAGGAGACTATATAGAAAAATAAAAAAAAAATTGAGAGAGAAAAAATGTCTTGTTCGGTGGGAAACTTTCCAGATAACCCTCGTATGTCGCAGACTTAGGCACGATGACAAACAATGACGAGATATTTGTGAAGCTTGCAAGAAGAGTGCTTTTCAAGATCTACGGTCCAATATGTGGCGACGAAGCATACCGTTATATATAGAGCAAACAATTGCACGCAGATATGAATACTTTAGGACATAAGACTACGGCGTTTGTTCCAGCTAACGAGTAAATAACAACTCTCTAGCCAAGATGGAACTCCCTTGGGAATGTATTTGTAAAATTTTAAGAAAGGTCCTCATCCCAGTTGGAAGGATAAAGTCGGCGATGACCTGCAGTTTTTGCTCCGGTGAACGATTATGCGAGTACCACCAAAGATGGTACTCTTTTCAGAATGTATTTATGGACGAAATGTGCTCATCTTATTTTGGAACGATACGGTCAACGATGACCTAAACTTGAGTTGGATATGGTTTAGTAATTTTAAGGAAGGCAAGATCGAGTGTTGGTTGCTGTCAAAGCGAATTAGAAGTTGCTCATCCTATTAAAGATATCTATTATAGGTACAAACCATTTCAATTGCTATTTTAAGCTGATTCCTTCATACAATCAAATTTTTTTTTCTCAGGAAGTTTCTTACAAAATTTGTTATGAATTACAGTTTGCTCCTTTCACATTTAGAATTCAAAGAACCTTCTGTCACTGTAAACTGAAATTAATTAATAAAATAATCAAGTCTATACATAAGCTCTCTCCTTCAATTAACCCTTTCTGTTCAACATTTAACATTATGTCCTAATAATCCAACAATGTATGCATACATATACACACTTGTATGTTCATACGCATACTATACGTCCCTCTACCCGGATAAATGTCAAAAGAAGTCAACTTCATCCTTGGAAGGATGGAATGGTTGATATCCCTTCACAAAGAGATGATATTTTCCTGACAACAGCTACCATTTAAATTGCTACTAATATACCAAACAAGCAGCACCACAAACTTTCCCATTATCCTGCAGCAAAGTAACAGTAATTGATTGCCATAAATGAGCATCATCATGTTCCGTCCCACTCGGTTGCATTACAAAATTGTCTGCTTTAGCGCACACACTGTCGCAGCCAGCCAGGGCCACATACTGTATGCATGTAGGAATGAGAATTTGCTGTACGGGATGTACGGCTAGTGTCCCATCTTGTTGATTCAATTTCATCGCACCGGTGGAACAGTGTATTAATCGACATTTCAGCAATTTTAACCCCATTTCATCCCCCTGTATCCCGCTGATTTTTAGCTCACTATATGTCACACGAGTGATTTTATCCTGGAACAACCCTCTTGCTTGGCGCTGTTTCTTTCTATACGAGTACGTAGAATATTATTCTGCCATTTCTATCCCAATACAATAGCTGTCAGAGACACTTGCATATGTGTACGTGTGGCACACCATCAAAATGACACTACGAAATGAACGCCTAGATGTGATGGCAAGAAAATCCAAATTCAAACCTAAGCGCAGAGGGTGAAAACCCTTATTTGCAGTAAGAGTAGTCCCTGCCGAACCAAGGGTGGATTTGGGTTTGGGTTTGGGTATGTGTAAGTGTGAGCAAAAGATAACTGCAAATATGAATAGGGGATGAAATTCATTACCCTTATTGTGCGTATAATCGTTTTGTGTATTAAACAAACTTTGGGTACAATAATGGTTTTGAATTAGATTTTCTATCCCCGGAAGATGGGTGGTACGAGAAGGCTGATCATCGTTTCCATGCGACAGTACCGTACATACTGCTACTACCCCACCCAAACCATTACCAGTTCGGAGTTTTGTTGTTTCTTTTTTTTTATTCAACTTCTGACGTTTATTGAATCAAAACAAGTAGCAGTAGGGGTAGTAGGTAGTTGTGGAAACAGCCGTAGTTGACTTTTTCAACGGACCGTGTGTAATAAGATATCCAAACACTCCACTCCGGGGGGATGTGTATGTGTGAATAGATGAATGTTTTGGTTTGAAGTGATTTTCGGAAAATCTGCTAAATAGGGGTTGGTTTGTGTTTGACATCTGTAGAGATGTCTTCGTTCCCCCTGACGACGTTGTAGACTTTGTTGGGGTTTTTATTATTTACTCAAGTGTTGGTAATTTAGTCACTTATTCAATTTGCCATTTTTCAAATGTAAACGTAAAAGAGGGTTGGATGTGGAGAGAATTGAATTGAACGGTGGTGGTGCTGTTTATTTGCTATTTCATCCCTTTAGAGGGTGCGCTTGTGTTAAAGATAATGAATTTTCATTGTTTCTCGATTATGATGTGAGTGTGGGTTCAAATGCGACGGAATTCGATAGTTTGTTTTCCATTTAGGACGGAATCCCTTTTAAAACGCCAGCTATGGATGGGGGAGTTGACTTAAGGGGTGATTAATTGTGCGGTAAAATACTTACTGTGATTCTGCTATTTTGTTTTCTCAGCAAATTTGTTTTCCGGATGTTATTTTGCGAAATAGTATTCACAAGGCATTGCTGGCGTTGTTGGAATTTGGAAAATCAAGTAAATGCTAATGTTAACGGAAAAGGGTTAAATAGGGTTGAAAGGATCTGTTTTGGACTTGATTTTGATTTATATAGATGTTACAGCATTTTACTAAATTAATTGACTTTGACATAATTAAGAGGCAGACCACTTCAGTAAGTGTAAAGTAGACTAGGTCTACGTCTAGTTTTCGGGTTAAAGTTTGGAGAATCTGAGCCAGGGTAGAAGCTCTAAGGAAACCATCGATTTAATCGCTCGATTGGTTGCAACGGCATGTATCTGATGTATCCAGTTCTGAGCTCTAAAATACGAAATTCGAATCAAAATAAAATTAAATAGCATCACCCATTTGCCATAGTTTTAAGCCATCAGATCGATTTATTCTCTGCTGCAGAGCATCGTGTTTCCTTTGCTGCACTCTGGTCGAATATGGCCTTGAAGCTTATTGATGAAATTATTGTGTTGTTTGTCGTATCATGCATAAAAAAAAAAAAAAAAAAACTGTGGTGCTGGCAGCCCGGTATGGGCCATGGCCTAGCTTCTTGACACTCATTTGTGTTGCACATGTTATCATTTTTGTCACATCTGAGCGGAGCCTACGGTTAATCGCTGAATCCGAACGGCACTCCCTAGAAGCTTTTTCATAGACAATTTTACTCTTGGGATTTTGCCATTGCCCACCGAAAGGGTGATGACGATTCGAAAAATTGTTGGCGATGCCGGGGATCGAAGCACGGACCCTCTGCGTGATAGTCCAATGAGCGAGCCATCGCGTCATCGCCACCACCGTCGGATCATGCATAGGGGGATGACTTATCTCAGCGTTTACCCCCACAGGAGACATATGTATGTAAGCCGATTTGTCCAGCAGCTTCTCCAATGAAGCCTTTTTCAAATTACTTAGCGAAAACACCTGGAAAGTGAGGACTATTCCAAATTATTTGATGAAGACTGATTCTTCGAAAGGTCTTCCGACATGGGATCAAGCATAAGTCGATCAAGGGCTCTGGACCTCTTCATCTTCTGGGCAGCCAACATTGACTTGGACCAGCACCTTGTTGTTGCGGCGTGGGTACGAGTGTGGATCTTCTGAACAGCAAACCAAAGAAGTACTCATGCAAGAAGATATACATAACATAGAACGGGGCCGCCAGATTTTTTGCCGAGCATGTATCTCGATTCCTATACCGCCAACATTGAATACAGAAAACCAGTTGCAACATTGCCAGCGTGGCATCAGAGACATCGCAATTAATGTGCGTGTTTCACCTGATCACCACCAAAAATCTCTGGTTGATAAAGAATGCCGGCAAGTAAATGGAGCTGAATAAGGAGTCTACAAAGCGATGTTGCAATAACATAAGAGCACGAGAAGAGCGGGATCGGGAATATTGCGAAGTTTTAGGTACATACTCCATTGATGACGTACGGAAATTTTACCAATTGGTTAGAACAACGTGCAAAGGCAACAAGTCCCGTACAGAAGGGTGTAGAGGTAAAAAAGAAAATCATGGAGTAGAACCGCAGTCGCCCCTGAAATAATTTAACAAAATTTTCCTGCAGACTGTATAATGGAACTGCCAGGAAGGCCAACAACCTGTTGTCAAGCAGAATAGACCATTTAGCCAAACTTTAGTCCATCTGTTTTATAGCTTAAGTCCTGACGATTTCAAAGCTGCCGGAAGCGACTTTCTAGAGAGCATACACCAACTCATTTCATCTGAAATGCTTAGAAGAGTATATGCTTTATGAATGGAATCTCAGCATCCACAAAAAAGGAGCCAACAACTCAATTGAGCCAACTTTAAAGGTTTAAGTCTCCTTAACACTGAATACAAGATCTTATCTGCCATTTTGTGTGAGCGTCTGAAGCCCTCCGTCAAAAACCTGATTGGCCTCTACCAGTGTGGTTTCAAACTTAGAAACTCAACAATCTACTAAACCTTTATCCTCCGGAAAATCCTGGAAGAACCCAAGAAGCCCAAGTCGACACCCATCACACCATCTTTTCGCTACTACAACTTAACCGAGGCATTTGATGTAAAAAAAGATTTTAGACAAGATGCCGCGCTATAAGCTGAGATCTTGAACGTAGTATTAGAATGGATTGTATGGAGGCCGCAAGTGAAATCTGGAGGCACTATTTGCAGAATTCAGTGTTCACTTGTATTGAAACGGAAGCTGCTTAAATGGATTCAGCGAAAATGTGGCCAAACCAATTATATGATATCAATATCGACGAATTGGACAGGGACAGTCGACAGCTATAATTTCAAAGCAGTAAGGGCTCTCGCTCTGCTGTAAATTCTTTCAACATCTCACAAGAAATAAAATGAAGATAGCAGATAGCTGTTTCTTTGTGCTAAGAAGACAATTGAACAGTAAAACCATCTATCGGAAGACAAAAAAAAAGCCTACAAAAGACCTTGATCATCCCAGTCCATCTTTATGGCACGAAGCATAGAGTCTGACAAATGTGGATGAAGATATCCTCTTCGTCATTTCGAAAGAAAACCGTTCGTACATTTGGGTTGATAGTCTTAGGAGGAAAAGATTCAATGGCCATCATTAGGTAGAGCGTACAAGTAGGAGAGCACCACTGGAGGGAGTAAGCTAAAGATCGGGCCTCTTTGGGGAAGCGTGCTAGTTGGCCTAGGTTCACTCGAACTGTATCCCTACAGTGTAGCGTTAAGATACAACGTACCAGGGTAATTTATTGTTCTTATTCCAATCATTAATCTTCGTGACCAACAGTGAACTATAACCTCGCCACCCTTTTATAAACATCAAGTATTTAAGGACATACTTGTTTAGAACTCCATTAAGATGGGCTGACATCCGATGGGGATATCCGACAAAACTGGCGAAATTTGGCCACCATTTGGACAGCACGGGCTACCATCAGCGGTGAGAAGCGTAGTGAGATAACTTGGTATCTGGCTCAATAAGTATCTGTACTTTGATAAAAATATAGAGGTTTGTTTCGCTGGGTCGAAGAAGGCCTTAGACCTGACTAGAAGGCTTGCACAGCAGTCAACTTGTCTCCAAGGTAAAGGTCATATGCTATGTGTCGTTTAATGTAGCGCCGTGTCAGATGGAAAAGATTCGGGTGTTTGAAAGACAGTGTCTTAGGACCATTTTGGGTTTGTATAGAACACCAGAATCAGAGTACAAAAAATACTATTCCAACGAAGTCCTTTGCGATAGGATTTGCATCTGAAAAACGTTCCAGGTAAACGACCAGCGACAACAGTCTAATCATTGGGGCTTATTACCCCAATGAAATGCACTATAAGAGCTCACTTATTTCGGAATTTATTCAGCCGAAGGCTTTTATTCAAGTTGATGTCAAAGGTTAAGTACAAAGCAGAGGGATGGTATCTTGGTAATATACCACCGTCACTGCGGTGCGAAGGACATACGAAGACGGGTATATTGCTAATGCTCAGGAGCTCCATCAATTTAATACTGCAATTGCAAAATGGTATTGGGTCGAAGCCAAAAAACAGTACACCGGCTTCAGGAAGTGGGGAGTAAATTACGCTTTCTTAGATCGGTACGTTACTGAGCTAAGATACACCATCTAGTTTCGAGTTAGATATATGATAGCTGCGAGGATTTTGAGGAAAGACCGTGCTCGTTAGGGGTGGGGATAGTTTTTGATGCTTAATTCATTTTACAAAATACGAGTAGCAAAGGAAATAGGAAATGTGCAAAGGTGCTACTTAGATATCAGTGTGCGTATAAAGAGTGAAATTGTGCTTCTGGCATTTGCGCCAGGTACATAGATCTCAGTTAGTTATGTAAACCTTTTCTTAAACAAAAAATTGGTTAACCGTATATGAAACTGTGTTTCAATTGTAACCGACTTGAAGTATTTAAAATTTTTCCAACCAACTCAGTAAACCTTAAAAGTGAATGTCCACAAAGAGTTGTCCACACCTTAAAACGATCAGCACAACTTTATTTTCTCACCTGACCAGCCGATGCAATTACTTGATTAAACGTTTTCCCACTCCATAATTCACGCCACATGAATTGCCTTCGCCTGGTTTTTGTTTTACTGTCATACAAACGAAAGCAGGCCCACCAGTGGCCTGCAAATTCCCATTAGTAACCTAACCATTCGGTTCCAGGTAAATATTTACATGCGATCTGTGTTATTTGTGCGACAGTCGGACACTCACTCTACTTAGCTTTCCAAAAACCAAAAGAAAAGATTAAATAAAATGAAACCAATTCACAGATTGCTCTGAATGTGGATTCTACTTCAAGTGAGCAAGTTCAACTGGAAGCCCATAGTCAGCATAATATGAACAGGTGAAAAGAAATTGTCATGTGAAGCACTAAACCAACAGAATCCGTTAAAAGCAATTAAGCGAACAGCGCAGATTAGCAGACGCCAATAAATTTGATTCGAATATCATCACCATCGGCTGGTGGACTGTCAGTCACCTCGTATCATTCAGACGTAGTCACGGGTTCTTGAGATGTGTCTCTAGGTAGCGCGAAGGTGCCATTCCGCCCTGTTTGTTTTGTGGCAGTGTGCACTTTTGTGCTGTATCACCCAGAAGCTCTTCATTACTCATATTGATTCGATGTTTGCTGCACTGCAGCATGCAAATAGTAAAGTGCACACAGTGCTAACTCAATCTGTGCACTCAGCTTAGACAGACGCTCTTACTGTCATTAGTGGCATTTTATGCCACTCTTGTGGTTTCAGTGGCGACCGACACAGCAGCCACCAAATGCAATGGTTTGTTACATTTGTTTGAAGGTGATGTGGTTGCTGCTGCTGGCAGTGATGCTGGAGACGGTATATGATACTGCAGACGGAGCACATCGGTGTCCACGAACCCGAAAAAAAGTGCACACAATGACAATTCTTTGACTCCTGAATGCTGAGATATTTGTTATGTCAATTAGCAGATACGAAATGACACTTAATGTGACGCTGAAGACGATAAACTTGTTTTGTTGTGTGACGACGAAGCCATCGGCAATAGTGATAGTGACGGTGACTGTGACTACTATGGCCGATGTGGTTGTGCTTATCTTTACACCGGCCGCTGTCGACGCGGTGCTTGTTACAATTGCGGTCGTGAACGCTAAACCACGCCGCTGAGTTCTTGTTCGCTTGGAGACAATTGAATCCACAGATTCGTTTAGTATCAATTGCATACGAATACAATCCGAGGTTTTGTCCATGCTTGCTTGACTAAGTAATACCACACGGGCTGATGGTCGTCGTCACTGTTGTTTGCAAGGTACCTTACCTCCTGACATCTACTAGGAGACTCTTTGATGAAGGCCCGAACAAAGTTGGTGTGTTGTTCTATGCCATTGATGATAATGATGATGACTGTGATTTGCCGGCTGAGGCTCTAATGACCTACAGCTAAGGCGCTGTTTAGTGTTCATGTCGCATTCAATTGTGAGTTTGTTTAGGCTGGCTATTAGTTTTTCGCTGCATTTATCTTGCATTAGATGGCGGAATTCTAATAAATGAGCCATTAGAAGCTTTGTCTGCTTAAGAATTGGGTTACTTTGTTCCAGATGATCTGGTACGGTGTTGTTTTTTTATTTTCTTATTGGGTATGCCATTTTACCGGCACTTCCTATTCATCATCTTTTCGATAAACATGCAGTGGCTTGTAGAACAATAAGGCCGACTCAATAGGTATGGGCATAATGAGGTGTAGAGAAAAGAGAGTAAGACTCTTTGTGATTTGGATTCAGCTAAGTTTGTTAATTAAAGCAAAATACTTGTACCCGTCTCTCGGTTTATTTGTTTAATGACTTTGAGCTTAAGAGCGCAAAATGAATTCGGTGCAAACGTGTCTTTCTGAAAGGTCTTATGGAAAAAGCGTGGATAATCGATATAGCCATGGTTTTATTTGTTCGAGCCTTTCCACTTATTGTCTTTGATTTATTTAGCTTGATGTTTTACAATCTGTTTCCAGTATTATCTTCGCAAATTCTGTCTACTCAAATAAGCCCGGAACGTATTACAAAATCTTTGTCCAAAAGTATCCGAGGACATTTTTGTTCATTTTTGATAGGTCTATGCTTACGCGTCACGATGCCAGATTGGGACCTCGACTGATCGTGTGATATCCGTAATCACTTAAGTAATAGTATCTGTATTATAGAGGACTAAGCATAGTGCAGTATGACTGGCATAAGTGTTTTTATTTGCATGTATTTGGTGTTACCAATTAGGAGCTTATGTGAAACTGATGTTGCAGCGGGTTACCACAAATTTTCGCTGAATCTCTTCTATGGTGTCATTTGTAGAGCTTACGAGATGTTCATTCTGATATGGATAAGCACCTTAACTACTTTATTTGTTAGCAATATTTCAGTTTTGTCCTCAGTTACTTAAAGACCACCCTGTAACGTCTATTACAATAAAATCATCTGTATCGGCAGAGTGTGAGTTAGTTGAAGTAAGTACCTTCCACTTTTATGAAACCTCTTGGTTGAAGTAGGGTATCTTATCGTCGAAATCAAGTACACTTTTGGAACAGTTAAGAACAATGTTTTGAAAGTGAACATTCTATCGTGTATTTTGCTACAATGTGAGGCAAAATTTTTGATACATTTTTATGGGATTCCAATACATCGATTGATGTTAAATGCGGCTTCCAAGTTGATGAACAGAAGGTCCGTTTTGACCTCAAATCTGTTTTCCATAATTTGCCTTATTGCAAAGGTTCGACTTCAAAACGATTGTCTGACAGGAACCCACCCTTATACTCATGCACTAGACCCTCATACATTACGTTGGAGAGGATTTTATAGTACTAAATGTAGATATTTTTATCTGTCAGTTGTTAGATCAATTTTATTCAGTAGTCTTTGCAATTTTATCAATTTAAGAAATTTGAGTCCAAAATTATGGTTCTGTGCGAAATGTTATGGTTCGAAGACTTTTCGGGCTGGAGCTGTAGTGTCTATCCGTTTTACATAACATAGGCATCTCAGTCGTTGGATCTTCACCCTTCTGGCTATACTGTTCGTCGTTGTATCTCCCCCCTCACTCACCATCAATGCAGACGGGAAAGAAAATCACTCGAAGAATTCTTTTCTTCTCAAAGCAGCCAGGAGCACCAGCATCCATTTTGGAAAATGGAAAAGGAAAATGTTGAAAAAATCGCTGTAAGTGCCTCGACTTACCTAAATCTTGCCTTTTTGATATCAAAAGTCTCGTTGAGATGCATTCTCCATCATCATCCTGCACAGACGGGCGAGTTTGGCATGTATAGATGCTGTCATAGGCGGCCTGAAATTCGATAAATGGGTGGTGTCTCATTGGTTTTCTCTAAGATCTGCCGTAGTGAGAATATTTGCTCGATCCTGGGACTTATCAGGTTGTTGAAGAAAGGCTCCAGGAGTTCACACAATACAACAAATAAGATCTTGTATGCGATGTTAAGGAGACTGATGCCTCTGTAGTTGGCGCAGTTCAGAGAATCGGACAAACAATGCTGAGGTTTCATTTATCAGGCATACTTTCGTCTGACCATATTTTACAAGACATCGCCTGCCGCTTCGAAGAGCTCGGCAGTTAGGCCGTCCGCTCCAACAGGTTTGTTGGACTTAAGCTTAGATTTTCCTATCCTATCTTCATTTCATCCATGTTTGGTGGACGGAATTGTTGGTCATCATCGTTCAGGCTGAAAGGTTCATTCTGCCTGACAGTGGTATTTGTTTCGTCGTCGCCGTTATACAAGAAAAAAAAAAACAAAAAAACACTGTGGCGCTGGCAACACGGTATGGGCCATGGCCCAGCTTCTTCAAACTCATTTGTGTTGCTCATGTTGTCATTTTTGTCACATCTGAGCGGGGCCTACAGTTTATCGCCGAGTCCAAACGGCACTCCTTAGAAGCTTTTTCGTAGGCAATTTTACTTTCGGGAGTTTTGAAATTGCCCGCCGAAAGGGTGATGGCGATTTGAAAAATTGTTGGTCAGGAATCGAACCCAGACTCTCTGCGTGATAGGTGATAGTCCAATGAGCTAACTATCACGTCATCGCCATCGCCGCTATACAGTATACAGAAAAAAATGTTTCAAGATTCCCAGCATCGACTGCGACTCTACTACGATGCTTCCTTGTTCTTCTCTACAGGCTTCGGTTTTGGGCTTGTGTCCGTGACATATTTTTGTTTACCTTTTAGTAAAACTTCCGAATCTTATTCCTAGAGTAGCATAGCTCAATTTCCTCGATCGCGCGCTTCTCATGCTCTTTCTTTTTCCTCCTGAGAAGTCGGTGTTCGTCTCCCCTACAGCAAAATAATGGCTCGCATCGATGTTGTCTCCTCAGAATATTTGGATATCTATAGTACTGGAGAAGTGTTTTGCTTCGAGCGCAATGTGGTTAATCTGGTTGACGGTTGATTGATCAGAGTTTCTCCAAGTGGAGATGTGGGAACCACGTGCTAGCTACGACAATGTTTCGCCCAAAAGCAAAGTCGACTAGCCATAATCATTTACCTATCGGAAATGATGTCGTGCAGGCTATACTTACGACAGTAATACGAAAGTACTTCTTCCCAGCTTTGCATTCAAAATGCCTAGGACAATATCAATGTCATAGGTAGGGGGTTGTAAGTCTTGTTCAAGAGCTCGATGAAGCTAGCTTTGGTGTTGTCATCTTTGTTCTGCGGGGGCGAGCCCGCATAAAAGGCTTATGTTGCCAAACTTAACCTTGATATGGGTTGTTACGAGGCGCTCATTCACATGCCGGAAACTTAAGCATTCTTGCCTGAGTCTAACCAAACAACAAATCCGCATCCAAATAGGTGCTGCTTTCGAAGTCGGTGACAGTCGCTTTAGTAGATGTCGCAATTTTATATTTCCTTTTTGTTCGGCCCATCCCATCGCATTTCTTGAATGGCAGTAATGTATGCAGCCGTCGAGGGAATGTGAAAAAGATGTGGTTCTACTAGGAAAGTACTACTTGCCATACAGCGAACGAAAAAATTAACTTAGTGAAGGAACATTCGATGAAAGTGGCTTTTCGAGTAATTTATTTGTAAAATGGCCTCCAAAGTCTTGTGATTTGACGCCTCTTGATTAATTTCTTTGGGAATCCGTAAGGTCGCTAGTCTATACTGAAAAACCGAAAACAATCGATGCGTTTAAATCCAACATTATTCGTGTTATTGGGGACATACCGCCATAAATGCTTAAGAAAGTGGTCCAAAACATTGTCTCTCGTATGACATTCATCAGATCCAATAGTGGTGAGCATATTCCCTTGAAACTGAATTTAAAAACTAATTACAGAATGTCTTCTCTAAATGGTCGTTTAATGAAATTGCATGTATTTCGTTCATAATTAAAGTTAGTAGATACTCATTCATAGAGTTGAAAGTTCGGTCCATACTTCACTAATTATTTTGACGCAAATAGCCCCTATCATCCACTGCAGCTGATATCGTCTTGGGTGCATTTTATCGTCGCTGAGAACGTAAGCTAGATTCGGCTACATGTTGATAATGATGTGATTCTTAGTCAAGTGGATACATGGCATGATTATGAATGCACCGCATTCATTTGTGGTCAGTGGCTGCTCGAGGGATGCTGAGACAATCAAAGTTAAGTTTTTTGTTATGACAAGTTGGATAGTCTGGATTTGACGACATTTAATATATTTGCAGAATGCATAAGTGTGGGCCTAGCTTCTATCAAAGCGCAAACGAACCATTTGACTTGGAAGACCTAGTTCTACTTATCAATAGGCGCGCAGCGTTCGGTTTTACGGATGAGAGATGACATCTATCTAATAGCTGCAGTATGGTGGAACGCGGATTGATCCTGTACCTTCGTACATATATGTGATTGGTTTTGTTGCAGCCTGACCTCTTCTTAGGATTCTCTTATTTTGCTAGGATAGCTGGCCGGCTTTCCCTAAGAACTAATTAACTATACAGTTCGTGGGTTCCCCGTGACAATTTTGGTCTGTCATTTCAGTGATTCCTTAGTCGTCTTAATTGTGAAGCTCCTTAATGTGACTTTCAACACGTTTAAAGGTTTATAGACTTTGTGCACTTCATTTCGAGAAAAATTACAAAAAACTAATCGGGATCGAGCTATAAATACTGTATTACCTTCCTTCTTTAGAATTGTTAATACCTACTTGCTCTTTTATTTGCACACAACAGAGACAATGTTTCATTAGCAGCTTGTTAGCATCAAATGATTGCATGGCGGAGATAATCAACTAATTCTCACGTAATGCAATGTCCTTTAGAATGTGCAAATTCTATTAGTGATCTGGCATTATCGACTATCCATGATGGTAGCTCCGACCGATTTCCGACCTATCAGCATTCAATCTAAGCCGCGTTCTTCTAATTAAAATTCGTCCTCTCTGGTAAGCGTAGTAACCAATTCGTAAACTCAAGCAAGCGCCGCACCGAAACCTTGCACCACGAATCGATGATGAAATTTAATTATGAATCCTGATTGGGATTTTGCGATAAAGCCAGCAGACACGAAACTGCCGGACATTGCATACCCATATGCTCACATACGATTAGGTGGTATTAACTTGCTGCACGATTCGAACTGGACAGTGACATCGAGATTTAAGCATCAAAGATTGTTCATGATCAGGACACAAGTAACATAAAGAACATCTGCTCAGTCTATGGTACTTGAAATTGAATTTCCTTGCTACTATAGGTAGGTACCACCGACAATCAAGAAAGGATATCGAGTAAACATCACCGCATTACGACACTAATAAACAACAGACTAATCCTCTCTACTACAGGACATCGATGACCCCATTTAATGTCATGAAAACCACCAATCAGTCACGGAGAAGTGCAATTCAGAACGCAGCACGCAGTACAAAATCGAACATACATACGAGAATGTATGTTTGTATGTATGTCGCCGCCGCACCGTCATTTCAAAAATACGAGTACAAAACCAAACAGAGTCCTCATTTCGTCTCGGCTGGCATCTGGATTCTGTTAATAAGAACATTCTCTAAGGGGTGCTTATGTTGGCAAATAAGAAAGGAATTATAAGATCCTTTTGAAAGAACACCTTTCCCTATACTCGTAGTTAACATACAACACGGACTGATCCGTTTCGACTTGGAGTGTTTTGCTTTGTGTTTGTCCTGCAGTGCTTGTGAATGCGGATAAATTGCATTTAAAATGTTTTTGAATGTCAGTTTGACACTTGAAAATAGATGTTCCTGGTGATGTCCTTTTGTTGCAAATACGAATACCTCTCCGGTAGAGATTTTCCAAGTCGAAATTACCCAGAGGAACCTTATAAAAGGATAGAAAGGAAGAGAGGGAGAGAGTAAGTTTGTCCAATTGTTGGCATGGGCCCGGTGTGGCAGTTTATTGAATTGGGCTTTGTTATTGCAGAGTCCTACAGGAGTTTATTATCCCGATTTGGTTAATAGGATAAGGAGAATTCGATGAGTTGTGGAGTCGAGTGGATTTCGATAGAATTGAGGCTATTAGCCAATTTAGTGGCATTCTTTGGCACGAGGAGTTGTTACTTTTTTTTTCAAATCTGTTATTGTTGTGATCTTAGTCCTTTTCGTATGTAGACGAAGGATACGTAATACCGATTTGTTTTTTTACATACATACATATGAGTACCTAAATGTAATTCTGGCACGTGTGGTGTGTGGCCGTAGGTGGTATTGAGTCAAGCAGATGGTTGACTTTTGGCTTGATGATACTTGAAGTTGTCATTGTTGCGAGTCATAATTGACGTAAAATGACGTGTAACGTTGCATGATGGATTAATGACAAAAAGTTATGAATAGCAGCGGAGCGAGAAAAGTGGGAAATTTTTGATAAATTGAAAATAAATGACTGAGGAGGCGTCGACATATGAAATTTGCAAACAATTACATGGGGAAATCGCAAACGAAATTGGTGTAGGTATTTAACGATTTGGTTTTGACTGAAAGAGATTCGAGTATGTGGATATACATAGATAGACACCAACTTATCTGTTTAATTTTTTTTTCTCGACACAATGTACTGGGTCTGCAATGCATTCTGCTGATTGCAATAAATGAGCTGAGTTCATTCTGAACACATTTGCTTGTTGATAACCTTCGAATGTATCATATTTTGTTTTAGTTGCTTCTCAGTGTTTCCAGCGACACTAGTCGGGTCATTGCTTCACGACTTTTATCCCATCCAGAATGCTTATTGATGTCGATCAGTCGTGTTTTAGGAAATGACGATTCAAGCACAAACCCAGCTAAAGTTTTCACTTGCGGCAATGCCACATATGGTATGTTAGACCAAGACTGTTTTCACTGTTGCCAAAATCCACTACAGCCTTGGGCAACGTAACTACTTGAGATTTATGAACGGTGATAGCGTAAGCCACACGCGGTGATAGCGTAAGCCACAGTCCGTGCGGCATCGGATAAAGAATAGTGCCGCAGTGCGTCCCAGCTTGTCGTAAGAGGCGACTAAATGGGACACCAATCATATACAGGCAACTATGACACCAAAAATGAGCCTGTGACACTTTAACACCTTAAAACTTTCCCACAAGTTTGTATGCAATCAGTGGGTTCCCACGTCTGGAGACTACCGGTGGGGTAAAAGAACAGTCAATCAATTCGAAATGAGCATACAAGTTTCAAATCACTCAAACTTTAAACTTCATGGAAATGATCGCAATTAATAGCACTACCCCGCTGGGCACCACGGTTGCAACGCACTCGGGTGATCCCAGAGCAAGCAGAAGTGCTTGTGTCAGAGCCCGACGGATTCCGGGGGCGGGCAAAATGAAGTTTTCAAAATATTTTCATAAACTTCGGTTTGCAAGTTGGAACGTCGGATCGATGACCTCAAAAAGTTTAGAACTGGAAGCGATTATGCGTCGCAGAACTCTACAAATCCTGTGCGTACAGGAAACGAAGTGGTGTAATACAGGAAATAAAGCGCGTTTTCTAGATTTAAAAACTAAGGCATTTAAGATGTTCTACCATGGAACGGTCAATGGACGAAACGGTGTTGGAATCGTTGTTGCAGCGGATCTTCTAAACAACATCGTTGGTATCTTGAAAATAAGCGACCGCTTAATGAGTGTTAAACTCGTCATACACAATGAAACGTGGAACATTGTTAGCGCGTACCACCCACAAAATGGATGCGACCAATCGGAAAAAGATACATTTTGGTCAGAGTTCGGTAATTTGCTTAGAAATATACCTATCGATGAGATGCTCTTCGTAGGCGGAGATTCAAATGGCCACGTCGGAGAAACAAATGTTGATTATGAGGACTGCCACGGCGGTAAAGGCTTTGGAACCAGAAATTCAGCTGGCGAAGACATCCTTGTAGCGTGTAGGGCTTACGGCTTAACCGTCTTAAATACAATGTTTATTAAACATCAACGACATCTTATCACCTATAGCAGCGGAGGCCACGAAACGCAAATAGATTATCACCTCTGCAAAATGTCGATGAGAAACCGTGTTAAGGACTGTAAAGTAATACTTGGAGAATCGCTAGTAAGCCGACACCATCTGCTAATTACAGAATTTTTCAGAGCGGAACCACGGAAAACACGGGCCAAAAATCCGGTGGTATAATTTATCGAAGGAACGAGGCGCAAGAATTATCGCACTGGCTAAAGAAGCACTTCGAAATTGCAGACTCACTTAGCCCACAAAAAATGTGGAAAAGCATGCACGAGGAATGCATAACACTCGCAAAGTCCCGTCTGGGGACTATATCGAAATACCATCACGTCGGCAAAGAAACATGGCGGTGGAATGACGAAACCAAACCAGCTGTGGCCGACAAGAAGAATGCATTCCAAGCGTGGACAGAATGCGATCGGAGCGACGATATCGAAAAAGCTCGACTGGCTCTTGAATACGAGCGTCTTAAAAAGATCGCGAAGAAAGTCCTAGCTCGAATCGAGCGGCAGCAGCAGAAAACCTGTACCAGGAGTTGGAACAAATATCCTCACGATCGGCAGATAGAAGACAAGCTATCCAAGAAGTTCTAATGTCGTACAATACTAAAATGCCAAATATTTTTAAACTCGCTGCACAGAGGCGAAAAAATTCAATGGAAATAACCTCGCCGAAATACATCAAAAACGCAGACGGTCGCTTACTAACAAATGAAAAGGAAATTTGTGACCGGTGGCTTGAATACTGCAAGGAGTTGTTTATACAAACAGTTTTCACATGATACCGTGCCGACAGCTGGTCTATTCGAGGAGGAAGTTTCGGGCTTTTCAATCGGAGAAATAAGTATAGCAATCGGAAAAATGAAGCGGGGGAAAGCGGCGGGACCAGACAGCATTCCATCAAAGTTTTGGTCGAAGATGGAGGGAATCGGCAGCGTTTGGCTATCGAAACTTTTAAATAAATTAAAATGTGGACAACCTATGCCGAATCAATGGAGAAGTAGCTTCTTGGTTCCATTATACAAAGGAAAAGGCGACACTCGAGAATGCAACAACTACCGTTCAATCAAGCTTATGTCACACACAATGAAAATCGTCGAAAGAGTCTTAAACGAACATCTTCGGCAAATAATAAAGCTCGATAATAGCCAGTGTGGATTTGTTGAAGGAAGATCGACGGTGGACGCTATCCAAAGCCTACGAATAATAATGGAAAAGCACCGAGATTCGTCTAAGGACTTACACATGGTATTTATCGACCTCGAGAAAGCATTCGATCGAGTGCCTAGGGATCTCATATGGGCCGCGCTGAGGTCTCAAAACGTACCGGAAACGTATGTTAGAATAATACAAAACATTTACAGAAATGTGAAAACTGTGGTTAAAAGCTCTGCTGGACTAACGAGAGAATTTCCAGTTAATGTCGGAGTGCATCAAGGAAGCGTACTTAGCCCTTTCCTCTTTAACGTAGTATTCGACTATCTTTTAAAAGACTGCATGCGCGAAGCAAATGTAACGCCAATTCTCTTCGCTGACGACGTAGTTATACTTAGTGATAACGTCGAAGATTTACAGAACGCTTTAGATTCATGGAGACATGCGCTCGAAAGAAACGGGCTTAAAATAATTCGTTCAAAGACGGAGCATTTGACGTGCCCATTTGTGCATCCGTTGCGACCTGTTCCGGATAAAATGTTAGACGGAATAGTTCTTCAGAAAAGTACTATCTTTAAGTACTTAGGATCAATCGTTAACATGGAAGCGAAATGTGACGACGACGTAAGCCACAGAGTGAGTGTGGGATGGATGAAATGGCGGGAAAATTGGGGAATCTTTTGCGACCGAAAATTTCCACTTAAATTGAAGGGGAAACTCTACACCACGGTTGTTAGACCAGCTCTTATGTACGGTTCACAGTGCTGGCAATGTACGAAGCGTTTGAAAACAAAATGACGGCAGCGGAAATGAAAATGTTAAGGATGTCTAGTGAAGTCACTAAACGCGATTGCATTAGTCCTACGCGTATAAGAGGAAGTCTACATATAAAGAATTCGGTAACCGAACAGCTTGAGGCGAATAGAATCAGCTGGTATTGCCACGTTCAAAGAAGATCTGCGGAAAATCCGGTTAAAAAGGCACTATCAACTACGGTCACTCCAACTGTAAGAAAAAGAGGTCGGAAAAAGAATTCCTGGATTTCTCAGATGGCAAATGCGCAACACCGCCTCAGGCTTACCACTGAAGCGATCCAGGACCGAGCATTATGTAGACGCGTTCTGCGGTCTGCGACAATAGCCAACCCCATAAGCGGAGCAGCAGCGATGCAGTAAAAATGGAAAACTCGTTACGCATAAGTTCGTATAACGAGGAAAGGGTTAGTAAAAGGATAAGAAGATAAGAAGAAGTAATCGTATAGCAGAACGTTCTGAGCAGGTTTACCATTAATAACTTCAAACTTTACGATGCGGTAATATTTGAAGTATTGCCATATTTCAAAACTCAAGTAGCAATCCTCTACTTATATAGGAATATATTAAGAATCTCCAAGTTTCCTAAGGTAAAGAAGGCATCTAACTCTGTTATATAATTTCTTAGTCATAAACCAATTGGTTTTCTAACAAGTATATGTAATTGATGTTGGTGCTGGTTAAATACCCAAAATAAGTAGTCAATCTATAATAGTCAATATTGATCACGATATATTTGCGGCAATATTTCAAACCCCACCACTAAACAAATTCTTTACAATGCCCAGCGCTTGGTTTAGCAGAAATCCCCAACTCGTCATTGATAAACAAGTGGAGCTCTCAATTAATTGCGGATCACCTCTAAACTGCTGCTAAGGCAAATAAATATTGAACGCTAACCAACGAGTAATGGAAGCCTAAGTGCCCAGAAGTCAATTAAAATATTTGAACGATCCACTTTCGTTAGAGTGGAATTCAAAATTTGAAAACAACTAACATCCATTGCAAAGTGTTTGCCGCTACTACACTCAACCCTTACGCACTTAACGAATACAATAATGACAAAACTCAAGTTGGAATTGTGAAACTCGATTTTCTGCCAAAAGCCACCCACTGAGATACCTACATGGGACAGATGTGTTTTTCTATTTTTTTCATTTTATTTTTCTCATTTAGACCCAACCACAGGACATCTATAATTGTCATTGTTCATGAAGCCACTTGACAATAATTGTAAAGAAAATTGTAAGTACCTAGTACTCGTATCTTTGGATGTACTCGTATTGCACACCTTGAGTGTTTAAGAAAATCTCATTTGGAATTTTTTTGGCGCTAAGTTGTCTAAGAAGTTCGGTACTGAATCAGATACACACAAAAGATACATGTTTGGTTTGTTTACCTCTCTCTTTTACTAGAAATCACCATAAAGTATTGTATCTGCCGTTCGATAGAAATGAAAACGAATAAAAAAAAAATCTCAAAAAAGAAACGGAAAATCCAATTTAAATAACTGAACTCTTAATTGCCTAAATCGGATTTGAAAGATTTTATCTTTGTACCGTAGATTGTCTCAGAGTTTGTGGGGGGGTAACAAGATGCTTCTAATTCTGGAGGATGATTGGAAGATTGGAAAAGTGTGGTACGAGTACACATTGATTTAAGGGTTGTTATGTTTATTTATTACTCCCCCAGAACTTGATTTACTGGGTCCTAATGCTCTCGTTTTGTAAAGCGATTACGCCAAAGGGAATTTCGGAAAATCACTTCAAAGGGAGTTTACATAAATTTCACCTTAATTGGATGAAATTGATGCGAGTTGGACTTGGAATTAGTTTGGTTTTTTTTTATTCCTTAAAATGATTCCGATGACAATTCTTTGATACCAGATAAATAAATTAGATGAACAGAAGGTTATGTTGAATTTTTACGAACTGCTTAGAAGAGGTATTTCAGTGGTGTTTGTTTGAATAGACTGCAAGGTAGATACCTACTGAAGAATCGTAATTTTATGGATGTACACGCATGTTTCTAATTACTCGTATTTGATTTTCAGTATCTTTTTGGAAGCAAGTAATTGAATAGTTTGGTCTAAGTATATTACTTTAACTAGGTTTCTTCAGTAAAAACTTTCAAATCGATGCATTTTTTACTTTGTAAGCTGTACTAACGCATGTATCTAAACTGGGTTCGTAAGGTATGTATCAAGTTTGGAGATTACCGTCGGGTGAATTGTATATTACTCGTATATAATGTCCGACCATCAGCCGATATCATTTTAAGCTTTGAAATATTTTTTTCTTTTTGACATTAGCACGGTCATTTTGCTCAAGAACAAGAGCAGTTTTTGGACTGTCAGCATAACATCGGCATTTAGTGAGAATCCACAAAAAAGTTGAACGCCCTCACATCGCAGTCATATCACAAAGACGGCTGACAATTGAAATACGTATCGGGTTTTCCAATAAGGACTTGACAACTTTGAATTTAATTTGTGAACGCACTCTTTCACTAATCATCAAACTGTCACTGTCAATTTATTCAGTAAACTCAACATTTTCATCATGGTTAAGTACACGAACGAGCAACGTCTGGAAATTATAAAAATTTTGGAAATTCCGAAATTCGGAGTCGGTGACTGCAATTTTAAGAGCGTTAGTTCCAATTTTCGGTCGTGATTCTCGCCCTAGTAGAAAGGCAATAACAAGTTTAATGAAAACATTTGAGTCTACATATTCGTTGTGTGATGTTGCCGTGTCAGTGAGACAACGGGTTGGTCGAAGTGTCGAAAATATCGCTGCCGTTTAGGCGTCCGCAGCAAACGATCCAAATCAGTCAATTCCACGGCATTCTCAGACCACATTATGGCGTATTTTGCGTAAGGATCTTGGCTTACGCCTATACAAGATCAAGCTGACTCAAGAATTGAAGCCGATGGACCATCTGAAGCGACTTACAATCGATTCATTGAAGAGTAAGTATGGTGAGCGTGTTATCTCAAGAAATGGGCCAGTCATTAAGAGTTTTGAAGAAAATGCTACCAAATGAGGATTCATTGGCTTCTTTAGGACCATATGTAGGCTTTCTGATCCTCAAATATCAAATATACGAGTATATTAGCTGTTATTCTCTTTTAATTAGACACTAAAATGAAAATATCTTTCAGATGTAGTTTCTTTTTATTTTCGGAAAATTGGCCTCAAGTTTTTTTAAACCCACATACGTGGGACGTTTTTAGCTAGTAATTGAAGGTCTTTATGTGGAATTACCCTAAGCCTGTTGCGGATGAAACCCAGATGTTGAGGTTCCCTCGCGCCTATGAGGGCATTTTGAGAAACACCACCAATATTCTTGCTTTTCTGTTAGCAATCTTAAGACTTTTCTTCATAAACACTTTGCACTTTTGAAGGCAGCAAAGTAGTAGTGTAGTAGTAGTGGAAATGTTCATGTCAAAGCTCGACGATTTCCGGAACGAGCAAATGACGTAGTCTGATAATGAACGGAGGCAGAGCAAATACTGGTTTCATCGTAATTGACGCCACAGAAGATTTCTATGATTCGGCCAGTAATAAGCTGCTGATCATAGGTACTATTGAGTGGCAAGAACAATGGAATCGAGAGCTCTCCGATCTTCGATCTTAGGCTGACTTGTTAAAGGAGGGTCACGTTGGCTGTGGCTAAAGCCTCAAATCACACTAAGGGTTTCCAGCTGGTCTTAACCCAATGTAGAGTTGCAATAAGTACTGGGTGTCATAACCCTTAGATCGGGAAGAAGACTTAGGTCGGTGTAGAGCTTGTGCCCACAAATCTGGTTTGATATGATTAATAGGTATTTGGAGAAGCGATGATCGGGCGTATGCTGACCCCCATGAATGTACGAGTGTTCATTGATATTAAGTCTAAAACAGACAGGTGTTCACTTGATAAAAAGTTCCCGGAATTTAAAAACACAAGTTTATTCTTCGCAAATCATCTTTTTTGCGACGTCAAAACGGTCTCTTTTTTGCATGAAATTGAGGTCCTTTGGCACCAATTTTGCTACTACACGACGGAAACCCAAATCATTTACCAAAATGTCTTAGACGGATCTATAGGCAATGTTCAATTCCTCCGCTATCTCTCTGATGGTTAATTTGCGGTTATTGACCAAAATTTATTTTACTTCATCAATGTTTTCGTGGGTTTTCGATGTCGATGGTCTGCCAATGCTTTCATCATCTTCGATTGACTCACGACCACTTTTGAACCGCTCGTGCCACTGGTAAACGACCGTTTTCTTTAGAGAATCGTTACCGAAACACTTTTTCAACATATTCAACGTTCGCGCACCATTAAATCCATTTTTTGCGCAAAATTTAATACAATTTTCGTTATTGCAAATTTAAATTCATTTCTAAAATTGTAAAAAAATCGCCAACACACATAGAGATAGATGTACTCTTGGCTCTGTAACTTTTGCAAATGTCAAGCTATGATGCTAAGATTTAGAGGGATTATAATTATTATTTTAAATGCATTTTTATTTTTGAAATTCAGAAATTCTTACAAGCTAAACAAAAAAAAAACGCTTAAAAATTAGCTTAATTAACTTAAAATTATCTTATTTTAACTTACTGGCCCCATGCGGACACTCTAAGTTAAACCTAACAATTCAATTTTGTCTTTTGACTTATCGTTCAGATCTTTATTTTTTATTTTTGCATTGGATATAATTAAAACTAAGAAAACATATGTTTTAATTTAAAAAAAACTTAGTGAATTGACTTTTTTTTTTGTTATAAGATAAAACTTAAGACTAAAACTAAAAACTATCTAGAATAAATCTT
Source organism: Volucella inflata (assembly GCA_928272305.1). NCBI lineage: Eukaryota > Metazoa > Arthropoda > Insecta > Diptera > Syrphidae > Volucella > Volucella inflata. The sequence goes on from OV743716.1 coordinate 231,666,180, forward strand.
AATCTACTTAACCTACTTAAACTATCTTATTGTATAATTGTATAAGTATTATTTCTTTTTGGTGTGGTATGGACTACCACTTTTTTCTTAGATAAGGTTACCCATCTGTTGTTTTTTATTTTTTTTTATTTTTTAATTTTTTTTATTTTTTTTTCAGTTTTTATTTATTTTCTTTTTCTTTTTTATAATTTTTATTCTTAAAATTACCTTAACCCTACCTACCCTATGTAAGCCGGCCACGGCTAATAAGAATTAGGCTGACCAGCTCTGCTCCCTAATGGAACTACCCTGCACTAGAGGAATTCGACGATGGAGCTTCCCCTTCTTCTGCAAGCCACCAAAATTGTTGGTGCTGCCGAGCAACATCCCTCATGTCGCGACTCCCTACCGCCCTACTAAACCGGAGACGCTCCGCACTGCCGTGTGCGACGTCTCTGTCGTAGTTGAGTCGCCTGTCCGCAGCTGTTCGATCGACGTGGAAGATTAACGGCACCGCTAATCTATCCTGGATCAGACCTTTTTTGTCGAGGTAGAGGAACGTTTCTGGAGGAATAAAACCGTCAAAGCGAACTCTCTCGTGATACATATAATTGGGGTAGTAAGCCCCAGAGATCAGGTTGTTCGACGAAGTCATTGCTCTTGCAATGTGCCTTCGAATCAACTTAATAACAAAATTGTCCACTCGTATTAGGTTCGCCCTATTGTACAAGACCTCATTAGGATAGAATTTTATGTACTCCGACTCTGGTGTTCTGTATAAGCGAAGACAAGCCCTAAGGCAAGCCCTCTCAAACACCCGAATCTTTTCCAAAAGACTTGCTCTCACGTTGAACCACACGGGACAACCAAATGTAAGCATAGGCCGAATAAGGGCCATGTAGCAGATCACCTTTACCCTCGCATCGAGTTGTCTGCTATAAAACAGTCTCTTTGTAAGGGCAAAAGCACCTCTGGCTCTGGCCAGAGCATCATCTATATGTTTATTAAAATACAGATATTGATCTAGCCAGATCCCAAGGTATCTGACTACATTTCGACAAGCAAGTGACTGCCCGTGTTGTCCAACGATCTGAAACTTTCGCCAATTCTTTCTGGTATCCGCAGATGCCCCAGACAAAGGCGTCCTAAACAGAATGGTTTCCGACTTCTGAAAGTTGATCTTCAACTTCCAGTCCTCGCAATATTGTTTAATTTTATCGAAGTCACGTTGCAAAAGAATGTTTATAACCTCAATCTTTGGACCTGATCTGTACGCGATTAAGTCGTCTGCGTACGCTATGGCATGGTGAAGTGAACCTATCAGATCGCTTGTGTAAATGTTGAAAAGGATTGGCGAATTGACCGCACCTTGTTGCAGACCGTTTTTAATGTTGAATGTACCAGTAGAAGTCACATCGCCATTTTTCACGATGAACTGTCTATCTGTGAGCATATTGAAAAGAATATACAGCAGTGGTTTACTAATGCCCAGTCTGTCCAACTTGTAGAAGAGTCCCTCTAACCATACGGTATCGAAAGCCTTCTCCAAGTCAATCAGGCAGGCGCCCGTGCACTGTTTCTTGGCTTTGTTCCATTGGACATCAGAAACCAGTTTAGACGCGGCATGAATAACATCATGCCCCGCCTTGAAACCGAATTGATTATCCGGAACTATATTTCTGTCCTCAACCCACTTTGTCAGGACTCTATTGATGACTTTTTCGAAAACCTTACTGATGTTTGGAAGGAGACTGATCGACCGGAGATTCGCCGGATTGGAGGTGTCTTTATCCCTTTTGGGGATGGGATGTACCACCGCAGTTTTCCAATGCGCTGGATAATGTGCATTATTCATTGCATTGTTAAACAGGGTGGTGTAAATGTCCACCGCTTCTAGTGGGAGATGTCGAAGCACAATGTTCGGTATTCCATCTTTTCCCACTGATTTCTTACTTCTTATTGTGTCGAAGATCGTTTGAAGCTCTTCCTTCGAAATGAACGGGGGTTGTTCCCTTTCATTGGCGATGACATTATTTGCCATGTTCTCGTCACTGAACTGGGTGAAACCCGTGTTCTCGATTCGCCAGTTCACTATTTCATTTCGAAGGTAGAAATTGTGCATAAGGACTCGATTTTCCAGGTCGTGGTTCGGACCAGTGATGTCATTTGTCTTGTACACTTCCTGGAAAGTCGCTCCTATAGCCTCGACCTTCTCCTGCGGATCTTCGATCACAAAGAAGTTGTCATCAACAGCCTCATTTGGATCTATGCCTGCTGTTGAAAGTATGCGTTCATTGTCTGTCGTTCGGGCGATTTTAAGGCATGAAAGGTCGTCTTGATCTTTCCTCCGAAATATTTTATTTATTTGCGGGAACATATTCGGGTTGCTGGTGTTTACAGCCCGAATTTTATTGTTCCAATACAAACTTACAGAATGCCTGTAATTTTCTTTTATTAATGTTTGGAGGTTTTTGATCGACGACTTTAATGTCATAATCTCCGGGTTGTGTCTATCAGTAAACTGTCTGTACAAGGTCTTCAGTCTTGAGAGTAGTCTACTTTTATGTCGGTGAAGTGCGTCAATAGTTGCGTTACGGAATAAGTCTTCGTTGTCAGTGTATTGATACCGAGGTATTGTTTTGTCCATAGTCCATTTAATTGTCTCGTCCATTAGTTTTAGATACCTGTCAATCTCCTCGTTTGACAGATTTCTGTTGGACGGTGGGTAGAGCGAATTAGAGGAGAGTTCTCTAGTCAGTGTCCTGGAGAAGTGTGTCCAACGCACTCTACTATAGTTGTAGGAATGCCTTTGAACATACTCATCCAATTCCGCATTTTCGTTCGGAACGGTTATTTCGGTACTAAGACCGCAATGGTCACTGTCATACACAAAAGTGCGAAGACAGTTTACAGTTTGTTGGTTCGTACCTGTCAGTTGTATTCGTGTGTCAAACAGCAGGAGATCCAAATAGGAGCCGTGTCTAGGAAACGACGGACTATCCGTCGCCTTTAGGTCGAGTCGGTACAGCACACTGTGCTGACCCCACCAATTGAATAGCAGGTTCCCTCTAGTGTTTGGTGTATTATTTCCCCAATCGCTGTGTTTGGCGTTGAAATCTCCGCCGATAATGAAATAGTTTTCCTCCAATTCCAGTCTCAGGAATCGAAAAAGTGTCTCGAGCTCTGAGATGAATTGGGTGGATTGAGTAGCCTTAGGCGCATAAACAGACACCATGTATAACCGCTTTCCACTGCGGAGAGGGATATACATAATGCATGCTTCTAGCACCTGAAACCTACGCACTACACGACTGTATATTCTTTTAAAACGTATGCCTTTTCTTACGAAGATAGCAACGCCTCCTCCTTGTATGGAGTTGGGTCGATTTCTACGCATAATTTTATACCTTCTGTGTCTCATTTTGTGTCTTTTAGTTAGCTTAGTTTCGCTAACCAAAAGCACATCAGGGGCTTGGTCTTTAAGCAACTTGAACAGTGTGGCTCTTCGCTCAATCCTAATCAGTGAATTAACATTCACTGCAAGGACCTTCAGGGTTTGCTCCGCCATGTACGTACCCATTACGACTGAAGGTGCGTTAGGCTCGGCAGCTTAGCTTGCTCGGTAATTTGACGTTGCAGCTGAGCCATCTGCCCCTGGATAGAGAGCAAGATAGCTAGCATGTCATTTGCCGGTTCCGGTGCTCTAGGCGCTGGGGCCTGAGAAGCAACCTTCGCTTGCTGTGCCGTATTTCCCCTACCTGCCGCCATTTGGGCGTAGGTAACCTGGGGAGTAACAGCTGGTGTTTGTGGTAGAACAGGTGGACGCTTTACTTCCACCTTTTGCTGTCGAGCCAGATTTACTCTTTTTATGTATTGGAACTTAGGACAACCCCGATAGTTTGCGGTGTGTCCCGTGTTCTTACATAAAACACAAGAGAGTTGGCTTTTTTCTGACGCTCCATCCCTACCTAGAGCGCATTCTTCAGACTTGTGGTTCTTACCGCACTTAACGCATCGAGGCTGCATTTCGCAGTTCGACGCGGCGTGCCCGAACCTTTGGCAACGAACACATTGCAAAATGTTTTCGTGCCTTTTTACTTTTTCCCAGTGAACCACCTGGTAGTCTAGGACATTGATACTCCTAAGGCTATCCAGACGGCTTTCGGGACTGAGCTGAACCAGGAAGAACGGTAGCTTCCGTTTCTCCCTTTTGGCTCTGGCTGTGGTGAAGCGCTTGACCCCTACGAACTTGAGCTCTTCGCACTCTTTCTCTTTGAGCAGTGCGAGGAGCTCCTCCGGACTAGTAGACGGTTCTAACCCCCTCAGCAGCATAGTTTGCAGCTTTTCCCCCTTCGGGGTGAAGGAGAAGAACTCCGTCGTCGAATCCCTTAACAAATTCTTTATTTTGTGGTAGCGCTCCACTGTGTTGCAGTGGATCGCATGTCTATCTACTGTTAATCTTTTTATAAAAAAATTATTGCCTATGGCCGGCTTATATAGTTCAATAGTTTCTTTTAATTCCATTTTATAGGTGTTGATTGGTGGCACCCTTTGCTTGACTTCTCTGGTTTGTTGCTGCTGTTTAAGTTTTTGTTGTTGTTGCTTCTGCTGCTGCTGCTGCTGTTGCTGTTTCTTTTGTTGTGCATGTTGTTGTTGTTTCTGCTGTTTTTGCTTTTCTTGTGGTTGTGAAAATTTTGTCGTTGTTTGTTGCGCTTGTTTCTGTATTATTTGTTGTTTTGTTTGTTGTTGTGGTGCCTTTTCACCGGTGTTTTGTTGCTGCTGGGGTCCCTGGAGTTGTTGTTTTTTCTCCTTTTCTCGTCTTGCAACTTGCTTGGCTTTAATTTCCAGCACTTTTTGCTGCAGTTCTTTAATGCTGCTGTTTAGAACCTGCACTTCTTCTTCTTCGTCCTCTGACTCGGAAGCCGCCAGAGATGCGAAGGTATTATCAGTACCCATGTAGTGGCCTTCCCCACCGTCAGATATGTATGGGTATTCGTCATATTCCGACTCCTGACCCATAAGGTTTTCTGCTGCCATTGACGAAGTTGTTGGCGCCTCCTCCCTCAATCCACCAGGCAGCTTTTCGGTGGACTTTGAAAGAGAGGGGCGCTTGATCAATTTAGGAGTTGACCTGGGCTTCCTCCTTCTCTTGGCATTGCCGTCAGATGCCACAATTGCTAGGTGGCCTGACATCTCGTCCTCCTCGCATTTGTTGCCACTAGCGTTACCCGCTGGTGGGAGAGCGGATCGCTCTCTATCACTCATCACGTGATTTTGTGTTTATTGTTTTTTTGCACTGTTTAATTCACACGCAAAAAAAAAAAAAAAAAAGGATGTCTCTGGGTTGGGAATCGAACCCCGAACCTTCGAATTGCGACACCAGTTCTAATTGCACTGGGCCAACTGGGTCCCCGCAAAATCTTGTCAAAATTTCGATATAATACGATTTCACTACTCGATAGGGAAAAGCCGAAACACATCCGCACTCTACAAAAGTCAGTGAACGACTGAGATTTAGAGGGATAATCAACAACAGATGTACCAACTTAACAAAAAAATAAACAGAACTCAAATCGGAACAATGGGAGAGCCACACTTTGGTTATTGATCAAGGTGGTATAACGACAACAATATAATATGGAAATATGACGGAAAAACGACGACATATCGTATATAGAGCCCGCCATTCGGTACTATTCTAAAGTGTTCTTAGGCAAACCACAAGGAACAAACAACGAAAACCAGCAGCATCGTAAATAGAAAATAAACTTGCATGGTTAAAACAATGAAAGAGGACAGCTCCTGTTGTTAAATTTGCGTTTAACTGCAGACAATTTTGAAAAAAAATTTAGGCTTGACTTCTTTTTTTTTTTCAAAAAAAAACGTTGGGAAAACTGGTTGAGTTTCTCTCCCTTCGATTTCAAAGGGAACTCTCTGACGAATGTTCTTCTTTCCTCAAAGAACTCAAGCAAGGGATACCCAAGGGCTCTATTTCGGGTTCGTTGCAATTCTGCATATTTATAAATAACCTCCCATCTGTGTGCAAATGGGCTTCCGTTCACCTTTATGAGGATGATGTCCCACTCAATCTTGTTAAGTCCCACTGCAGTACTAAATGAATTAGCTCTTCTTATGAATGAAGATTATTCAGACTTGGTCTGAAGCAGCTAATGGCTTTGTAAACCATCCGACTAAGTTTCAAATAATCCCAACACCTAAGACTAAATTAAACTTAAACCTATTGTCTAACATCTTCCTCAACAATAAGAAAATTAAATCTGTAGATTCTGTCACAAGCCTTGGCTACGTAATAAATTGTAGTTAATCTGGATATAATCATACCAATAGGGCCATCAGCCGTTTATAAGAATGCCTTCACAAATTATAGCTCATTGCTCTTTTTACTCCATAGAAAACACGTCAAAAGCTGGTAAAATCTTGCCTTAAATAACGTATTCTAAAGTTGTTTACAGGAGCCTTGATTCCCTTTTTCTTAGTGAATTGCAAGTGGTCCTCAACGATGCAGTATGTTATATTTACGGCATTCGTAGACATGACCATATATCTGGTTATGTGAGAGTTTTTTTAGACTGTACTTTTAAGGAATATATCTGCGCAAGGAATTGTATTATTCTACACAAAGTTATTATAGTCAGCGTCCATCCTACTTGTATAACAGATTATATTTTCTCGGTCCCACAGAGTTCTTAATTTAATCCCCCCTCGTAGCAATTCCTTAACTCCTCTCGTCTTTTTTTTGTTCATGCCGTAAGATTATGGAACCCAGATCGAATCTATTAGAAATCTGTTAAAATTTAGATGTGCAATCCTCCTATATTTCTCTAATACTACCCTTCAAATATAAGCCTACTTATTCTTTCCTATTTCCTTGCATCCTGAAAGCCATTTTCCACCTTTATCTAGATTAAGTTCTATCTGTAAATTAGTTATTAAGTTGCTAAAGTTTAAAAATCTCAGATTGTTTATCTTAATGTACAAACCATCAAATGAATAATTGAAATGAAATCAAATGAAAAGTCGCTTCTGCCTGAATTTGCCTTTGCCCAAAACTTGGTTGAGTCAAATTAAAATCTGTTCATAAGAAGACATTTCAAAATCCGAATCAGTCTTAAAAATTAAGCGTGTCTCCTGATACCTTTATTGTATTTCATAGTTTTCGTGCTCGCATATAAGATCTTATCCGCCGTATTGTGTGAACGCCTGAAGCCGTTTGTCAACAACCATATCAGTGTGGCTTCAGGCCAGGAAAGTCCACCATCGACCAGATATTCACACTACGGCAGATCTTGGAGAAGATCCATGAGCTTCAGATCGATACCCACCACCTATTCATCGATTTTAAGGCCGCGTATGACAGCATCTATAGAGACGAGCTATATAGAGCAATGTCTAGTTTTGGCATCCCTGCCAAACTCGTCCGTCTGTGCAGGATGACGATGGAGAATGCACGCTGCTCCATCAAGGTCGGTAAAGATCTCACCGAGACCTTTGATGTCCAGAAAGGATTTCGACAAGACGATGCGCTATCATGCGATTTTTTCAACATCGTACTTGAAAGCATAGTGCAAAACTCACGAGCAAACACAAGAGGCACTATCTTTCAAAAGTCCGTCCAACTACTCGCATACGCCGACGATATTGACATAATCGGGAGAAAGCAGCGTGATGTCAGTGGCGCTTTCGCGAGTATTGAGACGGAAGCGGCGAAAATGGGTTTAGCGGTCAATGAGGGCAAGACCAAGTATATGCTGTCAAGCAAAAAGGACAACCAACACCGACGTCTCGGACAGAACGTCACCCCCCACAGATATAACTTTGAGGTAGTTAAGGACTTTGTCTACCTAGGCTCCGCTATAAATACAGACAACGACACCAGCGCTGAGATCAAGCGAAGAATAACTCTTGCCAACCGCTGTTTCTTTGGGTTAAGAAGGCAATTGAGTAGCAAAGCCCCTCAACTTAGCGTGCGAAACTGGAGGCAGCTAGCCAGGGATCGAGCTGGCTGGAGAAGCTTGTTGACTGAGGCCCAGGTCCACCCCGGAAAACAATTAATATATAAAATTAACTGAGCTTTACAGGCACAAGTATTCAGTTTATACACATAATTATCGATATGAGGTAACGTTATATTCAGGTTAGGAAGAACCTTGCGTTGACCGCCCTTTATGTAGTTGCAAAAGAAAATCAATCGGAACAAAATTGAAAAAGGTGAATCTCCTCTTGATCTATATAACGACAGACTCTAAGTTGTCTTAACCAGCCTTGAAGTTATTGCTTCCGATATCCGACGTCAAATGTCTTGGTGGTGTCATTACATACTCTAACGAAGCTTTGTCATTCTATTAAGATGGACGAATTTGATGTTGCCATATTTTTCAAGATTGGACAAAGGATAAATGTCTGGTCAATAAGGACCTTGCTGATTTCATATATGGGTTTCAAGCGGTCACATATTACCGTAGTTAAAATCTGAAATCACGCGGTGTTATGGAGGCTGAATCCCTTATTGGCATCACAGAAAAAAGAGGCTTCCTTCTTAGAGATCGGCTAAAAGATGCAGAAATCAAATTCACCGGGAATGGGTGCATCTAGCTATATTTTGCAGATGAGGTGGTAAAGACTTCTTTTTGATAGGGTTGGACAGGGTTACAGTCGATTATCGTGCAAGTTGAATGGTTTTTTCTGACATTGGAATGTTGTATATGCCTTGTTTCACATTCTTCTTTTCACTTTCCAATACCATTTCGCTGAAAACACCTTGAGTGCTCCTCTGCCTCGTTCCCCAGGAGGAAATGTTCCTTCCGCCTTTGCCTTTGAGTAGCTTCCGCCCTTGTTTGCAACGTCGCTTTGTATGTCGCTATTTGGGCTTCATACGCTTCTCAAAACTCTTCATCAAACCTGGCATTTCATTATAGATGTCGGTTGAAACCTAGCATATAAGTTGCGGCAGTGTTCGATGCCGGCAACATAGCACTTTTCGAAAGGTGTTGAGGGAGGCAGTACCTAGAAATGGTAGCATTCGAATATATTTTGTTCAAGCTCCTTTATCGCTGTGCGGAGTATTAATACCTTAGCTGTTTATAGCCCATATTTACTCCTAGGAGCTTGGGAAATTCAGAATATTAATCGACTCACGTCGTTTGCAATGTGAACAATTTCGTCGACTGTTTCTTGAACACATGACTACCAAAACTCTTTGAATAGGTTGAGATATAGCAAGCGCTTATTGGCTACGATCAGATACATGTATTTTGAAATTTAAAAGTAATGTCCCTAATGTCTTTCGCTGTGATTAAGTTTGTTGACTACTACGAAAGACGGCCCAAATCTCGGCCAATAAGTGGAATTTATTGAAAAGACTCTTAATCTCTTCCACCGTTGAGATTCGGAAAAATATCGTAGGTCCCCCTTCGCAATGGGCACCAAATAACAAGGCGAACAGCGCAGTAAGTAGAAGAGACTAGGTTACATCAAAGTCGGACTTTCGTGCCCAAAACTTATTTACATTAGCGTTCCTTTCTACATAATGCATAAAAACATGTCTTTTGTATGTAATACTCGTATTTTGCACACCTTTATACACTTCGGACTCGGAGTCAGTCATAAATTGTTTAATTTATAACCTCCATACTTACCACAACAATCGTCTTATTATCATGGGAACGCATGTCCCTGTATTCTTCCATAATCAATCAAAAACCGATATATCGAATGTCTAAAAGAATTTGCAAACACATCTTTCTTTTCAGTACTCGTATACGAGTATGTCCGACAATTTTCTTCATCCCTAACGAGGATACTAGCATTTTCCCACAAAAATTTTAAAATTTTCAACCAATTGATGGTAATTTCCCAAACTGAGAACGTATCAATTATTATGACAACTGCAAATGCATCTTGTACTCATACTCCTGGTATGCATCCACATAACGATCATAGTGACAGAGAGAACTCGAATCGATAAGGGATGCAAACGAGATAAACATCTTCCATTGGGTGGTACCATATGAAGCATCTAATAAAATTAAATTGTTCTGCGCTTATCATTCACTGGCGATCAGTGTCGGAGTAGAAAATCTAGGACCTTATACAGAAAGGATCAATTATACGGGCAACGAATCATAGTCGGAATTCATAAATGTTGTTGCATGGCGTCCATTGTGTGAATAATGTGTCAGGCAAATTTAAACAATTGTGCGTATTTGTTTGCATATGGGATGAATGGTCAGCTTCTTATCTAGAATAGGGGATGACGATGCGGACATAGACGAGGGTGATGGTAAAAATGATTGCACCCTTGAAATTACAGTAAGAGGAGAGAAATTGATGGATTTAACAATTTTCGTGAAATATATGACAAAACGACATCACTAAGGTAGAAAGGAGCTTAATTACAGAACAAACAAAATGCAAACAACACACCTCGTTAGCGGAGGATTATCCGATTAAATTTTGCAGATAAGTTGGAATAAAGATTGAGGGAGAAAAGGAAGCATAAGGAGACATCAACATGCTATAAAGAAATTAGATTCTTATCTAAATGATGCGAGTGGGTATAGATTTCCATGGCATGTGCGGGTGTGTACATAGTTATTGTACACACGCATATCTATATCGGAGAATATAAATTTATTTTCTAATAATCTGCAAACACATTCTGATTAGAAAGGCAAATTTGACCAAGTTGTGTTTTTAACTAAAAGAATCTGAGCATAGATAATCTCAAATTTTGAGAATAAATTATATTGCAGCGCTGCAATAGATGAGACAATATCCCTAGTCAAAAAGAAGAATGTCAAGATCGTTCTAAAGGGGAGCTAAGACCGTTGTAATAAACATTTATAAGGGAAATTAATCTTTGAATATCAAAACAAAAAAAAAAAAAAACACTGTGGCACTGGCAGCCCGGTATGGGCCATGGCCTAGCTTCTTGATACTCATTTGTGTTGCTCATGTTGTCATTTCTGAGCCTACCTACCTACGGCTTATCGCCGAGTCCGAACGGCGCTCCTTAGAAGCTTTTTCGTAGGCAATTTTTTACTTTCGGGAGTTTTCCATTGCCCGCCGAAAGGGTGATGGCGATTTGAAAAATTGTTGGTTACTCAGCCAGGAATCAAAGCCAGACTGTCCGCGTGATCCAATGAGCTAACTATCCCACCATCGCCATATCTAAAACGTTACGAAATATGACCTACCTTATTAGAAATTCTTTCTTTGAATTTGGTGCTAAACGCTAAATTGCATTCCTCTTTGTCGGTATGTTCTTATCCATTTACAAAAATAAACAGCGCGCAGCTGAAATAAAAAAATATAATTTAGGATCCTGTGAGGAGTCAGGCTTTTAGCAGAAGTTCGGAGTACCTTTATGTTCATACCCGGGTACCCACAGGGGTAGAGTAGAATCGGGTATTGTGGTATACCTGTTACTTTTATGACTATAACGAGCAAACTATTCTTTTGATTTCAAAGAAAGTGTGCATACTTTAAAAATACGAGTACTTTATATTAAATTGAATCACCATATCTTGGTTAAGTTTTAACATTTAAGTTTTATATACCAGAAATATTGATATAAAAGATGCTGGTAAGGAGATAGGCCTTTGCTAGGCAGCAATAAAGTTTGCTTCCGAAAAAATGTTTTTGTCAAATGGATGAACTTCAGTGCACTTAAAGCCGTTGATAGCAATTGGACCAGTTTGTACCTTCAATTGCACTTTTGAGGAAAGTCCCACCAAATCATATTGGGTTACTTTTCGCCCCAACTAGTGTAGAAGGTCTAATTTCATCGTTATGAAAAAAAACTGTTAAAGGTCCCATAAATGTTTTATCCAATGGCTGCATTTTATGGGTTGAGTGCGGTGGCAATGGTATCATAACCACTCCATTTTCGTGTGCAAGATCCAATACCTCAATTTTCTTGTGTGACTATAGTGTCCAACAAATATAAGGAGAAATGGGTCCACTTTTGAGGAGACAAAAAGTGTTTATGCCATTCTGTAAATATGGGAACTTGTATCCATCCAGAAGAGGATCTTGATTTTTTCTCGGAAAGATAAAATATGGTGCGAAAAAACTTCCACCTGCGCTCATGCAATTATGAGCGACAGTTATAAGCGACCCTCGTTCGGCCGATGTTATGGCACCTATCTGTCGCTTACCTTTTCGGGCTAACGCTTTGGTTGTTTCGTTTGAACAATGCTTAGCCCAGTTTCATCGACGTTCCAAATGCGACCAGCCGAATTGTTATATTTTTCATATTCCTGTTCGAGCAAGTTATAAAACATTTCCACGTTTTTGCGACTAAACCCTTTACCTCGATCAAAACACGTACCTGTTGGCGTTCGCAAGCTTAACCTCCCCTTATATCTTCGGCGAAATCGATAAAACCAGTCTTCCCCAGCACACTTCTTCAAAACTGAGAACATATTCGGTATTTTATTTACCTTCGCTCTTTGAAATGCTAGTGACTTTATGTCGCTTCTTGTAAGGCCCCAGAAACGAGCTTTCATAGTTGATGTTGATTTTCAATAGCTTCGTTAAATACTGGCTTTCGATCCAATTTGCTTAAAAGCAGGTGGTCAATGGCATTTTCACTTCTTGCCACTCTCTAAAAACGTTTTGGATTCAAGCAATATACCCATTTGTCCGTCTCTGACTGCTTTAATGACCTTCTCCATATCAGCTTTATCCCATTTTCTGATTTTTACTTTTTTAGGCATGGTTATCTAGGATAAGCATGAATACCAATTTCGAAAAATCTCGCAATTAAATAGTATTGGTTAATGTTCTACACTATACCACACTAGCCGGTCTGAGCTGTACCACATTAGCCGATGCAAAAATATTAAAAAAAAAAACTTACCCAACGATTGAAAAACTCACTTTTGTTTCAAAAAATTGAAAAATTTGTTTCTTCAAATGGCAGTATTATTCAATAGTTTTACAATAGCTTTAATTTTTACATAAAAAAAAAATAAAATTTTTGTAGTCATAAAAGAAAGACTTGACATCTTTCTCAGAACTGAACGAAAAAATAAAGGAAACGTAAGCTGTCACTCTGGTCATGCTCAGAGTACCAGGATACCCACTACAGCTTTGGTGCGTCTTTCGTCGTCTTTTTATAGTTACTTTATAACATAAATGGCAGGAACCAGTGAACTTTTTCCTCCCTGCCGTGTCTCGCTCCACCGATGGTCCAGCTACTTCTTAACTTATTAGTTAACGACCAATGACACTCGCAATTGCAACTTTTGTACCATAGTTGTGCATATCTTACGAGCTTCAATCATTGGTTTGGCTAGCTCTTTACTCAATTGCCCCATAAAATGACCTTGATCTGTATTAGATTCTGTATGTCGCGAATAAGTTTATGTCTAGTATGTTGAACAGCATACCCATTGGCCACCTTGAACACCGACGTTGAGTTGTACCTATATATCTTCTTAGCATTTGGTCCATAGTGTCAACGCCAGTTTTATATCAAGTTTGATTACAGATTAATTTTTTTTGGGACATCGTCGATACATCGTCATTTTGTCGTGAAAACCAAAATGTTTCTCCCACTTCTTCGGTACGAAGTTCCTTTACCACTCATTCTTCCAGATTTTGTTTCTCAGGTGTTATTTACTTTGTCTTTGTAAATTATGACGTTCAAGGAGTACGTGTTTTCAGCATCGCGAATGGCAAATATATGCCATACTGTGAATATTGTTATTCGGCTTGATTTGACAACTAATTACAGTATAACTACACATACCTACTGAACAAAATTTGCCTCTTATACAGGGTCCGACAAAATGATCTCCCACATTTTAATACTCGTATTTAATCACTGAAAATGCTTTGCTATGCCATTTGTTTTTATTGAGTTTTGAAAAAACAGAGTCCAAGTGGCGACCATTTCTTCGATACACATTCGAAGCTGATTTCTGAAAGTTTCCATCATTTGCGCAGTAATTTGAGCCGATATTCCAGTAATTTCTTGGCATATTACTTTAGGTGGCGCTCCGGGGTGGACCTGGGCCTCAGTCAACAAGCTTCTCCAGCCAGCTCGATCCCTGGCTAACTGCCTCCAGTTTCGCACGCTAAGTTGGCTGAGGTCCCCTTTCACTTGCGTGCGCCACCTGAGTCTTGGCCTTCCTCTACTGCGCTGTCCCTCGGGGGCGGATTCGAAGACTTTTCGGACCGGAGCATTGGTGTCCATGCGCTCTACATGACCCAGCCATCTCAGTCTTTGGATCTTCACTCTTCTGGATAAGTCCATGTCGCTGTACAGTCCATACTGTTCGTCGTTGTATCTCCTCCTCCACTCGCCGTCAATGCAGACGGCCCGAAGAATTTTTCTCTCGGAGCAACCAAGAACACCCTCATCCATTTTTAATAATGTCCCTGCGCCATAGAGCAGGACCGGGATTATTAAGGTCTTATAAGGGGTGACTTTTGTTGTCCGAGAGAGGGCTTTACTACTCAATTGCCTTCTTAGCCCAAAAAAACAGCGGTTGGCAAGAGTTATTCTTCGCTTGATCTCAGCGCTGGTGTCGTTGTCTGTATTTATAGCGGAGCCTAGGTAGACAAAGTCCTTAACTACCTCAAAGTTATATCTGTCGAGGGTGACGTTCTGTCCGAGACGTCGGTGTTGGTTGTACTTTTTGCTTGACAGCATATACTTGGTCTTGCCCTCATTGACCGCTAAACCCATTTTCGCCGCTTCCGTCTCAATACTCGCGAAAGCGCCACTGACATCACGCTGCTTTCTCCCGATTATGTCAATATCGTCGGCGTATGCGAGTAGTTGGACGGACTTTTGAAAGATAGTGTCTCTTGTGTTTGCTCGTGAGTTTTGCACTATTCTTTCAAGTACGATGTTGAAAAAATCGCTTGACAGCGCATCGCCTTGTCTAAATCCTTTTTGGAGATCAAAGGTCTCGGTGAGATCTTTACCGACCTTGATGGAGCAGCGTGCATTCTCCATCGTCATCCTACACAGACGGACGAGTTTGGCAGGGATGCCAAAACTTGACATTGCTCTATATAGCTCGTCTCTGTAGATGCTGTCATACGTGGCCTTAAAATCGATGAATAGGTGGTGGGTATCGATCTGAAGCATATTTTTTGGCATATTGCTTCTTTCAATTCGTCAATGGTCCGGGGATAATGTTGAAAAACCTTCGCTTTCAGGTAGCCCCAAAGGAAAAAGTCGCATGGGGCAAGATCGAGTGAACGCGCAGGCCACCCAACGTCTCCACGTAACGAGACTACGTGTCCTGAAAACATTTTCCCTAAAATGTCCATTGTCCTTCTTGCCCTATGAGCCGTAGCACCATCCTGTTTAAACCACATATCCGGATGTTAAGTTTTGGTTTCGAAAAATCTCGGCAGTTACGCCTCCCTCTTCAAAAAAACAGGGTCCCCAAACGCCAAAAGATCCAAAAGCACACAAACGGCTGAGCTGAAGCTCTAAAATTTGAAACCCACAACAGTATTGTTTTGCGATCTGGAACAGGAGCATGTCTAAAAAGCGCTAAGTGAGTACGAAAAATTCTTTGCGTCGTAATCACAGATTCGTTACTTTGCATAAATGGTTCGATGACGATGGCACGATGCTCGCCCAATTCATGACGACAACTGAAATGGCAAGGAGCGAGCTACCAACCGACTACACTAAGCTCCCCCTCTCTTCAGTGGTTCGGACACAGTGGCGGTGCAAAGTGTGGAAGATCATTTGCTGGACCCTGTACGGATTAGAAACGAGAGAATGACTTCCATATCCTTTTCGGGTATTGCCGAAGCTGCTCTCATCATTAAACTGGCTTTTGATGTCTTTTGTGTTTGCATAGCAATTTTATTTTATTTTTCTAGAATTACTCATATATTCAATAACGATATTATAAATGAAGTTAAACAATAATGAAACGGTTTAAGTTACTGAAACTGTCTAAGTTTTGGGCATTTTTTTAAGGAATGAAACTTATCCTCTCGTTGCCTGAGGTTGCAAAGGTCATACTAATTTGGTAGCTCTAGCCCCTAATGATCACCTCTAAATTTGTAATAGTTCTGATCTTATTCCCCGTGTACTGGTTTAAAAAGTATGCACCTTTCTGTAGACAATGGTTTATTTTACTATAGTTAGCTCTATATTGGATATCTATAGCTTCTTCCAAGTTTGATCTCCGACTATGAAGGGTGTTTCTTTTTTGTCTTATCGAAATCTGTTGCTCATTCAGTGTTATAGAAAATAGGAAGTCGTAATCAGATCTTAGTGTTTCCTAATCTTGGACACACTTAGTCTGATTGCGCGGCATTGAGAAAGTACCAACTTCGGGATTCTTTCCTTCTTTCCTTCTTTCATTGCATAGACTTTCGCATTATGATTCAAATGAAGGTTTGAGGTATCTAGGAACGCTAGTTTCCAAAAATATCATTTTGTTAGGGCAACTACTTGGGAGTTGGAAGACTCTCCTGAGAAAGTATCGTAGAAACTTTTGCCCAGTTTTGAATAACTGACAACTGGATACAGTAAAATAGAAGATACCGTAGCGCGGAATATCTTCTGTTTCGGGATATGAAAAATGTGTTTGTTTGTAATCTGCAAGTTTTGCCTTCAGATGCTTACACATGTTTAAGTTTTGCATAATTAAAACTCTCAGGTATTTATATTGCTTAATTATTTCGATCTGCTGGTCTTGAAAAGTCAACTTTCCTTCTCTACCACCTCTAAATATCATTATCTTTGATTTTTCTAGGTTCACGGATAAGTTCCAAGTTTTGTAATAGATGATTAGTAGACGATATCATCCGCAAACATTAGTGCAGGGATCCTTGTTCTACTAAGGTTAATTCCACACAAAATGTTCCCTGTTATGTCATGAATATATAAAATAATCAGAAACATCTTAGGAACGCAGCCCTACTTGCCACCCATTGAAGTTTTAAAATTTTCCGATGGATGTCAATTATGCCAGACACATGCATTGTTATGCTTGTACATATCTCCTAAAACGATGATCACTCGCAACGAGCTTCCGTACTTACATATATAGTTTTTAAGAGAGAATTTCCCGTGGGATAGAGCCATAAGCTACACGGAAGTCCACAAAAAAAGGCGTACATGCTACAATATAGAATGTTTGGTCTATAGTAGAATAGTTTCTACGGAAATCAGCTAGGAGTTCCTCTACAATCTTTCTTTTTTCCATCCACTCCGTAATTCTATTAAAAAGCAAACTAGCAAACAAGTTGGCAGATACGTTGAGAAACGATATTCCTTTGTGTCTTACTGGCTCATCGTATTCTCCTTTTTTGTGTAGGGAGTTCATTTTCGCTTTCTGAAAACTCTCCGATACATATATTTTGCTGAATTTATTTGTAAGAGCTGATATGAATTCTGAAGAAATCTTTTGGTAAAATTCAAACAGAAAATGGTCAAACCCCGAGTCGATAAGAAATGTATAGGAATTCATCCTCTATCATCTCTGCGATGGTTACACCATGAAGATCTGTGAAATTTCAAATTGAAAGGTCAAATTCCTTTTCATTTTATTGGAACTCCCCAACTCCCCATTCATGTCTCTGTTCTATGAGGCTTAACGATGCTATTCACTACCTGATTTAACCCTTCCCTGTCTTAATGGCCAACCGCTCAAACTCCAGCGCTAGGTATCTGGTTATCATAAGGTAGGTGCCTGCCCCAAATTATAACTATAAGGAGAACATCAAAGATAGATTTAAAAAGGCATGCATCGGCTTCTATATTCACAGAGAAGAAAGGAAGTGGGAACTTCAACCAAGGATGATTCAACCAGTGATTCCACTTATCACCATATCAATGATCACTAGTATGGCTCACTAGTACTCGTATTAATGTGTTTCCCATCAGCTTGCTCAAACGTTCTATTTCTCTCGAAATATTTTAGCTCCGACTGGAATACCTCAGCACTTAAACCGAACGATTGATATAAAAAAGGAGTACCTACCTATCCTATTAGGTAAAATCTCATATCATTAAAGGTCATTTATTTACCAGACAAAGCGTTGCAACTCATGCCCACTTTATTGAAATTGGTAGACACCTTGTCGTGACGAATGGTCTGCGTCGGTGTTTTGACTCACACAATTCTCTTTGCTTCATTTGAAAGTATTTTCCGAAGATTCATACAACTACAACTAACTGCGACAAATTCAGAGAATCGATTTGTGACACAAAAATACCGAACAAAACATCTCGTTTACAAAAAAAAAAGGCAAATTCCACGGAAGTGTGTTGCTCATGCCCGATATGCCACACCTTGACATAGAGAACCTCTCATACTGAACCAGATTGTTGCAATTATATTGCCATCCACCCCCTATGGCCGGCCAACAACAGATACTTAAATCGAGCAACAAAAAAACCAAACAATTGCCGGACAATAGTTGGACAACAGGACGAACAAAAGCGGCCAATTTTAAGGGCGCTTCACATGCACTACAACTCACAAGTGTTATTATTGTTTGAGAACAAAAGAAAGGCCACCGCGCCGACAGCAGAATAGAATCACACTTCAAGATGCGTGCCAAATTTCTAGTTCAAGTGGTCCGCATCTAGATACAAAAGAAAAAAGGGCGAGATATTACAACAGTTCTGTGAAGACAACTGACTCGGTGCATCGTTTTCATACACGAGTACATCCATAGAACCATTGCAGTACAGTGTTATTTATGGCTGTCGATTCGTTTGAATGTTCAAATGGGAATCACCTGCAATTATCGCATTAACCGGCTACGACCTGAAGACCAAATACCTTATCCGTATCAGTGAACAGTAGAGGCGTTTGGTATTGAGTTCCCATAGCAATCCAATTAATAGAATTTAATTTATCACGACAAACAATGAGCGAAAAGGTAGCCAATTTGGCGAGCTAAGGTGTGCGCATATGTTCGACGGGATGTTTTCACACTCCCAGGCCAATCCCAAAAACAAAAAACAAAAACCTCATGTAAGTTAATAACCGAGGTGCCACAGCAGAACCCTGAGTGAGGCTGCATTGGTGCGGTTTCAAAGTGCTAATAGTAATTAGCTTGCGTGTTGAGAGGGCTTGGGCACTATAACACGGTAGGTAGGCACATACGTACAGTATGTGGAGGTGTTAATTGCATGCGCAGTGCATGATCATTGCTTCAACTTGAAAACGAGTGGGTACTGCAAATTTAATTTTAAAGTTACTCAGATGATAAGATACTGAAAATCGAGACTCAATTATTTGTGAAACACAAGATGTGATGCAAAATGTTATTAAGAAATTCGATTTTAAGGGCACTTGTTAGGTCGACAACACAATCTCATCCTAGAAATCGTCTCAGCACTCTTCAAAATAGTAAAGAGAAACCAACATGTTGAAAACTTTAGGGCACTTCTCCTTCGATAACTTTGAGAAGAGTTTTATATGCTTCGAGTTTAATGAAATATTGTAAAATATTTCAGGGCAACACTGTACGAAACAAGAGATCAATATTTCTAGTGAACCTTAAGAGGAACAGCCAACAGCTTCTGATGTGCTGGGTTTCACTCGTCAACCACAACGAAACCCCTGGTTCGATGACGAATTCCGGCAAGCACATGCGGCTAAGCAAGATGCATACAAAGCGTCGCTGCTTAGAAGGACCAGAGCTGCTCATGAACTCTTTGAGCGGAAGAGGAGAGACGAACACCGGCTTCTCAGGAGGAAGAAGAAAGAGCATGAGAAGCGCGCGATCGAGGAAATTGAGAGATGCTATTCCAGGAATGAGGTACGGAAGTTTTACCAAAAAGTAAAGAAAACATGCCACGGAAACAAACCCCGAACCGAAGCCTGTAGAGATGTACAAGGGAACATCGTAGTAGAATTGCAGTCGATGCCGAGGATTTGGAAAGACCATTTCTGCAGACTGTATAACGGCGATGACGGACCAAATATCGCTGTCAGGCAGAATCAACCGAATGAACCTTTCAACCTGGACGATGATGACGAACAATTCCTTCCACCAGACCAGGATGAATTGAAGATAGGAAAATCTAAGCTTAAGTCCAACAAAGCTGCTGGAGTGGATGGCCTGACTGCCAAGCTCTTCAAAGCGCCAGGCGATGACTTGGTAAGGAGCATACACCAACTAATCTGTGAAATATGGTCGGACGAAAGTATGCCCGATGAATGGAACCTCAGCATTGTTTGTCCGATTTTTAAGAAAGGAGACCCTCTGAACTGCGCCAATTACAGAAACATCCATCTCCTTAACTTCGTATATAAGATCTTATCTGCCGTATTGTGTGAACGCCTGAAGCCTTTCGTCAACACCCCGATAGGTCCATATCAGTGTAGCTTCAGGCCAGCAAAGTCCACCATCGACCAAATATTCACACTACGGCAGATCTTGGAGAAGGCCCATGAGCTTCAGATCGATGCACACCACCTATTCATCGATTTTAAGGCCGCGTATGACAGCATCCATAGACACGATCTATACAGAGCAATGTCTAGTTTCGGCATCCCTGCCAAACTCGTCCATCTGTGCAGGATGACGATGGAGAATGCACGCTGCTCCATCAGGGTCGGTAAAGATCTCACCGAGATCTTTGATGTCCAGAAAGGATTTAGACAAGGCTATGCGCTGTCATGCCAACCACTCGCACACGCCGACGATATTAAAATAATCGGGAGAAAGCAGCGTGATGTCAGTGGCGCTTTCGCGAGTATTGAGATGGAAGCGGCGAAAATGGGTTTAGCGGTCTATAAGGGCAAGACCAAGTACATGCTGTCAAGCAAAAAGTACAACCAACACCGACGTCTCGGGCAGAACGTCACCCTCAACAGATATAACTTTGAGGTAGTTAAGGACTTTGTCTACCTAGGCTCCGCTATAAATACAGACAACGACACCAGCGTTGAGATCAAGCGAAGCATAACTCTTGCCAACCGCTGTTTCTTTGGGTTAAGAAGGCAATTGAGTAGCAAAGCCCTCTCTCGGACAGCAAAAGTCACCAGACATCAGACCTTAGTAATCCCGGTCCTGCTCTATGGCGCAGAGGATGAGGGTGTTCTTGGTTGCTTCGAGAGAAAAATTCTTCGGGCGATCTTCGGTCCGGTCTGCATTGACGGTGAGTGGAGGAGGAGATACAACGACGAACTGTATGGACTGTACAGCGACATGGACCTATCCAGAAGAGTGAAGATCCAAAGACTGAGATGGCTGGGTCATGTAAAGCGTATGGACACCAATGCTGCTGTCCGATAAGTCTTCGAATCCGCTCCCGAGGGACAGCGAAGTAGAGGAAGGACAAGACTTAGGTGGCCTTTTTATTTTACTGAACCGACTTTCTTGGCTGGTTAAAAAGTGTGTCAGTCAGCCAACCAATTTTTTAAAAACATTTCGATGGTTTCAGCCCCTATTTCACGAATAGCTTAACTAATATTCTTCTTCAGTACCTCAATCTTTTCTGGATTGTTTGCATAGCATTGATCTTTAATGATCAACTACATAAAAAAAGAAGTCCAACGGAGTCAAATTACAGGTCCGTGGTAGCCAAGCCACACCACAAAAACGACTGAATACATTATAACTGAACTAAGTGTACAATAAATCGATTGTTTTGGCACGGAGCTTGAGGAAACCATAGTTTGCCCAAGTCCAAATCCTAAATTTGACATGGTAGCGCTCTCTATTCTTGCAAGAAAAATTGGATCAACAACCAGTGACTCCCCACAAATCACCCCAAACAGTCTCATGTTCAGGATGCACAGCTTCTCTATGACTTCCGTGCGGATTTCCCACGTCCCATATAGGAGTACGACAATTTTGCTTGTTTATGTAGCCACCGAGTAGTGTAGTGCGTCTCATCTGAAAAGATAGTTTTTTCGAAATTGGCTTCAATTTCGAGCTGCTCTAAAGCCCAAACAGAGAAGCGATACCGCAGCAGGTGATCATTTTTGGTTAAATTCTTGAGTCAGTTGGACTTTGTTGGCGAATAACCTGAGATCTTAATGTGTGATTCTTCTCAGGCCAGTGGTACTGGTGTTGGGTTTACTGGGCGTTGAGCGCACAGAACGAATACTGGAATATATGTGTTCGGTTATCACTCAGCAGACCAGTCTAACGCACTGTAGCAGCACTGTAGTTGGTGCAATATTTCGTTCGAATTTTATTTTTCAAATTGGTGCTGTTACGGCAACACAGTAAAAGTAACTTTGCAATATTTCCTAACTTTGTTCAAACGTAAATCGATTTATTGAATATCGCTTAAAAATGTTACTTTTTTGAATGCATAAGAGCTGTCAGTGTCAAAATAACAAATGATTTCAAAGACACCAACAGCTCGCCACTCTATATATTCATGCGTTTTGGTTGGTGCGGTGCCCGAGAGATGATCAACATTGTTTCCAAAGGCCAACATTGTAAGAGAGCTGATTAAGAATTTAGGCAATAAGTACGTAACACTTTGCAACGCCAAACTGTAATAAAATATACCATGCTGTGGAATCCACCCACCATGTCATGCAGAGCACTTAGAAAATTGACACAGAAGAGCAGTACACTGTAGTGAAATTTGAAATGAGCACTTTTGTGCACTACTTTTTTGCATTTTTGGAGACGTATCGCAACTCAGTTAACTAGCTGCAATCGCCAATGTGTGTTCGATCATCCGATCAGGTGAACGGCTTGAGAACTCTCACTTTCCTACAACACAAAACCAAGAAATTGCATATTTTAAAGAAAATGAAGCTTATCTGATGGTTGCAAAAATGATCAAGCCAAAACCATGGAACAATAGTTCATCCAACTGAGCACTTTTTGACGACCAAATTTGATTTGATTTTATTTTAACCTCAGTGTGACAGAAAGGTTTAAGAGGACAAGATTCACTGTTGACGACCCTGATAAACAATTGAAGAACATTGATCTTTGGATCTGTGGCTGGACTTTTCATACTCCTAACACATGGCGAGCAATCGAAGCACTGGCAAAAATGACCGATGAAATGAGACAGGACGAAAAGAGAACAAAAAACTATAGAATTTACTTTAGATGTGTATGTTATGTAAGCTGTATGTTTATATCAGCAAATGCCTCAGGACGATTCTTAAAAGGATTAAATTCGCCAATCTATGCCCCGACTAAGGATTGCTTCTATGGGCACCTCACCAACACCTACAAGCAATGCTTTTGATATAATCTGAGAATCGCCTCTTCGAATTTGATGTCAATCAAAGTAAGGATGGCATCTAACTTGTATTAGAAACGTCAGGACAGCGATTTGGCTTGCATCATTCGGCATGAAATTTAAAAGGAAAAAAGTGAAAATTGCTCTAAAAATTATTTGTTATGTTCAATTACCGGTCAAGCTTATTTCACGCTGTGTTTGGAAGCCCAAAACTAAAATTTAGTTTAGTTACTGGATTCAACAGTCTGGCGCACCATGCCATGCTCGTGTAGCAATCGGTTTCTTGAATACTATGTTCCCTAATCCACTGATTAAAAAAAAAAAATAGTGATTTTACAGATCGGACCCCCGCGCAATAATTAAGGCTTCTTCCATCAATGACGTTGTCTAAAAAACCTGGGGGTAGACTAATCATAACAACCATCAGTTGGCGTAAAGGTCTGATGATTTTGTAGATAAGCTGCAGGTCATAGGCCTTCTTGGGTGGCCAACAGTATTCCATTACAGGACTTTAAACACGGTACCGTGGGAGGGTACCCCGGACTTCGGTCGCGTATTAATTTGCTGAAGTAGGCCACCTTGTGGGAGCGTCACGGTGGCCTTCTTTTAAGCTTAAAACCCAGGGAGGGTGCGATAAGTACTGGGTGCTGAGACCCTAAGATCAGTTAGAAGTTTTAGGTAGGCCTCGACCATCCAAGGGTGGAACTGTGCAGGGATCATGTCAGCCAAACAGATTTTAGATTTTGATCAGCTCTCTGGGATTAACGCAAATTCGCCGAATAGTATTTTCAGTGAAATTCATCGAGCTGGAATAAAACGTTTGATTATAAAGAGTGGGCCATCTGTTGATATGTTTTGGCATCAACTGGACAAATCATCAGGTAAGGCTGGTGACGGTATAGATTTCCAAGTAAGTAGCTCTGGAATTATCGGTTGCAAGCTCCCTTGAGAAAAGAAGTGATGGAGCTGAACTAAAGTAGTTTGATCGTGGACAGTTGGACCTGCACAAGCTTTTACATATCAATCGTGGCTTAGACAATGTGCATTTGAAACGGTTATGGGCAAGAACAACCGGAAAAAAAAGAAGAAAGCTCGAGTCCGTGTAGCCTAGCATGTAAGCAACTTGGCCAAAAAGTTGGAAAAAGTAGCCGGCTTTGCTGGCGAAACATCATGATAGCCTACCATACCAAGGTGTCGTATTCAAGGGATGATGCGATGTCAACAAGCAGATACTTCTACGTTCACAGGTTAACTCTGCAAATAAAGTCGAGACATGCTCCTGAAAGGTGCAAGTCGGGGATGTAAAGAATGACGAGAGGTGCTTTTAAGCTTGGCCAAGTCTTAATATTGATTGTTGATTGACTGATTTAAGTCGGTAATGACCGGCCCTTTGACGTCAAAGGATTCTGACAATATGATTTCTAGTAGTAGCAAATTCATAAGCAGTGACAGTGTAACTATGAACCCAAAACGAAGTGTATGCCTTTAGTTTCTTCCGTTTTTCGGAAACAGAATTTGAAGGAGCAGGTGTAACATTAAGCTGTACCACCAAGACTGCAGTGTAGACAGAAGCAGTGCAAAGGCTTCCAAATTAAATGCGGCAAATTAACGCAATGGGTTCGGATTCAATAGTCTTCGTCATATCGCAATACAAAACAAGAGGCGGACTATAGCACGAATAAAATCTTAATGAGATAGTGCACGTCAGTCCTCAAGTTTTGGTGTTAGATCAATTTTTTTTTTGTTTGAACAGATGTTGTTTTGTCCAATTAACATTTTGCCCAATATTGAAACCAACTTCCATAACAAACGATTTATATGATGATGTTTCAGACGAGAAGAGCCCAAATCCTGAAAAAATGTGCTCATCGTTAACCAAAATGCTTGATGACATTCTCAATTGAGCCTTGACCACTGGCACAGCAACTTCGTATTGTGCATTAATGAATGCTGTCCTCAGTTTCATATTTATTATCGACGTCTTGTACCAGATCACCACACCTTCACTCTCAAATTAACTCAACCTGACGTTTTATATCGAAATAAATTAGTTCGCCCGACAATGTACAATCAGTTCGCCTTGTACAGATCAATGAGCGGAAAAAAAAGGAACGAGAAATACCCATGAAAATTACTTGTAGGTACACTCGTTGTGCACATTTGTCCAATGATTAATGTCTCCCCCAATGACCTTAGACGAGTTCAAGACTTAGACTGTAGATTGCATGCGCACCAACCCATACAGCGAACCAATAACTCCGCAAGGTTGTCATAAAAGGCTCGTTTGGCGCAATTAGCCACAATGAATGCCCGTCAAATTAATAATAAGGACGACAGATAAATTACACGATTCGCACTCTTTGTCGATGTGACTCTCTGAAATTTATTACATTGAACCGGGGATACCGTACCGGGATAAGCAGATGGCCACGACCGGCCGCCCTAAGGATTCAGACCTCCCTCGGGTGAAATGCGTAATAATTTCATGCGAGTGGTGCATAATTGGCGGCATCATGCTCAAAGTCTAAATCGGTAATGGATTGCGAATTTTTTTTTTCTTTTTTTTTTGGTAAAGCAAAACTAAAATACATACAAAGCTGCAGCAAAGGAACTTTCGTGTGGATCCTGAGCAGACTGAATCACCGTGAAATAGGATTAAGGTTCGTGTAGCATCCGTAAGTGTCAAACATATACTTGCAAAAATTTCCAGATGATTATGAACACCAAATTAACACTATGCCACTACACGACAGATTGCGGTGGATGACTCTGCATGGTTGATCATTTTGATCACAAGCTTCCCTGGTGGGTCTTCTTTGGTGGACAGTGCAGATTGGATTCGGTGGAGCGCTGGTGTGAGTGGAAGATCTTTTACATTAGCGCAGTTGGTGATTTATTGACTTATAATTTGCGTGCGCACAGATTCGAATTTCTCTCTACGGGAGCAGTGTCTTGCTGATTCATGGAGTAGTGGTGCCCATCCACGTAATCACGACGCATTGCCTGTTGTGCGCTTGACGGTTGATTATTGCCATTTGCAAACGTCAGCATAATCCATTGGGTGGATAGTTGGTAGTTAAACTTAGTCTGGCATGACACTATGCAGCGAGGAGTATAGTAGTTGATTGGATTGCTTATTTCTAAAGATTTCGTCGGCTATTGAGTACTAGCGGATGATGTAGGACCACCTAGAAGATGTGCTTGGAAAGGGCTTCTTTTATACTAAGTACTTCCCTCCTTTGTTTGCTGAATCAGCGTTTAAGTCGACTGTCTTTTCTCATTTCGTTTTATGTGTTTTTTTATTTATAGGATCTTATACCAGCCGCATTGTAGTAACAACCTAAATTTAGATTACCAGAAATGAATCCAGAATGGGCTTTAGGCAAAATATCTCCGACAGTTCGCAACAGTCGTTGAAAGTCGAATCAATTTAAACATTCCGCAGTAAAAAAGAAGTGAAAACGCAAACGAATGGAATCGCGGTGGCAAGAAAGGGAGAACTTTCCTAAGCCAAAATGCACTGCAGGGCCAAAGTTAACCCCAAGCTCCAGGTGCTGTTCTTCTGGTGTCTTTTCGACGTGGCATATTTAGGCCCTTTTATTCGTCAATTGACCTTTCCAACAATGCTGACAAACTTATGTTTACATCATCAAGAGAAAAAACAGCGAGCACATCCTCACTATCACGTCGCGTAAGCTGCATTAAGACAGAATACGACATAGAGTTTGAACCAAATGGCGTCCGTAGATACATAGAATGAGCCCCTCCTCACATTACAGGGGTAATGTCTAATACGTCTCGTTGGCATGCGTTATTATGGTTTGCGGTGGCGGAGGAAAATAGAGTTTTCGCATATTAATCAAATGCCAAAGTGGCGCAAAACTAGTCATCCAATTTAGTTTTTGTATCACTGAATAAAAAAAAAAGATTTTGAGTGATGGATATGTTTATTTGGACCTTTACAATCTTTTCTGTTAAGATAACTTATCGTAAGTATCCTGACTGACGGTCAGGACGCATTAACTGATGCACTGTTTGCACTTTGTAAGGGGAACATGTGTAAGTCTTTCACTAAAATTCGCTGTAGGGTCCGTCTGGTGATGCATAATTTCATTTCATGGCTGATGTTTCTTCGTTCTCAGCGACATCGGCAGTCACAGCCGCGATATTCACGGCCAAACGACCGGTCCGGTGATAACGCCCTGCATGTTCTCCTATAGTTCCAGTCTGTTCAAGTCGAGTAGCTAAGCGTCGGAATGTTTGCCCAGTTGGCGTGACACTATTAGGAAATCGACGTCGAAATTTAAGCTGCGCTAACACCACCGACCGATTATTGGTCAAAATAATCGACACGATTATTCCACGCTCTTGCAGAGTATAGCGCTCCATTGCTTGTCTGTTTGTATACTGCAGATGTCTAGTTCCGATAGGGTGATTAATTTTGCGCGACCTTGTATTTGAAATCGCGTTCTGCCTTAAAAATAGTAGTAGGTGCAGCAGCTAAGGCAATGCAGAAGGAAAGGTGTAGAATATAGGAAGGGGCCAATGAATTTTTGTGGAGTTATAACTTTTGACAATAAGAATGCCCTTAACTCGTCGATCATTAAGAGATTCTTGTGCACACCGTTCATTTTATGGACAACTTTAGCAATAGGAGGCTTAAATATTTTATTATATCATACTGGCGGTGACAATAAAAATTGCAGTATCTGCGTGGGCGTTCCGCAAAGGTCGATCGCACTACTCCTTTGGAATATAATGTATGATGAAGTTCTCTGAATAACAATGCCTGTAGGAGTGAGAGTGAGGAGATTCGCTGAAGACATCGCTACGGCCACCGTAGCCAAGAAAATCCACTAGATAGAGTGTCTGGCACTATTCAGGCTATTGTGAGGATCAGGGATTGATTTGAGTCCACTGGTCTGGAACTAGCTAAAGGTCAATGAAGTTTCCAAAAAATCTTTAAGTGATCCTCGATAACATATGCGGACTTCTCTTCAAACCTAAGTCTAGTACCTCAGAAGGAAGACATCACTCTCACGAATGCTTCCGTGTATTTATGGTTCTGGATACCCACGAAGGATCATGCAGAGTGGTCATTTCGCTCCTTCTAAACACTGGATGAGTGCACAAGTAATCAAGATTATCAGCGACTTTAGAGCAGTCTCGGGGAAAACAGGCTCTGCGTTAGCCGGAATGATTTACGACACCAGCGTTGCCAATAAAATGAAAGGCAATACGTAAACCTAGAACCGGTAGGAGGCGAAAACATGAAAGAGGAAGAAGGAACATGCTTGACAGCAATATGTTAAGTCAGGTGGGACAGCCTCAAACAGACCCATAAGCTAACTCCTGCCATGAAACCATGAACAAGAAGGATGGGAGCGGACTGTAATTACCACCTTACACAGCCCTTGTCGAGGCACGTCGATTATCGCAAATATATTTATAGGTTCGGGCAATGGTTGCAATTTATATAGCAATGCCGTCTATTTGAACAACCATATGTTCTTCAGTAGTCAAATGTTTCCCATAAACATGTATTCTTTAGGCACCACCATTTCAAGGATGAGTAGTCATTCGAATGATATCCAAGGAGAAGTTTTTAGGAGAAAAAACATATTCAAAACTGTTTGCAAATTTTTTTAACTACCGTAAGACAACGCATTTATAAAGCGTTCATCTCACATCATCCCTCTTATAACCGATAACGAATGAGCAAATTAAATACATTTATATAAGACGAATTTGTTTTCTACTAATTCATAAGTAGGTATCAACAATCTGGCAGAACTGACAACGCCATCAGTATGTATACAGCTCCAGTCTCACTTATCTGGCCACCTCGACAAATGACCTGAGCGACGGCGAATAGTGATTAAGTCGCGATCAATTCTCGCTAATTCCTCTGGCGTTACCCTTGCAAACTCACACCCGCATCTGTCTTCATACTCATATGCGAGTTCGTTTATAACTTGCACCTATCGCTCATACTTGTAACGGTTAAAAAATTTAATTGAGTAATTAATACTATCTCAGCGCGGAACTTCGCCTTCGGGGTATTTATGGATCGTCGATGCGGCGACGTTTTTCAACGAAATAGGGTCTTACAACTTTGAGCTGAGATTGATGCATGTTTTGCACTGGCAAGATGATGCCAGCACTGGAACGTTAAACAAATGAAGTAAAGTGCTGGGTGCCGGCTGATTGTTTAATTGGAGCTCGAAATGTCACCGGAGTCAATGAATGAAATTAATTAGGTAGCCGCTTGTAAACGCGCGATAAGGGAGTAATTTTATAATTATTGCTATTGTTTGTTGGCTGACAATGCAAATTGTTTAATGGTCTTCCTCGTTGGCCATTTGTCATTTATGCATATCGGTGGCATTTTCTTCTTTTACTTGTATTGCGAGTATAATTGGAAAATGATAAAAATTATTGCTGTACATTTGTGTGCAAAAGGACAGGACTTTGCGATTAAATTTGTGTTTTTATTGTTTCATGGTTTCGAATTCAAAGTTCATTCTGTATAAATAGTCAATTACTCAGAGACAAATGCAGTGAATAGTAGAATCTCTTAAGGAAATGAATTGGTTATTCTGATCCAATCATTCACATAATTCTGAAAATCAGTATCTGTTAGACCATTGCACTGCTTGTAAGTTCCTCTTAATGAAATCTTTCATTTCATCGAAGAAAGATGAGTAAGCGCTTCAGTGATAAAGTGCTAAGGGTGATGCATAAAGAGGAACATTCTTAAATGGGGATTTCTTGAGAGATCTCGCATGTGTCGTGTCACACTGATATGATTTTTTTGTTCAATATTACTTACCATTAGTTACCATTTCCACGGTTGAGTGCTTTAAAAACAGTATAGGCACTGGGAGATGTCAGCCTGGCGTTATCAGGGTGTTGCAACTGTTTTCTACACATCAATTCTGCTTATAATACCTCTACATGGTACCCGTCGGGTACTGGTCAATGTCCAACCCGACTCGACTTACTAAACCTATGTATAAACGTGAGTCCTGATCAGCAGACAAAACTAGGAGCACTATAAACGGGACAGTGGAAGAATTCCCCAGATAAATTAAAGGGTGGAAAAAAACCTCCCGGAACAAATTAGACCTCATCCGGGCTCATATTTAGAGCTCAGGCCGGTAAGCATTTTCGAGACTAAGTCAGGAGCTTTTGAAAAGAGATGGTGGCGGATAAGCCCTTTATAGACCAAAGGCATCACCCACATCCTCGGACAGGTTACTGGCTTCAGTCTAACCGACTCCTAGACATTACCGCCATCCAAGAATGCGATGGGATGGGCCGCATGAATGAAAAACTGCGGCATCTAGTTCTGCGATTGCCATCGACGGTGAAAGCAGCGCCTATTTGTTGTTTGAGACAGACTCAGGCAAGAAGTCTTGGGCTTCCAGCAACATATGCATACAATAGCTCAACACTATATGAGCGCATCGTAACAATCCATATCAAGGGCTTAGTTTGCCAAGTTTTATGGAAGTTCGAACGCTTCGAGGAGCCAACATCGACTTGGACCACTACGATATTGTACCCAAGGTACGGTTTTGCATATCCCGAACAGTACGAAGCCAAGCTAGTACTGTGAGGAATTTCGAAGTCAAACGGCTACAATTGCAAGAGATCGCCTAATCCTTTCCGGTCAAGCATTCCGTAGACTCTAAGGAGGTCAATTGCCGTCAACATCAAGCATCGAATACCAATGGCAACATTGCCATCAGAGATGCCGCTTCTGATGTGGTGGGTTTTACTCGATCTCCACAACAAAATCCCTGGTTTGATGACTGGAGCGTAAAGCCTGACTTCAGAGCTAATCAAAGCACCAGGCGATGACTTGGTAAGGAGCATACACCAACTCATCTATAAAATATGGTCGGACGAAAGTATGCTCGATGAATGGAACCTCAGCATTGCTTGTCCGATCTTCAAGAAAGGAGACCCTCTTAACTATGCCAACTCCAAAGATTCAGTCTCCTTAACATCGCATATAAGATCTTATCCGCCGTATTGTGCGAACGCCTGAAGCCGTTCGCTAACAACCTGATAGATCCACATCAGTGTGGTTTCAGGCCAGGAAAGTCCACCATCGACCAAATATTTACACTACGGGAAATTTCGGAGAAGACCCATGAGCTTCAGATCGATACACACCACCTATTCATCGATTTTAACGCCGCGTATGACAGCATCTATAGAGACGAGCTATACAGAGCAATGTCTAGTTTTGGCATCCCTGCCAAACTCGTCCGTCTGTGCAGGATGACGATGGAGAATGCACGCTGCTCCATCAAGGTCACCGAGATCTTTGATTTTTTCAACATTGTACTTGAAAGAATAGAGGAAAACTCACGAGCAAACACAAGAGGCACAATCTTTCAAAAGTCCATCCAATTGATATTGACATCATTGGAAGAAAGCAGCGTGATGTCAGTGGTGCTTTCGCGAGTATTGAGACAGAAGCGGCGAAAATGGGTTTAGCGGTCAATGAGGGCAAGACCAAGTATAAACTGTCAAGCAAAAAGGACAACCAACAACGACGTCTCGGACAGAACGTCACCCTCGACAGATATAACTTTGAGGTAGTTAAGGACTTTGTCTACCTAGGCTCCGCTATAAATACAGACAACGACACCAGCGCTGAGATCAAGCGAAGAATAACTCTTGCCAACCGCTGTTTCTTTGGGTTAAGAAGGCAATTGAGTAGCAAAGCCCTCTCTCGGACAACAAAAGTCACCCTTTATAAGACCTTAATAATCCCGGTCCTGCTCCACGGCGCAGAGGCATGGAAATTATCAAAAATGGATGAGGGTGTTCTTGGTTGCTTCGAAAGAAAAATTCTTCGGGCGATCTTCGGTCACATATGTATTGAAGGAGAATGAAGGAGGAGATACGGACTGTACAGCGACATGGACCTAGCCAGAGGAGTGAAGATCCAAAGACTGAGATGGCTGGCTCATGTAGAGCGCATGGACATCAATGCTTCGGTCCGAAAAATCTTCGAATCCGCCTCCGAGGGACAGCAAAGTACAGAGAGACCGAGACCCTGTTGGCGCACGCAAGTGGAAGGGGACCTCAGCCAACTATTCGTGCAAAACTGGAGGGAGCTTGCAAAGGATCGAAACGCTTGTTGATTGAGGCCCAGGTCCACCTCGGACTGTAGCGCCACCTAAAGCAAGTAAGTAAGATGGCAGAAAAGGCACGGCTATAAGGGCGCTTACCTTTCAGGGACAGGGAAAGAATTCGTTTGGTCTGCCTGCAACACCTAGACTCAAGCCATCTGCAGTTGTGCTCATATAAAGACTAATTGTCAATAGGAGCTTTAACGGAGGACGCAGGCAGCTCTAACCTAGGTCCGGGTTCTGAAAAATTCTCCTTTTTGATGTGCTTGGAAAGTTCATAGACGATTTAATTTTCCATGATCCTATCTTGACATTGAACCCAGATAAGAACTAGCTTTGAGGTCGTAACAGGGTTCAGCAGAGCTCCATCCGCATATGTAGGTGCTACAGATATAATTCGTTACCATCTGTGTTGCGCATATGTATCTCCGCTTGAAAGGCAGGCGCAAGTTTCCATAACGAGTAGTGAAATCAAACGCTGTCGTTCTCCAAAGACACTTACGCCGCATTTGACCGAAACAGCTTAGTCTTGTGTACAGGGAAAATAGATTTTGTAGGTTTGGTGGGCAACACTTTCAAACGATAAGTTCAAATGCGGGCCAACCAAATCTCACAACAATTGAAGGACTTCAGAGTAGGGTACATCAATGGATTCCATGAGTAGATTCAGTGGTTAAGGTAGCAATTGTGCAAAACAAAGGTTATGAGTATGCTGCAGTGCTAATAATTTTACAGATATTTGGACAATTCTCACATTTTCCTCATTTCCGGTCGCGTATATCTTTTCCAGTTCTGATAATTCCTATGACGTTGAATACATGTTATATGAATATACACAACAACTTCGGTAGAACTATCCCTTATAACCGCAAATTCATCTCTACTTTTAAAACGTCTTGTTCAACACCAGCGTCTTGATGTCGTTAAATATGTAATGTTTCATCTGTCATAATGAATAACTGATGATAACGCTATAGTATCTAAAACAACCCATAGACGCTACAATCCCTCAAACCCCTATACACATCAAAAATAAAAAAGGAAACATTTAAGGAACCAATTTCTTAATTTAATTACTTAAAGAATGAAACAATAACAGCAATCAGCCAAAGTAATATTTTCAAAATTAATATTCCATTTATCACCATCACGCCGATAAGACGATATTTTTCCACATCCCAGTCGAAGACGAACATCTTTGCTTATCATTCCAATAAATCACCTAACATTCTCCAGCATGCCGAACAATTTTCAAAAGAAGGGATTTAGCATTCGTATGCATCTCCTATCTAATCGGAGAAAGGTCTGCGTATTTTGGAAAAGAAAATCCATTCCAAACGAAAGGATAACAAGGTCAGGGGCACCAGTTAGGCAGTGGGTCTTATCAGCCGAACGCATAATTGAAATTATTCTGACGGCATAACACTCCGCTAGTTGAGTCTGTACGCACATTAAGATTTGTAATTGCGTCGATTTGGATCGAAAAGTGATATCTGAAGATTTGTTGCTTCCCACAACTATTGGCTGGGTAAGAACTATTTGAACAGATAAGCTCATACTTGACCCTTTTGGTATAACCTTCACCAGCCTAATCGCTTGTATATTGATTGTTAATTGACGTTCCAACGCGTTTCTCATAAATCGAGATTTAAAACGACATAATCTTGAAGCACTCAAATTAAATTGAATCCATTTACTGATACTGATACAGTTTGTGTGCTCGTTTATTGAAGTAGCGATAGGTATATTGTTTTTTCAATGTCATCATCAATACAGATGATAGGGTCAAACTATCTAGGAAACTGTCAGATTTCACGCCTTTTTCGGCAGAGGAATAGAAAAATCAGACGTGTAGTCGTATTAGATGTTCTCTAAGTCGGCGCCAGGGGCGTGTACACTACTGTCTGGCGAAGGAGTATACCGCTCATTTGAAATGCATGTATCTTCCTTGACCAAACTAATCAACCATATGATACTGTAACGCGAAATCCACTTGAGCTGCGTTCATTTGAGATGCATACAATACAACTTTCATGATCCTTCCACGAAGGATACATGTGTGGTATTTAGCGGCGCTACTAGTATATTTTAAAACGGCGGCACATTGCAAACGCTCATTTACCCTCACTTAATGATCCTGTCAAACGCAGAACTCGATGTTAGATTGAAGGAGTTTGATGCGATGATTTATTTAGCGGTCAAAACATGTGTTTGACTTGACAGGCTCTCGGAAACTGAAGCAGCAGCGGCTGTCTGTCTGAAATGATTAGTTTCGAGATCAGATTTCCATTTCGACATGGAACTAGGGAGATCCGTTCTGGTTGGGGAGATTTGTAAGACTTGCAGGCGCTTGCTTCTGTCACAGGATATGGGAGTTAATGATTTGTCAAAATAAGATTAAGGACCTCTGGGAAGAGGATACAGGAAAAAATTTCTAAACACCATTCCTAGGAAATGGTTGAACTAAATGTTTTACATTGGTTAATGAGTTTTTGAACGGTGCGTTAATTTGAGGAATTTTTTTCTTACAAAGAACCGAAAATATCTACGCCGTAATTAAATGTAATTTGGTCTTGAGAAATTTTCTAAGGATATCATATGGATTTTTTCAATCAATGCTAGTACATAGAAGGCGAGATGTTTGAAATGATCGAAGCACAATTATTTAGAGGATGTACAGACGGTAGGTCTCCATTTCTTAGTTTTGATTTGACTGAACAGACAAACTGGAGGCATGAGAGAATATCTTCGTCTTCTCTTTAAAATTTTGAAAGAACTTTCGCTAAAAACAACCTTAACATCACAGCAATGAAATCTGATAATTAGGAAAAGATATGCTGCTCTGTAATACGCACGTGCAATACTGTTTACTGTCATAAACACTGTCAAAAAGGCAAATTGCGGAGAGTGATTTATTTGAATCCTGGTCATAAATTCAATTTGATGGTCACTATCTCACTTAGGTGGCTGTGAAGTTCGAGGTGAGTTCGGGTCTCAACTTTCTTTAAATTATTTCCTCCAGTTGCGCACTTCAAGTCGGTTAAGGACCCCTTCAACTTTTGCGCGCCACCTAACGTAGATTTTCTTCATGTGCTTTGTCTCTTCTGGTTAAAGTATGGATCTAACAAGATCGATGTCGTTGTACAGCACGAACAGTTTGTCCTCTTTCGATACAGTCCATGTTTAGCACCATCAATTATGACGGAGACGATAGGGCCTTCTTACTCAAAGAAACAGCGATTGACAAGATCGACTCTTTCATTTATTTCTGCTGATGTGTAGTTGGCAGAGTCAAGGTAGACAGAGGCTCTTACTATCTCGAAATCAAAGCTGTCGACTGTGACGTTCTGCCCAATTGCTTGATGTTATATGTCCCTTGTTTTTGACTGACCCCTTTCAGCGCAGTCTATTCTCCCAATTATGTTGATATCATCGGCGCGCGCTAGTAGTTTAACAGGCTTTTTAAAGATTGTGCCTCCAGTATTAGAGTTATTTAAAAGTTTCGATATACGCGTTCGACGAAGATTCTGAAGGTGTCTTGGATTCCTCTCTATACTTTCTTGTAGTAGATCTCCTTTATTGTGGCATTTGAGAAATCTGCAATCGCACTTTGGCTGAAACAGGGTCATTGTTGGTTGCCGGAACATTTGAACGTCCAGAATACTGGAGGCATGTCTTACGTCAATCGACATGTGGTAATTTTTTTTAGAGTTTTCGAATCCACTGCCAAGTTTCATATCACAAATGCTTAGGCTGAACGACAGAAATGATACCAGATAACTGTCTGCAGTTGATGACTACAGCGTTGTGCTATTTTCGCTGTTAAGAGCGAAACCGTAGGAAAATATTTATCCGGACTTCTCAAAAATACTGCTTACTCTTCTACTCCCTTACATCATCCACATCTTAAACACAAGTATAATGACCTCAATTAACCATACTTCTTCTTATGCTTTTATTAACCCTTTCCTCGTTATACGAACTTATGCGTAACGAGTTTCCCATTTTTACTGCATCGCTGCTGCTCCGCTTATGGGGTTGGCTATTGTCGCAGACCGCAGAACGCGTCTACATAATGCTCGGTCCTGGATCGCTTCAGTGGTAAGCCTCAGGCGTTGTTGCGCATTTGCCATCTGAGAAATCCAGGAATTCTTTTTCCGACCTCGTTTTCTTACAGTTGGAGTGACCGTAGTTGATAGTGCCTTTTTAACCGGATTTTCCGCAGATCTTCTTTGAACGTGGCAATACCAGCTGATTCTATTCGCCTCAAGCTGTTCGGTTACCGAATTCTTTATATGTAGACTTCCTCTTATACGCGTAGGACTAATGCAATCGCGTTTAGTGACTTCACTAGACATCCTTAACATTTTCATTTCCGCTGCCGTCATTTTGTTTTCAAACGCTTCGTACATTGCCAGCACTGTGAACCGTACATAAGAGCTGGTCTAACAACCGTGGTGTAGAGTTTCCCCTTCAATTTAAGTGGAAATTTTCGGTCGCAAAAGATTCCCCAATTTTCCCGCCATTTCATCCATCCCACACTCACTCTGTGGCTTACGTCGTCGTCACATTTCGCTTCCATGTTAACGATTGATCCTAAGTACTTAAAGATAGTACTTTTCTGAAGAACTATTCCGTCTAACATTTTATCCGGAACAGGTCGCAACGGATGCACAAATGGGCACGTCAAATGCTCCGTCTTTGAACGAATTATTTTAAGCCCGTTTCTTTCGAGCGCATGTCTCCATGAATCTAAAGCGTTCTGTAAATCTTCGACGTTATCACTAAGTATAACTACGTCGTCAGCGAAGAGAATTGGCGTTACATTTGCTTCGCGCATGCAGTCTTTTAAAAGATAGTCGAATACTACGTTAAAGAGGAAAGGGCTAAGTACGCTTCCTTGATGCACTCCGACATTAACTGGAAATTCTCTCGTTAGTCCAGCAGAGCTTTTAACCACAGTTTTCACATTTCTGTAAATGTTTTGTATTATTCTAACATACGTTTCCGGTACGTTTTGAGACCTCAGCGCGGCCCATATGAGATCCCTAGGCACTCGATCGAATGCTTTCTCGAGGTCGATAAATACCATGTGTAAATCCTTAGACGAATCTCGGTGCTTTTCCATTATTATTCGTAGGCTTTGGATAGCGTCCACCGTCGATCTTCCTTCAACAAATCCACACTGGCTATTATCGAGCTTTATTATTTGCCGATTTTCATTGTGTGTGACATAAGCTTGATTGAACGGTAGTTGTTGCATTCTCGAGTCTCGCCTTTTCCTTTGTATAATGGAACCAAGAAGCTACTTCTCCATTGATTCGGCATAGGTTGTCCACATTTTAATTTATTTAAAAGTTTCGATAGGCAACCACTGCCGATCCCCTCCATCTTCGACCAAAACTCTGATGGAATGCTGTCTGGTCCCGCCGCTTTCCCCGGCTTCATTTTTGCGATTGCTATACTTATTTCTTCGATTGAAAAGTCCGAAACTTCCTCCTCGAATAGACCAGCTGTCGGCACGATATCACGTGGAAACTGTTTGTTAAGCAACTCCTTGCAGTATTCAAGAAACCGGTCACAAATTTCCTTTTCATTTGTTAGTAAGCGACCGTCTGCGTTTTTGATGTATTTCGGCGAGGTTATTTCCATTGAATTTTTTCGCCTCTGTGCAGCGAGCTTAAAAATATTTGGCACTTTAGTATTGTACGGCTGTTGAACTTCTTGTATAGCTTGTCTTCTATCTGCCGAATGTGAAAATATTTGTTCCAACACCTGGTACAGATTTTCCGCTGCTGCCGCTCGAGTGCGAGCCAGGACTTTTTTTGCGTTCATTTAAGACGCTCGTATTCAAGAGCCAGTCGAGCTTTTTCGATATCATCGCTCCGATCAAATTTTGTCCACGCTTGGAATGCATTCTTCTTGTGGGCCACAGCTCGTTTGGTTTCGTCATTCCACCACCATGTTTCTTTGCCGACGTGATGGTATTTCGATATAGTCCCCAGATGGGACTTTGCGAGTGTTATGCATTCCTCGTGCATGCTGTTCCACATTTCTTGCGGGCTAAGTGAGTCTGCGATACCATTTATATTTTGAAGTACTTCTTTAGCCAGTGCGATAAATCTTGCGCTTCGTTCCTTCGATGGATTATACCACCGGATTTTTGGCTTTTCAAACGATGCCCGTGTTTTCGGTGGTTCCGCCGTGAAAAATTCTGTAATGAGCAGACCGTGTTGGCTTACTAGCGATTCTCCAAGTATTACTTTACAGTCCTTAACACGGTTTCTCATCGACATTTTGCAGAGGTGATAATCTATTTGCGTTTCGTGGCCTCCGCTGCTATAGGTGATAAGATGTCGTTGATGTTTAATAAACATTGTATTTAAGACGGTTAAGCCCTACACGCTACAAGGATGTCTTCGCCAGCTGAATTTTTGGTTCCAAAGCCTTTACCGCCGTGGCAGTCCTCACAATCAACATTTGTTTCTCCGACGTGGCCATTTGAATTTCCGCCTACGAAGAGCATCTCATCGATAGGTATATTTCTAAGCAAATTACCGAACTCTGACCAAAATGTATCTTTTTCCGATTGGTCGCATCCATTTTGTGGAGCGTACGCGCTAACAATATTCCACGTTTCATTGTGTATGACGAGTTTAACACTCATCAAGCGGTCGCTTATTTTCAAGATACCAACGATGTTGTTTAGAAGATCCGCTGCAACAACGATTCCAACACCGTTTCGTCCATACTAACTGGAAAAAAACTAAAACTGTGACCTTAGACCCATTGCCATCCTTTCTTTCTTATCCAAAGCCTTTGAAACAATTCTTAGCACCCAAATCAAACAGTATATTGAGAGGGAAAGGCTATTAATTTCTCTTCAGTCCGGCTTCCGACCTGGGTACATTTGCGTCTCAGCTCTTTTAAAGGTCTCTGATGAAATTCGACAAGTAATTGATGACAACAAAACAGCTGTTTTAACTTTATTGGATTGATCTAAGGCGTTCGACTTTGTTAACTCAACTCTTCTCTGTGATAAACTGACAGCAAATTTCAATTGTTCTAATATATCCTGTAAGCTGTTTTCTTCTTATTTGACTAGCCTCATGCAAGCTGGGTTTTGTAATAATAAATTCTCCTTATTCTGTCCCGTTAATAGTGGTGTTCCCCAAGGATGAAGTCTTGGTCCACTTCTGTTTTCTTTATTTATCAATGACTTACCCACTGTGATATCCCATTGTCGTTATCATATCTACGCTGACGATGTTCAGCTTTACCTGAGCTTTCCTATTGGAATGGTTGAAGACGCAATATCTAGAATCAACAAAGACATATCTTCAATAGTAAACTGGTAATCACGCAACGGTCTAAAGCTAAATACTCTTAAAACTAAAGCAATACCTATTTTCACGCACTCGCCACCCTTCCCAAATTTTCCACCAATACAAATAAACTCCTCTCAAGTTGAATATGTGTCTAAAGTAATAAATCTCGGTATCACGTTTAACAGCAGATTAACCTGGGACGGACAAATAAACTGCATCATCTCCAAAGTTTATGCCTCGCTCCTGTCTGTCGCCAAAAAATATCTCCCTACTGAGGTTAAACTAAAATTGGTAAAGTCTCTTATTATTCCAATAATAACGTACGACTGCGAGTTGTTCGCCAATTGTGACTCCTACTCTTTTCAAAGACTCATGTTTACGTTCAATGCCATTGCTCGGCTCGTCTTTGGCCCTCGCAGGTTCGATCATATCTCAAGAGAAACGCGTCAGCTTCTTGGGTGCAGCTTAGACAACTTTTTTAAATTTCCGTCCTGTGTTCAACTGTTTAAAATCATTCACTTAAGGCAACCTGACTATTTATTCGACAAAATTACCCTATGAGCATCTAATCGGTACACCGTTTTAAGACCACTCAACCATACCTTCTTGACATCGCGAAGACAATTTTTCATTTATGCTGCCAAACTATGGAATAATCTGCCAAATCATATTAAGTCTATAATCGAGTGCAGACGGTGTTGCATAGTTTGCCGCGAACATTTTTCCAATCTTAACTGAACTTGGTTTTCTTTTTCTTTAATTTTCTGTCTGTCTTGGTTGTTATTTTCTTAAATCTCTTCTTTTCCTTTTACTTTTTATCTTTTAAATTTTGTACACGTATATCAATTTTTTTTTCTTTTTCTTTTGTAACATTTAAGTCTAATGAACTGTACACCTATAAGTTAACCTTAATGTACAGCGATTGTTTCATTCAATAAATAAATAAATGATCCTGAGACCGCCATGTCTGTTTGTGTATATTGAAACCAAATTATGCGCTTGCTATGGTATTATTTCGTCTCGCCAAAAAAAAAAAATAGGCCTGATCCCGTCGATGGTTGTGGGGTCCTGTACGCTATGGATACACACTGACCTAGTTTAGTTTATCCAGTTCAGAACGAGACTTGGCGTTCTTAGAGAAAAAAAATAACTAAGCCCAAACTGTACCGTAGGTTTTAAATAATTATGTCAGTACAAGTGAATCTTTGAAATGACTGCAAGTTCTGTCCAACATTTTACAATCTCGTTGCATGGCATCCGGAAAACACTTACCTCTTTGAGTGTATTTCAGTATCGATCTCAAATCGACTTTGCGATAGGACGCCTACAGACTGCCTTTCGGAGTACTAAGAGTCTTAATCTTTGTTCAGAGTCCTACAAGAAGAAAACTACTCTCTAAGGGAAGTTAGTCATCATTCCACCTCAATTTAATGACACTTTTTGAGTTTCTCGAGTTGTACCATATACCTAGGTCTGGACAGTTGTGGCATAGTAATTTTGTGGCTTGCACAAATAGGCGGATAGTTATGCTTTTGTACTGAACGATTTTCACCGATACAACTAGCTTACTGTAGGAGATGGCAGATTAAATACTCTGTATCGCCTCTTACAACCAATCGAACGTCAATTCACAAAACTTGGCTTCAAAGTTAACTTCAATCCTCACTTCAAAATGAAGTCAATGGAACTAACTTTATTCTATTCTTAATTACGAGTAGAATGGGGACCGGCCATGATGACTTGCATATTGACTTTCTCTTAAGACATTCGCATGCACCAGTTCTTCAGTTCATGCATTCACGTGAGTGTACCATCTTCTTAGCCGAAGTATCAGCTATTTGTCAGGATGCTACCTTATGGCAAAACATTCGTTGGACAGTCCAATATATACGATACAAACATACGAAGTCAAGTTGCGGTCCATTAATTTGAACATCACTAAGTTTCGTTTTTCCGATTCTCGCTGAGTCGAGTCTAGGGTTGTGGGTATGCGGAATTTTGAGTATGAATATTACCTGCTTAGCTATTCATGAGTTTGGTGTCTGGAACTCATCACCTCACATCCTTCTTTTAGATGTAAGCATTGTCTTCTTTGACTAAGTCCACCGGCTCTACATGCTTGCATTTAGCGTCATTCAACTTCAGAGGGAGATATCGACACCCTTATAAGATAGCGTTTCTCTTGGCGTTTCGGGGTGTTTCCTTGGAGGTAGATTTACCCACGAAATCGGAACTCTTTCCAACTTGCTGCACTTTATAGGTGAGAAAAACCACCGGCCGACTTGAAGTTCAACATTTCCTGGTCTACTTTATTCTATGTCAATGAGTTCAGAACCTTCGTTCACTAGAACTTCTGATATTATTGGTTGTAGAACTAATTTCACATGAGTATGGTGTGCGTAAAAATCCATTGACAGACAAGGTCCCGCCAAACCTTTTTTGGCCAGGTGGCTTTGCCGATTTCAATAAGCTCCACTTCAGCTGCTCTACTTCTTTTCTTGTCACTAGTATGAGTGTGGGACCTTAGCCTGAGCAAACTTAGCAAACTTAGATAGCACTTATCGCCCTGAGTTTATCTCACTTGTTTTTCTCCTAACTCTCACGAAGACTGAATCCTTCAGATTAAATCTTTTCTGCAGCTTGTTTGAGCTTTCTCGGTTTCGTACAATTCGTCGAAAACAGTTTTTTTTATTGTCATTCTGTATATTGTGGTGGAGTTGATCTATAACAGGATGGGCTAGGCTGATACTTTTTTGATCGTTAAGGTCCCATATACTGAACGTTTCTTAGGAATCATGAAGTGGAGTGAAACTGTGAAATTGTATTATGTTCAATCGTTTGTAGCATAGACGGATGTTTTTGGCGATGAGTTTGACTTAGTCTCACCTAGGTTGCTTTTAGAAAACTAGGTTCTTTGACTTCTTTCGACCTAAAGGTTAGTGCATATATGGTAGGCTACTGGAATACCCAAACGAAAGTCGCTACATTATCAAAGTTGCAAATAGAGTTGCTTATAGATTAATCAATACTCATCTAAGCCGAAATCCATGGGAAAACTCACCTATTTACAATTCTACGACTTATCTAACTAGTTACTCGTATTATGTATAGCGCACTCCTGTAGCATTAGGTATTGCGTGTGACCATTTTTTCTAGCTCAACGACTTTCTAAATGTGATTAAGTGAGTCTGATTGTAACAACAAGAACGACCAATGAAACCATCATCATCATCATCATGTTTTACCCTAAATTTAACAGTCATCAGCATCAACGAGCCGCATTTGAATGAAAATCCATTATTCTTGCTGATCACAATGGCAGTTATTGAGTCAGCAGCCATTTTTCTGTTTAACTTTTTCGTTTCTATAGATTTTTGCAGCATCATCAGCTTCAGAATTTCCCTTCACGGGTATGTATTCGTAGTTGTACTGAGCAAATCGTAACGCAACAAACGCACCATCATCCCCAACCCAACTCGATCTGACAATAGTGTCGTTGAAGGAAGATGCTCATTTCGAATCGCTGGAGTGTAATAAATTGCTTGTTGCGAATGCCAACAAATCGCTCTTCGTTATTTTCCCGAACCCAATGTGTCTTTGTACATTACGCTACCCTAGGGGTGTATTGCTTGTCCTCTGGATAAATAAATGATCGGGAGGAGCAATGTCAGCTAAAACCGACATATGCAGCATCTATTTGGCAAATGAATTTCAATGGCTGCTTAATGAGGAACGCATTTGCAATCGCCTGATAATTACTTGTACGAGTACTTGGCACTGAATATTCTTTTAGATTCGAATATCGCGTTATGGTACGCGGTAATGAAATTAAAATTTCCATAAGAGGACGGACGACAACCACCCATGCTCGCACAACATACGGATGAAACAGGGAGTGTTTCTAGATTTTGGCACTTGAAACGGCGGCGGCGGTTTGGGTTCGTATAGGACTTGATTAAGATACTTGACAGCTACGTTGACAGCTAAATGTAGTTTTGGACGATTAATTTTCCATTAGGGGTGTTAAATATGCGGGGAACATGGCAGCGATAACTACGAGTACGTATAATAGGATATAATGGAGATAAATCGTGGACAACAATTGACAGCAGTGGGAAAAAAGCAGCTAAGTGTATTAAATTGGGAAATTATTAAATCACTGGAAAGTTAATCACATTATTGGTTTCAAAATTGAGTGAACGTTAGTTGGGGAAAACTAAGTAGAAAATCTGTAAGTTCTGACAGAATATCGAAGAAGGCTATAGGATTATTTGAATTTCTTGATATTCACCCATCAAGTAGATAGAAATGAAAGAAAACCTCACCAATGCATTACGTTGCAATGGCATGTAGGTCTACTATGAGATACACAAGCCTGCATCTGTAAATTTGTGATGAAGCGTGTGGATCCTAGTGCAATACGTCTTGGCACTAGAAAATGATTTAATAAATGCATAAGAAATATG
This sequence comes from Volucella inflata, assembly GCA_928272305.1. Classification (NCBI taxonomy): domain Eukaryota; kingdom Metazoa; phylum Arthropoda; class Insecta; order Diptera; family Syrphidae; genus Volucella; species Volucella inflata. Next base: position 231,710,296 of record OV743716.1, read on the forward strand.
TCACCAACCAAGGAGTTACAGTATTCAGGAGAGGACAGCTCTATTTAAGTACATTGTGGCACTTCCACAAGAAAGGACGCTAGTTTCAGCTTGGTGAGATTTTTTGTACTGTCAGCATAGAACTAAAATAGGATAAAAGATAAAGAGTGGCATTCCTAACAAGCTCCCTGAAATTAATTTTTTCAATCTTCCATTCCAACCAGAACGACTTTGAAGAAGTGAAATTGGTTTTGACAATCGTTTCTCTCAAATTTGTTCCTCTTTGCTCAGGTAGCTCGGAGGAAAACTTGGAATGAAATAGAAAAGTTGGCCGTAACTGCGGCTAATATGGTCCATTTTGAAGTTCTAATTTTCGATGACGCGTTGGGGCTCTACGAGCGATGTTTGACCAATGACTCGAGTAATGTTGACTTTTAAACCATCAATCGTAGCCGACTTATACATGTAGTTATTGAACTTTACTTAGCCCCGAAGAAAAAAATTAGAAATGTGACGTCAAGATCTACGTGGCCAATTCACCGGTTCGAAACGTGAAACTAGCTGTTCATCGAATCGTTTCCGTAATAAAGTCACGGTTTCACGGGATGTGTGGCCAGTGGCGTCGTCTTATTGAAACCAAATGTCGTCAAGACCACGGGCTTCATTCAAAGTTACGTCCCGAACGACTTCAGTTTTTTGGATGTTTAAGCTTATGATTCCACCAGCCCAAGACTACGCTAAACTCTTATGTTGTCTTAATGTGATGGCAGCACTTGAACCTTTTCAGGTTGCTCCGCACCTTAAATACGGCTATTTTGCTTATTGACGAAGCCATTATGGACCCCATCGCTGAAAAAATTTCTGGTCGAAAACAGTGGATGTTCTTGGTGCTTTTCAAGAGCCCAAAGACTTTAACTGAGACGATTCAGAATTTAATTTGAATCAAGATCCCCATTTAAAATATGCTCAGTTGTTGCACACGTCAAGCTAAGTTGTTGGAAATGTCGTTGAATCGGTTCATCACGGTCAATGCGTACACTCTCCGCTATAGCTGCTATATATTCTTCACTGCGTGCAAGATGTAGTCTATTTGGTCGCGTATTATCCAATAATGAAAAATGGTCTTCGAACTAGCCGATGTTATAGTTAAATACTTTCGTATTACAGCTGAATAATTTTTGGTGGATTAAGTCCTTTGATGATGAAATGACGAACAATTCTGAACAAATATACCACATCAGTGTCACATTTCGCATGCGTGATGTCTTATAATCCCCTCTGGAAGAAGTACCTCTAGAAGAATCACCCTGATAATAAGTGTACAGCCGTAAGTACGAAATGATAATGCAATTTCTTGAAAGTTATGAGTGTAGTAATGTTGCCTTGGACTATGGGCCGTAACTAGGAGCTCGCAATGAAGTTGAAGATTTCAAGGAATAAAGTGATCAAGATGATGTAGATGCTGTAGAAATTGTTGGTTTCAGGAATAAAAATCTGAGTAAAAGATTTGATATACGTGTTCAGATTTTAAAAATTATTCCGCCACGCACGGTATCACATCTTTGCTGTCCATTCTATCTCAGCTCTGGATGATGCACTCAATTTTTGTGCTGACTAATAGCAAAAAATATGTATAATTCGGTTTATTTATTTGAATGGCAGGGTTAAAGTGGCTTCCATAAAATGAATTCAATCTATTTTGATGCTTATTTAGGCATTTTGACTCTTCTCCGTTAATTATATACAATATCGAAGCATGATTTCAATTTCAATAGGGTGAGCCAACAAATGGTGTAGATTCTGGCTGTCAATTACTGTCATTTACTGAATTTAATGTGGTTGATAGTTTTGGTGAATGTCATACAATCTTTGGCAATTTAAGTTATGGAGTCATTTACCACGCAACATTTTTGTTATTCAATATTCAATCTTATTACGCAAATGGGCGTTCTATAAAAGTAACACCTCATAAAATTTGTGAATTTTTCGGTCAACATTCCGGAATTCGTGCAATAGTGAAGCGTTTTGAGGAAACTGGTTGGGTATCGGGTTAAACTCCATATCAGCATGCTCTGCCAGCACGTACGTGCCAAAACATCACCACAGTGAGCGAAAGTTTAAGAAACCAGCCAGGCACCTCAATTCGTCGCCAAAGCCAACTTTTTACACTTTACGGCGAATTTTAAAAGTTGATCTTCATTGGCACGTGTAAAATCCAGATTACAGAACAGTTGAAGGATTATCTACGACGTCGGCGATTAGTTAACTGGACGTTGGAGCGCCAGGACGATTTGTCATCGAATTTGATCTTTTTCAATGAACCCCACTCTTGGTTGAATGAGTACGTATTGTAAATAAACAAAATTGTCGTTTCTGGGGACCGGTAAAACCATACGAGATTCTCGATGAACCAATGAATCTCAAGAAAGTCAATGTATGCTGCGGATTATGGGTTGGATGCATAATTTTCCCATACTTTTTCGAAGATGAGGCTGGAGAGACAGCTGCAATGAATGGGGAACGTTGTCGCAACGTGTGAATGAATTGAGTCTGGACGATCTCTGGTTTTAACATGATGGTGCTACCGCCCACTCAAGCCATCAGTGAATCAATTTATTGCGTACGAAATTTGAAGATCGTTTTATTTCGGTTAGAGGAGAAGTTGATTAGCCTCCAAGGTCATGCAATTTGACATCTTAGCACTTCTTACTGTTGGGTTATTTGAAGAGTAAGATCTATGGCCATAACTCAGCGAGAATTCAGGATCTCAACATAATATCCAAACTGAAATTGCGGCCATTGCACAAAGTAATCGATAATTATGAGCTTCGGATGGTTGCTTGCAACAGAAGCATATGAGAGCAATGTTCTACTCCGTTCATAATTGTCATAGACCGAACTTTTTTAGTCAAGAAAATTGTATATTGATATCGTAATAAATGTGTATTTGATTTAATAAATACATCCACACTAGTTGTTGGCATCTACAATCTTCGAATGTAGGAATACATATGCCGTTCATACAGCGAAAGAACCAGAAGCCTATGAATCGAACTTCATGGTCTCCCAATTTTTAGAGTTGATTATATGAAAATATTACTGTCGACGATTTACTTATTCCTTTTTGAAGTAAGTGCCAATTTGGAGATTATATGCCAAGTAAGCAAAGAAAATACGGGATCAAAGCATGGGTTGCAGTTGAAGGGTTTTGTTTGAGCCCTCAAGTTTACCTTAAGAAAGTTCAAGACGTGTACTTCCGGGGAAGAAACAAGGTAAATGAGTTGTCTTAAATCTAGAGGAATACACGTAACGACCGGCAATGGAGCTACTCAAAAATAAAATTACCTTAACCAGCTTAGGCTAGAACTTAATCCTCTAAAATTCAGAAGCACCAAATCAAAAAAAAATTGTTGAATTGGATAGTTTAAATAATTAAAGAAAAAACGTATGAAGTGAAGTAGTTATCGAAATAAATTCTATAATTTTGATGTCGCGGTATAATTTTCGATAATCTTACTACGACGTTGGAGGACGCTCCCAAGTCTGGCTCATTTATTTTCCTTGCTAGTTTCAACCTCTGTAGTAAACGCAAAACCAGAAACAACATTCAGAACATACAATTTATACCCCCACTTATGAGATTTTTTGGGGTTACACCTTTTTAGCATAATTCTCGCTTTTGTGGAGCACATTTGCTCATCTACAAAAACCCTTTTTTCTAAAGGAACTTTTGCGTATGCTTCGTTCAAGGCATCAACAACTGGACAGATTTTGAAGATCTTATTAGCGTCAGGATCTGTTCTTGGAAGACATTTGGAGTTGCCATTGATATGAAGGTACTGTCGTATCTCTTTAAATTTATTAGAAGACATGCTGGATGGCAACGATTAGTATAAGGCCTCGTAGAAGTAGCATCTTCCGACAGGTGCTGGTTCCCTAAATGACGAGAATGAGCCTCTGCAGCCGAACATCTTGCAGCTCTGCTAATAAGTCCTACTTCACGACTCCCCGTGGCGCCATCTGAGAATCTCAATAGAGGTTGCGAAGTGAAGAGGGCAAATGGCGAGTTTCCTGCGCCATTAACCAGCATTAGTGTCGGAAAAAACAAAACAAGACCTTATCCGGGCTACTCCGACATATTTGGAGCTCAGGCCGGAAAGGATTTCCTGGACTTAGTCAGGGTCTTGGAAAAGAGATGGTGGCGGACGAGCCCTATAAGGGCCAACGGCAGCGCTCACATCCCGGAACGGGTTACTGGCTTCGGTGTAACCGACCCCTCGTCTTAGGGGCACTCAAAATGGAACTGGTCCTCCAGGTTGGGGGTTATGCCGCCGGGGTAACTGCCCGGCCATTTAAAAAAAAATTAAGTTACGAAGCATCAACAAGCCTCGGATATGATCGGATCTACTGTTGACAACCTACGCAAACGATTTAAGGACAATGAGCTTCGGATATGCACGTGGAATGTTAGATCCCTTAATAGACCACGTGAAGCCGAGCAACTAGCGGAGGCCCTAGACTGCTGCAAAGCAGACATAACCGCCATTCAAGAAATGCGATGGGATGGGCCGGACAAAAAGAAGATGAAAAACAGCGACATCTACTACGGCAATTGTTATCGACGGCAAAAGCAGCGCTTATTTGGATGCGGATTTGTTGTCGGAGGCAGACTAAGACAAGAAGTCCTCAGCTTCCGGCATGTGAGCGAGCACCTCGTAGCATTCCGCATCAAGGCTAAATTCGCCAACATTAGCCTCATATGCGCGCATGCCCCCACAGAGGAGAAAGATGACGACACCAAGGATGCCTTCTACGACCAATGCCCTAGCTATGACATTAAAATTGTCCTCGACGATGTTAATGCAAACCAAATAAGAGAGGGCATCTTTGGCAGTACTGTCGGAAGATATAGCCTGCCCGATACGACTTCCGATAACGGATTTAGGCGTGGGGAACACCTGATCAGTCAACCACTTATCAGAGCCCTGCATAATTTAGGAAGTCTGCAGCTTTCCAACTCTTGAGAGATAGTCTTTCTGAATACCTTAAAGAGACGTTGGGGAATTCAGTTTGCCAGAAATCATGGTCAGCCGTCGTCCTAACCAAGACAGCAAGTAGTCCAAGCACAAGTCCTTAAAACTACACTTTGAGCTCGCTATAAGGTGGCCTTTTTTTCTGCAATCAAATCTTTGTGATTTGGGACCGAATTTAGAGTCAGACTCGGAGCCATGGCATACAAAGTCTCTGCCTACCCCAAAGCTATACCTGTCTATTGGGACATTTTGCCAACCACTGCTTTTATGATTTTTGCCGCTTCTTTCAAAGTACTTACGAACGCACTTCGTTAAATGTTGTTATTTAGGGTTATGGTAACTAGCTCCGCTTTTATCTTCAAACCAAGTGATTTGTCTACACTGTGTTACCAGTTTTATTTACACATGTCGTCAAAAGTTGGTTGCATTGTCAAGGCACTTCTAATGCCGATGAAAATTTTCGACACGTCCTCATCATCGAATGCGCATTCAATTGTGCCCACCACTCGTCTCACAGGACCTTTTGCAGCACTCTTCCACAGTGGCGGGCTATCAGTGAAGATTCTTTCAGAGTCCACATCTTTTTGTTGCATAATTGGGTAGATGTACATATGTCATCTATGTCAAACCACTTGCAGTCAACTAAAATCAGATATCACTTGAAGCGTCAGTGTTAGGTGCTGGTTGTAACTCAGAGGTAAGTGTTGAGCGTTTCATCTTACAGTAGTTGGCATCGTACTCTCTGAGTACTCTTATCCTGCTGACTTTATGGGTTTTGATAACTTTGGCCAATTTGCTGATTTCTATTAGAAAATTCCTGATCGAAGGTATGAAATTTGAGTCTTTGAAGATTGCAATTGTTTGCCAAATTGACTTTTTCTCGTGTTGCGACTTTTTCTGATTCCTTGCACAACAGCTGCCAATCTACATTCCACCATGAAACCCGCCATATGTGGTATATATGAGTCCAAAATTATTGATGAAGTTCTTCCATTTACCTTCTGTATTGATCTAAGTTTAGATGAGGCATGACACGGATGAGGTTTAGACACGCTACTTAAAGCGTGTCAAGTTGATTAAACATAATTCTGATTTTGTATCAATGTAATTGAAGGAGACCAATGTCAAGGCGTATTCTTGCTCCCATAGATGCATGGATATCGCGTGAAATTAATTCTCAACAAACAGGAGTTATCAAGGCTTCGCACGTCAATATAGTGGGCAGATAGATAGCTTAAAAGAGTCTTTAGGTCCTCGTTGACTATTGCTTTTCTTATGAACGTAGTCTACTCAGTTATGTGACATCAGGTCGTCTGCTGTTTAATTGAGTTTTCGGAGCACGAAGTAGAACGCGTGAATTTTATTTAATTAATAAATCAACATTGGTCACATAACTATGCCTTCAACAGGGCATCAAGTCACATTTTCGCCGCAATAATTACAATTACAATTACGCAGATGCTTACAATTACCATAAGCCCTTACAGGTCTCAACCACAAAAATATGTTTACTCGTACAATTGGGATTCGTCAACGAAATCAATTAATCACTCTCATGACATGCAACGATTTCATGTGAATTTTCTCTGACCAAATATTTTCTCATGATCTCTAAACAACAAATCTCTATTCAATTGGTAATAGGACGAAAAGAATCCGATATCCTTTCATTTGCAAAGAATAAAACCGCACAAAATGCCAATCGGTGTCAATTTTTCATCGCCCCATTAAATTCGCATTATACAAGTGCACACTGCGCATTGCCTGGAATTGCCTGGGACGAAAAAAAAAATGTGAACACAATCTCACCGATAAAAAAGGACTCTCGCATTACATGCAATAAATTTCCCTAAATATCCTTAGAAAGAACCCAGCTAGTATGCCATATATCTTAATTATGTCAGATGTAATGAACTGTCAATAATCGTGAGGCCAAAGTCAGCTTTACGCATTTTGGCATTGCGTTGCGTTGTGTACGAGTATCAGTATCCCCATTCACAAAGCGAATCGAAACGAAGAATCTTTTCAAATGCAATTTGTTCGTCCTTTTATTCGGTTCGAATCAATGAATAACTCAATGAATGAATGTACGATTCACCTTGCATACTCGTACATCCCTTTGTCCAGCGTCCTCTTGAATTGAGTACATAAAAAATGAATGAAAATGATGGACAACAAACACAATGGGAAGCATGTCCAGGATCGCCTTATGTTATACAGTGTTCTAAGGATCACAGATCACAGAGAAAAATGCCGCCAGTTATTCGAGTGTCCTTTTTCACACTGTCCAGCAGTGGCAAATGTAATTTATCACAGTGCTCCTCTATTTCAAAGTACATTTGAGAAAAGACACAAATCCTGACACACTCGTAATTTCTGGTGGAGATGAGTATTTTTTTTTTTGTTGTCTTAAGGATGTGCCGCATGAAATTCGATATCGAATTGTACGAGTGCTTGTCTACTGCTTCTGAAATTCATAAGGATGATGATCCTTCGCGGATCATTAAATCTCAATCACATAATTTTTCCTTACAATGTGTCCTCGAACACATGGACATATTCGCGTCTTAAATGTGAGTACATATGAGTATACGAGTATCTACAGCCATGCTCATATAGAAATGTATATTTCGATTTAATTGTCCTTGCGATGAATGGAATGAAGTGGCGGAAAAGGATTTGGACTCGGATTCGTTTGTCGTTTGTAGCAGCATGAGCTGCAGCATCCTTCCCATTACTACCCATTCACTGTCATTATTATGATTATTTTCATGCATCGCTGAGTCGAATTCGGTTTAATTTCACTTGGATTTAATGGCGGAGTTAATTTATTATCCCCGAATTCTATGGCACTGAATAGGAGTATGTCAATGACGGTGTCCTTTTTATGGTGACATCGCAGATGAACTCAATGCCGTATGAGTACTGGGTAGTAGTGCCAGAGAGTCTATTAAATGTGTGCCGGTAAATGATGATCCTGTTTCTTTTTTCTCCCCTTCCCGTGTCACCGTTTAAACGACACTCACTTTAATTTTCGTTTAATTTTGAAAATATTTATTTAAGTGCCTGGCATAAGGACCCCTATTATAGGAACATAGAACAGTCATTAGGGATTACAAACCTGGCGATGGATTTTAGAAAATTGCATGTGATTTATGGATGAGGACACATTGGATTTCAGGATTTTTCGTTTTTTTATTTTTTTTTTTTTCCTGATTAAGTGCGGTGCTTTTGTGTGATATGTTCGTTTAGATTGTGTTTTCTGTGTGTTTGTTTATTTGTTTGCTTTTTTGCTTCTCAAGTAGTCTTAAGTTGGTGGGAACGAAAAAGACACTGACTACACGAAGCCATATCTGAGGAGTGTTCTAAGAGTAGTGGTCATTAAATATGACAAGAATGAATAATGCAAAGTGCTCCTTAGGTGGTAAAGGCTTGCTTAGGAAGCTATACATAAGCCGAAATGATAGCCACTTGTTACAATATATCTATTGATTGTGAATGCAGAGGGACCTGGGTACGAGTATACAAAACATTTGCTCAAATTATTTTGAAGTATCTATCAGAGCCTTCATGTTAAGCGTTTTTGTTCATTTTCTTGAATTCCAAAAACACTATTTTACTTACATACTCCTCTCTCTTTCATTCTTTGTTTCGATTATTCACAGATTAATAAATCACAACCAAAGGACATAGTATAGATGTATATGTGTATATTTTTTTAGAAAAACTTTCGCCTATAGTAGTAGGACTCAGTAAGACTCGTTTGGTGGCGTTCTGATACATTTGTTTAAGCTTTAATACCATGAGACCCATAGAACATCTTAGGCTCTATTTCCAAAGGCTGTTTGTATCTTTATCATACAACCAGCAAGGATGATATTATTCGCATTCCATAGATGGCTTGGTAATTTATAATTGCCTTACGCTACGTCATTATGATCCGTATAAAAGTCACATTAGGTACTCTAAATTATTTCTTAAAAACTTATCAAACTCATTTCAATTCTTAGGATAACCTCAAATACACAGGATTGCAAATAATATCCCGAACTGGCTTTAGAAAACATAATCAAAACACGATTTCGTTTCATTTTTCCCCATTTAGTACACTTGCTACAGCGATTCAATAGTGATTCAAATGTTTGCTCTAGCTCATTTTGCCGAATTGCCTTCAGTGCCCGTTTCGAAGCTGCTTGAGTGGTCAGAATGTCGTCAAAAAAGCTTCGCTTCAACTTTAATTTTAATTTCGGGAACAAAGAGAAGTCGCACGGCGCCAAATCAGGTGAATTCGGAGGAGGATTTAACACGCACATACTTAATTTCGAGCCAAAAATTGACGAACAATGAGTGCTGTGTGATTCGGTGCATTATCGTGCAACAAAGAACAACTATATTCGGGTTGAAAACCATGGATTCTGACCATCAAATGCTTCCAAATAATATTTAAGGCCTCTTACATCATTCTCAGTGAAGCTTTGCGGTTTAAAATGCACGCTTTAATAAATAACATAGATAGCGTTCTTGGTTGCTGACAGATGCCTCGTGTCCGGGATATTATTTGCCACACTGTTTACACTCGTATATAGTAGTAATGCCAGTCAGTGTGCAAAAACGATTGCAAATTGCAATACCCTATAAGAAGATGTACAGGGAGAAGTATGACGTAAATGAGCTAGGCTAATCCAAACGAGTGAAGGAGCTGTGTATTATTTGTTTTTCACAGCAAAGAGTATACTGCAGAGGTATATTTTCTCAGAAAAGCCTAAACTAGAAAATATGCCTGGTCTCGTCGTACAACATGATACAGGACCACATACAGCCCTGTTAACGTTCCTGAAGCCAACAAAAAAAAATTGGAGCACAAGAAACGGGACGGCGGGTGAATTCCCCAGATGCAGTTAACAGAAAAGTAAAATCCCGTTACAAATACTACCTTATCGGGGCTACTCCGGCATATTTGGGGGTTGTGCCGCCGATGAACTGCCCGGCTATAGAAAAGATACAAAAGTTCAGAAACAGAAACATGCATCGGATACGGATGGATTTACAACCCATACAAACGATTTAAGGACAACGAACTTCGGATATGCACGTGGACTGTTAAGGGTCCTAACAACCGAACAACTAGCGGAAGCCCTAGATTGCTGCAAAGCAAACATTACCGCTATTTAAGAAATGCGATGGGAAAGGTCGGGAACAAAGAGAATGAAAAATTGTGATATCTACTACGGCGATTATTATCGACGGCAAAAGCAGTGCCTATTTGGATGCGGATTTATTGTTTGAGGTAGACTTAGTCTTCTTCTCTATAGGAGAAAGATGACGACACCAAAGATACCATATATGAGCTCTTGAATTAGATCTACGAGCTGCCCTAGCTATGACATTTAAATTGTCCTCGACGATGTTAATGCAAAGCTAATAAGAGAGGGCATCTTTGGCAGTACTGTCGGAAGATATAGCCTGCCCGATATGACTTCCGATAACGGATTAAGGCTAATCGACTTTGCGGCGGAACGAAACATTGTCGTAGCTAGTACACAGTTCCCCCTCCGCGATATTCACAAGGGGGCTTAGGGAACACCTGATCAATCAACCACTAACCAGATCGATCACATTGCGATCTACGCAAGACACTCCTCCAGTATAATGGATGTCCGAACGTTCCCAGGAGATTGAGATATACTACTCCAGGAATGAGATTCAGAAGTAGAGATGAACAATCGAACATCGTAGTAGAGTCGGAGTTGATGGAAAATTCCGTCCTCCCAACCTAGATGAAGTGAATATAGCCATCTCAGCTTAAGGCCAACTAAGCTGCTGGAGCGGACGGTCTGGCTGCAGAGCTCAACAAAGCGGCAGGTAAGAGGCATACAAAAAAAGGGACCCTCTGAACTGTACCAACCACAGAGGAGAATTTGAGGGGGGGGGGGGGGAGTGGTGAAGATGGGTTTAGCGGTCAATGGCGGAAAGTATATGCTGTAAAGCAAAAAGATCACTCTATATCGACGTCTTGGATTGAACTTCATCTTTGACAGATAGAACTTTAAGGTATTTAAGGACTTTGGCTAGTCTATCAATTCAGACAAGAACACCAGAGCTGAGATCAAACAAAGAATAACTCTTGCCAATGTTTGCTTGTTTGGGCTAATGAGCAAATTGACTAGCAAAGCCCTCTCCCCAACAACAAAAGTTAGCCTAAATAAGACTTTAATAATCGCAGTCCTGCTCTACTATATTGTGCACGGGCATGGTCATTATCAAAAAAAAAGAGAAAAATTCTTTGAGTGATTTTTGGTCCCATCTGCATTGACGGTGTGTGGAGGAGGAGATGCAACGACAAACTGTATAGACTATACAGCAACGTCGACCTAACCAAAAGAGTGAAGATCCAACGACTGAGATGGCTGGGTAATGTATAGAGGATAAATACCAACGCTCCGGTCTGAAAAGTCTTCGAATCTATCCTCGAGGGACAGCGCAGTAGAGAAAGACCAAGACTCATGTGAAGCATGCAAGTTGTATTGGACCTCAGCCAATTAAGCGTGCGAAACTGGAGGCAGCTAGCAAAGGATCGAGCTGGCTGGAGACGCTTGTTGAGTGAGGCCCAGGTTCACCCCGGACTGTAGCGCCACTTAAAGTAAGAAAGAAGGTACTCGTAAGTTCAAGATAACCTGTTTTTTTTTAAAAGAGACATATTTGCTTAGATGAACATTGGAAAAAGACGATAGATGGTGAATACCAATAAATGCTGAACAAGTTGAGCAACAACTTTCTTTAAATGACCCCAGTGGTTAAAAGTAAGTCACCATTATTAGAGAATAGACTTCCCCAATCTATGACAATCGAGCTACATTAGATTTTATCGCTGGCTAAACCTTTGCGAGTAACTCCATCCTGCTAACCATTATGGATGCCCACGATTGGAAATCAGATCAACGCTCAAAACCTACGCGTTCAAAGTGAATTGAAAGATCGTTCAATAATATTAGTAGTCTTACCATAAGTGGAACTATGAAAATCCTTGCGCATCGTCTAAATAAAACTGTCACCAAAGGACCTTGGCGTGTTCCTAGTGGAACGACCGAATAAAGACAGTTCTCGCAAAATGCTTACAAAACTAGCGAGATGCAACTTTTACAGACTCGGTGAAGAAGTCCCCTAACTGTCAAGGAAAGTGTTGACAATTCGATTCGCAATCGGCACTGTTATTGTGGCAACAGTCAAACAGATTTATGCAGTGAAATAAAGCAACTGTTCGGATAAAGGATTTGTTGAAATGGAACAAGCAGAAAGGAAAACAGAAGTTCTCCCCATACCTGGTCGGAAAACGATTTGTAATTTTTAATTCGGCTACTTTCAAAAGATATCTATCAGTTTCTCTGTATGCCACTCCAGTCTACGCAAATTAAGGCATGCAAACGATCAAAGGAGAGCATTCGTAAATTGACAACGACAATCCATCGTTTGTCCTTACATAGTTCATATTTGGTCGGGGTTTCTACCTCATATATCTATCTATACTTATTTGGACAGGAGCGCTAACTAGCTCGTATAGGGCATTTTTCTGCTGGAACTAGACACTAATGCTATCACTGTATCCTTATAGTTAAATGGGCCAGCTCCTTGTTTACAAGATTTGAAGGAAGCCTCTATTGCAACCATCAACATCCACTTCTAAAAATTCTCTATACATATCGAAATGTAATCATTAGCAGCGTTTTGCGAAAGATACTCGTCTGCTTTATTGAATATAATTACAGTAAACCTGCCAGTTTCTCTCAATTGATCAGCAAATCCATTAGCAAAGTGATTTAAAAGAACTAAGCGGTAGTCGTTCACGTTTTATGAGGTCTTCTTTTAACATGACATTTAGAACGTCCAAAAATATGACATGAAGTACTCTGAAACAAATTTTATGAGGGATATTTCCTTTGCAGTGCAGCAAAAACCGCCCATCAAAAAATTTCATCTCTGATGTCTTAATTAAAATTAGCACTACGTATACGGCACTATAATAGCCTACTACTTCTGCAGATCAACAAACTGCGGCCCACATAAAAAACACAGATTTTATGTTGCACTCTGAGAATTTAACTCGCACTCAATCTGGTTTTATGACACCAACTTAGTGAAAATGGTGCATACGTGCTGCATGCAGGATACGACATTATTATTACCTCGCGGGTTTACCGCAAGTGTGTACACCAATGTAATTTACGAGATCCTAGTAACGACTTTTACGATCGAATTTGTTAGGTTGGTACTTATACAACTCCAAAAAAAGAAGAGACACCTAATGGCGAATATAAAAGACTAGATCATTAGGAAATGTGATGTCTTGGCGGCGGATAGTCAGTAAATCTTCGTCTCAATTCCCACGCGCGCCAAGGCAGCCGTTTGCCTTTCACCAACTTGGCTAATCCAATTTCCAAAGTGAACCTATTTAACAATCACCCTCGGATCCCATTAGCCAGGACATGATTTTGCGCAAGCGTGTCCATTCCTCCACAATAATGGTCGGCAATTTGAAAAACACCTAAATATTTACGATCTACGATCAGTGATCAGCGATCGACAATCGACAGTCGATAGTCGCCGATCGACGTTTATACTCGTAGATGGAATGATCGGGCATGGATACTGATGCAGTTTGTTACGTCCTCATGCCAACCTCCGTGGTTCATGGTGCAATTACCCTGAATTGACTCCAAAGTACGCCCTGCGATCATCCCAGCGTCATCGACGCGATCATCCCATCCCATCGCGTCGATGACGATCAAATTTAATAACAATCAACGTGAGGCTCTCTGTATTCAAGCTGACAAATCGTCAGTTCGTCGAATAGTCAGAAAGCTGAAAAGACGAAAAGTCACAAAGTTGGATTCAATCCAACGGCCAGAGTCCAACAACGAGTGATCATTGTTATTAAGTTCTTGTTTGTGCCATAATTGAACAATTCATTTTTGGACCAAATTAAGGACGTTACGATGCTAGAACCAGTGGAGAACAAACGACTGACCGACTGAAAGATACACGGAGACGACATGGTAGGACATCGCATCGAAGGCTAGCACCTTAAGTGGCCTCTTATGAATCGTGGTGATTAGTTTGTGCTTTGTGAAAATTAATTGGTACAAGAGTTTCAGTGCAAAAATGGATGTGGCGATCTCAATGTGCGTTCTTTGTGCGAGTTAAATTGTCAGGGCATGCAGCTTGTTAGCAGCATGCGTTTCAGCTTTAATGAATCGAAGTGTATGCACGGGTAGATTGTTGTTTTAATCTTTCAACTTGTAGTGCTAGATGAACATGGATTTTCTTTTGGTAGAGCTGTTCATTGAGATGCTGCCCTGCAATGTGTAGGAACCAATATTACAATACACATATTACATATGGATGGACCCAATGGAAGATGTGGCTGATTGATGGGTTTGAAATCAATGAGCAAGGGGCTTATTAGGGTTGTGACGAGGTGGGAAGTTGCTTTGCCAATAATGAGTATATTGAGATGAAATTTTCGTTTCGAATTTTTTATCATGAACTGAAGACCAATTTGACGCTGTAGGTTTCAAAAAGGGGCGTCGAAGCAATTAGTAAGGACTCATTTTCATCAGAAATACTTGTATTGATTTGATTGGCAATTTACGAGTGCAAAGGGTTTCAGTGTTTATCGTTCGTGAGGTAAAATTCAAGGGTATTAACAACATTTTGATATCAAAACAATTTCAAAGGCTATGGCAACAATCAGCCTTACCAGGTGTGCTCTGTCTAGGGCGTTTTCCAATACATTTTGTTAATTATTTGGGCGCGGGACCCGTATTTCAATATTCTACTTAAGTAGTCGTATTCGAAGTAGTCTTGCGTTTCCCTTCGAATACCTCTACTTCTAAATTTCTCCACAAAAGAAGTGTAAATTCTTGGGAATGCGAGACCAATTAAACCCTGACATTACTCCGCTGCGAAAAATGTCCCTTATAGAGCCGTTGTGGTGCAGGCAGTGATGATTTTGATGTTTTTGGGCCTTTCACATTCGCTTTAGATTGAGTAGCGTGAGGTCTTCCGGCTCGTTGATGAATTCATTCCACCTGTTCCCGAGTCATGTTCATGGAGGTTGGATTTTATACATGAGAATGACGGCAATAAGCTCTTTAGGTCAGAGCGGTTGAGCAATTATTATATGCAAAGAAAAGTTCCAAATTTGGACGATGATAGCGATAGAAGCAATGTTTTCATACATTCCGGGTTCTCTAGGAACACAATAGTTAGAAAATGCCATTGTATTTGCTTGGCCAATTGTTCCATACTCACCACTTAAGAGTACATATGGATAAGGATTTAGTAGATTATCATCTTAATCTTTTAAATAGGAATTTAAAATTTAGTTGCTTCGCGAGTCAAAGTAGCAACGGCTTGCTGGGGTAAGGTAATGGGCTGTATTACAAAAACAATTTGCCTTGCATTAGGAACTCCCGCCTGATCTGAAAAGAAGTAATCCCCTAAAAGACTTATGTGCTGTTCACTTATTCTTGGACAGTAATAGAGGAAGTGGATATCTCCACGTCAACGCCGTGATCCTTTCAAGTATGCTGCAAGTGCATTTGTTTTATTTTTGCAGTGTGTTTGCTTATAGTTTGTTGTGACCAAAGTAGCTATCATGGTATGATAGTGGCACTTTTTAAGACAGCGAGGTTCTTACAATAATTTCCTTCAAACTTATGCGTTCAAATTTAGCTCTCAACGACATAATATCACTATTTTTGAAGTGACTTGTGTTAATGAATTCGATCACATGCAATGAACTTTGTTCGCGGCGCAAGAGGTACACAAACTCTTCTCTTCTCCCTATTTTTATTTTCATAGATTCGTTTCACGTCATCGGATGTATTTGGTACGTTGATGTAGATTTTGGCTAAAATATTGCTAGAATTTTTCAAAGGCATGAACTTATAAGGCTTCTCAGCTTACTTGCTGTTATTAGACACTGCAATGCATTCTTAAAAAAACATCCAATGAATTCAAAATTTTGCACATGCAATCAGCATTCATCTAGCGATGTAATGATTGCATTCATTTTCTTAACATTCAATTGAACGCAGTTAATAGACTCTAATCATTTTTGAATTCATGAATTCTTTTACATTATTTTGAGTTCATTTAATTTCTTTTATGGCAATAATGTATATATATATTATACATCTACATAGTACATACATTACATACATATTATATGCAATGCACATTTAGTTGGATCTGTTTATACATTTTAGTTCTCTCACTCTGTACCTGTAATCAAATCATGCACTTACTACAAAAACTGTAAGAAATAAGAGACCTGAGTGCACAAGAATATTCCTACTTGTACTTTATATAATGAATCAAGTGAATAATGTATCCAAACTGATGCAACGTTTGAAAACAAAAGTACTTCTGCGGGCAAACATGTATAAAGATCATCCAAAGTATTTGATTACATACGACTTCATTTTTTGCGTGTCAAAAGGAATATAAAAGAAAGCAAAAAAATGCATCTGAATGCAAAAGAACTCATGAATTCAATAATGAATGTATTCTATTGATTGCCCTCAATTGAATGGTAAGAAAATGAATGCAATCATTACATCGCAATATGAATGCTGATTGAATTCATTTTCATTGCATTCTTTTTTGAAGTCAATGAATGCAATCATTAAACTGAATTCTTCAAAAAAGGGTGCATTCCTTTAAAACTCTGAGGTGTACTAGGTTGATTATGTAGAAGTTTCATGTCGAAAATCTGCCTATGACCACACGCTTTGTTATCGTTTCTCTTTTTGAGCTTAAGAGAATCATCTTTTCGGATGAACCCCATTTCCTTCTCGGTGGCTACGTGAAAAAGCTAAATTGTCTTATTCGGGGATCGGAAAAGCCAATGCATCCTAAACGTATGACTGTTTAGTGTGGTTTTGGAGTGGAGGCATTTGTGGTCCACACAGCACTGGCAAGAAATTGAGGTTTTGGACTTATGCAAGCTCTGGTTCAAGCACGATAAGGCCATGTACGTGCCACGCAGGCCGTTCTAGAATGATTTATTGCACACTGTGTTCAGTAATCGTGTAATCTGTCGTTTCTGCGATGACGCTTCCAGACCTTTTTTGTATAGTAGCACAAGCTATTCGCAAAATAAAGGCCGAAACCATTGTAAATCTTTGAAACTGGGTTGAAAATGTGGTATACCGTTTGAATGAAATAATATTCCATAATTAAGGAAGGTTTAGAATTATTGAAAAATATTGGACAGTGCTTTTGTATACCCTTTTCAAAAGTTACCTTCAATTGAATATCAACTAGACTTGCTTGCTTGGCCTAATTCAAATGACATAAGAAAATGCATTTATTTTTGAAGCAGGTATAGAAGAAAATCAATTAAAATTCGAAAAAATTTTTGATATTTCGTATCGCCAATAATACAGCTTGCCACGTGAGCTTGGCTATAAGAAAGGCAGAGTGTATCTTAAACTAAATCGCGGATGACGAACAAAACAGCTAAACAGAGTAATGTAGTGGCCTTCCTCCTAAAAATTATTTATCTACCATAGCAGCTACCCAAAAGCAATCTTCTCTCAAGTTCATCTAGCTAAATTTGAGGACCAACAAACTTGAGAAATGAAATATCCACTTCACAATCAAGGCTAAAATAATTTGACGAGTAAATTTAAACTTTGGCTTAGGACATTTTACATTTAAAAAAAAAAAAAAAAAAAACACTGTGGCGCTGGCAGCCCGGTATGGGCCATGGCTTAGCTTCTTAGACACTCATTTGTGTTGCTCATGTTGTCATTTTTGTCACATCTGAGCGAGCCTACGGTTTATCGCCGAATCCGAACGGCACTCCTTAGAAGCTTTTTCGTAGGCAATTTTTCTCTCGGGTGATGGCGATTTGAAAAATTGTTGGTAACCCAGGCAGGAATCGAACCCAGACTCTCTGCGTGATAGTCCAATGAGATAACTATCGTGCCATCGCCGGCGTTTTAAAAATTTGCAGTTTGCGAAGAGGAGTTGGAAGTACTCGTAATGTTGTATTCAAAGGGCTCATCTCGTTTTTTTGCTAACCAGAATTCATTAGACAGTGCTGCTACTAAGAGATACGAAACGAAATACTATTCGTTTGTGATTCCATACGCCGAAATGTTTTTGGATCCACTTATCGCAGAGAATATGAGAAGTTTTCTAATTATGTAGTAGCAAAGATCTGTCCTCAGAAGAAGATAGATCTTAGATTTTCTTGACCCGAAGCCCTGAACAGGATTATGATGTCATACTTCGAACAGATGCCGTAGTCTCCGTTCAAAAAATTTTCGTCCGCACGGAATTTTGCAAAGTGCTCGCTTATAGTTAGATTTGAACTCTATGTCCTTTGATCCCAACTGATTTTTATCTCAAAATTCCATTCCTTTATAAGTATGAGGACTCTCCTTCAAGCTATTGGAAAGCCCCCGTCGCCCCAAAGTAGCCCATGCGGTATAAGAGTATAGTGTATGTGCATTTCTAGAGCGTGCCTTGCGCAACAAGTTCTTGTAAAAATCACTATTCCGTTAGTTCTTGGCAGTTGAAGTCAGGTCAGGTGAAGTTGTACCTCCGATAGACATATTTCTCACACTTTTCACCAGCATCCAATCCATCCAATACATACATCAGAGAGAAACTCCAGGCAGTCGAATCAATATTTGTCCAATCATTTGCCACGCAACATGCTAATGACCCCTTAGGGTTATAACCAAACAATCTCCTGATGACACCATTTCGATTCTCTTTCAGATAATAAATGATACGGCTAAAGAAGCATCTTTGTCCAACACCCGGTCCTCTTTCACCTCCTTACAAAATCACACACAATACAATAATCAATTTGTGCATGAATCATTATTCTCTCGCGTTTAATTGACTCCCACAATCGGCGTGCTCGATACTTGAACGGTATGTATGGTTTGCTGGCCGATCTTTGAAGCTCAACGGTTTGAGTACGGCTATCCATAAAACTCGATTGGATTCTTGTTGAACTAATAAGCACGATCATCGTTGAAGAGCGTTCTTTTGATTGATTTATTGTTGTTTTCATTATTTTCTTTGCCCCAAAGTTCAGGTAGGGGCAGCATTCAGACCCTAGAGTACTCGTATCTCAGGTCGACAAGTGAGATCATGTTGAATCATTATTCAATCAAGAAATCTTTTATACCCCACCAATTCGAGGGCAAAGAGATTCCGACACCTCTGGTAATTGTTGGACCATCTCCTCGATAAATTGTGGGGTATTTGTCAATTATTCGTCGGCGATCACGATGGATCATTATGACGCGATCGAGTGGTTAGCCAAGTGTCGAGTTGAGAGGATTCTGATTGGGCTTCAGACGCTGTCTGATGTGGCCGATCGCCGGAAAAGGATCAATGGAAATTATTTATTATTTAATTATGAACACTATTGATGTTGATACTTGTGCGCGCACATAATTGTGATCGTCATTACGATCAATACTTGCCCTACTGATGATTGATAGTCGTTAATAGATCTGTGATAGAGCACAAGTGGAAGGTATCTAGCCCCATGAAGTGCTAGTAGTTGATGCTCAATGTTCAATTCAATTAAATGTACGCTGAAGCCCTATTGAGATGATGGTTAAGATCGTAATTGACTTACGATCGGCGATTGTGTACACATTCAATTAGCTACACTTATACTGGAATTTACCAGTTAACAGCGTAAGATATTTTTTGATTTTTACCGAAATGATACTTACAGATAGGTGCTATGGGATTTTTAGTGGGCGATAAGTATACTTTTGGTGTTTAGATAGATGCGTTTGAGTGAATACCATTAGAGGGATTTACGCCGTACTCGAGGGAGTAATAGAAAAGAGTTTTCCTTTTTCGGAGAAGGTTTTCATTGTGCTTAGACTGATTTTCATCAAATTTTTGGATGGAAACGGGGATCAGAATGAGAAGCAGTTAATTACAGCAAGATCTGTCTGTGGGCCTTCGAAAATCAGATGAGGTTGTGAGGTTGTATATGTGATTAATTGAACTTCTTTGAATGACATTTTAACGTACATTTTTCAGTGTAAAATACATTTTATATGAATAATTGTTTTTTTTTGGTCTTGCCAGGCAAGTGAAATTACGAAGTTAGGAGCTGGTGCTACAATTAGCAAAAGGCAGTCTATGTTACCAGTTTCAAGCTGATAAACAATCGATAAGTCACCTATTCAGATAGTTAATCTACAAGTTCTATGCAATGGGGTTGAGATTGGAACTATCTATCAAGGAGAGACCTGTATTGCCGAACGAACTAACTTTCCCTTTAAAGATTCTACGCGTAATTTGTTGGTGATGTAGAGGGGTAAACAGACTTAACAGGCAAATTTAAGAATAGGCTAAACTTGGTTCGAAAATTCCTTCGATCAGCTCTTGAAGAATTCAAGAACTATGCGCGATTCCATATGATGTTATCTACGAGTATATAAGCACGGAAGTTCAGTTCGTTGTCGCAGATAACACCTAAATCACTCAATTCTGTTACTATGAGAACAGATTTGTTATCAATAAATTAGGTCCAGGGTAAGGCGAGTGTATGTTTTGGTAGTGGCATATTTCAATGTACAGTTTGAGGAAATTTTTCTGATATCAAGTGGAAAATTACAACATTTCAAGAATTCTTACAGCGAAAAAATAAAAAATATGATGAAGTGTGCCGAAGAGTGAGTGGGCCATCTGCTGGTTTCTTTTCTAATAGTATGTTGTTTTGACTCTGACCAGTTTTATGCGGTCAAAAAATTGTCAGAAAATCAGTATTCGATTTTTGCGGTACGAAATGGATCGTACAATGAACAATAGGTACCTGCAAAGTGAACGCTGTCTTGCTGAAACAGTCCGAATTTTAAAAATAAATTTTGGTGATAGTGTTGCACCAACTACAACTGGTGTACACAAGTTTGCGAATAAAGTTCACTCACGGGAATTGAAGCAAAATAACCAACCACTTTAGGTAAGCTTGAAATTGATGACAATTAAGTTTAAAAACGCATCTTTCATCATCACGGCGGCTACGTTAACAAGCAAAATTGCCATATTTAGGACTCGGAGACCCGTAGCTATAGAGGAGTCAATGCATTTTGAAAGTGTATAGATTGTGTAGTGCGATTTTTGGAGTGTCGGCATTTTTCTTTTAAGACGACGGAAATGGAGAACACTACTGAAGCATGATAACTGATATTTTTCGGCCAAAAATTTGAGGATTTGAACTAGGTAGAACTATGTCTCCAGCAAGATGGGTCTACATGCCACAAAAACCGTCCAACAATCCATTTATATGTGTAATTAGTGATATTGCTTAGCCGCCGCGGAGCTGCGATTTAATGCCACTGGATTTTTAGGCAGGAACGATATAGATCAAGTTATTATATTGTATTACATAGAAATTGTATTAAAAAAATGAGCTGACAAGATTGCCTACTGTCAAGCTAGCCCAGGCTGAACCACTTTTTATATCATGGTAAACAATAATAGGCGTGAAGACGAAAAGATTCTGTTGACTTCCAGCTCTTGAATATCCTACGTATAATTGGCCATGGTAAAAGCAAGGTTCCTCTAATTGCAAACCAGCAACAGCCAAAGATTGCCCTTGGGATTTACTAATTGAAGTTGCAAAATTTAGCCGAATAGGAAATTGTAGCTTTTTGAATTGAAAGGGGGTATTGGAAGGTATGGCAGTGGTAAAATGACATCTTTCTCATAGCCACATCTTGTAATTATGGTAGCTGCAATAACATGAGGTAATACACTCTTAACCACATGTCTTGTTCCAATTCAAAAGCGAGGTTGGTCTTAATTTTGCAAAAGCATGACAGGAGCTCTAACTTTTAACTGCAATTTATGTGGAGGTAAGCCCGGTGTTGTAAAGAATTCAAAAATTCGGTTGGATAGTTCATAACTTCCGATAGATCCACCACAGTGTCAATCAATTTATATGTTTGGCAGTCCCCAGATATCATCCGCAGAAGTTGATTCTTGATGTTGTTGACAGTGATATTTCTTGGTACGAGAATTGCTCTTTCGCGAATCTCATCTTCTTTGGTTCATCTGCTTACACTTTTTAATAATTTCAGCTATCCCATATGTCTTGCTTATATTATACACAGGCAAATCATAAGCGTTTAGGTTTAATGGAAGTTCAAAAACAGAATTAGCTTTTCGACCTCCAGGAAGTAACGTAGCAGCAATGCCAAATGATGCCACAGATAGCGCTGTCGTAGCATAGCAAACAGAAGCTGTGTCATCAACGTTTTTCCTGTACCACCTGGTGCATTAAGAAAATATATGCCACCCATTTGTTTTGCAACTTGATTTAGCATGACAGAATAGCCCTGATGTTGATCTGGTAACAATTTTGGTTCATATTCCTGAATATATTTGATGAGGCTGTCGATATCTTGTTTGATAAACATGGATATGCCCGAACTATACCGGGGGGCTGTTGATTGCAATAACCTACGCATATATCTATGGAATATGTTAATCTCAAATAATTACATTTTTGCTTATTACTTTCGTTATAAAAATCACAGAATAAAGATTGATACATCAACCTCTTCACCAGGAAATATACTAATCGAAGAGTTATTTTGTAGTAATATGTGTAAAGCATGCAAAATGTTTTTTTTTTCAGTTTAAAAATTATATAAATTATTGCAGCTCTGCTAATAAGTCCTACTTCACGCCTCTCCGTGGCGCCAAATTGGGAATCTCACTAGAGGTTGTGAAGTGAAGGGGGCAAATGGCGAGTTTCCTGCGCCATTAACCAGGATTAGTGTCGGAAAAACAAAACAAGACCTTATCCGGGCTACTCCGACATATTTGGAGCTCAGGCCGGAAAGGATTTCCAGGACTTAGTTAGGGTCTTGGAAAAGAGATGGTGGCGGACGAGCCCTATAAGGGCCAACGGCAGCGCTCACATCCCGGAACGGGTTACTGGCTTCGGTGTAACCGACCCCTCGTCCTAGGGGCACTCAAAATGGAACTGGTCCTCCAGGTTGGGGGTTGTGCCGCCGGGGTAACAGCCCGGCCATTTAAAAAAAAAAATTAAGTTTGACAACCCACGCAAGCGATTTAAGGACAATGAGCTTCGGATATGCACGTGGAATGTTAGATCCCTTAATAGACCACGTGCAGCCGAGCAACTAGCGGAGGCCCTAGACTGCTGCAA
The DNA here is from genome assembly GCA_928272305.1 of Volucella inflata. Classification (NCBI taxonomy): domain Eukaryota; kingdom Metazoa; phylum Arthropoda; class Insecta; order Diptera; family Syrphidae; genus Volucella; species Volucella inflata. Next base: position 231,733,540 of record OV743716.1, read on the forward strand.
AGCAGACATAACCGCCATCCAAGAATGCGATGGGATGTGCCGGACAAAAAGAAGATGAAAAACTGCGACATCTACTACGGCAATTGCTATCAACGGCAAAAGCAGCGCTTATTTGGATGCGGATTTGTTGTCGGAGGCAGACTAAGACAAGAAGTCCTTAGCTTCCGACATGTGAGCGAGCGCCTCGTAGCAATCCGCATCAAGGCTAAATTCGCCAATATATTATATGCGCGCATCCCCCCACAGAGGAGAAAGATGACGACACCAAGGATGCCTTCTACGAGCTCCTTAACATGACCTACGAGCAATGCCCTAGCTATGACATTAAAATTGTCCTCGGTGGAACAATCGGAAAATATAGCCTGCACAACACCACCTCCGATAACGGATTCAGGCTAATCGACTTTGCGGCGGGGCGAAACATTGTCGTGGCTAGCACGCGGTTCCCACATCTCGACATACACAAGGGGACTTGGAGAACTCCTGATCAATCAACAGTCAACCAGATTGATCACATTGCGATCGACGCAAGACACTCCTCCAGTATTATGGATGTCCGTACGTTCCGAGGAGCCAACATCGACTCGGACCATTACCTTGTTGTAGCCAAGGTACGGTTGCGGATATCCCAAACTACGCCAAGGCAAACTAATGCTGAAACACTGCCAAAACGCCATCAGAGATGCCGCTTCTGATGTGCTGGGTTTCACTCGTCCACCACAAAAACGGTCCACCACCTGGTTCGATGATGAATGCCGGCAAGCACATGCAGCTAAGCAAGATGCATATAACGCGGCGCTGCTTAGAAAGACCAGAGCTGCTCATGAGCTCTATGAGCGGAAGAGGAGAGACGAGCACCGGCTTCTCAGGAGGAAGAAGAAAGAGCATGAGAAGCGCGCGATCGAGGAAATTGAGAGATGCTACTCCAGGAATGAGGTTCGGAAGTTTTACCAAAAGGTAAAAATAACATGCCGCGGAAACAAACCCCGAATCGAAGCCTGTAGAGATGAACAAGGGAACATCGTAGTAGAATCGCAGTCGATGCTTAGGATATGGAAAGATCATTTCTGCAGACTGTATAACGGCGATGACGGACCAAATACCGCTGTCAGGCAGAATCGACCTTTCAACCTGGACGATGATGACGATCAATTCCTTCCACCCTACCAGGATGAATTGAAGATAGGAAAATCTAAGCTTAAGTCCAACAAAGCTGCTGGAGTGGATGGCCTGACTGCCGAGCTCTTCAAAGCGACAGGCGAAGACTTGGTAAGGAGCATACACCAGCATACGAAAGTATGCCCGATGAATGGAACCTCAGCATTGTTTGTCCAATTCTCAAGAAAGGAGACCCTCTGAACTGCGCCAACTACAGAGGCATCAGTCTCCTTAACATCGCATATACGATCTTATCCGCCGTATTGTGTGAACGCCTGAAGCCGTTCGTCAACAACCTGATACGTCCATATCAGTGTGGCTTCAGGTCAGGAAAGTCCACCATCGACCAGATATTCACACTACGGCAGATCTTGGAGAAGACCCATGAGCTTCAGATAGATACCCATCACCTATTCATCGATTTTAAGGCCGCGTATGACAGCATCTATAGAGACGAGCTATTTCGAGCAATGTCTAGTTTTGGCATCCCTGCCAAACTCGTCCATCTGTGCAGGATGACGATGGAGAATGCACGCTGCTCCATCAAGGTCGGTAAAGATCTCACCGAGACCTTTGATGTCCAGAAAGGATTTAGACAAGGCGATGCGCTGTCATGCGATTTTTTCAACATCGTACTTGAAAGAATAGTGCAAAACTCACGAGCAAATACAAGAGGCACTACCTTTCAAAAGTCCGTCCAACTACTCGCATACGCCGACGATATTGACATAATCGGGAGAAAGCAGCGTGATGTCAGTGGCGCGGAAGCGGCGAAAATGGGTTTAGCGGTTAATGAGGGCAAGGCCAAGTATATGTTGTCAAGCAAAAAGGACAACCAACACCGACGTCTCGGACAGAACGTCACCCTCGACAGATATAACTTTGAGGTAGTTAAGGACTTTGTCTACCTAGGCTCCGCTATAAATACAGACAACGACACCAGCGCTGAGATCAAGCGAAGAATAACTCTTGCCAACCGCTGTTTCTTTGGGTTAAGAAGGCAATTGAGTAGCAAAGCCCTCTCTCGGACAACAAAAGTCACCCTTTATAAGATTTTAATAATCCCGGTCTTGCTCTATGGCGCAGAGGCATGGACATTATCAAAAATGGATGAGGGTGTTCTTGGTTGCTTCGAAAGAAAAATTCTTCGGGCGATCTTCGATCCTGTCTGCATTGACGGTGAGTGGAGGAGGAGATACAACGACGAACTGTATGGACTGTACAGCGACATGGACTTAGCCAGAAGAGTGAAGATCCAAAGACTGAGATGGCTGGGTCAAGTAGAGCGCATGGACACCAATGCTCCGGTCCGAAAAGTCTTCGAATCCGTCCCCGAGGGACAGCGCAGTAGAGGAAGGCCAAGACTCAGGTGGCGCACGCAAGTGGAAGAGGACCTCAGCCAACTTAGCGTGCGAAACTGGAGGCAGCTAGTCAGGGATCGAGCTGGCTGGAGAAGCTTGTTGACTGGGGCCCAGGTCCATCCCGGACTAAAGTAAGTAAGTAAGTTAGTAAATTAGGTTTAAAGGCCCATTCTATTATATAATACCGCTACTCACGAAATATCGATTGATATATATATTGTTGAGGTATTGTTACGGACCTCGTTACCTTCCTGCTCGCGGACAAACGGGAAAACGTGTTCTCTTTTATAGATGTAGAGATTATCAGGATGAATAACAATTGGTCGAGATGGCTTCCTTGGGGTATGTCCGAAGGAGTTTAAATGGTCTTAGATACTTTGGAGTAAAAGACGACAGAAGAAGTAGAAATTAACTCAAGTCGTCAAATCAGATCCTTTAGCTTAAGTGGTATGACTTTATGTGAGTTTATATTGAAAGTAGTGATTACGTCAACTTCTTTGCCATCTTCTAAGCTCTGATCTATGTTTTAAGAATCCGTGTTGGTAATTCCAAATGACGGACATGCAATGAAAGACAACGTTTTCGACGACTTATGTGTGTCTATAATAAAGGATTTCGTCCTTATTTTTACAAAATAAAATAACAGTGATATACATTAAAATGCTACTGACTTCACCAAGTATTGTATATGAAAACATGGCCTCGATAGAGGTACTCTTATTGGAGAAGTCTTCATATTAAGAAGCGATCATTGAAAAACTACAATCTGAGGCCTTCAGTTGGTATAGCTACGAAAAAAAACGTTCATCTAAAATTTGGTCCAAAATGCAATTTGAAAATGTCTACGAAAGAAAAATTATTGGACAGCACTCGACCCACTGATGGAAGAATGCAAGATAGCGTAACCACCGGTTAAAAAGGCACTATCAACTACGGTCACTCCAAGTGTAAGAAAACGAGGTCGGAAAAAGAATTCCTGGATTTCTCAGATGGCAAATGCGCAACAACGTCTGGGGTTAACCACTGAAGCGATCCAGGACCGAGTAGACGTGTTCTGCGGTCTGCGACATTAGCCAACCCCATAAGCGGAGCAGCAGCGATGCAGTAAAAATGGGAAACTCGTTACGCATAAGTTCGTATAACGAGGAAAGGGTTAATAAAAGGATAAGAAGAAGAAGCGTAACCACTGACCTGCAGATCGACTTTGAGACTCACAAACTTTGGCTAACTCCAGAAGTAGCGCAAAGGCATTGCTAATAAGGGAGTGAATGAGCAAAAGGTGTATGTAATTCAGTGTGGAAGGTATTTTAACAGTTTATAAAAGAAGAAGATAATAAAGAATATGTGAAGAAGAAAAAATTAAAATGTAACGTATGCGAGTATGGATAAGAAGGCACAGAACGAAAGCAAGGCCAAACGAAAGGGAAAATGGCAAAACGCGGGCCTCCCAGGGATATCAAAAAAAAATCACAAAGTGCAGATGTCTTATGAAAAACTAAATGCCTGCTTAATATCGGGAACTTAATACCGAAAAAAGGGTGGATATCAGTTTACTATTGATCCACGGAAGTTGTGATGGTATATAATGAGTATTTTCAGCTTTGCTTTCGGTTGCGTTTGACAACGATGTGTTGAGTTGAAAAAAACTTCAGCGCTTTCGATGTACGGGTTCGTTGGCATTGCCACTGGTATCTGAGTTGTAGCGTCCGGCTTAGAAATATGCTCTTTGTAATACCACAGTTGACAGGTCTCTCAAGCTGAAGTGCTGAAACGCGCACTTTTTAAGTTGTTTGCATTATTTTCTCTGCATTATCGTGGCCCACCTGCCTTTTACAAGGGTACAATGTAACCAAGGTTTTGTCATCCAGGCCCCACCTAATCTAGATTTAAAACACCTTCGAAGAGAAGCTTAGAGTTATTAACTGTTTAAAATTAAATTTTCTTTTTAGTGAACCTATCCCAGCTTGTCGTAAGAGGCGACTAAATGGGACACCAATCATATACAGGCAACTATGACACCAAAAATGAGCCTGTGACACTTTAACACCTTAAAACTTTCCCACAAGTTTGTATGCAATCAGTGGGTTCCCACGTCTGGAGACTACCGGTGGGGTAAAAGAACAGTCAATCAATTTGAAATGAGCATACAAGTGTCAAACCACTCAAACTTTAAACTTCATGGAAATGATCGCAATTAATAGCACTACCCCGCTGGGCACCACGGTTGCAACGCACTCGGGTGATCCCAGAGCAAGCAGAAGTGCTTGTGTCAGAGCCCGACGGATTCCGGGGGCGGGCAAAATGAAGTTTCCAAAATATTTTCCTAAACTTCGGTTTGCAAGTTGGAACGTCGGATCGATGACCTCAAAAAGTTTAGAACTGGAAGCGATTATGCGTCGCAGAACTCTACAAATCCTGTGCGTACAGGAAACGAAGTGGTGTAATACAGGAAATAAAGCGCGTTTTCTAGATTTAACAACTAAGGCATTTAAGATGTTCTACCATGGAACGGTCAATGGACGAAACGGTGTTGGTATCGTTGTTGCAGCGGATCTTTTAAGCAATATCGTTGGTATTTTGAAAATAAGCGACCGCTTAATGAGTGTAAAACTCGTCATACACAATGAAACGTGGAACATTGTTAGCGCGTACGCTCCACAAAATGGATGCGACCAATCGGAAAAAGATAGATTTTGGTCAGAGTTCGGTAATTTGCTTAGAAATATACCTATCGATGAGATGCTCTTCGTAGGCGGAGATTTAAATGGCCACGTCGGAGAAACAAATGTTGATTATGGGGACTGCCACGGCGGTAAAGGCTTTGGAACCAGAAATTCAGCTGGCGAAGACATCCTTGTAGCGTGTAGGGCTTACGGCTTAACCATCTTAAATACAATGTTTATTAAACATCAACGACATCTTATCACCTATAGCAGCGGAGGCCACGAAACGCAAATAGATTATCACCTCTGCAAAATGTCGATGAGAAACCGTGTTAAGGATTGTAAAGTAATACTTGGAGAATCGCTAGTAAGCCAACACCGTCTGCTCATTACAGAATTTTTCACAGCGGAACCACCGAAAACACGGGCATCGTTTGGAAAGCCAAAAATCCGGTGGTATAATCTATCGAAGGAACGAAGCGCAAGATTTATCGCACTGGCTAAAGAAGTACTTCAAAATATAAATGGTATAGCAGACTCACTTAGCCCGCAAGAAATGTGGAACAGCATGCACGAGGAATGCATAACTCTCGCAAAGTCCCATCTGGGGACTATATCGAAATACCATCACGTCGGCAAAGAAACATGGTGGTGGAATGACGAAACCAAACGAGCTGTGGCCGACAAGAAGAGTGCATTCCAAGCGTGGACAAAATGCGATCGGAGCGACGATATCGAAAAAGCTCGACTGGCTCTTGAATACGAGCGTCTTAAAAAGATCGCAAAGAAAGTCCTGGCTCGAACTCGAGCGGCAGAAGCGGAAAACCTGTACCAGGAGTTGGAACAAATATCCTCACGATCGGCGGATAGAAGACAAGCTATCCAAGAAGTTCAAACGTCGTACAGTACTAAAATGCCAAATATTTTTAAGCTCGCTGCACAGAGGAGAAAAAATTCAATGGAAATAACCTCGCCGAAATACATCAAAAACGCAGACGGTCGCCTATTAACAAATGAAAAGGAAATTTGTGACCGGTGGCTTGAATACTGCAAGGAGTTGCTTAACAAACAGTTTCCACGTGATATCGTGCCGACAGCTGGTCTATTCGAGGAGGAAGTTTCGGACTTTTCAATCGAAGAAATAACTATAGCAATTGGAAAAATGAAGCGGGGGAAAGCGGCGGGACCAGACAGCATTCCATCAGAGTTTTGGTCGAAGATGGAGGGGATCGGCAGCGTTTGGCTATCGAAACTTTTAAATAAATTAAAATGTGGACAACCTATGCCGAATCAATGGAGAAGTAGCTTCTTGGTTCCATTATACAAAGGAAAAGGCGACACTCGAGAATGCAACAACTACCGTTCAATCAAGCTTATGTCACACACAATGAAAATCGTCGAAAGAGTCTTAAACGAACGTCTTCGGCAAATAATAAAGCTCGATAATAGCCAGTGTGGATTTGTTGAAGGAAGATCGACGGTGGACGCTATCCAAAGCCTACGAATAATAATGGAAAAGCACCGAGATTCGTCTAAGGATTTACACATGGTATTTATCGACCTCGAGAAAGCATTCGATCGAGTGCCTAGGGATCTCATATGGGCCGCGCTGAGGTCTCAAAACGTACCGGAAACGTATGTTAGAATAATACAAGACATGTACGGAAACGTGAAAACTGCGGTTAAAAGCTCTGCTGGACTAACGAGAGAATTTGCAGTTAATGTCGGAGTGCATCAAGGAAGCGTACTTAGCCCTTTCCTCTTTAACGTAGTATTTGACTATCTTTTAAAAGACTGCATGCGCGAAGCAAATGTAACGCCAATTCTCTTCGCTGACGACGCAGTTATACTTAGCGATAACGTCGAAGATTTACAGAACGCCTTAGATTCATGGAGAAATGCGCTAGAGAGAAACGGGTTTAAAATAAGTCGTTCAAAGACGGAGCATTTGACGTGCCCATTTGCGCATCCGTTGCGACCTGTTCCGGATATAATGTTAGACGGAATAGTTCTTCCGAAAAGCACTATCTTTAAGTACTTAGGATCAATCGTTAACATGGAAGCGAAATGTGACGACGACGTAAACCACAGAGTGAGTGTGGGGTGGATGAAATGGCGGGAAAATTCGGGAATCTTTTGCGACCGAAAATTTCCACTTAAATTAAAGGGGAAACTCTACACCACGGTTGTTAGACCAGCTCTTATATACGGTTCACAGTGCTGGACAATGTACGAAGCGTTTAAAAACAAAATGGCGGCAGCGGAAATGAAAATGTTAAGGATGTCTAGTGGAGTCACTAAACGCGATTGCATTAGATCTACGCGTATAAGAGGAAGTCTACATATAAAGAATTCGGTAACCGAACAGCTTGAGGCGAATCGAATAAGTTGGTATTGCCACGTTCAAAGAAGATCTGCGGAAAATCCGGTTAAAAAGGCACTATCAACTACGGTCACTCCAACTGTAAGAAAACGAGGTCGGAAAAAGAATTCCTGGATTTCTCAGATGGCAAATGCGCAACAACGTCTGGGGTTAACCACTGAAGCGATCCAGGACCGAGCATTATGTAGACGCGTTCTGCGGTCTGCGACATTAGCCAACCCCATAAGCGGAGCAGCAGCGATGCAGTAAAAATGGGAAACTCGTTACGCATAAGTTCGTATAACGAGGAAAGGGTTAATAAAAGGATAAGAAGAAGAAGTGAACCTATCGATATTTTTTGAATCTATCGGGCTTCTCTTTCTTGCTGTAAAATTAAGCAAGCCTTGAGTTTTTCAAAGTTTTTTTTTTAATGTTCTGTATTTTGGTAACCCGGATTATCCCATTGTACCGTATACTCTCATGAAAAAAAAGCCTCTCAAACTCAGTTTTTGAATTAATAATTTTCTTAGCAGTAAGGTTCTTATCAAAGTAGGTTATGCAATTTTCCTGTTAACCATCAAATATTTGTTTTCGTTTTGTGTGAGTATGATGGCGGTGGAGCCATCGTGGTGCGATCAATTCGACAATCCTTTTCAACATTTACACAAGTGATCTGATAGGTTCACTTCACCATGCCATTGCGTACACAGATGACTTAATCGCGTACAGGTCAGATTCAAGAATTGAGGTTATAAACATTCTTTTGCAGCGTGACTTCGATAAAATTAAACAATATTGCGACGACTGGAAGTTGAAGATCGACTTTCAGAAGTCGGAAACAATTCTGTTTAGGACGCCTTTGTCTGGGGCCCCTGCGGATACCACAACACTGGCATTCAATTGCTTATCGAAATGTAGTCAGATACCTTGGGATCTGGCTAGATCAATATCTATATTTTAACAAACATATAGATGTTGCTCTGGCCAGAGCGAAAGGTGCTTTTGTCCTTACAAAGAGACTGTTTTATAGCAGGCAACTCGATGCGAGGGTAAAGCTACCTATGCTTACATTTGCTTGTCCCGTGTGGCTCAACGTGAGAGCAACTCTTTTGGAAAAGATTTGGGTATTTGAGAGGGCTTGCCTTAGGGCTTGTCTTCGCTTATATAGAGCACCAGAGTCTGAGTACATAAAATTCTATCCTAATGAGGTCTTGTACAATAGGGCTAACCTAATACGAGTGGACAATTTTATTATTAAGTTGATTCGAAGGCACATTGCAAGAGCAATGACCTCGTCGAACACCTTATATCTGGGGCTTACTACCAAAATTATATGTATCACGAGAGATGGCTTTATTCCTCCAGAAGCGTTTCTCTGCCTAGATAAAAAAGGTCTGATCTAGGATAGATTAGCGGTGCCGTTAATCTTCCACTTCGCTCGAACAGCTGCGGACAGGCGACTACGACAACACAGCAGTGCGGAGCGTCTCTGGTTTAGTAGGGCGGTAGGGAGTCGCGACATGAGGGATGTTGCTCGGCAGCACCAACAATTTTGGTGGCTTGCAAAAGAAGGGGAAGCTCCATCGTCGAATTTCTCTAGTACTAGGTAGCTTCCTTAGGGAGCAGAGTGGGTCTGTCTAATATTTAGTCATGGCCGGCTTACATTGGTTTAGGTAGGGTTAAGGTAGAACAAAAATTATAAAAACAAGAAAACAGAGATGGGTAATCTTCTCTAAAAAAAAGTGGTAATCCACGACACACCAAAAAAATGAAGAAATAATGCTTATATAATAAGTTAGCTCAAGTAGGTTAAGTAGGCTTGGGATTTATTTTTAACTAGTCTATCAGATTTAGTTTCTAAGTTTAATAATAATTAGAACAAAAAAGTATTGTTTTTTTTAGTCTTAAATTAATGTAATGAAAGAAAAAAGTACTGTAAGAAACGTCGAAAGACAATAGAATAAGTGTTATGTTTAACCTATAGTGCCCGCATGCGGCTAGTAAGATAGAATAAGATAGATTTAATTAAGCTTATTTTAAAGTGTTTTTTGTCTAGCTTGTAAGAATTCCTAAATTTAATTAAATAAGAAATGCATTAAAAATGAAAAAAAAAATCCTCATTGGACTAGGCCCCGCTCAGATGTGACAAAAAATGATAACATGAGCAACACAAATGAGTGTCAAGAAGTTGGGCCATGGCCCATACGAGGCTGCCAGCGCCTCAGTGTTTTTTTTTTGTGTGAGTAAGCAGCAAAAGTTCTGTATACTTATTCATTACAAAATATGTCAAAACAAAAGTAAGTAAAAATATCTATATTTCTATCAACGGAAAACAAAGCTTGGATTTAGACGGCTCGATAGTTAACAATTGTTGAGCAATTGGACATGATTTACAAAATTCAAATTTTATTGTGAATTAGTGGATGTCTTTTTTTGTGTACCTACTATCTAATTTTTTTAGGCTTACAGTAAATGACATAATCAACTACTTAGTCGAATGCGATGAGGATGATTTTGATGGAGAAACTCCCATTTTGCCGCCAATAGAAGAAGGAGTCGTAACAGACGAAGATCCTTGAGAGAAAGACGGTGTGAATGTTGGCAATTTGCCACGCAATCAGTTACGTGCAGAGGTTTTGTGCGACCAGAATATGCTGATGAAGAAGAAGTCGCTTTCCTTCTTTACCAAAAGACCTTGAATTGCGGAATATACGTGGGAACTTCGCTTCGCTGATTTTAAGTACGAAAGTTGCTATCTTTGGCACCATGGGATCTTTTCACCATTTTTTTGACCCACGTTTGTTCGAAATGCACAGCAACACAATCTCTTAGCTGATATACAATTTTCTAAAATGAAAGTCTTCATTGGAGTTCTGATTTTGAGCATTTACACTTATGTCTCGCGGCGTAGGATGTACTGAAAAAATTATGAGGATGCACAGAATTTACTTGTGCCCAAGTCAATTACAAGAAACAGATTTGATAGCATCTTTCGAGTACTTCATTGCTACGACAATACGTAATTGAATCCCAATGATCGCTATGCCAAAGTACGGCCATTATTTGATATGCTATTGGAAACGTTCTTGTTGTTTGCCCCAGTCGTTGAGAATTACAGTGTCGATGAAGGTATGGTGCCCTACTTCGGACGTTATCCTACAAAACAGTTCATAAGAGGAAGAGGAATAAAAGTTGTTTTGGATTTCAGCCAAGTGCTGATTTCGAGAGGATTAAGCTTGAGCTACCATATATTTTTTGACAATTTCTTTTCAACTCTTCAATTGTTTGAAGAATTGAATATTTTGAATTTGAGAGGAACTGGAACCGTCAGGGGAAATCGTCAGAAAACAGGTCAAGGTGCATACAGCTTTGAACTTTGTACAGAACTAAATTTAATTGTTTGTAAATGGCACGATAATAATATTGTAAATATGATTTCAAACTGCATACGAGTCCACCCAACAACTGCTGTGAAGCGATTCTCTCTTACATACAGAAAGGAAGTGACTGTTCCACAGCTCAAACTTGTGAAAATATACAACAAAAACATGGGAGATGTCGATAGGTCGGACCAAAATATTGGTCTTTATCGCATCGCGCTAAGACGCTATTTGCTCATTGCATCGATATGGCGATTTTAAATGCATGACAGTTGCACAAATATAATCGAGGACACTTGGATAATCTAGAATTCCGTCGAAGAATTGCAAGGGGATTGCTGGGAATGTACGGAAAAAATAACCAGTCAAGAAATTTGAAACCCTCAAGTTTCTCTTGATCTCTATTAAATAGTCAAACACCTTGATTCTGAGAAGTTTTCTCAAACATCTACTATTTGAAAGATATGATGTAAAAATAGGAATGAATTCAAGTCCCCTTTACCGCTGCTAACTCTACCTCTGCTTCTTTTCAAAACTGTAATTGAATTGATTCTCAATGCCCGATACCCATAGCTACCCTTCAGTTACCTTTCATAATTACAAATTAAACAAAATACCATATCAGATCGTTAATCAATTAAAAACTACTCATTTTTCCCAATATGGGACATCCCTCGGTCCAAACCCCTTTCAACCAGAACTATGTATGAACAGATCCTATTGAATTTACCTTCATACGTGATTGGGATTGTGGGATTGCGTGGAGAGCTCACAGTCACAATTCCCGGCTATTGTTAGTTCATTCGTTAAACGTTTCGGATTTATTGCTGTCATATGGAATCTCCACGCAGGATCTTCTCATTGCTGCATTAGGACAATTCGTTGCATCTGCATTCGTAATCACAATCACAACCAGAGCTAGAGGCCATGGCTGACTTCACTTCACGCGGCAACTGTGCTCACCGATTCGGGACAATAGAACGCAATCATAAACCCTAAACGCTGTGTTCCATTGTCAACCAGTCGGACTTTCAGCACCCATAAACTAGGATTAATTTGGTGCTTATTGAATTGAAATCAAAACACGAATAACTCATGGAGTTGGAGCGATTCATAAATGAAGGAGGCACAGAACGGTGTAGGGATTTGAATTTTTTTAATTCTTCTCTTCCTCCACTGGACTTAGCTGTGAGTTGTGCTGCGTGTGGATGGTGAATTTTATATGCAAAGCACGTGCTTTGAACAGCAAGTTTATTGAACTTTGAACACATTGAGGTAGAAGTTACGGTCGATTTAAACATACAAAATTAAGTTAGAATTTATGGAAAGTTCGTTATTGAACTTTAACTGCTCTACATCGAAGAAAGGATTATCCGATTAATTGATAAAGTAAAGGAACAATTTGAATTGCATCGTCGAGTTGTTCGATGTCTATGGTAAAAGGTGACCAGATAAGGAAGATAGGAAAAAAAAAATTAAACAAAGCAACTACGGTGTAAGATATAGAATTGATGCTGGTTTTATTTTGAAGCTACATTAATGCCATTATGTGTGGAATAGCACATCATTCAAGTGGCCGCCTCGGCTTCGCTAACATGGCTTCAAGTGGTCGGTCAAATATTTGATGACTCGGTCCGATATGGGCGGCATTATTTCGGCAAATACGTGTCAAAAGTTGGCCTCCAGCTCGTCCAAAGTAGTTGCCTTTTTAGCGTAGACTATGGACTTGACGAAACCTCAAAGCCGTAGAAAATAATTGACTATGTAAACCAGCAGCAGCCAATTGATGAACGCTCGCAGTGAGATGACTCAGTCGCCAAATTTCTCCTTCACGATTTCGAGCGTTGCTTCACTTGTTTGACATGTAGTGCCGTCTTGTTGGAACTACTGCTTGGATATATCGATGTTGTCGAACTCTGACCACAGAAAGTCCGTTAATATCGTTCTATATCGGAGACCATTAACATTGACGACGGTGTCCCCTTCCTCATTTCGAAAGAAAAAAAGGTCCAATGCCATAAACCGCACCAAATAGTCAATTTTTTTGGATGCATTTATGCTTGTGTTTGCTCTAAGCCAAGACAAAAATAGGCTTCGTCCGAGAAGATAATTTGTTGGCCAAAATCTGGATCTCCGACCGGCATTGTCTATGTACGTCCGGCTTCAATTCTTCCGTCAGCACAATCTTATACCGATATAGGTCCAAATCCAACCGCAAAATAGTTTCTGCACATTCGGCTAGCGTAAATCGATGCATGGTGAAATTAATATTTACTGAACACTTTGACATCTGGATGTAATGTCTTAAACAATTGGTAAAACAATCACAGCTATCTGGTCATCCTTTACAATAACATAGTCTACCCCGTACTTATAGTTGCCATCCATGTTAGGTGTCTTATCTTAGCACTTACTTTGTTTAACCCTCGCTTATGACTAAATCCACCTTCCGGGACTCTGCTTTATTACTTGCAAATGCTTATGCTGACTTTCTTGATTGGTATAAGCCAAGGCCAATGTCGTCATCGTATGTTGAGCCGAATCTTGAATTTTTTCGCTATGAATTTCGCAAAATTGAATTTTTTTTTGGTAGACTTACCAAGCTTATAAGCCTCTAAGCCTAGTTTATAGGGGGAAAGGGGAAGTCCTTTTTTAGGTTTACACACTTATTCCAGCGATTTTCCAACTTGTTGATCCCGTCCGAAAAGTATTTTTCCGGAAGGTCTGCAAAATACTCCTCCGTGGCGTCGATGATTTCCTCGCGGGAGCTGAATTTTTAATTGATGAGCCATCTTTTGAGGTTTGGGAAGAGATAATAGTCCGAGGGAGCCAAATCGGGTGAATACGGTGGATGCGACAGCAATTGGAGCCGATGCGATGCTCGCATTGTCTTCCAAAAACAGAATTTATTTTCGCTTCATGTGAAGACGTTTTGCAGCGATTTCGGCCTTCAATCGCTACACAGTAATACTCGCTGTTGATGGTTTTTCCTTTTTCGAGGTAGTCCACGAAGAGTATGCCATGACAATCCCAGAAAATCGACGCCATAATCTTTCCGACCCATTGAGCCTTCCTCTGCCGCTTCGGATCACTCATGCCGGCTTCAGTCCATTGCCGGGCACTCATTCTGTTCTCTGGTGTGTAATAGTGGATCCAGGTTTCATCAACAGTTGCCAAAAGTCCGCCCGATTCTGCATCAGCAAGTCCAAACACTCTTTCGAAGTGCTCTCGTGTTCATGTTTTTGGTCAGGAGTGAACATGCGCGGCACCCAGCGGCAGGATAAGTTTTTCATATGCAAAATATTGCCCATAATATGGCGTGTGCGCTCACTACTAATCTTTGTGGTATTTGGTAGTTGGCGCACCTTTACTTTCCGGTCAGCCAACACCATTTCATGTATTTTTTTGACATTGTCCTCTGTAACCACATCGGAAGGCCTGCCGCTGCGGATTTGATCGGTAGTGGAGATACGGCCACCACGGAACTCTCGAAACCAATCTGACGGAGCATTAGCCCCTCAATATTTATCCAACTTTTCTTTTGTTTCCTTCGCCGTTTTTGTCCATACTCAACATGATGCTAAACACGTCAACAACAATCAGCTGTCAAAATAAAACCAAAGACAGTATCGCACTGAAATTTGGCATGTCTGCCTAAATACGAACGGACTTCAAGGCACCATAACCTTTTTTGCAGTAGCAGCGCATTCTGGCGGTCAAGGAGGTTACTTTTCACCGCACCTAGTAGTTTGTACTTGATTCCAAACACTTCAGTGTATATGTTTGGGTATGTATTCTTGGCAAGTTTTTTTTTCACTGTTTGGTACAACTATCGAACAATTTTTTTTGGAAAAGCACATATTCATGGCCTCGACCAAGAGCTACTCAGCTGTTCCTCCTGAGTTTTTTGCTCATTGATTTGCTTTTCTTCCACGCCTCTTGCTTTACTGCATGCAAGTACCGGCATACTTCTGCGAACCAGGGAGCTGATTGTTGTAATCACATTTAATTTAGCACAGCAAATGTAGCGTTTTCTTGGAAATTGCGCACTTGGTCTTAATTTTTCTTCTCGAAATATTGTGGCAGGTTCAAACGATATCGTGAATTTTTTTTACAGTACTTCTTCGATGTACGGATATCGCTCCTTGGGTACAATGAGATAGTGGCATAAGTCAATATTGGCTACTTAAAAGGTTTACAATTTCCTACATCCAGAATAGTGGAGACTTTTGTGGGTAGCAATATGATCGCTCCTTTAATCTGTACAATTTATTTGTGAATGCCGGGATATAGAAATTATGTGCTAGATATGGTGAAACTAAGCCTCACAATTGTGTCGCCATTGTGCTTTACCTTTAACATGGGTATGTACTTAAGTTCAACCAGCTTTGCTTATGCAGGGCAGTTTAGTGTGCAATCAGTCTAAGTTTATTACAGTGTGCTTGTGATGATTATCTACAGCGACTCTCTTCTCCTTTCTCAATTTAAGCTTGTAACGCGCTATTGTGAGTTAAAATATCAATTTGCATTCTAAAAGTACTCGGCTACAGTTCGTATTTGTTGTTATCTGAATCTCGCTAGCTCTATGGTAATACCTGAGTTGATATAGGGTTCTTTTCTATTCTGTTGTTGAATAACAAAAGGAATTCTAATCAAATGATAGTTGATTTGCTTTCTTCGATATTGGAACCGTTTTGAAAATGTTTAGGCCTTCGAAGTAGCTAGTGAAGGCTTGGGACTAACACAGCAATTTTGAAAAGAGCAGCTCGTTAGCTGAAAACTGGAACCCAAAGCTGTTGCTGTGCACTATATACTGCCATTCACGACTTAAGACTCTCTGAAGGGATTTATTTAACTAAAATGCTGTCCATAATTTAATTTAAATTTTTAGTAGCTTTTTGTTTTTGCTACAATATTTTGCACAGGATATGATGATGTCGATAAGAAGCTTG
The DNA here is from genome assembly GCA_928272305.1 of Volucella inflata. Taxonomy (NCBI): domain Eukaryota; kingdom Metazoa; phylum Arthropoda; class Insecta; order Diptera; family Syrphidae; genus Volucella; species Volucella inflata. The sequence continues at coordinate 231,749,416 of OV743716.1, forward strand.
TTGTTATTTGCTATGTGAATGTTACCTTTGGTACATTGGGTAAATGTCCAAATGATGGGCATATGGCATGGTGACAATGTATGTTATTTTGTGACTTATTTGGAAAAGCCTTTAGTTGTCGACCTCGCAGTATGAAGCGAGATCAGGATTATAGCCTAAGGGTAGAGAATTCTTTCCGTCAAAACAATTTTGAAGTAATTTAAACCAAGCTATTCAAATAATTTATAAGGCAAGCTTCAGTTCTTGGACATTGTTGGCATTGTACAAAAGGATTTTATTGATTTGAGTGTTAGGAATACCTCTTATAAATAAGCGCACTAAGTGTTATTTTTCAAAAGGGCTATGCGAAGCAATTTCCTGCATAGGCAGCACATACTGCTGTATGGTTTCTCCACTCCATTTCTGACTTTCCTTTAGGTCATATAAGCGAAACCAATCTCCTCTCCGACTCTACCTTCTCAACAACCAACCTATCTCATCCGTTCCAATCCCTTCGAGAACTCGACATTTTGTGTGATAGAGAGCTCTTGTTCCGGTTACATATGGATGAGATAATTCTTAAAGCCAACTCGGTGCTAGGTTTTGTAAAACGGTTGTCCAAAGAATTCACCAACTCATACTTGACCAGCTGCGCCTCCATATTACTTTTGTTCGCCCCTTCTTAGAGTACGCCAGTGAAGTATGGTCCCCGTATTCATAACTCGAGAATCGATAGCATTCAGCGCCGTTTTCTACGATTTGCTCTTCGAGGTATACCTTCGAACGATTCGTTTATTCTGCAACCCAATTAATACCGTCTCAACCTTATTAACATTAATACACTTGAGGAACACAGAGCTGCAGCTGACTTTCTCTTCATTCATTGACTCCTTTCAGGTCACGTTGATTGCGGGTCCCTTCTCAACCCTATCTACCTCAACACTAACCCACGTCATCTACGTCCCCTTTGTCTCTTTTATTTTCCAACCCACCACACCTCCTATAGCGCGAACGATCCAAATTGCTGCACTCCCTGCCTCAAAGCCGATTTCCTTCACCTCTCCAACCAACTTTTGTTCTAAGTTTAAGTTTAAGTTCAGTTTCAGTTAGTTTAAGATTGTATAACTTGTATTAAGCCGAATAAATGAGGGCTTTCGTTTCCACCAAAAAATCATTGCGTACATCGACCTTCGCAACAACTTATCTAAACTCCTTTATCAGAGCATCTTTTATTACACCCAACCTCGTGGATTGACCCTACAAATAGCCTTGCTTTTCCAGTTAAAAGTTGCATTCAAGCAATCCTCGGATTGCATTATCCGACGATTCACTGCCAAATTGTCATTACAACTGAACAAGAGCATCACATTCTCGATGGCTTTTAAACTGTGTGGAACACTTAATCGTTAGCTCACTTCTGCCTCCTTTAATTGCAGCTCTTGAAGTCTCCACTTTAGTCAAACTTTTTCCTTTTTTGTTCTCGAATACATGTCAAATTCTACTGAGTTCCCTGTCGATTTGGTCTTCTAATCATCTTCACCGTAAGCCATCTATCCTCCTTGGGACACTGGTCCATCAGCATATATTTCGTCGATGAATTTTCCAGGGAAAACTCACACTCAGATTACTTCGTTCTACAATACAATACTTGAACCCGGGACTGCAATGGTCCTATGATAGGGCTTTCGATTACAATTGTGTTTCTAATGAGCGCAATCGAGAAAGACTTGAATCCATCTATTACGGCGTTTGCTTTGCAAGGTAACTCTATAGGTAGAATTGAATCTTTTCCATTTTCCTCAAAGCACTGCAAAACTTCTAGTTCATAATTGTGCAGCTCACTTGCAATAGGAACAAGGGGAACGTGACTTTGGAATATTTAAAATGCTTGGACTTCGTAAAGCCGACGACTGTTTCATACAGAAATGCAAAAACGAGATCCGAATGATGGTAGCTCTACGATTGACTATGTTTTCAAGGCATGATAACACTGAAAATATTAGTTTCCCTTCGACAAATTAAGAGACTTGTGATTTTATTAGATAACTAGTACATCTCATGTATATAAACCCTCAAAATATCTAATCAAAGAAGAATACGCTAACAAATCCTAGGATTAACGAATCTGAGAAATTCTAATTTTTCCAAGTCCCACGCAAATTTTTTTCAAGAAGAAACCTGACTCACAACAATGCCACAACTCAATCTTTGATGAGAAACAATAACTCAAATTACCCATATATCAGTTCTCCAACAGTTTAAGCACAAACAAATCACCAATTGACCCACACTTCATCATCATCATCATCATCGTCGAATATTTGAGTAATAATTGACCGCCACAGGCCTCATCAACCAAACTGTCGGCGTAGAACCATCAAACAATTGCCGTCTATTGGGCACGAACCTATTCCCACGAACGAAAATGTTAACCAGTTAACTATCACCTCTAAGCCCGGTCTTAACTCATTTTTTCCTCGCACTCGCATCTCAATCCAAACCTGGGTGTGAAATTAATATTAAAATGGCTTAATGATCACCATCTATTCGTACCATTCGAATGACGGGCGGATTGTCTATCCCGTCACGATCAACAAGGGTGGATTAATCGGTTTACCCCACTAACGATCGTTCGTTCGGCAACGTGGTCTCCTGACCTAAGTCGATTCATGTTTAGTGATTTATGCAGCTAATCCAACGATGAATGTATCCATACGCATACTAGTGTAGATTTTTATTTATCTTGTTCAACGGATTCGAAAAATCGATTTTCTTACAGTCTGTTCCGTCGTAAATCTTCGACTTTTGTCATATCTCCGCAATTAAATCAGAGTAATCGCATTCGAATGATCGCGCGCCACATTGCATCTCCGATTTGAGATAATTGTCGAATTGGTTAAGCTGAGTGTGATATTCGTATCTTCACCCCGTTCCTTCAACGACGACGATTATGATGATGGTAACGTATTAATCCGCAGCAGGGTGATAAATCACAAATGTTAAATGCAAGACAGGCCGGAGAGCTGGTCTATTTAAAAAGGATCGGAATCCAGTTCATGAGAGGAGTGGGTTGTTAGTTTGTCCCAGTATATGCCCTCAGTTGTATCATATTTTGTGTTGTGAAGTTTATTCGGAAATATCATAAAACATAATTATGACATAAAACATGGACATTAATGCAGGAAATCGCATCCACCAAGCTCGTTGATTGAGTTGTTCTTTGAAGTCACCACGAAAATATTTTGACGGAAGTTGAACTGATCTTTAAGACATTACTCATGTTTTGGCTTTCGTTTCATTTTTGCTCTCGAGGTATGATATTGTGAGATATTCGGGACGTTTTACGACATCTGAGCATTTATATGAGTTGCAGGTATGAGTGTCAAGCCCGATCGAGGGCTGTAAAAATCTTTGAAACATGGTCTTGAAATTGCCATTAGTTGAAAAGTTTTTGTAAAGGAATGTATTTTAGAAAAACCGGCACGAAATGGCAGAATTGATGTAGTCTACCTTGAATTGGAGTACTCCAATGGTGAACAAAGAAGAGACAACATGCACAGCCTATACAATTTAATGGATGTTCCGAAACGGGGCATTACACAAACAAGTTGTAAGGCATAGAGAAAAATCAAGATATTTTACAGTGCGTTCGAAAGTGAGCTTGACGGTAAATTGATGACAAGGAGTAAATGAGCCCGCAGGAGCTCTTTACGAGCGGCGCTTTTAATGCACAGTAAATTTAAACCCACGAATACTGACAAAATGTCCTTTGCCTCACCTTGTTCTATGGTTATTTTAGCACCAGCGAGCCGCCATAGCTTACTTTTTTTTACTTTTCAATTCATTTTTTTATTTCATTTATCCATATAAACATGTAAGTTACGAGTAGCTAGACAAAAATGCTTAAATCTAATTCCACTATATTTTTTTTGTTTTCTTCATTTAACTTACTGGCTCTTACCGAGCACTCTAAGTTTAACAGTAAATATAAAACTGATGCCTTTCGGCCTAAAATCTATTCTACGATTAACTTGTATTACATATGAATTTCTAAGAAAATTCTGAAGGAAATAAAAAACTTAGAACCGTTATCACATTTTTTCTTTTTATTTAAAACTTAAAACTACCTAAGCTACTTAATCTATCTTAATTATAATCAATATGGCGAGCGCTCATTGCCTCTTGCCCTGAGCGGTCACCATCTCAATTGCGAATTCGAGTGCCTTGGGCTTATTAACATCGTGCACACTCACCGCTGAGACTTAACTGATGCCGTGAAGCATCAGTTACTTTTCAGAAGTACTGCCCTATATCAACCAGCCCGGGCCATCAGCGAAAACCCCCTGACTAACCTAATCTACCTTAAAACTAGAACAATTATGTTACAATTGTAACGCACTGACCTAGGAGAGCGTCTCAATCCTCTCCTCTCCTCTAAGCCACCAAAAATCGGCGTGTTGTTTCTTCGTATCAACCCGGTCTGTTTCCGTAATTGCGGAACTAAAACGAAAGAGCTCCTGAGTATTGACGTCGTACCCGTCGTAGGTGAGCCGTTTTCCCTCGCACCTCGGTGGCGGTGGTATATTACCGGAATACCATTCCTATTTTGTATTAACCCTTTAGAATCTATATAGAGGAATGCCTCTGGCGGAATAAAGCCGGATCGGAGTGTATTCTCATGGTACATAAAATTGGGATAGTAAGCCCCAAAGATCAGGTTATTGTCGCTGTTCATCGCTCTTGCAGTGTGCCTTCGAATCACCTTAATCAGGAAATTGTCAATCCTGTTCAGCTGAGCCCCATCGTAAAGGGCCTTGTTGGGATGATATTTAATGAATGCAGATTCTGGTCTTCTGTACAGTGCAAGTCAGGTCCTGAGACATTGCCTTTCAAACACCCGAATTGTCTCCATATAATACGGCGCTACGTTGAACCACACGGGACAACCATAAGCGATGATTGGCCTGATTAGAGCCACGTAGCAAATAACCTTCACCCTCGAGTCAAGTTGACTGCTGTGAAACAGTTTTCTTGTCAAAGCTAAGGCTCTATTGGCTCCAGCCAAACAAGCATTTATATGTTTGTCAAAATATAAATACTGATCGAGCCAGATACCAAGGTATCTAACTACTCTTCTCACCGCTAATGGCAGCCCGTGGTGTCCAATGACGGCCAGATTTAGCCAGTGGTTTCTGGTATCCCAAGAAGCCCATCTCAATGGGGTCCTAAACAGTATTGTTTCCTACTTTTGAAAATTGATTTTCAATTTCCAATCATCGCAATACGCTTTAATGTGATCGAAGTCAGTCTGCAGCAGAGCATTGATGTCCTGGATTTTGGGACCTGATCGTCTGCGTACGCTATAGCGTGATTGAGGGAACCTACTAGGTCACTCGTATGTATGTTAAAAAGTATCGGGGAAATAACCGCTCCTTGTTGCAAGCCGTTTTTAATGTCAAATATTTTTCTTGAAATTACGTTGCCACATTTGACAACGAACTTCTTTCCTATAAGTATGTTGTAAATCATATATAAAAGAGGTTTCGCCATACCCAATCTGGTCAACTTATAGAAAAGCCCTTCTAACCATACAGTATCGAAGGCCTTCTCGAAATCAACCAGGCAGGCACCCGTACACTGGTTCTTGCATTTGTTCCATTGTATGTCGGAGATCAGTTTCGACGCGGCATGAATAGTGTCATGCCCCGCCCTAAAACCAAACTGATTTCCGGAATTATATTGTTTTCCTCAACCCACTTCAACAGAGCCCTATTGATTATTTTCTCGAATACCTTGCTAATATTCGGAAGTAAACTAATTGACCGAAGATTTGCAGGGTTAGTCCTAACTTTATCTTTTTTCGGTATGGGATGTACCACTGCTATTTTCCAATGAGCTGGATAGTAAGCGTTATTCAGCGCATTGTTAAATAACGTAGTAAAAATATCCACTGCTTCCAAGGGCAGGTGTCTCAATACGACGTTTGGGATTCCGTCTATTCCAGAAGACTTTTTGTTTTTCAGTGAGTCCAAGATGCACAGGAGTTCATCTTTTCGCACGAACAAATGAGCTGCAGCTTGTTCATCGGCGACGATAACGTTTGCCGCGTTCAAATACGTTCAAATACGGTGAAACCGTTATTCTCAGATCGCCAATTTTGAAGTTCATTGCGCAGATAAAGATGGTTTACATAGGCTCTATGCTCAATGTCGTGGTTACGGTGACATGGATCGTTCACCGTATACACGGCTTCGAAAAAAGCTCCCAGCAAATCCGCTTTTTCCTGTGGGTCTTCGACTACAAAAAGACCATCGCCATCATCTACACTTTCTGGACTTATACCAATCGTTTCTAATACGAGTATATGTCTATTTTCTGTCTTTTGCAGAATTCGGACACACTGAATATCATTGTGATATTTCCGCCTGAACAATTTATTTATCTGCGGGAACATATTCGGACTACTGGATTTTATAGCCCGAATCTTATTGCCCCAATACAGACTTACGGATTTTTTATAATTTTCATTTATAAGTTGTTTTAGGTTTTTGATCAGTATCCCAATTTCCGCATTGTTCCTGTCATTAAACTGTCTGTACCTCTGTTTCAGCATTGAAAGCAATATACTTTTGTGTGTGTGTAGTGCGTCGATTGTTGGGTTTCTGTATTTGTCAGTCAGGTTGTCGTTTGAGCGTTCTACCCGGGGGATAGTTCGCTCCATTGGTCGTTTGATTACGTTGTCCATTTCTAGTAAATGTTGGTCAATTTCGTCATTTGTAAGGTTTCTATGTGTCGGGGGATCAATACCACACAAACGTAAGTTAAGCTTTAAAATTCTAGAGAAGCGCGGCCATCGTGCCCTACGAAAATCGTATGAGAACTCATGGTCGTACTGCTCCAGCAACGTTTGTTCGTTTGGGATCCGTATTTTGGCGGCGAGTCCGTAGTGGTCACTATCGTACTCGATCGCTCTCAAGCAGTTTCGAGTCTGTCGATCTCTATTCCTTAGTTGTATTCTGTTATCCATCAGTACTAAGTCCAAAAAGGAACCGGATGATGGGAAAGACAGGATATCCGTCGCGTACAACTTAAGTTTGTACTCAATAATATTTCGACGCCACCAGCTGTGCAACTGGTTGCCCCTAGTATTCGGTGGATTATTTCCCCATGCCGTATGTCTAGCGTTAAGATCACCGGCCAAAAAGTATAAATTTTCTTCAGATTCAAGCTGGAGAGATTGAAAAAGTAACTCGAGTTCTGTAATAAATTGAGCGGGATGAAGTGCTTCAGGTGCGTAAAGCGACACCACATACAATCGCCTATCACTGCGAAGAGGAATGCATTCGATGCAAACTTCTAACACCTGGAACCTACGCGTGCGCCCTTTGTATATGACCCTATGGCGCAAGCCTTGCCGTATAAAGACACCAACCCCATCCCCTCTAGTGGAGTCAGGCGGGTCTCTTCTATATACATCGATTTTATGATTCTGGTTAAGCTTAGTTTCGCTTACCAAAAGCACATCTAGGCTTTCGCTTAACAAAAAGTTGCAAAGGTTGGTTCTTCTCTCGACCCTGATTAGTGAGTTGACTTTTAACGCAATGATCTTTAGGTTAACCTCATTCAACGTAGCAGACATTATATCGGCGCGCCAGACTTGTCAAACAGAGTCGAATAAATTACGTCAATTCGAGCCGCTTGTTCATTTAGCTGTTTCTGGAAATGATCGATTTTTCCGTGCAGGGACAGAAGAATCGCTTTCAAGTCCAAATCCGCTTCTGGTGCTTTTTCAGCTACCTTGGGCGTATTTTTTGATGTCATTGTGGCCTTACCCGATCCAGATACCATTTGGGCAAAAGATATACTGGGTGCCACAAAATTAGAGAAAGCACGACTCTTTTGACGCTTCTCTTCTTCGATCAACGAGCCGCCATAGCGTTTGCAAAAGCATTATGAAACTATCTTGCTATGAACTCCAATTTGGGACAGCAGAAAGGCTTGTATTTTGATAACAGATCAGTGGACGCGAAGTAATCCTGACATCGCTTGAGGAATTCTATATCATTTTCAGCATTTCTTGCGACACAAATACGTGGTCACTCCAGAGCATTTATCACGCGATATTTAGATTTTCCGATTAAGAAGATGCAACTTCCATTCTTGGACTTCGCTCTAACGACAGCAGACAGCATTGTGCTTCTATCGTTCTCTATAAGTTCTACTGCTAATATCAAGTTTAACGAGCTTAGCATAAGACGCCGTTTCCATTCTTGAACCGAAGACCAGGGGTATGAGTCTGGGCATGAATACGAAATGCGGAGAGTTCTATCATCAGCACAAGAATATCCTAGATTAGAGGTAGCAAACGCGAGATCTTTGATGAAAATTAAAAACTGTGTAAAAGACAGAACAAGGCCCTTCATATTTTATTGAATCAGTGTGATCAGTGTTCGAGAACTGGCACAGTTTTCTGATGAGCCTAGAGAGGAGAGCATATTGACGAGGTACCTTCTTCTTATCCTTTTATTAACCCTTTCCTCGTTATACGAACTTATGCGTAACGAGTTTCCCATTTTTACTGCATCGCTGCTGCTCCGCTTATGGGGTTGGCTAATGTCGCAGACCGCAGAACGCGTCTACATAATGCTCGGTCCTGGATCGCTTCAGTGGTAAGCCCCAGGCGTTGTTGCGCATTTGCCATCTGAGAAATCCAGGAATTCTTTTTCCGACTTCGTTTTCTTACAGTTGGAGTGACCGTAGTTGATAGTGCCTTTTTAACCGGATTTTCCGCAGATCTTCTTTGAACGTGGCAATACCAACTTATTCTATTCGCCTCAAGCTGTTCGGTTACCGAATTCTTTATATGTAGACTTCCTCTTATACGCGTAGATCTAATGCAATCGCGTTTAGTGACTCCACTAGACATCCTTAACATTTTCATTTCCGCTGCCGTCATTTTGTTTTTAAACGCTTCGTACATTGTCCAGCACTGTGAACCGTATATAAGAGCTGGTCTAACAACCGTGGTGTAGAGTTTCCCCTTTAATTTAAGTGGAAATTTTCGGTCGCAAAAGATTCCCGAATTTTCCCGCCATTTCATCCATCCCACACTCACTCTGTCGTTTACGTCGTCGTCACATTTCGCTTCCATGTTAACGATTGATCCTAAGTACTTAAAGATAGTGCTTTTCGGAAGAACTATCCCGTCTAACATTATATCCGGAACAGGTCGCAACGGATGCCCAAATGGGCACGTCAAATGCTCCGTCTTTGAACGACTTATTTTAAACCCGTTTCTCTCTAGCGCATTTCTCCATGAATCTAAGGCGTTCTGTAAATCTTCGACGTTATCGCTAAGTATAACTGCGTCGTCAGCGAAGAGAATTGGCGTTACATTTGCTTCGCGCATGCAGTCTTTTAAAAGATAGTCGAATACTACGTTAAAGAGGAAAGGGCTAAGTACGCTTCCTTGATGCACTCCGACATTAACTGGAAATTCTCTCGTTAGTCCAGCAGAGCTTTTAACCGCAGTTTTCACGTTTCCGTACATGTCTTGTATTATTCTAACATACGTTTCCGGTACGTTTTGAGACCTCAGCGCGGCCCATATGAGATCCCTAGGCACTCGATCGAATGCTTTCTCGAGGTCGATAAATACCATGTGTAAATCCTTAGACGAATCTCGGTGCTTTTCCATTATTATTCGTAGGCTTTGGATAGCGTCCACCGTCGATCTTCCTTCAACAAATCCACACTGGCTATTATCGAGCTTTATTATTTGCCGAAGACGTTCGTTTAAAACTCTTTCGACGATTTTCATTGTGTGTGACATAAGCTTGGTTGAACGGTAGTTGATGCATTCTCGAGTGTCGCCTTTTCCTTTGTATAATGGAACCAAGAAGCTACTTCTCCATTGATTCGGCATAGGTTGTCCACATTTTAATTTATTTAAAAGTTTCGACGACGAGGTACCTATCAGTGTGTGATGTTAAAAACAATTCTTGGATGTTAGTGGTAAGGGGTGAGCTAAAAGATAGTGTGGATATTGGCTGTCATTTGCTGAATTCGTTGTGGTTGATCTTTTTGGCAGATGTCATACAATCTTTGGCAATTTTAGTCAGAGATTCGTTTCCCTCGCAACAATGCATTTTGTTATTCAATCTTATTACTACAATCGGCGATCTGTAAAAGTAACATTTCGTAAGATTCGTTAATTTGTCGGTCAACATAATCGCCCTTGTGAGTCCGGAATTCGAGCAATGTTGAAGCGTTTTGAAAAAACTGGTTCGGTATCGGGTCGAACTCAACAAGCTCATGTTCGTACACGACAAAACATCACCACTGTGAGCGAAAGTGTTTAAAACCAGCCAGGCACCTCAGATTGTCTCCGAAGTAAACAATTAGGGCACACTTATACGACCTCGCCAATTTCTTAACTGGATGTTGGATCGGCAGTACAATTCTTCATCGAATTTTTCCGATGGATGGGTACGTTAATCAATAAAGTTGTCATTTCTAAGGACCGGAAAATCCATACGAGACTTACGAAAAACCGAATCAACTAAAAAAGTTACTGTATGGTGCGAATTATGGGTTCGGGCATCATTGGCCCCTACTTTTTCGAAGATAAGGCTGGAGAAACAGTTACAGTGAATGCAGAACGTTACTGTAACATGTTGACCGGCTATTTTTCCCCAAAATTGAATGAAATGAGACGATCTCTAGTTTCAACGACATCAATTTATTGCGTACGAAATTTGATCGCATTATTTCGGTTAGTGGAGAAGTTGATTGTCCTCGAAGGTCATGCAACTTGACACCTTAAGACTTCTTCCTGTGGGGTTATTTGAAGAGTCAATAACGCAGCGACAATTTAGGAATTCTAATATAACATCCAAACTGAAATTGTCGTCATTGACTCACTTATTTTTCAAAAGGTTCCTATACAACAGAAGCTTGTATTCACGAGGGCTCATTTGCAACATTACGTTGTTTTCTGAAGCAAATTTCCCAAAACACCGTCCTTAGGATGTCGTCTGCCCCGAATGCCGAAGACAGCAAGAATTGTGCATAGAGAGATCGCCTGTTGTATAAGGATACGGGTACTCGTGTATCAAACTCGTCAAAGATCGAATTACTATCCAGTTTAGAGATTTTGTAAATAGAGCAGGAGTGAATAATTTGTTCACGGAGCTGTAATTTTACCAACATGGAGAATTGGGAAATAACCTAGGCCAAATAAGAATAAAGGATGAAATAATTGTGATGGGTGATATGAATATAAATATCCGTGACTTGAACTCAAACTATGTCAAGGATTATTTAGAGATGTTAGCGTCGTTGGGACTGATGAATGTTATCAAGGAATATACAAGGATAGATCTCAAAAGAGGGACTAAATCAGTTGTAGATCACATTTTAGTTAGAAGAGCAGACAACCAAATAAATTCCTTTGTAATTGAAATCATGTTTTCCACAAATCGACTGACAGTTGACAGAGAAAAATCGATGAGTACGTCCTACATCTGTAAAGAAAAATTAAATGAACTCATTTGTGAAGTAGATTGGAATGATGTATTAAATGAATGCGATGCAGTTACCCTGTATAAAAATTTAGCTTGTAAGTTGAAAGCTGTATATAAAAAATCAACGAATACTAGAACACTAAAGAGTAAATATATAAAAAAATCCCTGGATGTCCCCAAATCTAGCTGAAAAATGTAAACGAAGAGACGAGTTTTACAGGAGGTGGAAGAATAATAGGCTTAGCAGAACGTACGAAACTGAATATAAAAATTTCAGAAACAAGATCAACAGAGAAATAAAAGCACAGAAATCTAATTTTTATAGAAATAAGTTTAACGCAATTACTCGTTAAGCTGACTCTCGTAAAACCTGGAGCTTAATCAACGAGATGATGGGAAGAAAAAAGTTAAGCGTTGATGAAATGCTTTTTAAGAACTTCTCATCGGAAAAGAGTATGATCAGCCTTTCTAATGAATGTGCTAAACTTTTCTCGGAACAGACTCTCCAAATAATTCATCAGTGTAACGCAATCACATCGTATCATGCCTTCGTAGCGAACTCAATTTTTGCTAGAGAAACCAACATCGCAGAGGTGCGCAGCATAATTAATTTCCTCGACGAAAATAAATCCCCCGGAATCTATGGAATACGGCCGGTAGATATTAAAAAACACGCAGATATTTTTGCTCCCCTCTTGTGTAAATTCATTAACCTCAGTCTGATGCAGGGCAAAATTCCGAAAAAACTGACAACTGCTGTGGTTAGACCTATTTACAAAGGAGGTGTTAAAAGTGAAATCGCCAATTATAGACCGATATCGATACTGCCAGTCATGGAAAAGTGTCTAGAAGATGTAATTAGAAGTAGACTAATTAACTTTATTGAAAACCACTCCCTTATCCACCAAAGTCAGTACGGTTTCCAAAAGCAAAAAAGTACTGGACAATTGCTTGGAGAGTTTGCGAATTGCGTCAATGAATCCCTAAATAAAAGTCATCACATTCTGGTAATGTTTATGGGTTTTAGTAAAGCATTTGATACACTAAACCATGCAAAACTACTGGAAGTACTTGAACGGATGGGTATACGAGAAGTGATGGCGGACTGGCTAAGGGATTATCTATTTACCAGGGCCTTTCGTGTAAAAATCAAGGACGTTTATAGTGAAAAGGAGCATCTACAATGTGGAGTTCCTCAAGGGTCGAAACTGGGTCCAATTCTTTTCATTTTGCACACAAATGAACTTTTTCGCACTTTTAAAAATAGCATTCCATTTGCTTACGCTGATGACACCGCGATAGTTGTACGCCACAGGTCTCTTGAGACGGCAACAAGACTAATGCAGGCAGGGTTTAACAATGCAGTCAAATGGTGTCACGACAATGGCTTAGTAATCAACGCGGCGAAAACAAAGATGATGCACATCCGAAGTCCACATCATAAAGCTACGCAGGAGCGAGTATTTTTTCAAATTAATGATGCCTGCCCTAAATCAAACAAACACTTAATTGACGTCGTAGAAAGCTATAAATACCTAGGAGTCATCATTGATAGCCACTTCATCTGGGACAAGCAAATTAACAAGATACGCTCTGATTTAAGGAAGGCTTCATTTGCATTGGCGCATCTAAGAAATCATGCAACACCACAAATTTTAGAGCTGGTACATGTAAATGGAGAGATCACAGTAAGCAAATAAGAATGACAGTTTTTTGTATCGAGACAATCCGAAATGTGAATCGTAGATCAAAAGCCGAAGTTAGTGACAATAAGGGTACAAAATTACTCAAGTTGGCTGATGCCTTCAGAGATTATTACCAGAACTGGTTTAAAACGAAAAAAATGCGTAGTAGCTCCCAGAATAACATGAATCTCCACCTAGAGCGTTTATACGTTTCCAACAAACACAAAAAAACACTGTGGCGCTGGCAGCCCGGTATGGGCCATGGCCTAGCTTCTTGACACTCATTTGTTTTGCTCATGTTGTCATTTTTGTCACATCTGAGCGGGGCCTACGGTTTATCGCCGAGTCCGAACGGCACTCTTTAGAAGCTTTTTCGTAGGCAATTTTACTTTCGGGAGTTTGCCATTGCCCGCCGAAAGGGGATGGCGATTTGAAAAATTGTTGGTGACCCAGACTGTCTGCGTGATAGTCCAATGAGCTAACTATCGCGCCATCGCCATCGCGATTCCAACACTCTGTTAAATATTGAGGCCTTGACGAATTTTATTAAAGCTGCAGTCCCATCGGTCAAACCACCCTTCCAGCAAAGATGCTTCGAGAACATAACACCAACATTTTTAGATCTATGTACAGCGAAGCAAACACGGACTTTAAGCACCTGTGTTACTCAAAAAAGGTAGCCTACGAACAACGACAGATTGCTGTTGTCAATAACTCAAGATCATCCGCTGTGTTTTAAAGAGCGGTAAAGTACGTAAGTGAACAAATAAATACAATTGCTACCACGTTAAAAGCCCCACTTTTGAGAGAACACTTTCGCAGCCTACTTAAAACCACACTCAGTTCAGCCTTGTTCCAGTACGTAGCTCCTCTTTTTACAATCGATTATTTGGATGCACCATTTTCTATTCAAGAAGTAATCGATAATTCAAAAAGTAGAGAAGCGCCAGGAGACGACTGCATCCCTTGAATTTTATCAAAACTGTACTCCTGAATTCATATATGCACTCCCGTCGGAATACAATCGAATATATGAGTCGGCAAATCTTCCTCTTATCCTTTTATTAACCCTTTCCTCGTTATACGAACTTATGCGTAACGAGTTTCCCATTTTCACTGCATCACTGCTGCTCCGTTTATGGGGTTGGCTAATGTCGCAGACCGCAGAACGCGTCTACATAATGCTCGGTCCTGGATCGCTTCAGTGGTTAGCCCAAGGCGTTGTTGCGCATTTGCCATTTGAGAAATCCAGGAATTCTTTTTCCGACCTCGTTTTCGTACAGTTGGAGTGACCGTAGTTGATAATGCCTTTTTAACCGGATTTTCCGCAGATCTTCTTTGAACGTGGCAATACCAACTTATTCTATTCGCCTCAAGCTGTTCGGTTACCGAATTCTTTATATGTAGACTTCCTCTTATACGCATAGATCTAATGCAATCGCGTTTAGTAACTCCACTAGACATCCTTAACGTTTTCATTTCCGCTGCCGTCATTTTGTTTTTAAACGCTTCGTACATTGTCCAGCACTGTGAACCATATTTAAGAGCTGGTCTAACAACCGTGGTGTAGAGTTTCCCCTTTAATTTAAGTGGAAATTTTCGGTCGCAAAAGATTCCCGAATTTTCCCGTCATTTCATCCAACCCACACTCACTCTGTGGTTTACGTCGTCGTCACATTTCGCTTCCATGTTAACGATTGATCCTAAGTACTTAAAGATAGTGCTTTTCGGAAGAACTATTCCGTCTAACATTCTATCCGGAACAGACGCGCACGTCAAATGCTCCGTCTTTGAACGACTTATTTTAAACCCGTTTCTCTCTAGCGCATTTCTCCATGAATCTAAGGCGTTCTGTAAATCTTCGACGTTATCGCTAAGTATAACTGCGTCGTCAGCGAAGAGAATTGGCGTTACATTTGGTTCGCGCATGCAGTCTTTTAAAAGATAGTCGAATACTACGTTAAAGAGGAAAGGGCTAAGTACGCTTCCTTGATGCACTCCGACATTAACTGGAAATTCTCTCGTTAGTCCGGCAGAGCTTTTAACCACAGTTTTCACGTTTCCGTACATGTCTTGTATTATTCTAACATACGTTTCCGGTACGTTTTGAAACCTCAGCGCGGCCCATATGAGATCCCTAGGCACTCGATCGAATGCTTTCTCGAGGTCGATAAATACCATGTGTAAATCCTTAGACGAATCTCGGTGCTTTTTTATTATTATTCGTAGGCTTTGGATAGCGTCCACCGTCGATCTTCCTTCAACAAATCCACACTGGCTATTATCGAGCTTTATTATTTGCCGAAGACGTTCGTTTAAGACTCTTTCGACGATTTTCATTGTGTGTGACATAAGCTTGATTGAACGGTAGTTGTTGCATTCTGGAGTGTCGCCTTTTCCTTTGTATAATGGAACCAAGAAGCTACTTCTCCATTGATTCGGCATAGGTTGTCCACATTTTAATTTATTTAAAAGTTTCGATAGCCAAACGCTGATGTATTTCGGCGAGGTTATTTCCATTGAATTTGTTCGCCTCTGTGCAGCGAGCTTAAAAATATTTGGCACTTTAGTATGCTACGATGTTCGAACTTCTGTATAGCTTGTCTTCTATCCGCCGATCGTGAGGATATTTGTTCCAACTCCTGGTACAGGATTTCCGCTTCTGCCGCTTGAGTTCGAGCCAGGACTTTCTTTGCGATCTTTTTAAGACGCTCGTATTCAAGAGCTGAGTCGGCAAATACACCGGAAAATTTAAAAAAAAACAATAATATATCCACGACTTCAACGATCCAAACAATTGTAAGGGAATATCTTTTTGGAACACATGAGCTAAGCTTTTTGCTGCCCTAATGTATGTATAACAGACTAGCTCAGGGGATTAAAAGTAACAAGGTGCTATCGGAATTTCAGGTAGGATTCAGAGAAAACTATGTCGACCAAATATTTGTTCTTACTAATTTTGCGGAAATTTATAAAAGGAACGATACACGTTTCTTGTCGACTTTCAAGCCGAATTTGACTCCATATCACGTGAAGCACTGCTTTACAAACTCGAGTAAAGTCATTCATACTCTAAGAGCATCATGCCATTTGTCCCATCTTAGGCGACCTCCGCTTACAATGTTTTGGCACAGGGATCATAGATGAAGAAGATTAAACTCTGGAAATCAATAATATAGAAAATAACGAACTTCTACCTATATCTGGTAGAGGTACGGAAATCCTCACCAACTGCATCTTAAACGCAGCTAAACCCTTGCGCAAACAGAAATAAAATGACTGGGAATTTGAAAAGCCAGAAAAAAATCATTCGCATACCTTCGTCTTCTAAGACGCATAGGCACCAAACAAATAAAACGTCTGTACCGGCAAGCAAATAGAAGCTTTAATGTCATATGCCAAGAAAAACAAAAACTCTACTTAAATAATTTGCTGCTAAAACTTGCGCACACAAAAGACAGCAAGTCCTTTTGGAAACTGGCTAAAGCATTGAACGGCACATTATTTATCCAAGGAATCAAGGTTGAAGCAACTACTCTGGCTGAATACTTCAAAAATTTATGAATCCACCAGTGGACTGGTATGAAATACAATTTGCACTGCCGTATTCCGAAGTAAACTCCTTAGACTCCCGCATAACCCTACAAGAAGTTGAAAAAATTATAGATAGGTGCCGTCTGAATAAGTCTTCCGGGGAAGATCGTATTACTTATGAATTCTTCAAAAATGCAACTGACCACTTCCTGCAGAAGCTCACGGAAACATAAAATTATGTATTTACAGACGGCGGAGTTCCAGAAGCTTTCAAAAAAAGGGTAATTTTTCCGATTCACAAGAAAGTAGACCCAAATGATCCATCCAACTATAGAGGGATTTCGTTTCTAAACGCTGTTACTAAAATTTTCATCATCTTAAGCGCTTAACAACATGGATATGTGAAAATAACCTGCTAAGCGAGTTTCAAGCCGGGTTCCGTAAGGAGTACTCCACGATCGACAACATATTTACTCTCACAAACATCGCTCGGATTTACTTCGACCGAGGAAAGAAAACTATACGCTTTCTTTGTAGACTTTCAGGCGGCTTTTGACTCCATCGACAGAAGATCACTCAGCAACATAGGAGTCTCAACAAAAGTTCTGCAACAATTTTATGAAGGCAATACAGCGGCGGTGTGGAACGGGAATATCTTGTCTAATCGGTTCCAAACAAACTCTGGAGTAAAGCAAGGATGTCTTTTGAATCCTCTTCTGTTTTCAATATTTTTGGATGATCTAGCTGAATTTCTCCCGGGCGGGTTGCCTCTTGAGGGATTTCCTATAAAACTCTTACTCTACTCAGATGACATCGTAATTCTCGCAGAAACACCAAGCATGCTCCAAATTATGATTAATAAGCTGCAACAGTATTGCCGTATGTGGAACCTGCAAGTTAATTAATATCAGCAAATACAAAGTCTTGATTTTTCCAAATGGATGGGGGCGTTAAGCAAGGAATTCTCGGGAAAAGGAATGTTGAACCAAGTGTGAAGTACAAGATTTTCGAGGCGGTTATGAGGTCAATAATGTGCTATGCAGCACAAGTGTGGGGGGCTTGGCATGTTGAAGAGGTAGAAAAACTCCAAAGATACTTCCTTAAGAAACTGTTTAGGCTGCCTGAAAATACACCAACTTACATGTTACACCTAGAAACTGGACTACCAACCCTACATATCTTCACGCTTAGACTGAACTTCCTTTATATCAGAAAAGTTTCTTTTTGTTTTTATTTTTATAATAATTTTATATGTTGGGTATATAACTTAATTGGTGCGGTTTTTTTTTCAAAATTTGAACGTTTATTTAAGAAAAACATTTAAAATAGTATTATTCAAAGTATTGCCCATCTGAAGCTATGACTTTTTCCCATCTTTCTGGCAATTTGTGGATCCCATCCCAAAACATCTGCGCCGGCTTGGCAGCCAAGAATGAATAAAGTCAATTTTTAATATTCTGCTCTGATGTGAACCGTATTTCAGTGAGGGCATTCTGCATCGATCGGAACAAATGGTAGTCAGAAGGGGCAAGGTCTGAGCTATAAGGCGGGTGGGGTAAGACTTCCCATCCACTGTTTTCCAAATAGTTCTTAACCGGGGGGTGGCGAGCGTTGTCATGATGGAAAATTATTGGTACGTGTCTGGTCGCATATTCCGGGCGTTTTTCGGCTACTGCTCTCTTCAAACGGATTAATTGTGTTCGGTAGCGTTGTCCATTGATGGTTTCACCCGGTTTTAGCAGCTCATAATACAGCACACCCATCTGATCCCACCAAATGCAGAGCATTACCTTCGCGCCATGGATATTCGGCTTTGCCGTTGATGTGGCTGGTTGGCCGGGTTTCACATATGATTTTTTGCGCTTGGGGTTGTCGTAATGGATCCATTTTTCACCACGAGTAACAATCCGATGCAAAAATGACTTCCTTTTGTGGCTTTCCAGCAGCATTTCGGACATGCAAAACCGCCTTTTGACGTCTGTGGGCTTGAGTTCATGTGGAACCCAATTTCCTTGCTTTTGAATATATCCAGCTGCTTTTAAACGTTTTGAAATGGCTGCTTGAGTGACACCCAAGGATTCTGCGAGCTTTTCTTGTGTTTGGCAACATTCTTCATAGAGTAATGCTTGCAGTTCTTCATCTTCAAACTTGTTTGGCTGCCCAGGACGTTCATCGTCTTCCAAGCCAAAATCACCACTTTTAAATCGTGCAAACCACTTTTGGCACGTTCGCTCAGCTCAGTAATGAAGAAGAACTCCCCGCAAAAACACTTTTTTAGGCACAAAGTTTGAAATATTTGAGTGAAAAAAAATTATGTTGTTTACGCTTCGAATGAATGACATATACTGAAATGACGTACAATGACAGTAGCTTTCCAATGCATGTTCCAATGGAATAATACAAGTAACGCCATCTCTTAGCAAACCGCACGAATTAAGTTATAGACCCAATATCTAGTCTATTGACATACAAATAATTGTCAATCTGGTGCCAAAAAAAAGACTTAGAAATTTTTGTTTTTGTAAACCACTTAAACTAGTTCAAAATATTTCGAGATAGTTTTGGTAGGCTTGATCTGAGAAGGTGGATGCCCTTATTTGAATAAGTGCCAAAACAGCTGGTCTACATCTATACTTCCTTAAACTCTTAATTTTCTAGTGAGTTCTGAACAGTCGGCAGTAAAGTTAATTTGAACATAACATTAATTGTTGCTTCTTGGGGGATACATACCGAAAACATTAATGAAGAAAGAGAAATGTTGGTCAATAGCCGCAAATTCACCCGCAAAGAAACAGCAGAGGACTTTAACATTGCCTATGGATCCATCCAAGACATTTTGGTTAACGATTTGGGTTTTCGTCGTGTAGCAGCAAAGTTGGTGCCAAAAGACCTCAATTTCATCCCAAAAACAGAACGTGTTGACATCGCAAAAGAGATAATTTTCGAGGCTGAATCCGATCCCACATTCATCAAAAGAATCATTACTGGAGACGAGACGCGGCAATCCAGACATCAGGCAAGTGAATGGCGTTTACCAAACGAGCCGAGACCAAACAAATCACGTCGTTTTCAGTCAAAAAATAAGGCAATGCTCACGGTTTTCTTAGATTACAACGGTGTAGTGCATCATAAATTTTTGCCAGAAGGCCAAACAGTAAACAATGAGTATTATTTGGGCGTTATGAGACGTTTGCGTGAAGCAATTCGCCGAAGAGCCCAGAATTGTGGGTAGAAAACTCGTGGATTTTGCACCATGATAACGCACCGTCGCACAGTGCCATCATTATTCGTAATTTTTTGACGAAAAATGCAACAAATACCATTCAACGGCCACCGAATTCACCTGATTTGGCTCCCTGTGACTTCTTTCTGTTTAATCGAGTTAAACAATTAAAACGGGGAACGCGTTTCAGCAGCCGAGAGGCAATAATGGGAACATCGCTGATCGCACTGATGGACATACCAAAAACCGAATATAAAAAATATTTCGAGGATTGGATCAAGCGCTGCCATAAGTCTGTTGCAGTCGATGGGGATTTCTTTGAAGGGGACAATATAGATTTAGATGAATAAACTTGTATTTTTAATTTTCTGAATCAATTCCGGGAACTTTTTGATCAAGATGGTAGACATGAGAAAAGTCATCGATGAATCTGGAAGGACTTTTATAATTGAATTTGTTGCGGTAAATTTTCCCGCAACAAGGCTTACCCTCTTCCTTGTGCTTCTCCCTTCGTTCCCTCTTTTCTTTGAGTGGGAGACCGAGCTATGGCGGAGGTGGAGGGCAGCCATGGTTCCATCAGCCATTGGCCCACCGACCACAGACCTCGGAAAGGACCCACATAGGTTCACGGGCAGTTATCTCCGCAGAGGAGGACGAGGTGGTTCGGTCGGTGAAGCCCTAAGGACGGTAGGGAGACTCACGACGAACCAGGAGCCCAGGGTGGGACATGAGGTCCACCAAGGTCACCGTTGTCGGAGCCCGTAGGCTAGACGGGAGACTCGCAACGGGCAGCATCAGACAGGACGTCTGAAAATCATCGACGGGTGGGGACGGACGGTCCTTGTAAGCCAGACACCCCAACACGATGATGATGGGTGGGGGAGGACGATCCCTGGAGCTTACACCCCAACGACAGCCTTAGACATAAAGGCTTCACGAGTTCCACATCCTACAATCGATGTGGAGACAAACGGCATCGCATCTCGAAATCGATGTGGATGCAGAAAATGTTTAAGGGGGAAGAGATGACGATCTCTTTTGTAGCTACACCCCCCACGTGGGAGCTACGGAGGAGCGACGGTGGTGTGCAGGCGGACGGCCAAGATAATAAGACACATCCTAACGTCGCATCAACTTTAAAAGTCAGGTTCGATGGGTGAAGGGACGACGACCCCTTTCAAGCCAGCACCACACCGATGGAGCACCAAGGGAGCAGCAGAGGCTGTAGGCGGACGGCCAAGTTACTAGGCAGCCTCCGACGAGGGATTGTACAAACATAAACAAGAACAACAACAGTAACCACAAACAATAACAACAAGCAGCGACAACAAATAATAATAATAACAATAATAATAAACAACAATAATAAACAACAACAACATATAAACAATAACATTAACATAATAACAAAATAAAAATCACAACAAAGTACCAGGCGGGCAGAATGGCGCACAACATAAACAAACAAACGAAACGAAAACTAAAACTAAAGAAAACAAAACAAAATACGTAATTGTAAGGAATGACCCGCTATTGGTTAGTCCCCTCATTCCCCCCAAATCTGAACGCCGATCCACCGGAGTAAGTAGTGACCCGGGGTATATTAGCACAAAGGCACATATACTTAGCTTTGTTTGGGTCGGCGGTTTAGAGAATGGCTAGATCGGGGTATAATCAGATTAGGATAATACCCACACAACCTTCCTCCTTCGTCCCAACACTCCATTGACCTTCGATCATACTTTCTTTCTCCTTCGCGTTTGTTGTTGTTTTGCAATTTTGTTTATATCGATGGGCGAAAATTAACCGGGGATCAGCAATGAAAGAAACATTGCTTCTCGCAATTTTTATCGACTTCCAGTGTCTAGGGAAATAGCTAGGCATAGCTAGGATCCACAAGCTCTCATAAACTCGCTCAGTGGAGTTCCCAGTTATCACTGGAAGCGGGAGAGAACTCAGTGTCTGGGGAGTTTAGAATGAGAGTGTACAATTGGAAACAATTGGAATGTGTGAGAGGCCTAGTTGGACACGGGAGCACACACTAGCAAAGTTTGCTAGTTGTGTAGCTGGAAACCCCGTTGTTGGGTTCACTGGAGCCAAATGAATGTGTGTGTGAGTGAGTGAGAGAATCTGTCGAGAGCTTGTGGAAAGGAAAAGATCTGGAAGTCACTTTTGGGACGACCAGCATTTTGTGAGGGTCTTTCTAGAAGTTTTTTTGGAGTGCGTTTAATTGAAATTGCGAAAAGCAATTTTTTTTTCTTTTTGCAAAAAAAAAAAAAAGTAGAGTAGTTTAAGCGTGAGTTCTTAGTAAACACAAAAAAAATATAGTGATAAAAAAAAAGGGAAAGGAAAAGACGAAGGATAGACAGGAGTAGCGGGATAAGGAGGAAGACTGTACCAGAAAGGGGGCAGAACCGCCAGGAACTCAAAAAGCTAAGTATAGTGTACATAGTGCAGTGTAGTATAGAAGAAACAAAAAAAATCGTTTTTTTATCTTGAAAAATTAAGACTCCGGTAGGCCGCGCGTGCGAAGTAATCTCGAGAAAAGACAAGACACGCGACCCGTTAACTAGTTTTTTTTTCATTCGGGACTTTTAAAATAGCGGGTCACTCTAGTGACGAGTGTACCGCTACGTAAATTTTAATAAAACGTCGTGCTCCAACGGAGCATTTATAACGTTGTGGAAAACCCCATCTTTTCTTTTGTTGTTTCCGTTTTTTTTTTCGGGAAGTATTTTTTTTTTTCTCTTTCTTTGTCGGTTTCGTGATTTTCCCCAAAAATCACGTGGCGCTCAACGGTTTTTTTTTGTGATTTTGTTTCCCAGGTTTAGCTGCCATCAAAGCGCTACCTGGAGGTGATTCGAACCCGGGTTGGAACAGTTGGTTCCAAGGTTATTTTTGATTCGGGGCAACTGTGATTGTTGCCGGGGATCAATCATAACAAATTCAAGTATCAGAGGACAAGGATATGCGAATCTGTCGTACAGAGTCTGAAAGTCTTGACCCACTCAATTATGTCTCCGTAAGATAACAGCGGTCCGAGATACAAACAATTTGTATGATTGGGTGGAACCATAAACAATGTAACTCATAAGGTCTGCGCTGTTTCACCTCCTTGCTTTGTGTGTTCGATTTTAAGTGGCTAATTAGACTGAATTATTGGACAACTGTACCTTCTGAACAAAAAGTACCCGGAATTTCCCATTTAAAAAAAACCGCGCTTCAGATATTGTTAATAGATTTTTTTTTAGGTTGGTATAACTGACATCTGGGAGTTTGTACGTGATAGCTTTGTAAACAAGTCAGTGTTTTCTGTGTTCTGCGAATTTCGCAGTATCAAGAGTCTGCCTGAAAGAGATTTTGAATTTCCATCAAATTATCATGTGCGGAAGCGTTTAAAATGCTAACTCGAGGACTCCACAATGTCGAAAACACAAGCGTATAAATGGTACAAACAGTATAAAGTTGGCTGTACTGTGGTTGATACTCGTAATTTGCCTCTTTTGCATCCACCAGCATGACTGGCGTAAACATAGCAAAAGCTAAGAAAAGCATCAGGGAGATAGTAGCTGACCTTGGTGTTCTGTTCGCTACAGAGCGTCATGTACGTTGTTTTGGGCATGAGACGAGTTGAAGCGTGGCATGTGCTGAATTTGTTGCAGAAATAGCATCGCATTGATGTCGCTAACTAAATGCTTTCTTCGGACAAACCAATCCAACAAAACCCAGAACACCACGACATAGTTGTTCCAAAATCAAATCTTCGTTGACCTTTTTCTTTGATTGATGTGGTGTGGCCCACTCCAAATTTCTTTCGCCAGGCCACACAGTAAATAAGGAGTATTACGTGAAAATGTTCATCGCAAGAAGCCAGCATTGTGGAGAAACAACTTGTGGTTTCTTATGAATATTGTTGAATGATTGAACCATTTTCATTTTATTGAAGAATTACGGGTACTTTTTGATCACAAGGTACGTGTAGATGCTTTTATAAAAGATAAAACATTTTCACAATTAACCCAGCATTAATTCTCGTTGCTGTCATTTTGGCTTAATTTTGAAACTATTGGAGACTGTTTAGCATCCAACCTAGATAAATCATAAATCTTAGTCTTGGCATAACACGGTATAATCTGTGGGGACTTTAAGAATACCAAACTCAAGGACGCGAGGGCAACGATGAAAATTGAACGCTGTTTCATTTATTCTCTAATGAGTTCGTCTATCTTTTTTGCATTTTGAGGCTCTCTCTTGGTTAAATTTTAAGCGCTTGGCGGGTGACATTAAGAGTTCTCAGCTCAATGGGAAAGGAGGCTTGTGACGGATGAAAGTTAACTTAGTTTTTCTTCCAGGACAAGAATAAAAAATAAAATTGAAGAATCTTCGACTACAAGTAGCTCATAAGGCATGACTTGGTGGACACCAACAAATACAACGTGCATTCCGCAAAACAACTGTATAAGCTGATTTGCAATACTTATTGGCAAGTATCGAAGAAAATATAAGTATCTGTTGTAATAATAAATCTGTCATGGAAAGTTTAACTCCTCTATTCTCAAACACATAATTGTTTTGAAAGTCTTAAATCGCTTGAGACTATAGTCTCACTCACCCTATGAATCACTGTGTAAGTTTCTTGGAATTCTAAGCTGAGTTACGGTTCACCGAGTTGACTATCTGATTCTTAATCCGTTGTTCTACTGTCTACACAGCTTAAGTCTGCAAATAATATCTATTAACATTACAATCAACCACACTTACAATATCAACTATTGTTCCTTCTGTTCATAGGCATTTAAGCCCTCCATAAACTATCAACAAACGTCTTACTCACGTTACATTACACTCGTCGACTATTGTAATTGTGATTGTGGTTGGGGGCCATAAAGAAATTCCACGGAAGCCAACTACTGCGCACAGCTAAGTTCCAGATTATGTATCTATGCGAATGGCATTTATTGGCGACATCGTAAGAATCCGTACGACTAATACTCTGGCAATAATCGTGAACTATGTCTTCAAAGTCAAAACGTGCAGTATGAGGAATTTATTCAGAGTCTGTGAGGTGCAGAGGTGTGGACATACGAATAGCAAAACCAGCAAAGGACTTAGAAACATGACTTTTGCTTGTTAAACGTTATGTTGGTGCCAAATATGGATTGCGCCAATATGAACGGTGTCAATTCCTTCCGACGTGAAGGTTTAACCTAAATTTCGAATCTCTATTCCAACTGGATGGTAAAATTTAATTGCCATTTCATGATCTGCTAGAGGCAAGTGGATAATTGCTTTTCAGTTCTTTGTTATTCTAATTGCTAAATTAAAATATCATTTTAGATATGCCAAACAAAGATTTATTGAGCCGGATTAACATAGACAAGTGTGGTCCAGTTTCCTTATAGCAAGAAGTTTTCGTGTACAGTTAAGAGGATAAAAGGTGCATGAAGGGGTATAGCTACTGTTTGTTTTGTATTCTAGACAATATATAGACAAATAGTAGTAAAGTTTCTGCATTCTTGAGTTTTTGAAAAGACAAATCTGGTCAGAAGGTTAGGTAAATAATTAAAAAAAAAGCTAGTGTCGTAGTTGCCAATTCGCCATTAGAGACGCTGTATACAGGTTTTCACCCGACAACAAGCAAGAAATCCCTGATTTGGTGATGAATGCTGGAAAGCACATGCAGCTAAACAAAAAGCGTATAGAGTGGCGCTGCAGTTAAGAATGAGAGCTACTTGTTAGCTCTAGGAGCAGAGAGTTGGGAAGAACATCGGCTCCTCCAAAAGAAGAAAAAAATTCGTTCCCCAGGAATACAGAATCTACTAAAAATAAAGAAGAATAAGTCGGAGCTAGAAATATAAAAAAACTAATTCTTCAGTCCTTATAACGCGAAGAGACAGTCAAACTCCCACCCACCTGACCACAAACATGACGGCTAATGAGGATTCAAAATTGTGGGAAATCACTTTGTGCCAAGCAACTTATTTTGCATTGCTTGGATCTGGTCAGAAGAATATATGCCCAAACTATAGGACTAGAGGTTTTCAGCATCACGTACAAAATTGTATATGCCACTATCTGAAGAGGTTTGTTAGTTGAACCCCGGGGTCTCCCTGGACCGTAGCACCACTTAGTAAGCGAGTAAGTACTGTGCTTGTATATGCCGATTAAATTGATATCATTTGCAGGTGATCTCAGATGTGACTGCTGAGTTTATACGTATTGCAACAGAAGTTGAAAAACAATCCAAAATATGTTGTCAAGAATGAGGTAGTTGTAGAAATTGTATGTACATATCTTGGCAGCGCTATTAAATTGTATAATGACACCCACAATCAAAGTTAAGGAAAAGAACTTTTTAGACAACGTTGAGATGTTGTAGGTCAACACTCTATCGACCTTGGTCTTATAAACATGCCGACTGATCCAATTGCACCAGAACTCCTGTTGCTTAAAAAATACCTTATCGACTTCCTCTGTGCACAGGAATTCTTTCGGCAGAATCTAAGCGAGGAAAGAAATGCTTTCGGTTTCACACTGATGGCTGTGAAACTGAATTAAAATGCTTTGCTGGTGTCATTCTAGAGGATAAGAACCTCAGATTTCACTCCCTGTTGTGAAAGCATGTGTTTGTCATCCAAGCGGAGGCGATGAACTACAAAGATATGAAGTCAGTGGAGAGAGCCTTGCTAAGCCCTCTCACTTTACTAAGCGCCATCAGAAGGCTGAATTTACAGAGTCTGGCTTGGTTCCTAAGAAACCAATGCTTTTGTGAAGAAAAAAACATGAAGACCGGCATGGAATTGAAATAGATGTTTCGGCTGCGTTGTGTAAAGTTTTGAAATTGAAGATCTTGGCGTATTCAAGATTTTAACTTGCCAAGGCGGGTAAAAATTGGCAAAATACTCTTAGACATGGCTTTATGTAGTTAAATTTCGTGCTCGGTGGATTTGGTACGTTATGGGGCATTGGTTACGACACGTGTTATACTAGAGAACATATTTTACAGGCATTTAAAAGACACAGTAGATAGCATTTTGAATTCCATTTAAAGGCGGGTGATCTTTAATTCACGTAGTTCCGAAGTTTGCATTTATCCAATGAGTTGCTTTATGCCTCAAATTCAGCTAATTTAGACAGCTTGACAATGCTAAGTTTGCGAATTCACCGTTAACCATTAATCGCATTCAATTTCCCATTCAGTGTGCCAATGGGATATCGGTTATCATAGAGACTAAGCGGCCTACAGAAGTATTCGCATTGTATTCTGGCAACCTTTTCAGCTGACCGTACTACTATACTTGTTTGTAGGTTCGAATATTGATATCATCTGTGTGACTAAAACTTGTTTTTTTCCCAAAATTTGTGACAAAGTGTACGATTTAGATGGTTACAGGCTATACCGGTCCGATAGATCATTTCGTGTGGGTTGTGGCGTTGCAATTTATGTTCGTTTTGATATAAATGCCCGATTGATTATTTTGATATTAATGTTGTGTGTGACACTGCAGATCTTCTCATAGGCGCCGTGTACATACCAAACAGCATTATAAACTTTAACCATCTGTTCGACACCCGGGAACGTCCATATTGTTATCTGTAGTGATCTTAACTGTAACTAACTTGACGCTTCTATGTCGCTAAATCTCTTCGCGACTTAGAGACAAAACACTCCTCTATAACCAACTTCCTGTCCCAGTTTTTTTTAAAGAATCCATTGGTGGCAGCAGAACCTCAGAAAGTCTTTCTTTATCAGGGTCTCAGATTTTGATGTCGTAGAGACGGTATTGTCAGTGAAGTCAAATGCAACTGGGTTCTGCCTTACCTTTCTAAGATATTTGAGAAACCTCTACTTGCACAATTAATCCAACACCTAGCAAAATATCATCTACCATAAGCTCGTGTCACAGCTCTCTTATTTATCACTGTTGAAATTCGAAATGGTCTCGATCGAAATGAGCTTACCATTTGTTAAGACACGCACTGTTGCTATTTTAATTTTTCTACCCTGTCGGCAAAATTTGTATATTCATACCTAACGGGTAGACAACAATCCGTAGTCTTTGGATATCGAGCATCTGAAATGTTATCGATGACAACTGGTGAACCGCAAGAGTCTATACTCGGGCCAATTCTTTTTTCAATATATGTGAACGATATGTTGTACAGCACTGCAGGGTCCACATGTACGTAGATGATGTGCAACCTGGCGCAGGCTAATAACCTTTGCCTAAACCCGAGAAAATCAAAAGCCATCGTTATTTATCGAAATAACATAGATCTGACGCCTTTTTCATTGCTGCAGCTAGGGGACTCAAACATTGAATATGTTAAGTCTGTTCGAAATCTAGATATCACCTTTAATCGTACATTATCGTGGGACGTTCATATTACTCCAACAATTGGAAAAGTTTATGGCTGCCTCCGTCTTCTCTGAGCTTCATGTTGCTATACACCCTGCCTCTGCTCTCTGCTACTGCCAATTTTATTAAGCTTTTGTGAATTATTTGGTAAACTCGACTACAAGTCAAAAAGGAAATTAATTGCAGTCTACAATAATATTGCACGATACATGTAACTATAACCTGTATGTTTCGTCGAATGCCAAAACAATATTCGGATATTCCTTTGAAAATGTACAGTATGTATTCATTCACTATGTATTCAAGCACAACAACCAGACTATCTTTACAGTACGCTGAGGTTTCCTGTATCACAGCGAACATGTGTACTAATCCAGCCAAACCTACTGCTGTTTAACATCAGAACGCCAGTTTTTAGCTCATGCCACTCGCCTATGGAACTTCCGTCCGATGGAACTGAGAGGGATACGAAACGCAAAGCACAACTAATTTACCTTTTTATATATTTATATCTATTATTTCTATTACATCTTAATTTCTTTTTAATTATAAAATACTCAACCTTTTCAAAACATTGAACAAATTTATAAGATTTTTGTAATCTTAATGTGCAACTACAATACATTATCACTAAACACGATTGCATTAGATCTACGCGTATAAGAGGAAGTCTATATATAAAGAATTCGGTAACCGAACAGCTTGAGGCGAATAGAATAAGCTGGTATTGCCACGTTCAAAGAAGATCTGCGGAAAATCCGGTTAAAAAGGCACTATCAACTACGGTCACTCCAACTGTAAGAAAACGAGGTCGGAAAAGAATTCCTGGATTCCTGGATGATCTTGGCTGACAAATGAGCAAAACCGCCTGGGGCTAACCACTGAAGCGATCCAGGACCGAACAGTATGTAGACGCGTTTTGCGGTCTGCGATATTAGCCAACCCCATAAGGGAAGCAGCATCGATGCAATAAAAATGGGAAACTCGTTACGCATAAGTTCGTCTTAATAAAAGGATAAGAAGAAGACGTTAAATACATTAAATTCATTGTCTACGATTTATTGACAGACTTCAATTTTAGACATAAAGTCTGAATACAATCATTCTCTGATTTAACTTGCATATTTAAATATCCGCTCCCACACGAGAGCATCATTAGTGTTACCTTTGATTGTTACAGTCGTTTGGTAAGAACCCCGATGCCCTTTCACAGCTAAATAATTTTTTGCGCGGTCCCTCATTATGCCGACAATATGAGTTTTTGACCATCAAAGAAGTCATCTGGTGTGTTTGCAATGGAGAGGACCAAACGTGATGGTTATCAATTTTTCTGTTCAAAAATGGGGCGGACATTTGGACACACTATATAGTAATTGGTAGGGAAGAACCTAAAATTTGGACACGTTCTTCTTTCAGTCAGCAGAAGTCTGGGTGGAATTGGGTTTTATTTAACTAAGTGCCTCCATGTGTGCTTTCAAAGATCGCTGAAGTTGCCTTCCACTTTCGGGCACCATCTAAGTAATGTTTCTCTTCTATTGCATCGTTTCCCTAGGTGGGGGGATATGATCTAGACATTTTGAGGTGATCATAAGGTGATTGATGTGCGCTTTCCTAGCCGATTAAGGTCGATGCCACTAGAGAGTTTCATACAAAAACAAAAAAAAAAAAACACTGTGGCGCTGGCAGCCCGGTATGGGCCATGGTCTAGCTTCTTGACACTCATTTGCGCTGCTCATGTTGTCATTTTTGTCACATCTGAGCGGTGCCTATGGTTTTTCGCCGAATCCGAACGACACTCCTTAGAAGCTTTTTCATAGGCAATTTTACTTTCGGGAGTTTGCCATTGCTCCCCGAAAGGGTGATGACGATTCAAAAAATTGTTGTCGGTGCCGGGGATCGAACGACGGACCCTCTGCGTGATAGTCGGATGAGCTAACCATCGCGCCTAAGAATAGCAAAAGAAGGAACTGGAAAGGAGAAATGTATTAATTCGAAAGAATATGATGCACTACTCGGAAAACTTTCACTCTTGGATATTCCAAGAGATGACAGCATTAATAAATAAAACTCTGAAAAGAATTTCTTAACGAAGCTCAGCAACAAGAAAGAATGGAGCGATGAGTCCACAATTTATGGGCTGAGCAAATACACGATAATGTGGTATACAGACGGCTCGAGAACTGATGAAAGAATTGGTGCAGAAGTGTTTGGGCCAAGAACGAAACACCATGAACCCATTGGCAAGAGTACAAGCAGAAGTATGCGCCATAGAAGGACGCGTTCGAAACAATCTCGAAAAGAATTACAGAAACTGTAACATAGCAAAAATGTCAGATAGTCAAGCAGATATCAAAGCACTAGACACCTTTGTCATTGAAAATAAAATAGAGTCTGCTGGATACCAGGCCATGTGAGCATTATTGGTAACGAGGCGGCGGACTCTCCAGAGAGAAAAGGGACCGCAGAACCCTTCATAGGACCTGAATCCTACGCGAAGAATTCAAGGAATCGGAAAAGGAGAAAAGGGCTAGAACCTTTCGGGATCTCCAAGGTCTGAGATAAGCCAAGAAACTCTTAGGAGATGGTTTCCTAACAGGGCATTGTAAACTCAGGGAATACCTAAAGAAAATAGGGATATCAGATAAAGGTCTCTGCAGATTCTGCAATGATTCCACAGAAGCTCCAGAACACATACTGGAATCCTGCGGGGCATTGACCCAAAAATAGGTTTAAATATATGGAAAAAGACCAAATTCAAGAAAGGGATGTACCAACCATGGATCCACTGCTCATTCATAAAAGAAACTGGTCTGGGTGCTGGGCTCCATGTAGGTTTTCCTTGCCATGGCTAAAGTCAGAGCATAAACACTTCAACATAATTCCTGGTGCATTAAGCTGTGAGGGGGCTTTGGAAGAGGGAGCAAACCTCTCCAAGGTATAAGTAGGGGGCACAATAGACCATAAGGTCGCAGTGTACTACACCGCATATATTATTAACCATCGCGCCAACGCCACCACCACAGAGTTGCATAAGTTTTCCTTAAAAATTCATCAGGGCAAATGAATTTAAAAGTGTTCTGAAAGGCCATCGTTTTACCCTATTCAATATATTTTGCAATTTATTTAAAAAAATATTAAAAAATGCTTTTTCATCCCATATCAGCTAGTGGAAAGCTGAGGATTGACACAATGCAAGATATAAGAGTTCGTACAAGAGCATCACAGAAGTCCTGAACACTGTTTGTATTGTTGTAGATTTTGTGTTCAAAATTACTGGCTTTTTCGTAAACAAAATAAAAAAAAAAAAATCAAATGGACCTAATGAAGTATAAAGTACGACCTCTGAACCACAGTCCATCCATACATGGTACAACATAGTCAGCCACTTAAGAAATATAAGTGCTTGTCCCCCTTGGCAATTTTAATCTCTAGACTTCCTTATCTGCAAATCCATTTAAATAAATAATAATGTCCTCTTTAGGGATAAAGGACAATAACTTGTATGCATTAACCATCATTTTATAGTCGTAATTCAGTAACTACCCTCGCAATGAGACCATCAGACAGTAATTTCAACGTCGTTGATCGTTCACGCTTCATTTGTGTGACAATGGCTTATTGCAATAATGACACCAGGACCATCAGTAGGGTACACACATACTTACGTACCCTGCGAATTAAGGTGCGTTAAACGATTTTCAAAATGATAGGATTTATTGGCAAGCCAAGAGATTTCTTTCCCTTTCCAACCCCCTTCTACTTTTCTACAAGAAAGATTTATCCATAGACCCTTGAATGCGGTATAAAAATGCCAACCTATCTGGATGCCACAAAAAGTCATTCGACAAAAATCGAAATTGAATTTTGACAATAAAAAAAGGACACACACTATCCTGCTTTATATGCAAAATACTACAGCGTGGTTGGATGAGGGACGTAGCTTTGGAAAAAACGCTTGCAATTCCGAGATTTATCGAAAATGGAACTAATTTCCGGTGGTGGCAGGTTTTAATTGAAAATTTTGCATTTTGATGGAATTTCAATCGGTTTTTTCGGTTCTTTTTTCTCGAGTTTGAATTTTTTTTGCAATTTTTTGTTGACAAAAAGCTCCAGTAAAGATCATGTGTCACTTTGATGTATAACCAAGAATGGGATGGGGAGTCATTTTGAGTGGAATTAATTTGTAATATTTTATCTCTTCGATACAGGTGCCGTTTTTTTCAATTTTCAATTGAGATTCTATGAATAAAATTATTGGAACTCATCCGATAAGGGTGCAATTCGATACGGTAGGGTAGGGTACCCTGAGAGTTAAGTGTTTCGTTTGCAGCTGAACGACTTATGTGAAAATTTTTGTTCTTTAATATTGTATTTATGTATTTTTATATATAACGGGAGAGAAAAAGTAATTTGATGTGCAGTGGTATCTAGTGGCAAAATACATAATAAAATTTTCTGTGGGTTTAATTCATAAAGCCGCTGCCAATTCGTTCTCGTTCACTTCCTGGGTTCCATCTGTTGGTTCTAGCGGTAAATCTGCGTTGCCTGGCTTGGCCAGTATGTTTTATTCATTATGTAGTCGGAGAGGAATATATGTAGTCGTAGTTAGCACGTATTTCCCACATCTCGATATTCTTAAGGAAACTCAGATATGTCTTTATCAACCAGATTACCCACATTGTGATCGATGCAAGACACTCCTCTAGTATTATGGAGGAGCCAACATCGACTCGGACCACTCAGCAAAGACATGCCAATACTGTTTGGTGTCGAACGGCTACAATCGCAAGAGATCGCCAAATCCTTTTCCTATCGAGTTTCCCTTGATCTCTCAAGAGATACTCTGCCGCCTGAATTAGTCATCGAAGACAGCCATGAGAGAGAAGTCATGAGAGATGCCGCCTCTGAGTTACATTTGACCACAACGAAACCCCTGGTTTGTCGACGAGTGCCGGAAAGCAGATGCAGCTAAACAAGATGCATATCAGATGGCCCTGCATATAAGGAGTAGAGCTTCTCACCTGCCCTACGAGCAGAAGAGTAGAGACAAATATTCAGAAAGAAAAGGATCATAAGGAGCGTGCCTTCGAACAAATTGGGAGAAACTACTCCAGGCTTCAGAATGAAAAGTTTTACCAAAAGGTTGAAGCCATGCCAAAACAAACCCTAAACTGAAGCCTGTAGACATGAACAAGGTTACGTCGTAGTAGAGTCGAAGTCGATTCTGAGGATTTGTAACGGGCATTACTGTAGGCTGTATAATGGCACTGACGAATCAAATATCGCTGTCAGCCAGAATAAGCCTTTCAACATAGATGATGTATAATACATAGACCTACATACATTCATCCAAACTTAAATCCTACAAAACCATTCGTCAACATCCTTTAGACCACCATCGGTCAAATATTCAAGCTACCACCACCTTTTTATTGATTTTAAGGCCACGTGTTACGTCTCGATATACAAAGCATAGTTTGTCGTTGGATCTCTTCGTCCACTCATCGTCATGTAGACGGGATAAAGATTATTCTCTCGAAACAGCCAAGAGCACCTTCTATTAATTTTCATAAAGTCTATGCCTCTACGCCGTAGATCAGGACTACGATTATTAACATCTTATATAAGGTCACTTTTGGTGTTCGAAAGGGGTCTTTGATAGTCAATTGTCATTTTAGCTGAAAGGAGCAGCGACTGGCAAGAGTTATTCTTCGTTTGATTTCAGCGCTGGTTTCGTTGTCTGAATTGATAGCTAGCTAGACAAAATCCTTAATAACCTCAAAATAACATATATCTGCCGACAGTGACGTTCTGTCTGAGACATCGGTGTTGAGTGTTTCTTTGGCTTTACAGAACATACTAGGTGGGGTAACCTCCTTGACCTCCAGAATGCAGTGCTACCGCAAAAAAGGTTATAGAGCCTTGAAGTCCCTTCATATTTAGGCAGACATGCCAAATTTCAATGCGATACTGTCTTTGGTTTTATTTTGACAGCTGATTGTTGTTGACGTGTTTGGCATCATGTGGAGTATGGACAAAAACGATTTTCGTTCTCTCATAAAACATTATTTTTTGAGAAGCAAAACGGCGAAGGAAACAAAAGAAAAGTTGGATAAATATTATGGGGCTAATGCTCCGTCAGATTGGTTTCGAGAGTTTCGTGGTGGCCGCATCTCCACTACCGATCAAGTCCGCAGCGACAGGCCCTCCGATGTGGTTACAGAGGACAATGTTAAAAAAGTACATGAAATGGTGTTGGCTGACCGGAAAGTGAAGGTGCGTGAGCTAGCAGATACCACAAAGATAAGTACTGAGCACACACGCCATATTTTCGGCAATATTCTGCATATGAAAAAGTTATCCTGCCGCTGCCTGGGTGCCGCGCATGCTCACTCCTGACCAAAAATACCAACGCGAGAGCACCTCGAAAGAGTGTTTGGATTTGCTGATGCGGAATCGGGCGGACTTTTGGCGCCGCTTGGTAACTGTTGATGAAACTTGGATCCACTATTATACACCAGAGAACAGAATGATTGCCCGGCAATGGACTGGCGCCGGCACGAGTGCTCCGAAGCTGCCGAGGGAGGCTCAATTGGTCGGAAAGGTTATGGCGTTGGTTTTCTGGGATTTTCATGGTATACTCTTCGTGGACTTCCTCGAAAAAGGAAAAACCATCAACAGCTAGTATTACTGTGCATTATTGGTGTGATTGAAGGCCGAAATCGCTGCAAAACAGCCTCACATGAAGCGAAATAGTTTGCAAGACAATGCGCATTGTTTTTGGAAGACAATGGGCCGGAGCATAAGAGCATCGTAGCCACGGCTAAAATAATTGCCTTACGGCTCCAATTACTGTCGCATCCACCGTATTCGCCCGATTTGGCTCCCTCGGACTATTATCTCTTCCCAAACCTCAAAAGATGGCTCATCAAGAAAAAATTCAGCTCGCGCGAGGAAATCATCGACGCCACGGAGGAGTATTTTGCAGACCTTCCGGAAAAATACTTTTCGGACGGGATCAAGAATAAGTGTGGAATAAGTGTGTCAAGCTAATAAAAAAAAAAAACATTAAAACAATTTTTTTTCATTCCCAAGGAGGTTACTTTTCACCCCACCTAGTACTTGCTCTTGCTTTCGTTGACCGCTAAATACATTTTCGCCGCTTCCGTCCCAATATTCGGGATAGCACCACTGATATAACGCTAATTTCTTCCATAATGTTAGTATCATCGGTGAATGCGGGTAATTGGACGGTTTTTTGAGTTTTTGTTTGCTCGTGAGTTCTGCATTATTATTTCAAATATGATGTTGAAGATATCGCATGACAGCGCATCGCCTTGCCTAAATCCTGTCCTTACATCAAAGATATCGGTAAGATATTTTCCAATCATTTTGGAGCAGCATGCATTCTCCATCGTCATCCTGCACAGACAGACAAAAGAGAACATTGCTCTAAATTAAGGTACTTTAGTTCGTTGCCCTTAATTCGTTTTCAGGGATTGTCAATGGTTGATCCATCCGCATCAGAGACTTATTTCTGATTTGTTACTTTTGTCTTTTTCAATGGCCAGGCAGTTACCAGTCTGCGTAACCACCAACCTGGAGGGGCAGTTCAATTGTTGATACCCCTAAACCGAAGCCAGTAACTTGATCGGAGATTTGAGCGACCGTTTCTTGCGAAATATGCCCAAAGGATCATAGAGGAGGACTCGACATAATAGTCATGACACTGAGCGTATGTTAACAACTGTGTTATTTTATAACACAGAGTTCAAACGACGTGTTACCTCAAAGGCGTATTACGACTATCTTATTCAAATATGTGTTGGATGAGGCGTAATGCAGTGATTTATGCTCTATAAATCTCATAACAAAGAGTTTCATTTAAGTTGCGCACTCGATATATAACTTTATGGCTGTTTTCAGTGCCGGATTTAGGGGAAGGCAGCTGGGGTTACAGCCTGGGGCCTCCATAAAATAGGGGCCCCCACGATATAGACTTCGAAAAAATAAATATTTCAAATTCCGACGAGTAAACACCACCTAAAAAACAAATAAAAACCAAAGAGCAATCATCACCAAACACAGGACCGACGACGATGAGCATCATCTTCAACATCTTCGAACTTGAACTTCAATATTCTCGGTCCCAAAATAGCGGTAAATTGCAAAGGCGCGAGAAATCGGTGGTCTCAAAAATTACATTGGTCTTTGGCCTGAACGCGTAACAAATGAAATGATCGAATATTGGGCTGAAAAAGGTTCCACTGAACTTCAAAATTGCGATGAAGTATCTCTTCAGAATTCAGTTCTTCAAGATCTGTCATGAGATAGTTCCAACTTTTCTCCAACTACCGGAAGTTATATTGTAATGCGTGTAAATTAATGTCCACTCAAAACACCAAACTCAGTGGAGAATGCTTCAGTGACAGTGTCTTTGTCTATATGAACATGAGATTTCAAAGACTCATTTGGAATCAGTAATGAGTTTAGTGCAAAGGGGAAAAGTCACAGGACGCATCGATCAAGAGTTAGCGACACAAGAAGCACAAAAAGTCCAATATTGGCAAATAATCTTCAGAATTATCGTTAGTACATACTGTAAAATTCATTGTTGAGCGGGGATTAGTCCTTCGAGGTGACAAGTAAGTTATTGGTTCACCGAGGATCAACGATAGTTGTTCGATATATTGAAGGATCGCTGCCATGAGAAAGATTTCTCACCTTTTTACCAAAATGCGGCCATAGCAAACGTTTTACTAAAATTTTTAGGTGACCATTAAATAGATACTTTAGATAACCGCAGCCAATCATATGAAAATTCTGTAAACATGAGTGGTAAATACAAAGGACTGCAAGCTCCTGTTTTGGAGAAAAATCATTTATCGGAAAAACAAAAATTTTGTATATCCAACAGCACTTCAATAAACAAAATAAAAAATAAAAGTGTTCTTATACACATATGCTGACTTTTTTTAAATTTGATTTTTTTTTAATATGCGTAGCAACGCGCGTCGGGTTCAGCTAGTTTTATATCGGGTTTTCCAATAGGGACTTGACAACTTTGAATTTAATTTGTGAACGCACTCGTTCACTAATCTTCAAACTGTCACTGTCAATTTATTCAGTAAAGTCAACATTTTTATCATGGTAAATTAGACGAACGAGCAATGTCTGCAAATTATAAAAATTTTCTACCGAAATTCGGAGTCGGTGATTGCAACTTTAAAATCGCAAAATCATCTTCAGTGACGAAGCACATTTTTGGCTCAATGGGTTCGTCAATAAGCAAAATATGCTTTATTGGTCGGGTGAAAATCCACATGTGCTTCATGAATCATCACTTCATTTTCAAAAAAAAATTACTGTTTGGTGCGGTTTGCATGCCGGCGGCGTTATTGGGCCATATTTTCTCGTCGACGATAACAATCGTCACGTTACTGTGAATAGTCAACGTTATCGCGCCATAATCACCGATTATTTTTGGCCCGATTTGGAAGATATGGACTTGGACGACATGTGGTTTCAACAGGATGGTGCCACAAGCCACACAGCACACGTTACAATCGATTTATTGAAGAGTAAGTATGGTGAGCGTGTTATCTCAAGAAATGGGCCAGTCGATTGGCCGCCTCGTTCGTGCGACTTAACGCCGCCTGACTATTTTCTGTGGGTCTACGTTAAGTCATTTGTTTATGCCAACAAGCCGACGACGTTGGAAGAGCTCAGAGCCAACATTGAAGGCGAAATAGCGGCCGTTTCGGCCGAAATGTGTGGCCGAGTCGTTGAAAATTGGGTCCAACGAATCGACCGCTGCAAACGTGCCCGCGGTGGCCATATGAACGAAGTCGAGTTTCATTCATACGAGTAAATGTTTTGATTGTACTTTAAGCCGATAATAAAGTTTTTGAATTATCTGAAATGGTTTGCGTCAAGTTGTCAAGTCCTTATTGGAAAACCCTCTATAAATGTAGCTACTGTAGGCATAATAATACAAGGCGGGCAGACATGTTTAATTTAAAATGGGTACACTGCCGACTGTGTTTTCGGCTAAATTTAGTAATTAATATTATTTTTAAACACCCACGAGTGCCATCTTACTTGAAAAAAGTTGCATTTCTACCCATTCTCCATATTTTTTTTCACTAAAATTTCATCATGGTAAGGTGTGTTTAGAAATCAAAGTACAAAATCACTTTAAGAGCCGAAAAATTACAAATGTTTCAAATCGAAATATGTTTTGGATGAAGTTGAAAAAGAAGAAACTTAACAACTTTTCCTTGATGACATACAGTGCATCGTGTCACAAATTCCACAACTGCATACAATGTTAAAATTTCAAATAGCAACCCGTGTATATGGAAAAATTTCCGCTACTCAAAATGCTAATTCATCCACCATCCATTGACCCTTCTTGAAAGTAGTAAACCAATTAACAATTCCAAAACCGTTTGCATTCAAATGAGGCGCCCATTTACGTTTGAGTCACCTCAACTGGAGACTCCTTACAAATTCCTTCCAAAACGATGTCAATTCCTCATTAACCTTTCATTACTCGTACTTCACAAGCCGAGCGTAGTGCAAAATCCAAGCAAACATCCGATCAAGCTGCACCAACCAACTCTAACTAACTTCACGTAAATCGCATTAAATGAGGAACAAATTTCATTGTTAATTATATTGTCAACATGCATTCCATGGAGGCAACTGCAACATCGACATCGACATCGGCAACGACATCGGCAACGACAACGACAACGACAATGACTACCACGACTGCGACGACAGCAACTACTCCAAGGCAAACAGATAAAAATGGAACTCTAAGCGACTCCTCGACGAGATTCGCATCTAACCCCAGCAGCACCTCTGCAACATACGCTCGTGTACTTATGTTCAAGTACGAAAAGTCGTATATAGTCGTTGTTCCATCACAAGCATCAGCAGTTAGCGACAGTGGCAGTGGCAGCACCAACAATTCACTCACCATGACCAACACAAATACGAATAGTCAAACTTGTACATACTCTTACGAGTAGTCATAGCTCGTAGTCAACATGCAAATTTTCTACAACGGCCGGCCGGCCGCATGGTTGAATAGGAATTTTTCGTGCGCCATAAATCACATCTCCTGCAGGACTTCTGAACTCGCCATTTCCATTTTCCCCGCTTTGCTTTTGTATTTTGAAATATTCCTGCAGCAGGAATATTAAATGTTCTGTTGCTGTTGCTGTTGCAGTTGCAGCTTGATAGAGCACATCCCGGTACTCTGCACCCTAAATCCCGTATTCCACCCCCGACACCCAACACCCTTCATCCAACACCTTTTATGCCATATTGTGTTGTGCAGCATGACATAATCGCTCGCGACATATCGACAACTTCATTTCACATTTTAATATCTTTATCGCGTTCAGATGCGGTTCGACGGTGCTGCTCAGCTCCTGAACTCCTATGTGAACGTCTTGACATGGACGCCTCGGCTTGTGACTTTAGACTGTGACTAGGACTATGTTATGTACAATACAATGACAATAACCGACAACAAGCGCGAGTGTCCAAAGCGCATTGTTTCGACAAATCTACGTGCGATACGTGGTTTGTTAGCTTGAGTGTACCAATATCATGCTTTTTTATTTTGATCATTATTACGAGCAAGCATTATAATATATTTGCAGGCGGGACAGTCCCGAAATCGCAGTTCAGCTCTATTCGTAGTCGAAGTTTTTTTTTGTTGATCTACCAATTGCTGGCCTTACTATGCGATGCTAACTGTTCGCTTAGTTGCAGTAACTTGTTGGCTTTCAATGTTCATCATGTCGTGAAGATTTGGCACGATTTCTTAACTGTCGAGTTCTTAAGTGAGCTCATTGAATTTATGGGGACAGGAGACAAAAGTCGCGCAATGACTGTGAAACTTCAGTTCGAAGTGGAGTGTAATTTAGTGGAAATTTACCTTAAAGTGTAGACTGTGGTACTCAATTATTGTGTCAGTAGAGATAATCTCTGGACATAGAGTAATAAGAATTTGTTCCAGATTTCCAAACGCAAATGTATCTCAACAAAGGCACAGTTGCTTGTTGATGGGTGCTTATACTTTCTAAGCTGGTTGGTTTAAATCTTATAAGTAACGACAAATGAATTCATCAAATTTTCGTCGTGGGATGACTAACTAATTAAGTAGCACAATTCAACCACCTGCAGTACTTCATACAGTCCATCATACGTCTACAGTGCGTTTCTGAAAGTTGCTTGACAGTGCTCATCCGCATCCGATGAAAGGTAAGTGAACTAAACTTTTGGAACCTTGGTTTAATTTGAAAGCGAAAAGGCGATTTACTGGGGCTATAAACGCACCATGACTGTTACTGCTGATGCAAACGCAGATGCAACATACTTCCAGATGTTCTTTAGAATATACTCGCACCCCTAGTTTTGCCATGTAAATGTTTGCCTAACGAGGAAAGAAGGTTAAGTTTTACGGTCGTCCTTGGATGCTGGTCATCAACGACATCCTTAAAAAGCCTAATTCAATAAGTTTAAGTGCCAAGGCATACGCGGACGAACGTGGTCATAATAGTGCAGGGAAAATACTTAAACACTTTAAGTGAGATTATGGGGCTTGACTTAAAGACGATAAGCACTTGGGCAAGCAGCTGTGGTCTCAATCTCAATGTCAAACCCTCAAACACGGAACTGGTTCTTTTTACCAGAAAGTACAAGATACCGCAATTCATACTCCCAAAACTCAACGGAGTGGATCTGTCCCCCTATGGCAGCATTGGACACCTTCTTGCACCTAATACCGCTTGGCTTACATATAAAAAGCTTGCTACCAACAGCGCGACTCGACTCGCTAATCTGGGTCATTTTAAGAACAGTAGCTTCGGACATGGCACGATTTTAGGGGAGCTACTGCCAGGCAATCCTATTTTAACGGATGAATAGCCTTCCTTAATTGACATCGACATTTCGTATGATACAAAATATCCGGAGAGGAAGGATTGGCAAGAAATGAAATTGCGATGTTCACAGATGGATCGAAAACTTCTTCTTCTTCTCGGAAGACCCAGAACTATGCGTGTCCATAAGGCTACCGGACACTTGTAGTGTCTACCAGTCAGAGGTTCTGGCTGTTCTCAAAGTGGTTGATGTGATGCATATGAGATCGGTATCCAGTAGAGATATCGCTATCTACATCGACAAGCAGGCCGCTCTTAAGGCAATGGAATCAACCGACATCATGTCTAAAACAGTCAGAGGATGTCGCATTATACTCAAAGCAATATGCATTCAGAACTGGGTGAGACTGTGTTGGGAGCCAGGACACTGCGGTATAGAGGGAAATGAACAAGCGGACAAGCTTGCAAGGGGAGGAGGGTTCGACAATAGTGAGGTTGCGAACATCAAACCACCCCTCTGCACAGGAGCACTATCGAGGGAAACACAATATAGACTGCCAATATTAGATGGCCGAGTCTGAAAGGACACAAGTGGCTATATCGCCACTTCTCGCCGGTAAAGAAATCCTGATAGGACACTTTCTCATGCTGAAACACGCAAAGAGACTCAAAATGACAGATTCGGACATTTGTAGATTCTGTGGCGATCTACAAGAGGTCGAGGACATAACACACTTACTGTGTGTATGTGAGGCATATCACGTATCCAGAGGAAATTCTCAGGAAACTATTTATTTGCAAACTTGGAGAAAATAGACGGCACGGATTTTTTTTGGCTTTTGTGAAGAAATCGGATGTTTTACCAGGAAGATTGTTTAGGTTTTGCCACTTGAAGTTATATTAAACTGGTCGCACAGTGATCGCGATGGGCCCGTTTTGGTGTCAAGTGATGTGTCTTATGACACGCCCTGTTAAACCTAACCTAACTTAAGGTCGTCCTTCCTGAGAGCGCAACCGTCGCATCTCTGATAAATTTTAAAGTCATTCTTGGAGATTCGATTCCATACTTTCTTTAGGTCTGACAAGATCAATAATTCTTCATAAGGACATACTAAGATAAGTTCAATTTCAGAGAACATCAAAAAGTATTTGGTAGAGGCAATAGCTGACCTTCCTATAGAAGGAGGTATAACGAAAGTAGGTACATTCTCAAATTCCCTACCAAATTATTTTACCGATGTAGGATTTCTAATATTTTTGGAGTAGCAAGAAGAGCTTTGACATCACGATCAATTGTGATGAATATACTCATCACACAAGATGACAATCCGATAAAGTCCCTCAGATAGCCAAGATCCACGATTTCTATCTTATACAATCTAAAACTTATGAAAATGGTCAACCCATCTTGAGATTAGAAGAGCGAAGAGTGAATCGTGGAAAGTATTCTCTGCAGGAAACAACTTTTCGACGAGCGCCTACCCTCATTTCCACGATCCCAGTTCCATTTGAAAATCTTTTCTGAAACAATGTCCTTAGAGGATTGAACAAATGCAAATAACTATGCTGAGATATAAAATAAAACTGATCACCAAGTCGTTATATAGCTCCAGAAGACCCATATACGAGGGCGGGTCAATAAGTCCGTGACTTTTTGAATTTCTGACCTCTTTACTGAAACAGCAACACTGCTCCTGTCAGGCATCTGTCAGTTGACTCCTGTCAAAATTTAAACTTGCTGCGTCAGTTAGTTTGTGTTTGACAGCTATTTTTATCAGACTACTCACTAATTTGAGGAGAAAATGGAAAAAAGTGAATTTCGTGTGCTTATTAAGCATTATTTCTTGCGAAAAAAAACCATTACCGAGACCAAGGCTAAGCTTGATAAATACTATGGGGACTCTGCACCATCGATTTCAATGGTAAAAAAGTGGTTTACTGAATTTCGTTGTGGCCGTACAAGCACTGAAGATGCCGAACGTCCTGGACGCCCAGTTGAGGTCTCTATACCCGAAACAATCGAAAAAATT
The DNA here is from genome assembly GCA_928272305.1 of Volucella inflata. NCBI lineage: Eukaryota > Metazoa > Arthropoda > Insecta > Diptera > Syrphidae > Volucella > Volucella inflata. Next base: position 231,792,654 of record OV743716.1, read on the forward strand.
CACGATATGGTGTTGGCCGACCGAAGATTGAAAGTGCGAGAGATTGTGGAAGCCGTAGGGATCTCGCATGGCTCAGTGGTTTCAATTTTGAATGATCACTTGGGCATGAGAAAGGAGTTTTTGCGCCGTTTTGTAACCGTGGACGAAACATGGATCCATCACAACACACCAGAGAACAAACAACAGTCAAAACAGTGGGTTTCTAAGGGTGAATCGGCGCCAAAGAAGGCCAAGCTGGGTTTGTCAGCCAATAAAGTTATGGCGACTGTTTTTTGGGATGCACGCGGGATAATCCACATTGACTACCTTCAAAAGGGAAGAACAATCAATGGGGAATATTATGCCAACTTATTGGACCGATTCAATGACGATTTGAAAAGAAAACGACCTCATTTGGCCAAGAAAAAAGTTCTTTTCCACCAAGACAATGCAAGGGTGCACACATGTGCAGTTGCCATGGCAAAAATCCATGAATTGGGCTATGAATTGCTCCCTCATCCACCCTATTCTCCAGATTTGGCTCCGAGCGACTACTTCTTGTTCCCAAACCTGAAGAAATGGCTTGGTGGAAAAATATTTGACTCCAATGATGAAGTCATCTCGCAAACAAAGGCCTATTTTGAGGACCTCGACAAATCATTTTTTTTGGAAGGGATAAAAAAATTGGAGAAGCGTTGGACAAAGCTCTATCAAGGGAGACTACGTTGAAAAATAAAATTATTTTTTTATCAAAAAATCTGTGTTTTAATGCAAAAGTCACGGACTATCCGGGTCTATTCTAAATACGAGTATGCATGGTTATGCATATGTTATATCTTAAATTGTTGGAGAGAAATTATGTTTTGCTAAAAAAAAAATGTATTGTAGAAACATAGAGCGACCTCAACAATATTAACTCATTAGGTTGGGTTTATTTCTTCTTAGAATAATTAAAAAACTCCTGGATAGGCTTCACAATAATAAGGAACGTTCTGTAGTACTCAATTTTTCACATACTTATTCAGCGAACAAGTGATAAGGATGCTATTCTGAGTGATTTCCGACCAGATATGAAGATATATCCAATATAAATCACAGGCAAAACAAACAGGAAGATAAAAACTTCACTTCGCAGACCTTAACTCAGAAGCATTACTTCGACTCAGAAGCATTACGGTATCCCTATTCGCATCACAGTTGAATTTTACAAACTACGAGTATTATATTTACCGCTCGGCGTGGCAATACAATAAACAGGGAGAGTAGAGTTCAAAGAGCTACAGGTTGCACGCATCGCAGTACTTCTCTTCATAATCACGTTCAGAGAGAATATTTGCCCAAAGCCTCCACGCTTATAACCAAAAACATTGTCGCATAATGTAGTAGCAGCTCTTTTATTTTTTTAACGGTGCACGAACCATTAATTGAGTATTACCGTAGACTTTATCTCTACTACGACCCCATAGAAAAAATTCTTATGGTGTTAAACCCCCGATCTTGGCAGCTAATTGAAGTTTCCATTTCGAGGAATCATACGTCTAGGAAATTTGTCAGGATAAAAGTCATTGTTTTACAAACATTGTGACATGTGGCACGGATGCGACCAATCGGAAAAAGGTACATTTTGGTCAGAGTTCCGTAATCTGCTTAGAAATATACCTATCGATGAGATGCTCTTCGTAGGCGGAGATTTAAATGGCCACGTCGGAGAAACAAATGTTGATTATGAGGACTGCCACGGCGGTAAAGGCTTTGGAACCAGAAATTCAGCTGGCGAAGACATCCTTGTAGCGTGTAGCGCTTACGGCTTAACCGTCTTAAATACAATGTTTATTAAACATGAACGACATCTTATCACCTATAGCAGCGGAGGCTACGAAACGCAAATAGATTATCACCTCTGCAAAATGTCGATGAGAAACCGTGTTAAGGACTGTAAAGTAATACTTGGAGAATCGCTAGTAAGCCAACACCGTCTGCTCATTACAGAATTTTTCACAGCGGAACCACCGAAAACACGGGCATCGTTTGGAAAGCCAAAAATCCGTTGGTATAATCTATCGAAGGAACGAAGCGCAAGATTTATCGCACTGGCTAAAGAAGTACTTCAAACTATAAAATGGTATAGCAGACTCACTTAGCCCGCAAGAAATGTGGAACAGCATGCATGAGGAATGCATAACACTCGCAAAGTCCCATCTGGGGACTATATCGAAATGCCATTACGTCGGCAAAGAAACATGGTGGTGGAATGACGAAACCAAACGAGCTGTGGCCGACAAGAAGAGTGCATTCCAAGCGTGAACAAAATGCGATCGGAGCGACGATATCGAAAAAGCTCGACTGGCTCTTGAATACGAGCGTCTTAAAAAGATCGCAAAGAAAGTCCTGGCTCGAACTCGAGCGGCAGAAGCGGAAAACCTGTACCAGGAGTCGGAACAAATATCCTCACGATCGGCGGATAGAAGACAAGCTATCCAAGAAGTTCAAACGTCGTACAGTACTAAAATGCCAAATATTTTTAAGCTCGCTGCACAGAGGAGAAAAAATTCTATGGAAATAACCTCGCCGAAATACATCAAAAACGCAGACGGTCGCTTACTAACAAATGAAAAGGAAATTTGTGACCGGTGGCTTGAATACTGCAAGGAGTTGCTTAACAAACAGTTTCCACGTGATATCGTGCCGACAGCTGGTCTATTAGAGGAGGATGTTTCGGACTTTTCAATCGAAGAAATAAGTACAGCAATCGGAAAAATGAAGCGGGGGAAAGTTGCGGGACCAGACAGTATTCCATCAGAGTTTTGGACGGAGGGAATCGGCAGCGAATGGCTACCAACACTTTTAAATAAATTAAAATGTGGACAAACTATACCGAACCAATGGAGAAGCAGCTTCTTGGTTCTATTATACAAAGGAAGAGGCGACACTCGAGAATGCAACAACTGCTGTTCAATCAAGCTTATGTCACACACGATGAAAATTGTCGAAAGAGTCTTGAACGAACGTCTTCGGCAAATAATAAAGCTCGATAATAGCCAGTGTGGATTTGTTGAAGGAAAATCGACGGTGGACGCTATCCAAAGCCTACGAATAATAATGGAAAAGCACCGAGATTCGTCTAAGGATTTACACATGGTATTTATCGACCTCGAGAAAGCATTCGATCGAGTGCCTAGGGATCTCATATGGGCCGCGCTGAGGTCTCAAAACGTACCGGAAACGTATGTTAGAATAATACAAGACATGTACGGAAACGTGAAAACTGCGGTTAAAAGCTCTGCTGGACTAACGAGAGAATTTCCAGTTAATGTCGGAGTGCATCAAGGAAGCGTACTTAGCCCTTTCCTCTTTAACGTAGTATTCGACTATCTTTTAAAAAACTGCATGCGCGAAGCAAATGTAACGCCAATTCTCTTCGCTGACGACGCAGTTATACTTAGCGATAACGGCAAAGATTTACAGAACGCCTTAGATTCATGGAGAAATGCGCTAGAGAGAAACGGGTTTAAAATAAGTCGTTCAAAGACGGAGCATTTGACGTGCCCATTTGCGCATCCGTTGCGACCTGTTCCGGATATAATGTTAGACGGAATAGTTCTTCCGAAAAGCACTATCTTTAAGTACTTAGGATCAATCGTTAACATGTGACGACGACGTAAACCACAGAGTGAGTGTGGGATGGATGAAATGGCGGGAAAATTCGGGAATCTTTTGCGACCAAAAATTTCCACTTAAATTGAAGGGGAAACTCTATACCACGGTTGTTAGACCAGCTCTTATATGCGGTTCTCAGTGCTGGACAATGTACGAAGCATTTAAATACAAAATGACGGCAGCGGAAATGAAAATGTTAAGGATGTCTAGTGGAGTCACTAAACGCGATTGCATTAGATCTACGCGTATAAGAGGAAGTCTACATATAAAGAATTCGGTAACCGAACAGCTTGAGGCGAATAGAATAAGCTGGTATTGCCACGTTCAAAGATCTGTGGAAAATCCGGTTAAAAAGGCACTGTCAACTACGGTCACTCCAACTGTAAGAAAACGAAGTCGGAAAAAGAATTCCTGGATTTCTCAGATGGCAAATGTGCAACAACGCCTGGGGCTAACCACTGAAGCGATCCAGGACCGAGCTTTATGTAGACGCGTTCTGCGGTCTGCGACATTAGCCAACCCCATAAGCGGAGCAGCAGCGATGCAGTTAAAATGGGAAACTCGTTACGCATAAGTTCGTATAACGAGGAAAGGGTTAATAAAAGGATAAGAAGAAGTGACATGTGGCACGGTTCTGCTGAAAATAAACTTCGTTCGCGTCCATAACATTAATTACAGTTAAAAAATGTCAGTTCGTAATCGTTCGGTAATGCCATCCACTAACTGAGATGGTCACAGCAGCATTATTTTCGAAAATATTAACCCCAATGACACTGACATGACGGCCCAAAAATCGCACCAAACTGTCACTCGCTGCGGATGAAGAAGTTATTTCACTATTTCTCTGTGGTTTTCGGAGCAATAAATGGAAAGGAGTCTTATCACTCAGAAGTATTTATGTAGAAGTCTTGATTTTGTTCATTCATTTCCAGTACTCAAACAGCGAAAGTATGGCGTTTAATGTAATCTGCTTGTGTTAGTTGCAACTTATAAGCATGTAGGCCAATATCTCTATGCAAAATGCTGTGCAAAGTGGTTGCAGATATGTCCATTTTCTGTTGTCGAAATGAAAGCTACGCGAGAAGGCGCCTTAAAATGACCAAAAACAGCACGAACTCCTCGTTTTTTTCAGTTTTTGAAGTGAATTTTCACTATTTGAACATATTTTGAGAGTGTGTATCGATTCATTTATATTTGCCACCCAGTTATCACTTAACAAAAGTGTTCACAACGATAATTGGCTGTAAACAGTCCAATAATGCCGCTACATTTATATTTATAATGACGACTCTTGTTGTATGGGCCCTTACAAATCAGTAAATGAGAAAAATCGACAGAAGTGTTGCTATCGACCACCAAAGTTTGCTCTACATCAATATGACAGTAGCACTCTCGTATTACAAGCTGAAAAACCTAAAGAAGGGCTCTACATTAGAAGAGCTGATCTATTATATGCACAAGAACATTGCTGAGTGATCAGATAGCAATGATAGTTTTTAAAATCGTTAGGCTTTAGCAGCTGTCAAAGTTACGAATGACATCCGGCTTTCAAAATATGGTATTCAGTAAGGTTTGCCATTCATGCATCGTTTTTCGGTTGCCGAACGTGCGGAAATGAGTAAAAAATGTTATCGAAATTCCGGCTCAGTTGCAAATACGCAACATGAATTCCGTCGTGTGGTCGGTCGTAGTGATGGCTTCAGTGTGCAGGCAATTATTATTATTATTATTATTGGCCTGGGTCTACCCCGGACAACTTTATTTAACTTATTAACTAGGAAAAACTTAAACCTAGACTTAAAAACTAACAAAAACATTCTTAACCTAACGGGGCGAGGGAGAATATTAGTCGGGGGAGGAGATAATATGGGCGTGACATATTCAGCAGGGCTTTTTTATTTCATGTTTGCTGCTATTTAGGTCGAAGACTTGGGCGTAGTTGTTTGTTATACGCAACATTCTTGATAATGGTTCGAAGTGACCGTAATTGGTGCGGTGAGTTTGGATAAGGAGAAGTGGGACAGATCTTAGGTTACGGGGATTGGGAGTGAATAAAATATTTTGTGGTATCCCCGGGCAGTTAACTTCACGACGTTTTTTTAAGGGAATGCATGAAAATTAGTTTTAAACTATAATCCATATGGATCGGCCCATGGTAGACCACGAAGTGCAAATCAGATAAACCTGCGTTAGACAGCTTCGATTCCTTGAATGTGGATTTGCTTATAGGGTGACCAAACTTGGCTACAATATTCTAGAAGAGGCCTTACAAAAGTAATATACAGAGACATTGTAACGTAGGGGTTGGAAAACTGTTTGGACCAGCGTTTCATAAAGCCAAGTGCAGGGTTGGTTTTATTTATAATGCTGTCAATATGTGAGTCGAAATTCAATTCCCTGTCACATATTATCCCTAGATCCCATACTTCGGTGGTTGAGGAAATAGGCTCATCGCAGATAAAGGAGTTTCTTGGAGGCGGAGGAAGACGTTTGCGGTAATAAGTTATCGCTTGGCATTTGCTGACATTTAACTCCAAAAAACTTTGCTTGCACCATACCGAAGACTTATTTAAGTCATCTTGCAATCAATGGGAGTCAGAAGGCATTGTTATGATTTTGGAAATTCTCATGTCGTCTGCGAAAATAGAAAGATCAGAATTTGTTAAAACGTGATTTATGTCGTTAATCGTTAGGATAAAGACGATTGGTCGAAGGTGACTACCCTGAGGGACACGAAATGTTGCTTTGATGGGGTCGGATATTGAGTATCTGAAGATGACTCTGTATTCTCGGTCTTCTAAATAGGATTTGATCTATGCCACAAAAAGAAGGGAAAAAACCAAGTTTTTTAAGTTTGAAAATGATAAGTTGATGGGTTCCTCAATAAGCAAAATATGCGTTACTGGTAGGGTGAAAATCCACATGTGCTTCATGAATCACCACTTCATCCACATGTTTCGGCCGAAATGTGTGGCCGAGTCTTTGAAAATTGGGTCCAACGAATCGACCGCTGCAATCGTGCCCGCGGTGGCCATATGAACGAAGTCGAGTTCATAATAAAGTTTTTGAAATATCTCAAATGGTTTGCGTTTTATTTACAAAAAAAAGTTGTCAAGTCCTTATTGGAAAACCCTGTACATATGTCCGTGTAAGAATATGCTGACACAAGAATTGAAGCCAGACGACCATAGACAACGCCGTGAGTTCGCTAATTTGGCGGTTGAAATGTTGGCCGTAGATCCAGATTTAGCCTCACGGATAAGGACAAGGTTCATTTTTGGCAGAGCGGCTATGTTTTCGTTTTGGAGCAAAAACAATTCACAAGTGTACGGCTAAGTATCAATGCATCCACAAAGATTGAACGTTTGGTGTGGTTTACGGCATGGCGGCATCATCGGACCTTATATCTTTCGAAATGAGGAAGAACAGTGATGTTAACCGACTTTCTGTGGTCAGAGCTCGAAAAATCGATATATATGTATATGAGCTAACAGGATGACGCTACAAGCCAAACAAACGATGCAGCGCTCGAAGTTGTAAAAGAGAAATTTGGCGACTTACTCATCTCACGGCGAGCATTCATCAATTGGTCTCCGCAATCATGCGATTTATCATCATTCGATTATTTTCTCGGGGGAAGTCATATTCTTAATTTATGCTAACAAGTCAACCACTTTGGACGAGCTCGAGGCCAATATTCGACACCCATTTGCCGGAAGAACGCCGCACATATTGGACCGAATGCATGACATGAACGTAGCTTTAAAAGAAAGCCAGAATCCATTTAACATGTCACACCGTTGTAGTTTTATTTCATAATTGTTTCCTATTATTCTACCAGATGGTCACCCATTACATTCTCTCTGACAATAAGGGGGATCCCACTTGCAATCAAACTCATTTAAGATAACCTTAAGGAATTTTCCATGACACTGGTCGCAAAAAAAGAGTTTATTTGACCTAAGTGTCACGATACAGGTGAATGCAATAAAAAGCCGACAAATTTATGATGCCAAGACTGCTTTGCGGGATTCGCATAAGCCATAGATAGAGCCGCAATAATAATTGGCCAATGACTTACATTAGAAATTAAGAACTGAGCGCTACCAAAAAACATTCTGTCAACATTCTCAGTATTTTTAAGGTGACCTATCTCATTGCTATTTGGTAATGAAGTCATTGTTCTTCTATGTTAGAAGACTGGACCCTTGTGATTGTAGCCATGTAACCTTGACAATTGTTCGGCGTCTTTTGGCTGTAATAGATATTAGTACCCATTTCTTGACTACAACAAGATTATGCGGTATTTCCGTGCGTCTATCGTAATTTGATCAATTTCGTTGACAGTTTCTTAATCAGGAGTCAGCCAGGTCCTCCAAAAAATATTCGTCTTGCTGCAAAATCAGTAAGCATATTTATATTGTCCGAGGTGATGTCGTGAAAGCTGTACATCACCATTGCATTCCAGCTTGGCATTTAAAGCGCAAAGGACGATTTAAGGCATTACTCGTATGGTTTGTCGAGAAGCTCGAAGAGCCAGGCTTTGTTAAGTTCGTCCTTCTCTGGACTCTTCGCATCAATGTGATGTATGTAACAGCAGCCATTGTGAGTGAATGTGTGCCGAAAGATCTTCCGATCAAATGATCTGTCGTCCTAGTTAAATAATTACTAAGATACTTTCGATACTAATTTTTCCATATTTCGTAGATTTTTTTTGGAATATATCTGTATAGGTACAATGCATGCGGAATGTTCATTGCTGGTTTGCCTGTGTATTTCCTTAAACCCTTATATAATCCTCAAGTGCCAATTATATTCAAATCAACAAACAACGAGAATGCGATTCCTTCTCATACAAGAACTTAATCTTGTTACATTGTTTGGTACACAGTAGGAAGGAACAAAATTGGATTTCGCTTGTAATCCAGCAGATTAAAATATCTTCACCATGTCCATCAAGAGGAATAATACCTATACAATAGTTGTGCAAAAGTTAGTGTGTGTGCGAATGGCAAATAAAGATTTCTATGCAAAATGTAATCCCTTAAGCCGATATCTAAGTCATAAGTCACTCACACCTTACTAGGATTTTCAGAACTATGTACCTGGAATTGCTTGTCCATCAGTAGTCAGTAGAAAACTGTAATCTTTGAATGCGTAATGATTGTTTCGCATTACAAAACGCCCATGCAAACTGCCTCTAAGAAAGTCAGATTACAATTACCAGGTGGATTGTTCAATTGTTCACGTGACAGTGGGTTAGTGTAGTTTGAAACTTGTGATCGTTCAAGATTTACAATTTGGGTGTTGCGGTTTTAATTACACAAACTCCTACTTTTGCCACCGATTAGATGAATTTTCTTAGTATGGTGTGTAGGTGAAGTTAAACAAAATTGTTCAAGACGATGATTTTTTTTTTCTTTTACAAAGGGTTAAAGGTGGGTATAAATTCCTACTTCTGGATTGCCTTTAGCTACCTTAGAATGATCTTGTGGAATTCATATCACTCGCAATCCTTGCGTTGTGTGCAGTGAAATACTATCACTTTTGCAGTATGATCTAAACAATATCCGAATTTTGTTTTAAGTAAGATTCTATGTAGGCAGCTTATTATCGCGACACGAGTTGAGGTCAGGAAGATAAATATGCAGTCGGATGTACACAAAATCGATACATAGTCCTGGACTATTAGAATTTGCTGCGAAACTTCAACATCATTTGAAAGAAATAGTCATTTTAAAAAAACGATGTGTTTGCTGCTTGTAACAGCTGTAAAATTGTTGATTGTTGCAGTGATTCCATCTAAAATGGAAGTAAGAGCTGAGCCAAACCTATACATAATGATATCTAATAGACATAAAACTATGATCAATGCGAAAGAAGGCATCAACAATTGACTCAATGGCTTCTTTATTGAATTAACACAGAAGATCTTAGAAGCCAAAGTGCTAACGCCTATTAATTCCAAGCGAGGTAGCAGTCGTATTTACTCAGCAACTAAACTATTGGTCTTTGCCACAACATTAAATATTCTCTGCCGATGTTACATTGAAACGACATAGGCTATGCAATGAAAAGTAGAACTGGCAAGGTACGTCTGCGATGCAAAGGAAAAAGACGTGTGAACACCACAAAAGGAGGCAGATCTATCGACGACCGACTGAATATTTTTTTAAACCTCTATGCCAAGTGGTGGCGATGGCGCAATGGTTGGCTTATTGGACTATCACGAATAGGTTCCGTGGTTCAATTCCCGACATCACCAACAATTTTTCGAATCGTCATTACCCTTTCGGGGGGCAATGGCAAACTCCAGAAGGTAAAATTGCCTATGAAAAGATTCTAAGGAGTGCCATTCGGATTCGGCGATAAACTGTAGACGGTTGCAGCATTGCTGACCTATAACAATCCCAGAAGGACATGGTTCAATTCAATTCAATTCAAAGAGCTTTTTATTTTTCATAAGCGATTTAACAATATTTAAATATTTCTGCGAAGCCGTGGCTTGTCTGCAGAAGTTTGTATTTCTAATATATTAAAAAGTCTAGGTAAGCTGCTCTAGCTACATAAAGATAATTAGTTAAGTTTTACATTTTAATTTTTGGTTTTCTTTTATTTAATTTGAAATGACATTTACTTTTAAGAATTTTTAATTTTTGTCACTAAGTGTTATTTGAATTTTTTTTTAATCCTTTTTGTTCTCATGGTGACGTTTTGAATGTTGACGATTTCTCGAGGTAGTTCGTTTAAAGTTGCTGGAACGCTGTTCAACAGTTGTCGTCGTAGGATCTGGGTACTTGCAGCATACCATGGGAACGTCTTCGTGTATTTACCGCATGATCGAGTGGGCGAATGAAACGGTTATCATCGAAGTACTCCAAAACCAGTGTCATTCTGAAAATTGTATCGACTTTAAGGACATCAATATTCCTTTCGTGGCCCGTTTAGTGTTGATGTTAATCTGTAACTTCTGAATGTGGGTTTTCGCAAAATTTCCCCACACAAGTATACCGTACCGCAGCTTTGACTCCACTTAGACATAGAAGATTTGTTTCAGAACAGGCACAGTAGCATAGTGTCGAAGATAAACAAGGCTTTCTTCAGGTCCATATGCAGCTTTTCAACATGCTTGTCAATGATGACTCCAAGATACTTGTAGCTATCTACTACGTCTATAGTTTTCCTGTACGTACTAAGGCATGCATCGTTTTCAAAGTAGATTCTGTTTGGTGTAGTTTTGAAACTAGGTCTTCGAATATGCATCATCTTTGTTTTTTCAGCATTGATCACCAAACCGTTGTCGTGGCACCGCATCTGGGAACTTGCAATTTGATGTCTGCAGCCTGCACCATCAGGGTTTTAGAAGCTAGTTGTACCGCCTCTAATCTTAGAGAGAGGCCAATCGACTTTTCAGTATGCCAAATATACCCTGTTATGCATTCCGAAATCCTGTTCGGCGCTTGGTTAAGTATCCTGTGCCTGGACTGAAGCAATCGTAGTCTTCACGTGAATCCAGGAAAATTATAGATGCTGCCTCTATTTCAGGCATGAGCCTGTTAGATATCCCTCTTGCTAGAGACCATTGAACGAATTTTCAATTTGCACATGAAGTGTAAATATGTGGTTTCAGTTCGCAGGGAAATTGTGGGCGATCCCCGTAAATTGATAAGGAAGATTGCGGCCTCTACGGGAATAAAAGAATCAACAGTGCACCTTAATTTGAAAAAGAAACTAAAGTATCATTCACATAGATTGCTTCCCAACGAAAATTACTGTCCTTTAGGGGAAGCCTTAGGGACAACGGTGCTAGAACGTTTTCGAACGTCAGGTGCTTGAAAATATGTTGTTTATTGACGAGGCACATTATCGTATTACTGGCCGTGTTAATAAACAGAACATTAGATAGTATCTCAGTGATCGACGACCCGAGTGAGCGCCATCGAAAACGTTTGCCTTGTCCAGTAACGACAGTCCAGTGCAAATTTTGCCCGAGTGAAATTGACCCCTTTTTAACTAGCGAAAGACAGTCATTGCTCACATATATGTTTTGCCGAATGATCGGCAGGTTCTTCATATCCCAAATGCAGCAGAAGTTTCCCGGGTTCAACAGGAGAACTCAATTTCACCAGGACGGGACCACTCCATACAAAAGCTAGCGTTTCATTGGAGAAGCTGAGGGTTGTTTTTAATAATAGTTAATCAGCTACTCGCTGACGAAATATCCTGGCCACCTCGGTCATCGAGGGCTTACATCAACATATTCGCCATGAAGTTGTTGCCATTGAACCGTCGCTAGACCCTCGAGTATTCACAAATTTGAGGATCCGATTGGAAGAGTGTATTGAGAGGATTGGAAGTCATTTAAACAATTTTGGTTTTTATAACATAAAATAAGCATTTTCAGATGGACGGCTAAATGTATAACTGCTGGGTTCGATTCATGAATTGGGAAATCAATGATACGCCAGACATTTTCATTGGAGCTGATGTACCGGCCAATATGGTAGCGCATTCAGTCATTCTATCGAGGACTATTCACATCTGTATTCTGAATTTCAAACAAAGCCATTTCGCTTCTTTATTTACATATGTACTTGCAAATGTATTTTATGGAAATGTCCTCGATAGGGACACCCTGGTCACCTAGCGGTATAAAATATACTTATGACCTTTTCTCATAGCTACCAAATATACACACAAAATTTCATAAAAATGGGTCGGGTCGTTTCGGAGGAGTTTCGACTACAAACACCCTGACACGAGATTTATGTATACGAGGGTTGTCTCAAAAGTTGCCGACTCGCAACGTATAGATAGCGGCACTCGTCAATAAAAGCTAGTGAATGCTAGTTATGCATCTTTTGACAGTTACTTACCGAAGTTTCAGTCATTTTGGACGCGCAGTTTTTAGTTGACAGTCGTTTGACTGAGTCGATGTGAGTGTTTTTTGTGTAAATGGAAAAAATTGAGTATCGAGCTGTTGTTAAATTCTTTTTTTTTGAAAGGCAATATGCCTACGCAATTCAAAAATGAGTTGGACTCTGTATATGGGGACTCTGCACCATCATTTATCACAGTGAAATTTTGGGCAGCTGAATTTAAACGTGGCCGTAAGAGCTTGGGAGTTGATGAACGTTCGGGACGTACAAAAACTGCATCCACTGACGATAACATTGCTAAAGTTCACCAAATGGTGTTAGACGACCGCCGAATTAAAGTAAGAGAGATAGTAGAGGTTATGAAAATGTCCAAAGAACGTGTTTGTTACATATTAAATCAAGATTTTGGCATGAGAAAGTTGGCCGCGCGTTGGGTGCCGCGTTTGCTTACGTTAGACCAAAAACGTGTTCGAATGTACATTTCCAACGCTCTGTTGGCTTAATAAATCCGAGTTTTGGCGCCGATTAATTACTGTAGATGAAATTTGGATACACCTTTATACGTCATTCAAAACAGTGGACTGCAAAAGGCGAGCCGGCTCCGAAAAAAGTAAAAATTGTTTTTTCGGCTGGGAAAGTGATGGCGACTGTTTTTTGGGATAGTAAAGGAGTTATCTTAATCGATTATCTTCAAAAAGGAAAAACCATTACAGGAGCATTCTACGCATCATTACTTGCCAAGCTGAAGGCAGAAATTGCCACTTTTGCGTCTTACACCTCAGCGGTTACCATGGCGAAAACCGATGAATTAAGGTCTGAACTGCTTGACCATCTGCCTCATTCACCAAATCTAGCCCCAAGCAATTTCTTTTTGTTCCCTCATCTAAAAACTGCACTCGGAGGACAGAGATTTTGCTCAAATGAGGAGGCAATCACCTTCGTGAACAATTATTTTGCAGAGAAAAACGCCAAGTACTATTTGTGGATAAATCCGCTATGTCGGGGATCAGATTCCCTACTTCGAAACTAAAAAGTCCTGCACAGAACTATATCTATCAACTTCAAATGACAATACAAATCTTATTATTATTTCGGGAAATTGTGCTCGATAAGAAAGGATGATGAATGGTTTGGAATGTAAGATAAGAAAAGACAACTTGTCATTAGGTGCTTGCTCTAATAAAATTATACCGGATAGGAACTGATAAAATCTTGTGAATTATCTACACATATTTTGGTTTTATCATAAAGTAAGAACTGCAATTCAATAAAGCTAGATCTTAACAACAACAAAAGACCCGTTCAGCTCTCAAACAAAAATTAAAAAAAAAAAATGCAAGAACAAAATTGTATTTATTTCCTTTTAAACGCGGCTAAATAGTATTTGTAGAATGCTCTCTCGACCAACCTTATTATTACTTGCACTTTGGGTCTTGCTGTCGGCAGTAACATTCGTTTCGCTTTAGCATGGGTGTACCATGTGAAACTCATCGGCTGATCGCCACCATGTTATTTGCGTCAATAAAAAAATACTTTGCCAACCTCCGTATGGACTTCCAGGCTAAATTACAATTTGATGGCACGCCAGGTCTCCACCTTCTGGCAGCATTGGTAAATGTTAAAACTTAAAGAGCAGACGATTGTGGTAATTTCGTTGCCATCAAGAGATCACTCAAGCGTCAACAACTTCATTTCGACGATGCTGAAAATGAGTCAATCAATCGTGGCACTCCTTGGACGAAGGAATCAAAAGATATTTATTACCAATCAATGACAATTATTGCGATGGATTTATAGAAATACCTATGTGAAGGGACGGCAACACTTAATTGACGAGTATTAATACTTTAGATTCGAAATTATGTTTTCCAGAATCACATGTGAGTGATACAAGAAATCTATTGTAACGTGGAATTCTGGAAAAAAATTAATCATTTAAGAAAACATAAACGCACTGTACATGACAGCATCAATATCAGAGATAGATTTTCTGGCTTCCACTTTTTTAAAACAAATCTCAAAGGGAATTATGGAACATTTGAGAAAATATTTAACCACTTTGCATTAAATAAACACAATTTGAACGCATTACCTTCTAACAATCTAGCCAGAGGCTGCCTTTTGCGATTTAGTTGGAACAGCATCCATTCATAGCTTTTATATCTGATCAATGTCAAAAACAAAACCAAAATAATCTCAGACACTTCTTTCTGAACGGGACTCCGAACAACGAGAGAAATAATTGTGGAATGGACTAGACACTGAAATACATCAAAAATGCAGACTGTCGCTTACTAAAAAATAAAAAGGGACAGTTTCTACGTGATATCGTGCCGACAGCTGGTCCATTCGAGGAGGAAGTTTCGGATTTTTCAATCGAAGAAATAAGTATAGCAATCGGAAAAATGAAGCGGGGGAATGTTGCGGGACCAGACAGTATTCCATCAGAGTTTTGGACGGAGGGAATCGGCAGCGAATGGCTATCAACACTTTTAAATAAATTAAAATGTGGACAAACTATGCCGAACCAATGGGAGAAGCAGCTTCTTGGTTCTATTATACAAAGGAAGAGGCGACACTTGAGAATGCAACAACTGCTGTTCAATCAAGCTTATGTCACACACAATGAAAATTGTCGAAAGAGTCTTGAACGAACGTCTTCGGCAAATAATAAAGCTCGATAATAGCCAGTGTGGTTTTGTTGAAGGAAGATCGACGGTGGACGCTATCCAAAGCCTACGAATAATAATGGAAAGCACCGAGATTCGTCTATGGATTTCCAAAAAAAAAAAAAAAAACACTGTGGCGCTGGCAGCCCGGTATGGGCCATGGCATAGCATTTTGAAACTCATTTCTGTTGCTCATGTTGTCATTTTTGTCGCATCTGACGGGGGCCTAGGAATCGAACCTGGAAGCGGTAACACGCTTTTATGTTAACTTTTTTTTTTGTAAATACGTTCCGATGACCAAACTATGCTTTTTTCAGGATGTAACTACGTTTCGATATACTCATGTGCTTTACGTTCGCTCCAAATGCAGCAATTTTGCTTATTGATATACCCAGTGAACCAAAAGTAAGCGTCATCGCGGAACTAAAATTTTCAATAAAACAGCGGATCTAATGTCAGTTGATTTTGGGCCCATTCAAAGAATTTAGGTTGGGCTAATAATGAATTTTCCAATCAATAGACTGCTCGGAAATATATCGCAGAGTGTGAGTCGCGGGGTTCTTCTGCTCATCCAATTCAAAAATATCTATTCGGTTACCTGATGGATGTACGAGGGCGGGTCAATAAGTCCGTGACTTTTTGAATTTCTGACCTCTTTACTGAAACAGCAACACTGCTCCTGTCAACAGGCATCTGTCAGTTGACTCCTGTCAAAATTTAAACTTGCTGCGTCAGTTAGTTTGTGTTTGACAGCTACTTTTATCAGACTACTCACTAATTTGAGGAGAAAATGGAAAAAAGTGAATTTCGTGTGCTTATTAAGCATTATTTCTTGCGAAAAAAAACCATTACCAAGAGACCAAGACCAAGGCTAAGCTTGATAATTACTATGGGGACTCTGCACCATCGATTTCAATGGTAAAAAAGTGGTTTACTGAATTTCGTTGTGGCCGTACAAGCACTGAAGATGCCGAACGTCCTGGACGCCCAGTTGAGGTCTCTACACCCGAAACAATCGAAAAAATTCACGATATGGTGTTGGCCGACCGAAGATTGAAAGTGCGAGAGATTGTGGAAGCCGTAGGGATCTCGCATGGCTCAGTGGTTTCAATTTTGAATGATCACTTGGGCATGAGAAAGCTTTCCGCAAGATGGGTGCCGCGTTTGCTCACAGTCGACCACAAACGCATGTGCAGTTGCCATGGCAAAAATCCATGAATTGGGCTATGAATTGCTCCCTCATCCACCCTATTCTCCAGATTTGGCCCCGAGCGACTACTTCTTGTTCCCAAACCTGAAGAAATGGCTTGGTGGAAAAAGATTTGACTCCAATGATGAAGTCATCTCGCAAACAAAAGCCTATTTTGAGGACCTCGACAAATCATTTTTTTTGGAAGGGATAAAAAAATTGGAGAAGCGTTGGACAAAGTGTATAGAGCTCAAGGGAGACTACGTTGAAAAATAAAATTATTTTTTTATCAAAAAATCTGTGTTTTAATCCAAAAGTCACGGACTTATTGACCCGCCCTCGTAGCATTTTACAGGTAAATTAAAAAATTCAAGCAGGAATAAATATGTAACATAGGTAACTCATCGGCCTATGAGAATGTTTCAATCCTATTCTCCTCTTTAAGCCATCAAAACTAGGTTTCCTGTTTTTCTGTTTCAAGACGGTCTGGAGATGCGGAATTAGAGCAGGACAGCTTCAGAACGTTGATAAGGAACTTATTGTAGATGAACCAAGAAGGACACATCGTCCGATTTTTAAAAATGTGTTTTCGTTGCAATCCAATCTGCGCAATAACCTTTTTACGATCGAAAATAAAGATAACAGATGACTTTCATTTTTGGGTATGTACGCCAGTAATAGAGACAATGACCCTCTCTTGCAAATGTTACATACCTTGCTTGAAATTACCTTGCCCCATTTGACAACGAACTTATGTTCGAAAATAAATTGATTGCCCAACGATTTGCAAAAAAGGTACTAACATCCACCTTATTTCTGTTGATCTTCGTCCACAAAAGGCCGTCGCCATCGTTGATCTAGATACTTGCTGTAGTTTTATTGAATTTTGGCACGTTTTGATCTTTTTGCCTGAACAATTTATTTATCTATGGCAACACACTCGGAATACTGTGAAGTTGAAGTTTTTGATTATTGATCTCGATGTGCCTATTTCCATTTTGTTTCTGTCAGTAAGCTTACTTACTAGGACTAGTAGGTGTGTAGATGTGTAGGTTGTTACTTAAATTTTGGGAAAAAGATTCGCATGCATTAAAACAGTTTTCGAAGCAGATTACTCCAATACATACCGCCTCTTTAGGCATCGGGAAGCATTGACCATGCAATTTATTTTTGATGTGCACATATGGCGGATATGGTGGATGACCCATCAATTCGATGTTTCGAGAGCTCAAAAAGTTCTTTGTTTCTCGTCAGCTCTGAGAACTCACATTATAAATAGTGGTGGAAAATTGTGCATGTTTAGCGGTTGCTTTTCCTCATTTCTTTGAAAAATTTATGGAAACATATAGTGCTAAACCAACGTAAAAAAAACGCGACTATTTCCTTCAAAATGGCACTTTGAAGGACCCCTCTAGTCGGCCATTATTTAGTTTCGGGCTCATATTCATACCCAAGACCAACAATCGAAATGTTCAACATTTCTTTGGGTCATTGGATATGAGCAGTTGTTTAAGCCATTTTCAAATTGAGCGTTATCGGCTGAGAACAATTTTTTATGACAGCCGAATGTTCTTGCAATATTAGATGCATGCGAGTGAAACGAATACCTAAGAATACCTTTCACGACTATCTTGCAACATCTCTCAAAGCGACGTTTTTTGGCACTAATTTTGAACGATATTCACGAAATTCGTGCGAACGACGACCATAAATAAATTCGGAAAACTTACGAAACACAGTGGCCCGGGAAGGAGCATTATTACCTCATCGAAACTTGTAAAAAGTCATCGAAGGAAAATGTTCACGATTTAATTTTTCAGAACTTGCATGACTCTAGACACGTGTAGTTTTAAAAACTTCAAAACTTACGATGCTAGTGTCCGATTTCTCTACCGGCGTTAGCATATCCTCAAACTTAGTGAATTATTTACCGGGGTTCTATACTTATCAGACAGGTCGCCAACTAAACATTTCACCTGACATATAGTCCGTTCATTATTTATTTTATTACATTGTCTAAATCTAAATATCGGTCGATCTCGCATTTTGTCGAATTTCTATTTATCGGAGATTAAATTGCATCCCTGTATCATCATACTGAAATCGTTATTACACAATTCTGGGTGGCTTTGACATTCTGGACAGACAACACCCGAGGGACGGTGTGTTGAGATCTTCCCTGCGGAAAAGAACTTGACCCAGCTTGTAAATGAGCCCAAGTGAATCCCAGACGTTGATAGTCATACCGCCAACGCCTTGGACTTGTTTCTAAACTCTCACCCTGATAAGTACACTGTTGATGTGCTCGTCGGACCATTGTGTCATATCAGCTAATTTCTCGTATATAGAGAACAGTATGGCAATACGAGAAAGCCAATTGGAGCGGACTAAACACCTTCTTTAGGAATTTCAACTGGTCGTTATATTTCCTTGATAACGACGTGGATACCGCTGCTGATATGATCACAGCTATGTACTATTCTCCTTGGAATGAGATCCTTTATTCCTCACCGGATGAAGAGTATCAGACCAAACGAAAAGGCGTGGTACGACTCGAGCTGTAAAGAGGCTGTCAGGTTGGGAGAAATGTCTTTTCGGTTCTATAAGACCAACCCCACAGAGGAAAACCGAAAAAAAATTCAAACGAGCCAGGTATGACTGCAACGCCTTTCTTAAGGTCGTGAAATTTTTATACTACCAAAAACTGAGGCAAAAAATACTACAATGTCCCAAAGGTAGTAAAAATTAATGGCCGTTCTTGAAAAACATTAGAAATTCTGCTTCATCTTCCATCCCAACACTCATTTCCATTAACAATCCAGCTGTCAGCTCTTTGGACAAAGCCAATATGCTTGTACTTTGCAGCCAGCTCTATGCCTCCAGATTGTGCTTTGTCTCCCCCTGTATTTGAGTGCGTCGAATCTTCAATGGGAAGTCTACATATAAAGAATTCGGTAACCGAACAGCTTGAGGCGAATAGAATAAGCTGGTATTGCCACGTTCAAAGAAGATCTGCGGAAAATCCGGTTAAAAAGGCACTATCAACTACGGTCACTCCAACTGTAAGAAAACGAGGTCGGAAAAAGAATTCCTGGATTTCTCAGATGGCAAATGCGCAACAACGCCTGGGGCTAACCACTGAAGCGATCCAGGCCCGAGCATTATGTAGACGCGTTCTGCGGTCTGCGAGCAGCAGCGATGCAGTAAAAATGAGAAACTCGTTACGCATAAGTTCATATAACGAGGAAAGGGTCAATAAAAGGATAAGAAGAAGAATCTTCAATGGGACGAATCCACTTTCGAACTAGTGTAGTAGCAAGAGTACTTAAAGATCTTAACTTTCACAAATCCGCTGGTTCAGATGGCCTATCTCCCCTTCCTCTGAAGAGGTGTTCTTCTACGCTGGCAAAACCACTGCGTAAGCTTTCCATCAATCCTACTCTTTAGGACTCCTTCCGAGCAGATGGAAA
This sequence comes from Volucella inflata, assembly GCA_928272305.1. NCBI lineage: Eukaryota > Metazoa > Arthropoda > Insecta > Diptera > Syrphidae > Volucella > Volucella inflata. The sequence continues at coordinate 231,812,497 of OV743716.1, forward strand.
ACAGCATTTGTCCAGCCCATCTCTAAAAAAGGCGAATCTGGTTTTCTCTCCTCTTACAGACCCATTGCACTTACGTCTCTTCTTTCCAAGGTCATGGAAACGCTGAAAAATCGTCAGCTCATCGAAATGATCAGGTCCACTGATGATTTGATGGCATGTTTTACCAAAAAGTGGAACCAAAGTGCTTTTGGGATCGACGTGTCTCTTCTTCAATGGATTAGAAATTACCTTTCGGAACGTTCAATTCAAGTTGTCTTGGATGGTTTCAAGTCTGATATTCACAAAATAAATGCTGGAGTGCCCCAGGGCTCCGTTCTATCTCCGGCACTCTTTTTAATTTTTATCAATGATCTCTTGTCTGCTACTTCTAATCCAATATATTCCTTCGTTGACGACAGTACTCTTTGCTTCTCATATTCGATTTCGAACTCACGGCCCTGCTCTTCGGCTGTAGAACGGGAATGGCAGCGTATGTTAAGCTCATTTAATTCCCATATTAACACCCAGCCATTATCCATAACTTTCCATTCTCGGTATGTGTGTCAATAACAACCTACGTTGGAATGACCAAATTTTCGAAGTCGCCAAAAATGCAACGAAATGTCTAGGTTTCCTTAAGCGATGTAAGAAATTCTTCACCTCCCCTGATCAGGCTTCAATATACAAGATTTCCTAAGACTTCTTTGCAGCTACTAGATAGGATTCAAAATCCTGCGTTAAAACTTATAGGTGATGCCAATATTACACAGTCGATTGACATCCTCGACCTCCGACGCAATGTCTCCTGCCTCACCTTGTTCTATCGCTATTTTCAGCACCAGTGCTCCACAGAAATTACCAGTAGCATTCCGCCCCTCCGAGCCTCCAACCATAATGCCCATCTCGCTATGAATGCTCATCCCTTGTGCGCGCCCCAATTATATAAAAAACAAAAAGTTTATGATGAATGTAGATATCGCTTCAAATTCTTAAAAAATACGACCGATCATAGAGGACAGCTGTATGAGAATACGTACTGATGCAGCTTCATTTCCTCTTTTGAGATCCGTTGTTTGGAGGCCCTCTCAAAATGTTCCCGGTATACCAATCTGCATCCGTTAGATCTGTAATGACCGCTCTTTGTTCCATGTTAAAACTTCAACATCAATTGAAAAGGTGTTCTGGAAAAATAATTTTTATAATTATTAAATGTAAACCATATATCGGCAGATAGTAGAGAAAGATTCAAGCTTTACAACGTATGTCCGGACAAATAGATGGCGCTCTTGGTTGGTGAGATATGGCTCGTGTCCGGCATATTATTTGCCACACTGTGTATATGGTACTCAAGTTTATGACAAAGGCAGCGGTTGTGAAAATTTGTATAATAGATGTCAGTTAAACCATGCACGTGATGCAATGGGCCAAGTTTCTGGCTTGATTGAGTCTCTGAATTAGCGTCGAATACCATTATAATTTATCTCTGCCTTTTTTGTTTTGGTAAAGATGTTCTCAGACTTGTTTGCTTAAATTTAGTTTTCTGTTATCCTAAAAGGCAGTACAACTTCATTCATTCAACTGAATGATACATCACTAAAACAAAAACCAAGCCTAATTAAATTCAATGCACACGACTGACGTTAAGTAATTATCCGAGAAATTGTTTTACCGAACAAGCGAACAAAAGTACAACCATCGACCAAGTCCATGGTCATCTTAAGCAGCAACCAGAGTACACGGATTGTAAATACAAGTTCGCCAGGAGTAAAACATCTTCATTAAGGATCCAGAAGTCGATATACTCGTACACTGTCCAGTACCCCAGCTCTTCATTACTTCTCGAATTTTATGGCCTCTTAGTCATTTCGCAATTGGTGACTGGTAGGTACATACTTACATACTCGTAGATGATGTTCTCTTGTGTTGCTGGTCTCATTCCAAATGCCCAATTGAGTGATTATTCTTGATGATTTGGTGCTCATTTGCTGTGCCTTAGTGTATGCATCCTGCTGACTGAAAACCCTTCAAGCGTCCAGGCAACTTTATCGCTAATTTTAATGTTCATTTGGTAATATGTTCTTGGTCGCCATTAATCTGGCATTTATGGTTCTGGTCGCTCACTCAATCGATACGCGCTAGAGTGGAAGTCAGTCCAGTGGTCTGGCTCCTGCGATGTACAAGTATCTTAATTTAACTGCCGTTTATCATTTGCTCTGCATAAGGGAAATCGTAAAAATCATCGAAGAAGACGTCTGATGGATGGATGGAGAATTACTGGCTGAGCCAATAGGTGGAAATCAATGGGAGCTCTCTGAAGGATGGCCACTTTGGGTGCAATTCTTCGGCCATATTTGTATCTTTTCGTATTAATGGCAGCAATTAATTTTGGCGAAATTAGGTAGAACACATTTGGTGAATGTGATTTTTCTGGTTTTACGACATTGGTGTTGGAGCACCCTAACAAGGACTAACTGGGTTCCGAGAAGACTGTGTGCATTAATTGGAGTTTTGTTGCTTTTTCATGCTGAATAGTTTGAGCAGACAATTTATTGGGTGGAATCGCTTGCCACCATCGTGAGCAAGCAAGCACAGTGAGCACCTCGCTAATTGGTGACTAAATTATTCGTACCAGGTTCTGCAGCTTGGTCGACTCTTAAGGATTTTTACTCTACATCTTGCTAACAGACAAACTGCAACTGCTGCACTGGTTCCATCTGGCTTAGGAAAATCAAACCACATTTCCGCCCATAATTGTACATAAAAGTCAACTTAGTGAACTCAAATCAGTTCAAGCTCCTTGAGGCAGACACTGATGCTCGGTCTGCAGCACAGTGCATAATCAGTGTTAGGTTTGGCCAATAAATAAAGCCACTCAAGGCAATGATCGCTGTTGTTGGCGTCGTCGTCGTTCCTGTCTCTAATAACAGTCGATTGTTGAGGTTGAGATTGCCCGTGGCCACCAACATATGTCATGTGCAAAGGCGAATCTAAAGACTCATTCATGACGTCTTAGAAAGTGGCGCGGTGTGGTGTTGCATTCACTAACCATGTGATAAACAAAATGAACCATGAAACCCAATGCACTCCTTTGGTTATGGTAGTAGTGGTGATGGAGGAATTGAAGTCTAAGCTAAACCAAAATTAAGACGTTTTGTTTGCAATGCCTAGGTGAGTCTTATTTATGGGATCATCATAGATACTCGTAACTCCTTGTGGTCTCAGTCAAAGTGGAGGTTGTTTCTGGTGGTAGTGTGGGAAGTTAAATTGCATTCGGCATGGCTAACCTTAAGATGGTTAAATGTGTTGGTAAAAGGAAACTTATATCAGTTTATGTGTTTTAGCAATGCATCGCTTTTTTTAACAAATCTATCAGGGGCTTGAACTCTAGAATTAAAAAAATGATTGATTTATTCACTGACTTTGGTAAATCTACTCAGTTGAATATCATAATGTGGATCCCACAACTTTCAATGATGTTTGAAATTTTTGCATCAGATTTAGAATAGAATTGAATTTATTTTTTTTGTGCCCTAAAATTTACTGGTAGCTGGATTAGATACTTTTCTTTGCATTTTTGAGTTCTACATCAGTTTATTACTTTTGCTTGTTTTTTTGAGATCTACACGCAAATCGGTTCGGTAAATTGGTCTTGACATCATGAATTGAGATGCGGATCGGGTTTTGGCTAGTTCGTCTGCTTCTTCATAGCCCTCTTATTTACTATTACGTGGCACCGAAACAGATGGACTTTGTTTGTGCTGGGCTGGAGTTGAAGAAATTGAAGACAATCCTAGACCAGTTTGGATTGCTGTCGGAGAGAATGTAAATGTTTTTGTTTGTTTTAGATTAGATTAGATTTCATTTTTATTTCGTATAAGAATTTTTACATAAGGTTTGTTACCGCACTTTTAATAATACAGGGATTTGATAATACAAAGTACCTTGCCACTGAAATAGTTGTTGAAACATTTGAATACAGAAATTTATAAACAAGAAAGAATCATTAGAAGGAAAATACGACAAAAACCTTCCATAGGAAAAAAAATAAAAAATAAATAAATACGTAAACAAGTAAACAAGTAAATAATTTAATAAACAAATAAATAAATAATATATAAATCAATAAATAAATAAATAAGTAGATAGAAATAAATAAATAAATTAACAAAAATTGTAGCTAATTAAAGAAACAAATATAAACAAATAAAGTCGCATTTAGCTATCAAACAATTCGTTAATTAGCGGTTTATCGGGTAAGCTACATCTGATTACAAAATTTGACTTAATTTTTACGATTCTTTCACAAATCAATTCAACATTCGCTTTATTGTGTAGGTCTACCGTTGAATGATGCCAGGGTAAGCTGAGCATCATTTTTTAGGATTTTATTTTGACATGTCTGCAGTTTTTTTATGTGGCATTTTGCGCAATCCCCCCAAACTTGGCATCCATACAAAAGAATAGCCTGAAAAATAACTTTGAAAATTATGATGTTGTTTTCTGTTGAGAGCGCTGATTTTCTATTGATAAAAGGGTATAACATTTTAATTGCCACCCCTACTTTCTTGACCGTTCTAGTTATGTGTTCGTTAAATAACAACTTTGAATCTAGCTGGATACCTAGATATCTACGAGTAACATGGGGCTCCCAATGGATATTTACTCCATTAATTTGTAGCCGGTTAGAAGGAAGAAAGCAATGTTTTCTTTTTCTAGTGAAAAAGATAGCTTGCATTTTCGCTTCATTCCATTTTATTTTCCATTTTGTGTAATAACTTTTTAATATTTCCATCGCATAATTGAGATTGCTTTCAATATTGAAAGCAAACTCATGTGACGAAAATACTGCAGTATCATCAGCAAAAATGGCTACATGGCAATCGTACAAAACAGGAAAATCGGACGTGTAGATATTATACAAAATTGGGCCTAACACAGAACCCTGAGGAACACCAAAATCAAAAGTTATTAAGTTTGAGACACCACTATTAACAAAGACCTTAAAACAACGACTAGATAAGAAACTTTGAACTAACTTACAAATGTAGCAAGGAAAATTAAATTGTATCATTTTGTAAATAAGACCATCGTGCAAGACAGTATCAAATGCTTTTTCGATATCTAGTAAAAGCATTCCAGTTGATTTACCTGCGGAGCGATTTGCTTTCACAAAGTTGCAAATTCTAACTACTTGATGTGAAGTGTTATGATGTCGCCTGAAGCCAAATTGTACTTTAGGATAAATGTTATTATCACAGATATGTTTTAGTAACTTTTCCTTAATAACTTTTTCTAATATTTTGCTTAGACTACAAAGCAAACTTATTGGCCTATAACTTTCTAGACTTTCAGGTGGCTTACCAGCTTTAAGCACCGGGATAATTTTGGCTAATTTCCAGGCCTCTGAAAAATACCCTATCTTCAGGCAGGCATTTATGAGGAAAGTTAAATATTTTATTCCAGATTTGGGCAGCCGCTTTATATAGATATTGAGTATGCAGTGAATACCGCCTGCTTTTCTTGTATTTAAATCATTGACTATAAACTAAATATCTTTCTCTGATGCGTAATTTACAGAAGATATTGGTGCGCTTCTACTTAAGAAATACTCTTGAACTGTGGTGTTCACAATATTATCTGTATTAGTATCACCAATAAATCTGGAGATGTTGTTGCATTTGCTCTGTCCACATTCGAAATATAGGTGCTAACATTATCTTTTAAAAATGGTAACTGCCTTTTTCTATTTTTTATTACCTTCATAATGCTCCATAAAGGTCTAGCATTTTTTTCTAATGAGTTCAGCTTCCTGTTCCAGTTTTTATTGCGAGCCTGTGATATTCTTAGGGCAATGATCTTATTGATATTTGATACCGCATGTCTGTAAAAAGGGTCCCGATATCTCTGCCAGTTTTTTCGGTAAACGTTTCTTATTTTTATTAGATATAAAATATAGGGGGGAAGTTTTATGTTAACTTCACTTAAAGATTTCTTTGGAATACTATTTTCAGCAGCATTTAATATAATTTCCGAAAACTGTTTTAAATAGCAATGATTAGTATAAGGCCTCGTAGAAGTAGCATCTTCCGACAGGTGCTGGTTCCTTAAATGACGAGAATGAGCCTCTGCAGCCGAACATCTTGCAGCTCTGCTAATAAGTCCTACTTCACGCCTCCCCGTGGCGCCATCTGAGAATCTCACTAGAGGTTGCGAAGTGAAGGGGGCAAATGGCGAGTTTCCTGCGCTATTAACCAGGATTAGTGTCGGAAAAACAAAACAAGACCTTATCCGGGCTACTCCGACATATTTGGAGCTCAGGCCGGAAAGGATTTCCAGAACTTAGTCAGGGTCTTGGAAAAGAGATGGTGGCGGACGAGCCCTATAAGGGCCAACGGCAGCGCTCACATCCCGGAACGGGGTACTGGCTTCGGTGTAACCGACCCCTCGTCCTAGGGGCACTCAGAATAGAACTGGTCCTCCAGGTTGGGGGTTGTGCCGCCGGGGTAACTGCCCGGCCATTTAAAAAATATTAAGTTACGAAGCTTCAACAAGCCTCGGATATGGACGGATCTACTGTTGACAACCCACGCAAACGATTTAAGGACAATGAGCTTCGGATATGCACGTGGAATGTTAGATCGCTTAATAGACCACGTGCAGCCGAGCAACTAGCAGAGGCCCTAGACTGCTGCAAAGCAGACATAACCGCCATCCAAGAAATGCGATGGGATGAGCCGGACAAAAACTGCGACATCTACTACGGCAATTGCTATCGACGGCAAAAGCAGCGCTTATTTGGTTGCGGATTTGTTGTCGGAGGCAGACTAAGACGAGAAGTCCTCAGCTTCCGGCATGTGAGCGAGCGCCTCGTAGCAATCCGCATCAAGGCTAAATTCGCCAACATAAGCCTCATATGCGCGCATGCCCCCACAGAGGAGAAAGATGATGGCACCAAGGATGCCTTCTACGAGCTTCTCAACAAGACCTACGAGCAATGCCCCAGCTATGACATTAAAATTGTCCTCGGTGATTTTAATGCAAAGCTAGGAAGAGAGGGTATCTTTGGTGGAACAATCGGAAAATATAGCCTGCACAACACCACCTCCGATAACGGATTCAGGCTAATCGACTTTGCGGCGGGGCGAAACATTGTCGTGGCTAGCACGCTGTTCCCACATCTCGACATACATAAGGGGACTTGGAGAACTCCTGATCAATCAACAGTCAACCAGATTGATCACATTGCGATCGACGCAAGACACTCCTCCAGCATTATGGATGTCCGTACGTTCCGGGTGCCAACATCGACTCGGACCATTACCTTGTTGTAGCCAAGGTACGGTTGCGGATATCCCAAACTACGCCAAGACAAACTACTGCTGTGAGAAAATTCGACGTCAGACGGCTACAATCGCAAGAGATCGCCAAGTCCTTCTCCGATCGAGTGTCTCTTAATCTCTTAAGAGGTCCAATGCCGCCAGCATCAAGCATCGAAGACCATTGGAAATACTGCCAAAACGCCATCAGAGATGCCGCTTCTGATGTGCTGGGTTTCACTCGCACTCGTCCACCACAACGAAACCCCTGGTTCGATGATGAATGCCGGCAAGCACATGCAGCTAAGCAAGATGCATATAACGCGGCGCTGCTTAGAAAGACCAGAGCTGCTCATGAGCTCTATGAGCGGAAGAGGAGAGACGAGCACCGGCTTCTCAGGAGGAAGAAGAGCATGAGCATGAGAAGCGCGCGATCGAGGAAATTGAGAGATGCTTCTCCAGGAATGAGGTTTGGAAGTTTTACCAAAAGGTAAAAATAACATGCCGCGGAAACAAACCCCGAACCGAAGCCTTTAGAGATGAACAAGGGAACATCGTAGTAGAATCGCAGTCGATGCTGAGGATTTGGAAAGATCATTTCTGCAGACTGTATAACGGCGATGACGGACCAAATACCGCTGTCAGGCAGAATCAACCTTTCAACCTGGACGATGATGACCAACAATTCCGTCCACCCGACCTGGATGAAGTGAAGATAGCCATATCGAAGCTTAAGTCCAACAAAGCTGCTGAAGCGGATGGCCTGACTGCCGAGCTCTTCAAAGCGGCAGGCGATGACTTGGTAAGGAGCATACACCAACTAATCTGTGAAATATGCTCGGACGAAAGTATGCCCGATGAATGGAACCCCAGCATTGTTTGTCCGATTCTCAAAAAAGGAGACCATGTGAACTGCGCCAACTTAACATCGGATACAAGATCTTATCTGCCGTATCGTGTGAACGCCTGAAGCCGTTTGTCAACAACCTGATAGGTCCATATCAGTGTGGCTTCAGGCCAGGAAAGTCCACCATCGAAGAAGACCCATGAGCTTCAGATCGTTACCCACCACCTATTCATCGATTTTAAGGCCGCGTATGACAGCATCTATAGAGACGAGCTGTGCTGTGCTGGATGACGATGGAGAACGCAAGCTGCTCCATCAAGGTCGGTAAAGATCTCACCGAGACCTTTGATGTCCAGAAAGGATTTAGACAAGGCGATGCGCTGTCATGCGATTTTTTCAACATCGTACTTGAAAGAATAGTGCAAAACTCACGAGCAAATACAAGAGGCACTATCTTTCAAAAGTCCGTCCAACTACTCGCATACGCCGACGATATTGACATGATCAGGAGAAAGCAGCGTGATGTCAGTGGCGCTTTCGCGAGTAATGAGACGGAAGCGGCGAAAATGGGTTTAGCGGTCAATGAGGGCAAGACCAAGTATATGCTGTCAAGCAAAAAGGACAACCAACAGCGACGTCTCGGACAGAACGTCACCCTCGACAGATATAACTTTGAGGTAGTTAAGGACTTTGTCTACCTAGGCTCCGCTATAAACACAGACAACGACACCAGCGCTGAGATCAAGCGAAGAATAACTCTTGCCAACCGCTGTTTCTTTGAGTTAAGAAGGCAATTGAGTAGCAAAGCCCTCTCTCGGACAACAAAAGTCACCCCTTTATAAGACTTTAATAATCCCGGTCCTGCTCTATGGCGCAGAGGCATGGACATTATCAAAAATGGATGAGGGTGTTCTTGGTTGCTTCCAGAGAAAAATTCTTCGGGCGATCTTCGGTCCCGTCTGCATTGACGGGGAGTGGAGGAGGAGATACAACGACAAACTGTATGGACTGTACAGCGACATGGACCTATCCAGAAGAGTGAAGTTCCAAAGACTGTGATGGCTGGGTCATGTAAAGCGTATGGACACCAATGCTCCTGTCCGAAAAGTCTTCGAATCCGCCCCCGAGGGACAGCGCAGTAGAGGAAGGCCAAGACTCACGTGCGAAACTGGAGACAGTTAGCCAGGGATCGAACTGGCTGGAGAAGCTTGTTGACTGAGGCCCAAGTCCACTCCGGACTGTAGCGCCACCTAAAGTAAGTAAGTAAGTTTTAAATAGCTTCTACGTTGCCAATTCTCCCTCGAAATGTATTATTGATCTCAGATCTGAAACGTGCCCAGTTGGCATTTTTCAAATCTTGGGTAAACTTAATTTGTTTAACCGTTGCGCAATAAACCTTGCAAAAGACAGGAGTGTGATCAGAACTAAGGACGTTAACAACAGTTGGCTGTGATATTAAGCTAGGAAAATTAGTAATGAACAAGTCTAGAACGGATGGCCGGCCACGGGAACTACAAGGGAAATGGGTGGGACTAGAGGGAAACATTATAGAAACTGGTAGGTTAACACATAAATCAGAGAGAATATTTCCCCAGGAGTTAGCTCTTGAACAACCCCAGTCCCTATGTCTGCAGTTAAAGTCTTCTCCAAAAAGTACTTTTCCGTTCAAGGAGAATAACCTGCGAAAATCATTTTTGACTTAGTCGCTAAATGTGCGATAACATTAAATTGGTCAATTTTATTTTCGCATACTGATAATTTCGTTATCATCTCCATACAAAGGGAATTTATCTCGTCTGCCGTAAACAATATATTGGAATTGTTGTCTCGAATGCAAAGCTCTATTGCATTCATTTCAGGCTGAAATACGGAGCTGCTTGCATCCATTATTGCATGTAGGGATGTTTTAGTGCGAGGAGCGTATACTACAGCTTCAACTCCGTCATTTCTTTTGTATCCGTTTGTATTTTATATAGGTGAGCCCTTGGCAAATGTTGGTTTTTCTGTTCCCAGTTAAAACGGTCTGGAAATGTACCCTTAAAGCTGTGCCGAAATTTATATCGTGGTAAACATTTGTCTGTTAAGTTTACTATATTCCCAGTAGTTTAATTTATTTGAATTCATGAATGATTACAGTATGAACTAGTTTGGAATTTGTTTCATCTTCTGTGATGAGCATGTAGGCACTTAGCATTGCTTCTTTTATGAGTTCAAGATGAAGTGGTGGGATGTTTGGGATAATTTCAAGTGCAGGGGTTTTCAGTTGCTTAGACACATGCTAGTCTCCGTATTTTGTCAAGTTTAGCCTGTGTTGCTCTATGCCATCAAACGGCGGCTATATACGTGATGATAGGTCTCGTTATTGCCGGGTACATCCACAACGTCATTTTGGAATTAAGTGTCAAATTTTTTCTGAATAGACTTTTTCTAGTAAGGCTGGTCTTTTCGATAGTCTTAGAAAAGTGAGTGTTCCATGTATGTTTTTCATCCAGTGTGATATGGAATAGATATTTGACTTCCGTTGAGAACTCTTTTGTTTCACAGAAGAGTGTGATACTTCTGATTCTTCCTCGCTTTCTTCTCTTAGTGAACCCAACTATTGTGCTTTTCTTGGGATTGACTTTGAGGCCAATTTTGGTGCATGATTCAGCAAGTTGAGTAGTCTGGAGGCAATCTGAGATAGTGTATTCGAATTAACCTCTGATTGTGATAGCAATCTAACCTGCATATCCTTGAACATACAATAATCCTTACTGAGAATAATCAGTATTTCATTAACTACGATGGACCATAGTAGAGGTGAAAATATTCGTCCCTAGGGGCATCCTTTCGTAGCTTTCACACCGAGTTTATTGCTGCCTTATGAGATTTTTAGTGTTGTCAACTTCCATGTTTTGAATACCTTCACATATCTTGGAGAGTTCTGTGTGGCTGCCTCTTTTCAATTGTTGTGGGAAGATTTTGCAGAGCGTATGTGGTTGATTTTCTGGGTTAGTAGGGATATTGAAACTTGTAAAAGGGGTTCACTTGAAGTGCCCCATCTTTGATATGTCTGTCGGGGATTTTTTTCATAGTTTTGAGGAAACAGGAAGTGAGGCTGATCGGTCAGTATGATTTTGGTAGTACTGAAAGTCTACGTCCTATATCAGGTATATATTTGACAGCAATCTCCTTCTCCTTATAGCCCTGAATGGTAGTAAAGTTGCGAGTATTCCAACCTCACCGGGGGCTTTGAAGGGTTGAAAAGATTAATTGCTCAAATTATGTTGTCTGTTCCAGTCGCTCAGAGCGGTCTGTATATCCTTCTCTGGAGAGGGAATTACTGTCGGGTCTGGGAAGTGTGTTTCGGCTAAGAGCTGAAGCGTCTGTAGCCCGTTTTCGGCGTATGAGCCATAAGATTTTTTCATAAAACCATTAGTTGAAGACACCCATAGCTCAGATGGAAACGAGCGTAGGCGGATTGCCAAAGTTTTTCGTCAGAAGGGCAATATGATACCTGTACTTTAAGTTGGAGTCTACCACAACTTCCAAGTACGGGTATCTGTAGGTTGAGAACTTCCATCATAAATGTTGTTGTCTAATTAAAAAGCAGGGGTAGAATAAAACTGGACTTATCATAAACATCATCAGACCTTTCGCCACTGATGGTTGCTATGATTTGTCCAGTTCCAAGCTGCTGGTCATAGGTCTTTTTGAGTGGCAAGACCACCGGTAGTCCATACCAGGACTTAAGGTATAGCACCGTGGGAGTTAGGAGCCCCTTGGACTGGTCCGGGCCTAACTTGTAGAGTTGGAGGGTGACCCTGCTAGCGCTCAATACCCGGAGTGGAGTGCCTATAAGTGCTGGAAACTGAGACCCTCAGAGCAGTAAGAGGTTTTAGGTAGGCTTCGACTAATACCAAGGGTGGAGCTGTGCCCTCCCCATTCGTATAATCTCCAATTGAGGTTGCGATGGCAAGGCGTTCACGTTAAGCACAATTGATGTTCTGTTGGTTGAGAACAGTTAAGTATTCGTCATCGTGTTGAAATAGCACATGGCTTTGGATCTTGTGCAGTCATTCAGACTTTTATTGAAAGTAAATACTTAAAAATGTTCGGTGGACGCATCTTTTTGAGTTTTTTTTTTAAAGTTTGTAATATGACCATTGCCACGACATTATGACATGATTATGTTAAATTCGTTCTGCTTCAATTTTTCTGCAGTTTAAGCAACTTTGTGACAGTTGTTGTACGAAAAGTAGAGGACTTAGCTTGCAATCTTGCGGGATACCATAGTTTGAATATTTTTTCTCGCTTAGGCAATTTTTTATTTTTACTTTCAATCGATTTTTCCGATTCTCTTTCAAACATAGAAGTAGCGCTCCTCGCACGCTTTTTTTTCCAACTGCCTTGAATAATCTTATGGCATAGGGCATCAAACTCCTGAGTTGTGTTTATTTTATTTGCAAAGTATACAATTAGCCGATTTATACTTGCGTTTGGCACAAAACCAAATTCAGTTTTCAAGATATTCAGTCAGTGTTTTGGTAATGGTTTCTTCTTATATCTTATCCATAAGGAACCGAAAGTATATATAGTGAAGAATCGATAATATAAATTTTAAGAGCTTCAGAATCTATTGACAGCTTTAAACTCTTATTAACTGACTTGTTATAACTGGAGCCAATATAAGTTTTATTTGTTGTGATGTATTTTGGGGTATTTTAGGCTTTATGTGCGTTTTGAAATGTGTTCATATCTGCGTAATCTATTAATATAACTTGGATTGAATTGAGAAGAAGTTGATATAATACCTATGTATAGTAAACAACTTCAGCATATGTAACTAAGGGCAACATAAGACTTATAGCAAGCTTTCGTCTGGCGCTGACGAGAGTGAAACTCGAAGTCCTCAACAAATTACGAAGGCATCCATAAATGTTTCGTATTGTATAATTTGTATAGTCTTACTCTGATAAGCTTGAATTTATAATAAATCCCAAGCTGGTTACAGTATGAAGAAGACAACAAGAACGTAAGACATCAGAGACGATATCGAGAGCTAGCTAAGTATTGGAATAGCTTGCAACTTATTGCAGTGGAGATATTCATTTAAATGATTTACAAATTCAGCAGTATTTCTCAATAGCTTAGTCAAATCCACGCAGCTGGACATCGGCATATAGACTCACCGAGTCATCAAAAAATAGAGGTTGTGTATATTTGAATTCTGCTCAAAAAAGAGTAAGAGTTGAAGAAGATGTTATGCATGTTGCATGTAGCGATCTTGAAAGTTATTGGAGCTGATAGTATTTCAAATCATGTTCTTAAAAAAATTGCATAATTCATAGTAGATGTTTTGGCAAATGTTTATAATCGTTACGTGCTTGAAGCTGTCTTTCCTGAAAGTCTAAAATGTGCAGATGTAGTTCTTTTGTTAAAAAAAAAGGTTCTGCTGCGGAAATCAATAACTACAGGCTCATCTCACTTCCTTCAGTTTTTAGTAAACAATTTTTTTAACAACTTATGAAAAGTAAAATTGTGATTTTTTTTTGATAAAACTAGGTTTTTCAATCCTGTAGAATAATCGTGGAAATAGGGGGAATTCGTGATTGCATGCTAAATTTGTTTAGGTCGTATCTTGAAAATAGGTCGCAAGGGGTGAAGGTAGAGCAAAATAAGGTTTTTTGACCTAGGTGTTCCTTAAGGCTCTGTTTTGGGTCCAATTCTATTTTTGGTCTTCATCAATTCATTCGTTGTTCGTAGTTTCAAAGGTTAACCGATTGCTTTTGCTGATGACATTGGTTTTCTGTATGGATCTAGTCTATGGTGTTAATTGTTAATTGAGATCTAAAACTATTTGCTGAACATTATTTAGTAATAGGTCTAAAACTGAGATAAAGTACTTCAGTTTATCTTCTGCAAACAATTTGAAAGCAAATGTCTACTTCCACGCACCTGAGTGTGGTAGATTGAAATTGTCCACTTGCTTTTGTTCGTCTAGTTTTTCATCTTTCTCTTTTTTTTTACAATCTAACCTGTAGTGATAAAATGAATTTAGAAATTCGGGGCTAACTATCGATTCTAGTATGAGTTTTGCGCATCACGCTGATATTTAAAAATAATTTTTTTATTACTTACGTAACGTATGTTCTATCAAGCTTTCAAAGAAAATTTATTTTGTTGTTGGAGTGATATGCATCGTAACAAAACCGCTGTTAATTTTGTAGAAATATGTCTTACGAAAATTTTGCCGTAAATCTGGTTCTTTTGTTTTATAAACCGAAATTTCTACTGGTTCGGCGTTTGTATGGTCTTAAGGTGTTAAAGGTCTGGCAATCTGAATTTTCTTATAATTTTTGTGAAAACCTGTCAAATATTTTATCTGTGCCTAATTTCCGTACCACTGGATATCGTAATTGAAAAATGAATTGAAAAATAATTTTTAATATTATTTATAAACAAAAAATCATTCAAAAGTGACTTATTAGTCCCTTGAATGAGCCATGAGTTGAATTTTCGGCGAATTGCAAGATAATTCGTATTTATATGACAAACTTTTGAAAAATAGAGTCACTTTTGCCTAATCCGATGGATCCGATATCAATCCGATACCAAAAAGTACTGTAAAGATTGGTTTATAGGCAAACGAGGGCTGTTTGAAAAGTTATCGGTCCAACCTACACTGGGGACAATATGTAAATAAATTTATATTCGTTCAACTACTTAATATTTGAGCTAGTTGTGTGTAAGCTTTCGTTAACGTTGGTCGCATAACTATTTTTTTATGATTTTTTGTTTTTACGAATCTGCGTCTATTTAAAAAAAAAATGTAGGAATCTAAAATCATAGCCGTGATTAAATATTTGGTCAAAAAGAATATGACGCAAAGTAAAATGAAGGAATTGAGGAAATCTACGCCTCCATATTGCACGGTAAAAATGTGGGCAGCTTTGCTCATGTATGGCAGAGACAGCGTCGTCCATCAATACAAAAACATCGATAAGATCCAAAAAATTATTTTAGAATATCGAAGATTAAAAGTTCGGGAAAAAAGTGATACTATAGAGATCTCTATGGAGCATGTTTTCCATATTTAAATTGACGAATCAGGATTGAAAAAATTAGGGCAAGATTGGTGCCGCGTTTGTTAACCGAAGAACAATAATTCAATCGGGTTGCAATTTCTAGAGAGAATTTCGTAATTTCGAAGGAATACTAGTGATTATTTGAGAAGATTAATTACGACTGATGAAACCTGGATTCACCACAAACAATGGAAACACAGCGGTTCTCCTCCGTCGAAGAAAGCCAAGACATGTGCATCGGCCAGAAAAGTGATGATCAGTATTGTGGGATTACAAGGGAATTACTTTTGCTGATTACCTCTCCAAAGGCAAACTGTTACAGGTCAATGCTACCCTAATCTGTTAGCTTAATTTAGCCGAAAAAATTCGTGAAAACAGACCGTGTTTGACCAAAACGAAAATATTTTTTTATCAGGATAATGCACCGGCGCACAAGTCAATTGTTGGCATGGCTAAGCTCTATGGAGTACTGAATCAACCACCATATTCGCCTGATTCGGCACAATTAGACTATTGCCTGTTTAATTATTTAAAAAAGCACTTGGCTGGACGAAAATTTTCAACCAACGAAGAGGTCATAACTGAGACGGAGCTGTTTTTTTGAGGAGTTGAGGGAATCGGCTTATAAAAAGGGTGTAGAAGCCCTGGAACTTAGATGAGATTAGTGTATTGAAATAAGAGAGAAATATTTAGATCAGGAATAAAGAACAGTTATCAAATTTTTAATGTTTAATTGGTCAGGCCGAGAACTTTTCAAACAGCCCTCGTATATCATTATCGGGCCTTATGTCTTCAAAAATGAGGAAGAAGATCGCGGTCCAGTCACTTTTACCAATACAAAATGATGACTCACAAAAATTTGTTACCAAATTAATCTGTTACAGAGTTGAACTACATATATGTATGTGTTTCCATAAGGATGGGGTTACTGCCGCATCTACTACCATCGATTAAATAAAGTCTAAGATTGATGAAAGACATTGTGTATTGTCCGCGAAGATCTTGTGTTCCAACGATTATAATTGCTTCTTGTAAGGTAAGTAAATTCTCTTGTTTAAATGATAAAACATTGCAATTTATTAGCATAACTTGTCAAAAATTGAACCAACCTTACAATCAAGCATTGTAATTCTCAGTCCCGATAAATAATTGGGCTTTGTCCTAAAGACAAACTTCTATCTGAAACGAAGTCGACTCGGTATAACCGACATATTATTGTGATGCAAATTGGGTTGCTTTAAGATTCCGTCCACATGGACGTATTGAGATGCTTGCTTGCTGCAGAAATATGAAGTTGGCTTTCGCTGCACTTAAGCCTGGCTTAGGTCAGAGGCAAAACACAATACACACATGTCTTTAAAATTAATAAAATATAATTTAGGTGTTTTATTCAGCACACATTTGAAGGTTCGTAGCTGTCTGTAATGATGCTCGCCAGATTGTTCCAGCTGAAAATATTTCTAGACATTTTGGCCAGTCTGTTTTTTGAAAAACGGAAAGTTACTCTTCTCGGTCTCCTTTCTCTTCGGATTTCCTTTCTCAAATAGTCATACAATCGGAGACATATGCAATCCTCATTCCAATACACTACTTGTATATTTTGAAGGAAACTGAAATATTTGAGTAATGTTCAAGGTCTTATATAGCAAAATTAAAATGAGGCTTCTCAAAATCATGTTGCGGGCCTGATTTCACTAAATTTTGTCCAGGTTTCATGTCGCAATGGGTCACGTGGAATAAGACCGCCCATGACTTTGACCGAGAAATTTAAGAGATGTAGTGCTTAGGACAAGATTCTAGGATCGAATTCTACATTTGCTCAGTTAAAACTTCTTTTAGAGACTAGATTTTCGTGAATGGATTATCGCATGATTATGATGCATAAGGAAACAAAATTTTCTCGATGGGTTGCTCTCGCAAAATTCGCATCGTAAACGATACCACCTCTACTGTTCAATTACTTCAGCATCCGGCTACATGTACACAAGTGCAAAATGCTCGTCAATAGAACAGTGGACATGAGTTCTTTGTTGGTTTTTTTTAAAGAATTTAGACCTTTCCTTTCGTTTTTATTAAAAGTTTTGGACGATCCTATCAAACCATTGTTAAGAAGGATGAAATTTGTAAGTACGAGTATGTACTGATATAAATAAAATAACCATTTCCGGTTCTTAGTTTAAATTCATTTCTCTGCTCCCGATATAAATATAGCACCTTACAACTCTAGAACGGGAAGATAATGCAGGAAGTAAGACCAAAATTGTATTTCACGCAGTTCAAGCCCACCAACTTATACTTTAGTTACTTCAAAGATCTCATGAACATACTCGTAGGTAAGGGCTTAAACAACTATCTTTCGTTCGTAGCTCTGACACATAGTTTAGCTTTCTGTTTTTCTCAAAACAGACTGGCCAGAATGTCTAGAAATAGTTTCAGCTGGTAGGTGCAATCTGGCGAGCATCATAAGAGACAGACACGAACCTTCAAATGTGCGCTGAAGTCCGATTTATAAAATTGAAGACTCGTAGAAGTTACAATCATTTCAACATTCTTCATCACGATAGCTGAACTCCTGCCAGGAGAAGAAGAAAATCCGGAAGTCTGATCGAAATAGGGTGCATCGATAAAACAGCTAAAAATCACTACTACGAGTACATCAATCAGGCTAAGCATACTCACGTGCTTCCCGATCACCATTTACATGGCACTCGTGGATGAGCAAGCTTTTGCTTCTCCCAGAACCCGACTACAGCTTGTTTATTTTGTAACATAGGCGATGTATATTGAATTTTCAGTATCACTTCGATAAAGATGTTTTTTATTTAGCTAGACAGACACAGCCTAGACTCCACCACATTCCAACACCACCCAGTCAATTGTCACATTTTCAATTTTCATAGTATTATTATAAAATCTACTTTTATCGATGTTAAAAAAAAGTTGTAAGAAATTAGCGGTTTCTATACTCAACCATCACCAACAGTTTCTTAAATTTCTCACTTGTAACCACCATTTCAACGGACGTAATTAAGTTACCAACATTTGGCCCAAGGCACCACTCGCATACGAGTATCTAACAAGTCAAACCTTCCACCATTGCATGAATGTGGTTATAGCAAACCACTTTAACATGGAACAAGCTCCTCCTTCCAAAGGCGTGATAATTCCCCTATCTGGAGTCCAAATCAAGTTTCTCACCTGAAACCGGGAGTGGGAGTCGAATCCACCTTGTGCGCTGTCATGGCAGGTTAACTTTAGGCTACCACTGCATGTCGGGAAAAAATGAATTTGGAAAAATTCAATCATGGAGACGACTCCGACCAACAACATTGGTTGAGAAACATAAGACCACAAATTTACCTGTATTGGAGTCAGGGAGGGGAATCCAACTACTACACTGTTATCTGAAGACAGGTGAGAAAACCAGTTATCAGATAGCTTTTCCCCAGTTAGCTGGTTTAACAGGTAAACAACTGAGTACTCATTGAAGCTGAATAAGTTGCGCCTCGGTGTCGCTACCGACATTGTCCAACGGACTAACTGATCTTCGAATCTATGATCGGGTACAACTACAACATGGAATTTAATTGGCGTAAATAAACTGCTTGTGCCGGCGTGGTTGTCGACAGTGTTCCCACTTCGATTTCACCGTATCCAAAGTGTGTGCGTCTGTTTACGGGGTATTACTTAGAAAAGTGCGATGCCAGGGTTAGTATCTTCCAGGCAATGCGTAGTGATTCTCGATTTTTTGATCTGTGTGCGCGTCTTGTTCACTGAGTCGAATGCCGTCATGCGTCTTGCAAGCGAATGCATTTTTCCTGGCACTTGTCTCATTAGGCGGAAATATGTTACCGCTTGATTGTTGTGTCTAGCCAACAGATGTTGTTGTTGGCGGATTTTTTGAGCATATGGTTGTGCTTGTCCATTCGATCGAAGTCGATCTCGATATGGACAAAAACATGAAACGGATTAATTTCGAAAGCAATGTACACCATCGTGGCGCATTTGTTACTTATAATTGCTACAAGACGACGCCTTGTTTTACAGTGGCTACAGGTTAAATGTGGACTCTGTTTGATGCAAGATCAATATTGGAACGTATTACAAGAACTGGAATCGAATTCTAATACCAGAGATAAGCAACAACAAAAAGTTTTGTGGGAATAAAAATGGAATTTCAAAAATTATAAGTTGTAAAAATGGTTGGACTCGTTTTTCCTATAAAATGCCAGTTGCCGTCGGTGCAGAATGATGTTGCTTCTTGGTACAAGGCATGTCTGAATGTATTTCAATGAATTTTGTCCACGTAGTTGAGGCTTTTTAGATGTGGTTAAGTGAGTTACGAGCCTTTTGCTGGAATGTCAGCCGCAACATCTAAATACTCGTATATCGAAGCAGGGTACCTATATATTCAAAACAATGAGGGAGAACAAAATATTCCTGCTCCTTTGATTACGCTAATTACATATTTGTCCTATGTATCTGTCGGTGATTTTGCGCATCTTTCAGGTCATGAATTGCAGATATTTTCTTATCTAAATGACTATTTCTTTCAACTGAAATTTGAGCCGGTATTGCTTTTTGTGCCGGATTTCCCGAAAACCTACGTTAAACAGGTGAGTTGGTCAGCCCATGCCTTTCGTAATATACTTACTTTCGGGAATGTGTATATTTCTCAGCTGACATTTGATTTTTATTTCCGCCGCTGTCGACTGAATTTTCGCCGAAAAGTTAAGCCCAGTCTCAAAGTAAATTTTCAAAGTTGAATTCTACATTTTGTTAAAGCAAAAAGCCGGAGGTGTTCGAACGGCAGTCATTGAATACGAAAAATTCACTCTTTGATGTCATTTTCATGCCAGAGGTGTCATTGGCCCATACTTCTCCCAAGATTTTGTTATGAAATGGGTGACAGTTCATGTAGATCTCTACCAATGCTTGTTCACTACTTTGTTGGCTAAAAACTGCAACTGGGTGGCTTAAAGGATATGGGGTTTCAACAAGACGGTGTTATTAACGCGTGACATAATCAACTTATGGAAGTTCGTTGACCATCTAATCATCTTGCCAATTGACAAGCCCACCCGACTATCTCTATCTCTTCTTCAGTTCTTTCAGGTCTTTGTCAAAAAGCGACGATTTAGAGCATTTAAGCCACCAACAATTATTCTATTTACGTGGGCTGTATGATAAAACCCTATTTCAGGCATTAAAAAAAAAATTGTTTTTATTTATTTCTCAATATAGTCTCTGATCAGCTCGACACATTTAGTTCAGTCATATTCTAAATTTTACAAGCCATTCAAAAAATGTTAGTCGAACTGCGCAAAATAGGCCTCTGTATCGGCAATGATTTCCTCGTTTGGCGAGAATCGCTTTCCGCCAAGCCACTTTTTCATGTTTGGAAGCAAAAAGAAATCAAATGGGGCCAAATCTGAAGAAAACGGCGGGGGAGACAGCAATTCGTAGCGTAATTCGACCAGTTTTGGTGTGGCGATTGCAAAGCAACTGCGTTGTCATGGTGAAAAAGGCCTTCTTTTTTGCCAAGTGGGGCTGTGTTTTTATTAATTTAGCATTGAATCGGTCCAATGAATCAGCATAGCACTGCCCCGTGATTATTCTTTCTTTCTTAAAATAGTCGGTGAAGATAATGTCTTGCGAATCCCAAAAAATGGTGGCCATGACTTTTTCGGCCGATGGTTCCATCGTTTTCGCCTTCTGTGAAATCCACTGTTTCGACTGTTCTTTCATTTCTGGCGTGAAGTGATGGATCCATGTTTCGTCAACAGTCACGAAACGCCGTAGCAATTTTTTTTGGATTGCGCTTAAACATGTCCAAACAGTGCTTCGAAGTTGTTATGCGATCGCCGTTAGCTTTTCATGCCTAATTTTTCGTGTAGGATATTTTGTGTGCGTTCAATTGAAATGTGTACAATGTCAGCAATCTCTCTGATCTGCACCCGACGATCTGCTAACACGATATAACGGATTTTATTAACCATATGCTCCGTAGTTACCTCAATCGGACGGCCTGGGCGCTCTTCACCAAAAACGAATGTTCGTCCACGCTTGAATTCATTAAACTAATATCTGATGGCAGTCATCGAAGGTGCATGATCCTTATAAACCGCATGCAACTGCACTTTGATTTCCTCACACGTCTTCCCATCCAAAAAAAGAAATCGAATCACTGATAACTTTCAACAGCTGTCAAAACAAAACTACTCGATACATCTGTCTGATATTTTGACAGCCATCGTTGCAAAAATGGCGGCATATGATGGCATACACATTTTGCATCAGTGGTGCCATCAGTCGGTAAACACGGGTGGCCGATGGCAAGCCCTTAATATTGGAATTGTTCGCACTCTGTCAAATGGTGCCATCATGGGCGAAAGCAAATAAGCTTTTCCATATAACAATAGAAAGATACCTAAAAGTCACCGACTTTGTATACTACCTTAATGTGCTTCAAATTTGAACTTTTAAAAACTCCACAAATTCTTTGTAAAGCCTTATCCAAGTTGATGTGTACGATGTGGAGATTCAGATCTTTATTCGTAAAGTTAAACAGTGTTGTAGTGTTTGTCGACCTGACTCCCAAAAGCCCACATTGACTGCCATCGAATCTATAAATAGTCGGCTCTCAAAGAATTCTCTTGCTTACTTTGCGGCACTAGATTCACCGATTGGTAGTTGTTGCAATTTTTCGTGTCACCACTCCCCAGTAAACTATCCCCCTACTTACAAGTTATTCGACTGCCTTTTATAATTTTATTGAGCAAAATCGGAAACAACTTAGGCAAGGGGATTCTGATTATCGCTAACACTTCGGAGGACATATCATCCATATGATCTGGGATATCAAAATAATCCAAATCAAATCCAAATACTTGTATCAAAAACAGTTGGTGGCATTACCGGATATAAAGAAATCAGTAGGGCATTCCATAAGCTAGTTGTACGACTTAGAAATGAATTACGATATTTCTGAGAATTTTCGAAAGTAGGGCTTAGATGTAAATTGATGAGCAATCATAGCAAGATGGAGGTTATTGTTGAAAGTTTGAAGAAGCGGAATGCTACTGGCAACTTCGATATAGCACTAATGGCGGTAATACTGATGGAACAAGGTAAGGCAGAAGACATTACATTGGTGTTCCGGGTGTATACCTTTTGAATTATATTTAACAGGTGTAGAAATGTTTTAGAAGCACGTAGTCCGATGTGGGAAATATACTCCAATTTTAGATGGTCTTTTACATTCAGGCCAGATAAGAGGCCCTAAAGGACACCTATAACTTTCGTAGTATTATTGACGACATCTAATATGTGATCGTTTCATCGTAGGTTGTCATTGACTTACATACCGATAATGTAAGATTTTCTGGCTTCGACGATGCTAGTCAGGTTAGACAATCAGAATCATCACAGATCCTATTCAAAAAAGGGTAAGCTATTACAAGCCTTTGCAAAATCAGGATTAACAGCGCGGAGGTGATGCTGTGTATATAGTGAATCTGGTAGAGGATCGTCCATCATGAAGAAATGACAAATGGTCAAATAGTTAACTCTCAACCCTTCTTTTTAATAGGCAATTGAAAAAAAAAACGAACTGAGTCAATCAATATCAAAAGTGTTGTATTTAAACACGACAACGACCAGCCCCATACTTTATTAATGATATCGCTGAATCTGCAAAAGCTTAATAAAGACGTTTTCTCCAACCTACCGTAAAGTCGAGGCATAGCACTCTCTGACTTATCACTTGTTCTGGTTTTATCTATTTAATTTCGTTTATTCATCAAAGAAAGTTACGCTGCAGTGATTAGTTGACAACAATAGTATTACGTTCAAAAATTATATTAATTCTTAAAAAAGATAATAACTTACTTACTTTAGGTGGCACTTTAGTCCAGGGTGGACCTGGGCCTCAATCAATAAACATCGCCAGCTAGCTCGATCCTTCGCTAGCTGCCTCCAGCTGGGCACTCTAAGTTGGATGATATCTCCCCTTCTACTTGCGTGCTCCATTTGAGAATCAATATTCCTCTACTGCGTTGTCTCTCGGGGGCGAATTCAAAGACTATTCGGACCGGAGCGTTGGTGTCCGCTCTGCATGAACCAGCAATCTAAGTCGTTGGATCTTCATTCTTCTGGCTAAGTCGACACAGTACGTCGTTGCATCTCCTTTTTCACTCACTGCCAATGCAGATGGGACCGAAGATCACTGGAAGAATTTTCCTCTCAAAGCAACCAAGAACACCCTCATCCATTTTTGATAATGTACATGCCTCTGCGCCATAGAGCAGGATCGGGATTATTAGGGTCTTATAAAGGGTGACACTTGTTGTCCGAGAGAGGGCATTGCTACTCAATTGCCTTCTTAACTGGAAGAAACAGCGAATGGCAAAAGTTATTCTTCGTTTCATCTCAGCGCTGGTGTCGTTGTCTGAATTTAAAGCGGAGACTAAGTAGACAAAGTCCTTAACTACCTTGTTCGAGACGTCTGTGTTGATTGTCATGTGCCGCATTCGTCTAAATACTTGCAAAAACGCCACTGACATCTTTCTGATTTTTTCTTGTAAAAGATGGGGCAGACTTTTGAAAGATTGTGCCCCATGTGTTTACACGTGAGTTTTGCACTATTCTTTCAAGGACGATGTTGAAAAAATCCAATAAAAGAGCATTACCTTGTCTAAATCCGTTTTGGACATCAAAGGCCTGGAGCAGCGTGCATTCTCCATCGTCCTCCTGTACGGACGGACAGAGATGCGAAAACTAGACATTGCTCTGCGTAGCTCGTCTCCATAGATGCTGTCATACGCGTCCTTAAAATCGATGAATAGATCTGAGGCTCATCGGTTTTCTCTAGTCACACTGGTATGAACCTAAAAAGGTTGTTGACGAACGGCTTCAGACGTTTTCACAATACGGCAGATGAGATTTCGCGTTGGAGCAGTTCAGAAGGTCTCCTTTCTTGAGGATCGGACAAACAATGCTGAGGTTCCATTAATCGGGCATACTTTCGTCCGACCATACAAAAAAGGTAATTAGATACGAGTATATAAAAATTCATAAACAAAATTCGATTACATTGCAAAAAGTTTTTGTTTAATGTAACCATCTTGACAAAGGTTCTTTGGCAAAATAACTTGTCCTTTGGTAAGAAATGTTAAATGTTTTCGAGTAACTATGGAGGCTGCTTACTAATAATAATTCTATGCAGGTACTTGATTGTGCAATGCTCGAGATATTTATCAAGAATGCATCCCAATATATTTTTAGCGTGTCGTGAAACACGGTCATTGTGTCTTAGTCCATAAACATAACCGATCTTGAGCTTACGTCTACTGTTACAAAAAATTTCACAGCCATAAGTAAAAACTGGAATCAGTAGAGCCCTCACCCCCTTAGAGAACCATTGGTTTTGCGGAGATGTGATCATTCCAAATTAGAGTGTTGTTTATCCATACTGGTGTTAAAGACTTTTAACTTTGTCAACTAACTCAATTGGTTCATTTTGGAGAAATACGTTAGGAAGATTACAGCCATTCATGCCGCCTCTCCTAATAACAAGGCATTTCGATTTAACTGCGCTCAGTCGTAGAGAATTAATTTTAGACCAATCTAGAATTTTTCTAAGATCATATACGAGTACTTTATAGACTGCATTGTCAATGACGCCTAACTTACTACTCAAGTATTCATCTGCGGACATATGCAGTGAAGAGCAATTGATTACTTTCGGAAGGTCATTGAGTATTATCGTAAAAAATAAAGGAGCCAGTATGGATACTTGAGGTACCCACGCTGAGGTTGTAATAATCTCAGATATATCATTTTTAATAGCAACAGCTTGTCTCCGTCTACCAAGGTATGTTTTGATAAGCTTCATAGCAGATGATGAGAAGCCGAATAACCTCTTGAGTTTGGGGAGAAGCTTCATATGATCCACTATATCAAAGGCCTTGGAAATGTCAAGTAGAGTCACAAAAGTTATTCGGTCTTTATCTCCCGCCCCTCGGATATCACCTTTTACTTTTAATAAAGCAGACGTACAGCTATGATGAGGTCTGAAGCCGGACTGATTTCTACAAAGTAATTTATTGCGTTGAATAAAGACTGACATCTCCTGGTGTACTATCTTTTCCATAACCTTTGACAAGAAGGGAAGCATGGCAATGGGTCTATATTCAGCCGGAGAGTTGGAGAACGCTTTCTTTTTTAGAATGGGAAGAATTTTCGCAATTTTCTAAAACCTAATCGCCCGCTTTGTTTGTGCTCATTGTGAAAGGATCTATGTGTTTTTCATCGACTCCTGAGCAGTAGAAAGGTTAAATGATCTCATTGCTCGCCATAGGGAGGTGAGATCAGAAAGTGTTTAGTTGTGTTGGCAGTAACTTAAAACACTTTTGTGTAACACTCGACGAATTTACCCACAAAATGATTTCAGTATCTAAATGCGCATAATCTTGCCACTTATTTGATATCCTTCTTCAAGCAGTTACGACTAAAACCGAAGTTTGGGAAGGGTTCCATTCGATGTCATCGTAACCTCATACCCTGGTAGCCATATTCATGCGACTTTACTCACCCTTGTAAGGTTGTTAAGTGAGAGGCTCTTTGATAAGTACGTGCAGTTACTTACTGCTTTGAGTACCTATTGACTATCCGGACTGAGTAAAGTTATTTTGATTATTTTATTGTGTTGGCTTAGTCCCCTACTAAGGCTCAAATAATATATTTGCTGTTCAAGAACACGGTTTTATTATTAGCTGCCATAAGTAACGCGTTAACTTATCAAGATCGAGTGTTCATAAGTGAGTTTTATCTTCAGCGAAATCTGTCGTGGAAGAGAGCCAAAACCCTTACACAAACAACACGTATGAGAGCTGCCAAAGATGCTAAAGAACTTGAGACGACTTTGAGATTAACATATATTTACCCGCTAATTTCAAAGTATAATACCAAAGCTGAAAAAGAAAAGAAAACCCAAGAAATACCAAACTTGATATTCGTATTTATCTTTCTGAATTCTTCTGCTAAAAACCAGTTGCACCTAGATCCAAATCTAAATGAGCCCAATTTTAAACACTAAAGTCCCATATTCATAATATTTTCGCTAATTAGGTCCATGTCCAGTCCAAGCCCCTTGATCGTTTGGTTGCTCATGGAAATAGACAGCAATCAAACCTACAAAATACAACTCAGTCTCACGATGTCACCATTCAGTCAGCAGTCAAAGCACAACTTCTGAGAAACATAAAATATCACAATCGACGACAATCCATGGGCCCATACTTCCCACATAGCGTCACGCACCCAAAAACCTCTTGAAACCGGATATCTTCGCCTCCGGCGCCCTACCTTAGACTTACAACACTAACAAATCGTCCAAAACAACCGAAACATATTTTAATCAATTTACATTCAGAATTTTATATTAAAACGGTGTTCGTGTCGGTCTGGGGAGAGCCTAAAAGAGATTTTCGGATCCTGCGGCATAGTCTCTACTACTACATACCTGCGTACGAGTATCTCGTTATTAATTAGCGAAAACAGTAGCTGACAGATTCAAAATGTTTGCTAATTTGGAAATATTTGTTGTTTTGGTCGTGGTCGTGACTGTAGTGATGATGGTGGTGGTCAGAATTTTGGTCTACTCGTTGGAACACAGTGTTTGAAACCTTTTAGCGTTGTGTTGTTGAATTTAACTGGAAGACTGTTGTTGGCTTACTGGCTTACTCTGGCCGGAGGCAATTATTTTTTGTTCAATTTTATTGGTAGCTGTAGGGCACAACAAACAAGGAAACTGAGACAAGCGACCTCAGATAAGATGGTTGGGTGTATAAAATTCCAAAGAAATTGGGCAACCGACAGACAGCGGACAACAAGGAGAGAGTCTTTGGCAGCAGCAGATCACAAGAGATATGTCGATGGAGTTCCAATTAATGAGACACATTGTCGATACCTTATAATCGCCACCAGTTGTTTTGCAAAAGTGGTTGCTAACACAGGTACCTTGCAAATAGTGGTCAAATCAAAGAAGACTGGAGCTCTGGTTATGTGGTAACCTAAACCGGGTTGCCAATTTATCAAAAGAATTTATATACTCGTATTTGCATATGTTGAGTAGGGAGATGGTGTATGTAATGTTCTATGTGGACATATTAGTGCGACTACTGAAGTTACGATGAACGTGCATCTAACTGAATTTAAATGTTTGAGTAACAAACCGGGTTAGGTAATTGATATCAATCCAATAGAGTTCCCAGAGGCATCTCTGATAAATGGCAGTATAGCGTGGACAACGAACTCATAATTGATCTGTTTCATTGGAACTTCATTAGGCTGTGCTAAAAAGAATCTTTGGTGATGACAAGGAAAGCCTTGAAAAAGATTTGAACATGAAAAGAACATCATATTTGGACTGCGAGGACTAGTGGGGCAGAAACTTCCGAGCTTCGAACCTTGGTTAGGTTAGGTATAGGAGGCTGTTAAAAAACCAACTCACTTAGGTCTATTGACCCATTGTGATGCCACGTGGATCTGTGATCCTCCTACAGAAACCATTTGGAGCTCTCAATAAAGCGTAGGAGACTTTAAATGTCGGTGTTGCTTAAGTCACCCAAGTCCTTGTGGAAGAAGGCCCCTAGTTAAAGATTTCTTCTTTGGGAGAAATGTAGAGAGGAGGTGAGGGATTTTCTTTTCTTCCTCCTCGTTCATGCAGCTTCTGCAAAAGTCGTTAGTAAACATGCCAAGCCCTCTTTCATGTTTACCTATCAGGCAGTGTCCAGTGATGACACCTATAATGGCGCTAAGATGTTTTCTATTTAGAAGAATTAAGCTCATGGAGCGATTCAGATTTATTTGGTCGCTGAGCATGTCGATCCAACAGTCCATCAATGGTTTGTTCTTCTATAAGCATCCAGCTTTAATTCTTGTTTGCACGTAGCGATAGGCATGCCTATGGTTTCTTTTTCAGGTTCCAATTTTGGAAATTTCGTCGGCCCTACAATTCCCTGGGATGTCTCTCTGTACCGGCACCCAGCAAAGGTGAATGTTAAACTGCTCTGCCATGGTCATTAGAGATGATCGGCAGTCCATGAATGTTCTTGAATTTAGAGAGCATGAGTCCAGGGATTTGATAGCGGAATGGCGTAGGGTTTTGCTTATAACCAAACATGCTGTTCTTTGGACTTTACTTACCTTCATACAGCTCACTGCTATGTCTAAGAACGGCTTTAGACCACACAACCACCCCGAAGGTGAGTATCGTTCTTATGACCGATGGCTTTTTTGCAAGAGAATAAAGCTACTGAGGCTTTCTTTGCTCTTCCTTTAATGTTAAGTTTCCAGCTCAGTTTCCTGTCGAAAATTAGACCCAAATATTTCGCTGTATCGGAGAATACCAAGCTGGTACCGTTGATTGAATGAGGGTCTATAGTCAGACAAGATCGGTTTTATGGGGGTTTATTCCCAGTCCGCAGTGATCCGCCCAGCCAATACCTAAGGCTAAAGCGAACGCATGCACCAGCTTCTTTGTTAAATCCTCTTTTAGAATGGCATGCCCGATGAGTGCATCACAGAAGTGCAGAACGAAGACAAAACTTTTGATATATTATATCTTTCAAAGTTGCCCTGTTGTCCAAGATGCTGGTCAATTAAACGCCTCAGAATTGTTTAAATTATCGCGCTACTCACAATTAGGCACCAAAATTCAACAAGACACTGACACAAGATGACAAGGTGGATAATATGGAAAATAAGAAGAGGATAGGCCTTGGTCTTTGAACTGACGCGCCAGCAATATGTTTTTATCTTCTGTTTCCATTTGCTAGAGCTCTAGTAGACCGGAAAGTCAGGTTAACTACGGCCCTGGATTGTCTGGTTTGGCAAAATTTGTAGAGCTGGGCAGGCTA
Source organism: Volucella inflata (assembly GCA_928272305.1). Classification (NCBI taxonomy): domain Eukaryota; kingdom Metazoa; phylum Arthropoda; class Insecta; order Diptera; family Syrphidae; genus Volucella; species Volucella inflata. The sequence goes on from OV743716.1 coordinate 231,841,628, forward strand.
CTCTATTTAAAACCACCTCGTTAGTTAGGTCAGGAGTTTGCACCTTCCGGGGTAAGAATGACAGCATTAAAGACAAGTTCTGAAACGTAAATTCAAGCGCGAGTAAGGTAGTCGCCTTAGGTCTTGTTTTGCAGTGCTGAGTTAACTCTGTGGTAAATTAAAGATAGTTACCATTACTTCTTCACCATTTAATGTCGATTCAGCTGTCAAAATTTATCGAAAATTATCGATTTTGTAAGGAATTCTGGTAAATGCATCTTTTTATGCAATCCTTGGTTGACCCACTTAGTTAACTGGGTTAATTGGAAGCAAGTTCAGAGTTCAAATTTACGGAATGAATTGTTAACTTAAGTTAAATCCCGAAACACGAAGTTCAAGATCACTCAAAAACCAGCCGTTAGTGTCTCCTTCATAATACCACTGTCGGCAATATGTTCAGGTTTATTGAAATCCAAATTAGGCTTCACTTGTTGAAAGCCAGTACGCATTTGCTATATCTCAACATACATTAAGGGACTGATCCGTAAGCCAGCAACAAATTTGATCATATTGCGATCGACGGTAGACAGCTTTTCAGACAGTTTGGACGTCTAAAATTTTCGAGAAGTCAATATGGGTTCGGATGATTATCTCGTTACAGTCAGTGTACGAATGCGAATATCATAATCACAATGGAGTCAGGTAAGACCACCAGGGCTATAAGTGAAAAAGCTGCTATTGCAAGAGACCGCAAAAACAAAGACTATTGTATTTCCTTGAAATCCTAGATGCCATACACAATCCAAAAAATATCAATGGGAACGTTTACAGCGAGCTATCAAGAACCTGCTTAAGTATTATCGGTTTCAAAGGACTTCTATAAAAAAAACCTCTGGCTTCAGGATGAACGTTGGCATGTACAAGCAACCATTCAAGGAGTATATAAAGCTGCACTGCATCGAAGGACGAGAGTAGGCCTGAAATGGAGATATGTACTGTTTGGAAGCTTTGGCAGGCTTAAATGACAGTCTCCAAAGATGAACATCAACTAGAAACAATCGGTAGTAAGAAAATAGAAGCACTACTTCCGCAGGCAGTGGGGGTGAAAATACCACTGTCAGGGAGAATAAACCATTCATCCTGTATAAAAACCAAAGAGAATTCGGCCCCACTGACTCCAACATATTTAAGATAGCTTAGCTGTATCGAAGCTTAAGTCTTAGAAACTTGCTGGGACAGAGGCACTGCCTTCTAAGCTACTAAAAGCGTCTAGATATGACCTACTCAGGAAAATGCACCACCTCATCGGTAAGATATGATCACAAACAGACGTGCTTGACGCAAGGAATTTCGACATCGTTTGTCCCTTTTGATTGTGCCAACTTTAAAGGAATAAGTCTACGGAACATCGCCATGAAATATTTTATGAACGTCTGAAGTCATTCATGAGTAATCTGGTTGGTTCACCCAAGTGTGCTTTCAAGTCTGAAGAATCCACCATAAATCAAATATTTACACTACGGTAGATCTTGGTAAATATCAGGGAATTTTAGATCAACACTACCATTTTTTTCTCATGTTTAATAGAGTTTATAGAGATGATATATACAAGTTTTGCTACTGCACATGAACAATTCTTACTGCACCATCAACGTCGGTAGTAAATTGACCGAGGCCCACAATGTCAAGAAAGATTTTAAACAGAGCGACATCTTGTGATGTGACATCGTTAACATCGCGTTAAAAAGAATCGTGTAAAACTTACTGAGCAAAAAAAGGGCACAATCTTTATTGCCAAACACAGCGAGAAGTCAATGAAGCTTTAGTAAGTATTGCGACGAAAGCGATAAAAACAGATCTGCGGCATCCGCCTGTTTTGCATGTGATAGCGCAGCAGGGGGCAACTGCATCTGACGCATACAGTTGGAAGGCGACCTCAAAAAACTTCAAATGCAACATTGCAGGCCGATCGTGCTAGTAACTGTTCGATGCCACCTTTTCCAATGTAATAAGAGAAAAGAGATGTGAAAATTGTATCAAAAAGTACATTGCCAAGTAGATTTGGCATAGCTTGATCCAGTCTCAGGTTTAATCCATTTGCCGATTTCAATTGTATTAAATAGCTTTTGTGAAGCTTTATTCTCCAAAAACAAAAATACAAATTGGCATCACTAATATTTACACAACTAATACGATGTACCATGTGTGCTCAAGTGTTAGTTCTCTGTCATTTTTGTTTTTTTGTTTATCGACGCAGACCCCGCTAACAGAATTTTTTCTAACATATTTGGACAAAAGAGTTTTCAAACTAACCGTCAATTCCCATCGATCGCCGTGTTTATGTCGTGACACATCGTCTTTGTTTCGTCTAAGTTCCTTTAGATTTATATGCTTGTGACTCATAACCCTATCAACCGATAGGACTTTTGCCTGTTAGGCTTTGAAATAAATTGTCCAAGATTTCTATCTCCTTAGTTGATCGGTGCACAGTGTCATCCCTGGATACAACCATGCAACCATAAAGGCCCAACTTTGCTAATTGAAAAATTATTTTCTGTCAGAGTATTTTACCAGATTTCTTCTTGCTAAGAAGAAGAAACCAACTAATTGAAAATTGTCAACAGGTGAATAGATTTTTTCCTCTGATTTAAGGGATCCACTACACTAGGCAATGGTGAAATGCCACCCACGCATTGTTGTCTGTTGTAATGTCAAACGTAGGTAATTAACGTTTGCTTACAGATTGTCAATGATAAAAGTGTCAAAACGGACGGGGTATACATGCTAGTAGATACGTTGGAAGTTTTTTTAAACAACGTTCAAATCAAGAAAACAGTGGTTTAGGGAAAACGTATCTAACACGTATAATAAGTTAAAGTAGGCCCCTGAAGCCCATGGGTATACCTATATAAGAAAGTATAAATACTTAGTCAAGTCATAAATACTGGTACACAACTGAACTCACTCATAACGAATGCAACACTGGGCGCATCCATTTCGTATTGATTGCGATTTGACAGTTGATATTAATGCTTCGTTTTGACGTAAAAAGTTTTTGACATTAGTTGCTTACAAACATGAAATGGGGCGAAATCGAAAATCGTATTGTTGTAGTTGGCCTACTTAAATGCAACATGGAAAAAGGCGATATCTTTAGGACGTTGCGACCGCTTGAAATCACTCGCAATTTTGTGTATCGTACTGTGAAGTTGTTTGAGGATACTGGTGGAGACTGTCAAAGATCCGGCCGTCCGCGCACTGTGAGAACTCCCAAAAGCCGTGAAGAAACGAATCGACCGAAAACCGCTGAGAAAACAGAAAATCTTGTCGCGGGAAATGCAAATTTCGCAAAAATTCCATGTCTCGCATAATCAAAAAAGGTTTAGGACTCAGCGCGTACAAACGACACACTGGACACCTGCTCACGGCCACATTAAGGGAAAAACGCAAGCGAAGATTGAAAGCGTTACTCAGCCGATACGCAAAGAACGCTCACAAACAAATTCTGTTTACTGACGAGAAAATCTTCTCCGTGGAAGAATCGTTCAATAAGCAGAACGATCGTTGTTATGCTCGGTCATCCAGAGAAGCATCCCAACTCATCCCGAGGGTTCAAAGAGGTTACCATCCCGCGTCTGTAATGGTATGGTGGGAAGTGTGCTACGATGGCGTTACAAAGCTCCATTTTTGCGAGAAAGGAGTGAAAACGTCGGCCAAAGTATGTCAATCGACCATCTTGGAACACATTGTGAAGTTTCTCAAGCAATTAATATTCAACAACAGGCCATGGACTTCCCAGCAAGACTCTGCTTCAGCTCAAAAAGCAAAAACGACTCAAATGTGGCTCGAAAACAACGTTCCGGACTTCATATCAACGGATGATTGGCCAGCTGGTAGTCCAGACCTCAACCCGTTGGATTGCAAGTTTTGGTCCGTATTAGAGGGCATGACTTGCTCTACTCGACACTCAAATATTGAGTCGTTGAAGCGAGCCCTTGGCCGTGCAGTGGACAATTTCCCCATGCATGAAGTGCGTCTCGCAATCGATGAGTGGCCACATCGTCTTAAGTCCCTCTGGAAGGGAGCGCTGATTTTTCTGTGTACCAGTATTTATGACTTGACTAGGTAAGCCCCTGTCCCATAAATGCTCGACAGAGTAGCATGAGGCTGCTAAGCTTAAGATATCAAAGACAACTATGTAACGGATATTGAAAGACGAGCTTAAAATCAAATACGTATTATAATATATTTCAAAAAGTCGAAATGTAACCGATGATCAAGAAAAGAATAGGGTTCGATAGAGCAGAGAAGCTGTTGCGCTTGCGTGACACGTTGCAGTATACTCGTATATAGGTAGTGTTCTCTGGTAAGAAAAATTTTCCAATTGAACGTCGTGAATAATCAAAGCGATCGTGTCTATGCAACAGAAATGTCATACGAAAATTGTGTTTAAGAAGGTGCTTTGATATCTTGGGCAACTAAACGTTTCGGTAAGGGAGAGTGGACGTTCCAACAAGATTCTGTACCAACTCACAAATTACGAGTAAACCAAGAGTGATAGAAAGACAACGTGCTTTGCTTTATTTCGTCGACACTATGGCGGCTTGACTTTTATATCTAGCACTAAAAAAATGTGGTCATTCCAACGTAGGTTGTCATTGATACTTTTGCCGAGAATGCAAAGTTTTTCGATCTCGGCGATGCAAGATGACAGCCGAAGACAAATATGAGAAGCAAAGAGTACTGTCGTCAGCGAAGTAATATATTGGATAAGAAGTAGTTGATGAATATTAAACAGAGTGTAGGAGACAGAACGGAGCCCTTAGGCACACCGGCATTTATTTTGTGAATATCAGACTTTAAACCATCTTGAACCTTCCGAAAGGTAATTTCTAATCCATTGAAGATGAGAGTCATAGATCCCACTTGCACGCATTTTCAACAAAAGAGCTTGATGCCAAACTCTGTCAGATGCCTTAGAAATATCAAGTGCAACTATTTTGCTTTCAGCGATTAATGTAAGCTTTGGTTCGTTCCAATTTCTGTAAGACATGCCATCATATCACCAGTGGACCTGTCGCTAGGAAAACGGTACTGCCGGTCATTAAGTAGTTTTCGTGTTTCAAGATATTTCATGAGCTGACGGTTTATCAGAGTTTCCATGACCTTGGTGAGAAGGGACGTAAGTGCAATGCGTCTGTAAGAGGAAGTCAAAGCGGGAGGTAAGGGTCAAAAATTCGAAAGTAGATACGAATTTTTTTAGAAGTTTTGACTCTGAAAAGATATTCGCCAAATCGCCAAACTATCTGTGACTTTTGGTTACTAGAATATATGGGATCTGTTCTTTCAGTCCAAACATGCTTCTAAAAAAGACTTCTTATACCCCTTGACTAATTTTTAACAGAAAATTTCCGATTTAGACTTTCAGTGTCTAGAACTAAGGCGAGTTCCGAACTCCTTTATTGGAGAACAATAGACAATGTTGCTAACAGCTTAAAGTCCGTGCCATTCAATCCATTGATGTGGGTGTGATTGAGCTCCACCTAACATAACCTTTTCAGAAGTTGGCTTAATCCAAAAATAATAATTTTGAATTTCACAAGTCCATTAAGCCAAGACAGAGCTTTTTGACTAAACATGAATTTTTAAACAACATAAGACGAGCCCGTTCAACGTGTTTCACCAATATACTATATTCCCTGTATATTGAACAGTTAAAGGCCAATCTATTCTCTTTCTTGATCATCCACCTTCACGCGGACATAGAACCGAAATTCAAAACCAAATTGAAGCGTTTAGGGCTAAATGGTTGGCATCATACTACACATAACAGCATATTAAGCCATATGCGGTGAGGTTGACGGGAAGGGGATGAAAACTAAGGTATTGCTTCCAAGGTTAATTGCGCGCCCAGGCCTGTCTGAGGAAGAGCTCAGTCGCTCGCACAAAAAAACTCTGTTTACCTGAGGATACCCTCTTCCTGGACTCGTGAGAGATAAAACTTAAAATTAAAATTAACATCAAGAACAAAAAGAATGGGTGCAGCGTGCTCCGGCATTTTAAGAGTATTCATACCCTCTTATGTCTTAAGTTCTTTAAAAAAAAAAAAAAAAAAAATCTAAGTCGAGGACCCGTAAAGCTACTTTAAACGACTTAACTCAGGCCCGAGCGGTTCAGAGATATACTCCCTACCCGGAAATGTGCCACTGAAAAAAGTAGTTTCTGACGGGGGAAGTATCAGACGTAGACGTAAAGGTTCTACTTCTCTGAGATGGCCAGCTCATCCAAATTTTTCGCATCGAACACCGAAAAAAAAAAGAGCTCCAGGAAACCAAAACCTATGCTCTCATCGGACCGGCTGATAGAACCTGACCCCGAATATATCCGACTCTAGGATTATCCCCTATGAAGAGGACTTGGACAGCAAAAAGCACCATAAAAACAAGGAGTAGCCATTTTCTTAAAACTTTAAGTAACCCTACGTTCTATAGTGAATAAGTCTTTTACACAAACCATAAAGAAGATAACCAAGACAGCAAAAAGCATCTAGAAAGCAAAGCAAAGTGGAGTGGGTAATTTTTACCCCTTCAAAGCACCAACAGCGTGTACCTTATTAAAGAGAGTGAGAATTCTATGGACCCTGCAAAGTCACCTCATACCTAGAAAACCTCACTAAGGAAGGTGTAGCGGGCATTTATTCGACAACTCAGCAGGGGGAGGTAAGCTCAATAAAAGGTAGTGTCTGTATGATTGTAGCCCACCCTTACTCCTGTAAGATAGATTCTATAGACGGGACACTCAAAAATGACTCAAGGTCATATAGTGGTCGCTCTATAACCGCATATAACCACCCTAAAGTGATGTAGAATTCGAAAATAATATCGCTGAAAGCCAAACTACTTATTTTCGTTAAGAAAAAACACCCTGATCTCACTAGGATCGGGACGGTTGAGTATTCCGGTTTCCTATATACCGAAGGGCAGAGTTGAATGCAGCTTCTAATATTTCAATCCCGAACTTAACAGCAAGGAATGGAAGGTTGTCGAAACGTGCAACAACAAATTTATGGCACTACTACGCAAAACCAACTATAAGGTTCGTATCGGTATAATCGATGCAAGATCTGACTTTTTACACTCGCAGGAAGACGAAAGTAAGTGCTGAAGATAACATAAAATAAATCTTCACCACAGTCAAACGACCAATGTAAACCTTGTCTACTTTATGAGTAAGGAAGGCATTGACGTTGCGGTCATCTGGGAACCTTACATAACCGAAGCAAATAAGAGGGCTATACTCAACCAAATTAGTCACTTACAAAGACGAATCAGGTAATAAAAGTACGAGTTGAATTAAGGTCTGTATATCATCAAAATATTATATTGAATTATCTACGAGTATCTCCAAGCTCCTTAGAAGTGCAATTTTTTCTAGCGTATGACTTCAACAACATACCAGTACTCTGGAGTGTTACTGCTAAAACTTTCAGCGAAGACATCTAGCCACTATAGATCGATTCAGATGAATTGATTTCAGCTTTGGTCGCCACGTATTATTGTCTACCAAAAAAACCTCTGCAAATCAGCATGAAAACACCCTGGCATAAAATCTAGTAAACCACCGCTTTGTACAAATGCAATAAATGTTGAATAACAAATAGTCACCAGGAAAGTTGCAGGTACAACATTTGGTGATCAATCTAAAGCCAAATTATCAATATGCAAAAAAAGGCGCGACAAAAAGCCTGCTTCACTGAATCAACCGCAGTGTCGTAGCTCCCGTTTTAATCTGTAAGGATATGCATCCGCTTAGAAGGGCATTTGTTCCTGTCACCCTGCGTTTCATCCGAATCATCATCATTTCGTAACGTTACTTTCCTTATTATAATTCATTGTTGGATATCTCCGATCTCCTCACGCACTACTCTATACCATGTTCGGTATATGTTCATTCGCTGCATCTCCAGAATATCGAATTCGACCTAAAAATGGCAACATAAAGCAGAAATTGACATATTTTCTATCATATCGCTAATTGGTCGTTCAGAAGGTCTCTGCGGAGAGTCATGATTATATGTATGTATGTGCGGGCATCTTTATATCCTCCTCGAGCAGAAACGTCACCAAATCTTGCAGAGATAGAGTCAGTTGTTTGGTTGAACTGCAGAGACATCCTACATTGGATGTCATGTTTTCTTGTATATTTTCGCGAGTTTTTTCATCGATCATCGGATTCGGATCCATCCACCCCGTGGCTCCCTTTATACAATCCTATGCCATTTTAGTTAAAAATGTTATGCGCTTGGCCAATTACGAGTATAATAATGATTCAGACCATGGAGACTTTATCGAATCGAAATATTGATTTATTGATTATCCAGATGACGGGATGTATTCGTTTATGCCCCTACAAACTAACAAGCCTATGAGTATGTGTAAGCAGTTTCCTCTATCTACTGCCGCAATTTTACATTTGAAATTTATTCATTTCAAATACCAATTACGTTACTGTCAGTCGGCAATCCTACGAATTGAACTCAAAATTGGTTACATTTCGATTTACAGAGTACCGACCGACCTCAGCCAATTACTCACATTGCTTCCAATACAAAGCGATCGATCAACTAGCGACTAAGCAACGACATAATGCGACTTTTATTTCACAGATACGAGTATGAGTACGAGTAGAGTAGACCAAGGTAAGTCCTGCTTCGGAATTGACACCCGGCGAAAATATAGAAATAAATGTGGCGCGAATAAATAAAACGCTGATTTGTACGCCTTGCCAAGGACCTGGCAGCCAATTACCCGTTATTATAAACTATTTTACCTGTCCAAGTAGTGGCAATAGCCGCAGTGGCATCGCACGCCAACATCTTGACTCAGCACTTGTAACTTGCCTTAGTAGAAGTAGACACAAGATACCCCCTTGGGGGTATTCGGTTGAAATTTAAATCTTGGAAATGTTGCAGGGCAGTGGTACTTAGTACCAGTAGTCGTTCGTAAGGAACTGAAGTCGATTGAACGCGTACCTCTGGCGAGATGGAATCCTTTTATCACCTTGCTACCATCTTTAATTGTTACCACAATGTGGCCCATTCTTCTGGCGTGTTGTTGGCAGTTGTTGTCACCTTGAGATGTTTGTTTTTACCCAGTCGATGGTGATCATGTTGTGGTGGATGCATGCGTTTCTAGCATGGCTGGCGCGGATGGTAATGCAATTATTAAATATGCACAAAAGGGACAATGTTTTAGAGGCAAACAATGGTAGCCGGTGTTGGTGGGATGGTCTTTGGGTTGTAATAAGTGCTCATTTCACGAGAATCGCACAAAGACTCCTTCATGCCATACGTATATGGCAGGGGGACGATTATGATGATGATAATAGACAATGTTGAAAGTTGGCAGATTTCTCCCACAAAAGAGCAATTGTGGCAGTAATTGGACGTTTTACAAGGAAATAACTTAGACATGGAACTCTGTATGTTTGCCCGGATAGATGTCAATGATGATATAAAAATAATTGAGAGCTGTTAAAATTTTCCGCATTACTGTTGTTTGTTTTTGTTGAAAATCTCTCAGAAACAATTTTAATTCGATTTTAGTTACAAATGTACGTGTTTTGTAATTCGAATTAGAAGATACATGCACATAAGGTGAGACCGACCTGAATACCAATTGGTAGGTATAGACTCAGCACATCTATAATGCTGTAGTGTTTTGAAATAGTACTATATGCGTTGTAAGATGCTGATCGAGCCATCGTAATACCGACACTTTCTTTGCAGTTACCCTGTTATCTGCCTTTAACGGTAACTTTGCTCCGACTGCACTATAATAAAACCAGTGAAAGATGAAACACAACGATCGCAGCTGGATTTTGCTCTTTTATTTAGTTCGGTTCCGACGTCATACAAGCCCAAGATGGTTCTAAGAAAATAATGTTTTCCTATCCTAAGCCAAGGAATTTGGATCTATTGTGGAGAATTATAATTCTCAGCGCAGTCCAGATATTTTGGGGAGTTCTTGCATCACCAGGAAAAAATTGAGCCTCTATGACCCTTCACCTTGTGTTTATTGCTACAATGTAGGAGCGAGAATTGGATCAGGGCTGCTCTTTACAACAAGGCTTTCAATACAAATTTATAATTCTTCTCTTGGAGTTAATAAAATGCGGATAAATATGGGATTTATGTATTTATACCGCTGCTCAACTTAATGATCTTTGAATTCCCTTTTAAAGCAAAGGCTCATTGCTGGTAGGATATAAACTCAGACAACGATACCAGCGGTGAAATCAAACGTAGAATCACTCTTGTCAATTGCTGACCTTAATAATCGCAGTCCTGCTCCAAAGCGCAAAGGCATGGACATTATCAAAATAAGATGAAGATGGTCCCGTCTGCTGGAGGAGGAGATACAACGACTAAGATGACTGGGTAATGTAGAGCTGATGAACATATACGTTCTGGTCCGAAAAGTCTTCGTATCTGCCCCCGAGGGACAGCGCAGTAGAGGAAAACTGAATCTCAACAAAACTGGAGGCAGCAAGCAAAGGATCAAGCTGGTTGTTAACTGAGGCCCAGGAGGATGACCCTGCTAGGGCTCAATATCCGGAGTGGAGTGGCTATAAGTACTGGGTACTGAGACCCTAAGATCAGTAAGAGGTTTTTTGTAGGCCTCGACTCATACCAAGGGTGGATTTGTGCATTCAGCACATTTCCGCATTGGTATTATTTTGTTAAGTAGCAAATAAGCGATGGCAAGGCGTATCCTTGCTCCCATGGATGTATGAGCATCTCGTGATCTTAAGTGTACACGACAAACGTTAACGAAAAACACACGACACATCTGTCCTATCCATGGTAGGTCCCCGCCCAATTATCAAGACTTCTTCCATCAATGACGTTTTCTAAAGCGGGGTAGAGCAAAACTGGGCTTATCTTTCACATCACCAGACCTTTACGCCATTGAGGGTTGCTATGATTTGTCCGGTACCAAGCAGCTGGTCATAGGTCTTGCTGAGCAGCAAGACCACCACCATACCAATGGTGGAACACAGTTCGAAGGAATTGACGGTGAGCGATGGCAAGGCGTATCCTTGAACCCATGGATGTATGGACATCCCGTGAACTTAAGTCTCCACGGCAGGTGTTCATGCAAAACACGAGACATATCTGTCCTAGCCATGATTTAACATTTTAATTAAAGTTTTATTACTAAGATCCTTCTAACCTTGCTTGGTAAACAGTATAATTTCGATAGTGTGGTGGTTAAGATGGCATCGATCGCCGACTGCTCGCCTGTAAACGCTGAGCATGGCCTAGCCGCTTCCTACTTACTTACTTATTAAAAGTGCCGCTACAGCCCGAGGTAGACCTAGGCCTCAAATAAGAAGCGTCTCTAACTAGCTGGATCTTCAGCAAATTGCCTCTAGATTCGCAAGTTGGCTGAGGTCTCCTTCCACTTGCGTGTGCCTCTTGTTTTGGCGTCGTCACCCTGCCCAGATGGACGAGTTTGGAAGAGATGCCAAAACTAGACCTTGCTCTGTAGAGCTCATCTCTGTAGATGCTGTCATCCATGGCCTTGAAATTGATGAATAGGTGCTGTATTTCGATCTGCCGTAGTGTGAATATTTGATCGATCGTGGACATTGATGGTCAGAAGCCACATTGACAAGGATCTATCAGGTTGTTGACGATTGGCTTCAGGCGTTTACACAATACGGTAGATAAGATCTTGTATGCGATGTTAAGAACACTGATGCCTCTGTATTTGGCGCAGCTCAGAGGATCTCCTTTCTTGAGGAGCGGACAAGCAATGCTGAGGTTCCACTCCACAGAAATGTTTTTTTCAAATCCTCAGCTTTCTTTTCAACTCTACTACGATGTTCCCAGGCTTCGGTTCGGGGCATCTTTTTTTTACCAGTTGGTAAAACCTCCGAATTTTATTTCTGGAGTAGCATTTCTCAATTTCCTCCACTGCACACTTCTAATGCTCTTTCTTTTCCTCCTGAGAAGCCCATGTTCGTCTCTCCTCTTCTGCTTATAGAGTTCGTGAGCAGCTCTAGTCCTCATATGCAGGGCCGCTTTGTATGCATCTTACTTAACTGCATGTGTTTGCCGGCGTTCTTCATCAAACCAGGGGTTTCATTGGGATGGTCAAGTGAGCCACAGCACATCTGAAAGTGCATCTCTGATAGCTTTTTGGCAGTGCTGCCTCTGGTTTTCGATGATTGATGCTGGGGGCAGTGAACCTCATAGGAGATTTAGATAGCCTGAATCTGTTATCGGAAGTGGTGTTGTGCTGGCTTTATCTTTCGACAGTACTATCAAAAATGTCCTCTCCTTATAGCTTTTCTTTGAAAATCAAAGCTAGGTTTGTTGGTGTTTGTTTCAGAGCTCATAGAAGCTATCTTCAGAGTAGTCATCTTTCTCGTCTGTGGGTGCGTGCGCTCATATAGCGCTAATGTTGGCAAAGTAATTTAGCCATGATATAGATTGTTACGAGGCGATCATTCACAGTCCGGTAACTCATGACTTCTTGCCTAAGTCTGCTCCAAATAGGAGCTGCTTTTGAGGTCGATGCCAATTGCCATATTAGATGTGGTAACTGACCTAGCTTACTACGTTCATATCTGAAGTTCGTTGTCTCTGATTAGTTTGCATGAGTTGAGCAAAAGCATATCTGTCCGTATCTGAGGCTTGTTTCTGCCTCGTAACGTTCACCTCCTTTCCATTACCAGGCAGATACACCGGCATCATAACCTCCAACCTGAAGGGCTGCAGGAGCCATATTTCCCTCACCCGTAAGAAATGGGTACGATTTTGTTTCTTTATATCACTCGGCTTAACATCTTTTGTCTAGTTTGACTTTTCGAACTGTTTTTGCAGTGAATTTAAACAATCTAAATGTTACGTTGCATTTTAATTTAATTAATTTTAACTTGTCATTTGTTAAAAAATGTAAGCATACTCATATTTTTGAACAGAGTACATGATACAAAGTGTTATTTAGTAAGATCAATAGCTTACTATGTTAAAAATAAAAAAAAATCTTAAGCTTGCCGATGTGTTTGACTTCAGCTGCCTTTAATTAAAATTTTCATTAAGCTGCACATTCTACTCAAAAGAATCAAATTTACGATTCCATTTGACGGTTAACAGCAATTTTAATTTGATGGTTAGAAAAATTTCCTCAATTTGGCTTATTTATTCTCATCTCGATAACAGGCACTCGTAATTGTTTGGATTTAATTTCATCAGGCCAACGATAAGAATGAATCTATTTTTATTGATTTTGATGTGATACTATCTGAGGATATGCAGATATTTCCAGAAGCTACTGATTTTCAATAAAAAAATAAATATATCTCCAACATAAATCCTAATCTTCAGTTTCATTCATTAACCAGTACAAAGGAGGAGAACACAATATGCCGGTAGATGTAGTAGCCCCCGCCATTAAAACGGTAGCCAAATAGTAATTAACTAAATTCTATGGATAAGGAATATTAATTTACATAATCCTCTCACATACCAACTACCAACCTGCCTGCATATCTTTGCTTATTATCAATATGTCGAAACAATGACATGGACAACAATGAGACGCCAAAGACTCAGAAGCAACCAAAAGACCTGAATCAAACAAAAGAGCTCGTTAATTAGTTGAAAAGTTTTGATTTCTCGAAGCACCCCATATTCGTAAAATTGGAATCCCAAGACCGTTGACATGATCATTATCTGACATTTATCTGTCTTTCAAGAGAAATATGTAGCCGAACTGCTCGTAAATTATCCAACCCTTCCAGTGAGCATCATCATTATAGTTAGCATCACCAAATATCTGTTCATGTCTTCTGTAACCGACACATACTCGTAGAAGAAGAGGAAACATTTTATACGGCATTTGTGGTTCAAAATCCAAATTTTAACCAAGTCGATCTGCATACAATTTGTTATCTTAGATACGATGTCACCTCGAAAACATTTCTCAGATCGATTTTCCATGGTAATTTGATATTTATTTAGCATACGCATCGTCGCAGTCGTCGCTCGATAGAATTTGGTTGAAATTAATTAAATCGATCAAGGTGAAGTAATTATTTAAAAAACGTTTTTGGCAAATTAAAATTCAAATTTGTGGTTCTCTGTTAGCTTAACGTGATTGCTATCCAATTTGTGAACTTGTGCGAGTTTAGCTTAGAAAGTTTCGATCACAACCAGCCTCGTAATAGCGAGCGTGAGATTATTTGTACAGATAGTGGTTTTACAACCGAAGTAAATTATGTTTGATGTTTTGCATATCGCCTGATAGACATGCTCCATTATAATCACTAATTAATACTCGTACCATGCCTGAGTTTTGAGATAAATGAAATTCAGAGGAAGTTACGATGCTTTCGTCGTCGAACTTGTATATCACGGACACCCACGGTGAGCAATATTAAAAGTTAACAACAGATTTAAATAAATCCAAAAAAAAATTATCATATAAATCAAATGAATATATTTGTCGAGCAGATTAATATTTATGTGAATCGATGAAATTTGAAACCTTCTTCGAAACGGGTACCAGTTGGGAATTGTTGTCCATACTAGTTTTATCTAATTGCAGAAAGGTGTGACTGTGGTTACCATTAGCATATCGAGTTGAAATTGCTTCCCTAAGAAACTTAATACGTTTAAAAGCTTCATCCACTTGAAATATGCTAAGTAAATTTCAAAACAAGTAACAACGATGAAATAGACTTGGCAATGAATCAGTTTAACACCGAAGATTGTACTTTCTAAGAGAAGAACAAGCCTTTTGGATGGTTTCTACCACCACAAAACAATTCCTCTAAAGTCGTTAAGGCAAATCTAAATATCTAAATTGTCTCCACTTTTGTCGTCACTAAACGAGACATTTTGAGTTTTGGCTCATATGGTGAAGTCGACGCTTCTTATGGTTCAAATTTAATACATTTTTTCGACAGCGCATCAGTGAAGGATGTTTCTTTCTGACGCATGCCAAACTTGGGGATGTAACTTATGTTAACGGTAGATTGCTACTAGAAAGACAGGCGTCGAGGGAGCAATTGGACACCACAGCTCCGGACCTAATAATCTTTAAATCCGTGCCCCGGAAACAACGTAGCAGGCGACGGTTGAATCTACGGTGGTGTGAACAAGGTGAAGGGGACCTCAACCAACGTGGAGTGCATCACCGATGGAAGGAGCTGACGAAAGACCGTGTCAGCTGGAGAGCCTGTTGATTGAGGCCTTTGTTTACCCCGGACTTTAGTGCCACTTAAGAGGAATAAGCTACTAGAAAGGTGAACTTTTGCTATTTAAAAATAAAAAGACAGCACCTCCTCGTTGGCGCAAAAGCTAAAATTTCATCATTGCTGACGTGTTAATTGTAACTTTTTAAAATTTCTAAATTCACTGCTACTTTAGAATTCATACTAATGTATGAAATTATCTGTTTATTGTACTCTTGGTTGGTTTTATAAATTTTCTTTTGCGATCGGTCGCGGTAATTTTTTTAAAAAATGGGTGTTACTTAGACAAATTTTAAGACTTGCAGTGAAAGATAAAATTGAAATTTTGGAAAAATATGGTCAAATCACTATGCCGCAAATATGAGGTAGACAAGACTATAATCAACAAAAAAGGGGTCACCTTCCTATTTAGGTGACCCCTTTTTTGTTTTTATGCCTAGTCCAATGAATGGAACCTCAGCATTGTTTGTCCGATTCTCAAGAAAGGAGACCCTCTGAGCTGCGCCAATTACAGAGGCATCAGTCTTCTTAACATCGCATATAAGATATTATTTGCCGTATTGTGTGAACGCCTGAAGTCGCTCCCATAGCCTCTACCTTCTCCTGCGGATCTTCGATCACAAAGAAATTGTCATCATCAACAGCTTCATTTGGATCTATGCCTGCTGTTGAGAGTATGCGTTCATTGTCAGTCGTTCGAGCGATTTTTATACATGAAAGGTCGTTTTGATCTTTCCTCTGAAATATTTTATTTATTTGCGGAAACATATTCGGGTTGCTGGTGTTTACAGCCCGAATTTTGTTGTTCCAATACAAATTTACAGAAGCCCTGTAATATTCTTTTATTAATGTTTGGAGGTTTTTGATCGACGACTTTAATGTCAAAATCTCCGGGTTGTGTCTGTCAGTAAATTGTCTGTACAAGGTCTTCAGTCTTGAGAGAAGTGAAGTGCGTCAATAGTCTTCGTTGTCAGTGTGTTGATACCGAGGTATCGTTTTGTCCATTGTCCGTTTAATTGTCTCGTCCATTAGTTTTAGATACCTGTCAATCTCCTCGTTTGACAGATTTCTGTTGGACGATGGGTAGAGCGAATTCGAGGCGAGTGCTCTAGTCAGCGTCCTGGAGAAGTGTGTCCAACGCACCCTACTGTAGTTGTAGGAATGCCTTTGAACAAACCACTGTATTACAGTGGATCGCATGCCTATCTGCACTTAGTCTTTTTATAAAAAAATTTGAGCCTATGGTCGACTTACACAGTTCAATCGTCTCCTTTAGTTCCATCTTGTAAGTGTTTATTGGTGGAACCCTTTGTTTTGTGTTGTTTTGGTGTTTCTGCTGTTGTTGTCGTTGCTGCTGTTGTTGTTGTTGCTGCTATTGGTGTTGTTGTTGTTTATTATTTTGGTCAAACTGACTTTTTTGTTTTGGCTGCATCGTTTGAATTTGTGTTGTTTTTTGTAGTTTTTGTTGTTGTTGTACAGCATGACTCTTTTTTTGTTGTTTAGTCTCGCTTGTGTCTTTTTGTTGCTGAGAGCTAAGGAGCTTTTCATGGTGTTCCCTCTCTCTTCTTGCCATTTGTTTGGCCTTTATTGACTGTACTTTTTGTTGAAGCTCTTTAATGCTGTTGTTTAGAGCTTCAACCTCCTCCTCTTCGTCCTCTGACTCGGAAGCCGCCAGAGATGCGAAGGTATTTTTACCCATACAGTGGCCTTCTCCACCAACAGACGCGTATGAGTAATCGTCTTTATCTGATTCAACTGCCGCCCTTTTTATTGTTGTTGGCGCCTCTTCCCTTGCTCTACCAGGCAGCTTTTTGGTAGAGGTTGAAAGGGAAGCGCCCTTCGCTAAGTTAGGAGTTGGCTTCAACATCCTCCTCCTCTTTGTTGTCATTGACGATGTTGCTGTTTTTGATGTTATTGTTGATGTTGGCGTCTTCTTTCGAAGTGGCTTAACGGTCTGATTATCAGATGACGTTGCGCCATCTTCTAATCCCGCTATTAACATAGCGGACCGCTCACTGCCAATCATCGTTCTATCACACTTTTTTGTTTATATTAGATTTTATTGTCTTCTTAAACACTTAAAAAATAGAAATGGACAATGTTTCTTTTTCGGGTACTCGAACCCACGACCCCGACTTTCTCGGCTCACTGCCACTACCACCAGGCTCGAGACACTTTTTCGATTTCTGAGACTGGAATTGGAGGAAAACTACTTCATTATCGGCGGACATTTCAAAGCCAAACATAGCGATTGGGGAAATAATACACCAAACACTAGAGGGAACCTGCTATTCAATTGGTGGGGTCAGCACAGTGTGATGTACCAACTCGGCCTAAAGGCGACGGATAGTCCGTCGTTTCCTAGACACGGCTCCTATTTGGATCTCCTGTTGTTCGACACACGAATACAAGTGACAGGTACGAACCAACAAACTGTAAACTGTCTTCGCACTTTTGTGTATGACAGTGACCATTGCGGTCTTAGTACCTAAATAACCGTTCCGAACGAAAATGCGGAATTGGATGAGTATGTTCAAAGGCATTCCTACAATTATAGTAGAGTGCGTTGGAAACACTTCTCCAGGACACTGACAAGAGCACTCTCCTCGAATTCGCTCTATCCACCGTCCAACAGAAATCTGTCAAATGAGGAGATTGACAGGTACCTAAGACTAATGGACGAGACAATTAAACAAACAATGGACAAAACAATACCTCGGTATCAATACACTGACAACGAAGACTTGTTCCGCAATTCAACTATAGATGCACTGCATCGACATAAAAGTAGACTACTGTCCAGACTGAAGACCTTGTACAGACAGTTTACAGACAGACATAGCCCGGAGATTATGACATTGAAGTCGTCGATCAAAAACCTCCAAACATTAATAAAAGAAAATTACAGGGCATCTGTAAGTTTGTATTGGAACAATAAAATTCGGGCTGTAAACACCAACAACCCGAATATGTTCCCGCAAATAAATAAAATTTTTCGGAGGAAAAATCAAGACGACCTTTCATGTCTTAAAATCGCCCGAACGACTGACAATGAACGCATACTTTCAACAGCAGGCATAGATCCAAATGAGGCTATTGATGATGACAACTTCTTTGTGATCGAAGATCCGCAGGAGAAGGTCGAGGCTATAGGAGCGACTTTCCAGGAAGTGTACAAGGCGAATGACACCATTGGCCCAAACCACGACTTGGAAAATCGAGTCCTTTTGCACAATTTCTATCTTCAAAATGAAATAGTGAACTGGCGAATCGAGAACTCGGGTTTCACCCAGTTCAGTGACGAGAATATGGCAAATAATGTCATCGCCAATAAAAGGGAACTACCCCCGTTCATCTCGAAGGAAGAACTCCAAACGATCTTCGACACAATTAGAAGTAAAAAATCAGTGGGAAACGATGGAATACCGAACATTGTGCTTCGACATCTCCCACTAGAAGCGGTGGACATTTATACCACCCTGTTTAACAATGCAATGAATAATGCACATTATCCAGCGCATTGGAAAACTGCGGTGGTACATCCCATCCCCAAAAGAGATAAAGACACCTCCAATCCGGCGAATCTCCGGTCGATCAGTCTCCTTCCAAATATCAGTAAGGTTTTCGAAAAAGTTATCAATAGAGTCCTGACTAAGTGGGTTGAGGACAGAAATATACTCGTAGTTCCGGAT
Organism: Volucella inflata; assembly: GCA_928272305.1. Lineage (NCBI taxonomy): Eukaryota > Metazoa > Arthropoda > Insecta > Diptera > Syrphidae > Volucella > Volucella inflata. The sequence continues at coordinate 231,860,566 of OV743716.1, forward strand.
AATCAATTCGGTTTCAAGGCGGGGCATGATGTTATTCATGCCGCGTCTAAACTGGTTTCTGATGTCCATTGGAACAAAGCCAAAAAACAGTGCACTGGTGCAACAAGGTGCGGTCAATTCGCCAATCCTTTTCAACATTTACACAAGTGATCTGATAGGTTCACTTCACCATGCCATAGCGTACGCAGACGACTTAATCGCGTGCAGATCAGGTCCAAAGATTGAGGTTATAAACATTCTTTTGCAACGTGACTTCGATAAAATTAAATAATATTGCGATGACTGGAAGTTGAAGATCAACTTTCAGAAGTCGGAAACCATTCTGTTTAGGACGCCTTTGTCTGGGGCCTCTGCGGATACCAGAAAGAATTAGCGAAAGTTTCAGATCGTGGGACAACACGGGCAGCCACTTGTTTGTCGAAATGTAGTCAGATACCTTGGGATCTGGCTAGATCAATATCTGTATTTTAACAAACATATAGATGATGCTCTGGCCAGAGCCAGAGGTGCTTTTGCCCTTACAAAGAGACTGTTTTATAACAGGCAACTCGATGCGAGGGTAAAGGTGATCTGCTACATGGTCCTTATTCGGCCTATGCTTACATTTGGTTGTCCCGTGTGGTTCAACGTGAGAGCAAGTATTTTGGAAAAGATTCGGGTGTTTGAGAGGGCTTGCCTTAGGGCTTGTCTTCGCTTGTGCAGAACACCAGAGTCTGAGTACATAAAATTCTATCCTAATGAGGTCTTGTACAATAGGGCAAACCTAATACGAGTGGACAATTTTGTTATTAAGTTGATTCGAAGGCACATTGCAATAGCAATGACCTCGTCAAACAACCTGATCTCTGGGGCTTACTTCCCCAATAACATGTATCACGAGAGAGTTCGCTTTGACGGCTTTATTCCTCCAGAAGCGTTCCTCTACCTCGATAAACAAGGTCTGATCCAGGATAGATTAGCGGTGCCGTTAATCTTCCACGTCGCTCGAACAGCTGCGGACAGGCGACTCAACTACGACAGAGACGTCGCACATGAGGGATGTTGCTCGGCAGCACCAACAATTTTGGTGCCTTGCAGAAGAAGGGGAAGCTCCGTTGTAGAATTCCTCCAATCCTTGATAGCTTCGTTAGGGAGCAGAGTGGGTCTGCCTATTTTTAGACATGGCCGGCTTACATAGGTTTAGGTAGGGTTAAGGTAGTTTTAAGAGTAAAAATTATAAAAACTTTTTAAAAAAAGAATAAAAAAAAAAACAAAAAAAATTATAAAAACAGAAAAAAAGAATAAAAAAAAAATAAAAAATAAAAAAAAAATAATAAAGACTTAGAGATGGGTACTGAAATAGTTAGTACTGAAATAGGTAGTTTTTCTGAAATAAAAAAAAATACTATACAATACAATAAGATAGGTTAAGTAGGCTAAGTAGGTTAAGTAGTCTAAGTAGATTATTTAGATTAAGATTTATTTTTAAGTATTTTTTAAGTTTTATCTTAAGATTAAATATAAAAAGAAAAGTCCGTATACTAAGTTTTTTTTTTAATAAAATAAATTTTCTTAATTTTACCTTTAATTAATGTAAAAATTAAAATATGTATTAAGGATCGTCGAAAGACATTTAGACTAAGAATTATGTTTAACCTAGAGTGCCTGCATGGGGCCAGTAAGTTACAATAAGATAGTTTTAAGTTATTTAAGCTAATTTTTAAGCGTTTTTTTGTATAGCTTGTAAGAAACAATGAATTAATAAAATAAAAATGCATTTAAAATGAAATGAAAATGAGAGATTTGGGTTTATGAGGATGAAATGAAATTGTATAATATACCGGGTTGCAATGAATCTTATTCTTCAGGTGGTTTTGCAGTTTATATTGATGAGAGTATTGATCACAAGTTCTCCAAACTTGTCATACGTAGTGCAGATGTTGTAAAGTTGTCGTTTTTTTATCAAAACGAAAACTATACAATGGTGTGCTTGTATAGATTGCATGCCTTTAGTAAAAGTTTGTTCCTAGAGGAATTTAGCAAAATTCTTTGTATGAATAAAACTTGTAATTTAATTTTAATTGGTGATATTAATATTGATATTTCTAACGAGTCCAATATTGATTCTGATAAGTATTTGTTCCTAATGGCCTCGCATGGTCTCAAATGTAATATATATGACCCTTCCCGTATAACAGAATCTTCAAGTACTTGCATTGACCACATTTTCACCCGGTTTAAAATCTGTAATAAACTAAAACTTTCTGGAAGTGTTCTCGATTTAAAGATTACTGATCACAAAATGATCGTTTTATTATATGAGTCAGAAAATATATCGAAACCTCCTTCAGTAATTCAAAAAAAAAATGCACTATACAATAGATTATACTTCATTACAAAATGTTTTGAAACATTTCAATTTTGGGATCAGGTTTATTCGGAAAAGGACCCATCTACTTCATACGCTCTTTTTATTTAAATTTTGCAAAAACATATATAGTCATGCACTTCTATATCCTTAAAAAAATCTAATAGAAATAAGTTTCTCAAACCTTGGATGAATGGGTCTCTCCTTAAGCAGATTAAAAAAAAGAGTAAAATAAGTATAAAGCTAAAAAAAACATCCAAACAATGAAAAATTAAAAAAATACTTCCTTAAATTTTGTAAGACTGTAAGCGCAAATGTTGAATTGACTCGAGAAAGGTATTATCTGAATTTGTTTGAAAAATTGAAGGGCAATATTAAAGAAGAATGGAAAGCAATCGACAGCATTTTAGGGAAAACACCTAAGCTTAATATAATAGAAACCATTGTAGTTGATAATCCTACTCTTACAGATTTTAAAAGTATATCAAACAAATTTAATGAATATTTTACAGAAATACCTGCAACATTGAATCATTCCATTAATTTTAGTGGTGATTGTAACTGTTTTAGTCAACAGTGTATAAATACTGAATTCTCACATCCAAATAGTTCTGCTTTTAATCCTATCACCTCTTTTGATACATACAAAGCAATTTTATCCTTAAAAAATAAAAACTCTTGCACGTCAGATGAAATATCTAGTAATCTTCTTAAAAAAAATAGCCTTTTATATTTCAGATGTTTTGAGCCACATATTTAACTTAAGTGTGGAACAAGGCTGTTTCCCACAACAATTTAAATGTGCTGAGGTTATTTCACTCTTTAAAAAAGGAGACAAAACAAATATGTCTAACTCTAGACCTATTTCAATCCTTCCTACCTTTTCTAAAATATTTGAAAAACTTATGGTCAATAAAATTTCTTCTTTTCTAAATAAAATAATCATAATAATCAATTTGGTTTCCGCTCCGGGAAGTCAACCGAAGATGCAATTCTTAGGCTATGCAGCCAGTTTTATGGCAGCTTAAATGATAATAAGTCTCCTATGGCCCTCTTCATTGATATGACAAAAGCGTTTGACATGGTTGATCATGATATACTACTAGGCAAATTACATAGTGCAGGATTTAGAGGCGTGATTTTTCGATGGTTAAAATCTTATTTAAAAGAGAGAGTTCAAAAAATTATTGTAAACGGGACACAAAGTGAAATTCGGCTTTTAAAAAATGGAGTACCACAGGGGGTACTGCACAGAGGAGAAAAAATTCAATGGAAATAACCTCGCCGAAATACATCAAAAACGCAGACGGTCGCTTATTAACAAATGAAAAGGAAATTTGTGACTGGTGGCTTGAATACTGCAAGGAGTTGCTTAACAAACAGTTTCCACGTTATATCGGGCCGACAGCTGGTCTATTCGAGGAGGAAGTTTCGGACTTTTCAATCGAAGAAATATGTATAGCAATTGGAAAAATGAAGTGGGGGAAAGCGGCGGGACCAGAAAGCATTCCATCAGAGTTTTGGTCGAAGATGGAGGGGATCGGCAGCGTTTGGCTATCGAAACTTTTAAATAAATTAAAATGTGGACAACCTATGCCGAATCAATGGAGAAGTAGCTTCTTGGTTCCATTATACAAAGGAAAAGGCGACACTCGAGAATGCAACAACTACCGTTCAATCAAGCTTATGTCACACACAATGAAAATCGTCGAAAGAGTCTTAAACGAACATCTTCGGCAAATAATAAAGCTCGATAATAGCCAGTGTGGATTTGTTGAAGGAAGATCGACGGTGGACGCTATCCAAAGCCTACGAATAATAATGGAAAAGCACCGAGATTCGTCTAAGGATTTACACATAGTATTTATCGACCTCGAGAAAGCATTCGATCGAGTGCCTAGGGATCTCATATGGGCCGCGCTGAGGTCTCAAAACGTACCGGAAACGTATGTTAGAATAATACAAAACATTTACGGAAATGTGAAAACTGTGGTTAAAAGCTCTGCTGGACTAACGAGAGAATTTCCAGTTAATGTCGGAGTGCATCAAGGAAGCGTACTTAGCCCTTTCCTCTTTAACGTAGTATTCGACTATCTTTTAAAAGACTGCATGCGCGAAGCAAATGTAACGCCAATTCTCTTCGCTGACGACGCAGTTATACTTAGCGATAACATCGAAGATTTACAGAACGCCTTAGATTCATGGAGAAATGCGCTAGAGAGAAACGGGTTTAAAATAAGTCGTTCAAAGACGGAGCATTTGACGTGCCCATTTGCGCATCCGTTGCGACCTGTTCCGGTAATAATGTTAGACGGAACAGTTCTTCCGAAAAGCACTATCTTTAAGTACTTAGGATCAATCGTTAACATGGAAGCGAAATGTGACGACGACGTAAACCACAGAGTGAGTGTGGGATGGATGAAATGGCGGGAAAATTCGGGAATCTTTTGCGACCGAAAATTTCCACTTAAATTAAAGGGGAAACTCAACACCACGGTTGTAAGACCAGCTCTTATATACGGTTCACAGTGCTGGACAATGTTCGAAGCGTTTAAAAACAAAATGACGGCAGCGGAAATGAAAATGTTAAGGATGTCTAGTGGAGTCACTAAACGCGATTGCATTAGATCTACGCGTATAAGAGGAAGTCTACATATAAAGAACTCGGTAACCGAACAGCTTGAGGCGAATAGAAAAAGTTGGTATTGCCACGTTCAAAGAAGATCTGCGGAAAATCCGGTTAAAAAGGCACTATCAACTACGGTCACTCCAACTGTAAGCAAACGAGGTCGGAAAAAGAATTCCTGGATTTCTCAGATGGCAAATGCGCAACAACGTCTGGGGCTTACCACTGAAGCGATCCAGGACCGAGCATTATGTAGACGCGTTCTGCGGTCTGCGACATTAGCCAACCCCATAAGCGGAGCAGCAGCGATGCAGTAAAAATGGGAAACTCGTTATGCATAAGTTCGTGTAACGAGGAAAGGGTTAATAAAAGGATAAGAAGAAGAAGAAGTACAACATGGATCTGTCGTCGGCCCATTGCTGTTTTAGTATACATCAACTCAATCTTTAAACTTCCATTAAACGGTATTTCAACGGCATTTGCAGATGATATATCATTTACCTACCAGTCAAATTCTGATTTTTATTGTATTTTACTAATTGAAGAGGACCTTGACATTCTAAGAACTTGGTTTTCGTACCATAAACTAATAATTAGTGGAAAAACTAAATTCATGACCTTTAAAACCTCTGGTCATCCAGTTTGTAATTACAACCTGTTTTTTCATGCTACAAATTGTAGGCAATTTAGCTTTCCAATCCATGATTGTGGAATGCGCAACTTTCAACATAAAAATTCTTGTTCTGATTTGTGTTTCAAAATCAATTTAGTGAAGAATTTTAAATATTTAGGTGTTACAATTGATTCTAACCTCAATTGGAAAGACCATAGTAAAAATATTAAAAATCATTTGATGCTTATAACACGAAAAATGTATCTCTTAAGGCGATTTTGCTCTAAAAAGATTCTCAAAACAATATATTATGGCCTTGCGCACTCTAAACTACAGTATGGGTTATCTAGTTGGGGTGGTTCCTATGCAAATACTTTTAGACCTTTAATAATTGCTCAAAAGCATCTTATTCGTATTATCTGCAACAAAAATCGTTATACTGAAAGTTGGCCTTTATACAAGAAATTGCAAATTCTACCATTGAGACATCTTTATATTTTTAAAGTACTTAAATAATTTTTTAAACGAAGTGGCAATATTCCCAGCAGAAACTCGCAATTATATAACCTGAGAATAAACAACATGCACCTGATAACTGCACCCACTGCTCACAAAACTCATTTCTCTAACTTTTATACTGTCGCAGCCCCTAAGTCTTTTAATAAATTACCTCTGTCTATAAGGCAAACTCCAAATTTTAAATCTTTCTCAAAAATTGTAAAAGACTGGCTATTCACGATTGACTTAAATTGTATTGATAAATATTGTTGAAAATTTATTATTAAACAAAAAAATATATATATATCATTTTCTTGCTACCCTTTTTTTTCTCTCAAATATTGATAAACCATTATTTATTGCTGATTGTCACCCCACAACAGTTTACAGTTTATTATTATTATTAATGCAAATTTTAATTTACAAATGTACCATTCAACACTAACTTCCCAGTTACAGAATGATAGCTTTTATTTATTCCTTTAGAAATTGTAATTGTTCTTATTTTAAGTTGAAAATGAAAACTGAACAAATATTGAATTGAATTGAATTGAATTGAATAAGTTTCATAAGTACGAGGGCGGGTCAATGAGTCCGTGACTTTTGGATTAAAACACAGATTTTTTGATAAAAAAATAATTTTATTTTTCAACGTAGTATCCCTTGAACTCTATACACTTTGTCCAACGTTTCTCCAATTTTTTTATCCCTTCCAAAAAAAATGATTTGTCGAGGTCCTCAAAATAGGCCTTTATTTGCGAGATGACTTCATCATTGGAGTCAAATCTTTTTCCACCAAGCCATTTCTTCAGGTTTGGGAACAAGAAGTAGTCGCTCGGAGCCAAATCTGGTGAATAGGGTGGATGAGGGAGCAATTCATAGCCCAATTCATGGATTTTTGCCATGGCAACTGCACATGTGTTTGTGGTCGACTGTGAGCAAACGCGGCACCCATCTTGCGGAAAGCTTTCTCATGCCCAAGTAATCATTCAAAATTGAAACCACTGAGCCATGCGAGATCCCTACGGCTTCCACAATCTCTCGCACTTTCAATCTTCGGTCGGCCAACACCATATCGTGAATTTTTTCGATTGTTTCGGGTGTAGAGACCTCAACTGGGCGTCCAGGACGTTCGGCATCTTCAGTGCTTGTACGGCCACAACGAAATTCAGTAAACCACTTTTTTACCATTGAAATCGATGGTGCAGAGTCCCCATAGTATTTATCAAGCTTAGCCTTGGTCTCGGTAATGGTTTTTTTTCGCAAGAAATAATGCTTAATAAGCACACGAAATTCACTTTTTTCCATTTTCTCCTCAAATTAGTGAGTAGTCTGATAAAAATAGCTGTCAAACACAAACTAACTGACGCAGCAAGTTTAAATTTTGACAGGAGTCAACTGACAGATGCCTGTTGACAGGAGCAGTGTTGCTGTTTCAGTAAAGAGGTCAGAAATTCAAAAAGTCACGGACTTATTGACCCGCCCTCGTAGATAACAGACCAAGAAGTGGTCGTCCACGCGTCGCTCAAACGAGTGCGAAAGTTAAGGCTGTGAGTGATCGAATTCGCAGAAATCCTCTTTGGAAACAAAAGTTAATGTCCAGAGAATTGGATATATACGCCAGATCCATGTCAAGGCTTATGCGAGATGATCTTCATATGATAACCTATTGTCGAACAACGGGACATCCCTTAACTCCCAACCTGCAAATAATAAGACTCGAAAGAAGCTAAAAATTGTTACAGTGGCATGCGGTACATAACAAGTCGTTCCGTAAACTTTACTAAGTGAAGCGCATCTTGTTGCATACGAAAAGTAATTCGAGGTAATATGCTAACAACTTTGTTGAGAACTACAATGTTTCTCATGGACAACGACAATACAAATCCTAACTTTCCACCTCGAACATTAATTGATTCATCTACATATCGGCTAGATGCTCTTCGAGTAATTTGTGACACGGCCCCAAATTAAATTTCCTCTGACCTATTCAACGCACACGTTGCTCTTGCTACGAGTATTCAACGCTACATGATGCAATGTATAAAAGAAAAAATCTCTTCCCAAGTGCTCGACACAATTTTAATTCGTGCCACAATTTATCGTTCGCCCATGTTAACCACGCAATTACAATAAGCGACTCTGCACGGAGCGCGCAACAAGAACAAGACGCTGACAAATAAAAATATCTAAATAAGAAGATCGCGCTGGAATGGCGAAGTAAAGCTGCAACTGCAACTGCAACAACTGCACTACAGAATAACACAAAAACCAGAACGGACCTGGCCAATATCTTAACTATTCTGGAACATCTCCTAAACATGGCCTCACCTCATTTGTAAATGAATTTCACGTTGGCTCTCAATTAAAATTCCAAGCGAGAGGCGCGTTTGTTTCGTATCCATTGCGGATAGGTATGTATGGATATACATATATGTATGTCTGTGTGTGTTTGTGTGATTGGATGTAGAAGCAGATATTCGTTCTTTGGCTGCATTGGACTCCTCAGCCTTGCTGGAACAATGTCATTATTTTTAGTTTGACCAAGGCAACAGTGGCTGTTTGTCCATTCGTCGATGCTTGGTTCACGAATGGAGATGGAGAGCCCTTTTCTTATCTTCGAAATGGGATTGGAGTTTCACATTGTGCATAACAGTGGGTGCAGGAGCTCACGGTAGTATTCTTAAATTGCACCTAATAAACTGCTACCGATTACCGCAGACTGGTAGCAGGTGCGGTTAAATCAGTTAAATGCATCTCCATACCTTAAGGCCACAAAGCTAGTAACCGAAATCTTAAGCACTTGCCCTTCGGACTGTAAGGGCAGTGGTGATGTTCTGGTGATGATAATTTTTCATGTTTCCCAGTATTACCAAGAATCGATGTTAATGGCTTCGACTTGTTGATATTACTGTTTGGTTTTAATAGGTAATTTTGATTGCTCTGTTTCGCGGTGCAGAGCGACCGATTATAAGTGCAGTACATTGGCTCAGTTGTTGATTTCGCAGATGTTATTCCATCCTGTGCTACTTGTATTAATGTCAATTTGATTGAAGTCACATTTACTGATCTCCAAGTGAAGCTAGCTTGAGTCTTTATTAAACAGAACTAGCTCATCAACCATCGAATAACCAATTAGACATACTCGTACTTATTAAGCAAAGCCATTTATTCTGCTGACCCGTTTCTGTTGGCTAGTTAGTATTAAAGTTGTAGACGGCAATGTTGGTGTTTTATTCCCAAACAACCAGGCGATTTGAACTACAAATCATTTGGAAGACGAAAACTGTACATGAGATACCAATGTCTTATCGCCCAAATACGAGTATTAATCCGCGATTCCTACCGTCTTACTCGTAGACTATCCACATTCTTGAACAGCCTTTTTTCATGGGGTTACTGCCGTAGCCGAAATAAACGTGTTACAGAATGTAAACTGGTACCGAATGACTATTTGCATACGTGGTCTTAATAGTTCCAGAGAGTTTAGTTGTCAATTCAAGCCACTTATTAAACGGTATGATAGCTTGAGGCTTCGGATTCGAAATGGCCTTGAGCTGTCTATGTTTTTTGGTGACAATGTACTTCCCCTGAACTTCACAATATCTGAGGGAGTTCCCAATTTATTTTGTTTGAAAACAGGGATTACAAGCAGGTAGTACATATTTACAGTGTAGGACAAAATAGTTAGTTTATTCATCTTAACATTTTAGGTGGAATTATCAGGAGAGACTCAAGCAGCTTCCTTTGTTGAAAAATGAGCATTTTAAAGAATGCGATTTTCCAACGACAGCTTTGTCGTTGCCATGTTCTGTATTCATCGACTTTATAAAAGATTTTGCGGAAAGATCCTTACTTTCAAGCTTCTTGATCCAGCTTTTCGATGAATTGGATCGTCAAACGTTAGGTGAGAGAACTGAGATCGATAATTGTTCAACTATGAGGTTTATATTTGGTCACATGTCTACATCAACAAAGTTGCCGCATATAAAGTCAAAAAAAATTAACACACCATTATGCAGACACCATTTCACCAAAAAAAACTCAATGTGTGCCTTAAAGGCTGCTACAATCATTGCTTCATTTGTGGAACGTTCGACTGGAGCATAATTTCGCGTAATGCAGCTGTGAACTATTCTCCCAAACCGTATGATTTAACATCGTAGGATTATTTCACGCCGTTGAACATCAATAACGACTAAGAAGCCGATATTTGTCGATCAGCTCTCGTAAAGGAAGTCAAAAATTAAACATCTTGATCGCTCTATTCGAGGCAGCCATTGAGTGAATAAGAAAGCTAGTGCTATGGTTATTAACACAATATTTATTAGTTTTGTTTTGTTTTTATAAAACATACTTTAGATAGGACTCAGGCATTGCTTTATGATATGCAAAAAAACAATAAGCGAGGGCAAGTCATAGGTTTGGCCAGAGTACTGCCATTCGATTGGAACTTCTAAGAATTCAGGTTGACTATGCAAAATCCTGTATAAAGAACACTCTAATCCGACTTTAATCAAGTGACTTGATGGGACATGTATAGATTTCAGTGGAGAATCTCTAAGACTCCTAATAAACACCCGTTTCCCGCAAAGAAAGTGAGGCTGGTGCATAGGCAGCGCAGGTGGAATGCAGTTAGCACATTAAAAACCGAGGTAAAGATATTCAAGGCCTACAAGGGTTTCCCCATCAATAACTCACAAAGTCTTGGTTGGATTTGAAGAAGGTACTGCTCTGATTAATGGCCATTTGTCGTGACTCCTTTCGACTCAACCACACCGTTTCGACTTGGAGACGAGTTCGTGTCATTTTCAAATCGTCTCTAAAATCAGCAAAAGAGGCCATAAGTTGGCCAAGAATTTAAGACCCTTATACACTTAAGAACGTATTCTGGTTATTCATACCGGGAAATCCCACAGAAGATCTCTTCTATCGAAGTCCAATTCAATTCAATTCAATTTCAATTTACTCGTATTCAATTAGGGGTGTACAAATAAGACTTAGTCTTTTATAGTTCTTAAAATTATGGATAATATACAGGATTCAGTTTAATATTTATACTTAACAAAGAATAAGCAATACAATTATTAGGAAAGAGACACAAAAGGAGGGATAGTGTAAAGGAGGAGAATAGAAAATAACAAGAAATAGTCTGCTGTTGCATTTTTATAGAATATGCTGCAAAATACTCGTAGCATCTTTAAATTGTTTGCCTCCAATTATTTGTTTTAATGTTGTGGGCAGAGAATTCCATAGTCTGGTGGCAAAGACGAAGAACAGGTGCGAGGAGTTCAAATAGTTCGATGAGGGAGTTATAAGGCTGTATGTTCTAGGGGAACGAGCGAACTAAAGTTTTTCAAAAAGGTATGGTGGCGACTTGTTCCGAATAATTTTGTGCATGAAGATATAGCTCCTGACTTGCAAGAACTGCTGCAGCGAGCAACCAAGGATATTTTTATGATAATTAGATATGTGGTCGTGTCGACGAAGCCCATACACAAACCTTACCATATCATTAAATGCCACAGTAAGTTTATGCTGAGATAAGGAATCAAGTTTGCAGTACACTGTTGATGAATATTCAATATACGGAACAAGTAATGTTTTAACAAGTCTCAGCCTCGTATTAACAGGAGTAAAACTAGAGAGCAGCCAAAGTTTGTGTAAACCTCCGTAAATTCGCCCCACAGTGTAATTGATGTGGCTTGCACAGGAGATGGAGCGGTTAATCTTAAAACCCAGGTTGCTTACAGTCTCCACGAACTGCAATTGCGTGTCGTTGAGGTGAATGGGTGGCAGTAGTTCAGTATCGTGAAGTTTTTTTGATATTAAAATCAGCTGAGACTTTGCTGGGTTGAGGGTCAAACAATTACGTAGTGACCATTGGTAGATTGCGGATAGATCCTCATTCAACCTGCAAGCAAGATCCTCAACTAGACCAATCGGTCTAGATAAGTATATCTGCGCATCTTCTTCTTATCCTTTTATTAACCCTTTCCTCGTTATACGAACTTATGCGTAACGAGTTTCCCATTTTTACTGCATCGCTGCTGCTCCGCTTATGGGGTTGGCTTATGTCGCAGACCGCAGAACGCGTCTACATAATGCTCGGTCCTGGATCGCTTCAGTGGTAAGCCCCAGGCGTTGTTGCGCATTTGCCATCTGAGAAATCCAGGAATTCTTTTTCCGACCTCGTTTTCTTACAGTTGGAGTGACCGTAGTTGATAGTGCCTTTTTAACCGGATTTTCCGCAGATATTCTTTGAACGTGGCAATACCAGCTTATTCTATTCGCCTCAAGCTGTTCGGTTACCGAATTCTTTATATGTAGACTTCCTCTTATACTCGTAGATCTAATACAATCGCGTTTAGTGACTCCACTAGACATCCTTAACATTTTCATTTCCGCTGCCGTCATTTTGTTTTCCCTTTAATTTAAGTGGAAATTTTCGGTCGCAAAAGATTCCCGAATTTTCCCGCCATTTCATCCATCCCACACTCACTCTGTGGTTTACGTCGTCGTCACATTTCGCTTCCATGTTAAGGATTGATCCTAAGTACTTAAAGATAGTGCTTTTCGAAAGAACTATGCCTTCTAACATTATATCCGGAACAGGTCGCAACGGATGCGCAAATGGGCACGTCAAATGCTCCGTCTTTGAACGACTTATTTTAAACCCGTTTCTCTCTAGCGCATTTCTCCATGAATCTAAGGCGTTCTGTAAATCTTCGACGTTATCGCTAAGTATAACTGCGTCGTCAGCGAAGAGAATTTGCGTTACATTTACTTCGCGCATGCAGTCTTTTAAAAGATAGTCGAATACTACGTTAAAGAGGAAAGGGCTAAGTACGCTTCCTTGATGCACTCCGACATTAACTCGAAATTCTCTCGTTAGTCCAGCAAAGCTTTTAACCGCAGTTTTCACGTTTCCGTACATGTCTTGTATTATTCTAACATACTCGTACGTTTCCGGTACGTTTTGAGACCTCAGCGCGGCCATATGAGATCCCTAGGCACTCGATCGAATGCTTTCTCGAGGTCGATAAATACCATGTGTAAATCCTTAGACGAATCTCGGTGCTTTTGCATTATTATTCGTAGGCTTCGGATAGCGTCCACCGTCGATCTTCCTTCAACAAATCCACACTGGCTATAATCGAGCTTTATTATTTGCCGAAGACGTTCGTTTAAGACTCTTTCGACGATTTTCATTGTGTGTGACATAAGCTTGATTGAACGGTAGTTGTTGCATTCTCGAGTGTCGCCTTTTCCTTTGTATAACGGCACCAAGAAGCTACTTCTCCATTGATTCGGCATAGGTTGTCCACATTTTAATTTATTTAAAAGTTTCGATAGCCAAACGCTGCCGATTCCCTCCATCTTCGACCAAAACTCTGATGGAATGCTGTCTGGTCCCGCCACTTTCCCCCGCTTCATTTTTCCGATTGCTATACTTATTTCTTCGATTGAAAAGTCCGAACTTCCTCCTCGTATAGACCAGGTGTCGGCACGGTATCACGTGGAAACTGTTTGTTAAGCAACTCCTTGCAGTATTCAAGCCACCAGTCACAAATTTCCTTTTCATTTGTTAGTATGCGACCGTCTGCGTTTTTGATATATTTCCGCGAGGTTATTTCCATTGAATTTTTTCGCCTCTGTGCAGCGAGGTTAAAAATATTTGGCATTTTAATATTGTACGACGTTTGAACTTCTTGGATAGCTTGTCTTCTATCCGCCGATCGTGAGGATATTTGTTCCAACTCCTGGTACAGGTTTTCCTCTTCTGCCGCTCGAGTTCGAGCCAGGACTTTCTTTGCGATCTTTTTAAGACGCTCGTATTCAAGAGCCAGTCGAGCTTTTTCGATATCGTCGCTTCGATCGCATTTTGTCCATGCTTGGAATGCACTCTTCTTGTCGGCCACAGCTCGTTTGGTTTCGTCATTCCACCACCATGTTTCTTTGCCGACGTGATGGTATTTCGATATAGTTCCCAGATGGGACTTTGCGAGTGTTATGCATTCCTCGTGCATGCTGTTCCACATTTCTTGCGGGCTAAGTGAGTCTGCTATACCATTTATATTTTGAAGTACTTCTTTAGCCAGTGCGATAAATCTTGCGCTTTGTTCCTTCGATAGATTATACCACCGGATTTTTGGCTTTCCAAATGATGCCCGTGTTTTCGGTGGTTCCGATCTAAAAAATTCTGTAATGAGCAGACGGTGTTGGCTTACTAGCGATTCTCCAAGTATTACTTTACAGTCCTTAACACGGTTTCTCATCGACATTTTGCAGAGGTGATAATCTATTTGCGTTTCGTGGCCTCCGCTGCTATAGGTGATAAGATGTCGTTGATATTTAATAAACATTGTATTTAAGACGGTTAAGCCGTAAGCCCTACACGCTACAAGGATGTCTTCGCCAGCTGAATTTCTGGTTCCAAAGCCTTTACCGCCGTGGCAGTCCTCATAATCAACATTTTTTTCTCCGACGTGGCCATTTAAATCTCCGCCTACGAAGAGCATCTTATCGATAGGTATATTTCTAAGCAAATTACCGAGCTCTGACCAAAATGTATCTTTTTCCGATTGGTCGCATCCATTTTGTGGAGCGTACGCACTAACAATGTTCCACGCTTCATTATGTATGACGAGTTTAACACTCATCAAGCGGTCGCTTATTTTCAAGATACCAACGATGTTGTTTAGAAGATCCGCTGCAACAACGATTCCAACACCGTTTCGTCCATTGACCGTTCCATGGTAGAACATCTTAAATGCCTTAGTTTTTAAATCTAGATCGTGAGGATATTTGTTCCAACTCCTGGTACAGGTTTTCCTCTTCTGCCGCTCGAGTTCGAGCCAGGACTTTCTTTGCGATCTTTTTAAGACGCTCGTATTCAAGAGCCAGTCGAGCTTTTTCGATATCGTCGCTTCGATCGCATTTTGTCCATGCTTGGAATGCACTCTTCTTGTCGGCCACAGCTCGTTTGGTTTCGTCATTCCACCACCATGTTTCTATGCCGACGTGATGGTATTTCGATATTGTCCCCAGATGGGACTTTGCGAGTGTTATGCATTCCTCGTGCATGCTGTTCCACATTTCTTGCGGGCTAAGTGAGTCTGCTATACCATTTATATTTTGAAGTACTTCTTTAGCCAGTGCGATAAATCTTGCGCTTCGTTCCTTCGATAGATTATACCACTGGATTTTTGGCTTTCCAAATGATGCCCGTGTTTTCGGTGGTTCCGATCTAAAAAATTCTGTAATGAGCAGACGGTGTTGGCTTACTAGCGATTCTCCAAGTATTACTTTACAGTCCTTAACACGGTTTCTCATCGACATTTTGCAGAGGTGATAATCTATTTGCGTTTCGTGGCCTCCGCTGCTATAGGTGATAAGATGTCGTTGATATTTAATAAACATTGTATTTAAGACGGTTAAGCCGTAAGCCCTACACGCTACAAGGATGTCTTCGCCAGCTGAATTTCTGGTTCCAAAGCCTTTACCGCCGTGGCAGTCCTCATAATCAACATTTTTTTCTCCGACGTGGCCATTTAAATCTCCGCCTACGAAGAGCATCTTATCGATAGGTATATTTCTAAGCAAATTACCGAGCTCTGACCAAAATGTATCTTTTTCCGATTGGTCGCATCCATTTTGTGGAGCGTACGCACTAACAATGTTCCACGCTTCATTATGTATGACGAGTTTAACACTCATCAAGCGGTCGCTTATTTTCAAGATACCAACGATGTTGTTTAGAAGATCCGCTGCAACAACGATTCCAACACCGTTTCGTCCATTGACCGTTCCATGGTAGAACATCTTAAATGCCTTAGTTTTTAGATCTAGAAAACGCGCCTTATTTCCTGTATTACACCACTTCGTTTCCTGTACGCACAGGATTTGTAGAGTTCTGCGACGCATAATCGCTTCGAGTTCTAAACTTTTTGAGGTCATCGATCCGACGTTCCAACTTGCAAACCGAAGTTTATGAAAATATTTTGGAAACTTCATTTTGCCCGCCCCCGGAATCCGTCGGGCTCTGACACAAGCACTTCTGCTTGCTCTGGGATCACCCGAGTGCGTTGCAATCGTGGTGCCCAGCGGGGTAGTGCTATTAATTGCGATCATTTCCATGAAGTCTATCTAAAGTTTGAGTTGTTTGACACTTGTATGCTCATTTCGAATTGATTGACTGTTCTTTTACCCCACCGGTAGTATCCAGACGTGGGAACCCACTGATTGCATACAATCTTGTGGGAAAGTTTTAAGGTGTTAAAGTGTCACCGGCTCATTTTCGGTGTCATAGTTGCCTGTATATGATTGGTGTCCCATTTAGTCGCCTCTTACGACAAGCTGGGACGCACTGCGGCACTATTCTTTATCCGATGCCGCACGGATCTGCGCATCATCCGCATAGAAGTGAAGACTAGCGTTAGAGCAAACTTTGGGAAGGTCATTTATAAATATGCAAAACAATATTGGACCCAGTATTGAGCCCTGTGGTACTCCTGCATGTATGTTCCTAATACGAGAGGATTTGTCACCAACCACAACCCTTTGGCAGCGATTACTTAAGTAATTAGTTATGAGTCTTGCAGAACTTTCACTAAAACCAAAATACCTTCTTAGTTTCTCAGAAAGGATAGAGTGGTTGACTGTGTCAAAAGCTTTGGAGAAATCAAGGAGGCAAAGTATAGTGAGGAAGTCCAAGTCCTTATGTCATCGAGAATTTTAACCATAGCTGTAGAACAACTATGGTTGGCTCGAAAACCAGACTGGACCGAAGCTAGTAGCTTATGATGACCTAGATGACTTGAGATTTGCTTGGCAAGGACTTTTTCCAAAACTTTTGAAAGGCAAGGTAATATACTGATGGGTCGAAAGTCTGCGGCCAAAGACGGTTGAGGTTTTTTTCGGGACAGGAATTACTTTAGCCAGCTTCCAACTAGACGAAAATGACGACGAAGTAATGCAAAAATTTATAACGTGAGTAATTACACCAAGAATGTGGGTTAATACCATTTTGACAAACCGGATAGGAACTCCATCCTCACCAACGGCATCTGATTTGAACGATCGAATGATATTAATGACATCAACTTCCGATACAGCTTCGAATTCAAAAACTGTGGGTGTTTCAGAAAAATTTTGAAGGTTGGGTAGAGAAGTTATACTTTCTAATGAGGTGGATAAGAAGGCATCATTAAGATCATCAAGATCAGGTAAGACGTCTACAACATGGTTTTTACAAACACCAACCGCGTGTAAGTTCTTCCAGAGCTTTTTGGGATTTTGATCCGTTCCCAATCAAGATAAAAAGTATATTTTCTTAGAAGGTCTCGTGATAGAAGTTGAGAAATTACGTGCACGACAAAAGTTAACCCAATTCATATTTGTTGAACTTCGCTTCCACTTCGAATAGAGTTTCCTACGAACTTTTATGGCATTATGAACCTCAGACGTAAACCATGGACAAATTCTATTGCGCACTACTACTCTTTTTAAAGGCACATGGTTATTGAACAGGTGAAGTATTTGCGATTGCAATAGGTCAACTTTATCACATACATCTGAGACAAGATAACAATTATGCCAAGGGATTAAACTCGCCTTCACTTGCAGTACATAGTTATCTACTGAAGCGAAATCTCTGAATTGGAAAGACGATGGTATAGAGGTACGATATAAGACAATGTTATAGGTGCAGAAAATTAGATCGTGGTCAGTGACGCCTTCTAATGACAACAACAAAAGGTCCAGAAGACTTGGAGAGCGGTTAGGTGCGAAGCGGGTAGCATATGAGTTGACAACAGTTAACGCGGAACTTGCAGCTAAATCTAAGAGTTGGTGAGATCTACTGTCATATTTGAAAAGGTCGGCGTTAAAATCGCCGCATATAATTATGTGTTCATAATATGAGGAGACTTCTTGCAGTGCGGAGAACATAGGTTCAGGAGAACAGCTCCGGTTGGGACTATAAACAACGCCTATGAGGCACTTGCTATTGCCATCAGTAACTTCTGTAACGTCCAAATATACTTACCTTAAGGATAAATCCACGATGATGGCCCTGCATGAGGTGGTGTAAACAATTGGGAGCTCTATCCTTTTAAAAAAAATATACACTAGCCACCTTCCTAAGCACAGAATTTTTCTTCAATAATGTGCACACTGAATCCATTCATAAATCTCTTACAAAGCTTGACAGAGAAGATTTTGTCAACAACATGCCAAAAACTATATTCAGTCACAATTGTAGAAAAACCTCATAATCGAATCCTTAGGTAGAGGTACGCCACAAGGGGGAGCTTTTTCGCCTCTTCTATGGCTCCTGCTCCTGATAAATGTCCTGATAAAATTCTATGACGTCTTTATCAAGGCAGTTGCATACGTGGACGCCGTGCGTTATATCAAGGAAAACTGAACTCAAGGTTCACCAACTACCAAACACACACTCTACGCTTCAGTGCAATGTAATTTGGCTTCATTCTTTCGACAGTATCAGTAAAGCCTTTAGCAAAAGGTGGGGATCTTAGCCTAAATCGATCCTCTTGATGTACACGCCTTAGTTGGTCCCATTCTTACTTATCGATCGGTCGTGTGGTGCACCACTTTAAGAAAACCTACAACATTTAAAACTTAGCACAGTTCAACGCTCAGCTGGCATTCAAACCACAGAGGTTCTGCAGTCGCACCCGACAGAAGCTCTTAATGTGCTACTCGTTACCTATGTTTATTCAATTTTAAAAATAATATAAAAGTTCACATTCTGAAAAAGACAAAACGGAGCAATAATTCACCTCAATTCGAGGGGGCCTGCAAGATACTTAGCCTGAGCTTCATTATCCAAAATAACATAGGAATTTTTATGGGCAGCCAAGCTGCCATCAAAGCGCTCAACTCACCTACTTTGTCCTGTAGACTAGTTGGACAGATATCGCAGTTAAGCGCTTGGCATAGTATCACTCTCCTGTGGGCTCCCGGTAACAGCAGCACAGAGCCAACGTGGTAGCAAGATGTGGCTCAACATTTGATGTCTTCCTTGCGGAGTAAATCTGCACCCTGATGGAACTCTTCAAGAGTATAACACTTTCTATCTATTGCCAATAGTCTGTAGTATAAGCCTGTATCATATCCAAATATACCACCTTGATCAAAAAGTTCCCTTGTGGCGCTCCTATTGTTCCGATTTGAGTTCTGTTTTTTGTTTGTTAAGTTGCTACATCTGTTGTTGATATTCCCTCTAAATCTTACCGTCATAGCTTGACATTTGCAAACGTTATGTAGCCAAGTGTACATCTATCTCTGTGTGTTGGCGAGTTTTTAAAATTTTAGAAATGAATTTAAATTTGCAACAACGAACTTGTATTGAATTTTGCGTAAAAAACGGATTTAATGGTGCGCGAACGTTGGAAATACTGGAAAAGTGTTTCGGCAACGATTCTCTAAAGAAAATGGTCATTTACCAGTGGCACGAGCGGTTCAAAAGTGTTCGTGAGTCAATCGAAGGTGATGAACGCAGTGACAGTTCATCGACATCGAAAACCGACGAAAACATTGATGATATTAAAGAAATGTTGGTCGATGACCGCAAATTACCCATCAGAGAGATAGTGGAGGACTTGAACATTACCTATTACATTTTAGTTGATTTGGGTTTCCGTCGTGTACCAAAAGACCTCAATTTCATGCAAAAAAGAAAGCAATGCTCACGGTTTTCATGGATTACAACGGTGTAGTGGATCATAAATTTTTGCCAGAACGCCAGACAGTAAACAAAGAGAATTACGAGTATATGGTCGTTATGAGACGTCTGCGTGAGGCATTCGCCGAAAGAGATCAGAATTACGAGTATAGTGCCATCATTATTCGTAATTTTTTGATAAAAATGCAACAAATACCATCCAACAGCCATCGAATTCACTTGATTTGGCTCCCTGTGACTTCTTTCTGTTCAATCGAGTTAAAAAAAACTACTACGGGGAACGTTTCAGCAGCCGAGAGGAAGTAATGGAAAAATCGGCAACACACACAGAGATAGATGTACTATTGGCTACGTAATTTTTTGATTATTCCGGGAACTTTCTGATCAAGATAGTATATGGCCAAACTTCTATAATGAATTACTTAATCAATGCGCCTTAAAAGCACTAATATCAGATCAATTAGCATAGGTCAATGGAAAATTAGCTCATACACTGTCAAGTTGGCATTCTTTTAACTTACACGCGATAGTTAGCTCATTCCACTATCACGCAGAGGTGGTTCGATCCCCGGCAACGGTAACAATTTTTCAAATCGCCATCACCCTTTCGGCGGGCAATGGCAAACTCCCGAAAGTAAAATTGCCTACGAAAAAGCTTCTAAGGAGTGCCCTACGGACTCGGCGATAAGCCGTACCGTCAGATGTGACATAAATGACAACATGAGCAACACAAATGAGTGTGAAGAAGCTAGACCGTGGCCCATACCGGGCTGCCACAGTGTTTTTTTTGTTTTTGTAGCAACTCACAAGAAAAGTAAACCTTACTCCAATTCTGTGTTAATGCCTGGAAGAAACAGGAACCATTCAACGCATTCGGAAAATTGAAGTTTTCCGCGCTACTTGTGTTTCTGGTTGTTCCCCACCTGACAATAACTTTCGTAAAATCTACATACCTAGGGGTAATTTTTTCCTTAATCATGTTCAAAACTTCGCGGGAAAAGCAGACATCTTATGTATAGGTAGATACCTACAACAGTTATGTTGCAACCGCAGTATTTGCCCATTGCACTCCTCGTATGTTTGGTTTACTTCGATTTTATAGCAAGATGAGCAAGACCCTCAGTTTTAAAGATAAAGTACCTGTAGTATCAGTTCTAGTCTTTAACAGCAAGCTTGGCAGGACTTATGTCTCATATCTCTAACACACTGAGATGCTCAACATAAGCGTTGTAATCTTTGTAGCGCTATACAGTCTTTTCTACTGAGGGACAACAGAAAATTATTGTCTGACCTTTAGAGAAGTCGAAAAGCGTTCGTTTAATTTACTGGCTTACTGGAAAGACGTACCATCTACTCCAATGCTTGCACCAAAGCCAACTCTTACCGAAAACCTTAATCGAGGAGCCAGGCAATCCTAACATGTACTTTACTCAGCATGTTTCAATATTGTTGCTATTATGTTGTAATTGATTGCCAATTGGCTACATGGTGAATCCTTAGTCGTCAGTTAGCCCCTACTATCTTAAAACTGACTTAATTTTCCAGGAATCTTACCTATAATGCATAAGTGCGAAATATAAGTACATTATTAGAGAAACTCGAATGTTACTTGGTTGTTGAATGGCGGCAAAAGATCTGACTGGTTACATACTGGTAAAATTTAACTGTTCTCTGCAATTTCGCTTATACTCCTACCTAAGATCTAAATAAAGTGAATGTGATTCTACGATATCTGAGACTATAAAGTCAATTTCATTTTCTTAAGACTTGATGAACTAAGACTCCGTTTGGTTGAATAGGAACTAGTTATACAATTACTTCTCGAGAATCCATACACTTTTCAAGGACGGTACAAGCAATTTTCGATTATTAGAGAACATAAATTTCACCGCAACATGGCTAATTAACTTTCTGACATGAGATGGCTGTCGTAATAGTCTTCTCTATGGCTTGCTAATTTCAAGCTTGAATAAATCTAACCCATCTGCATAGTGTGCTGCTGAATTTGCTCCCACAGTAGGTAGTTAGGTAGGTAGTTTGTGGTAGTTTGTGGTAGATTTCCATAAAAATAGCATTCTCATCACACTATAATTCAAGACACTAACCCTTATCTAAATTTCTTGAACATTTTGTAACTTTAAATCAGTCGACTCACTGAATTAACATACTTTCGATGCTTGTTATGCGAACAAGAAGGAATGTCAACAGTGGCTCAGGGGCAATCTACCTCACAATTTATGTTCAATAAATTTGATTTTATTGATCCTCAGATACATATGCAATCGAAGGAACGCGATATCGATCTTAATACAAGGAGCCAACGAATTTTTATTCCAACTCATTGCGGTGGTTATAAGTATTTTCAATCCGGACCCACACCGATTTTTACCTAAATTCTAATTCCGATCGAAAAAAAGATCACAAAATGTCTACAAAATTTTTAAGGTTCCGAATACGTACATATTCGTATATTCGTAAGTCGTTGCGTTCTGTATGTTTGTTTCAGTTTACGAATTAATTAATTAATCAGCGACCGAGTGAATATTTTCATTCACCAAACGAATCGTGATTAAAGACAAATAACGATCGTAAATATCCGACGATCAAGATTCGGCCTAATTGGATGCCATAATTAACAACTTTGGTGGCTAATTAAATCTGGTATACGCCTAGACTCTGGGCAACAGGGTACCGGCTACGGGTAACGGGCGGAGGTTGGTGATAGGGAGCGTGTTAATGAAAAGCAACCCGCAACTAATATTGGTCTGATACCTGAATACCGAACTGGAAACATCATTTTCAATTCTCAAACTCATTGGAATTTTAGATTTGTCAGCTATACGAGTACGAGCTACATCTTAGGACTGTAGAGACATTCGAATCCGCATCGAAAACCAATAAATTTTAGTTTCGACACTTTTGTGTGGGATTGTGGGCGTTTTTCTAGCAATTAGATAGCTAAATCGGGAGTCAGGAGTTCAATGGGCGACTGATTTTGTATCCTCCTGTTTGGTATTGTGCTTGGATTAGGGTTTTCTTTCAGTTTTATTTATTTTATATAGTTCTTTTTTGTTTCACGTTAAAGATCTATTGTTAACGTTAACGATTGCTGGAGATAATTTAATCAATTAAATCTACATTTTCCCTTTTGTTTACAGTGGATGAGTTGATGGAAACGTGATTAATTTGTTGCGATGAGAAAATTTATTCCTAAGCAAAAGGAACACCTGGGAGGGCACTAAGAATTATGAGTGTTCGTTGTCTTAGTTTAAATGATCATGGGAACGGCTTGAGGTGAGTTTTGCAATTTGTTTCCATTTATAAGCATTTGCAAATCAACCAAATTTAAAGTTGAATTCATTCATTGTAAACGTTTGGAACTAGATTTTTCCAACTAAATTTGAGTAGATTTTGACGTCCACTGACACTATTTTTGATGTGGCTCGGGGGGGTGTTGTAGAAATATATGGTAGCCACGGAGAGATGTTAACCTGGCGATATGCAGTCATTGAACTGTTTTCTGCACATCAATCGTGCTTATAATACCTCCACGTCGTAACCGTCGAGTATTGGTCAATGTCCAACCTGACTCGACTTGCTAAACCTATAAGCACTAGTCCTGACCAGCAGACCAAAATAGCAGCAGTATAAACGAGATAGCGGATGAATTCCCCAGATGAAATCAACGGTGAAGAAATGTCGAAAAACAAATGAGTCCTTAGCCGGGCTATTCTAAAATATTTGTAGCTCATTCCGGTAAGGATTTCCAAGAGTAAGTCAGGGTCTTGGAAAGATGAGCCATTTATCGATCAACGTAAGCGCTCACATCCCAGAACGGGTTACTAGCTTCGGTCGAAACGACCTTTCGTTCTAAGGGTATCAACAATTAAACTGGCCCTACAGGTTAGTGAAATTGCCGCCGGTATTTACACCGGCCCGGCCGTGGAAAAAGACGAACATTACGAAACAAAAACAAGCCTCGGATGTGAAATCTTCTATTGACAACCACTGCAAACGAATTATGAACAACAAACTTAATTCGGATCAATTTTTGTTTTGGCATCCCTGCTAAATTTGTCTGTCTGTGCAAGATGACGATAGACAATGCACGCTGCTCCATAAAGGTTGGAAAAAGTCTCACTGAGATCTTTGATGTAAAGAAAGGATTTAGACAAGAGGCGCAATATAACAACAGTCTGTCCAATTAGTCGCAAGCTCCGATGATTTTGACATAATCAGAAGAAAAAGTCAGAGCGATGTCAGTGGCGTTTTCGCGAGTATTAATACGGAAGCACACACAACACACAACTCAGTCGTCTCGGACAGAACGTCACCTTCAAGAGATATAACTTTGATGTAGTTACGGACTTTGTCTATCTAGGCTCCTAAGCTGGAGCTTCGAGCTGGCTATAGATGGTTATTGATGCCGGCTAAATTAAGGTGAGCTTAGTATGTGGCAGTTCAGAATTTTGTATTAAGATATTAACTGTCTTCAAATATTTAACGATCTCTGTGCAAAATGTCATTTCCTGTTTACTGTATATGCTCGATTTTATTCGTATAAGGCTAAGAAATATTGACTTTCGTTTTCAAGGTGCAATCACAATGTAGTAAATTATAAACCACCATCGGCTAAATCAGTTGCTAGTATAAGTTAAGTTTATTCTCTGTGTCACGCCTGTCACATTTTTCGAATTACCAGTAATTGTTTTCAAGTTCTTGATGCTTTTTTCCCTTGTGACTTCTAGCCTTGAGGACGGATTTAAAAAAGAATACGATCGGTTGATTTCCTTATAAATTAAGCTTCTTTGAACAAATTTAATCATACTGGTGGTGTCTACCTGTTTAAGGTGCTATATTGACCTACAGCATTTTCGTCGACTCCCCGATAATTCCCCGGGTATTTTGATCCAAATCTGGAGACTGAGAAGGCCAATCCAACACAGTGACATATTTTTTCCACTTTGAAGACATAAGTGAAAAGATCACAATGTTTCTGATTATTGTTTTCTTATATAAGATGGCTCATCAATTCCGGTTTCCACGTCTTAGCAGAATTTTACAAAAAGAAAAATCCTTTTTCCGAATCTTGCTGCAAAAAGTTTAGGCTTTTGTTGGATGTTTCTCTGATTGTTGGACGATAGTTTTATTTACTTCTTGAGAGGGGCTTAGAGCTGGAATTTATTTACATGGTCTACCTTGAGCGATAACGTTATCTTCTGACTGTAAATTATGCTAGAAACGTTTTTTTCTAAAATTGCAAGCACTTTGTCAATATCTTTTGAAATAGCCTATGCTTTTCTCTATTCGAGAAAATCGTTAACGATCTTACGTTTATTAAATAAACTACCTTGATCAAAATGCTCCCGGAATAACCACCGTGTGACACACCCATTATTCCGATTTGAGTTCTGTTTTTTTTTTGCTAAGTTGGTACATCTGATGTTGATATTCCCTGTAAATCTTAGGCTCGTAGCTTGCCATTTGCAAAAGTTACGTAGACAAGAGTACATCTATCTCTGTGTGTTTTGGCGATTTATCCATTACCTCCTCTCGGCTGCTGAAACGCGTTCCCCGTAGTGGTTTTTTGACTCGATTGATCAGAAAGAAGTCACAGGGAGCCAAATCAGGTGAATTTGGTTGTTGTTGTTGCATTTTGCCCAAAAAATTACGAATAATGCTGGCACTGTTCGACGGTGCGTTATCATGGTGTAAAATCCACGAGTTTTCTGCCCACAATTATGGTCTCTTTCGGCGAATTGCTTCACGCAAACGTCTCATAACGCCCAAATAATACTTTTTGTTTACTGTCTGTTGGTTATTGACCAACATTTCTTTTATTTCATCAATTTTTTCGTCGGTTTTCGATTGACTGACGTCCACTTTTGAACCGCTCGTGCCACTGGTAAGCGACCGTTTTCTTTAGAGAATCGTTGCCGAAAATTTTTCTAACATTTTCCATTTCCCGGAGCGCCAAACAGTGGTTATTCCGGGAACTTTTTGATCAAGGTATTATACTTCCATCAACTTCCTCTAAAATTTACTGACTTACGGAGACACTTTACTACAATTGAAATGAATAATCTTTGCTCGTAGTTGAAAACATTATTTAGTTAGAGCTGGCTTTTCTTTAATTTAGCTGTTGCTTCTTCAGGTGTGTCCGCACCAAAGAAACATTTTTGAAATGTAATTGAAATGTTTCAACAAGTTTATTTCGATCTAGACGCTTCGCGAAACAATTGTGAAATGTTAAGTAATGTTTCTGTGTTTCCCATTTCGACCGGAAAACTTTCTGTTTCTCAAATATTGACGATAAAAAATGTCGCAAAAAGTGTGGTGCAACGAGGATGTTATCAAGTTAATAGAACTTTTTGAAACGAAAAAAGTTTTGTGGGATCCACAAGATGAAAATTTTAAGAACAAAAACAAAAAAGCCGATGCATTAACCGAGATACCATATGTGAAATGATTAAGTGTGAAAAAGATTAAGTAGAATACGCTTAAAGTGCAACTTCTTCTTCTTCTTATTCTTATCCTTTTATTAAAACTTTCCTCGTTATACGAACTTATGCATAACGAGTTTCCCATTTTTACTGCATCGCTGCTGCTCCGCTTATGGGGTTGGCTTATGTCGCAGACCGCAGAACGCGTCTACATAATGCTCGGTCCTGGATCGCTTCAGTGGTTAGCCACAGGCGTTGTTGCGCATTTGCCATCTGAGAAATCCAGGAATTCTTTTTCCGACCTTGTTTTCTTACAGTTGGAGTGGCCGTAGTTGATAGTGCCTTTTTAACCGGATTTTCCGCAGATCTTCTTTGAACGTGGCAATACCAGCTTATTCTATTCGCCTCAAGCTGTTCGGTTACCGAATTCTTTATATCAAGACTTCCTCTTATACGCGTAGACCTGATGCAATTACGTTTAGTGACTCCACTAGATATCCTTAATATTTTCATTTCCGTTTTTAAACGCTTCGTACATTGTCCAGCACTGTGAACCGTACATAAGAGCTCGCCTAACAACCGTGGTGTAGAGTTTCCCCTTCAATTTTAGTGGAAATTTTCGGTCACAAAAGATTCCCGAATTTTCCCGCCATTTCATCCACGTTAACGATTGATCCTCAGTACTTAAAGATAGTGCTCTTCGGAAGAACTATTCCGTCTAACATTATATCCGGAACAGGTCGCAACGGATGCGCAAATGGGCACGTCAAATGCTCCGTTTTTGAACGAATTATTTTAAACCCGTTTTTCTCAAGCGCATTTCTCCATGAATCTAAGGCGTTCTGTAAATCTTCGACGTTATCGCTAAGTATAACTGCGTCGTCAGCGAAGAGAATTGGCGTTACATTTGCTTCGCGCATGCAGTCTTTTAAAAGATAGTCGAATACTACGTTAAAGAGGAAAGGGCTAAGTACGCTTCCTTGATGCACTCCGACGTTAACTGAAAATTCTCTCGTTAGTCTAGCAGAGCTTTTAACCACAGTTTTCACATTTCTGTAAATGTCTTGTATTATTCTTACATACGTTTCCGGTACGTTTTGAGACCTCAGCGCGGCCCATATGAGATCCCTATGCACTCGATCGAATGCTTTCTCGAAGTCGATAAATACCATGTGTAAATCCTTAGACGAATCTCGGTGCTTTTCCATTATTATTCGTAGGCTTCGGATAGCGTCCACCGTCGATCTTCCTTCAACAAATCCACACTGGCTATAATCGAGCTTTATTATTTGCCGAAGACGTTCGTTTAAGACTCTTTCGACGATTTTCATTGTGTTGACATAAGCTTGATTGAACGGTAGTTGTTGCATTCTCGAGTGTCGCCTTTTCCTTTGTATAATGGAACCAAGAAGCTACTTCTTCATTTATTCGGCATAGGTTGTCCATATTTTAATTTATTTAAAAGTTTCGATAGCCAAACGCTGCCGATCCCCTCCATCTTCGACCAAAACTCTGATGGAATGCTGTCTGGTCCCGCCGCTTTTCCCCGCTTCATTTTTTCAATTGCTATACTTATTTCTTAATTCATTAATTCATAATTTTAATGAAAACTGAACTGAAACTTGCTTACAAATAAGCTTAACAACATTCTGAATACTGGGAATTCCATCAGTTTTAGTTTCCGTTTCAGTCTCAGTTAGGCGTTTCAGTTTTGGCATTTAAACATCAGTTTAACTGAGAGCTCAACTGATAGCTCAACTGAAACTGAAACTGAAACTGAAATGATCATCTAAATGGGGCTTTACAGACTACTTAATCTGGTATGGGAGCGAAAGCGAAAAAAATGTGAGTGGTTTGCTTTTAAACACCTGCGATTTCTATGTGATCGGTATGACTGTGTATCTAACGTTGAGGTATGTTAAAAGTTTTTGTTTTTAGCAATTAGGGCTGCTTTTTCATGGTTTAAAAGCATTGGTTTCCTTAGCACCGGATCGTATGTGGTTAAAGAAATTTTAATTAATGACTAGTCAATACAGCGTATCTACATATGTGCCTTACCTGCATATAACTTTGAAGAGCATTTATAAGTACTTCGCAAACTTCGGGTACAATACAAGATATGCTTAGTTTTGAAAATTTAAACGAATACATCAAAGAGTGATAAGAATCACCAGTGGCCAAAAATTAAAGAGTCACTGCTTAACGTTCTTCAAAACTTATGCTCGATTTGAAGCTCGGTTTTTGTTTTCTAATTCTATGACCGACAAAATTAACAAGAAAATCGAAATCCGCACTCGACATCCTCGCGAAATTTCTATATTCACATAAACTATCGATTTTGAGTTCTTCTAATAATTTTAAACCTCCTGAATTATTTCTACTTTTAAAAATATGCCTTTGCCACTGCCTTTGTTTTTTTTCATGATGATAAAACACGGTGTTACTTCTTTCCAATCCATCTTCAAGTATAAAACTGGATAGATAAAATGGGAAACAAAAAAATGTTTCAGAAATGTTTCTCAAAGCGTCGACACCAAAAAAAACATTTCAGAAGCTCCAAGCGCTGCTTCTACATCTTCAAGCCGTCTTAATACTCGTAGCAATTGATGTCATTTTCTGCAGAATAATTGCTGGGAACAGTCCCCTCTTAAGGCTAATATCTCTGTTTTTCGAGCGCAACTTTTAGTCCAGGACAAAAAGGGCTGAGGTATTTTTCTGTTGAGTAGTGGGGTTGTCAAGCAGTTCAAACCAGAAAGTTGCTATCACCTTTCCAGGCAAAGGAACGGCATTTGCCTTTTTTTGAGTCAAATCCTCCTTCACAGTTCACTATTTTAACTTGAGTATAGTGGTGAAGCGAAGTTTTATATGATTTATTGTGGATAAGAACCGTCAGCAGGGCGTTGGAAATATTCACTCGAATACGTTTATCGTCTGGATTGCTCACCAACACGGAACCAAAGTCGCGGTCAGCTATCTCATGCCTGAATTTTATTTCCAAATATAGAAAACGAGTTCCTTGAACGTATTCATAGCTTCTGTCAAAAGTATATCTGTAGAGCGATGCTTTCGTCAACGGTTGTAGTTCTTTGCCGTCCCAAAAGTTCATCGTCACCCAAGCCGGTACGTTTAAAATCAGCTTCTAAAATTTCACCGTGGAAAATAATGTTGCAGAGTCCTCGTAATTTGCAGAGGTGTACCGCTTCTCAAAATTAAATATCTAATGACAACTCTATACACGGCTTTTGTCCTTCTAAAAACAAAACACTCACATCGATTCATTTTCTAACCTTTGTTGACGAATGCTACCATCTTCCTGTGGACGCCGAAGCCTTTTCAAACAGCCCCCATATACGAGTATCATTACGTGACACAAGCAAAGCAGTATGTGTTTTTAAACTCCTGAGATATTTAGGCTTCTTTACAAGCGCAGTTGATTTTTGGAGATTGTTTAAAATGCTCTCGATAGTTCAAATTAAGACTATTGACCTTTACAAATCTAACGCGTTTCTAGCAGCGAGAAACATAAGTGAAGCATTTGGCGTGCAGGTGAAAATCAAAGGCGCAATTCAGAGTTTGATTTGAAAACGGGAAACAGTAATTGATGCAGCACATTGTAGGAATATCCTCCGTGAAAATAAGACAAGAAGGAATGCTGTTGACAGAACGATTTGGAAGATCCAGAAATACAAGGTGGCACAAAATTAATCATCCTTTCGGAAGATGTTATAATTTTTGCAAATGGCGTCGTACGTCAATCACATTTGACATTTGTGAAGTAGACAGCTGCATAATACAAACAGACAAGCAATAGAGCGCTGTGAATTACTGTCAAGCCATCCTCAATCCCAACAACGAAGAGGACGATTTTGTGTTGAAAATCATCATGAGCGACGAGGCGCATTTTCACTTAACCGCTTACGTCAATAAGCAAAATCTTCATTTCTGAATCACTGAAAATCCGCGAATGATGCACGAAGAGCCATTATATCCACTCAAAGCCACTGTGTGGTGCGGTGTTCAAGAGGGAGGAGTGATTAGGCCGTATCTTTTTGAGGACGTCATCGGCAATACGGTCACTGTTACTGGCGAACGCTACAGGGCCATGATAAACGACTTCTTACTGCCGGAATTGGATGAGCGGGGAATGGTGAACATGTGGTCTTAACAAGACGGTGCAACCGCCCACACAGCACGAGCCACGATGGATATTGTTAAGGAAGCGTTTCTTGGTCTCGTATTTTCTCCCGTTTTGGCGATTTGGCATGGCTAGCAGGATCGCCTGATTAAAGCATCCCAGACTTCTTTCCTTAGGGCTACTTTAAGTCGCGGGCTTATGTCAACAAGCCTCAGACAATCGCAACAATTAAAGAGAATATTCGACAGAAATGTTATCACCGAAAATATTGCGGAAAGTCACGGACAAATGTTTAAAGGTTCAGATAAAGATTTCGATCACTCAAAATCTTTTTTTTTATTTAGTAAAAAAGAAATTCAAAAACAAAATAGGATGATTAATTTTGCACCACCTTGTATTTTCATTGCTAAGCTTAAAACACCAGAGTAAGCTGTTTAAGACCCAGGCAGGGGTTGAATTTCAGGCGAAATATCAAAACATTTCTTCACCGAAAAAAGGTTATTTTATCCGGATTTCGAACCAGGATAATCGAAAAAGGCTGTCAAGATTCTAAAGAAATTGACACAGTGTATACAATATTTGTTAGCAGGCATGATATGAGCTATACCTTAAGCGTAACGAAGCAAATACTGCAACATTTGGGATTGAAACTCTTATCCATTTTTCTTGGAAAATTGGAATTGTGGAATGCCGGCACAAAATATCCCGACACCGAGCAGCTTTAAAGGATTTCATTGTGTGAAAAAGTCGAAAATATTTGTTTGACCTTGGACGCATATAAACGAACTAACAAACTATTATATGTTGGCTTTTAAATGTGTACTGTAAAAATCAGAGATTTCGTGTGGTTCTTGCAGTGTTTGTGAAGGCTCCTTGCGCAAGTCAAGCACTACTGCCACAAAGAAATGAATACTCGGACGAGTAAGTTGACAAAGGTCTGTCACTATCTTAGACCTGGCCGGCTTAAGTAGCAACTATCCTGCAATCTAAGGCTGCTTCGTGTAACAAAGGTTACAAATCAAAGCAACGATCAGTACCATGAAGTGTAAAGAAGTCTTACGCTGACAGATGCCCGATGAGTTCATAAAGCTACCTTTACTCCACGGTTGATTTCATCTGGAAAAATTCTCAGCTGCAACTTAAGACAATAACCAAGCGTCTAACAGCTTATGTATAGTGGATTTGCTGTTTCTGATAGCATCACGATATAATCTATGACTTCCACCACGCTATCATGGGGGTTGCACTCTATTGCATGACAACAAGGTACAATCAATTATTACGACTGTCAAAACGTCCACTTGTCGCGAATGTTATAGATGTCGAAAAATTGCTTCTAACAGTTAAGCTAACAAGTGTATCTCCTCTGATTTAGCCATTAGCAAACAATGAAGTTAGCTGCAGTACATATAAAATTATCTGCAATTTCAACTCCGCACCTTTGGTCTGTCTATGCCTATTCACATAAAGTACCAACGAGGAGACGCCACAATAGCCACAAACCGAACGTACTCGTACGTGAGCAGTGAGCAGTGAACAGTGAGCTACGATGGCAAAAAGTATTAAGCAATTACAAATTAACGTAATTGCAAACATTTTATTCTTTAATGAGAAATATTTTAATTTAGAGTAGATCGTGACATTAATTGTTTATCACATGCGGCTGTGTCTATGGATGCAGCTACGACTTTGCGAATACTCTACGAGTACCTCGGGGAGCTCCTTTTGTGTTTTAAGTTTGACTATGCATAAGACCGACTTCGCCATCATTCCAGTTGGCATTGTCGTTGTAGTCTCGTTGTCGTGCACTTGCGCTACTTAGCTGTGTCTTTTTTTGTTGTTCGAGTAACAACGATGTTCCACTTTGTTGTTAGTGGGTTGGTAGGAGCGTATGTTGGTATTATATTGTCCATTGCGCCACAAGATACCAGTAGACGCGCTACAGCGTGATTCCAAATTATGAGCAAATGCATGGATTTGGGGTAATCGTGACATCGCCTTATTCGGTAGCTCTCGAATCAAGAGGGAGACTTAATTATCCACAAGATCCTACGCCAATTTATATCATACCTAGTGGGTTTGGGGGATTTACTTCTTAAATGCTTTGTGGACTGTGAAACGTGATTATCTTATTGTAAATCTCCGGTTAATTATATGTTTGTTTAGAATTGGTTTGTTGGCTCTTTTCTGTTCGTTTAATGCCATTGTTGTTGTCTATTTAAGTGAAGGTGTCAAGGAAAAGAGGACACTCAAATTGAGTTGCTTCTAGGTATGTCAGCAAATGTCGAATGATGTATTTCACAAAAGTACTGACTAGATACATACTCGTATCAATTACACTTGTTTTACCTTCCCGTATTTGAAGCTATCACTGAATAATGTCAGAAGAAGGACCCACAGCGGACCCTCAACTCAAAATTAGCAAAGTAACATGAGAGTCAGACTCACGAGATCACTGAAACAATCAACCAAATTAATTATCTTCCGACCGAGGTAAGGCACTCATCACGTAATATTGACATCCAGACATGAAGAGATTTAATTATATAACCACAAGACCATGTGCTGATCGCTTTTATCTCAAACTCTTCCGAATTCTTTACAAGCAGCGTTATGTGCCGAAGATAGAAACAATGCCAAGAAATCGTCGGAAATGCTGTAGCTCATGGATATCTGTCACTAAACCACTGATGTGATAAGAGATACTGCTAACACATAAACAAACGTAACCTCCTTTGTAGCAGCGCTGCATAGAAAGATAAATCTACAAGGATATTGTAGATATTGTGACCGAGGCAGGATAAACCATACTCTCCACATTTTGAGGGCCTCGCCTCAGTTTTTACTTGAAAAAGTCAAGGTAGAATTTGAATATCAATGTGATATTAGCCCTGACAAGAGGAGTATGAACAGTCAATATCTCTTTTAATATTCCGTTCAACTGAAATAAGATTTCACGTAGCGGTGTCGCCAAAAGGCAGTAAGAAGTTCCACCTCGTATCTGCAAAGTTTCATAAGCCAATTTAGACAATTTGGCCATTGATCGACCAAGAGTCGAAGAGTTTTTAAATAAACGAAGAATATAATAGTCATAGGCGACATTAATATAGATCTTCTCAACGATTCTGATTGTGAATGTGAAGATTATATGCTACTGATGGCTTCGCTTGGTCTTAAAAATATGGTTAATATACTTACCCGCATAACATGCTCAACCAGTAGCTGCATTGACTATATATTTCTAATACTAGATAAAAATATTAGTACGGTCTTCAATTATGAAGTGCACGACTATATAATAACCGATCACCATTTATGTGAAATGAGGTTCCAACCGGAGTCTTCGCCTACGAAAAATTTTAGCAGCAAAAAGCCCAAATAGACCATAAAGCATTGAAGGACACACTCAGGTATAAATTTTGGGAAACAGTTTTCTTGGAAAGTGACCCTGCTGTGGCCTTCAATGCTTTTATTACGATCTTAATCAATCATGTCCATTGCACAACTACTGTCCTAAACATCAGGCAGCGCGACTCGTTTTTAAAGCCTTGGATGGCATTACACCTACTTAATCAAATAAAGCGAAAAAAAGAATTTGCTAAAAAGTGTAGAAAACATCCACAAAATCTTAGTCTGAAAAGCTATTACCAAAACTTTTGCAATAGAACTAAGACTATGATGGAACAAGCACGTGAGAGCTCCTAGACCAATCGCTTAGGTCAAGCCAGGGGAAACATAAGGAAGGAATGGGAATTAGTAAATAACATTTTAGGTAGGAAAAGGAAGTCTAACGATATTCCTAACATTGAGGTTGATAACTCAACCTTGACCGTTCCACGTGCTATAGCAAATTCATTTAATAGCTTCTTTGTTGATATTCCTGATACTATTAAACCCTCCGAACCACCTTCCAGTTGTAACTGCAATAATTCATCGAGCTTAATTGATGATAGATGGCAGAGTAATAGTTTCTTTTTCAACAGTTTGCTTCCTATGAAATTTTCAAGACAATTATGGCTTTGCAAAATAAAAAAACCTGCACAAGTGATGGCATTTCTGCCGTTACTCTGAAAAAATCTCTTGGGAAATTATAGATGTCTTGTGTTATCTTTTTAACCTCAGTGTGAATAGCGGCGTGTTTTCGGCGGCTCTAAAAAGGGCAGAGGTTCTGCCCCTGTTTAATAAAGGGACTTGTAAAAATAAATTCAATTATAGACCGATTTCTCCGCTTCCCACGATATCAACAATTTTCGAAAAATTAATGAAATCAAGAATGCAGAAATTTTTAAAAAGAAGTACAGTATGGTTTTAGATCTCGAAGATCCACGGAGGATGCAATCTTAAACGTCTGCTGCGATTTATTCAGAGGAGTTAACAAAAGCCATCCTACTATGGCTCTTTTCATTTATATGACCAAAGCATTCGATATGGTGGACCCAAATATAATCTTAACAAAATTATTCAAAGCTGGTTTCAGAGGAATGACATAAAATTGGCTTAAGTCTTATTTATTTGAGAGGGAGCAAAGAGTATTGGTCAATGGCTTTTACAGTACTTCACTTAAGCTTAGAAATAGCGTTCCGCAAGGTTCTGTACTAGGCCCAGTATTGTTCCTTATAAAAAATAAACTCACTTTTCATCCAGAGCTTTTACGGAGATATAAGCGCATTTGCAGATGACATCGCTTTCATGTACACTGACGCTTCGCTCCATGAATGCGTTGCGAAAGTTAACAACGACCTTCATTTACTTAGAATTTGATTAACCTTTCACAAACTTATTATTAGTGAAAAAACAAAAATAATGATGCGTTTGTTTTTCATTCAAGCGATTGCCAAAAATTCCGTTTACAACTACACAGTTGTGGGAAGCATAGTCGAGTCGATCAAATATCTCGGAGTTCTCATTGATAACAAACTAAATTGGAAGGCACAAGCCCTTCAGTTAAAGCCATATATAAGACTTTATTATCACGGAAAATGTATCTTCTGAAGCCTTACTGCTCGCAAAGAGTACTTTCAATGCTTTATTACGGGTTAGTTCAGTCGAAGCTTCAATATGGGATTATTAATTGGGGAGGTACCTACCTTAGTACCTTAAGTGCACTAGGTGTTGCTCAAAAGCATATAATGTGGCAAAAATCGCTATACAGAAAGTTGACAACTTTTTACAAGCCTTCAGATAAGAATTCTTTAAACGAAGCGGAAATGTTCCTTTTAGGAATTCTTCAACTTATAACTTGCGAGTAAAGAACATGGTACTCGTACTTTTCGACATCCCACACGTGCACAAAACACATTTTATTAATTTTTATATAGTTAATTCGCGTAGAATGTTTAACAAACTTCCCATCCCGAACAAAACTTCCACGATTTTTTTTAAAATCATTTAAAGACTGGCTCTTTATAGGTACTATGAACCCTTTAAGCTTTGAGCTACTGTTGAAAATTATATTATAGTTTAAAAACATGCAAAAAGATTCTTTTGTCGTTTATTTCTTATTTTTGCTTTCATTGAAATAATTATTTTTTTATTTTTTCGTTTTTTTTCGGTCTAATACTCTATCTTTTGAATCCTTGAAGTTGTAACTAAAGAACACCTGATGGTATATCACGTCAGTTATTCTTGCGTAGACATTATTTCTATATTTTCATGGATCTTTCAACACCAACTTGGGTTTTAGAATGATCTTTACTTTGTTCATCATTTTTAACTATGAGGGAATTTCAGCGTGTGTTGGTTTAATCTTAAACGAAATAGATGACCTGCGTATACGGTTTCTGAAAATCACATTAAAGGCCTCTGCCGCAGCTTAAGATGACCATTTTAGACAATCCGTGGTAAATCTGCAAAGGCACCAAAGATATGAAATATATGATCACCATATCTTCACCCATGAGCTAGCATGAGCTTCAATGAGGAAGACGAACTGTACAAGCTCACTCCTAGTTTTGGCTTTCCTGTCAAATTTATTCAATGTTCGGAGAACTATCCCCGTTGTTTTCTTCGCAAGGCTGAAAAAACAATATAACCCAAGCCTACATACTATACTGTTATAATACATTGTGCACATCTTAAAAATGGAGAAATCCTTCAATGTCTACAGACAAGGTTTCAGTTATTCTAAGAAATTCCGAAATCACATGCAGGCATGCCACAATAAGACATGGCCCATAGCCCCATCGTATGTATGTAGCTCATCTCAGCGACATACATATGGCAATGTGGCCTCAATGAAAAGGTGATGGGCATCATTTTGAACTCTATAAGTTGCTTCCATGATTTCCGCGATCTGAAAATTTGGTCGATTGTGCTCTTCTGGTCTGAAACTACATTGATAGGGACTTTCAGTTTATTAACCAAGGGGTTCAGATGTTCACGCAAAATTGAAAATAAAATCTTGAGCGCAATGCATGCTCCCCACAAAGTCGTCACTTTCATCTATGCATTCCTTGGCCGGTAAGCTGTCAGGTCAAGTTGCTTTGGTACAAGGATATTGCTACCCTTACTTCATTTTGGTCAAGTGTATAGGAGTTTTGACTGGTAATGTACATTGTACATACTTCTAGATTGTATGGTATATTCACTCTCTCGATGTAATATTGGTCTTTGTCATCATGATACTATTGGACATTGAATATGTTCTCGCTGTTTTTTGAAAGATGACAGTAGAAGTACTCCGTGCTCGGAATTTCGGATGGAAACGCATCTGGAAGGAAGTCCTGTTAGATACCTTAAATTTCAGTGTATTTTTTATGGGTTCTGAAAATGTCTACTTTTGTGCCAAATAAAGTGTTCAAAAGAAATCTGCAGCTGAAGTACACAGAATTCTTGTTGAGACTTAAGGTGACAATGCTCTATCCGGTATGACAAACTGAGACTGGTTTCAATGATTTCGATTTTGAGGGTAAACAACGTTCTGGAGCACCGAAAACATTTGAAAACAAAGAACTGGACGAATTACTTGATCAAGACCGATGTCAGATGCTAGCAGAACTTGAAAAAACACTGCAAGTAGATGAGCTAACAGTTTCAAAACGTTTAATGTTACGAATGATCCAGAAGCAAGGACTTTGGGTGCCGTATGAATTGAAGCTGCGAGACGTCGAACGACGTTTTCTCAAGTATGAACTGAGAATACACCGTATCGTGATTGGCGATGAAAAGTGGATACACTACGGTAATCCAATGCGTAGAAAATCATGGGGTAAGCCCAGGCATGTTTCAACATCGTCCGCAAAATGAAATATCCGTAGTTCGAAGCTTCTCCTCTGCATTTGATGGGATCAGCAGGATCGCTATCGACTTTAATTGATGCGTTTCGTCGAGCCACTATACAAGCAGAGACGCAAAAACAGCGAGAACTTATTCAAGATCCTAATATAAAGGCTGCAGAATATGTTTTTTTTTATACTATTAGCACCGACTATGACTCTACTAAAAAGTTGATCTTTAGAGTACTCTCTAGCATAATGAATTGACGGTCTATTTACTAAAGTATTAAACATATTGATATCTTTTGCATCGGATAAAGAATAGTGCCGCAGTGCGTCCCAGCTGGTCGTTAGAGGCGACTAAATGGGACACCAATCATATACAGGCAACTATGACACCAAAAATGAGCCTGTAACACTTTAACACCTTAAAACTTTCCCACAAGT
Organism: Volucella inflata; assembly: GCA_928272305.1. Taxonomy (NCBI): domain Eukaryota; kingdom Metazoa; phylum Arthropoda; class Insecta; order Diptera; family Syrphidae; genus Volucella; species Volucella inflata. Next base: position 231,898,600 of record OV743716.1, read on the forward strand.
TTGTATGCAATCAGTGGGTTCCCACTTCTGGAGACTACCGGTGGGGTAAAAGAACAGTCAATCAATTCGAAATGAGCATACAAGTGTCAAACCACTCATAGCCAACCCCATAAGCGGAGCAGCAGCGATGCAGTAAAAATGGGAAACTCGTTACGCATAAGTTCGTATAAAGAGGAAAGGGTTAATAAAAGGATAAGAAGAAGATATTGATATCTTTTGCTTTTCCTGGCGACGCCAATGTTTTTTCCGAACAACAAGGATTTCTTCGTGAGGGTCGGTTGTTGGACCACCAAGCCTTGTGTTAATTGATATGAAGAAACCGCGTGCTTGGTACGGTAACATTTCATCCCGCTGCAAAGCCAATAAGCCTAGCATTATCAGACGTGGTGTCGTGTAGGCTATGCTTACCAAGTGTTCTATCAAAAATAGCCTCCTTTCCTATCTTAGCCTTATAGGGTCGTAGAAATATTCTTTAGTAGCATCGTCCTGGTCTTTTGTAGAAACATGCGCGCATATAAGGCTTACCGTAGTGAATTAAACAGTCGTTCTTTGATCTCCGCAGAGAACAGGCGTGTTTCGGCTTTTATTTTGTGTGAAATAGCGAACAACAATTTGTGAAATATCAAATTAGAAACAACAAATTAAGTCATTCGGTAGCCTGGTGGTAGTGGCAGTGAGCCGAGAGAGCCAGGGTCGTGGGTTCGATCCCCGAATAAACATTGTCCATTTTTATTTTTTAAGTGATTATTGTGTAAAAAAAGTGTGTTCAAACGATGAGTGGCAGTGAACGGTCCGCTATGTCAATAGCGGGATTAGAGGATGGCGCGACGTCATCTGATAATCAGGCCGTTAAGCCAGTTCAAAAGAAGACGTCAACAACAACAACAACAAAAACAGCAACATCGGCAATGACGATAAAGAGGAGGAGGATGTTGAAACCAACTCCGAACTCAGCAAAGCGCCCTTCCCTTTCAACCTCTCCCAAAAAGCTGCCTGGTAGAGCAAGGGAAGAGGCGCCAACAACGACAAAAAGGGCGGCAGCTGACAAAAACGATCTCCCATATGTTGGTGAAGAAGGCCACAATATTTGCAAAAATACCTTCGCATCTCTGGCGGCTTCCGAGTCAGAGGACGAAGAGGACGAGGTTGAAGCTCTGAATAGTAGCATCAGGCAGCTTCAACAAAAAGTACTTGCAATAAAAGCTAAGCAAGTTGCAAGGCGAGAGAGGAAACTACAACAGCAACTACAGTGCTCTCAACGGGAGCCCAAGGGGAGTGAAACCATACCCCAACAACAACCACAGAAACATCAGCTACAACAGCAAAAAAATCAAAAAATTGCGCAAGAACCAACAATGAAACAGGCACAACCCCAGCAAAAAAGTAAAATACAACAAATACAACAACAAAAAACAGAAAAGCAACAGCCACAGCAACAACAACAACAACCAGCTAAACAAAGGATACCCCCGATCAATACTTACAAACTGGAGTTAAAAGAAACCATTGATCTATGTAAGTCGGCCATAGGCAATAATTTTTTTATCAAAAGATTAAGTAATGATAGACATGCGATCCACTGCAACACAGTGGAGCGCTATAATAAAATAAAAAGCTTGTTAAAGGATTCGACGACGGAGTTCTTCTCCTTCACCCCGAAGGGGGAAAAGCTGCAAACAATGCTGCTGAGGGGGATTGAACCGTCAACTGATCCGGAGGAGCTCCTCGCACTGCTCAAAGAGAAAGAGTGCGAAGAGCTCAAGTTCGTAGGGGTCAAGCCGTTCACCACAGCTAGAGCCAAAAGGGAGAAACGGAAACTACCGTTCTTCCTGGTTCAGCTTACTCCCGAAAGCAAACTGGATGGTCTAAGGAATATCAAAGTCCTAGACTACCAGGTTGTACACTGGGAAAAAGTAAAACGGAGCGATAACATTTTGCAATGTGTGCCTGCCTGATTGACTTGGAAAAGGCCTTCTTTTGCAACGTGACTTCGATAAAATTAAACAATATTGCGACGACTGGAAGTTGAAGATCAACTTTCAGAAGTCGGAAACCATTCTTTTTAGGACGCCTTTGTCTGGGGCCTCTGCGGATACCAGAAAGAATTGGCGAAAGTTTCAGATCGTTGGACAACACGGACAACCACTTGCTTGTCGAAATGTAGTCAGATACCTTGGGATCTGGCTAGATCAATATCTATATTTTAACAAACATATAGATGTTGCTCTGGCCAGAGCCAGAGGTGCTTTTGCCCTTACAAAGAGACTGTTTTATAACAGGCAACTCGATGCGAGGGTAAAGGTGATCTGCTACATGGTCCTTATTCGGCCTATGCTTACATTTGGTTGTCCCGTGTGGTTCAACGTGAGAGCAAGTCTTTTGGAAAAGATTCGGGTGTTTGAGAGGGCTTGCCTTAGGGCTTGTCTTCGCCTATACAGAACACCAGAGTCTGAGTACATAAAATTCTATCGCAATGAGGTCTTGTACAATAGGGCTAACCTAATAAGAGTGGACAATTTCGTTATTAAGTTGACTCGAAGGCACATTGCAAGAGCAATGACCTCGTCGAATAACCTGATCTCTGGGGCTTACTACCCCAATTATATGTATCACGAGAGAGTTCGCTTTGACGGCTTTATTCCTCCAGAAGCGTTCCTCTACCTCGACATGAAAGGTCTGATCCAGGATAGATTAGCGGTGCCGTTAATCTTCCATGTCGCTCGAACAGCTGCGGAGAGGCGACTTAACTACGATAGAGACGTCGCACACGGCAGTGCGGAGCGTCTCCGGTTCAGTAGGGCGGTAGGGAATCGCGACATGAGGGATATTGCTTAAGTAGCTTAAGTAGCCTAAGTAGATTAAGAATAATGTTAAGGTAGTTAATAAGTTTTAGTTTTAAGTTTTAAAAGATGAAAAAAAAATAAGTTAATTTACTAAGTTTTTGTTATAAAATTATTTTTCTTAGTTTTAATTGCAATTAATACAACATAATTTAAAAATGAAATGTACTAAACGTCGAAAGACAAATTTTAATTGTTAGGTTTAACTTAGAGTGTCCGCATGGGGCCAGTAAGTTAGAATAAGATAATTTTAAGTTAATTAAGCTAATTTTTAAGCGTTTTTTTGTATAGCATGTAAGAGTTATTGAATTGAGTTGAATAAAAATGCATATTAAATGAATGAATGAATGAGTAGTGAATTAAACTGATATTGATGCGGATATTCATAAGATGTTCGCTGACGTGTCGAGAGCTCAAGACTTCTTGCTTAAGTCTGCTCGTATGACAAATTCGCACCCTGTTATAAGCTCTGTTTCTGAACCCAATAGCAATAGACAACTTCACAGTTTTCCACGTTAATGAACCCAACATACCACATTCAAATCTGAATGTCAATGTTCTTTTTTCATTTGCAGGAGTCGTCAACATTAGAAGAAGTAGTAGTCATCCATATTTGTTCCAGAACATTTCTGATATTCTAGTGATAGGCAAGTTACCTCGACATCTAAGCCGTGCCTGTTGGGCAAGGTCCTTATTCTTAATCCCTGCGGCGAGGGTCATAATTTTTCGATGCTACGAGTAGTAGGCTATTTACGGGGATGTGACCGTTAAGGCTTGCCATGTCATGCTCTTTCGCCAATATACAAAATCTTATTTGAAACTTCCCTCAGCATTGAAAGCTCATTATTCATCTTAGCTCCGCATATCTCGAAGTAGCCCACATAATGCTTTCATTAGTCTTAATGTAGACTTCACCGCTGTTTATATCAGGGGAAATTATTGCACTAACCAAGGGACCTATCTTTAGACGTCACTTGTTTATCAGGTCATCGAGAGATATCTTCTTTGGCATATGCTGACTGAGCTTTCGTTGCTCCAAGTGTTCAGGATATACACATCACATAAGATATCTATCTATCCAGTAGGTACCACAGGAAGGTAGCGATGCGGTTTTGTACACCAGCTCTATTCTTATATCTGACAAATTCGTTGAGGTTTCGCGTTTTTGCGATGGGTGGCAGGGATAATAATATCTTGAGCCTGTTATCTATGCAAATAATCCCTTTCACACATAGGCTTTTGACTATTACGCAAACCTCAATACCAATTTCTTGTGTAAATATTTCTAGTTCTCCAAGTTTTTTGTAAAAGTCCGTCAGTGTTCCCAGTTAGCATTTTTCGAAATCGCGTCTTACGGGAAATACTTTCGGTCTCAACTAATCATCAAAAATAAGTCCATTTGAGAGTAAACGACAAACCGATTTCTGTCTTCAAACCTCTTATGGTCTTCTCTGCCACTCAAATACTAAAACAGAAAAAAATTGGACACATTTTTGTCTTATAACTCAACAACTTCCGTCGGAATTCATACAAAAAACAAAATTCAGTCAAAAAGGGTCAAAACGTTCTTTATTTACTTCTGTCAATCATTTGTCTTAGCAAATACATTGTATACATTCAGATGCCCCAATGCTGCTGAATTATTTTACTCTCTTCGCATCAGCATCACTTTCAATTGCATCATTGGGTGGATAGCATTCACACTATGCCACACTACACCAGACCAACTAGCAATACAATAGCTGCCATACTATACACAACCTCAGCACGAATTTATCGGATCTAAAAAAGTGAGTAAAACACTTGGCGCGTCGTATAAATTCAAGCCACCGCCATAGATTTGTCTCTAGTTTCGCAGCTACGGCTAAAGACTGCACAAGCCACAACAAATTCCTATAAAAATGTTGAAAACAACCACTGCGAGTCACTGTTCCCGGCAGGTTGATTGTTATAGAACACAGCAAAGAAACGACTCCTCTTCCTAACCCCCTATGCGGACCCCCTTTTCTTTTCTGCTACTCCTTTGCCATTTGCCCATTTTGAGTAAACTTTAATTACGTGCAATAAATTAAGGCAACAAATTCCCGCTGCCTTATTTGCCCCGGTGCTGCATTGCACTGGATGCTAAATATGTGCACATGGCGAATTGGTAGCAAATTTAATAGTGCACACTGCACACTGCACACTACCAACAGCATAGACTGTGCAGTGCAAACAAACATACTCGTACATAGAGCCACTGCCAATCTGATCGGTTTCACGAAGCCGTGAATGCAATCGACTGCCATATTAGCCCATAGGCCAAGCTAAGGTGTACGCTTAGAGTCTCACGTGTGGGGGATAATCCCTGATGGGATGGGATATCGGGAGTGCAGAATAGCTTTGTTGCCTCACATGGATTAGGTAGATGACACAAGCACAGAATATGCCCTGGAGCAACATGAGCTAATCAGACAATACACTGTACAAAGTTTATTTACATACTATGCTGAGCTCTTAGCCACATTTGGAAACAGTGGAGAAAAATAGATGATTCACCTATGAATTGTATGATACGAGTAAGATACTCGTAGCTCTAGATGGTGGTGAATCTTCAGGGAATGAATAAATGATGTGCACTTGCTGGGTACACTTAAAGTATTTGCTGAGAATTGACGGAATTCGAATTGTTTGTACTCCCGTGGAACAGTATACAAAAATCGGTGGCCCTTCTCGATTGAAATCTTGAAAGGCGTTCTAGTAAAAGTAAATATATGCGGCCAGTCAGAATGAAAATAAGTAACAAGAACACAGCGGACGAATGGTTAATTCGAAAATAAAATATTTAATATAGAAGATACAATAATAGATATAATGAATTCTGCATGCTGTTCAGAATGTTTCCATAAATATGATGTATCTCAGGTCATAATGAAAAAGGTCTGAGAAGTAAATGTATGGACTTACAGCAACCGTTCGTAAAAGCAGGTTGCACTAGAAATACTAAAGATTTAGAGCTTTTGATTTGCTATTGAAGAGGATATTCTCAGGCAATCATTGTGTGGGAATCAAATTCTTATCCAATGCTGATCGCACTGAAATTGTGAGGGAAACCACAAACAAAGGGTAGGCCATCTCTTGGTATCTTATTGAATCATAAGTTAATTTGACAATAACCTCTCTAGTACGCTTAAAAAATTTATTACAGAAACGCAGTATTATATTTTCGCAGTAAGAAATGAATCGATCTTCACTTGAAAAATGTCGGGAAATATTGCAAAGTGACTTCCAAAGTGGATGCCCTGTTGCCGAAATAGTGCGAATTTTAAAAAGAAATTTTTTCGAAATAATGCAGCAACTGCAGCCGTTGTACTCAAGTTTGTGAAGAAATTTCGTGAGAATGGTTTGTTGATTTGTCCTCTACGATCTACGATCTACGATCAGAGAATATTACAGCTGTTGCCGAGAATGTGCGCCTAAATCTAAGAACCTCAACCCGCCACAGAAATCAGCAACTGAACATCAGTTGCACCAGCTTAAGGAGATTTCGGATTATTCGCTTGGAAAGTACACTTGACACGCTTCTCTTTGTGAGCTTTAGAACAGCTCGAAATGGGCGATAATTACCATCTTCACGTCTACGGAAGCAAGCAAAATTGCCGTATTTGGGGCTCGGAAAATCCACATGTAATCATATTCTATCCTGTACGTGAGACTGTTCAATGTAGTTTTTTCATGCGATTTGCTAAGAGATGGCATAACTTGTATTATTCTATCGGAACATGCATTGGAAAGCTACTGTTATTGTACGTCATTTCAGTAGATGTCATTTATTTGAAGCGTAAACAACAATAATTTTTTTTCACTCAAATATGTCGGACTTTGTGCCTGAAAAAGTGTTTTTGCGGGGAGTTCTTCTTCATTCCTTTAATATGAAGAAAACTGCTGCCGAAAGCCATCGTATTTTGGTGGAAGTTTATGGTGAACATGCGCTAGCTGAGCGAACGTGCCAAAAGTGGTTTGCACGATTTAAAGGTGGTGATTTTGGCTTGGAAGACGATGAACGTGCTGGGCAAACAAAAAAGTTTGAAGATGAAGAACTGGAAGCATTACTCTATGAAGATTGTTGCCAAACACAAGAAGAGCTCGCAGAATCTTTGGGTGTCACTCAAGCAGCCATTTCAAAACGTTTAAAAGCAGCTAGATATATTCAAAAGCAAGGAAATTGGGTTCCACATAAACTCAAGCCGAGAGACGTCGAAAGGCGGTTTTGTATGTCCGAAATGCTGCTGGAACGCCACAAAAGGAAGTCATTTTTGCATTGGATTGTTACTGGTGATGAAAAATGGATCCGTTACAACAACCCCAATCGCAAAAAATCATATGTGAAACCCGGTCAACCAGCCAAATCAACGGCAAAGCCGAATATCCATGGCGCGAAGGTAATGCTCTGTATTTGGTGGGATCAGGTGGGTGTGCTGTATTAAGAGCTCCTAAAACCGGGTGAAACCATCAATGGACAACGCTACCGAACACAATTAATACGTTTGAAGAGAGCAGTAGCCGCAAAACGACCGGAATATGCGACCAGACACGAAGCAATAATTTTCCATCATAACAACGCTCAGCCCCACGTTGACTAAAGAAAAAGAAAGACTACAGCAATTGTTCGCAAAAATTCGTCGTGCCCAGTACTAACATTTCTGATGAGGACTAGATATTTTTTGAAAGGATCTGATATACCAGTTGCAAGGTGCTGCCAACTAAAAGATCTGTTTTACGACAAAATCAGAGTAAAGAAGCGAGGCTCAATTTGTTGATGAAATTGTGAATTGCTCTGCTGGAGGTTTTAAGATTTCCCCAGGGATTTAAATTTTTCCAAGGGAGTTTCGTCTCTTTAAGGCACTTAAAGCCATACATTCAAATAAAATATGTTGAGCAGTGTCGTCGTCTTTCATACAAGGACCACATTCAGATTCCTGAATATCGCCAAAACAAGCTAAAATTGGGAGGAATTTCACCCTTAGACGGCTACAATCGCTACTGATGTGCTGGGTTTCACTGACGAATGCCGACAAGCACATGCAACTAAGCAACAAGCACGCAAAGCGGCACTGCAAAGAAAGAATATAGCTGCTCACGAACTCTATGAGCAGAAGAGGAGAGACGAACACTGGCATCTCAGGAGGAAAACGAAAGAGCTTGAGAAGCACGCAGTCAAGGCAATTGAGGGATGCTACGCCAGGAAAGAGATTCGAAAGTTTTACCACACAAACCCCGAATCGAAGCCTGTAGAGACCAACAAGGAACATCGTAGTAGAGTCGCAGTCGATGCTGAGTTTTGGAAAGATCATTTCTGTAGACTGTATAACGGCGATGACGAAACAAATACGCCTGTCAGTCAGAATGAGCCTTTCAACCTGGACGATGTAAACCAACAATTCCGTCCACACGATCGAGATGAAGTAAAGTTAGCCATATTTAAGCTTAAGGCCAACAAAGCTGCTGCAGCGGACGGCCTAACTATAGGGCTCTTCAAAGCCGCAGGCAATGACTTGGTAAAAAGCATACACCAACTCATATCTAAAATATGGTCGGATGAAAGTATGCCCAATGAATGGAACCCCAGCATTGTTTGTCCGATTCTCAAAAAAGGAGACCCTATGAACTGCGCCAACTACAGTCTCCTTAACATCGGATACAAGATCTTATCTGCCGTATTGTGTGAACGCCTGAAGCCGTTCGTTAACAACCTGATAGGTCCATACCAGTGTGGCTGCAGGGCAGGAAAGTCCACCATCGACCAAATATTCACACTACGGCAGATATTGGAGAAAACCCATGAACTTCAGATCGATAAACACCATAATTTTATCGATTTTAAGACAAAATCTCAATCTTTTAAAAGTGCCTCCAATTACTCGAGTACGCCGATGATCGGAAGAAAGCAGCATAATATCAGTGACGCTTTCTTGCAAATCGCTGTATCTTTGGGTTTCCAATAGCTACATCTAAGAGGACAATTGAGTAGCAAAGCCCTCTCTCGGACACCAAGCGTCACCCTTTATAAGACCTTAATTATTCCGGTCCTTGTCTATGGCACATAGGCATGGACATTATCAAAAATGGATAAGGGTACTCTTGGCTGCTTCGAGATGAAAATTCTTCAATTGATTTTCTGTCGCGTCTGCATTGACGGTGAGTGGAGGAGGAGATACAACGACGAGCTGTATAGAGTATACAGCAAAGTCAGCCTAACCAGAAGAGTGAAGATCCAACGACTGAGATGGCTGGGTCATGTAGCGCGGATGAGCACCAACGCTACGGTCCGTAAAGTTTTCGAATCCATCCCCGAGGGACAGCACAGTAGAGAAAGACCAAGACTCAGGTGGCACATGCAAGTTAAATTGAATCTCAGCCAACCAAGCGTGCAAAACCGGATTCAGCTAGCAAAAGATCGAGCTAGCTAGAGACGCTTTTTGGCTGAGGCCCAGATCCACCTCGGACTGAAGCGCCACCTAAAGGAAGTAAGTAGGTAATATCGCGGGGGCAGTTCCGGGCTGGTAACCTACCCAGTTGTCTGATATCAAGGGACCCCTGCAATATTTCGTTTTCGAACAAGTTTGCCTGTTTATTTTTTATTTCCCATATCCGCTTTATAACACTTCAACTTTCAACCCTAACAGCCTTCTGACTGTGAACTCTCTTCAGTTGGTCCCAAATATCGTGGTTCCTTCATAAGCCGTTCAACTAGCTTATGGAATGTCTTTTCGAGCTCTTTATTATTTCCTATGCATTAGAACCTTTTAAATCAACGTTCATCAGTATCTCTCTTTCTGTTCCTGTTTCGCTTGCATACACTCTGTGGAAATAATTTAAGGGTGCCCTTAGTGTGGGCATCAGTTTTTAAACATTTGAGTGTGGCAAACTTCTTTGGACTTAGCGTGTCATTTCCAAGGTTATTTTCGGCAAAACATTAAACCAGTTGTTGAGAAGGATCTTTGGTATCTGAACGGCTTTGAAGAGACCATATTACCTGCAAGATAATCTCAAATTGCCCCAAATTTTCCAAAAGTCAAAAAGTGTCAACTGCCGCAATTCGCTTGCATGCAGTCTTGGAATTCAAATAGATTTGAAATTAAACAATGCAGCACCTTAACATCATTCTCAAACGAACATATCAAAAACTTTGATTTGAACTGAGCTGAGCACAACAATCTCTGAACCCTTATGCAACTGTATTTTCCTATAAAAATAATCAGATCTATTGGCACATTCTAGAAATGCCTCGATTTCTTATGCCTCAGCCCCTTGTTCCAATTAAACCTCAAAAGAAACAAAACTCCTCCTCACGAGCCAACTTGCCTACAATCTGTTAGGCAAATTTTCGCTTGCCAATTCTAAACCATTGAAATCAGAAGCAGCAATCATCGATCGACTCTCGGATACCCGACTCAAATAAATCCCAACGAAGATCAAATGCTAATCGCCAAATAGGACAAGCTCAGTGGAGAGAAGAAGCCAAAGTTTCTGAACAGAGTAACCTCCCTAGGGAACAAGGAGCTGAGCCGCTTAAATAATCCTCCAAATGATCATATCGCCAACCGGAGCTGTGGTTCAGATTTATTTCTGACTAATAAAACTCCATTCGATGCCCTTATCAGAGCAGCGCCAAAGATAAATCTTCGATTAGCTCTGCGCGAGCTCTGTGTGCACATATTCGTATACTCATAGTAAGCACATAGGGAAGAGACCACAGCGCCCAGAGCCAGAGACAATGTCTTCTTTTTCTTCTCGTGAAGATCCAACGAAGAGGGTTTGGCACAAATTTCATATGAAGCCAAAGTGGAAGCCGTCTGTGGTGGTGAGGAAAGAAATTAAAACCAATTAAATGGGCGCGATCTCTGCCAAAAAGCAGCACGACCGACGAAGGGACAACACCGGACCCGATCGAAAATCGAGAAAAGACCTTTTTGGCTGTTTCTTTACAAACAATACACACAACACACATACATAATCGATCGAACGGACCTGAAAGTTGGATGTTGCCTGCAGAACAACGAAAAAATGGTTGTTGCACAGTGGCTCATTAGCTTCGAGTTTTTCTAATTGGCTTCGAGTTCTTAACAAAACGTTTTCGATGCCAATCGGATCGAACACAACATTGATGACGATGACGACCATGATGATGACGATGATGGTGATGGTCGTACCGATGAGACCAGGGGTCAGCCGAGAAGTAGCAGTACGACTAGCATCAGGCATAAGCAACATCAATCCGTATATCAGCTTGACCAGGGGAAGGAGATCAGCTTGCGCCATCGTCATTGCCACAACCACAACCACGACCATGGCAATGGCAATGGCAATGGCAACGGCAACGGCTATGGCTATGGCTATGGCACTACCTTCTCTTGGTCCCACTGCCGTTTGCCTTCTGCTATATAAATTTAGTAGTTAGGTCCCGTGTTTTTCGGTTTTTAATTGTTTTCAATCGCTGATTGGAATGCCATCATCAGACATTGGGGCAATGGCGCAAGGATCAGATCGCTACCGCCTATGGAAGGTTTTCGCTTCTGGGAATTATGTTGTTCCACTTAACATAAAGAATTGTATCGCGGACCTAGCTTCGGTGCGATTACTCTAAGTCTCGTATTTGTTGTCCTGGTTTCTAGCTGAAACGATGAAACCACGAAAAGACGAGACTCCGAAACTACCTCGATATGTAAATTCGATTTCGGAAGCCAAAGTAATTAATACCGTTGTATGTTGTTGGTTTGGCTTAAGAGAAGAAGGTATCCAAGGATCGATTGAAATCAGTTGGACACACACACACACAGTGAATGGAGGTGAGAAGGCTTTTTGGTGATTATGTTGGGAATTTATTGATGTGATATGCCACTGCCACCGTGTGACAGTGATGGTGGGGCTCCGGTGGTTATGAATGAATGGAACTCTGGTTTAAATGATAAGAATCAGTTGATCAGAGATTACTGGAATTCAGAACTTAGAAATCGAAGGTTCTCGGGGAGGTAAATTGCTTGTGAAGGTTCTCTGAAGGAGGTTGTATTCTGTGTAAGTAGAAATCTGAAAATGATGCTAATTAGATCGTGAATGCTGAAGACACATCTATCGTAGTATATGATACTGTGGGGTTGTGTCTAATGGCGCTATAATTTTCTTCGAATTAGATTCTGTTGCTATTGGTTTTGGGTTTCTCTGATTATGCATGGAATTGAATTGAATAAAAGAAGTAGCGATAAGAATCGCCAGTGATATTTGATGTTTATGGAACAAGAAGTTAAAAAGTTTATGGAAATCAGTGGCATCCGGTGTGGGTTTAATTTAAGAGAACAGGTTGAGTAACGTACAAATATTCGTGGGTGGGTTATTCACTGAAAGCTGAAAGGTTACTTTGATTTACTTCAAATTGGTTTTGAAAAACGATGTCTGCTCTATTTTTAGTTTATTTACAAATGTAAATGCGGTCTAAGGTTTGACAAAAGTTAAAGATAATTATGTTATGCCCCAAAGTTTCCACATGATTGTTTATTTCCCTCAGTCTTTATGGTGCACCCACGTCCAAAGAGTAAGAATCTTTGTTTCGACATTCGAAGCCCAGATAGGTTTTTTATGTTACTAGAGTTACAGTCAACACCATATTGTCCGACCAATAACTCTACCAACAAGTAAACTACAAAGTTGTGGCTACAAAATCTTACGTTGGGGAGAAGGCCATTTTCAGCAGCAAGTAGAATAAATCTGATAATGCGGAGTCCAACGACGCGGTCGGTGAAACGGTTGGTAAGCAAAGCTATCCGTTAGGTGTCGATCGCCTGTAGTAGGGACACCTTCTGAAAGGAATTGGCAGCCAAATAGAGATCTTTGATTTGATAGCGCCCGAACTAGCACTATTTCTGAGTTTCTGCGATACGCGGGGAGTATAAAAAAAAAGAGTGGAAAAACAGCATGGACAGCAATATCTGATGACTCTTATCATGGAACTCAAAGGAATTGTTGAGTAATGTAGTACGAGCACCCTTACTTACTTTACTTCAGGTGGCGCTACAGTCCGGGGTGGACGTGGGCCTCAGTCAACAAGCTTCTCCAGCCAGCTCGATCCCTGGCTAGCTGCCTCCAGTTTCGCACGCTAAGTTGGCTGAGGTCCTCTTCCACTTGCGTGCGCCGCCTGAGTCTTGGCCTTCCTCTACTGCGCTGTCCCTCAGGGGCGGATTCGAAGACTTTTCGGACCGGAGCATTGGTGTCCATGCGCTCTACATGACCCAGCCATCTCAGTCTTTGGATCTTCACTCTTCTGGCTAGGTCCATATCGCTGTACAGTCCATACAGTTCGTCGTTGTATCTCCTCCACCACTCACCGTCAATGCAGACGGGACCGAAGATCGCCCGAAGAATTTTTCTCTCGAAGCAACCAAGAACACCCTCATCCATTTTTGATAATGTCCATGCCTCTGCGCCATAGAGCAGGACCGGGATTATTAAAGTCTTATAAAGGGTGACTTTTGTTGTCCGAGAGAGGGCTTTGCTACTCAATTGCCTTCTTAACCCAAAGAAACAGCGGTTGGCAAGAGTTATTCTTCGCTTGATCCCAGCGCTGGTGTCGTTGTCTGTATTTATAGCGGAGCCTAGGTAGACAAAGTCCTTAACTACTTCAAAGTTATATCTGTCGAGGGTGACGTTCTGTCCGAGACGTCGGTGTTGGTTGTCCTTTTTGTTTGACAGCATATACTTGGTCTTGCCCTCATTGACCGCTAAACCCATTTTCGCCACTTCCGTCTCAATACTCGCGAAAGCGCCACTGACATCACGCTGCTTTCTCCCGATTATGTTAATATCGTCGGCGTATGCGAGTAGTTGGACGGACTTTTGAAAGATAGTGCCTCTTGTGTTTGCTCGTGAGTTTTGCACTATTCTTTCAAGTACGATGTTGAAAAAATCGCATGACAGCGCATCTCCTTGTCTAAATCCTATCTGGACATCAAAGGTCTCGGTGAGATCTTTACCGACCTTGATGGAGCAGCGTGCATTCTCCATCGTCACCCTGCACAGACGGACGAGTTTGGCAGGGATGCCAAGACTAGACATTGCTCTATATAGCTCGTCTCTATAGATGCTGTCATACGCGGCCTTAAAATCGATGAATAGGTAGTGGGTATCGATCTGAAGCTCATGGGTCTTCTCCAAGATCTGCCGTAGTGTGAATATCTGGTCGATGGTGGACTTTCCTGGCCTGAAGCCACACTGATATGGACCTATCAGGTTGTTGACGAACGGCTTCAGGCGTTCACACAATACGGCAGATAAGATCTTATATGCGATGTTAAGGAGACTGATGCCTCTGTAGTTGGCGCAGTTCAGAGCCGGAAAAGGACTTGGCGATCTCTTGCGATTGTAGCCGTCTGACGTCGAATTTTCTCACAGCATTAGTTTGTCTTGGCGTAGTTTGGGATATCCGCAACCGTACCTGGCTACAACAAGGTAATGGTCCGAGTCGATGTTGGCTCCTCGGAACGTACGGACATCCATAATGCTGGAGGAGTGTCTTGCGTCGATCGCAATGTGATCAATCTGGTTGACTGTTGATTGATCAGGAGTTCTCCAAGTCCCCTTGTGTATGTCGAGATGTGGGACAATGTTTCGCCCCGCCGCAAAGTCGATTAGCCTGAATCCGTTATCGGAGGTGGTGTTGTGCAGGCTATATTTTCCGATTGTTCCACCAAAGATTCCCTCTCTTCTTAGCTTTGCATTAAAATCACCGAGGCGCGCATATAATAATATAATAATATAATGTTGGCGAATTTAGCCTTGATGTGGATTGCTACGAGGCACTCTCTCACATGCCGGAAGCTCAGGACTTCTTCTCTTAGTCTACCTCCGACAACAAATCCGCATCCAAATAAGCGCTGCTTTTGCCGTCGATAGCAATTGCCATAGTAGGTGTCGCAGTTGTTCATCTTCTTTTTGTCCGGCCCATTCCATCGCATTTCTTGGATGGCGGTTATGTCTGCTTTGCTGCACGTACCAATAACATGAGATTTCGTACGGCACCCTAAACTTTTTGAAAATCCAATATAGCCTATGTTACTCACGAAAAATGTAGCTTTCTAATGGTGAAAGAATTTTTCAAATCGGCCCAGTAGTTTCTGAGCCTATTCATTACAAACAAACTGACAAATCTTTCCTCTTTTTAATATTAGTATAGATTACCTACAAGTCTAAGATGTGAGCGAGTTAAATCAGTTTTTCTTAAGAAAGTTATATGTTAGCTCTTTTCGTTAAGCTACGCTGTGATTGGTGAATTATTGAATACTATGGTTTGATGCCTTTTTGTTGTTTTTTTTTCCTTTTTCAACTTCTAATCACTTTGTGATTGAATTTTATTTTTATTTTTAATTTTATCGCTTCTTCTTCTTCTTATCCTTTTATTAACCCTTTCCTCGTTATACGAACTTATGCGTAACGAGTTTCCCATTTTTACTGCATCGCTGCTGCTCCGCTTATGGGGTTGGCTAATGTCGCAGACCGCAGAACGCGTCTACATAATGCTCGGTCCTGGATCGCTTCAGTGGTAAGCCCCAGGCGTTGTTGCGCATTTGCCATCTGAGAAATCCAGGAATTTTTTTTCCGACCTCGTTTTCTTACAGTTGAAGTGACCGTAGTTGATAGTGCCTTTTTAACCGGATTTTCCGCAGATCTTCTTTGAACGTGGCAATACCAGCTTATTCTCTTATACGCGTAGATCTAATACAATCGCGTTTAGTGACTCCACTAGACATCCTTAACATTTTCATTTCCGCTGCCGTCATTTTGTTTTTAAACGCTTCGTACATTGTCCAGCACTGTGAACCGTATATAAGAGCTGGTCTAACAACCGTGGTGTAGAGTTTCCCCTTTAATTTAAGTGGAAATTTTCGGTCGCAAAAGATTCCCGAATTTTCCCGCCATTTCATCCATCCCACACTCACTCTGTGGTTTACGTCGTCGTCACATTTCGCTTCCATGTTACCGATTGATCCTAAGTACTTAAAGATAGTGCTTTTCGAAAGAACTATGCCGTCTAACATTATATCCGGAACAGGTCGCAACGGATGTGCAAATGGGCACGTCAAATGCTCCGTCTTTGAACGACTTATTTTAAACCCGTTTCTCTCTAGCGCATTTCTCCATGAATCTAAGGCGTTCTGTAAATCTTCGACGTTATCGCTAAGTATAACTGCGTCGTCAGCGAAGAGAATTGGCGTTACATTTGCTTCGCGCATGCAGTCTTTTAAAAGATAGTCGAATACTACGTTACAGAGGAAAGGGCTAAGTACGCTTCCTTGATGCACTCCGACATTAACTGGAAATTCTCACGTTAGTCCAGCAGAGCTTTTAACCGCAGTTTTCACGTTTCCGTAAATGTCTTGTATTATTCTAACATACGTTTCCGGTACGTTTTGAGACTTCAGCACGGCCCATATGAGATCCCTAGGCACTCGATCGAATGCTTTCTCGAGGTCGATAAATACCATGTGTAAATCCTTAGACCAATCTCGGTGCTTTTCCATTATTATTCGTAAGCCTTGGATTGCGTCCACCGTCGATCTTCCTTCAACAAATCCACACTGGCTATTATCGAGCTTTATTATTTGCCGAAGACGTTCGTTAAAGACTCTTTCGACGATTTTCATTGGGTGTGACATAAGCTTGATTGAACGGTAGTTGTTGCATTCTCGAGTGTCGCCTTTTCCTTTGTATAATGGAACTAAGAAGCTACTTCTCCATTGATTCGGCATAGGTTGTCCA
This sequence comes from Volucella inflata, assembly GCA_928272305.1. NCBI lineage: Eukaryota > Metazoa > Arthropoda > Insecta > Diptera > Syrphidae > Volucella > Volucella inflata. Next base: position 231,915,225 of record OV743716.1, read on the forward strand.
GATTTTAATTTATTTAAAAGTTTCGATAGCCAAACGCTGCCGATCCCCTCCATCTTCGACCAAAACTCTGATGGAATGCTGTCTGGTCCCGCCGCTTTCCCCGGCTTCTTTTTTCCAATTGCTATACTTACTTCTTCGATTGAGAAGTCCGAAACTTCCTCCTCGAATAGACCAGCTGTCGGCACGATATCACGTGGAAACTGTTTGTTAAGCAACTCCTTGCAGTATTCAAGCCACCGGTCACAAACTTCCTTTTCATTTGTTAATAAGCGACCGTCCGCATTTTTTATGTATTTCGGCGAGGTTATTTCCATTAAATTTTTTCTCCTCTGTGCAGCGAGCTTAAAAATACTTGGCATTTTGGTACTGTACGACGTTTGAACTTCTTGGATAGCTTGTCTTCTATCCGCCGATCGTGAGGTTATTTGTTCCAACTCCTGGTACAGGTTTTCCGCTTCTGCCGCTCGAGTTCGAGCCAGGACTTTCTTTGCGATCTTTTTAAGACGCTCGTATTCAAGAGCCAGTCGAGCTTTTTCGATATCGTCGCTTCGATCGCATTTTGTCCACGCTTGGAATGCACTCCTCTTGTCGGCCACAGCTCGTTTGGTTTCGTCATTCCACCACCAAACCATGTTTCTTTGCCGACGTGATGGTATTTCGATATAGTCCCCAGATGGGACTTTGCGAGTGTTATGCATTCCTCGTGCATGTTGTTCCACATTTCTTGCGGGCTAAGTGAGTCTGCGATACCGTTTATATTGTGAAGAACTTCTTTAGCCAGTGCGATAAATCTTGCGCTTCGTTCCTTCGATAGATTATACCACCGGATTTTTGGCTTTCCAAATGATGCCCGTGTTTTCGGTGGTTCCGCTGTGAAAAATTCTGTAATGAGCAGACGGTGTTGGCTTACTAGCGATTCTCCAAGTATTACTCTACAGTCCTTAACACGGTTTCTCATCGACATTTTGCAGAGGTGATAATCTATTTGCGTTTCGTGGCCTCCGCTGCTATAGGTGATAAGATGTCGTTGATATTTAATAAACATTGTATTTAAGACGGTTAAGCCGTAAGCCCTACACGCTACAAGGATGTCTTCGCCAGCTGAATTTCTGGTTCCAAAGCCTTTACCGCCGTGGCAGTCCTCATAATCAACATTTTTTTCTCCGACGTGGCCATTTAAATCTCCGCCTACGAAGAGCATCTCATCGATAGGTATATTTCTAAGCAAATTACCGAACTCTGACCAAATTGTATCTTTTTCCGATTGGTCGCATCCATTTTGTGGAGCATACGCGCTAACAATGTTCCACGTTTCATTGTGTATGACGAGTTTAACACTCATCAAGCGGTCGCTTATTTTCAAGATACCAACGATGTTGCTTAGAAGATCCGCTGTAATAACGATTCCAACACCGTTTCGTCCATTGACCGTTCCATGGTAGAACATCTTAAATGCCTTAGTTTTTAAATCTAGAAAACGCGCTTTATTTCCTGTATTACACCACTTCGTTTCCTGTACGCACAGGATTTGTAGAGTTCTGCGACGCATAATCGCTTCCAGTTCTAAACTTTTTGAGGTCATCGATCCCACGTTCCAACTTGCAAGCCGAAGTTTATGAAAATATTTTGGAAACTTCATTTTGCCCGCCCCCGGAATCCGTCGGGCTCTGACACAAGCACTTCTGCTTGTTCTGGGATCACCCGAGTGCGTTGCAATCGTGGTGCCCAGCGGGGTAGTGCTATTAATTGCGATCATTTCCATGAAGTTTTAAGTTTGAGTGGTTTGACACTTGTATGCTCATTTCGAATTGATTGACTGTTCTTTTACCCCACCGGTAGTCTCCAGACGTGGGAACCCACTGATTGCATACAAACTTGTGGGAAAGTTTTAAGGCGTTAAAGTGTCACAGGCTCATTTTTGGTGTCATAGTTGCCTGTATATGATTGGTGTCCCATTTAGTCGCCTCTTACGACAAGCTAGGACGCACTGCGGCACTATTCTTTATTCGATGCCGCACGGACTTATTTTCAATTTTTTTTTTCAATTTTATCGCATCCTCATCGATTTATTTATGAAATCGTTTTTTTATTTTTTTAATTACGAAATGTACATTCGGCACTTGTCACTGCAACAGAATGTACCCAACTATTTCAATTAAATTCTTAAAATCTGTATACCTAGCTTTAAGTTTTTATTGAAATAAAGATTTATATACTCGTAATAATAAAAGTAAAATATAAGATCTTCTCTCTCGGCCTAAATTTCCTTGTTCCTTCTCTGAGTGCTCTGTTCCGACAGAAAAAAACTGAATCTGAATCTGAATCCACTGGCAGGATTCAATTTGTTCGTTGACAAAGGTTTTCATTTGTCCCAATTTATGGCAAGGAAGATCTTGCAACGATGTTTAGAAGACACATCCATCTATAGTTGGCATTATTAAGAGAGTTTTATTTTCTGTGGTTCAAACAATGGTTCCATTCGTTAGGCATACTTTCTGCTAATAAAAATTTGGGATGGTTATTGTGCTGTGGATCAAAATATTCCGTCGTTTTCTTTTGTCCCGTCCCTTTGTTTAGCAGTCTGCAGAAGTGGTTCTTCCATATCTTTAGAACCGAGCTTTTCCATCGGATTTCGTCACCATGACTTGTCAACATCTTTCGATAAAAAACTTGCGAGTGTTGTTTCGTAGTAGTAAAATGATTCTATTTCTCTATCGCTTGCTACTTATACTCTTTCGATTTCCCTGAAATGGCCGAAGTCGTTTCCTTTCTCTTCATTCATAGAACTGACCATATTAAAGTGATGAGGAATTAGCACCTGAAGATTGACTGATTCCCGTCTGATCTAACATCTGCTACTGGATAAACCACTACACTCAAACCCACCAAGCACACTCCTTCATTTCAAAGCCATTGTATCGAATGTACGAGTAGGTATATGGATACACTCCATCGACAGTCAATCGAATTGAAAAATATAATTACTTTGCGAGACGATTTCATTTCCTGTGGAATTCCAAACACCAGAAAACAAACAGCTTGTTAAAATTCCTGAATCCCTTTTCGATTTTTCGCTTTCAATCATTCCAATCCTCCTCCCCCTGCAACATCAGCATCAGCAACAGCAACAGCAAAAGCAACATCATCTCCCATGCCACCTTCAATATTCTCTTATTGTAAAACTGATCCAGCCACATTGCACATCCATCAAAACAAAAACTACAACCACAACCACATCCACGATGTCCACCAAGCCGATAGAATGAGAAAGGGCGAAGATACCAAAACCAGTATGGCAGGTCAGGCCAATTAAAGAAATGACAAATTATAGCCGAGGGAAAAAGTTGGAAAATTCATTGCAGGACATTCGCCAAGAAGACTACGATATGTCCAGGTCCACCAGCTAACCAAAGCCAGGCTGTCAATAGTATTGTAAGGGCATTCGGAATGCCGCGAATGCGAGTGCGTTAAATAAAATCGCCATCGCTGCTGCCTTTCACGAAGACAGATGATGATGAGTCGCGATGGTGGAATACGCAATTAGTCCGTCCGCGCATGACACGGATCCAGCGCCGAATTCATGAACCCATTTTTGTTTCTTGTCGATTTTCTGTTGGAACTGTTGTTTTGGTAGCATCCTTCCACCCTTCGATACTCCCCTTACAAACCAAACAATGCGATTGAATTAAAATTTTTGTGTTGTACTTGGTTTTTACCATCATCGCTATATTAGCTTCAAGGTGAGTGTTGACCACTATTTTTTTTTTTTTTTTTTTTGTCAATTACTCGTAGATGTAGTCTTTTGGGCTCTGGGGCATGCCGAATTCAGGACGATCAACAGTTAAAAATAATTAATTGCGATTCCTTAAATGGACTAAATGCCGAGCCAATGGCTGTGGCTATGGCTCTGGCTACGGCTCTGGCAGGCACAGTAGTGGTCGCTGCACTCCTCTGACATTTTTTTTTGTGCTGTACGTTATTGTTTTTGAGTCAATTCGGCTTCTCAGACAAATGGAATTGACATTGGGTCGAAGCTACTGATTTCGAGGTTTATGTTGACTAATGATGTAGCGGTTTGACGAATTCGCCAATGAGCACAACATTGTGGAGATGTTAGTTTTTGTCGCGATTTTAATGAGGAGCGAGAAAGTATGTCAGAGAGGCAGAATACTTGACAAATGTTCGGGCAGTATGTACTCGTGAACAGGGATAGGTTTTTGTTGTAAGACCAGCATGTTGCATTGGGCCACCTGCCAATTATTGTGCAATTACCTGAGAATTTCTTCGTCCGTGTGCGAATAATTGGGCATTTTCGCAATTACATTTGAGAATTTCAAATGCATATAGAAGGTTTCCCTTGGTATCTTGAGACATCTTCATTTTGAAAACGTCTATTGGAAGTATTTCCTTGTTTCGGTTTTCGAAAATTTAACTAAATAATAAATGTTTAAGTTTTTCAACAGTGAATTTGATTTTGTGACTAAGTTGTACCACAATGTGGTACAGGTATTGGGTGCAGGCATTTCAATAGTATTAAACACTTTATCAACAACCTGTCTTTATACCGAATTTATGACTTCTTAATCTTCTGGATTGGTGGGCAAAATCGCATCATCAACTCATCGTAGTGCCCCTGGATATCTATTTATAATAAACAATGAACGTACGATAGGCGGACCTGCACTTGGACTATATCAGACGAGGTTTTTCTGTTGACCTGATTGGCGGAAACATGCGTCTCAGATGTCTAACAGGAGTATCTCAGAAGGAGGTTGTAGGGCGGAGGATTTTCCTAGATGGAATCAATGCTAGAGTCAACATTCGGATGGCAGAGACTTAAGCGAGATAGCGTCGACATATTTGAAGCTCAGATCCATAATGGCTAGTCAGGGTTCTGGAATAGAGATGGTAGCGGATGAGCCCTCTCATGGGCCTTGGGGAATAACTACGGAACCCCCCTCCTGGCTGGAGGTTGTACGTAAGGCTAGCAACCTAACCACATAAAACTTTCCCATGTTATGAAACAAACAAAAGGCTCGGAAAAGCACGGATTTACTGTTGACGACCCCGCTAAACGAAATAAAGACAACGACGTTCGGATCTGTGCATGGAATGTTCGCACCCTGAGCAGACCACGAGCAGTCAAACAACTAGCAGAGGCCCACAACTGCTACAAAGCAGATATAACCGCTATCCAGGAAGTGCGATGGGATGGGCCGGGCAAAAGAAGGATGAAAAACTGTGATATTTACTACGGTAACTTTTACAAAGAGCAAAAATAGCGCTTATTTGAATGCGGATTTGTTATACGCGGCACAAAGTCTTGAGCTTTCGACATGTAAGTGAGCGTCTCATGACAATCCGCATCAAGGCTAAATCCGGCAACATAAGCCTTATATGCGCACACCCCCCAACGGAAGAAAAAGACGACGCTACCAAAGATAGTTTCTGCGAACTCCTCGACAAAACCTACGAGCCAGTCCTAAATATGGGAAATTTTAATGACAAGATAGAAATAGAGGACATATTCGGTAGCACGATCGGGAAACACAGCTTACATGACACCACGTCTGGAAACGGACTCAGGCTTGTGGATTTTGCCGCGGGGCGCAATGTCTCTACAGCAATTACACGATTTCCTCTTCTCAATATCCATATGGGGACTTGACGGTCTCCGGATCAACAATTCACCAACCAAATTGATCACATTGCGATCGCCACGCGGCACGCCTCCTTTATTCTGGATGTCCGAACCTTCTGAGCAGTCAAAATTTAATTGGATCATTACCTTGTTGCAACCAAGGAACGAATGCAGATATCCTCAAGGCCACAGCAACAAAGTACAGTGAGAAAGTATGATTTCGAAAAGCTACAATCGCGAGACCGCCAGGATCTTTAGAGAGCGCGTATCCCGACTTCTCGAGATGAGTTCCACCGCAGGAAAAGCTAGTGCAGATGACCAGTGGCGGCATTGCCAACAAGCTATCACAAAGGCCATGATTAATGATTTGCTGGGTTTCGAACGATCACCATTGAGAAACTTCTGGTTTAATGAAGAATGTCGACTAGCAAACGCAGAAAAACAACAAGCAAAAGAGAGCTGCTCGCGAGATCTACAAGCGAAAAAAAGGGAAGAACACCAACTTCTAAGAAAGAAAAAAAAGAGCACGAGAAGCGATCGAGGATATTGAGAGATGCTACTCCAGGAACAATGTACGGAAGTTTTACCAAAAAGTAAAGAGAACATGTCAGGGGAAAAAATTCTGTACAGAGACCTGTACAGATAGCGATGGAAATATCGTAGTAGAATCACAGTCGGTGCTAAGAATATGGAAGAACTACTTCTGCAGATTGTATAACGGCGAAGAGGACCAACACCTCGCTGTCTGGTAGAATGATCCAATCATCCTAGACGGTGATAGCCAGCATTTCCTTCCGCCTGATCAAACCGAAGTGAGGAACATATCCAATATCCAAACTCAAGTCCAACAAGGCTGCTGGCCGGGACGGTCTACCCTCCGAGCTTTATAAAGCAGCTATAGATAACCACAAGAAGGCAGACCCCCTCAACTGCTCCAACTAAAGGAAATCAGTCTCCTTAACATCGCGTACAAAATCCTATCTACCATTTTGTGTGATCGCCTAAATCCCTTCGTCAACAACCTGATTGGTCCATATCAGAGTGATTTTAGGCAATGAAAGTCCACAATCGATCAAATTTTCACATTACGGCAGATCCTGGAATAAACCCAAGAAGTCCAAATCAACACCCACCACCTTTCATAGATTTTAAGGCCGCCTAGAGCCATGTCTAGATTTGATATCCCTGCCAAACTCGTCCGGATGACAATAAAGAATTCTCGCTGCTCCATTAAGGTGGGTAATATCCTCATCGAAACCTTTGATGTAAAAAAAGGATTAAGATAGGGTGATGCGTTCTAATGCGATTTCTTTAACATCATTCTTGAAAGTATCGTGCAAAACTCTCAAGCCAACACAAGAGGTACGATCTTCAGGAAATCCGTTCAACTACTCGCATATGCAGACGATGTAGACATAATTGGAAGAACACGACGAGCTATCACGGGTTCTTTTGCGGATATAGAAGCTCAAGCGGGCAAAATCTGTCTGACAATAAACGAAGGCAAAACCAAGTATTTGCTGTCAACAAAAAAGGACACACAACACCGACGAATTGCACAGAACATCACAATAGACAGCTTTAACTTTGAGGTGGTACGGGACTTCACCTACCTCGGCTCTGCCATTAACTCTGAAAACAACATCTCATCGGAGATCAAACGAGGGATTACTCTTGCCAACCACTGTTTCTTTGGGCTTGGAAGGCAATTGAGTAGTAAAGCCCTCTCCCGAACGTCTAAGGAGATACTTTGTAATAAACTCATCGTCCCTGTCCTGCTGTATGGAGCGGAAGCAAGGACCTTGCAAAAGAAGGCGAAGACATCCTTGGTCGATTCGAGAGAAAAGTCTTTCGCACGATTTTCGTTCCCGTTTGCGTTGACGGAGGCTTCGCATTGGACGTCTAAGGTGACTAGGACATTTGAGTCCAATCTGGTGGGACAACGCAGCAAAGGAAGACCTCGCCTTAGGTGGCGCACACAAGTGGAAGACTTGCCGTGCGAAACTGGAGGCAGTTAGCTAAAGACCGGACTAACTGGAGAGGAATATTGTTTGAGGCCCAAGTCCACCACGGACTGTAGTGCCATCTAAGAAGAAGTAAAATCTTCTGGATTTCATCATCCTGTTGAGTTAAAAAAATTGTTTATGTTCTTTCTGGCATTTTGGAGAGGTCGCTATCAAAGAATTTGTATCTTTGATGGAACAAGACAGTTCAGGCGAGAGAAAGTTCTGACCTAACAATTATCTATCGTTTAAGTATAATCGATTTTATCGGTTTTCCCATTCTGATATTTTTGTTCTATATCCTGAAACCTGAATCAATTCAGTGGACAAGGTCAATGAATAGAATCCGTTATTCAGGTCCATAGTTATTAAAGGGAATTTTTATTTTGTTTCTGGGGGTTGAAGATGAGAAGAAGTGTTTTCCAGTTAAGCTGTAGTCTGATCTGAATGAATCTGAAAAGGCATGCCACCTTGAGACTGTCGGTGAACAACGAAGTTGGAAATTCTGTATTAAGACGCCATCTATTCATGGCGTTGTTGTTGAGAAAGTTAAGAATGTCGCTGTTTTGGAGCAGTAGTCAGATTCCCTAAGTCTAAATCTATAGCACAAATTTATGCAGAACAATGGTAAGCAAAGATACAAAAAGAATTCAAGTCTTTCAATTGGGTATGTTCGCATAGAACGTTTTGACGCTATGTCAACTTTTCCTTGACCTTTTATAGAGCTATAAATATGATGATAGGACAATATGATGAAAATATACTCGCGTATGTAGATATATACCATTTTTCCTGCAACCTGTGCATTAAACGGGTTAGTTTCCACTCTGCAGACCACCGCAAACATTCAAACATGTTACTTAATACTTAATTAGAGGAAAGTTGCAAGCCGCAGCTGATTGCACAAGAAATCAAAATATTTGGTGGAATCACTAAACCGATCAAAATCCTTGAAAACGGCAATTCAGTCAAACTGAATTATCATAATTATATGGCGCTTAAATCAAACGCGGAGACTTTCTGTCTCGTTCTTTAGACTCTCTTCCCAGGTAACCTTAAGATCAGGCGTTCAATCAATGAAACTGTAAACTAGTTGCAGTAGGTGGTATTGATTTGATACAGGCTCTTGCGCCATTTGAGGGCTTTAAGTTGCCTCCAGTTATTCAGTTTTGCACGATATAAGCAAGTTGCTATCAAATTTTGAGCAAATTCACTTCAGGCCGACAAATCACTCATCAATAGCCTTGAGCCCCTCAGGGTTACTTCGCTTATGATTAACAGCGTAGTATATGTTCCAAAGGAGATAGTGGGCACTAACCAGTCTGCCTCTTTCTTACATTCGTACTTAGATGGCGCTGTATTTCGGTGTGGACTAGGGCTTAAGCTAACACAGATCTCCTCTTAGAACGGTTTTTGCAAGCTACCTCTAGTTGCGCACACGAAGTTGGCTGAGGTCCCAATTTATTTATGCGCGCCACCTCAAGGTTGGAGCCGAAACTTTCCAAACTAGGACAATGGTGTTTGCGCGCTAAGGCTGACGAGCGAAAAGTACCGAAAGAGCAAAACGTATGTAGTCAGAATAGTCTGATTCGTCGGGGCATTAAGGGGCTAAGTACCTGTAACGAATAATAGTATTTGGGTGTCATCCGGGATAACAAATTTTTTTGAACTAATTTTGTTGCGTCGAAAACTTCTGCAAGTTAGCTATATGTTCAACTTGGCTGTGGCAAGTTATGCCATGCTGTGGTATCTTATATTGTCATTGGTGCTTCTTCACTAGGTTTTCGTTATTTCATCAAGAAAGGTGCATTCTCACATCAAAGGAAATGAAACAAACAATTGTCAGTCAAATGCAACACAGCTTCGACCGTTGGACCGCCTCCATTTTCGACTTTTCGGCTTTGCGACTCTATTTTGAGGAACCTTTTGCTGTTGGACAGTTGATGAGATTCGTCGCATACAAAGCATTATGTCTGAATGATGGCAACGATTAGTCTAAGGCCTCGTAGAAGTAGCATCTTCCGACAGTAGCTGGTTCCTTAAATGACAAGAATGAGCCTCTGCAGCCGAACATCTTGCAGCTCTGCTAATAAGTCCTACTTCACGCCTCTACGTGGCGCCATCTGGGAATCTCACTAGAGGTTGCGAAGTGAAGGGGGCAAATGGCGAGTTTCCTGCGCCATTAACCAGGATTAGTGTCGGAAAAACAAAACAAGACCTTATCCGGGCTACTCCGACATATTTGGAGCTCAGGCCGGAAAGGATTTCCAGGACTTAGTCAGGGTCTTGGAAAAGAGATGGTGGCGGACGAGCCCTATAAGGGCGAACGGCAGCGCTCACATCCCGGAACGGGTTACTGGCTTCGGTGTAACCGACCCCTCGTCCTAGGGGCACTCAAAATAGAACTGGTCCTCCAGGTTGGGGGTTGTGCCGCCGGGGTAACTGCCCGGCCATTTAAAAAATATTAAGTTACGAAGCATCAACAAGCCTCGGATATGGACGGATCTACTGTTGACAACCCACGCAAACGATTTAAGGACAATGAGCTTCGGATATGCACGTGGAATGTTAGATCCCTTAATAGACCACGTGCAGCCGAGCAACTAGCGGAGGCCGTAGACTGCTACAAAGCAGACATAACCCCCATCCAAGAAATGCGATGGGCTGGGCCGGACAAAAAGAAGATGAAAAACTGCGACATCTACTACGGCAAAAGCAGCGCTTATTTGGATGCGGATTTGTTGTCGGAGGCAGACTAAGACGAAAAGTCCTCAGCTTCCGGCATGTGAGCGAGCGCCTCGTAGCAATCCGCATCAAGGCTAAATTCGCCAACATAAGCCTCATATGCGCGCATGCCCTTACAGAGGAGAAAGATGACGACACCAATGATGCCTTCTATGAGCTCCTTAACAAGACCTACGAGCAATGCCATAGCTATGACATTAAAATTATCCTCGGTGATTTTAATGCAAAGCTAGGAAGAGAAGGTATCTTTGGTGGAACAATCGGAAAATATAGCCTGCACAACACCACCTCCGATAACGGATTCAGGCTAATCGACTTTGCGGCGGGGCGAAACATTTTCGTGGCTAGCACACGGTTCCCACATCTCGATATATACAAGAGGACTTGGAGAACTCCTGACCAATCCACAGTCAACCAAATTGATCACATTGCGATCAACGCAAGGCACTCCTCCAGTATTATGGATGTCCGTACGTTCCGAGGAGCCAACATCGACTCGGACCATTACCTTAATATAGCCAAGGTCGGTAAAGATATTACCGAGACCTTTGATGTCCAGAAAGGATTTAGACAAGGTCATGCGCTGACATGTGATTTTTTCAACATCGTACTTGAAAGAATAGTGCAAGACTCACGAGCAAATACAAGAGGCACTACCTTTCAATAGTCCTAAAGTAAATAAGTAAGATTGTTGTTGAATGGTTTTTTGTGGATTTTGTTTTTATTTGTTGGAAGTGTTGCTCCAGGGGTGAGAGGTTGATAATTCTTGCTGCTTTTCCCTTTAGATAACCTTTCAAGTATTCAATGAATTCGACATCCCTTGCGAACTAATCGTGCGAATAGTTTCCAAAAAGGGATCCACTCTTTACATCTTCGGCGGTATACGGGTATACGTATGGTTGGAAGCTTGAGTTTTCGCTATCCTGGAGATTGTAGAGCTTCCGCCTTCGTTTGCTGTAATCATTGTTCTTCCTCTTTGATTTGGAAGAATGCTTCCTGAAACATTTGCTACGAGTAAGAATCGATGAATTAGTTCAGCTTTATTGAGTGATAAGATCATATCCTCATCCACTGCCGCACACTTTGCTAGGTACTCTTAGTTGTTAGGTGACATCCTCTTTCTTTTTTATGGGCTATTTGAAGATTGTATTGCTGCACCTGGATTTGAACTTGTGTAGCAAGTAGTGCCTGACTGTCGGTATCGCTACGTAATGGCATCGACAGAAGTTGCGTTCTGTTTGTAAACTGAGTTAATTTTGCCTTCAATGTCGAGATATCTTATTTCAAATTGACTAAAATACTTTTTTAAAAATTTACTCATGCTGTGGATGTGTTGTCCGTTGCTTATTTGGAAGTCTATCTAATACTAGTTCAATTGCTCCAGCCTTTCTGTTTATTATTTCACAGATTACGGGGTTTCCTCATCTTTGTTGAAATTGGTCGTTAAACGAACTGGTTGAGTCCAGTGTAGCTGAGGTAGATTGAAATCGCCGAATACGATGATATCATCGAGAGGATCAGATAAGTTAATTTTTTGATCAATTGCATTGATAGCGAGTTGGTAGCATTCGATAGGTTGTGCCGGTAGGATGTAAAAACACAACGTACAGGGACCTGAAGGGGAGTATTATCTTTATTGCAATGTAGTCGGGCTTAAAATAAGTAAATACAGCCATTGGAGAAGAGTTAAAGTTATTATGGACGGCCAGTAGGACACCTCGACAAGGAGACTCATCATTTGGACGGATAAGAACATCGTCTGGAAAAATATTGAAACTAGGGGGGAATAATTGCTGATTCTTTATGTCGGGACTTATATTATTTTCAGTCAGAGCGTAGACCACAAATGGGAGAGTTTGAGATTGGCGCAAGACAGCTCGGGCTTTAGATCGCAGTTCTCCTACGTTTTGATAGTAGAAGGTTAGAGAATTGTTGTCTCGGGAGGCGTGGGAATGGATGGTTGAAGCACTGGCAATGGTAGCACATTAGGGACGAAAAATTTGTCGCTGTCAGCTCTGCTCTGTTCAAGGTGAGAGATCCTTTAAGAGTGCACATAGTTAGCGAAAGCAGCGGGGTCGTCTGAGACTTTTTCGGGGGGACAGATTTTTAGTCTCATGGAACTTGGTATGTAAGTTCCTCAGACTTGTAACAAGAACTGGGTAAGAAACTTACCTTTTAAGAGCCCAGTATACATTCGCAACCGCCTGTAAATGCCTATAACAGATGCGGTAGAGATCGATTTATTATGTTTCTACGAATCACTTACGAACTCCAATGAAAGAAAATACAAAAAGCGCTTCAACCAGTTCTTTGTAAGAACACAACGTTAAGACAGAAAAAATAATGCCTCATGTATACGAATAGCAGCCTTTATTGTCTTTTATACCAGCTCTAGGATCTAGCACAGATAGGATAACTTTTGCGATAGGAGCCAGAGCAGATGTGACATAGCACTGTCTTGAGAATGCTTGTTTATTCGGATTTAATATCTACCATTTGGGCGAATTGTGGCTAAACTATTCAGGTTTTTATCATGAATACAAATGCCTGCTTAAGGGGATCCCCAGTGATTCACATGTAGAATCTAAGATTGTTGCGTTGACGGCTTCTCGAGACGACATTTTCTACCCTGCTTTGTATCTTACAAATGGATTCCATATTGAGTTTGCAATACTTACAGGGGAACTGTGAACTATCGTCCCACAAGCTGCGCTTCTTGTATTTCTGTGGGTCGCAGGCATACTCTTCGGTAATATAGAGTCTTAAGGTTCAACGATCTAGATATCCTCTTTAGTGATGTTAAATTTTTAATCCAAAAAATGCGCTGGCTTCGACGAGCATTCCGCAATCAATGTTGTCCTTCTCTTTGGATCCTAAGATCTGTTTACAACGTGTGGGGTCAGTTGATTTTATCATTATAGGCCTTGGGAACTGCAGATTGCAGTATTTTGAGTTTGACAAATAGCAAGCCAAACTTCGTTGACGCTCCATGTTGACGAAAACAATATATATATTATGTACAGACTCTTGCTTCATCATCATATCGTATTTTTCTGCATACATGCGTACATTTGTATTTGTAATGAAGAAGAAACGTTTGAGGACCTAACATGATTTCAATTTAACGAATTTCACATCCAGATATCCATTGCCTATCCTTTATCTCCTCAGTTAAATCCATGTTTAGGTGTTGGTTGACGAATGCCATCATTGCTCGTTCATACATACCCAAATATATGCCGTACATCCTTTACACATACAAACTCGTATATCCATTTGAAATTTTACATTTATTCAAAATCCCAGCAATGGTAACCTGTTAACTTCGCCTTAAATGGCATTATCCTCGCTCAAGATATGCATGTACGAATAGGAGCACACCACTCGATGACACTCATTGGCACCCCATTCCTTAACGCTGCACGGTCGTTAACCACTTATTCCATTTCCAAGCAAAGGCAGTTATTGTGTAAATCTCTAATTTAGCACTCCATCGATCGGTGCAACGAGGACGAGAAGTGTGGTAGTTTTCTTCGATACGAGTACTCACAATCACAATCACAAGGCAGCACCTTCTTCAAACCAGCAAACTGTACGGCTGAGGCATAATAAAAATGCTCGTACATTTTACAAAAATGGCAAATATGATTGCAGGAAACTGACACTTTTATCAGTACCAATATCTCGCCAGCTGTAATCACCATTTGATTGCATTGCCATTCTGCGAGTAGCATTGGCAGAACCAACAACAGAAGCACAGAAGCACGAGAGTTGGGCATTCCTTGACGACCATCGGCTTGGTGGCTTGGTGGTTTGGTGGTGCGATGAGTAGTATTCATCGTCATCGAAAATTGTATCTTTTCCTTGTGGTGAACAGAGCTCACTGCAATTGCAGCACTGTTAGCGGCAACAATGCATTGCCTTCTGATGGTGGTGGTTGTTGGTGACTGCGCTACCGCTGATCTCGTTAAGGATTTACGAGCAACTTTTATCACTTGGCGAATCATTGACAAATCCAGGCGAATATAATGGTGCTGGCCTTTGTTCAAACGATGCTAGCCTGCCTCATCATCATCATCATCATCTCGGATATTTGCCACATAACATGGATTTTACCATTTTCGAGCAACCAAGGAGGCGGAATGCCACACTCTTTTCTCGTTCTCGTTCGAAGACGTTGTAGTGCTTCTCGTATTTGAAGCTATCAGTGATCTCGCACTGGCAGCGCAATCGAAGTAGGATCGCTTGCCGCGCGGATGATTTCTTTCCAATTTATGTGACATATTGATTTTAAATTGATAGACCTTTTATAAAGTGGGTGCTTGTTAGTTAAGTCTTTGACGATTCGACTTATTGTCCCCGTAGGCTTGTACTTGTACTTTAAGTAGGGAGCTTCATTTGGAGTTTAGCGTTTTCCTTTGGGTAAATAAAACAAGATCATCTCTATGAAAGTCCACTGATGTTTGGTTTAGTTTTACCAACAAGTCTCGGACTTTAATGGGCAGATTCATCTTTGCTTTTGGAAATAATGAGCTCGGCTTGAATATGAATTGTTGTTTATGGAAATTTTGTGAAAAAAAAAACAAAATCTTACTCAAGGTTACAATATCATCTCAGCAACTACAACAGCAAAAGAAATCGCCTTGAACGATCATATGGCCTGAGTTGTATTGTGTTGAAATTATTTGTATGATTCGTGATGAATTTTCTTCTAATTGGCTTCGTTGTGTTGTACTATTGTGCTCTACGATGACGTCTTCACAGTGCAGATAGCCAAATACTTTTTCATCATAATCAACTTTTTAACGTTTTAATTAGCTCTTGCTTCCAAAAAACTCTTTGTTTTTTGTCAAAGACACTCGACACTGGGCTGATCATAGATATAATACAAGACGACCCAACCTCAACAATTTATTTACAAGACTAAGAAAGAGGTTATCATTATGACATACAAGGAAAAGGTGAAATGTTCCGGGCCTGACAGTGAAAGACTGCGATATTCAGTTAAAAAATGATTTAAGTTTTCTACATAACCTCTCTGGACTTCAATATATAGTACTTGGTCCAGCGTTTCTCTAAGATCAGTATTCCTTCCCGAAAGGTAGAACCTG
Source organism: Volucella inflata (assembly GCA_928272305.1). Classification (NCBI taxonomy): domain Eukaryota; kingdom Metazoa; phylum Arthropoda; class Insecta; order Diptera; family Syrphidae; genus Volucella; species Volucella inflata. The sequence continues at coordinate 231,930,725 of OV743716.1, forward strand.
GAAGGGTGTGAAAATATTCATCCACGCTCCTCTCACCCTCTTAATTGGATACGAAGAAACCAATTTCTTCAAGTTTGGAAAAAATGGAAGTCTGAGGGTGCCAAATTAGGAGAATAGTTTTCCCATCGCATATGCACCTGTCCTGGTGAATTATAATTTTTTTCTTCTTCAAGCCAGGCCCCTCCTTGCGAATTTTGGCATTAAGCTGGTCAAGAAGGTCGGGCTAATATTCGCCTGTAATTGTTGTGCCTTTTTCAAGGTTAATAATGAACAGGATCCCTTTCGCATCCCAAAACACGATAACCATGACCATTGCGCGGCAGATGCTATCGACTTTACTTTCTTTGGGTCTGAAACCCCAGCTTCCAACTACTTCTTCATCCGCTGTTTTATTTCCGGGGTGTAGTGGTGGACCCATGTCTCATTTATGGTGAGAAATTGCTGCAAAAATTCGGTTGGATCCCAATTGAATCGGTCCAAAAATTGCGGCGGCAATCATTTGCGCATTTGCTTTTGATCGGCATTCAGCAAATGCTGATCTTCATCTTGCGTAGAGCTTACGCATCCCTAAGTTTTTGTGCAGTCTCAGCTGTCTCACCCGCCTATCGTTCAACACGATACCATGCAATTGTTCGATGGTTTACGGTGTGTTTGGAGTTTTTGGCCACCATTCACGTCGGCCATCTTCGAGGTACGGGCGACCATGTCGCCGTAAACTTTTGTTAACTTTGGATGAATTTCTTTAGGGGGTTGATTCATCTAAAAGGATTTTATGACCACACAATATTCAAGTTTATCCATTTCAGCGATAAACACGTAGGACGTCTACTGCGAAAATTCGTGTAAACGAGAGTCCTTTAGAGAAAAAATTGAAACTTGTCCTACGAACCTAGGCAGGAAACATAAATTGTTGCTGAACGTGCCATCTCTGCGTCAGGCTGAGAGCTTTGCACCTTGCCCTCGTATCAGACTTCTTTAAAATTGTTCAACTATGCTGTTTCTTATGATCCAGAATCGAAAGGGAAATGATATTGATGCGACTGCCAGGCCTAGAAGTCAACAATGAGTTTGAATGTAGTCGTGAGTGAATCGAGGAATCAAAAAACTGGTTGTCGATTGACGAAGTTTTGTTTAGAAATCGATTAAAGATGAGCCAAATTTGGCCAATCTCATTTATGAGCTTAAAAATTTGAAATAAAACGTTTTTTTTGTAACCAAGTCTTAAATTTTGATTTTGATCACGCTGTTGGCATCTTTTCTTTGATTTATAAAAAGGATGTAGTTGCAAAATCGGCTCCATATACCCCATCTACAAAAAAGTTGATCCTATGTCTTGCAAGAACTATCGAGGCATATCCCTGATTAATGTCGCATGTAAGATCCTATCCAACGTACTGTGTGATCGTCTTAAGCCCTTCTGCAGCACACTAATCGGCACGTACCAGAGGGCTTCCGGCCCGTCAGATCGACTATAGACCAAATTTTCACACTGAGGCAAATCTTGTGAAAAGACAAACGAATTTCAAGTCGAAATACACCACCCATTCATAAACTTCAAAGCCGCGTATGATAGCATACATCGTCAGGAGCTCTATATGGCGATGGTCGAATTCGGAGTCCCGACAAAACTGATTCAGCTGTGTCGCGTGACGCTGGAAAACACGCGTTGCAACGTGCAGTTAGGAAGCATTTCCTCCGAACTATTTCAAACATGCTACGTAGTTCGGCAAGGAGATGCGCTATCATGAGACTTCTTCAATCTTGTACTAGAGCAGATAGTGCGCAGGGCAGGTTTCAACACGGAAGGTACTATCTTCAACACGTCCGTTCAGCTGCTGGGGTATACGGACGATACTGACATCATCGGTCGCTCCCAGCGTGCTGTGATAGAAGCGGTCACGGCGATTGAAGAACAGGCGAAATCCGTTGGCCTTGCAGTAATTGAGGACAAGACTAAGTACATGCTATCAACAAACAAACAATCATCTGTCCACCGCCTAGGACAAAATGTCACTATTGATAGCAACAATTTCGAGTTAGCTAAGGAGTTCACCTACCTCGAAGTAAACATGAACTCCACACCCTAGTGGAGACCCGGCTAGGAATTACCCTAGGAAATCGTTGCTACTTCGGCTTGGCCAAACTCGAAGGACGAAATGTGTGCTCTACAAAACCCTTATCCTGCCAGTTTTGCATTATGTCGCCGAGTGATGGACGATAAGCAAGAAGGGAGAGCTAATACTGGGTTCCGTCGAAAGAAAAATACTTCGGCGGATTTTTGGTTATGTGTGCGAGGAGAACGAATGGAGGAGAAGATACAACCGCGAACTCTATGATCTGTACCAAGATGTGGATGTAGTCCAAAAAGTCAAAACACGTCGACTACATTGGCTCGGCCACATCGAGCGAATGGACAATAATGCTCCAGCTAAGAGGATCTTCGAATCCCAGCCCCCAGGTTCGAGGAAAGGAAGACCGAACCTCCGTTTTAAAGACCAAGCCATCACGGATGCCAGAGCGCTTGGTCTGGACAACTCGAAGCAGCGTGCACGGGATCGTAGGGAATGGAAGGCTACAGTGTCTCTGGCAGAGACTCTACACGGGTCGGGAGCCCGATAAGTAAGTAAGTAAGTAGTTGCAAAATATGTTAGAATTTTAGCGCAATGTTGTAGGGAATCAATGTTCTGAACAAAATCAACATTTATTTAAAACCGAATAACATTGGTTTCATGGATTTGATATTTATGTCCATCACACAATATTTTCCCACCAACTTTAGCTATACAATAATCATGACGGCTTCAAAGCTGATTGGCGCGACTTAGACCTGAAACCGCTGAATGCATTGAAGAATTCAATGAATAGAAACATTTGTACTGTTTATACAATAAACGTACGGTAATGATATTAAGAATCGGCCACCTAAGGCTTGTGATTTTAACTCCCTACATCATTTGGACTCTACTTAGTGATATTGAAGGCCTTGCTAAAAAGGTCCATGAACTAAACTTGGATTCGTTCATAGAACATTTGAATGGACAATAAATATCCCAAAATCTATAAATGGAGCTGAGGAAATTTAGTTTATCAGCCAAAATTTCACAGCGGTTGAAGTCACCGGCCGTAGACTATCAAAACGTTTTTCAATGTCTTACAATATTCAGTTCAAACCTTCAAAGGTAATATCCGTCTTGCTATGAACGCTAATCAGTACATACAACCTCAAGACCAGATTCAGATGTATTCTTAAAAAACTTGATTTATTCTTGACTTATGGTCGTAGTACCTGCCCACACAAGCGTGACTTTCTTCCTGGGCGTGAATACGGGAAAGGTCTCATCAGGTGGACTCAACAAGTTGTATAAATTTTTTCTAGTCTTCTACATTTAATTTAAAATAAAATGACAAGCTGGACCCGTGAACAGACAATGGAGCTAATAAATCTATTTGAACAGTATCCAGATCTGTATCAAATTCGTAATGTGGATTATAAGAATCGTGTAAAAAAGTGCAAATTTAATGGAAATTGCAAAATTGATGTCATCCAAACAACCTTCTGCACTCATGCTGTCGGATGAATATCTGATGAGAGAAACAAGGTGGAAGGTCTTTGAAGTCATCCGTGAACTTCGGAACCCGCTTTTTGTAGCAGAATACCGATGACGAGGCTTCAACGTATTCGTCTTCATCTGCGACGTGTCGATGAATCCGATTTCATGTAATCTGCTAGTTCGGAAAGTAAAAAATAAAAAGAGGGTTTCCTCTGCACACCTGCAGTGTTGTCCTCTGATGGTATACTATATATGGACTGTAGTGGCTTAACACAGCTGCACAAAACAATATAGAAGCGGTTGCAAACAGTATTCCTGCCGCTGTCAATAAATTTTTCTCGTTATCGCTGACTTTTTATTTCACAAATAATTACTGCAAACCAGAAATTTCCGAATGGACCTACTCTTCACAAAAGAAATGTTCAAATAGTTCGTTTCAGATTTCACGTTCCTCTATCTGTCAAAAATTCTTTCATTCCAATGACGTCTTTTATGTGTGTAGCCACTTCGTTCAATGGTAAAAATCTCCAATTTCTGAGATATGCCGTTGTTGAAAGGAGTGAGTCACATGGGTCTTAACATGTTGCTTGGCTTTTGAGCGTCTTTTGAGGTTTGGATGGATAGTATTCTGTACTTGCCAGTGCCTTGGCTCATATCCTTGAAATTTCAGTTTATTTTATGAAGGATTTATATGGTTGCCAGAACCAGTCCTTAAACAGTTTTGGAAGATTAGTATAAGGCCTCGTTTCTATGCTACTTCTGTAGCATCGTCCGACTGGTGCTGGTTCTTTAAGTAACGAGAATGAGCCTCTGCAGCCGAACACCTTGCAGCTCTGCTAATAAGCCCTACTTCACGCCTCCCCGTGGCGTCATCTAGGAATCTCACTAGAGATTGCGAAGTGAAGGGGGTAAATGGCGAGTTTCCTGCGCCATAAATCAGGATTAGTGTCAGAAATATTAGTAGTTCAGGCCAGTAAGAATTTCCAGGACTTAGTCATGGTCTTGGAAAGGAGATAGTAGCGGACGGGCCCTATATGGGCCAACGGCAGCGCTTACATCCCGAAACGGGTTACTCGGTTCGGTGTAACCAACCCCTCGTCACGGGTTGTGCCGCCGGGGTAACTGCTCGGCCATTTAAAAAAATTATGTTACGAAGCATCAAAAAGCCTCGGATATGGACGGATCTACTGTTAACAACCCACGCAAATGATTTAAGGACAATCAGCTTCGTATATGCACGAGGAATGATAGACCACGTTCAGCCAAACAACTAGAGGAGGTCCTAGACGTTTGCAAAGCAGACATAACTGCCATCCAAGAAATGCGATGGCAAGGGCCGGAGAAAAAGAGCATGAAAAACTGCGACTTCTACTACGGCTTTTGCTGTCGACTGCAAAAGCAGCGCTTATTTGGATGTGGATTTGTTGTCGGAAGCAGATTCGCCAACATTAGCCTTATATGCGCGCATGCCCCCACAGAGGAGAAAGATGACGACACCAAGGATGCCTTCTATGAGCTCCTTAACAAGACCTACGAGCAATGCCCTAGCTATGACATTAAAATTGTCCTCGGTGATTTTAATGCAAAGCTAGGAAGAGAGGGTATCTTTGGTGGAACAATCGGAAAATATAGCCTGCACAACACCACCTCCGATAACGGATTCAGGCTAATCGACTTTGCGGCGGGGCGAATTATTGTCGTGGCTAGCACGCGGTTCCCACATCTCGACATACATAAGGGGACTTGGAGAACTCCTGATCAATCAACAGTCAACCAGATTGATCACATTGCGATCGACGCAAGACACTCCTCCAGTATTATGGATGTCCGTACGTTCCGAGGAGCCAACATCGACTCGGACCATTACCTTGTTATAGCCAAGGTCGGTAAAGATATCATCGAGATCAAAATGACGGCAGCGGAAATGAAAATGTTAAGGATGTCTAGTGGAGTCACTAAACGCGATTGCATTAGATCTACGCGTATAAGAGGAAGTCTACATATAAAGAATTCGGTAACTGAACAGCCTGAGGCGAATAGAATAAGTTGGTATTGCCACGTTCAAAGAAGATCTGCGGAAAATCCGGTTAAAAAGGCATTATCAACTACGGTCACTCCAACTGTAAGAAAACGAGGTCGGAAAAAGAATTCCTGGATTTCTCAGATGGCAAATGCGCAACAACGCCTGGGGTTAACCACTGAAGCGATCCAGGACCGAGCATTATGTAGACGCGTTCTGCGGTTTGCGACATTAGCCAACCCCATAAGCGGAGCAGCAGCGATGCAGTAGAAATGGGAAACTCGTTACACATAAGTTCGTATAACGAGGAAAGGGTTAATAAAAGGATAAGAAGAAGGTAAAGATATCATCGAGACCTTTGATGTCCAGAAAGGATTTAGACAAGGCCATGCGCTGACATGACATGATTTTTTCAACATCGTACTTGAAAGAATAGTGGAAGACTCACGAGCAAATACAAGAGGCACTATCTTTCAAAAGTCCGTCCAACTACTCGCATACGCCGACGGAAGAAAGCAGTGTGATATCAGTGGCGCTTTCGCGAGTATTGAGACGAACTTGGCGAAAATGGGTTTAGCGGCCAATGAGGACGATACCAAGTACCATATATGCTGTCAAGCAAAAAGGACACTGAACGTCACCCTCGACAGATATAACTTTGAGGTAGTTAAGGACTTTGTCTACCGAGGCTCCGCTATGAATTCAGACAACAACACCAGCGCTGAGATGAAGCGAAGAATAACTCTTGCCAACCGCTGTTTCTGTGGGCTAAGAAGGCAATTGAGTAGCAAAGCTACTGTTGTCTCTCGGACAACAAAAGTCACCCTTTATAAGACCTTAATAATCCCGGCGCTGCTCTATGGCGCAGAGGCATGGACATTATCAAAAATGGATAAGGGTACTCTTGGCTGCTTCGAGAGAAAATTTTTTCGGGCGATCTTCGGTCCCGTCTGCATTGACGGTGAGTGGAGGAGGAGATACAATGACGAACTGTATGGACTGTACAGCGACATGGACCTAACCAGAATAGTGATGATCCAAAGACTGAGATGACTGAGTCATGTAGAGCGTATGGACACCAATGCTCCGATCCGAAAAGTTATCGAATCCGCTCCCGAGGGACAGCGCAGTAGAGGAAGGCCAAGGCTCAGGTGGCGCATGCAAGTGAAAGACGACCTCAGCCGACTTAGCGTGCGAAACTGTAGGCAGTTAGCCAGGGACCGAGCTGGCTGGAGAAGCTTGTTGACTGAGGCCCAGGTCCACCCCGGACTGTAGCGCCACTTAAAGTAAGTAAGTAAGTGAGGAAGATCTCCAATTTTATAACTTAGATTTGTAAGTGCCACCACTGGGGTATTGTTTCTACAGTTTACTGGACGCAATGCTTTAAACTATACGTTAATGATCTTTCAAGGAAAAGTATTGTTATGTCCGGTTCTTTGATTGAATCTATCTTCAATTTAGGAAGCTAGGAATTCATGATTTGTAAGAACTATTTATTTTAAAGTCTGTATTAAAAAGAAACCATCTGTGATTCAAAAGTCATTGTCATTGTCAGAGGCCCTTCGGATAGTCTTCACCCTCCGTGTTTGTCTCCTTATGGGCAGACAGTAATTTAAGAGCCTGGTAAAAACAAGACCGATGTTATAAAAAGTGTCAATACGAGTGTGTGCAGACTGGTAGTCTATGAATTATGACCGCCAACAAGTGAGGGAATAACATTTCATTTGAAAGTTCATTAGTAGATTTCCTACCGCATAACGAGTGACCATTGTCATCCACAATAAATACCCGCAAAAGGTCAATAAACTCAATTTAAATTTCCAATTGAAGCACTTAAGCCCTTTTTTCCAATAGACACACCAATTAACTATCATTCGGTGCATAATTATTCTGAACCTTAATGCCAGCAATAAACAAATATCGATTATCGTTCGACGATTACTAACCAAGCACATAGCAGTGCATTACTGCATAATCAATTCAAAATTATCCACATAGCCAACCTTAGTCAATGTGTATTCGTCATATTGTATCCGCATTGTGCATCGCGTCGAACTACTCGTATTTGTACATTAGCTCAGCTATTTAATGCTCAGTTCATTGAATTTCATGAAAATGAACCGACTGACATCTTGCGAACACGAAAAGCGTTCGAATAAGTATACAACGCGCCTAAGGTAGGGAGAAATAGTTTTGCGCGAGACTATGAAATTGATTTTTGTCCGGCTGTGGGTCGTTAACTCTGGAATTACACCTCTCGCGCATGGGTCACCCGACAATTTATCGTTTCAGCCAGAATGGTAATGGTAATTGAAGGAGTACGCGTAGATAATCGAATTCGAATTCAACTATCATATATACATTTTTTATTATGAATTTTTAATTGGCCGATGGACAGTGCCAATGATCCCAATTTACGTGCGCGTATATTTGCATCTGATTCAGCACCTATTAACATACAACAAAACAATTCACCGGTAAATTCTAATTATTTTTCTAATTTTTCAAGTGTTTCGGAATTGAATTCGTTTCAGTGGGTTCAATGGAAAGCGACCGTATACTCGTAGTTCAATGGACAGATACTTGTTTGATTTGTTTTTTTTTAATGAATTCAACTTTATAGATAGCATTGAACTTTGGAACACAAGGTGTTTTGTAGGTTTTTGGTCTTTGAGTCTTTGATTCCTTTTCAATTTCGTTACATGGATACTCTCTAGCTAGAGTTAAAAATTGATTTTAACAACTTTTCGCATACGAATTCGTTGTGGCAGTAGATGCCTCTTTTGTTAACTTGAAATTGGTTTTGCAATGAAAACCTCGTCGAAGAACGTTTGTCTAATTTGAGAGGTGAGAAGGTAGACCTCCCGAGCTACATTTAAAGGACCATCAGAGGGGGTCTGTAACACTGAACGGTTCGATCAAAGAAGTTAGAATACAGTAAGAAAGTTTGACATCATCAGTGTTGTTACAATAGATTGTTGTTTTTTTTTTCCTGACAGGCTATTGATCGTAAAGGTTTTCTTTGACAACAGAGACATAATATTTCAAAAGTCTGTGGAACTATGAACGCATGCCTATTATACCGACATAATTGAAAGAACAAAGCGGGCTATCATCGGTGTATTGGCCAGTATTGAAACAGAAGCTACCAAAATGTATTTAGTGATAAATGAGGGTAAAATCAAGTACTCGCATGCTGTTAACAAAAAAGGACTTACAATATCAAAGAATTGGGTAGAACATCACAGTTGATAGCTCTAATTTCGAGGTAGTACGGAACTGTGTCTACCTTGGATCTGCTATTAATTCTGCAGAAATACATCAAAGAATTACTCTTGCCAATTTTGTCTGCAAGTGAATGAATAGAAACTCTAAATAAGACCTTGTTCATGCCAGAACGGATGAAGATATCATCAGTCATTTCAAGAGAAAATTCTCTCGAAATATTGTGCATAAAGGGTAGACCCATCTGTTGGTATCTTTTTAAAAGCGTTATAAAAATATCTTAAATATGAATATCATTATACGATTCCTGCTTCATTAAAACAATAAATCGTACTTAAATTTCGATGGGTTTTGGCCCCTATTTCACGAATGCTTTAACCAATATTATTCTGGATTCTGTAGATGTTTAGATAGTATCGATCTTAAATTGTATCCCACAATGAACAACGGCGTCAATTCACACACAGCTCCGTGGTAACCAAGCAACATCACCAAAATGACTGATTTCATCTTTATTGGACTAAGCGTGCAATGAATTCATTGTTAGACGGCTTGTGTGGCATGTAGCCCTATCTTGCTAGAATAGTCCAAATCCTCAAACCGCTCTCCATGAACTAAAACGTTTCCTTCATTGTCATCTTGGACGGAAAACGGACCATATCAAATAGTCACACGTTCAGGATGCATTGGTTTCTCTATGATTGCGTGTGGATTTTCTGACCTCTCAATAGGACTTGCTCAAATCCCTAAGGCTGGTGCACCTGCTGTTCAGTTGCTAAGATCTTTGGCTCTTTTAGGTTTCGGGTGTAGACTCTTACTTTCGGCAACAGCTGTAATGTTCTCCTTTGGGCGCACAGGACGAACGCGGGAATATGTTCGGTTCTCAATCAGTATTGCCCAAAACACTTGTGCAGAACATCTACTTGCTCTGCCCGTGAAACAGATTGCAGCAAATTTAAGGCTCCGACCCATAGAATCCGTTGCGTCCGTTGCGATACCGGATAAATTGACGTTGACGTATTTGACGGAAATGACAGTCCCATAGAATCGATACGTTGACATAATCCAGCCAATGACGTTTTATTATTGCTGAGAGTGTTTTCTTTTTTAGCTATAACAATTTCTCTTCATTCTCTCAATGTCTCCACCAATGAAAGTGCTTACTCTCAATTTGTGAATGCGTGAACCTCAATATGTGAAAGTATGGTCCTCAATGTGTGAATGTGTGAACTGCCAACGGATTGAAAAGTAGAAAGTAAATCTACTTTATCCGTCCGTTCCGTCATATCCTTTGTTTATGGGCCTGCTTCCATACCAAAGTGTGTACTCGTATTATATTCAGCTGTCAGTCAATAACGTCGACACTACGCAACGGATTCTATGGACCTTGGCCTTTAGAAATAGAGATGTGTTGCAGCTTCGCGAATTAAAACATGTGTATTTTAATACAAAATTCTGCTCATGTTTTTTTGGGCAAAAACCAGTCTCACGAACTAACTTGTGTTGTTCGTTAGAACCAAATTTCTTCTCAAAATTTCTATTTTTTCGGCAAAACAACACAACTTTGCATTTTTTTTCAACGCTGTTGAAGCGTAAGCCGATCCATATCGTGAAAAAGTGCCAAAGTTGATATAAGAAATGTGAACAGAACTCCTTTCCGAATTTCTGGTTTAAGTTTGAGAACAAATTAGGCGGAATCTGCGTCAATCGGTAAAGCAGATTGCGGGCTTCAATCAAAATGTGAACAGCGAACGTTGTTTTGAAAGAGGAATTAAATGTCCACCCATGTACAGTGCAAGATCTTAAGCCAATCGCTACTTTGTTGCATTAACAATGCTGGAACCTTTTTGAACAGCAATAATGTTCGGAAACATACTGTTCAGTGACGAAGAACATTTTATGCGGTGAGTATGTGTACAATTTCAGCTGCATAAATAATCGGTCTACTTTTTAATATTGCAGAGACGACTGGTTAATCGACATAAAGTAAGGAGAAATAAGGCGCAAAATAGGAAAAAAAATCGACGTCAAAAGTTTTTCCTCTACAGAATTCCGGACTACAAGATATCCTCAACCCATCTTAGTGACATTGCTCTTATTCTATTGTATTGTCAAATCGTGCAACAGCACATGGAAAGTCAATGTCAAATACGCTGGTACCTTTTGTTATGTGTCTCAAGATATGTACGAAAAAATTTCGGTGGCGCACTAATGAAAACAAATACGACAAGTCGATACGTTACGTAGACAGAGGACTGCACGCGTCGTACACAAAAGAAGATGTCGAAAGTAAAATTAAAAATCGACATTTCAAAAGTGTTGACCCTGTCAACATGGTGAAGACAGATAAGTAACAACAGAAATAGAATAAAACTATATAGTGGACCGGGCGGCAAAGCTTCGACTTCGTCTTCAAGCATTTGTGGCTGTTTGTCCTCAATAACACGAATAATGTTCGTTTCCACTGCGACGATTGCTGTCGATTTGTCATTGTAGACCAGCGGCCTTACATGTACCCAAGATAATCAAGAGAATTCAAATAAGAAGATTTTAGAAGGCAATTTACGGGCTTATTACGCGAAATCTTTCGTCCATCGAATGTTTCCTTCAATAAGTTGATTGCTTCGTTTGCTGCAGCGCACGTAGCACTATCTTGCTGGAACCACATCTCTTCCATATTCATGCCCTTCAATCGGAGAAAAAGTTTTGAATACCCTTGGCCGTAACACACTGATTAGCTTCATATGGTCCAGTGACCCCACCAGCCCATAGACCGCACCAATCTGTGCATTTTTCGAGATCCTCATTTTAATTATATTTCCTCCAAATCTGACAATTTTACTTATTACATTCAGGCAAAAGTGAACGTCCTGGGTAAACGTATTTTTCGACAAAACAGCTGATGCAATGCCCAGTTGATTTTGGGCCCATTTACCTAAAGTTCGACACAAACGATGATCATTCGCACTTACACGAGCTGGATCTTCCAAGCCTTCAAATCCACATTTTTTCATTTAATTTCTCATAGATTGGACGAACATAGACTCAGATTCGAATCAAAGAATTTGAATCTTCTTCAACACACTCCTAAACGGATGCAAAATTCTCTTCAGTCGCGGTGCCACTGCATCTTCAAAAGATAATGTTGCGCGCAAATGATCAAATGTCGCCGAATAGTGGTCTCAGATTGTCGATTACATCCGTCGGCTGTAAAGATTTAATAAACTTGTAAACGTGGTTGAAGCGTTGTAGTTATCATAATAAAATTGCAAGAATTGATCACTGGTGAACATACAATTGCCCCTTGATCCTCGTTTTATTGTATCGTAGTGCGTATACGTGGCTATGCAAAATAACCGAATTTGGAGAGAGCAAAATCCGCAAGCCATTATCAAAACGAACGCCTTTACATCTACGAAAAATCTCTTTTTTGTGTTTAAGGACTGACGGAATCATTGGTCCTCTTGGCGTTTCGATTAGTAGACTTTATGCAGCCTTCAAAAATAAAAAATGAAAGTCCCTTCTATCGGCCGCTATCGTTGGATATACAAATACCTCGGTTTCCCATAACTTAGGAGATCCTTCTCAAAATAAGCAATTAATTTCAAAAAGTTATATTTCTGTTTAGAAGGAGCTCAAAAAAAAGGGGTCAAAACTCCAAACACACATCATTAACAGTGTTTAAAGAAGCAACAAATAATCGTCAAATACTATCTTACCATTATCAAATGTTTTTGGTGATCCTCATCAAAATTCCAAACCTGATTCACGGCATTCAAATGTGTCCTAATGTAAATTTCTTTATTTTGCCCGTTGGCCGCTGCACTTTTGTCAACCAAAAGCACCCACAGCAACCACACTACACGGAACACGGGTATCATCAAACGAAACCCTTTCGGGAATGTCTAACAAGGCACATGGCACGCTCTGAACACATCCCTGTGTACAATAAATGCCAGCAATCGCACAAAAGAGGAAGCCAAAAGCGATTTACGAAAATTAAAAAGGAAACTGTCAAATTGATAAATGACCATGGCCATAGCCATAGCCTACAAATAAAAATGCAAAAACGATTCCCAATGGACTTGGCTGACTTCTCATAGAAAGCGGGTAATTCCCGAAAAAGGGCAACCGAAAAACATCGAATATAGCAAATCGCAGTGGCAAGATCAAAAATTGAAATCGCATTTCGCTAATTGGCTCGATTGAGGTTAGAATTCCTGAGAATGTAAGCCTTAGTGAAGTCGTAGTCGCAGCCTTGGCATTCATACCGTGTTTAACGAGAATTAAAATCCAATTACGACTGTGTTACCATTAAACCGGAATCCATAATCCAATTAATCGAACAATTCACTTAATCATCGAGTAACTGATGTAGTTCGCGAGAAGCTCCTCTTGTCTTTCTGGTGTTCTCTGGTACTGGTATCGCTAACCCGATATCATATTTCATTGGGTCTTTATGTAGTAGGACCACTCGTCGTACAGTGGGAACTGCCTGAAGCTGGATTACACTTCTCATCAGCATCAGTTCAATATCGAAGGCAAACCAGTGGCATCTCTTCATATGTACGTATTAAATCGTGTGGTCCTGACTATAGTGATTCGCCTTGGAAAGCGGGCAAAACGCAACATCACTCGAGATTCATAAATCAGGTGCCTACTGACAGATATCATTAAATATAATTGCTGCATATCATAATTTGCGATTTGCAATTATAAGTGACACAACATACATGGGAAACGCGAGCCATGATGCGAATGGGAACGCATGGATGTGCTACTCACGCAAAATCCACTGGGAAATGCTTCGACTTTAACAGATATGAACGATCAACGTGGGCTTTGTTGACATTGTTACAATGAGAAGTGTAAATCTTCTTTATGTTGTCAGTCTAACCAGCAAGGTGGTAATTTTTCCTTTCTTGCAATTACGACATTTCTCTTGTTACTCGTACAAGATTTGAGTGAAAACATTGTCAGTCGTAGTGTTATCATAGCTACCAGCTGTATTTCATTGTAGTACACCCAGAAATTCTCTGTTAACCGGTTCTCATTTCTAATGTAAGCTCTGTTGGACCATCAAGCCTAAAAATATTTTATATTTAAGTAACCTAGCCTGAGGGTCCGATACCTATAGCCTATTAGTTTGTGTAAAACATTGTAGGGGTGTGAATCAGCTACAACCCATATTTTTCTTTTCTTATACAAGGTGGCGCATTCTATCGGAAGATGTTATAATTTTTGCAAATGGCGTCGTACGTCAATCATATTTGACATTTGTCCTGTCTAAATAGCTGCAGAATACAAACATCCATCCTCAATCTCAACGACGAAGAAGACGATTTTGTGTCGAAAATCATCATGAGCGAGGAGGCGCATTTTCTGGGGCACTGAAAATCCGCGTGTGATACGCAAAGAGCCATTACAGGGCCATAATAAACGACTTCTTACTACCGGAATTGGATGAGCGGGGCTTGGTGAACAAGATGATGCAACCGCACACAGAACGAGTCACAATGAATATTGTGAAGGAAGAGTTTCCTGGTAGCGTAGTCTCCCATTTTGGCTGTTTGGAATGGCCAGCAAGATCGCCAGATTTACCCATCCTAAACTTCTTTCTTTGGGGTTACTTGAAGTCGCGGGCTTATCCCAACAGGCCTCAGACCATCGCAGCCCTTACGGAGAATATTCGAGAGGATTGCGAAAAATGCAATAAATCGGGCACAAATGTGTATCAATACTGGCGGCAGCCACTTCAGGGATATCATCTGTACCACTTAACAGAAAAAAATGTAAAGGTCCAAGTAAAGATTTCCATCACTTAAAATAATTTTTTTTATTTAGTAAAAAATTGGATGATTAATTTTGCACCACCTTGCACAAGGCACGAAATTCATCATACACCTTACCGAAGCAACATTTTTATGAGTTGACCAAGGGAAAGTCTTAGGCAACTCATTCACATAGAGAGAAAAAAATGTTGGTCCAGGGATCGAACCTTGTGGTACTCCGTGCATAATTGGCAAGTGAGACGAAGACTGCACACCAACCACCACTTTTTGTTGCTTCCCGTCTTGGTAGGAAATAATGAGCCTCGCAGCAGACAATGAGAAATTTAATTTCTTCCAAAGTGTTGAACAAAGAATATGATGATCTACAGTTTCGAATGCTTAAGATAGGTCAAGAAGGACTGAAGCAGTTATTTGATTTGCATACATCTCCTTTCTAATTTCCTTAACAACTGACAGCCAAATTGACTTGCACAAATTAGATTGTCAACTGAGAGATACTTTTGCATTTGTAAGAAAATGGTTTTTTGAATACTTAAGAAAGGAATGGGATGACAGATACTGGTTTGTATTCCTTTGATTTTCCATTCTTGGGAATCGAGATGACTTTGTCTCTTTTTTCAGTTTCTTGGGGAACATGTTGTTGTTATAATTGTATTAAATAAGTGCGTTGATAACACAAGTATGTATAAAAATAGAATTTTATAGATTTTGACAATTTTAGCATTAGACTTAGTTGATAGTAGTGCTTCCAGCACATCTTCCTGCCGTATTCCAGTACAACTAAAGTATGAGCATTCTGTGTCCGGCTTATCTAGGCCGATCTTTAGGATTTTTTGTCACATTTCCCTTCCTTACGAACACATCCCAAATCTTCTACTGTAAAAGGCCCAGTTAGTAACTTTGGTTTTGCATACTACTCCATTGTGAAGTAAGCGATATCTAAAATGTGCTTTTGAGAAGAAGTGTGCATGAGAAGTTTCGGTGGTGGTTGTCTATGGTTTGACAGCTGTCTTGCCTAGTGAGCAACCAATTCGTGTAGTTATTGATCGTTTTCCCAAAGAAAATCCTCGAGCTGTTGACGAATAACCATTACATCTATTAAGATAGACTTCTTGGTGCAGTTTACACGCTGGCTAATGCCTATCGGTCCTTATTTCTTTTGAAATGTGGAAGGTGCTGCCGTTACGGTGAATGTCGAGCGCTATCGAGCCATGCGGACTGATATTTTGTTTCAAAAAATTAATCAGCTAAAAATCGACGACATTTGGTCGGCGCAACTTGCAAGTTTATTGCAAAATCAATTTGGTGTCAACATTATTTCCAGAAGAGGTCCTGTTAACTGGCCACCTCGTTCGTGCGACTTAACGCCTCTCGATTACTTTTTATGGGGCTATGTTAAATTATTGGCTTATGCCGACAAACCAGCAACTCCTGAAGCATTGGAAGCCATACGGCCAGACATATTGGAAAAAGTAGTGAAAATTTAACTGATCGAATGGACCATGTAACTCGTAGCCGCGGCGGGCATATGCCGAAAATCATATTTAAAAAATAAATAAATGAAATTCGTTACCAGATTGTAATAATAAAAAATTCATTCCAACAATATTTCTGTCTTATATTATTATTTAAAGTTTTCAAGCTCTTAAAAAAACACGCTCTATAAGGAATTCTAGCTAATTGAATTTATTTCACAACTCTTTAACTGTATCGATCAGAGAGATCTATTCAGCTTTCTTCTACGACTAGGAGACTAGTACTCATATAGCGTTTCCCGGGTAAATTAAAAGGTAAAAGGTACCAATCAGACCCTAATCTTAGGACGTTTTACATTTTGTTTCGTATTTCAATGAGGCATTTACCTTTCATGATAATGAAAAAGTCATCGTCTGTGACAGTTTGCGTGGGTTGACAACAGTAGATCCGTCCATATCCGAGGCCTGTTGATGCTTCGTAACTTCTTGTTTTTTTAAATGGCCGGGCAGTTACCCCGGCGGCACAGCCCCCAACCTGAAGGCCCAGTTCCATCTTTAGTGCCTCTAGGACAAGGGGTCGGTTACACTGAAGCCAGTAACCCGTTCCGGGATGTGAGCGCTGCCGTTGGCCTATATAGGGCTCGTCCGCCACCATCTCTTTTCCAAGACCCTGACTAAGTCCTGGAAATCCTTACTGGCCGGAGCTCCAAATATTTCTGACACAAATCCTGATTTATGGCGCAGGAAACTCTCCATTCGTCTTTTTCACCTCGAAATTTCTAGTGAGATTCCCAGATGGCGACACGGGGAGGCGTGAAATAGGGCTTATTAGCAGAGCTGCAAGATGTTCGGCTGCAGAGGCTCATTCCCGTTATTTGAAGAATCAGCACCTGTCGGAAGATGCTACTTCTACGAAGCCTTATACTAATCGTTGCCATCCACAAGTGATCAAATATGGGGTTAAAAAAGACATACTTGTGGAAAGACGTTGGCTGTAGTAGAGTTCATACGGTCTTCTCTCGACTGGATATAAACGTACCATATGATTTTTAAGTTCTTTCAGTCTTTAGCAGTTTTTGCCATGTTGATAGCTATGGTTAAAATCTGACTTTTGTGAAGTCAAAGATGTTTCTTTAAGAAACGGCTTCAAGACAATGGATATTTTAGACATAATGCATCCATTAGGCATTTTTACTGTGAACATCATCTCGCATCTTGCTCAGAGTAGTACCTTTGATGCTAACCTTCTAAAATACAATAACAAAATCATGTGCATCACGTGCAGAATAGAACTGTAATGCGATGAACTAGTCCCTTTTAATCTTTTTATCGCTTTTTTATGGAAAATGTTCAGTCTTTTATAGCATGATGAGTAAATTCTTTTGTGATAAAGAGCTAACATATGAAAAGATCAGACCTGACTCAAATTCCGTCTGAAACCATTTCCGGGCATTGAGAAGCCGATTTTGGATTTTCACAGAAAAAGTAAGTCTGCAGTATGTCAATGCATTAGACGAGTTACGAGTATTTATAAAATCTGAATCAGAAGTAGTGGCCTCGTAAGAAAATTCAAATAAAGTTGTTAGGACCACACTTTTCGATAAAGACTGACGTGCCTAAAAAATTAAGTCCATAATGTGAGTATCAGAGAAGGTCTTGGCGGGCAAGCGATCTTTGTTTTTTTTTTTTCTTATAATTTGCGCACGCACAAGGGATTATATACCCTTAAAATGTTTGCACATTTTGTTTGCACGTTGCGTGAGCGAAGGAAATTTAGGGAAGGAGAAAAGAGAGATGTACGTTGGTTTTAAATGTTTGAAGGTTGTAATGGCTAGGAAATAAAGAGCTCGGCAGGGCATTCCATGAGCGAGTTGTTCGGCTTAGGAAAGTATCACGATATTTCAGGGTGCGTCCGAAAGTGGGCTTGAGGGTGTACTGATGAGCATTCGTAGCGAGACGGGTGTTACGGTTGGAGGTTTGAAGGGGCGGAATGCTCCTAGCAATTTCTGAGGAGCACTGGTGGTGAAAATAGCGATAGAACAAGGTGAGACAGGAGACATTATGTCAGTGGTCGAGGGTGTCAATCGACTGTGTAATATAAGCATCACCTTTTAGTTTTATCGCAGGGTTTTGAATACTATCTAGTAGGCGCAAAGAAGTCTTGGGAGCACCAGACCAGATGTGAGCATTGTACTCCAGCTTTGGGCGGATGAAAGCCTTATATATAGAAGCCAGATCAGAGGGGGTGAAATATTTCTTACATCGCTTAAGGAAACCTAGACATTTCGCAGCATTTTTGGCGACTTCGAATATGTGGTCATTCCAACGTAAGTTGTCATTGACACTCATACCGAGAGTGGAAAGTTTTTCGGTTTCAACGATGCAAGTATCATTCATGGATAATGGCTGGGTATTTGAATTTTGCTTAAGCGACAGCAGACAGCATTGTGTTTTGGAAGCATTAAATTCCACTCTGTTGGTAGTTCCCCAATTGGTTATACCGTTCCCGTTCTACAGCCAAAGGGCAGGGACGTGATTTCGGGAACGAATATGAAAAGCAGAGAGTACTGTCGTCAGCAAAGGAGTAAATTGGATTAGAAGTAGCAGACGAGAGATCATTGATAAAAATTAAAAATAGTGTCGGAGACAGAACGGAGCCCTGGGGCACACTAGCATTTATTTTGTGAATATCAGACTTGAAACCATCCAAGACAACTTGAATTGAACATTCCGAAAGGTAATTTCTAATCCATTGAAGTAGAGAGTTATCGATCCCAAATACACGCATTTTCGACAAAAGAGCCTGATGCCAGACTCTGTCAAATGCCTTAGAAATATCAAGTGCAACTATCTTGCTTTCGCCAGATTGATGTAAACTTTGATTCCACTTTTCGGTGAGACATGCCATCAAATCACCAGTGGACCTGTTTCTACGAAAACCGTACTGCCGGTCATTAAGAAGTTTTCGTGTTTCGAGATATTTCGATGAGCTGACGATTTTTCAGCGTTTCCATGACCTTGGAAAGAAGGGACGTAAGTGCAATGGGTCTGTAAGAGGAGAGCGAAAAAGATTCGGCTTTTTTAGGGACGGGACAAATGCTGTTTTCCATCTGCTCGGAAAGAGTCCTAAAGAGTTGGATTGATGGAAAATCTGACGCAGTGGTTTTGCCAGCGTAGAAGAACACCTCTTCAGAAGAAGGGGAGATATACCATCTGGACCAGCGGATTTGTGAGCGTTAAGATCTTTAAGTACTCTTGCTACTACACGAGTGCGAAAGTGGATTCGTCCCATTGAAAATTCGACGCACTCAAGTGTAGGCGGAGACAAAGCACAATCTGGAAGCATTGAGCTGGCCGCAAAGTGTGCAGCAAGCAGATTGGCTTTGTCCAAAGAGCTGACAGGTAAAATGTCATTGTGAATGAGCGTTGGGATGAAGGATGAGACAGATCTCCTTCACCGAATTGGAAAAGACAGTTCCTTATAGCTTAGTAAAATCAGTACTGGCGTTTTTCGTGAAAGCTTTTCCCCTCCTCAGCGACCAGCCCCATATCTTGCTGAAAGCTGCTTGATATTACCAGAAAGTCAATAGATCTCCGATGTTACATTGGGATAAGCACTCTGTCGATGGTGACGGTGAAAATCAAAAATTAGAATTTATTGCCGCAAGAAGAACATTTTTTTTAGTATAAACGAGTACTTAGCGCGCAATCAATGATCTTGGGTACCCTTAAAATGTTTGCACATAGCGCGGGCGACGGTAAGTCAAAGAAGAAAGAAAAAGAGGTCCTGGTGTGCGTTGTTTTTGAATGTTTCCAGGATTTAGTGGTGTGGAAATAAAGACCATGGAAGAGTATTTCATAAGTGAGCTGTTCGGCTTAGGAAAGAATCACGATACTTCAAAGAGAAATTTCGATCGATCACTAGTAACGATAGAACAAGGTAATTCAGGAGACATTCGGCAAAAATAAATGGAAAAAGAGATTGAAAAGTCGAAGAAACCCAACAACTAGGAGAGTAATGAAAACTAGGTGCCAGGACATGAAAAACCATTTCATTTAAAGCTAAGCTTTGTAATTGGAAGCCGAATCGTAGATGAATTTCTGAAGATAATACTGCCATTGCGCTTTTCCTTCAATAACTCGTTGGATTTGGTCATGCAGACTATGATCAAGCACTTTTGGGAACAACAAATCATTGATAATGGATTTGTACCGGGTGTCATTGCCGTTTTATTTTTCTTTATTTTCGAACAAATACGACTCGATGTTGCCGCCAGACCATAGATCGCACCAAACAGTGCATTTGTTGGTGTGCACCGGTAGATTTTCCAAGCTCCGACTCCCAACTTTTCAGGCACACAATCAGTAAAGTTACGACGTAAATTATGGGGTGTCACCTGGTTGTCTCAAGATAAGACCTCGTGGCATAGATTCGTGGCTTTAAGAAACTCCACAGAAATAAGTCTGGAACGGTTAAATCAGGCGATCTTGCCGGCCAGTGAAAATGGCCAAAACGAGAGATAAGGCGACCCGAAAATGAGACCCTCAGAATTTCGGTAGTGAGTCGGAAGGAGAAAATCATTAAGAATAGCTCTGTATCATTCGCCGACCACAGCAGTCGTTTGGCCCTTGGCGTTTACAAAAAAAATAAGGACAGATGACGCCACCATGCAGTAACTTTGAGCGCGTCTAATAGCCCTTCGTGGGTTATACGTGGATGTTCGGAGCCCTAGAAGCGATAATTTTGCCTTTTCACATATTCACAGAGAATGGGCCTCTTCACCCACGATGATTTTCGATGAAAAGTAGTCACCCTCGTGGTCGAGATTCAGGATGGCTTGAGCGTAGGTAACATGCGCTTGGCGTTCACACACACTTGGTAGCAGCTGATTCACTGTTTGCACTTAGGGAACATCTTACAGTTTTTCACAAAAATTCTCTGTAAGGACCGCCGATTGATGCCCAATCGCATAGCACGTGATGTGGTCGATACTCCGGCGATCTCTGCGACAGAACGGCTACTCTAGGGCGGGCCAGATTTGGCAGTATCACGTATTGTCCCATACTCTTCCAGGTGAATGGTTAAACGTCGTAGTGTTTGCCAAGTTGTTGTCGGACGACCGGAAAATCTGTGCCGATATTCACGCTGGGTCAACGTCACCGACGAATTATTCCACAAAAAAAACAACGTAACAATTATTCCACGTTCTTAAGGAGTTTAGCGATTCATGTCTTATTGACGTGTATTTTGTATGTGTTAAGTGTTAAATGGGGGTGGCCGTGCTGTAGTGGTACTAGCCATCGCTTCTCACTCGGACATTCAAGGTTCGAATCCTACTTAAGACAAGTTTTTCATTGTGTACTTGGAACTTAGTCAGAAAAATCTGCGTCAGGCATCATAACACTGACATGTAGATTTGGCTGTTGTAGAGTTTCAAGCACAAAACAACCGTTAAAATTCACAACCTGATGACATTCCGAGTGAAGAAAAACTCTCCGTCCTATTCGGACTCACACCCCTGGAAAGTCAATATCGAAACCAAACACACCTGAGCTTCAAACCACTACATCACAACAACTTTCCTTTCTCCTCCTTCTATTTTTCCACCCGCGCCCTGGCGACAGTAAAAGGGTGTCATAAACCCCGTAAATTAAAAAAAAGAAAAAAAATACTTGTACTAAAGAATATATCGGGTTTACGGCCCTTAGGGCTTTCATTCAACGAACTCTTTTTGCTGTGGGGGGTTAGTAGTCTTCAGTTCTTCAATTGCACTTCAAATGATTGTCGAAAATCTTTCATGAGGATTGATGTTACTGAACTCTCAACCGTTGCCAATTGCCTCAATGTTTTGTGCTGAACGACTTGCTAAGGAACCAATACTCCAACAAATACTATATTTTACTCGCCCGGTAGACTTCAGCATTATTTGGCAGCAACCAGCTTCAATAATCGGTTATTGTTGGTCCTTTTGATTACCTAACTATTCAACATTTCATTTCAACTAATGGTATCATTTCCTGAAAAAACTCCCACGGAGAATGGCTTAAAATCAAATTAAGAAGGCATTCAACTGCAGAGAACTTGCAATTTGTATTTTATATATACTGCACGGCACCACACTATATATGTAAATAATTCTTTGCGATTCTAATCCATACTAAAGACAATCCTGTAATTTGTATGACTTCAAAAATTCAATTCAATACATTAGCTTCACTCTCTTTAACTAAACATCAGAACCGCCATCAATTTTTGTTTTTTGTCAAAACTACCTATAAGATATACGAGTATGTATATTTGTACTATGAAGCAAATTCACAGCTTCCACGTCTCACATTATCATCCCATTACATTGTGAGCTTTGCAAAGGTGCGATTATCTTAGATCGCACCCTTCCGACACAATAAACATGACCAGTAGCCCAATGGAAGCTGTTAAATGGAATTTCTCTCAGTTGCTCCTTTATACTCGTAAAAGTCCTTCAAAGATTCTGATAAGACTACAAGCTCACAATGCAATCGCTCGCATGCACCCAATCCGTTTCTTAGCTCTGTGATTGGGACTGGGACTGGGGCTGGGACTGGGGCACAGTCAACCAGGAGTAAGGACTTAATCTCTAGCCCATCGCTGACTATACATCCACCACATGGAGTGACCAAAACATGCACAACACAGCATAGCTACCACAGCCAGACAGAGCACGTCTACCGGTCCAATATATTCAACCCAACTAATGGTCTCCGAAATGAGGCAGGCTGCTTCTGCCTGCTTACCCCTCGGGCCTGATATCCGTATTCTTGTGAATGAAGTCCGAGTCGAAGTCGAATGGAACAATCGACAAAATACAAGTAAACAGGCGAATAAAATCAAAATAAGCGAAAGAAATACGCTAACGGCACACAAACGGATAAAAGAAGTGACGAAGAAGATAAAAGGATTAATCGGTGACATGGACAATGGATTTCATCGCGGGATCCAATTTAATAAAAAAGATATCGCGCAGTTAAACATATTGTAATTGGATGAATATATGAACGGAACGGGTTCCTGAAACGGCCGGCCTCCATCCATACCAGCAACAGCATCAGCCGCAGCAGTGCAGTCTTCAAATCCATCGTGGATGTTAATGTGGGGTTCCCCCCTCGATCCATTCATACGATAATTTGCTACGGCATTCCGAGTGTATGTCGTTTTATCCCGCATGTCAATCAACTACCTAATTATTCTTTTGGGGATAGAATGCAAAGATAATTGGGAGGAGAGTCCGATTGAAAGGATATCAATTCCAATATAATAAAAATAATTGCCTTTAGCTTCTCGTTTGGTTAGGAAGGATCGAGAGCCAGATGAGTGCTGTGTTCGAGAGTGGTCGTTGGCGAGTTTGAGACCCGCCGCACAATGAAACTGAACGGAGTGATTGTACGTGGGTTTTTGGCATGCCATAAGTTATGCCAATGTGCAGAACGACTTACAATATTGTCATTTGTCTGTCTGCGGCTTGTCAAGATGAACTACCTCTGCTGCAGCTGCGGAAGTAGCAATTTCCTTTTAAACAGACTAGACCTTCGCCTATCAATCAAATTTAGAATTGACAGTGATAGCTTGTGGGAAGAGATACCCATGATGTATGTACTCCAATAAATAGGTGCATGTTGGCAAAAGTTCAACATTACGTTTAAGATTTGCACAAATTTGTGTAACATTTTTCTAAGAGCTTTAAAGAAGAAATAAACATCTTCTTACTCTACGTAGAAGTAGAGTAAGAACTTTAACACCTTAGCTAATCGACTATGTAACGAATTTCGACTCTGCACCTTGAATGTAAGATCCCTTAATAGACCGGGTATAGCCAAACAATTCGCGGAGGCCCTAGACTGCTCTAAAGCAGATATTACCGCAATCCAAAAACTGTGAAGGGATAAGCAAGGCAAAAGACGGATGAATAACTCCGACATTTACTACGGCGACTGCTACAAAGAGAGAAGACAACGCTTATTTGGATGCGGATTTGTTATCCGAGGCAGACTTAGGCAAAGAGTCTTAAGCTTCCGGCATGTGAGCGAACGTCTTGTAACAATTCGCACCAAGGCCAAATTCGGGAACTTCAGCGTTATTTGAGTACATGTCTATACAGAATATAAACCCAGTGACCCAGCTATGACACCAAAATTATTTTAGGAAACCTGAAATATCGTTTTTGAGCGCGCCATTGGAAAACAAAGCCTGCACGATACCACAACCGAAAATGGACTCAGGTTTTTAGACTTCGTGACGGGACGCAATCTCATAGTAGCCAGAATGCGGTTTCCGCACCACAACATCCACAAAGGGACTTGGCGGTCTCCGGACGAATCAATCGAAAAGCTGCAATCGCAACAGTAGAATCTTTATCGACCGCGTTTTCCTCAATCTCTGTCAATCTCCGGGACCCTCTACACAATCCATAGAATACCAATGGGAATGCTATAAGCGAGCCTTCAAAGAAGCAGCATCTGACATAATTGATTTTAAACCGCCACCACAAGGAAACCTTTGGTTCGATGACTACATTCGGAGGCGCAAGCAGCCAAACAAGAAGCATACAAAGCTGCTCTGCGTCTCAGGACGAGAACTGCTCGTGAGCTATATGAACAGAAATGACGGGGAGAACATAGACTTCTTAGAAGAAAAAAAGCAAAAGTACGAGAATCTCGAAATGGAGAGATGGTACGGCAGGAATGAACAAAGCTAAAACAGAAGCCTACAAGGACGAAAATGGATACTTAGTAGTAGAATCGCAGTCGGTGCTGAAAATATGAAAAGACCACTTCTGCAGGCTCCGCTGTCAGGTAGAATGAACGATCAACAGTGAACGATCATAGAAAAGAATCCCCTCCACCTGACCTAGACGAAGTTGAGATTGCGATATCGAGACTAAGGTCGAATAAAGCTGCTGGCCCAGAAGGGCTTCCAGCTGAGCTATTTAAATCAGCTGGCCATGATCTGGTTAGAAACATGCACCAGCTCATCTGCAAGATATGGTCAGAACAAAGCATGCCCAATGAATGGAACCTCGACTGCACCAACTATAAGGGAATTAGTCACCTAAACATCGCCCACAAAATCTTCTTTGCCGTTTTGTGTTACTTCTAGAAACCGATCATGAGCAATCTGATAGGTCCATATCAGGGTGTTTTCAGGCCAGACAAGTCCACCATCGATAAAATATTCACACTACGGCAGATCTTGGAAAAGACCCTGGAATTCCAGATCTAATACCACCTGTTTGTTGACTTTAAAGGCCTATATGCCATTTCGTATTCCTGCCAAACTTGTCAGATTGTGCTGGATGACAATGGAGAATACTCGCTGCTCCATAAGGTCGGCAAAGAATTAGCCGAGACCTTCAGTGTCAAAAAAGGTTCAAGACAAGGCGACGTGCTTTTTTCGAGTTTTTTCTTCTTGTCCCTTCGGAAAAAAATTATTAAACATGCTACCTGTGGGAGCCCTATACCCAACCCGCTGGTTTTTTGCAATACACAAGTTTGATCTTTAGTAGCCGGTTCTAAGTACAGTAACTCTTTTTTTTAACCTCTAAGGACAATTGCTTTAATTACATTTACTTACTACAGTTCGAAAGCTTTGTCACCAGTTCTCACCGTAGGGTTTCGCAACTGCTCTATTCTATGTAGTTCGATGAGTAACGAAAACCTGGAGATTGAAAGACTTTTTAAGAGCTGTGACCACTGGCTTTCCTTGAATAATTGCTTCATGTTTTTCGCATCTTATAGGAATACAGAATTGTCAAAATTCTATTGGAAAGTCCTTCATCTTAAACCATTAAAAATGTATTGAAAAAATAGGTTTACAGAATGGTCTAATCCCGAGTCAACCGAGGCTGTATGCATTTATTGTTGAAAAATATTGAGCCGTGTTCTTATAAAGTTACTAGCAAATAGCACACGCTTTTCTATTGATAAACTACATTTGAATAGTACGATGATTATTGGCAGACGGTACTGCTCTTCTATCAACACATTGAAAATCGTGTCGTTGTGATTGTCTCATACAAGTTTTATGTGGCAAATGCGAGGACTCCGGAAGCGATGCAATGCGAGGACTATGGGAGCCATTAAAGCCGTGCAGTTTCGAATCAAGACGCAAACCATTATAATCCAAGGATTGAAAGAGCTCACTACGCTGCAAATGGTGGTACGGTATGGTGGGAAGCGAGCTACAATAGCATAACCAACCTCTATTTTGTTTACCAAACTACTGTTTTGGAAGACGTTGTTGAGCCACTAACCGAAAGCTTGTACGCAAACAGACACTGGGCATTCCAACAAGACTCTGCTCCAAGATTACAAGTTGTGGTCCGTTTTAGAGGGAATTGTCTGCTCTACTCATTACCGAAATATTGACTCTTTGAAGCGAGCCCTTTTCCGCACTGTCGACAACTTTCCTATGAATAAGGTCCAGGTCCATCGATTGATTATTGGCCAGTGCACCTCAGGTCATGCCTTAAGGCATATGGCGGTCATACCGAACGAAGTCTTCCACAACTTGTAGCTAAAGATTTGACAAATATAAAATATAAATTTGTTTTTAAAAACATCAGCGCGCTCTCAATCAATAATAAGTTTTCTATGTTACAGTATTAATGACTAGAGAAGGTAGATACTAGAACTGAAATTGTAAGAACGTCCGAAAAGAAAGTAAAAGGGCTGAATATTAGATTTAGAAAAGTTTGGACACAATGCTGAAATTTCTATTGAGAATAAAATTGTATTATACTCGTACAATACGATAATACGATGGGTCACAACGGGCGTCTGCAAATGGTAAGAGTCCCACATTTCTGGATTTCGAAATTTTCACTTCACTAACACAAAAACAAAAATCAAAACATATATTCCAGATGCTATTAATAGCTGTTTTGGAATTCGCCAGCTTCTTCTTGAGATGACTCTCTTAATTTAAGGGTTGTGTAAGGCATGCTCCCAGGTATTTGGTTGGTTTGGATGGTTAACAACTTCAATTGATAAAAGTTCTTTCCCGTTCCCAGGATTCTGTCCCATTGTACATAAACATACTTTGTACACAGGCTCCTTATCACAAAATTCAAAAGCAAACTATTGTATCATTCACGATCTACATCGACGTAACTAAGTGTTTTCCTTCAAAGCAGCCCAGTTCAGCCTAGATTCCTTCGACGAAAACCAAAAGTTGCGGAAAAGGTTTTAACAAGGTATTGGGTGCTTAGAAAACTTAGAAATTCACTACAGTGAATAGATGTTAAGAATAACAATAGAACAAAGTTCAAAAAATAGCCCCTTTTTCTCTCCACCTTTCGTACTCATATACAAGGTGGCGCAAAATTAATCATCCAATTTCGTCTTTGAATAACTTTTTTTCTAAATAAAAAAAAATGATTTTGATCAATGCAAATACTTATTTGGATCTTTACAAATTTATCTGTTAAGTGGAAAAGATGATATCCGCCAAGTGGCTGCTGCCAGTGTTGATACACATTTGTGCCCGTTTTATCGCATTTTTCATGACTTTCCGCAAGATTTCCAGTGATAATTATTCCTTAAGGGCTGCGATTGTCTGGGGCTTGTTGGAATAAACCCACGACTTCAAGTAGCCCCAAAAAAAGAAGTCTGGGATGGGTAAATCGGGCGAACCGGATGGCCATGCCAAAACGGCAAAACGGAAGATTACGCGACCAGGAAACGCTTTTGCAGTTGCACCGTGTTGTTGAAACACCATGTTCACCAAGCCCCGCTCATCCAATTCCGGCAATAAGAAGTCGTTTATCATGGCCCTGTAGCATTCGCCAGTGACAGTGATCGTATTGCTGCACCACACAGTGGCTTTAAGTGGATGTAATGGCTCATCGTGCATCACATATGGATTTTCACTACCCCAGAAACATAGATTTTTCTTATTGACGTAACCGTTTAAGTGGAAATGCACCTTGTCGCTTATGATGATTTTCGACACAAAATCGTCCTCTTCGTTGTTGAGATTGAGGATGGTTTGACAGCAGGGTATAGCGCTCCATTGTTTGTGAGTTTGTATTCTGCAACTAGTTCACAAATGTTAAATATGATTGACGTGCGACGTAATTTGTAAAAATTATAACATCTTCCGTTAGGATCGATTACATTCCCTAGCCAACATTGATCATATGAACAATAATTCTCCAAAAAAAGGATCTTTGGATCAAAGACTTCAGGTTCGAGACGACAACGAAGATCAAGCCTTATGGATGAGGCTCTTACTGGTGAAAACCCAGCTATTGCCCATCTTACTTTCTTGCTCTCAGATATTCTGCTGTCCACATTATGACTTTGGCAGAAGACTTAACGTTGTGTGTAAGAACATGGCTCGGTATGTATTTAATCTAAAAAGATATGATCATGCCTCCTTATATACGAAACCTAAATACTATCAGCTAATCGCCAACAACATGGCGAAGTAGGATATAAGAAACAATGATCATACTAAAGTTGCAACGTGGCCAGCTTCATCTCAAAGATATCTGAACTTGGCACAATCTGCGGGGTAGGTGACTGTTATGACAGGGGTTCAAGACGGTGATCACAAATCGAAAATTTTGGCACTTTCAATACGTTATTAAGTATCAAGCGCTGTAAAGGCCGATCAAACATGGACACGGGAATATGTGCACCATGGCATGATCAGTGGGTAAAGTCCTAGTGTCCCTCAAACTATCTAAGAATGTGCACCTCCATGCAAATAGTCACACTAAGTCAAACAGTACTGAAAGCGGTACGATATTCGCCACGAAATTGGTGGTGCTCTGCTTTCATATTCTTGAAGACAAATATAAAAGAAAAGAATGTTGAGCTTTGGCGGATACAATTAAGTAAAAAGGAAAAAGAATTGATAATTCAATTAATGGCCTAGAGACATACTCTTTGAATGCGAGGCTATATGGGCTTTGGGAAGGTATTGCTATCTCACTGACTGATTCTGCAATTTGTTTAGAAAGTTGCGATAGGCCTTTGAAGCCCAACCCAATTCACCGGAACAGTGAATGTTATGCATAAAGAATATGTAACATACGTAAACGTAGATAAAATCCTCTCCAAAACGATTAAAATAACTTCTTCTTTTTAATTCAAAAATATTTGTGGAACCCTGCTCTCCCCTACACCATTTGGCATTTTTGCAAAGCAAATTACTTCCAGCACATCCCTAATGAATCAGCTTCACATATTCCGACACAGCCCCTCAGCACGAACCCATATAAGGCCATGCCTCGCCCATAACGAGCAGGCGATGGCATCATTTAAAATTTTAAATTAATGACAAATCGAAGGTCTAATTGTATTTTATGAATCTTAAGCACTCGCCTTGACACAACACCGTCAATTGTTGATAATTATTCAATCATTAAGCGTGAATCACAAGTAACCGGTTAATCAAGTGCCTCTAGCTCAGGCGTCAAGTGCATGGACGTTCTCCTGATATACCCCAGTCCCCAGGTTCTGGTTCCATCTGTCCAGGTCTAGCAATCACTGTGTCTAGAATGTCTAGAAATGAGGCGTAGATTTTTGATCTATGTAGTGTGTAGTAACAACACTGGTAAACATATTATAAAGTCACAACACGTCTCCGGTGTGCATAAAACGTCGTATTAATGAAATCAAATCAATAATAATCGCGATTGGGCTTTTTTATAGAGTTATATTCAGTTTCATGTTCAAGTATTAGATGTC
This sequence comes from Volucella inflata, assembly GCA_928272305.1. NCBI lineage: Eukaryota > Metazoa > Arthropoda > Insecta > Diptera > Syrphidae > Volucella > Volucella inflata. The sequence continues at coordinate 231,960,519 of OV743716.1, forward strand.
AACACAGTTACTTTGAGATGCAGCTGCATCTCTAAAGTCTAAGTTCTGCCATTGTTGGCAGCCATAAATCCTTAACTGATTCTTCCCCGGCATCATCCTTGTTGGATTGCTTCAAGCGAATAAGTTATCTCCCCCTAATTAGAAATTTATTAATGACCGCAATGACTTTAATTAATTCCTTCTTGTAGTGCTTGTCATTCGGTTGGAAATGAAAATGTCTTCACTGTGTCTTTGGACTGGTGATCTGTGCTAAGGAAGGTCGAGAGGAAACGACTTTTGGCTTGTATTGGCAGGAAATTGAACATCAACGAAAGGGTGAATGGGCGATGTTTCGTTTTTTTTTGTTCTTCCAAAGGCTCCAGAAGCTGGATGATGTGCCAGTTAAAGATGTGAGATGTTATCGTTGCATTGTCAAGCTGTGGAAATTACCCAGAGATTCGCAACCTAGTAAGAGAAGAGGAAGCACTTGTGTAAAACGATTCTAAATAGCGTTTCATTAATTTATTGCACAGCGATTGGTTGGGCATTCATTGGAGGAATTCCGTGCTTCCTACTGCTATTCGAGTTCTGTCCATTTTAACATCGTGTACATCGTTTTGTTAATAAGTGGAAAATTTATTGCTACGATGTTGTTATTACTGTAATGACTTGAAAGAATGTTACCATGGGAAAATGGGAAAATGGGAAAACCTATCGATGCAATCTGAGTTGATACCGTAATTATAGGATTGAATACATAGAGTTCGTCTTACTTTGACGATTGAGTTATTGATCACGAGAGTTCAACGATAATCTTTTTTTCTTTTAAACATTCACCATTTGCAGGTTTCTTTAATTATTTGATTTCAATTTAGTATTCACAACGAGATTTCTTAGGACAAGTACTAGTTCGACGACGACATCGCTGTTCGGAGTGGCCCAAAGCGTTCCTTCTTTATTTGGCTCAGACTCTTGCTAATCGTCTCTAGATACTTACTTATAAAGGCTTTCCAGATGTTTCCAGATTTTATGTGCTCTTGAATAAGATCTACGAGCAATGCACTAGCGTTGACATTAAAATTGTCCGGCAAAGGTAAAGATACTGCCGGAAGGTAAAGCCTGCACGACACCACCTCCGATTTAGGCTAATCGATATGACGCCGGGGAGAAACATTGTCGTAGATATCATGCGATTCCGATATCTCGATATTTGCAAGTGATCCTAAAGAACTCCTGATCAATCAACGTTCAACAATATTGCGTTCGACACAACCCCCTTTCTAAAGGGGGGTTATAACCTTGTTGTAGCCCAGGTGTAGTTGCAGATATCAAGACCACCGCGAAGACAAGCTATTGCTGTGAGGAATTTCGACGTCAGACGGCTTCAATCGCAACAGATCGCCAAATCCATTTCCGATCGAGTATCTCCTCATATCTCAAGCGGTCCACTGCCGTCAGCATTAAATATAGAAGACCAGGGGCAAGACTGCCTGATATCCTGGATTTCACTCGACTATCACAGCAAAACCCCTTGTTTAATGACGAGTGTCAGAAAGTACATGCAGCTAAGTAAGATGAATACAAAGCGGACCTGCACAGAAGGAAGAGAGCTGCTCACGAGCTCTATGAGCAGAAAGGAGAGACGAACATTCTGATAATACTGATATAATCGGAAGAAAACAGCGTGATATCAGTGGCACTTGGCGAGTATTGAGACGTGATCGGCGAACATTCCCACATTCTCTTTATGAAACAGCTTATAGAATTATAAATAACATCAGAGGGTAAATCGGCTGACATTGGCATGCATTGAGCTTCTTGAAGTGCAAACCAAAACCACATGTCAGGAATGTCGAAACAAGGGATCTTGCATAAATCATATTGGCATCGGCTGCAACTGTTGGAACAACCTGACGAGAATTACCTGTGGAGGCGGCGTTATGGGCATCTGATGGGGCGACACTTCTTTCCATGTTCACGCTGCAGTCAATTTCTTCTGAAGGATTAAGTCGATGGCAAGAAGAATATCTTTTTTTTTGCTTTTTAAAATGGCGGCAATCCAACGCAATTTGCGTCCACGGCAATGGAACTTCCAAATTGCGAAATAAAACGCTGTCCTTTTAATAAAAATGTCTTTCAACGTTTTACAAGCTTGCGGATTCCGTTTTCGTAGAAACTGCATGGATTTCATTCAAAAAAAAGTCGAAAGATAATTTTCGACAGTTTCTTTCCATTTAAACTGTTCTGAATGGACAGAATCAAAATCTGAAGGCGTAAGGTCTGATGAATACGGTGAGTGCTGAAGGTTTTCCCATTTAAGGTTTTGGAGCGTTTGTCAGGCGAAATGTAGCCTGGCGTTACCATGATGGAAGATGAAGCCTATTCGATAAGCCAAAACCGGATAATTTTCTTGATCTTTCTCAGCTAAGTATGTTTCCAACGGTACTCATTCGCCGTGACTATATCGCCAGGTAATAGAAGTTCGAAAAAAATTATATCCCTGGAATCTTACCAATCTGATAGGAGTACCTTCATTGGAGGCAAGCCAGCTTTCGCCACAGGTTCTGTACAATTGCCTGCTTGATTCCAGCTCTTTTTTGTTGCACGTTGTTGTACAGAGTCCACTTCTTTTCAACTGTTACCACTCGATGTAAAAACAAAGTGCGTTTTCACGGCGTCGTATCAGAAATATGACCACGGAGATACGGTCTAGCTTACGTCAAACAACGCGGCACCCACGTGGCGAGCTTGTAAGTGAATCCAAATTTCTTTAGATGATAAAAAGCTGAGGAATGGTCACTATTTTTAGCCCCTTATAGAAATCTTCTTTATGCAATTTGGTTTGGATAATTCCTTCATCCTATGATATATGAGTACCTTGGTTCAAAAGTGAAAAGCAAAACAATAAAGGTCATGAAAATAGCGATTGACCCTATTAAAATACAAAGGCAATTGTAGAGCGCTTTGTGTCAACATCAACATCAAAATCTACATCGCTATTACAACTGGGGATTAATGTGTTTATTGATTGGACATCCTATGAGGCTCATGAGGATTCTGTCAGCATATAAAGATTGCGTTAGGGAAAATAATCCACCATCTTATTACCCAGTCTAAAATCAGATTAAACAACTGCACTTTTATCTCGAAAATTCTCTTTAAGTCCAAACGATGTTTTTTTTTTTTTAATATCCGCAATCAGGCTCACATCCACATAATGTTTTTCTCAACAAACATTACCCTTGGGGGGCCTTAAGCTCAAACGGTCACAGAAAATTGTATGTTCCATGAACTTGATTCTTTTTTTAACTCAATTGAGACTCTTCTTACCTTGCACACTCGATTACTTCTATCTCTAAATAACAAAAGTTCAAAAACTTGGTTTGCGGAGTACCAGGGCATTGATATATATTTGGAGACAGCTGGGCACAGGCGTAAACAATCATTTAATATCTTTGAATAAGGAATGCTTCTCGCTGAAGTTATTCTTAAACTGAATGCGATAGATGAGGTCAATTTTATGTGACATGTTTGGACTAAGCCTAATCAGAGACATACAAAGTGTCACTTGTCTGTAAAACGGCCAAATTTTAGCATCTTAATTGGCATCGTCAGGTGACAATACTTTATTTGAGGGCACATCAATAGACTGAGAATCTACCTTTCAAAGATTTTGAGCCTGAGCTGTATAAAAGGCACTGTTCATATGCTATAGAGTTGCCATCTCTCTCCATTAAAAGTAAAACTTATTTTGAGATCTGTTCGAAGTAACACCAGAATTCTCAGTTTAACTAAAAGTTGCAAATGAGCTCTGAGAAATTCTAATTGTTTCAGATCCTCGTAACCTATTGGGCATTGTGAATCTGCGGTGTGACAATGGGAATTTCTAACTCTACCATGAACAGTATAGGGTTGAGGAGGGTCTTTTACAGAACTAATTCAGGAATTCTAAAATAAATGATGGTGACTAGATGGCATAGATAAAATGCTGGTCTCTATCGATTTAGAAATTTTACCTGGCAGGCAGATGAACCTTATCACATCATTTCAGTATTTTACTCACTAAGCCATATACATTCGTCCCATGAAGACGAGCACAGCCATGTCCCGTGGTTGTTACTTCTCGACTTATTCGTTTTCTCAGTGTTTTTTCTTTATCTTGGCGTTAGTGATATCATCATACGAACCTATGTCCATTCTTTGGCGTAGGTAGATATCAAGGGTACTGGATCCATACCTTATATCATCCATCGAAATATGCGAAAACAGAGGTGTGAAAACAAATGCTCTCAATAGTTAGTTTCCGCGCCTGATCGAAGTTTATCAACCAAAGTTCGTTGTCAGATGTAATCTCGTGTAGACAGCGCCTACTGATGGTGTTTTAAAGGATGTCTTCATTTGGCTTTTTAAAGTGAAGTCACTATCCTTTCCCCGTTTACTGTTCTTTGCCTTGGAGTTTTGCTCGACATCCTCACATATTGTTATGCTTATTAACCATTTAACCATTACACGGCTATCCAAAGGTACGATGAACCAAATTTAAAACAATGACAACCTTATGCAGAAAGGAGAACTAAGACCTTAAGCGAAGGATACGTCGTTTTTAGAATCAGAAATTATTGGATCACCTTATTACAAAGCACACTACATCGAGACTTAATGCGAAGCCCTAAGACGAATATGGGCTCATACCTCCAGATTAGGAAATCTTTACAGAAGACTAATTCAATGTGCTCCTACTCAGTCAAATATTTAAGCAATCAACTACTAGCAGCTTATCTTTTACGACTATCTCGGGCTTATCGTAATTATTTAAGCACAATATCTATGAAAAAAAAAACCTTAGACCTTAGATCGAAACACCTCAATTCGAATTATGGTACCCAAAACGACGCAAAGGGCAGGTCCAAAATATTGATTCTTTGAACTTTACGAGGCAATTACATTGACCTCAATCACTATATTTTAGCCAAGGTATAGACATGGATATCCTGTAGGCTAAAAAGAATTTGATGCCAGCAGTAAGAGACTACATTGCCGCATTTCACCCGACAACGACAACGAAAAGCCTGGAGAGAAAGTATCAAGTCCATTTAACACAAAATCCAACCGATAATGCAAGCCGTAGCAAAGCAGCAAAACAATTTTTGAAAATAATTGCGACAGTTGCTTTCATGCAGTCAATATTATTGACTCGACTAAAATATGTTTAACGGATACTACTCATAGGACGGTTCAGCCCACTGCAGCTGCATACAACGGTGTATATACCGTGCAGGTGCTCTAAATGTCGCCATGTTCAAAAATTGATTACGGAGATGCTGCATTATCAACATTCATCCACATACAGCGCAAGACATTCTGAACAGATCACAAAGCAATCCAGTCGTAGACTTCAAAGTCGCTTACTTCCTTTGAATCCATTTCTTGGTAAGAACGCCAACCTTCGTGTCGGTCAATCACATCAGTAAGTCGTCGATTCTTCATAATGATGAATTGGTATGGCCAGTTTTGGAAACATGATCCCACGTTTCACACGTTTCACGGTACCGCTCTCCTTATTCTTTAAACACTAAGCCATCGCTACAGAATTTTGAATGGTTGACACCCAGTTTATAGCTATCTTGACAATTGGGATATCTACGGTCGTAATCGCCTCAATTTAATGATGTCTCCGCTACCGAGATAACGAATTAAAACCGCATTGAAACAAAACACTCCTTCATGACCGTGAAAACCTATCTTGTCATTTTTGTATGCGTGAAAACAGCGCCCTTGCATATTGAGGCAGTAGAAAATTTTCTTAAAACGCATTCACGACTTTTGCCTGCAAACGCGGTCGCGATAATGCCTACAGATTACTTAAAGAGGATCTACTAGCTCCGCGTGTCAAGCATAATTATCAAACCCTTGCTAACAACGAGTCTCAATGGCATTTCAGGTCGACCTTTGAGAAAGTGCAGCAAGAGTTGGCAAAAAATCATTTGGTACGTTTCGTGGATACTCAAGTCTTCCAGCATAATCGACTTTAAATATTGAATATACCAATTGAAGCATGACTTAATACTGACCTCATCACTCCGGTAAATAAGAATCTGAGGGCAAGTTGGCGTTTACGTAGACTTTCTCATCGGTGCTCCGCTCATCGCCTTACCGGAACCAAACTTTCGCTCAAGTCAATCGCACCTAACAGTAGTTGCGTCACATACGAGTACATTAAACATTTTTCGACGGATGGAACGATGAGTATTTGACAACAATTCAGGTACGAAGCATGTGGCTGCAGCGAAAGGACAGCATTAGGGCCGATTACATTGTCGTCGTGCGGCAAAAATCTTTCCGAGCACGGTGCATCACGGTGCACATTCGTTTGGACTCTAGATGCAACCAAACATCAAGAAAGTTTCACATGGAAGTCGCTTTTCACCTATGTATATCAATTTCTATAATAGATGCTTTTCAAAGATCGTCTATCTCGAATTTACTTAATAGCCTTCTAATAGAAGATCTGTAACCCATTTGTGAATGACTTTAATTCCCCAATAAAACGTTATCCACTATTCCTCAACCTCACATGACAAATCAGATCTAGATCCGATCTACGAATCCGTAAAAGCTAATCTTTTCACATAATGACACGTTTAAATGCATTCCTCGGATTGTATTTCCCATTTCTCTGTATGACGTTCTCCCTACCAAGAGAGATCGCCGATAAAATGCTCCATCCAGCACCAAACAGTGTTAGAAACAAAAGTCAGGCAACCATTGCACCCAACCTGCCACATTGGTATCGGAATCCCGCATATCCAATGGACATGATCCCGTGATATCAGTTACACAAATCATGAATGTTCCACAAACGACATCCACTATCCAATTACTCATAAATAATTAATCTTTGCCTCACATTAATCTCATTACGAAATTGATTTATTGGTGCAGTGCCATTTGCCGGCAAATGCCGGTGAATGCCGGTGAATGCTTAATGCTTAAGCGGCTCATGGCGAACTCAGCTAAGGCGACAGCACCTGGAACTTGAATTGATTTGACCCATGCAAAGAGCTGACTGAGTTTGTGTGCAAGGGAAAATCTGGGTGCTTTCTCTTTGGGCTGATTGGATACCTGGCCTAGTCTCTACTCTAGTCCAGAGTTGAAAACCTTTTAATTAACTTCTTTTCAGCATCTTATCGCCGGTTTTGTCCCGGTGTGTCTTGGTATATGCTGTTGTTGTCGTTGTCGTCGTAGGATTGGAACTTGACTTGAGGCTCGATTTGTTTTTGGTGGTGATCTTTGGCGGTATACGAGTACGTACTCGTATTCGTAGTCATACTTGTAATACGTGCTGGCTAACCTGACTACATTCCTTATACGTGTCGCTTAATTGATTCATTCCGAGAGACATGAATTGGCCTAATGTTCGCTATTATGGTCGTGCGAAAAACTATCGACAACGACAAGTTGACAACTCAAATCACAATGTTATCGGTTTGGCTGATATAAACTGTTGGCCATATTTAGGGATTCGGAGAAACGTGTTTGATTTGAAATTGGAGAAATCCACAAAATTGTATTGGGAGTGCAATTGACAGAAAATTATAGCTGCTGCTTTACAATGTAGAAATCTGTTAAAGAGTAGCCTGAGTATTGAGAAAACATCATGCAACAAATTCATCTGTCTGAAAAGGGTTTCATGTGCACAAGTTATGGGGCGTAATAGGCAATATCAGGCACCAGCTGCAAGTTCAAATTATTAAAACACAAACACTGCAAAACTGCACATAAAGATTATCTGGAGAACTAAAATTCTTAAACAGATACTTCGATCTTTTCAGTCCCTTATAACCTAACGACTACTTCTTGAAACCGTTTTTGAATAAGTTAATGTAAAGCCAAAGCCTAACAGTTCGGTGGCAAAGTGTTCTGATGTTATAGATGGTGTAAAAGACTCCAAGAATGTCTAAAAAATCAGGCAGGGAGCAGAAATACAAAAACAACAAACTCAAGAAATGCTTTGCCCAAAAAACACTTTCTAATGGATCTTAGATCTATAGCATGTCTTGACTTCTTCACTCAAATGAAAGAATTGTCCTCTAGGCGAAACAAAGGAAAAATTGCCTCTGGGCTAAAAAAATCTATCGGAGCCCGTGAGCAATCCAAGGCACGTATTCCCAAGGGCAGCCAGTAAAGAATTGCAAACAAGTTACGAAACGGAGACCCTTGGAACCTTATCCGAGAGACCTATATTTATGCACGAGGTATGCTTTTTTCATTGGAATTTTTCAAACATCATAGGATGTTTTATTAATTATATCTAGAGCTTAGCTGATTCTGTCTTTCCCACTTAGAGTCAGTTGTGGTAGGGCCATAGGAAGATATGTTTCGCCAACCAAGAACATCCGTCTCACTGGTTCAAAATTTAAACCACATATTTTCAACCGTTGCGACTAAGTGGGACAAATTTTAAACCATGTTAAAAATATTTTCTACAACTGTCTCAAAGGTTTAAAATTTGTTTAAATGAATTTTTGCGAGATGTGGGAGAAGACGACGATGCAGTTTCACTTCCTTCAGGGTCTGATTCTGATATCGGAGTCAAGTAGCAATTTACAGACTGAGGATCAGCAACTTCAATTGATATCGTCTTTTGATTTGGACGACGATGTTCCTCTTTCGGAAATCCAGCAACAACTTTTAAGACCTGATCCTCCGAAAGTGACTCGTAACTGGATACAAGTCATTCAGAATGTTCGGGAACAAATTTTATCCGATTTCACACATGATTATGGGGCTACTGATTTCGTGAAAAGTATCGAAAATCCAAAACCCGTAGATCTCTTCCAGTCATTGTTTGACAACCATCTTTTTGAGCATTTGATTTTTCAAACAAACTTATACGGGGAGCAAAACCACATTAAAATAGGCAAGTCATTTGAGAAAACATATATAAACGAAATGAAAACATTCATTGGTTTGAACTTGCTAACGGGTATCAAAAAGTCTCCTAGCTATAAAGATTATTGGTCTTCCTCACCAATCTTGCACGATTCTTATGTCAGTTCATGTATGAAGTAAGCACGGTTTAGTTGGTTGCTAGGAAATTTGCATGTCAATGATTGATGTCTTGAGCCAAAACGAGGTGCTCCTAATTACGACAGGCTTTATAAGATTAAACCTATGCTCCAAATATTGTCAACAAATTTTAAAAAAATGTGCAAAATCTACTCGTTAAGTAGCCATAGACGAGTCAATGATAAAATTCAAGGGTCTGAGCTATATGAAACAATATACCACCTTGATCAAAAAGTTCCCGAAAAAAGTTCAGAAAATTAAAAATACAAGTTTATTCATCTAAATCTATATTGTCCCCTTCAAAGTTATTCCCATCGACTGCAACACACTTATGCCAGCGCTTGATCCAATCTTCAAAACGTTTTTTATGTTCGGTTTTCGGTATGTCCATCAGTGCGATCAGCGATTTTTCCATTACTTACTCTCGGCTGCTGAAACGTGTTCTCCGTAGTGGTTTTTTAACTCGATTGAACAGAAAGAAGTCACAGGGAGCTGAATCAGGTGAATTCGGAGGCTGTTGGGTGGTATTTGTTGCATTTTTCGTCAAAAAATTACGAATAATGATGGCAGTGTGCGACCGCGACGGTGCGTTATCATGGTGCAAAATCCAAGGGTTTTCTGCCCACAATTCTGGTCTCGGTTCATTTGGTGAACGCCATTCACTTGCCTGATGTCTGGATTGCGTGTGGTACGTCTCCAGTAATGATCCTTTTGGTGAATGTGGGATCGGATTCAGCCTTGCAAATCACCTCTTTTGCGACGTCAACACGGTCTCTTTTTTTCATGAAATTGAGGTCTTTTGGCACCAACTTTGCTGCTACACGACGGCAACCCAAATCATTAACCAAAATGTCTTGGACGGATCCATAGGCAATGTTCAAGTTCTTCGCTATCTCTCTGATGGTTAATTTGCGGTTATTGACCAACATTTCCTTTACTTCGTCAATGTTTACGTCGGTTTCGATGTCGATTGGCTCATGACCACTTCTGAACCGCTCGTGCCACTGGTAAACGACCGTTTTCTTTTGAGAATCGTTGTTTTCCAACATTTCCAACGCTCGCGCACCATTTAATGCGTTTTTTACGCAAAATTTAATACAAGTTCGTTGTTGCAAATTTAAATTCACCTCGCCAACACACACAGAGATAGATGTACCCTTGGCTACGCAACTTTTGCAAATATCAAGCTATGATGATGCGATTTGGAGGAATTATCAACAACAGATGTACCAACTTAACAAAAAAAAATAGGAACAATGGGAGCGCCACACGATGGTTATTCCGGGAACTTTGGTGGTATACCAAAGAAACCGACATAAAGAGGGTACAAGGTTTGGTTGCTTGCAGATAAAATGAGAAATTGTCACAAGTTTGATATTTACACTGGCATGTCAGCATCTGGTATTGCAGAAACTAATCTTGGGGCTAGAGTTGTAAGGGCCTTGATGTCAGATTTGAAGCACAAAGATCATGTGGTGTATTCCGACAACTATTCCACTGATGTTGAGTTAATGAAAGACTTGAAGAAAGGTGGATTATATGCCTGTGGAACGGTGAATGCCACCTAAAATATCTTCCACGGTTCCCACCAGATAATCGGATGAAACGGGGAGACTCTGAAGGAATTCCTTTAGCTTATACAAAATGCTCAACCTCCCGCAAAAGGACATGAACACATTGAAACGCTCAGTCATAAATAGTTGATTGGCGAAACATTTAGTGGAAAAGAAACGTCCGCTGGAGAGATCACAGCCACTTATTGTCAAAAAAAGATTGTAAACCTTTCGTTCCCTCGGAAATACGAACAACATCCGACGAAGATGTTCTATCTGTAGCACAGTAAAGAACGAAATAAGGACAAATTGGATTTGTTCCATTTGTAAAGTTCCTCTGTGTTTAGGGAAAAATAAATCATGATTCCAAGACTACCACAAAAAATAAGTTGACCCTTGCGGTGCACTGGTTCAAAATTTAATCCACCTGTTTTGATAGAATATTTAAGAAATATTCGCGCCGGAAAGAGTTAAGGGCGCAGGCGGTCTAAGCGCAGATTTAAATTCAGACATTCTACATACGAGTAGTACTTTTTTTTTCAAAATTGTCTATGTTTTGTTGCCAAGGACGCATTCCTAAAAGTCTTTGAAACCATGTTGACCCGACTACACATCTTTCTAGGCTCAGATTCTAATTAAGGCCATTTCTGAATACAAGGAAAGTTGATTACGTTTCTTCCATGAGAGTAAAATCGCAGTTTGAACACAGAGAACAAAATATGGCATTGAGAGTGCAGCCCCAAAAAAGAAAATCAAGGGAAGGGAGGTTTATTAGTGCGTCTGGGGTTAGCAATGCGTGCTGGAGAAAATTCTCGAGCTGCCAAGGTAGGCCTTTCCTTTGGGCCTGACCAGAGGATTTGTAAAGTATTTTCGTAAACGCTTTTTTCTTTAAGCAACTAATGCAGAGGATGTAGTGACAAGCCCCAAATCTTGCTGAAAACACCTATATATGAAGGCGTCTTGGAGTAGGCTCTTGATGTGATCCAACAGAACGTACAAATAATTCATCTATATCTGCCAAAGTGTACTCGTTAGAGCCATTAAACGGATTGAGTAATCAGTTGCTGTAGAAGTATAGTCAGGGAACTCTCATAGAAAATTTGACCATCAAATACGCCTTTTTTTGGTAGTGTCTCTGTTTTCGGTAGGGATAAAATATCAAACCAATGGTTTCACTAAAACTTTATTTCTTTTCAGTAAAGTTTGCTATTTCATCACAATAATGATTTCAAACTCTTGAAATTTATCTCCAAAATCGAAACTTTGTTCATAAAAGTACGATTTATTGAAAAGTTTCGCACCCATTCCACACTATTGGATACTCATTCACCAACAAGAGTAAGATCAATGCTTTCGAAAGAAAAAATCGGGGCTTTGAATGCTTGTGCTGAAAAGATCCACAATTTGTCGATTCATCGTCCTTCGCATTTAGCGAAGGAAATTCGACATAAATGTCCTATTTTCAAGGATCATAAGATCCAATTGCTGCATAAACTAAAATCGTGTGCCACTCTCGTGTGTTTACTGATTGTACACATTCGCTAAACCAACTTAAAATTGACCCAGTTCTTGACCTTTGCTTAATGATGAGGCTTACCCTTGATAAAGGAGCTACGTGAAAAGCCAGAATAGTCATATTTAGAGTGAGAACAATCCTCAAAAAGTTCACCAGTTTGTACGCCGGTGGCACCATCCGTCCTTATGTCTCCAAGAATGAGGTTGGAGCTGAATTTAGCCACTAAACATCGATAAATTGCTATGATTGACTTTGATTTGTTCACAAATTTGCACGATATAATTTTAGACTAAATGTGGTTTCAACAGACTATGATAGCCTTATTCAAACTACAATAAGACATACTTCGAATATTGCAGAATATCTTGTGTGGACACCTGCAGTAATTTATTAATGATCCCATTAGCCACTATCACTGCGGTTTTAGCCACATCAAGTCCACAGAACGTCCCAGGTATTTTTATTTTTAATTTGAACACCTGTCTCAGTGGATTTGATTTCACCGGATGCCCATAAATCCAAGCATACGCTTTGCCATTGCTCTCCGTCAATTGCTTTGGCGCCCATAAGTCCACAATTGGTGTTCACACTACGGCAGGTCTTGGAAAAACTCAAGTAGGTGGTGCATTTTCTCTATCGATTTTAAGGCCATCATGTCTAGCCTTAGTATTCCTTCCAAACTTAGCAGATTGTGCAGAATGAAGATGGAGAACGCTCTCTGGTCAGAAACAATCTCCCCACAACCGAAACTTTTGATCAAGCAAACAGATTTAAGTAAGGTGTTGCGCTTTCATGTAAATTTTCAACATTATACTGGAAAAATTGTGCACATTGGGTCCCTAAAATAGCTAGGACATGTAGAACAAGTATTGGCTTCAATTCAATGTGCAACCGGAGCCAGCAATAGGTCTAGGGAACCTTTTCGCTGAGATTCGGAACCACAACGGGCACTACTGCCATATAAGAAAAGAAGAAGAAGTCAGTTCTAACTACGATGAGTTCAACTTCAATTGTTGCAGTTAACTATAGTTTTCCTCTTAAACTAGTAAGGATAAATAAAAAGTGAGAACTGCTGATCAGTAGTTGTCCTTAGGTCATCTTTTATTTCGATAGCGCTGCTACTGCTCAATACTTCTTCTATCTTTAAGTGGTGTTACAGTCCGGGGTGTACCTGGGCCTCAGTCAACAAGCGTCTCTAACCAGCTCGATCCCTAGCTAGCTGCCTCCAGTTACGCACGCTAAGTTGGCTGAGGTCCCCTTCCACTTGCGTGCGCCACCTGAGACTTGGTCTTCCTCTACTGCGCTGTCCCTTGGGAGGGGATTCGAAGACTTTTCGGACCAGAGTATTGATGTCCATGCGCTCTACAAGACCCAGCCATCTCAGTCTTTGGATCTTCACTCTTCTAGCTAGGTCCATGTCGCTGTACAGTCCGTACAGCTCGTCGTTGTATCTCCTCCTCCACACACCGTCAATGCACACGGGACCGAAGATCGCCCGAAGAATTTTTCTCTGGAAGCAACCAAGAACACCCTCATCCATTTTTGATAATGTCCATGCCTCTGCGCCATAGAGCAGGACCGGGATTATTAAAGTCTTATAAAGGGGTGACTTTTGTTGTCCGAGAGAGGGCTTTGCTACTCAATTGCCTTCTTAACCCAAAGAAAAAGCGGTTGGTAAGAGTTATTCTTCGCTTGATCTCAGCGCTGGTGTCGTTGTCTGTATTTATAGCGGAGCCTAGGTAGACAAAGTCCTTAACTACCTCAAAGTTATATCTAGCGAGGGTGACGTTCTGTCCTAGACGTCGGTGTTGGTTGTCCTTTTTGCTTGACCGCTAAACCCATTTTCGCGGCTTCGGTCTCAATACTCGCGAAAGCGCCACTGACATCACGCTGCTTTCTCCCGATTATGTCAATATCGTCGGCGTATGCGAGTAGTTAGACGGACTTTTGAAAGATAGTGCCTCTTGTGTTTGCTCGTGAGTCTTGCACTATTCTTTCAAGTACGATGTTGAAAAAATCGCATGACAGCGCATGGCCTTGTCTATATCCTTTCTAGACATCAAAGGCTCTCTTTACTGACCTTGATGGAGCAGCTTGCATTCTCCATCGTCATCCTGCACAGACGGACGAGTTTGGCAAGGAAGCCAAAACTAAACATTGCTCTTTATAGCTCGCCTCTATAGATGCTGTCATCCGCGGCCTTAAAATCGATGAATAGGTAGTGTATATCGATCTGAAGCTCAGGGGTCTTCTCCAAGATCTGCCATAGTGTGAATATTTGGTCGATGGTGGACTTTCCTGACCTGAAGCCATACTGATATGGACTTATCAGGTAGTTGACGAACGGCTTCAGGCGTTCACACAATACGGGAGATAAGATCTTGTATGCGATGTTAAGGAGACTGATGCCTCTGTAATTGGCGCAGTTCAGAGGGTCTCCTTTCTTGAGAATCGGCAAAACATGCTGAGATTCCATTCATCGGGCATACTTTCGTCTGACCATATTTTGCAGATGAGTTGGTGTATGCGCCTTACCAAGTTATCGCCTTCCGCTTTGGAGAACTCGGCAGTCAGGCCGCCCGCTCCAGCAGCTTTGCTGGACTTAAGCTTCGATATAGGTATATCTGCTCAGTACTAGTCATTCTTTTAAATGTTGTTGCCCAGTAAGACAGGCCATAAGTGAGGGTTTATTTAACCCGCAGTCGGTCTTTTTGCGATATGTTTGAATAAATGCTTTTATATCGGACGCTACCAGGTGGATCAACGCTGTAAGAAGAGTATACATAGCTCGAATACATCACTACTACAACCGATGATCGATACAAACAGACATTTACAGTGATGGGAATCGGTTGTGAGTAGATTGTCTATAGAGTGTGTTTCAAAGATCACACCTATCATATCATGTACCCTTTGGCCAGCCTGCTAGTACACCAAGTGCTCGGATTTTTGACAAAGGTCTGGGCAGAAAGCACTAATCGAAATCCCAAAAAAGGCTCTTATAATTAATTAATTCGTTCTGTTAATATTTCAGTGCTTGTCTAAATTAGTTCCGCCTTACCCATGGAATGTGTGATCTGCAAGAGTTTAAAATATTTGATGACGGTGCAGTATAATTGGAAAGCTCGTCCTAACGAGAAAAAGTCTCCTCAGATTTAGTATTTCATAAAAGTCAGTGATACTAGTAAAAATTAAAAATGATTCAGCTCTTGTATTTACGAATTTATCAGACAGACAGAAATGAATACAAAATATCAATCCAATGAATATTCTAAATATATATTAACGAACGAGTGTAACACAACTACAACGAACAAGACTGATTACAAATGAAAACAACATTTGATGATGTAAAAAAAAAACTCGTCTCTAACATAAACAAGCTCACGTCCGAAAGACTCCTTTAGGTCAATTAACATGACACCTTATTGCCACCCATGGCCGTGAATTGTACTGGCACGTCTGTCTGCCATAACACACTCCCGATGCCAGCTCGTACGAGTACTCATTTGTTTCTTAATTAATATCCACATTCACGATTATGTAGATCCATAAATTCTGGAAGCAACAAACCCCCAGACATTCGTAACAGGAAAATTAAGTCTGAATTAAATGTGAACTCTACCTTGGCTGCCAACTCTTTACCTCTCAGTCGCCTGACAGTCGTCCCTCTGTAATCATTTAATGGCTTGACGTCGTTGTAGAGCGTTGAATTCAAATCAAAGATCCCAAACTAGCACGTGAAAATGATAAAAATAAAAATAAAATTGCATTCGAATTAAATTGCAAAGGTGCCATATAGAAGTCTTCTTGAAATGTCCCAAAGGTATCTGTGCTACCCTATCTTTGTGATACTCCAGAGCTGGTATATTATACGTTCAGATGAAGGTCTCATCAAGCACTTTTAATAAAAACCAGCTTTACCCTAAAAAGTCATGGAATACCACAGCAGAGAAAAAAACTTGCAGTGCATAATTAGTTCATAATGTTTGTTTCTGATGGAAAATGTATGCACCCCACTTACGTTAGACAGGCGTCAACGGTGCACGAGTAAATAAGAGCTCCAAACATACTCTAAGGAGGACACCTCTACCCAGGCTATCTACATAAACTTAATGACATGCATACAAGTCTATTAATATAACCGAGACATACGATTAATGATGAAACGCACGGATACGCAAAAGCCAGGAAGATGATAGCCTACAAGTAGTATACGCCTACCTATTAGCTGAGCGCAGCTTAATGCGTCTGCAATGATCACCTACTGCGTGTGAGGCTGGTGCTCGTATTAAGTTATTACTTCAACGATGAAATAATGTTCGCCTTTGATATCGAATGCAAAGATACCCATGGGGGTAGAGTGATTAGTGTGGATTCAATTAAAAGAGGCGCCAGGGAGCATGTTTACGGAACAGTTGCTGAGTTCGCTCATCATTGATCATAAAAGTCGATTCGCCCGCCGTAGGAGATCGATTAACAAGAGAGTTGCCATTGCAAGAAGAATTTTGCTAATTTTAATATACAGAAAGTGGCAAGAGGAATTCCACAAATTGAAATGAAAATTTAGATGCGTTGAAGTTGAACAGGAAAAGGGTTTTTTTGAAAACTAAATAAAACTATAATCGCTAAGTTATAATACGTAGCAGGAAATTTACACGATCTATCTATGGCCTAACCATTTTGACTACATCCCAAAATATTTGCTGACACCAAAGACTTTAAACATTTGAACAATTGTCCAGCAGTTCCGGTAATCTTACGCATTTTAAACACTTAAACCATTCCGAATGAATGGCAACGATTAGTATAAGGCCTCGTAGAAGTAGCATCTTCCGACAGGTGCTAGTTCTTTAAATAACGAGAATGAGCCTCTGCAGACGAACATCTTGCAGCACTGTTAATAAGCTCTACTTCATGGCTCCCCGTGGCGCCATCTGGGAATCCCAGTGGAGATTGCGAAGTGAAGGAGCAAATGGCGAGTTTCCTGCGCCATAAATCAGGATTAGTGTCGGAAAAAAACAAAACAAGGCCTTACCCGGGCTACTCCGACATATTTGGAGCTCAGGCCGGAAAGGATTTCCAGGACTTAGTCTGGGTCTTGGAAAAGAGATGGTGGCGGACGGGCCCTATATGGGCCAACGGCAGCGCTCACATCCCGGAACGGGTTACTAGCTTCGGTGTAACCGACCCCTCGTCCTAGGGGCAATAAAAATGGAACTGGTCCTCCAGGTTGGGGGTTGTGCCGCCGTGATAACTGCCCGGCCATTTAAAAAAAGGATAAGTTACGAAACATCAACAAGCCTGAGATGTGGACGAATATACTGTTGATATGCACGTGGAATATTAGATCCCTTAATAGACCACGTGCAGCCGAGCAAATAGCGGAGGCCCTAGACTGCTGCAAGGCAGACATAACCGCCACTCAAGAAATGCGATGGGATGGGCCGGACAAAAAGAAGATGAAAAACTGCGATATCTACTACGGCAATTGCTATCGACGGCAAAAGCAGCGCTTATTTGGATGCGGATTTGTTGTCGGAGGTAGACTAAGAGAAAAAGTCCTGAGCTTTGGGCATGTGAGCGAGTGCCTCGTAGCAATCCGCATCAATGCTAAATTCGCCAACATTAGCCTTATATGCGCACCTCGGTGATTTTAATGCAAAGCTAGGAAGAGAGGGTATCTTTGGTGGAACAATCGGAAAATATAGCCTGCACAACACCACCTCCGATAACGGATTCAGGCTAATCGACTTTGCGGCGGAGCGAAAAATTGTCGTGGCTAGCACGCGGTTCCAGCGTCTCGACATACACAAGGGGACTTGGAGAACTCCTGATCAATCAACAGTCAACCAGATTGATCACATTGCGATCGACGCAAGACACTTCTCCAGCATTATGGATGTCCGTACGTTCCGAGGAGCCAACATCGACTCGGACCATAACCTTGTTGTAGCCAAGGTACGGTTGCGGATATCCCAAACTACGCCAAGACAAACTAATGCTGTGAGAAAATTCGACGTCAGACGGCTACAATCGCAAGAGATCGCCAAGTCCTTTTCCGATCGAGTGTCTCTAATCTCTTAAGAGGTCCAATGCCGCCAGCATCAAGCATCGAAAACCATTGGAAACACTGCCAAAACGCCATCAGAGATGCCGCTTTTGATTTGCTGGGTTTCACTTGTCCACCACAACGAAACCCCTGGTTCGATGATGAATGCCGGCAAGCACATGCAGCTAAGCAAGATGCATATAACGCGGCGCTGCTTAGAAACACCAGAGCTGCTCATGAGCTCTATGAGCGGAAGAGGAGAGACGAGCACCGGCTTCTCAGGAGGAAGAAGAAAGAGCATATGAAGCGCGCGATCGAGGAAATTGAGATATGCTACTCCAGGAATGAGGTTCGGAAGTTTTACCAAAAGGTGAAAATAACATGCCGCGGAAACAAACCCCGAACCGAATCCTGTAGAGATGAACAAGGGAACATCGTTGTAGAGCCGCAGTCGATGCTGAGGATTTGGAAAGACCACTTCTGCAGACTATATAACGCCGATGACGGACCAAATACCGCTATCAGGCAGAATCAACCGAATCAACATTTCAACCTGGACGATGATGACCAACAATTCCGTTCACCCGACCTGGATGAAGTAAAGATAGCTATATCGAAGCTTAAGTCCAACAATGCTGTTGGAGCGGATGGCCTAACCGCCGAGCTCTTCAAAGCGACAGGCGAAGACTTGGTAAGGAGCATACAGCAACATACGAAAGTATGCCCGATGAATGGAACCTCAGCATTGTTTGTCCGATTCTCAAGAAAGGAGACCCTCAAAGGAGAACTGCGCCAACTACACAGGCATCAGTTTCCTTAACATCGCATACAAGATCTTATCTCCCGTATTGTGTGAACGCCTGAAGCCGTTCGTCAACTACCTGATAGGACCATATCAGTGTGGTTTCAGGCCAGGAAAGTCCACCATCGACCAAATATTCACACTACGGCAGATCTTGAAGAATACCCATGAGCCATGATTGATATACACCATCTGTTCATCGATGGTAAACAGATGTAACGAAACCAGCGCTGAGATCAAACGAAGAATAACTCTGGCCAATCTCTGCTTCTTTGGGCTAAGAAGGCAATTGACAAATTGACAAAGGCCGTCTCTCGAACAACTAAAATAACCCTATATAAGACCTTAATCATCCCAGTCCTGGTTTCTGGCGCAGAGGCATGGACATTATCAAAAATGGATGAGGGTGCTCTTGGCTGCTTCGAAAGGAAAATTCTTCGAGTGATTTTCGGTCCCGTCTGTATTGACGGTGAGTGGAGGAGGAGATACAACGACGAACTGTACGGACTGTACAGCGACATGGACCTAACCAGAAGAGTGAAGATCCAAAGACTGAGATGGCTGGGTCATGTAGAGCGTATGGACACCAACGCTCCGGTCCGAAAAGTCTTCGAATCCGCTCCCGAGGGACAGCGCAGTAGAGGAAGGCCAAGACTCAGGTGGCGCACGCAAGTGGAAGAGGACCTCAGCCAACTTAGCATGCGAAACTGGAGGCAGCTAGCCAGGGATCGAGCTAGCTAGAGAAGCTTGTTGACTGAGGCCAAGGTCCACCCCGGACTGTAGCGCTTACTATGTTCTTAAAGTAAGTAAATAAGTAAGTAACCATTCCGGAAATGGTACAGCATTTCGTAAAAATAAGACAACGGGGACGAATTTTTGGTTTCACTAAATTATTGCCTCACCCTTTTTGAAAAAAAGGCTAAATTGATCGGAATTCCATAAAGCAAGGCAATCATTTCAAGAACAGTTCCTTTATGACTTAAAATTGTCTTTTGTAGGATTGCAGACATGTTAGAGTACCTCTTTGTGATATTACCTTGAATCGCCTTTATGAGATTAGACTGAGTTGTAGAGGAGTGCATGATTTGATTTTTGTTCATCCTGGTTTCTTAAGCAACATTCTTATGCGATCATTTACATATATACTTATTTGCTATGCATAATAATGAAACAATCCTTGGTGGGCCTCACTAGGAATTGCTCTCGCTCGTCTGGAGGAACTTCAACGTTGGGGTAGAAATCTGGATGAGATTTCATTACAAATCCTTTCACATTTACGTGCGCCACTTGTATCGCGGTTTACCTCTACTGCGGGACTCGAAGACTTTTCCGAAGACCGGATCATTGGCGTCCATCCGCTGTATATGACCCAGTCATTGAAACTTCAGTCTTCTGATTTAGTCCATGTAACTACAGAGTCTGTACAGATTGTCGTTGTATCTCCTTCTCCACTCACCGTAAAATAAGACGCGACTGAAAATCACCGGACTAGTATGGCGAGGATGCCAAAACTACACATTGCTCTGTATACCTCCTCTATATAGATGGCGTTATACGCAGCCTTTAAGTAGGTTAAAAGGTGGTGTCCATGAATTTAAGACTCGAGGGTTTTCTCCAAGATCTAACGTATTGTGAATATTTTGTCGATGATAGACTTTTCTGGCCTGAAGCCACACCGACACACGGCCTCACACGTTCCCATAATACGGCAGATAAAATCTTGTATACGATGTTGAGAAGACTGATGCCTATGTAGTTGCTGCAGTTCAAGAAATCTTCTTTCTTGAAAAACGGACAAACTATGCTAAGGTTCCATTCACCGGGAATACTTTCGTCCCACCATATTTTAGAGATGAGTTGGTGTATGCTCCTTACAAAATCATCTCCTGCCATTTAAAGAGTTTGGCCTCTTTAGCAGCTTTGTTGGATTTTAGCTTAGATATGGCTATGTTCACTTTATCCAGTGTGCAAATAGGGCACATTTAAATTGTTAAGCTCCTATTTCTTGTTTAATGGTGGTAGGCAGTGAATTCCACAGTCTGAAAACATGAACAAGGAAGAGGCCAGACGAGTTAAGATATTTATAAGAGGGCGAGATTGAAAGTTCTAGGTGACTGGAAAAATTTCAATTTTTCAAATTAATACGGTGATATTGTTTATGTATTAATTTATGTAAGAATACACAGCATCTTAATGTCCAAAAATCAGAAAATGAACACCCAAGGACATACTTATGGTAAAGGGCTATATGGTGGTACGAGTATCTTCTTACCCCAAAGGCATATCGAACCATATCGTTAAAAGCAACAAGTAATTTGTACTGGCAGAGAGAATCTAGTTTACAGTAGATAACTAAGGCATAATCAAAAATCGGCAAAAGAATGGACTTTATCAACCTCAGTTTGGTGCTAACAGGTTTAAAACTAGAAAACAGCCATAGCTTTCGCAATCCTGCACATACATGCGCTATAGTTAAGTTTACATAATCAGTGGCAGAAAGAGACCGATTTACTTTATATCCAAGGCTCACCACGGTGTCAGAGAAGATTAGACTTGTGGAGTTGAGAAAAATAGGCAGTAACTCTTCGATATTGTGCATTTTTTTTTTAAATTAAAATTATTTGACTCTTTTTTGGATTTAGAATCAGACCATTGTCTTGAGACCATTGTCTTCCACCAGGCCAAGTAATCGAGAAAGGTATATCTGAACGTCATCGGCATACATATGTACTTATGTATTTCGACACACTTGCAGTCATCGGCATACATATGTACACATGTGCAGATATACCTTTCTCGACCACTTGGCCTGGTGGAATTCCACAAAACTGGGGGAGTGTCTTGAATCGATTGCAATGTGGTCAATCTAATTGACGGTTAACTGATCAGGGGGTTCTCCAAGTGAAAAACGGATACCTTCTCTGCATTTAAGAGCATCACATCTTTCTTTTCGGCCGAAGAAAGTAGCTGTCAATTTCCGAGAAGCAGCGTCTACTCATGTACAAGGTCGGCCTAAGCCATTGCAATGTTATAAATTACCTTCTTGGAAAAGCTTTAAGTTTATCTTGACACTCCATTTGCATACAACCATTCAAAATGCATATAGATTAATTAATTCACGAAGTCTTCAAATATCTGATGATATCTAGACTTCAATACGTAAGACAATTTTGCATGACTTGCATGAGAATGGAACTACAATTTGGGTACGGCATCCTTATAATTTGCTACTTCAACATGTTTCTTGTCATCGGCTTCCACATTTCTCTTTTGACGACAGCATGCTTATGGTTAGATATTATTAGAAAAACTGCTCAATATATCACCCAAAACTCATCTGATTTCTTTGCAAGCCATGATTGAAATAACTCTAAGGGTTTCTGGAGCCTTTGTGCTCTTGAATCGGTAATGGCAGAGTGTCACACCAGAAAACGCTTTAACAGCAGCTAGGTATGTCTTAAGATTTCAACACGCCTAGCTTCTACAGTATGTTGTTCTAATTTAGTAAACACGAGTACATCAGTCCCTCTCCAAATTGCATCCATTAATCATGCCATGACATATCAACCCACTGAATATTTCCTGAAAAAGTAAAGGTAAAACCATAATCTGCTTATATTTTGTTCACACTGATCCGCGTCTATCTTTCTATTTTTAAATGAACTCTTCGAAGTACTCACCAACCTTCTTCTTATTTTGCGACAGCACTTCAAGAAATTTCAGTTTTATGTCCACTGAAGGTGAAATTTTAGAAATTATCGAGCTATCGTCCATTCTGTATACTCACACAATGCCTTTCGATTTTGGTTGCCTACTTTACACCATCGCGAATTAGTCGTTGCAATTGTTTCTGTTGCTTGTTCTATCCTCTAGACCCAGATCGCTATTCTTACGAGAATAGCTTCGTCTTATAGCTTAGCCCTTAAAATTCAGATTTATCTGGGTTGTCATTTTCCAATGTACCACTTCGGTTATTGCAATTTTGATCGTCGTGCAAAATAATTTTTCGTGATTTGACTCCAAACTCACCTTTAAGATATACTTCGTTTGCTTTTCTTCTTTATGGTTTGGCTGAGTCTATTTAACTCGGTCCCACTTGACTAAAATTTTGACATCCTCTTAACTATATCATATTCACTGTCAACTAGCTTTGCTTCCTAAAGCAGATATACACCTATAGAACACGTATTTTTTAAAGTTTCTTTTAGCTTCGAATCTTACATATTCTATTCCACAGGTATGCTCTTACACTCAACCTTTTTTTGTTATTTTAACACTTGTGTTCATTCGCAAATCTCTCGAAACTGAGTACCTTGTCGTGTACTTGGCAAACAAAGAAAATCCAATTCACTTAGTCCATAACCAATTGCCAAGAATGGAATCAATTCCAGATTGCCTTACCATTCAGTTGGCTCCACCAGGAGGTAAACACTATAAAAAGCCTCCATGAGGTCTTAATCTTCTACGGCTAAGCACAGTTCAACACCTACTCACTGCGATCAGCAATTTCTTGTGTCCACAAAGCAAACGGCAGCACAGCGTCAGACCATCGCGTAAATAATGTCATTAGCTGATTGCATGTAACTGTAAGTGCGCTACTACATTACTCGCTGCTATCGTCCCGTTCATGTTACCAGTGTGGAGCGCCACAGCCATTCTGTCCATTACACACAAATCGCGACCAATTAATCCGCTCGGTCTTTGAATTTAATTATTTCATCGTCTTTGTACTCTCAGGCTCAATGCATTGTGGAACTGGACGGATTTCTAGGAGGAAGTCATGAAGGGGTGCACGAATACGAATAAGTGTATTTATCCCTTGTGGTGTGTCCTTACTCCGTCATCCTTACTTACTTCGTTGACTCTTTGTAGTTGGGGCACTTTGAACGTACATATGTATAGATATGCCCCAATTAAATTCTTCGCCTGCTTGGGCTGAAATTCGCTCTCTCTCCCCACAAGACCGTGATTTGAAAAGACTCACCAGTGGGCTGCCTTAATTGAAACACATGACCTACTGCAATCCTTGTTAGTTGCTAGTTTATTGCTGTAATTATCACACAGGGAAACGGAAAACTGCTTCGACACTCTCTAGAGTCGCACAAAACGAAGATGTGGTCACAACGAAGGCGGACAAAAACAGAGAACGACTGCATAGTAAAAGAAAAACCAAACGAGTCACGCAAAAACGAAAACCATGTCGTGAAATTGTTTTCCATCGCAATTGGTGGACCAATTAATTAGAACGTCTATTTCAGTTTTCCCTGAAGGATTTCGTGTGGGAGTTGTCACATGTTGCTTTTCCATTCGCGAGAAACACTGCTGACGTGGCTGTCAGAAATGTTGACGATGAAATGAGTTTCCTTGAAAAGCGACATAAAATGACGTCCTGTGCCGCTGCTCTTGGAGACACGACATATAGCTGATGAAATTTAAGATTTTTAAATATGGATTTCACTTTAATTTCAGAACATGCAACAGGATCCAAGTTTCATAGAGAATCACGTTGGTAATTCGAGAAGGAAGTTTTGAATCCAATTGGGTAATCTTTGAGAATGAAACTGATTTCAATTTTGTGTTTCGGCGCATTCTTTCGACTACCATAAAGACGAATAGAACATACTGTTAAATTGGACCGATAATGTGTGTGTTATCTACAATGCAGAAACCCTTAAAGGACTTGTTGAAGCTTTTGTCTTCGACGCATTCTATTTTTAAATTGAAAGCAGAGATATATTATCCAGGTAACTTATCATAAATTAACGAAGTTACTGGTTAGGAAGGTTAGGAAAAATAGGGTGTGCCATAAGACACAGACACTAGGCACCAAAATGGGCCCATCACGATCCCCTGTGGGTTCAGTTAAAACCATCTCCAATTTGCAAAAACCTAAACAAACCTATTTCCTATATCGAAACTTTTAAATAAATTAAAATGTGGACAACCTATGCCGAATCAATGGAGAAGTAGCTTCTTGGTTCCATTATACAAAAGAAAAGCCGACACTCGAGAACGCAACAACCACCGTTCAATCAAGCTTATGTCACACACAATGTAAATCGCCGAAAGAGTCTTAAACGAACGTCTACGGCAAATAATAAAGCTCGATAATAGCCAGTGTGGATTTGTTGAAGGAAGATCGACGGTGGACGCTATCCAAAGCCTACGAATAATAATGGAAAAGCACCGAGATTCGTCTAAGGATTTACACATGGTATTTATCGACCTCGAGAAAGCATTCGATCGAGTGCCTAGGGATCTCATATGGGCCGCGCTGAGGTCTCAAAACGTACCGGAAACGTATGTTAGAATAATACAAGACATGTACGGAAACGTGAAAACTGCGGTTAAAAGCTCTGCCGGACTAACGAGAGAATTTCCAGTTAATGTCGGAGTGCATCAAGGAAGCATACTTAGCCCTTTCCTCTTTAACGTAGTATTCGACTATCTTTTAAAAGACTGCATGCGCGAAGCAAATGTAACGCCAATTCTCTTCGCTGACGACGCAGTTATACTTACCGATAACGTCGAAGATTTACAGAACGCCTTAGATTCATGGAGAAATGCGCTAGAGAGAAACGGGTTTAAAATAAGTCGTTCAAAGACGGAGCATTTGACGTGCCCATTTGCGCATCCGTTGCGACCTGTTCCGGATATAATGTTAGACGGAATAGTTCTTCCGAAAAGCACTATCTTTAAGTACTTAGGATCAATCGTTAACAGGGAAACTCTACACCACGGTTGTTAGACCAGCTCTTATATACGGTTCACAGTGCTGGACAATGTACGAAGCATTTAAAAACAAAATGACGGCAGCGGAAATGAAAATGTTAAGGATGTCTAGTGGAGTCACTAAACGCGATTGCATCAGATCTACGCGTATAAGAGGAAGTCGACATATAAAAAATTCGGTAACCGAACAGCTTGAGGCGAATAGAATAAGCTGGTATTGCCACGTTCAAAGAAGATCTGCGGAAAATCCGATTAAAAAGACACTATCAACTACGGTCACTCCAACTGTAAGAAAACGAGGTCGGAAAAAGAATTCCTGGATTCCTCAGATGGCAAATGTGCAACAACGCCTGGGGCTAACCACTGAAGCGATCCAGGACCGAGCATTATGTAGACGCGTTCTGTGGTCTGCGACATTAGCCAAGCCCATAAGCGGAGCAGCAGCGATTAAGGGTTAATAAAAGGATAAGAAGAAACCTATTTCCTCTATGTTTTCAAAGAAAAATTTTCCTAAGAATTTCCCTCGGCTATATTTTTAGAGGGGGCGATGGCGACGGCGCGATAGTTAGCTCATTTGACTGTCACGCAGAAAGTCTGGGTTCGATTCCTGGCTGGGTCACCAACAATTTTTCAAATCGCCATCACCCTTTCGGCGGGCAATGGCAAACTCCCGAAAGTAAAATTGCCTACGAAAAAGCTTCTATGGAGTGCCGTTCGGACTCGGCGATAAGCCGTAGGCCCCGCTCAGATATGAAAAAAATGACAACATGAGCAACACAAATGAGTGCCAAGAAGCTAGGCCAGGGCCCATACCGGGCTGCCAGCGCTACAGTGTTTTTTTTATATTTTTAGATTTCCTACCGCCCTGTCTAAATTATCAATATTATCGCATCTGGGTCACCAGATGTGTGTTTACCACTTCTGTATACTTGACCCAATCAGTTCTCCTGGGATTCCTTTGAAAACTGAAATTCTGGAAATTCACTTTGAAGCGTATCCAACTGTGATCAGACATTGACATTTCGTCAATGATATCTAACCCTTCTGTGTCTGAGGCAAGAGTAATGTCTATCACCTCCTGCCTGTTTTTCACCTCAAAAGTGGGTGAATTCCCCCTATTACAAATAGTGAGGTTGGATAATAAAATAAAATCAAACAAACACTCACCTCTTGTGTTGGTGTCTCCGCTTCCCCATTGTGTGCGTTCGCATCACAGCCCACCAGCATTCGGTCTTTCTGCGTCGTCAAGTCCCTTAACTTCTCTTAGATGACTACCTCAGAGTCGTAGGGTAGATAGGCCGAGGTCAGACAAAGTGGTTTGCCACACTCCCTCTCACAAAGTGCCGTCGTCAGATCAGCTGAGCTGAAATTGTTCAAAAGAAATGCCTTTATTTACTTTTTGATAAGGATGCAGGTCCTAACCTTACCTTCTGCCCTGAAGAACAAGCCATAATTTTTTAACTTGTTCTCGTTGATCCAGGGGTCTTGTATGAGTATGGGTGTGACGTCCTGTCTGGCGATATACTCCACCAGACTGGCCGTCGCTGCCTCAGTCTGGTGCAGGTTTATCATTTTCCATCATCATTAGGGGGTTATGGTAGGCAATCCCTGTTCAGGGACAGCAGGAAATGCTGGCCATGCTGCCGCCTACGCCCCGTCTTAAAGACTCTCAATGTATCGGCTTTTAGCTCCCGATTTTGCACATGGAGCAGTCCTAGGAGCTTCTCCGGGTACGTGTAGGGACACGGAACCCATAAACAAGCCATTGGCAGAGTGTACTTAGCCAACTCTGCCAACGTCGTACATTTTAGCTTGATGCCTTCCCAGGCATCGCACACTCCCTCGATATACCGCCTTATACAGTCGACGGAAGCCTGATCGGTTTCCTCTCCCGCCTTTACCGCGACATCTCCCTTGCCAGTCACCTTTCGAGTGGGCGATTGTTTGGCCAGAATGACCTTCGCTCTATCGAGGGCGCCTTTTTCCCACTCACTAAGGCTGTTAGGATCACAACCTTCGTATTTTGCTACATTACGCTTCGCGTTACATAGCAGAACTCTTGCCCTTTGGTGTGCGTTTTTCGAACCCTTAGTAGCGGCGATGGAAGTGATATCGCTCGCGTTAGTGAGTGTTCTTTCGAACTCCTCACCATTGCTAGCCAGAAGCTTAGCTTCTTCCCATGCCTTTGCCAGGAGGGAGGTGGATGAAGTCGATATTTCGTCTTTACTCACCTCTAACTCTTCCCGGACAGGGATTGCTTGTTTTTTTTAAAATTCTTGTTTTTTTTGTTTTCCATTTTTTTCATTAGTTCTGTTTCCACGAGTAAGGCCGGAAATAAAGGTCAGCCCAGGCAGCGCTGCCATACCTGGTAAAGACTTAGTATAACAGGCCCGCGCAAAGGCGCCTGAGAGAGTTCATTCGCGGTTGGTTTTATAGTACCCCAAACCTTGCATTCTTCGGCACGGTTTGCTATCTGCTCACACCACCACTGGAATCAAGTCTGTCAGTTGAGTCATTGAGGCTTAAGCCTGCGCACCGGCGTCACTGAAGGTGACGCTCACTACACATGCCTGCCGCGCGGAAGAACGTACTGGTTAGCTAAATTTATTAAAAAAAGTACACCGGAGATAGTACGAGTATATGTAATCGGTTGTGGTGATGGATAAAGCCATCAAACATGCTGTTGTTTCCATTGATGGCTTCAAGTTACCTGGTGCCGATCGCATATAGCCAGTAATATCCATAACAATCCTAGCAATGGCTATACCGAAGCCCTGGCGAGCAGTGGGAGTAGCCTTTATGCCAAAACTCTAAAAAAATTACTAGGCATTCGCCATGAATCTTAGGTCTACAGGGTGGTTAAGATTTATTTGATGAATAGCATTTTTCTTTCCGATTTTATTTAACCTTGGCATTATTGAAATTTAGATTATGATTTGGAAATATGTTCACATTATTTTTTGAAGATAATATCTCTCAAATGGTGCCCATTGTTTGCTTCGACCTGAGGTGCTCTTTCTAGAGCATTTTCCATTACTCTTCTTAGAATTTCAGGTCCCACGCCCTCATTTCTTCACGAATATTGGCTTTAGGCTGTTGTATGGTTCTTGGCTTATTGGCATACACCTTACTTTTTAGGTAGCCCCAAAGAAAAAAATCGGATGCCGTTAAATCGGGCGAACGCGCTGGCCAGGTAAAATCAGAAAAACGTGATATTATCCGATCACCGAAAATTTCTCCTCAGGAGAGCAATAGTTGGACGAGCTGTGTGAGCTGTGACTCCATCTTTTGAATTTGAAATTCTGAATTGTTCTCTACCTCTGGCTTTAAACAATTTTCAATCATTGCCCGGTATTGAAAGCCGTCCACATTAACAGCAACTGTGGTTATTCCACACATACTGAATGCCCATTTGTGGATCATTTGCTTTCAACTCATGAACCAATTGAATCTTATATGGAAAATGGTGTCACTGCCTTCAAATTCTTTGCAAAGACCACCTAGACATCACCAACTGCTGAGAATGTCGCCTGGTGGAAGTTTCGGGGTTTTCCTCAATACTTGCTGGCACCCGAGCAATATTCATATCATTTTGAACTGTACGAGGTCTTCCAGTACGCAGAAGAGAAGATTACAGACAGCTGGAGCAATCGGTAAATTGTTGGAGCACTGGGAGCATTTCGAACATGAAAGAAATTTCATGTCGACTTTCAAAATAGAATTGAACCACTTTGGTTCTTTGTTTTGTGCTGAATCTTTCCATCATAATTTTCCCTAGTTTTTCAAACTTAATTAGGATCTCCTTCATCGAAAACATGGAGGAAATGGTCACGGTTTTGCTAATGCACCCTCTATCTAAGATGTATTATGACTACCTACGAGGAAGAATTGAAGCCGTACTCAACAAGGAAGAATATGCGATTAACATTTTTATGGTCACTGAGGGTGCCTTAGACAACGAAACTTTCAACGGCATGTGTAACTCAGTTAGACAACTTGGCGTAGATGCATTACTAGTTTTATAAATCACAAGCAATGCTGGTAAATAGGACTTGTCCATGGGAACATGGGAACATATCCAGTCTCCACTGCTTTGGCGTATATTAGTCGACTCACTCCGCTCAAAGCAGGGGTTATTACCTTATGAGAAGAAGATGACTGACTCATTTAGGCATTACCATTAAACTTTTCTGAAAAGCTCAATATTTGGGCGCCATCCTGGATATTATACGAGTACTTTTATGGACGAAACATATTACGTCGAAAGCCTCTAAGACGCTGTCGGCTTTTTGGAAGTGGGAGGAAACTGTTGCCAAGATATGGAGCCCTTTCACTGAAAAGGCTTCTTTCGATCTACTCGTATGTGGCTGTGATAGAATCAATTATATCTTATGCTTTGGCTGTCTGGTGGAATGTTTGCTCACTAGAATCCATCATTGTTGCTTTTGACAGACTCCAAAGAGTCTTCAAAAGGATTTCCCAGATAAACCTGTCTCCGCTTTAGACGCACAGTTCATCATCCCTTCACAAATATTCATTCCGTCAAAAGAAGTGACATACACTAGAGTTTTGATAACCTTACTTTCCGTCTGTCTTGGACACTGAAACTTTTTCTGCGAAAAAAAATAGGAAATCAACTTATCTTGCGCACATGACTGGTTTCAACCATAATCTGAAGCTGAAACAGAATATGATCTGATCTTCACGTATGGCACCAAAATCGATTAACGACGCGATGCTGGTTTATTTCTTGCATCTGCCATCTAAGCGGAGATAAACGGAACTCTAATGGCAACAAACTATTTTGTGAAGAATCAGCGGTGGGGGTTAAGCATTTTTAAATCTGTAGCCAGAAGGCTGAAATTCATTGAGTCTGATTGAGATCAATCGAAATTGCCATATAATCTTGCTAGGCAAAGCTCAGACGGATATTTCTTAGGACTCAAATCTGCCTTAGGGCTAACTGCGTCTTTGGTTAGAGCTTCCATTGCCGGTTGGGATTCATATGAGCATAACTACAGATGGTATTTAATTATTCTTCAGATTGCCGACTGACCAAACAAATGTTACCGAACGTCTCTAAGAGTAAGGCTGCTAACCGGCTTAGAACCAGGCACTATGTTTTTTCTAAGTACTAACTCGTTGCTGTAATTTTTTTCTGTTCAACTAAATCAACGGTTCAGAGATATTGGCTATAGCAAAGGAGACCAAACTAGCAGCAATAAAGACAATAATCCATGAGAACCCCCCATTTTATTACAGTCAAACCGCCATTAAGGCCATCGATATGGTCGTAAAAAAAATAAAAGAAAGAAAACACACTCGGG
Organism: Volucella inflata; assembly: GCA_928272305.1. Lineage (NCBI taxonomy): Eukaryota > Metazoa > Arthropoda > Insecta > Diptera > Syrphidae > Volucella > Volucella inflata. The sequence goes on from OV743716.1 coordinate 231,991,549, forward strand.
ATTATCTTAAAACTGCTTGTAATGACCAAAATATTGCACTTTCACCCTGTTGTTTAAGGTTGCAAGTAGATCATATGGTACAAATCAAAGCTACCGACAAAAAAAAAACTTTTTACATGTGACGGGTTTTTAGCAGCAACTTTCCCTTAATAGACTGAGTATAGCATGAACTCCACTCAGAGAATTAACAAAATGCAATCTCTGTGATGACGACGAATCTCAATGAAGTTGCGCTTACGACGAACTTTAAAAAAAGAAGATACATGGGGGTATACATACTCTCCAATTTGTATTTTTAGTCATAGCAATGCTAAAAGTCCTTAGAACATACGAGTATTTATTCGACGAATCGCTGAGTTATCTCCTACTTCATCCTTGTAGATTGGTAGTTCTCGTTCATGTGCAACAATTGCAGCAACTCCAATTTATACTCCATGTGTATTTTTCAGGTGGTGCAAGATTTTCCCTCTTTCGGGTGCCCTAGATATCGAGAACATCTTTGGAGGTCGATTATTTAATTCAACATTTGAACGTCCAATTCATATTTGAGAATATATCAAAAGTACCAGTACTCGTATATTGTCGTGAAATTTGAAGAAAAAAACATATCGCCACTCAGAGAAAGAGATTTTTAGGTTGGCCAACCTATTGAAAACAATAGGGAAATCGGTGGAGAACCCTCATCAAATTAAAACCAATGCAATCAGCAATTATAAATCAATTTTCAATCGCACTTTCCCAAACGTAACTCATTTTGGTTTCCCACTTTCATTCATAGAATTCATAAAATTTCATATTTCACTAGACCACCAGCAATCGTTAGGATACAGTTCAACTCCTCCAAGACATGGGTCTGTCTTTCTTTCAACTTCTGTTGGCAAATTCACTTGACACATGGCAATTGACGAATTTTCATTCACAAGACCATGGAGGAATTGAAATCGACACCAAATAAATCAACACATGTTCACATCTATTAGAGAACGTGACACACTTAATTGTCCCAATTCAGTATCCTTAGCCCTGGTTGCATAATGCATAAGACATCGCATGCACATTCTACTGAAGTGGCAGTTTGCACCCATTTGTGCCAGTTGCCAGACAATTGTGAAGCATTATGTATCTCCGATTACCTGTGCGCCCATTGAATGTCTTTATTACTTGTACTGCGAACCATAAATGGCCTGTTTTCTCCATCCATCCTATTCAGCCCGAATGAGGGTCATTATTCACAAGGTAATAAATTTTAAAAAAATTTCTTTTACTTTTCAATGCTCTGGCACATTAATCCCCGATAATGGGCAATTGTGGGGTCATATCCTTGTATTCAACTGCATCTTCTCTCTATCTCTCTATGTCTCTATCAATTCTTTTCTGATTTAACTTTGTATTCAATGAAAGATACTTTATGGCGGAGATTTATTTCAATAGATCGCGGCCTAGGGGACGAATTCAAGAAAATATCATTATCACACTTCGATGGGCAAACAAAAGTAGGACCATTTCGAAACGACACAATAAATAAGAATTTTCCTATCTAAGTCGGTTGTGTTCAAAAACGCGCTTCTCCTATGTAAACTCGTAAACTTGTTGCCGTGCCGGAGATAACTTATTTAGGGGGCTCCAATGGCGTGCTCGCAACGATAAAACATACTTAAGCTGATTTTAATTGGAATTCGCTGGTGATCGACGATCAGTAAATCTAATTTAATGCTGCTTGCTCCTCGGGAACGGGGTGATATTTAATTTTTAACTATTATTTCTATTTCGTAATATTTATGAATTGACAATATTTACGAGTAGCCCTGGGCAGGGTATTTGTATATATAATTTTAAGTGTCTTCTAGAATGGCTTAGAGTCCAGGTGTAGGTGAGATAAACTACAACTATGTCAACTATTATCTTTTTAAAAAAATTATAATTTTTCTCCATTCTCCATTGAGGTGGATAATTTGAATGGAGTTGTAAAACTAAGTTATGTGATTGTGCTCAATTAAGTTGCGCTGTAGGTGGTATTGCGGTAATTTTTGTATAATTTAAAATTCCAAATGTATTGCCGCCAATATGTGCTATTCATAATAATTTTATTTTTATTTATTCAGAGTTGTATTAGTACAAGATAAGAAATGAGAAATTGGCTGGTTGAAACAACTTCTATTTTCGCCAAATTCTCACTAGCTGCAGTGACTGTTTTTGAAGTATTTACGAGTTTGTGACAAACCAACCAATATAGAATAGAAGCAATTAGCGCCCATTAAGGCGACCAATCCGAGCGCTATTTAATTTATAGCCATCAAAGATGCAGTTGAAGCTCTTGTGCTGTTGTGCTGGAACCTTCAAAAGATATGAATAAGGGCCGTCAAGACTGACTATCATTAAGAGGTGTTCGATATGCTGTCAAATTTCTGGCTCCAAGATTTCAGCACAAAAAAGCGCAATTTTGCACATTTGCAAGAAAACTAGTTGTAATAAACGTATCGCTATCAATTTTAATAATACTAACATAACTAACACCAATTGTCTTAAAATCTTAGGTATATACATTGATAATAAGTATAGTTTTAAGAACCATTGTTTAGAACTTAAGAAAAGCCTAGCTGCCAGATTAAATATTATAAAGATATTAGGATCTAAGAATAGCTATTCTCATGTCAACTCACTTATTAATGTAACAAAATCAATTATGTTATCGAAGATTGACTATGGGCTAGTGGTTTATGGAAAATGTTCCAAATCAAACATACAAGCGATCTCATCAGCATACCATGCCTCAGTAAGAACAAGTCTCAAAGCTTTTAGAACTACTCCAATCAAAAATATCCTCGCAGAGAGCGGTCTACCTTCAATTCAAGATCGATTCCAGTATCTTAGCTCACTTCTTGTTGCGAAAATTGCCTTAACAAACAATTCCCCGATCGAGTTAGACCTTAAAAAAATAATAAAACGGAAAAAAATATCCAGATACCCTTCCGCAATAGAAAATGCAATAGCTAGATCCAAAACAATGGAAGTAATACTCAAAAAACCAAAATCGCGTCCTACTAATTTTCCACCATGGTTCTTACCGAATGATTCAGTAAATACAGAGCTTCCAGCACTTCCGAAAATCTCAACCAGCAACTCAGTATATAGACAACTTTTCGAAAAAATTAAAAATGCCCATCCCGATTGGATCACAGTCTTCACAGATGGCTCTAAAACGCAAACAGGCACAGCGTTTGCTGTTGTGAATGATAAGGGACAGATAGAAACCAAAGGTTTGTTGTCAAACTTTGTCTCAGTATATACAGCTGAGACTATCGCAATTCTAAGGGCTACCGAATATCGTCTTGTCAAAAAAACCCTTATCTGCACAGACAGCCTATCTGCCATCGAAGGAGTGCTAAATATGAACAATAAAAACCCGATAATTACAGCTATCCGTAATAAGCTTATACTAAATAATGGTAAGCTCAAATTTATCTGGGTCCCCGGACATGCAGGTATTCCGGGAAATGAACTCGCCGATACTGCAGCGAAAAGAGCCTTGAACGAACCTCTCATAACTTTCTTCATAAACAACAAAGAAGACATTAAAAGAAAAATTAAATCTATCTGGCGAAAAAACCGCGATGAGGAGTGGAGTATGTACATTCATCACTATTCTACAATCAACCCTAAAATAATACCGATCGTTTACCCAACATCTTCATCAAATAAAATGATAAAATGCTTTTTAAGACTTAGACTCGGACACACATTCATCACACATAACCACATAATAAACAAAACCAGCGCTCTAGAATGCCATATCTGTCAAAAAAAAGTATTCAACTAACACTACAACACTTAATATACTCGTATGATTGCCCAAAAATAAAAGAACTATCTTACTAAGCAAAGTTCTTTCGTTTCCTTCTGAAACAAACATTAGACAAGTTTTTAACCTTCTAACCTCTATCAAATTACAAAATAGTACTCGTATTTAATATTAACCTTTTTTTCGTTTTATTTAAAAACTAGCTGAAGGCCCTGGTAGCTAGATCTATTGATACTTTAAGTTAACGTGTAATTCATTATATGTTAATAAATAATAATAAATAAATAAATAAATATTTTTATAAGTGCGCACTTCACTAGCTGTATAGACTTTTTCAGGGAATCCTAAATAGTATAAGACTAGTCAGGGTCGAAACCACACTCGATTTAAAAGGATAACTTAGATTACCAATTCCTTTGAAACAGATTAGATTCAATCATCTGTAGGAGTTTAAAAAATCACTGTGTTAGCCTTCTGCCTTCAGAGTTGTTGCAGTAAACTTACCCTCTTTCATTGTTCATGTCCCTTCGTTTCCTCTTTTCGTTGAGTTGGAAGACCGAGCTCTGGCGGAGGTGGAGGGCAGTCATGGTCCCATCAGTCATTGGCCTACCGACCACAGACCTCGGAAAGAACCCACATAGGTTTCGGGCTATTGTTACCCTCAGAGGAAGAACGAGGTGGTTCGGTCGGTGAAGCCCTAAGGACGGTAGGGAGACTCACGACGAACCAGGAGCCCAGGGTGCGACAGGAGGACGTCTGAAAGTCATCGATGGGTGGGGACGGATGGTCCTTTCAAACCACACACCCCAACATGATGATGACGGGTGGGGGAGGACAATCCCCGCAGCTTACACCCCAACGAAAGCCAAGTTTTACAAAGACTTGAGGAGACAAGAAGCAACACATCTCGTTATCAATGTGGATGCTGACATTAAAATGTTCAAGGGGGAAGAGATGACGATCTCTTTTATAGCTACACCCCCAACGAAGGAGCTACGGAGGAGCGACTGTGGTGTGCAGGCGGAAGGCCAGTACAAGAAGACACATCCCAACGTCGTATCAACTTTCAAAATCAGGTTCGATGGGTGAAGGGACGACGACCCCTTTAAAGCCAGCACCCCACCCATGGAGCACCAAGGGAGCAGCAGAGGCTGTAGGCGGACGGCCAAGTTATGAGATAGCCTCCAACGTGGGAACTTAAAAACATAAATAAGAACAACAATGACAGATAACAAAATTCATAAGAAAATACCAGGCGGGCAGAAAGGCCCACAACATAAACAAACAAAGAAACTAACTAAACAAAAAAATAAAATACATAATTGTAAGGAATGACCCGCTATTGGTCAGTCCCCCCAAATCTGAATGCCGATCCACCGGAACAAGTAGGGACCCGGGGTAAATTAGCACAAAGGCACACATATTTAGCTTTGCTTGGCCCGACGGTCTAGAGAATGACTAGACCGGGGAATAATCAGGTTAGGATTATACCCACAGAACCTTCCTCCTTCGTTCCAACACTCCATCGACCTTCGATCAGATTTTCTTTCTCCTTCGCGTTTGTTTTTGTTTTGCAATTTTGAGTAGTTCGATGGGGGACAAATACCCGGCGATCAGCAATGAGAGAAACATTGATTCTCGCATTACCAATAGAATCTAATGCCTAGGGAAATAGCTAGGCATAGCTAGGATCCACAAACTCTCATAAACTCGCTCAGTGGAGTTCCCAATTATCACTTGAAGCGGGAGAGAACTCAGTGACTGAGGAGTTAGTGTAAGTGGATACAACTGGAATACATGAGAGGCCTAGTTGGACACAGGAGCACGCACTAGCAAAGTCTGCTAGTCGTGTAGCTGGAAACCCCGTTGGTGGGTCCGCTAGAGCTAAATGAATGTATGTGTGAGAATGCGTGTGAGAGTCTGGCGGGAGTTTGTGGAAGAAAAAAAGAACTAGAAGGCACTTTTGTGGCGACTACCACTAGAGAGCAAGGGTTTTTTTGGTAATGCGAAGTTTTGGTGAATTTTGAATTTTGAATTTTAAAAGTTACATAGAGTAGTTTCTTAAAGTAAAATCGCGAGTTCTCTGGTGGTTAGAAAGGGGATATAAGGAGGATAAGGAGAAAGAAAGGACCGAGTGGAGCAGCAGGACGATAGGGATCAGGAAGACTGTGTCAGAGAGGGGCACAGGAACCGCCACAAAAAGCTAAGTATTGTACAAATTATAGTGTAGTGCAGAGTTCGATTTTTTTTAATTGTAAAATAAAGACTCCGGTAGGCCGCGCCGCGCGTACGTGAAAAAGTCTCGAGAAAAGACGAGACACGCGACCCGTTTGTTAGTTAATTTTTCTTGTTTTCGGGAATTTTAAACGGGTCATTCTACCGACGAGTGAATTAACGTAAATAAATCGTCGTGCTCCAACGGAGCAATTATAACGTTCTGGAAAACCCCGTCTTTGATTTTCTTTCGTGGGGTTGTTTTCTCTTCTTCTCGAAAAGGTTTCGTGATTCCAAGTGAAAAATCACGTGGCGCTCAACTTTTGTTTTGTTGGTATTTCCCAGGTTTAACGGCCTCTTAAAGCTCTACCTGGAGGTTAAACGAACCCACATTGGGAATCGGTATTGAGGATTTCAAGTAATTTTTTGATTGTTGGCAAGTGCGACAGTTGCCGGGAATTAAACTTAACAGAGCTTACAGCACAGACAAACTATTATATCATGGCTCAAGCAAATCTTCATAGGCCGTCCAAAGCTGGCCCTCTTACAAAGTTTCTAAAAACACGTATCCGTCCCATTATTCAACCGTGGTTAGAAGTGATTTAGTGTCTTAAACGGTTCTTTTACTCAGTTCTTCCTAAACCAAGGCTTGATCTTCGTTGTCGTGTCGAACCTGAAGTCTGTGATCCGAAGATCATTTTAATGGAGAATTATTGTTCACATGATCAATGTTGGCTAGGGAGTGTAATCCACTTAGTTAAGATATCTGGATAATACCCACATTTGTGAAGTTGATATATAAATGGTGAGCCAACAACAGCTAGTATGGAAGTTTTGCGATCTTCAAATTTCTTTCACAATAAATTGATTGGCTGATCCCTTGTGGAGATCATCCAGACCCAATTCATTCAATTTTGGGCAAAAAACAACATGCTGCGGTAACGTTCTCCATTCACTGTAACTGTGTCTCCAGCCTCATCTTCGAAGAGCGGGCCAATGATGCCGCCAACACATAATATGCACCATACAGTGACTTCTTTGGGATGCATTGGTTGTTCGTGAATCTCGTATTAGTTTTCCAGTACCCAGAAATGACCATTTTGTTTGCCAAGAAGGCTTTTTGTCTCACATTCACACATTATGTGTGTTATGTCCTCAATTACTTCCGTGTTCACCTGTACCTGTTTCAGTAATTTACGTTTCAAGTAGCTTAGAAGAACTTTTTCCAAATTGCGCACGGCACAGCGTGCTTTCAAACCTCAAGCGATACAACTAAATCAGTTTTCTACGATCGATCTTGATAACACCTTGTAGAAGTAAATATCCTTTGAGTAGAAAAGTTGTTAAGCCTCTTTTCCAGGATTTGCATAAGTGTGAAAATTTGGTTGAAAAATCCAATGAGCAGGAAACTGCATTGTCTCGTGGCACTTAGCACAGTGATCGTTTGGCCTACGCCGTTAAAAACACATGGTCCAATGACTTCTCCAGCATAAACAGCACACCATGCCATGACTTTGGGTAGAAGCATCGGCTCTTTTACTTGTGGATTTTCAGTGCCACAGAACCGCAAATTTTATTTGATCACATTCCCACAAAGGTAGACATGGATCATGACACTCATGATTATTTTTGACGGAAAATTGTCAACTTCGTTGTTGATATTCATGAGGGCGTTACCGCAGGTTGAACGCGACTCACACATCCATTGAAGAACTATCTGCATTATATAAGAAAAATTTGCGAAGGCCAATTGTGTCGCTCGTCGTCTGGTCGTTGTCGACGAAATCTTCAGCGACGGCAGCGATATTCTCAGTCGAACGTGTGGTACGAGGCCTACTCGGTCCAATATTATTCCAGTTTCCAGAAGTCGTGCAACTACACCCCGCATTGAGCGACCAGTTGGAGCAGGTCGACCAGGACAACGGACAGGGAATACACGTTGCCACAAAATAACTGAGGATTCACTCAAAAAAACATCGTAACGGTTATTTGGGGGTTTTCGAGAGTTGAGCGCTCAACTGTCTTGTCGCATAAATATGTAGAACTTTTCGACAGATCGTCAGAAAATCCTGCTCAGACATTAGTTAATGATTAAGCTCCAATCAAGGCGATAGAAATAACATTAAGTAGAGAAAGAATATATGTAAGTAAAATCTCGTATGAATTATGGCATCCAGGCTTATAATTTGAAGAGGCACGAACATAAGTATGTGACGCTTATAAGTATTGCATCTCTGAAGTCACTGCATATTCAAGGTTCCTTGATCCTGGAACGGCCACCCTGAAACCTCACACTGTCTAAGTAAGAATATTAACATTTGTTAACGAAACTGATTCAAAAGGCCTAATGATTGCCTCTTAGGCCTGAACCGGACAACTCTGCTATAGCCTTCTTATGAATGGAATCTTTTTTCATTGTTTACGAGTCATAGTTTACTATCAGAAATGTTGTCTAAAGCTAGAAAATTCATCAAAACCAAACACATTGCTCTGCTCCTCAGCACACTTGTTAGCCCATGACAGTTTAATTGATTTAAAATATTTGCATAATTAATCATTTCTTTCATCATTATGTGTTGTAGTATTTAATAGAGTCCTGTTCAATATTCTACGAGTATGTTGTGATTTTGACCATGTGCCAACTTTGTTGAAATCTTTTGCCATTGAGGAATGCGCATCTCCCAGGTGTTAAGAAGTCGGTTTACCTGACTAAAGTGGAACCAACAATGCAATTAGTTTCGCTACTTAATCGTCAAGCACTCAAATCTGCAAGACATCTTAATACCTCTATGAGTATAATAAAAATTGGAAAATCATATTTATGCTTGACAATTTAACAAATGAAATCCTTAAACGAACATTTCTCCTCCATTCATGTCCTCGTTTTTCTCAAGTGAATATCTTTACTTCCATTGATTGAAATGGTGTTTTTTCCTTTGTGGTAAATTTATATAAAGGAACAGCAGGATAGCAGTTATATATCAGAAAAAAAAAAACAATTCATAAAGATCGCTTTAAGTGGCAATTCCTGAGTGGCGGCATTTTTTATTCAACAAAAGGACTTTCAATATCGATACGATCATTATTATCGCTTCTACATGCTTAAGTGAGAATAATTGTGATACCAGAAAGGATTCTTCTGTTCATTTAATTTGATTTGGTTTTCAAATGGTTATCGTTATAAGTTGTATACATGCATATGTGTGAAAATGATACTCTACAATGTATTTGGATTGTTGGCAAAGAGTTTAGCTCTATTGTGAAGTCGTCCGATTTTCTTCTATTTTCTTAGAGCTGAACTGCAAAGTGGCGGAATATTTTATATTATTTTTCGATTTATCCTTAACGTAAATTGCTTCTATTTTTATGTCATGAGACATAGTTAAGTTTTCACTCAATTTAAGTCACCTTACACAAAGTTTTTACCCGTTGTCATCGTCGCATTTCACCAAACCATTTAGGGCTGAACCCAAAATTTGAAATATTTATCATTTCAGCTTCGTATTTGTTCATATTATGCAACATTAGCTTCATTGATTGGTAGTTGTTGCTATTCGCGATTTGACTTTGCCTTAACACACTCGATCGACCAAGCAACGACAAATATTTACATCGTTCTACATAGCTGTTGAGGCTCACAAGAAGATATGTCAAGTTCATAGGGTTTGCTTGCTTTCAGAATTGGTTTAAGGAATTCCGTTGTTCTGGCAGATCAACTGAAGTCGATAATGACCAAATCAAAATCGGAATCAAATAATATCGTCAAATCGAACCATTACTGGTGATGATAAACGCGACATCTACAATCCATCGAATGGAGCATGGGCTGAAGGTAGTGTCCCAGAACAAGCCACATCTCAAGAGTATCAATGAGGATTACATGGGAATTTGCGCCATCATATTTTTATTTGTTTAATTGGTAAAGCATTCACCAATGATGATGACCTAACATCGCCCTTGTTCTATTTCAATGCTGAAAGTTTTATGGACCCCTGAGTATCGACCAGACGACGTGCAATTGGGCATTCAGCAGTCTTTACAGAGAATTTTTACGAAAGACTGTAAGATGTTCCCTTACAAAGTGCAGACAGTTCATCAGCTGTTAGCTGTTGACCGCAAAGCGCGTGTAATTTGCGCTCAAGCCTGAATCCTGAATCCTGAATCTTGACTACGAGGAAGACAACTTTTCATCGAAAATCGTCATGAGCGACAGGGCCCCTTTCCATCTCTATAAATATGCAAAATTATAGCTTACGGGCCAACAAAAATCTGCGTGTAACCCACGAAGGGCCATTACGCGCGCTCAAAGTTACCACATGGTGTGCTGTTTACGCTGGAGGCGTCATCGGGTCTTATTTTTTCGAAAACAACAGGATGCATCAACGGCGTATACTAAACGAAGCTCAACCGAAATTCTGAGAGCTGCATTTCTCTCGTTTTGGCGATTTGCACTGGCCGGCGAAATGGCCTGATTAAAGCGTTCCAGACTGCCTTTAGTGGGGTTTTTTGAAGTCAAGTCTCTATGTCAACAAGCTTCAAACTCTTGAAGCAATCAAAGAGAATCCGTCAAGAATGCGTGGACCAACAGCCAGAAGCTCTGTCAAGAGTGATGGAAAATGCAATAAATAGAGCCCGAATGGTCATCACGGTCTGTTTGCAGTTCTTGGAATTGTGTCATTGAGTCAATGATCAACCACTTCCATGTGTCGATTGTGAGAACTCCTCTATATATCTTTTATACTCTGCGTAGAGTGTACCGTCGAACTAGTACCATCGATTCGATACAAAGTAAATTTAAGCAAGTCTCCTTTACTCGAGGATTCAAGTCTGCTCCCTACAATTATCCATCTAAACACTTTGTTGTTGAATGAAAGAAATCTTTGCATGCAATGTGTTGTCTCAAGCACTTGTCGATAGATCCCCTAACATTTCAATAACATTTACTAGCTTTGCCAATCAAAATCCGATTTTTCCACGATCGGTATCAAATCACTTCTGTCTACTACAACTTTGGTTGCAAGAAATACTGTGCTGTAGTCACGTTGGACGTGAGAAACGCTTTCAACTCAGCCAGATGGTCCCGTACCGTACGCGCACTGAAAGCGCTTGGGGTGCCAAACTTCATCCAGAGAATCGTGCGCGATTACTTTATGGATAGAAGGCCGCAATACACAACGGATGTCGGTTTACAGCGTTACAGAGTGACATGCGGAGTCCCCCAAAGTTCGGTGCTGGACCCCACCCTCCTGAACGCGATGTACAACAACGTGCTCGAGATTGTACTGCCCGGGCAGTGCATGATCATGGGGTACGCGGATGACCTGGCCGTAGTGGTTGTGGCCAAGACTATTGATGAGATTACGACTAGAAGCATGGAGGCGATCGGCAGGATGACCAGTCGGCTGCAAAGAAACGGATTGGATCTGCCGGTACAGAAGACCGAAGCCGTCCCCTTGACAACAAGGAAAAAGAGAGGGGTGCTTTCCTTTCAGAGTGTGGATTTTACGGTCACATCGAAGCCTATCCTGCGATACCTGGGAGTCATCCTAGACGCAAAGATCTGCTTTAAGGAGCATCTTAAGCAAGTAAAAGGTAAATCCGACAGGATCACGATAGCTCTGACAAATACATCGGGCATTAGGTCTAGTAAGCGAAGACTACTAGCAAGGGTCACCAGCTCGGTGATTTTTTACGTGGCTCCCATTTGGGCATGGGCAATGGCTAAGCGCTCTTATGCGGCCGGAATAACTTCCACACACCGCTTGAGCGCGCGGTTGTATTTTGAGCGCATGTAGAACCGTCTATGGTGACGCTACATTCATCCTGGCCGATCGACCTGATCTTAGAAGAGCTGGAGAAGATCCGACGGGACGACCTGCCAAAAGAGGACGCCCTGCGTGCATGGCAAAATAGATGGAACCGTTCCCAATAGGTAGATGGACGTATGTCCTTATCCCCAACTTCGATGAATGGCTGCAGAGGAGACATGGAGAGGTAAACCACTACCTTACGCAAGCCTCCAGTGGACATGGCTGCTTTAGAGGCTATCTCCGTCGCTTCGGCATTGAAGATGATCCTCACTGCCTAAAATGTAAGAGACCGATAGAGAATGCGGAGCATGTACTCTTCTCGTGCCCGAGGTTCGAACACATCAGAAGCTCCATTGAGGAACCAGCTTCAACGATAAACTGATTCCCAGCATATTAAGCAGCCCCCTGAAATGGCAGGCTATTGAAGACTCAATCGTGACATTGATGATGGAGCTGAGAGCTATAGAACGCCGCCAGGAGAGTGAGCGTTTACAACGAGGTGTAACTTCTCCACAAACCATACGACGACTAGACGAATGCTTTGAGCCTTTGCTCAGGACATCCTTCTGACGAAATACCTAACTGTGGTTCCAGGAGGAGCTTCCCCTTTGGACGATGAGGACATATTTTTAGTGCGGTTAAAGTCCCGCACTGACCTTTAGGCCTTCGATGCTTTTGACTACAACTGCAAAATTGGCCAATTAATTAATTAATGTCATAAATTTAGATTCTGTAATTCATTAAGAAAAAATTTAATTTGGCAACTTGTGTATCCCAACTTTTCTTCCCAAAGTCGTTGGTGTATTGTAAGGAGCACTCTAATCTACCGGTTTACTGATAGTTCTTCTTCTAAACATTTGACATATTTAGTTTCAAATTTAAGTTCTTATCACAATACAGTGTTATTATTTAAGCTAAATTGATCAATATAAATTGTTAGCAATTTATTTCTCGAACAGGGGTCTTATTAGAAGTACTGAACTGCACGAACCTGGTTCATTCTCCTTACCATAATAGTTCTCTAGTTTCACCTGCCGTTTCCTCAATGCTCTTCCATCAATTGCTGATGGATTGTGCAATCTGGAGCATTAAATACTTTACACTCAATATTGAAGCACTTCACTTGGATATCAATATCTCAATTGAGCAAGGTATTCGAAACAAATGAACAACGGTCAGTGAAGCAACTAAGAAACCAGGTTCTAGAACCCACATTTAATCGTATGAAATGATAAGTCGAGAGGTTTCATTTCCGTAAGTCGTAAGTATAATGAAACTGCATCTCCACTGCTCTAAAGATTGGAAAAATACACACAAACCTCACTCTACTTAAAGACCAACAAATTGATCTTGCAACATATTTGAAAGATTGACATGAGGCTTCACCATACAAATACAACAAATTCCAAAAACCCTTTTTCTGCTAAACTTTCACTTGTACCAAACCAACATTATCACAACACCAAATCTCCCATCCCAAATAGATAATTAATTAAAATATCATTTCTTCCGAACAGGTGATCATTATTCAAAACAAAAATTCTCCACTTACCTCCAGAGTCTACAATTAGTTTTCTTTGATTGACCGTTTAAACCCGTCTGCATGGTAATTAAATCAATCAGTAGGCAGACAAATTTTCCAAAAGTCCAAACAAGATAACCCTTTTTAGATACAATTAAGCCTCTGAAATATCTTCATCACATCACGGAGCTGAAAAAAACCAAAAACTCTAGTACGAGAATCTGGCAAAGCCTTCCTATCAGTATTCCGCACACAATCAATCAGAGCGCGATAATTGAAATATGCTGCCCATATTCGAGATGTCACTTCTCGATCGTATGCACCTGACAGTTGGTATTTTGTTGTCATTAATTTTTATAATTTCTGTTTCCTTTTTTTTTTTTTAAGTTAAATCACGCAACTTTGGATTATGAGATAAACGGAGATGTGAGATGTTCGAGTTGTTCATTCATCAGGCAGAGACATTGAGTCCTAAGGTAGTCTACAGCGATTGACAGTTCGGTGGAAAAATATTTTGATTCGAATTTGAGTAATGAATTTAGGACAGGTTGGCGCTTCTTCATGTCGTCTTCTACTTGATCGTATGTAGATAGATGGTTGCCTTGGGATTTTATAATTACTCACATTTTGTAATAGCGTGAGAATGGATAATTAGTTTGAAATTGGTTGCGAGGAAATTTAGATTTTTGGAAGAAGGCCCCAGAAAATGTCAAACATGTAGGCTTATAATTAATGAAGACGTTCGTATGGAATCTCTTTTAATATTCCTTATAGTCGTGCATATGCCTATGTAAATATTTGCTGTAATTAACCTAAAATTAAGTTTTGACTCGAAGCTGCTTATTAATTTCAAATCTATTGTCATTTTCGTTCAGACTGTGACGGGATCAATCAATATGAAGTTGAGATTCTATCTTTACCTTCTACCTTTAGCAGTTTAATAAGAGCGAATAAAAAGGTTTACTATCTACGAGACAGAAAGAAGGTCAAGTGAGATTCTGAATTATGAAAATAAATCGATTTGTTAGTACCTTCGGGTTTCTCAATATATTGTACTTTACAATGTCCACATGAAAAAATATCTAATCGCAGCTCCAGAGCCCACAAAAATTTTCTAATCATGGCTCTTTAGCGTTCACTGTTTGCCTTTAATTGCTGAGTCAATTCTATTGAACTTAAGAAAGACCGAGATTTTTGTGCAAATTTCTCTTCACCCTGGTGCATCGCCATCGATGGCGACTCGATGTTCCTGGTTTCAGTCGAACACTTTTGGCCACAGCAGCCACATTCTTTTGGGTATGTACGAGTAAAATACTTTTTGCACAAACCTGCGTGTAGCAGGACTGGAGGGGGCTTCCTTCCAAAACATATTTTCAATAGACAGCATTTACTTTTGAAATAAGTTTTCAATATATTCCAACACTGTTTAAACGTTAAGCGATACATTCATTCTGGGAAGGAATGATAATGACTGTCAGTCAAGATTTCGAGGCAAAAAGAGTTATCAGTGACAGTGTTGCGCTTCACCAACCTGGAAGTTTCTCGCCTCAGATAAGTAAAGGAAAAGAATTTTGTTCATGTTCATAGCAGTCCCAAGAAGTATTAGTTTGATTTTTAGAAGCACTCCTCTTCGCAGAGAAGTGAGAAGTGATACCATCGACATTTACCAAACCAAAAGCATCTTGGCACCGATAACCGGTGATACTCAATTTATTTTTCACTTTATTCAGTTTTGACTTGTACATTCGTAAATTCGTTTAACAACAAAGTTAATATGGTCTACGGCGGAGAGTGAGCAGTTTAATTTGATCCCAAGAATAGTAACAACTTCCACAAAAAGTAGTTGCCTTACGTTCAGGTATACTGGTGGTATATCATCTATGTTGATAATATTTTTAGCTTTAAGTATGTGCTGCGATTTCGTTGGATTTGGATTGAGTCCATTACATAATGACCGGTTATATATCTGAGATAAGTCTTCGGTTATTCTGACGACTAGATTCTCATCAGCGTAGAGATGGATTGCAACATTTAAGCATACTTTAGGCAGGTCATTAATAAAAAGGCAGAATAAAATTAGGCCAAGTATAGACCCTTGAGGCAAACCCGCGGTTGAGGATTGGAAAACAGAAGATTCGTTTTTATGAACATCTCTTTGTTGGCTATTGTGTAAATAATTAAAAACCATTCGAATGGACCTTTCACACAAAACAAAATATAGTTCAAGTTTCTGGCAGAGTAACACGTGATCAACGCTGTCAAAGTACTGCCAATGATAGTATTTTGTTGCGTCCGATAAAATTAACAGTTAACATCCGAGTGGCTCAAACGAACTTCAAACCAGAACCGTTGCCGATTCGAAGCTGAGGTCTGGTTCTTGGTCTAGTTTAAATGGTGACGATCTTCGGCTGTTCGATATCGTCAAAATAGATAGAGATGTCTACCTAATTTTTGTGTATATCCACCTTTCTGAAATCAATTACTAGGTGGGGTGAAAAGTAACCTCCTCGGGAATGAAAACAAATTTTTTGCTAAATGTTTTTTTTTATTTTATTCAATATAGTCCCCTTTTAGCTTGACACAATTATTCCGGCGATTTTTCAACTTCTTGATCCTGTCCGAAAAGTAATTTTCCGGAAGGTCTGCAAAATACTCTTCTGTGGCGTCGATGATTTCCTCGCGTGAGCTGAATTTTTTATTGATGAGCCATCTTTTGAGGTTTAGGAAGAGATAATAGTCCGAGGGAGCCAAATCGGGTGAATACGGTGGATGCGACAGCAATTGGAACCGTAAGTCGTTGATTTTAGCCGTGGTTGCGATGTTCTCATTCGCCGGCGCATTGTCTTGCAAAAAAAAAATTTTTTCGCTTCATGTGAGGCCGTTTTGCGGCGATTTCGGCCTTCAATCGCTCCAATAATGCACACTAATACTGGCTATTGATGGTTTTTCCTTTTTCGAGGTAGTCCACGAAGAGTATGCCATGACAATCCCAGAAAACCGACGGCTCCCTCGGCCGCTGCGGAGCACTCGTGCCGGCTTCAGTCCATTGCCGGGCACTCATTCTGTTTTCTGGTGTGTCATAGTGGATCCAGGTTTCATCAACAGTTACCAACCGACGCCAAAAGTCCGCCCGATTCCGCATCAGCAAGTCCAAACACTCTTTCGAAGTGCTCTCGAGTCCTTTTTTTTTTGGTCAGGAGTGAGCATGCGCGGCCCCAACGGCAGGATAACCTTTTCATGTGCAGAATATTGCGCGAAATATGGCGTGTGCGCTCAGTACTAATCTTTGTGGTATCTGCTAGCTCGCGCACCCTCACTTTCCGGTCAGCCAACACCATTTCATGTATTTTTTTGACATTGTCCTCTGTAACCGCATCAGAGGGCCTGCCGCTGCGGACATGATCGGTAGTGGAGTTGATCTAAAGTTGGTAAAGCACCGGGAGACGACCGAGTACCAGCCGAATTACTATAAAAATTGTTCAGTTCAATTTCTGTCCCCATTATCCAACGAATACAATAGAATATTTGAAACAGCGAATGTTCCAGAAAGATTTAAAAGGACAAAAAATTTTCCTCTACATAAGAAAGGATCGTATGACAACCCTGAAAATTATCGAGGCATTTCTTTCCTGAACACGTCACTTAAGCTGTTTAGTACCTTAAGCTTCAATAGACTTAAGCAGTGGATCGAAAATAGGAAAATGCTGAATGAATTTCAAGCTGGGCTAAGGAGAAACTATTCGACCTTAGACCAAATATTCACCCTGTCAAATATTGCGGAGAGCTTCAAAAGAAGGAACAAGAAGTTATACGCCCTTCTTCGTCGACTTTCGCTCTGCCTTTGATACTATTGCACGTGAAGCACTGTTTAACAAGCTGTACAAGATGGGAATCTCTAGCAAAATTGTTTTTTTTTTATTGAAAGCGATGTACGAAAGCCACGTCGCGTACGTATGGGATGGTGAACTTCTATCTGAGGTAGATGAAAGAAGGACGGCTTCTTAGACTGGTGCTCAGGAGAGCTATTTCGACAAGGGGAAATCTCATGAAAAAGTTGGGGGATAACATCGGTAAAAATGTGCGCATTGCCACAGACAATAGTACTGCTGATTTAAGGAAGATTTTGACAAAAAGAGCAAACTCCTATTTGTACGATACATGTAAAACGGAAGCAGTAACTTCATAACAGAATACTTTACAGTCAACTGAATTATAATCTTCAAGAGCACAGGTACTTCCCCAATCGCTTTTCCCTGAAGATGATTAATTTAATATTTAAAGTTAGAGGTGAAATAATTAATTTAAATAACATCCCACAACGTCCTGACGTGCCAAGTCTATGTGACCTGTGTAACCTACAAGAAAGGGAGGATGTATACCATTCAGTTCTTTAAAGTTTTCCAATTTCTTTACCAAAGCTATTTGATCTGAAATCTCCACACCCCTTATGCCACACATATGCCACACTACCGCCAGGAGTTCACATATTATACCCAAGATGGTTACATTTCTACTTTTTGCACTTAAATAACTGTTAATCAATAAAAAGTTAAAACAAGTAACTAAGTCATACCAGTTTGATCAAAAAGTTCCCGGAATTTATTCGACTGCCACACACTTATGCCAACGCTTGATCCAATCCTCGAAACACTTTTTATGTTCGGTTTTCGGTATGTCCATCAGTGCGATCAGCGATTTTTCCATTACTTCCTCACGGCTGCTGCAACGCGTTCCCCGTAGTGGTTTTTTAACTCGATTGAACAGAAAGAAGTCACAGGGAGCTAAATCAAGTGAATTCGGCGGCTGTTGGGTGGTATTTGTTGCATTTTTCGTCAAAAAATTACGAATAATGATGGCACTGTGCGAAGGTGCGTTATCATGGTGCAAAATCCACGAGTTTTCTGCCCAAAATTCTGGTCTCCATCGTTGTGATCCATGAAAACCGTAAGCATTGCCTTCTTTTTTGACTGGAAAAGACGTGGTTTTTTGGTCTCGGCTCATTTGGTGACCGCCATTCACTTGCCTGATGTCTGGATTGTGTGTCGTACTCATAAACCCACGTCTCGTCTCGAGTAATGATGCTTTTGATGAATGTGGGATCGGATTCAGCCTCGCAAATCATCTCTTTTGCGACATCAACAAGGTCTCTTTTTTGCATGAAATTGAGGTTTTTTGGCACCAACTTTGTTGCTACACGACGGAAACCCAAATCATTAACCAAAATGTCTTGGACGGATCCATGGGCAATGTTCAAGTCCTTCGCTATCTCTCTGATGGTTAATTTGCGGTTATTGACCAACATTTCTTTTAATTCATCAATGTTTTCGTCAGTTTTCGATGTCGATGGTCTGCCGCTGCATTCATCATCTTCGATTGACTCACTACCACTTTTGAACTACTCGTGCCACTGTTAAACGATCGTTTTCTTTCGAGAATCATTGCCGAAACACTTTTCCACCATTTCCAAAGTTCGCGCACCATTAAATCCGTCTTTTACGCAAAATTTAATACAAGTTCGTTGTTACAAATTTAAATTCATTTCTAAAATTGTAAAAAATCGCCAACACACACAGAGATAAATGTACTCTTGGCTAAAATGCCAACTTAACAAAAAAAGAAGAACTCAAATCGGAACAATGGGAGCGCCACACGGTTGTGACTTGTATTTTTTAATTTTCTGAATAAATTCCGGGAATTTAATCAAGGTGGTACGAGGGCGGGTCAATAAGTCCGTGACTTTTGGATTAAAACACAGATTTTTTGATAAAAAAATAATTTTATTTTTCAACGTAGTCTCCCTTGAGCTCTATACACTTTGTCCAACGCTTCTCCAATTTTTTTATCCCTTCCAAAAAAAATGATTTGTCGAGGTCCTCAAAATAGGCCTTTGTTTGCGAGATGACTTCATCATTGGAGTCAAATCTTTTTCCACCAAGCCATTTCTTCAGGTTTGGGAACAAGAAGTAGTCGCTCGGAGCCAAATCTGGAGAAAAGGGTGGATGAGGGAGCAATTCATAGCCCAATTCATGGATTTTTGCCATTTGTTACACGATTGCGTTTGTGGTCGACTGTGAGCAAACGCGGCACCCATCTTGCGGAAAGCTTTCTCATGCCCAAGTGATCATTCAAAATTGAAACCACTGAGCCATGCGAGATCCCTACGGCTTCCACAATCTCTCGCACTTTCAATCTTCGGCCGGCCAACACCATATCGTGAATTTTTTCGATTGTTTCGGGTGTAGAGACCTCAACTGGGCGTCCAGGACGTTCGGCATCTTCAGTGCTTGTACGGCCACAACGAAATTCAGTAAACCACTTTTTTACCATTGAAATCGATGGTGCAGAGTCCCCATAGTACGAGTATTTATCAAGCTTAGCCTTGGTCTCGGTAATGGTTTTTTTCGCAAGAAATAATGCTTAATAAGCACACGAAATTCACTTTTTTTCCATTTTCTCCTCAAATTAGTGAGTAGTCTGATAAAAATAGCTGTCAAACACAAACTAACTGACGCAGCAAGTTTAAATTTTGACAGGAGTCAACTGACAGATGCCTGTTGACAGGAGCAGTGTTGCTGTTTCAGTAAAGAGGTCAGAAATTCAAAAAGTCACGGACTTATTGACCCGCCCTCGTATCTCATACCTCTCTGATTGTGTTCTATTGCAGAATAGTGTGGACAGATTTTAGCTTTGTACTTAATGAATTTTTTTGATCTCGGTGCTAATCAAAGCCATACAATACCATATACTCGTAAGCACTTCCTACAATCCATTACAATTGGCTATATTGAGAGCTGGTGCAAGTGGAGACAGGATGCCATAAAATATTGGCCACAATCAGCATCCATACCTATGGTTTTGTTCTCTATCACTATTTTTATCTAGACAATTGTGAATACCTGTCTTGTCTGATCGATTTACACATGTTACAGACTCGAAAGTATCACCCACAATACATAATATGACACTTTTGAGAATTGAGATCCGAATTCTTTTCTTATGATCAACTCCCTCGTCCTTCCTCTTGCCCTAGGTGAATTTAACATGCTTCTTCTGAAGTTATATTCAGTTGGATTTTTGTAAATTTTGTAAAGTCCAGACTTTGAATTTGATTTGGAATTCGTTGTTCTGCGATGGTAACCTCTGATAAATATTCTTCGGTCAAATACGATTACTTTCTTTTTTTTCTTTGTTTGATGATGTCGACTGAAAACCAACCACAGCATGGTTCCTATACGGATACTATGCGATGTTTTCTATTCAGCAGACTTGAAATGTTGTAAATTAATCTAACAACATACTATAGATGAACATTGGGGGAGTATCTTTCACTTATACTCATTTGGGAATTAACTAGAAATTAATACCTTATGATCTAGACAAAAGCTTTGTCTTAACCGATTCCTGCTCTCCCAGAGAATAGGTTTTGCAAATTGTCTAATAGGGTAACTTGGCAATATAACTTTCTACAATGTTGTAAGTTATCAATTGTAGTAAGCAATTTGCTTATGTACTTGAACAAAGTTTTTAGTTATAAGACTACTTCATTCTGAAGTTAGTTCGATAGGAAGGCTTGCAAGAATACCCAGAAGCCACATATTCTTAATTAGGAAAAGAAAAAGTGATAACCCGTTTTTTTAAGGAAGATACAAGTCAGATATGTGTTTAAAATTACCACACGGAGTGCACTCCAACAACTTGCGTATATTAAGAGAAGCGAGTTTGTCTTTATAAATAAAAGATTCTCGCTATGCAATGGAAATAAAATTTAACTGCAACTTGAGATTGAAATCGTGTTGACATCCAATTTAAAAGTTGCCGCATAAAAGCGATTACCTCTAACATAAGAACTAGAAATACTTAAACCATCATAGATCAAAAGCTTCGTGGTAGCTCTCATACAACACAATTTAATAGTAATGACGAAGGCTTTCAACAAAAGCAAATTCAATTAGAAAACCCCTCTAGCATGTTCGCCATTTAAGTAAGCCCACTTTACATGCACCATTTCCTCTTGTTAACATGTCCAATTCCATTGACAACTACTGGGCGGAAACATTTTCCAAAGCGATTTTTAAAATTCGTTAAGCCTTCAAAAATCCAAGCCACCTCAGGAGTGGGACACGGACGTTCTTTGAAAAAGGATTCTAGAAACGTGTGCGTGACCGCGTAACACAAGCAGTTGCATGCATGTCCCTGCCGTCTAACAAAGAGGCGAATAACAATTATGCATTCGTAATTACAACACAAATTTAGTCCAAGTCCAAGGCACAGCGGCTGACTTTCGTCCACCACCACCACACCAGATTCAAGAGCAGAGTTATTTATGCGCTTCCACATCCCAGACAACCAGGCAAACTACAGTCCATCTCTAGCCGCTTTGCTACAGCAGCGTGGGGACCACAATTGCCACAACGTCACGAGAACGTGTGACAAATCCCCGAGCGCGATAAAACAGTTCACCTGACACGCAACCCCAAGTACCATTGAGTGCCACCACTAGCCAGTCAACAAGCCAACCAGCCAAAACAAACACAATGTTCGCGAGCGAGGCGACGCGATGTATGCAATTAGATAAGCATTTAATAATAATTGCAGCGGAATTAATAGAAATGTTTTATTACAATAAATTAGCGGGCCAGATAAGTGCAATTCGACATTTTGCACTCTTAGTGCGGGACTCGCGCGCCAATTACTCACTGCGGAAGCAGGTACTCGTAGTTGCATCTACTAGTAGGCTGTAAAAGTACTCCTAACCACTCTTGACTACGAGTAGTACCCTAGTAGAAATGGTAGCACGGATTCAAATTGCGAATGCGTGCTCATGAGTTCAACCCTATTGCCGCCGCACCGCCGCCACCAGTCGCCAGCTACACGTTTGCGGTTAATTATTTGATTTCGTGACATCAATAATTAAACACTTGGACCCATGGATCCGCAGCTCTGCGGTCTGGACTCTCAAATTGGAGTAGGACTCAAGTAAACGCTACTCCAAGCTGGTCTGCTAATGAGTGCGCGAATGTTAACCCGACTGACACCGGTGATTTATATTTTTTTTCGGTCGCTTATCTTTGGAAGTGAGATACAAATGTGGCAGTGGCACTACCAGTGGCACTTGCAACTGCCAACTATTAACCTTTCTTGGAGAATTTCTCTCAACTTATTTTCCTTACTCGACCAGTGGCAATGGTAGTTGTAGCGGTAGATTGCTCCTGCGGAGCACTGCACACACCTCATTAAATGTTCCGCATTATCTCTGCTAAGTGAGATGCTTCTTTGAATTCCTAATGCGGTGAATGCAATGTGATTAATTTAATGCGATCAATGAGTGAAGTACAGCGATGCGTTTTCTTTAACTTCAGATAAGTACGAGTATTCGTATACTCTTGGGCCTTGCAAAGTCATGAAACACCAAGAAGGAATGGGATCAAACCGCGGGAAGATTTTGTCTTATACTTTTCTCTGATCTGTGAAAAGTAGACTGGATTCCTTCCATCCTTTTAACATCTGTATACATTTCATATACTGGAATAGGCTCTATGGGAAGATTTGTTCATTTAGAACACATGCCTCGGCTACCGAAAGGGTTTCATTCCGTCGTGGCTTGTGTATAAATCAGACTCTTATCACACATACTCGTAGATAAAGTACTCGAGTTGACATTTAACATAATCATATGATGTATCTCATATATGATATACAGTTCAGAGAAGGGATACAAAATACTCGATAATAAAATATTGAGGTAATTATCCTTATGGACGATTGTCAGCAAACTATTGACAAAGATAAATGCTCTTGTAAAATATACCAAAACCGGTGTAAATGGTAACTTTATGCTTCAAAGATGGTCAAAAAATACCTACCTACAGAAGCGTCATATACCAATTTGCATTCCTATCACACTTGGTTACTTAACAAAAGCTTAATTATTCCTGAATGACTTCTTAGCAACGTCGGGAAGCATTCGTTTATTCTCTCGAGATCCCGAAGAGTCATTCCATCTGCAGTAATAATCACATATTACACAATTTTCAATGGATACTCTAGCGCAGGTAGTCCTATGGCCTCATAAACACTCCTTCGTGATCCGGCAATTCAACAATTTTATGTTTTACAATATTGGACCAGTTTAGAAGTCACTAATAGGTATAGCAAAAGCTTCAGCACCGCTTAAATGTCCATACTTACTTACTTAATGGGCTCCCAACCCGTGAAGGGTCCCTGCCTGGGACACGACTGCCTTCCATCCTGTTCGGTCATGGGCACGCTGCTTCCAATTTTCCAGACCAAGCGCTCTGGCATCCGCGATAGCTTGGTCCTTGAAACGGAGGTTCGGTCTTCCTTGTCGTCTCGATCCTGGGGGCTAGGATTCGAAGATCCTCTTAGCTGGAGCATTATTGCCCATTCGCTCGATGTGGCCGATCCAGCTCATAGAGTTCACGGTTATATCTTCTCCTCCATTCGCCCTCCTCACATATGGGACCAAATATTCGATGAAGAAGAATCCTGCTTATCGTCCAGCACTCGGCACCGTAGAGTAGAACTGGTATGATCAAAGTTTTGTATAGGTTGAGCATGATTTTCGTCTTTCTAGGTAGGAGTTTGGAACCCAGTTGTTTCACCAAACCGAAGTAGCAACGGTTTTTTAGGGTTAGTCTTCGTCGAATCTCCACAAAGGTGTCATTCGTGGAGTTGATATTTACTCCAAAGTAGGTAAACTCATTAACCACTTCGAAGTTGTTGTTGTCAACAGAGACGTTTTGTCCTGTCCGGTGGACAGATGCTGTTTTATTTCTTGACAACATGTACTTGGTTTTGTCCTCGTTTACTTCAAAGCCAAATCATTTCGCCTGTGCCTGATGGCACGCTGGGAGCGACCGATGATGTCGATATCGTCTGCATATCCCAGCAGCTGGACGGATTTGTGGAAGATGGTGCCTTCTGTGTTGACACCTGCCCTGCGCACTATCTGCTCCAGTACAAGATTGAAGAAGTCACATGATAGCGTATCTCCTTGCCAAAATCCGATGCACGTTTGAAATAGTTCAGATGCACTGTTTCCAAACTGCACATTGCATCGCGTGTTTTCCAGCGTAAGGCGACACAATCGGATCAGTTTTGACGGGATTCCGAATTCGGCCATCGCATTGTAGAGCTCTACATGATGAATGCTATCAAATGCGGCTTAGAAGTCGATGAAAAGATGGTGGGTCTCGACTTGAAATGCATTGGTCTTTTCCAGGATTTGTCTTAGTGTGATAATTTAGTCTATCGTCGATCTGCCGGCACGGAAGCCACACTGGTACGTGCCGATTAGTGTGTTGCAGACACGTTTACACATTACGTTGGATAGGATCTTATACGCGACGTTTAACAGTGATATGCCTCTGCAGTTCGAAGAGGACATAGGATCGCCTTTTTTGTAGATGGGGAATGATGAAAGCATGCCCGATGACTGGACAATCAGCTCCATATGCCCCATCTACAAAAAAGGCGATCTTATGTCCTAGTGTCCATAAGTTTCGAGAAAAAAGGCTGCCGCACAATGTCATTATAACTCCATGTAGTTCCAAAGATAACTCCTTGGCAGTGCATGTATATAAATATTAACGGAAAGAAGATTTACCAGTGTGTCTAAAGAAAAGTTAGCCGTGCTAGTGATGCAGCGCGTTTTTTAAAGTCTCGTGAAAGCAACAGAGATGCCTACTTGTCAATGCTGTTTCTACCAGATAACCAGCACATTTCTATTCTCTTGCGCTATCTATCTATCGAAAAGACCCTTATCGGACGATAAGCCATATGTCCAATCGTGTGTTTCTTGTCATTGGTATTTCAAAAAAGTTGGCTATTTAGGATGGCACCCAAATACCAAGCTTCATTGGAGTTGGTGTTTCATTGGATGATCATGTTTAAACAACAAAATGAGCTAAGACTGCCAGTTTCCTTCTTGTTGTATGGATATCAAAATCAGTTTTGAACGTATAGTCAATACGTTTCTATAGCACATTTCTTCTTCTAAAATCGTTAATCAGCTAAGCATGCCTGCGCCCATCGACCATCGTAAAATCCAGGACTCTGAAAATTGCATTCTTTGTACCGCAGATCTCCGTGTAAATGATCAACACTCTGGGACTCTCATAGGTTAGTCGGTCTCGGCTGCCTAAGAGTTTCGCAGAGCTTTCTTGTGGCTAGATAAAACTTGATAGTCGCAACCCACTTGCTAAAGACGAGGCTAGTCTGAAAAGAGTTATAAGTTTAGACCGGTAGAGCTCGCCTTTCATAATTACTGATACCGAACTATTCGGTCTTTTTCGACTATGGACACAAATACTCGTAGGATCCTCTTGTACTGATTGAAAACCACTAACAACTTACATCGCTCAAAAAATATAAAGGACTGCCTACATACAAATCTTGTTTTTTTTTTTATTTGGGTCTGCAGTACAAATGCGTATTTGACAGCTGTAATAACAATGAATTCCTACAAGCAATGTCCTAGCTATGACATCAAAAGTGTCCTCGGCGATTTTAATGCAAAGCTAGAAAGAGAGAAGGCATCTTTGGTAGCACTGTCGCAAGATATAGCCTGCACGACAACAACTCCGATAATGGATTCAGACTCATTGACTATGCGGCGGGGCGAAACATTGTCGTAGCTAGCATGTGGGTTCTACATCTCGATATTCAGAAGAGCACTTGAAGAAATCCTGATCATTTAACCGTCAACCATATTAACCACATTGCGATCGATACAGACACTCCTCCAGTATTATGGGTGTCCGAAAGTTCAAAGGAGCTAATATCGACTCGGACTATTACCTTGTTGTAGCGAAGGTACGATTGCGCATATCTCGAACAGCTCCAAGATTAGCTAAGACTATAAGGAATTTCGACGGCAGACGGCTACAATCGCAAGAGATTGTTATATCCTTTTCCGATCGAATCCCTCACGCACTCAAGTGGTTGTGTACAGGCTTCCAAATCGGAAGGTCAAGTGTTCGAATCCCAGCCGTGCCCGAAAGACTTGCATTTTTTCAGTCAACAAAAATCAAGTAAAATGTGGATTTGACTACTTCTATATCTACATCTTTATTTCGTTTAATATATTACATTGGTATTGTAACCACACATTTTACATTACACAGGGATTTAACGTTATAAGTTTTCCTCTGAAATATTATCTAGTGTTTTTTTTAAGTATCATAAATAATAATATTAAAGTTGTTAGAAGGAAAACACGAAAGCAAAAACCTCCAATTACTAATTATCTTCATAGAGACAATAACTTTATTATACAGACTGACTAGCGTAATAATAAAATAATTATCAATTGAATTATTAATGCACAAGAGTAAATAAATAATAAATAAATAAATAAATAAATTTACAAACAAATAGGTAAAATTAAATATTGTTACTTTTTTTATGTTTTTTTTTTAATAATAAGATGGAACACATAACGAGTAACAATTAAAAATAGGGATTCATTAATGTGAATTTAATTCGAGTTCAATTGGCGTACTAAAGGATTGTTAGCAAAATTGCAGCGGCTAAAGAAGTTTTCATTAAGTTTCTTAATTCTAGAACATATAAGTTCAACGCTCGCTTTCCTGTGGATATCTGTAGTGGAATGATGCCAAGGTAGGTTGAGCATCATTTTTAATATTTTGTTTTGACATATTTGTAGTTTCTTAAGGTGACATTTAACGCAATTTCCTCATACCTGATACCCATATAATAGGATTGCTTGAAAGATGATTTTATGAATTATCATTTTGTTATGAGAAGAGAGTAGTGATTTCCTGTTTAAAAATGGGTAAAGCATTTTAATTGCAATTCCTACCTTTTTTGTTGTTTGTTGTATGTGTTCATTAAACGTAAGTTTGGTATCGAGATAAACGCCTAAATATTTCACCGAGGATTCCCATGGAATGCGTACACCATTAAGTTGCAGCTGGGAACTAGGCAAAAAGCAAGTCTTTCTTTTTCTTGTGAAAAAAATAGTGTGCATTTTAGTTCCGTTAATTATTATTTTGCACTTAGAATAATATTTTTCTAAAATTTCCATCGCATTATTCAAGTTACTCTCAATGTCTAGAGCAAATTCATGTGATGAAAATATGGCAGCGTCGTCAGCAAAAATAGCAGCACTACAGTTAGTTAGGACTGGAAAGTCAGAAGTATACAGATTAAACAGTATTGGGCCAAGAACAGATCCCTGCAGCACACCTGCATTAAATAATTTCAGACTAGATTGGCTGCTATTCATGACCACTTTAAAAGAGGGACGGGATAAAAAGCTATAAACTATTTTACAGATATATGTATAGGAAAATTAAGTTGAATCATTTTAAATATGATACCATTGTGCCAGACTGTGTCAAAAGCTTTTTCAACATCGATGTAGACCATTCCAGTAAACTTACCAATTAAACGATTTTGCTCTTAACATGGTTACAGACTCTTAGTATTTGGTGCGCAGTATTATGATATTGTCTGAACCCAAATTGCTCATTTGGATATATATGATTGTTGGAAATGTGTTTAACTATTCTTTCTTTGAGTACTTTTTCAAAAATCTTCCTAAGACTACTAAGCAAACTTATAGGCCTGTAGCTGACTAGAATATTATAAGTAGCCAGCTCTCACAAACAATTTAGTCTCCCCATTAAATGTTGGATGATGCAACCCATTGAGCCCAAAAATCTTTCGACTCTCTCTGTCCATTTTTCCAAAAAAAAATTAACACATGCTGTGGCATTATAAGTGTATTCATACCCACTTGAGTGTTAAGTTCTTTAAAAAAAAAAGAGGTCCCTTGCTGCCAGCATCAAGCATCTAAGACCAGTGACAACACTACCAAAAAGAAATCAGAGATACCACTTATGATGTGCTGGGTTTTACTACACTATACCCCAACGAAACCCATTGTTTACTGAGAAAGAGGAGCTATACAGAGCAGTGGCTGTAACCCAGTTTTTTTCTGCTGTATCATAACTCCAATACGAGTAGTAGCGAATATAGGTAGAAAGCACTTTGCAATCGATTGTAGTGTTATTCTTTATTTTCAGAACAGAGCACTAAAAACATAGATCTGGTCTATTATTCTCCTTATATGTTCTTCCTTGTGTTTACTAAAATTGATCGATCTTCAAAGGTATATGAGTAAACGCTGCAATGAAAATACCTACTGTTCCAGCACCCACCACATCAGCCCTCAGTGCATCAGAGGATGTTGTAACACTTACTTTTAGCACACTTAAGTGCTAAGCCAACTTAGCCAAAGTGCTTCGTCAGCAACCTGAAGTCTTTCCTGCTGAGGGGCAGCAAGAAAGTAGTAGACCTTTTAGAGAACTTTGGAAGCATTTGTTTGGTTTGCCGGCAACATCATGCCATTTGCAGTTATTCTCATATGAATCCCAACATCAGTTTCTGAAAATCCCCCCCCCCCCCAAACCTTACATGGTAAGTTCATCTGTGGTTTCATTTCCCGTGATCGCGTTGTAACCGAGCACCCAAACACAAGTCAGTGAATTCTGTATGTAGTGTTCTGCTATCATATTTGTCCTACCTTAAGCCAAGAAATCATCGTGTTCTGGACAGTCCCAGCTCCAAAAAGCCTCTCTTTTTATATAAAGTCTAATTAAATTCAGAAGTCCAATATTGATTGAGGTGACATCGTGTTCCCATGTAGATTAAGGCTGTCTCCCACTGGGGCTGCTTATAGTTTTCCCGTCCTGTATGGTAGCTCCTGTATTGGTCACTGACAATTGGTGTGTCATATCTATTGTTAAACTTACTTCAGTTGCACACAGAGCAGATGTGGATACTTTAGGGCCTGTGCTTATATACGATTTTTGGTTTTTTGTATGAAATGCTTGCACCAGTGAAGGTTGCTCGTGAAATAGTTATGCCGCAGTTTATCATCCTTCGTATTATAATACAATACAATTCTTTCAATTTTTTCTACCCTCAATGTCAAATCACAGAGCACTTAATAGCAGAGGAAACCAATTTTGAACATCGATTCCTTGGTTGAATTCGCTCTCATGTAGTTCAATCCAATAGTATTCCATAATCACTTGATTCGCCCAGAGGCTTCTGTAAAAATCACTTATTGTTGGCAAAGCAGTTACAATATCCTCCGCCGATTGTTGTTTGTCCTTTGACGCCTCATTTATAGCCCTTTTAGCTACTTGTCGGAAAGGGAGTATTTCGAATATAAACCTCCTATTTGTTCAGTTGCCTTATGAGGTAATCGTCCTTAAAGTGGGCATTTCTTCGCTGCTCGGATTGTTGGAACTTTGCTTAACATTTTTTTTACTCTATAAGACGACGGCTTATATCATATTTCAGATTATTTGATGGCAAGATCACCATTGATCACAATATTGCCATAATTGCACATACTATCACAGTGAAGTAATTGTGTCATGGTGCTACGTTAAAAATGCATGAGTTTTGTTTTTCTTCTTTCCATTATGGACTAAAAATTTGTTCTGTTTTGTAGATTTTCCACAGAGCGAATTTAGAATACTTTGCCACCTTCTCCAAAGTGACCTGACCACTTCCCATGTACATATATTTTGCATGCCTGCCAAACAATTCTATTATTTCTTGAACAGACAAGCTCATATACGAGTAATTAATGCAATTCTCCACCAAATCGAGCACACAAGTTTATTGCCTCCCAGTTTAGCAACACACCCAGCCCCTTATAGTCAGCCACTCAATCAGTTAAGCAAATTGCTCCATTTGTGTTCCAATTGGCGACAGCTTGTCGTTAGAATTTAATTGAATCAAGGATTTCGACTTCGTCTATCGATCACATAATGCGTGCAAAAAGGCGTTTCAGCTAATAAGCCATTCGGCTAATTCCATCGTTCAGATAAGCGTGCTAATTTATTACCAATTTTCACGGAAAAAGCAACACTGTCACACGCATTTGCATACAATAAAAGAATTTATAGTGATCCTCGAGGCAGCATTAGCCTTCAGCGTTACTGGTCGGTTGACAACCGCCCCGACCAAATAAAATTGTTTTTGAAAATAAATTACCTATTAGCACATGTTAAGCGAAGCGGGACATTCGTGATAGGATGTTCGATAATTTTTTGGATTTGTCACTGCGGACTGAAGTTGGACTGAGTCTTGTGAGTCTTGTGTGTAGGATGCAGTTGTTACGAGTTTCAGCCAATTACATCACGCGATTGCTTCTGACATAATAAAAGACTGGGATAAATCATTGCAATGATATGGCCCATTTGTGTTGAAGTGGTTGATAAACGAGCATTGGTAATTAAGGATCAAAGATACGATTAAGAAATTTGAAACGGAAACACTAAACTTGTGACGTATTTTGTTTCACGCTCAAGAAAGATATTAGAATACACATATAGTACGTATAGATACCTAGAACCTGAAACTTTTAGACTCGAAGAAAGCAGCACTTTATATTTATTCTGCTAGAAAATCTAGGTAAGATAAGCTATTGCTGAACAGCTCCGAATGACGACATATAGGTAGTTGTTTTCACATAACACGCGTTCTTCCTAAATATAACATGGCATTCTCTTACGATTTCGGATTAATCACAACAGCCGTGCGCATACTTACCTTAAATAGACATAAAGCTACCAAGCAAGCTCATATGTCTATACTCCCTAGGCTATGGCAAGAAGTTTTGAGCTTTTATAAGATAGAGCGAACGTATTGTAGTAATCCACATCAATGTTTAATCGGTCAAAATAAGCCTAATATGATCTCATGGTCCACTATCGGAAGGTTTGGGCTTTACAACACCACGTTAGTAAATAGACTTAGGCTTATTGGCCTTGCTGTGGGACGAAATGTCGCTGTAGCCCACCTCAATATTTACAAAGGTTTATGGTGATTAACAGATTACCAGATTACAGGCCACCACCAAGGCAACAGGATTCAAAACAAAATCTATAGAAATGGGGTAGAAACTATGGAAAAAGTACTTTTTCAGTCCTTTAAACAGCGGAAATGACCTCACCCATGTTGTCGGGAGTTTGTGTCGCCCCTTGTTATTTAAGCAACAAAAGCTAACATCGCGACTGTCTGCAGTATGGTGTTAATGCCAGTCAACAATGTGCTTGGTCTCTATCATAGCGCACTCTGTATAGAGTTCAAAGCCGCATAGGGCAGCATGTAAAGAGACGGCCCATACCTCATTCTGGCATCGATGGCAAACGTTTTAAATTATTTCAGAATGACGATCTAGATATATAGCTGCTTACTTAAAACAAGAGGGAGAATTCTCCAAAAGTCGGTGGGATTGAGTGCATGTCTGTAAGCAGTTGGCCAAAACTGTACTTGATGGAAATATTAACTTCAAGAATGAAGTCCGAGCCGGTTTGTAGCGCCATTTTAGTTATTCGGTATTACCTTTTGTGTCCGAAAATATATTTTTGATTTCAAAATCAAAGCATTTTTGAATGGAACTCGACTTCGACCATATGGCCACCGCGGGCTCGTTTGCAGCGGTGGATTCGTTGGACCCAATTTTCAACGACTCGGTTACACCTTTCGGCCGCTATTGTTCAATGTTGGCTCTGAGCTCTTCCAACGTCGTCAGTTTGTTGGCATAAACCAATGACTTAACGTAGCCCCACAGAAAATAGTCAAGCAGCGTTAAATCGCACGAACGAGGCGGCCAATCGAATGGGCCATTTCTTGAGATAACATGCT
This sequence comes from Volucella inflata, assembly GCA_928272305.1. NCBI lineage: Eukaryota > Metazoa > Arthropoda > Insecta > Diptera > Syrphidae > Volucella > Volucella inflata. The sequence continues at coordinate 232,023,608 of OV743716.1, forward strand.
CACTATACTTACTCTTCAATAAATCGATTGTAACGTGTGCTGTGTAGCTTGTGGCACCATCCTGTTGAAACCTACATGTCGTCCAAGTCCATATCTTCGAATTCGGGCCAAAAGTACGCCATAATGTGGTCTGAGCGATGCGCAATTCGTGAAAACGCCGTGGAATTGACTGATTTGGATCGTCTGCTACGGACGCCTGAACGGCAGCGATATTTTCGACACTTCGACCAACCCGTTTTGTCACTGACACGGCAACATCACACAACGAATATGCAGACTCAAATTTTTGCACTTAACCGACTCCGTATTTCGGTAGAAAATTTTTATAATTTGCAGACGTTGCTCGTTCGTGTACTTTACCATGACGAAAATGTTGAGTTAACTGAATAAATTGACAGTGACAGTTTGATGATTAGTGAAAGAGTGCGTTCACAAATTAAATTCAAGTCCCTATTGGAAAACCCGATGTATTTAAGTTTAGTTATTGCAATTTATAATTCATTTTTCTCGGGGCGACGACAATATTTCCGATCGTAAATGCAAGTTGCTGAAAACAAGTCAACACTTCTTTTGGCTGCTATGAATGATTAGGTATCTAGATTAGTGAAGGATAGCTTTGTGACATTCCATGAAGAGATCCATAAGTTGTTTTCTCTTTTTAGGGTTCCGCCTGTCCGTCTGTCCGTGTGTCACAGACAATTTACTCCAAATCTACCGGACCGATTATGTTGAGATTTAGTACACATATGTATTTCTGTGACCCAAATACGAACGCATAACGCAAATAAATGAATTTTGAATATGAGGGAAATTTTTGGGGGGCAAATTAGGAAATTAAAAATATTGCAAACTGTACCGTGTGACATATCAAATGAAAGAGCTTGTTTCAAGGGTCTCAAATATATATTTTTTTTATAGTTTTAATATAACTAGTTTTAAAGTTATTTAAGAAATACATGAAAACCATAATTCTTTTAAAATTTTTTTTGTTTACAACAATAAACTCTTTTTTCTTTTTTTAAGACATGATATTGATCACCTCATCTGGATCCACATGAATACCTGAGTGAGCAGACAGCCTTGCAAGTGCGCTTAGTCTTGGATGGCCCATGACGCTTCGAGATACTCTTTTGATCCTTTTCATCGTTGAAAAGGTTCTTTCAACGCTAGCTGTTGTAAGAAGTAGTAGTTGTAGAATAAGTAGTTGTAGATGTAAGTCTTGTAACATATATCTATCTGTTTCAGAACATCGGTAAAGATATCAATCGATGAAATTTCTTCGCACCAGAGATGTACTCCACTTTAATAGCTGAAAGGATATTGCGTCATCAAAGAAAAGAGTTAGCTTTTCCATTTCATTTTCTCGATTAACGGCAGCAAAAACTGGAAGCAGAGCTTGAAAAATGTGTGTGATGTGGTAAAACATCCTCGTGTTGACCATAAATCTGTCAGTAAATTTTTTTATTAGAGAATCTAGACAGGGAATAAGTAAAGAAACTCTAAAACAATCTTTAGTACATGATGTGTCTGGATTGGAGCGTCTTGTTTATTTTAAAGAAATCCTTTGAATAAATTTTCGCCAAGTTGTGAAAAAATCTCCGGCATTTCCTCTTATATTTCTAAGAGATTTTAAGACTTGTTTTGTGTGATTTATTGCAGACACGAAATTCAAAGTTTCATTTTGTAGGAAAATTGAAGACATCGCCCAATTCTTGGTGGATATTTCTTCAAGACTAATCGCAATACATTTGAAGATTCTTTTAAATCATTTCGGGGGGGGGGGGGGGGTGGTTATGCCCCTCTAGCCCCCCCTGGCTACGTGCCTGCTCCTAGAAGTCTATGGTCTAAACATAACTTGGTAAATCTTCCGTGGCGTACAAATTGGCATTGCCGTTTGAATGTATGGGAGACCATGTTTTTTTTTCAACTAGAATGTTAAGCTATTTTAGTTACCAGAAACAAATTTGGATCAGATTTAAAAGAAAATGGTAACATATTCAATGCACGGAACCCTCTCCACGCGAAGTCAAATCACACTTGTTCGCTTTTTTCTATTTGGCTTATCAAATTGGATTATTCCATCTCAATGCAAATTTTTCAAAAATTTGGGTCAAATTTCAAGTCTTATAAATTTTATAGATAGATAGATAGATTTTTATTTCGTACTCAAATATATTACAAAAATATTGTTATTGCACATTTTACAGAGATTTGATGATTTGACATTTTATCTTTCTACTGAAACATTATTTTTAATTCTATTAAGAATGTGTGGAGAAAAAACAGGTGAAAAAAAAAATTTGAAGGAAAAACGAAAACAAAACCTTCAATATAAAGGAAAAAAAAGAAAAAAAAAAAAGGATTTGCATATACAGAGATACATATCGGGATAAATTTACGTATATGTATGTACATGAAACGATGAATGAACACATAAATAAGTGTGAATAAATATACAGAACATGAATAAGCATATAATAAATAAATACATATATAAGTAAATGAATAAATAAATAAATAATAGAGAAACAAAAATGACTAAATTCTCTTTACAAAAAAAGAAAAAAAAACAATAATACATACTTAGAGATGTACATATCAGTCATAAGTACATAATTCATTTACAAGCGGATTATCAGCAAAACTACATCTTCTTTTAAACGTATTATTAAGTTTAAAGATTCTACATGAGTATCACGAGTTGAGTTATGCCAAGGTAAATCTAGCATCATTTTTAAGATCTTATTTTGCGAGACTTGCAATTTGTTTATGTGGCAAGTTGCAACGTCGCCCCATACTTGGCATCCTTATAGCAGAATCGCCTGGAAGATTACCTTGTGCAATATAATTTTATTGTCAGTGGAGAGTAGTGATTTTTTATTAATAAATGGATACAGCATCTTTATTGCTATTCCTATTTTCTTTATAGTTTTAGTGATATGGTCCTTAAATGTAAGTTTGGTATCTAAGTAAATACCTAGATATCTGACAGAGGGTTCCCAATTTATATAGCTTCCATTCAGTTGAAGTTGGGAGCTGGGAAAAAAGCATGACTTTCTTTCCGAGTGAAAAAGATTTGTGGTAATATTTTAATAATATTTCCATTCCATTTTTGAGATTCCTCTCAATATTAAGAGCGAATTCATAAGATGAAAATATTGCGGTGTCATCAGCAAATATGGCTATATCACAGTGCGGTAACTTTGGTATATCAGATGTATAAATGTTATAAAGGATTGGGCCAAGAACTGAACCTTGTGATACACCCGATTCAAAGTGTATTAGGTCAGAGATACTACTGTTAACATGGACGTTGAAACGACGACTGGACAGGAAACTGTTGACTATTTTACAGAGATATGGAGGAAAGTTAAAATGTACCATTTTGTATATCAAACCCTCATGCCAAACAGAGTCAAATGCCTTTTCAATGTCTAATAAAACCATGCCAGTAGATTTTCCTTCAGATCGATTTCTTTTAATGCAGTTGCGTATTCTCAGTACCTGATGGGATGTACTGTGATGACGCCTAAACCCAAACTGTTAGTTGGGAAAAATTGTTTGATCATCTGTGAACTTTAAGATTTTTTCCTTTAATATCTTTTCGTATACCTTACTAAGGTTGCTTAGTAGACTGATAGGTCTATAACTTTCCAGACTTTCTGGAGGTTTACCAGCTTTTAAAATGGGTACCACTTTTGCAAGTTTCCATTTATCAGGAAAATAATGCATTTTTAGACATGCGTTTATAATGAATGCTATGTATTTTATACCTGATTTGGGCAATTGCTTTAAATAAATGTTTCTTAACATATCAAGTCCTCCTGTTTTTCTGGGCCCAAGGTTATTTAATATAAATTGTATATCTTTCTTCTAAAGAAGCTTGAATGGTGTTGCTTACAAGAGCGTCGGTATGTGCATCACCTAAGTTTTGTGAGACACTATGATTGTTGGAAAAGTTTACCGCAAGTACATTGGCTTTTTCGACATCTGTAAAGTATGTGTTCGAAGCGCTTTTTAGAAAAGGTAACTGTCTGCTTTTGTTTTTTACTAATTTGACGATGTTCCAGAAAGGTTTTCCGTTTTTATCAAGTATATTGAGTTTTTTGTTCCATTCTACGTTACGGAACCCTGAAATTTTTATGGTTATTTGCTTATTCAGGTATGTCCTTTGTTGCCTGAAAATGGGTAGGCGATACCGTTGCCAATTACGTCTACAAACATTCCTCAGTTTAATAAGGTTCAGTATTTGGGAAGGTAACTTTAGGCAGTGATTCTTTTTGGGAACTTTTGGTATACTTTCATCGACCGACCTGAGAACATGTTCTGAAAAGTCGTTTACAAGACAATCGACGTCTTCTTTAGATGATATGCCATCAGTATCCATGGGAATATTCCTCAGTTTAGATTTAACTACTGAACGAAATCGCGTCCAATTGGCGTTTTTTAAATCTTGAACATATTCCACTTTTTTGTTCTCCTGACCATAGAAGACGACAGAAAACCGGATTGTGATCCGAACTAAGTTCATTTAAAGACACTGGGGTTGTTATGTAACAAGGCACATTTGTAACAAATAAATTTTATAAATTTCACATGAAAATTTGAAAATATTTTATTTTTTTTTTTTTCGTATTATTTATTTATTCATTATCACCTCAAAACTAGCTAACAATAGATAACTCTTTAATTTAGGATACAAAAATTTATATTACTAGTTAAAAATGATGAACAAATTAAAGATCATTCTAAAACCTAAGTTTGTGCTGATAGATCCATGGAAATATTGAAATAATGTGTATTCAAGAATAACTGACGTGATGTACCATCAGGTGTTCTCTAGTTACAACTTTAAGCATTCAAAAGATAGAGTATTAGACCGAAACAAAATAAAAATAAAGAAAATAATCTTTTTGCATGTTTTTAAACTATGTTATGATATTCAATAGTAGCTCCAAGCTTAAAGGGTCCAAAGTAAAGAGCCAATCTTTAAGTGATTTTAAAAAAATGTGGAAGTTTTGTTTGGATCGTATAGACATGGGAAGTTTGGTAAACATTCTACGCGATTAAACTATATAAAAATTAATAAAATGTGTTTTGTGCGCGTGTGGGATGTCGAAAAGTACCATGTTCTTTACTCGCAAGTTATAAGTTGAAGGATTCCTAAAAGGAACATTTCCGCTTCGTTTAAAGAATTCTTTGAGTGCCTTGAAAACGTATAGATTCCTGAGTGGCAATATCTGAAGGCTTGTAAAAAGTGGCCAACTTTCTGTATAGCGATTTTTGCCACATGCAATTCTAATTATATGCTTTTGAGCAACACCTAGTGCACTTACGGTACTAAGGTAGGTACCTCCCCAATTAACAATCCCATATTGAAGCTTCGACTGAACTAACCCGTAATAAAGCATTGAAAGTACTCTTTGCGAGCAGTAAGGCTTCAGAAGATACATTTTCCGTGATAATAAAGTCTTATATATGGCTTTAACTGAAGGGCTTGTGCCTTCCAATTTAGTTTGTTAGTTTGTGAAAGTGATGTCATCTGCAAATGCGCTTATACTCATAGCTCCGTAAAAGCTCTGGATGAAAAGTGAGTTTATTTTTTATAAGGAACAATACTGGGCTTAGTACAGAACCTTGCGGAACGCTATTTCTAAGCTTAAGCCATTGATCAATACTCTTTGCTCCCTCTCAAATAAATAAGACTTACGCCAATTTTATGTCATTCCTCTGAAACCAGCTTTGTATAATTTTGTTAAGATTATATTTGGGTCCACCATATCGAATGCTTTGGTCATATAAATGAAAAGAGCCATAGTAGAATGGCCTTTGTTAACTCCACTGAATAAATCGCAGTAGACGTTTAAGATTGCATCCTCCGTGGATCTTCGAGATCTAAATCCAAGAAAAGAAGATACTTCTTTTTAAAAATTTCTGCATTCTTGATTTCATTAATTTTTCGAAAATTGTTGATATCGTGGGAAGCGGAGAAATCGGTCTATAATTGACTTTATTTTTACAAGTCCCTTTATTAAACAGATGCAAAATTTCTGCCCTTCTTAGAGCCACCGGAAACACGCCGCTGTTCACACTGAGGATAAAAAGATAACACAAGACATCAACAATTTCCCAAGGATTTTTTCAGAGTTACGGCAGAAATACCATCATTGTGCAGGTTTCCTTGTTTTGCAAAGCAAACTGGTGAAAAAAGAAACTATTACTCTGCCATCTATCATCAATTAAGCTCGATGAAATATTGCAGTTACAACTGGAAGGTGGTTCGGAGGGTGTAACAGTATCAGAAATATTAAAAAAGAAGCTATTAAATAAATTTGCTATAGCATGTGGATCGGTCAGGGTTGAGTTATCAACCTCTATGTTAGGAATATTGTTAGACTTTTTTTTCCTACCTAAAATGTTATTTACTAATTCCCATTCCTTCTTTATGTTTCCCCTGGTTTGAGTTAAGCGATTGGTGTATTAATAATCACGTGCTTGTTGCATCACAGTCTTAGTTATATTGCAAAAGTTTTGGTAGCTTTTCAGACTAAGATTTTGTGGGTGTTTTCTACACTTTTTAGCAAATTCTTTTTTTCGCTTTATTTGATTAAGTAGGTGTATTGCCATCTAAGGCTTTAAAAACGAGTCACGCTGCCTGATATTTAGGACAGTAGGTGTGCTATGGACATGATTGTGGCATTGTAGGCCACAGAAGGGTCGCTTTACAAGATTAATACCTGAGTTTTTCCTTCAATGATTGATGTCTATTTGGGCTTTTTGCCTGCTAAAATTTTTCCTAAGCGAAGACGTTTTAAGACGTTAAGAGGTTTTTACTAGTTTTTTAAGCAGTCCATTGAAAGAAATGTTAACGTGACTTACATAGTTCCAGTAGAGCTTACATTTGTTTGTCTCTCTGTGATTTGTCTGCATTTGTCTATACATCTACCGACAGTGATTGAGGCATATTTTCATCACACTACACTCAACCAACTTCAGAAAAAAACTCTGAGACTTTGATTTCCTAAAATTTTGCGCCATCAGTGCACAAACCAAACGGTGACACATTACACGTTCCCAATTGACACAAATAAAGTCTCCTCAACTTCAATTTATCACGACGACATTATGCCCAAAATTGACTCCTTTTTATCATCTAACTTTGGTCTTCCATCATGTAAGAACGAAAAACCAGCAACCACATCCCTTTAGTCAATTAAAAATGCCATCCATCTATGCATATCCCATCCCGCCTGATTAACCATCCACAAATGCAACAAAACCACAACACAAAGCAAATTAATCAAATCTCTCAATGTCCTGCTCGCATAAAATATGATCTTCGTTAATTACCAAACGAAATACCGCACGCCTCGGAATTAAGTGCATCCCATTAATTATCCTCCTCTCGAAAACCTCCAGAGAGGAGTTCCTTACAAAAAAATGTTGCTTGTCTTACACCGTACTAAATTGACACATAAGCCAAACTGTCAAAGGAGCATCTCCATCATCCCCGTCGCCAGCGAGGGGACGAAAACATCAAAACATGTTTGTTGAATGTACCCAAACACTGGAGTGGAGTGGGTCGAAGAACTCCAGGAACTCGAGAAGCTCGAGGAACAAAAGATTCATGGATTCATGGATCTGAGAGAAGAATGCCGTTTTGGCGAGCAGCAGTAAATTCAATTTGAAGGGCCACACTGGCGCTAAATGTAGAATCACTGTCACACATAGGGCGACGCAGCCCCCCTCTCACATATGTATCTGTTTCAAGGCAAAATAGAAGCAATTAATAATCTGTGATGCTGCGATGCTGTGATGCACTATTTAACAGCTGGAGAAGCAATACCTCCGTCCATCATTTAATAGGATCTTAATAGTTCTATTAGGCCGCTTTGAGAAGCAGTTCCGCGCGTTGGCATGAAAATTTCCTCCTATGAGCTCTGCCGCCACTTTGACTCGCAGTGCAACTGTACAGCAAAACGACTACAACTACTACGATGTCGATGATGAAGGAGACGATCACTTGGTTGTGTTTGCCACTTAATTTATTGACTTTCTAGAGGCTGAGGATGAACATGAGGATGTGGATGAAAATAAGAATGAGGCAGAGATTTTTATTTATATGAATTTGCTGATGCTCTCTAGGTCTGGTCCTAATGCATTCTCAAGTGCATAAGCGTTCTCAATGAGCATCTGGAGGGTGGCACTGGTGGAGGATCGTGGTGATGATGATCATCATCAACAGAAGCGTTTAGTGTGCATATTAAGATGTTCACTCATTCTGGAGAGAGCAATAAATTTTGTGGTTAATGGAAGCGACACTTTTGGAATTGGAATCGCGTTTGCATTTATTTTGTTTAATTTTGGATAGAGAAGCCGACACATTGTCGGGGTCTAATGTGAACGTCTTAACACCGGAAGGTGACACTTCATGGAAGTTTCCCTTTAATGAGCTCTGGATGAATGTTTTTGTTTCAAGTAATAAAAGCTTAAATACTTATCTGTACATACTCATCATCATATATTTTATTTTAACAAAACAGAATTTGTACTAAGTCGAAAATAGATACAATGATTATTTATCACCTTCTTAGCCCAAAGAAGCAGCGATTGTCAAGAGATATTCTTCGTTTGATCTCAGCGCTGGTGTCATTGTCTGAAATCAACTACCTCAATGCTATACCTGTCGACGGTGACGTCCGGTCCGAAACGTCGGTGTTCAGTGTACTTCTTGCTAGACAGGATATACTTAGTCTTGCCCTCATTGACCGCTAAACCCATTTTCACCGCTTCCGTCTCAACACTTGCAAAAGCGCCACTGACATCACGCTGCTTTTTTCAAATTATGTCAATATCGTCGGCGTATGCGAGTAATTGGACGGACTTTTGAGAGATTGTGCCACTTGTGCGCGTGAGTTCTGCACTATTCTTTCGAGAATGATGTTGAAGAAATCACAGCCTTGTCTAAATTCTTTTTTGACATCAAAGGTCTCGGTGAGATCTTTACCGACCTTGATGGAGCAACGTGCATCCCCCATCGTCATCCTGCACAGACGGACGAGTTTGGCAGGGATGCCAAAACTAGACATTGCTCTGTATAGCTCGTCTCTATAGATGCTGTCATACGCGGCCTTAAAATCGATCGATATCAGGTTGTTGACGAACGTCTGCCAGCGTTCATCTTATAAGCGATGCTAAGAAGACTGGTGCTTCTGTAGTTGGCGTAGTTAAGAGGGTCTCCTTTCTTGAGGATCGGACAAACAATGCTGAGGTTCCATTCATCGGGCATACTTTCGTCCGACCATATTTTACAGATGAGTTGCTGTATGCTCCTTCCCAAGCCATCGCCTGCCGCTTTGAAAAGCTCGGCAGTCAGGCCATCCGCTCCAGCAGCTTTGTTGGACTTAAGCTTCGATATAGCTATCTTCACTTCATTCAGTGGGTGGACGGAACTGTTGGTCATCATCGCCCAGGTTGAAAGGTTCATTCTGCCTGACAGCGGTATTTGTTTCTTCGTCGCCGTTATACAGTCTTCAGAAGTTATCTTTCCAGATTCTCAGCATCGACTGCGGCTCTAATACGATGTTCCCTTGTTCGTCCCTACAGGCTTCGGTTTGGGGTTTGTGTCCGTGGCATGTTTTCTCTACCTTTTGGTAAAATTGCCGAGTCCCATTCCTGGAGCAGCATCTCTCAATTTCCTCGACCGCGCGCTTCTCATGCTTTTCCTTTTTCCTCCTAAGGAGCCGGTGTTCGTCTTTCTTCTTCTGCTCATAGAGCTCGTGAGCAACTCTAGTCTTTTTTTTGCAGTGCCGCATGTCGTGTTTTTGCTTAGCTGCATGTGCTAGCCGGCATTCGTTATCAAACCGGGGGTTTCGTTGTGATGGTGGAGTGAAACCCAGAACATCAGAAGCGGCATCCTTGATGGCTTTCTGGCAGTGTTGCCACTGGTATTCGATGCTTGATGATGGCGGAAAGGGATCTCTTAAGATATTGGGAGAGACTCGATCGGAAAAAGATTTGACTTTCTCTTGCGTTCGTAGCCGTCTGACGTCGAAGTTCCTCATAGACTTAGCTTACCTTGGCGCTGTTCAAAATATCCGCAATCGTACCTTCGCTATAACAAGGTAATGGTCCGGGTCGATATTAGCTCCTCAAGATATTTGGAAATCCATAATATTGGAGGAATGTCTTGTATCGATCGCATTGTGGTCAATCCAAGTTCTCCAAGCCCCCTTGTGAATATCGAGATGGGGAAACCGCGTGCTAGCTACGACAATGTTTCGTCCCGCCACTTAGTCGATAAGCCTGAATCCGTTATCGGAGGTGGTGTCGTGCAGGCTATATCTTCCGACAGTGCTACCAAAGATGCCTTCTCTTTCCAGCTCTGTGCTCGTGCGGGCATATCAGGCTAATGTTGGTTTAAGCCTCCTTAGCCTATTCAAAAATAGCGACAACATTTTGATTAACATATTTGTCAACTGATGGCCGAATAAACAAAACGCAACGGATACTTAAGAGTTTGAACAATAATTGGAAAAGGAAAGCCTTCATAGCAAACAAAGAGTTATAGGACTCGCTGCCATCTGAAAGGATTGCTTTTCCAGCGAAGCTGAGCACTATTCGAGTCAGTTGATCTCCTTATATATTTTACTGAAAATTATTTCCTTCAAAGATGGAAGTTCTTCTCGAGATAGTACAGGCGGAACCAGCACTTACCAGATCAGCGCCAAATACATTTAACGTGGCACGATACGCGGTGCTGTCATCACGGGGACTTACGCAGCGATTGATCGGGAAACTGGTGACTATCCTGAAACTTGGATTACACCACCAGCGCAACAATCAAGTTCGTAGCGTGGAGCTATCCTTCACTTTGTGGCCACCGAAAACTGCATGAGTATAGGCTGAAATGGCAAAAGCGTGATGGCCGAGGAGCAATATATTGGCCTAGGCCGTCATAGAGCTTACAACGCTATCTGAGAGAAGCAATTAAATATTGTGAGAAACCGACTAAAGCAGCGAATATAAATGGATTCAAGGCAAACGTTTAAAGGACAACTACTATTGGATTTGCACTTGTGATGTTTGGACTCTTACCAAGCCACGGCTGCACGTGCAGAGGAACCTGACTTACTTTTACTTTTTTTTTACTTTTAAATTCATTTTTATTACTTCTTTCAATATTAGCTTATATTCTAGACAAAAATGCTTAAATCTAATTTCACAATGACTGTTACTTATTCTAGCTTACTGGCTCTTACCGAACTCTCTAAACTTAACAATGTCAATATATTTTGCCTTTCGGCCTTAAAACTATCTTACGACTAATGGTCTTATCTATCAATACAATCGAAATATTTCTAAGAAAAGTTCTGGAAAAAACTTAGATACTATATCATTTTTTAATTTTTGTATAAAACTTAAAGCTATGCCCTATTCTACTTAACCTACCTAAGCTACTTAGTATAACCTTAATATAATCGGGGTGGTGAGCACTCGTAGACTCTCACTCCGGGTGGTCACCATCTCGATTGCGATTTCGGGCGCCTGGCAGTCCTTAACATCGTGCACAAGCACCGCCCAGACTTAACTGATTCCTTGAAGCATCAGTCACTTCTTAGCAGTGCCGCCCCATGTTAACGAGCCCGGCCTTTCCACGAGATCCCCCTAACTATCCTAAATCTAACTTAAAACTAGGAGAAGTGTGTTACCTCAGTAACGTACCGACCTAGGAAAGCATGACTACCCTCCCTACTTCCTTAAGCCACCAGAATTCGGTAAACTGTTTTTCGGCATCGACCCGATCCCTTTCCGCAATCGCGGGACTAAAACGGAGGAGCTCCTGAGCATTAGCGACATACCCGTCGTAGATGAGCCGCTTGTCCTTCGCACCGCGGTGGCGGTGGTATATTACCGGGATACCATCCCTACTTTGCACTAAACCTTTAGCATCTATATGAAGAAAAGCCTCCGGCGGGATAAAGCCCGATAGAAGTGAGCTCTCATGGTACATGTCATTGGGGTAATAAGCCCCAAAGATCAGGCTGTTGTCGCTGGTCATTGCCCTTGCAACGTGCCTTCGAATCACCTTAATCAGGAAATTGTCAATCCTATTCAGATGAGCCCCATCGTAAAGGGCTTTGTTGGGATAGTATTTCTTGTACTCTGATTCTGGTGTTCTATACAAACCCAGGCAGGTCCTGAGACACTGCCTTTCAAACACCCGAATCTTTTCCATCTGAGACGGCGCTACATTAAACCACACAGGGCAACCATACGCGATGACTGGCCTAATTAGGGCCACATAGCATATGACCTTCACCCTGGAAACAAGTTGACTGCTGTGAAACAGCCTTCTTGTCAGGGCTAAGGCCTTCTTGGCCCCAGCGAGACAAACATCTATATGTTTGTCAAAATACAGATATTTATCGAGCCAGATACCAAGGTATCTAACTACGCTTCTCACCGCTAATGGCATCCCGTGTTGTCCAATGATGGCCAAATTTCGCCAGTTATGTCTGGTATCCCTAGAAGCACATCGCAATGGAGTCCTAAACAAGATTGTTTCTGACTTTTGGAAATTGATTTTTAATTTCCAATCATCGCAATACTCCTTAATATGATCGAAATCACGCTGCAGAAGAGCATTGATGACTTCGATTTTTGGGCCTGATCTGTACGCCACTAAATCGTCTGCGTACGCTATAGAGTGATTGAGGGAACCTACTAGATCACTTGTGTAAATGTTAAACAGGATCGGAGAAATCACCGCCCCCTGTTGTAAGCCGTTTTTAATATCAAAGACTTTACTCGAAGTGACGTTGCCACATTTGACAACGAACTTCTTTCCCATAAGCATGTTATAAATCATATACAGCAGAGGTTTCGGCATACCCCTCCTAGTTAACTTATAGAAAAGCCCCTCTAGCCATACGGTGTCGAAAGCCTTTTCAAAGTCAACCAGGCAGGCACCCGTACACTGGTTCTTACACTTATTCCATTGTATGTCGGAGATCAGCTTTGACGCAGCATGAATAGTGTCATGCTTCGCCCTAAAACCAAACTGATTTTCCGGAATTATATTATTTTCCTCAACCCACCTTAACAGCGCTCTATTAACCACTTTCTCGAATACCTTGCTTATATTCGGAAGTAAACTGATTGACCGAAGATTAGCCGGGTTTGTTCTAACCTTATCCCTTTTCGGGACAGGATGTACCACTGCTATTTTCCAATGTGTCGGATAATGTGCATTATTCAGCGCATTGTTAAATAGCGTAGTAAAAATATCCACTGCTTCCAAGGGTAGGTGTCTTAATACGACGTTTGGAATACCGTCTACTCCTGACGACTTTTTGTTTTTCAGAGACTCGAAGATGCACAGAAGTTCATCTTTTCGCACGAACAAATTCGAGGAAGCTCGCTCATTGGCGACGATGATATTTGCAGCGTTTTCTTCACTGAATACGGTAAAACCGTGATTCTCGGATCGCCAATTTTGGAGCTCGTTGCGTAAATAATAGTGACTTACGTAGGCCCTGTTATCAATGTCGTGATTACGGTGAACCGGATTGTTCACCGTATACACGGCTTCGAAAAAAGCGCCCAGCAAATCCACTTTCTCCTGTGGGTCTTCGACCACGAAAAAACCATCGCCTGAGTCGGCACTTTCTGGACTTATACCAACCGTTAGTAGTGTCTGTCTGTTCTCTGTCGTCTGTGGAATTCGAACACATTGAATGTTGTTGTGATCTTTCCGCCTGAACAATTTATTTATCTGCGGGAACATATTCGGACTACTAGATTTTATAGCCCGAATCTTATTGCCCCAGTGCAGACTTACAGCTTTACTGTAATTTTATTTTATTAATTGTTTAAGGTTTTTGATCACTGACTTCAATGTTCTTATTTCCGGGTTTTGTCTGTCAGTAAACTGTCTGTACAGTTCCTTCAGTCTCGTGAGCAGTCTACTTTTGTATGCGTACAGTGCGTTTATTGTTGGAGTTCTGTACTTTTTGGTCTGGTCTTCGTCGGAGCATTCTACCCGAGGAATAGTCTGCTCCATTGTGCGTTTAATAATGTCTTGCATAGTCAGTAAATCAAAATCGATTTCGTCGTTGGTCAAGTTTCTGTTAGTCGGAGGATCAATTCCATTCAAATGCAAATTCCGCTTTAAGATTCGGGAGAAGCGCGACCATCGTACCCTACGGTAATCGTATGAGTACAATTGATCGTACTGCTCCAGAAGCGTTTGTTCATTTGGGATCCGTATTGTGGCTGCGAGTCCGTAGTGATCACTATCGTACTCGAACGCTCGCAAACAGTTCCGTGTGTTCAGATCCACGTCTGTCAGTTCTAGTCTATTGTCTATAAGAGCCAAGTCCAAAAAGGAACCAGCTGATGGAAAGGATGGAATGTTCGTCGCGTACAACTCAAGTTTGTACTCAATCATATATTGACTCCACCAGTAGTGTAACTGGTTACCCCTAGTGTTCGGCGGATTATTTCCCCATGCCGCATGTCTAGCGTTCAGATCTCCGGCCAGACAGTAATAATTTTCTTCCGATTGAAGCTGAAGGCATCGAAAAAGTATTTCGAGCTCAGTTATAAATTGAATGGGATTTGGTACTTCAGGTGCGTAAAGCGACACCACATACAGTCGCCTTCGACTATGAAGAGGAATGCATATGATGCAGGCTTCCAACACCCGGAACCTCAGTAAATCTCCGCTGTATATGACCCTATGGCGTATGCCCTTGCGTAATAAGATACCAACTCCACCCCCTTGTAAGGAGTGAGGTCGGTCCCTTCTATATGTATTGTAGCCACTGTAGCCAATTTTGTGATTCTGGTTAAGCTTAGTTTCGCTTACCAAAAGCACATCTGGCCGTTCACTTAACAACAGGTTTTGCAGATTAGTTCTCCTTTCGTTTCTGATTAGTGAGTTAACATTTAACGCAAGGATCTTTAAGTTGACCTCATTCAACGTAGCAGACATTATATCGGCGTGCCAGACTTGTCAAACAGTGTCGAATAGATGACGTCAATTCGAGCCGCTTGTTCATTTAATTGTTTCTGGAAGTGATCGATTTTTCCGTGTAGGGACAGAAGAATCGCTTTCAAATCCAAATCTGTTTCCGGCGCTTTTTCGGCTACCTTTGACATATTTTTTGCTGTTATTGCGGCCTTACCCGATCCAGATACCATTTGGGCAAAGGATATACTGGGTGCCACAAAATTAGAGAAAGCACGACTCTTTTGACGCTTCTCTTCTTCGATGAACTGTTTTCGAGCCTGGATTTTCTTTTTCAGCTCCTGGAACCTTGGACAACCTCTGAAATTGGCAGGATGCCCTGAGTTCCTACAGAGTACACAGAAGAGTTGATCCCTATCCACTACTCTATCGCTACCTAAAGGACATTCTCCATATTTGTGGTCCTTATCGCACTTCACGCACCTAAATTGCATATTGCAATTAGCTGCGGCGTGTCCGAACCTCTGGCAGCGCATACATTGCAGTACGCGATCTGCCCTCTTTAATTTTTCCCAACTTACAGCATGATAGTACAGGAATTTGATTTTACGCAGACTATCGATTTTGCTGTTGGGGGCTAGTTGCACTAAGAAGAATGGTAATTTGCGGTTACCATCCCTTGCCGCGGCCGTAGTAAACGGCTTGACACCTACGAACTTGAGGTCGTCGCTTTCAAACCTTCTAAGCTCTTCTTCGAGCTCATCCGTTTTAACTGCTGGATCGATGCCTTTTAACAGCACCGACTGAAGTTTTTCACTTTTAGGGGTATACGTATAAAACTCAGTGTCAGCTTTTCCCAGGGCGTTACGTACTTTTTTATATTCTTCCATGTTACTACACATAATAATATGCTTATTTGCACTTAATCTTTTCACATAGAAATTCTTAGTTACTAACTTACATAATCTAATACTATCATGAATTTCGAAATTACTTACATTAATTGGGGGCACTTTTTCTCTCCCCTTGTTGCCAGGATGTTGTTTTTGTTGCTGCTGCTGTTGATTTTGTTGCTGCTGTTGTTGTTGTTGCTGTGGCTGCTGTTGCTGCTGCTTAATTTGTTGTTGTTTTTGTAACTGCTGCGGTAACTGTTGTTGTTGTTGTGATTGTCTTTGACCTCTTTGCGTTTGTTTCTTTTGTTGTAATCGTTGTTCTTGTTGCTGTTGTAGTTGCTGCTGATGATTTTGTCTTGTCGGCGATTTTTGTTTTTTCTCCATCGGCAACTCTTTCATTGTTTGTATTTGCTGCTGCTGTTGTTTCTGTTGTTGCTTTTGCCGGCGCAACTTTTCTCTTTTTTCCAGAAGCTCCTTTATAAGCTTGTCAAGCTGAGCCTCTTCGTCTTCTTCCTCTTCTGCAGAGGTATCCGTGTCTGACAATACTTTGAAGGAGTTCCCCTCTCCGATGTACCGGCATTCACCCCCTTCAGACTCGTACGAAAACTCCTTTCCGGCCGCTTCGATGCTTTCATCATCTTTACTTTTTTTTTTTGTTGCGGACAGGTTCGATGACACCTTGTTTTTTCTCCGCCGCTTCTCTATTTTCGAACTATCGTCCGACTTTTGCATTTCTGCTGCTGCTTTTGTTGTTGTTGCTTGCTGTTGCTGCATTTCACATGCCCTTGTTGTCATGCGTTTTGTCAACGGTTCAACATGCGGGACCTCCGGCTGACCGGTATCCATCACTCCTCTGCACTTCTATCACTTTTGTTAATCAATGTTGTGATCAATTAAGTGAAAAAACGAAAAAAAGATCCACTCGAATTTTGTACTGGACTCGAACCCAGGATCCTCCACGTCTCGAGTCAACCACTCCACCACTGAGCTAAACTGCCTTTTGCCACAAGTTTGCTTATACTTTTCCACTACTAGTTTTGCACTTTTATGCACACTACTAACAAGTCGACCGTTCTCGATAAGAGCTAGGAAACGACTGAGAGGAACCTGACTGCTATCTAGGAAGTGTCATGGAATCGCTCGGACATAAGCAGTATAAAAAACTTTTGTAAATTCCATGGGTATTGCCAAATGAAAGAGAAACGACGCTTCCAATGCGCTTAGGCAAGAAGTTTTGAGCTTCTGACACGTCAGCGAGTGTCTTATCATCAAGGGTATAGTCGTTAACAGCTAACAGCTAAATATGCCCCCATGCCTCTACTGAAGACATATACGACGCCACAAAAGACTGTTTCTAAGAGCTGCTTTATAAGATATTTGGGCAATGTTCAAAGTATTGCCTACTACAATTTTAACGCCTGGATAGGAGATGAAGACATCTTTACTAGGATAGTTGGTAAGGATAGCCTACACAACAGCACCTCTGCTAACGCACTTAGGCGTATTGACTTTGCGGCAGGATGAAATTCCACCATAGCTGTTTGCTCATTTCAATACACACAAGGTGACATGTTGGTCTCCGTATTATAAAATGTTTAATCGAGTTGATGACATTGCGATAGACATAAGGCAGCACAGTTCATTCCTCCCACCTGACCAAAATGAAGTTAGGATAGCAATATCAGAGCTAAAATCAGACAAAGCAGCTGGACCTGACGGGTTACCGGCCGCGGTATTCAACGCTGCTGAAAATGACATTGTAGAAACCACACACCAACTCATTTCTCAAATTTGATCAGGCAAATGTACGACTGGTGGAGACCTCATCATACGCCAACTACACATACAAGATCGTATTTGCCATTTTGTTTGAATATCTGAAACCCTTCGTCAACAATAGAAAGTCCACATCCGACCAAATCATGAAGCTCCGACTGATGCTCAAGATCTTAAGAAGTCCAAATCGATAAATACTATCTTTTCATCGATTGTAAGGCCGGATTTGACAGCTTTTGCAGAGACGAGCTATAGAATCTGAGAGCAAAACTAATTATAAGCTGTCCACAAGAAGGAAAAACAGCAGCTATAATTTTGTCTACGTATTCTGTCAACAACACCTCAGCAGAAATAAAGCGAAGAATCACTCTTTCCAATCCCTGTTTCTTTGGGCTAAGAAGGCAATTGAGTTGTAAGGCCCTTTCCCATAAAACTGATTAAACTCTGTACAAAGCTTTGATCATCACTTCCGTCTTCTTAGCAAGAATTTAGGCGCACCTTGGCTGTCGCTATAAATGTAGATGCTTCACCTCTTCCACCGATTCCTCACAGTAGAGTGCATTGCCAGCAGTAGTGCATAGTGCATATCTCGGGTATGGGACACATCCTAAGCTGAAAGTGTGTTCCACCGGGCAAGTGACGTTAAGTATTTAATTGGCTTAAGTCTTGCCAACAACCCGTTTGCACTACCAGACGACTAACCTTATAGTCTCTTAGAGACTTTTGACATAAAGTGTTTGATCCAGGATGGCACCCGAATAATTAGCGTCTTTAGAGAATGTAATGGTGTTGCCTTTAAGAGTTAAATGAGTCAGGCCAGATTCTTCCTTCTCGTAAACAAAACAACCGCTTTGAGAGGACATATAAGCCTGGAGACCTTGCGTTTCAACAAGAATTTATAATCGCACCCATTTACAATCGCCAAAATCACTTTTTACAAGACTCTAATAAAAGCATGGCAACTAATAGACATAAGCTACCAAAATTTATCAATAGTTCCATAAGGCGTCAGCTGTTATTAAAATG
Organism: Volucella inflata; assembly: GCA_928272305.1. Classification (NCBI taxonomy): domain Eukaryota; kingdom Metazoa; phylum Arthropoda; class Insecta; order Diptera; family Syrphidae; genus Volucella; species Volucella inflata. The sequence continues at coordinate 232,042,277 of OV743716.1, forward strand.
TATCTCATCTAGTTGTATGCTCACAACTATGTGTATATGTGCATACGATTGGCTGTGCAACCAAAACCGGGAGAAGGTCAAAATGTTTACAATCCCTGCCTTGATTATAAGTGGTAGATCCTGGCGTAGTCCAGTTGAACTAACCCCTTGTGCTAGCTCCAGATGTTGAACTATAAAAATCATGCAGAAATATCCTAATAATGTGCATTGGACCACCAGACGTTCATTACTCCCGCAGAAAATCAGCATAAACACAATACTGTCATTAGGATGATGGAAACATTTATCTGTAAAAATCGACAACAAGGGATATCGGTTCACAAAACAGAGGTGATGTTACCCAATGGCAGCTCTGATATACACATTTCATATAGAGTCCTAAAGTGTAGAAGAAAAAAACACTTGGCGGTCATTCTGGCACGTCTTTCCGTGAGAATATGAAGCATTTCATTTCAAATCGACCTCAAGCCTGTCTGCAATTCTAACTGAACTCTTTATCAAAGCACAACACAACTGTTATGAGTGCATTCTTAAGTCCATTTCTGAATGCATGAGAACGCTTTAGTGTTTCTGTCCGATATCGCTTACATAAGTATGCGATGCATGTTTGCTGAGGTATGTATCAATTCCGGACGACCATCAGCCAGTAATCGAGCACAATTTCATATTCTCACTTCCAACTAAATCTTTTGTCCAATTACAATTAATACTTCGTGAGGTAATTTGTCTTCAGAGATCCCTCGCTCGAAAAAGGACAAAACTCTGTTACGCAAAGGAACTCAATTGCATTGCTCTCAAAGGGAAGATTGGACTTTTAATTGCCCAATAAATTGTCTACTGAAAAGGGTTAACGCAATTATTTCCCAATCCAGCACTCAATAAATTTAAATCATCATCACGCATATTGTCCTGAATAGCTTTTGCTTCTTTAACTACGAATACTTGTACTAGTACGAGTACTTCTACTACAACTACTCCTTGTTACGAGTAAGTACATTCCCCAAAGAACATCGCCTAGGAATACCAGATCGAAACGTTACATCCGTTGTGTCCTCATCAACGTCGTCATTGTCGTGCACAAGCAATTTGCTTCATTCTTCATTCGGTTTGTGATTTCTACATCCGACTGGCACATCTCTCAAGCCCCGTCATCCACTATGGATATATGGAGAGACCTCTTTCTCTTGTCGACCATCTATCGCCCAATGATTAGATACCGATCGAGAATAATTTTCAATCCAATGATAGACAAGTAAAATCCAATTAACTCCAAATACGTGGCATGCACTTGTTGCCCGTATGTGCTTCCTTTAACCATAGTCAGAATCCGAGCCAGGGCGAGAGTCATAGTCAGAGTCAGATTCAGAGTCAAAGCCATAGCCATGGTTAACACCGTCACTTGTCCTGTGCACCTGAAGAGCTCTGCTCGAAACACATAAAAACCTCAGAGATTACCTCTTAGCACGCATGACATGCAGCTCAACATTGCGTACAGCAGCGAATGTGTTTGCAACGCGAGCACCCTCCAAGGGGCATCTATCGAGGTGATCTATAACACCAACTGTGCCCACTGAATGGCGATGCTGCGCAGAGATACTATCGTCTATCGATCGACCATGGACCATGGGGCATTGAGCATACACAACATACAGCATGGAGTATGGAGCACAGAGCACAGAGCATAGAGCATGAAGCTGAGAGCATCACTTGGCGGCGGCATCCTGCAACCAGACTAGCAAATAGATGTTTTCATTAAAAAGGAAACGGCCAAACAGTTAAATGGCTATTACTGCAGTTTAGATTTGCTAAAAGTGCCACCACACAATTTACCAAATCGCAAATTGTAACCTTCTTGTCGTTTTTGCTGTTGCTGTATGGGATGATTTGCGCGCAGTGCAGCGCGGACCCCGAGGACGAAGCGAAATATCAGCAGCAACCATCGTCATCATCATCATCATCGGCGCAGCGAGACGATATATCTAGACGTGGAACCAGTTGGTGGTTGCCTGCTTTGTGTGAACCAGTTGAGTGACTTTCAGGCTACGTGTTGCTTATGCTATATCACTCATGCTCGGCGAAATCAATACAACTGATGCTGCTGCTGGTGCTGCTGGTGCTGGTGCTAGTACTGGATCGGACTAAAATGGCACCAATGACGAGAGCACTGTTCGACGACGACATCTGCATCACCAACAATAACAGCAACAACAACAGCGACAACAACAACAACAAATGTTCATCTTGATATGTGTTTTGCGCGCCATTAATTAGTCATTTCGCTATTTGTAAATGGAGACGGGTGCCTTGCATTAACCAGATTCCGAGTAAATTGCGCCAGCACCAGCTGAGCCCAGTTGAGCTGAGAATCCACAGGAGTCCCTCTTAGGACTGCAATTTTTTTTTAGTTTTTCCCCATTCATTTTTTTTTTTTTTTTTGTTCTCCTGTTGTAGCGTGTAGGCCTGGTTGGGCTGCCCACAATCGTTCAACTGTCCGGTACAGTATGAGTGCAACATGTGTGTATATTGTTAAACATTAAGTTGAAGATGTTGGAGCCTTTTTGTTGCTTAGTTGTCCGTCCATAGTTGGATTGGAGTCCCCTTAGATGTGTATGTGGTGTGTCTGACTGACTGTTCGCCATTTATTGGGGCGTAAGTAGTGGTGCCGCCAGCTATTATATTGGGTATTATATCGGTCCCCAGGGATCAGTTTTGTGACACACTATTAGCTTGGTGTGTATGAGACGCTATCTATCTGACTGAAGACGGGGATTTTATTGGAATTAATTCCTTGATGTTGCGGAATATTATGGCGTATGGTGTATGGTGTATGGTTAGTGATGCTGTGCATTATATTAAGGCTAAGCAGCTAGGAATTAAATATAAATGGTGTACATTAGTACACGTTAGCACGATGTCACGACTATTGACACTTCTGTCACATGCCAGTGCTGGATGAAGTTGGTTGATTTCTGAAGAGGCGACATATTGTGGGACAAAAAAATAATGTCAGAGTGAAAATCTCGCAAGATCTTATGCTGATTGCGTGATCTGAATGAAAATTGTTTAAATCTACTTTGCAAGTAGCTCTCTGAATATGCAAAGATGATAAGGCAAAATGCTGATTTCTACTGAAAGAAACGTGGCTATGTATTCAAATTGACTTTTTTAGTCTGAAAGAATATGCAAAATCTTCAGTTTTCAAAGTTTAACCACTCCTGAAGAACTTGGCTCCATTTTATTGAGATCGTCTCTTATGTGACAGTGCACCCAATTGTAGTTCGTCTTGATTGTGGTGCAAGTCAGGGTCTAATAACCGCTGCTCAGGGCAACGAAATAGCCCAGTTTAGGATATTATGTCATTTTATCTGCTTTTGATTGAATAATGTGTTCAAAGTCATTCTGTGACGTGGAATTTGATTAAGAAACCATCATTTCAGAAAATCAATTAATTGAATGCGGCAAACTGAACTCTTCACATCACACCTTGAAGATTTGCAAGGACTCATTAGATGGCAATAAATTTACCAAATTAGTATCAATATCACGTTGATGTTATTTCTGGTGTTTTATATATTTAACAACAGCTTGCAATTTGTACTTATGAAGCTTAGTAGTCCTCACAAATTCAAAAAAGTTGCTGTTATACGCCTAATGCCTAATGGTTACGTGCCAAGTTTTAAAAAAAAGTCAGTCCCTTAAGACGTATTTATCTGTATTAAGAGAATTTTCGAACAGCTTCCACAGAAAATACTCGCTCAACTTAAAACATCGCGAAAAAGTGCCCCCGAAAGTGGATCCAAACAACGCATTTCCTCGAATATGTCCTCTTCTATAACCGTAGATATACCATCTGTACTCGAGTCACATGTTGATTAACCTCTACAAGTAACTTCCCACCAAAGCGCCAGGTATTGTTAGAGCGGACCTAAGATGTTGAATACCATAACTTACTTTAAGTCCGCCAATCGTTTTGATCGTTTGGTACATGAGCTGGTCTTTAAGAACGGTAGCGGGATAGTGATATTTAAGCTAACATTTAACTTCCTTAAAACCATAAGGCAAAACCCTGGGTCACCTACAAGCACTTGGACCCTAGCTCATTAGTTTCTACATTGTTCAAAGAACACCTTTTCTGTTCGTCTTAAGAATAGAAAGGCCTAAAGAACCAAGCGATAAAGGCTTGTTGGTGATGATGATTAATCTCCAAAACTACATAAAGCCTTCACCTCTTCTCCTTCTACTTATTTCGAAAGACTACACACTACAATGACATTTAAATTGTCCTCGGTGATTTTAATGCGAAGCTAGGAAGATAGGGTATCTTTGGTGGAACGATCGGAAAATATTGCCTGCACGACACCACCTCCGATAACGGATTCAGGCTAAGTGACTTTACGACGGGGCGAAACATTGTCGTAGCTAGCACGCGGTTTCCACATCTCGATATACACAAGGGGACTTGAAGAACTCCTGATCATTCAACAGTCAACCAGATTGATCACATTGCGATCGACGCAAGACACTCCTCTAGTATTATGGATGTCCGTTCCTTCCGAGGAGCCAACATCGACTCGGACCATTACCTTGTTGTAGCCATGGTACGGTTGCGGATATCACAAACTATGCCAAGACAAGCTAATGCCGTGAGGAAGTTCGACGTCAGACGGCTACAATAACAAGAGATCGCCAAGTCCTTTTCCGATCGATTGTCTCTTAATCTTTTAATAGGTCCAATACCGCCAGCATCAAGCATCGAAGATCACTGGAAACCTTGCCAAAACGCCATCAGATATGCCGTTTCTGATGTGCTGGGTTTCACTCGTCCACCACAACGAAACCCCTGGTTCAATGACGAATGCCGGCAAGCACATGCAGCTAAGCAAGATGCATATAAAGCGGCGCTGCATAGAAGGACCAGAGGTACTCATGAGGTCTATGAGCGTAAGAGGAGAGACGAACACTGGCTTCTCAAGAGGAAGAAGAAAGAGCATGAGAAGCGCGCGATCGAGGAAATTGAGAGATGCTACTCCAGGAATGAGGTTCGGAAGTTTTACCAAAAGGTAAAAATAACAATGCCACGGAAACAAACCCCGAACCGAAGCCTGTAGAGATGAACAAGGGAACATCGTAGTAGAATCGCAGTCGATGCTGAGGATTTGGAAAGATCATTTCTGCAGACTTTATAGCGGCGATGACGGACCAAATACCGCTGTCAGGCAGAATCAACCTTTCAACCTGGACGATGATGACCAACAATTCCGTCCACCCGACCTGGATGAAGTGAAGATAGCCATATCGAGGCTTAAGTCCAACAAAGCTGCTGGAGCGGATGGCATGACTGCCGAGCTATTCAAAGCGGCAGGCGATGACTTGGTAAGAAGCATACACCAACTCATCTGTAAAATATGGTCGGAAGAAAGTGTGCCTGATGAATGGAACCTTAGCATCGTTTGTCCGATTCTCAAAAAAGGAGACCCTTAACATCGCATACAAGATCTTAACTGCCATATTGTGTCAACGCCTGAAGCCATTCGTCAATAACCTGATAGGTCCATATCAGTGTGGTTTCAGACCAGGAAAGTCCTCCATCGACCAAATATTCACACTACGGCAGATCTTGAAGAATACCCATGGGCCATGATTAATATACACCATCTGTTCATCGATTTTAAGGCCACGTACGAGTATGACATTATCTATAGAGACGAGCTATACAGTACAATATTAGTTCCGGCATCCCTGCCAAACTCGTCCGTCTATGCAGGATGACGATGGAGAATGCGAATTATGCATTAAAGGAGAGTGGAGGAGGAGATACAACAATGAACTCTACGGACCGTACAGCGACTTCGACCTAACTAGAGGAGTGAAGATCCAAAGACTGAGTTGGCTGGGTCATGTAGAGCGCATGGATACCAATGTTCCGGTCCGAAAAGTCTTCGAACCGGCTCCCGAGGGACAATGCAGTAGAGGTAGGCCAAGACTCAGGTGGCGCACACAAATGGAAGGGGACCTCAGCCAACTAAGCGTGCGTAACTGCAGGAAGCTAGCCAGGGATCGAGCTGTCTGGAGACGCTTGTTGACTGAGGCCCAGGTCCACCCCGGACTGTAGCCCCACTTAAAGAAGAAAAAGAAAACACACTACAATATCTTGATCCAAGTACTTTGGATCAACAGCTTAGTTCCCAAACTTAATATTGTTGAATATCACCCATTGCATGTACATAGATATATTTACTCCCGTATTTTATTAATTGAAATATAACTACCATATAGAGAAGCAAGATACTGTCATAAACACACATTCTGCATATCATCTGCTTATCTATCTTATGATCATCTGTTTTGATGTTAATCTACGGTGACTGATCGAAGAAACGGAAGTGCAAAATTGTTAACCTGGTCATTCGGTTTCATGATAAGGATGAGGATTAATGAGCTTCTCCTACATCAGAAAGAGAGTTATGTTACCCTAAGTGTATCGGATTTTTCTGTCACGGCCACTTCAACCTACTGTAATGTTAAAAAGAAATTTTACTCAATATGAAAGAACATAGCGAGTTATATCGGCGAACTTTGGGATCCCTTTTTATTGGAAAGGTTTTGCTTTCTGTCCACCTCTAAGTGTATACAGAAGCTGATCGGTATGGTACATATGACATGTATTTCTTATTACAAACGAGCTATTATGAGTGTAACTTTTTAACATTATACAAGTTTATGTTTCCATTTATTCTCTAACACGAACCTTCATTTAGTTATTCAATCTAACTACCTTACTAATTCGTCTGTTATCACGACTGTTTCTCTTACAGTACAGTAGAGTATGAGTAAAATAATATTTCTAACCATAAGATTGCATGCTGTCAACTATTTAACCAGACCCTAAACTTCATTATGTGTCCCATTTCAGGAAAGTGCCCAACCATATCTAAATTGCGGGCCTGCTATAATTTTCTTACCCTAACTGTAACAGGTAACAAATCTGTCCAAAACTACATCTGAATCGCTCTAAGAGTTTAATCCCTTAAAACAGAAAACTTCTCAGCACCATCATAGGTGTCATCACTGGACACTGTCTTCTAGTTAAACATGCCAGAAGACTTGGCATATTTACTAATGACTTCTGCAGAAGCTGTCGTCTATGCAGCGGAGGATGAGGCAATCCCACACCGCCTCTGTACATGTCCAGCTCTCTCCCAAAGAAGAAAACTCCACCTAGGAGCCTTCTTCTACAATAACTTAAGCGATTTAAGAAATACAGACATCAAGAGTCACTACGCTTTGTCAAAAGCTCAAAATAGTTTCTTGAATAAGAGGATCACAGAACCATGTGGCATCACAACGGGCCAACAGGTCTGAGTGGGTTGGTCCTTTTTCAACACCCATTCCTACCTATCCTAACCTAACTGCAACATGGCTTGGAAGCTTATGTACTACTAATAACATAAGCAATAACATAAATAACATATTGATAAGACTTACCCTTGTGGCACTCCTCCATACTAATATGTGGATAAATAACTCGGCACGGATAGTTTGCTTGATGATTATGATTATGTCATTTGTTTGGCCATAAATAAGTGCAGAGCGTTAAACACTGAATGCAGCTCATATTTTTTAACATTGCTTGAACCACCTTAGTAGCTAAATTTCTGAAGAATACTGTTTCCATCGGTTTCTTTTTGAAATACAAGATTTGGGAATCTGAAAGAAGAGTATTTCTTTAATGAGGAAGCAACTGCGTTTTAATTTCTAAAATGCCAATTTGAGTGTATGAATATACCTATATGTTTAAATTGTTCTTATAAATAATCGAATCGTATTTTTAATAGGTACTTTGGAGCTATCCCAAGCTAATACGTAAAACATATCTTAACATTTGATGAGTAATGAGTGTTATTTTACCGAGTTGAAAAGTTACATTCATTTTATATAGACCTTAGTACAGTAGTTCAGCTCAACAAAACGATATTCTGAAGAGGGAACTATTCTAGATATAAGTCGCCGTCCAATTTGCAATCCAGTTTGCATACGTCCACCTCAAAGCTCCTGAAGAAGCTTCTAGGGGCTGGGAAAGAGGCCATTAGATATTGCCGCCACATTTACAAATGTTCAGGGGTGCCAGCACGTAACTTGATACAATCGAGCATTGTTGATCGTCGTTCAATTCGAAACAAATCGTATTGGCAGCACGTAACTTGAAACGAGTTTGATTGTGAATTGGACTTAAAAATGTCACTGTGATGTGAAGTGTCAAATTGAATATTTATTTTCCAAATTTTAATATCGTGATTGAAGTTGCATTAAAAATGATATTTTTTGAAGGTATTTGAGAGATAATAGCAACCCACTACAATTGACTGAAAATGAGTAAGTACTAAGAAAGAAGATAATAACATCAACGTCATTATACTACGAGTATTATATTTTGTTTAGGTTTGTGCAGCAGTTAAGGGTTAACAAGGAATGTTTCTTAATGATCCTCAAGTCATTGAACTTTCCAAGAAACAGTAGGAGTACTTCAGTCCCACCAGTGTTACACTCCTAGCCAGTGGGAGTTATGAAAATAATGTCGGTACGAACGTGTTACTAAGCATGGCACAGACAACCATTTCTAAGTTCTTTCGGCGTACATTGATGCTTTTAGAAACTGAATTTTGCCCTAAATGGATAAAATTCGACTTTTCTAAATTCCAAGCAAGCAAAGAGTATTATTATAAGAAATTCAAGCTGCCGGGAATAGTGGGTTGTGTTGATGGAACACATATCCCCATCTTAAGACCCAAAGACAAGTAGACAGAGTACATCTATTTCAATCGGAAAGGGTTTCACAGCTTGAATGCAATGGTGGTAATATTATGTATAAATTAACTTCATACCACACTAACATTTTATTTTAGTTAGATTTGCAATCATCTAAAAGAAATTATAACAGTCAACTGTTGACATAGTGGAGCTGCACATGATTCAGCGATTTGGAATAGCAGCAATGAACTCGAGTTTTTGAAAGCACAGTATCATGCAGGTGAAGTCAGTACTCGAATTCTAGGTTAGTTGGTTTTTCCTTTTTTTTTTTGTGCATTTTAAATATGTAAATTGATGTTCATTTTCAAATTGTAGGTGATAGCGGATACACCATACAGCCATGGCTTTTAACACCGTACAGGAATGCAGCAGCGGGAAGTGCAGAAATATGGCTCAACAACGTCCATTCTATAGCCAGAAGCTAAAGAACTTTTGGCATTTTAAAAGGGCGCTGGAGGTGTCTTTCAAGTGATCTTCTTCTTCTTCTTCTTATCCTTTAATTAACCCTTTCCTCGTTATCCGAACTTATGCGTAACGAGTTTCCCATTTTTACTGCATCGCTGCGGCTCCGCTCATGGAGTTGGCTAATGTCGCAGACCGCAAAACCCGTCTACATAGTGCTCGCTCCTGGATCGCTTCAGTGGTAAGCCCCAGACGTTGTTACGCATTTGCCATCTGAGAAATCCAGGAATTCTTTTTCCGACCTCGTTTTCTTACAGTTGGAGTGACCGTAGTTGATAGTGCCTTTTTAACCGGATTTTCCGCAGATCTTCTTTGAACGTGGCAATACCAGCTTATTCTATTCGCCTCAAGCTGTTCGGTTACCGAATTCTTTATATGTAGACTTCCTCTTATACGCGTAGATCTTATACAATCGCGTTTAGTGTCTCCACTATACATCCTTAACATTATCATTTCCGCTGCCGTCATTTTGTTTTTAAACGCTTCGTACATTGTCCAGCACTGTGAACAGTATATAAGAGCTGGTCTAACCACCGTGGTGTAGAGTTTCCCCTTTAATTTAAGTGGAAATTTTCGGTCACAAAAGATTCCGGAATTTTCCCGCCATTTCATCCATCCCACACTCACTCTGTGGTTTACGTCGTCGTCACATTTCGCTTCCATGTTAACGATTGATCCTAAGTACTTAAAGATAGTGCTTTTCGGAAGAATTATTCCGTCTAACATCATATCCGGAACAGGTCGCAACGGATGTGCAAATGGGCACGTCAAATGCTCCGTCTTTGAACGACTTATTTTAAACCCGTTTCTCTCTAGCGCATTTCTCCATGAATCTAAGGCGTTCTGTAAATCTTCGACGTTATCGCTAAGTATAACTGCGTCGTCAGCGAAGAGAATTGACATTACATTTGCTTCGCGCATGCAGTCTTTTAAAAGATAGTCGAATACTACGTTAAAGAGGAGAGGGCTAAGTACGCTTCCTTGATGCACTCCGACGTTAACTGGAAATTCTCTCGTTAGTCCAACAGAGCTTTTAACCGCAGTTTTCACGTTTCCGTACATGTCTTGTATTATTCTAACATACGTTTCCGGTACGTTTTGAGACCTCTGCGCGGCCCATATGAGATCCCTAGGTCGATAAATACCATGTGTAAATCCTTAGACGAATCTCGGTGCTTTTCCATTATTATTCGTAGGCTTTGGATAGCGTCCACCGTCGATCTTCCTTCAACAAATCCACACTGGCTATTATCGAGTTTTATTATTTGCCGAAGACGTTCGTTTAAGACTCTTTTGACGATTTTCATTGTGTGTGACATAAGCTTGATTGAACGGTAGTTGTTGCATTCTCGAGTGTCGCCTTTTCCTTTGTATAATGGAACTAAGAAGCTACTTCTCCATTGATTCGGCATAGGTTGTCCAGATTTTAATTTATTTAAAAGTTTCGATAGCCAAACGCTGCCGATCCCCTCCATCTTCGACCAAAACTCTGATGGAATGCTGTCTGGTCCCGCCGCTTTCCCCGGCTTCTTTTTTCCAATTGCTATACTTACTTCTTCGATTGAGAAGTCCGAAACTTCCTCCTCGAATAGACCAGCTGTCGGCACGATATCACGTGGAAACTGTTTGTTAAGCAACTCCTTGCAGTATTCAAGCCACCGGTCACAAACTTCCTTTTCATTTGTTAATAAGCGACCGTCCGCATTTTTTATGTATTTCGGCGAGGTTATTTCCATTGAATTTTTTCTCCTCTCTGCAGCGAGCTAAAAAATATTTGGCACTTTAGTATTGTACGACGTTTGAACTTCTTGGATAGCTTGTCTTCTATCCGCCGATCGTGAGGATATTTGTTTCAACTCCTGGTACAGGTTTTCCGCTTCTGCCAGGACTTTCTTCGCGATCTTTTTGAGACGCTCGTATTCAAGAGCCAGTCGAGCTTTTTCGATATCGTCGCTTCGATCGCATTTTGTCCACGCTTGGAATGCACTCCTCTTGTCGGCCACAGCTCGTTTGGTTTCGTCATTCCACCACCATGTTTCTATGCCGACGTGATGGTATTTCGATATAGTCCCCAGATGGGACTTTGGGAGTGTTATGCATTCCTCGTGCATGCTGTTCCACATTTCTTGCGGGCTAAGTGAGTCTGCAATACCATTTATATTTTGAAGTACTTCTTTAGCCAGTGGGATAAATCTTGCGCTTCGTTCCTTCGATAGATTATACCACCGGATTTTCGGCTTTCCAAACGATGGCCGTGTTTTCGGTGGTTCCGCTGTGAAAAATTCTGTAATGAGCAGACGGTGTTGGCTTACTAGCGATTCTCCAAGTATTACTTTACAGTCCTTAACATGATTTCTCATCGACATTTTGCAGAGGTGATCTATTTGCGTTTCATGGCCTCCGCTGCTATAGGTGATAAGATGTCGTTGATGTTTAATAAACATTGTATGTAAGACGGTTAAGCCATACACGCTCCAAGGATGGCTCCAAAGTCTTTACCGCCGTGGCAGTCCTCATAATTAACATTTGTTTCTCCGACGTGGCCATTTAAATCTTCGCCTACGAAGAGCGTCTCATCGATAGATACGAGGGCGGGTCAATAAGTCCGTGACTTTTTGAATTTCTGACCTCTTAACTGAAACAGCAACACTGCTCCTGTCAACAGGCATCTGTCAGTTGACTCCTGTCAAAATTTAAACTTGCTGCGTCAGTTAGTTTGTGTTTGACAGCTATTTTTATCAGACTACTCACTAATTTGAGAAAATGGAAAAAAGTGAATTTCGTGTGCTTATTAAGCATTATTTCTTGCGAAAAAAAACCATTACCGAGACCAAGGCTAAGCTTGATAAATACTATGGGGACTCTGCACCATCGATTTCAATGGTATAAAAGTGGTTTACTGAATTTCGTTGTGGCCGTACAAGCACTGAAGATGCCGAACGTCCTGGACGCCCAGTTGAGGTCTCTACACCCGAAACAATCGAAAAAATTCACGATATGGTGTTGGCCGACCGAAGATTGAAAGTGCGAGAGATTGTGGAAGCCGTAGGGATCTCGCATGGCTCAGTGGTTTCAATTTTGAATGATCACTTGGGCATGAGAAAGCTTTCCGCAAGATGGGTGCCGCGTTTGCTCACAGTCGACCACAAACGCATGTGCAGTTGCCATGGCAAAAATCCATGAATTGGGCTATGAATTGCTCCCTCATCCACCCTACTCTCCAGATTTGGCTCCGAGCGACTACTTCTTGTTCCCAAACCTGAAGAAATGGCTTGGTGGAAAAAGATTTGACTCCAATGATGAAGTCATCTCGCAAACAAAGGTCTATTTTGAGGACCTCGACAAATCATTTTTTTTGGAAGGGATAAAAAAAATTGGAGAAGCGTTGGACAAAATGTATAGAGCTCAAGGGAGACTACGTTGAAAAATAAAATTATTTTTTTATCAAAAAATCTGTTTTTTAATCCAAAAGTCACGGACTTATTGACCCGCCCTCGTACATTTCTAAGCAAATTACCGATCTCTGACCAAAATTTATCTTTTTCCGATTGGTCGCATCCATTTTGTGGGGCATACGCGCTAACAATGTTCAACGTTTCATTGTGTATGACAAGTTTAACACTCATCAAGCGGTCGCTTATTTTCAAGATACCAACGATGTTGTTTAGAAGATCCGCTGCAACAACGGTTCCAACACCGTTTCGTCCATTGACCGTTCCATGGTAGAACATCTTAAATGCCTTACTTTTTAAATCTAGAAAACGCGCTTTATTTCATGTATTACACCAGTTCGTTTCCTGTACGCACAGGATTTGTAGAGTTCTGCGACGCATAATCGCTTCCAATTTCAAACTTTTTGAGGTCATCGATCTGAGGTTCCAACTTGCAAACCGAAGTTTAGGAAAATATTTTGGGAACTTCATTTTGTCCGCCCCCGGAATCCGCCGGGCTCTTACACAAGCACTTCTGCTTGCTCTGGGATCACCCGAGTGCGTTGCAATCGTGGTGCCCAGCGGGGTAGTGCTATCAATTGCGATCATTTCCATGAAGTGTATCTAAAGTTTGAGTGGTTTGACACTTGTATGCTTATTTCGAATTGATTGACTGTTCTTTTACCCCACCGGTAGTCTCCAGACGCGGGAACCCACTGATTGCATACAAACTTGTGGGAAAGTTTTAAAGTGTCACAGGCTCATTTTTGGTGTCATAGTTGCCTGTATATGATTGGTGTCCCATTTAGTCGCCTCTTACGACAAGCTGGGGCGCACTGCGGCACTATTCTTTATCCGATGCCGCACGGATGGTTTCTGTTAGAACTGTTTTGTTGTTAATTGTTTTTGCTGTTATTTTTAGCATTGTTTTCCGCGAAATTGTTGTTACGGACTCCAAATAATTTTGCAGTTGGAATTCCATCAACTGCTGCTTCGAGCCCGACACACTCAATAATTTTGTTTTCCAATTCATCGATGTGTTTTTGCATGTGTAGGAGGTCGTGCTTTTTAAGTAAACCTTATTGGTTCTTAGCTTATTTTTTACTTTATATTTTAGATCACTCCAACTCTAAAAAAAAGTTGATTGAGAAAAAATATGAATAAATTGGCATATTAAATTAACAATTACCTTTTTCCAATCTCGCACATCTTTTTGTGGAAGACCCTCTATGTTTAGAGAGCTACCAGAGTAAACTGCTATTTTTTCTTCCTTGGGCGGTTTTAAGTATTCCTCTTGCTAAGTCTTGATATTCGCTCATAAAATTGGTTAAAATCTCTGTTTGTTTTTTGTTAATGGACATACTTTTATTTATTTATCATTATCCTCGTTTTACAATTTACAAATAATTTCTAAAAAACAAATAACAAAAGTATGTTGCAGCTTAAAATGCCAGAAGTGACAGTTAGTGACATTTTGTATTAAATAACATAAATAGAGGCAAATGTCACTTTATATTAAACTATTAACAGTGGGGTGAACAATAAGAAAAAGAGAAAAAATAAGAACCATTTTATTCTAGATGCAAAAAGGAAAAAAAATTCATAAGGAAAATTTGTTTAGAGTATATTAAAAGCTATTAGTCAATGTAGTGTAGCAAAATCTCGATTTCGTTTTGATTGTAGCTAAAAAGCCATTGTTTAACTCTTTTCATGAAAGTACGCAAATTACTTACGAATCTTGTATCTACAGGGAGACTATTCAATATACGAAAAGCAGGAATAGCGACAAGAGATTGTTGATGGCTCCTCAAGTTGTAAGCGTTAGAAATCGGACTCTGCATATAACTACCTCGGATGAAAAATATTTTTAAGACCTTAAAATAAAACAGATGCCTAACTGTTTTAACAGATTTGCATGTATCTAAATAATTCCATGGAGTGGGCCAGACGAGAAGAACCACAGATCTTCCGTATGACACACGGCTGAATTTTACTCAGGTAAGCACTTCCCCAACATCCTATACCGTACTGCAATTTCGACTGAAATATCCCATAATTAATTGATTTTAGAGTATTAAAAGGAAAAAAATTCTTTAGACGGTAGAATGAGCGAACGGTAGATAACAGATATTGCTTAAAACTTAAAATATGGTTAGACCAACCTAAATTTCGGTCAATAATAACACCTAGGTATTTAAAATGGCTTACATTTTCAATTTTAAAGCAATTTTAAAGTTCCTGGCAGGGAACATTCACGTCGAAAGACATTTTAGAGCATTGGACAGAAGATAAAATGTGAAACACGTTAAACCTTGCACATTTAGAAGCATGGAATACGACCTCAATATCCGGAGACTCGTGCGTGGTAAGACTGAAAAACATAAGTTTTGTCTTATCGCTTACTATTAGCTTATTCTCCGTGAACCAAAGTCTTAGCAATTCAACATCATGGTTTATATCAGGCACTAAGTTTAAGGGATTGGCGGAATCATATGCGATCCCAAGGTCATCTGCAAAAACTCTAACTTTTCCTACAAATGGCTGGGTAAACAAGGAGTTGACATATATGAGAAATAATATAGGTCCAAGGACCGAGCCCTGAGGGACACCAAGGTTGATAACCATAAAGTTACTTAGGCTGGATTCGATTTTCACTTTTTGTTTTCTGTCTTTTAGGTAGGACATAAACCAACTATGTATCGAACCACGAAAACCTATATTATATAGCTTGTTTAGAATAATATTATGGTCAACCATATCAAACGCTTTTGTTATATCAACAAAAAGTCCGCCACAAGACCTTTTTTCATCCAAACCTTTCTGTATAATAGAGCAAAAATCTAAAACGACGTCTTCAGTAGAGAGCCCAGCTCTAAACCCAAATTGCATTGGACTGAAGAATTTTATTCTCAAAAACTTTACTGATAGAAGACAACAGTGAAATTGGTCTATAGTTGCTTTTTTCATGTTTGCTTCCTTTTTTAAAGAGGGGAATAACAAAAGCACATTTTAAAACTTCAGGAAAACATCCGGACAGGATACTCAAATTGAAAATATGCTCCAAAATATCAACAATATTGAAGGAAATGTTTTTAAGCATAACATTGGAAATACTATCGCTGCCACAGGAGTTGGAGCTATTTAAGGAGTGGATGGTTCTCAAAATCTCAACCCCAGAAATTGGTTCGAAAAAGAAGCTATCCCTTTCAAAACTAATATCTGTAAGCCTGGATTCGGGATGTTAAAATTATTTGTTTGAAAAGAATGTTGCCCAATTGAAGCAAAGTATTTGTTAAATTCGTTTGCTATTTCTGTGGGTTCTGAAACATTAATATTTCCATCTTTTAAGACAACAGAATTATTTTGCTTGGTTACACTTCGATTCATAATTTTATTGATCACTTTCCATTCTTGTTTAAGATTCCCTGGCGCAGCCCTTATCTGATTGTGATAGTAATCATCGCGGGATTGTCGTACTTCAGCGGTAATAAAGTACTTCTGCCTAAAAGAAATGCCTACGATTGACATACTCGGGGACTCTGCTCCTCGATATCTTACAGTTCCATGCTGGTGCAAGGAGTTTAAGCTGGGCAGAAAATCCACACAAAACGAGCATCGTGAAGGACATCCCTTTACACCCTAAACCGGAAAAAATGTGAAAAAAATTCGACGATCTGGTATTAGATGAAGAGTGCCCATCAGACATTTGGTTGATGCCACAGGGATCTCTTATGGTAGCTTTCAGAGGATCATTAAAGACGAGCTACACGTGAAGAGGGTTTCGGTGCGTTCGGTTCCCAGAATGTTAACGGCCAAGCAAAAGAGAAATGGATTTCGAATTGCTTGAACACCCAACCCATTTTCCAGATCTGGCCCCCAACAACTTCTATCTTTTTCTCTGGCCTACGTAGCAGCACAGGGGTAAGAAACTTGAAGACAATAACAAGGTGATGGCCACTGTAGAAGCATTTTGGGAGAGTCAAGATGAAGATTTTCTTTTTTTTTAAAAGGCCTTATCACGCCAGAGGAGATTGTATTGATTTGTTAAGAGATAACGTTAAAAAATAAATAAAATTTGAGCTGATAAACATTGTGTTTTATATACGAGTAGATTGTCATTACTTTTGGATCACCCCTCGTATGTATATACTACGCATACCAACGCTTATGTAACTTAGCTGCAAGACTATAACTTTCTTCAAAACTTAATATTTACATGTGTACACGTTTGTCAACATAGGCGACGTTATTAATTTTTAAAGCCTTAAGCCGGATACTTCATTTGCTCGATAACATAAAAATTTTTCATTTCTTTCATAAAAAATTAGACTTCTAATTTTCCCTTCTACGAGTATGAGAATGTATCTTTTTGCAATAAAAATGCTGTCAAACGCTTTCCCTTTCATTCAAGATACTCGTATGTCGCAGCGCTCCTTTATTGTTTGAGCATCAGTATCACTTTCGGCTCATTGAACTGGTAATTCCCCTCTGCCTTAAAATGTGATATTACAAGTATCGCTTTCCCTTTTTTCTGACATCTTAACATGGTGTTAAATGATTTACTATCCGATTACCATGCTCAAGTGGTTGAAGGTTGACAAGTACGAGTAAACATCGTTTAACAGCAACCAGATGACGATACATTTACCTCACACGAATGCATTGGCTTCTGTGTAGAGAAGTTCGTACTAAAACTGTTTAATTACACACAAAATGTAACCCCAACAACTGTTCATTTCTATTCGTTAAGTATTCGAATTGCTTATGCAGCAGAAAGATAACGATAAGTTGACACAGCAGGTTTTCCGATATTTGAATTCTAATCGTATCTACACTTCAAGTATAGTATCTCATGATACATACTAGAGTGAATCTATTTATACATCTGGGCTCATGAATTTTTTTCGTAAAAGCTGACCAAGCCAATTATGCTAATTTTAGATTTTAATTATAAAAAAAAGCTGAAATCTATTGGATTTATGGTAAGAAAAGCTCGATCAACACGGTTCTATGGTGTAATGGTTAGCACTCTGGACTTTGAATCCAGCGATCCGAGTTCAAATCTCGGTAGAACCTTCTTTGTATCTATTTTGCAGAAGACTTTGTCACATGTGGACATATGTCCTCTCCTCCACTGTATACATCTGTCTAATTAGAATTTTTTTTAAAAATTAAAGACATCTTCTAAAGTTTATTTGTAGTGAAACTTGTCTATAAGAATTTGGATTTATTGATTTATACAATAGTTTGTCAGTATTCAACGCATGCTTCTACGTCTCTTGGCTCATCTAAAAGGCTTTTATCTATAGGTTCCCATTCAATAGTTATGCCTTCTCCATTTTCCAACAGTTCATCTACTTCGGTTGCCTTGCAAATGCAGGGATCTCGTCCACAAGTGCATTCTGGCTGTTGGCCACAGATACATACAGCCTCTCCACATTTGTAACAGCTCGCATCACCCTTTTCTGCCAAAGTTTTCAATTGGGTTTGCCATTCTAATATTTGCCGACCACATGGATCTGGAGGAGCGCATGCGGCTCTTTTTCCCTCTTCAATGAGTCTTTTCTTGAAATTGAAGGCATTTTCATCGTCTTTCGGAAGTGTATTCGAAAAAACTCTGTAGCCCTCACCACCAAATCGCTTACATGTGCTGCAGAAGCAGCATTTACAATTCTTTTCCATTTCCTTTTTACGACCATCTTGAACTCTTTGAATGTAACTGCAGTAAGCGCACTTAATCCTATTTTCCAGCTTCCTTTTTTCTGTTTCCGTCAAACCTTCAGATTGAGCATAAACCTCTGCAGTCCTCTTAGCAGCATTTATCCATTGAAACTCGTCTATCAAATCCAGGTTATACGAATCGGCCGATTGTTTGTAATAAAACGCCTTAAAAGCCTTTTTAATAATGGAATAGGCCAGATGAGCTTCAACCCGATTCATTCGACATTTTCGACCCAAGTCATAAAAGAGATCCTCTTT
Source organism: Volucella inflata (assembly GCA_928272305.1). Lineage (NCBI taxonomy): Eukaryota > Metazoa > Arthropoda > Insecta > Diptera > Syrphidae > Volucella > Volucella inflata. Next base: position 232,060,957 of record OV743716.1, read on the forward strand.
GTGGAGTTTTTTGCGATAGATGTCACTTACTGCATCTGGAACTATGTCAAAGTGCAGAAAGGCGAATATGATTACTTCGGCTGCTGCTTTTGCTTTGCACTCATGAATGCCACAGATGCTGAGCACACGAACTATTGTCTCTGAGCAATCGAGAATCTGTTCGATGAATTTTGTCGATTGGCTTATTTGACGAATGCAATTACAGGATGGTCGAGGAGGATTGTGGAAGCGGGCACATTCGTCGTTGATGCAACAGCAATGACACTCGAATTTGCTCATTTTTTTGCGCGTGAATTTTCTTATAAAATACAATTTTCTCTTTGACTTACAATTCAAAACTTATTTCAGGTATGACAAAATTCTTCAGCATCCTTTATCATATTTATAGATAATTCTTCCAGTAACTAACGCTTAAACACTTGTTTCTCCTTAGAAAGTCCAATTTAGGACGTATCCGAGTGGTACAAGATCCTATGCTTCCCCGATGATCTTCTATACCCTATTTTGAAGAATGTCAGTGTCCGTGACTGAAATTCCTTCAGAAGGAAAGAAAGATCTTACATTTACGAATAGATAGATAATATACGAGTATATATGTATTAGATTAGATAAGTTGGGTGTTGCAAGAGTAGTTTTGGTATAAATGAAACTTCAACCGTATGCAAATGCATTGATATGTAAGACGAATTCAAGTTGAATGTGTCCATTTCGGATCGACGACTATTTTCTGCAATGAACTATAAATTATCTTTCGAAGCGTCTTGGATGGTTTCAATGGTCAGTGCCTCAGGGCTTCAAAATCTTCAATAACGACCTCTTACCTGCTACTTCTAATCCAATATCTTTCTTTGCTAATGACAGTACTCTCAATTTTAAATGAGCATACAAGTGTCAGTCCACTGAAACTCAAGATATACTTCATGGAAATGATCGCACTTAATAGCACTACCCCGCTGGGCACCACGCTTGCAACGCACTCGGGTGATCCCAGAGCATGCAGAAGTGCTTGTGTCAGAGCCCGGCGGATACCGGTGGCGGACAAAATGAAGTTCCCAAAATATTTCCCTCAGATCGATGACCTCAAAAAGTTTGAAATTGGAAATGATTATGCGTCGCAGAACTCTACAAATCCTGTGCGCTCTGGAAACGAAGTGGTGTAGTACCGGAAATAAAGCGCGTTCTCTTGATTTAAAAACTAAGGCATTTAAGATGTTCTACCCTGGAACGGTCAATTGACAAAACGGTGTTGCTATCGTTGTTGCAGCGGATCTTCTTAGCAATATCGTTGGTATTTTGAAAATAAGCGACCGCTTAATGAGTGTGAAACTCGTCATACTCAATGAAACGTGGAACATTGTTAGCGCGTGCGCTCCACAAAATGGATGCGATCAATCGGAAAAATATAAATTTTGGTTAGAGTTCGGTAATTTGCTTTGAAATATACCTATCGATGAGATGCTTTTCGTAGGCGGAGACTTAAACTGCCACGTCGGAGACACAAATATTGATTATGAGGACTGCCATTTGGCGGTAAAGGCTTTGGAACCATCCTGTAGCGTGTAGGGCTCACGGATTAACCGTCTTAAATACAACGTTTATTAAACATCAACGACATGTTATCATCTATAGCAGCGGAGGCCACGAAACGCAAAGAGATTATCACCTCTCCAAAATTTCAATGAGAAACCGTGTTAGGGACTGTAAGAATCACGAATAAGCCAACACCGTCTGCTTATTACAGAATTTTTCACAGCGGAACCACCGAAAACACGAGCATCGTTTGGAAAGCTAAAAATCCGGTGGTATAATCTATCGAAGGAGCGAAGCGCACGATTTATGGCACTGGTTAAGGAAGCACTTCGAAATATAAACGGTATCGCAGACTCACTTAGCCCGCAAAAATTTGGAACAGTATGCACGAGGAATGCGTAACACTCGCAAAGTCCCTTCTGGGGACTATATCGAAATACCATCACGTCGGCAAAGAAACATGGTGGTGGAATGACGAAACCAAACGAGCTATGGCCGACAAGAAGAGTGCATTCCAAGCGTGGACAAAATGCGATCGGAGCGACGATATCGAAAAAGATCGCAAAGAAAGTCCTGGCTCGAACTCGAGCGGCAGAAGCGGAAAACCTGTACCAGGAGTTGGAACAAATATCCTCACGATCGGCGGATAGAAGACAATCTATCCAAGAAGTTCAAACGTCGTACTTGTGTTCGGTGGCTTGAATACTGCAAGGAGTTGTTTAACAAACAGTTTCCACGTGATACCGTGCCGACACCTGGTCTATTCGAGGAGGAAGTTCGGACTTTTCAATCGAAGAAATAAGTATAGCAATCGGAAAAATGAAGCGGGGGAAAGTGGCAGGACCAGACAGCATTCCATCAGAGTTTTGGTCGAAGATGGAGGGAATCGGCAGCGTTTGGCTATCGAAACTTTTAAATAAATTAGAATGTGGGCAACCTATGCCGAATCAATGGAGAAGTAGCTTCTTGGTTTCATTATACAAAGGAAAAGGCGACACTCGGGAATGCAACAACTACCGTTCAATCAAGCTGATGTCACACACGATGAAAATCGTCGAAAGAGTCTTAAACGAACGTCTTCGGCAAATAATAAAGCTCGATAATAGCCAGTTAATGTCGGAGTGCACCAAGCAAGCGTCCATAGCACTTTCCTCTTTAACGAAGTATTCGACTATCTTTTAAAAGACTGCATGCACGAGGCAAATGTAACGCCAATTCTCTTCGCTGACGACGCTGTAGATTCATGGAAAAATGCGCTAGAGAGAAACGGGTTTAAAATAAGTCTTTCAAAGACGGAGCAGTCTGCGACATTAACAAACCCCAGCAGCAACGAGGAAAGGGTTAAAGAAAAGAAGTCTCTCTGCTTTTCATATTCGTTGCCAGACTCAAGTTCCTGCTCTTTGCCTGTAGAACGGGCATGAAGGTCATGAAGGCCTCTCACCGACATATATAGGTAATGCGATCTTTAAATTTCTTACACAATAAATTGATTGGCTGATGGCTTGTGTGGACGGTAGCACCATCCTGTTGATTCAATAGATCATCCAGACCCAATTCATTCAATTTTGGAACAATATAACCCGTCAGCATATTGCGGTATCGTTCTCCTTTCACTGTAACTCTCTCTCTCTTCAGCGTCATCTTCGAAGTACGGGCCATTATAGCCGATAACCCATAATCCGCACCATACAGTGACTTTTGTTGGGATATATTGGCTCTTCGTGAATCTCGTATGGGTTTTTTGGTCCCCAGAAATGACAATTTTATTTATTTACGTACGCAACCATCCAAAAATGTGGTTCATCGGAAAAGATCTAATTTAATGACAAATTGCCCTGGCGATCCAACATCTAGTAGATGGTCGACAGGCTTCAATTGTCGTGAATTTGAATTTAATAAGCACGCAAATGAAGATCAACTTTTAAAATTCGCCGTAAAGTGCCATAAGTGAGGCCCAATTGTTGAGATGCTTGGCTGATTTTCCTTCACCGTGGTGATGTTTTGTCGTGTACGTGCTGGTCGAGCAAGCTGATACCGAACCATTTTCATTAAAACCCTACACCATCTGTAGCCAACATCTACGCCATCTGTAGGCTCACCCTTTATTTGATGTCGCTGGCTGATAACGCTGCAGAAGGTCTAAGTTTTCCAAAACAATATAAAAAACAATCATCCGCCAAAATTGGAAGACCATAGTCATACCTGGTCTGGTGCCCCTAAGAAATCTTTGCACTAGCTACAATAAATAGGATTCAAAAAAATTGCAATAAAACTTATAGTTGGTGCAAATAGGACTCAGTATATTAAACCCTCGAACATCGAAAATATGTCTCCTGTATCACCTTGTTCCATGGCTATTTTCACCACCGACGTTGCCAGTAACATTCCATCAACCTTAACATTCGTCATGCTATGTATGCTCATCATTACAACCTCAAACTCACTTCCGGGTATACCCTGTAATTTTCTGAGCCAAACAAATCGTTTATGAAATGCCTTGCAGAGCTCTTTATTCCCTAATCATTATAACCTGCAAATATTCAAAACCAACCTACATCGGTACCTCTCTTACTTAACTCCTCAACTTTCCATCACCAGTACTGGAAACAATTCAAAGGTGCCTATTTATAGCTCGCTAATTATATAAAAAAAACGCAAGGATTATCTTTAAAACCAGCACCATGAGCCATATTACAATTCACCTGGAATTATTCTGTCCACTCATGCTACCTACCTTTATTGATAAAAAAGCTTATAAATAGGCATTTTGTAATTTGTTTGGGTATTTCTATAAAAAAAAAAAACCTCCTTACAAGTCTTTATTCAGCAGCTTCTGGTTTCCTTGCAAAAAAAAACGCAGACTCTATATCTTCATTGTTGACAAATCTTTTACCATCAAGCCATTTTTATTGATTTCGAAAAAGAAAATAATCTGAGGGAGCTACATCTGGTGAATAGGGTTCGTAATGGCGGACGTATGGACTGATGCGTTGACCTGATGTTGATGGCTTTTCTTTTTCGCAACATGCGGCCGTTTTTCTTAGATTTCTTTGATTGTCCTGACTTTTTCAAGATAACCAAAGAAATTATAAAACTGACGCCATGATATTGCCAGCTGACTGAATCGTCTTCGTCTTCTTCTTTGGAGCCAGTATTTCCCTTTAAGTTCACTGTTTTGGCTGTTCCTAAGTCTCAGGTATGAAATAGTGAACCCATGTCTCATGCATGGTTATGAATCGACTTAAAAACTTGGCCTTATTCCTGTGAAACATTGCCAAACACTGTTCGGAAACATCCTCACAACTATGTTTTTGGTCCATTGTGAGCAAACGCGCACATAACTACAAAGGCGCCATTGTACCTCTATGAATACATTTTAATCCTCAGGATAAAGAGATATAGGATATTAGAGATATACGGCGGACCGATTTTTCTGAAATTAGCAAAGAAATTCTTGAAGAAATCACGAACACTGTCTTTGTAGAAAGATTGAAACAGTTGCACAGCTAATGAAATATGCTTTCCTCTTAGTCTTTATATTTTCTGCAAGAATCGTTGAAAGGTAGGCCAACTCCATAATTTGACCTTAGGCCAAAACTGTGTTGTGACTACGGACCAACTAGCCTTATCTATTACATACAGTTTAAGCATAAGTTTACAACGAGTGGCTATTCTATATTTTGCGATATTAAATTGATGTCCACGACCATGATACTTTTGACAAGTTCATAAACTTCAGAGTTTCCCTATCTAATCCTGGTTCCCGATAAAAGTGAATTTTACACCACTGAATTATCCCGACAGCTACCTTTGACATGGTCATTGCTTAACTTCACTTCTGTGTCCAACTTGAAGTGCTTGGTAGTTAGCCTTAACGTCAACCGGATAAGAGAACCCCTTACAGCCTTGATCGTTTAGAAATTTGACTATGCTTGGTATTCCCATTAACTTTGAAAACTGTGGAGCTGGTCTTCACCCTAAAGAGGTTATGATGGTCTTCTTCCGAATAACCAAAGATATTGCCCGAAATGTGGCATTAAATAAAATGTTATTTAAAATCGAACGCCACGTAGCAATCTATATCAAGGCTAAATTTGTCAACATTAGCCTTCTCAGAAGGAAAAGAAGAAGCACGGGAAGCGCGCAGTCGAGGAAATTGAGAGATGCTACTCCAGAAATAAGATTCGGAAATTTTTCTAAAACACAAAAAGAACATACAAAACCTCGAACCGAAGCCTATAGAGAAGACGATCAAGGGAACATCAAAGTTGATGCTGAGAGATTTGGAGAGAGCATTTTCGAAAAATCTAAAATGGAGATGTCGAACCAAATACCGATGCAGAGTCCGTCCACCCGACGTGCTGGAACGGACAGCCTGAGTGGCGGGCTCTCTGAAATGGTAGACGAATAAATACTTAACAAGGAACACACCCCTACTCGTCTATAAAACATGTTCGGACGAAAGTATGTTGGATGAATAAGACACCAGCATTGTTTATTCGGTCCTCAAGAAAACAGACCCTCTGAACTGCGTCAAATATAGAGGCATCAGTCCTCGTAACATAATTTCGGGTGAGCTGCCAGTACATCTAGACAACACAACGGTTAGGTGCGGTTTATGGTCTGTTGCTCGGTCAAAATTAAATCCTGCCTGAACGTAACCATGAATAGCGCCCGTTATCGCGCGATGATGACAGACTGTTTGCTGTCTAAAATTGAAGCCCGTGATCTTGACGACATGTGGTTCCAACAAGACGGTGTCACTTGCCACGCAGCCCGTGAAACCATGGCTTTATTGCGAGAACGATTCGGTAAACAGCTGGCATCCGCTTAGATCATGAGTCATCACACCTGGATCGCATATAATAAATATAAAAAATATTTCTTTGTACAGTAATAAGAATTACTTGATAATGTTGAATTATTTGATTGTTTTTCATTTTTGCAAGAAGTACCTACCTCTCAAAAAATCACTCTTAACAAAGTAAGATACTGTCCTAGATAAACTTCCTCCTCGACTACAAATGCAGATTGGTCGTGGTCTAACATCTTAACATGGATAGATTGTTTTAAAGTCAAAGTCCTAAATATTTTTACAATTATGAGAAATGAGAAAAAATTAAGTAAAATCAAAAAAAGAGAATTCGAAGGTTCTACCGAGATTTGAACTCGGATCGCTGGATTCAAAGTCCAGAGTGCTAACCATTACACCATAGAACCGCTGTGACGTCTGTTTGTTAAAAGAAATACTAATATTTAGGGTGAAAACTATCAAAATGGCAATTAAATGAATATGTGTCTGCATATCTGCATACCCATATATATATTGTAAGTGTATGCGAGAAAGAGTTGGGAATAATCAAGTTTGCTACCGCGACGGCGGATAATGCAAGTTGGGATTACCTATTTGTTTTTCGCAGGTGCTTTGAAGTTATTTATCTGTAAATAGATACGTGGATATCTATGTTGGTATGAAACAAATCCTCCTATATAGATGTGTATGTAAACTTCAGGTCAAAATTTGTCGGCCTATCTGGACAACTAATTTCAATTATGCATGGAGGTCGGATTTGGGTTTTCCTACCTACATATGCCGTCTACCTGAACAATACTAAACACTTTATATAGTAAAATTCGGATTTTAACTCCACGTTTTTGAACAGTGGGCGGTTTGTTTACAATTGAGGAAAAATCGCTAAGTAATTTCCGATTTCACACATAGATGTCGTTGGGCATATTTTTTTATTGCTTTCTGTCATTTTCTTTTTGACATTTTTGAGATACGAGTATCAATCTTATTTAGCTTTAGAAGCAACTTGTGCGTATTTTTGTGAAAAGGAATTAGTTTCGCGTCAGTTTTAATTTCGAAAGGAAATAACGCAGAGCATGCTTTAAAAAGTTACGTGATGTGTGTTGTGAGGAAACCTTAAAACAATAAAACAAAGACAGTGCCGGAATTGGTTTGACAAATTTCGTTCCGGAGATTATTCATTGAAATATGAAAAAATATCAGATCGACGAGATGAGCTTGACGATGATCAAATTAAAGCCATATCTAATCGAATCGGATCGTCATGTAACTGTACGAGAGATAGCAAAAGAGTTGAGAGAGAGTTGTGTCGCATACAGCGATTGAGAAACATTTGAATCTTGTGAACCTCGTTAAAAAGATTGATATTTGGGTTCCACATAATTTGAAAGAAATTCATTTAACAAAGCGCATCAACGCTTGCGATTTGCATCATGACTGGAGATGAAAAATTAATTGTTTACCTTCAGTAACGTCAATTGAAAACGATCATGGTCCCGGTTTGATGAGCCAGCACAATCCACTTCGAAGGCTGATATCCACCAAAAGAAGAATTTGCTCCCAATTTGGTGGGATTGAAAGGTGTGTTGTAGATACGAGGGCGGGTCAATAAGTCCGTGACTTTTTGAATTTCTGACCTCTTTACTGAAACAGCAACACTGCTCCTGTCAACAGGCATCTGTCAGTTGACTCCTGTCAAAATTTAAACTTGCTGCGTCAGTTAGTTTGTGTTTGACAGCTATTTTTATCAGACTACTCACTAATTTGAGGAGAAAATGGAAAAAAGTGAATTTCGTGTGCTTATTAAGCATTATTTCTTGCGAAAAAAAACCATTACCGAGACCAAGGCTAAGCTTGATAAATACTATGGGGACTCTGCACCATCGATTTCAATGGTATAAAAGTGGTTTACTGAATTTCGTTGTGGCCGTACAAGCACTGAAGATGCCGAACGTCCTGGACGCCCAGTTGAGGTCTCTACACCTGAAACAATCGAAAAAATTCACGATATGGTGTTGGCCGACCGAAGATTGAAAGTGCGAGAGATTGTGGAAGCCGTAGGGATCTCGCATGGCTCAGTGGTTTCAATTTTGAATGATCACTTGGGCATGAGAAAGCTTTCCGCAAGATGGGTGCCGCGTTTGCTCACAGTCGACCACAAACGCATGTGCAGTTGCCATGGCAAAAATCCATGAATTGGGCTATGAATTGCTCCCTCATCCACCCTATTCTCCAGATTTGGCTCCGAGCGACTACTTCTTGCTCCCAAACCTGGAGAAATGGCTTGGTGGAAAAAGATTTGACTCCAATGATGAAGTCATCTAGCAAAAAAAGGCTTATTTTGAGGACCTCGACAAATCATTTTTTTTGGAAGGGATAAACAAATTGGAGAAGCGTTGGACAAAGTGTATAGAGCTCAAGGGAGACTACGTTGAAAAATAAAATTATTTTTTTATCAAAAAATCTGTGTTTTAATCCAAAAGTCACGGACTTATTGACCCGCCCTCGTATTTTGTGCTGCTTTCAAGGAATCAAATGATCAACTCGGTTGTTTGCTGTCAACAACTGGACAGATTAAATATAGCGATCAACGAAACACGGCCAGAATTGGTCCATTGAAAAGGTGTAGTTTTTCAACAAGACAACGCATCTTTGGTCACTCGCCAAAACTTATTTATATTATTTGGTTGGGAATTGGTGTTACATCCACCATATAGCCCTGACCTTGCTCTATTAGGTAACCATTTATTTCGGTCTTTGCAAAACTCTTTGGATGGTAAAACTTTCAACGATAATGACGCTGTGAAATCGCACTTAGTTCAGTTTTTTACCGATAAAGGTCAAAAGTGCTACGAACGTGGAATTATGAAGTTGTCAGAAAGATGGCAAAAGGTCATCGAACAATCCAAAAACTTGCCGACCTGCATTGCTATGGTCACTCATAAAAGCCCCACTTGGAAGTAATAGGAATGTTTTTAAAATTCTTTACGTCTTGAGTAAACCACTCATTACGAATTGGAAAAATCGTGAAAACCACAATCCAAAAACGATCTGCAATCATCTCCTTTCTTAAAGAATGCAAATTGCAGCGGGAAGTTGTTTCCCACTTGAAGGTACATGTTAATATGCTACATTCTAGGCACCATTAAACGACGTACTAGAAGTCTACTCAGACCGACCCAGATTAGATACAATTGAAGAATAAAATTTAGTTATAAGAGGCGAAATTCCGAATACGAACCTGCGATTGTTCAGGTTCAGAAGATTCAGAAGATTAGATTCAATGCGTCTAAATTCCTCAATCGATGGGAGATACAAGAGAGTGTCGATACAAGTGATCTTTGTTTTGGTTTAAGACAGCTAAAAGGTAGTGAATTTGCCAGATTCTTTTTCAGTTCAAGTTCATTAAATGATTCCGTTCAACGATATGCACTGAACTGCATAATTGGCAATCTGAGCACTAAAGTCTTACGAAATTTCAAAACGAAAATGCATCGCGACAATCATGCGCAATGATAATTCATGGCCAATCCCCACTGGCTCTAAAATGGATTCCTGTGCATCTTTGACTCACTGAAAAATAAGAAATCTCTGGAAAAAATGTTCACACATACATACATATATACCTAGTCAAGTCATAAATACTGGTACACAACTGAACTCACTCATTACGAATGCAACACTGGGCGTATCCATTTCGTATTGATTGGGATTTGACAGTTGATATTTATGCTTCATTGTGACGTAAAAAGTTTGTGACATTTATTGCTTACAATCAGGGAATGGGGCGACATCGAAAATCGTATTGTTGTAGTTGGTCTACTAAAATGTAACATGAAAAAAGGCGATCTTTAGGACGTTGCGACCGCTTGGAATCACTCGCAAATTTGTGTATCGTGCTGTAAAGTTGTTTGTGGATACTGGTGGAGTATGAGAGCGTCAAAGATCCGGCCGTCCGCGCACAGTGAGAACTCCAAAAGCGATCAAAGCCGTGAAGAAACGAATCGACCGAAAACCGCTGCGAAAACAGAAAATCTTTTCGCGGGAAATGCAAATTTCGCAAAAATCCATGTCTCGCATTATCAAAGAAGATTTAGGACTCAGCGCGTAGAAGTGACACACTGTACACCTGCTAACGGCCGCTTTGAAGGGAAAACGCAAGCGAAGATCGAAAGCGTTACTCAGCCGATACGCAAAAAACGCTCACAGACAAATTCTGTTTACTGGCGAGAAAATCTTCTCCGTGGAAGAATCATTCAATAAGCAGAACGATCGTGTGTATGCTCGGTCATCCAGAAAAGCATCCCAACTCATGCCGAGGGTTCAAAGAGGCCACCATCCCGCGTCTGTAATGGTATGGTGGGGAGTGTGCTACGATGGCGTTACCAAGCTCCATTTTTGCTACAAAGGAGTGAAAACGTCGGCCAAAGTATGTCAATCGACCATCTTGGAACACATTGTGAAGTCTCTCAAGCAATCAATATTCAACAACAGGCCATGGACTTCCCAGCAAGACTCTGCTTCAGCTCAAAAAGCAAAAACGACTCAACTGTGGCTCAAAAACAACGTTCCGGACTTCATATCAACGGATGATTGGCCAGCTGGTAGTCCAGACCTCAACCCGTTGGATTACAAGTTTTGGTCCGTATTAGAGGGCATGGCTTGCTCTACTCGACACTCAAATATTGAGTCGTTGAAGCGAGCCCTTGGCCGTGCCGTGGACAATTTCCCTATGCATTAAGTGCGTCTCGCAATCGATGGTTGATCTAAGGTTTGTGCCACATCCAAGTCATTTTCGATTTTCACCCCAACAAAAATTTTCTTAGGAACAGTCTTTACCCTACCTTTGCCTCTCGACCCAATCTCATAAGTCCCTTAGTTTTAAAAATAGATTTACGTTGATTTTGGAAGTTTTTAGCCTAATATTTAAGTGTTCTTTGTGCTGTATAAGCTATAATATATCCGTCCGGGCTTCAAATCAAATCAAATCAAATTGATTGCGATTCAGGAAGAAGCAAGTCAGCATCACAAAACTGCTCGTACTCGACATGAATGGCCATTTCAATTCATTGTTTTATGGAAATTTTCTTAATTTACCCTCTTATGAAACAACTCCATATTGAATGTCAGGAGGGATCAAATGCATCCACATAGAGATACTCACGGCTTAAGAAATACTCAATGTTAAAGCGATTTGATCAATCTATTTGATACTCACCTGATCCATGTAAGTTACATCAAAACAAAACAAAAAGCAGAAACGCATCTACCGCAATATTCAAATTGACTGACATCTGTCAAGAAATTATTCCTCATACACACTCCTCGCACAGTTTGAAATGACGTGACTTTCTAACTTAACTCGCAACTTGTTACTCGTCCTCCCAATTGGATCCAAGCGATTCAGTGGCAACACATATCACTATTCCGACAGTTTGTCAGCCCTCATGAGAACTGAAATTGGAGTCATCCTCCAGAGTCGGTTATCGTATTGCTGCTGTTGTTAGTGCAGCAGCCTCCAATGAAACAACTTGTTGCGTGGAAATTCATCAAGAGTCAATTAGTTTGTCAGTAGGAATCAGCCAGAGAAAGAGTACTGGTCATCGTGAATCCCTTCTCATACATATGGCTGCCATTGCGACTATGACTATGTCGACGACTGCGACAAAGAGTACGAGCCCAGCTCCGCTCCATGGTCCGAGTATGTCATGTGGAGATGGAAAGACCAAAGAGACATTGCACAGCCTCATGTTGCCTTCTGTGGACAAGAGTCCACCACTGGGGGCACATTATCAGAAATGGTGATGCTAATTTCTATTCTAATTAGCCATATGTCACTGATGGAATGTTTGAGGTTTTTTGCGGTTGTAGCTTATAGTGCATAGCGCATAGCAAGCATGCGCATTCACATAGACGCCCGACACTGAGTGGTCTGCCTGCGGTGATTGCTGTGCTGCAATAGACTCTCTACTCGAAGCCAGGCCAGAGTAATGGTCTTACTTCGGCGACACTCTGTAAGGCAGTTAAGATACAATTTTGTGTCAATTTGCAGTCGGATGAACATTTATGGCACTAGTCTGGCAATTAGGTATTAGCTGAGAATGGTTGTTGTTTTGTTTTTGCTTGTTTTTGTTTCAATTTTTTTTTCCTATCTGACATTGCAATGTTGACAGTCTTTTGAAGTAAGCTAGTTGCAGTTGGAGTTTTTCCTAAGAAACAGCTGTCTGAGGTAACAGAATTTTGTTTTTGTAAGTTTGTGTGTAGTATGAGTTTGTTTCCAGGATTCTTGTAAGACCTCATTAATAATCTGTAACAAGCAAACAGTTAAACTGATAAGTATATGGATTATGTTAGGGAGCTTTAAGTATCTGCAATCTATCATTCTTACAAATATTATTGCAAACAAAAATACAGCTTACGAATATTATAAGGCTAGATACCAGCAATCTGTTGAATAGATACGAGTATCATGGTCAGACAGCCAGTCAGACCTTGGTCAGATGTATAGATGTCTCATTGGACTTTGGCGTCACTAAAAAGGTCATCAAGATGCCAGCGAAGCAATAAAAATGTAGAAAAAACCTATTTGTTTGGAAATTGTTAGAAAACTGTGTCTTTTATGTAACGTGTTTAGGAAAAGCAGTGACTTACCAGCTGAAGAAACAGGGTAGGCACTGAAAAGTGTCAGCCTAGTGATATTCAGTGTTACAGCTGCTTCTACAGGAGGAATTTCAACGTACAATCGCAAGAGACTCCCAAGTTCTACAAGGCTATTGGCAACACAGTCAAAAAGCCACCAGGGATACCATCCCCGGCTTGCACATGCAGTTAAGCACGACTAGAGCTGCTTACGGGCTCTTCGAGCAGAAGAGTAGAGAAGAACATCGACTTCAAAGGAGGAAATAGAAGGAGCATGAGAAGTGAGAGGTCAGGATTTAACAAAGAAGGTAAAAAAAAAATCCCGAACCGATACCTGCAGAGACAAAAAGGGGAACATCGTAGTAGAGTGATAGTCGATGCTGAGAATTTGGAAAGATCATTTCTGTAGACTGTATAACAGCGATGACGAAACAGATACCGCTGTCAGGCAGAATGTATTTTTCAACTTGAACGATAGAACCAAACTTCCGTCCACCCGACCTAGATGAAATGAAGATAGTCATCTTCTTCCTCTTTCCTCGTTACACGAACTTATGCATAACGAGTTTTCCATTTTAACTGCATCGCTACTACTCCGCTTATGGGATTGTCTTAAATTGCCACTCACAAAATGCATCTGCATATCGCACGGTCCTTTACTGCTTCGGTTATTAGCCTCAAGCAACGTTGGACGTTCTTCGTCTAAGAGTTATTTTCCCTACCTCGCTTTCTTGTGGTTGGGGCGACCGTAGTTGACAAGGCCTTTTAAACTGAGTTTTCTGGTGTTCTGCGCTGCACAGAAGATCCCCAAGTGTTTCCGCCATTTCATCCAGTCAACACTTTCTTTGTCATCGTCACACTTCGCTTTCATATACACAATCAATCCCAGGTATTTAAAGTTAAAGTTCTTTTGAAGAACTGATCCGTCTAACACAATATTTGGAAAAGGTTTCAAATAATCTGAAAATGGACAAATTAGATGCTCCGTCTTTGAACGATTTATGTAGGGTTTTCCAATAAGGACTTGACAACTTTTTTTTTAAATAAAACGCAAACCATTTGAGATATTTCAAAAACTTTATTATCGGCTTGAAGTACAATCAAAACATTTATGAATGGAACTCGACTTCGTTCATATGGAACTCGACTTCGTTCATATGGCCACCGGTCGATTCTTCCAACGTCGTCAGCTTGTCGTCGACGAAAAAATATGGCCCAATAACGCCGCCGGCATACAAACCGCACCAAAGAGTTATTTTTTGTGGATGAAGTGGTGATTCATGAAGCACATGTGGATTTTCACCCGACCAATAACGCATATTTTGCTTAATGACAAACCCATTGAGCCAAAAATTTACGACCGAAAATTGGAATTAACGCTCTTAAAGTTGCAGTCACCGACTCCGAATTTCGGTAAACAATTTTTATAATTTGCAGACGTTGCTCGTTCGTGTACTTTACCATGACGAAAATGTTGAGTTTACTGAATAAATTGAGAGTGACAGTTTGATGATTAGTGAAAGAGTGCGTTCACAAATTAAATTCAAAGTTGTCCAGTCCCTATTGGAAAACCCGATATTAAACCCGTATTTCTCTAGCGCAGTCTTCCATCTATTTAGGATGTCTTCAAATCTACGACGTTATCGCTCAGAATAACTGCATCATCGGCGAAAAGAATTGTTGTAATTTTTCCTTCTTGCATGCAGTCTCTTAAAAGATACGAGTTGTATAAAACCACGTAAAAGAGTAAAGGGCTAAGAACGCTTCCTTGGTGCACTCCGGCATTAAGAAAATTGTTTAGTTACACCAGCAGAGCATTTAACTGCCGTTTTCGAGCTCAGGTACATGTCTTGGATTATTCTTATATAAGTTGTTGGCACCTTTTGAGACCTCTGTGCCGCCTATATGAGATCTCTAGGAACTCCATCGAAAGCTTTCTCGAGATCGATGAAAACCATGTGCAGAACTTTTGACACATCTCGGTGTATTTCCGTTACTACTTGCAGGCTTTGAATTGCATCCACAGTCGATCTACCTTCCAAAAATCCGCACTGGCTCTCGTTTAGTTTGAATATTTAACGGAGGCGTGTTTGACATTAGTTGAATTGAGCGGTCGTTATTGCAGTCTTGAATATAGGGGAATTCAAAACGTACTTCTTCATTGATCTGTCATTGTTTGTCTTCTTTTTATTTTATTAAGTATTTCGACACCCGTTCGCAGCCGACACAATCCATTTTCGTCAAAAATTCTGTTGCCATTTGGTTCAATCTCTTTTTTTTAGCTTCATGTTTCCGACGGCTGCTCTTATTTCTTTCATCGCAAAATCCGGAGCTTCTACGTCGAAGGGATCAGCTACAGTGATGGCCTTATGTTGAAAATGTTGGTTGAGTAGGTCTTTGCAGCATTCAAGCCACTTTACGCAAATTTCTTTTTCGTTGGAAGGCAGGCAAGTGACATTGTGGATCTTTGACATATTTTGGTGAAATCATCGAATTTTTCCGCCTTTGCGACACCAGTAAGGTGAAGATAGCCATATCTAAGCTTAAATCCAACAAAGTTGCTGGCGCTGACTGCCGCTGTCCGATCCGGCAAATTTAAAAAGGCGCAAATGACCTTATTTATTGAGATGAGCGACAAAACAATGTCTAGCATTGGTATTTCTGTCAAAATCGTCCGTTTGTGCAGAATAACGAGGAAGAATGTAGCGTGTGTCAAGCTCATGCAGGGCAAGATATAACTTTGAGTTAGTAAAGGATTTGGTCTACCTTGGATCCGCTTTCAATCCAAAGAACAATACCAGTGCTGAGATCAAACGAAGAATAACTCTTCCCAATAGCTGCTTCCTTTGGCTGAGAAAGCAATTCACTGGCGAAGTAATCTCTTGAAAACAATAGTGGCCCCAGATAACATCTTAATAATTCCAGTCTTCATTTAACGCAGAGACATGGACTTTATCAAAATGAATGAGGGCGCTCTTGGCTGCTTTTATAGGATGACCATGGCATAGACGATGTGTTGAAGAGGAAATGCAAGGACAGGCGTACAGTGAAATCGACTTCGCCAAAAGAGTGAAGGTCCAACGACTGTAATAGTTTGGGTATTTGGGTATGTAGATCGGAAGGATATCAACGCTCCTGTCCGAAAAGTCTTCAAATCCGTCCCTGAATGACATCGTAGTAGAAAAAGACCACGACACAAGTGGCTCACGCAAGTCGAAACGAAAGATCAAGCTGGCTGGAGACGCTCGTTGGGTGAGCGTCAGGTCCACACCGGACTGTAGTGCCACTTGAAGTAAGTAAGGAATTGCAGGACTTCAAAAACCAACAAGAACTTCAAAAACTCTCTTTCTAAATATGAAAAACCAGGAAAAAGACTTTGCATAGGGCTCTATTCAAGGTAACAGAGGATGTTTCTATCACAAAAATTTAAAAGGGGGTCGTTGTTCCCTTTTCCAGAACTCGAAGGCATATTAACATGAAAACTTCAGCAAGATTTTTATCTACTCATATTACGCCTCTAGCTAGTGGCATCATTTATGTCAAATATAAGCTGAGCGCTACGAGTACTCCCAGCAAAGTCGGAGTTGTCTGCTAAGATTTACTCAATCTGAACCCCAAATGACTTCAGTTCATCATTTAAAAACCTGGCTACACATCTCAATACGATCTTATTTAACCAGTAGTTTCTTTTCGAACTACTATTCTAGAACGACATAGGGAAATCTAACAAGAAAATTAGTACATGACGAAAATTATCGGAGACAATAATATATTGCAAGGTAAAATCTGTTCAGAGAGGCGTACATATACCAGAATGCATGCATACCAGCTAAACCTTTAAAACAAAACTGAGATTGTTCTCTTTACGAGAAGGAGGGAACTGCCTGGTCTGACGCATCCAGTGCTTGAAGGTATCACTCGTCAATTCTCCGAAGAAGCTGAGTATTTGGGTGTCATCTTGCATAGCAAACTTCTAGGAACTAAACATGCTTCAACAAAAGCGTTTAAGTCGCTGTCGATCTTCTGGCAGTGCGAAGGAGCTGTCGGCAAGACGTATGGCCTGTGATCAAGAAGTATTAGGTTTTCACAGATGGCTCCAAAACCAATATTAGATTTGAGACGACAACGTTGGATTTCACTCCTGATAGGAAACGTAGTGTCTATATACGCATGATGAACGATAGAGTTGGTGAAGCATTTCCATCTGTGGCAACAGCCAAGCTGCACTCAGAGGCTCACTGAACGCTCTTATGACTTTCAAACTAGTTCGGGAATCGAAACTTGCCATGCAAGACCACGAGAAAAGTTTCTCATCTCTCCTTAACAGAGGATGCAGGCAGACTAACATAGGTTCGGCTCCTGAGAAACTTTTCTCTGGGTCTTGCATGGGAAATTCACAGATGATTTCATTATAGCCTGCTACTCAGACAAGACTCATTTGGGTGAGCATAACATACCAAGGTGTAATCAGATTACTGACTCTCAGTGGGAACGACTTCTGATTGCTTGCAGGAGTCGTGACGGGGCACTGCACTTCGTCCAAGCACTTAAGTGTACAGGGTACAAGTGATATAGCATCCTGCGACACAGCGGAACCTCTATAAATGGTCAGCTTATGCTTTTATCAGTCTGCAAGTGTTCGACGTTGACATGGTGGGTTGGTAGAAGGTATTATTTGACTTTGCTTTTGAGCTCACTGTTTCATTCACTGAAAATCTGAATATCTGAAGATCTAGCGCTTCCTTCAACAAAAAAAAAGTGTTTCTAACTACGGAATACCATTACAAATCCAGAGCTTGATGTCTTATTGATGAAGAGTTTGCCAAACAATATTGTCGTTTCGTCTTGGCCCAATTCAGATTCATATGGTTATGATCTAAATCCAGAAATGATCTCAGAGCCCCATACATATGTACATTGATCCAAGAATGTCATTAAATTTGTACTCACTTCGTGTTAACCCAGTTTGGTTTCACCCTTCAATGAGCACTTCCGGATGTTCTTCAAGCCCTGAATGAAATCCTTAAGATCTATCAACTTTCTGATTTTCCAATTGGGGACATCTGATATGAATCAATTAGGTTATTCCATCATTACCCCAGTGTCTGCAGCATTTTTGCTAAACCTGTTAAATCGACTTACTCTACCCTCTACTCCACGGAAACCACAGAAACCACGAAAATCACGGAAACCACGGGAAACGTTAAATTTACCTTCTGCTTTCGGACTTACATACGTCCAACCTGAACAGGTCCTTTACGGTTTATGTCTTCAAAAAGCGTGACTGTCACTCAGCCTGAAATCGCTCCTCTGCCACACAGCCTCTGACTCTAGTGATTTATGTGTCGCAATTGGTTTATTTATTTGGTGATCGCATTTAGATGCACAGATTTGCAAGTAACCTGTGCTTTTTGTGTCTTCATCTCCGGGACTTCTAACAAACCAACGAGGAAAGATCTTCCATCGATAACCGGATAGATATGCCTTCAGAGACCTGTTCTCGAGAAGATACGGATAAAGTCTCATCGATCAGCGACATCGTTGCAATACGGTTGGATGCGATTGAATCGATTCGATTTCAGTGTACCATTTGCCAAAGAATACACCAAAGTGGTACACTCTGGAAGCCACTTCCATATAGCTTTAGGTAAATGGAATTTTTATTACCATTCTCGGGGCGCGCACAACAATTGCCAATTAAAATAGTTTCCACCAAATCCAAAAGGGTTCTTGTGTTCCATGCTAATTAATTGCTGTGCTCACGTTTCAGAAGCTGAACACAAGACTCAAGACTACCAGGTATACACATAATAGGCGGTGGTTGGTGCGGCGGCATTTCGTGCACACCGAAAGGGAATTCGTAAGATCCTAGACCTAGAGGACGCGATGGCCAAAGCCAAAGTAGGAATCCGTGAATTGAATTGAACTCTACACGCCCGATGAAGTTGTTGCCGTTGATTGCAGTAGGCCGAATTGATGTTAAGTAATAGCTGTTGCCTTAATAGATTGCCAATTCGCGTAATTGCAGAAGTTGAACGTTGTCGATCTAATGGGGAGTGATAGGATAGGTAGAGAGATACAGACAGGAGCAGGATAAGCCAGTGAAACGTATGAGAATGTAAGTAAACGTATCTGGAAATGAGGTGAAGAAAATGCGTCGTTTGATAATGAAAGAGATAAGCCTTAAATTAAGTACCTACGAATAATGTTGTTACACTTTGAGAAAGATGTAATCCTTAGGAGTGTCATCGTGTGATCGATTGAGATGTGATTGTAGAGCTTTTAAGGGACGGTCATATGAAATTTAAGAATTTCGCAATGGAATCTCAAGTTCTTGAGATTATTTCTCGTCGAGTTTTCCAAATTGTAGTACAAGATCTGGTAATAGAATTCAGGCCAGTGAAGATGGCATCTACGAGTAAAAGCGAAGAATCTTTTCCCAGTAGAAGAAACGTAGGGTCGCCGCCAACCGAAGATCATAGGGAGCGATTGAGGGTCCTGCCTTTCGTCTACTCACTCTATTGTAAGGGAAAACAAATCATCTTCATTGTTGGCAGTGTAGTTTAAGTAGTAAAACTCACTTCTCTCATCTTCTTCACCGAAGATGCGTGAGGTGCAACTCACGGTAACTAACATCATTTACTAGTGGTGATGTCAAAGTGGGTCATTTAATACGCAAATAGCTACTCGTTCGCAAAGAACTTCAGGCCTGCCAGACTGCTAAGATCGTACAGAAAACATCTAAGCAGTATGTGTTATAGCTTTGGCATATGCCGATGATCTGGCTTCACCGTCTGTTGCGCTGTACCTAGCGACTGTCTGCTCTAAAGTGTAGGCGGTCCTAGACGTGATCGATGATTCCCGTCAACCATCTAGAAACTGGGGACGTTCTCTTGGCTCCAATGAGGAGATGATTTGTCATCTAGTGCTTCAAAGCTTGACTATTCGTCTTAATAATGAAGCTCAATATTTGGATGTCATGTTTCGTCGAAAGCCGACTCCGCGGTGCTGTTGGCATTCTGGCAGTAAAGAGGAAATTTCAACTTGACTTTAGGCTTATCACAACAGGGGGTCCTTCGGATTTAAATGGCTTTAGCGTTTCGGCGTTTTCGTATAATTATGTTACTTCTGGTCCCTTCTTAGTTTCGCTGATCACAATTGGGTCACAGAGAATTAAAACGCCGATGAACTCGTTAGATAAGACCCAGGTCTGCGTCTTCGGTTAAGGCTTCCATTAACAGTTGTGTTTCACATAGGGCTTGTATGCATATGCATGGTTGCCGTCAAAAACAAATGCTTCCTGATGACTCAAACAGCCCAGGGACGTCCAGAAATAGGAGCATATCATAGTCAGTCTTATCTGAATGACGGCATGATGATGGCCTTCCTCACCGCTTTAAGATTTCCTTGTTGTTTTGACATTTGGTTTTGAAGCCACCAACTGTCTTACTAAAGAATTCCTCCTTTCCTATCTGATGTCAAAACAAGGAAATTACTATAGGGATCATTGAAACATTTTTTTGTACCGTCGTCCTTTTCTTTCATGAAAGTATGCGTAGAGGGCTTCCGTCGACAGATCTAGCCTTGTTTGCAATGGTATATAACGCTCGCTCACGCGTCGGTAGCTTACGACTTTTTGCCTAAATCTGCTACACCTGAATAAGCGTTGTTCAATCAATTACCAAAGTATATGTCATAAATTTATAATCACACATAGATGGCGATGATATCTGTATGATAGTAGCTTAGGGGCTCTAATTTTCTTGACCTGATAAGATGTCGAAGATTACACGTGCAGGATCAAATGTTGTTTGTCAGGGCGGTCAACGGTGAGGCCACCCAAAACTGAAGCCTGTTGTTGTTTCGCAACTTTTTACTGTTTAGTTTTCCCGTAGATGGAAAGTGAACTCGGAAACAACCCCCAATTTGAGACCCTGGTCGTTGAATAAGGGACCGACTCGAGTGGTGGTAGTGAACATGGATGCCACGCATTGATCATGCTTAGCCCAAGGATCCTTCTCTATTTCACCCTCTCTCTGTCCCATTTTCCGAAAAACTCAAAGCAAGTTCCGGCATATTAAAAGCAGCATTACACTCGTGAATGAAGAAACTTACTTCGAGGTTTCGAGTCTCTCCCTCATTATCTTAATTTTGAAGATCCTACACATGCATTGAACTGGACTAAGCTTGAGCTGTTCCGAGTGTTTACCACGTATGTATGTACATATTCAGATTCAATATATGCTGAATAATGAATGTTATTTTCGGTTCCGTTGTATCTCTAACTGGACGCCCTTTACAGCATTATCTATTTAATCAGGCGTCTACGAATCAATCGTCTAAATGTTTATGTTGAGCGTTTGGACACCACTTGTTGGTCGAGTCCTAGACTTACTCTGGGACCACCTCAGTTACTTACCAAATGTTTGAATATAAAAATCTTGTTTTTTATTTTAAAAAAAGGTTAGCACAAAAAATATTTAAAAAAACTTATCAGTTTGATTATTTTAAGAAAATTGGCCTCTACTGTCTGGAAAAAAATCAACCCCATCTGGTGAGTACTAGATTGTATGTCATACTGCCCTACCGACCCAACACAAAACAACAGTCATCTCACTCATTTCAACACGTCAATTGCAACCACTGACAGTGAATTGCAACAACAATTTATTCAGCAACAAACCATGAAAATAAATCGACCATCTCCTTCTTACTACCGCAGCGCCCTCATACGTACCTACCGTGCAACAAAGAAAAATAAAACATCGACCAACCAATCACAAAAAAAGCGAAAATGACTCCGCGAATTGTCAAAATTTCTAGTGATCTGTGAGCAAAAAAAATCGGAAAATTGCTAAAAAAGACATTAAAATTTCCATGCAGTGCATCCGCCCTTATTGGGCTAAACACAAAAAACACTAAATTCATCAATAGTTCGTAAAAAATTATTCGTGTCTCGCGTTGCGAATTTTATTTTCGTTCAATTGAGCCTTCTACGACGTCGGACGTAGCAGAAAATAGGAAAAAAAAAACCCAAAAGGCACAGACAGTTGTACAATGTCATTCCGCGCGAAGGTTCTGGGTTTGGTCGACGTAATGATGCGTGTACCACCCATTCTGGTCATTGATGAAATTCTCAAGATCGGAATGGGTTTGCCGACACGCTTTTATCCGAGTTCTCATGATAAAGGAGAAATAGCAGACGACATAATCGTAGCTGTTGATGCAAGTGAAACGTCTGGAGTAGGAGGAGGAGGGAATGAAAACAGCGGTGTGAATGCCAACTCCTCTGTAGTATCTAATTCAAGCACCTTTAGTAATTTAACAAATGTACCTGGCATAGCATCAGCAGCAATAGGATTACTAATAAACGCCAGTGAAAAAGGCGGCGGTCTGGTGGAGGAGGGTATCGAGGCAACAATAGAGAGCAGCCTAAATGACATTCTATCGATTACGGCGGTGAAGTTCATCATTTGTCTAGTGGGTGAGTCGACTCTGAGTTTGAATCTTGAGTGTCATTTCTGTTTTGTTTTTTTTTGTTGCAAGAAAATTCCAAACTCAATGTCAATAGCAAAGTTCGCACGCTCACAGCTGCAGATTACTGTGGCTTTTTAGTTTTTTTTTGTTTTTTTTTTTCTCGCATGCTAATTGCCAACGATGTGGCTGGGTTAAAAGGAAGTAGCCTAAGACAATTGTGACTGGGGCCAAGGGCGAATGACCTGATTACAGTCATTTTTAACCGATGTCGTAAAAGATAGCCGACCAAAAGGCCTGTCCAACTCAACCATCTGGCTAAAAGCTTTCCCACTTTGCATGTCTCAACTATTCTTGAGCGATGAATCATTCTTGGAGAATGTAAAATTATTTGTTGCTGAAAAACCTTAAGCTCTCGCCAAGTAAGTCTCCCGTTTGACTTTTGACTGATTAGTCAAGTTCATTACTGTGAAGATATGATTAATTTTCGAGGGTCGTTGGTCACAGATAAGAGACCTTTGAGTTTGATTAGCAAACGAAACCAATAACGCTGGCATTGAACACGTCAAGTAGCAATGTAAATCGATTAAGCCTACCAACTATACATACATGGATCAATAGCAGGCCACCATCCGATATCGCTCTGATTGGCAAATGAAGTAAGGAAACATTTTAGAATATTTTATTCTTGTTTAAATACCCGTTATATACCTATACATATGCAACTTGCATGATTCTTTATAATTCTGCTTATTTCTTCGCATATTTGCATTGCTGCTGTGCCGCTTGAGATGTCGATTATATTTTCGCAACTTAAAACCATTCCACAGGGCACTCCAATGTGCGTCGTTAGTAAGGCAGAGTTTGCTAATGTTTTTGCTCTTGAGTAATCCAATTATCTTTCATTCGGCTTCTTTGTCGAATTTTGATTCCTACTTTTC
Organism: Volucella inflata; assembly: GCA_928272305.1. Taxonomy (NCBI): domain Eukaryota; kingdom Metazoa; phylum Arthropoda; class Insecta; order Diptera; family Syrphidae; genus Volucella; species Volucella inflata. The sequence goes on from OV743716.1 coordinate 232,084,351, forward strand.
GATGATCTTCGTTGAACATGGCAAAACCATCTTATTTGCTCAGATTGAAGTTGGGACTTTCACGGATGCGACTACTTTCAATAAGATCGTGTTTTCTTATACCTGGTGACATCGGTAACTTCTTTTCTTGTCTGTCATTAAATACACCAAACGTTTTACCGACAACTTAGCTATCTCTTACTGACGTCGCAATTCTCTTGGTGATTAAGCCTAAGTGTTTCAATCTTTTACACAATGACACCTTCTTAATAGATGTCAAAAGTTTGTGTTTGCTGGTAGGCAGATATTCGATCTTAAGACGACCATCTAGCGCCTATATCTAATTATTAAGAGCCTGGAGGGCTTAAACTACCACTATCATCGGCAAAACAAAGAATTCGTTGTTCTTAACTCGTCAATGAGCTGTGTTCCAATAGAAAATTTTGCGCGACAGTTAAAGCAGCTGATTTTGTTCACTGCGTTGATGTACTCTATCTTAAATTGAACGGGATCGTACACATCGCGTATCACTCCTATATACGCCTCTGTTAGCTTTTCGAAGTCTTAGTGCCGTGAAAATAAGGTCTTTTGGAAACTCTGTTTATTGCTTTTTTCAATTCTATTGTTCTATTGCATAATTGCATTATCATACATAAATTTTAAATTGTGTGATATATAGCCCTGCTTTCCATAAGGTCGCATAGCATGTCGGCTGTTTAGCTCGTATATTTTTATGGTTTCATTTGTCAGTAGTTGCTTTTGCTCGTGTCGCCTTTGACTTAATCTTAATAAGTAGCCCAATGGGGCTCTTTTTCCCCTGCTTAGACATAATATCGACTTTCATCATTTTATTGAACAAAATCTAAGACTTTTGATTGTGTCCTTAACTTCAAAGGGTTCGTAGTCCAGTCCGTGTGCACACACTAGGTGCATTCTTGTACATGCTTCCCTAACTTCGGACTCCGTAAAATCAGCTTCTCTTTATGCGCAAAGCTTAGAAATGGAATTAACCCCCCTTAGCAGTTGGCTAACTTGTTCCTAATATATATCGTCAATTGTATCCATTACCAAATTCTTTTTTTCACAATCACCGTTGCACTTCTTTTGTTTGCAGATTATAGGGATAGAAAGTGTATGTATGGATGAGGTGGGCTAAAATTGCGTCGAATGTCAGTTCGGTGTTGACACGACACAAATAAAGCAGAATTAGAATTTGTGTAAATAATCAAATGGTGTTGACTTTGTATCGCGTCTAACATAATATGCTCACACCCTTCTGAATCATTACAATTAAGTGTACAATTTTGCGTCAAAATAATCTAATCTAAAACGAGGTTTATTTCCGTAAACAAACACAATTTGCGGTTCTGGGGAACTGATAATTCGCAAATAATGAACGAAGATTCATTATATTCACTTAAAGTCACTCCATAGTGTGCTCTTTGTGCTGAAGGAGTCATTGGATTTTTTTTTAGTCTGCGCTTGCCAGACGGTTATTTTGGTGAATGTTGCAAAGCCATGAACAATAAATTTTTCATTGCTCGGTTGGATGAATTAGGTCTGGAGGACATGTGCTCCCAAGCAGGAGTAAGCAACGACAAATATTGCGTGGTGAAATTTTAAAACAGGCATTTGAACTTGACTTCTTTTTATTGTGTCATTTAAAGTCACGGCTTTATGTGAACAAACCACAAAATCGGGCAGGAAGTGAAGAACCTATCGCCCAAAGTTCTAAGGAAAGCAATGGATATGCAACATGATGGAAAAAACCTTGAACGCCCAAATAAACATTTTTAAAACGCATTGAATTGTTTGTTTCTATTCCAAAAATATAGTCTGGGAGAATATGCCCCACCTTGTACAATGTTTTCGCACGACCTACTAGCTAGCTATTGGTCGTAGTCCAATTTAGGACGCACCTTATCGCTTTCGCTTTTTTTAGTTTCAGTTGTACTTCGTCCTCTCTTGAAAGGCTTTCATTTTAGTCGCTACAGCCATTTACATCTCACCATTCTACCACCAGGTTCTTTAAATTATGAATGTATGTTTTTGTACTAGTCTTACATTTATTCTTGAAGTTGTTCCACATAAGTACCTTAGTTCTTTTTTTCTATTGCATTTTAGACACATTTATGAAAACGTTTTTTTTTTTGTTTTAAAACGAATAATTGTGTCGGGACTGACTTGCTAGTGTTTTTTTGGAATCTTTTTCGGTTTGGTATCAAACAGCACATAAATATTTCATGACTTAACAAGTACAAGAAAAAAGAAATAAATTATTGATGCGGTAGCCCGATGTGGACCAAAACCTTCGACTTTTTATTAGGGTCGCTCTCCACTTCGGAGGTTGAGGTCCACCATTTTAATATTTTATTTATTTTTCACTGGTATTGCTTTTTACGCATGTCTGGAACATGCCAGTTTCTGACCCTCTGCTAATCCTTTTCTCTCCTACATGCCTTGAACGGCGACCGAAAATATAGGTGGTATTGGTTGTTCCTAATCCATGGCCCAGGCATCTTTGTTTTTCGTCTTTTGATTCGGAATGTCAGGTCGCATTTGCATTTTCTTCTTTTCAGAATTTTTTGATTTAGCAGCTTTATCTATTCACGCACAAGTAAGACGACAGTTTTCTGTGTACGATTCTGCCACATTCCAAATGTTTCCAGTTTTCTTCTAATACTCTTGTATCGTCCAATTTTCTATTCCATACAATGCAATACTAAATAGACGTGATACTTAGTAGATTTTTTTTGTTTGCGTTTATATCTCTACTGAAAAGCACCTCCCCCATTGGGAAAAATGTTGATCTTGCTTGCTATATTCCATTCTTATTTCCTATTTGGATAAGCGTAGATATTTCAAGCTGTTAAGGTTTTTTTTTATTAATGTGTTCCGAGAACATGTGGAATAACGGGGACAGTGCCCTGTCACAGCAACTTCTTTCAGATTCTCCCACTTACTAGATTTTTATAGTATTTGAGGATCTCTTCCGTGTTCATGCTTAGCACTTATTTAAGAGCTCTTCCCTAACCCACAACACTACTGAAAACTTCTTAACTAATCTTATCAATTATCCTACTCGTATTAAGGTCGAGTATCCATCTAATTCTAAAGTTAAATTGAAACGGACTAACACCTTTTTAAAGAGCTTACTTCATAATCTCTTCTGGCCCCTTTTAATTTTTCTTTTTTTTTTTAATTTTAATTGTATAGCTCGCTCATCAAGCTGATTGTATTTTATTAACTAGATGGTTTATTCTTTGTACGCATTTCTATGAATGTGAACTTTAAGCAATTATCTAAACCAATACCGTAGCCGTTTATATATCACATTAGACAGAACTTCGTTTACTTCTGATTTTCCTCTTCTTTGAAGTTTAAAAGCTACTTTTTGTTCTTAGATTCATCTAGCCTTTTATGATTTATTCTACGATTTAATGTGCAATCGCGATAAGCTCATGTACAAATCAAAATAATTATTTTTAAGAAGATCACGCGACTTTTCTCTCAGTATTTGAGATCTGCTTCGCTGTCTTACTAACACTAAAGCTGGTATACATTCTCTCTAGTTCTCTACATTCTTGTTGCAGGTGCTCATTTTTGGATGTCTAATTTTTTTCCTAGACGACCTATTTGCCTCTTTGTATAGAGTGGGGCTTGGTTTATTCTCCATTTGCTATTGGATAAGTAGAAGGTCGTCCTTCATTAAATTCGCTTTCCAATTAAAATAAACTCTTAATTTTCCAGCAGTAGCAACATTAAATTACTCATGAACGATTCGTATAACCTTTTGAACATTCAAGAGTTGCATTTCAATTCAACTTAAAATGATTGAATGATTATTACTTGGAAGGGGCATGTCTTCGTCTTGTTTTTTATCCTACACTGTCTTTGTTGTTTCTTACTAATTTGTTTGTTCTTGATTACTAATAATGTCGTTGTCTCTAGTTATTTGCTAATGAGCTGACTTGTTGCTTGATGAAACCAAGTGAAATTACTTGACCGTTTGAGATTTTAAGAGCTCTATTTGACTTGTCTGGTTTCTTCGTCTTAGGCTTCTCTTTCTGGTCTTTAAATTGTTGCAACTTACTTTCTTGGTTAGCTTTCCAAGTTCATTTCCTATTTCTGATCTTCATTTCTTCGAAAGAGAAATCTTGGTGTATAAACCATTGGGCTTCAAAATGTTGAAGTTAACTGTGACTAGTATAGCCTAGGTTTTCGTATATTCTTTTGACCCACCCTTTTAAGGATGTTCATTAACATTACAATTTCAGACTCTTTACAATTAAAAATACCAGGTTGTTTTTTTTTTAAGCCAAAAAGTGTTGGTGTTGATTGGTCAGAAATCTTGCAAATTTCCTTGGAATTATTAAGATGAGAAAAATTTAAGCTAACTAGACCTAAATCTGTAACGTGGACCATCCAAAATTAGTACTTGATGTCCTTGTTTCCTTAAGGCGCTTCTCGAAAATAAAACTAATTTTGACGGTAGCAATAACCGTAGAAATTTGTTTCACACTTTCTCATCCAGCTTTTGCCTTGCGTACATATCTTACTTCCAGCACTTTTTGCTGTCAGGTAATTCTTCGGCTGCCCGCAATTTATTAACATTTCAGTTGGAGAACCAAAATTTGTTGCTCTTATTTCATTTGGTCGGTCTTCACCAATACATTTGTCCTTATTTTAGTTGCTTGGCAACAGAGTACCCTTTACGTTGCTTTTTATTTATACCTAGTCAAGTCGGCGCCAAATGAAAACGAATTTATATTTAAACAATTTTTTTTTGTTTCGTTTTTATTGGGTTTTTCAATGACTACAAATCTTAGAACAATTTATTCGAAATGACTTCCATTTGCCTTCCAGCATGACTTAAGACGATGTGGCCACTCATCGATTGCGAGACGCACTTCATGCATGAGGAAATTGTCCACTGCCCGGACGACTTAATATTTGGGTGTCGAGTAGAGTAAGCCATGCCCTCTAATACGGACCAAAACTTGTAATCCAACGGGTTGAGGTCTGGACTACCAGCTGGCTAATCATTCGTTGATATGCAGTCCGGAACGTTTTTTTTGAGCCACAGTTGAGTCGTTTTTGCTTTGTGAGCTAGAGCAGAGTCTTGCTGGAAAGTCCATGGCTTGTTGTTGAATATTGATTGGTTGAGAGACTTCACAATGGGTTCCAAGACGGTCGATTGATATACTTTGGCCGATGTTTTCACTCCTTTCTCGTAAAAATGGAGCTTGGTTACTCCATCGTAGCACACTCCTTACCATACCATTACAGGTGCGGGATGGTGGCCTCTTTGAACCCTCGGGATGAGTTGTGTTGCTTCTCTGGATGACCGAGCATACACACGATCGTTCTACTTATTGAACGATTCTTCTACGGTGAAGATTTTCTCGTCAGTAAAACAGAATTTGTCTGTGAGCATTCTTCGCGTACCGGCTGAGTAACGCTTTTGATCTTCGCTTGCGTTTTCCTTCAATGCGGCCGTGAGCAGGTTTCCAGCGTGTCGCTTGTACGCGCTGAGTCCTAAATCTCCTTTGATAATGCGGTACATGAATTTTTGCGAAATTTGCATTTCCCGCGACAAGATTTTCTGTTTTCGCAGCGGTTTTCGGTCGATTCCTTTCTTCACGGCTTTGATCGCTTTCGGAGTTCTCTCTCGAAATTGCGAGTGATTCCAAGCGGTCGCAAAGTCCTAAAAATATCGCCTTTTTCCATGTTGCATTTAAGTAGGCCAACTACAACAATACGATTTTCCTTGTTTCCCCATTCCATGATTGTAAGCAATTAATGTCAAAAACTTTTTACGTCACTATGAAGCATAAATATCTGTCAACTGTCAAATCGCAATCAATGCGAAATGGATGCGCCCAGTGTTGCATTCGTAATGAGTGAGTACAGTTGTGTACCAGTATTTATGACTTGACTAGGTATGTTGGAAGGCTACCTTACTCGAACATCCTGTATATCGGGTCTTAGAGTGCATTCGAAGAATCTTTGTAATTTCTATTTAATTTGAAACGAACGACTTTAAATATGCTGTTACAGTTTCGATCTTTACAAAATACTTAATTACAATTTGAATTGCTTTTATCTCCACATAGCCTTCTAAATTAACGCCGAGCGAGAGTGCCACCGATGTACGTTTGTTTTAAAATAATATGTAATGTAATATGACTTGAAAATAAAGAGCTCAAGGACTTCCCATATGCGAGTTGTAAGGTTAGAAAAAATCACGATATTTCAGAGTGGCCTGAAATCCGAAAGTGGGCTTAAGGGTAAACTAATAAAGCAGGAAAGATTACGTCGGTGTCCAGGTTCAGAGAGATCTTAGGAGCACCTGACCAGATGTGAGTATTCTTCTCCAATCTTCGACATATTATATAAATGCCTTAAATATCGAGGCCTAATCAGAGGGGGTGAAGTATTTCTTGCATAGCTCGAAGGAACCTAGACATTTGCAATTGCACGCTTGAGAAAAAACTTCAGCGTGCCTGTTCTTCTTCCTCCTGGGTTTGAATCAAAGATTTTGTAGAGTCTGATGATATATGTATTCACTTTAAAGATTCTAACTATTTTGTCAGTACATTCAGACAGACTCAGCCAACTGCGGAATGGTTGTGGTAATAGTCCTTAATGAGTAGATTAGTTTTTCTTTTCAAAATTCTCAATAAGCACATTTGACCCACATATGGAGCTAGAAGCGAGCAAAGTAGGACTTAAAATATAAAATGCTGAAACAAAGGCTCCAGGCACCTCAATTTCTCAGCATCGCCGAGTGTGTTATAAAAGGTGAGCCAATGCTTAGCGTGGAAGTTTTCATTAAATTAATCTCGCTTTAATTGTAAAATCAATTTATTATTTTGTTGATTAATAAAGCTCTATCTGTGGCAATCATGAATGGAACACAACATCGTTCATGGGATCACAACAAGCAACCATCCGAAGGTTGGGATGTTGTGTTTCAAATCCTGAATTGTCGCTGGGTTATTGGCATAGACCTTGCTCTTCAAATGGCTCTACAGGAAGAAGTCTAAAGGTGTTGAATCGCGACATCGAATCCATCCGACCAATCAACTTCCCTTCTAACCGAAATAATGCGATCTTCAACTTTCGTACGCAATAAATTGATTGATTGATTGCTTGTGTGGGCGGTAGCACCATCCTGTTAAAACCAAAAATCGTCCAGATCGAAATAATCTCATTTTGGAAAAAAAAAGACCGGTCAAAATACTGCGGTATCATTCTCTATTTAATGTAACTGTCTCCAGTAGGTACGGGCCAATGATGCCGCCAACCCATAATCCTCACCATACAGTGACTTTTTTGGGATGCATTAATTTGTCATGAATATCGTATGGGTTTTCCGGTTCCCACAAACGACAATTTCGTTTATTTACGTACTCATCCATCCAGAAATGGGCTTCATTGGAAAATATCAAATTCGATGACAAATTGTCCTGGCGATCCAACATCCAGTTAACAAATCGGCGACGTTGTAGATGGTCCAAAGGCTTCAATTGTTATGAATTGTTGTGGATTGTTGTGGATTTTATATTCGTGCAAATGAAGATCAACTTTTAAAATCAACCACATTAAATTCAGTAAATGACAGTAATTGACAGCCAACATCCACACCATCTGTTGGCTTACCCTTTACTTAACACATTCGAGAGACAACACGAGAAAGTAAGCAGCTTTCTATATTTGGGAAAATCGTGGTAAAGAGCTGGGTGTATTGAAGACAGCAGAATTCGCAAAATAAGAGTTAATTTCGGTATATGGAAGGGCAAGCTGAGATTGTTTCGATCAAACATAGAAACAATGGACCAGTGACAAACGTTGTTTCAAGGAAGTTGTAACACTTTTCAAATTTACATATTTTAAGGTAAAACAGTATATTGAGGAGCGAACTACACGCAATAGCCGTCCACGACCCAGTTGACATAGAAAAAGGGAGAAGAAAGTGCTAGTGGATTGGTCACACCTTACGACGCAAAGACAATTCCATTGGTTTATAGGCATGGAGAAAGACAGTCGTGGGGGAATCCCAATCTGTGGGGGGATGACGTCATATGCCCGACGAGGTATCAGAAGGCCTAAGTGAAACCTGCTCACGTTTCAGAATCTTAACATTAAACTGACCAGCAACTGTTTGTCTGTTTTCTTTTTAAATCAAAGCTATTCAATATTCATTTACATTTCTCCGTATTAAGCACCATGCACATGAATGGGCCAATGAATCAGCAAAAAGGTTACCTACACACTTTAAGGCAAGTCATTGAAAACAACGCAAATATGGAAGCAACTGACAGAAAAATTAAGTTCTCACGCTTTAATACTACGTCACAACGCAAAATATATTTACAAACAAAAAGCCTTAATTTGTAAAATAGATTTAATTTATAAAGCTTAGCAGTGAACATACTCTTAACAGAGAGTAATTTCAATAGCCCCGCCGATTAGAAAAAGAAAAAATACATAGCGACAATGTGAGCTACCCTTATACAAAGTAAATGAATTGTTGCTCTCTCTATAAACGACTGGACATTTAGCGGAAGCTAACTAATGTAAATGCTACGGAGGTCAATTCCTAAGTTGGATGGCAGCGTATCGCAAAAGAATCTGAAGGTCATTTCAACAAATTTGCCATTTGATGTGAGGTTGAATTCTCCACATGTTTGATACGAGTTCGCCGAATGCAAATTAATTTGTGTAACTAAAATAACCAAAATCGATGGCCATTGACTCATGAGATACATTTATAACTTATCTTCCGATTAAGATCGAACCCTTGTGTGTTTAAAATTCCAATTTCTTTATATATCGGGTCTACTATATTAGTTGCATATATGATATTCCATATAACTGGTCTTACAAAATGTACAATTCTTTTCCGTATGATGAACTCAGCTATTATTTTAACTGAACCTAGCACAACACAATAATTATTGTTTATCACCTCAAATGATTGGAGTAATTAACAAGTTTTTTCCAGACCAGATACTCGTAAATGCAAAATTGGTTGCATACAATAACGTCAAATCAAGTTGTTCGACAGCAATTGTATCCTATGGGCATTCACATCATGCCATATCCTAGGCTTTGGAATAGCTACTAAAACATGTAGCTGGACGATGAATTACGAGAAACTAATCATATGTCGAGGGAGTGTTTATATTGATCGTAAAGTAAGAGTTTGTGTATGAGTCAGTAATTAGAAAGTGTCAGTCACATGGAAACATGTAAGCGTAAGCTGAAGAACAACAAAACCCATTAAATTAAATTTGCGTTCACCAGCAAAGTATTATGAATAGACGATACATAAATCTGTCGGTTTCATTCGGCAACTGCTAAAGGTTCAGTAGTGAATGTTGCGCTTCCAATATTGTCAGATATGATTTAACACCATATAAAGCAATTACAAGAGAAATTTTTAATCGGATTTTCTCAAGTCGAATGAGTGACAATCAGACAACAAGAAACCACTTAATGCCAAAACTTCAGTTAAATCAAAGAGGTCTGTAAACAGTGATTTAAATTTGAGCAGTTTCAGACGAATTTTAAAAGTACAATTATGGTCCTTAAGAAGTTAAAAGAAGCCATTCATAGCCCAAAAGGATACAAAGAAGCCTGACTAGTGCACCTGAAATAGTGCACCTTAAGATTTCCGCTTGACTGAAATGTGTCAAAGTTCCTTGATGATGTCCATGAAGCTCTTGGTGTATTTTTTTCGTCAAAGCCAAAGAATTTTTTAGTGACGGCATTAAGAACTTGCCTTAGAGGTTGGCAGAAGTGGTAAAGAAAATTAATTTGACGACTAAATTTATACATTTGGGCAGTAAACAGACAATTTAAAATCGGGCAATACTTATGATACAACCTAAAAGTTGACAATTAAGTTATTTTAAATCCAGATTGATAATACTTTATCGTTCTGTGTTTATAAGTATCAAGTTTAGGTTTTTTTATTTAAAGATTTGGTTAAATGTGAAGATTGAATATACCCGCATAGTCATCAGAAAATATTAATGTTTATTTGGATAGGCTTAAACAGGAAGAATATACTTCCGTTGTTCTCGAAAGCCGAAAATCCGAATTGCTTTTCTTTCAGACCTCGGATATTCTAGTCATTGATCTTTCCATATTCAAATGATTTGGAGGAATACTACCCTTCTAAATATTTGTTTTTTTTTTTTTTCTTGAGTGGGGAAACTGTTTGATTGTTGATTGGTACGGTTTTCTTCATACTTCATAGTAGCTTCTCTTATTTCATATAGACATTGAATTCCGGGCTTATGCAGCTGGCATTTTGTTTCCTCTTACCTACTCGTATGTAGAACTCCAAATTTGATCCTATCTTAGGACTCTACGAAGTACTTCAGCTTGTTGTGGGATCCTTTTTTCCTTCTCCTGGCCGAATAGTCTTCTTCCGGTGCTGTTTTTTTTATTTGATTTATTCGTGTCTCCGTCGTAGTGTTTTCCAACCAGTGGTGGTTGGACCCAAAGATGTCTCGGTTACTTCCTTGACGGGATGGTATTTTCGTTTGGTTTGTGAAGAAGCAGTGCAATTTTCAATTTTTCCAGCTGTTCGATCTATCTTTTAGTTTCGAACCTGAAGCTATTCATATTTCTTTATAATATTACTTCCAGGAAGTCCACAGATTAAGTATTATTCAACACCTTGACCTTTTTCAATTCGAAGGTCTATCCAGTCCATAGAAATACATTAATTTTTTTTATTGAGGAAGTATTCCTTGGAATGAATGGTTTTATTTTTCCGACCTCGTACATAATTAATAATTTAAATTGAGTCACAAATACTGTTGAACTACTCTTGCACCAGTGAAATATTATTTTTCATATACTTCGATACTACGTTAGTTCTTAACAATTCCATTCAACCAAACCGATAACTTTAATGTTTCTCATTTTGTGTATGGCTGAAGAAAGTATCGGTATCGACCACTTAAATTATTAGAAAATAGTTTTTGAACACGCTAGCCTTGTTGTTCATGACTTACTTTATTTGAAAAAGGAAATGCATACACATATATAGTATAACATAGCACACAGCAGAAAATTCAAAACCAGTAAATGCTGATAATTGTATGTTATTACTACTTGATGATTTGCACCATCAGCTATAATGATAGTTGGAGTGCGGGTTCATCAATTTTTTGAATGGCACATTAAATGCCTTCAAGCATATGAGTCATGCAAATAAAAATGTATTCCTATATGTTCGGTACTACACCTTTAGCATATGAATTTGTTTATATGAGTACATACTAGGGTACGAGTTTAAAACATGTACGGTGTACTTGTAGGATTTTAAAAATAGTTAGAAAATATGTTGAAGAGTTCAAAGGTAATCTGGATATATTTTTAACATTATACTCGTACGAGTATGTCTTTCTTCATTTGGGAAGGTAAGCGCAATGACTTTATTGGTCTTAGGATGTATTATAGTTCTTTATAATAAATCAAACAAAACTTAAACTATTTAAATAAAAATTATTTTAATTCGTACGTAAGAGAAAAATTCTTCAACATCAGACAGCGACACATAATGAAATTATAAAAGAAGATTAGATTAGATTACAAATAATCGCTGTGGCCTAATTTAACCTGTTATCATATCCTCGAGTTACATTTCATTCATAATGCCAAATTTATTTATAAATTCGGCTAGGTCTTGATGTTTTTTGATTTTACAATGTACCGGAAGAAATCCAGTGTCTGACTTTTAGGTAGTTGCAGAGGTTGATTGATTCTTTTGAGTGAAAGGGATGTTAAAAAATTGTTTACCTACTTGTTGCTTTTAGCATTCACTAAGTTATGAAGTCCCTTTACTTTCTGGCAACTGTTGTCCCCATTAAGAAAGTGATAGTGGGCAAGTTTTAGACTAAAAAATCGACACATTTTGCCATTTTTAACAGAGATCATCGGTCCAGAAAGTAATAGATGCTCATGTTCATGTTGAGGTTTGAAGAATAATAAGATCACTTAAATGCAAAAACAATAGTAAACTTTGGGTCCTACTAACAAGGTTATGCAAACTAGTTTTAAGGTCCGCAAATTTAGCTAACTTTACAAATGTAACATAAGACGTTGATATAAATTGTCAACTGTTCTCTCTCGGAAGGTGTATTTCTTGCAAGAAATCCTTTTAAGTTCCCATCCATAAGTCTGGGACCAAAGGTAATGTTGAGAATTATAGAGGATTTGTAAACTTTCCGCAATCCCTAAGTTATCTGCCGGATGAACAGCATGGTTTTGTTGCTGGTCGATCTACCACAAACCTTGCACTTTTTTCGTCCTTTCGTTGGTTGTCTTCCTTTCTTCTCGACCGAATCCAATAGGTCAAAATCGGCAACTTCGTATCGAAAGAAATTAAATGTAGCTCTGGTGTTCCATAAGGGAGCCATTTGGGCCCGGTTCTTTTCGTCATCTTCATTCGTGATATCGTGATAAATGTTAAATATGGACAGTGTTTATTGTTTGCCGACGATCTAAAATTGTTTAGAGTTATTAAAAATATTGAGGATTGCTCAATGCCCCGAAAGTTAAACACAAGCAAGTGTAATTTAATTTCATTCTCCAAATCACGTTCTATAATTTAATTTGAGTATTCGATTGATTCCACACCCCTCTCTCGTATGAGTGAAGTCAAAGATTTGTTAGTTATGTTGGATACTACTTTTTCTTTTAAAGTACACTTGAATCGTATCTTATTCAAAGCAGTTTCAGCAATAGATTTCATTAAGAGCAAAAACAAGCAAAGGCTTCTCTGATTCATTTACTTTCTTGTCATTATACGCCGCCCTTGTTAGACCTTATCTGGAATACGCAGTTGTGATTCGGAATCCAAATCTCTCTTCTGATTCCGACCGAATTAAACGTGTTCAAAAACGTTTCACAAGATTAATTTTTTATAGAATGGATTGTAACTTTTGCCCCAATTATAAAGCAAGATGTTTAAAATCGCTAAAGTCTAGACGTTCTATTCACAATATATTGTTTGTCAGAGACCTTCTCGGTAATCATATAAGATGCCCTATTCTGTTATCAAAACTAGGACTTTATGTCCCTATACGATCATTGAGAACATTGCCTCCGAAAGGTTACTCAGTTGGGTGAGGACAATATTTGATCATTCCGAAGGTAGAAATTGTACAAATGAGCAGTATTTGTTCATCGCCATTCGTTCGACCGAACCTGTATAAAATAAAAATTTATGCAGTGTAGTTTAAAATGAAAAAAATATATCACAATGAGGTGAGATACCTCTCCCTTATATGGTCGTAGTACTCTTGCCTACACTCAGCCACTGCGTCTACTATATTTCACATAGCTCACTTGCAATGAGTGAGTGTGTATAACAACTATGGATAGCAGCTTACGAGCGTCTGTTTCCTATGATTGTAAGCTGCAACAATTTGAATCGACAAACCAACATCAGAATTTTAATTTCGACGCCTTGCTAAGCATCGTCGGTATTTGTGATTTTCGTAATGACTCGCGAATTTAGAGTGAACATAGTAAATACCCGCGGGCTAGAAAGCCACGAACTAGTGCCATTATTGTCTCTCACCGCAGTCTCGCCGTTTACATGCGTAGCACCACCACAATATAATCCCTTTTCCAATCATGATTTCAATTTCATCTTGTTTAAGTTCCACCTCCGGAGGCAAATTATCCAATATTGTTTCTTTTACAAAAGTCCCAAACTGGAGGACGGTGTCTTGAGACCTTCACTGCGGGAAATAACTTGACCCAGCTTGTTAATGGGTTCATACTATAAGTGCAAGCCCAATGTTTTATCTGATCTAGCCCCGTAGGATCACTGTGTCATATCAGCTTATTTCTCTTAAACCGACCACACAGTTAAAGAAGATTCCTGAAAAATTCGTATGGCAATACAAGAAAGCCAATTGGACCGGACTTGGTTATTATGTTTCCTCGATAACGACGTGGATGCCGCTGCTGATGAGATTAAAGACACTATTCTCTTTGGATTGAGATCTTTTATAGTTCTCCGGATGAAAAGAATCAAATTAAAAGAAAAGGCACTATACAGGCATCAGCTGTAAAGAGAAATGTTCTTTGGTCCTACAAGACCGAACGAGCCAGAAATGACTGCAACACCTTTCTTAAGCGTGTGGAATTCAAATCCAACCGAAAACTAAAACAAAAATACTTAAATGTCCCAAAGGTAGTAACAATTGTTGGTCGTTCGGGAAAGGTATTAGAAATTCTGCCCCATGTTTCATCCCAAGGTTAATTTATAATCAAATTCCAGCTGTCAGCTCTTTAGGCAAGGCCAACCTACTTACTACACACTTAAGGGAAAGCTAAACACCTGCAGATTGTGTCATTTGTCGCAAATCCGCTGGCCCAGATGGAATATCATCCCTTCTTTTGAAGAAGTGCTTAACACGCTGGCAAAACCAATAGATATGCTTTTTCATCGAGCACTTTTCGAGCAGATGGAAAACGGTTTTTGTCATGTCCGACTCAAAAAAACGCAAATCTTCTTCTCTTTTCCTCCTACAGACTCATTGTACTTACATCCCTTCATTCCAAGGTTATGGAAACACTGATAAATCTTCAGCCGTCAATGATCGGCAGTACAGTTTTCGTAGCAACCGAACCAGCTGATTTGATGGCAGTGGTAGTATTGGACAGTTTTAAGTGTAATATTTAAAAAAAAAAAAACAAAAAAGTGGTATGCTACAGGATTGCGTTCTGTCTCCGACACTCTTTTTATCTTCATTAATGATCTCTTGTCTGCTACTTCTAATCAAATATACTCCTTCGCTGACGACAGTAGTCTATTTTTTCATATTCGTCCCCGGGCACACATCCTGGCTCTTCGGCTGTAGAACGGAAACCGCAGCATATGTTATGTTAAGCTCATCATTAATGTTTTATAAGAAACCACTAACAGAGCGGAATTTAATTTTTCTAAAACACAATGCTGTCTGCTCTCATTAGAACGTCTAGGTTTCCTTAAGCGATGTAAGGAATACTTTTCTTTCTCTGACCTGACTCAATATGTAAAATATTTATCCGACTGAAATTGAAGTACAATGGCCACATCTGGTCAGGCGCCCCCAAGACCTCTGTGCACCTGCTAGATAAGATTCAAAAACATTTTATAAAACTTATGGGTAATGCCAATTTTGCACAGTCACCGTCGACGACGTGACGTCAATTGGCTCACCTTGTTCTATCGCTATTCTCACCGCAAGTGCTCCGCCGAAATTGTAAGAAACATTCCACACTTTTCAACTTTCAAACGTAAAACCCGTATCGCTTTGAGTACTTTCAAACGGACGTACTCTGAAATATAGTGATTCTTTACTTAACCGTACAGCTCTCCATTTCGTAGTCCTAATGCATAGTTTAAAACCTGGCAAAAACTTGTGGAAAATTCTATTGATTGCCAACTGAGAAAATATTGACTATAAATGTTTATAAGCAACCACACTGCGATATCTTAGTGGGATTTCACTTGCGTAAATGCATAGATACGTAAAACCAAATCTCAAATGACAGAAATTACGCCTATTTCTGACACACTTATTATTATTACCATTTTTATCTAGAAAATATTTTTAATTAATATAGGTCGTACCCATGTATGTGTATAAACTTGAACGAAGATATTCTACATCGCATTACAATGAGTGGTTTTCCATGTACATTAAGACTTACTAGAAAACAAGTCGATCAGCAAATAATTTTCTGCAGAACTGATGCTTCAGTTTTTTCCCGAATAAAGCAACCAAAAGTTGTCATTGTGTAGCTTAATACAGCGAAAAACCCATAAATACTATGTTTGTTTGTACAATCAAGGTTTTTCAAAACCACGAACTTTCATAAGCAACAACTAAGTTCCCCAAAACTTATCAAATTCTAGTATACGAGTACCTACCCCGCAATCTAGAACAATTGCGTTGCATTCTATCTGTTGGCATTCTTGATACGCCTTTATACGAATACAAAATTCAATCTCACTGGCATTATCACTAAACCTAACATAAAAATTTGCCAGACCTTGATCGTTGTTTTGTTGACCAGCAGATTTCAACTCCATTGGCACAAATAAAAATAGCACTGACATGTCGCACGCTTTATACAATAGCTTTTCATTTAGTTGTTAGTTTAAAAAAAGCTTTTAGAAATATACATGCACTGAAGAAATTACCGTAAGCTAAGTATACAATTCGCATTATCTAACTCATGAAACAGAATCAAAAGTACCTTCAAAAAGAAGGAAAACACAATGACGAATCAAAAAATTAATTACAATGAGTAATAAAAACTTTGCAAAACCAAAATGATAAAGCGGACTAACGCTAACTACGAGTATATGCGAAAGCAATTTGAAAATTGCGACGTCGACCATGAAAACACGTGCGCCAAATAGTCGTGGTTGAAACGCTGCGAAGTTCAGAACGAACGCAATCATCCGAACTAACAAACAAAATGCAAAGCATAGCCTAGGAACAATTAGCACTTTACTTTTGTGGATAGAAAGTAGGTTTTGCATGGTCTTACATAGTCTTGGAAATGCTTTTATTTTAATTTTCTTCTTGCGTGGAGAGTGAATAGATTAGAGGGTCAAGAAAATATAAAAACTGTTTGGAAAGGTACTAACAGTTATCGTAACTGATCAGTTTTGGGGGCATGTCGTGTCAAGCTGATTACTTCCATGCTTGAAAAAGAAACCTAATAATTGTTTACCTACTTCTTTTTATCTGACGTAATTGAAGTCACATTCACTAGTAAATGGCCTACTAAATTGTTGAATTGCATAGATCTAGAGCACATGAAAAATTGAATGAAATAAAAACAGTGTTGGTGATTGATCTGTAGGGCCTCTAACTCGTTAAGAATATTTTTATCTTAATTCACGGGCTCTCGATCGCCTCAAAAATGTTTGCGTGTTAGCGTTCTGGTTCTAATGGGCTGTGAAAGACATTTTAAGCAATTTAAGGCGTCTTGTTTAGTAGTTATTCATCATTTCAAGCATTAGATTATCAGAAGAAAATGCTTCAATCTTATGAAGATGGCATTAGTATCCAAAGTTTTGGTGATATTATATCAAACAACGTGTTCAGAAAACGGTCAGTGCATGAGGTACTCGATATGCAAGTGCATTTATAGGAAAATCCGTTTTTTTTTAAACGTGACATGATATAGTCACACCAAAAACCCCAACGGAGTCGAGCCCTTCCTTTATTTGAGATCTGACAAATTTAGCAGTGACAAAATAACATAAAAAGTTATTTCACAAAACAATTGAACTTAAGGATAAGTTGTACCTAATGGCATTATGCGTCATCACAACCGATGGGAGATACCAGCTACACCTTTACTCACCTCAATTCCAATTCAAATAAATGAGTTATAGCAAGTGTTTCTGGCTAATTCACTAGATTTACTATGTTACGAAGCGATCTTGACAATTTAAATCAGACATGTACTCGTATATTGTTCTTGTCTTGATCTGCAAAAATGTTTTTCTTCTCACAAATAAGTCTAAGTTGACTTTTTTTTTATAATAGTGAGTTGTCTGGATCCGTTAGAGTGGAACAGACGATCTACTAGAGTTTTCTGGAGAGGTCATGTGAGTTGAAAAAATTTGGTGAGGGCATATTTTAAATTTTGCAGCGCGATTAGGTTTAGTGCTGACAGATTTAGTTACCTTTATTTTAAAGCGCAATCAAGACGTAAGGATTTTTTTAGACCCGCGTAAAAGTGTTTTCCTAACAACACAACATGTGCTTCTTGGAAACATTACTTTAACAATACTTCGCAAGTTCTTTTTACCATGTTTTATTCGTATACCCTTATTTATGTCTCTTTACATGGACGCATATATTTGATTGAAACAAAATATTAATCTCTTAATCGATTGGTGATACATAGCACAATCATGACTTTTAGATTAAAGAAAAATGCACATTGTGTGTACACCGCATGCACATTGCAGGCGGTAAACTTGAAAGTAAATTGAAAAATGTTCAAAACCAAGACTGTTGATCGCTATTAGTAAGTAGAGTATAATGTCTAACGCATCAAGAAAATTGGAAACGATATAACAGATAAATTGGTATTCCACAATGAAGCAAAGCAAGGGATAAAATTCCAAAGACGTCTCTATGACATCTCGTATACTTACTTACTTAGGTGGCGCAATAGTTCTGGGTGGGACTGGGCATCAGTCATCAAGCCAGCTAAATCTTTTGCTCTCTTCGCAACACTTAGTTGGCATAAGTCCGCTTCCGATTGCGTGCGAGACTTGAGTCATGGTCTTCCCCTACTGTGTACCTCTCGAGCGGATTCGAAAGCTTTTCGAACTGGAGCGTTGGTACCATTTCAGTTGTTGAAATAGCTAAGTCGATGTCGTTGTATGGTCCATACAGTTCGTCGTTGTATCTCCTCCTCCACTCACTGTCGGGACCGAACATCACCCTAAGAATTTTCCAGGAGATTGCGCGTGGATTGTGCACCACTCTTTTAAGAATGATGTTGAAGAAATCGCATGACACCGCATCGCCTTGTTTTTTCCTTCCTTTTTTGACATCAAAGGTCTTGGTAAGATCTTTACCGACGTTCATCCTGCACGGACACACGAGCTTGGGATGTCAAAAATAGACGTTGGTCTGTA
This sequence comes from Volucella inflata, assembly GCA_928272305.1. Lineage (NCBI taxonomy): Eukaryota > Metazoa > Arthropoda > Insecta > Diptera > Syrphidae > Volucella > Volucella inflata. The sequence goes on from OV743716.1 coordinate 232,103,027, forward strand.
TAGCTTGTCTCTTTAGACATTGAAATGGATGAATAGGTGGTCTGTATTTTTTTGAAGCTCATGGGTTTTTCTAAAGATCTGCTGTAGTATGAATATTTAATCGATGGTGGACTTTCCTGGACTGAAGCCACATTGATATGGAGCAATCAGGTCGTTGATGAACGGCTTCAGGTTCACACAATACGGCAGATAAGATCTTGTTTGCGATGTTAAGAAGACTGATGTGTCTGTGTCTGTATAGAGGATCTCCCGTCTTCAGGTTCGGAAGAACAATGTTGAGGTTCCTTTCGTTGGACATATTCTCGCCCCACCATATTTTAGAGATGAGTCAGTGTATTCTTACTTGGTTTGTGCCCGTGGCATGTTTTGTTTTACCTTTTGGTAAAACCTCCGAATCGCATTCCTGGAGTAGCATAGTCAATTTTCTCGAACTGACTCTTCTCATACTCTTTCTTTTTCCTACCGAGAAGTCGGTATTTGTCTTTCCTCTTCATAGTTCGTCTATGCAGCGGCGCTTTTTATGCATGTCCTTGTCGGCATTCGTCATCAAACCAGGGGTTTCGTCGTGGTGGTCAAGTGAAACCCAGCACATCAGAAGCAGCATCTCTGAAAGCTTTTTCGTCTTCGATACTTGATGCTGGCGGCAGTGGACCTCTTGATAAATGAAGAAAGACTCGATCAGGAAAGGATTTGGCTATCACTTGCGAACGCAGCCGTTTGACGTCGAAATTCCGTACAGGATTAGCTTGTCTTCGTGCTGTTCCGAATATCCGCAACCGTTCCTTGACTACGATAAGGTAATACTCCGAGCCGATATTGGCTCCTCAGAACGTTCGGATCCATAATACTGAAGGAGTGTCTTGCATAGATAGCAATGTGGTCAGTCTGGTTGTGGGAACCGCGTACTAGCGTTTCGACCCGCTGCAAAGTCGATTAGCCTGAATCCGTTATCGGTGGTAACAGTACTGTCTAAGGGTTTTACCTTCCCACAGAACTACCAAAGATGAGCTCTTCTCCTAGATTTGCAATAAAGTGAACTCGTATATTGTTCTGAAAGAAGAAGGCTGTTACAAAAACCTTAATACTCGTAATGGCCTTAGTTATAGAGCATTCAGAATAATATTTACTCAGATTTTTGCATGCGAGTATTTTTTTTTAAATTTAAGTTCCTTGTTGTGAGTTAGCAATGCGAGTTGTAGCGAGCTCTTTCGCCGACCTATTATTCCTTTTTCCTTATTATTAAGGGAAAGTTTTAACTTCTTATTTGAAAATTGATTCTAAATATAATTTCCCTTTTTTGTTCAATTTATTTGCCAATAGACGGCAATGGACCGTTTTCCCAAAGCGATTACTTCTCACCTTTTACGACCACCTTTGTCGTATCGAGTTGTAACTGATTTCTCTGAACACTCCAGCTTTACGTAATTCATCTACCACTCAGTAGTCTACTTATCTAAACCGTTTTTATTAGCATTCGATTATTATACGGTCGACAATGCATTGAAGATCATATGAAAAAACGATGACACTTTCTCTAACACCTAATGTTTCTCACTTTGTTTAAAAAAATATTTAACTAATTATTCTAAAATCATTAAGATCGCTCGAAAGCGTTCTTCTTTATTTTCTTTCGAAGCGTGCAGAATTTTGTAATCATCGCCAGATTTCGATATGTACCTACCTAAATATATATTACACAAATTACAATAATAACTTGTTAATATTTTATCTAAGACTAATTCTTTACATTTCAGGATTTCTAAGCGCAGCTTGTATATTTATGTTATGGACGCGGCATTTGGTAATGGTCTACCTGTTTATAATTTCCGTGGGCCTGACATTTCTTTCATACTGGAGTAATGTTTCAGCCTTGGCTTTAATGGAAAATGGGCCATGTCTTTTAGTTGATATACTTTCACTCAACATAACACGTTTGCTAGATCCAGGAGGTGTTGTTCTATCGCTGTTACCTCACTTAGTTGCACAATGGTTCATGGGAATGTTGTTTGCATACATTCATCTTGGACCACGACATGACTTTTTTCAAAAAAAGATGCCGCTTATATTTGTTAGTCCCATTCTATTGGCAATGTTGCCATTTCCCTTATCGTTCCTCAAGCTAACACCAGCATTTGCTGCTGCGGTACCATTCATCCTAACCACAATCACACTCTACACAAGTGCAATGGAAGCTGGAAAAACTATATTTAATGGATATGAATACGCAATGAATTTTGTAACAAATTTCGGTCTATCGGCGTTAATCGAAAATGAATGGCAGAGACTTAACGTACCATGTGTTTTGCGAGTTTTCTGGTCCATTAGGTAAGTAACAATTGAATATGTAAAATAATCTATCAAATTTAAAATATTTATTCTGATTCCTTTGTAGAATTGGGCAAGAACTATTATCGTTGCTATTGGCGAAGGATGTGACACTTAACCTATTGGGAACTATTCATAAACTGCTGGCAGACGGATGTGAGACTCTAACGGCAGTACTCGGAATGACGAGTGTAATTTCGATAGTGTGTCATTACATTGGTAAAATGTTTCAATGGTTCTTAATGTCTGGTGATACAGATGAAGAGAAATCATTGGGAACTGTATCCGCGGTGCTATTCTATATTTTAGCACTACAGACCGGTCTAACGTCGCTTTCGCCTGATAAGCGATTCATTCGTCTGTGTCGAAACTTGTGCCTTTTGGTAACGGCATTACTGCATTTTCTTCATAACATCGTCTCTCCGATTCTTATGTCTCTAAGTGCAGCTAGAAGTCAATCACTGAAGCGTCATACGCGTGCTTTAGCCGTTTGTATGTTTTTGTTGGTGGCACCTGTTTCTTTACTCTTAGTGCTGTGGTCAAGACATTCCCCTTCAACCTGGCTATTAGCCGTTACTGCCTTTTCTGTTGAAGTAATTGTTAAGGTAATATTTTTGAATAAAAAAAAATGTTGAATTCAATATAGTTTGGATTTGATTGCAGGTGCTTGTCAGCTTAGCGACGTACACACTCTTCTTATACGATGCTCGACGAGATATATTCTGGGAGGGACTGGATGACTACGTATACTATGTGCGTGTTTTTGGTAATTCGGTGGAATTCTGTTTCGGAATTTTACTTTTCTTTAATGGTGCCTGGATATTGTTCTTCGAATCTGGTAAGTTTAAAATTATTATAAAGTTCTTAAACATCATCCAGTTAAGAAGTTCCATTAAATATTCAAAGTTGAGGAACCTAAAATTTAGGATAACTGCAGTATTCTGGTTTGTTTGTTCTTAAGTTTTTATTTTCTCATTTTTTGATTTGTTAAATATTGATGCACACAAATTGCTTTTTTTTTTACAAAAAAAAAAAAAAAAAACATTTCGGCAAATAAAACAGTACAGTAAATGAACTGCTAATATCATGCTTAAGTAACTTAGTCCGGTGAAAGAGCCTATTCCTACTTATGCTTGCAAATGTGATTGCTATTTGTGTACACCCTCAGATTATGCATTCAAAATTGCCATTTTTTACTCTCTGCTCTTAATTTAATTAAAAAATCATAAGTCATGAGTTTATTTTATTGAAAACCTAGATTTAATTTTTCTTTAGTAGGTGCACCTTCTCTTCGGTCAACAACTATTTCCATCTTGGCCACTCTGAGCCATTTGAGTTCCCTTCCTTACCTGTTATGCCTTTAATCTGGGTTGTTCTTAATAGTCATTTAAGTTAGAAGAATTTATACACATAGTTTTAAGCTGAATGTTTCTGACAATATTTCATGTATTGTGTATGCCAATGCATGTGTGAATATGAAATGTCGACTCATACACAAGCATTGAAACTTTATCGTGCAACTGTTTCCAAACGTTTGAAAAGACCTATGAAATATCCAAACAGAAAATAAGATCTATATTAATTAAAAAAAAAAAGAAACATCCAACGTCGAAAAACCATTTTCGAAATTTCGCCTGATCGGAAGAAAACAAAAACGTTTTTGGCATCGAATTACTACTGGTTATGACAATCCCAAGCGGCAAAAAATCATGCATAGGAGCCAACTACGAGTATCAACCCCGTAGTACGCGATATCCCCACCAGCAGTATTCACCAGACTTGACCCCCTCTGATCACTACTTACTTCCATTGATTCAGTTTCAGAACTGGACTATTATTCTTTTATATATGTGAAAAATTGCCGTGATGAATTGCTGGTTTCAAAGGGCATGCAAAGGTATTGACGCGAAATCCATCAATTGCAAGGAGGTTGGAAAAAGTTATAGATAACGATGGCAAATACTTGGATGATGGAATTCAACTATTATGTTGTTTAAATAAACGTGTTTTTAAGCAAGCAAAAATTCGAGATTTCATATTTCCACACCTATTAATTTGAAATTTCTGGGTTTTCTCAAGAGCTGCTGTACGAAAGATCATTATTTTACCCACCAATTACTACGGCCAATTCCACACTAATCAGGAACTTTCAGGTTGTTATGACAATATTTCCCTCACTCCATGGCATCTTCTGATGCAACACAACTCTTTATGTTTTACGCGTTCGTATCATTCCATCAGTAGTGTCGACAGCTTAAAAGTCAATCTCAGTGAGGGCTTGAAAATAATTTTAAATTAAGTTTAATCTCTAACATAATGAAAACTTTCTTAATCCTTAACATAAATAATACCTTCGCTTATCGTTACGTCATTGTAGAGCAGCAATGAGCGAGTGTATGTACAGATGATAGCAAACGATAGAAAGCGGATTATGAGCATGAGTTGGGTCGCACCACTGTTTCTTATTAATATAACTCCATAACGTCTTAAACAATTTGGAAAAAACTGTATCTTTGCATCCTCTAACTTAAATCAAAATTGCCCACGATTTCGATACACACAATTCGGCTTCGAAATTCTAGACAAATAACACATAAAGGACGGTGCTTACAAATATGTAGAAAACAACTTTACCATCATTAACAACGTCGACTTAATTCCCCTCTAGACTCCTCAGACTACTGTGTCATATCACCTATTCTCTTATTCTCTGACACAGTTAAAAAAAAAAGCATATGACAATACAAGAAAACTTCTACTCTCTTTGGATTAAGACTCTTTATGCGGATGAACAGTATCAAACCAAAAGAAATGCTGGCATGTTCCTATGCTCCGTTCTGCCTCCAAATAATCATTTTAGTTTTAATTATTGGTGTCTGCTTTTCATGTTTTCCACCCACATCTAGTCAAGAGCTCCCTAGACCTCTCTGCGCTTATCAGATAGGATTCAAAGCAATGCGATAGAACTCAGAGAAGCTAATGTAACTGATGTATTAAAAACCTTAAAAACTTATGTAATATCTCTTGCCTTACCTTGTTGTATTGCTATTTTCACCATCGGTGCTCTATTAAAATTGACAGCGTTTTGCCGTTCAAATCTTCTACCTTAACACCGTTTCGCTATGAATGCCAATCAGTTTATTCTCAAGTTCACCTTCAGACGTTTTTCCAAAATAAAGTGGTTCTTTCTTTAGGCCTATAACTCGCAAATAGAATCTGTTACCGAACTCTTTATTTCCTAGTTATTATAACTACTTGTACATTGCAATCGATTCAATTTATGCATTTTCAATATTTTGTGAAGAGTAATCTTCCGAAATAAACACATTTTGTCCAAAGAACTCCAGTAGTTATCAATTTTCCTGAAAGTACTATATCTGTCTTTAAAAACAGAAAACTAGGCGTTTAGCTCCTAATATGTTAAAACAACCGACGTTCTGATGATTTTTGATTGAAATAAAGTCATTTTTACTCAAAACAATATATGGCTTGTGATGATGATTTCATGAATGGTTTAAGTTTATAAAGTGCGTGCCATAGAATGCACCGCTAAGTTGCGCAATCAAATGGCCCCGCTAAGGGTAAAGGGCACACAATATCCTTGTGCGTACACTTTTGTAAGTTGTAAAGTAAAGCAGACTTACCAATTCAAAACATTTGTTCTTCGTCTCAGTCCAGGCTTGGATACAATACACTACCGGCTCTCACACTACCGAAAAAATATACACCAAAGCCTTGGCTTACTTTTGCTATTGTTTGTATTTTACCAACTTTTTTGCGTAGAATTGTTATTTTGTTTTTAGGGCAAATGTTACTTAAATAATAAGATTGTCTGTTCATTGCGTTACTAAGCACTTAAGTCTATTTAAATGCGGACACGCTTTTTCTAAATTTAATTCTACCTGACAGGCAACATTTTTTATTCTTATTCGTTATTGTTTTGCTAAGCTTCGTCTCGATATTTATTCTTTAAAGCTTATGTATCATTTCGGTTTTCTTGTCGTGGTACTTTTGCTATTTAAAAAGTGGTTTTAGATTTTGTCATGCATCAATTCACATTTCATAATATACGAGTAGCTTTGTTTTCACTCACGTTCATTTCTGTTTGCGTTTATCGCACTATTTTTTAAAGAAACATTTTATTTTTTAAAACAAAAGAACAAAACAAACTGTGTGCATGTATTTTTATTTGGTTGATTTGTGTACCGTATGATATAACTTGATAGCACAAAATGCTACAGGGGGCGCAATCAGAGCCATCATGATGTGCATCCATGCCTATTTCAACATTTGGTGTGAAGCGCGAGCTGGATGGTCGATATTCATGAAGAGACGATTAGCCGTGGATAAAATATCTGCTCTACCCGAAGCTACGGCGATGCAACTATACGATTTAAATGACGTGTGTGCTATTTGCCATCAGGTAAGTAACACATTGCATCAACTAAGTCTCAGAAGAATAATTGTTTTTATTTTGTTGTTCTTTTATTGAAGACTATGGAAACAGCAAAAATAACCCAATGTAGGCACTTTTTCCATGGTGTATGCTTACGTAAATGGCTATACGTTCAGGATCGCTGCCCGCTATGTCACGAAATTATGATGTATACAGATAGACCTGATGAAATAAACCAAACTCCGGCCAACAATGAACAAGACGCGCGACCAAACAATGTAGCAAATGATTATCTAGTCCTTCATTAACATTAGTTAAAACTGTTTTAATTTTAAAGAATAACGCATCCACTCCAGAGCTTGTACCAAACCGAATGGCGGCTGTCGCCTCAATTGGAACATCTCTTCCGACAGCAGCAGCCGCATCAACAGTGTCGGGATCAGCATCCTCTAGCAATAGCATCGATAGTGATAGTAGCAGTGTTGTTGCTCGTAATTTTCGACGTTCACAACCATTAGAAGGACAGGAGTAAGTACTTACAACACACCCGTATATTAAACACAATCAAGTCGAATGCTTATGAGAAACAAAAGAAAAAAAAACACAAAAAACAATTGTTCCAACGACCACCTGTTGCCGTTACCGTTACTGTTACCATGATCGCCTCGTACATATTTCTTCATAGTCGTCTTCTATACGTCGAGTAAGCTGCCCCCAGATGTACATTGTAAATAGATATGCTATATGCAATTCGACGAACACACCGATGTGTCAGTTTCAACATCTTCACACCATTTTATCGGTTCAACAAGTTTTTTTCAATAAAAAAAAAGTCAAACAACTTTTTAGTTCTAGTTTTATCTTCAGTTCACTTGTTCTGTTTTGAGATTTATTCGTATGTTTGCTATTTTATTTTTTATTTTTACAATTATTTTTGTTTTTTTTTTAGAGATATTTAGTAAAAATTTAAATAAATTTAAGGGTGATTATTATTGTACTATTTTATTGAATTTAATCATAGAAGGGAGAAAACAAAAAGTGATGATTTATTTTTGTGAAGTCTGAGCGTGATAAAATCGCTAGCAAAACAAAAAAAGCAAAAAAATAAATAAAAATAAAAAAATATTAAACATAAGGAAAATAAAAACAAAATAATTAAAACACAATTTTGAAGGATGTATGAATAAAATATATTATTAAATAATAATAACAGTTTGCATGTATTTTTTTAAGTACTCGTATGTCTGGTCTTAATATATTTTATTGTCATTTTACAATTGAGAATTTAAGGTTTTTATTTACAAAACATAAAGCACACAAAGATAAATAAACACATAAATCATATTTTGACTAGTATCGTTTGAAAAGAAAATGTTGATGGACGGTCGGGTCGGATCTTCTTTACGTTGCATTATTTAATTTGTTTTTTGTTCTTTTGTTTTTAGTTTAATTGAAAATTAAATCGTTGTAGTTTTGCAGCAAATGGTATGGTGATACCCGACAGCAGGTTGTTGTGCGAACGACGGTAATACGATCGGCACGTTCAAAGTTTGCCTTTACTGTCTCATAATAACGACCATCACTGTAAAATATTAAAACAGAGAATAATATTTGAAATTTAACTTTCAAGTTTATTGGTTAACAAGGCAAAATCAAATTTAAGTTTAATTTTGTGATCTGCAAACTATCTATCATCATATTGGCTATAAATGCACGAAGGCCCAATGAATTATTTTCAACCGTTGCACTATCTTCAAGTACTTAGGACCAATCGTTAACATGGAAGCGAGATATGACGACGACGTAAACCACAGAGTGAGTGTGGGGTGGATGAAATGGCGGGAAAATTCGGGAATCTTTTGCGACCGAAAATTTCCACTTAAATTGAAGGGGAAACTCTACACCACGGTTGTTAGAGCAGCTCTTATGTACGGTTCTCAGGACATGTACGAAGCGTTTAAAAATAAAATGACGGCAGCGGAAATCAAAATGTTAAGGATGTCTAGTGGAGTCACTAAACGCGATTGCATTAGAATAAGGTGGTATTGCACGTTCAAAGAAGATCTGCGGGAAGTCCGGTTAAAAAGGCACTATTAACTACGGTCACTCCAACTGCAAGAAAACAAGGTCGGAAAAAGAATTCCTGGATTTCTCAGATGGCAAATGCGCAACAACGCCTGGGGCTAACTACTAAAGCGATCCAGGACCGAGCAGTATGTAGATTCGTTTTGCGGTCTGCGACATTAGCCAACTCCATAAGCGGAGCCGCAGCGATGCAGTAAAAATGGGAAGCTCGTTACGCATAACGTATAACGAGGAAAGGGTTAATAAAAGTATAAGAAGAAGACATGGATGCTGAACATATTCCCTTTTGATATTACGTCGGTCAAATTATTTATACAATATAAAATTACAAATAATAAATGGCAATAGTATAGGGACAAATGAAGGCTTCTAATAAATAAAAGTTAAGCACTTACTCGTAATTTTGCCTGGGATGCACTTGTCTAGCTCGACTATAACGTTAAGATGGAAAGCGACCATAGTAAAAGAGAAATGTAAATGGTTTAACTTCTTTTAAAGAGCTGTAGATCGTTATTTTAGCAAGAGGAATTGAGTTCGAGGCCCGTATTGCGGTTGTCGGTCGTCGATTTTTAATTTCGGTATTGTGCGTGTCGATTTGACAACTATTTTTAGTCGATCGGAAGTTTCTGAACGTTGGTCTGTGGCTTGTAGAGAAGTAAATTAAAATGTGAGTATTTTAAATAAAAAACAAATTTATGCACAAAAAAAATACAATTTGAATTTCAAGCAAGTGACCAATAAAACACCGCTGGAGCATTTAGTAAAATATAAGGAAGAAAATGCAGACATTGACAAAGGAACTTGAGTAAAAACCCAAGCCTAATTAGGATGAGGAAAAATCAATCGAGCTAAAAAAGAAAAATTGAAAATAGAATCGAAATAAAGGCAACGGGTGGTGGACCATTAACTTATTTTGGTAAGCTCTTGCGAAAATATTGCGGCAAAGAATAAATAAGCAAAAACAAATTGTATTCACAATATTCACTTTTCTGACTTTTATTCCTTTGTCGATTGAATTACACAATCGTCAACCGCCCGATTCGGGCCCGAATCAAGACCTTATTCATTATGAGGAACAGTTCATGACATGGTCTATTTCGCATTACCATATCACAGGGTTCAAAATAGATTTAAATGACACGAAAACGTTCTGTTATATCAGGCCATATAAAAAGGCTCCGCGGTTTTTTGTCGCTAGATGGTGTTGGTGTCCATTTATCTGGAAACACTAATCTGATTGTTTCAAACGAACACGTGTTTGAAAGGTGACAAGTCAGGCTACATTTTTTTGAAGAAAGCTGTGTAATTCGTTGCTCGTGTTAAAAGTTATACTGATTTGAATATGAATAAAATATCTGGAAAAATACGCTGTGCGATGCTTTTTTACTATCAAAAAGGGAAAAACGGTGCAAAAACATTCTGAAAAAATTGTGAAATTTGAATGCTGTGAGTGAACGCCGGACCTAGAAGTGGTTTGTTCGATTTCGTTCCGGATATTTCGATGTAAAAGATGCACCTCACACTGGTCGGCCTGTTTCTGAAGAAGTCGATGAAAATTTGCAACTGATGGAGCAAGAGCGGTACGGTGGCTGTCTGAAGATAGCGGGGCACAACTAAACATCAACCGTATGACAGTTTGGAATCATCTAAACTGAGCAGGCTACTCAAAGAAGCTTGGTGTTTGGGTACCACATGAAGCGATTCATAACGGGCGATGAAAAATGGATTAAATACGAGAATATCCAACGCAAGCGATCTTGGTCAGAGGCCTGTGACCGACCACAAACAACTTCAAAGCCTGGATTGACGGCAAACAGGGCTATGTTGAGTGTTTGGTAGGGAATTGTCTATTATGAGCTGGTAGAACGTGGCGAAACAGTCAATTCGATCCTATACTGTGCACCAATAGACCGTTTGAATGAAGATATCAAGAAAGAGCGACCAGAATTGGCCAACAGAAAGGGAGTTGTCTTCCATCTTGCCATCTTTGATGAGCCGGAAAAAACTGACGGAACTAGGTTGGAAAATTTTGATGCATCCACCGCAAAGCACGGACCTTGCACCTTCTGATTACCATTTGTTTCGGGCTTTGCAAAACTCTCTTGATGGTAAAAAACATGACCGACCGAAGAGCCGCTGAAAATCACTTAACCAAGTTTTTCGCTGATAAGCCACAGAAGTTCTATGCCGGTAGAATTATGAAGCTACCCGCAAAATAGCAAAAGGTCATAGATAATGGTGTCTATCACAGAATCCGTCGCACTCGGAATTTTGCTACGAACCCCGAAAGAACTATCAGAGAATCCGTCAAAGTGGAAATTTTTGCTACGAATTTCGAAACTCGTTAAAAGTGGTATCACTGAATCCGAATTAATGGGAATTTTGACATTTAAATCTACGAACTATTTGATTTTTGATTTTTGTAAAAACCGATAGTTTGTTAAATTATGGAAAAATAATTATTTTTTGTTCATTAAAGGTCGAAAAATTCAACAAATAAATTGCAGTACCAGAGCTGCTTTTGCAGAATCCTGGAATTGCTCTAGGATTTATAAAGAGCCCAAAAAAAGAAGTAAACGCTTTCTGGGAACAACTCAGGACTGATCTTAACAGCCTCGGACCTCCTTCAAAGGACACCAGTAGTTGGAAAAACGTAAGTTAGAGAATGAGAGTGTTCTGTATTGGGGTTTCAAGACCTCAAGTATCGTTGAAAGATTTTCAGATATTTCACCAAAACGATATGGATTATTAAATAATTACATTCCATTATACACTTAGATTTGGTTGGATTGGAAGGCCTACATAAAAAGAAAACTGTCGGAAAATAAAAAAGAATGCAAAGGTACCGGAGGCGGCCCTTTCCGAATGCATTCTTTTCCCAGTCTTTGAAAAAGCCGTCATAAAATTGACAGGCTTAGAAACTTCCACAGCCAGAATCGAAGGAACTTCCGCATTCCGACTTGAAAACTCATCATAAATTATAGACCATATAGAAGACCATTGGCTGGGTGGAAACTCAGTGGAAGCTGATCAACCAGATGTTTCCATGAATTCCTATCAAGATCGCTGTATGCGGCGGAGTTAACCTTCAACCACACAGCGAATCGATACTGCCCTTGCGTCTAACATTCTCCTCCTCATTAGCAACAATTGCAAATGCAACAAAATCCATTTCTAACCAATTTTTTTTGTTCAAAATACACAAAACAACGATTGTAATTTATTTATTTCTCCAATTTTACTTTACTCAGACGTTAATCGGCTGATTTCGAAATTTCGAATATGATTGTTAAGTGCGACAATACTTTTCGCGGTTACATTCGGATCGTATCGTAGATCGGGATTCGTAACTTTATTACGAGGGACTCTGTGATAGGGCTGAATAATGGCCAATATGTACTTGATTGAAATTGATTTTGAATAAAGAAATTTTTTTTTCAAAAATGCACAAAAAAACCGCGGAGACTTTATATGATTTAGTATATTATAGATATTTATAGGTCTTTTTGACAGGCTTTGGCGGTTTACATAGTTCTGAGCATACGATGTATGATGATTTGTCGAACAATTTTGAAGAAAAACATTTAAGAACTGTTAAAAATGGCAGTATGGATAAAAATTATCCCTATTAGAGGATCTATGAGCAAATAAACACTCATTTTAGATTTATTTCAATTTCTTTCAAATAATTTTAAAGGCAAAAGATTGCTTTATATGCAGAAAATAGAAAATTCAACAGCATGTGAGATCTGTATCAACTCAATAAGGTCTTCAGAATTCTCTGTTCCCAAGGTCTTCAATCGATATGCGACATCGACGTATTAAAAAAAAAATGAGATAGCATCGCACCTGCTTAGTTGCTAACCCATTTGACTCGAAATGAGATTCATTACTCATTATCAGATGGTGAAAAAAATTATATTCATATCTTGTAATTTCCGTTTAAAAATACGTTGCAGTTAGACGATGTTTCTGGACTCTCAAAAACCTTGTCCTAACGTTTAGTCTAGACAGTGGGAAGTGTTCCAGTTTGGCAAAGAGTAAGCACATTCTTCTGTTGATGTTCAAATGGTGGATTTCGCACATAAATATGACGTTTATGAGATCCTTGGATCAAAATATTTGAATAAATATTCGCAAAATAAAATTCAAGGAGTTTCGTCTCTCATGAGTGCTACTGCTACTCCTAATCGTAGGTTTAGAAACAGAGGGAATGATAGACGCTTAAAAACAGAGCAGGGTTTCAACATCTGATGAGACATGCAGTTTCAACTGCCTCCCGAGGGAACGGTGACGTGATAAGTATTGTAATATTCTTAAACATTCTGTTACTTAAGATCACCAAGAAAGATTAAATAGGTTTAAAAGTACATTTATTAAGTTAAAAAAAGGTGTAGTGACTTTCAGCTGAAATTATTGTCGGTGAAGGTAGATAAACTGGGATTTTGTCCAAAACTGTTCTCATCAACCTATTTATCACCATAGATTATGACTACTTCTCATCACATCAAATTTTGTTTGATCTTTCTGGACTTTAGAGAGTCTTTAGAGAAGAACCTGATTAATGAACTCACACGTTTGTGCATTGTGCCGTGTATCACAAAATTAGAGTCCTTTCACTGAGTCAAATGTGAAACCTTAAAATGCAATTTCCCAATGTATGTTGTTCTGTTGAGCAGAAAATTGATTATAAATCTACAAGATTGTCGTAAGATCTGTTTACTAATGATTTTTGCAGAGTTTCGTTCTAAATGAAGCAAAAAATCATGCCCAACAGTGAATTTTGAATTAGTTTTAGGTAACATTTGTAGTCTATAAATAATAAGGCGACGCTTAATAAAACCTCAATCAAGTTTATTAGTAAAACTTGCTTAGTTTAACTTAGTTGTACTTTTAACACGTAAACAACGTTTTTTTTTGGTTGCATAATCTATAGAAAGTTTAATAAGAGTATGTCTTCGGGATTGAAAATAATTGAGAAAGTTAATTGTGTCTACCAGAAACGAAAAATTCTTATAATTTTAGCAATATTCGACTCATTCATCTCGAATTTTTTTCAAAATTAAGTAATTGAAACTTTTAAAATCGAAATTTGTACTCACCTTAAAACCATGCACCTTAGTTTCAAACACTTCACACGAAGCAAATCAATAGCTTTTTGACTTTTGTCGGAGAAACGTAAATTATCAGGATCCCACCTTAGTTCCAAACGCTCCAAACTTCCACAATTAGATGCAATAGTGTCCATGAGCTGATCAACATGAATATTAACACCAAGTTTCTCTGATGTTCCCATTACAATTATCCTACAGAAATGATTAAACTTAAGTCTATAGATCTGTAAAAACTGAAAAAAACTGAAAAAAACTTACTTTGTATTCGAAAGTAGTGGAAGAATGCTCATCCACAACTGATCTGTGATGTGTGGCATACCTGACAAGCTGCACGCAATCAATTGGCTTCCATGTCTTGTAAGGAACTTTTGCAGTGCCTCATCTGATAAATTATCCGATGCATCTAAATCCAACGACATAAGTGATCTATTTGAAGAAACAAAGTTACTTTCACTTAAGCTGAATATGGTTATGTTACTCCCAACTAACCTTGACATTCCAGATTCCATCCATGCCTTCAGTACTGAATCAGTGAAGCCGTTTATCTGGCCAGCGCATAAGAATTTCAGATTCGGAATTCTGGTAAGCATATCAATCAAACATTCAGCCGATAAGTCAGTAGCAGTTATGTCCAATTCTTGCAAAGCACACTTCTCCCAATCAGTCTGCATAACATACTCTGATTTTAGGCTAGTTCCATTCATTAACAGACAGGTTAATCGTTTTGATCTTTGAATAAGAGTCTTTAAAGTAGACCCAGTTACTTTATTGCAGAAATTCACAGCCAAACATTCAAGCTGAATACAATTTGAGCTGAATGCATCAATGTGAGAATCGTCTATGAAATTAATGCCATAAAGATTGATTACTCGTAAATTAGGAGTAGCTGATTTAAGCTTGTGAACATTAATGACTTCGTAGATTTCCTCCTCTTCCTCTTCACATTTCTCATAGGTGCCGATCAGATGAAGTACCTCCAGGCCATTAATAAAGTTATAAATTTTTCTCATAAAACCTTCCATGAAGATGACTTCCGATAGACATATGCACATATACCGCAGCTTTGTCGGGAAAGCCTGCATTTCACTGAAATCGTGAAGTTGCATAGCTAGAGATAAAAGTGTAAAATGTTACATCGATACATATGGTATATCCATATTCTTAATTTACCTGTAGAGAAATCCAACAGCATGTGGGTGAGATTTGGACACTTTCCGGAGAGTTCATGAAGGACGGTGTGTGTTATAAGTTCAATTGGTAATTCAATGTAACGCAGAGTTGGTCCAAAGCGCACTGAAATCAACGCCAACAGTGACTCCAGAGAGCCAACATGAAGTCCGGAAACTTCAGGTCGGAGCGATACATTTTTCCACAATCTAGTGTCGTAAGCGACTTGCCTCCAACGACGACATACTCTAGCTAAACGACAGATTTCACGATGTGACAAGTAAGAAAAGATATGCAGCAGCACCTTATGTGGCAGTTTTTCTATAGTCTGTTAAAGAAAAGAAATTGATAAGTTGATTGTTAATTTTCAAACCGTTTTGCAGTGATATTTTTTTTATTTGTTTTTACTATAGGACATGTTTTGAAATTGACAACCTATTGGAAAATTAATGTACCCTCCCTCTGAAAACAAATTCGGCTAATAAGGCTCTTATCTTCCCGGTCTTGTTCTTTTGTATTGAGGGTTGAACCTTGTCGGAAGCCAATGAAGAGAGAAAGATAATACTTGCAATATTCCGCCCCGTTTTTGCTGATGATTGGAATTGAAGAAGGGGATTCAGGTACGAGCTGTACTGCGACGTTGGTCTTGTCAGACGTCTACTCATGCAACGTCTGAAATTTCTGGACTAGATTAAGCGAATGAGCACCATGTGTCCTGCCCAAAGGGTCTTCTTTTGTAACCCCAAAGAAATGCGCAGCAGAGTTGTTTATCGGAGTTCGGATACACGGCAGACTGTAGTGGCATTAATTAAAGTAAAAAAAAAACAATAAGAGGTCTTAATTAATTAATAAAGAAACCAAGTAAAATACATTACGTTCGAAGAAAGATTTAGATTCAGCGAAAAGTGTCTGCATTGGACCAATAAGTTAAATTAAAATTTTTAAGCATTTTTTGTCTACTGCGTTTTAAATGAAAATGAAATACAGGTCCGGATAGAGATCAATTAAAAACCTGAAATGTTCCAGGTGCTATCGGATTACCTGTTAAATTTGTAAAGTAACAACAATTTTCCCTGGTTAGGAGCATACAACAATTCTTGGAACATCAACACTGTTCTCCGGATTTTTAAGAACA
This sequence comes from Volucella inflata, assembly GCA_928272305.1. Taxonomy (NCBI): domain Eukaryota; kingdom Metazoa; phylum Arthropoda; class Insecta; order Diptera; family Syrphidae; genus Volucella; species Volucella inflata. Next base: position 232,119,249 of record OV743716.1, read on the forward strand.
TAAGCCCTTTAATCTGCGACTGCTTTTTTATCTAACACCGTCGACCTTTGGATAAATCTTTGAAAGAATTATTACTTACTCACTTTAGGTGGCGCTACAGTCCGGGGTGGACCTGGGCCTCAGTCAACAAGCTTCTTCAGCCAGCTCGATCCCTGGCTAGCTGCCTCCAGTTTCGCACGCTAAGTTGGCTGAGGTCCGCTTCCACTTGCGTGCGCCACCTGAGTCTTGGCCTTCCTCTACTGCGCTGTCCCTCGGGGGCGGATTCGAAGACTTTTCGGACCGGAGCATTGGTGTCCATGCGCTCTACATGACCCAGCCGTCTCAGTCTTTGGATCTTCACTCTTCTGGCTAGGTCCATGTCGCTGTACAGTCCATACAGTTCGTCGTTGTATCTCCTCCTCCACTCACCGTCAATGCAGACGGAACCGAAGATCGCCCAAAGAATTTTTCTCTCGAAGCAACCAAGAACACCCTCATCCATTTTTGATAATGTCCATGCCTCTGCGCCATAGAGCAGGACCGGGATTATTAAAGTCTTATAAAGGGTGACTTTTGTTGTCCGAGAGAGGGCTTTGCTACTCAATTGCCTTCTTAACCCAAAGAAACAGCGGTTGGCAAGAGTTATTCTTCGCTTGATCTCAGCGCTGGTGTCGTTGTCTGTATTTATAGCGGAGCCTAGGTAGACAAAGTCCTTAACTACCTCAAAGTTATATCCATCGAGGGTGACGTTTTGTCCGAGACGTCGGTGTTGGTTGTCCTTTTTGCTTGACAGCATATACTTGGTCTTGCCCTCATTGACCGCTAAACCCATTTTCGCCGCTTCCATCTCAATACTCGCGAAAGCGCCACTGACATCACGCTGCTTTGTTCCGATTATGTCAATATCGTGGGCGTATGCGAGTATTTGGACGGACTTTTGAGAGATAGTGCCTCTTGTGTTTGCTCGTGAGTTTTGCACTATTCTTTCAAGTACGATGTTGAAAAAATCGCATGACAGCGCATCGCCTTGTCTAAATCCTTTCTGGACATCAAAGGTCTCGGTAAGATCTTTACCGACCTTGATGGAGCAGCGTGCATTCTCCATCGTCATCCTGCACAGACGGACGAGTTTGGCAGGGATGCCAAAACTAGACATTGCTCTATATAGCTCGTCTCTATAGATGCTGTCATACGCGGCCTTAAATTCGATGAATAGGTGGTGGGTATCGATCTGAAGCTCATGGGTCTTCTCCAAGATCTGTCGTAGTGTGAATATCTGGTCGATGGTGGACGATGACTTTCCTGGCCTGAAGCCACACTGATATGGACCTATCAGGTTGTTGACGAACGGCTTCAGGCGTTCACACAATACTGCCTGACAGCGGTATTTGGTCCGTCATCGCCTATATACAGTCTGCAGAAATGATCTTTCCAAATCCTCAGCATCGACTGCGATTCTACTACGATGTTCCCTTGTTCATCTCTACAGGCTTCGGTTCGGGGTTTGTTTCCGCGGCATGTTATTTTTACCTTTTGGTAAAACTTCCGAACCTCATTCCTGGAGTAGCATCTCTCAATTTGAAAGAATTCAGGAACTTTAAATTAAGGCCGCAAATAACAGCATTTTTTGTGACGAACAATATAGAATATAGAGTCTTGCCAAGTTTTTGGCATTCCTGCCAGACTCGTTTGATTATTAGGGATGAGAATGGAAAATGTTAACATAAAAGTTGGCTGACATCTTCGAGACATTTGATGTCTAAGAAAGTATTTCGACAAGGTGAAGTGCTGTCATGGTATTTCATCAAAATCATATATGAACGAATTGTGGGATACTAACAATTCCAAATATATTTTCAAAGTCTGAACAAAACTTATTTATAAAAATAAATTAGAGCACTGTTACTGACGCATTTGCAGCCAAAGGATATCCAGCATCAACGGCTCAGATAGCACGTCACAACGGCAAACTTTTACATTGAGGAGGTAAAAGACCGTAAATTTAAAGAATCACCTTATTACCATTACTATCCCAGGAACATGTTAAGCGAATGAGCAGCAGCTTTCCGGTTCGAAGTGTCTTCAAACCCAATCCTAAAGGAAAACCTCGCCATAGCGGAAGGGCACTTAAGTGGACAATTCCACACCTAGCCAACTGGAGGCGATTAGCGCAAGACCGCTCTTAACGGCGACAGCAGTTTGTTGAAGTCCAGGTTCATTCCGACCACTTAAATTGAATTAAGTTTTCTATAGAAGACTTTGTGTTGTCACAATTCCTTAATTGGTTCTGAAAATTATGTATAACATTATAATTGATTCAAAACAAACAAAATTGTAGAGTAGTTCAAGATATCCGAACAAAAACCTATCAAAATCATGGGTTACCAAAAGTCAACCACCGAAATTCTGTAAAATGCGAGCGTAAACATTTTTCAAAGCTGTATAATGTGGAACAAACGTAATCATGCAGCTCTGTAGATGGGTAAGATCGTGCCATTGCCTATGAAGGTTATGACAATGGTGTTTTGCAACTTACAAGGATTCCTGTTGAAGATTACAAGCCCAGAGATACCAGGAGAGAATAACAAAAGAAAAATTAATTAATAGCACTGAGGTTCCTTGGGCACTTCAATTTGCTTTAAAAGGCAGCAAAACCATTAATGTGAAGCTTTGTAAGTATAATTTTATAATTTAAAATTATGTACATGTATCGCAAGTATTCTTCTTTTTTTCAAATAAAATGTAGAACCTGTAGTAGTTGAGGCCACTATTGTACCATAAACATTTATTGTTTTCTGATATGATACACACACATATGCACATATGATAGACAGTTTGTTGTGCAGAAGCCACTGTTTTGAGTTAATAATATTCCAAATACGACACAGTGAACTGCTTACTTTATTTTATGTATTTTTTACGTTGCTCTCTTACAAGTGGCTTACGAGTAATAGTTGTTGCTGTATTATCGGAATCAATTTGTTTTTAGATGTAGAGCTTATTAAATATAGGTACAATAAAGAGCAGCACTGAACATCAGAGTTTTGTGTTTACTACTTAAATTCTCTTTATGAGATTAGATACGCTGGGAAATTTTATTGAAAAATGTACATACCACAAGTAATAGCATTCGAAAATAGATTTTTTGCTCACATACGTACAAAATTTGTACAAATGCATGCACACATATGCATTTTGTTATATGGATTTCATCCTATGTCGCTTTTGCGGAAATTTCAAGTTTTGAAGTTGCAATACAAATAGACTGAATAATTAGCAACACAACACTAAACTCTAAAAAAAAAATATCAAATCATAACAGTGGCCTTATTACCGTATCAGCAAATGGACTGCGCACTTGCTGTCCATCGGAAAGGTACACTTGGGACGCTTCTACTGCTAGCTGCCCCCAAATATCTGTAGAAATATCCATTTTGAACAAATTTTACTAAAACTGCACTTCACTTCGAAAAAAAAAGTATTCTAAATTGTAACAATCACTTTCGATAGAGTCGATGAAGTAAGAAAATTTTTTGAAATATTTATTTTTAAGGCATACGCGTACACAGATGAAAGTTTTCCTACGTACGCGTCTTATTACTTTCGATTGTTCTTATGTAAAATTCGTTCAAAAACTGAATTAACTCTTGAGAGACTTTTCCAAAATAACCCGAACAAACGCATGGGAAATTTTATTTTTAGCTCGAAGTTCAAGAAAAAATTTCTTTTTTTTTTTTCTTCTTTACTTAAGTTAAAAAGTCGCACTACTATAGCTGATCGCCGAGTGAAAGCGCTGTTCACATCTTCAAGTATTCAAGAGCGAAATTCTCTGAAAATTAATTCGTCCGAGTGTTTTTATTGATTTAAAATCGAAAAGAAACTGCTGCAAGTGTTTACTTGCAACCGCTCTGTAGCATTCAAGAAATAGATATACAAGTATCTTTAGTTTGTGTGAACAGAGCATGTAATGTTAAGGAATTTACTCGTGTCATTGTCATGGATGTGATTTTTAGGACAATAAAATTTTAGGTGCTTGAAAATGTAGGAGGATATATTATTTCAACTAGAAATTGATGTTGCACCAAGCACAATACTGATTGCACTTTGTTGTGATTCTAAGTTTACTTGAATAAAAATGTGGTCGAAATAATTTACAATCGAAAATGTAATACTTTAATTCTGTCTACATACATTAGTGATTCTTGGTGAATTTCTTCGGTTACTTGTCGGTAGAAAGACAAAAATTTACTAAATCATGTTGCTGATGACTTATTTCTCCCAGGCCTAGATGCAAATCTTATTTGACAATACCGAAAGATCGTTCAAAAACATGTTTGTATCTTTGTATCAATCTAACAAAATGAAAACAATCGTTTTAAAAATTGACTAAATAAATTCGAAATTCAAGAGTTCCTTTCATAAAAGCATTTATCGGCACCATTTGTAGGACTTTTTGAAAGTGTAAGATGGCGTTAAGAAATATTCTCTGCGATATAACTAAGAGCGATGATGCGTTACAAATATTTTTGTCCACATATCGGTCATCATCAAGCGCCATTGAAAATTCAGCGGTAAAGCAGCATGGATGGATGTTTTTATCCATTAGTCCATATTATGGAAGGATGTATACAAAATCGAAGTGATCTTAGTTTGCCCCAGATCATGCCATTTTCGTTCGACAGTCAAATTATTTAAAATCCTCATAGAAGAATTTTTGGAAAGGGGAGTGTACAAGTTCTGTTTAATACTAATTGCTGTTATCAAAATTTAGCAAAGAGCTGGCTTAGCCCGTCAACATATATTTTATACCTCAATTGTTAGAGTAAATGAAATTTAAACTTTAACTAATCCAGCCTCTCATTTCAAAGATTCACAATCAACAAGGAAAAATCATAAATCAGGAAAAACATCCTCTCGAAGAACCTCATCTCTTATCCCAACGATCAAAGAGACGTATCCCCCTAACTCCCCTAATTAAACAAACAAAAAAACAAAAAAAAAACACTGTGGCGCTGGCAGCCTGGTATGGGCCATAGCCTAGCTTCTTGACACTCATTTGTGTTGCTCATGTTTTCATTTTTGTCACATCTGAGCGGGGCCTACGGTTTATCGCCGAGTCCGAACGGCACTCCTTAGAGTGCTACTTTCGGGAGTTTGCCATTGCCCGCCGAAAGGTGATGGCGATTTGAAAAATTGTTGGTGACACAGCCTGGAATCGGACCCAGACTCTCTGCGTGATAGTCCAATGAGCTAACAATCACGCCATCGCCATCGCCAACTCGCCTAATTAAACTTACAATATATCAGCTGTTGCACCAGCATGCTGGCCACCTACTACCAATTGTCAACCATTGTATTATAATTTCATCCGAATTGAGACTCTCCGATTTATTTTGTAATAAGTGTTGACACGTTAACTCTAAAGATAGATGACTCACTTGTGGAGTTGATCAGTCTCCCTCCAATCTACTCCAAATTGTATGTGGCCTCTTGCAAAAAGATGTGTCAGCAGAGAAACTTCGAAAGGCATTGTCCTCTCATCTCTTCTCTGGAACTTGGAACAAAACTTTAAACCTAATATTTAAGAAAGAGTGAGAAAAGCTACAGTGGCCTTATTCTCTTAAAAAAAAAACCATTGGGAACAAATAGGGTCTAGAACTTCGCATAAGCTACTGACTATATGCTTCGGCCGTCAAATCTATACTCACAAACTGGATGGTTGTCTGGTGAACGGCCTTAGAAAAATAAGTCTTCTGCAGCAAACAAAGTAAAGTCCAAGGCCCAGATATAACATAGACGGAGACTTACGCACTACTCCCTCCACCTCAGTTAATATTCTGCATTACTTGATTTTCCTTGATATTTTCAGCAAGCAAGTAGCAGCAAATGACAAATAAACAATGTGGCCACGCTAATATTCTTAACGTACGAGGAATCCTTACAGAAAACAACGCCTACACCATGCTCTAAGATTGGTTTGACAAAGGCTTTAATGTTGGCATCCTCTTTAGATCTTTCTACGAGGAATATGACTTCATGGAAGACAAGTAAAATCATTGCAATATGGATCCATGTCTGACAGCGAGGTTAATGGCGGTCTCTTCCTATTCTAACCATCTTTTTCCGCCTTCCAAATCGCTGTTGCCTGCCCTGTCCTGACTGAAGAAAAACTTGATATCTGCAAAGGATATCCGCCAGATATCCGGATAGTCAAGCCACAAAGCTGGATCTGAATCACTCTAAAAGTTTAATCTTTCTAAGCAGAAAACATCTCAGCGCTACATTAGGTGTCATCACTAAACACTGTCTCATAGGTAAACTTTTTAACAGCTCCCGCCTAAAAAAAAAAATCTTGCCTTAGGAGTCTCTTCTACAATGACTTAACCGATCTAAATAATACAGACGTAAACAGCTTCCTATGTTTCGTCAGAAGGTCAAAATTGTTCCAAAAGAAAGAGAATTGCAAATCAACTGGCATCACAATGGGACAATAGGCCTAAATGATTTGGTCTTTCTCCAATAATCACTTTAACCAAATCTAATTTAAGTGTGGAGTAAACTATTGTGTATACCAGATGGAATTATTAACTTCGAGCACCTAAGCTTCGATACACGCACCACGACCTAGAGTTACGATCTGTAACTAACTAAACGGCCAAAGAACCAGAGACTTTTCTCAAAGGCAAACAAATCTTGCAACCGTAACTGAAATCGTAAACAATCGTGAAAACAATTAAGAATTTCGACTTCTGAATCGGAAACACAATACTATTTTGCGTCGCTAAATAAAAATGACAACAAACGAAAAGCAGCTGCTAGCATCTTGGTAACGAAAAACTTTCCCCCGATTCGTAAATGTAAATGACAACCTACGTTGGAATGGCCATATGTGTATTGTCAACAAAAATGCTGTCGGATGCTGTCATTTAATAAGCAGCGAACATCAACCGTCAGACTAAGTTAACAACATTACAAAAAATGCAGAAGAGTGAAACACGATATCCATTTCATTATAAATAGGTTAAATCGACGGTGGACGCTATCCAAAGCCTACGAATAATAATGGAAAAGCACCGAGATTCGTCTAAGGATTTACACATGGTATTTATCGACCTCGAGAAAGCATTCGATCGAGTGCCTAGGGATCTCATATGGGCCGCGCTGAGGTCTCAAAACGTACCGGAAACGTATGTTAGAATAATACAAGACATGTACGGAAACGTGAAAACTGCGGTTAAAAGCTCTGCTGGACTAACGAGAGAATTTCCAGTTAATGTCGGAGTGCATCAAGGAAGCGTACTTAGCCCTTTCCTCTTTAACGTAGTACTCGACTATCTTTTAAAAGACTGCATGCACGAACCAAATGTAACGCCAATTCTCTTCGCTGACGACGCAGTTATACTTAGCGATAACGTCGAAGATTTACAGAACGCCTTAGATTCATGGAGAAATGCGCTAGAGAGAAACGGGTTTGAAATAAGTCGTTCAAAGACGGAGCATTTGACGTGCCCATTTGCACATCCGTTGCGACCTGTTCCGGATATAAAGTTAGACGGAATAGTTCTTCCGAAAAGCACTATCTTTAAGTACTTAGGATCAATCGTTAACATGGAAGCGAAATGTGACGACGACGTAAACCACAGAGTGAGTGTGGGATGGATGAAATGGCGGAAAAATTCGGGAATCTTTTGCGACCGAAAATTTCCACTTAAATTAAAGGGGAAACTCTACACCACGGTTGTTAGACCAGCTCTTATATACGGTTCACAGTGCTGGACAATGTACGAAGCGTTTAAAAACAAAATGACGGCAGCGGAAATGAAAATGTTAAGGATGTTTAGTGGAGTCACTAAACGCGATTGCATTAGATCTACGCGTATAAGAGGAAGTCTACATATAAAGAACTCGGTAACCGAACAGCTTGAGGCGAATAGAATAAGCTGGTATTGCCACGTTCAAAGAAGATCTGCGGAAAATCCGGTTAAAAAGGCACTATCAACTACGGTCACTCCAACTGTCGGAAAAAGAATTCCTGGATTTCTCAGATGGCAAATGCGCAACAACGTCTGGGGTTAACCACTGAAGCAATCCAGGACCGAGCATTATGTAGACGCGTTCTGCGGTCTGCGACATTAGCCAACCCCATAAGCGGAGCAGCAGCGATGCAGTAAAAATGGGAAACTCGTTACGCATAAGTTCGTATAACGAGGAAAGGGTTAATAAAAGGATAAAAAGAAGAAATCCACCTTTTTGCATTTGTAGGTAAACATAGTGTTTATCCTCAAACCAGGTAACAAACCTAGTGAGCTACGTTAATCATACCATCCTATAAGCTTGACATCGTTTCACCTGAAAACAATGGAAATAATTGTTGACGTACACATTAGAGGAAGCATAGAAAACAGCTTGGCTCTGCACCCATGTTAATATGCTTATCCGAAAGGCAACTCAACAGAAGGAGCTCTGCTAAAACTGACAGCAGAAATTAAAAGCTCCTTCCGTGATAAAGAAATTGCACTCTGCGCTTTTTTGGTCATAGAGGGTGCTTTTGATAACACTGGATATGACTCCATATCGAAAGATCGATCAACCGACCATAAACTGGATGAAAGCGATGCTAGAGAGCCGGGTACTAACCACCTCATCAGGACTGACCTCAGCATCAATATCAGCCGTAAGAGGCTGCCCACAAGGGGGTGTACTCTCACCCGTTCTATGGTCCCTGGTCATAGATGACCTGCTTAATAAACTAACATATACTTCTGTAGTATGATGGACTAAAACTATTCAAAAGACCACCATTGCTGAGCTTAAAAAAAAGTGCAACGTCTAGCAAAGTGGCTCTACGCAACTCAATTAGTGTTGTACAAGCCAAAGAGCTGGATCTGCACGTACACCCGGACCTAAGGATCCTACCAGAACTAGACATGATTCACGCGATCACAGACCGCCTTCAAAAGACTCTATGCTTCAACAAAGGTCTCTCCACGGAGATTCCCAGCAAGAAGCAGCAAATAGCCAAAGTGGTATACAGTGGTATACGGATGGTTCTTAAATGGAAACGGGAGTGGGAGCTGGAATGCATGGACCGAACACAAGCTGATATACGAGTACAACTATGATATCAAAGGTGCAAACATCCATATATTCACGGACAATCGAGCAGCTATAAATGCCCTTAATTCGCACGTTATTGACTCAAATCAGTCATGTACTGCTTCAATACTCTATAAAAACTAAATTCAAGAAACAAGACCAAAATATGGTGGGTTCCTCGGCATGAGGGCATTGACGGAAACGAAAAGGCAGACAAACTGGCCAGGAAAGGTTCAGAAACCCGCTTCAACGGACCTGAACCCTTCTGCTGTACATCTAAAACAGCAGTAAATTTAGCCATTAAGCACTGGGAACACTCAAATTGCATCTCATACTGGGAGGAGACTCGAGGCCTAAGGCAGGCCATCCTACCCTTTAATAAAAATGCCGACAGATGTCTAAATCTTAATCGGCATGATATCACAAACCTAGTAGGATACCTTTCAGGACTCTGTCTCGAAGACGAAGAAACAGCTGAACACATTTTATGTGAGTGTCTAGCCCTCAATGGAATCAGGCGGAACACCTTCCTTAGAAAACAACTCGACATCTCTGAAATACGGGACTCTCCTGCTGGTAGAGTTGTTAACTTAATTCGGAAGGTAGATACCCTGCTAGCCTTATTTTCCTTTCTGACTTATTCAGTACAAAGGATCTTTTTAGGTCGAAGTGCTTCTCAATCGCCTCGCTAGTCAGGTTTTAAAGCAAACAAAAAAGCCTTATTATCAAGAACCTAACTGGAAAAGATTTCTCAAAGTAACATCCCGCTAAAAGACAGATTGTGAGATGAAGGAAAACAATTTGCGATGTTCAGCCTTATTCTGCTTAACGTGCGTCGGGGGGAATGATCGTTCGAAAATCGAAAACTTCTATTCCACTAAACATTCGAAGGGAATCATTCGCCGTCGGTAAGCTAGTTTCCTATCACACTGAACGATCGAAACAAATTGTCCATACAAATCTGTCATCGAGTCATCCCCAAGTATTTTGTTGCGTTTGTGATTATCGATCTAAACTTCGTAAGTAGAAAAATGAAAGTAAAAAATATTTCGGAGCAAGAAAAAATGTTGGGAAGAATTACAAAAAAAAAATTGCTTAGGTTCACCCACCATGTAAGTCGTTGTGTGGAAAAAGTAAAAAGCACAGGGTTTGAAGCGACTACAAATCCAGTATAAAAAAAAGACTTTAAATAAAAGAGAGATGAATGCTAAATGAATGGTTTAATAAATCTTTAAAAAACAATCAATTTGCATTCATATTTCATCTTCTCAAGTTTTCCTTACGCTTCATCTGGTATATTTATTATATCTTGTCGTTTTTTACGGATGTTACTTCGTACCCTCCTATTTGTATCGTTCCGCGTTTGATTAAAAAACGGGTAATACAAAGCTACACTATCCATTTTAAAATTTTTAAATCTAATTATTTTATTCTTCACCAATCAAATCTCCTCAAAACAAATGCTTGAAGTACTCGTAAGACTTCACAGAATAGTCGTTTTCGAAATAATTTTGAATTAATATCGGCAAGGTAGTGATCACCCGTCTAGGAGAATAGCAGAGTTGAGTGAAAGTGAATCGAAGAGGTGAATCAAACGTTCGATCCGCCGTTTAGCAGAATAGGGCTGGTTGTTAAGTAATCTTGACAACAGCTTGAGGATTGATTCGCATAGATTCGCTTACACAGTACGTATTTCGAGGCAAAAAAAAAGATTATTTTTTCCATCCGCGTGGAAAATTAGTGCATAACCGAAATATTATAACTTATCATATCTAGCGGTTTAATAAACAAGCTTTACCGGTAATCACTCAGAACTGATTACAGTCGCAGATATGTTTTTGAATGTTTTTGAATATTTCGTCATCTGTTTTGGATTTAAAAACATCATGTCAGTGCAGAAAAAACTAACACTTAGCCAAATCATAATATTGTTTTATTTTTCGAAGAAAAGGGTTAGGTTTATTTTTATTACATACTATTTTAATAGTTCTAACATCTTTTTCTGCAGTCACAATAGTGGGGTGACAAAGTTTAAATAAGTAAGTTCTGCAGAAAATCTGCATTATTGAACGAAACTAATGAAGTTTATTGTCGGTATGACGTTTCTGAATGCATCTGAATGCAACTGAAGCCTTAAGATAACTAAAGAACTTCACATTCATTTTAAAAGGGGCGAACGTGAGTTTTCTTATTTTAAAATCATTCCTTGGTTGACCGCGATACAAAACTTGACTACGACGTCAGATTTGAGAAAATAAATTCTACATTCGGTTTGCTATCTCAAGTGGAGGAGAGCAAAACTTTCAAGAAAAATGAACACTTTCCGCTTAGCCTTAGGAAGCAAAAAATATTTTCCTCTATACATGTTAGCGGTGTTTTAACTTTCTACAGCAAATGCGTAACCTCCAGACAAAATGAATTTAATGAAACCTGGTTCTTATGATTAAAAGCACTGCATAAGTTTCATCGAGGCTATTTTATTTACCAGAAGGATCTGTTCCATATGGTATGGTATGTTGTATGGACATAACGAGACGAGCTGCCAAAAATTTGAATTTTTACTAGTTTCGGTAAAAATAAATTGAAAGTCTTTGTTATTTGTGTTTGTAAATTAATTATTTCTTTTTTAATTTTTAGTTTGATTGTTTTTTTATGCGATAACTTGGCGCACGATACTTTGTGTTAAACAAAGCGTCAAAATAAACAGTACCTTGGGCAAGGGCCAAATATTCAAGAGAATAAACGATAGGAATTTATTTTTAAAAATAAACAAAAAATACATTACACAAGTTATTTTACAAAAAAAAAAAAAAAAACAACACAACCATCACTTTTTGCATTTTTTTAATTGAATATTTTTATAGGTGTATATTTTCTAAATTGTAAAGCTACGAACGGAGAAATTTAGGTAAAAACACAAGAGACATAAGAGGGTGTTTTTTTCGCCCGACAAGTTTTTGACAAATCATAAATAGACTTAGAGTATTGGAACTGATTTTTATAATTGGCCTACAGCGCGCGAAACTTATAGGACATTGCGTGATTTTGTTAGAGCTAATAATCGACTAATGTATCGTGTTGTGGATACATTTTTTACTACATTTACTTTACAAGATGTCTTAGCGTAATATGCGTCCAGAAGAAATTAGCCACTGAGAGCTGGTGTCGATCGCAAAGATTTGGCCTTTGTTCGTCTCCTGTGTGGAAAATGTTATGAAAAATCTTGGCCTACACTTGTGTAAGGCTCAGTCAATCCACGTACAATCGGGTAAATAAACGAGTCTAATTTTATATATATTACTATAATAATACAAATAAAAATTACCATCATCAGACTCAATACCATCCGAAAAATAACACGTTTGCTTTGAAAAATGAAGCCCAAGCTCGCTTTATAGTCAATGAGAAAAGTTAGCAGACAGTAGTCAGTTACTATTTTTTTGAAAATAAAGACGACATTGATTCGGATGATGGTTTCAGCAGAATAACATGGCATGTCATGTTATGCTTCGCATAAAACCAAATCAATTTTACGGCAACACAATAGCCTCCCCCACACGTATGTTCTTTACCACTCGAAAGCGTGGAATGCAAGATTTCGCACGCAAAAGAGTGCACCTGTAATGGCATGAGTTGGACAACCGAAAGCCCGTAAGCTCAGTACCGAGTGAATTGCGCGCGCTTCCCTTTTTGGGTAGTGCATTCTTTCCCACGTTATTGAGCGCGCTATGAAGAGTGAAATCATAATTGACATCCGACATTGGTCCCGTTGGCTCTAAAAAATTCTACGGCACGTTCCAGCGAAAACTATGTACTGTTGTGAACTGTTGTACACTCCAGCACGTTCAAGTTTCACGCGGTATTTCGCGCACGATTGCCCATTAGACACAAACTCCTTGAGTGTACGCTCCAGAAAGCGTTATTTCGCGAGTAAAAGACTTTGTTCCCAAATTTTGGTACCACGTTTTTGGCGCGGTATTTCACTCGTTCTTTACAACTCTCCGGAGCGTACGCCCGAATCATGACCACATGATTGCGTGTAATGTCGCAAAATGGATTTGTGAATTGACTATCAATATCTTAAACGACTACAACTTGTCAGGATTTGTTAAATTTTTGAAGTGTGCTGATAAACCGAATTCAGACCTAAGAAGCCGATATTCAACGTATAAAAGGAGAGATAGATCCATAAATGTTTTAAAAAGCCCCGATTGTACCGATATGATCTGCTTCATCTCACACTTAATAGGGAATCAAATGTTGTTCTTTTTAAATATAATACCAAAAAACATTCTTCATAATAAATAAAGATGTTTGAATCAAACTCGATTTCTGTTGTTATTGCTTTAAAAAAAGATTCATTTCCATACTTGGCAATCTTTGTAAAAAAAAAAGATACATTCATCCTTTTTTTATGAATCGTTTTTAAGCAAGCTTTACAAAACATGAAAAAACTGGAATTCGATGGCATCATAGGCAACACTTTTAAGTACTTAAGCAAAATTGGAAGTCCAAGGAAGAAGTATACTTCGAAGAAGATTTTAGATTGAATCTAGAGGGACTTATTTTGTATAACATTTTCCAACCTTGTGCTCTACACTTATAGAATTCAGGCAAGAAGCTCCTGTTAAATTGTGACCTTAAAATTTCTCGAAGTTACTTCTGTACTTTAGTTCATGATTAAAAACTAGCTAAAAAGGCATGGGAATGTAAAATTCGTTAGGATATATGGTATTATAAGCAATGATTTTATTATACATCCACAGTCTTAAGACTCGCATTGAAGCTATTTATTGATATTTTAAGCGTTTTAGCCAGGAATTCAGTAGGCTAATAAAGTATATTTCAAATCTTTTAGATTTCTTTCAGAACTTTAGAATGTCGGAAATTTGTTGATGGCAAATACATAATAATTAAGGCTAACACAAAAGTCGAATGTTTTTGAGTAATTCAAGGTTGAAGTAAATTTGTCTCGATACCACTTAGGTTATCACATAGAGTAAAACAAGAAATTACTATTGGATACCAAGGATAGCTTGCATCCTCTGATATTATACCAAAACATTTGGAGATAATACTTAAGAAAACTCTAAACGACATTAGATATTACTTCAAATTAAGTACTATATAGTTTTTTCTTTGCAATGAAGAACTTTATATTAAAAAACAGGGGAACAATTTGTCGTCCGTGCAATAATTTAATTTGCCCATCTACGTTGTGATTTTAACAAATGTTTATTTTACATATGCTGATTCGAAATGTTTTATTTGCACCTTTTGACTTGAGCATTAAATTGAATTAGAAATATCTGTGTTTTATACAAACTTAATTTCGAAATCTGTAAGTACATATAGGTATCTCACAGAATAGTACCAATCCGATTTTATTAAACATACTTTTATTTTAAATAAATACTTGCCATCGCCTCCATTTTGTAAAGAAAACACTAGATTTATCTAAGGCTAAATATTTTTTACAAAGTTTTATTTCTATTAAAGATATAACCAAGTCAACAGAAAATACACTTTCAACTAAAAAACATTCGATTTGAAATTTCACCAGATAACAATGATTTCGCTTTCAAATATCTAAATGCACTAAATTGAATCGAATAAGTATTTTTCACGAAAATTAACATAAAATCTAGTTCTGCACGTGCAATCAACTCATGTCGTATCAAAACAATCACTTCACATGCACTAAAATCGCAACTTTTTTAATTCAAATTATATGCCATTTTTATAGAGACGCAATATTATTTTTAGCATCTTTGCACAATGATTTCGAACAACTGCTTAATAAGCTACATAATTAAAATTGCTTACACATAAGCTGCTGTAGAATGCCTCAATTTCCATTCTTCTTATAATATATACTATATAAATTTAACTGAATCGGCAATAGGAAAAAACCGTATAAGCAAGACAAATATTTGAAGAGACTGACTCAGTCAGTTCGAAAGTAAAAAATTCGACTAGCCACATTCGTCAGACATGTCAAATTTACTTTAAGTTAAACAATTACTTATGTGTCCAACAGGTGAGCCATTAACTACAAAATATTTCTAATTTTCTGTTCATATTTTTTTTTATTTTTTTTTCCTTCCGTTTTCGATACTCAAATATCTCAAACACGAAGCGTGTACAGTACCTACATACGAATACGAGTACTCACCAGTTTTTCCTTTGACACGACTCCCAAATCATCCCTGGCAATTGCTGATGACGTTGTCTGTGCGGCAAGAACATTCCAACTATCCATTTTTGCACCAACGATTTTTATTTATTTATTTATGTATTTAAATTGTTGTTTTCTGCTCGACGTCAATCACTTTTGATTTCAAACGAATGTTTAAATTCGCGGTAGAGACATTCTGTTAAAATGTTATCCTGTTAGCCTAAATGTATGCAATATATTCATTTTATTTTTTGATTTTTTGAATAACTATAAAAATTCTTAGGAAATGAGTTTTCGAATGTTTATTTTTGTGTTAAATTTTATTAACACTTTAATCCATTCGACTGAATATTTTTTCTTTGATCAATGGCTATGGGATTAGAATGTTTAGTACCCCATATCGTAAAGTGAATTATATCTTAATTAATAGTGAATTACAGTTTTTTTAAAAAAAATGTTTCAAATAAAATATTCCGAGCATACGCAGATCCGAGCAATTTATTTTTCAGATGTTCAATGAACGTATAAACAATGGTGTTTTTGTTTCTCCTAAGTTTACATTTATACTCGTAGATCCTACTTTATTTCAACCTATATCAATTTTGTTGTTATACTTTTTCTATTTTCAATTACTGTCAAACGGACAACAAATTAAAAAACTTAAAAGCGTTTTAACGAAGTAAAAAATTTACATAATTGTGAACCGGAGACTCGCTGGCTAGAAACAGCCAAGCTTGAGAGAAAAGCATTTGGCATAATTACTACAGGAGCCATAGGGAACAACATATGTTGGGATAAAGAATACTCATGAGCATGCGGGCCGGATGCTGAGTCAAGGACTTTAACTAAATTAAGGATTACCTTCTTATAATAGTCTTAAATTATAAATCAGATTATCTTTAATGCTAACATCGGTACGGAAGACATCCTTTGTGGTCTAGTTGAGAAGTAAATCCGCCCCATGCAGTTGAATTAAACAAAATGATCAGCTTATTCAAGATTCCTAAACTGGCAATCAAATCGATTGCACGTTTTTAGTCGATAGTACTCGTATGATAGTTATCAATGACATGTGCATTTCCAAAGGTATAAATATCGTATCTGACCATTTTTTGCCGCCCAATCCAGACTCTTACTGTTCAATATGCTACTTAGATACACAGAAAAATAAATTCTATAAGTCTGTAACTGCGAAAGACCATTTTATTACTAAACCTTACAAATATTTTGCAATCTGAAACTGAAATCTGTCAATCGTGCACAAATTTGGTTAAAAATATATTGCAAATATTTTATACTAAGTCAGATACCCTTTTTTGACTGCTGCTATCCGTACTTCTAGTGGGATCATGATTACACATTACGTATTTGCTATAATACTCGTAGTTAGATTGAACTTATTCAACGAAGAAAACCGATTATTTCGTTAACCTATAAACAGAACTTCAATGCCTAGTGAATATTTTAACATTACGTAAAGGTTTTTTTTTTCTAATACGAGTAACATCAGACATTTATATACTTAATTTAAAACTTATTTTCGGACTGCAAACAGTGTCATTTTTATTCAGTAGTCTTTGCAATTTCATCGTGATGACATACAAACTTCAACAACGTTAGCACTGATCGTTTTCGCACAAGATTTCCTTTGGAAAATGCAGTAACACCGAGACGCATAAGAAGCATGCGTATTGACAATCAATAAAGAATATTGCATCTGCTCAGAAGTGTGTTGAAGAAAATTAAATTTTATAAATTCGGCTTCGTTCACAGGTCTTGGTTTGAAGGTTTACAGGATCCAGCTAGTATAAGAATTTGAACCGAATGATCATCGTTTGCATCAAAATTTCGGTGAATGGGCTGAAAATCAACTGGCATTAGATCCACTGTTTTATCGAAAAATTGTGTTAAGCGATGTAGCTAATTTGTGGCTCAATGGGGTATCATTATCAAAGCGACGTTATGTCCCGAAAAATGCGCAGTTTGGTGCAGTCTGTGGGATGGTGGAGTCTTCAGACCATATTTTTATCAAAAATTAAGTTAAAAGGGTACTCCCGTGTTATGGTCAAGAGTATTGGCGATAGAACCATGATAAATGATTTTCGTTCTCCGATTAAATAGTATAAATGTGGGAGAGATGTGGTTCCAGCAGGATGGCGCTACGTATGCAATTTTTGTGTTTGCAAATGTTTGCTTTAAGATTGCTTTAAGAGATGTTTTGGTGTGATCTTCGGGTCCCTGTCTTGCAAATAGAATTTAAAGAAAAAATATAACACCAAACTGTATGGGCGACAAGGAGACCTTAAATTCATCTGCTTCGATAGGTGGAACACATTGAGGGAATAATCACCGCCGCTCTAGTGCAGAATGTTTTTGAACCCATTCCAAGTGGTAAAGAAAAACTTCGTCTAATATGACGGAAAAATATTGGATTTTTTTCGAAGAAAGACTATGAGAAGCGAGTGATCAAGAAGATGAGAATGTGCTACTATAGAAACAAAACTTCTAATTTTACCAAGGGTAAACACAGTAAGTCAAGCTAATCAGAACCGAATTTTTTTATAGAAATGAGCAAATAAATTGAACACTAAATTTATAATCGGTCGTAAGAATACGGAAACCCATTTGAGAGAGAAGCAGGATCTCCTCATCTCAATCCCGCCAGAAGCAAGTACGTAAGTGAATGAGAAACGTGGTTTTCAACGCTTTTGAAAGGCCGCTATGGTTAACGTTGAGGCCTGGTCTCCCCGTATTGTAGCACCATATAGGTAAATAAAAAGAGAAATTATTGAATATGTGCGTAGTATTGTTTTTAAAATATATGTTAAAATTTTAAACATATATTGCGAAGATGGATAAACCTTTATTTTTGGAAACACAATTTTAGAATACAACACTATTGTTTTCCCAAATTTCGACTTATGCTCCACACTGCTGTATGTCTGTCATGATGGAAAAAGAAATCAACCACAAAATAGAGCTATGCGTATAATTTAAAAATGTCATATTTATACGATAATTGGATTAATGGTGTTAGCATTTTACCAAAATTTTTAAGCGCTATAACACTTATTGTATTGATGTTTAAAAATAAATCAAAAATAAAGTATTACCGAAGTACTTGGCACCAAAGATTGTAAACATATGAAATATATGTCCATATAGACTTACTCAGACAAATTCTAATTACATGAAAATTATTAAATGTAATCATATATGTACAGAAGATTAAATTAGTTTAATACTCTTCTTAATGAAATGAAATTAATAAAAATCAAGATGTGCATTAATGTTATGTATGAAAGCCTTAATAAGTTGATCGTAAATATGTAGATAAATTTAGAATCGCTCATAAGATATTATGCTGTTGGCCTTCATATTTATTTGTAGTTATTTGAAACTGGTAAAAGTTATAAGACTCCAAAGGGCTCAAGTCAGTCACAGATAAGTTACATCGAAGTCCTGATTGCACCATATTTCATTGAATCTAGTATTAAAATTGATAGACATATCAATACCATCAACAAATTTGAATTGCTTTTGTACGAATATCATTTTCATGCATTCTGCTATGCATACATAAATTGTTTGAAAACTCAAAAATATGACATTTACTACGAAAAAGAAAAAATTTTGAATTTATCTCGATTTTTTTACTTTATTTTCGAATGTACGAGTATGTAATGTACACATGTAATGGAAAGAAAATAAAACCAATTTTCACAAAATACAGAAATCTTGGAACTATTCCAACTTTTACGCATATACGAGTACAGTGCTAGAATGCAATATTTTTTCAATGTCCAATAAATTCAAATAGTAATAATCAAATCAGACATGAATTTTGAGAAAAACGCCTAAAATGACGTTTGCGGGGATGTCTACCCAACTCAAAAATTATTATTACCGTTTTTAACAGAAGAAAACTGTCAAAACTGCCTTCTTGTGTTGGATAGCTTACAAGCATCTTAGTTCGAAAATGAATTAATTGGCCGGCTTTTACCTATTCAATTTATATTTCGCTTAAAAAAATAGTTTAATTGGCAAAACAGCAAAAGATAAAATATTTACATATATTTTTAAAACTAAAGTTTTCAATAGTTTTTTACATCGTTGAGAACGGAAATGAAAATAAATAATTTGATGACCATTTTTTAAATTGATGTCTTGGTAGTCAGATGAAAACAAATTATAGTTTGCTGAATTTATACTAATGTTGAAAATTAGATATGAATGTGGATCAATTCTCTCAGCTTGAAAAGCAACACTGCTTCCGTTATCTGTTCATAGATTCTATCAGATGTTATGCATGCCCCGTGAGAAGTTTGCCAACTTCGAAAAACTGTTTTACATTGTTCGTTGCAATCCGGTTTTCGCGCCATTTCATAGTCGTGTAGAAATCATGGGTTCAACACGATACATCAGAAACCCAGCAGTAGTAAAAACAGTAATTCCTCACACTAAAACCTATTTCTTGAACGTCTACAAGTGTTAATAATACTAGAAAGAGAACAAAAAAACGGTGTACAGCGAGAAATTTGCAAGTTTTATTTGTAATTGCTCGTAAACTAACGAGTGAAGCAATATTTGATATTTAACAGGCTACATCGCACGTTTTGTTCCCAATTAAATATTCAACGAACAAATTGCGGACCGAGAACACAACTTATAGTATACCGTCGTGGGTTGATAAGTTAAGGCAAGAAGGAACGACGAACGGTTGACCACAATCGTCCAGGACCATTAATGTCGACAGCGAAGGCAGAACATCTGGGTCAAGTTCCACGCGAAATCATGCGCAATCCACGTAAATTGATAAGGGAGATTAAAAATCAACAGTACACGTTATTTATTTTTCAAAACTTTTACCCAGACGAAAGGCAAATAATGCCGTTTCTCAACGAAAATAAATATTTTTTACGAAAAACCTTAATGTAAACGATGCTGGAACATTTTTAAAAATTACGAATGTTTGGAAATATATTGTTTACTGACTTTGGTCATTTTCATATTGATAGTTGTGTTAATAGGTAACATATTCAAAAACATTTGGATTATCCAAAAGCGATAGTGTGATGAGCAATTTCTGCCCGAGAGACTATTGGCCCGTTTTTTTTAATCAACTAGAGAGAGTCAGTGCAAGCGTGTATTGACGAATGATCGACGAGTTGTTGGTACCGCAACTGCAGCTATTTTTTGGGTTCAATAACAGAACGAAATCTTAGCAAGACAGGTCCATTTCACATATAGTACAGCTATATATATGAAGAAGCTAAGCTCAATTTTTCCCAATAACTTTTTCAGCAAGTACGGACGCACCACGGGCACCGGACCTTACACAGTAAGACTTTTTTATGAAATTATTTCGAGGATTTACAGCAACAATTCCCGAACAATTCATGGCTTTTCGCAAATTAAAGGGAGAAAGGTATTTAGACAATATTGTTTGTAAATCATAAAATCCGCATTGCCAAACTCTATTTATAAAATAGTAAAATATGAGAATATCACTGTAGTTGTTTTTTTATATTTAATATTAAACTTAAACATTTTCCGGTGGACACTGTTCATTAGAGAAATGTTGGCCGAACGAGAATATGTGAAGAAATAAAACTTTTGTTTTTTTGTCAAAAAAGGTTCTTTCGTTGAAAAAAGGAACGGACTTGTTAATCAACCCTGGCATCTACTCGTACATATGTTCATTCACATAACTAAAAAAAAAGTGAAACATTTATCACGTCACATAAACCATTTCAATCCTTTTACGAACAATATTTTATGAAATAATTACGTAGAACAATACGGTCATTCTTATTATCTCAATCTTTACACAAGTGCATATAGTGCAACAGATGTAAGTGAAGGTATTCTGCCCTCATACATTCGATATTTACATTTTTGACTACCCTGACACTTTGTAGTTTGCCCAAGCGAAAATATATATGTATATGTTTGGAACTTTTAAAGAAAAAAGTTCACACTAATCCCTTTAAAGTTAAATTTTATTCTTAGTTTTAAAACAGCAAAAGAAATAAAATTATTATTATTTCAAAAATCTCGAATGAAAAAGCCTTGATATCGAAGATCTTAAAGAAATCTAGTAGCATTATCAACCCCCGACACAACATGAAAGTCGAAATCCGATCCAAATTGCTCTTTGAAACAAAATGTATTTCTTCATTTTATAATTAGAGGATGTTTTGTTTGCAAAAATGTAATTCACAAATAGTTATACAAAACATCATTCTGTGAAAGAATGACTACTGCAGAATATATTCAGTCCTACCCATCATCATTTCTATGCACATAATTCGTATAAATAGACAGATATGATCAACATTCTTCCTCACACCAATTGCAATTTTTAAACTGTGCTTCTTTGCTCACTTTGTAATCATTAAGTTTACTTTTCTTTCTTACATAAGTTTTGCGTACACAAGAGTCCCTCGATAAATAATTTGAAATAGGAATTAATAAACTAGGGGAAAATAAAAACTGAAAATTTGCTGCTCGTATTTCTTTTTCACTTATTTTTAATAGAATAATTTACACTATTCCGACTATCAAAAAATTTTTTTATTTAATTATTTCATATACAAGCCATGATCAAACTTTTAGGTAGAATCTGAATTTCGAATCCAAAACCAAGTTTGTCTTAAAAACATCACAACAAGCAACTCTCATATTATAACCGCCAGCTTATAGCAAAGGTGATTTTTTGGCAGAAATCTCAAATGCAAATTAAAATTTAAGAATTAAAAAAATATATAAAAAATTCACTTAATTACGAGTATCACATTTAATATTTCGACGTACGCCCTTTGTAAAAACACAACTGCTAGTTTTTACAAATTTAATTTCACTTTCACCATAGAATATAAAACCCTTTAACACTATTTTTCTTGATTATTTTTTTTTTTGTGTTTTAATTAAAATTTGAATACCGATTAAATTCTTGGCATCCCCTTCACTTTACTCATTAAGCGCATTCAAATCGAGACAGCACCTTTCAGAAATGACTATCAAAACTTTTTAAATTTCCTCTTCAACCGACGATGTATCTTGTCTCGAAAATCCCGAATGACTGAGGATACTGCTCTTACAAAGTAATACAGAAAATAACATAAATTTAAACAAATAAAACGAAAATTAATTCTTTTTTTGTTTGACTCGTACTGGTACTGAATACGTGTTGCCCTTTAGAGCAACTCGTGTAATTTTCAATTTGTGTCTACAGCAGCGAAATGCACGAATATCGACAGAAACTCTATAAAAAGATCAGAAGCGCATCTACTTAGGTATTGTAGACGCCGCCATCGTTACCGATTATTTCTTGTCGATCGTGGATTTTAGCAAAACTATTTCTCTACAATTAGGAAGAACACATGTACATACTCGTACATTCAAATGAATGTACGAGTATAGTACGAAACCTGAAAAAATCTATCATCAAGGCGGATGGAGGGTCACGACACTTGTATGTTTTAAACAAAGTCTTTGAAATGTTTACTAGCTATAGATTTCTGGGAAGCCAGCTGTTGCCAAATAATCAGATATTGTGAATTTTTGCAATGGTGAAAAAATAACATGAATCTGTACCGGAAATTGACAGCGTGAACATTATTTAATGTGTTTATTTTCGAAAATTAAACAGTCAATTAGAACTCAAAAATTCGAATATCAAATAGAGTACCTATACATTATTTTTCAGAAATATCTAAAGTAAATGTTTGGATGTGTCCATCATCTCGGCACAAGAGCTATTTGTGAGGATAATGAAGGCACCGTTCTCACTATCAGCAGTTTCTTTGTTTTTGACGAATGTGTTGATTCGTCAGCCCATGATTTTACGAAATTTGTTATATCCCGACCATTCGAAGCCAAAACAAGCAGTCTCTAATTCATACAAGTAGCTGGTATCTTTTTTCCTTTCATCAGAACCCTTCCTTCGGAACCCAGTCGATCCCTGAAATTCCAGAAATGGCACTAGGCATAACATCATGAACATGCGCTGTGACTAATTTTGAATTTGCATGCGCGTATAGTTTACATGAAACTAAGCATTTCGCTCTTTTACCTTAGATGTAATATCATCTTTATATTGAGTAAAGTATTATGAAATAACTTAAGTTGAGTGTGATTGAATTAATGCTTATGTTACCTTAAAATGAATATGACCCTTAGTTATTTGTTCAGACTACAATAAGCCATTACTGAAATATACAAGGCGGTGCAAAATCATTCATCCTATCGGAAGATGTTATAATGGCGTCGTACGTCAATCATATTTGACATTTGTGCGCAGCTTGAATGTCGATTTTCTAATCGTGTCGCGCCAAACATTCCGGGGCTTAGCTACTCGACTCGAACAGACTGGAACCACAGGAGACCATGCAGGGTGTGGCTGCCACCGTACTAGTCGTTTGGCCGAAAATATCGTAGCTGTGGGTGCCGATGTCGCTGAGAATGAAAAAACATGAACTAGACGACGGGCCACGCAATTGGGCATCACTAGGCGAACCCTGCAGTGAATTTTAGTGAAAGACTTACACATGTTCCCGCACAAAGTGCAAACGGTGCATTAGTTAATGCCTCCTGACCGTCAGTCGCGTGTGAATTAGTGTCAAACTATCCTCAATCTCATTAACGAAGAGGACGATTTTGTGTCGAAAATCATCATGAGCGACGAGGCGCATTTCCACTTTACTGGTTACGTCAATAAGAAAAATCTTCGTTTCTGGGTCACTGTGATGCAAAAAAAGCCATTAAATCCACTCAAAGCCACTGTGTAGTAGCATTAGCGGCAGTAGCGGCATTCACGTGGGGGGAGTGATTGGGCCGTATTTTTTTGAGGACGCCATCGGCAATACGATTACTGTTACTGGAGAACGCTACAGGGCCATGATAAACGATTTCTTACTGCCGGGATTGGATGAGCGGGGCTTGGTTTCAACAAGACAGTGCAACCTCACACACAGCACGTATCACAATGGATATTGTGAAGGAAGCGTTTCCTGCTCGCGTAATCTCCCGTTTTGGCGATTTGGCATGGCCAGCAGGATCGCCCGATTTAACCATCCCAGACTTCTTTCTTTGGGGCTACTTGAAGTCTGCCAACAAGCCTCAGACAATCGCAGCCCTTAAGAAGAATATTCGACAGGAATGCGAAGAGTTATCACCGGAAATCTTGCGGAAAGTCATGGAAAATGCGGTGAAAAGGGCACAAATGCGCATCAATACTGGCGGCAGCCACTAAAGTTCCAAATAAAGATTTCCATCACTCAAAATCATAATATTTTATTTAGTAAAAAAATGGTTCGAAAACAAAATTGCATGATTAATTTTGCGCCACCTTGTATAAAAAAAAAATACATGTATGTACATATACAGTGACGAGCAAAACTGAATTACAAAAATTTTAAAAACAATATTATTGCCTAAATTATAAGTAAGAAAAGCAGTATTTAATTTTTTTTTAATACACTGTTTTATAACTCCGCTTTAAATATAAAAAAAAATTATAAATAAAAAAATAAAAAATTGTTTATAACACAGTGTATTCAGTTTTGCACGTTTTAATACTTGTAGCTAGAAAGTAGCTCTTAGTACTTTTTCAATAACCCTTTTCTTTTTTATTACACTTTTTATCCGTTTCGACATTGATTCTACCAAGTTTTGAGTAATCTTCTCCCATTCGGTCTAAGCAATATCCCGAAGTTAGGTTAAGGTTAAGGATTCAAATCCAGACTTTGTGATGGCGATGGGAATTGTGAAAAAGTTGGTTACGGAGCCAGTTTTTGAAAATTTTGGCGGTGTATTTGGGTTCACCGTCATATTTTTCCACGAAATCTGGCAAATTTGTCAGTGTTTGTATTTGAAGATATTCCTCTTTTTACAAAACCTCATAAATTTTTACTAATGCCACCAAGTAAAACACCCCCAAACAATAAGGCTACCTCCACCGTGCCTAACAGTCTGCTTAATTTAATCCTTGGGGATACTTTCGTTAAACCTTTGCCAAAAGTATTGATTGCCATCTGACTGATAGCGAGCGACTTTTGTTTCGTCAGACAATATTATTTTTTTCCAGTCTTCTACCGTTCAATTTTTATGGTCTTTGCAGATCTTTAACCTCGCTTTAATATTTTTGACTAATAAAGCAGCCTTTTTCTGCTTGGCTGCCGAAACAAAACCGATTTGTATAAGTGCTTTCCTGGCAGTTCATTCACTAACGTGTTTATTCACAGCCTAAGATGCAGCCTTTGGTGTCTTTACCTCATTAGCTCTAAGCATCTTTTCCATGACACGAGCATCGTCCGTTAGCAACCTTGGTTTTCCGCCTGCATTTTTCCCAGGAATATATTTTTTCCGCTTTGGATTTTAATCACTAATTCATGACACACGTTAAGGAGCTTTGCAATTTTCCTTGAACTACAGCCATTGTTAAACAACAAAACAACGTTATTTTCAATATCATTTGTAACTTTTCCCATTTGCCTATAAAAGTCTTTATTTAAAGAAATTTGTTGAAATATTGTTCTTAATTTTACCTTCAAAACAACACTTCGAACACTAAATAACCGAAAACTTATATTATGTGCTTGCAACTGTAAGATAACTTTCAGAATAAAGCTACAAACAGTTCGAAACATTAGCTTTGTTCATTGAGAAAAAACTATAACAGAACCGTACAAATTTGTGAAAACGTCAAATCAAATGAGAACAGAAAAGTACAGCCCACATGAGAGGTGTCAAAAGTTAATCCATTTGTAATATAAGATTTCACTTGATTTAGCAAATAACCGCCAACAAATAATACAATTTAAAATCACAGCTGATTTTGAGACTTTTCACAATTATGTTCTACTTCGAGAGTAGGTCCAAGGTTTTCTGTTCCGAACAGTTTAGAACAACCTCACTGAACAAGGCTATTAATGAGCAAAACGTCAGAGTTGCCAGTTGTTTTATTATAATCAGAATGAAAAAATTGGTTAACTGAAAAATTTGTGTATATTAGTTGATAGAATATATCATATTTTAAGTAATATTAAAAAAATAAATGTATTTACCCTAATTTTTAGTCTTGAAGTACATTATATGTATATATAAATATTCTTTCATTTTGTATTCAGTTTTACTCGCCACTGCATGTAATCTTCAAATATTGTTCTTAAAACTTACAAGTCACTAGACTTGTGAACGTTAGTGTCTGCCTTAAAATAAATGCATTTTTTGAAAATAGACGCAAATGTACTCGTATGACGCATAACAGCTCGAACTGACAAACACAACATTGCACGAGTATATTTAAATGATAGATTGTTAATTTATCGTGCAATAACAGGCATGTCTTTAGTCTGAAATGTATAAACATAGAAAATGTATATTAAACATATTCATGTGTGTATCTTCGTCTTTACGTACACATATTCTTACCAGATAATTGTACTTTTTGAAGAACCCCAGATGTCCAAAATGTTTTTGCATTTCTAGATCTTATTTTTCTTTTTTTTTTCTTTTTTGACATCATTTGATGTTTGGGGTATTTGAATGGCTTTGTAGTATATTATACTCATCTTTGATCTCTTTTTGAAACATTACAAAAAAGCACTTTGACTCTTAGTTCAAAATACTTAGAACTGTAAAAATTCCAAAATTAAAAACTAGAATTTTCTTCAAATATATTTTTTTCGATCTTTTTATAACTTTGGGGTGGAATATCTCCTCTTTTTTGAAAGAAATACGAGTATGTTCATATTATATTTTCAACAAAAAAATACTTTCCACTTAAGAACGAAATTGTATTCATTATATAAAATTTCTCCTGGTTTAACGAATATATTATCTATATCGTGTATATACTCGTATTTCTTGAATATCTGAAACCCATTAATTCGTATCCCAAGATACTTGTGGCGCGCGCACGAGGGATTTCGGACCCTTAAAATGTTTGCACATAGCGCTGGCGAAGTTTTAAATGTTTGAAGGTTGTAATGGCTAGAAAATAAAAAGCTCGCCAGGGCATTCCATAAGCGAGTTGTTCGGCTTAGAAAAGAATCACGATATTTCAGGGTACGTCCGAAAAAGGGCTTGAGGGTGTACTAATGAGCATTCGTAACGATACGGGTATGAGCTTTTAAGGGACGGAATGCAACTGGAAATTTCTGTGGAGCACTGGTGGTGAAAATACGAGGGCGGGTCAATAAGTCCGTGACTTTTTGAATTTCTGACCTCTTTACTGAAACAGCAACACTGCTCCTGTCAACAGGCATCTGTCAGTTGACTCCTGTCAAAATTTAAACTTGCTGCGTCAGTTAGTTTGTGTTTGACAGCTATTTTTATCAGACTACTCACTAATTTGAGGAGAAAATGGAAAAAAGTGAATTTCGTGTGCTTATTAAGCATTATTTCTTGCGAAAAAAAACCATTACCGAGACCAAGGCTAAGCTTGATAAATACTATGGGGACTCTGCACCATCGATTTCAATGGTAAAAAAGTGGTTTACTGAATTTCGTTGTGGTGTTGGCCGACCGAAGATTGAAAGTGCGAGAGATTGTGGAAGCCGTAGGTATCTCGCATGGCTCAGTGGTTTCAATTTTGAATGATCACTTGGGCATAAGAAAGCTTTCCGCAAGATGGGTGCCGCGTTTGCTCACAGTCGACTACAAACACATGTGCAGTTGCCATGGCAAAAATCCATGAATTGGGCTATGAATTGCTCCCTCATCCACCCTATTCTCCAGATTTGGCTCCGAGTGACTACTTCTTGTTCCCAAACCTGAAGAAATGGCTTGGTGGAAAAAGATTTGACTCCAATGATGAAGTCATCTCGCAAACAAAGGCCTATTTTGAGGACCTCGACAAATCATTTTTTTTGGAAGGGATAAAAAAATTGGAGAAGCGTTGGACAAAGTGTATAGAGCTCAAGGGAGACTACGTTGAAAAATAAAATTATTTTTTTATTAAAAAATCTGTGTTTTAATCCAAAAGTCACGGACTTATTGACCCGCTCTCGTACCTATAAAACAAGGAGAGGCAGGAGACATTACGTCGGTGGTCAAGGGTGTCAATCGACTATGTAATATGAAAATCACCTATAAGTTCTATCGCAAAGAAGTCTTAGGAGCACCTGACCAGATGTGAGCATTGAATTATATATTGAAGGCAGATCAGGGGGTCTTCTTCTTATCCTTTTATTAACCCTTTCCTCGTTATACGAACTTATGCGTAACGAGTTTCCCATTTTTACTGCATCGCTGCTGCTCCGCTTATGGGGTTGGCTAATGTCGCAGACCGCAGAACGCGTCTACATAATGCTCGGTCCTGGATCGCTTCAGTGGTTAACCCCAGACGTTGTTGCGCATTTGCCATCTGAGAAATCCAGGAATTCTTTTTCCGACCTCGTTTTCTTACAGTTGGAGTGACCGTAGTTGCTAGTGCCTTTTTAACCGGATTTTCCGCAGATCTTCTTTGAACGTGGCAATACCAACTTATTCTATTCGCCTCAAGCTGTTCGGTTACCGAATTCTTTATATGTAGACTTCCTCTTATACGCGTAGATCTAATGCAATCGCGTTTAGTGACTCCACTAGACATCCTTAACATTTTCATTTCCGCTGCCGTCATTTTGTTTTTAAACGCTTCGTACATTGTCCAGCACTGTGAACCGTAAATAAGAGCTGGTCTAACAACCGTGGTGTAGAGTTTCCCCTTTAATTTAAGTGGAAATTTTCGGTCGCAAAAGATTCCCGAATTTTCCCGCCATTTCATCCATCCCACACTCACTCTGTGGTTTACGTCGTCGTCACATTTCGCTTCCATGTTAACGATTGATCCTAAGTACTTAAAGATAGTGCTTTTCGGAAGAACTATTCCGTCTAACATTATATCCGGAACAGGTCGCAACGGATGCGCAAATGGGCATGTCAAATGCTCCGTCTTTGAACGACTTATTTTAAACCCGTTTCTCTCTAGCGCATTTCTCCATGAATCTAAGGCGTTCTGTAAATCTTCGACGTTATCGCTAAGTATAACTGCGTCGTCAGCGAAGAGAATTGACATTACATTTGCTTCGCGCATGCAGTCTTTTAAAAGATAGTCGAATACTACGTTAAAGAGGAAAGGGCTAAGTACGCTTCCTTGATGCACTCCGACATTAACTGGAAATTCTCTCGTTAGTCTAACAGAGCTTTTAACCGCAGTTTTCACGTTTCCGTACATGTCTTGTATTATTCTAACATACGTTTCCGGTACGTTTTGAGACCTCAGCGCGGCCCATATGAGATCCCTAGGCACTCGATCGAATGCTTTCTCGAGGTCGATAAATACCATGTGTAAATCCTTAGACGAATCTCGGTGCTTTTCCATTATTATTCGTAGGCTTTGGATAGCGTCCACCGTCGATCTTCCTTCAACAAATCCACACTGGCTATTATCGAGCTTAATTATTTGCCGAAGACGTTCGTTTAAGACTCTTTCGGCGATTTTCATTGTGTGTGACATAAGCTTGATTGAACGGTGGTTGTTGCGTTCTCGAGTGTCGGCTTTTCTTTTGTATAATGGAACCAAGAAGCTACTTCTCCATTGATTCGGCATAGGTTGTCCACATTTTAATTTATTTAAAAGTTTCGATAGCCAAACGCTGCCAATCCCCTCCATCTTCGACCAAAACTCTGATGGAATGCTGTCTGGTTCCGCCGCTTTCCCCCGCTTCATTTTTCCAATTGCTATACTTATTTCTTCGATTGAAAAGTCCGAAACTTCCTCCTCGAATAGACCAGCTGCCGGCACGATATCACGTGGAAACTGTTTGTTAAGCAACTCCTTGCAGTATTCAAGCCACCGGTCACAAATTTCCTTTTCATTTGTTAATAGGCGACCGTCTGCGTTTTTGATGTATTTCGGCGAGGTTATTTCCATTGAATTTTTTCTCCTCTGTGCAGCGAGCTTAAAAATATTTGGCATTTTAGTACTGTACGACGTTTGAACTTCTTGGATAGCTTGTCTTCTATCCGCCGATCGTGAGGATATTTGTTCCAACTCCTGGTACAGGTTTTCTGCTTCTGCCGCTCGAGTTCGAGCCAGGACTTTCTTTGCGATCTTTTTAAGACGCTCGTATTCAAGAGCCAGTCGAGCTTTTTCGATATCGTCGCTCCGATCGCATTTTGTCCACGCTTGGAATGCACTCTTCTTGTCGGCCACAGCTCGTTTGGTTTCGTCATTCCACCACCATGTTTCTTTGCCGACGTAATGGTATTTCGATATAGTCCCCAGATGGGACTTTGCGAGTGTTATGCATTCCTCGTGCATGCTGTTCCACATTTCTTGCGGGCTAAGTGAGTCTGCTATACCATTTATATTTTGAAGTACTTCTTTAGCCAGTGCGATAAATCTTGCGCTTCGTTCCTTCGATAGATTATACCACCGGATTTTTGGCTTTCCAAACGATGCTCGTGTTTTCGGTGGTTCCGCTGTGAAAAATTCTGTAATGAGCAGATCAGGGGGTATGAACAATTTCATACATCGCTTGAGAAAACCTAGAGATTTCGCAGCATTTTTGGCGACCTCGAATGTGTGGTCATTCCAACATTAGTTGTCATTGACACACATACCGAGAATGGAAAGTTTTTCGGTTTCAACGATGCAAGTGCCATTCATGGATATTGGCTGGGTATTTGAATTACGCTTTAGCGACAGCAGACATCATTGTGTTTTGAAAGCATTAAATTCCACTCGAGTGATAGTTCCCCAATTGGTTATGCTGTTAGCATACGCTATCGTTCCCGTTCTACAACCGAAGAGCAGGGCCGTAAGTTCGGGAACGAATTTGGAAGGAGAGTACTGTCGTCAGCGAAGGAATATGCTGGATTAGAAATAGCAGACAGGAAATCGTTGGTGAATATTTAAAAGAGTGTCGGAGACAGAAGGGAGCCCTGGGGCACACCAGTTTTTTTTTTTTTTTGAGTATCAGACTTGAAACAAAGACATAACTATTGAAATGTATTTCAACTGATGTAAAAGCGCTTCTTAATAAGAAGTTTATAAAGCGGGTCTCTTTTCATAACAAAAAACAATTCCAAGTGGATGGGATTCTGTAAAACACACCGGCTCTTAAGATAAACTTGTTCATTACTACATTTCGCAAATTCACGGCCATCTTTCATCGAAAACCCAAGGAATGTTGGTTTTGAGTGCTTCAAATGATTGGAGAATGCTAACATAAACCCTGTCTTTTACATAGTCAAAAAGAAAAAAAATCACACTCTATTTAATCGGCGGCCAGTTTTGATCACCATTTTGGCAATGAAATCACCACCTATGTGGAATGAAGCGCCTTCTTGATGCAAGCAAACCAAAAACGTACACATTCAAAAGTACGAGTTCCAGCCATACAAATTTACTGATCACGGTTGGATAGCGCAGTCTATTCCCTGCAATAGTCACATTCAATTAGTTTTCAAGAAATCGGCCTAAAAATGACTTCTACCAAAAAACCGTGCCAAACAGGAACACGTTTTAGTTCATGCATTTCCAACACCCAATTGGAAAAGAAAAGACATTGCCGATGGTCAGCAATCAATTCTTACCTAAATTGAACCATATTAACTATTTTAGGAAAATAATTTAATAATCTATTATTTAAAAATTGCTTACAAAGTAGGACATAAGTCTTATAAATTGTTGTAAGCCTTTATAAAAATTTAGAAAACAACTGATTTACATTATATATTTGAAACATGTACATATATGTATGTACATACTCGTAGATTACTTACGAGTACTTACTAAACATTCAAAGATTTGCCAAATAACTGAAAAGAACATGTTAAAAACTTCTGGTTCTTCTGATTCCTCTCATCGCGACTGGCAGGGAGTTCCAAAGGCGTACAACATGAATAAAAAATTGACGCTGAGTGTTAAGATATTTAAATCGAGATGGTATAAGTGCGAAAGACCTTGTTGATTGGGGGAAATTCAGCCTACTATGAAGGTAATCAGGTTGTTTTATTTGAATGATTTGATGCATATATGTACACAGCTTAGAGAACGAAATTTTAATAAATATTCTAGACTGGTACCGCAAACTTGTATCGAGAAAAAAGATATATGGTCATATCGGCGTAGGTTGAATACAAAGCGGGCAATATTTTTATATACAACATTTAGTTTGCGGCTGGTCACATAGTCCAAATCACAGAAAACTTCGCATCCATACAGTAAAACGGGAAATAAAAGAGTTTTTGGCAGTAACAGTTTAATTTTTTTAGGAATGAACCTTGGAGTTACCCGAAGAAGATGGAGGCTTCCACAAACTTTTCCGACAGCACTGTGTACATGGTCGTGCCAAGTGAGGGTACTATTGAAAATCATTCCTAGATTTCGGGCGGAGCTGACATAGTCAATAGTTTCCTCCTCTAGCTTCAATGATACATCTAACGCTTTACGATAGATGGGCAGGGCTTTCGACTTGGCAGGATTTAGGTAGTGTTGTTGTTTTTTGACCAGCTGGATATAAGAACCAAGTCCTCGTTCATTAAATCAACTGCTTTATTTTTTTCAGAGAAGGGTCGACTGATTAAAAGTTGTACATCATCAGCATATAGATGAATTAGACAGTGCCTTACAACTTGCGGAAGCTCAATGATATAAAGTGAAAAGAGGATTGGGCCAAGTATAGATCCTTGTGGCACACCTGTCAAAACGTCCATAAAGCTGGATGTGCGACCATTTGCGACAAGGCATTGTTGTCTCCCACTAAGATACGAGAGGAACAACTCACAGGACTCGGAAGTAAACCAATAAGAGTTTTGCAGCTTTTTACATAAAATTGAGTGGTTGACAGTGTCAAATGCCTTGGAAAAGTCTAAGAGCGTAAAAAGCGCTATATGATCGCTATCTATTGCAGTTCTTATATCATCAGTTACTAAAAGTAAGGCGGTTTTGCAACTTCGTTGTGGTCAAAAACCTGAGTGGCAGGTGCTTAACCGATTGTTGGATAACAATTAAAGTAAAAGTAATTCTGTATTTGAGAACTGCTTTTTCAAAAACCTTTTATTAAAGATGTGTATTATGACGCGCAAAATGTACGGTAGTAATAGTTTTATAAATTTTGGATGTACTAAGTCAAGGCCAATAGCATTCGATTTTATTGATAGAATTGTCTCAACAATGTCATTATAATTAGTTTAAAAGTTTAAAAATATTTACAGATAGCGAAATTATATGTAAAGATATACGAAAGACAAGAAGTGACTTGCGAGTATGTAAGTAATGGACATGAAGATTTGCTAATTGTGAGGAGGTATTACAGCAAGAGCATACTGCATACATACATAGAGCAATTGATAGTTTTTAGACCATCGACGCAATTGATAGCCAGATATTGCGTAAAATAATTTTAACACCTTAACAAGGTATAAGTGCTATAGCGTTTATATGTTTAACCTTTTTAAAAGAATGAAACTACTGTCTCGACGACATTTATTACAAATAAAACGAACAACGTGTTTCAAAGAATTTTGTTATTGGACGTGCCATATTCCACGTAAAAATATACTAACACCTAACAAAAACACTTAAGAAGAATTTTATATCAAAAGGATTGAATTGAAATAAGCATTTATGTCTTATCCTTCTTAAGGGCCCACGTATGATCAAACCAACTCATTTTGCAATCGATCAACACAGCCAACTATAACATTTGATTAATTCGACACTTTCATTAGCAAAACATTTGTCTGAACATGATCTTAACAACTATTTTTTACACCTTGCATAATTAAAATAGAATGGATTTTATGGCTTATTGTCAATCAATGCAATTTCAATCAATGAATCAGAATTTTGAAGTCATGATTCCTACCAGCACAGAGATTTAGAGCAGAAGCATTTTTGAATGGAATCATCAGCAAACGCATTTATTTTGCCTCGAACATTTCGTTAAAAAAGCGATTTAATGAAGATTTAAAACAATATTGGTCTTAACGTGGATCCCTGTGGTACCCCTTATGACATAGTACTTAAAGATGTTGGTCGACCAATGATTTAAAAAAGAACAAAATTATTCATACTGTATTATAATTAAAACATTTATAAAACATACCCAAATGTATTGTGTGAATTACTGAGTCAAATGCTTAAGAAATTCAAAACTACAAATTCAAAGCTTTCACCAGACTTGTGTAGACTCAGACCTTCCTTTTCTGTGTTACCAAGAAAATCTTGCTGGTGGACATTGCAAAGTTTTCGGTTTTCGAGGTATTTTGTGAGGTGCGTGCTTATCAGAGTTTCCATTACCTAGGAGAAGGTGCAACTTTTTTAGAATTCCGGATTTTTGCATACACCCAAAACAAGCCCTTAGTCGAATAGTTAGCGGTTTTCTGGGAAAATACCTTTTTAGATGATTGGAATACCATATATACTCGTACTTTACCATCTCGCAAAGCAAATTCTATAGCTTCCGGCATTTGGTACTACGGTATTAAGAATCTGGTAAACTAAGCAGTGTTACGTAGATATCTTTTATCAAGGTTATGTGTTTTATTAATTTAAATGTTAATCATAGCGAAAAGAGATAAGAAGAAAGCTGGTATGTGATTTGTTTGGATAAAAGCGTTTTTTTTTTATCTTAAGAAAAAACACTAATTTGCTTAGGTAGCTAGCAGAGATTGTATTTTACTTGCATTGTTAAAATGAGAATGGTCTAAAAGTCCTAATATACTCGTTGTAAGTTTTCCCTTGAAAATTTGGTAAGAACATAAAGGTATGTACCTGAAAGGATACAGTGCTTCCCGCATGGTAATGATAAGGTAAGCATAATTTAATTACCTTCAGATCAGTAATATACATACATATGTACGTTGATAAATACATCGCTTGTCGCTTACGTAGTACAGTTTTAGAAGAAGAATTTTGAATTGTATGCAACAAAAATGTAGACCTAGGAATCAGAATTGATAAGATTTTAACACGTTGAAACTTAAAATGATCATAATCCCAAATTCTGGTGTCCACAGAGAGTAGTTGTTCTCTGTCTGTTATGATCAAAAGAGAAAAGACTCTTTGCTGTTTGTTTGTTACTCTTCGATATCTTTGAGGCAAAAGAACCAATCCAATACAATTGATTCGTCATCAAAAGATACTGTCTCGTCTCTCATCAGAAGAGAGAAGCCAACGAAGTTCAATTAAAAAAAACCAACCAAATGCATTGAGATATAGAGAGCGAAGCGGAGAAAAATTGAGAACAAACAACAGCAACCCACACAGCAATTTAGGTGTGTCTTCCCTATTGCTGTATGCTAGCACACTAGTTATCTCTAGTTTTATACATGTGCAGATACTTTATCCGCAGGTAAATTTGTTCTCACAACGGTTGTAACGACAGGTAAACATTAGTCCGTGCTAACAAAAACGATAGAGAGGGAGAGCGAAAAAAAGTGAAAACACTTTGTGTTAGTACGTGCGGTGGCAAGAGTGTGTGTTTTGTTATTTTCTTGAATTTTTTTTTCTACTCAAATCGAGCACTTATTTTGGGCGTCAGTTAAGCTGCGGTGGATACTCTTCATTGGCTTCCTAAAGAATATGTAAAATTTATAAGAAAATTGTTTAAAAATCCATTAAATATATACAAAATTCGGTGCTTAGTTAGTTAAAAAAAAACAATATCAGTAGCAAAAGATACTTATCTAATCCGCGAGTGAATCATGGATACGTATAGTGCTGAAAAAATTCTTGCATTTTTCTATCCAGTAATCATTCTTGTGTCAGTTTTGTGTTGTATTACTTCGGGAGTAGCATGGGCACATTGGCGATATGTTCTGAATGCCTGTCCTGAAACGAATTGCGGATGCTTCTTGAATGGACGCACTACGTATACCACTTTTGAAGGTGGTCACATTGCATATTGTCACTTTGCCACATATGGACTGATCTTGCCGCTTTTCTTTGCTGTTGTTTTGGGAATTTATCATGTGTATAGGGTTTGCATGGGCACTGGCAAGAGGAAAACAGGCGTCACAACAATGCGTCAGAGGTAAATTTTGTTATTATTATTTAGATAGATGCACATATGCAAATACATAGTAGTTTTGTTTACATTTTTAGTTCGGTGACCATGTGTTCGGAGATTGTTTTCTTTACCCATTACTACATAAGCTCGAAAAAAGATACACCGAGCTAGTTCTAAGTGGCGACATAGTTTCAAATTTTATTAATTGCCACAACTATGCATATTGAAAATGTTTGTTAATGGGATGTATGCCTACCTCTTCGACAATAATTCCCAGGCTTTTGTAGATGACTTCAGTCTGAACTTTATGACTTAGAAGGCTTTTAAATGACTCACTAATCTAATCATCTAAATTAATACACATTGTATTAATTTCATTCCACAATTTGCATAAAGAATATGATTGTTCCGTTATGATTATTACGAGTAATTTATCTGATCTCCTTTTCTTCTCTGGGGATATTGGGATCCTGCTATGGTGGTCAGAGCCTTTCAAAAGAAGAGATTAGCTACATCTAATCAGACAATTTCTTAATAGCTGAAATAGGCAGTTATTTCATACAGCCATTATTTAACCTTACTTTATCATCCGAACATCTGCCAAAACTTCAAATATTTGTGGGATATCGATCGGGGAAAAAAAGTAATCTCTATATATCTGAAGTAGTGGAGCAACCAACCCCATATCCTAACACATATGATTTATATATATGCGTTCGCATTTAGGCGTACAGCAAATATTATCACCGGTGCCGCCCTTGGCTTTACACTTCATCCTCCTGAATTAGAGTTGAAGACTTAACAGGATGCAGCATCGAAGCTCATGTGCTCTACAAGCCTTTTCAGGCGCTGCTAATGTATTTTTAAATCGTTGATGTTTCTTCATTGAATAATACAGATTGCAACTGTATATTCATTTTTGAATGGTATAGCAGGACGTAGAAAGTCTCCTTCAGTTTTTAGTTAGGCCTAGACCAGTGAACATGTTGGGTGATTGATCTCAAAAACTGACTCTGAATTGCGAGCGAGTGACGGATTTTATATAAGAAATTTATTTCACTCTGCTTGCCGAACAATTGATCACTGTTTCTACCTTTTAGCTTTTTATAAGATTTGAATCCAGGTCCTTTTGTGGAGTAGTCAATGAGCTTGACAAATTCATCTACATCAAAAACCTCATTCCATCATCAAAAACATCATACGCAACATTTTTGGTGGCGTTCTTCTTTTCCGTCTACTCGAAGTGCTCAACATTTGGATGGAAGGCCGCTTTAATTTGATCTTTTGCTGCCGCAATATTTACTTACGATAATCTGCAGAAGTTCGACGTTAATTTCTTCAAAGTAGACGGTCATTTTTGTGTGCATTGAAAGAACCCTATAGTCTGGCTATAACAAGACTGATCCGATTGGATGTTTAACTCTCAAAAAGTTCGCAAATCCAAATTAGCCAACAAGTGTTTTGCTGTAGATATTTAGGAAATTACTAATAGTTCTTATTGAGAAGTAGGTAAAAACAATCCCGATAACTTCATACTTATCTTTGATTGCGTATGCATATACGAATATGATGAGAGATTAAACTAGCTTAAAGTGAATAACGATTAGAAGTTCGATTACATTTCGGAAGCTCAAAACTTGTTACCTTAGTTTTCCTTTGAGAACTTTCCGAATAGCATCACATTTGGTCTTCAGCTGTTAAATCATTTAGCATGTTTGTAGTTAATTTGTGCAGCATACTAGTATACCCGCTTCAATGTTCATGCAAAGTACGAGTAATTCGCATCTGCGGCTATACGCAGAGGCGCACTTTGTCGCTCTGATGAGCAAAATTACAAAATAAACCGCATCAAGCGGACAATTTTCAAATTAAGTATTAAATAAAACAAAATATTACAGCGTTCTTCTCATGTTTTATTTATAATAAAAATGCAGCTTAATGGAAGGAAATTCTTGGCGGATATCTTCTTGTAGGGCCTAAATTGATCGGGCTTTGTTGCTGTAATTCCTTGACTTAAGGTATTCCCAGTAAAATAGGTGCACGATATAAGGTGACCAAGGTGGCCAAAGAATTTCTGCGTACTTGCTGATCAATTTTTTGTAAAAATCATCCTCAGCTTCCCCATTAAAATTTTATTGTAGCTGTGTGTAGAGTAGCCCCGTCTATCTTGCTGAAATTATGTTTTGTTGTTGAAACAGCTGCAGTTGCGGTATAAAAAACTCGTCGGTGATCCGGCAACATACATACGTCAGCCCAATTGTATCGGGCAGAAATTGCACACCACCTGTCGTGTTTGGACAATGTAAAGATTTTTTATCGTGTTCTCTAGGAATGTAATTTTATTTATTTATTTATTCAACATTTTAAACATAACTGAAAATGAAATAACAATTCATTAATCGTGGTACTAGATTTACAGCAACGTTTCATGCTGTTCAAAAACGCTACAGTACTGTTCCCGATGAACCCCATTGACGTTAAGAAACTGCGTTATTTGCATTTTGTATGCAAACTTGCGATATTGATTTTTATTATTCCAGTACGGACCGCAATTTTCGTTACATAATTTCTCGTCGAATTTAAGCGTTGCGGCTAACGATGATGGTCCTGAAGGATTTTAGTTATCTTTGTTCCTTCTTGTGAAAATTTTTTAAAACACGACCTGATAAGTTGCGTGCTCGGCCCATAATTTACTCACTGGATATTGAAGTAAATATAATGCGGGCCATGCGCACGACCCAACGAATCAAAGCAATTTAAAAATTGCTCAACCGCGTATTAGTGACACATTGCGAGTACAACCGTAAAATCCGCAATCATGCGCGTCAAATGATACTTAACTTTTTTCGTTTACGACCGATTACAGATACAATTGAATTTCATAATATGCGGTATATAGATTGTCAAAGAGATTGCAGATTGCAGATTGCAGATTGCAGATTTGCCATTTTTTATTTGTCTTGTGTGAGACCCTTGAAAGATTGCATTCATCTGAAGGGTCCAGTGTTTAGGACTCCTTTTCTTGCTACATCAGTCCAATTTGACTGATGAATTACAAAGTAATTCTTGTTGACTCTTAAGGACATTTTATTTTAAATGTGCAGTAGTTGAAAAGTTCACTAATTCTA
This sequence comes from Volucella inflata, assembly GCA_928272305.1. Lineage (NCBI taxonomy): Eukaryota > Metazoa > Arthropoda > Insecta > Diptera > Syrphidae > Volucella > Volucella inflata. The sequence goes on from OV743716.1 coordinate 232,158,638, forward strand.
TTCAGTTACTGACATTTGGGATTCGAATCTCTTTTTTCCACTATTAAATTTATAAAGTATTAAATAACAAAAATTTTGTTTACATTATGTACATGTATTTATTTGTAATTTGTTTTTTTTTTATAGATCTGGTGACATGATTGTCGTTACAACAGAATCGGAACTCACAAACAACGGTATATCCCCCTATTATTGGACACCAGCAGCTGTCATATCTTGTGTTATGTTCCTTTACACATTGGTTTATGCTGCAGTTTATACAGATGGTTTCGAGACTTCCTGCAAACAATATCGTGAAACCCTACTCAAAGAGATCCAGGGCGTCGGAAATATTGTGCCAGTTATAAAAGGACGACTTTCATGTGCTGCCATATTTGATTTTATGGACTACCTCGTGGAGAGCTACACTTATGAGCGCCGTAAATACGGTCGAATTAATAGCCCAGCTTGCTTCTACATGACACTAGTGGGATCATGGGTTGCTGTATTTGGATGGCTAAGCATATCAGTGATTAATATAGTACAATCGAGAAGGAGTAAGCCAGTACGAATGTAAATCTTTGTAATTAAAACTTAGGATACAGAAACACATTCCACCCAATTAAGCATGTTTGCAATTATATAAGATACTTTAGTTTAACAAACGACATTTTTGCATTATAACGATTTTTATAAAGTAAATAAACGAACAATGAAGCATTGCCATTTTTTTAAAATGATTTTTACGATAAAAATAAAATGAAAGATATAAAAGTCTATAAACTTATAAAATGCCAGTATTGTTTCCTTGAGCGTTTTTCTAATACTGTAACAAAATACATACATAAGACGGAATTTTACACAAACTTTACCAGCAATCTAAAGACTGATTAAAAATCAAATTTAGTAACCATATTCTGGTTACTATTCGCGATGGCGCGATAGTTAGCTCATTGGACTATCACGCAGAGAGTCTAGGTTCGATTTCAGGCCGGGTCAACAACAATTTTTCAAATCACCATCACCCTTTCGGCGGGCAATGGCAAACTCCCGAAAGTAAAAATTGCCTACGAAAAAGCTTCTAAGGAGTGCCGTTCGGTTTTTGTTTTTTTTTTTTGTAATCACTCGTTTACATTTTATTTTCTTTCGGAGAATTTTATACCTAATTGTTCTGATGACCAAAATATCTACAAGTTAGAACAAGGATTTCTACTGCGCAGGTATTTTAGTTTTTGTTTAAAAACTGCTTCTGCTATTCTTGATCCATCGTTAACCCTAACCCTAACCCTAACTATTAATACTCTACGCTTGAGGATTCTAGCGCCTCTGCCATCCAGCTTAAACTTGAGTCAAAGGAGATGACGTTGTTCCACATCTCCGAGTCAGAAAGACTTGCTCTTAGGCCAGAGTAAAGGTTTTTGCCGTACTCGTAGTGAAGAATGTGGCTTCTGTGCTGGTTCAAGCAAGAGCATTCTAGTTTGCTGGAATTAATCACCCCTATCGTAGAATACGCCGTATCTGAGATTCACTTCACTTCCTCGATTCACTTTCACTTTCCATATGCATCGTAGAATACGCCGGGCGAACTACATTACCTATACGTATTTCAAATTCGAAGTTGGCACGGCGAAACAGCTGTTTTGTGAAAAGTGACGGGAATTAATTGTAGAAATATGTAGGAAAACAATTTCACATTCAAGTTAAGCAAGTGAATAATAGTGAAAAAGAAACTGGATATCTATTTTACTTAAATACATCTAATAATGAGGACGAAATACCCTGCAGTAGAAAAATACGTGCATCTTTAAGAGGCACTGCAGAAGATATTATGTAGCTTCCAGATTCAGCGTAAATATTCTAAAACTCAAAGTTTTATTAATTCTAATGAATTCGAATGAATGTTTATTAGTTTTTCATTTAATTTGTTTTTATTTAATTTATCTAAGGTCATTTCAGAATTGCCTTAGTACCTCTTGTGGCCGTTTGCAATCGTTCCTTGCTACATCTTTATTACATTTAGCAATTCTCTAAATTGATCGCGGTTTGTTGTTTTTTTTTTGCTGCTATACGATACATTTACAAAAAATACTCACAACATTTTTAAAAAAAAATCGGATAAATCCAGCACAACCTTACAACAGACACCCAAATACGCAATGAAATAGCTGCGTTTGAGAAATGTCAAAAATTGTATGGGGAGTTTTAATTCGAACGTTTTCTACGATGACCTGAAAACGCATTCGCCTTACCGACAAGTGAAACGTTCACTTCAAACGTATTCAACGATCAAAAGTTGTGAATTTGAGTGAAACGTTCCCCCCGGCGTATTCTACGATAGGGGTGTATATAAAAATTGTCAAATATGGGTGTGACTATTATCTTTTTTTCTGATTTTGATATAGCGAACTTTAACATGATGTTTGGATGATGTTTTAATGTCTAAACTGAAAAAGTGCTTGTATGTGTATACAAGATAACTGTTCTGACTCATTTGAAAAAATTGCGGTCCTACGCACATATTAAGACCGATATTCCAAAGCATTTCTATGCTGACCATAATTGAGTTCAAATTGTCGTTTATCTATTTAATATTAGGTACGCGTTCTGATAGCGTTAGGACGAGAAGAGAAGCTACGACAAAATAATCATTTACCGAAAATGATAAATAATTAACATGTGTATGACTTGCAAAGCTATAATAAATTGCATGATGGAATAATAAATATTTTGGAGAGCCCCTTATGAATTATGACACGTAAACTCCACTGTAGACCAAGCGGAATATTTTTTCAAATATGAGCAATATGTTACAAATGAAAATATGATATTTAAGAATTGCTCACACAAAAACTTTTCGAGTGTGAAGCCACGCTGCAAGCCGGTGATTTTGATTTTGTTTCAGTGTTGTCCACTGGGAAAATTCATGCGCATTACTCCATCCGTTTCCGAGTTCTGAAAATAACAATCAGTCTTAGACATTTTGTTATTTAAAAAAAAAACAGTGGTTTAAAGTTGAAAGCTTAGTAAAAAGAGCACTAACAATCTTAACAGCATAAATCGCACTGGTTTCTTTAAAATTATTGAATTTTAGCAAACCAAGTGAAATTGTGTGTTTGAACCTATTCAATATAATACATAGCAGATCCTCTCCTAAACAAGAAGAACTGCCAATGCGTACTGCCCTATCTCTAGTAAAGTTCTTTTACACCCTAGTTTTCTGTGATGACTTTAACATCGATGTAAAGCTAAATCTAGATAAGAGTCTCATAAAGCCTACTTTAAACCAATACTGCGCCTTCAACTACCTAGATTGCTTGCATATATGTCAAGCACATTTAATATTTCTTTCACTTCATTTCCATGCAATAAATACGGCCTTATAGATATCGCAGCCCTCTTTTTTATATATCTGGATAGATTTCGAATTCACTATGACGTGCCAGTGAAATTTATTTCAACATCATTTATTCTATTCAATATCAAATCAGTCTTACTTTTTATTTTTACCCCAAATGCCTGAACGCGGAATTTTTAACAGTAAAATCTTCGTCATGTCAAAACACCGCACAGTTTGTCCAAACAAAAATATCACCTTTTAGCAGTGCTTTTGAAATTCTGTTGCAAAAGTCGAAATTGAAATAATTCACCGTGCAGACCTCAAAAAGGCGAATGAGTCATGCTCTGGAAATGGTGCTTGCGCCTCGCAAGTATCCTTTTGTAAACATGAAGATTGCCGACAATTCTGTTTTGGACACAATCGATGGTAGGTACCCCTGCTTGCTATGCAATCGTTCGCGCAAATTCTTTTGCTATAACTGCTACGTCCCGGTGGGAAATCTAGATACGATCCTTCCCAAAGTCGAACTCCCCGTAAAAATTGACATAATCAAACATAAAAAAGAAATCGATGGGAAAAGTACAGCAATTCACGCAGCCGTTCTTGCCCCAGGCACATGCCGAATATTCACATATCCCGATATTCCTGACTACTCACAGGAGGAAGGTGTCGTGCTTATATTCCCCGGTGCGGAAAGTGTGACTGTAGGCCAGCTGTTCGATAAAAATGTCAAATTAAAGATTGACGATAACTATGGGTTGCCTTATGGATGGAACATGGGGACATTGCTGCGGAAGAGAGTACCCGAGATTGTTACAAATGAAAACGATCCTAAGACACCGGCTGCAAATTTCACTTTCGACAATCTTCCAGTCAAACGGGCCGTATTGATCGACAGTACCTGGAACCAAAGTCGCGGTATTTACAAAGATAAACGGGTCTGCAGCCTCAAACCCGTTGTTTTACAAAATCGTTTCTCACAATTCTGGCGGCACCAGAAAGGAAGCCCCCGGTGGTACCTTGCTACGATCGAAGCAGTTCATCAGTTCATGTTAGAAGTGCATATGAATGCGTGGGGACTGAACGAGAACTATCGTGGTCTTGACAACTTGGAAATTTGCGAGGAGTGCTTCCAAACCTCAAGTGTAATTAATCATGACCCAGAAGACATGGGACCCACTTCACCATACAATGGCCAATATGACAATCTGATGTATTTTTTCTCAAACATGTATAACCTAATTCATAAGTATTATGATCACGACAAGCTTAAATCTTACAAAAGGCCGATCTAGGATACGAGAAATAAAGGGCAGGTTTTGTGGATATAATTTGTTTTTTTTTTGTTTTCGATTTGAAACGGAATTTTACTTAGAAACTATGACCATTCACCATTCACAGTCTATGTTTATTTCTTCTTTTTCTTGGACTCTTCAACGGCAGCTATTGATTCTGGACGAGGTTTCTGCCAGTTTAATGGACGACGTCTGTAAATAGGCCATGGGGGAACGGTGAGCTGAAAAATAAATGGAAATAGGTCATTTTTATTGCGAGTGCCGTTATTTGTGACCTACAAGAGTTGCAAGAAGGAATCCAGCTCCCAAAATATAAACTGTTTGGGAGAATTGCTGAATAATCGCACCCCAGATCAAACCAACAATGCCGAAGAGAGTTATGATGAACCTCGAGTATTTTTCGGCCTTATGTTGTCCATCAAAGTCCTAAGTAGTGGGAAACATTATTACTTCAAACATTTTATGTTTATTTATCTATTTACCATGTGAGTTTGGATATCGAACATGATTATAATTTTACTTTTTCTGTTTTATTCAACGTAGTCAAATCCGGATAATATTTCGGCGTCAACACGTCAGCTACAATCTTGTTTATGACTTTTGTTCTTTGACAGGTATGCTGTATTATAAGTAGTAGATTTCTGATGATGTTTGTACCAGAACGAAAGGAAGAAATTATATTTAAAAATCGTTACACTCGATACAACTGTAATATTAAAACCGAAACAAATGTTTTTGGTATTTTAACATTAATGGACGATTTCAAAACATTCAACGGAAGTAGACCCGAGAGGAACCAGACGTAACTGGTCAACCAGCTTCAGCAAGTTATACAATGTCAGCTTCTAGGAAACACACAATATTGCAATTTATTGTACATGCAGCACTTTTATGTAGAAATGCTGTATATTTATTTATTTATTATTTGTTGCCTTGGATTATTATTATACCTGTTTAGCATAATTACAACAAAACATATGTTCAGGTTTAATTATTGATATGCAAACTTTTTTGGGAAAAAGTAAAAGACGTAAATAATCGAAATTATCATAATTATTATACAATAGTTCAAATATTCATAATATAAGCGCACTGGTCACTGGTTCAAACTACACTTAAACAAAATTTTATTTAGCTTTACGTTACACATTCTGGAGAACTGTTTTAGACCTTAAATAGATTTGTTAACTTTAAAGACATTTCCTTGTTTAAAGTCAGTTTCCGAAAACAGGGTGATGGCATCTAAATCAACCACCTTCATATTTAACTTAAAAGTTGTTCCTGAAAGATATCGCAATGGAATATATCACATTACAGTAAACATATTCCCTCATAGTCTTCACACTATGATGACCACGACCTCTTTCGGCTAGTTTTGCCTTATGACTCAAAATGGATCCTTTCTCACTAACTTTTGTTAATTTTTTAGTAAAAGATCTCTTGGCCGCAATACTGAGGGAGGCAAAATGTAATTTCCGATTAACGACATGCATTTCTCTTGCATCTCTTTCTTTTTAGTTGGACCAATTGTATTGTAGCTTCAGAGTAGCCCTATGGATCATTTATGTATTTGTTCACGGAAAATGTGACAAAATTCCTAATGACGGGTGCACCCTTTTTGACATTCATACGAATTAGCCGAAAATTCACTTAAAATATTGACATCTGCTTTTACTTGTGTCACATCTTTTGAGCCACTTCCAACGTCAGCTTCTACTCAAATCAATGCTCATTAATCTTCGATGAACGTAACATCACGACTTATTGCAAAGACATATGACGTCAATGAAAAGGTAATCACCGAAACTGAAGTTTATATAGAAGGGTTGAAAAATCGTTCTAAAAGACTGGCAAAGAAATGTTAAGGTAGCGCTGAAATTATTGGATCATTCTAGAAGGAAAGTATGTTAATTAATTAGGTCTATTTTTGTGAAAAAAAATTGTATTTTTATATGTTAGTCTCGGGACTCTGCGACTCACCTGTTATGACCAGAGACTAACAAAAAAGGCGTTTTCAATACACTGTTAAGAAATTATATTAAATTGTATTGTATGAGTAAAGCAAACTCTCTGTTCGGGGTATTCGACTTTACCATAATCGATTCCTTTCAAATTTGGTAAAAAAAATTTAAAATACCTCAAACTTGAGCAGTGCCGGAAGTTAAGAATGTTACGTGTAAATCTTTTTTCATAACCGCATGGTGGCGTTGAATGAACTGTCTTCTAACTGATTGCTATTATGTTTTTGTACAAAAATTAAAGTAATAATAAGATGAAATGTTGAAACAAAATAATATTTGTCGCTTACGATGACTCGGTACGTCTCATGCGTATTTTTGCACTTTTACTCAAAGAGCGCAGGTAAAATAATAGCAATCAAATCATTGATACTCATACATTCATCGTAGATGAGTGGCGATTTTATATAAAATGATAAAGCAAACAACAAAATAGAAGAGAGTGTAGAGTGTCAGCGATTTATTTATATATTTTGTTTTATGACTGACTAGTCATTTCGTTAGTGCGTATACAATATTATCGCATACTTTTGAATTCATTCAACACAGATATATTTCCCTTATTATTTTATCAATTCACAACTGGAAATAAGGTTAACAGTATGCATACTCGAAAATGGTTAAACAGCTTAACTTCATATAATATTTGCATGTTGTTTTGAATAAAATGCAGAGGCATAAACTCAAAGTATTGTATACATAATATAACCAGCTAACATATTATGGTATTTTAATTTGTAAGCACATGAGAAACCTTTTCAAATAAAAATGGACTACTGCATTACATGTTTATTGCTTTTCATCTGTGTCTTTTCTTTTTTGAACAGTATCTTCTCCTGCAACTTAAATAAGAAGAAAAGATTTTTTATCCTTTTCACGTGTTTGGAATTTAACTTCTACCCCTATTCGTACTTCCAGGTAAATTTTTACAAATCCTGTCATCTGTAAAAAAAAAAACCAACACGATCCTCAACCGTTTACCTGAATTTTGTCTGGACACTATACGACTATAAAAACACAGCAATAAAAATGTAACCCAGCCAGACAGATTTTCACATTGTTTTAAAAGGCAATTGAAGTGGAGTCGTATAATATGTATTCTTTACATTCTAGGTAGCAACTAAAAAAGATAAATCCACCAAGTGCGTTCGTACGGGAACAAACGTCGACTTTGATCACTTTTTGGCCAAAGTCTTTCTTCGAGCTCTGCTATCAAACGAATAGAAACTACAGCCATCCCTGTAAAGCCAAACACCCCAGATAGATCAAGCGTGAAACTCTATGCCATACCATAACCAGGAAGAATGAGAGCTCAATTTTAGCCGATGTAATATTTTCCTTTTCCACTTTAGAAGGGTCGGATTATCTATTAAAAAATATATAAGGAGCATATACTCTTTGTCTTAAGCCATTGTGATCCACATTATTCGGCACACACCAATGTTACTTTTGCACCCGGCAAATCGACGATACACCAAGTCTTCACGTTAAAGCAAATCATGGAGAAAACCAACGAATTCCAAATCGAGGCACATCACTTCTTTGTAGACTTTGTTGCCACGTATGACAGCATTCATCATTTAAAGTGTAGCGTAACACTCAAAACACTGAAAATTGTACAAGGCATGCTTCGGATTTCTTTAAGGTAAAACACTTTCATGCAATTTCTTTAATCTTGTACTTGGACAGATAGTCAGTTATTGGAATACGCAAGAAATATTGGAATCATCGCTCGATCCCATCGTTCCATCGTTCACGCATTTGTAGTTATCAAAGAAAAGGTTGATGAGGTTTGTGAAGTTGTCGACTGGCAAGTGGACGTCCGCTCATCATCTCGGATAAAGCATCACAGTCGAGGACTATAATTTCGAGAAAGTTAAGGCGTTCACCTACTTGAGATTGAACATAAACTCTAACAAATGAATCACAAGGAAAAACATTAAGATAACGCTGAGGTCAAAACTCCGGAGCAGAAAGATAAGCGATAAGCAGGAAAGCGGAACAAATACAGAGTACATCTGAAAGAAAAATTATTTGTCGAATTTACGGTACATTTGGCGAGGAGGCCGAAAGCCAAGATACGTCATTTGCATTCGCCACATTGAGTGGATTGAGAGCAATCATCCAGTTTAATTCTAACCAGGAAGGAAGACTGAATTTTCGTTGTAAACACCAAGCAGTCGCCAATTGGCATTACAAATAGATAATAGATGATAAATTTTAAATGTCTTTGATTGGGTGAATAAAGCTATAAAAGATTTTATTAGTTTTGGGAGTTAATGTACTCCGGTGTCATGTACATGCTCTCTCAAACGTATAAATCTTTTTCAATAAACACGTTCTCACGTTGAAAATCCAAAGCATATGCCTCAAATTTACTTTTACCGTCGCATCGAGTTGGTTTCTATAAAACATTCCCTTTGTAAGGCAAAACCATTTAGTAGATCTATATTTTTTTTGTTAAAACATAGAAATTGAAATGGCAAAACCACAAGAAGACTATATTTCGACAAGCAAGTGGTTGCCCACCATGTCCCACGATCGAAAACTTTTGCCAATTCTTTCTGGCAACCGTAGAGTTTTCATACAAAATCGTCCAAAAGGGATATATTTCTGAAAGGTAATCTTCAACTTTTACTACCTAATCGAAATCATGTTCCAAGATTTCGATCTTTCACATGAGATGGATTAAGTTAATGGGATTTAAAGTCATTCCGCAGACGTTCAGCAGTAACGAGTTTAATGATATTTTTTCATCTAGATTATCCATTTACTGAGCTCTCAAATATCTCACCTATGAGATATCTTACCAAACCCTTTAATTCCTGGTCATCAAATCATAATGAACGTACATTTCTTTCTTTCCCTAATAACATTCCATCGCTCGTAACTACTGTAAGAATGTGCAAAATCTATTGATTATATTATTATCTGCGATGATAATAATACAAATATTTACATTTTGGCTTGACTTTTTTAAACATCGGTTCCACCTCAACAGCTGGTTCGTTAAATGAAAAGTTTTTCAACAAGGAAACTTCCTATCACGGTTGATGATCTTAAGTGAATATGGCTGGAATCAAGTATCATCCTTTATCGAAACCTTGCTGATAACCAAGAAGAAAGAAGAAAACCAGAGCACACCCTCATAGAAGAATAGGAAAACACATAAGCTGAGTTTTTCATTTCGCCAAAAAAGATCGATTTGAATGTCAGTTGACATGAGGGATTTACAAAGAACATAAAAACATGTACCGGAACCTCTAAGCTCAAACGAGGAACGGGGATGTCAACAAGGGCCACTTGATGAACAACAAGCTGTCCCAACGTCCTTTATAAAAAAAAAAATCACGGTTCAATATCTGCAACATATCTTTCCATTCCTACCATGTTAAATGTACATCACTGCTACGCGTGTTTACGACATATGGCAATCTCGTGAACAAGGTTTTCGAAACCCTTCACTAAAGTCGGTTGACTTTGTTATTGGTAAAGCTGTCGTCAGTGAACAGTTTTAAATACAAATTCTTTGATTATTCTGAGACAAATGTTTCTCATTGCACGAAGTAGTTATCAACAAATGATTATGTGAACGATCGTAGGAGGATTCCGAATGGAAAAAGGGACTAGGTGCCATTTATAAGATTGGTTTGCGCAATACTCGTATTTAGGTAGCGTTGATAGGCCTTGATTTTAAAACAAATTAGCTTTATGCAAATTGTAAGATTAGAATATAAGATCGCCAGTGCAACCACTCTCACAACAGCTTTCTCTACTGTAATAGTAAACAATTCCGAGTTCTAGTGATATGTGTCCTTGTTTTAAATGAATCATAAAGCAACAAGAGAGCACTTACGGACTTTGGAGCTCGTGCTATTATTCAAACGGAAACCTCAACATTATTTTCAATTCACTTCAACTTAAAATTATTTCAAAAATACTCCCATAGGAACACATTTCGTCAAAGTTTCAAAGTCCATCCAAACAGCCTCTATAAACTTACTCAGCACCTTTTCGCAAGCATACGCCCAAACCCCAATAGTGACACATACACACCATCCACCATTCACCAGAAACGACGCTTTTGATTCAGTATGCCATCACTAAAATTCCCCCGGCTCGATGATAATTTTCAGTAAACAAACAAAACTTGTTGAAGGTTATGATCTAAAATAAACAATGAAGCTGCTTATTAGGTGTATGAGCATGCGAATAGATGACGAACTCTGGCTTTTTAAGAAACGATTTGATGCACAAAATCCATCCGTCGTTATATTAACTTTATTGCTTCATAACCGTTTGTGTAATTTTACATTATTTCCTTACATTTGTAGTTTTAATCATTTATCATTTGTTAAATAAAGTTCTTTGTGTATAAATATAAATTTAAATGTGAAATAAAAAATAATAATAATAATAATAATTGTCTTGATAGCATTGATAGTGTACTACCAAGCAAGCTCTCTACAAACAGGCTGCAGTAAGTTCTACTATAACCTACGCCAACAAATGGTGTGAAGACTACTAAAACAAAAGAATTAATTCATTTGGCTCCTTGCTCCACAGGAGACAATTACATCTAAGTCAACAAATAACCTACAGCGTGAGTGTTTTTAAGAGAGTTTAAGGAATTTCTCTTGAGTCTTAATAATCAATACAAGTACAAGTTAAGATATTTAAATAATAGAAAAAAAATAATCACGTTTTTAATTTTTGCTTCGCAGTCATATTAGGACTGGCATATTAAGATTGCTCGTCAGTAAGTTCCAAGAACTGAGTACAAACATCACGACTGCAATCGCCCTTGTTGTTGAAACTGAACTTGTAATAGTGACCATCAGCGCATATCGCTGCAAAAACAAAAACAATTGTAATTTACTATCGGAAACAAGAACTTCGATTTATCCGTTTACCTATGACAGAGTTCGGATCCGATCCAAATGCACAGACACACGGAGGTCCTTGGGGGATGGAGAACTTAACGAAACTCCATTGACTGGAAAAATATTTTGGTATGATGGGAATTGAAGATTCTTTTGGTTTGGGCTCATCGAGATTAAAAACGTGAATGGTTCCATGATCTGATGATACTACCAGCATTGTGGACAGATGATTAAAGTTGATGCAATAGATAGTTGCCTAATGAAATCGCACAAATGGTTAACAGAATTTGAGAAAATGTTCACATCATTACTACAAATATACCTGATTACTGCCACGCCGCAGTTCAGCTACTTTTTTGCCATTATCAGTGTCAAAAATGCGAATGAGTGTGCCTTTCTCACTGGCTGTAGCCAAACGGGTGCCTTGAAGATTCAATGCAATGCAGCTGATAGAGGCTTCATGGGCAACTACTTCCAATGGAGCACGTTCTGTATTGGCCAAATCGACAATCTATTAAATAAGAGATTACAATTATTACATCTTAAAAGTAAGACTATAAAGAAAAACATTTCACTTACCTGCACATGTCCAGTTCTTCTGCCAGGGAAAGCAAGCAAACTTTTATTACTGTGTGGACAGAGAACACACAATCCCAACGGATTCGTACTAGTCTCAAAAACGTGCAGCTGCTGTGGTTGTTGTGTAAAAGTGTAAACCTTAATAACCCCTTCAAGAACTACAACAATTCTATCACGACGTAGTCGCACTGCTTTCACTGGTTGATTAAAATCCAACGATATAGCAGGTGCCTTCTTCAAATCATCCCAAACGATGACCTTATTTGGTGGATACAATGGACGGATGCCACCACCGACTAAGGCAAGATAATTACAACGGAATAGCATCTCAACATGACTCAGTCCCCCTTCGGGAAAGTATTGGCGTTCCTTTTCCTTTAACGGGTCACAATTGTAGACACGAAATCCGGTATCTGTGGCACAGGCAAAGCACCCTAAAAATACATGAAATCTCTAAATAAAAACTGTTGCACTTTGGAGACAACAAATCTATACCAACCTTGATCTTGATTGAATCCCACATAAAGGAGGCCATTGCCGTAGGGGTTTGTGTCGATTAAATTCATTTTATTTCTTGTTTTTTCGGCTTCGAGCTACGTTTTAGCGTATCATTAAAAATGATTTGCACTCTGAAGCTGCTTAGTATGAGTGCCTTAGCAGGGGTGACTACGAGATAATTTTCGATAATATAGTGCGCGTTGTTTATTTTTTTTTTCCTTTGAGTTTTTTATTTTTACTTTTTTTTTTTAGAAGTATTTTGCGGCTGTGCTTTGCTTTACGAACAGAAAATAATGATAACAAATAAAAAGTGTTCTGCTTTCGAATTGTTTCTGCTGCGAGTTCACGGAGATCGCTCAAATGCGATTTTTCGCTGCAGTTGTGAAGTTTGACATTTCATGGAATGAAAAGAGAGGGTGGAATTTTGACAGTTGAGCTAACAGGGTGGCCTTTGAGGCATTTTTTTGTTTTGTGGTATTGTTCTAGATGTTGAGAATTAAAATAGTCAAAAAAAGGACAATATTTCAACAATCAATTTTTCAATTTTTTGAATACGGAAATTACAATACGAATCTCATTAAGTCCAACATGTATATAGAATATGTTTTAACGATTTGGAAGCGAAGAATCAGCAAATATTTGACGAGTTATTTATATTAAATTTTAAACTTTTCAATAAATTAATTCAAGACATTCACGTTAACAATTTAATAACTTATAATTTTAAAATAAATTATTTACTTAAATTTAACATTTTTGTATGCCTTAATAGCTAGGGCGGCTAAAATCCCAATCTGATTGCTCGTAAGGATTTCAACAACAGATGAATGTAAGATAGAAAACCTGTACCAGACCTTAACTGGTCTCTATTAGTTTTTCAGACTTACCCCCTCTCCTCCCGTCAATCAACGGTGTGTTACGCATATAAATGTATCAGACTTGCTACTGTAATTTATAACAGTTTTTGAAGTTGAATCGCCACCCCATAACTCTGTGTGACACATAATACCCAAAAATTCTTCCGACAAAGTCTAGTTCTACCATTTTTCAGACAGCGGCACCTCGGAAGTTTATCCAAATTGGAGATATGCAGTGATTTTATGAAGTCTTTTATCTCCATTACCCAATTATTCAATTTATATATATATATATATATTTAAATTAAGTTTCTGCTTCATTCTTCCTTTAGGTTTTTTATAAGCACAATTTCAGGAGGCGTTTTCTGTATACACCTACCTGTTTGTGAGTGTTCGTTTTAAGGACTTTTATTATTTTATTCGTCTACGACATTCATAAATCAAAGAATGTATTGTGAAATCTATTTGCCAGCAATTTCCATAAACAGATTTTAACAAATTATTATAAATTAATATTTTACAAACATAACCGTCGGATAGGTCATATAAACAGAAATTTAATTATTTTTAAAGACTTGGCATAACTGGTGTGATCTGACTTAGCGAAAACAACTCAAGCAACCACTGCTGCTCGCAGCTCTCGTCGCCATTATGTTTTCGCTGTGATTTTTCGTGATGAGTTTGTGTCAAAATACATTCCGTAAATTTTCTCATTTTTTCCCTTAAAACCTAACACAAATATAAAATTATTTATCAAATTCGATGGCTAAAGTATGTGTCCGTCCAAATAATATTAAAAAGCCATTGAATTCCATGTGATACAGTGTCAAATTGCATTCTATGAAAAGTTCTCCACCATAGAAAAGAAAGTTCCACCGTGCAGTGCCTCCGGAGTTCGACCACAAATCGCTCCCGTATTTGAAAATAGTTCAAAAAAGCAACCAGCAAAAGAAAGTCGAAAAAGTAGAAAAGTCCAAAAGATTGAGTTTATCCCGAAAAGCTAGAAATTCAAGTGCATCCAGTGTAATCTAAATAGCAAAAAAGTGGAGTGTCAACTTTAATCGTGTCTTCGTCGTTGTCGGTTGGGAAAATGTTGCGGTTCCTTAGTAGACGAAAAGTGCGGAACACCTCTGTCACAGATGGTGGAGGAGGCGGTGGTGCAACCAGCTCACAAATCAAATCTCAGAGGATAACAGCAAATAAGAATAAAATCGATTGCCGTGTCATTTTGTTGGACAGCACAGATTTGTCCATTGAATTATCGGTAAGTAGTGTATGGAGACTATAAAGAGGTACTGTCTTTAATGGGGGTGTTCAAAGGTCTTTTACGAGAAACTAAGTAATGCGAATACGAACGCTATTTGGGACAGGTTATTGTGGTATGTATTGCCGTATTGGCGGCGATTTGGTTAGTGGTTTGTTTTCATCGATTCATACGAGGTGAGCCAGTTGCTTGGTTACACGTGTGTGGCGGCTGGGGAGTTTCCAATTCGAAAGGTGATTTCAACTTTTACAGACTGGAAAATACCAGTTAATTATATACTATATTGTGTTAGGGGTGGCAAAGTACAACATTTAAGGTAGATCTGTCTATGTTTCGCTCAGAAGATTACTCGTACATTGGATAATGTCGAAATTGGGGACACTTCACTTTCTGTCGCTAGACTCACTTTCGTGGTGGAATTTTATCCTCATCTCTTAATTATTCAAATTCTTGCAATAATTTTTTTCTCTGTTCACATTCATTCATTCATTAGCACGTCAATGGGAGTCTCAGTTGAAGTATGAAGAATGAAAACGAATTGACGGAAAAAAATACATAAAAAAAAAAAAAAAATCAAACCTCTGCACGTCAGGTAATTTATGCTTAATTTATGGATTCCCTTACGCTAAAACCGCAATCTTGCGCGAGCTGATGTTTAAATTGTTTATTTATGACATGCAATCGGGGAGGGAAGTAGCAGCCCAGCGGGCAACAAGTTTATAATTTCGTTTACGTTGTGCTTTCTTTCTTATTTGGCGGCGGAAACTAACTGCTTCCCTTATGACAGGCCGTGTTATTACAATTCTATTGTAGTGACCTCCTCTTCTTCTTCGTTCTTTGTTTTAAATGGGAAGTTAAAGTTAAAGTTCTCTTTTTCTAATTTGAGACCATAAAAACGCATGGCAAAGTTCTGTATCTGTACACGGAATAGATGTGTATCAAGTTTTGTCTAAGAAAAGTATCTTAATGGATGTCTAAACCGGAAAGTGGTAGCCTCGTTGTTAAAATGGATTTAATTTAATTACTTGTAGCCTTTCTCTGACTATTTGAGTGGTCGAGCGTTTGAGAGCAAATCAAATGGAGGAGAGTTCGTTTTACGAATTTTTTCTCTGTGCGACTGTAATAAATAAAGTTGAGCTGATATGTTAGTGGACCAATAGTTTTGTGTTGACAGCAGCTGAATGGGAAAGTGTTCTTTTCGGCTGGTAGCAGGTTTTATGTTGACACTAATAGATGAGTTACTTGTAAAATATTTGGCAGCCAAGTGAAAGACTTTGGGCTATCCAATGTAAACTCAACTTCTAAGATAAATGTGTGACACTCAAGCATCTAACTTCAATACGATAAGATCACAAGAGATAATGATTAGTCATCTAACCAAAGTAACTTGCAAAGATTCAATTTAAAATGGATCTACATCTTATACTATGGTTCAGCTCCCACGAACTATACCAGCCATAATCTTAGCTGGAAGAGAAAGCACTTTGGCTTTTCTATTGTAATAGTTTCGTATTCCTAATTTAGATCAAGCCTTAAATCTCTTAGGTTACTCATAAACATACATAGGTACTTGTTTGTTACTTTTCGGTGTCAAAGATTTTTACCAGGTCAAATAGAGTATTTAATGATGTAAGCGATTGCTTATGGTTAAATATTATTTAAACAACAACAACCCTCCCACATTATGGTCATTAATTAACATGAAAGCCTAGCTTCCCATGAGTATATGTGTACTGCACAAGCAACCGTCTACAAAGTCCATTATTCTGTCTTGAAAAGGTTTTCTACAATGTTACGTCAACGCCGGGTACCTGCAGGCTGATGCGAGCGTGAGCCGGAAATTCACACAGGTTGTGATCCGTAATATTGTTATCACTTCTACCGGAAGGGTAGCACCCTTAGGTACTTAATAAAAATGTAGTGCACCGTCACGATGCCAGCAAGTAACCTATTTTTCCTATTGAGGGCCGTTTGACATGATACGTTGATCTTCAGAAGACACCAGCGCATCATTCTTATTCGGTTTTGGAGTTATTCGTTAAGACTTACTGCATTCCTTTGCAGTAGCGCATAAACCAAAAAGAGCTATCTTTAAAAGTACCGTTTGGTTTTTTCATGATTCTTGATCTTGGTTTGTACCACATGAAATGTCCGATTTTCGCTCAGTCGGAAATAAGAAGTTCTTGTGGGAACATCTGTGCCAGAACGTTAAATTTTTTATTTTTTTTTAATAAAATAAAGTGGTACGTGTGCTTGACGTGTGAGAATTTTAGAGTTCGTTATAAGTACCGTTATTATTTTTCTATGAATTATTCACCATGCTCTCGGCAGTTCAAATTCCAACCCTCTTCCTTTACGAATTTAAAATGGCACATAATGCGTCATTGGCAATAAAAAGCATAAATGACGCATTTGAGGATATAGCGGTAAACGAACGCACTATAAGACGTTGGTTTGGAAAGTTCCGTTCGGGAGATTTCAGCCTCGAAAATGAACCACGTGGGAAGCCAGAAAAGTTAGTTGACGACGATGTTTTAAGAGCAATGGTGAATGTGGACCCAACGAAATCGGTGCGGGAGATTGCGGAAAGCATGGGAGTGTCCCAAATGACAGTAAGTCGACACCTTTTTGTCATAGGAAATGTAAAGAAACTCGATATGTGGGAACTCCATGAACTGAACGAATCGCAAAAACTACGGCGCCTGGAAATCTGCGCATTGCTTACATTAAGAAACCAAACTGAAACGTTATTGCACCGGATAGTCTTCTGTGATGAAAAGTGGATACTGTATGATAATCGTAAAAGATCTGGGCAAAGCTTGGAAGCAGATGAAAAACCAAAACATACATACCCCCAAGCAAGATCTTCACCCAAAAAAGGTTATTGTGACAATTTTGTGGACATCGAAAGGACCAATCCACTTTTCATTTCTTCAACCAGGAGAAAGAATAAGCACCATCAAATATTGTAGGGAAATCGACATATCGTTGCCAAATTGGCTGAGAAGCAACCTGCGTTGGGCAATATGGACGGTCCGATCCTTTTGCATGGCAATGCTAGACAACACACCTCACAAAGTAATGGTGAAAAAACTGTTACAGTTGGGATTTGAAATTCTTCCGCATCTACCGTACTTTCCTGATATTTCCCCAACGGATTACCATCTTTTCCGTAATCTGGATTCATTTTGCCGGCAGAAAGTCTTCTGGAACCGAGCAGAGATTATTAAAGCCTTTGAGGATTTCATTGCCTCAACCAGTTAGGTAACACTTATACGAAAAAGGAATATTTGACCTTGTATCACCTTAGAAGAATGTCATAGCTGCCAACGGATCCTATTTTGATTGAATAAAAATTTACGGAAAAACAATATTGGCTTTTAGTTTCCAGGTAAACCATAAACAATTAACTGGGCAGCTTTAGTAGGAATACATTTAGTCACCCCAAGCTATTTTAAGATCTCTCCTACTGAATGTAATTGTAGGCTCCAACTTTTTTGGGAAAAAAAGCAAACATTTCTCAAAGTTCACATCCGGAATTTCATTTGGTAGCCCAGACCTCAATCAAATATGCTACAAACCATCGTCCGTTTTGGAGACTATGGCTTGTGCTACTCGACTTCAAAGTATTGCATTTTTGAAGTGCGTCCTTGCCGTGCAGTAGAAAATTTTTCATTCGATGAGTTTCAGTTCAGGTCAGTTTATTCTTTTTTTTTTTTTTTAACTGAATGCAGTGCAAGTGCAAACAAGGTCTTTGATAGTACATATGAATATATACGTAATAGATAATAAACAGGTAAATAACAAAATTAACGTAATAGGAAAATAATAAGGAAAGAAAAATATAAAAAGATAAATCCATATTGAAAAATTCTGCTAAGAAAGATGTTTTCGGATTTATTTTTTAAATTTAGTGGCTATTTGTTTTATTGCGATTGGTAGTGAATTGCAGAGTCTTACATCATGGATAAGGTACTCGTATAAGCGAGATGAGTTTAAATAATGAAAATTGGGAATTATCAGATTTTCCGTTCTCATGGTAGAGATGCAATGGTCATTATAATCTTATGCATTAGTATAAAGCATCTTTTTTTTTGTAAGAACTTCTTTAAGTACAGCTAATTACTATTTTGTGGTAGTGTGATATATGATCCCATCTCCGCAATCCGAACACATATCTTATTATGTTATTGAAAGTAACGAGTAATTTATAAAAAGAATGTGAATCTAGTTTGCAGTATACAGTTATAAAAATTCAATGAGAGGCAACAGCAAAGTTTTAATGAGTCTTAATTTAGTATCTACTGGCGTAAAATTAGGGATCAATCATAGCTCAAGAAGACCACAATATATCTACCGAATAGTATAGTTTTTATGATCACTGGCAGAGAGAACGGAATTTATTTTGAAACCTAGGCTGATGACTACTCCACGGAAGGAATTTTTCGATCGAGAGGAAAACAGGGGCTATATCTTTCGTATCAACGTGACGTTTTGATATCATTGTACATTGTGATTTTTTTGGTTTAATTGACAGTCCATTTCTTTCCGATTAATTGTATATTTTTAAGAGATCTTCGTTTATTCTGCAGACCAAATCTTCAATTAAGCCGATTGGGTTAGATAAGTAAATTTGGACGTCATCAGCATATAAATGTAGAGATACATCGAAACATATACTAAGAGGATCGTTGATGTACAAAAAGAATAAAATAGGGCCTAGTATTGAACCTTGAGGAACCCCACACACTAGTTTTTCAGACTTCGATAGTCTTAGACTTAGTCTTTGACTTCGATTAAAGATTTTATAAGCCGAGGTGCTCGCGAACTGAACCCAAAATAAGATTTTAGTTTTTACAAAAAAGGCTTGAATCTAGATGCAAAGACCTATTGTTAATGGGCTTGAAGTCATTATACAAAAAATTAAATCGTGATCTGTCATCCTTTTCAAACATAATTAGTCAAGGACGAGGACATTAGATCGGTCAAATACAATAAAGAGATCAAGAAGTGTTGTAGTTTTATTAGGAGCAAAGCGGGTGTCATGACAACTTCAAAGCCATGTCTATGCTCTAAAACTAGCTCTACAACTCACCTCACACGATTATATGTTCATAGTGGGGCAAGAATATTTGAAGAGGAAGTAAAGAAAAACTTCGGTTTGACAGTTAGCAGCACACAAAACACTTAATGTTACTATCGAAAATTTCAAAAAATATATTCTGAATGCCACCACTTTCAGATTTTTTGACAGGTTCAAAACCAAGAGACGCGTTACCACCGCAGGTGTCAGTAATTCTATTGTTGCGCAACATTTTATAATTAGGGATTTTGTAAAAGATGTCATGAATAAGAGGCTTGAATCAAGTTTCAGGATTACACACTATATTATTTCCATAACTATCTAGGACAAGGAAGTCTAATTTAGCTGTATTTACTGTACCGGCATTTATGACATACCCTAAGCCCCTTATAGACATTAGCCAAGATTTATAAAACGGATCGCACAGGGTCCCCATCCACACAGACTCACATGGCTCATAATTGTCCATCACTAAAAATTAAAACAGATGATTGCAGCTCCATCCCAATACTTGACAGAACAACTTTGTCGTTACTGGAAGACAAAACTGTGTATCAAAACATTTGCTAGTACTCAGTCGGTATACATACGTTCTGAATATAGTGATTTGAATGAGCCAATGACAGCGATTCGGTTTTTATCTCCTCGATTGTGTCGGCACGGTGTCTCCGAAACGGTCTCTTAAGCTCAGGAAATACTCAGAAGTCACGTGGTGCTAGATCAGGCCTATACGGTGTTGTAGAACGATATGAGTTGAATTGAAAAATGCGTGCTTTTGGAACCAAAGGGAATTTGACTTTTTTCAGGCACAAAACGTTTTACAAAATTTCAACAGCATCAGGAAGTAAAAATCGCTATATTCGCTTTTTGTTGTTCAAAAACCCGTGCGTAACTATTAAACAAAAGCAGAATTGACTGAAGTATGAGACAGTATTACCAACCTAAAAATGTATATTTGCTAAAATCGAAGAGTCCTTATATTTTCAGTTCATATCATACTAACTATTTTCACAAAACTGGACTGTGTTGTGTCCAGCGGGAATGTGGAGCTTCTGCGTGGGACTTACAAGGATTGAGGAGCCTAGATACTATGATTTGTCTTAATGCAACTCTATTTAAGGCGAAGGTAATCCACAAAATCAACTAACCTCTCGGTTATAGAAATGGGATTCTCAATAATACCAATCAAAGTGATGTTGAGTAAATTTCTGCTCCTTCCACACGTTCTATACAATTGTGGAGTCTTCTTTAACCCTGACTGTGTGACTGGAAAAGAGCTTACTGCTATAAACTTTGACAACAACAACACCAGTAAGAAAACCATGTGTGATTCTTCAAATTTTTGCTAATCGCTTCTTCTTTGGGCTTATAAGAGCATTACATAAGATACTGCTGCTTAATGGCGTAGAAGGGTAGATACTGACGAAAGCGGATGACCATGCTCTCGGGCGCTTTGAAAGAAAAGTTTGTTGGGTAATTTACGGCCCCGTTTCCAACAATGGGCGACGTTTTAACAGTCAATTGGATATCATCATCCTAGGCCTTGGTTCGACTTAAACGCAGTGGGATAACGTGGTAGACCACAACCACATCTTAGATGGCCAATACAAGTGGAAGCGGACTTCAAATAATTTCTTGCGCACAGCTGGAAATTGCTGGCAAAAGATTGCTCTTGTTGGAGAGGTATAGCCCACCCCGGAATGTAGCGCCATTTTAGTAAGTAAATAAGAAGACGATATTCACATCTTTTGAAAGTTTTCGATATTTTTCCTACAACTATCTCATATATTTTCTTAGTATGTAGTTTTACCGATCGGTAATTGTTACAATTTCTCTTGTCGCTTTGCCTTTATGTGATGGACTATCTCACACAGATCATGCAACCCTTATTTAAAAAAAAAAAATAGGTAAACAAGATAGTTAATTCAAACAAATATTTGTCAACTAGCGTTAGGATGCATCGTTTTAATTTCAACTAAATAAATGAACACTCCCACTTCAATTAAGGAATAAGTTCAAAATACGTACTTCATTGCGAAAAACGTGACCCACAAAATTGCACGCAAATACTAACATACGAGTATGTACGAGTATATCAAAATAGTAAATCACGTCATTTTTGAATTTTTTTTTACTTTTAAAGTACATTCGTTTGGTATTTTGACTACCGAATGTAGAGCGCTTAATTAACGTGAGGTATCTAAATCGAGTTAGATAACTTTGGTTTAGTTTGTGAAGGAGAAGTTTGAAGGCACGCTTTTGAGCGAACGATCATACTCGTATTGGCATTCGCAGATGTTTATGACTTGAGATAGAAAGTAGAAGATTGTCGGATTATCACTTTAAAAGTGGCATGCAATGTGTAATCGTCTGCTTGTATGGTAAACAATTTCTGCTTTTAAAATGCACGTAAACAGATAACCGTGAAATAGTACCTATATGTATATTTTTAGCGCAGGTAAATAGGATATAGAATTCTTTTTAATCTTATATACATTGTTAACTCCTATAAATATTGAACAGAAAGTTATTGCGGTTATTACTTGTCTTGGTGTTTTGAGTTTTAAATCCACGTATTTGTGTTTGTGGGTTGTTTTTGAATTTTTGTAAAGAAATTTTGTTGCTTTTGAGAATTTTATATACTTGCTCATAAGGTTTGTATGAGTCCAAAATGGATCATTGGGCTGCTACCTTGGGTAAAAGAGAATATCAGTTTGTAGCGTAAATATTGTGCAATATTTGAATATCTGCTTAATGATAATTTAGTCGTAAATAAGACAACACTTCTGCCGACCTCTTTCATAATTTTCACAGGCCGTCACTAAAAGAAATTGTTCACCAAGAAGTTATCACAGACTTTAAAACGTTATAAAGGGCTTTCCAATAAGGACTTGAAAACTTTTTTTTTGAATGAAACGCAAATCATTTGAGATATTTCAAAAACTTTATTATCGGCTTGAAGTACAATCAAAACATTTATGAATGGAACTCGACTTCGTTCATATGGCTACCGCGGGCACGTTTGCAGCGGTCGATTCGTTGGACCCAATTTTCAACGACTTGGCCACACATTTCGGCCGAAACAGCCGAAGCGGCCCCTATTTCGCGTTCAATGTTGACTCTGAGTTCTTCCAACGTCGTCGGCTTGTTGGCATAAATCAATGGCTTAACGTAGCGCCTGAGAAAATAGTCAAGAGGCGGAGAACGTATTTCGCTTCAAATAGTCCATCGGCTTCAATTCTTGAGTCAGCTTGATCTTGTATGGGTGTAAACCAAAAATGCGCAAAATACGCCATAATGTGGCCTGAGCGATGCCCAATTCTTGAGAACGCCGTGGAATTGACTGATTTGGATCGTTTGCTACGGACGCCTGACGGCAGCGATATTTTTGACACTTCGACCAACCCGTTTTCTCGCTGACACGGCAACATCTCACAACGAATATGGAGACTCAAATTTTTGCACTAAACTTGTTATTGCCTGTCTATTAGGGCGAGAATTACGACCGAAAATTGGAATTAAGGCTCTTAGAGTTGCAGTCACCGACTCCGAATTTCGGTAGAAAATTTTTATAATTTGCAGACGTTGCTCGTTCGTGTACTTTATCATGATGAAAATATTGAGTTTACTGAATAAATTGACAGTGACAGTTTGATGATTAGTGAAAGAGTGCGTTCACAAAGTTGTCAAGTCCCTATTGGAAAACCCGATAAAATACACCTTTGACTTTAATTTGCATAGCTTTTGACAGAGGCAACAGCTCAAAATTATTTATTCCCACAGCATTTCACTATACAGACAGTAACATCTTTAGTGGCTAGATTGTTGTGCTGGTCCATATCTATTGACTTTACCGTAACAGTAAGATTTCTTTAGACAGTGTATTTTAGAAGCATATTCTAGCACTTTTGGCTTTCTCGAATGAGGTTCATCCTTTAGACTAAAACTGCCATTCCAAAAGGTGGCATCACAGCTTTAGTGCGTGTTGTACCAAAGACCACTGTTTGCTATGAAAATCCACCTTGCAGTCGAAACAGACCGTTCTTTAGAGTCTGGTAATGCCAAAAATAAAGTATTTTTGTGAGAGCTTGTTCCCGGTGTTTTGCTAACAGTTCTTCTGAAAGGGCAACAAGTCTCTTGATGTAACATCTTTTTGTGTCCATTTTGTTATACGAGTATAGTATGACACCAAAATACTTAGCATCTTTGGAGAATTAGATAAAGATGCCTTTAAGCACTTAATAAGTCAGTCCAAACAGCTTTTCAATTTTCATAAATAAAACAACTTTAGTTCAGCTACAGTATCCGCATATGCATAGACGTCAGAACTATTGAGCGCGTTAAGCATAGAGTCGACCCATGCAGTGGATATAGAAAGTCGCCTTGCGGTCAACCACTGTTTACCTCTGAAATCAGATATTGTCACCAGTCATCATCTGCATTCGCTGTCCTATTCACGAACATTTCTATGTTATACACCCAACAAGTGATTCGCCTACGCCTTGACGTAGTGTCATTTGCTTAGCCAGATGGCAGCGTTAGATTCGACACAGCAATTCAAAAGCCACATACATAAATGTGTATGATTGTGTTTCGCAGGATCATATTGCCTCTAGTTCTCAACTTTTTTGCTAGATTTTTCCTATGTTTACTATTTTCGATCGCTTATCTGAGCTAACTTAAAACAAATTAAAATTTCGAATGGTATATGAGACATCTGTTTATTTTTTTTAAATAGCCACACTGAATCAATTTTATGCTGCTGTGTTTATTTTTGTATATATAAACAGACAAAGTTAATGCATAAGGTTGACCGAATAAATAAATTACATGTCAATCAAAACAGCTGTGACAATTGAAGATGTTTCTCTATTCGTTTTTAAGACGAGCTTATTATTATTTGAACGATATTTTCCATTTCAATGCAACGTAGTAACTTCAAATATTAAGAGCAATATTACGGCAGTGTTCGTAAAGAATACCATGCTACCCTATCCGAAGAATAATGACCCTAAACATTCATAAAAGCATGGAAAAGAATGGTTTTTAGAAAACAACCGTAATGTGTAAAACTGGTCTTGTCAAGGGAGATGAAGGTGGCATTAAAGCACGTAAAATAGTCTAATGATAATGATTTTTGAACATTCGCCAAGGCTGCGAAGTAAGTTATTCAACCAAGTTCTTACCAGAACCTCATTAATTCGATAACACGGCGTGGCTTAGCTGTTATAAATAACAATGGTTATCCAACAAAATATGGAAATTGTTATAATATTATTTTTTTTTGTTTCGATTTGCCTTCGAAGTCAATTTAAGAGGATTTGAAACTTGGGATATTGTTTAAAGCTGCGTATCTTACACTAAGCTGTACTTGATTAAGGTTCTTTTACCCCTTATCGTGTCGAAACGGTATCTCCGGTGTCTCTTGAGCTTAGGGAAAAGCCAGAAGTAACACGGTGCTAAATCAGGCGAAAAATCGTTGCTCTTTTTCCTTAAATTGAGTGTTTTTGAAACTAAACGGGATTTGACTTTTTCAGGCACAAAACATCTTTCGAAATGGTCTACACTGATCCAATTGAAATGTTAACAATATCACAGAGGTTTCTAATTGTCAATTTTTGAGCACCGAATCTTTGATTTCCTTGACGTGTTGTTCATCAGTTGATGTTGATGGCCGTCCAGGGTGATATTTGCCTTCAGCGCCTTTTCTGCCTTCTTTAAGTTGTTTGTACCACTTATAAACATCTTATTGTGACATAGCCTGGTCACCGAAGGTCTTCTGTAACATTCTCAACCTTGCTGCAACATATATTTGATTCCGCAAACAAAATTTAATGCAACTTGTTTGTTGTTCAACGAAATCAGACGTAAAAATCGCTAAACTCACTTTTTGTTGTTTGAAAAATACGTGCGTAACTATTGAACAAATGCAGATTTTGACATGAAATTTGACACAGATCTCAGTGACACTACTACCAACCTAAAGAAAAATATTCGCTTGAATCGAAGAGCACGTGTATTTTAAAATTAAATTTCAATTTATATTTTGATCACAAAATAATACTGTTCAAGTACGTTTAAAAGGCTATGCCTTACTTATACGAGTATTTATTGTATTAATAATGAATAAAATAAAATCAAATCAATTTAAATCTATAAGTAAATAACGCTCTTGGATGCGTCACAAGTTGTCTGTTGGTTCTGCATTTCTGCCACTTACCGAGATAACACTTCCCACCGGTTGCAATAAAATATTGAGTTGTCAAGAAAGTAAATAGATAGGGCTATCAGTTTTTCCAGAATTACGATTTTTTTCTTAACATCTGAAAGCCAGCTTAATTTTGTTTACACAGTGTTAATAATTAACATCCGTTTGTTTTTATGAACTAAGCTAGAAAACTACAAAGAGATATGTGAAGTTTATGGGATTGGAAGGTCTTAGATACGTAAAACAGCTTTATATTTGGGTTCCACATAAATTGCAAGAAAGTACTTAGCGCAACGAAACAATATTTGCATTGATGTGGGTATCCCATGTCAGTGTTCTATTGAAAGTCATTCCCAAATTTCTGGCAGTGTCGACATATTCGATTTTGGAGCCACGAAGTAAAACATCAGGAGAATAGGAAAGGTTAAACGATTTTTTTTTGCAAATAACGATACATTAGGTTTTAAGGGGATTTAAATAGAGTCCGTTTTTATCTGACCAGGTTAATATACTATCTAAATCAATATTGAACGCATTTGCACAATCGTCTATCATACCAAGACGGCAACTTATTTTTATTAACATACAGTGAAAAAAGGAGCGGTCCTAAAATCGAACCCTGTGGAACTCCTCTACAGTTATAGAGAACGTCGGACGAATTGATAACCCACTTAGAGGGCTTGTTTTCTAAGCTGAAGATATGACGACATTAAGGTTATTGCTGAATTTGAGAAACCAAACAACAATGACAGTTTATTGCACTAACTATTATGATCCACAGTATCAAAAGCTTTCGAGAAAAGTCCTAGAAAGGTCACTTTATCCTCATCCAATGATTCCCTTATATCATCTACACAACTGTGGTTTTTCCTAAACCTGGATTACATTGCAGAGAGTAAGTTGTTCCAGTGAATGTTGGCATTAATTTGTCTTTGCAACACTCTCTCAAAGACCTTAGATAAATAAGGAAGGATAGAGATCGGCCGATAATCTGTACTTTTGGGACTTTTGCGAATGGGCACAATTTTGGCAGCTTTCCATTGAGCAGGGTAAATACCAGTGGTTATGACATTGACATAATTAAGGACATGCACTAGGTAACTAAGTACGACGGGCAGAATTGCAAGAGATACTTGGGTTACCATATTATTTTAAATGGGCTTAAAAAATTTTAACATGATGTTAGCCGCTACTAAGATAAGATCTGAGTGATCTTTTACTCGGTGAGTTGTTCAACTGATGTACGTCCTATAATTAGGTGGCTGACAGTGTAAATATCGACAAACCTGGTTGCCATTGTTTAACGAATAGTGTTGTTGCTTCTTCCCGCTTTGAGATCACAATTATGTTATTACCCTAAGAGGTTTAGTCATAAACTTCACCTAGTTGATTTTAAAATCTGCCTTCTTCATTCTTGGTCGGGGTTTGTATCGGTGCGCATTATTACGTAAAATTGGTATTTCTCAGCTTACTCTGGTATCTGGTCGTGTCCTGAAAATTGACAATTTTACGATCATTAGTGAAGTCCAGTTTTTATCTTATGATAAGTTATACAAGTTGGTGGCGATGGCGCGATGGTTAGCTCATTGGACTATCGCGCAGAGGGTCCGTGGTTCGATCTCCGGTATTGGCAAACAATTTTCGAATCGTGATCACCCTTTCAGCGGGCAATGACAAACTCCCGAAAGAAAAATTGTCTATAAAAAAGCTTTTAAGAAGTGAGTAAGCGATAAACCGTAGGCCTCGCTCAGATGTGACAAAAATGACACCATGAGCAACACAAATGAGTAACAAGAAGCTAGGCCAGCCCCACAGTGTGTTTTTTTTTTTTTTTTTTTTAAGTTATACAAGTTACCTAAGAGATTTGATTAAAAAATCAGAAAAGATTTACCCTTTGAATTGAGAGAAGTGCATTGTCGGTTCAAGATAGCGTTATGGTTGATTTAAGCTACATAAACATACATATATCAACACCGCACCCTAAAAAACCAAGATCAACCAATAACAATGCTGCATTACCATTTAGAATGGAATATTAGAAAGTATCAAGAATCAAGTTTCACTGCGCTATGGTCGCACCTATCTACTCGTATTAGTAAACAAAAGAAAAAATCAAACAGCTTTTCTTCTTAATTGATTGTTGAATGTGATCAAATGTAATTATGTACTTGTATCGATAAACTATTTCAATGTCAGTGGGAATTTTAAATATAAAACAAATGCAAATAAATGTTTTAGTGGGTACTACATTATCAGACCAGTAGCATAAATCTCTTAATCACATTGTAAACACCTTGAACATTTCGTCACATTGCTCTACCTGTAAACAAGCCCTTTAACCACATGGTAGCGCATTGAATTTCTTTGCTGCTAGAGGTTATTTAATAACATTAGGCTTATCAATCTAAAATCACACACATTCTGACATTGAAATGTGTTGACACTTGAGTGACTCGGATATTGTCTAGCCCACGGCGTAGACTGCATCGCCGAGCGACTTCTTACAACCTAAGTCGTTACAAAAAAGGGTCAGTTTGAGTTTTCAACACGTGAGTTGTGTAACAGCGACAAACAATGTAACTACTGTCGTGGTACTCGTACCTTAGCCCAGTTGAGGCGCCTTACCATGGTACTGCTTTACAATCTACACATCATGTAATTACATGGTGAAATTACTATATAGGCACGAAGCATGGACGCGTTAATATCGCAATAAAGCGGGACAATAAAATTTAAAAAAAAGTCATCTTTCAATTTGCATTTGCACATTTTTATCATTCTACTGGTTTACCTCTCTTTATGCCTGTTTTTTTCTTCTTTATAATTTATTTTCCTCTTAAGCTGACTTTAATTATGCATTAAGTTGTATTGGAGGCAATTAAGGGGAACACTGCTGTTGTTGTTGCGGAACTGAACTAGTTGCTGGTCAAGTGACCGTGAATGTCATTACAGCTTGGAAACACTTGATTTTCTTTTATTTTCATTTCCGAATTCCATAGAAGTTTTCCACCTAAATCATATAGAACCAGCGCTAGCAGTTCGGTTTGAACAATTGGATGGCCTATTACGATACTATTACGAGTAGCAACAGTTCCACTTGTGAGCACTGATTACTTTGGATGAAAAAGGTTTTTATTTCAGTATCATTAAATATCTCACTACGTGATCAATAGTACGTTTGAATTAGACTTTCACTAACCTTTTAGTGGCATTTTATTGAAAGTTCATCTGAACTATTGGTTTGTTAATATGTTTTGTTTAAAAAACGTGTTCATTTGTATCTAAAAAATATATGAATGGACACGTGATGTTGCTACAAGTTTAATTAAATGGGCAGACACCTGATAGAATAAAACCACCTCTTATCTTTAAATTATAATTAACGCAGAGGACAAAATGTTTAGAGTGCTGAGAAGGAAACTGTTGAAGGATTTTCCCAGAGAAATAACGTGCGATCTTCTAAACTACGTTTACGTCGAAATTAGATGAAGATCATCAATTTTCGTCCGAAGGATGATAAGCCAATATATGGTATGGTATAGGTTCGTATATTGTTACTCCTCGCCATATTTATGTTCGAAACTTAATATTGTCATTTGGGCCACGTCATTTCCCATTTCTCTCTTTGTGCGATAGTTTAGATGACCATTTCGGTGTAAGTCCCATGTCCTCAGGACAACTTTTGATAAGTCATCACACTTTTTTGTTAAATATTCATTATTTGGATTAGTTTCTGGAAAAACAAAAGAGATAGTAAAATAATATATTTTAAATTAATTTAGGCTGTACAATAAATCAACGATCAACTAAGTTTTTTCTGTGCAGCATTGTAAGAAGCAATCACGCAACTAGATTGTTTGGGCTTGTTGGGGCTTGTTGGACCCGTTTTTTCCTCCGTTTCTCTATTAGTCATTTTCTTTGTAGTAGAACCATTCACTATTTTGCCTTTCCGGCCATGCATTCCTTGTTCGAAGTTATGAGTTGTAGAAATATCAGATCTATAATCCTATTAGACATAGGACAATTGCAGACAACGTATGCGAAAAGGACATCATCCCAGGTAACAGTTCAATTTTAATTAGTTTCTGTTATTGAACGAACCCTCTCCTAAGAGCTGAGACAAACATTTGTAGAATCCATTTTCTGGTTAGTTTTCTGTCATTGGTGTCTTCAACAACAGCAACAAGTTTTTCGTGTGTTATGTGGTAATAATGCTAATATCACGAGTGTCGCTTCATTTTAGCAAAACCACTCCCTGACCTTCATGTCAACGCCTTTCAATGCACCAGCCATTTTTTTTTTGGATTGAAGATTATTTAGAATTAAGCCTGAATGGTGTCCAAAAGTTGAAGTACTGGTTCCAGTTTAGCCTCTCCGACAATCAAGTTATTGTTGGGTGTATTTGCAGAAATTATTTTTTTTAAATAATTTCTTTGGCTAATAGGACCTTTGAGACCGCTAACTTTACAGAAGCAATCTGTAAAAATATGTAGATATGAGATATTCCTATACGAGTGATCCTGAAGTGGTCTTATTTTTATTAATGAAACAACATCATCATCGATAGCTTTAAGGAAACTGATATTTTAAGAGACCAGCAAATGACAGAGTTGTCTGACGATTTGGGACATCATGTTTACATAATTGACGTTGTCGTGTGTAGCTTGTAGTGTAGTAGAGTCTTCCACGATTCTGCGCCATACAATGACAGCAGTACAGATTACTTTGTCTGCATCTTGCTAAGTCGAATGAGCTTTGTATGGATATTAAATCCCTACCTAGTGGGATACATGACTTATCGTGCCATCGAATGCATTATTATATATTAACGCACTTTGTATGGACCTAATTTTCTCAAACTACAAAATATGTAGTAAATAGTGGACTTAACAGGTCCAAAGACTCACTGAGTTTGTTGGCGATGATTGACAAACTTTAACATAATTCTTTTGATGGACCCTTATACAATTTCAGCGGACATATCTCGCGGTAGTTGGTAGTTGGTAGTTGTTTGTTTTGGATTAAGATGATTCTCTCTAAATTGATGAGTTAAGTCTGTGGATCCGAAAAAATGAGAATGACGATATTCGGTGTTTGTTCAACGGATTCGTAACTCTTTTTCTTACAGGTCTTTATTTGTAGAAGGCCTGTCAAGTTGTTGATTGTTATAGCTTCTTCATCGACGAAAAAATTATAAGTCGTTTCGCACACGCCAGTGTGTCATTTGAATAGAAAATCTTGCCCGACTTGGTATAGTCTTATATATGTGTCTGGGATGTGTTGCAAACACAGAACCATTCATGGACTTGCTTATGCAATTTGGAACCAAAAAGCTCTCCCTGCTCCGATCCCTATCCGATCGCTTTTCATTATTTAATCAAACAGAGCCGCGAGCCATTTAAAGACAGTAATTTCGATTGCCGCTCTTACTTGGGATTTTAGCTGATCCGGTTTCACTGTACTTGCCTGAGTTTAGCTTTCTTAAAATTTATTATTAGCTTTTTGTGCGGGAGTACTTGCAAGAATTCGTGATGAAGTTACGTTTTAGAATACTGTTTCTATCTGCATATGTATTACGAATTTCTCTGTCTCCGATAAGTAAGTGTTTTGCACGTCTTTAGCTGTTTCGAGTTTTTTTTTTCACTTCTGCACTTCTACTATTGATTATGTAGGAAATTCTTTTAAGTCTCGATACAATACTGCTGTCTGCTGCTACCGCAGGTGCTCAGGTAGTAAAATATGCACATGTTAATACGAATTCATATGGATACTCGTATATTCAAATGCTCTCAAGCTGTTTGAAATTATTTAAGAAAAAACATCCAATTTAAACTATAAAATAGAAATGTGCAAAAATCGTCAGTTATTTCTTGGCTTTGCTTCTTTTGTTTGTCCCCCATTTCGTTTATGATGCGATCATACTGGGAGGGCAATAACCGAGTTTGAAGATCATATAATTAGCCGAAAGTGATTCATAATTTGTTTGTTTATTTCAAGAAACTGGAAATGCTTTTGTTTTTCCTTTTTTTTAATCCCACTTAGCTATCTTAATTGTGTATTCGTCTTTTGCATTTTCTAGCTATGACGAATCCACAATTGACTGCACTACTACTGGTATTGCAATAGCGAATGGAATTATGTATTCAAGCTGGCACATGCTTCTTACTTTTATTTTCAGTGTTTTTTTGCTTAAAAATACAAAAAATACTAAAAAATAAATAAATACCAAGTAAGGTTTATTACTTGGTATTTAGATTTTTTTTTTTCGATCAATCCTTCAAATAAATGATCATCGAGCATGTTGAAAAGTTGGTCAAGGTTGTTTTGTTTTTTCTTATGACAATATTAAAGTATTTTTTACCGTCTGCAGTAGTATAAAGGTTTTGAAGAAGGTTTTATTTTTAGATCGTTCAATGGAAGTAGCTTTTTACGTATAGGTGGAATGGGCTCCCAAGTTACATCTGTAAAACTTTTGAATCGAAATGCACGTCATTTACTCGGAGTTAATGTGTTAAGATGCGAAGCCCAATGATTTCCTCTTCGAGTTCAAAGAGAGACTCAAAAGTAAGAAAACGTTACCACGGGATAATGCATGAAATCGTCTGCAAGTTGTTTCAGAATTGTGAAGTGAATCTATTTAACACTGCATTCGCTCTACATGTCCTCGCCATCTCAGGTGATGAAGCCCATATTCTTTGTGGTTGAATCTTCTCTTCTAAGGGCGGTCAACGCCGACGGAGCCGAATATCTTACGAAGATCTTTTCTATCGAATCGATTGAAGATATCTTAAACCGGTTTCAATAGAATCCATGCTTAGGCGCCATAAAATAAACCTAGAATGATCATAGTCTTATGTTGAGTCTCTTTAGCTGTTTTGGATAATATCTTAGCCCCTGGACCCAATTACGTTCTTAGGCTAAAGAAACAGCGATAAGCAAGAGTGATTTTTCGATCCTTCGTTTATTTCTACTAAGGTGTTGTTGGCAGAATTAAAAGCTTAGTCAAAGTAGATCCAAGTCGAGATTGTGATTACAGGTTTTGCTTTTTAAAAATATGTAGTCTCCAAGTGCTGGTGTCGGTTCTTCTGTCTGAGTTTTTATTTAATGTTTTAAGATTTTATATTGTGGGAACAGTGTAAATTTCGCTCGTCGTCTGGCATCAGCCAGGAAACCATGCGGTTTTTATGTTTTTCGCTCTACCTTGTATGCATTGCAGCTTCTCAGTATATGTCATTTATTAGGGCATGGAACACTTGCTTTCATACATAAACCGTAGATTTGTATTACAGACAGTCCAGTAGAAATAGAGACTTCATTAGCTTATCGCACAGATGATCCCATAAGAAGTGGTTGTCAATAGTGATATCTTGATATTAGTGCGTATCAACAATCGTAATGTCTTTTTTATAAGATATGTTATCACATTCACAAACCTTTAGCTCATTTGTTGACGCTGGATGGATAATATGGACTTCGGATATTCATGAGAGCATATTCCTAGCTCACTGTCATGACGCCAATTACTGAGACCGTAAAATTCGTCTTATATCAATCTCATGGCGCTCTCACTGATTGATGACAAATATTCTGCACAAGCGAATGGAGTGCTCTTTTTGTAAGCGCGGAAGCATTTTATTCGTACACGTATAAAAAGAAGGGAATAAAGCTTTTTCGTGAAAGATTCTTCTTTCTAGGTAATCAGCAAATCATTTTCTCCTTTTTACATCTTTTAGGATAACTTCAGTCTGTTATGGTCGAAGGTATCAAAAGCTGGCTGATTTCAATGAACAAAACGAACACATTATGCTATGAACGATACGATCTGCAATAAGTCTTCATTTTCTTTACGATGGTCGGCGAAATGACAATTGAACGCTAATTCTGTAACTGGGTTTTACTTACTTACGCACTTACATATTGGTCGAACCTTAACGAAGCTTTAATTCATTAGGCTTGTTTTAATAGTTCATATATAGCTTCAGATATATCGTTCTGGTACCATCTGCTCGTGTATTTCTGGAGATTTGGACAATATTGTCTGTCTCAGAGCACTCAAGCTCTTCAAAATACATTGAGTCTTGCAGTCTTGAATTTTTCAATGTTCTGACGTTCTTAGCTTACATAATATGTGATGGAAAATATCTGCAAATATCTCAATGGTGTCATCTAAAACTCGCCTCTTTTTCATATCGATTGGGTGCTGTTGATCATGGTAGACTTCATACGAGTATAAAGTGCTGTAATGATTTTATATAGCATTCTCAACCATAGGCGAAAACGGTTTTGTGTAGAGCAAAATAACCAAATGACCACCTATATTCAAATCGGCCCTAGAAACCCCTTTGATGAGACTATACAGCCTAATTGAAGACTCTACTATTTATTTTTAGTTATCGTCCATCTTTATGTTTATATTGCCCTAAAATAATCTATGTTCGGTGATCATAGTACTGCCCCTTAAGTTAACTTGTTAAGCTACTTATATAGGTAAGTAAACATTTTCTATCACTAACCATATCACGAAACAACATTCCAGGTTTACCTTGATCTCAACAACAAAACAGTATTATCTTTGCCTTTTTATCGAACGCTACTGTTTGTTTTGAGAAACATTTTTTTTTGCTTCAACTTATTGTTGTGTAATTGATTCAGTGTTTGTTTTAGCGTTGTTACCTGAGACATACATAGTTTATTGAGGCTGTTAAATCAGTGGCATTTTTATCTATGTATAGAAGTTGTATTGTTTGTGATCTCGCATAGTTGCATACAAACAAAAAACTTGTGAAAATTGTTTGTCTAAAATAACAAGATTTCTTTATATTTCCAGAAAAAAGCAATGGGTAGCTACTTGTACGAACAGGTTTTCTATGCTCTCGACCTCACCGAAAAGGACTATTTTGGTTTACAATTCACCGACGCTAATCATGTGAAACACTGGTTGGATCCCACAAAGGCAATTAAAAAACAAGTTAAGAGTAAGTCTCACTTCAACAGAATGTAGTTTAAAAGGTCATAAAACTGTTCGTTTTTTTTTATAGTCGGCCCACCGTACACATTCCGCCTAAAAGTAAAGTTCTACTCGTCAGAACCGAATACCTTACGAGAAGAACTCACCCGTTATTTATTCTTTCTCCAATTGAAACAAGATCTACTGGAAGGTCGTTTAGATTGTCCCGATGATAAGGCCACCGAATTATGTGCCTTAGCTTTACAATGTAAGTTTGAATACTAATACTTTGAATTTTGGGCTAAAAAAGTAAATTCTATTTATTATATAGCTGAACTGGGTGACTATGATGAACAGGTACATACAGCTGCAACAGTTTCGGAATTTCGATTCGTTCCTGAACAAACGGAAGAATTGGAAATTGCGATTCTGGAGGAATATAAAAGCTGTCGAGGCTTGACACCTGCCCAAGCTGAGACGGCGTACTTGAACAAAGCCAAGTGGTTAGATATGTATGGCGTTGATATGCATACTGTATTGGTAAGTTTAAAAGTTTAATTGGAAACAGTGACATATATATAAATTTGATTCGGTTTTTTCTAGGGGAAAGACGGGTGTGAGTACCATTTGGGGCTAACACCCACGGGAATCTTGGTTTTTGAACGGGATCAAAAAATCGGTTTATTCTTTTGGCCGAAAATTAGTAAATTGGATTTCAAGAAGAAAAAATTGACATTGGTGGTGATTGAAGATGATGACGAAGGCCGAGAACAGGAGCACACATTTGTCTTCCGTTTGTACAACGAAAAAGCGTGCAAACACCTATGGAAGTGTGCTGTGGAACATCATACATTTTTCCGTTTACGTGCCCCGGTTAAAGGTCCTTCTGCGCGACAAAATTTCTTCCGAATGGGATCGAGATTTAGATATTCCGGTCGTACAGAGTTCCAAACCACCCAACAGAGTCGTGCTCGAAGAACGGTGCAATTTGAACGACGGCCATCTCAAAGATTTGCCAGCCGACAATCGCACCTGCTACGAGAACGACAAAAAGCATCAGCTGCCGCAGCTGTAGCGGCAGTTGCTGCACGCAACTCAATAGATCACACTATAGATGGTGTTATACCAGCACCAATACAGCCACAACAGCAACAAATCTTAGACAATAGCCTGGTTCACATCGATTCACCATCAATGTCGACAATAACTCCATCACCATCTATTCAAACGGTAATTCACAATTCAATCGGTGAACCAGACACGTCCTGTGCGGCATCAATTAACTCTGGCCATATGAACACGTGTGCGTCGCTGGGTCACGTCTCCATGAAATCGACATCAAGCGCTGAAGAACCTGGGTACAGCAAAATTGGTTCA